>CM022302.1:58510623-61023190 GCA_011799875.1 Thinopyrum elongatum | reverse complement strand
TCTGGGTTTACTTTCATAATTCATTTTAGAGTTTCATACACTCTAGGCCTTTGCACAATGTTTGTTGCAAAAGAATTGTTCATAGAAGAACAATTGTTGTTCAGTATTATGAATAACATGAGGGCCATACTTCCATCATCGATGGGACGTATGTTATGAATATTGATGGTAATATGATACATCCATAACACTGACGCTAAATGTCATAAGACTAAAAGAATACCACACAAGTGTGGCACTGCATTTGGTCACATTGGAGAAACCCGCATGGAAAATTCCATTATGATGGATTTTTGAAGTCGTTTGATTTTGAATCACCTGACACTTGCAACTTTCCTCCGAAAAGTGAAGTGACTGAAATACCGTTCACAGGCAATAAGGAACGAGCAAAAGAACTTATTGGTGATCATACATTTTGATGTATGTAGTCCGATAAATGTTGTTGCAAGTAGTGGATTTATCTATCTTCAGAAATGACTCAAGTAGATATATGGATATTTACTTGATGAGACGTAAGTCTGGATCTTTTGAAATCATTTGAAAGGTTTTCAAAATGAAGTAGAAGTTATTGTAACAAGAAAATTATGTTTCTACAATTCGATTGCAGAAAGAAATATTTGAGTTACAAGTTTAGCGAATGTCTGATGAGTTGTGAAAAGAGTTTCATAACTTACACCACCCGGAACACCACTGTGTGTGGAAAGTCCGTGAAGATGTAATCAAACCATTTATGACATGGTAAGATCAAAGATGACATATATAAATTTGCCATTATCCCTTTTAAAGAGTGATGCTTTAGAGACTACGGCTTTTACACTGAAAAGAGCTCCATCAGGTCTGTTGAAATGACGCCATGGTATGGTACACCCAACCATGTTATATCTTTTCTTAAACATTTGGAATATGGGGCTTGTGTAAAAGGTTACAAACCTATTCCAAATCAGACAAGTGCTACTTTGTAGGTTATCCCAAGCAATTGGGTATTCCTCCCTCACTATACCGAGGCAAATAGGTTTGCCACAAAGAACGCTATGCTTTTTGAAGAAAATGGTTCTTTCAAAAAGGTGAGTGGGAGAATAATGCAACTCGACGAGATAACCAGTATCTCCGTCATCAGGTCAAAGGAAAGAGACCTTGGAAGTAATTCCAGGGTTTCCTATTGCGACTGATACGGAAGTCTCTACAATAAAATGTATGGACTTCGGTCGAACTTGCAGCTGAACCACGTAGGCAAGGCTCGTGCAAACCTCTCAGGTGCGCAAACGAGATATTGTTATTAGACAACAGTATACCTACGATACACAAGGAAGCGTTGATGGGCCCTGACTCCGGAATTGGCTAAATGCCAATACAACCCGAGTTAGTTTCCATATAAGTGATTCAAGATTAAAACCATGATACACCTTTCGGAAGACTTAGAGTCTAACGAATATTTATGGAACTTAAAACTGATACGGATAAAAAATGTTTTATCCATGAAGCTCGACTTGTTGCAATAACAAGTTCAAGGAGTTGACTACGATGAGGTTGTTTCATCATAGCGATGCTTAAAGTCGGTTCGGGTTGAACTAGCAATTGATACATATTTCAATCATGAGATATGAAACATGGATGACAATAGGATTTCCATCTGATGGAAATGAAACCAAGGACTTGCATGTGTTACAGTCCAAGGTATTTTGTCAGTCCAGAGGATGCTAGTAAGTATGCAAACTTCAGAGTTCCAGCAATGGACAGAAGAGAGCAAAATGGAGTTGGAATCTTCATGTTTTGATGAAATAGTCAAAGGGGTTTGACTTCATCAATGGGTAACGAAGATGCTTATGATTCAAGAAAGTAAGTGGGAGCATAATAAAATTTCTAAAAAAAACGTTGTGTGCTTGACACATTGTTAATTGGAAATAAATTTCTTGACACGAATTAGGACTTCATTTGAAAATAGTTTTTCGATGAAGTGCTTGGGCTAAATAGCCTTTATATTAGGCATGATGATCTATGAAGATAGATTTACCTAATGGGGCTGAGCAAAGATACATATTGACAAGATGCTAAAACCTTTTAGCATTAAAAACGTCAAGGAGTGATTCTTGCCGAAGTCACATGGAAAGATTTTTTGCAAGACTCGGTGTCCCAAAACACTGATGAGCAAAATACATGATGGAGATTCCACACACTCTTGTGTTTGGATTAATCATGTATTCCATGGTATGTAAAAACAACCAGATATGTCCAATACTCCCAAAGTTGTTGCGAGTATAGATACCAAAGTGATCAAAAGTTCTGATCATGGGACAACAGTGAAAAAGGGTCATTGAGTACTATAGTAGCACCGATGACATGTTTTCTCGCAAGCGGAGATCATGAAGAGTTCGTTGTAAAAGGTTACATCGATACAGTCTTCATCCATGCTCCAAGCGATTTTCGATTTAAATTGAGGGTTTTGTGTAACACACAATATGGTGGCACGGTAGTTGGAAATTGTTCCAAACAAGTTACTGTGGCGAATTCTATAACAGAGGCGAAGTATGTTGCCGCCTTTAAAGTGACAAAAAGGATGTTGAATCATATAGTTCATTCATGAACTTAGTATGGTTCCAAGATGGCTTTTGTCAATGGGACACTACTGCAAGTAGTTGCTCCATAACTCAGTCTGAGGAATCCACGTTCGACCTGTGATTCGCATACATACCAAGCCAAGTCCACACAAAATATGATTTTTGTGAAAGCGTGAAGACGCGAGGATATGCAAAGATACACACGGAGCTGAAGTCGTCAGATCCGTTGGACATTCAGGCTATACCACAAGCGAAGCATATTTACACCGGTGTGCCACAGGTGTAAAGTGCATTAGCATTAACTAGATTATTGACTCTAGTGCAAGTGGGAGTCTGTAGGAGATATGCCCTAGAGGCAATAATAAATGTTATTGATTATCTCCCTGTTCATAATTAGGTTTATGTTCCATGCTATAACTGCTATGGTTCTCGAGTCTGCAAATAAAACGAGGCTCGGAGGAAGACTCATATGCACGTGTGGAATAATAAATGATAAAATGTATTCCTAGTCAAGCCTCTATGACTGGCTCAAGTATTGCATGATGATCCTGTTTTCCTGATCATGGGCATGACTATGCCAGCAATTTTGAGGGCACAATGTTAACAGAATATTTGTGTTGAATCGACCCGATTGATGTTATGCTATGAGGTTCTTTCATCAGAAGTTAATGGTTAATAACACAGAGATGGTTAATGTTTGCATGATTCCTTAGACCATGAGAGTATCGAGTTTCTTCATGCTTGCTTCATGAACTTTGGGGTTTGTTAAACGTCATCCGTAAATGGGTGGCTATTACGGCGGCTTACGGGTTCATGGAAAAGTGTGTCAAGTAACTTGATAGCTCAAGATTGGGATTTGCTCCTCCGGCGATGGAGAGATATCTCTGGGCCCTCTCGGTGTTACGGTATCCATCATCGTCTGGCCAGACACTTTGTGATTTGATCACGGGGATGCCGGAACATGGTAACGAGAAAAGAGAACAATACCGGTAACGAGGTAACTAGCATAGTGGACAAGTGTTGATCCACGGGAATGCCAACATGTCTCACCTCGGGTATTTGTAACATATCACGAAGCAACAAGAATAGCACACGGCAACTGGAGGTTCACTCGAATATTCATTCGTGTGGGTATAGGGGTCAATATGGGTGTCCACGGCTCCGATGTTGATCATTGATCGGAAGGGGTTCCGTGTCATGTCTATACTTCACCGAACCTATAGGGTCACACGCTTAAGGGTCATCTATCTGCTGAATACTAGACAGGGAGTCTGAGAGAAAATCACCGAAAAAGTTTCGGACACCGAAAAGTTTCGGACAGCGGAAAAGTTCCGCAGAGAGAGGTCACCGGATGAGTTCCGGTGAAACTGAAAAGTTGTTTCAGAGGATACCATTAAGTCAAATTGGTTTCGGCACATGCCTGATAATTCTTGGAGGGTGCCAGAATCATTCTGGAAACTTCTGGGAATTTTCTGGAAGAAAAACCGGAAATGTTTCGGAGCTGCCGGAACCGCTTCAGATGCTTTTCGCAGATGAAAGTCACTAATCTGGAATTGTTCCAGAACGCGTTGAAAATTATTTTAGTGGGTACTGGAATTGTTCTAAGCCCACATAAATATTTTCAGTTCGAACGGACGCTGAAAAATGTCGTCGTGAATAGTGAAAGTGCTTTTTGGATAATTTTTGGAAGCCACCTTTTAGGGCTTTTGCTAAAGGCTTCTAGAAGGTGATGTGGATGGATGAGAACCCCCTTTGGGGGGGCCCTCATGGGGGAGTGGCCGGCCACACTAGGGGCTCCACCTTGGAGCCCCTCTTGGTCCTTGGTTTCTCCTTTAGGTCCTTGTGGAAGGACTTCCCTCATATGCCTTTGGGTTTTATTGGATAACTACCCTACCCCTTGGCTTTCCTATAAATAGAGGTGGAGGGGCAGCCCTCCACACTCATCCCTTGCTCTCATACACATGCCAAGATGTTATCTGGCTTCTCTCTCCCTCCCACGAAAAGAGTTTCGTAGAGCCGAAAGGCTGTCTGGGTTCCGGCAGGAACTAGTTCTGGACGGCGAAGCCCTGCCGGATAGGTGACACCGTATGTGTGCAACTCTGTAGAGAGGTCGTAGTTTCGATCTTAGTGCCCGAGGGGCTGTTCGAGAGTGCCTCCCGAAGGGCTGTCCAAGTGACGGTCCGAGTTCTGTGAGTCCTCCCGAAGGGCTGTCCGAGTGACCATTCGAGTTTCGAAGGTCCTCCCGAAGGGCTGTCCGCGACATCGTCCGGGGGACTGTTCGACCGCCTCCCGGAGGGCTGTCCGAAGGGAAGACTGGAATATCCAGCTCATGTATGAATGTCATGCAAGTTTTTGATGTATAGAAGGCTGGTCAAAGATATAGTTCTTGGGAATTATGGTTAAACATGTTAATCACTAATTCTTGGGTATTGTGAGTTAATCACAAAGATACCCGCTCGATTGCATTCTGTTGCAACTCGATGTAAGAACTACTATGGCCTGAAAGACTAGCCAGGAATGAGGTTTAGGTATACACAGGGAACATAGTAAATGTTACTATACCTTCCATCGGTGTATTACCGTCTGTATTCATTTTCATAATTCATTTAGAGTTTCACGAACTCTAGCCCATTGCATAAGGTATCTTGCAAGAAGGTTGTTCATAAGAGAACTTTTGATGTTCGATGTTATGAATAACATAAGGGCCATACTTTCATTATGAATGAGATGTATGTTATGAATATTAATAATAATACATTACCTCTGGGTTTACTTTCATAATTCATTTTAGAGTTTCATACACTCTAGCCCTTTGCACAATGTTTGTTGCAAAATAATTGTTCATAGAAGAACAATTGTTGTTCAGTATTATGAATAACATGAGGGCCATACTTCCATCCTCGATGGGACGTATGTTATGAATATTGATGGTAATATGATACATCCATAACACTGACGCTAAATGTCACAAGACTAAAAGAATACCACACAAGTGTGGCGCTACATTTGGTCACATTGGAGAAACCCGCATGGAAAATTCCATTATGATGGATTTTGAAGTCGTTTGATTTTGAATCATCTGACACTTGCAACTTTCCTCCGAAAAGTGAAGTGACTAAAATACCGTTCACAGGCCATAAGGAACGAGCAAAGAACTTATTGGTGATCATACATTTTGATGTATGTAGTCCAATCAATGTTGTTGCAAGTAGTGGATTTATCTATCTTCAGAAATGACTCAAGTAGATATATGGATATTTACTTGATGAGACGTAAGTCTGGATCTTTTGAAATCATTTGAAAGGTTTTCAAAATGAAGTAGAAGTTATTGTAACAAGAAAATTATGTTTCTACAATTCGATTGCAGAAAGAAATATTTGAGTTACAAGTTTAGCGAATGTCTGATGCGTTGTGAAAGGGGTTTCATAACTTGCACCTCCCGGAACACCACTGCAAGTGGAAAGTCCGTGAAGATGTAATCGAACCATTTATGACATGGTAAGATCAAAGATGACATAAATAAATTTGCCATTATCCCTTTTAAAAGGTGATGCTTTAGAGACTGCGGCTTTTACACTGAAAAGAGCTCCATCAGGTCTGTTGAAATGACACCATGGTATGGTACGGCCAACCATGTTATATCTTTTCTTAACATTTGGAATATGGGGCTTGTGTAAAAGGTTACAAACCTATTCCAAATCAGACAAGTGCTACTTTGTAGGTTATCCCAAGTCATTGGGTATTCCCCCACCACTATACCGAGGCAAAAGTTTTTGCCACAAAACGGTATGCTTTTTGAAGAAAATGGTTCTTTGAAAAAGGTGAGTGGGAGAATAGTGCAACTCGACGAGATAAACAGTATCTTCGCCATCAGATCAAAGGAAAGAGACCTTGGAAGTAATTCCGGAGTTTCCTACTGCGACTGATACGGAAGTCTCTACAATAAAATGTATGGACTTCGGTCGAACTTGCAGCTGAACCACGTAGGCAAGGCTCGTGCAAACCTCTCAGGTGCGCAAACGAGATATTGTTGTTAGACAACAGTATACCTACGATACACAAGGAAGCGTTGATGGGCCCTAACTCCGGAATTGGCTAAATGCCAATACAATCCGAGATAGTTTCCATATAAATGATTCAAGATTAAAACCTTGATACACCTTTCGGAAGACTTAGAGTCTGACGAATATTTATGGAACTATAACTGATATGAATAAAAATGTTTTATCCATAAAGCTCGACTTGTTGCAATATACAAGTTCAAGGAGTTGACTACGATGAGGTTGCTTCATCGTAGCGATGCTTAAATTCGGTTCGGGTTGAACTAGCAATTAATACATATTTCATATCATGAGATATAAAACAATGGATGACAAAAGGATTTCCATCTGATGGAAATGAAACCAAGGACCTGCATGTGTTACAGTCCAAGGTATTTTGTCAATCCGGAGGATGCTAGAAAGGGTGCAAACTTCAGAGTTCCAGCGATGGACAGAAGAGAGCAAAGTGGAGTTGGAATCTTTGTGTTTTGATGAAATGGTCAAAGGAGTTTTGACTTCATCAATGGATAACGAAGATGCTTGTAATTCAAGAAAGTAAGTGGGAGCCTAATAACATTTCTAAAAACCTTGTGTGCTTGACACATTGTTAATTGGAAATAAAATTCTTGACACGAATTAGGACTTCATTTGAAAATAGTTTTTCGATGAAGTGCTTGGGCTAAATAGCCTTAATATTAGGCATGATGATCTATGAAGATAGATTTACCTAATGGGGCTAAGCAATAAATACATATTGACAAGATGCTAAAACTTTTTAGCATTTAAAACGCCAAGGAGTGATTCTTGCCGAAGTCACATGGAAAGAGTTTTTGCAAGACTCGGTGTCCCAAAAACACTGATGAGCAAAATACATGATGGGGATTCCACACACTCTTGTGTTTGGATTAATCATGTATTCCATGGTATGTATAATAACCAGATATGTCCAATACTCCCAAAGTTGTTGCGAGTATAGATACCAAAGTGATCAAAAGTATTGATCAAGGGACAACAGTGAAAAAGGGTCATTGAGTACTATAGTAGCACTGATGACAAGTTTTCTCGCAAGTAGAGATCATGAAGAGTTCGTTGTAAAAGGTTACATCGATACAGTCTTCATCATTTCTCCATGCGATTTTCGATTTAAATTGACGGTTTTGTGTAACACACAATATGGTGGCACAGTTAGTTGGAATTTGTTCAAACAAGTTACTGTGGCGAATTCTATAACAAAGGCAAAGTATGTTGCCGCTTTTAAAGCGACAAAGAAGATGTTGAATCATATAGTTCATTCATGAACTTAGTATGGTTCCAAGATGGCTTTTGTCAATGGGACACTACTGCAAGTAGTTGCTCCATAACTCAGTCTGAGGAATCCAGGTTCGACCTGTGATTCGCATACATATCAAGCCAAGTCCACACAAAATATGACTTTTGTGAAAGCGTGAAAACGCGAGGATATGCAAAGATACACACGGAGCTGAAGTCGTCAGATCCGTTGAACATTCAGGCTATACCACAAGCGAAGCATATTTACACCGGTGTGCCACAGGTGTAAAGTGCATTAGCATTAACTAGATTATTGACTCTAGTGCAAGTGGGAGTCTGTAGGAGATATGCCCTAGAGGCAATAATAAATGTTATTGATTATCTCCCTGTTCATAATTAGGTTTATGTTCCATGCTATAACTGCTATGGTTCTCGAGTCTGCAAATAAAATGAGGCTCGGAGGAAGACTCATATGCATGTGTGGAATAATAAACGGTAATATGTATTCCTAGTCTGGCCTCTAAGACTAGCTCAAGTATTGCATGATGGTTCTGTTTTCCTGATCATGGGCATGTCTATGCCAGCAATTTTGAGGGCACAGTGTTAGAAGAACATTTGTGTTGAATCGACCCAAATTGATGTTATGCTATGAGTTACATTCGTCACATATTAATGGTTAATAACACAGAGATGGTTAATGTTTGCAAAATTCCTTAGACCATGAGAGTGTCGAGTTTCTTCATACTTGCTTCATGAACTTTGGGGTTTGTTAAACGTCATCCGTAAATGGGTGGCTATTACGGTGGCTTACGGGTTCATGGAAAAGTGTGTCAAGTAACTTGATAGCTCGAGATTGGGATTTGCTCCTCCGACGATGGAGAGATATCTCTGGGCCCTCTCGGTGTTACGGTATCCATCATCGTCTGGCCAGACACTTTGTGATTTGATCACAGGGATGCCGGAACACGGTAACGAGAAAAGAGAACAATACCGGTAACGAGGTAACTGGCATAGTGGACAAGTTGGTGATCCACGGAAATGCCTACATGTCTAACCTCGGGTATTTGTAACATATCGTGAAGCAACAGGAATAGCACACGGCAACTGGAGGTTCACTCGAATATTCATTCGTGTGGGTATAGGGGTCAATATGGGTGTCCACGGCTCCGATGTTGATCATTGATCGGAAGGTGTTCCGTGTCATGTCTATACTTCACCGAACCTATAGGGTCACACGCTTAAGGGTCATCTATCTGCTGAATACTAGACAGGGAGTCTGAGAGAAAATCACCGAAAAGTTTCGGAGACAACGGAAGAGTTCCGGAGAGAGAACACTGAAAAAGTTTCGGTAAAACCGAAAAGTTGTTTCGGATAAAACCATTGATCCAAAAAGGTTTCGGCAAGCACCGGGAATGTTTTGGAGGTTGCCAGATTGGTCTGGTAATTTCTGGAATTTTTCTGGAGAAAAAACCGAAAAAAAAGTTTCGGAGCTGCCGGAGGTGTTTACCGGGTAAACAAAGATGGTTTTAAATTAAACCACCATACTGGAAATGTTCCAGAGCGTGTCCAGATAATTTTAGAGGGTGTCGGAAATTTTCTGGGACCTTTCGGAATTTTCAGAAGTAATAGTCGCGGAAAACATCTTGTCCCAGCGTGAGGGGACAAGATCCCACGATACGTGGGGGCTGTTTTGGGGGCGCTCCCCTTGAGGGGGCAGCCCCTTGTGGCTGGACAAAGATGTTGGGGGGGCCCCCCATAGTGGGGGGCAGCCCCCACAAATGGTGGAGAGTGTTGGGAGAAAGGTGGGGCCCCATGGGGGAACACCATGGACAAGGGAACATGTTTTTCCCTTGTTTGGTGGGAACATGTTCTCCTTGTTTTGTGGGAACATGTTTTCCCCATGTTTAGTGGGCTGAAATTTCAGCCCCCTCCACCCCTTCCACCACTATATAAGGAGGAGGAGAGGTGCTCTCCAACTCCACTCCAACTCTCTCACACAAGCCATGCATGATCTGGCATTCTCTCTCCCTCCCACGAAATAGTTTCGTAGTGCCGAAAGGCTGTCTCGGTTCCGGTGGGAACTAGTTCTGGACGGCGAAGCCCTGCCGGATAGATGGCACCATATGTGTGCAACCCCGTAGAGAGGTCGTAGTTTCGTCCTTTTGCCCGAGGGGCTGTTCTAGTGTCCTCCCGAAGGGCTGTCCGAGTGACGGTCCTAGTTCTGTGAGTCCTCCCGAAGGGCTGTCCACGACACCGTCCGGGGGACTGTCCGACCGCCTCCCGGAGGGCTGTCCGAGTGGCGGATGAGGGAGTACATCCTCGCGGTTGGGAGGTTGTAAATCCTAGCTGCGGGGATCTGCACCGACGATCGTCATCGACTCTACTTCCGCTGCGCTACGAGTCGGTAACGAAAATGATCAAACCTTGTATGCAGTCTCCATAGTGGTCCTGGGCTGGTGCGTAGGTCGGAAAATTTTTGTTCTCTGCTGCATTACCCTACACGTGTGCCTCTTACTCCGCGCTACCGGAGCTGCCTCGACGACGGCCGCGTGAACCGTACCGGAGCCGATTCACCCGCGCCGTTGTGCACGGCACCGGAGCGGCTCCAACTTCGAACGCGTCCAGGGCCCCGGCGCAGCTTCCCTGTAGCCATTGACCATCGCGACATATCTGCTTTCCTGTTGCCGGGAGCCACCGCAACCGCGTCGGACTCACCGACTCGGCAGCTAGAGCTGCCTACTTCACCGGGCGGCAAGATAGGTCGTACACTCATCTTAAATCACTTTATTTAAACGTCAGTTGCCCGAATTTTTATTCTAGACCAGTCGATTCCCAATGCGAAGCAGCAACCCTCGAGGTGGCAGAGCTCCTAGGCTGCCGGTTGGCTGGGCCAGCAGTGCCTCGGTGTCTATCGTAGGGGTGCGGGGGTGCAAGTTTGTCGCGGAAGCGGTCCTTAGGTGGCTATCTTAGAGTTACGTGGGTTCAAGGTACTGCCGCCGCCGGATCTGGATGACGGCAAGTCTTTGTGGTTTAGCCGGGGGCGGCGCAACCATGGCAGTGCGGTGGGGCGGGGGGCGGGGTTTTGGTCGGAGCTCTCGTGGCTAGGGACGGCGAAGGCAGGCTGCTCTGCCGGTGGTCACTCGTTCTTCGGGGAAAATTCTGTACAGTGTCAGCCGGGAGGCACAAGATGGCCATCCAGCCATCCGGCGTAGATCGGACAGAACCAAAAAAAATTGTGTGACCCCCATTTAGTTTCCAGTCAACAGACGTGTGACCAGTCTCGTACCTTAGTGTTGATCTCCTAGGGTATTTCTTCAGATCAGAGATATGTGTCGTTCTTAACATTATGTGTTTTCTGCATCTTCAGCCACACTGTCTTCCTTCTCACCGCAGCTGCTCCAACAAGGGAAGCATACACTAGAAGGGAGCTATAGTCCCCACTCAACAATTCCCTACCTCGAATGTCCGTGCCCGATATGGACAGCCACAACAACCGCAGGGCCATCGACAAGTCAGCTGATGATGCTCACTCCTATGGATGGCGTCCAGATAGGTTTTACCCTCATCTTACTTGTGTGCAACATTTATGGCTTCGTTATTCATCTAAGCATGGAAAATATATTATCACATGTCACTATATATTCATGCTGATCTCTTCAGAGTCTTTTTTAGGAGTTAACGATGTTCCATAGTTCAGATAAGAGACTTGTTCAGGAGTTAACGCTATTCCATAGTTATCATCCATCAGCCAATGCTATCCCACAGGCTGGTGATTATACCACTTCTAATATTACCTATGTTGTTGTTCTTTAATACTTTTGTCTGCCATCTGGTTAATCTCGAGTACAAACAATACATATTCTGTAGCTTTCATCTATGTTCTCCCTTTAGTTTTTGAGACTTGTTGCTACTAGTTAAGTCCAGTCCTACTATTTATGTCGTCTCCTAGAGGCACTCATTAAATAATCTAACTACTAGTTGTCTTCCATGCATGTCAGATATAATTGCACACATTGATATGTCCACAAGAACCTCGCAGAGCAATGTAACGGCCAACAAACTTGACGTCAATGATACCCAATATGATGGAACAGTTAAAGGCAGTTCTTCAGAAGACTTGCAGAAAGATGATGAATCCTATTCACCCCACAAGGTCCTTGCTCTAATTTGGCCCGTGATATGGCTACATCATGCATATAATGTCCTGGAGTGCATCTACTCTGTTGCAATGCCATGTGCTTAGCCTGCTGATCATGCATGTAAATATCTCATGCCTTCCTGTTTTTCAGTATGTATTCCATTCATGATAACATGTTTTCAAAATCAAGTACTGTCATTATACTCTGTTGCAATGTCATCTGCTTAGTTTGGACATCATGCTTCTGAATATCTTATGCATTGTCAGTCATCAGTATGTACTCCATCCATCTACCATACCATGTTTTTTTGACATTGAAGTGTTGTTCTACTGGTCAGTTGCAATGCCATCTTAGTTTCTCAATCATACACACATATGTTGCCTTCATGTTTTTCTGTACCTATTCCGCTATCATACAGTTTTACATTCAACTAGTGTTTTTTTACTCTGTTGTCCTGCCTGTAGGGTAACGCAGCAGAAAACAAAAAATTTCCGACCTACGCACCAGCCCAGGACCACTATGGAGACTGCATACAAGGTTTGATCATTTTCGTTACCGACTCGTAGCGCAGCGGAAGTAGAGTCGATGACGATCGGCGGTGCAGATCCCCGCAGCTAGGATTTACAACCTCCCAACCGCGAGGATGTATACCCTCGTCTTCCCTTCGGACAGCCCTCCGGGAGGCGGTCGAACAGTCCCCCGGACGGTGTCGCGGGCAGCCCTTCGGGAGGACCTTCGAAACTCGAACGGTCACTCGGACAGCCCTACGGGAGGACTCACAGAACTTGGACCGTCACTTGGACAGCCCTTCGGGAGGCACTCACGAACAGCCCCTCGGGCACTAAGATCGAAACTACGACCTCTCTACAGAGTTGCACACATACGGTGTCATCTATCCGGCAGGGCTTCGCCGTCCAGAACTAGTTCCCACCGGAACCCAGACAGCCTTTCGGCTCTACGAAACTATTTCGCGGAGAGGGAGAGAAGAAGCCAGATCATTGCAATGGCATGTATATGTGAGAAAGAGTGAGTCTTTAGGCAGCCCCCTCCACCCCTATTTATAGGCCAAGCCCAAGGGTGGCTTCTCCAAGAAGCCAAGGGGAAAAATACCAAAGGACCCTCAAGGTGGCTTCTCCAAGAAGCCACCCAAAAAGCACTTTCACTATTCATGACGACATTTTTCAGCGTCCGTTCGAACTGAAAATATTTATGTAGGCTTAGAACATTTCCAGTACCCACTAAAATAATTTTCAACGCGTTCTGGAACAATTCCAGATTAGTGATTTTCATCTGCGAAAAGCATCTGAAGTGGTTCCGGCAGCTCCGGAACATTTCCGGTTTTTCTTCCAGAAAATTCCCAAAAGTTTCCAGAATGATTCTGGCACCCTCCAAGAATTATCAGGCATGTGCCGAAACCAATTTGACTTAATGGAATACCCTGAAACAACTTTTCAGTTTCACCGAAACTCATCAGGTGTTCTCTCTGCGGAACTTTTCCGCTGTCCGAAACTTTTTCGGTGTCCGAAACTTTTTCGGTGATTTTCCCTCAGACTCCCTGTCTAGTATTCAACAGATAGATGACCCTTAAGCGTGTGACCCTATAGGTTCGGTGAAGTATAGACATGACACGGAACCCCTTCCGATCAATGATCAACATCGGACCCGTGGACACCCATATTGACCCCTATACCCACACGAATGAATATTCGAGTGAACCTCCAGTTGCCGTGTGCTATTCCTGTTGCTTCGCGATATGTTACAAATACCCGAGGTGAGACATGTTGGCATCCCTGTGGGTCAACAACTTGTCCACTATGCCAGTTACCTCGTTACCGGTATTGTTCTCTTTTCTCGTTCCGTGTTCCGGCATCCCCGTGATCAAATCACAAAGTGTCTGGCCAGACGATGATGGATACCGTAACACCGAGAGGGCCCAGAGATATCTCTCCATCGTCGGAGGAGCAAATCCCAATCTTGAGCTATCAAGTTACTTGACATACTTTTCCATGAACCCGTAAGCCGCCGTAATAGCCACCCATTTACGGATTACGTTTAACAAACCCCAATGTTCATGAAGCAAGCATGAAGAAACTCGATACTCTCATGGTCTAAGGAATCATGCAAACATTAACCATCTCTGTGTTATTAACCATTAACTTGTGACGAATGTAACTCATAGCATAACATCAATTCGGGTCGATTCAACACAAATGTTCTTCTAACATTGTGCCCTCAAAAGTTGCTCGCATAGACATGCCCATGATCAGGAAAACAGGACCATCATGCAACACTTGAGCTAGTCTTAGAGGCTAGACTAGGAATACATTTTACCGTTTATTATTCCACACGTGCATATGAGTCTTCCTCCGAGCCTCGTGGTTATTGTAGACTCGAGAACCATAGCAGTTATAGCATGGAACATAAACCTAATTATGAACAGGGAGATAATCAATAACATTTATTATTGCCTCTAGGGCATATCTCATACAGACTCCCACTTGCACTAGAGTCAATAATCTAGTTAATGCTAATGCACTTCACACCTGTGGCACACCGGTGTAAATATGCTTCGCATGTGGTATAGCCGGATGTCCAACGGATCTGACGACTTCAGCTCCGTGTGTATCTTTGCGTATCCTCGCGTTTTTACGCTTTCACAAAATTCATATTTTGTGTGGACTTGGCTTGGTATGTATGCGAATCACAGGTCGAACCTGGATTCCTCAGACTGAGTTATGGAGCAACTACTTGCAGTAGTGTCCCATTGACAAAAGCCATCTTGGAACCATACTAAGTTCATGAATGAACTATATGATTCAACATCTTCTTTGTCACTTTAAAGGCGGCAACATACTTCGCCTCTGTTATAGAATTTGCCACAGTAACTTGTTTGGAACATTTCCCAACTAACTGTGCCACCATATTGTGTGTTACACAAAACCCTTAATTTAAATTGAAAATCGCTTGGAGCATGGATGAAGACTGTATCGATGTAACCTTTTACAATGAACTCTTCATGATCTCCGCTTGCGAGAAAACATGTCATCAGTGCTATTATAGTACTCAATGACCCTTTTTCACTATTGTCCCATGATCAGTACTCTTGATCACTTTGGTATCTATACTCGCAACAACTTTGGGAGTATTGGACATATCTGGTTTGTTTTTACATACCATGGAATACATGATTAATCCAAACACAAGAGTTTGTGGAATCTCCATCATGTATTTTGCTCATCAGTGTTTTGGGACACCGAGTCTTGCAAAAACTCTTTCCATGTGACTTCGGCAAGAATCACTCCTTGGCGTTTTTAATGCTAAAAGGTTTTAGCATCTTGTCAATATGTATCTTTGCTCAGCCCCATTAGGTAAATCTATCTCCATAGATCATCATGACTAATATAAAGGCTATTTAGCCCAAGCACTTCATCAAAAAACTATTTTCAAATGAAGTCCTAATTCGTGTCAAGAAATTTATTTCCAATTAACAATGTGTCAAGCACACAACGTTTTTTAGAAATTTATTATGCTCCCACTTACTTTCTTAAATCACAAGCATCTTCGTTACCCATTGATGAAGTCAAACCCTTTTGACCATTTCATCAAAACACGAAGATTCCAACTCCATTATGCTCTCTTCTGTCCATTGCTGGAACTCTGAAGTTTGCACACTCACTAGCATCCTCTGGAATGACAAAATACCTTGGACTGTAACACATGCAAGTCCTTGGTTTCATTTCCATCATATGGAAATCCTATTGTCATCCATGTTTCATATCTCATGACTGAAATATGTATTAATTGCTAGTTCAACCCGAACCGACTTTAAGCATCGCTACGGTGAAACAACCTCATCGCAGTCAACTCCTTGAACTTGTTATTTCAACAAGTCGAGCTTTATGGATAAAACATTTTTATCTGTATCAGTTTTAAGTTCCATAAATATTCGTTAGACTCTAAGTCTTCCGAAAGGTGTATCAAGGTTTTAATCTTGAATCACTTATATGGAAACTAACTCAGGTTGTATTGGCAGTCAGCCAATTCCGGAGTCAGGGCCCATCAACGCTTCCTTGTGTATCGTAGGTATACTGTTGTCTGACAACAATATCTCGTCTGCGCACCTGAGAGGTTTGCACGAGCCTTGCCTACGTGGTTTAGCTGCAAGTTTGACCGAAGTCCATACATTTTATTGTAGAGACTTCCGTATCAGTCGCAGTAGGAAACACTGGAATTACTTCCAAGGTCTCTTTCCTTTGACCTGATGACGGAGATACTGGTTATCTCGTCGAGTTGCATTATTCTCCCACTCACCTTTTTGAAAGAACCATTTTCTTCAAAAAGCATACCGTTCTTTGTGGCAAACCTATTTGCCTCGGTATAGTGAGGGAGGAATACCCAATTGCTTGGGATAACCTACAAAGTAGCACTTGTCTGACTTGGAATAGGTTTGTAACCTTTTACACAAGCCCGATATTCCAAATGTTAAGAAAAGATATAACATGGTTGGGCGTACCATACCATGGTGTCATTTCAACAGACCAGATGGAGCTCTTTTCAGTGTAAAAGCCGCAGTCTCTAAAGCATCACTCTTTAATAGGGATAATGGCAAATTTATTTATGTCATCTTTGATCTTACCATGTCATAAATGGTTCGATTACATCTTCACGGACTTTCCACTCACAGTGGTTTTCCGGGAGGTGTAAGTTATGAAACTCTTTTCAAAACTCATCAGACATTCGCTAAACTTGTAACTCAAATATTCCTTTCTTCAATCGAATTGTAGAAACAAAATTTTCTTGTTACAATAACTTCTACTTCATTCTTGAAAACCTTTTGAATGAATTCAAAAGATCTAGACTTACGTCTCATCAAGTAAATATACATATATCTACTTGAGTCATTTCTGAAGATAGATAAATCCACTGTTTGCAATAACATTTATCGGACTACATACATCAAAATGTATGATCACCAATAAGTTCTTTGCTCGTTCCTTATGGCCTATGAACGGTATTTCAGTCATTTTACTTTTCGGAGGAAAGTTGCAAGTGTCAGATGATTCAAAATCAAATGACTTTAAAATCCATCATAATGGAATTTATCCATGCGGGTTTCTCCAATGTGACCAAATGCAGTGCCACACTTGTGTGGTATTCTCTTAGCCTTACGACATTTAGCGTCAGTGTTATGGATGTATCATATTACTATCAATATTCATAACATACATCCCATCTTGGATGGAAGTATGGCCCTTCATGTTTATTCATAATACTAAACAACAATTGTTGTTCTTATGAACAACTCTTTTGCAACAAACATTGTGCAATGGGCTAGAGTGTATGAAACTCTAAAATGAATTATGAATGTAAATCCAGAGGTAATATATTATTATCATTATTCATAACATACATCTTATTCATAATGAAAGTATGGCCCTTACGTTATTCATAACACCGAACATAAAAAGTTCTCTTATGAACAACCTTCTTGCAAGATACCTTATGCAAAGGGCTAGAGTGTGAAACTCTAAAATGAATTATGAAAATAAATACAGACGGTAATACACCGATGGAAGGTATAGTAACATTTACTATGTTCCTTGTGTATACCTAAACCTCATTCCTGGCTAGTCTTTCAGGCCATAGTAGTTCTTACATCGAGTTGCAACAGAAAGCAATCGAGCGGGTATCTTTGTGATTAACTCACAATACCCAAGAATCAGTGATTAACAATTTAATCATAATTCCCAAGAACTATATCTTTGACCAGCCTTCTATACATCAAAAACCTGTATGACATTCATACATGAGCTGGATATTCCAGTCTTCTTTCTTATTTCCATTATACTTCTAACAGTTTAACTTTTAGTATTTCTCCTACTTCCAGAAGAAGCACCCAACTTAAGAGTGGCGTTAGCCCTGGACTTCCTAGGCGTGAAAGTTTCACTAACACCCTTCAGACGCTTCCTTTCTCTTTAAGTTTTTATTCACCTTTCATCATATGAAAGGCGTTCTCCTGGATCCCTCTCTTATCAGTCTAATGCATAGTAAAACTCCTTTACTAATAGTTTGCAAACAAACATTGCTTTGGATATCTCATATCTTTTAGCCTTTGTCTGTCTCTGAAAATGATTTTCAGATTCCATGAATATCACATAACTATCCAAACTTTCAAAGTTCGGGTCTCATGGAAGCAAACATATTGCACTTGACTGAAACATAATTCTAGCTTTTGGATCGAAGGACGACAGTCACATGATCCATAGCATAAGCGAGAGAATACCGAAAGTATGCGATAGGACAAAGTCCTTCTCGGCACTCTTGAGGACAATCCTCACATTACGTTACCAACCGTAAAGTTTTAACTAGATATTTAACAGCTATTCAATTTTAATAGGGAAGGTGGAAACGCGAGCCATCATTCTACAACTATTATGCAAACCACACTTAGACAGTGTTCATAATTAATTGCACTGAGAATTAAACAAGTTAATTCAACAGTGCGCTCCCACTCAAATCAATATCTCTCATAATTGATTGTGAGTGATTCAAGACCCGCATTTCCATTCAACGCCATTGAACGAGATGAACACTGATGGTGCGAACTTCAATCGGTAGGCAAACTTGCCGATCACATCTCTATGTGACTCTTGTTCATCTTTCGATGGGCGTGTTCCGAGCTCAGGTTGATCCTTCCAGAACGTCAAGACAACCAAGTGATCTCGCTGCGAGGTCTCAACTCACCCGCCTCACACATCCCTAATCGTTCGCACCCAGGGAGATCCTGCGATGCCCCGAAAAGTTAGGTGCCGTGACGGTGCTACACTTGGGAGAACACTAACTACTTGATATTTTGTGAGAGATCACCCTAATAAAAAGCGACTACCGCGCAATCAAGAAGGGTGCATCATAAGGGATAAACATCTCAGGCAATTCATAATAGCATGATATGGTATAGCCCTTTCTGACGGAGAAGTCTTGTATTTCTTCGTCTTCGGCATTCGCGTCGGTGTTTACCTTTGCGAAGATTGCCACCACCTTGTCGACGCACCAGATAATATTGCTCTCTCTATAGCTAATAAAATAATGCATTACAACAAGGTTGACACATAGGTCATTTAAAGTGCAATCATATGGCTCTAGCCATCATGCCAAATCATGACACGCAGGTCATGTTAATCAATTTACATCATATAGTCATCTCATACATAATCAAATTATTATGAGCACTGCTATACCACATCATATGCACATGCAAACCCTCCTGCAAAACCAAGTTAGACGCCTCTAATCGGTTCAGCAAAAACTTGTTTTTCGTGGCTTCTAAGGTTTCGAAACAAACCGACGCTACCAACGTCCATCATCAAGTATGATAATTCAAGTCGCTAGATTAATAATGCGGGGTGTATGAAGCACGAGATAATAAAATCTTGAACCCCATACTAAACTTCGTCATACGCATGACCCCCGTGCAGATCATATCTGTATTGCCCTTTTGTCTGCGAAATTTCATCTTTCTTTTTAACTACGGTGGAATTCAATGAACTGTTAGCACTTCGTTGATCAATCAGGATCGCGGATTGCCAGAACATTGAAACTCCACCATGCTGTTATCAAGATCAGAAATATGCAAATTCCAGGGAAGCAACAAGAACATCGGGTAACAGATTTCATCTGCTACCCGCACAAATAATTTTCAGTAATAGAACTCATCTACTACCTAATTATATTGTGCAACACCCATACATTTCCATGTATTCTAGATCGTAACCTGCATCTACGCATAGCACGGCTCATGATGCCACTGTAGGGTAACGCAGCAGAAAACAAAAAATTTCCGACCTACGCACCAGCCCAGGACCACTATGGAGACTGCATACAAGGTTTGATCATTTTCGTTACCGACTCGTAGCGCAGCGGAAGTAGAGTCGATGACGATCGGCGGTGCAGTTCCCCGCAGCTAGGATTTACAACCTCCCAACCACGAGGATGTATATCCTCGTCTTCCCTTCGGACAGCCCTTCGGGAGGCGGTCGAACAGTCCCCCGGACGGTGTCGCGGGCAGCCCTTCGGGAGGACCTTCGAAACTCGAACGGTCACTCGGACAGCCCTACGGGAGGACTCACAGAACTTGGACCGTCACTTTGACAGCCCTTCGGGAGGCACTCACGAACAGCCCCTCGGGCACTAAGATCGAAACTACGACCTCTCTACAGAGTTGCACACATACGGTGTCATCTATCCGGCAGGGCTTCGCCGTCCAGAACTAGTTCCCACCGGAACCCAGACAGCCTTTCGGCTCTACGAAACTATTTCGCGGAGAGGGAGAGAAGAAGCCAGATCATTGCAATGGCATGTATATGTGAGAAAGAGTGAGTCTTTAGGCAGCCCCCTCCACCCCTATTTATAGGCCAAGCCCAAGGGTGGCTTCTCCAAGAAGCCAAGGGGAAAAATACCAAAGGACCCTCAAGGTGGCTTCTCCAGGAAGCCACCCAAAAAGCACTTTCACTATTCATGACGACATTTTTCAGCGTCCGTTCGAACTGAAAATATTTATGTGGGCTTAGAACATTTCCAGTACCCACTAAAATAATTTTCAATGCGTTCTGGAACAATTCCAGATTAGTGATTTTCATCTGCGAAAAGCATCTGAAGTGGTTCCGGCAGCTCCGGAACATTTCCGGTTTTTCTTCCAGAAAATTCCCAAAAGTTTCCAGAATGATTCTGGCACCCTCCAAGAATTATCAGGCATGTGCCGAAACCAATTTGACTTAATGGAATACCCCGAAACAACTTTTCAGTTTCACCGAAACTCTTCCGGTGTTCTCTCTGCGGAACTTTTCCGCTGTCCGAAACTTTTTCGGTGTCCGAAACTTTTTCGGTGATTTTCTCTTAGACTCCCTGTCTAGTATTCAACAGATAGATGACCCTTAAGCGTGTGACCCTATAGGTTCGGTGAAGTATAGACATGACACGGAACCCCTTCCGATCAATGATCAACATCGGACCCGTGGACACCCATATTGACCCCTATACCCACACGAATGAATATTCGAGTGAACCTCCAGTTGCCGTGTGCTATTCCTGTTGCTTCGCGATATGTTACAAATACCCGAGGTGAGACATGTTGGCATCCCTGTGGGTCAACAACTTGTCCACTATGCCAGTTACCTCGTTACCGGTATTGTTCTCTTTTCTCGTTCCGTGTTCCGGCATCCCCGTGATCAAATCACAAAGTGTCTGGCCAGACGATGATGGATACCGTAACACCGAGAGGGCCCAGAGATATCTCTCCATCGTCGGAGGAGCAAATCCCAATCTTGAGCTATCAAGTTACTTGACATACTTTTCCATGAACCCATAAGCCGCCGTAATAGCCACCCATTTACGGATTACGTTTAACAAACCCCAATGTTCATGAAGCAAGCATGAAGAAACTCGATACTCTCATGGTCTAAGGAATCATGCAAACATTAACCATCTCTGTGTTATTAACCATTAACTTGTGACGAATGTAACTCATAGCATAACATCAATTCGGGTCGATTCAACACAAATGTTCTTCTAACATTGTGCCCTCAAAAGTTGCTCGCATAGACATGCCCATGATTAGGAAAACAGGACCATCATGCAACACTTGAGCTAGTCTTAGAGGCTAGACTAGGAATACATTTTACCGTTTATTATTCCACACGTGCATATGAGTCTTCCTCCGAGCCTCGTGGTTATTGTAGACTCGAGAACCATAGCAGTTATAGCATGGAACATAAACCTAATTATGAACAGGGAGATAATCAATAACATTTATTATTGCCTCTAGGGCATATCTCCTACACTGCCGTATCCCTAGCTCTTAAATCATACTCCCTCCATCCGGATTACATGTTGCAGAAATGGATAAAAATGGATGTATCTAGAACTCAAATACGCCTAGACACATCCATTTATTTCCAGATGGAGTAAATACATGTCAATATGTCATGCCTTTCTCTTCTTCAGTTCCTATTCCAACTCTCTGCCGTAACATGTTTTATAATTGAAGCACCATTCTTCTATATAAGGCATGCAAGGGGAAGACGGCTATGTTAGAATCTGAAGGGCTACAGACAAGGTCTTTGCAAAAGATCCAAATGCCAGGAGATAGTAAACCAACTCCAGTGTTCATAGATACTACTCCAGCACAGAGAAACCCAACTCCTCTTGATAATGAGCAGATTCCAGTGGCCAGAGAACTAGTCCGCTCCAGTCCAGCAAAAATATGTCAACTCCATTCTAAGAAGCATGTGCGTATCCTCGTATCATGAAATTTTATAGCATTCAGATCATATTTTCTACATGTTTCTTACCCATCTCTCTTTTAGAAAATAAGCTTAAAGGATAGAAAACTTTCTAAACTGGGATCGTGTTCGAGGAAAGTATCTTGCGGGAATTCTCTGTGCTCCAATGCTGATGTAAGTACCAGTTGTATATCACTATATTTTTACATCAGCATGTATTTTGTTAATCAGCGTGAATCCAACCTTTATCTGTTCTAAATTTACTTGTAGCAAAATGTATAATTAAAGGCGACAATGTTGATTTTTGTAAGGAAAACTGCCTGGTAGTTTTGCATACTGAGCTGCATGAGTGTACTATCTCATATCATGCACATTACTAAATTGTAGTGATGTGGTCTGGTTGCCCAATCATTCATTGTGTCAATGTTGCTTTCCTATTACCTTACCTGGCTGATGATTGCTGTGCCATATTGTGTTAATTTGTTGTAGGCTGGTGTGCTCTGGTTGGCCAAACATTCATTGTGTCAATGTTGCTTTCCTATTATCTGACCTGGCCAATGATAGCAATGCTAGTGTGTTAATTTGTTGTAGGCTGCTGAAGATAAGAAGACAAACTCTGAAAATAGCAAGGCAACCCCATTGTTTCTTTCCCATAAATCCAGGGCAAGTAATATGGCAATAACTCTTGATTAATCTATTCGCTTCCCCTCCTAATTTATGTTATGATGCAGTAGTCGAGACTCTCTTTACTATCAATAATACAAGCCTGCTAGAATCGCCATCTGAATCTATTCGGTTTCCTCTGTCTCGAATCCAACAGAAAAAATGTATGTTTGTGAACCAATTACTAGCAGAAGCAAGGATGGAAATCGTGGAGGAATCAGAGCTGCACATTCTTGCGTAACAACAACTGATCAATGTTTTCAGAGAAGGAAGAACTTTCTCACATGCTTATGGGCATCATCCGTGCTGAGGTTAGACATTGTGAGGTTGTAGATCGTTATGTTCTGTTCATTTATTTGCACTGGCATCAATCTTTGATTGCCCAGTGGATGTAATTTCCTGTAATATATGCTGGATGTGCTATGTTTTTCCTTGTATGCCATACATTTGCTTAGCGTGCCTCACATTCTAGTTAACTGGTCGCTAGGAATCCAAAAAAGCAGTGAAATTAAAAGCTAGCACGAACCGTCGTCGGCCCTTTGTGAAGGATATCGGCCCACTGCCCTTAAAGGGCCCCCCTAATGGTCTCGCAAGGGCCAAAATTCTCTTGGGCCTTTGATTGATCGGTTTTGGTCCTGTACATAAATGCTCGTCATAATGGGCTCAAATTATAGCTGGGTCAAATTCGACTTTGCCTAATTGGGCCTAAAGACATGTTCGAACATTAGCGGGCCCAATAAGTGGATGGGACGTAACCTGGCTGAAAGCTCTATTGGGCCGCTATAATTGAATTGAGCTAACAGTTAATGTTTGGCCCAGTTACCTCTTGGGTCGTTAAAAGGCCAAAATCGAAGCGGGCAATAAGTGGGCCCATTCGATTTCACAGGCCGTTAACATTCCGATAATATGGTCAGGCTGGATATGGCCCAACTGTATTGTGGGCCTTTAGCAGGCCGAAAGAGACAGTGGGTTGGTATTGGACCATGAAGAGCATGGGCCGCTAAGAGGCCGAAAGTCTAGTTGGACTGTATATGGACCAATTGTGTTGTGGGCCTTTAGCAGGCCGAAAATGAAACCGGGCTAGTATTGGACCATGAAGAGCATGGGCTATTAAGAGGCCCAAACTCAGGTCGGACTGCAAATGGCCGAACTCCTTTATGGGCCATTAACAGGCTGAAAGACACACCGGGCTGGAAATTGGCCCAACACTTAAATGGGAGGCTAAAAGACCGAAAGACGCACATCCTAAAATTTGGCCCATCCCTTGAATGGGCTGTTAATAGGACGAAACTACGTCGAGCCGATATTGAGCCCAAATATATAGCGGGCTGTTAACGGGCTCGAACTGACGATGGGCTGCAATGGTGTCAAATAGTTGACGGGCCAAATTGACACATCTCGTATGGACCGTGGGCTTAAATGGACCTGATACGTCTCCATCATATCAAATTTTTTATTGTTTCATGTCAATATTCTACAACTTTCATATACTTTTGGGAACTTTCTATATTATTTTTGGGACTAACATATTGATCCAGTGCCCAGTGCCATGTCCTGTTTGTTGCATGTTTTTTGTTTCATAGAATATCCATATCAAACAGAGTCCAAACACGATAAAAACTTATGGAGATTTTTTTTGGAATATATGTGATTTTTGGGAAAAAGAATCAACGCGATACGATGCCCGAGGGGCCCGCAAGCCCTAGTGGCGCGCTTGGGAGGCTTGTGGCCATCCCGTAAGGCAGTTGGTACCCTTCTTCGGCTGCAAGAAAGCGAATATCCGGATAAAAATCATGTTAAAATTTCAGCCTAATCGGAGTTACGGATCTCCAGAAATTTAAGAAATGGTGGAAGGCCAGAATCTGGGAACGCAGAAACAGAAGGAAACAGAGAGAGAGATCCAATCTCATAGGGGCTCCCGCCCCTCCGCCGCCATGGAGGCCAAGGACCAGAGGGGAATCCCTCCTCCCATCTAGGGGGGAGGCCAAGGAAGAAGAAGAAGGAGGGGGGCTCTCTACCCTCTCTCCCAGTGGCGCCGGAACGCCGCCGGGGCAATCATCATGTCACGGCGATCTACTTGAACAACTCCGTCATCTTCACCAATACCTCCATCACCTTCCCCCATCTATCTACAGCGGTCCACTCTCCTGCAACCCGCTGTACCCTCTACTTGAACATGGTGCTTTATGCTTCATATTATTATCCGATGATGTGTTGCCATCCTATGATGTCTGAGTAGATTTTTGTTGTCCTATCGGGTAATTGGTGAATTGCTATGATTGGTTTAATTTGCTTGTGGTTATGTTGCTGTCCTTTGGTGCCCATCATATGAGCGTGCGTGTGGATCACACCATAGGGTTAGTTGAATGTTGATAGGACTATGCATTGGAGGGCAAGGGTGACAGCAGCTTCAGCCTACCATAGAACGTGATTCATACGGGATTGAAGGGGGACCAATATATATTTTAATGCCATGGTTGGGTTTTACCTTAATGAATGTTAGTAGTTTCAGATGCTTGCTAATAGTTCCAATCATAAGTGCATAGAATTCCAAGTAAGGGATGACATGCTAGCAGTGGCCTCTCCCACATAAAAACTAGCCATCGTTCTAGTAATGTAGTCAATTGCTTAGGGACAATTTCGCAAATCCTTCCACCACTTTTCCACACTCGTTAAACTAACTTAATTGTTTCTTTATCTAAACAACACCTAACTTTTATTTTCACATTCTTTATTATCTTGCAAACCTATCCCTTTATACCTACAAAGTACTTCTAGTTTCATACTTGTTCTAGGTAAAGCGAACGTTAAGCGTGCGTAGAGTTGTATCGGTGGTCGATAGAACTTGAAGGGAATATAAATTCTACCTTTAGCTCCTCATTGGGTTTGACACTCTTATTTATCGAGAAAGGCTACAACTGATCCCCTATACTTGTGGGTTATCAAGACCTTTTTCTGGCGTCGTTGCCGGGGAGCAATAACGTGGGGTGAATATTCTCGTGTGTGCTTGTTTGCTTTATCACTAAGTAGATTTTATTTGCTGTTCTTAGTTGTTTTATATCGTTAGTTATGGATATGGAACACGAAATACCAAAAAAATTAGGTGTACTTGCTACTCATGGAGATGGGGAACCTCCTAAAACCCTCGATGCTCGTTTTGTGAAAAATATTCACTACATAAAAAAAACACTTCCGTGATGATACGTGTTTGTCACAGTAGGTCACGTTTTCTGTCATGCATGTACATCCATCACGATTTTATGACAAAATCAAGATAGTCATACCTGTGCTGTCGTAGAAGTGTTCCATGACAGTACTGAAATTATCATCACGGAAGTGTTCACTTCCATGACGATAAATCGCGCGTCATGAAAATGCTTTCGTCAAGGGTAACCGACATGTGGCATCCACTGTAATGGGTCGCCGTTAAGCTACCGGGTTCCGGTTTGGATCTGATAACCCGTTAACAGCCAGGACCAATGGGGATTTTCCACGTGTAAAATGCTCATTCGCCGGAGGATCCATGTGTCGGCTCAGCGTTGGGACAGCTGTCATCCAATTATTGTACGGGAGGCACCTATGATATGTCGACACATGGCAAGGCCCAACAGTGGCCCATTTAGGTGAAAGAGGCCGGCCCATATAGGCCTACTTCTCTCTGGTCCATTTAGGCCCACGGCCCATACGAGATGTGCCAATACGGGCCGTCAACGGCCCGTTAACTATTTGACACGATTGCAGCCCATCGTCAGTTCGAGCCCGTTAACAACCCGCTATATATTTGGGCTCAATATCGGCCCGACGTAGTTTCGTCCTGTAAACAGCCCATCCAAGGGATGGGCCAATTTTCCGGATGTACGTCTTTCGGCCTTTTAGCGACCCATTTAAGTGTTGGGCCAATTTCCCACCCGGTGTGTCTTTCAGCCTGTTAATGGCCCATAAAGGAGTTGGACCATATGCAGTCCGACCTAAGTTTTGGCCTCTTAACGGCCCATGTGCTTCATGGTCCAATAATAGCCCTGTTTCGCTTTCGGCCTGCTAAAGGCCCACAAAACAGTTGGGCCGTATACAGTCTGACCTGACTTTCGGCCTCTTAGCGGCCCATGCTCTTCATGGTCCAATACCAGCCCGCTGTCTCTTTCGGCCAGCTAAAGGTCCACAATACAGTTGGGCCATATTAAGCTCGACCTTAGTATTGGCCTGTTAACGGCCCGTGAAATCGAATGGGCCCAATTATTGCCTGCTTCGATTTCGGCCTGTTAACGACCCGAGAAGTAACTGGACCTGAGAGCTCGTTTCAATTATAGCGGCCAAATAGAGCTTTCGCCCTTGTTACGGCCCATCAACTTATTGGGCCCGCTAAAGTTCGAACCTGCTTGGAGGCCCAATTATAATTTGAGCCCATTACGAGCATTTATGAACAGGACAAAAACCGATAAATCAAAGCCCGAAGAGAATTTTGGCCCATGCAAGCGCATTAGAGGGCCCATTAAGGCAGTGGGCCGCTGTCTTTCACAAAGGACCCACGACGGTTCGTGCTAGCTATTAATTTCACAGATTTTTTGGCTTCCTAGCGACCAGTTGGCTGGAATGCGAGGCGCGCTAAGCAAATGTACAGCATAATGGAAAAAACGTAGCACATCCAGCATATATTACAGGACATTACATCCACTGGGCAATCAAAGATTGATGCCAGTTCAAATAAATGAACATAACTTAATGATCTACAACCTCACAATCTGCAACCTCAGCGCGGATGACTCCCATAAGCATGTGAGAAAGTTCTTCCTTCTTTGCTACACTGTGTCTGAAAACATTGATCAGTTGTTGTTGCGCAAGAATGTGTACCTCTGATTCCTCCACGATTTCCATCATTGCTTCAGCCAGTAATTGGTTCACAAACATACATTTTTTCCGTTGGATTCGAGACAGAGGAAACCGAACAGATTAATCTAGAGTTATTGCCATATTACCTGCCATAGATATATTAGAAAGAAACAATGGGGTTGCCTTGCTGTTTTCAGAGTTTGTCTTCTTATCTTCAGCAGCCTGCACCAAATTAACACACTAGCATTGCTATCATTGGCCAGGTCACATAATAGGAAAGCAACATTAACACAATGAATGTTTGGGCAACCAGACCACACCAGGCTACACCAAATTAACAGAATATGGCACCGCTATCATCAGCCATGTAAGATAATTGGAAAGCAACATTGACACAATGAATGATTGGGCAACCAGACCACAGCACTACAATTTAGTAATGTGCATGATATGAGATAGTACACTCATACAACTCAGTATGCAAAACTACCAGGCAGTTTTCCTTACAAAAATCAACATTGTCGCCTTTAATTATACATTTTGCTACAAGTAAATTTAGATCAGATAAAGGTTGGATTCACGCCGATTACCAAAATACATGCTGATATAAAAATATAGTGATATACAACAGGTACTTACATCAGCATTGGAGCACAGAGAATTCCTGCAAGATACTTTCCTCAAACACGATCCCAGTATAGAAAGTATTCTATCCTTTAAGCTTGTTTTCTAAAAGAGAGATGGGTAAGAAACATGTAGAAAATATGATTCGAATGCTATAAAATTTCATGATGCGAGGAGACACACACTCTTCTTAGAATGGAGTTGACATATTTTTGCTGGCCTGGAGCGGACTAGTTCTCTGGCCACTGGAATCTGCTGATTATCAGGAGGAATTGGGTTTCTCTGTGTTGGAGCAGTATCTACGAACACTGGAGTTGGTTTACTATCTCCTGGCGTTTGGATCTTTTGCAAAGACCTTGTTTGTAGCCACTCAGATTCTAACATAGCCGTCTTTCCCTTGCATGCCTTATATAGAAGAATGGTGCTTCAATTATAAAACATACTACGGTAGAGAGATGGAATAGGTACTGAAGAATAGAAAGTCATGACATATTGAAATGTATTCCCTCCATCCGGAAATAAATGGATGTGTCTAGGCATATTTCAGTTCTAGATACATCCATTTTTACCCTTTTCTGCGACATGTAATCTGGATGGAGGGAGTATGTTGTAAGAGCTAGTGATACGACAGGACAATAGAGTAAAAAAACACTAGTTGATGTAAAAATGTATGATAGCTGAATAGGTATAGAAAAACACGAAGGCAACATATGCGTGTATGATTGGGATACTAAGATAGCATTGCAACTGACCAGTAGAACAACACTTCAATGTAAAAAAACATGGTATGGTAGACGGATGGAGCACATACTGATCAATAACAATGCATAAGATATTAAAAGCATGATGTCTAGACTAAGCAGATGGCATTGCAACAGAGTAGAATGACAATACTTGATTTTGAAAACATGTTATCATGAATGGAATACATACTGAAAAACAGGAAGGCATGAGATATTTACATGCATGATCAGCAGGCTAAGCACATGGCATTGCAACAGAGTAGATGCACTCCAGGACATTATATGCATGATGTAGCCATATCACGGGCCAAATTAGAGCAAGGACCTTGTGGGGTGAATAGGATTCATCATCTTTCTGCAAGTCTTCTGAAGAACTGCCTTTAACTGTTCCATCATATTGGGTATCATTGACGTCAAGTTTGTTGGCCGTTACATTGTTCTGCGAGGTTCTTGTGGACATATCAATGTGTGCAATTATATCTGACATGCATGGAAGACAACTAGTAGTTAGATTATGTAATGAGTGCCTATAGGAGACGACATAAATAGTAGGACTGGACATAACTAGTAGCAACAAGTCTCAAAAACTAAAGGGAGAACATAGATGAAAGCTACAGAATATGTATTGTTTGTACTCGAGATTAACCAGATGGCAGACAAAAGTATTAAAGAACAACAACATAGGTAATATTAGAAGTGGTATAATCACCAGCCTGTGGGATAGCATTGGCTGATGAATGATAAGTATGGAACAGCGTTAACACCTGAACAAGTCTCTTATCTGAACTATGGAACATCGTTAACTCCTGAACAAGACTCTTAAGACATCAGCATGAATATACAGTGGCATGTGATAATCTATTCTCCATGCTTAGATGAATAACAAAGCCATAAATGTTGCACACAAGTAAGATGAGGGTATAACCTATCTGGCCGCCATCCATAGGAGTGAGCATCATCTGCTGACTTGTCGATGGCCCTGCGGTTGTTGTGGCTATCCATGTCAGGCACGCACATTCGAGTGAGGGAACTGTTGAGTGGGGACTATAGCTCCCTTTTGGTGTATGTTTCCCTTGTTGGGGCATCTGCGGTGAGAAGGAAGACGGTGTGGCTGAAGATGCACAAAATACATAATGTTAAGAACGACACATATCTCTGATCTGAAGAAATACCCGAAGAGATCAACAATAAGGTACGAGACTAGTGACATGTCTGATGACTGAAAACTAAATTGGGGTCACCCGATTTTTATTTTTATTTTGGTACTGTCCGATCTACGCGGGATGGCTGGATGGCCGTCTTGTGCCTCCCGGCTGACACTGTTCAGAATCTTCCTCGAAGAGCCAGCGACCACCGGCACATCAGCCTAACTCTGGAGTCCCTGGCCGCGAGAGCTCCGACCAAAACCCTGCGTCCCGCCTCACCACACTGACGTGGTTGCGCCGCCCCTGGCCAAACCACAAAGACTTGTCGTCATCCAGATCTTGCTGCGGCAGTACCTTCAACCCACTCAACTCTACGATAGCCACCTAAGCGCTGCTTCCGCGGCAAACATGCGCCCCCGCACCCTACGATAGACACTGAGCCACTACTGCCCCAGCCAACCAGCAGCTTAGGAGCTCAACTGCCTTGAGGGGTGCTGCTTCCCATTGGGAATCGACTTGCCCAGAATAAAAATTCAGGCAACTGACGCCAAAATAAAGTGATTTAAGATGAGTGTATGACCTGTCTTGCGGCCCGGTGAAGTAGGCAGCTCTAGCTGCTGAGTCGGTGAGGCCGGCGTGGTTATGGTGGCTCCCGGCGGTAGGAAAGCAGATATATCGTAACGGTCGACAGCTACGGGGAAGCTGTGCCGGGGCCCTGGACGTGACCGAAGTTGGAGCCACTCCAGCGCCGTGCACAACAGCGCGGGTGAATCGGCTCCAGGATGGTTCACCCGGTCATCGTCGAGGCAGCTCCGACAGCACGGAGTAAGAGGCACATGACCCAGTGCACGACGGCAAACGGACAGCGGCTCTGGCATTGGGGAGGAGGGCGGCAGTGAATTTGGTGCGGTGGGGTGCGCCATGGAGGAGGGGCTGAGGTTTCGCAGCTGGGGAGAAGGTGATTTAGCGCCCACGCTATATGAATGGGGAATCGGGAGGGGGAACCATGTCTTATGGACGCATTTGTCTGAAATGTGTGGGAAGTTACAGTTCTACCCCTGCCTTTTGGCTTCTGGGCTTGGGTCTGTTTCTTGAGGGTCAGGGATAGTATGGTAACTTTGCTTCTCCCAAATAGTGGGCGCCAGCAATTTCGGGCGAGGAGGGGGTGTTTTGAAATGGTGGGCGCGAGCGATTTCGGGCGAGGAGGGCGTGTTTTGAAATAGTGGGCGCGAGCGATTTCGGCCGAGGAGAGCGTGTTTTGCCGCCCATGGTTTATGAATTATTCGGCGCCTGCCATTTCGGCCTAGGAGGGGGCATGCTTGGATGAAGTTACAAACCTACCCTCGATGTACAACGGGCCAATTGATGCGTGTCGCACATAGGCCGGTAATTTCACGTCTCCCATTTATTTGCTCGGGCGAATTCCAGCGAGTAGAGGGTGTTTAGAGGTTCGTTCAAATTTTGGGAGAACGAGCATCCACGTCTACCTTACCAAGTCGATTCGAATCAAATTTATTAGCTTGCCACTTCTTCTTCAGATGGTGAGATGATGCTCGGGACTAATGTGCTTTTACATGCTCGTTGCCAACGATTTACTATTTCACAAAAAGTTGACTCACTCAAAAACAAGAATCAAACCCAAAATGAAATATCTTGATTCAATGAAATAGTTCGTTCACCCGGTCAAAATTGTGGACTAAATCCAAATTTGAACACCTCAATTGAGTAGCATGTTGTATTATAGTACTCCATGAACAAGCCGAAAGTCAAATTAATGAACTTGTTTGATACGGTTATGTCCGTTCATGTGTGGCTTGCAAACACGTTGTTCTCCAATTCGAAAATTTGAATGCAAATTTATATTGAAACATGGTTTATATCAGTCTTCGATGCATAAACGCGACCTCCCCCTCTCCCGGACTCTTGTTCTCTCTCTAGCCGACAATCTTCGTTTCTATCGCACGCATACAAACACAAACTCCATGTATAGGTCTCTCTGGCACAGAATGTATGATTTTCTAGTCCAAGCTAAATATCTAGGGTGCACTCATCGTACGCACACAAATTCCCTAGATCGTTGTCCGTAACTCTCTCACGCACCACTCCGCCGTCTCAGGGCGCTTCCCTCTCTCTCTCTCTCTCTCCATCTGCCTAGGTCACCCATACACATGCATATCTCACTCGCACTAGATAGACCCATCTAAAACACTATCTCTCTCTCCCTCATTCTCTCTCCATCTGACACGCACACGCACACAATCTCACGCCTAGCAAAGTATGACTATCTCTCACTCCATTGTAGGCACACGCAGTCCCCCCTATGTATATGACTATTTCTCAATCTCCATCACAAACATACGCATTGCCTCTTTCCCTCACTTGGTCTATCTCGTTTCCTCTCGGGGCATATATCTATCGCACAAACACCTCGTCCCTCGATCTCCCACCCATATAGTCCCCTCACGATGTCGAGGGGATCTCTCTATCACAAATACACCCTCTCTCCCTCCCCATGCGTCCATCTTCTCCATACGTCCCTGTCGACCTCTATCCCTTGTTGGCCACACCTCTATTGGACAGGTGCTATAGCAGGGTCTCTCTCCATTGCTAACAACCATGCACTAGCTATCTCTGTGTATCTCCTCACCTCGCTTTTCTATCTCGGAGATGCATGCGTGATATGTTTGCATAAGACACACACACACTCTCTCTCTCTATTTTATCGTTTGTTGTCCCTTTCTCTTTCACACACACACACACACACACTCTTTTTGCACACTCACTCTTTCTCCTTGGCTCGCACTTGATCTCTCTCGACTTAGGTACTCTCTTCGGTCCATAGCATATAGATTTATTGAAAAGTCAAACTTCACAAAGTTTGACCAAGTACGTGGAGAAAAACATTTACATCTAGAACGGCAGACATATATCATTAGATTCATCACAAGATGTAGTTTCATATGATGTATCTTTGGTATTGTAGATAAAAATAATATTTTGTGTAAACCTGGTCAAAGTTTCCAAAGTTTGACTGATAGAAAATTTATATGCACTTCACCGTCGAACGGATCGATGGAGTATCTCTTTCCCTCTCAGCTATCCGACGCACCACTTAGCCGTATCGGGGCTCCTCTATCTTTCTCAAACTTTATATCTCTCCCTGGTTCACACATACACATATCTAGCTCGCTCACACTACATAGACCCATCTAACAATCTCCGCCCTTGTTCTCTCTCTATGTGACACGCACCCCCCTAAGTACCATAATCTGTCACTCCATCATAGGCACACACACTCCCCCATAAGTATGACTATCTCTCACTATCCATAAGGAACACATGTATTGTCTCCTTCCATTCCTACGTCTATCTCGATATCTCTCGGTGTATCTTCTATCATGCACACACCTTGTCAGTCAATCTCCCACCCATGTAGTCCCATCACGATCTTCAGGGGATCTCTCTATCACAAACACACACTCTCTCCTCCCCATGTCTGCATTTTCTCCATACGTCTCTCTCGACCTCTCTCCCTTGTTTGCCAGACCTCTCTCCCTTGTTTGCCAGAACTCTCTCCCTTGTTTGCAAGACCTATCTTGGCCACGTGCTAGGGGTCTTTCTCTCTTGGTTGCAAACAACCACAAACTATCTCCTCACCTCGCTTCCGCTGTCGAAGATGCATGTGTGATATGTTTTCATAAGACACACACACACTTTTTCTCTACTTTATCGTGTGTTGTCCATGTCTCTTTCACAAACGCACACACACTTTTTTCACTCACTCTTTCAATCTCACACACACACTCTCTCTATAGTTAGGTACTCTCTCACGTCCATAACATATGGATGTTTTGAAAAGTCAAACCTCAGAAAAGTTTGACCAGGTATATGTGGAGAGAAACATTTACATATGGAACGATCAATAGATTCATCACAACATGTACTAAGTTCATATTATCATTTATCTTTTCTATTGTATCTATAAGTAATTTCTTTATAAACTCGGTCAAAGTGTCAAAAGTTTGACGTAAAAAAAATTTAGACACTACATTATTGAACGGAGGGAGTAGCTCTTTCTCTCTCTGTACTATCTATCTTTTTTTCTTTGGCATGGCTCTCTGTACTCTCACTCGGTGTCTCTTTACCGAAGGATTATACGGTCACTTTGTCAGCGTATAGCTCCGTATATTGTTTAGTTGACCGGGCAACCAGTCCACATGCTGCCTTGTCTGCTTGTGTTCTCTATCTTGGTGTGCTGGCCCACATGGCAGTGGGTGAAAATAAATAAATTAGAGGCCCATCTGACACGCAGTGAAGTAAACAAAGTTGAAACCACTCGCGGTAGCACCCCGCACGCTAGTAAATTGAGGGCACACTTTTTCCGCGTGAAGGACGCACTCGCGCACACCACACCACTGCGTGGAGGCATGCAAACAAGGACACACTCGCGCACACCACACCACTGCGTGGCGCCATGCAAACAAGGACGCACTCGCGCAGACCCAACACACAATACACACCAGCACACGTGTACACCGGCGTCGCGGCCGGCTGAGATGGATGGCGAGGCAGCCAACAAGCAGACGCGTCTCGAGCCAAAACCGCAACCGGCGAGCCTGGACTTCATCAGCAGCCTCCCCGACGACATGCCGTCATCATCGCCCTTCTCCCCACCAAATCTGCCATGCGGACCACCCTGCTCTCCCGGCAGTGGCGCCCCCTCTGGCGCCGCGTCCCCCTCGACCTCACCGTCGACAGCCGCCTCTGCGATGAGGATTGCAAACGCATGGCCGCAGTCTCCAAGATCCTTGCATCGCACCCTGGGCCAGCCAGATGCCCTAACATTCGCATGTTCAGTACTAACTGCAAGGTCCAAGCCAAGTTCGACAAGTGGTTCTTATCCCCCACCCTAGATCAGCTCGAGGAGCTCAGGTTTGAAGCTGGACGATGTCGCTCTCTGCCGCCGTCCGCGCTCCGCCTCACACCAACGCTGTGCCGCGCCAGCTTCAGCTCCTGCTATTTCCCCCCGATTAATGCCGCGCCCGCCCATCTTCTCCCTCAACAAAAGCAGCTCGACCTCTTCGACATTTGCATCTCGAAGAAGGCTATGGAGCACCTGCTCCGCGGCTGTACTGCGCTCGAGTACCTTCGTCTTTGGCAGATCCACGGGTTCATTAACCTCCACTTCGCCTCGACGAATCTCTGATGGATTTATGTGTCTTGCTGGCCCTGCAACAAGACATCAATTGGGAAGAGATCACTTGAGCTATTCCACGTTATGGTCATTGAGAATATGCCTTTCCTTGAGAGATTGCTTGTATCTGATCTAGAAGGTCGAACAGAAATCATGGTCATTAACGAACCGAAATTGACAGTGTTGGTGTACTCATCTGCCAAATTCTCTGAACTCTTTATTGGATCCATAATCGTTCAGGTACAACACTCATCTTCTTCGCCGTCTTCTTGAAATTCACATTTTTAAATTTCTTCTTGATGTATTTACGACTGTCATCCATAAAATGATTCCCGCAAGCTTGACCCAGTCTATGCGCACAGTGAAGATCTTGGCAATAAAATCTATCGGCCCCAATCTGGATCAAGTTGTTGGATTCCTTAGATGCTTTCCATGCACGGAGAAGCTACTCATCGAGGTGAAACTTCTTTCCTCTTAGTAAACGGTAATCACAATGTAGCTCACGCCTCCTTTGGTTTAGAGGAATCTTGTAAGAATTTCATAGGATAGGATTTCTATAGGAAAAATTCCTTTAGAGCCCTTTGGTTTGTAGGAATGGAATCCTATTCCTATGGAGGAATTCTTCCTATCCTCCACATTTCATAGGAAAATAAACATTAGCCTAGACTCAATGGAAAAAATCCTATGATGTGAATCAATGGGCATCTCCTTTGCTATTCCTACTCATAGGATTTGAGATACATGTCATCTCATTTCCGATGACTTTCCTATTCGTACGATTTTTCTACCCTATGACCCAAAGGAGGCCTCAATCTTTTTGTAATTTTCCCAAATTACGATGACAAGTGTAGTGTTCAAAACTGCAACTACGCACTGCACTAAAAGAAATGTTTTTAGTATTTTTTCTCACGTGATCACCTGGATCATTTTTTTGTTGTACTAGTAGCCTAGGCTACTCATAGTGCCAAGTAACTTAGAGTAGTAACTCTATGGTTAGCCTAAGAGCAAGTACTACCTCTGTCCTGGTTTACTCTTCCTATTTTGTAGTATCAAAATTTGACCATAGATTTAACTGACAAAATGTTAATGCATTCCACTAAAAATTATATCGTTGGATTCGTTATTTGAACATAATTTCAAATGGTATAATTTTTGGTGACATGCATTGGCATTTTCTTAGGTAAATCTATGGTCAAAATTTTACACTAAATACGAGGTAGTAGTACAAAAGTGGGCTATAACGGCCCTCCACTCTGTAGGCCAAAACACATGCCAAATTCACTTCTGATGCATTTGGCATCGATGCCCTCCAATGCTCACCTGGTGCCCCAATCTGGATCACCTACTTTGCTCCGGTGCCACACGCAATGAAAAAGTACTTGCGTGCGAGAGGGAGATGACTGAGGCAATAAAAAACACTTGTTTGGGAGAGGGAGAGGCTGGTGTAGTTGGTTTGATTGATTTGTTTATATATGTGGGTCTGTGTGCACAACGGTGCCAACTCTCTCACATTGCTAGAGCGGTGCCAAAATCTTTTGATTTGACATCGATGCATATTATGTGGCATACTTTTGAGAAATATGGCATCGACCACATAGTGGATAGCAACTAATGCCCAAGCTCTTCACGTGCACCTAAGTAAATGAGAGGAAAGAGAAAGAGAGAGAGAGAGAGAGTGAAAAAATATCACTAGCCTGTCGTATGAGCCAACCCTATCGTATGAGCGAATGATATTGGTACCTCTTGATGACACGGCAATCTTATACAACCAGCTGTTCTAATATGTTCTCTTCTTTTGCAGATAAAAAATGACCCGAAAGTGAAAAATGTGTTGCACTATAACAATCTCATCGAATGCCTTGATCTCCATCTTACACAAATTGATTTGATCGACTATCAAGGCAGCACATCTGAGATTAAATTGGCCAGGTTCTTTGTTCTGGAGGCAAGTATGCTCAAGGTAATGAGGTTTGGCGTTCTCTGGCGCAACAATGAATGGCGTACTGATAACCGCAAGCGTCTAAGCCTAAATGACAAAGGCTCCGCAGAAGCTGAATTTGTTTTTGAAACATCAAGTCGCCAGAGACTAAAAAATTTATTTGCCCATTAGTGACTTGTCAGGGCGGTGGATTTTAGTTTGTACGATAATGCTGAATCCACCTAAAGTAACAAAAGTTCTTTGGTAATCTTCCTAATAATTCCCTCTTTGTAGGTGCAGAATTACTCCTAGCATTTGTAATATCAGTTTGAAACTTGTAATATTATGACTATCCAGCACGAGGTAGTATGTTACGATAAATGTTCGCGTGCATAGGTGCGGCAACGATATACCCATTACTGGAGTACAATATTTATTATTACTAGCAAGAGGCCCATGCGTTGCACGGAGCATCAAGATGCATTTATATGAGCTGTTTATCTTCTGGGAGACGAAGATGAACGAGGGAAGGCCTTATCTACAAATGTGGAGAGGGGTGCGGGTATCTTTTTGCAAAATTGCCATAGTTTGCTTTCTATCTGTCATATATAGATCGGACGGTCTATATTGCAGGATGGCAGGCACACCATCATCACCTACTCGTTTTTTTATAAGAGTAGAGATACTCATGGCAATGCACTGGAAATTATGTCGAACACGGCTAGTTGTAAGCAGGCTAGCTCTACAGCCATGATGATAGTGACTGCACACGGTGAGTCTGACTTTGGTATGCCGAACACGGCGCCTACACTTAGGTGTCATCTCCGGCGCAGGGTGTTGTCACTTCACTGTGAGGAGTAGCACGTAATAATTTGACCAACGAATAGTACAGTACTACTACATTGGTAGTACTACTAGTACTAGCACCGCCATTTGGATTTAGTAGTACTACCACCTCTGTCTGGATTTAGTATTTGACTAGCAATATCTAGTAATGCATGTCACAAAAAATATACTACTCCCACTGTAAATAAATACATGGAGTACTGTTTTATTCGGTTTTGAATGTAGTTCCCGATGATATTATACACTCTCCCTTCCGGTAGATGGCTCAAATCTGAAATCTCATCAATCAGACTACTATTGTACTCCCTTCGTACTGGTGCATTAGTCACGTTACGAAAACCAGATAATCCAAAAACTTTTAGGTGTGGTGCATTAACTACCCACCACGTTCCCTGTTTTTTGCCACGAAAAAAGAAATCAGCCAATAGGAGACTGGGGTGCGTATGCATTCAATGACTTGAGACTACTTAGCACAACATGCAGTGCTCAATTCTCTGCATGCAATGACATTAATTACAAAATATTAGTACCATCAAATTTCTCTCATTTTGCCCCAACTTAGTCTCGCAGAGATGACTATACTGCACCGATACGGAGGGAGGGCCAAGGAGTACATGGCCAACACACAAGTGAATGCAACGCAGTCTGCACTCTGCACTTCTCATATAAAGGCTCCCCGCCAGTCCAATCTACGAAATCCTACGCACCTACGCACCCTAACCAAGGGCAAGGGTGATCACTCCAATCGCAAGATCAGTTGACTAGAAGCTAGACCCATGGAGGCGTTGAGCGCGAGCATGAGCCGGCTGTGCCAGATGGTCCACGATGCTGGCCTGCGGCCTGGCACCGAGGAACGTCTCCAGGTCGTGCTTGAGGCCGCCAGGGCAAGAGGCCTCTTGGACGATAGCTTTGTCTCCTTGTTCGACGAGGTCCTCGTCGGCTTCCTCGACAATTCACCGTCGTCAAGAAGCTCGTGGACGACCTTGACGTACGCCTCCAGCCCACGCGCCTAGGCTCTGCGATGCCCACCACCCTCAACGGCCTCTATGGTGACAACCTCTTCGACGCACTGGTGGCCCTGTGATTGCCCGCCATCACGCCGGAGAATGTCCACCTCGAGGTCGCGCTCGCCGCGCAGTGCCTGGCGCAGCAAGACACCATCGACATAATCACCCACGTCTATGAGAAAATCATCCACAAGGACTACTACGTGCAAGAGGAGGACGATAGGACACTAGACTTCTTGGACCGCAGGGCAACCTTGGACGGCATTGTTCAGAAGCACGTTGAGCTCGCCGCCAACGCCGCTGCTCCTCACACATCGGTTGGTGACCCGGCGCACTAGGGCGTGAGGATGTCGTTGATGGATCCGTATGTATCTTTATCTTTCCATCAATTCCATGTAGTAGTATATTGTAATTATCTTACCTTTCGCATCAACTTCATAATTTTCGTACGTACCTTGCATGAACCGTGCCAGAACCGAACTTCTCATTACTCTAGGGAAAATCGTTATTTTCTATCTATCGGTCACGACAAGGAGGAATCCATGCTGTGTTGCATTTTCACTTTCAAGTGGGACCGCAGTTGAGCAAACCGACTATCGGCAAACCCCCACCCCGCCCACCGCGTGATGGCTGAGCTAGAGAAAACATGAGGGAGAAGAGATAGCTGTAGCACGGACTCCAAGAAAATTGGTGTCAGATGGGACTAGTGTGGGTGGCGTGTGTCGTACTGCTATACGTGAATGCTAGTTATGGCCCATGCCACCCCACTACTAATCGAGGTGCTGGTTACGTTGAGCGAACACAGTATCTCTCAAAGAGTACGGTACACCACTAGTACTAGTACTCACATTGTTGCAAAATTTCCTGGAGTCCGTGCTCAGCCCTCCTCTTTGTCTTCTCAGCCAGCCAGCAGACACGTGGAGTGTGCCCATCATCTGTTTGCTCACATTCAGTCCCACATTTGAGTGAAAACGCAAGATGACCCACTGAACCTGCACATCTTTCACCTCAACGTGCTGGTGATGAAAAACAAATCCAATAAAGATCTTCGGTGGCTGCTTTTGGAGTTACTCAAGAGTAAGATTCTACAGTATTTACAGTTTAACCCAAGATGCACAGCACGTGCCTTCAACTAGCACTCCATTTTCTTGCATGACATGACCTAGATGCTGGATGTCCCACCTGTCGGCAAAAAGAGGAAGAACTCGACCAAATCTTCCCCACATTTAGACCGGAGGAGTAGGAAACACGGCAAGCCCTGTGTGTACATCATACGTACAAGCCCACCTCACGCTATCACCATATTTCTTGGCCTCCATGCGACACCTAGCTCTAGTTGATGGTATACTACTACTAGGACTAACTATTGTACTAGCATACTATTAGGTTGGCTCTATGTGATGTGGCAACTTCATATAACCAGATGCTGGCTATACTACTACGATACTCACACTCCAATAAATGACTCAAAAACCATTCATAAATTGAGTTTATCACATGCATATGCAAATGTACCATTCATTACATACAACAAGTCATCAACACACAACGCCAACGAGGATATATGTTGGATTATAGATTATTTCCAACAAAACATTCTAGTAAATACTAAAGTTTTTATCACACAACAAATAACAAGCAATGAAATGAACTTCAGCTCAACCAATCCTCGGCGTTGGAAACGCTTGCTTTGAACCATAAGTAAGACTCTGGGAAGGGCCTGCTATTATCAATATCGAGACCAATGCAGGACTCATCACCCAGGCTGAAGCGGCCTATATCAAGACGCATATTGTCATAGCCAGGGTAGGGAACCATAGCAATGTCCGAGGTATAGATACAATTGCTTCTCATAAATGGTAGTAACGTTGTGCCAATAGCAGCTGGATCGCCTTTCACCATCATTGGATAGTTTTGTCCAAGGAAGAGCGAGTTTTCTCCAAGACTATCAATACGGAACCAGGCAGAAGGTGCTGGCGCTAGCACACTAGTATCCATCCCGAATACCCTGCAATGGATGTTGGAATAGGTCCGGAGAGTGCGACCATGGGATACAACACCTGCTTCCTTAATAACATCAGCAGTGCCCTGTATACATACAAGAAGATGTGATCCATCGGAATAAGTTTCCAGGCGCCACTAAGTATGTAGGTCCTGCTCGTCCTCATGCTCCTAATCATCACCATCGTCATCTCCCCCTTGGTTATAAATTTTTTCAAGTATAGGTGGTGGAATGTTCACAGGACCTTGGAAACACAAGAAGGTTAATTAGTATGGGGATACTAACTCACATGCACGTGGATGAAACAATTCTAATTACGGTGGAAGACAAACGTACCGAAACAATAAGGATTCCATGCAAAAATAGTGCCACGAGTGGTGGCAGCAAACACAAGACGCTCGTATTGAATTGCATCACAGTACTCCTCCGTGTACAGAAATTGATTTTTGAGTAATATCCATCGAGACGTGGAAGTAAGGACGGCAACAAGCTTGTCAAAGATAGCAACAACATGATAGTTTGTGTAATCCCAAGAGCGGTTGGGAACTCGACAAATTGCTATCTTCTGTAGACGACAGTCACCATGATCGTATTTGAACGTACGTAGATCATCTGTGTGCTCAACCTCAGGGCACTCTGAGATTTTTGGAAGTGGAACCCGGTGACGAGTGTACACATTCACAAGTTCCCACTCGCAGTTGTACCCAATATAAACAACCCAATCTCCATTTGCGCCTGCCCAGGCCTTACCCTTAAGCGATGGCATCTTAACATCATACGTATCATTATCAAGCGCCATCAACTTGCACAAGGCAAGGCTTTCGTCGTCCCCGCACCAGCGAGCAGGGTCATGGCGAAGAAGATAGGGAGATCAAACCGCTCCTGAACCCTGGGTTCTTCGTAATGATGTTATTTGTTGAGTTGAGAATGGTCTTGAACGAACCTGCCATGCTAGCCGAGGTGATGACGTCGCACCGATCAATGAGTTCCTCCACCACATCATCTTTCAAATCAGGGCAAGAATAATGGGGTCGTTTCCAGCCTGTTCCATCCATAGAGAAGACGATCAAACAATGGCAGAAGGAAGGGTGAAGGCAAATGAGGGAGGAAGAGCATGCGACAGCAGTTCCAAATCGAGAGGGAAAGGCGAAGAGGCGATGGACGGTTGCCACGGTACAGGAAGAGGCGCCCCAGCCTACATAGACGTCCGTTCGGAAATTGTACAAAAGGACTCGCCGTCGTCTCACCGACATGTTCGAACGGGACCACATGTCAACGGAACTTGGTGTGTCATTTCTCGTGCAAAATGCGATCTAGCCGTGTTGGCCCGAGGTGCGGCATTATTTCTCGACTTTATATTTTTAATGGCGTGCCGTTCAGTTTTGAAGCACAACTAATTGGTACTGTATGCAGATAAAATATAAACTATCTACCACTACTCCACCTCTAGTACTAGTAGTATCAAAAAAGATATATAGGCTGGAGCTTCAGCGCTTGCTTGCTAAGGGCTGCCCACTTGCTTCTCACACTATCACCCTCTCTCCATATCTAAAAACAGACGGTGGTGGCCCCTCTCTCTCCCTCCTCACCGGTGGTCACAGATCCGCCAGGACCCCGTCCGCCGGGGAAGAAAAGGACGTGCAGCGTTGACGCACTCGTCGTCGGCGAGCGAGGTCACACACTGACGACAAGGCCGTCCTCTCAGACCTAGCGCCCGCGCGGGATGGCCTCCGTCCCCAAGGTAGCTGCCGTAGTGTGTGCGGAGGACGACGACCACGGGCGAAGCCACTTCCCGCTGACCCTCAGGTATGCTACCTCTTTTCGAACTATACCCTTGTTCTATTGCCCCATCTACCACGTCGCTGCATGTGGATCTTTTTCCACTCCACCATCTCCCCAATTTGCTATCCTCTGCTCTGCTGGCCACGCATACGAAAACCTTAATTTGCACTATTAAAGGAAACCCTACTTCATGCAGACTAATCCATGTCTGGGTTGAATAAGGAAAGGAAGGGAGAAAGTACTGTCGAAGAGACTAGGTATCGAACCCGCATCTAGGTTGAAAAGGGGGAAATCTATAGCTAAGGAATGAGTCTCATGTCTCTTGGTTGAAAAAGGGTAGAAAGGCATGACAACACAATAGAGAATGACCAGGTCGATCGGTTTGTTGTCCTCACATAGGAAAAAGGTGGCTAAAGAGAACAAAAATGGGACGTAATCCACATATGCTGCCTGATATTTGTTGCTTTGGGTAACCATCCCTCCCTCACCACTCTATGCGTCCATGGAGGTACATCGTAATGGTGCGCCCACTGTCCGAATGGGCCTCCCATGCTCTTATTGCCACTTTTTTGCTGTTAGTATAACGCCACCGGTAAAGTCAAGCAATGCTACTGCTAAAGTGATGCCACATTTAACTAATGCCGCACTCAGTCTAATGCCACCGATAAATTTAAGCAATGCCATTTAATGTCATTGGATTATTTCAGGGTTAGTTGTTGATTGTGGATGTATTAAAGATTTTTCAGCTAAGGCATTCTAATGCTGTTGCACAGCCAGTATACCAACGATGAAACTTGTTACTACCTTCAGATTTATGCACTGTTAATGCTTATAGATTACATACCTCACTTTCATGAGATAAGTCAAAAAAAATTGTACAGTGTCACCAAAATGCCAAGGCGCTGATGTCATTTTATTTTGGTTAAACTTCACAAAAATTTATGAAGAGAAGAGGAAAGGTCAAGAGTGGGCACCTCCTCCTATGGCTGTTTTCTTGATTCGTTTGATCAATTTTTAATGTTTGATCGGTTATCAAGATTGGGATAGCAATTTTGAGGTCCCCATGAGTTCGAAATGATATTTACCTTCAAGGTACATGGTTTGCAATTTTTTTATACTATCATTAGTTAATAATGCTAGTTACCTTCAGACTTTTGTATTTGGTTTAATGCTGTTGCACAACTAGTATACCAAAGCTGAAACTTGTTACCTTTACATTTTGTATTGTTAATGCTTATAGAAATCTTCCAGTGCTAGATTATGAAAATATGTTCTGTAAAACCATTGTATAGTACCCCGTAATAAAAAAACTACTCTACTGTTGCACTAGCCACTGGATTAGTGCATATTTATACTATTCGAATGGTGTTGCATTAGCGTATGGACATATATAAGGTGTGGCAAACTTTCCCAGATATGTGCTGAAGAAAACTAATACCTGTTTTTTCTAAATACTAGACGTTTGGGTACTTTAAATTGAACTGCGAAAACGTCTTATATTAAGGAACAGAGGGTGTAGAGTTCACTCAAATTATGCCGGTAAAGCTAGTCACACCTTTGTTGAAATTAATGTTCATTATGTTATATGAGGAGGTCTACATGTTTGTCTCAAATGCCTGTCGATTACATACCTGACATCATGATGTAATGGCAAGTAATTTCTTTTTGTACAGTGTCACTGAATTGTCAAGGCGGTGATGGCATTTTATTTTAGTTGAACTGTACAAAATATGCTTAAAAGAAGAGGAAAGGTCAGGAATGGTTCTATCTTTCAGAAAAATACTATGTATGCCTTCCTGATATCAGCCGATGTTGCCTTATTTATTCCTTCAAACAGGTGGTTAGAAACAGTCTTGCTATCTTTTTCCCATTAAGAAATTGGAATGCTTATATTTGTGAGTCTATGCTTCAACTAGTGCCACTTTTATAGTAATCACACTTTCAATATCTGTGCAAACAGGGATGCTCGATTTTAGTGGAACTGCACAAAAAGTCCAAATGGTTCAACATTATGAGCATATTTTCTTCCAAACCGTTATATCCAATTGGTGGCACTATGAGCTGTTCATTACGAAGGTACATGGTTTGCTACTATCTTGCTACTCTTTTTGTACTGTCATTAGATAATAATATTAGTGGTTTGCCTGTGAATTTATTGGCAGGGTGGACCTACATTGGTGGTGCAGGACATGATTCAATGATTGGATGCTCAATTTCGGTTGTGTCGATTTCACCTCTTCCATCACTGCGAACATGGATATCCTTGGTCTGATGAAGAATAGGCGCTATATTTCTACTCTGTACCAGCAAATCAATTCAGTACGAAATTGTCCAGGGAAAAACATGACAGTATCAAATTGTCCAGTGCAAAACATGACAGATGCTAAGCGAAAACGACTAGCAGAGACGTGTTTAAACCGAAAATACAAGGTGGGGTATATGTTTACTGGCTGCTTGATATTTGTGCAAACAGATGTCTGCCCGTTGCCATTTGGCAAACAAACAAAGTGACCTCAATTTTGGTTGAACTGCACAAGAGAATAGTATAGTCACTGCATGCAGTGCCATTTGAAAATAGACATAGAAAGATTGGATAGTCACTTCATGGACTGCACAAAAGTAGCACTCTACTATTTATTGGCCAACACTAGGTGCTTCATTGCTTTGGTCTGATTATACAATGGGCATCATTTTTCCTAAGTTAAAGTTTGTATTCCAAAAATAGTCTCGCCGTGTGATCGAGAGAAGACCAAATCATATTGCAGTGGATGTTCCTCCATCATGTATGGTTCATTCTCATGGTTTCAGCTGTTGGTGAAACCACTTACGTTTGCAAGAGGAAATGTAGACTTCACAAATAAATTTGTCTTTCACTCTGTACTGAATGTTGACCCAGAGAAGCATCCATGTTAGTACCAAGAACATATGTTTTTTCTAAATCTTTGCTTTTGGAGCTACAAATTTGTATATGATCTGTGAATCATTGAGATGCATTAACATGTTGATCTTATGTATGGGAATCGTACTAGTTGGTTGTGAATTTGGGCTACTAATGTGAACATATTACAATGTCAGGCCTGTGAGTCTCGTGTGAACATTTCGAACGGATCGGCTCTTACTACTGTGCATAGCATGATCCATATTTCTGTGTGCTTAGTGTTTACAAGTTACTAGCAGTTCCTTATTTCTGTTCGCTCAGTGTTTACAAGTTACTGATCGATCAGTAGCTAGCCTACTAATACGCTCCTGGAAGTTTTATTTGCGACACAAGATCCGAAGGTGGCAGTTTTTTGAATAAAAATGCCTACCTCTGAAGAAACTGACATGATGTTCTGAAGAAAATGTCATGCGAATCTGAAAAAACTGCCAGCAAAAACGTTCGCCCAGCGAACGTTCATCAGCTATTGCGATCCTACACCTACACTATCCAACCGACTCGATCCTACGCGAATGACCAGCGGATCACGCACGTACCTCATCTGGATGAATCGAGCGCACTCGTTTGACCATCATGCCGATGTGCGACCCAGCACGGACGGGACGCATCACTGACGGGACGGGATGACACAGTCATAATTTCTGTTTTCCACGTCAAGCTGGCGAGCTAAGCCATGCCTGCTTATGCATTGAATTCCGATGACCGCGATGACCGTCGTGTTTCCCGCGACACGCTGGTTCACCTACTTTTCGCCTATAATTATAGGTTCCCACCGTTTTCCGGTGGCACCATCACCCAACTAGCCCTATTCTTATAAGCCCCCACAGGCCCGACGTCCCTCACCACTTGCCCTCGCTCTCGCCATGTCCGTCATGCCCGTGCCCGTTCGCAATAGGCGACACCAGAGGCGGTCACCGCCAGAACTAGTGTTCGGTTTTTCACCGGAAGGCAGACGGAGGGAGGAGGCATTCTATCGATCTTTAGATGGCAATGCGGAGTATGAGGACTTGTTGGAGCGCGACCGCCTGGCGGAGGAGCAGCGTATCGCGGATTTGCGCCGCCAGCGGGGCATGGAGCAGCAGCGCACCGACGCTCTGAGTCGCGAGCAGAGCGCCCGCAACTGGGCCGACTACGTGTAGGCCGGCGCCCAGCAAATAGCCCTGGAGGCTATCGGGCACGCATGCATTCGCTACGCCGAATTTTACTACCAGCTCGTCAAGTGGGTTTCCCGCTTAGAAGCCGAAGCTTCGATGGACCACGTCGGCATGGAAAGAGCCAACGCGCACGAGCAACGTGCCCTATCGCACCTCAGGCAAGTCTGAGGCGAGGCCGAAGACGTCGGTGCCGGCGTTTAGCATGTACCGCAGATGGCGGCCGGCATCGTCTAGTTAGCTAAGAGTAAGTTAGTACTTGTACAATACTAGAGTATTAGTGGGAGTAGATAGTTAACTTGGCTATGATGGTTGTCAACGTGGAAGTTCAGTACTCTATATCTGGATTAGACCTGTTAGTCTGCTCTGAATGTTGAAACTTTCCGTTTGAACGTATGGAATGGGTTGTTATTTTTTTAAATGGGTTGTATTTGTCCGTCACGGGTTTAGAGGCTGATTTGTGGGCCTACTAGGTTGACGCGTACACAATTAGGAGATGATTGTACGTGGAGAGGATGGCAGCAGGGAGCCACCAGGGTCATGGCAGTACGCAAGCAATTGCCTCCTTATTTCAAGCCAAAAAAAATGGTTCCTCCTAATAGATTTCTGACATCTGGGTCCCATGCCATTGTCAACGTAGTCAATAAACGAGAGAATTGCACAACGAGCGGCTGACACCAGGGACCCGGCAGCTCGCCCAGTTCTTTTTGTTTTTGAGACAGAAGCAGGGTGTCAACTGGGTTGTGCGGGGCACTCTGGCCTGTCTAGCCAGCCTTTTATTTTATGTTTACCACAAGACAAGCCCAGTAGTTTTTTTCTTTCTGAAAATGGCTAGCCCAGTTTTTTTGTTTTTTTGCAGAATACCCAACTGAGGCCTACTTTCTTTTGTCAGCCCTGCTAGGCTGCAAATCTTTTAAGACGAAAAGAGTTTCATTCGGCTTGCCCAGAAAATGGGCTATCAGTAATGAGAAATGGGATGTACATTTTTAAAATACATCAAACCGGCAATTAGTTTCAAGCTAGTCCTCAACCCATACATCTGCACGGGCTAGTATTATACATAACTTAGGAGCACACAAAAAATATTGATTGTACTTGCATATTTTGGAACGTGAAATATTGACAATAAATTAAGTGTACTCAAAATTCTTAATATCATGTAATAGGTTTCATCATCTATAGCAAACATTAATAATATTCCTTCTACCTTTTATAACTATGCCATAAAATGCATGCAAAGAATTTGAAGCATTGTTTTGTTCGGTTAGTCTCGGTATGCATTTATAAATTGTGTTGTGTTTATTTAGAATTGACCATGGAAAACTAAAAATGAATGGACGAAAAGAGTAGGTCGAACAAACACTAAATAGATGGGGTAAACACGTGCATGACAGTCTACCACAGTGCCAAACGAAGGCTTAATAGTCATGTTGGGTTTACTAATAGATTGGATGTTTATTGGCATAAGCTTGTCTTGGCAGAATAAAAGGTATAGAGAGATATACATGTAGCAATGTGATAAACTATACATGTAGTTGAACACTGCCATAAATGGAAGATGCCAGGTCATCAAGGTCAACATAAAACAACCAATTTTGTTAGGTGTTAAGTTTTACCTATCAAGTAATGTGCCAAATGGTCTCTAGTTTCTACAAATAGAAAAAAGATTTAGAAATAAGAAAGTACTCCCTACTAATATAAGACTTTTTAGATCACTAACGTAGTGATCTAAAAAGTCTAATATTAGTTTACATAGGCAGTAGATATGAAGAATCAACCGTAGACATATTTTTAGAAGTATATACTTACATAGAACTATTACATTTATGCCAAGTGAAAATATTCGCAGCAGGAACATTATCGTACTGATATGCATTGAAAGAAACTGACTAAATATAGTTAACTATAGGTACTATATATAGAAGATTGTTCTACATAATTTCATTAATGGATTATTAATTATATGAAATCCTAATTCTAGTAGATTAAAATTAGATTTGAGGCTTTGCCCATAGCACTTTCCCCCCTTTCCCAGGTAGACATGACACGAAAACCTCAACTCTTCCAAATTACATCAAAGGAATTGATTATACGTGTAAAGAATAGTAAAAAAGCTGTAGTATTTTTACATGTATACATAATTAAGGGTTTCATACTCATGCATTCAAGTAGCTCACTTGTCCCCTAGCAATGCCGGATGACTGAAAAAACGAAAAAAAATACAGCGTGGCGACGGTACAACATACACTACTGCTTGTAATACCAAAAATTGTAACATGTCGGTCATGTTCCATATAAACCTGCACATTCTAGTGCTGCTGCACAATTCTCATGGTTTTTCCCTGAAAAGAAAAAACATCAATAATTACAATGGACTCAAGTTGTTCCGTGATAATGAGAAGGATTAAGCATTGGATTAACTATTGAGCTACAGATGAAACTTATAATATCTGAAACCCAAGACATGAATGTGTCTGTTTGTCGGTCAAATTTGCTGTTACAGGTAGTAATCCGTTTTTCCTAGTTGAACAAAAGTTATTGCGCAGAACTAACATACGTAAAAATCAGATTAAGTACACGGTCACGGAAACTTTATTGTGTAATTTTGTTTATATTAGGGGAGTCTGTTCCTTTAGCATCTGCAGTTAACAATATACATATGACAATGAAGGGAACAGAAAAGAATCGAATACGAGAAAATAAAGACTACTCTGAATTTGCAAGGCTGCTTGTTGGTGAGCACGTCCCTAGGACGTGGCCGACGTCTCGTCCGTCCACGTCCAGGCGTCCCGGCCGGTGCCGACGTACTGCCCAGCATCTCTTCATCCCACGTTAACATGCTTGGCAGATGAACGTTTTGCTGCCGGACAAAATTAATTGGTGGGGTCAGTTGGCTGTAGTATCTACGTGTATTTCCTGTCAATTGAAAGCTAGCTAGCTGGCTGTAGCATGTACGTGGGTTCCGGCTGATCGTAAGCTAGCTAGCTTTGCACGGAATCAATCCAGCAGCCAGACCCAAATCTGTACTTGTGTGTCTGATCGGAATCAAGCCAAGTTGTGTACGTGCGCCTCCGATTCAAGCCAAATCACGTTTTTTAAAGAGTGAATTCCGGTTTTTACCCCCTATTTTGATATTTTTGACACTAATTACCCCGTTTAGTGAGATTTCATCCATTTTACCCCATTTAGCAAAAGTTCTGCCACGATTTACCCTGTTTAAAATTTTATGAGCGTTCTGATTAGTAGGTCACAATTGCCAGGTCCACCTGGCATGCTCATTGACGGTTTTTACCTGCCTACTTTTCTCCATGTTGAACCGGTCCTCACAGCTTCTCCCGACCGGTCTGGCTCGATATGATCGCACCAGAGCAGCTCGCTCGCATCCAATGCACAACGCCTGAGTTGGGCCGCACCACTCTGGCCTCCAATATTCACGGCACGTATCATTCGCCTTCCTTCGAATCACACGCACAATCCTGCCGCAAACCAAGTAAAAGAATTTCGACAACATTAAAAATGTTGAAAAAAACTTTTAATTAATATACGTCAGTTGCATAAGGGTAATATGTATACACGTGGTCTTCTAATAAGCATCTTAATTCTGTCCGAATCAAACGCCTCACCGGCCAATGCATGATTTATGAAAATTTTAGAATACACAAATTGCTATGATAGAGATGGTTAAAATCATGTGGAATGGGGTACCACTGAGAGGGTTTGTTTGTTCACCAACCTCTGCCCCATAGACCCGCCATCAACTTAGCACAGCCTGATGGGGTCATTTACATGGACGCGCCCACGCCGACGTCGACGAGCTTGACAGAGCCGGATTTCATGGGGACGTTTCTTGCCTTGATGTCGCGGCCATACAACGTTGCTCGAGGAGGTATGAAGTCGCGCCATCGCCGTCGTCGCCGTTGCATGACAATCTCTAACCCTAGGTTCGAGCGAGCCTGATGGGTACGTGTGGTCGGAAGCCTGGACGGGCTATGCAATCAATTGGGTGTGAGTTTGGAGCATGGCCACTCGGGCGTTGTGCGTTGGACACGACGCGAGGGACCTCCATCAGGCCGGCCCGGTCGGGATATGCTGTGAGGATTGGTTCAGAAGAGAGAAAATAGGCAGAAAAAAAACATCGATGTATCATGCCAGCTGGGCCTGACAATTGGGACCTGCCGGTCTAAACACTCGCAAAAATTTAAACAGGGTAAATTGTGGTAGAACTTTTGCTAAATCGGGTAAAATGGATGAAATCTCGCTAAATGGGGTAATCAGTGTCAAAAATGTCAAAATAGGGTGTAAAAATCGGAATTCACTCTTTTTGTAATGAGGTCGTCCAATCTGATGCCCGCATCATGAAGCCGCACTGCTCACGTTGGGAGAGGCCACCGTGCAGTCCCACATGTACGGGCCATCTAGTAAAGGTTGCACGTCGGTTCCATGGAACTTTAAAGTTGATGATGGCATGGAGAAGAACGACGCTAGGGTTTTTCGAGAACGTTACCGTGCCGTGATGGAACCAATCTTCAAGGGAGATATTTTTTTCTTGCTGCACACATCCCGCTGCCGTCGCCGAGCACCGGTACGCGATGCACGTCACTGCCTCCGGCGTACACCTTGCCACCGCCGGCGTCGAAGGGCAGCACGGATACAATATTAGCTAGGTAGCATTGGCTGATCAATCTCCAAATCTGGGAACTATATACATGTCAACATGCAACTCTTAAATCTTTCCTAAGCTAGCTCTCGTGCAGCTATGTCTAGGGAGTCAGCTAGCATGCGTGGAGGATGGGGGAGATAGGTTAGATTGAAGCTATTCTTTTTTGGTACTCCCTTCGTTCTTAAATATTTGTTTTTTTAGAGATTTCAAATGGACTACCACATACGGATGTATATAGACATATTTTAGAGTGTAGATTCACTTATTTTGTTCCGTATGTAGTCACTTGTTGAAATCTCTAGAAAGACAAATATTTAGGAACGGAGGGAGTAGAACGCAAAAGAGTTTGCTCGGGAATAGTCTCTTGCGTGGGACATTGGGCAAGGACTCCTTGACATTCTTCATCCGACGGTTCAACATAAATAATGGGGAGATCTAACGGATAATTTCGCTTAATTCTTAGGATTAACACGGGAGTTCGTATGGTGCCTCCAATTAGTAAATATAAGATTTCTTTTTTTTTCATTTCGAGATTTTAAATTTCATTGATTTTTATGCGTGGACAATTATTTGGATTTTATATTGATGTAAATTTATTTTTCAAATTAATTTGAATGTGACTAGAAATTTCGGGATTAAAAACAGTTTGGACCGCACCGAAATATGTAAAATTTCGTAGAATTTTTTAACCGTAGCCACAATATGGGCTATAACGGTAACAAAAAGAATATGGGCTCCAAAAAAATCCTTAAGAATTAGAAAGTGGGCTGTAAATTTATTATATATAAAAAGTGCTTTACGGGCTAACCAGAAAAAAGATAAATAGGCTAGAAAATTCCACAATAATTAGAAATATCTAGCCTTTAATTATGTAAAACAGACAATCACGACCTTTAGATTTACTTTAAAGGTAATCATCTCTAAATTACCCACCATTGCCATTACATAAAAACATGTCTTGCTTTAAAACACAAAAAATTGATGGATTGGATATAACTCATACGAAAGCACACACGTCTCCAGGATTCATCTATGGCATCGTACAAAAAAAAGGGGGCCATGTCATAGATTAGTTTTTCCATTACAAGACAAAAAAATAGGGCTACAAACTCCTGCCTATGCCCTAGATTGATTAAATTTTCCCCTACCGATTCGACTTGTCTAGCTAGAAAGAGATTATACATCACAAAAGCCTGTTAGCCTGCACGGTCAAGAGAAAACAAAAAGGAAAAACTAGCATGAGGGCATTACAAAAGAAAGGCTTCAATCACCTTCTAGATATACATCTATATCCAACATGTTCTCTTTGTAAGTGTTAAGACTGTTAATGGAGTCGTGGGGTTTTGATGCCCCCAAAATTAGCAAGAGGGTAAATTTGATTCAATAAAGTTCTCCTTTTAGTTCAAAGATCGAAGCATAGCGAATACAATTTCTTGAGTATGCTACTCAACAAGACTTGGAGTACATATGAATAAAAACTTAGTTAGCCGCTCTTCTCTAAAGATCTCTTTTATAGACATGTGATGGTTGATGATTTTCTAGAAACATTTCTACCTGCAAAGCTAAATCAAGATTTTCTAATAGAACAAAGCACTTATCACATATGCAAGAGAATCAAATGCCTCAGATCCCAAGTTAGAGTTACACACTCGTACTATGAATAGATCACTTGAATTGTGTGATTTGCATCAAGACATCAAGAATAATGACCACAGCGCATGCACCGATTTATAGTGTACGTCAACAAAGCGTTGGCGCATGATGCAGACTATAAGCCCACGAGGGACCTCTATGGCATAGAAGATCGCCCGCACTGCCAGCAAGGTCATGGTGAACGAAAGGTATGTACAACTTTTCAGTGCCAGTTGCATGTCTTTAAAAATGAGCATATATACCGGTGTGTGAAGGAAATATGCCCTAGAGGCAATAATAAAGTTGTTATTTTATATTTCCTTATTTATGATAAAGGTTTATTATTCATGCTAGAATTGTATTGATCGGAAACCTAAATACATGTGTGAATACATAAACAAACACCGTGTCCCTAGTGAGCCTCTACTTGACTAGCTTGTTGATCAAAGACGGTTATGGTTTCCTAACCATGGACATGAGTTGTCATTTGATAACGAGATCACATCATTAGGAGAATGATGTGATGGACAAGACCCATCCGTTAGCTTAGCATAATGATCGTTCAGTTTTGTTGCTATGAGATTATGCAACTCCCGAATACCAGAGATTATGCAACTCCCGAATACCAGAGGAATGCCTTGTGTGCTATCAAACGTCACAATGTAACTGGGTGATTATAAAGATGCTCTACAGGCATCTCCGAAGGTGTTTGTTGAGTTGGCATAGATCGAGATTAGGATTTGTCACTCCGAGTATCGGAGAGGTATCTCTTGGCCCTCTCAGTAATACACATCATAAGCTTGCAAGCAAACGACTAAGGAGTTAGTCACGAGGTGGTGTATTACGGAACGAGTAAAGAGACCTGCCGGTAATGAGATTGAACTAGGTATGAAGATACCGACGATCGAATCTCGGGCAAGTAACATACCGATGGAGAAAGGGAATTACGTATGTTGTCATAACGGTTCGACCGATAAAGATCTTCGTAGAATATGTAGGAGCCAATATGAGCATCCAGGTTCCGCTATTGGTTATTTACCGGAGAGGTGTCTCGGTCATGTCTACATAGTTCTCGAACCCGTAGGGTCCGCACGCTTAACGTTCATTGACGATATAGTATTATATGAGTTATGTGATTTGATGACCGAATGTTGTTCAGAGTCCCGAATGAGATCACAGACATGACGAGGAGTCTCGAAATGGTCGAGAGGTAAAGACTGATATATAGGACGATGGTATTCGGACACCGGAAGTGTTTCGGGGGTCACCAGGTACTTATCAGGTCACCGGAAGGGGTTCCGGGCACCCCCGGCAAAAGATATGGGCCTTATGGGCCAAGAGGAAAAACGCACCAGCCACAAGGGGCTGGTGCGCCCGCATATGGGCCAGCCTAGGAGGAGAAGGAAAGGGGGGAAGGGAAAGGAAAGAGTGGAATACGATTCCCCCTTCCTTCCCTCTCCCCCCTCTTTCCTTCCCCCCCGAATAAATAAGGCAGGGGGGCGCCACTTGGGGAGGACCCCAAGTAGGATTCGGCCTACTTGGGACGCCTTCTGGCTGCCTCCCCTCTCCCTCCCACCTATATATATGTGGGAAGGGGGCGCCCAGCACATCCAAGACAATTGCCTAGCCGTGTGCTGCGCCCCGCTCCACCATTTACACCCCCGGTCATATTTTCATAGTGCTTAGGCGAAGCCCTGCGGAGATCACTTTACCATCACCGTCACCATGCCGTCGTGCTGACGGAACTCATCTACTACCTCGACGTCTTGCTAGATCAAGAAGGCGAGGGATGTCACCGAGCTGAACGTGTGCAGAACGCGGAGGTGCTGTGCATTCGGTACTTGATCGGTTGAAGCACGAAGAAGTTCGACTACATCAACCGCGTTGTGAAACGCTTTCGCTTACGGTCTACGAGGGTACGTAGACACACTCTCCCCCTCGTTGCTATGCATCTCCATGGATAGATCAATGTGTGTGCGTAGAATTTTTTTTGTTTTCCATGCAATGTTTCCCAACAGTGGCATCATGAGCCAGGTCTATGCGTAGATGATATGCACGAGTAGAACACAAAGAAGTTGTGGGCGTTGATAGTCATACTGCTTACCACCAACGTCTTATTCTGATTCGGCGGTATTGTGAGATGAAGCGGCCCAGACCAACCTTACATGTCCACGCACATGAGACCGATTCCACCGACTGACATGCAACTAGTTTTGCATAAAGGTGGCTGGTGGGTGTCTATTTCTCTTACTTTAGTTGAATCGAATTTGACTACAGCCGGTCCTTGAAGAAGGTTAAAACAGCAAACTTGACGAATCACTGTTGTAGTTTTTGTCGTAGGTAAGAATGGTTCTTGCTAGAAACCCGTGGCAGCCACGTAAAACTTGCAACAACAAAGTAGAGGACGTCTAACTTGTTTTTGCAGGGTATGTTGTGATGTGATATGGTCAAGACATGATGTGATATACGTTATTGTATGAGATGATCATATTTTGTAAGATATCAGGCAACCGGCAGGAGCCTTATGGTTGTCTCTTTATTGTATGAAATGCAAACACCATGTAATTTCTTTACTTTATCGCTATGAGTTAGCAATAGTTGTAGAAGCAATAGTTGGCGAGACGACCAGGACGCAACGATGGAGATCAAGGTGTCGAGCCGGTGACGATGGAGATCATGACGATGCTTTGGAGATGGAGATCAAAAGCACGAGATGATGATGGCCATATCATGTCACATATTTTGATTGCATGTGATGTTTATCTTTTACGCATCTTATTTTGCTAAGTACGGCGGTAGCATTATAAGATGATCTCTTCACTAAATTTCAAGGTAAAAGTGTTCTCCCTGAGTATTCACCGTTGCTACAGTTTGTCGTGTTGAGACACCATGTGATGATCGGGTGTGATAGACCCTACGTTCACGTACAATGGGTGTAAGACAGTTTTACACATGCAGAATACTTGGGTTAAACTTGACAAGCTTAGCATGTATAGACATGGCCTCGGAACACTGGAGATCGAAAGATCGAACGTGAATTATATACTAGATATGATCAACATAGAGATGTTCACCATTGATGACTACCCCATCTCACGTGATGATCGGACATGGGTTAGTTGATTTGGATCACGTATCACTTAGATGACTTGAGGGATGTCTATTTAATTGGTTGTTCTTAAGTAATTTGATTAATTGAACTTAATTTATCATGAACTTAGTCCTGATAGTATTTGCATATCTATGTTGTAGATCAATGGCCCGTGCTACCGTTCCATTGAATTTTAATGCGTTCCTAGAGAAAGCTAAGTTGAAAGATGATGGTAGCAACTGCACGGACTGGGTCCGTAACTTGAGGATTATCCTCATTGCTGCATAGAAGAATTATGTCCTTGATGCACCGCTAGGTGAAAGGCCTGCTGCAGGAGCAGAAGTTGATGTTTTGAACGTCTGGCAAGCTCGATCTGATGACTACTCGATAGTTCAGCGTGCCATGCTTTACGGCTTAGAACCGGTACTTCAAAGATGTTTTGATTGTCATGGAGCATATGAGATGTTCCAAGAGGTGAAGTTAATATTTCAAGCAAATGTCCGGGTTGAGAGATATGAAGTCTCCAACAAGTTCTATAGCAGCAAGATGAAGAAGAATAGTTCTGTCAGTGAACACATACTCAAAATGTCTTGGTATTATAATCACTTGACTCAGCTAGGAGCTAATCTTCCAGTTGATTGTGTCATTGACAGAGTTCTTCAATCACTGCCACCAAGCTACAAAGGCTTCCTGATGAACTATAATATGCAAGGGATGAACAAAACAATTCCCGAGCTCTTCGCAATGCTTAAGGCCGCGGAGGTAGAAATCAAGAAGGAGCATCAAGTGTTGATGGTTAACAAGACCACTAGTTTCAAGAAAAAGGGTAAGGGAAAGAAAGGGAACTTCAAGAAGAATGGCAAGCAAGTTGCCACTCCCGGGAAGAAGCCCAAAGCTGGACCCAAACCTGAAACTGAGTGCTTCTACTGCAAAGGGACTGGTCACTAGAAGCGGAACTGCCCCAAGTATTTGGCGGATAAGAAGGATGGCAAAGTGAACAAAGGTATATTTGATATACATGTTATTGATGTGTATCTTATACTAATGCTCGTAGTAGCGCCTGGGTATTTGATACTGGTTCGGTTGCTCATATTTGTAACTCGAAACAGGAGCTACTGATTAAACAAAGATTGGCTAAGGACGAGGTGACGATGCATGTCGGGAATGGTTCCAAGGTCGATGTGATCGCCGTCGGCACGCTACCTCTACATCTACCTTTGGGATTAGTTTTAGACTAGAATAGTTGTTATTTGGTGCCAGAGTTGAGCATGAACATTCACTACTTGGGAAATGCTCATAGGCAGGTCCTCAGTAGTAGCGCTGGAAATTAGCAACCGCTGCTGCTAGTTAGCAGTAGCGCTGTTCTAAGGCAGCGCTACTAGTAAATCTTTAGCAGTAGCGCTGGAAAACAAAAACGCGTTACTACTATGTGGGACCAGACGAGGCCACCAACGGTAGCTGTAGTAGCAGCGCTGTCCAAAATCCAGCGCTACTACTAAGAACTTAGCAGTAGTGCTTTACTTTACAGCACCGCTACTGCTAATGGGCCCCTCTTAATAGTAGCGCTTTTCCTGGCCAGCGCTACTACTAAGTACCATAGTAGCAGCGCTTTCTTGGAAGCAGCGCTACTGCTAGTTGCGGCTGGTGCCACCTTTTCACCCCCTCCCCCTCCTCCCCCACTTTGCCCTCTCTCCCCCTCCTTTCCCCTCTCCCCTCTCCACCATTGTTGCCCTTCTTCTCTCTTCCTCCTACCTCTCTTCTCTCCTCATTAATGTCCCCCTCCACCATAACTCTCCTCCATAAATGGCCTCTCATCTCTCTCTTCCTCTCCTACCTCTCTTCTCTCCCCATTAATGCCCCCCTCCACCATAACTCCCTCTCCATTAGTTAGCTAGAGTCATCTCTCCTCCCCAACAACTAGATCTAGCTAGCTATTTAGCCATCCACACTTTCGATCCGTATAGGTAGCGAAAGGCCTCATCATCTAACCATGCTCTCTCGATCGGTCTCTCTCGGGAGATATATATATATATATAGGTGAGTAAATAGTTGTTCATTTCAAGAATGGGAATATGTGTGTGAATGAGAATATGTGTGTTTGGGATATGAAGAGATTTGTGCGAGTGACATGCCTCCGAGTTGCTTATGTTTTGCCGAAATGTGGATTTATTTCCGTTTCGGTGAATTTCGAGCAAACTCGATATGTCCTATTTTTAGGCAAGGTCATGCCAAATATTTTATATGACTTTGAAGCATGCATGTATTTTGTTTATAACCCTTTTGCTTGTTATACCATGCAGTCGGTCATGAAGGTGAGTGGATGGATCGTGGAGCGATACATGCAATCCGCGGTGATGGACATGTATGCAAATAATCGGACTAGGATTAGATGTCCGTGTGCAAGATGCAAAGAAGGAGTCCTTTTGGACCCTTTTGATCGTGGCACTTTGAAGGCGCACCTGCTGATGAATGGTTTCATGGATGGCTATACTCGGTGGATAAGTGAAGAAGATGATGATGAGGACGTCCACATGGCAGGGAATAACGACATGGGGCTAGGAGAAGAGATGACCGATCGACACGAAGACGATGGCGGCGGCCGGCGGGGAAGAGTCCAGAAATGACGGCGCCGGAGAAGATTCCGGACACGGCGAAGAAGAGTCCGGACATGGCGGAGAAGAGGCGGCGGTCACGCCACAGTCTTCGACGCTACTAAGTGCAGTCGTGCAGGACCCTCATGTTCGAGACCTCCTTCGCAAGAGTACGACTAGCGAGAGAGCTGCTTCTAGAGAGGAGGCCAAGCTGGCGCAACTTGAAGTAGAATAGAAGACTCCATTGTATGACGGTTGTGATCCCAAGGTGACCCGCTTGAGTTTCACGCTCGAACTTCTAAAGACGAAGGCCAAAAACAAATGGACAGACAAAAGCCTCGATGAGCATTTGAAGTATCTACAAAATAAAGTTCTTCCCGCGGGGAACCTGTGTCCTACTAGTGTCGAGGAGGCCAATAAAATCGTTTGCCCTTTTGATTTGTTGCACATTAGGTACCACGCATGCATCAACGATTGCATCATTTATCGGGGGGAGCACGCGGAAAAAACCAGCTGTCCAGTGTGCAATCCTTCTCGATACAAGAAGGCAGGAAAGAAAGCTCCTCAGAAAGTTGTATGGTACTTTCCGATCACTCCCCGTCTGCAGCGGTATTTCGTAGATCCTAAGGAAGCAAAGCTCATGCGCTGGCACGCGAAGAGGAAGAAGCCCAATGATGGAGATGATCCGAAGCTGAGACACCTCGTAGATGGTAGCCAGTGGAGGGCATTCAACGCCGTATATGGATTTGCTGCAGAAGATCCAAGGAACATCGTGCTTGGTGCAAGTACCGATGGCATGAATCCGTTTGGAAACCAGAACTCCAACCACAGCACATGGCTCGTCTTTGTATGGATGTACAACCTCCCCCCATGGAAGTGCATGAAGACAAAGTACATACACATGAGCACGCTGATTCAAGGGCCAAAACAACCGGGAAATAATATTAACCTGTATATGGGGCTTCTGCAAGAGGAGCTAGACACGTTATGGAAAACACCGGCATGGACATGGGACGCCAGCAAAGGAGAGTATTTCCATATGAGAGCCACACTGATGATGACGGTGCATGACTATCTCGGTTACAGGTACACCTCAGGCCAAGTGTGCCACGGATACTGCGGATGCACGAGGTGCAGGGATGATACAACGTCTTAGCACCTTACATCAATGAAAGATGGCGGGTCCGGGAAAATCGTGTACATGGGGCATCGTAGATGGCTCGAGAAGGATGACCCGTGGAGAACGCATGGAGATCTATTCAATGGGTTGGCTGAGCATCGAGGACCTCCACGTAAGAGGAGCGGCGCCGAAATCGACGAGCTGTTGAAAAACTGGGCACAGTGCCCCGCACCGGGAAAGGCGATGAAAAAGGCGCCGGAGCTGCTGATGAAGGTATGGAAAACGAGGTCTGTTTTCTGGGACTTGGAGTACTGGCCCAATCCTGACACGCCTCATTGCCTTGATCAAATGCATATCACAAAGAATGTCATCGAGAGCTTGCTTGGCACACTGATGAACATGCCGGAGAAGACCAAGGATGGGCTGAAGGCAAGGAAAGACTTGGAAGATTTGAAGATCAGGAAAGACTCCACCGTAAAAATTCGATGGAGGAGACGGAGATGGAGGAGGGGGAAAGTGGCAGAAAAGTCAACAAGAAAGAGGAGAATTATTGCCCCCCTTCTTGCTTCACCTTAATTTTGAAGAAGATCGATCAATTCATCAAGTGCCTTATGGGAATCAAAGTCAGTTTCGGTTACTGTGGAAGATAAGCAGATTTCTAGACCCCAAGAAGAAAAGGTTCAGCGGGATGAAGTCTCATGACTGTCACGTGATGATGACGCAGATACTCCCGGTTGCCATTAGAGGGATAATGGAGAAGCACGTCCGTGACACGCTTACTGGTCTCTGCAACTTCTTCGATGTTATCTCTCGAAAGTCCACAAGTGTGAAGCAGCTCCGAAGGCTACAGGAAGAGATCGTTGTCATAGTATGTGAGCTTGAGATGTACTTCCCGCCCGCGTTCTTTGACGTCATGGTGCATCTGTGTGTCCACATCATGGACGACATCATCGACCTCGGGCCGACATTCCTTCACAGCATGATGTTGTTCGAGACGATGAATGGGGTCATCAAAGGATTCGTTCGTAACATGTCCCGTCCCGATGGGAGCATCGTCCAGGGGTATCTGACGCATGAGTGCATCTCCTTTTGCGAGAATTATATAGGCGTTGGAGACCCTGTTGTTGGTTTGCCCGTCAAGAAGCACGATGGGAAGCTTGAAGGAGATTGTCACAACAATTGCCGGAGGGAATTGCACGTGGACTACTCGGATCGACAGAACGACTTTGACAGGGCTAACTTAGTAGTGCTACAGCACCTAGATGTGGTAGATGATTATGTGGCACGGCACAAAGAAAGCATCGCAAAGAAGTACCGTGATAAGGGGATTCTCAAGACGGACGACGAAGTTACTATAGAGCACAACGCCACTTTCTTGCGTTGGTTCAAAGAGCAAGTTCTTGAAAATCCCCCAGAAGAGGGCAGTTCGGACGGATTGCTCATACACACCTTAGCACATGGCCCCGCGCCCAAGCTCGCGACCTATCAGTCATATGATATCAATGGGTACACGTTCTACACGGAGGCCAAAGACATGGACAGTGATTACCAGAACTCCGGGGTGACAAATGAATGCGTGATCGACGCCAACGGCACAACTGAAAGATTCTACGGAAGGGTAGAAGAGATCTGGGAGCTTGACTATGCTGGAATGCACGATGCGATGATGTTCTGTGTCAGATGGGCCAAGGACGTCCTAAGAGAAAACAAGTATTTCACTACCATATCTATACCTGACACAAAGAGCACTCCCGTGAATGTTAACGTCATCGCCAAAAATGAGCCATGGGTACACGCTAAGGACGTGACACAATGCTTCTTCATAACCGACCCGGCCAATCCCAGTCGTGTTGTCGTGAGGAGATCCAAAAGGAGTATCGTCGGAATGGATGGAGTCGCCAACGAGGAAGACTACGACCAATACGGCAACCCGATGAGGCACTACTGGAATCTGGGTCTTTGCCATCTGCCAGCTCTTTGCCGTCTGCCAGCTGATGGCAAAGAGGCTCTTTGCCGTCTGTCTTCTCAAAGCAGACGGCAAAGAACCAGCTGATGGCAAACAGGGTCTTTGCCATCTGCCAGCTCTTTGTCGTCTGCCAGCAGACGGCAAAGAGTTCTTTGCCATCTGCCAGAAGACGGCAAAGTCCAAAGTGGACCCCACGGGGGTACTGCACTGGGTAGGTCACACGGGCCACTTCTTTGCCGTCTGCTGGCAGACGGCAAAGAGGTAAGAGGGGCCCACAGTTTCACGGCGGTGGCGGTCTAACGGTCATCCTCTTTGCCGTCTGCTGGCGGACGACAAAGAATTCTTTGCCGTCTGCCAGCAGACGGCAAAGAGAAAAAAACAAAAAAAAACAGACGGCAATGCGGGGGGTTAATTTGGCCACCCCCGCGCGCGCCCTCCTCCACATCTCTTTCTCCCGCCTCCCCACCCTCTGCCTTCCGCGCAGGCCGCCGCCGCCGCCCCCTCCCACGCAGGCCGCCGCCGCCCCCTCCACCGCCGCCGCCGCCCCCCCCTCCTCCACCCCCGCCGCCGCACCCCTTCCCCTCACCCCGCCGCCGTTCCCCCCTCCCCCTCCACCGCCGCCCCCTCCCTCCCTCCTCCACCCCGCCCCCCTCCCTCCCTCCCCCACCGCCGCCCCTCCCCCCTCCCACCGTGGCCCCTCCCTCTCCACCAACGGCGCCCCCTCCCTCCTCCACTGCCGCTGCCCTCCTCCCTCTCCTCCCCTCCTCCACTGCCGCTGCCCCCCCCTCCTCCTCCCCCTCCTCACCACCGCCGCCCCCCTCTCCAACCACCGCCGACCAGCCTCCCTTGCCCTCTGCCCCCTCTGCCAGCCACGGTGAGCACGGTCCCCTCTTTGTTCTTATTTTTTTTGCATGTATGGATTTAGGAGTGATGGATCTGTGGATGGATGGATAGATTGAGGTAAGGATGGATGGATAGATGGATGTATGTATACAGGGGCGGGGTGCCAGCAATCTGGGGATGGATGTATGTATATGTGATTTGAACAATTTGTAGTTGTTATATGGATTGCTAGATGGATGTATGCTGTGTAGATGTATGGATGGAAAGATGGATGAATGCTATATAGATGTATGGGTGGATTTATGTATGGATTTTCATTTAAAAATAGTGTCTTTTTATTCCGTTAGGTTAGATGTTGTTGATATATTGTTCTGCGGTGCTTATGTTGGATGTTTTTCATGTGCAGGATTTCTCTTCACTCCAGGAGCACTGTCGGTCCCGTTGCCGTTTCATCGTCATTCGAACTACCGCCTCTACGGTCTAAGGGTGAGCTCGACTGTCATCTCCTCCCGACCTTCCCCTATTTGCTCTGTTCCGGTCGTTGTGTGTCGATGGCTGGAGTTCAGTGCGGTGCAGTCGTTCATGGGTCGTCGAGGGAGAAAATAAGGAAAAGAATTCCGAGGGGTCGAGGGTCGAGGGTGTCGAGGGGTCGAGTGGTCGAGGGATGACTTTCATTTTGATGGTGCTTCCTTTTGAAAGAGATGAGAGTGAGAGATGAGATGCTCTTGAAGGAAGGATAACTGAACGAAAGCAGGGGGAGGAGGACGAAAAGGCCGACCGTCACCGACGGTCGAAATAACATGAGAGATGAGAGATGTTGAAGAGGAAAGACACCGGGTGTTGTCGTAGTGGTCGTTTGCTCCTCATCTCTTAGCTGTGAGACCTTGGTAATGCAGCAAGGGATGGGAGTAGAACGACCGTCACCGACGGTCAAAATAAAACAGGCAAGGAGTGCCCCACCATACATATATACCACCACTTGAGAGGTGAGAGTTGTGAAGGGAGCATCGACGGAATGAAAGTCAACCACGACACCCCGACACCCCGACCCGACACCCCGTCATATATTGTGAATTATGAGTTAGGTCATATATTTTCTGATTTAAATGTGCAGTTCTTTCGTTGCTGCGAGGGTCTGGTGTTCGACGACCTCCCCGTGCGTTCGACGAGCTCCGCCTTGCGTTCGTGGGTGAGCACAAATGACACTCCTCCTCCCCCCTTCATTTGCTCTGTTTCGGTCTCGTGCGCGATGAAACTTGCTAGCTGTAGGTGTCAATCATCAGTATGCGTGACCATATGCGTCTCCCGTTCGAAAGGGTTTACATCTATAAAGGGTGACCTATTTAGCTCCAAAATGACTTAATATGTCCAAAGATCTAATATGCTCCAAAATAATACCTATTTAGCTCCAAAATGACTTAATATGCTCTAAAATGACCTATCTAGCTCCAAAATGACTTAATATGCTCAAAATGACCTATTAGCTTCAAATGATCATATTGATAATTAAGTTCATTTGGCGAGCATATTAGCTCCAAAATGACCTATTTAGCTCCAAAATGACTTATTTAGCTCAAAAATGACTTAATATTCTCCAAAATGACCTCTACTTAGCTTATTTAGTTCATTTATGACATACTTAGCCTATTTAGGTCAAAAATGGCCTATTTAACTAGGTTAGATCTAAAATGACACAAGTAAGCAATAAGAAGAAGAAAAGGAAAGAGAAGAAAAATTATGCTTCTTTTTCTTCTTCTAGTCTTCTTCTTCTTGTTCTTCTAACTTTCTTCTTTCCCATTTTGCAGATTTGCTTCAGATCACGGAAGCTTGCGTTGGAGTCTACTCTTCTCGTTGTCCTTCCTTTTTGTTTTGATTTTGTAGGATGAACAATTTGAAACTTGCTACGTATATATGTATGGATGGATGGTGGCTATATTGTATATGGACCTTTTGCTTAATTGTTGGATATGTTGGACTTTTCATTTGGTGTGTATATGTGTTGGATGATGATATATGTGTTGGATATGTTGGATGATCCATATGGCAGGGATATGTTGGCTATATGTACTTGTTGAAATATTTTGAAATGAATATATATATATATATATATCTGTGAAATTGATTGAATTTAAGAAAAAACAGGGGCTATATAGCCAATTTGCCGTCTGCTAGCAGACGGCAAAGGGCTTTGCCGTCTGCTAGCAGACGGCAAAGGAGCAGGCTCTTTGCCGTCTGCCAGCAGACGGCAAAGAAGGAAAGCTCTTTGCCGTCTGCTGGCTAACGGCAAAGAGCGCCGTTAGCCCCCTAACGGGGCTGTCACCTTTTTTGTGCCGTCCACAAGCTTTGCCGTCTGCTAGCAGACGGCAAAGAACTTTCCTTCTTTGCCGTCCGCCACCAGACGGCAAAGCGGCCTTTACCGGCATCGGCTTTGCCGGAGTGTTTGCCGTCTGCTGGCGGACGGCAAAGCCTTTGCCGTCCGCCAACAGTGCCTTTGCCGTCTGCTTTGGCAGACGGCAAAGCAGCTGATTCCAGTAGTGAGGGAAGATGACGATGACGATGAAGCATACGTGAAAAGAAGAATCAATACTACATTACCTAAGAAAGATCGTACTCCATGGTTCCGGAAAAGTCACAATGAGGGGCTCAATTATTCGGTTACGAACAAGAAAGGGAAGAAGCTCAATGTGAAGCGTCGTCGACGCAGCTGAGAAACCATCATTTATATATATGTATCTATTTTGTGTACATACTTAAGTAACCGTTATCGATCAACTGATATGTTACCACCACATGCATGGTTCCGGTGATATTCGTGCAGTGTGGGAGAGGGAGACGCCGTCGTCGGGGGAAAAACAAAAACAAAAGGGAGAAAGCAATACAAAAGAAAAAGAAAAGTAAACAGAAAAGAAAAGGAAAATAATAAAATAAAACAAAACAAAAAACTAGAAAAGGAAAATAATAAAAAGAATAGAAAAATAGCGGTAGCGCTGGTTTGGGGATCTAGCGCTATAGCTAAGTTAGCTATAGCGCTGGTCCCCAAACCAGCGCTACCGCTATTTTGCGTTAACCCACGCGCGGGCTCAAAATTTCACCAAGTGTCATCCCCCCCCCCACATCTCCACCTCTCCCCCCTCTGTCACCGGCCGTCGCCCCTGCGCCCGCCGTCGATGACCTCGACCTCGCTGCCGCCGGCCATCGCCCCTGCGCCCGCCCTCGACCTCGCCGGCCGTCGCCCCTGCGCTCGCCCTCGACCTCGCCGGCCGTCGCCCCTGTGCCCGCCCTCGACCTAGCCGCCGCCGCCCTCTCCACCGCCCTCGACCTCGCCGCCGCCGCCCTCTCCCCCGCCCCGTAAGCCTCTCCCTCTCCTCTCCCCTGCCCTCCTCTCTCTCTCTCTGCTCTCTGCTCTCTCTCTCTCTAATTTAGTTTAGGGCAATTTAGCAAATTCAGTTTAGTGCAATTTAGCAATTTAGTTTAGGGTATATAAAATACCTATAAATAAAAAACAGTAGCAAATTGCACTAACTAAAAAACAGTAGCAAATATTTAAAAAAAATAGTAGCTAAAATTTATAAAAAACAGTAGCTAATTAATTTTTGTAGGTATATAAATTAGCTATAAAAAACAGTAGCAAAAATTTATAAAAAACAGTAGCTAATTAGTAAATTAGTTTAGGGTAAACTAGTAGCAAATTTTTGTAGCAAATTAGTAAGGTCATTTCACTCTATGTATAGTAGCAAACAGAGAGAGAGAGAGAGAGAGAGAGAGAGAGAGATCATTTAGGAAAAAAACAGTAGCAAATTTGCAATGTTTAGTGAGGTCATTTTGCAAAGGTTTCTGGTTTTTGAAAGGACCACTAATTTGCAATGTTTAGTGAGGTCATTTCACTCTATGTACTTGCTTCAATGATATATTTTGCAAATGATATATGTCATTGATGTTATATGATTTTGCAATGTTGGTTGAGTGTCGAAAAATATCTGAGTGGCCTATGTTTTGCCGGAATGTTGATTCATTTCTGTTCCGGCAAATTTCAGGCGCTCCATATGTCCACTTTTTAGCAAAGGGCATGCCGAAAATTTCCGTGATTTTCGGCATGACTTGTGCGAGAAACTAGGACATATGGAGTACCCGGGATTTGCCGGAAGGCGAATGAATCAATATCTTTTATTTACAATTGTTGAATAGGAAACATGTCTACCCACGCCGAAGCGGGGGGTTCTACTCGCCTCGCAGAAGACTCCATCGAGGCAGCAAATCACTATTTCGATTACCTGGACGAACACCAGATGGGGTTGCATGGTGGCGGCAGTGGCACCAACCCCGACACCGATGCCGACACCGGCACCAGCACTGGCACCGGCACCGACACCACCCCCGAGACTGGCAACGATGCTGTCGTAGCCGGTAAAGCACCAAAGAAGAAGAGGTCACGAAGACCAAACGAGCTCGGCATCGGACAAATTGTGGTCACGGAGATGCACCGCAAGAAGTTAGAGCCAACGGCGCTGGAGGAAGCGCGCTCGTGCTGGGGCAATCCACTAGGATGCATCCTGAGCGAAACCGCCAACATCAATGATGAGAAGTTGAAGAAGATACCACATATGGAGCACATGCTCCTAAAGAAGTTGCACAATAGGTTCCTATTCCCCGGCCGAGATGAAAGAAAATTTAAAGAGTCGTGGGACGACATCGCCATGACAAAGATAAACGACAAGGCAATGGTGACGTTCACCAACGACATGTCCTCCTGGAAAGTTCGGGTGAAAAAGGAAATTGCGAAGAATGAACCGTGGTCCAAGATTCATGCTGATAATTCGTCAATAACGGAAGAGGACTTTGAAAAATTCAAGGAGAATTGCGGTAAAGAAGTCAAGCCAAGGTCGGAGAAAATGAAGGCGCTCCAGGCCAGGAACACGCCTCCCCACCACCTCGGAAGCCGTGGTTACGAGGGGAAAAGGCACATATGGGCCAAGGTGGACGCCGAACGTGAAAGTCACGGAATCCCAGACCCCTTGGCGGAGTTCACCGACCCGCTGGAGCATGACTGGATCAGGGCCCGGTAGAAGTGGGACCGCGTCAAAAAGATCTTTTACGCGGACCCGAACACGAGGGGGTTCATGAGACTTCTGGTAATCGTTATATTACCACATTATCATATTAGCTTCCAATCAATTCGACTACAAGTTTTGTCACATTATTAGTAAACCATCCATGTTCCTTTTGCCGAAAGAGCAGCTCCAAAAGGCAGCCGAAAGAGACGAGTCATCACAGTCATCGGCGAGGCCCAAGTGGGACACCCCATTCAACCGGGCCCTGAACATACTGAAAAAGGTCCCGGTGGACAAGCCTCCGTCCTATGGACATGTGCACGGCGTCGGAGATGGCGCCTCGTGGAAGACGTGCTACCACGAGGAGCCAGAGGAAAGAAGGAAGAGACGGTTGGTCGTCACTCAGCAGAGCATCGACGAGAAGGTCGCGATTGCGGTCAATAAGACCAAAGCTAAGACCAAAGAAGAGTTGCTCGTGGTAGTCAATGCAGCGGTCACTGACGCGGTGGCCAGCTTGATTCCGGCAATTTTCGATTGGTCGAAGAGCAATCCAAATGTACGGCCGGAGGACTTTCCCCTTCCCAGCTTTGTCGGGAGCAATTCGGCGAACACCTCAGCACAAACACCTGCTCAAGCAACCGCAAAAGGTCCCGCTCCTGTTCATAGCAGCCCGACCTCCGTCTCTGGCATGCTCGGCGGGCCTTCGTCGCTGGCTGAGCTCGACGCCCTCACAGTAATTACGCGTCATACCCTTTTCACCAGCATGTCTATAGTCTTCCGTTTCAGTTGCCTTCCGTATGTTTGACGTCGCAGACATGTCTTCTTCATAGGCCGACGATACCCCGTGCACCCTACTCTATGATATCAAGGGCCAGAAAGTGGCCGTGGGAAAGGCAACGATCGTGAAGCCGAAGGACCGCATGTTCCACAACCGAAAGATGCCCAATGGCGTCTTCAAGGTTAACATGGCCAGTGTCTTAGCGGGCTTCGAGGATTTGCCTCCTCCGGTACCAGTCGATGACGAGGAGACCCCTAAGAGGATTGGTGCATGCAAGACCTGGTTCATGCCTTGGCCGAAGTCTCTTCTTGTCTCGAGGCACCCAATATCACACCAATGCCACCTTCTCAAGAAGGTATGAACACCACCCCAGCTACCAAATTACCTGCACCTGTCGTGGCGGGTGATAGCGTACGACACGAGGGAGAGCTTCCATTTGTGCCAGATGATGTCGCCCCCGTTGTCGAAGAAGCAAATGCTAATGATGACATGGAGGAGGATGATGATGACCCAGACAAGTATTTCAATACCGCCTATGATGATGGAGGATTGATGGCTCAGGACGAGGAAGACTCAGGCTATGAGCATGGAGATGATGACTTCATGCTACCTGATTTGCCGGAGCCGGAACGTCCTAAGGCGGAATGCAAAAAGTCTCTCTTCAAGCGATCCTCGCAGGAGACGCCTCCAGATGTCGCCTCTACCCAGCAACAACCCGAGGGCCGTCCACTGATTAGCCCGACAACACTGGGTGTGGTGGTTAGGGAAGGTATGGTGGGCTCACTACCGCCACCCGCCAAGAAGCAAAGGAGGGGACCGGACAGGAAAGGACCTAAAGGCGCCATAGCTACTTCAAGCAGCCAGCCGCCTCTGAAGCCCCGGGTGGTAGATAGAATACCTGTCGAAGGTGCGAAGCGTTTCCATGTCGCCGGCAAGCCGATCCTACCTGCCAAAGCGCTAGAGCACATACTGAACAAATGATCTAAGGAGACTCCATGAAGATGTGCTGGCCTGAGAGAAACGCCTTCTGATCGCGGAAAAACCAGGATACCCGCTTTATGCGGCTCAGGTGCCGGGTGGGAAGTTGTACGTCGAGACCTGGCCCGCGAATCAGTTCATCCTGCGATTTGACTACATCTACGACATGTTCCACATGACTAGGCTGGATTTCCAGTTCATCCGCATGTATGCGCTGTATCTCAACTACTTCATCAGGTTCGAGAACATAAAATATATCTGCGTCGCGGGCCCGTACTATATGCACGAGAGCTTCTTGGCAGTTTGCAAAGAGCACCGTGACTATGCGAGCAAGTACCTCGGTGAATTCATGATCGCTAATAAGGACAAGGAAGTGATTCTCCTGCCTTATCATCCCACGTAATTCATCCGTGCATATCCTTTCGTAAGTGTTAATCATTCCTTTGCAAGCATGGAGGCTAATTTGAGGTGTACTTAATTTGCGCAGCGGGGGCGGCACCGTCCTCATCGTTCTGTACCCGGAATACTCCCATGCTATGTACTTGGACTCATCAAAGAACCTCAAGAAAAAGGATTACACGCACGTAAAGAGTGTTCTTGATAGTGCCCTGTTAACCTTCAGCCTGTCTGGTGGATATATCAAGGTGAAAAGGCACAGGAAGAACGGGCTGGTTTTCCTCCATAAGACCGACTTCTGCTGCATCCAGCATCCGCACACTAGTAAGGCTGATGGATTCTACGTCATGCATCACCTGATCGAGTACAGAAGGGATAATCAACGCCTTCGCATATCAGCTACTACCGAAGATGCCGAGATTGTCAGCTGGGCCACAAGCATAGGAAAGACACCGGATCATCAAATCCGAGCTGTGTTTTATCATGTACAGTGTGAACTTGACCAAGTGATCATGAAGCAGGTCCTCGAACCAATGGGGATGTTCTACCATGGGCCAATCACGTGGGCTGATGTCCGAGCACTGCTACTCGCTCAGCGTCTGGACCTGAAGCCTTTCAAGAAGCTTGGGTGCTTCCTCCCTGACTATGAAGATTGGACCGCTGACATGGAGGACTGATTGTCGATGACAATGTGTCACTACTGTCTTTCTATCGCAAAACTTTGAATTAATGCACGGCAAAACTATGTGATGTAATTAAACCGCGTGGTCCTGAACTAGCGTAGATCGCTCTAGTTAATTAGTTTGGGTATGAGGAACTTCGTCATTTATGTTTATTATATATAGGTTGCTTGTATTTTGCTTATTATGCCTCTTTGTTTTCTTAAGTACATTATGTTGCATATTATCGTTCAATTCATTAACTGACGATGCAGGTACATAGATCAGAGATGGCAAGGGACTGCTACGCTGTGTTCATTGGGAGGGTTCCAGGAGTCTACGACCACTGGCCAGACGCTCAGGCCTAGGTGGACAAGTACCCGGGTGATAGCCACAGAGGGTTCGACAGCAGAGCCGAAGCAGAAAGTAGTTACTTGAGGTGGACGCTCCGGCAAGAGCGGGAGCGAAACCGCCGGTGCCTCAAGAAGTACTACATAGTCGCGCTCTTGCTCATGCTGATCGCTCTTCTCTTCTACATCATGGTTTAGATAGAGATGATGAAACTTGTGTGTGTGCCATGACCATGCAGTTGCACTTATTCGAGACATGACATGACTTGTGTATCGCTATTTTCGAGATGTGATGATATTTGTGTTGAATGATGATGATGATGATGGTATGATGAGACTACTTTGTGTCTATGATATGATGAGAATAGTGTATGTTTAGTATGATCTGATGAAACTACTGTATAGAGCCTGTATAAATACATCACAAATACATAGAGGGGGTGTAAATCTGTGAAAGCAGGAATACTAGCAGTAGCGCTGGAAAGCATCTACTAGCAGCAGCGCTTCGTTTGTTCAAGCGCTACAGAGAGTTAGCAGTAGCGCTGGTGAGGGCAGCGCTACTGCTAACCATACTTACCAATAGTGCTGCACATACCAGCGCTACTGCTACAACTTAGCTGTAGCACGGTAGCAGTAGCACTGGACCCAGCGCTACTGCTATGTATATTTCAAGCGCTACTACTAGGGTTTTCCCTAGTAGTGATTATATCTGGATCTTGTTTAGTGCGAGACGATTATTCATTTAAATCAGAGAATAATGGTTGTTCTATTTATATGAGTAATATCTTTTATGGTCATGCACCCTTGAAGAGTGGTCTATTTTTGTTGAATCTTGATTGTAGTGATACACATATTCATAATATTGATGCCAAAAGATGCAAAGTTGATAATGATAGTGCAACATATTTGTGGCACTGTCGTTTAGGTCATATTGGTGTAAAGCATATGAAGAAACTCTATGCAGATGGGCTTTTGGAATCACTTGATTATGAATCATTTGATACTTGCGAACCATGCCTCATGGGCAAGATGACTAAAACTCCGTTCTCCGGAACAATGGAGCGAGCTAATGACTTATTGGAAATAATACATACCGATGTATGCGATCCGATGAGTGTTGAGGCACGCGGCGGGTATCGTTATTTTCTGACCTTCACAGATGATTTGAGCAGATATGGGTATATCTACTTAATGAAACACAAATCCGAAACATTTGAAAAGTTCAAAGAATTTTGGAGTGAAGTGGAGAATCATCGTAACAAGAAAGTAAAGTTTCTATGATCTGATCGCGGAGGCGAATATTTGAGTTACAAGTTTGGCCTTCATTTAAAACAATGTGGAATATTTTCACAACTCACGCTACCTAGAACACCACAGCGTAATGGTGTGTCCGAACATCGTAACCGTACTTTATTGGATATGGTGCGTTCTATGATGTCTCTTACCGATTTACCACTATCATTTTGGGGTTATGCATTAGAGACAGCTGCATTCACGTTAAATAGGGCACCATCTAAATCCGTTGAGACGACACCGTATGAACTATGGTTTGGCAAGAAACCTAAGCTATCGTTTCTTAAAGTTTGGGGTTGCGACACTTATGTCAAAAGGCTTCGGCCTGATAAGCTCAAACCCAAATCGGAGAAGTGCGTCTTCATAGGATACCCTATGGAAACAATTGGGTACACCTTCTACTCGCAAATTCGAAGGCAAGATCTTTGTTGCCAAGAATGGAACCTTTCTAGAGAAGGAGTTTCTCTCGAAAGAAGTGAGTGGGAGGAAAGTAGAACTTGATGAGGTAATCGTACCTTCTCTCGAATTGGAAAGTAGCACAACAGAGAAATCCGTTACCGTGATGCCTACACTAACTAGAGAGGAAGCAAACGATAATGATCATGAAACTTCAGATCAAGTTGTTACTGAACCTCGTAGGTCAACCAGAGCACGATCCGAGCCAGAGTGGTACGGAACGATTCTGGAAGTCATATTATTAGACCAAGGTGAACCTACGAACTATGAAGAAGCTATGATGAGCCCAGATTCCGACAGATGGCTTGAGGCCATGAAATCTGAGATAGGATCCATGTATGAGAACAAAGAGTGGACTTTGGTGGTTTGCCCGATGATCGGCAAGCCATAGAGAATAAATGAATCTTCAAGAAGAAGACTGACGCAGATGGTAATGTTACTGTCTATAAAGCTCGACTTGTCGCAAAAAGTTTTTGGTAAGTTCAAGGGGTTGACTACGATGAGACTTTCTCACCCGTAGCGATGCTTAAGTCCATCCGAATCATGTTAGCAATTGTCGCATTTTATGATTATGAAATCTGGCAAATGCACGTCAAAACTGCATTCCTTAATGGATTTCTTAAAGAAGAGTTGTATATGATGCAAGCAGAAGGTTTTGTCAATCCTAAAGGTACTAACAAAGTGTGCAAGCTCTAGCGATCCATCTATGGACTGGTGCAAGCATCTCGGAGTTGGAATATACGCTTTGATGAGGTGATCAAAGCATATGGTTTTATACAGACTTTCAGTGAAGCCTGTATTTACAAGAAAGTGAGTGGGAGCTTTGTAGCATTTCTAATATTATATATGGATGACATATTGTTGATTGGAAATGATATAGAATTTTTGGATAGCATAAAAGGATACTTGAATAAGAATTTTTTGATGAAAGACCTCAGTGAATCTGCTTATATATTGGGCATCAAGATCTATAGGGATAGATCGAGACGCTTAATAGGACTTTCACAAAGCACATACATTGATAAAGTTTTGAACAAGTTCAAAATGGATCAGTCAAATAAAGTGTTCTTGCCTGTGTTGCAAGCTGTGAAGTTGAGTAAGACTCAATGCCCGACCACTGCAGAAGATAGAGAGAAAATGAAAGTCATTCCCTATGCCTCAGCCATAGGTTATATCATGTATGCTATGCTGTGTACCAGACCTGATGTGTGCCTTGCCATAAGTCTGTTAGGGAGGTACCAAAGTAATCCAGGAGTGGATCACTGGACAGCGGTCAAGAACATCCTAAAGTACCTGAAAAGGACCAAGGATATGTTTCTCGTTTACGGAGGTGACAAAGAGCTCATCGTAAACGGTTACGTCGATGCTAGCTTTGACACTGATCCGGATGACTCTAAGTCACAAACCGGATACGTATTTATAATGAATGGTGGAGCTGTCAGTTGGTGTAGTTCTAAGCAGAGCGTCGTGGCGGGATATACGTGTGAAGCGGAGTACATAGCTGCTTTGGAAGCAGCAAATGAAGGAATCTGGATGAAGGAAATCATATCCGATCTAGGTGTAATACCTAGTGCATCGGATCCAATGAAAATCTTTTGTGGCAACACTAGAGCAATTGCCTTGGCGAAGGAATCCAGGTTTCACAAGAGAACCAAACACATCAAGAGATGCTTCAACTCCATTCGCGAACAAGTCAAGGATGGAGACATAGAAATTTGCAAGATACATACAGATCTGAATGTAGTAGACCCGTTGACTAAGCCTCTTCCACGAGCAAAACATGATCAGCACCAAGACTCCATGGGTGTTAGATTCGTTACAATGTAATCTAGATTATTGACTTTAGTGCAAGTGGGAGACTGAAGAAAATATGCCCTAGAGGCAATAATAAAGTTGTTATTTTATATTTCCTTATTCATGATAAAGGTTTATTATTCATGCTAGAATTGTATTGATCGGAAACTTAAATACATGTGTGAATACATAAACAAACACCGTGTCCCTAGTGAGCCTCTACTTGACTAGCTTGTTGATCAAAGATGGTTATGGTTTACTAACCATGGACATGAGTTGTCATTTGATAACGAGATCACATCATTAGGAGAATGATGTGATGGACAAGACCCATCTGTTAGCTTAGCATAATGATCGTTCAGTTTTGTTGCTATTGCTTTATTCATGTCAAATACATATTCCTTCGACTATGAGATTATGCAACTCCCGAATACCGGAGAAATGCCTTGTGTGCTATCAAACGTCACAACATAACGAGGTGATTATAAAGATGCTCTACAGGTATCTCCGAAGGTGTTTGTTGAGTTGGTATAGTTCGAGATTAGGATTTGTCACTCCGAGTATCAGAGAGGTATCTCTGGGCCCTCTCGGTAATACACATCATAAGCTTGCAAGAAAACGACTAAGGAGTTAGTCACGAGATGATGTATTATCGAACGAATAAAGAGACTTGCCGGTAACGAGATTGAACTAGGTATGAAGATACCGACGATCGAATCTCGGGCAAGTAACATACCAATGGACAAAGGGAATTAAGTATGTTGTCATAACGGTTCGACCGATAAAGATCTTCGTAGAATATGTAGGAGACCATATGAGCATCCAGGTTCCGCTATTGGTTATTGACCATAGAGGTGTCTCGGTCATGTCTACATAGTTCTCGAACCCGTAGGGTCCGCACGCTTAACGTTCGTTGACGATATAGTATTATATGAGTTATGTGATTTGGTGACCGAATGTTGTTCGGAGTCCCGGATGAGATCACGGACATGACGAGGAGTCTCGAAATGGTCTAGAGGTAAAGATTGATATATAGGACGATGGTATTCGGACAGCGGAAGTGTTTCGGGGGTCACCGGTTACTTATCGGGTCACCGGAAGGGGTTCCGGGCACCCCCGGCAAAAGATATGGGCCTTATGGGCCAAGAGGGAAAACTCACCAGCCACAAGGGGCTGGTGCGCCCCCCATATGGGCCGTCCTAGGAGGAGAAGGAATGGGGGGAAGGGAAAGGAAAGAGTGTAATAGGATTCCCCCTTCCTTCCCTCTCCCCCACTCTTTCCTTCCCCCCCCCCCCCCCCCCCCGAATAAATAAGGCAGGGGGGCGCCACTTGGGGAGGACCCCTAGTAGGATTCAGCATACTTGGGGCGCCTCCTGGCTGCCTCCCCTCTCCCTCCCACCTATGTATATGTGGGAGGGGGCGCCTAGCACATCCAAGGCAATTGCCTAGCCGTGTGCGGCGCCCCCCTCCACCGTTTACACCACCGGTCATATTTTCGTAGTGCTTAGGCGAAGCCCTACGGAGATCACTTCACCATCACTGTCACCATGCCGTCGTGCTGACGGAACTCATCTACTACCTTGATGTCTTGCTGGATCAAGAAGACGAGGGACGTCACCGAGCTGAACGTGTGCCGAACGCGGAGGTGCCGTGCGTTCGGTACTTGATCGGTTGAAGCACGAAGAAGTTCGACTACATCAACCGCGTTGTGAAACGCTTCCGCTTACGGTCTATGAGGGTATGTAGACACACTCTCCCCCTCGTTGCTATGCATCTCCATGGATAGATCATTGCGTGTGCGTAGAATTTTTTTTGTTTTCCATGCAACATTTCCCAACAGTGTATCAGGCCAATTTATATTCTTTAATAGAGATTTAATCAATTACATGTTGTTCATAGACATAGTTCAACCACCTGCTCGGAGAGAAGATGAAGATGCGATGGACATCTACAATGATGATCAAGGTGGGAAACTCTGCCAGATCAATTAGAGGTCTTCGGCAGCCATCAGGAGCGCCTTGACAGGCTCTAAGAGTGGTAGAACTTCTAGCACCACTTGACCAGCAAATCATAAACCATACAACATTTGGGTGTACGACAACCCGTACGTTCTTCTTAATCATGTACGACTAGGCCAATGCATTTTCCATATGAGAAAACATCAATGATTCATCACATGCAAGTTCCATTGTATAAAAGCTTCATATACTTGAACAATCCATCTTTGAAAGTAGCTGGAAACTATACTCACTACTCAATATTATCACATCGCATGACGATTAAACAAAGAGATATGGTGAGCCATATGGCTGAGATCTCAAGTAACTATCAAGATGCGTGCATATATGAAAATGGTTAGATATACAATCTAACAATATACAACAGTACAAGTTTGTTTAATCATGCATCAATCATAGAAGCTACGTACTGTATAAGTGAAACCTCCTAAATATATGTGTTATAAAAGAAGAACTGAACCTATGGAGAGGTCCACCCAAAGGTATATAAGAAAGAAAAAGTGACTACTAATAAGTTAATATAACAATCATAAAATACTCATAGAACAAGTAGCCGAGTCTTCATTCTGCATATTTAAAGCGGTATTTTTATTGTATTGAACAGTGTCTCTCTCATCTTGTGTGGTAGATGAAAAAAGAACTAGATATGGAAACACTAAACAGAAGTAATTTGTGCACTATTGCAAGGTAATTTCTTCATAGATATTCTTTGTGCTCATGATGGTAAGCTTAGTGGTGTGTTGATGCTACCGAGAGGTATTTAGTCTCAAGAGAGGTAAACACAAATGATTTGGATTGGAGATAAACGATCTATGACTAACTCCAGACTACCATAGCATTATGTCGAAGGAATTACATGTGTTTTCATATTGTTCATCATTTAATGTTGTTTTGTTCTATATTTGGTTAAACAGAGAAATTATGTTCGAAATAGTGGGAAGTATATTGTAATCTTTGTGACAGTCTTCTCACAATAATAGTATAGAATTAAAGATGCAAAACAAGCAGGAACAACATAAATCTTGCATAACATATATATTTATATATCAATGGAAGAACCAAACACATCTAAGACAAAATTATGTTTGCAAAAGGCTAATATTTGTGAAATGTGATCACATTTGGCTGCAGTTCTATTTAGACAAAAATGCATTCTCATGATAAAAGTTTATTAAATTCTAGCCCGCACATCGGGCAGGCCACTTTGCTAGTTATTAGAAATAATGGCAGATGGGTTGTATGCTGTTTTTCACAGATTTGAGGCTTACTCATGCGCCTACTATAGGTTGACGCGTACGCTTTCCTAAAAAAAGTTGACACACATGCAAGGCCGTGTCAACTTAGTGAACACACGAGAGCAATGACTGTTGGATGTCCATCCAACGGCCGTCATGCTTCTTCAATCTCTGTTTTTCCTGCTCCAGCCACTCAAACCAGCGCTGGCGGGACTGCCTGCTCCCTCCTCCAGTGGCCGGCTGTGCTGCCGCGTAGGCCTTACCTCCCCACCCTACTCCCATCGCTGGCCTGGTCATCCCTCTACTCACCCAGACCTCCTATTATTCTCCAGCAACGGCAGCCTCACACTGCAGCCGAACCAGTAAACCCTCGTACTCCCCTCCGCGTGGGAAACAACTGTCGAGTCTTCCCCGGCTCCGGGTCATTCCCTTCCTAGGCCTCATCGTCGTCCACCGCCTTGGAGCTCTCGGCACGGCGTGGTCAACGTGGTCAAGGAACGACTTTCATCGTAAGAGGACTGTACGTGGAGAGGCTGACAGCTGGGTCCACCGCCGCAGAAAGGAAGTGCCTCCTTATTACGCGCAAAATAATGATTCCACCACCTGACAGCGCGGACCCACCGGAAGGGCCTCTGTATTTTGTGAAAAAAACATTTCCCCCTGACAGCTGGTACCCACTAGCTATATCTTCGGACGCAAGGAAGTGCCTCCATATTAGGCGCGAAAAAAAAATGATTCTTCCCCCTGACAGCTGGGACCCACCAGCTATATCTTCGGAAGCAAGGAAGTGCTTTCATATTAGGCGTGAAAAAAATGATTATTCCCCATGACAGCTGGGACCCACCAGCTATATCTTTGCATGTAAGGAAGTGCGTGCTTATCCTCCCTGACAGCTGGGACCCACCTGATCGACGCATACGTAGCCTTGTCTGTCTGGTCGCGAATGTGTACGTACATACTGGTCGATCGGTCTCTCTGCAATGATGAACCGTGGCCGAGCAAGCAGCGGCCCGTGTAGTAGTAGAGCCCCCGACCTAGCAGTTCAGGAAGTCTAGTCTAAACCGTGTAGACATACGTACAGCCAGATGCCAAAAAATACGGCCACATACGTACATACGGGCGGGGTCTCGAACGCCTACTCACGCATACATACGGCCAGGGCTCGTGTACATGGAAAGGCAGCGGACGGTAGCAACGGCGTCCTGTTAATCGGCAGCAAACCGGCTAGGTCGGAACGGAGAAACTGCGTCGTGTTCATCGGGAGGCAACGGAGTGCGTCGTGTTCATCGGGAGCCAACCGGCTTGGACGGAACAGCCGAAACGAGGCCTGGCATACTGCAGAACGGAGGAAACGGACTTGTGTTTGAGCTCCTACGGTCAAAACGGGGTGCTGTTGATCGGGAGGGGTGTGGCGTACCGCAAAACGGAGGAAACAGACTTATGTTGGAGTGCATACGGTCCAAACGGGGTCCTGTTCATCGGAAGGGGTGTGGCGTACCGCCAAACGGGACTCCACGGGCTACTGTTCATCCACCGTCGACTTCCTCCACCCTCCACAGCACTGTTCATCCTCGGGCTACTGTTCATCCAGGCTCCACCGGCTACTGTTCAACCAGCCCTCCACGGGGTCCTGTTCATCCAGCCTCCACCGGCTACTGTTCAACCAGCCCTCTACGGGGTCCTATTCATCCACCCCAACCGGCTTGGCGGCCTCCTTGATCGGGGTCCTGTTCATCCAGCGGCAACGGCCTACTACTACCACGGGGTCCTATTCATCCAACCCCCACCAGGAACTGTTCATCCAACCCAACAACGGTCACTGTTCATCAAGAGGCAGCTGGTTTGATCGGCTTCAGTTAGCAGCAGTAGCGAAGGAATCGCTGGGTTCAGTTAACAGCCAAGGGATCGATTGCTCGGGTTCAGTAACGTAGCTAGTACAATCGCTCGTGTTCAGTACGCGAACGCCTCCCTCGGGTTTAGTTAGAGCCCAACGCCTCGCACACACGCGCGTATGTGTATGAGAGAAACGCGCAAACCTCCATGCATTGCTCGGCCCCAACCACCCACCGTAACCGGGAACTCCCTAATATTTTCCTTGCCCTTGCTTCTACCATGATTTTTTCCATCATGGACGGCCCAAGGAATGTCATGCAGATGTGTCCCCGGCCCGCCCAGGACGAAAAGCCCATTTTCTGTCATGATTTTTTGTCATAGAAGTAGGAGCCCACCACATCTATGATGATACGTGGTTTTGTCACAATTATCATCATAGAAGTGTCATAAGCATGACAGGAAAAAAATTCGTTCGGCCCAAAATGTCACGGATGTGTCTTTTTTTGTAGTGATTAAACACTACTTTGATAATCCTGAGAAAACCCCATTCAACTTGATAATGGGAGACACGTTGGATCAACGTGAATACTTTAGGGATTATCACTTGACTCAAAAAGGGAAACTCTTATGGGATCAAATTCATACGTTGTATTGGTATGCTTGGAATTTATGCTTGAGATATGATTATACTTGTTGCTCTAGGATGAAGGCTCCACACCTTCCCTTTTCATGTAAATTTAATGATAATAAAACCTTGGCTTCTTATGCTAATGGTGTATATGATTACTATGATGTGGAACAAAAAGAAGAATTCGTTGCTTTTAAGGGTGCTTATGAAATTGAATCTTTGTTTGAAAAGTGTGAAAATTATGGTGATGCTGTTTACAGACCAGAAAATTATGCTATACTTAAATATTGCTATGAGAATTTTGAATATAATGCCGATATTGATGAGTTTATTGAGAAAGTCTCCGCTGTCCAAGAAGAGACTAATATTTTACAGGAAACTATGGAAGAAGAAATTGATGACACTTTGAGCTCATTAGATGAAAAAGATGACGAGAAGAGCGAAGAACAAAAGGAGAAAGAGCGGATTTGCTACCCGTGCCCACCTTCTAATGAGAGTAACTCTTCAACTCATACATTGTTTAATTTCCCTTCGTGCTTATCGAAGGATGACTGATATGATCCCGTTGATTCATTTGAAATATCCCTTTTTGATGAAATTGATGCTTGCTATGCTTGTGGTCATGATGCCAATATGAATTATGCTTATGTAGATGAACTTTCTATAGTTCCTTATGTTAAGAATGAAATTGTTGCTATTGCACCCACGCATGATAGTCCTATTATCTTTTTGAACTCTCCCAACTACACTATATCGGAGAATTTTGCTCTTATTAAGGATTATATTGATGGGTTGCGTTTTACCATTACACATGATGATTTTGATGAGTATAACATGCATGTGCTTGCTGCTCCTACTTGCAATTATTATGAGAGAGGAAATACATCTGCACCTCCCTATGTTTCCAATATGATAAAATTGCAAGAAACTGTTTATACTATGCATTGGCCTTTACTTTGTGTGCATGAATTGTTCTTTTATGACATGCCGATGCATAGGAAGAGAGTTAGACTTCGTTGTTAAATGATATATGTTTCTTTGTGCTCAATACTAAATTACAAATTGTTAATTAAATTTGGCTTTGATATACCTGCCGTCGATTATGCAGCCCATCAATGTGATTGTGGGCATGGCGCGGGTTGTTTATGGCCCACCTCTCCCTCCTGTCATGGCCTGGCGGTGCACTTTTGAGACTGATGAATTGTTCAAATGTCACTACAGTGCCCAAGCCGCTTCCACTGGTGCCCTCAGGACCTCAGGTTCTTTCCAAGCGCTCTTGGAGTCTGGCCATTGATGATATTAACTGGGTTTCCAATTTAATTTGTCTTGAAGATCACAGCCCTGCTCAGGTGCCAGTTATGCCACGCCCTGTCGCGAGGGCCCTTTTCCTGTTGATGTTTCATCCTCTGTTTTTTATGCCGCTGCTTCTGACCCTTCTGATGTGCTCGAGGAACAGTTCGCCTTCTCTGCCCAGTGTGTCAGAAATCGAGCGGCAAGAAAGGAGACCACACCTATTGTTGATACATCTGTACACAAGTGCACTCACAGTGCAGTCAAGCAGGGTGGATTTAAATCAAACCTGCAGGAGCTCCCAATGCCTCAGCATAGGAAGAAGCGACCCTGGTCCAGGCAAATGGTTGACTTAGAACCACATGCATCTGCTGACATAGGTGACCAAGATGAGTAGGAGCGGCCGACGGCTCCCCCTATTACACCCATCCGTGTTATACAAGATGTGGGCCGCGAACTGGGAATTGTTCCAGAGAAGCTAATGGTGGACCTTCTCATGGCGGATCCTACTGAACCCAAGCACACAACCAATGACGATTAATCTCTGTTTCTCCTCATGGGTGCAGCTGGCCCTTCGTCGGGCCCTTATCTTTTGTGTTCGCTATTGCTTTATCTATGCTTTCAGACTGTCATATGTTAGCCCTGTTGTGGCCGTACGAACTTTAAACCTTTGCTTGGCGTTGGTCACTGTGTGACTACACTTTTCATGCTACCTTATCTAGTTTATATGGATAATTGATCTACTGGATGTTGGCGAGCATTTTGCTGGAACGTGCGTGGATTGAATTCGGACACACGCCAGAGGGTGGTAAGAAACAAAATTGATGAATGTTTGGCCTCTATTATTTGTCTGCTAGAAACAAAAATGCAACACATCGATCATAGGGGCATTCAGAATTTTTGCCCGAGGCGCTTTGATAATTTTGCTTATTGCCCTTCGGTAGGGGCGTCTGGTGGTATAATAGTTCTATGTAATTCTTCTATTTGGCATAGCATATTGGTTGATTCTCAATAGTTTGGTCTTGTGATGTCGTTCACTTCTAAGCATAACAATTAAAAGTGGACGCTGGTAAATGTGTATGGTCCTTGTCAGGGGGAGGCTCGGGACGATTTTCTCAGTTGGCTTTACAATTTGAACATCCCTATTGATGAGAATTGGCTAGTGGTGAGAGATTTTAACTTCATTCGTTCAACTTCCAATAGAAATCTTCCTGGGGCTGATGTCAATGACATTTTCATCTTTAATGAAATTATTGGTCACCTTGGCCTACTGGAATTGCCCTTAAAGGGTCGGTCTTACGCCTGGTCAAACATGCAGGACTCCCCTTTATTAGAGCAATTAGACTGGTTTTTCACCTCTGCCAATTGGATTCCATGTTACCCTTTAACCCAGGTTTTTACCTTTGGCTAGGACTGCATTTGACCATGTCCCATGTGTAGTGGTAATCAACACTGCAATTCCAAAGTGCAACCTATTCCGTTTTGAGAATTACTGGATGGAGCTTGAGGGTTTTCTTGATTGTGTGGAAAAATCTTGGAGAGTGCCCTCTCATAAGAGTCACATTACTGCTATTGTCACTGATAATCTGAAATCTCTTTAACAAGCTTTGAAAAGATGGTAGATGGGGCTGTCAAAGATGAAAATACTCATTGAGAAGTGTAATAAAGTGATTGTGTTTCTGGACATACTGGAGGAATTGAGACCTTCTTTCAGACCTGAATTCAACTTCAGAAAAATTGTTAAATTACATGTGGATCATCTTTTGCACATGCAGTTTTTGTATTGGAAAAAGAGGTTACTATCAGATGGATTAAAGTGGGAGAGGAAAGCACTAAATTCTTTCATGCAATGGCCACTGAGAGATTTAGACGAAACTCCATCTCTTCTGTGAGGTTGGATGATGGGACTATAATTAATGATCATGAGAAAATTGTAGGGGTTTTTTGGTCCACTTTTAAGTGTAGAATGGGCCAGTCTCAGGGAATTAACATGGCTTTTGATCTTTCCTCCTTGCTTCACAGAGTTGAGGGTCTGGAAATCCTCACCTTACCTTTCACTATGGAGGAGATGGACAAAACAGTTAAAGAAATGCCCATTGATAAGGCTCCTAGTCCTGATGGTTTTAATGGGATTTTTAAAAAAATGTTGGCATATAATTTGTGAGGACTTTTATTCTTTGACAATGGAATTTCATGCTGGGACTGCTTTGCTGGAGAATATGAAATCCTCCTTCATCACCCTTGTCCCTAAAACGGGGTCACTAGAGTATGTGGGTGACTTTAGACCTATTTCCTTAACTGGCATGGGCCTCAAGTTCCTGTCTAAAATTGCTGCCAACAGGTTTCAGATGGAAATTATGAAGTGCATTCATAAAAACCAGTATGGCTTTATTAAGTCAAGGAAAATACAGGACTGTGTAGGTTGGACACTATAATATTTGCACCAATGTCACTAGTCTAAAAGGCCTATTGTCATCCTTAAGCTAGATTTTGAGAGGGCTTTTGACTCCATCGAGCATGAGGTCATATATCAGATTCCAAAGCACAAGGGATTTAATGATAAGTGGATTATCTGGGTTAAGCAGCTCCTCTCCCCTGGATCCTCTTCTGTGCTATTAAATGGAGTGTCTGGGAAGAAATTTGTGTGTAAGAAAGGGGTTAGGCAGGGAGACCCCATGTCACCTTTATTGTTTTTCATTGTTGTTGATCTTTTGCAGACAATTGTGAATGATATGCTACAGAAGGGTAAAATTAATCTCCCAATTCCTTGTCATGATAGGGATTTCCCAATTGTGCAATATGCTGATGACACTCTTATCATTATGCCCGCTCATGAGAAGCAATTGCTTGAGCTTAAGAGCATGTTACTTCTATTTTCTCAGTCCACCGGGTTACATGTGAATTACCATAAGTCTACTATGCGCCCAATTAATGTGGATTAGGATGAGCTCAGTAGGCTGGCTGGCTCCTTTGGTTGCAAGGTGGGAACCTTACCTTTCACATACTTGGGCTTGCCTGTTGGTACTACCAGACCAAGTATCACTAGTGGAAAAAGGGCTAGCGACAACTTTAATTGGTGGCGCCTCCTTTTCAATCCACGCCACCACTATATTTTTTAAAATAGTGGTGGCTGGCATATTCCGTATGTCACCGCTATATCATTACTGGTGGCGTGTTGACTAAAATTCACGCCACTACTATTTGGGATACAGTAGCCTACCCGGTCGCAAGTTAGTCCTGGTGTGTAACTTTTTGTCACGTCACCAATATTAGAATAGTATTTTCCTACAAAAAGAATTTGGCCAAAAAGAATTTTCTAAATTAGGATTTTCGAAAAACCTGAATTGAGGCTTGTACTACAAGTACTTAATTCAGGGCATGAAAAATCTTTAAAAAGATATATTTGACTCCAATTAGATATAGGACTCCCATAAACCACAAAAATATAATTTTCAAAGTTATTTTGCTATTTTATTTAAAGGCTTTTTCTTCAGGCCAGAAATGGTCTTTAATAGGTTAAAATTATTTTAATGTTTCAAAAATATTTGAGAAAATTTAGGGAAGCTCATTGGACATATATTGTCCATATATATGAGTTTCAACACATGGTTATGTTCAAAATATTGGTCAAATCCCTCAAAAACCCTTTCTGGATATTTCAAGCTTTTGAAATATTTACAATTGAAATTGACTAAAAAATTCCAAGAAATTTCTAGCAAGTCACATCTGCAAGTGATGATCTTGCAAAGTTTCATTCCAATTAAAATACTTTTGGTTCACAAAAGTGCCCCAAAACCTTTCCTGTCCGGATCCAAATTTGAGCAAGTCTACATTGCAACCTGTCTCCTTTTGATCTCAATTATTGTGGACATGCTATAATCCCCAAATGATGACACTACACGAAGTAGTGCATCACGGAGAATTGATTAGCTTAGCTAGATCTAAGCAAAGCTGGTTCTGTTGATTCCTAGGGTTTGCCAAGTTACATTGGAAACATTCTTCAAATGAGCTCAAACTTGGTGAACAACCTCACTTCTATATGCCATTTGATACTGTTAAATATCATGTCAAGGGAAATCCATTCACTTGCCCAAATCACCATCAAACACCTTCTGTTGTGTTGCCAAAACCATCATTTGGACCATTTCAACTATTCTCCTTTGCCTCAACTTTTTACCACAGCTATTCCTAACTCTCTTATACCCCCAGTAGCTTCCACTCATCCATAGCTCAACAATAGAGGAGTGAAAACACCCATTTACCCCTCTGGACAGCCATGGCAACACCTCTTTTCCCCCTCTAGTTTACCATCCTACCTCTCCCTTAGTACCTAAGCTACCCCAGGGCATCTCCATATGCACCAGCAGCTAGTAGACAAGGTGGGACACGCCCAGAGCGCATGGGCATGCCGTGGCATGCAAGGTTGGCGCTCTGGGGGGGGCTACAGTGCCCAGCCGCACTGTAGCCACCCCCATTCCAATGCCCCAGCCACATAAGGACTCCCTCCTCGTGTCTCCCGACATCGCCTCAACGTCCACGACACGCAATGCTGTCAGGACCCTCCTCCCTTGCCCTATTTCTCCCTCTACGAAGCTCGCCGAGCGCGCCCTAGACCGCGCCCACGGTGCACCAACGCCACCTCTATTTAGAGGCCCTCTCAAGCCCTCCTCTGGCCTCCTATCGCTCTCTCTTTCTCCCAGCAAGCTCCCAGACAAGCCATATCTCCCCCTCGCGCCCTCCTACTGTAGGAGATATGCCCTAGAGGCAATAATAAATGTTATTGATTATCTCCCTGTTCATAATTAGGTTTATGTTCCATGCTATAACTGCTATGGTTCTCGAGTCTACAATAACCACGAGGCTCGGAGGAAGACTCATATGCACGTGTGGAATAATAAACGGTAAAATGTATTCCTAGTCTAGCCTCTAAGACTAGCTCAAGTGTTGCATGATGATCCTGTTTTCCTGGTCATGGGCATGTCTATGCCGGCAATTTTGAGGACACAATGTTAGAAGAACATTTGTGTTGAATCGACCCGAATTGATGTTATGCTATGAGATTCATTCGTCACAAGTTAATGGTTAATAACACAGAGATGGTTAATGTTTGCATAATTCCTTAGACCATGAGAGTGTCGAGTTTCTTCATACTTGCTTCATGAACTTTGGGGTTTGTTAAACGTCATCCGTAAATGGGTTGCTATTACGGCGGCTTACGGGTTCATGGAAAAGTGTGTCAAGTAACATGATAGCTCAAGATTGGGATTTGCTCCTCCAGCGATGGAGAGATATCTCTGGGCCATCTCGGTGTTATGGTATTCCATCATCGTCTGGCCAGACACAATGTGATTTGATCACAGGGATGCCGGAATACGGTAACGAGAAAAGAGAACAATACCGGTAACGAGGTAACTAGCATAGTGGACAAGTTGTAAATCCACGGGAATGCCAACATGCCTCACCTCAGGTATTTGTAACATATCGCGAAGCAACAGGAATAGCACACGGCAACTGGAGGTTCACTCGAATATTTATTCGTGTGGGTATAGGGATCAATATGGGTGTCCACGGCTTCGATGCTGATCATTGATCGGAAAGTGCTTCGGTCATGTCTATACTTCACCGAACCTATACGGTCACACACTTAAGGGTCATCTATCTGCTGAATACTAGACTAGGAGTCCGAGAGAAAGTCACTGGAAAAGTTTCAGAGACAACGGAAAAGTTCCGGAGAGAACACCGAAAAAGTTTTGGTAAAACTGAAAAGTTGTTTCGGATAAAACCATTGATCCAAAAAGGTTTCGGCAAGCACTGGGAACATTTTGGAGGTTGCCAGATTGGTCTGGTAATTTCTAGAATTTTTCTGGAGAAAAAACCAAAAAAAAGATTCGGAGCTGCCGGAGTTGTTTACCGGGTAAACAAAGATGGTTTTAAATTAAACCACCATACTGGAAATGTTCCAAAGCATGTCCAGATAATTTTAGAGGGTGTCGAAAATGTTCTGGGATCTTCCGGAATTTTTCAGAAGTAATAGTCGCGGAAAACATCTTGTCCCAGCGTGAGGGGACAAGATCCCACGGATCGTGGGGGCTGTTTTGGGCTGTTTTGGGGGCGCCCCCCCTTGAGGGGCCAGCCCCTTGTGGCTGGACAAAGATGTTGGGGGGGCCCCATGGTGGGGGGAAGCCCCCACAAATGGTGGAGAGTGTTGGGAGGAAGGTGGGGCCCCATGGGGGAACACCATGGACAAGGGAACATGTTTTTCCCTTGTTTGGTGGGAACATGTTCTCCTTGTTTTGTGGAACATGTTTTTCCCATGTTTAGTAGGCTGAAATTTCAGCCCCCTCCACCCCTTCCACGACTATATAAGGAGGAGGAGAGGTGCTCTCCAACTCCACTCCAACTCTCTCACACAAGCCATGCATGATCTGGCATTCTCTCTCCCTCCCACGAAATAGTTTCGTAGTGCCGAAAGGCTGTCTGGGTTCCGGTGGGAACTAGTTCTGGACGGCGAAGCCCTGCCGGATAGATGACACCGTATGTGTGCAACCCCGTAGAGAGGTCGTAGTTTCGTCCTTTTGGCCGAGGGGCTGTTTTGAGAGTGCCTCCCGAAGGGCCGTCCAAGTGACGGTCCGAGTTCTGTGAGTCCTCCCGAAGGGCTGTCCGTGACACTGTTCGAGGGACTGTCCGACCGCCTCCCGGAGGGCTGTTCGAAGGGAAGATGAGGGTATACATCCTCGCGGTTGGGAGGTTGTAAATCCTAGCTGCGGGGATCTGCACCGACAATCGTCATCGACTCTACCTCCGCTGCGCTACGAGTCGGTAATGAAAAAGATCAAACATTGTATGCAGTCTTCATAGTGGTCCTGGGCTGGTGCGTAGGTTGGGAATTTTTTGTTTTCTGCTGCATTCCCCTACAGTGGCATCATGAGCCGTGCTATGCGTAGATGCAGGTTGCGATCTAGAATACATGGAGATGTATGGGTGTTGCACAATATAATTAGGTAGTAGATGAGATCTATTGCTGAAAATTATTTGTGCGGGTAGCAGATGAAACCTGTTACCCGATGTTCTTGTTGCTTCCCTAGAATTTGCATAATCCTGATCTTGACGGCATGGTGGAATCTCACAAAGTTCTGGCAATCCGCGATCCTTTCATGCTGCTCCTGAGTATGCTGATTGACAGATCAACGAAGTGCTAACAGTTCTTTGGGTTCCACCATAGTTAAAGAAAGATGGATGTTTCGCAAATGAAAGGGCAATGCAGATATGATCTGCATGGGGGTCATGCGTATGACGAAGTTCAGTATGGGGCTCGAGATTTTATTATCTCGTGTTTCATACACCCCGCGAAGTTAATCTAGTGAATTGAATAATCATACTTGATGATGGACGTTGGTAGCTTCGGTTTGTTTCGAAACCTTAGAAGCCACGAAAAACAATTTTTTGCATGAACCGATTAGAGGCGTCTAACTTGGTTTTGCAGGAGGGTTTGCATGTGCATGTGATGTGGTACAGCAGTGCTCATAATAATTTGATTATGTATGAGATGACTATATGATGTAAATTGATTAACATGACCTGCGTGTCATGATTTGGCATGATGGCTGGAGCCATATGATTGCACTTTAAATGACCTACGTGTCGACCTTGTGTAATGCATTAGTTTATTAGCTATAGAGATAGCAATATTATATGGTGCATCGACAAGGTGGTGGCAATCTTCACAAAGGTGGACACCGACGCGAATGCCGAAGACGAAGAAATACAAGACTTCTCCGTCAGAAAGGGCTATACCATATCATGCTCTTATGAATTGCCTGAGATGTTTATCCCTTATGATGCACCCTTCTTGATTGCGCGGTAGTCGCTTTTATTAGGGTGATCTCTCACAAAAATATCAAGTAGTTAGTGTTCTCCCAAGTGTAGCACCGTCACGGCACCTAACTTTTCGGGGTGCGCCATGGTTACATGGGTACGAACGATTAGGGATGTGTGAGGTGGGTGAGGTCAGACCTCGCAGCAAGATCAGTTGGTTGTCTTGACGTTCATGGCAGGATCGTCCTGAGCTCGGAACACACGCATCGAAAGATGAACAAGAGTCACATAGAGATATGATCGTCATGTTTGCCTATCGATTGAAGTTGGCGCCATCAGTGTTCATCTCAAACAATGGCGTTGAATGGAAATGCGGATCTTGAATCACTCACAATCAATTATGAGAGATATTGATTTGAGTGGGAGCGCACTACAGAATTAACTTGTTTAATTCTCAGTGCAATTAATTTTGAACACTGTCTAGAGTGTGATTTGCAAAATAGTTGTAGAATAATGGCTCGCATTTCCACCTTCCCTATTAAAATTGAATAGTTGTTCAATATCTGGTTAAAACTTTACGGTTGGTAACGTAATGTGAGGATTGTCCTCAAGAGTGCCGAGAAGGACTCTGCCCTATCGCATACTTTCGGTATTCTCCCGCTAATGCTATGGATCATGTGACTCTCGTCCTTCAATCCAAAAGCTAGAATTCCGTTTCAGTCAAGTGCAATATGTTTGCTTCCATGAGACCCGAACTTCGAAAGTTTGGATAGTTATGTGATATTCATGGAATCTGAAAATCATTTTCAGGGACAAACAAAGGCTAAAATATATGAGATATCCAAAGCAATGTTTTTTGCAAACTATTAGTAAAGGGGTTTACTATGCATTAGACTGATAAGAGAGGGATCCAGAAGAACGCCTGTCATATGATGAAAGGTGAATAAAACAACAACTTAAAGAGAAAGGAAGTGTCCAAAGGGTGTTAGTGAAACTTTCACGCCTAGGAAGTCCGGGGCTAACGCCACTCTTAAGTTGGGTGCTTCTTTTAAGAGTAGGAGAAATGCTGAAAGTTAAACTGTTAGAAGTATAAAGGCAAAAATAGAGAAGACTGGAATATCCAGCTCATGTATGAATGTCATACAAGTTGATGATGTAGAGAAGGCTGGTCAAAGATATAGTTCTTGGGAATTATGATTAAATTGTTAATCACTAATTCTTGGGTATTGTAAGTTAATCACAAAGATACCCGCTCAGTTCCCTTCTGTTGCAACTCGATGTAAGAACTACTATGGCCTGAAAGATTAGCCAGGAATAAGGTTTAGATACACACATGGAACATAGTAAATGTTATTGTACCTTCCATCGGTGTATTCCCTATGTATTTACTTTCATAATTCATTTTAGAGTTTCACACTCTAGCCCTTTGCATAAGGTATCTTGCAAGAAGGTTGTTCATAAGGGAACTTTTGATGTTCGGTGTTATGAATAACATAAGGACCATACTTTCATTATTAATGAGATTTATGTTATGAATATTGATAATAATACATTACCTCTGGGTTTACTTTAATAATTCATTTTAGAGTTTCATACACTCTAGCCCATTGCACAATGTTTGTTGCAAAAGATTTGTTCATAAAAGCAATAATTGTTGTTCAGTATTATGAATAACATGAAGGGCCATACTTCCATCCAAGATGGGATGTATGTTATGAATATTGATAGTAATATGATACATCCATAACACTGACGCTAAATGTCGTAAGACTAAGAGAATACCACACAAGTGTGGCACTGCATTTGGTCACATTGGAGAAACCTGCATGGATAAATTCCATTATGATGGATTTTGAAGTCATTTGATTTTGAATCATCTGACACTTGCAACTTTCCTCCGAAAAGTGAAGTGACTGAAATGCCGTTCACAGGCCATAAGGAACGAGCAAAGAACTTATTGGTGATCATATATTTTGATGTATGTAGTCCGATAAATGTTGTTGCAAACAGTGGATTTGTCTACCTTCAAAAATGACTCAAGTAGATATATGGATATTTACTTGATGAGACGTAAGTCTAGATCTTTTGAATTCATTCAAAAGGTTTTCAAGAATGAAGTAGAAGTTATTGTAACAAGAAAATTATGTTTCTACAATTCGATTGCAGAAAGGAATATTTGAGTTACAAGTTTAGCGAATGTCCGATGAGTTGTGAAAGGGGTTTCATAACTTGCACCTCCCGGAACATCACTGCAAGTGGAAAGTCCGTGAAGATGTAATCGAACCATTTATGACATGGTAAGATCAAAGATGACATAAATAAATTTGCCATTATAACTTTTAAAGTGATGCTTTAGAGACTGCGCACTACAAGGATACCCCTTATAAAGCAACACACATTCTACTACATTTTCACTATACGTTGTAATATTCACAATAGATACGCATATTAAAGGTTGCAGATATGCGTCGCAGGTTTGCAACTCTTGATCCCATCGTGGGATACATAAGAAAAAAAATAAAATAAAGGAGAGGGACGCGCGAGAAACAGAGCCATCGATGCCCCTCATCTCTCCCAAATCTCACCCACCAACCGCCTCGTCACCCTCGTCCTCCACCTCGCCGCCGGCCCTCCCCTCCGTTCCTCCCACATCGCTGCTCTGGAGGCTACCGGATCCGCGGCTGATTCAGGCGACGTCCGGCGAATCCCGCCATGCCCGAGGTCCCCTCACACCGCGGCGCCCTCCCATGCAGCTAGATCTGGGGCCCGCGGCTACCAAAGCCCACCCGCGACCTTCCCGCGATGGCTAGGGTTTCGGGCGTCGGCGCCGGCGCCAGTGGCCATGTCGTCCTTCTCGTCCGGTGAGTGAATCCCCTCCCCTGGCTTCGTCCTCTCTCTCTTCCCCTTTCTCTAACCTCTGTTCTTCTCTTCTCCTGTAGACGGTCTAGGTATGCACCCCCGATTCTATTGCAGCTAATCCCTGTCAAAAAAGTTTGGCCCTTGTGCGACGAACACTGATAGGCCTGCAGACTGACTTCCGATCTCCGTTGTTCATGCACTGATTGCTATTCTATTAAATTAGTAATTATTAGATATCACTGGAGCATCAAATTTTAAAAAAAATCTTATACGCTGCTAACTCATAAATTCTTCATAGATGAGTCGTTAATCCTTTCAATTTGTTTGATGTAGAGAAGAACCACTTCATATATGCATACCCCATATTAAATAGTCTATTGCAAGAGTTATAATATTTAAGGAGGGGTCCAGTCTTAATAGGTCTCTGTATGGCAGTTTTGATTAGTTACTAATCGAAGTTTTTCGTTGCAATTTCACACTTTTCAGGAGTCTGATGGTCAGGTTATTTAGGTGGAGGTAGTAGCTTGCTAATGGTGGCTTTCATGTCCAGCTTAAATACTAGAGGACGTGGACCTGTTGGAGGAAGCACGGACACCTTTGTTTTAGTGAGCAGGTGAATTAATAATCCACATTGTTTCTTCTATGATGTTGCTTTGATGCTGTTGATATGATTCAGAACACTGATAAATACTTCCCTCCACGCCTGTTAATGTACTGATTGTTGTATGCTCTTACTATTCTGCACAACTTGGATTACTAGCTAAATACTCGTGTGTTGCTACAGGGTAACAAACATTCAATTTCATGAACACGTCAAATGATACACTGTTTTTTGTAGTATGTGATACACTGTTACCACTGGGGGAGCTTCGTGAGGGCAAAAGCGTGCCATGGCCCGCCCAGCCCTTGGGGTAAAAATACATGTAGTAGTACAGATAAACGAGTAGCCTAGCTCACGACTGCCTTGCTTGCATGTAGCATCGCTTCTTCATGATTCTTTGTTGGCCTCTGGCCTCTGTTGCTTGACTCCTCTTCCTATCCAGTAGAGTAGCAGAATGGTGATAGGGCACGAGCCACGCGTACAGCCGCAGGGAGGTCCACAGAGAGGTGGCGCGGAGCCGCGGAGGTCGAGTCACCGGTCGCACCGCCGGAGCAAGTAGCAGCGCCGAGCGGTGTGGAGGCCCAAGAGCGACCCATGCAGCGGCGGCCAGCCGGGCGAGTAGCAACCTAGACGACGAGCACTGCTGCACAAGCACATGCGCACCCCCAAAACTCTCGTCACTCGGACAGTACTAATTTTCGTATAAAATGTAGGTAATAACTTATAACACTTTGAAATTCAATCAATTGATAATACACATCTTAATTTGGTACTAGATAATTGTCATTGACAGCGAGGCTAATCAACGCGGAATCAATTTGGTTTTCAAGAGAAAAAGAGATGTAAAGTTGAGAAAGATTTATCAGCAGCAGCTCTTCATCCATCGCTTGAGTTGAAATATTAATGTTTCTTTTAATTTGGTCGGCCCAGGTTTTTCTTTGTAGCTCTACCACTGACTGTTACTTTCCAATTATATTTCGATACACTGACGTCCTTCTCTTCCTTCGGTTTGAAAAGCTATTATGCAACTCCCCAGTTAAATTCCTCGGTCTTGCTAGCCTCTTCATCTAAAAAACTCACCATAAGATAGTACACATTTTCTTGTCATTTGGTTATGTGATTGTCCTCTCATAACATGCAGTTATTATATATGCACTTGGGTCAAGTCAACGCGGAGGATTCATCTATATCAAGTACTGATCTACTAATCTAAAAAAAGGTACTTATCTACTACCACTGTACATCATAGTGAAAATAAAACTGAATCCCAGTACCCCTTAGATGCAACCTACACCTGAGCTTTATGCCTTTTCATGTGCAAACATGCATATACTAAAGCTCGCAGCAAGCACACGCACATATACACCGGCAGTGGCTCACTGTTAATCATCATGTTTGTCATTCGTTAAGTAGAGGCTCACTGTTTGTTTGTGCGCAGGTTTCCAATGAAAGAAATACTCAATGCCATTCGGTGCTTTTCAATGTGCCAGTCTCTACATTCATAGTACATCACTGAGTTTTACCTTCAACTAAGACTATTTCCGTTGTGGTGATTATTTGTTTATTCCTTTATTGCTTAGATTAACTCTAACCATTTTTCAGCCTCCTTTTCTGCTCTTATTTAACTATTTATGTACTCCCCAATGGTGTACCTATTGTTGTGTGTAATTTAATGTGAGGCACCACACTCATCCGTTCCGGCACTTTCGAGATGGAGGCCAACACCATGGACGGCTGGAGCTGCTAGTAGATTTGTCCAAGATACGGCAGTGTTCATAGTCATAGTTCTGGTACTTGTCTATGATCCCCATATCTTAACTGTTGTGAAGACGGAAATGCAAGTAATGTTCTTAGATGCTCTTGCCCTTTTGATTCGTACATTGCTAAACTGACCACTCAGCTCTCACCACTTTGATTAATAAATTGCTGAATTACCCACATGAACTCTTGCTTTCACGGTTCGTACATTGCTGAATTTCCCATTATGTCGCTTGCCCTGTTCCATATGAGCAGTGTCTATTGTGCTTTAAACCCGTCAACTAAGTAGGTCCTATGTTATTAGTGGCTTGCTTTTAGGCCACAACTAAATCTGTTTATTTTTCTCCGAGTCTGTTTATGTTTGTTTTGTGACCTGAAGTAGTATATTGAGTTGTAAGGGAATACTTTCAGGTCACAACTTTTCTTTTTAATAGTCGTAATCTAGCCGGGCAACCAATGTTTCGAAAGTAACGACCCTTTGTAAGAAGTAATGTTTCTTATTTGCTGGGCAACCTGTCACTATTTGCATCATGTCAATGCATTGTGTATTAACAGTTCATTTTGTTATTTTCTTTGTAGGTTCAAAAAATATATGGACGATTATATGGGTGCATGGCAAGTATACTGCAATGATGATGATGATGTTCCGGTTCACGATGATGACGATGATGTCTGTTTTCAGTTTTAGTTATGATGGCTGTTTTCAGTTTTAGTTAGGTTGTAGGGATGCTGTTCCTGTTGGATGATGTTCCTCTGTTAAGTTTTAGTTAAGTTGTAGGGATGTTGATGGATGCTGTCAGTTTAAGTTTCGTTGTCAAGAGAATATTTAGATTATGCATCACATTTGGATATTATTCCTCCTGTAATATCAACTATTGTAATCCCACAATTTTTTTTCAATATATGATCTCTTCCTCTGGTGTGTATATTTTGTCTTCTGACTTGACTTACTTATCACCATCATGTGGAGCATTAATTTAATTGCTGGCAATATATAAAATATTATTCACATTTTATATGTAAAACACCTGAAGCGTTGCAAATTCTTTGTTGCCAAGCGATGAGAGTTGGATTCATGTACATTAGCCACCAACGTATATGAGTGTTGTATAAGTTGGTTTTATGTGTTGCAGTCTTGCAACGGTTCCCTTTACCAACGGAAGTATAACCGTTGCATTATGCGCTAGCAACACTGGATAAGGCTACGCATCCCAAACCGTTGGTAAAGACCCTAGCAACGCATATATGGACTTTTAGATACGGAAAAATGCGTTGCTATAGGCGGGGTCTTGTTGTAGTGGCGGCTTTTACACTGAAAAGAGCTCCATCAGGTCTGTTGAAATGACGCCATGGTATGGTACGCCCAACCATGTTATATCCTTTCTTAACATTTGGAATATGGGGCTTGTGTAAAAGGTTACAAACCTATTCCAAATCAGACAAGTGCAACTTTGTAGGTTATCCCAAGTCATTGGGTATTCCTCCCTCACTATATCTAGGCAAATAGGTTTGCCACAAAGAACGGTATGCTTTTTGAAGAAAATGGGTCTTTCAAAAAGGTGAGTGGGAGAATAGTGCAACTCGACGAGATAAACATTATCTTCGTCATCAGATCAAAGGAAAGAGACCTTGGAAGTAATTCCAGAGTTTCCTACTACGACTAATACGGAAGTCTCTACAATAAAATGTATGGACTTCGGTCGAACTTGCAGCTGAACCACGTAGGCAAGGCTCGTGCAAACCTCTCAGGTGCGCAGACGAGATATTGTTGTTAGACAACAGCATACCTACAATACACAAGGAAGCATTGATGGGCCCTGACTCTGGAATTGGCTAAATGCCAATACAATCCGAGATAGTTTCCATACAAATGTTTCAAGATTAAAATCTTGATACACCTTTCGGAAGACTTAGAGTCTAACGAATTTTATGGAACTAAAAACTGATACGGATAAAAATGTTTTATCCATAAAGCTCGACTTGTTGCAATATACAAGTTCAAGGAGTTGACTACGATGAGGTTGTTTCACCGTAGCAATGCTTAAAGTCGGTTCGGGTTGAACTAGGAATTAATACATATTTCATATCATGAGATATGAAACAAAGGATGACAAAAGGATTTCCATCTGATGGAAATAAAACCAAGGACTTGCATGTGTTACAGTCCAAGGTATTTTGCCAGTCCAGAGGATGCTAGTAAGTATGCAAACTTCAGAGTTCCAGCAATGGACAGAAGAGAGCAAAATGGAGTTGGAATCTTCGTGTTTTGATGAAATGGTTAAAAGGGTTTTGACTTCATCAATGGGTAACGAAGATGCTTATGATTCAAGAAAGTAAGTGGGAGCATAATTAAATTTCTAAAAACGTTGTGTGCTTGACACATTGTTAATTGGAAATAAATTTCTTGACACGAATTAGGACTTCATTTGAAAATAGTTTTTCGATGAAGTGCTTGGGCTAAATAGCCTTTATATTAGGCATGATGATCTATGGAGATAGATTTACCTGATGGGGCTGAGCAAAGATACATAGTGACAAGATGCTAAAACTTTTTAGCATTTAAAACGCCAAGGAGTGATTCTTGCCGAAGTCACATGGAAAGGGTTTTTGCAAGACTCGGCGTCCCAAAAACACTGATGAGCAAAATACATGATGGAGATTCCACACACTCTTGTGTTTGGATTAATCATGTATTCCATGGTATGTAAAACAACCAGATATGTCCAATACTCGAAAGTTGTTGCGAGTATAGATACCAAAGTGATCAAAGTACTGATCATGGGACAACAGTGAAAGATGTCATTGATTACTAGAGTAGTACTGATGACATGTTTTCTCGCAAGCAGAGATTATGAAGTACTCATTGTAAAATGTTACATCGATACAGTCTTCATCTTTTCTCCATGCGATTTTCGATTTAAATTGAGGGTTTTTTGTGTAACACACAATATGGTGGCACAGTTAGTTGGAAATTGTTTCAAAACAAGTTACTGTGGCGAATTCTATAACAGAGGCTAAGTATGTTGCTGCTTTCGAAGCGATAAACAAGATGTTGAATCATATAGTTCATTCATGAACTTAGTATGGTTCCAAGATGGCTTTGGTCAATGGGACACTATTGCAAATAGTTGCTCCATAGCTTAGTCTGAGGAATCAAGGTTCGACCTGTGATTCACATACATACAAAGCCAAGTCCACACAAAATATGAATTTTGTGAAAGCGTGAAAACACGAGGATATGCAAAGATACACATGGAGCTGAAGTCATCAGATCCGTTAGACATCAGGCTATACCACAAGCGAAGCATATTTACACCGGTGTGCCACAGGTGTGAAGTGCATTAGCATTAACTAGATTATTGACTCTAGTGCAAGTGGGAGTCTGTAGGAGATATGCCCTAGAGGCAATAATAAATGTTATTGATTATCTCCCTATTCATAATTAGGTTTTTGTTCCATGCTATAACTGCTATGGTTCGCGAGTCTACAATAACCACGAGGCTCGGAGGAAGACTCATATGCACGTGTGGAATAATAAACGGTAAAATGTATTCCTAGTCTAGCCTCTAAGACTAGCTCAAGTGTTGCATGATGATCCTGTTTTCCTAATCATGGGCATGTCTATGCCGGCAATTTTGAGGACACAATGTTAGAAGAACATTTGTGTTGAATCGACCCGAATTGATGTTATGCTATGAGATTCATTCGTCACAAGTTAATGGTTAATAACACAGAGATGGTTAATGTTTGCATAATTCCTTAGACCATGAGAGTGTCGAGTTTCTTCATACTTGCTTCATGAACTTTGGGGTTTGTTAAACGTCATCCTTAAATGGGTGGCTATTACGGCGGCTTACGGGTTCATGGAAAAGTGTGTCAAGTAACATGATAACTCAAGATTGGGATTTTCTCCTCCGGCGATGGAGAGATATCTCTGGGCCCTCTCGGTGTTACGGTATCCATCATCGTCTGGCCAGACACAAGGTGATTTGATCACAGGGATGCCGGAATACGGTAACGAGAAAAGAGAACAATACCGGTAACGTGGTAACTGGCATAGTGGACGAGTTGTAAATCCACAGGAATGCCAAAATGTCTCACCTCAGGTATTTGTAACATATCGCGAAGCAACAGGAATAGCACACGGCAACTGGAGGTTCACTCGAATATTTATTCGTGTGGGTATAGGGATCAATATGGGTGTCCACGGCTTCGATGTTGATCATTGATAGGAAAGTGCTTCGGTCATGTCTATACTTCACCGAACCTGTAGGGTCACACACTTAAGGGTCATCTATCTGCTGAATACTAGACTAGGAGTCCGAGAGAAAGTCACTGGAAAAGTTTCAGAGACAACGGAAAAGTTCCGGAGAGAACACAGAAAAAGTTTTGGTAAAACCAAAAAGTTGTTTCGGATAAAACCATTGATCCAAAAAGGTTTCGGCAAGCACCGGGAACATTTTGGAGGTTGCCAGATTGGTCTGGTAATTTCTGGAATTTTTCTGGAGAAAAAACCAAAAAAAAGTTTCGGGGTTGCCGGAGTTGTTTACCGGGTAAACAAAGATGGTTTTAAATTAGACCACCATACTGGAAATGTTCCAAAGCATGTCCAGATAATTTTAGAGGGTGTCAAAAATGTTCTGGGACCTTCCGAAATTTTTCAGAAGTAATAGTCGCGGAAAACATCTTGTCCCAGCGTGAGGGGACAAGATCCCACGGATCGTGGGGGCTGTTTTGGGCTGTTTTGGAGGCGCCCGCCTTGAGGGGGCAGCCCCTTGTGGCTGGACAAATATGTTGGGGGGGGGGGGCATGGTGGGGGGCAGCCCCCACAAATGGTGGAGAGTGTTGGGAGGAAGGTGGGGCCCCATGGGGGAACACCATGGACAAGGGAACATGTTTTTCCCTTGTTTGGTGGGAACATGTTCTCCTTGTTTTGTGGAACATGTTTTTCCCATGTTTAGTGGGCTGAAATTTCAGCCCCCTCCACCCCTTCCACCACTATATAAGGAGGAGGAGAGGTGCTCTCCAACTCCACTCCAACTCTCTCACACAAGCCATGCATGATCTGGCATTCTCTCTCCCTCCAGCGAAATAGTTTCGTAGTGCCGAAAGGCTGTCTGGGTTCCGGTGGGAACTAGTTCTGGATGGGGAAGCCCTACCGGATAGATGACACCGTATGTGTGCAACCCCGTAGAGAGGTCGTAGTTTCGTCCTTTTGCCCGAGGGGCTGTTTTGAGAGTGCCTCGCGAAGGGCTGTCCAAGTAACGGTCCGAGTTCTGTGAGTCCTCTGGAAGGGCTGTCCATGACACTGTCCGAGGGACTGTCCGACCGCCTCCCGGAGGGCTGTCCGAAGGGAATATGAGGATATACATCCTCGCGGTTGGGAGGTTGTAAATCCTAGCTGCGGGGATCTGCACCGACAATCGTCATCGACTCTACTTCCGGTGCGCTACGAGTCGGTAACGAAAAAGATCAAACCTTGTATGCAGTCTTCATAGTGGTCCTGGGCTGGTGCGTAGGTCGGGAATTTTTTGTTTTCTGCTACGTTCCCCTACACCTGGCCCCTCCATGGCCGCCATGGTCGCCGTCGGCCTCAACCCGGCTCCAGCGAACCAGGGCCTCTCCTCCTCTCCTTTGACCACCAGGAGAAGCACCGCAGACCAGCGGAGCCCTCCCACTCCTTCTTCCCCTACCCTAGTGCCCCATGGCGTCGCGCCCATCTTCTCCCGAAGCCGCCCGCAAGCGTCAGGATCGCCATCGCTTCGGCTCCTCCCAGCCCGCGTGAGGCCCCTGGATGGACGTGGCTCGGCTTCCCGAGTCCGTCGTTGCGCCGGATGATGTCTATTACGCAACCTTCTTCTTGTAGACTCGTGTTGGGCCTCCAAGCGCCAAGTTTTGTAGGACAGTAGCAAATTTCCCTCTAGTGGATGACCTAAGGTTTATCAATCCGTGGGAGGTGTAGGATGAAAATGGTCTCTCTTGCTTAACTGGATCTAGAGAAGCTGTTGCACGATGAAATTCAAAGTGTTTGCATGGATGATGATCATGGACAGACTAAACACACAAGACATGCTTGAAAGGAGACATTGGAATGTTTCCGAGTCCAATGTTTGTGTGCTACACCCAACCAGAACTAAGGAGGACAGAGATCGCATTTTCTTCACCTGCAATTTTAGCTGCAGAGTCTGGAATTATCTCCAAATCTCCTGGCAAGGAGACAACATGTGGGATATCACAACAGCTGCTAGAAGAGACTTTGCTCAACCTTTCTTTTCTGAGGTGGTATTCACTACTTACTGGAATATATGGACCACTAGAAATGCAAGAGTAATCAGAAACGAAAGGCCAAGTTTCAACAGGTGGAGGGTGAATTTTATTCATGATATTTCTTTGCTAGCTTATAGAATTAAGGCTAGATTTAGAGATGATCTCCTTAAGTGGATTTCCTTTTTACCACCTTGAGGTGAGTGTTTTATTTCTCCCCCCTTTTGTACACTTGTAGAGCAATTTGTAAATATTGTTTTTTGGTGGAAAAAAGAGTGAGGCTGTGGGGTGTTTTACCCTATAGTAACAGGTCAAAAAAAGTCGTCGGAGGAGGCTAAGATGGAGGCGGCGGACATGGGCAAAAAAGTCAACAAGAAGGAAGAGAATTATTGTCCCCCTTCTTGCTTCACCTTAAGTGCGAAGGAGATCGATCAATTTTTCAAGTGCCTTACCGGAATCAAAGTTAGTTCCGGTTACTGTGGGAAGATAAGCAGATTTCTAGATACAAAGAGGAAAAGGATCAGCGGGACGAAGTCTCACGACTGTCACGTGATGATGACGCAGATACTCCCGGTTGCCCTTAGAGGGATAATGGACAAGCACGTCCATGACACGCTTACTTTGTTTGCAACTTTTTCGACTTTATGTCTTGAAAGTCAATCAATGTGAAGCAGCTCCGAAGGCTACAGGAAGAGATCATTGTCGTACTAAATGAGCTTGAGATGTAGTTCCCACCTGCGTTCGTTGACTTCATGGTGCATCTGTGTGTCCACATTTTAGATGACATCATCGCCCTCAGGCCGACATTCCTGCACAGCATGATGCCATTCAGGAGGATGACTGGGGTCATTAAAGGATTCGTTTGTAACATGTCCCATCCGGATGGAAGCATCGTCCAGGGCTATCTAGCCGAAGAGTGCATCTCCTTCCACAAGAATTATCTAGGCATCGAAAACCCTCTTGTTGGTTTTCCCATCAACAAGCACCCTAGGAGGCTCGGAGGAGAAGGTCAACCAACGGTCAGAGGAAATTGCATGTGGACAACTTGGGTCGATGCAACGACTTTGCCAGAGCTAACTTAGTAGTGCTACAACACCTAGATGTGGTAGAAGATTTCGTGACATTGCACAAAGAAACCATCCCAAAGAACTACCATGACCGGGGGCTGCGCAAAATGGACGTCGAAGTTATTAGAGAGCACAACTCCACTTTATTGTGTTGGCTCAAAGAGCGAGTTCTTCCTAATCCCCCGAAAGAGGGCTCTACGAACAGATTGGTCATATATGCCTTAGCACATGGCCCCGCGGCCAACCTCGCGACATACGATATCAATGGATACACGTTCTACACGGAGGCCAAAGATATAAACAGTATTACCAAAACTCAGGGGTGACGATGGACTGCATGACCGATGACAATGACGCAACTGAAAGATTCTACGGAAGGGTCGAAGAGAACTGGGAACTTGACTACTTTGGACTGCACAATGCAACATTGTTCCGTATCAGATGGGATAAGTCCGTCGAAAGAGAAAACCGGTATTTCACTACCATGTCTATACCCGACGCCAAGAGCACTACTGTGAATGTCATCGCCAAAAATGAGCCATGGGTACATGCTAAGCACGTGACACAATGCTTCTTCATAACCGACCCGAGTAATTCCAACCGTGTTGCCATGAGGAGAGGCAAAAGGAGCATCGTCGGAATGGACGGGGTCACCAATGAGGAAGACTACGACAAGTATGATGACCCAATGAGGGAAGATGACGATGCAGCATACATCAAAATTATATAACTCGTCACTGTATATAACTCCTCACCGAGGATCCACTGCTGTTTTTCCTCCACTGGCAATGTCTATAAAGAGGTAAGCTTCTACAGTTCAGTGTTGATTGACGAGAAAGAGGTGAGATTGCATCCATAAGATCATTTTCTAGTGATGTCATGTGTATTTTGATGATCATGCACAAGATCATGTACTCATGTGATGATGTGGATATTTGGATGTATATTGGATATGTTGGATATTTGGATGCATGTTGGATATGTGACTGATTTCGAGTGGCCTATGTTTTGTCGGATTGTTGGTTCAGTTCCATTCTGGCAAATTTCAAGCACTCCATATGTCCACTTTTTAGCAAAGGTCAAGCTAAATTTTTTCGCGAATTTCGGCATGACTTGTGCTAGAAAGTAGGACATATCGAGTGCCCGGGATTTGCCGGAACAGGAATGAATCAACATTCCGGCAAAACATAGGCCATTTTTATGTCATTATTCATTTTATTAGGTGTAGAATTAAACGGGCATATTGAACCGTAGGAAAGATGGTGCACAACGACGACGTCGGGGGTTCTGATCACGTCGACGCCGTCTTAGAGAATGCACACGCTTACTTCAAATTTCTGGCCAGTCAGCAAGGAGAAGGGTTGCAAGGCCCACTTCTCATAACGGAGGGTGGTAATGCCGCCGACCCCGACAGCGACACCGGCGCCAACCCCAGCATAGATGGTGGCAACCAGACCACGGAAGCTGGTACCGGCTAAGCCGCTAAACAAACAAAGAAGAGGGCATGACGCCCAAACCAGCTCGGCATCGGAAGACTGGTGGTCACCGAGGTGCCCCCGGGCGAATTCGAGCCAATAGAGCCGGAGGAACTGCACAAGTGCTGCGACAACCAAATAGAATGCATCACTACTAGGGAAAATCTTATAGGTAGAAGCTTAACAGTAGCGCGGGTAAAAGGCAGGCGCTACTACTAATTAACAGTAGCTCGGGATGAAGACGCGTGCTATAGGTAATCCTGTAGCAGTAGCGCGGGCGTGCCAAATAGCGCTGCTACTAACTGGTAACCACACTGCCAACCAGGCCAAATTGCACTGTGCCACCACTACTTCTATGGCACTTAGCAGTAGCGCCGGCCCTGGACCTGCGCTGCTGCTAAGTCAACCTTATCTCTCCCGCGCCCGTCCACTTTCTCGCTCCCCTCGCTCACTTCCTCTGCCTCTTCCTCAGCTCGTCGTCGACGCCGTCCTCCCTCCTCCTTCCTCGGTAAGATGCTGCCCTCCTTCCACTGCCCTCCTCCCTCCTCTCTCCTCCGGCATCCTTCCTCTCCCTCATCCTGGCGCCATCCTCCCTCCTCCTGCTCTCTCCTTTCTCCTCACTCCTTCCTCCTTGTTCGGCCGCCCTCTTCCTCTCTCTCCTCCCTCCCTCCTCCCACCTGCCTCCCTTCCTCCTCCCTCTGCCTCTTCCTCCGCCTGTCGTCGCCGCCGCATTGCCGCCACCGTCCTCCCTTCTCCTTCCTCGGTAAGCCGCCGCCCTCCTTCCACCACCCTCCTCCCTCCTCTCTCCCCTGACACCCTTCATCTCCCTCCTCCGGGTGCCATCCTCCCTCCTCCGGCTCTCTCCTTTCTCCTCCCTCCTCGTCCGGCCGCCCTCCTCCTCTCTCTCCTCCCTCCCTCCCTCCTCCCTCCTGCCTCCCTCCATCCCTCCTCCCTCCGTTCTTGTAGAATGTAGGTTTTTTTAAATGTTTTTCAAATACAATAGAATGTAGAATGTAAATTTTTAGTAAATGTAAGGGTTATAAGATATTTTGTATTATAGATTATTTGAATAGAATAGAAATTTTTTAGTAATGTAAATTATTTGAATAGAATAGAATTATTTTAGTAATGTAGGGGCAAAAGAACCAAATACCTTTAAATATTTAGTTGTGCTTGCTGTACAAATGAAATGTTAGGGTTATAAGATGTACTGGAATGTTTTTGTCAAAATTGAACCCCTAAAATGCAATGAGCATACCAACTTTGAAATTTTCTATATAAATTCTCATGTGGCGCATAATAGATCACCGACGAGCCGGTCGATGACGCCCAAAAGATCACCGATAGCCATAGTGAGTAAACATGGTCTATGTGGTTGATTAAATACAAAAATGAAGGATACGTGCTTCCCCAAGTGTATGTTTGCAGGAAACATCTCTGAGTGGCCTATGTTTTGCCGGAGTGTTGATTCATTTCCGTTCCGGCAAATTTCAGGTGCTCGATATGTCCTATTTTAGCAAAGGTCATGCCAGATTTTTTCGTGAATTTTAGCATGATTTGTGCTAGAATATGTAGGAAATATCAAGTGCCCTGGATTTGCTGCAAAGAGAACTAAACGACATTTTGGGTTGACTTTAAGTCTGTCGGGGCTCCATACATGACAGTCAAAACATCACTGAGGGAGAGTGTCTACCATATATGAGAGAAGAAGAATGGCGACTGTTGTCGTGGGGGTCGCTTCTCCTTCTTCTCCGTGTGCTAGATCTTTCTTATGCACTAGGGGAAGGAGGAGTAGCAACCATCACGATGATCAAAAATCAGTGAGGGAGTGTCCACCATATATGAGAGAGGACGAAGAATCCCGACTGTTGTCGTGGGGGTAGCTTCTTTTTGATTCGAAGGTGCCAGACATTTTAGTGTAATGCACTTCGAAATGAACGTAGGAGCTACCATCACCGACGGTCGCAAATGTCTGAGAGGAAGAATCCTAACTGTTGTCGTGGGGGTCGCTTCTCCTTCGTTCCCGTGTGCTAGACATTTTGGTGTAATGCACTTGGGGACGAAGCTAGGAGCGACCATCACCGACGGTCGAATATATCTGAGAGGGAGTGCCCACCATATACACCACATGAGATGAGAGTTTTAAAGGAAAACTCGACGGACCGAAGGTCAACCCATGATGAATAATAATGATCTGTTGTCGTGAGTTCCTGGTAATTTCCGTCGATTTATAATCTTTGAATTTTGAACACAGGAAACGCCTGACGATGATAGGATACCGGATTGCGAATACTCCTGCGATGACAGGGGTTTGTGCAACAGGGAGCCTCAGCTGCAAAATGGTAGATTCTCCATAATGAAGCTGGAAGAGACCTTCGATGTTTGTACGGTATGCATCGTAATTAATCATCACTTGTGCTTCTTTACTTCAATGTGTAATTTTCATTTTTTTCAATTCGACTAGTACATCCCGTGCCATGCAAGACCGTATGTCAAGAAGCTCGGTTTCCAAGACTCTAAGAATATGGAGACGAGGAGGGCGGACTAAACATGGTTATGCGTTCCGGGTAAAGCTGTACAATGCGCTTAATCGCTCACATTTCGGTTCCTCTAATTGGGAAGCTCTCTGCAAGGCATATGGATTTGAGGAGAATATGCAAATAACATTTTATATTCGTCCTAAAGATGATGATATTGAAAATAATATCCACATTTGGGTGGATGTGGATATGCCTCCATTTTTTCCTAAATGTGAGTTTGTCAAACTAAATTGTTCAGTTAAGTAATTTATATTGTTTATTTTAAAATATTTGGTGTTCATCGCTACTAAACTTGTTTATTTATAATTGTCAACTTATTTCTTATCTTCAAGAAATACTCGGAAGGCAGTCGACATGACTCTATAGCTATGGCTCTGAGCTTAATTGTGAGGAGAAATGTTGTCTTGTCTCATTTACAGATGATGTTGAGACCTTTAAGACCAATCACTTTATCAGCCCAAATTTTAGTGGATACGTGCCACTAGTCCATGAGTTGCCGGATGGTAACTTCACTGCCAAAAACTTGGTACGATTTTGTTAATGATGGTAACTTAATTGCATACATTCTTCTTAAGTAAACTACATTGCTAACTATATATGTTACTATTGTGTTGTTCAACAGAACCTCCCGAAAGAGGTTGTGCCTGACATGATGCTTACCGAAGGTCATATGTATATGGTTAGCTTACGACCATTTCCGCCGATGGCTTACCATAGTGCATACTCTATTTCTTTGAAAGATGCGAGGCTCAATATCAAAGAATGGAACAAACTAACGAATGTGTGCACGCAACCGATTGGAGACAACATGCGTGCGCAAGCCACAAGTTGGCGACAGGTGGATCTCCATTCTCCATTTTGGAGATGGACCGGTTTAACTGATGATGATGATGAGTTGTTAATATTATGAAACTTTTGTGCTGCTTCTGTAGCTTTCTTATCCATGTTTGTGATCAGTGTCTCATAAACTTGCCTCAACTTTTTTAGCTCTGCTTTTATATCCCTTGCAATGTCCGCATAATCCGCATCGATTTCACTATGATCTCCATATACATCCAGCTTCATGTTAAGCCCCTGTCGAACCTGGTCTTGAGAGACAAGTCCTTGCATCTGTTCTCCGACATAAACAGCTGTAGTTGCCGCCTCTCGCCATGGCCATCAATGAATCCACTCGCTCATTGGCGCTTCTGGACAATATGTATTGCACTTATAAGAGATCTTTCGTAGCGTTGGCCAGAACTATGCACTCAATCTGCTCTGAAACAAGTTTCACATTTTTATCACTAAATGCTTATCACAATGCCGACACGTGATTTTGTCTCCCAATCTTGGCCTGGCCCAACAGGCCCGAGTTTGCCCAGCGGCACGAAAATAGATCTGGCCTCATCCATTTAGAGTATGTTTTAAAGAAAGATGAATGTTTGCTACGGAAGGGGGACCGGCACACCGCCCGCCACCGGAGACCATGGAGGCCGACGCACGCGCCGCCGAGCTCGCCAAGCTCTCCGGGGAGAAGCCCATGGACCTCCTCAGCACCACCTCCTGCAGGACCGACTTCGAAGCGGTCGCACGTGTTCTTGCAACACCCGCAGCACCGCCGCCTCGACGATAGTCGTGAGGGAGGGATGACGGCGGCAGACTGCAACACGTGCAGAAGATCAGGTGGGACCGCTACTACACTGGCCGTGGCGAGCAGAACCCGCTGGGCTGCCTCTTGCATCTCCTCTATGTTCTTCTAAAACTTTTGTGCTGCTTCCGTAGCTTCCTTATCCTTGTTTGTTATCAGTGTCTCATAAACTTGCCTCAACTTTTTTATCTCTGCTCTTATGTCCCTTGCAATGTCCGCATAATCCGCATCGATTTCACTATGATCTCCATATACATCCAGCTTCATGTTAAGCCCCTGTCGAACCTGGTCTTGAGAGACCAGTCCTTGCGTCTGTTCTCCGATATAAATAGCTGTAGTTGCCGCCTCTTGCCATGGCCATCAATGAATCCAGTTGCTCATCGGCGCTTCTGGACAATAAGTATTGCATTTATAGGAGATCTTTCGTAGCGTTGGCCATATCTATGCACTCAATCTGCTCTGAAAGAAGTTTCACATTTTTTCACTAAATGATTATCACAATGCCGACACGTGGTTTTGTCTCCCAATCTTGGCCTGGCCCAACAGGCCCGAGTTTGCCCAGCGGCACGAAAATAGATCTGGCCTCATCCATTTAGAGTATGTTTTAAAGAAAGATCAATGTTTACTACGAAAGGGGAACCGGCACACCGCCCGCCACCAGAGACCATGGAGGCCGACGCGCGCGCCGCTGAGCTCGCCACCCTCTCCGGGGAGAAGCCCGTGGACCTCCTCTGCACCACCTCCTGCAGGACCGACTTCGAAGCAGTCGCACACGTTCTTGCAACACCCGCAGCTTCGCCGCCTCGCCGACAATCGTGAGGAAGGGATGGCGGCTGCATAATGCAACACGTGCAGAGGATCAGGTGGGACCGCTACTACATTGGCCGTGGCGAGCAAAACCCGCTGGGCTGCCTCTTGCATCTCCTCTATGTTCTTCTAAAACTTTTGTGCTGCTTCCGTAGCTTCCTTATTCTTGTTTGTGATCAGTGTCTCATAAACTTGCCTCAACTTTTTTGTCTCTGCTCTTATGTCCCTTGCAATGTCCGCATAATCCGCATCGATTTCACTATGATCTCCATATACATCCAGCTTCATGTCAAGCCCCTGTCGAACCTGGTCTTGAGAGACAAGTCCTTGCGTCTGTTCTCCGATATAAATAGCTGTAGTTGCCGCCTCTTGCCATGGCCATCAATGAATCCAGTTGCTCATCGGAGCTTCTGGACAATAAATATTGCATTTATAGGAGATCTTTCGTAGCGTTGGCCAGAACTATGCACTCAATCTGCTCTGAAAGAAGTTTCACATTTTTATCACTAAATGATTATCACAATGCCTACACGTGGTTTTGTCTCCCAATCTTGGCCTGGCCCAACAGGCCCGAGTTTGCCCAGCGGCACGAAAATAGATCCGGCCTCATCCATTTAGAGTATGTTATAAAGAAAGATCAATGTTTACTACGAAATGGGGACCAGCACACCGTCCGCCACGAGAGACCATGGAGGCCAGCGCGCGCGCCGCTGAGCTCGCCACCCTCTCCGGGGAGAAGCCCGTGGACCTCCTCTGCACCACCTCCTGCAGGACCGCCTTCGAAGCGGTCGCACACATTCTTGCAACACCCGCAGCACCGCCGCCTCGCCGTCGTGAGGGAGGGATGGCGGCGGCAGACTGCAAGACGTGCAGAGGATTAGGTGGGACCGCTACTACATTGGCCGTCGCGAGCAGAACCCGCTGGGCTGCCTCTTGCATCTCCTCTATGTTCTTGTAAAACTTTTGTGCTGCTTCTGTAGCTTCCTTATCGTTGTTTGTGATCAGTGTCTCATAAACTTGCCTCAACTTTTTTATCTGTGCTCTTATATCCTTGCAATGTCCGCATAATCCGCATCGATTTCACTATGATCTCCATATATATCCAGCTTCATGTTAAGCCCCCTGTAGAACCTGTTCTCGAGAGACAAGTCCTTGCGACTGTACTTAAGGTTTGTGTCCATCCACTACCAGACAACAACGTACGAAACATGTACTACTTCCTGTCCGTTCGTATTTTCTCTGGCTATCTTTTACAGTAGCTCTCAAGATTTAAATCATCTTTTCTGCACATATTCTTGTGGGGGCGGCTGCCTTATGCTGGGCATTGTGGCTTACCAGGAATGATGTGGTTTTTAATAATAAATGTGTTTCCTCTCCTGTGCAGGTTATTCATGCATGTACGCGATGGCTCCGTACTTGGTCTATTCTGCAGAAGTCGGAGGACAGAGACCTCTTTATGATGATGTCTACACGGCTGGAGCGTACGGACAGGGAGGTTTTCTCCCACCATGGATGGCGGTGTAATCTCCGTATAGGATCTGCCCCACCCTAGGCTGGATTGATTTACTTTTGCTGCAAAACAATGTTTATTTTTGGTTGTTTGGACTTGTTGGCTGTGTGCATCATGTTATGCAGAGGCCGGGCATTTTTTAGATGCGGTTGTATCACCTTGATAAATCAATTCAATGATATGTCCTTTATCGAAAAAAATGTCAAATTCAAAAGTCTCAGGCCCGGCGGCTATTCCGCAATGAGCAGACGCCACCGCCCTACTGCAACAACTGCATCGTTCAGTGATGCCTGGGTGTCCAAAACCAAGAAAACACCGGCAAGCATTTCTACAAATGAGAGCATCACTGCTTAACCCTTCTGCTCCAATGAGTGCAAGCTTCATACCTCCTGATGTGCACCTGTAATTAGTGCAGTACTAATCCCCTTCATAATCCTAACACATCTACATTAATCTTTGCGTATATACTGTTGTAATCACAGTGTCACTAAACCTGATATCTCAAGCTGTTGTTTGCATATTGTACTCCTCCAGCTCCACCGAGCTTCTTCCTCCGCTGGAACTTTGGCTGGTTCTTTTGTGACATGCCAGAGAGATAAGTTGGTTCCAATTGAATTTCCTGAGCAGCTATGGCACCCAAGGTACCAGCTCGCTCTGCCTCTACAGGTTCATCCTCTGCCTCTGCATATTTTCTCACTCTTGGTCATTTCATCAATGTGACTTCTACGAATATGTTCCACAACTAAACTGCAAACTTCTTCCAGTCTGACGATGTCAGTTTTGACGATTGAACTGTGATTCCTTCAACCTTCCTGAAGCTGTGATCCTTCCTTCATGACTGTTGTCAGATGACTTTTCCGAAGCTGTGATTCCATCACCCTTCCTGCGCTTCCTTATGTCAACCTTTCTACGGTTCCTTCTGGATTCAAGCGTGCCGGCTCACACGTAGATGGCCCACTTTGGAGGCGTCGACTTCGCGCGCCAATATCCTCCATAACCGATATGAAGATTTTTCTCGCTCTGTAGATACTGGCCAGTGCGTGTACCAGGCCGAGCTCCTCGTCCTCCGCTGCCACGTCGGCACGTGCCTGAAAAAGTTGCACGTCCCTTCGGTGATACTGTTTGAATCGAGTGGAAGCTCCTACTTAGAAGTTTGAATATTTGATCAAAGTTGTTATGACAAAGAATCATTTAGATCAGTGTCACGAGTTCCTCCGCTATGACAAAGAATCATTTAGATCAGTGTCACGAGTTCCTCCGCCGCTCCTGCCACATGGCAGCTAGGCAGAGCTCCTCGTCTTCCGCCACCACACTCAAGTATAGCGAATAGCGGTGGAGCTTTGCTCGATATGCTGTGGAGATTTTTGGATGACGGTGTGAGATTGATCAGAAATTCAAACGCGGGAAGAGTGCTTGGGGGGAAACAGGGGCGCGGGCAGGGGAGTATACCGCTTCAGCCTGCTTGAAGTTGCAGGTCCCTTCGGTGATACTGTTTGAATCGAGTGGAAGCTCCTACTTAGAAGTTCGAATATTCGATCAAAGTTGTTATGAGAAAGAATCATTTAGAGCAGTGTCACCGGTTCCTCCGCCGCTCCTGCTACATGGCAGCTAGGCCGAGCTCCTCGTCCTCTGCAGCCACGCTCAAGTATAGCGAATAGCGGTGGAGCTTTGCTCGATACGATGTGGAGATTTTTGGATGACGGTGGAGAGATTGATCTGAAATTCAAACGCGGGAAGAGTGCTGCAACGGCTGCGACGCCCGGAAGACCGTCTCCTACAACATCACGTCCAAGTTCCAGGAGATACGCAACTTCGTGTTAGACAACGTCCAAGAAATGGACGACCGTGCGCCGCATGCGACATCTGAGAATAAAAGATTCGGACCTACGCTCAAGTATCTGGCAGATGCATCTGCCTCTGCCTCTGCCTCTACCTCTGCCTCCCAGTCTCCAAAGGCAAATGCATCTGCCTCTGCTTCTCACTCCTGGCATTGGAGCGTATGATGTGCGGGCCCAGGAGGGGTTTGGTGGGAGCGGAGTCGGTCGCAGTGGTGGGGCCTCCGGGACGACAAGGAGCCCTTTTTTCAGAAACACCATGCCGTCCACATGAAAGACCCCACCAATACCATAGACCGCCGCTTCCGCCCGCACAACTGGGTTAAGCTGGACTACACCTGAAATACAAGCCGCTTACTGCTGGACGAGCTCTCTTCGCCGAGCGTCACATACTACTGGCATAATGCTACCTCCAATTCCCTGTATGTTCGATAGAGCCTAATATTCCCCCAGAGTACGCCGCTTACCCCCCGAACCGTACTAGATAGTTACCACCTATCATACGGCTTTCTAACTCCACTTCTTTTTCTGGTCATTCCGCTCTGTCGGATCGATGGTAGTCTCAGAGATTTGGTAACCTCCGACATTTTTGACAACACGCTTCCTGCTTCCGTTTTGAGTTACGCATCTTTCTCCCCGGGGCATACTATAGTATCACATCATAGACCCCCACCCCAACTCTATCTTCCTTATTAGTGAACCGGAACATAGTGCATAGGTACTCTTCGATGCTGCGAGGACGAGATGAGGTGACATACTACGATCACGCACTGAAGTTCTGCCCTTCGGCTCGGCATATGGAACCTCTCAGCTGCTCCCTCGGGATAGGTAGGCCCACCCCCCTTTCCCGAGAGGCGGCCGGGTTGTGTTTCCCGCAGCAGCCACTTAAAGGGACGTCGGATGCTACGGTTACCGAGCACTCTTGAAAGTAGTGACGGAGTTTACGTGACCTACCTCAGGAACTCACCGGCGCAAAGCCAAGACGCTTGCTCACGGACCAATATAAAAGCACCAGCCAGCACACGCGACAGCGAAACCTGCTCACATTCCTCACCCGCGCCTCCCTCCCACGCTTCTGCCGACGGCCATGAATTGGTCCTCTCTCATGCCAGAGCTCATCCACAGCATCACCGGCGGCATGCTGCACACTGCCGACCTCGATTGCTACATGGCCCTCTGCCATAACTGGCGCACGGCCACCGACGTCCCCACCAACACCATGGACCGCCGCTTCCGCCCGCACAACTGGGTCAAGCTGGACTACACCTGAAATACAAGCCTCTTACTGCTGGACGAGCTCTCTCCGCCGAGCGTCACATATTACTGGCGTAATAGTAGAGGCCAACGGAACGCAGCAAGAAGGAGAACAACTCGGTGTCCAGACGCAGATGAAGACTATGGCGGGCTTTCTCGTGCTCTGCAATCCCCCGTGGGCTCGGTGTCCAGATGCAGATGAAGACTACGGAGCCAGTCTGGCTCGTGATCTTGATCTTCATGTCATAAATCTAAGCATTGTTCCCAGTCGTAGAATAACTCTCTGGGAATGGCTTCTTTTGATTTATTTGTGCATGGGATTGGGGGTGTGGTTTGATTACTTTCTGAAATCCATCTTTTTTCCGTTCCTCTACTAGTGCTAAATCTCCCAGATGAGTTTGACCATCCTTTCCTTGGGTCTTGGCGTGATTCTGAATCCAACATTGCATTTCCCTTTATTAGTAACCTGGTCAATACAAGTACATTTGTGCGTGGAGAGATGGGGGTGGGTGACAGCCCCTTCCGCCTGCACAACTGGGTCATGCTGGACTACCCGTCCCACGGAAACTCGCCGGCGGGAAGTCGAGACGCTTGCCCACAGACCAATATAAAAGAAGCAGCCACTTAAAGGGACGTCGGATGCTACGGTTACCAAGCACTCTTGAAAGTAGTACCGGAGTTTACGTGACCTGCCTCGGGAACTCGCCGGCACGAAGCCGAGACGTTTGCTCATGGACCAGTATAAAAGCACCAGCGTCTCGGCTTTATTACCCTCAAAACTATCTGGTTGAGTTTTATTACCCTCAGTGACTAATTATTTGCTCTCCATAATCCTAATAGAGAGATTGGCATTCGGACATTCATTTATCTAATGAATTTAAAAGGCACATGGAAGAAGTTGCAGTAGTCAGGAAAGAAGCTTCTGATGAGCACTCAAGGGGGATTGAATATGAAGAAACAGTAAGTTCATATCTTGATTTTCTAAAGAGTGATGATCATTATTTTTCAAAAAAGCTAGCTTATTTAGATTGAAGGCTCGCACATTAGCCCTATTGGATATGTGCACACTCTCTAGATTAAACCATTCCGACATCCTATATGGACTGGAGGCTGTTTATGTTAAACGAAACCATATTAATCAAGCCATCTATCACAGATAAATATAAATGAAAGTGTGTGATTTCTGCAGGCCAGGACATCAGAGGCAAACCAGGTCCAACAACAGAAAGAAACAGAGGAACATCTTTCCACAATACAACAAGAGTTGCAACAAGTTAAAGCACGACAAGATGAAGTTGCTAATGAGCTACAGAAAGCTAATAAGCATAATGAGCATGTTCAACATCAGCTTTTGGAGTCGAAAAAGTTCCTTAGTGAGGAACTTCAGAAGGCCAATGAGCATAGTTTGAATTTGCAACATCAGCTCACTGAATCCAAAGAGCGATATAATCAGCTTCAGTCCAAGCATGACGTCTTGCTAAAGGAACGAGATACTGCACTCAAAAAGGTAGAAAAATTACGCCGGAGAAGTACGACGATGCCCTGCCAGTTTTCATTAGCTGAACTAGAGCGCGCAACAGAAAATTTCAGTACTTCAATGAAGTTCAGAGAATGTGGGTTTGCCTCTGTGTACCGAGGTGTCCTCTGGAACATGGAAGTTCCAATAAAGGTGCTGAGACTTGATGGTCAAGGACGCTCACAGTTTGAACACGAGGTAGTTTTACTGAACTCGCTTTGAAGTTGTTTTGCCTATGTCATGCTAGAAAAAGGTGGTGATGCCTTCGTTCTTTTCTGTCAAAACTGAAACTTGAATAAATTAGACTAGTTATAAATAATTTGTGTTGGATTTATATTGCAGGTTTATATCCATAGTAGAGTCAGACACCCCAACATGGTAAATCTACTAGGAGCATGCACAGAGTCATCGACGCTTGTCTATGAGTTCTTACCAAATGGTAGTCTTGATGAATTTCTTTCATGTGAGGATAAGGGGCGAACACTAAGATGGAAGATTCGCATTCGTATTATTGCTGAGATATGTTCAGCTCTGATCTTTCTGCACCAGAACAAACCTGAGCCAATTTTTCATGGTGATCTTCAGCCTTCCAACATTCTCCTTGATGCTAACTTAGTCACTAAGCTTAGTGACTTCGGCATTTCTCATCTACTAATCCAGTCCAAGGGCAAAAACACCAAGCATCCTGCCGAGGACCCTACATACATGGACCCAGAATATCTTGCCACTCAGAAGATGATACCTCAGTGTGATGTCTACTCTTTTGGAATTGTAGTCCTGCGACTTTTAACTGGAAAGCCTCCTGTTAGTATAAAGAAGATTATGGAGGATGCTATGGAGCATGGTGGCCTGAATTCTGTAGTTGATACCTCAGCCAGAGAGTGGCCTGATGTGCACGTCCTACAGTTAGCACACATTGCTCTCAGCTGCACTGAGGAAAACAGCAGGCATCGTCCTATTCTTTCAGGCCAGCTCTGGACAGCAGTTGAGACCATGAGGGATGTTGCAATGTTACCTTCACCATCATCTTCGAGTTCGGTGCGGGATGATGAATGCATCATACCGCCACACTTCATATGTCCTATAACTCAAGTGAGTAGAAAGTAACTCTATGCTTTTTCCCTACTCATAGCACATAAATAGATGACAACAGTGAATGACTTGAATGTGTCTTTTGTTTCGTGTATTTCTAGGCACTCGTATGATATTAGTAGCTCTCTTATCTCGTGACCAATTATCTGTTGTCATCATTCAGGATATCATGAAGGATCCACACTTCGCAGCAGATGGATTCACCTACGAAGGTGATAAAATCCGGGAATGGTTTGAAAAAAGAAAGAGATCGCCAATGACCAACATGCCACTTCAACACCTGGGGCTCATCCCCAATCGCACTCTCCGTTCTGCCGTTCAAGAATGGCTCCAACAGCACAGCACGCTTCTGGAATAATCTTTCTGCCTGCAAGCTTTTGTCGCTACCGCAACAAGTACCACCATGGCATGTCGATGCATGTTCCCTAAACCTTAAACCCTCAGCGATGCCTATAAAAATTCCTGCCAAAAAAAGAGCAAGCTATGCCATACCTGAAGTAGTGATCACTGGAGTAGTTTATATTCTTGTAATACTACTGTTAAATCTGGCCAAGCAAAGCTTCCAGCTACTGTACAAGTACTGAACACATGCTATGGAATCATGTTTCTTAACATTTGGAACAACATCGAACTATCCATTTCAATCCATACATATGCCATGATATTTATGCACAGTTGTCACTGATGCATGCATAATTAATGTAGTATGTAGATGTGTGATATTGTGATTACAGCAGTATGTAGGCAAACATTAATGTAGATGTGTTAAGATTATGCAGGGGATTAGTACGTACTGCACTTATTACAGGTGCACATCAGGAGGTATGAAGCTTGCACTCATTGGAGCAGAAGGGTTAAGTAGTGATGCTCTCATATGTAGAAATGCTTGCCGGTGTTTTCTCCGGTTTGGATACCCAGGCATCACTGAACGATGCAGTTGTTGCAGTAGGGCGGTGGCGTCTGCTCATTGTGGAATAGCCGCTGGGCCTGAGACTTTTGAATTTGACATGGACATGTTAATTGAAAAGATGATTTAAATCTTGAGAGCTACTGTAAACGATAGCCAGAGAAAACACGAACAGACAGGAAGTAGTACATGTTTTGTACGTTGTTGTCTGGTAGTGGATGGACACAAACCTCAAGTACAGTCGCAAGGACTTGTCTCTCAAGACCAGGTTCGACAGGGGGCTTAACATGAAGCTGGATGTATATGGAGATCATAGTGAAATCGATGCGGATTATGCGGACATTGCAAGGGATATAAGAGCAGAGCTAAAAAAGTTGAGGCAAGTTTATGAGACAGTGATCACAAACAAGGATAAGGAAGCTACGGAAGCAGCACAAAAGTTTTAGAATAACATAGAGGAGATGCAAGAGGCAGCCCAGCGGGTTCTGCTCGCCGCGGCCAATGTAGTAGCGCTCCCACCTGATCCTCTGCACGTGTTGCGGTCTGCCGCCGCCATCCCTCCCTCACGGCTGTCGGCAAGGCGGCGGTGCTGCGGGTGTTGCAAGAACACGCGTGACCGCTTCGAAGTCGGTCCTGCGGGAGGTGGTGCAGAGGAGGTCCACGGGCTTCTCCCCGGAGAGGGTGGCGATCTCGGCGGCGCGCGCGTTGGCCTCCATGGTCTCCGGTGGTGGGCGGTGTGCTGGTCCCCTTACATAGCAAACATTGATCTTTCTTTAAAACATACTTATATTGATTTTCTTATAGCAATGCCCTTACATAGTCACGTGTTAAGTTTGGTAAATGGATAAATTTGACAAGAAGTGGCAGTCAGAGTCAAACGTTACGAATTCTTCACAGAGATTAGCTAAAAATGAGGATCCCGGCACATATTTTTGTCACATTATACAGCTTGACAACACAAGGTTTGGATCCTGGCACCGCCACTGATGATGATGCCGTGGAGGAAGGCACAGAGCTCGACTGGCCGAGTAGAACCGAGAGAGAAGGGGCCATACGATGGTGATGCTGCGGGTCAGCGCCGACACGAGGATCTCGGTCGCCCATGGCGGAGAGGCTATTAATCAAGCCATCTATCACAGATAAATATGAATGAAAGTGTGTGATTTCTGCAGGCCAAGACATCAGAGGCAAACCAAGTGCAACAACAGAAAGAAACAGATGAACATCTTTCCAAAATACAACAAGAGTTGCAACAAGCTAAAGCACGACAAGATGAAGTTCAATCGTCAAAACTAACGTCATCAGACTGGAAGAAGTTTGCAGTTTAGTTGTGGAAAATAGTCGAGAAGTCAAAACTGACGTCAACATCACGTCCAAATTCTAGGAGATCTGCAACTTCGTGTTAGACAACGTCCAAGAAATGGACGACCGCGCGCCGCATGCGACATCTGTGAATAAAAGATTCAGACCTACGCCCATGTGAATAAAAGATTCATATGGGGGAAGAATTATGCGACTAACCGGTGCAGGTTGTTTCTCTGGCTGGCGCACCGTGGAAGATTGTTCACTAATGATCGCAGATTCCGTCATGGCCTGACCGACTCGGCATCCTGTCCATTCTGTTCGGACACAGAAACAACTCCACACATGCTGCTTCACTGCGCCATCGCTTCCGACACTTGGTTATCTGTGGGCTCCCTCTTCATCAACCCGGCCGAATGCTCAACCATCAGCGACCTCCAGAACCTTCAGCATTCTTGCAAGGTCCGGAACACGGTTATTTTGGCTATTCTCTGGAACCTTTGGAAAAGAAGGAATGCAAAAGTTTTCAATCATGAAGTGCAATCTCTGGGATCCGTCCTCCGATGTGCGGCCCAAGACATCTTCTTATGGGCCAATCGCTGCCCCAATGAAGACCGCAAACAGACCTTATTTGATTGGGGAATAATGTTGTCCCGTCTTGATGTAACTTAGTGTTTCGTTATGTTTTCCTCTCCTCCCCCTCCCTGTATATATTCTCTGTTAAACTACAAAATTAATAAATGAGTTCAGGCTGGCTTTGCCCGCCGTAGTACCTAAAAAAAAAAAGTATCTGGCAGATGCATCTGCCATGTAGTATTGAAGAATCTAAATTTAATTTTGTAATTTTGATTAACGAGTCTAGCGATGGCGAAGGGAGCCGACGACGCGCTTAGCGTGGGACAAAAGCAGCAGCCGTCGGTGGCTGTTCGATACGCAGGAGGACGAGTGCCGAAAGTCATACGGTCAAGGGGATCAGAAAACACACGCGCCATCTCTCCATTGGCGGCCGGAAAGCTCCCCACTCGCCACCACATACCCGGCTCCATTATGCTTGGTACTCAGGCTGGACGCGGTCCGGGCCGGTCCGGTCTTTGACCGAGCCGTGCTTTGGACCGGCCGCGGCCGGTCCGGACCGAACCGGACCGAGCTGCCGAGCGGTCCGCTTTCTCAAGACCGGACCGGCAGCACCCCAGCTCTGTGAAGCCCGAGAGGACCGAATGGACCGAGAGATGGATCTGTTCATTTGAAGCAGTACGTGAAGCGAATGCACCCCAGTTATCAATTTTGTGAACTACTGCATGCAAAAAACAAACTAGCCGACAGCTACGAGCGTGCACGAGAACAAGCTCTCAGCACACGCATGCTTATTCTGACGAAACTGAAAATTTGAACACCTAGCTAACTGAAACATGTGCAACAGGATTCAGTGTTCAACAGATGAGGACATGAGGTTACCTGAGCTCCTCCCTCTTCGTCGCGCTCGGCAAGGAACCAGGGGAGGCGGGACCGACGACGTGCTGGTTGCGTCCCTGTTGTTAGATTTGCATCACCGGCGACGGCGTACCCGTGCTCCTCCAGCTCGGACAAGGGAAAATGGCGATGGCGTCGTAGGAGGAGAGCTGGAGAGGTAAGGTGGCGAACTGGCGATGGAGAGGGACGGCCAGCGGCCGGATGGGGCGACATGCGACGGCGCCGTCGCCTTGGAGAGTGGTGTCTCTGTTTCTCTGTCTTTGGTGGCGGCGTGGGGCTGGGAGTGGGAGGAACAGATCGACTGAGCCGTGCGGCGTGACCTAGCGATCGATTGAGCCAGTGCGGGGTGCCTGGGCCTTGGGCCGCTTCTCGGTACGCTCGATCGGGCCGGTTAAAAACAGGACCGGACCGAGTGTATTATCGGGCCGACTTCCAGAGCTCGGACTGACCAAATTTCTTAGCGGGCCTGGACCGTACGGTCCGGTCCTTAACGGGCCGCGAGCGGGCCGAAAAGCCCGCTGGTCACGTCCAGGCTGACTTGGTACTGCCGCACGATGCCACACAACTTGCTACTTACCATTTATAGTTACACCAGTTGTTGCAGAGGGCGCGAAGGGCGGCGTGGGAGGGAGGCGCGGGTGAGGAATGTGAGCAGGTTTCACTGTCGCGTGAACCCATTCCACTCCACCCACACACACTCTGACATTGATCTACTTCGCCCTCGACCCCCTGCCACTCTAGGACCGAGTCTGTCTATAGCTGCCGCCCGGAATGGAGGGCGCCACCGGGCTTCACGCCGCTCTCGCCGACGAGCTGTGTGATGCAGAGGACCGCGTCGGCGCCTCGGGCGGCCTGAGCTACCTGGACTCCAAGAATCTATCAATTTTTTTAACAGGATCTTGATAGCTGAAGTTAACATTCCCCAGCTCACCAAAAAGTACACGAACTCTGTCCTTCAATTTCTGAACCACCTCTACCTCTGTCGATCGATCCTATGGATGATGGAAGAACACAAAGAGTAATGAGAAATAGTTCCCAAACATTGCCCAGAATTCCATTAAGGAACTTTCCATGTTGGAAGAGGCAGCAGGCACAAGGATATATGAAATGAAGAAGGAAGCTGCTCTCAAAACACTCGGGAAGAAGTAGAATAAAGTTGATGAGATCAATATGTCAACCTTACCCTACTGAACGGACCTCGCCGCCAGCCCATGACGGCGGCCTCCGCCTCGCACATCTCCACTTCGTCCGCGAACTCGGCCACAGACACCTCATGCGCATGGGGATTCTTCTGCCACCGGCCTCCCCGCTCTATGCGCTCAAGGTTGTCGACCTCCGTGACGACGACGGATGACCTCCCACGTCCTCACCGAGTCCCGCATTGTCTTCTCGCTAGACCACCCATTCGTGCCCACCCCGTACAGGCGCCTTGACGGCCTTCGCCTTCACCAACTCCACCTCCACCGAGGCGAGACTGCCTTTCACCAGCTCCGCCCCCGTCTTCATCTACGTTTGGACACCGAGCCCATTGGGGGGGGGGGGGGGGGGGGGGGGGGGGGGGTCGTTGGTGGCCGCGCGCAATACATTATCTTTTAAGTCGATCTAGTTTAGTATTACCATTGGCCCATTTCATGTCTCCCCGCTCTACGCGCTCAAGGTTTCCAACCTTCGTGACGACAACAGATGACCTCCCACGTCCTCGCCGAGTCCCGCGTTGTCTCCTCGCTACACCACCCATTCATGCCCACCCTGTACGCGCGCCTCGACGGCCTTCGCCTTCACCAACTCCTCCTCCGCCGAGGCGAGACTGCCTTTCACCAGCTCCGCCGCGACCTCGGCCTTCGCCTTCGCCAGCTCCTGTAGTGTCTCGGGCCCGGAGACGACAGAGTTTTGAAGAGCCACCGAAACGAAAAGGCTACAGCCCCCAACGGGCGTGAAACGGCCGATATTTCGGCTGCCGTGGTTTGTTTGGGGTGGATACGCGTGGTCCACGCGGCTGCCTCTTGTGGAAGCCCCTGCCCACAGACACGGTGCACGTGATCATTTTGGGGTGCACGCCGCAGCCTCAGCTACCTACCCCAGTCTTTGAACATAATGGCGTCCAGCCTTACTTTTTTCCCCGTAGGTTGCCGCTGGTTGAGCCCAACCCATTCCACTCCACCCACACACACTCTGACCTAGCTACTACCATGGCGGCAACGCCGGCGCCGGCGCTCCCGGACGACGTCGTCGAAGAGATCTTCCTCCGCCTCCCTCTCGACGAGCCAGCGTCGCTCCTACGCGCCTCCCTCACCAGCAAGGACTGGGACCACACCATCTCCAGCCCCGCCTTCCGTCGCCGGCTCCACGAGTTCCACAGCCATTGGCCCATTTCATGTACTCGCACCTCTCTTTTCTAAGTTTCTCTAATGCATGAAGAATTTGGACATCAAGAAGTTTCTTGATCTCATCAACTTTATTCTACTTCTTCCCGAGTGTTTTGAGAGCAGCTTCCTTCTTCGTTTGATATATCCTTGTGCCTGCTGCCTCTTCCAACATGGAAAGTTCCTTAACGGAATTCTGGGCAATGTTTGGGAACTATTTCTCATTACTCTTTGTGTTCTTCCATCATCCATAGGATCGATCGACAGAGGTAGAGGTGGTTCAGAAATTGAAGGACAGAGTTCGTGCACTTTTTGGTTAGCTGGGGAATGTTAACTTCAGCTATCAAGATCCTGCTAAAAAATTTGATAGATTCTTGGAGTCCAGGCAACTCAGGCCGCTCGAGGCGCCGACGCGGTCCTCTGCATCACGCAGCTCGTCGGCGAGAGCGGCGTGAAGCCCGGTGGCGCCCTCCATCTCCGGGCGGCAGCTATAGACAGACTCGGTCCCAGAGTGGCAGGGATCAAGGGCGAAGTACCTCCTACAGGCACCGTTCGGACGCGCATGCCGGTCTCCACTGTACGCGCAGTGGAGGCCGATGCGGAAGGCCAGAAGAGCAACGTCCACATCAACATCAAGATCACGAGCCAGACTGGCTCCATAGTCTTCATCTATGTCTGGACACCGAGCCCATGGTGGGGGGGGGTCGTCGGTGGCCGCGCGCCAGTTGTTGCAGAGGGTGCGAAGGGCGGCGTGGGAGGGAGGCGCGGGTGAGGAATGTGAGCAGGTTTCGCTATCGCGTGAACCCATTCCACTCCACCCACACACACTCTGACCTAGCTACTACCATGGCGGCAACGCCGGCGCCGGCGCTCCCGGACGACGTCGTCGAAGAGATCTTCCTCCGCCTCCCTCTCGACGAGCCAGCGTCGCTCCTACGCGCCTCCCTCACCAGCAAGGACTGGGACCACACCATCTCCAGCCCCGCCTTCCGTCGCCGGCTCCACGAGTTCCACAGCCATTGGCCCATTTCATGTACTCGCACCTCTCTTTTCTAAGTTTCTCTAATGCATGAAGAATTTGGACATCAAGAAGTTTCTTGATCTCATCAACTTTATTCTACTTCTTCCCGAGTGTTTTGAGAGCAGCTTCCTTCTTCATTTGATATATCCTTGTGCCTGCTGCCTCTTCCAACATGGAAAGTTCCTTAACGGAATTCTGGGCAATGTTTGGGAACTATTTCTCATTACTCTTTGTGTTCTTCCATCATCCATAGGATCGATCGACAGAGGTAGAGGTGGTTCAGAAATTGAAGGACAGAGTTCGTGCACTTTTTGGTTAGCTGGGGAATGTTAACTTCAGCTATCAAGATCCTGCTAAAAAATTTGATAGATTCTTGGAGTCCAGGCAACTCAGGCCGCTCGAGGCGCCGACGCGGTCCTCTGCATCACGCAGCTCGTCGGCGAGAGCGGCGTGAAGCCCGGTGGCGCCCTCCATCTCCGGGCGGCAGCTATAGACAGACTCGGTCCCAGAGTGGCAGGGATCAAGGGCGAAGTACCTCCTACAGGCACCGTTCGGACGCGCATGCCGGTCTCCACTGTACGCGCAGTGGAGGCCGATGCGGAAGGCCAGAAGAGCAACGTCCACATCAACATCAAGATCACGAGCCAGACTGGCTCCATAGTCTTCATCTATGTCTGGACACCGAGCCCATGGTGGGGGGGGTCGTCGGTGGCCGCGCGCCAGTTGTTGCAGAGGGTGCGAAGGGCGGCGTGGGAGGGAGGCGCGGGTGAGGAATGTGAGCAGGTTTCGCTATCGCGTGAACCCATTCCACTCCACCCACACACACTCTGACCTAGCTACTACCATGGCGGCGACGCCGCCGCCGGCGCTCCTGGACGACGTCGTCGAAGAGATCTTCCTCCGCCTCCCTCTCGACGAGCCAGCGTCGCTCCTAAGCGCCTCCCTCACTAGCAAGGACTGGGGCCACACCATCTCCAGCCCCGCCTTCCGTTGCCGGCTCCACGACTTCCACAGCCATAGGCCCATTTCATGTACTCGCACCTCTCTTTTCTAAGTTTCTATAATGCATGAAGAATTTGGACATCAAGAAGTTTATTGATCTCCTCAACTTTATTCTACTTCTTCCCGAGTGTTTTGAGAGCAGCTTCCTTCTTCATTTCATATATCCTTGTGCATGCTGGCACTTCCAACATGGAATGTTCCTTAACGGAATTCTGGGCAATGTTTGGGAACTATTTCTAATTACTCTTTTTGTTCTTCCATCATCCATAGGATCGATCGACAGAGGTAGAGGTGGTTCGGAAATTGAAGGACAGAGTTCGTGCACTTTTTGGTGAGCTGGGGAATGTTAACTTCAGCTATCAAGATCCCGTTAAAAAAATTGATAGATCAAAAGTGAAAGGAGAAATGTTGGTAATAGACATTTCATAACATCTATTACCAAGACTCTTGCGTCAGAAAATGCTGGTAATATAATTTCATTACCTACATTACCAAGTTTGCTGACCAAGAAACTTGGTAATAGACTTTTTATAAGACCTATTACCAATGTTTCCTGACCCTGAAACCAAGCTCGAGCCCAAGAACATGGATGCCTCAGCCTCGACATCAGCACGGAACATAGCAGTGCTTCTTGGAGTCCAGGCAGCTCAGGCCGCCCGAGGCGCCGACGCGGTCCTCTGCATCACGTAGCTTGTCGGTGAGAGCGGCGTGAAGCCCGGTGGCGCCCTCCATCTCCGGGCGGCAGCTATAAATAGACTCGGTCCTAGAGTGGCAGGGGGTCGATGGCGAAGTAGCTCCTCCAGGCACCCTTCGGATGCGCATGCCGGTCTCCACTGGGCGTGCAGTGGAGGCCGACGCGGAAGGCCAGCAGAGCGGCTTCCACATCAACATCAAGATCACAAGCCAAACTGGCTCCATAGTCTTCATCTACGTCTGGACACCGAGCCCATGGGGGGGGGGGGGGGGGGGGGGGGTCGTTGGTCACACGCCAGTTGTTGCAGGGGCGCGAAGGGCGGCGTGGGAGGGAGGCGTGGGTGAGGAATGTGAGCAGGTTTCGCTGTCGCGTGTACTGGCTGGTGGGAGAGCCGTGCTACCTTCTCCGGGGAGAAGCCGTGGACCTCCTCTACACCACCTCCCGCAGGACCGACTTCAAAACGGTCACGCGCGTTCTTGCAACACCCGCAGCACCGCCGCCTCGCCGACAGCCGTGAAGGAGGGATGGCGGCGGTAGACCGCAACACATGCAGAGGATCAGGTGGGACCGCTACTACATTGGTCGCGGCGAGCATAACCCGCTGGGCTGCCTCTTGCATCTCCTCTATGTTCTTCTAAAACTTTTGTGCTGCTTCCGTAGCTTCCTTATCCTTGTTTGTGATCAGTGTCTCATAAACTTGCCTCAAATTTTTTAGCTCTGCTCTTATATCCCTTGCAATGTCCGCATAATCCGCATAGATTTCACTATGATCTCCATATACATCCAACTTCATGTTAAGCCCCTGTCGAACCTGGTCTTGAGAGACAAGTCCTTGCGACTGTTCTTCGACATAAACAGCTGTAGTTGCCGCCTCTTGCCATGGCCATCAATGAATCCACTCGCTCATCGGCGCTTCTGGACAATAAGTATTGCATTTATAGGAGATCTTTCGTAGCGTTGGCCAGAACTATGCACTCAATCTGCTCTGAAACAAGTTTCACATTTTTATCACTAAATGCTTATCACAATGCCGACATGTGGTTTTGTCTCCCAATCTTGGCCTGGCCCAACAGGCCCGAATTTGCCCAGCGGCACGAAAATAGATCCGGCCTCATCCATTTAGAGTATGTTTTAAAGAAAGATCAATGTTTGCTACGGAAGTTGGACCGGCACACCGCCCGCCACGGGAGACCATGGAGGCCGACGCGCGCGCCATCGACCGCGCCACCCTCTCCGGGGAGAAGCCCGTGGACCTCCTCTGCACCACCTTCTGCAGGACCGACTTCGAAGCGGCCGCGTGCGTTCTTGCAACACCCGCAGCATCGCCGCCTCGCCGACAGTCGTGAGGGAGGGATGGCGGCGGCAGACCGCAACACGAGTAGAGGATCAGGTGGGACCGCAACTACATTGGCCACGGCGAGCAGAACCCGCTGGGCTGCCTCTTGCATCTCCTCTATGTTCTTCTAAAACTTTTGTGCTGCTTCCGTAGCTTCCTTATCCTTGTTTGTGATCGGTGTCTCATAAACTTGCCTCAACTATTTTAGTTGTGCTCTTATATCTTTGCAATGTCCGCATAATCCGCAGCGTTTCACTATGATCTCCATATATATCCAGCTTCATGTTAAGCCCCCTGTCGAACCTGGTCCTGAGAGACAAGTCCTTGCGACTGTACTTAAGGTTTGTGTCCATCCACTACCAGACAACAACGTACGAAACATGTACTACTTCCTGTCCGTTCGTGTTTTCTCTGGCTATCGTTTACAGTAGCTATCAAGATTTAAATCATCTTTTCAATTCACATGTCCATGTCAAATTCAAAAGTCTCAGTCCCGGCGGCTATTCCACAACGAGCAGACGCCGCCGCCCTACTGCAACAACTGCATCGTTCAGTGATGCCTGGGTGTCCAAAACCAAGAAAACACCGGCAAGCATTTCTACAGATGAGAGCATCACTACTTAAACCTTCTGCTCCAATGAGTGCAAGCTTCATACCTCCTGATGTGCACCTGTAATAAGTGCAGTACTAATCACCTGCATAATCTTAACACATCTACATTAATGTTTGCCTACATACTGTTGTAATCACAGTATCACACATCTACTTACCACATTAATTATGCATGCATCAGTGACGACTGTGCATAAATATCATGGCACATGTATGGATTGAAATGGATAGTTCGATGTTGATCCAAATGTTAAGAAACATTACTCCATAGCACGTGTTCAATACTTGTACAGTAGCTGGAAGCTTTGCTTGGCCAGATTTAACAGTAGTATTACAAGAATATAAACTACTCCAGTGATCACTACTTCAGGTATGGCATAGCTAGCTCTTTTTTGGCAGGGATTTTTATAGGCATCGCCGAGGGTTTAAGGTTTAGGGAACATGCATCGACACGCCATGGTGGTACTTGTTGCAGTAGAGACAAAAGCTTGCAGGCAGAAAGATTATTCTAGAAGTGTGCTGTGCTGTTGGAGCCATTCCTGAATGGCAGAACGGAGAATGCGATTGGGGATGAGTCCCAGGTGTTGAAGTGGCATGTTGGTCATTGGCGATCTCTTTCTTTTTTCAAACCATTCCTGGATTTTATCACCTTCGTAGGTGAATCCATCTGTTGCGAAGTGTGGATCCTTCATGATATCCTGAATGATGACAACAGATAATTGGTCACGAGATAAGAGAGCTACTAATATCGTACGAGTGCATAGAAATACACCAAACAAGAGACACATTCAAGTCATTCACTGTTGTCATCTATTTATGTGCTCCTGAGTAGGGAAAAAGCATAGAGTTACTTTCTACTCACTTGAGTTATAGGACATATGAAGTGTGGCGGTATGATGCATTCATCATCCAGCACCGAACTCGAAGATGATGGTGAAGGTAACATTGCAACATCCCTCATGGTCTCAACTGCTGTCCAGAGCTGGCCTAAAAGAATAGGATGATGCATGATGTTTTCCTCGGTGCAGCTGAGAGCAATGTGTGCTAACTGTAGGACGTGCACATCAGGCCACTCTCCGTCTGAGGTATCAACTACAGAATTCAGACCACCATGCAATGAGGATAATCTTGTGCCTCATATCCTGACATGCACATACCAAAAGTTATAATATTTATAGTTTGATGAAATGAAATACACCGTACAGAACTTCAGAAAGAATAATATTTGGTATGGTCCATAAATTTCTTTTTCCACGGTAGACAGAGATAGCTGTCAATACCTTGCTCTACCTCAAGTCCTGGGGATTCCTTAATAAGATCCTTGATACCCTCGATCAGTATGCGTCTTTCATCAAATTCTTTGACTAGAAGGTCATGATCATTCATGGCTGGCGAACTCATGCTCTCAAGATTCAACACAGCTGTGCTAGCACTGAAAGGTCCATTATTTGTACCGGCATGCACCTGAAACAATTTATTACTAAACTTTGACATGCTTATTTACTTGCTTAACCGGGCACACAAGCACATTATTAAGTTTAGGAAACATACCAGCAGATTAGAACACCGTGGAGGTGAGTTGACGCCTTCCATCCGCCCAACAAGCTTGTCTGCCCTCTATATACAAAAACACATAATAGCATCCATAAGCAATCATGTACAGAAGAGAACCACTGAATTAGCATACATCAAACTTACAATGATTATATAAGCACATCCTCTAAAATATTTATGCCTCCCTTCTTTGAGTTCTTGCACTAGTTCTTTGAGGTCTTGCACTCCAACAGCCAGCTGATCAATAGAAAAATCATCCCAATCCAGTGTATCTATACACTGAAAGGGGATGATATCTCCCAAAATATCTAGATTTACTTTTGTGAATGATACTGGAGCCACAAAGCGGCTTACAAACGCAAGAGTGAATTTTATATACAATTCTGCCTCAGACATCACTGTCATCGTAGATGCAAGTTCAACCCATAAATTCTTAACTAAACTTTTCTTGTATTCACTTAGATCAAATTTGTATCGATCCTTTACATAATCGATTAGTTCATTCAGATCCCTATTATCCCTGGCAAGAAGGTGATGCTTAAATTGGTATGGACCGGAAGACAACTTCAACAAATTTGGTTTCTGTGATATAAGCTGTATTTTGGTCCCACATGGAAGATCCAGCTCTCTAGTTGAAGGATCAAAACGTCCAACTTGTACTTTTTTGGTATAGTCATGGTCCTGACTGTGCTCATCTACGAGCATTGCAATCACATCCTTGAAACATCCACTTTTGACATACTTCAGCTGGTCCGGAGGCAAAGCATTAATATATTGTGCAACTAATGGGTAATTGCAATAGTGAAGTGCCATCTGAAAGTGCTTAGTGAAGACTCTGCAACATTAACATGATTTTTTTAGAATGTTCTGCAACCAAGAGATCTGCATATGTAAATGAAGAAAAATATGATCTGGTGACCACTCTAATATATTACAACAACAATAATTAGCATTTAAGGCATATTATTATTGGACGCTAATTGTTTGGCAGATTCTTGTATATACATAACACAAGTTCTTTTATAGTTTCTTTGTTAGTCACATAACAGAAATGGAAACACTCAGCCAGTTAAATTATATTTGGTTCTCTATACATGTATCCTCAAACACATGGGTGAACATATCTATATTGTCAGCTATCCCTGGCAAGAACTTGTGTTATGTATATACAAGAATCTGCCAAACAATTAGCGTCCAATAATAATACGCCTTAAATGCTAATTATTGGTGTTGTAACATATTAGAGTGGTCACCAGATCATATTTTTCTTCATTTACATATGCAGATCTCTTGGTTGCAGAACATTCTAAAAAAATCATGTTAATGTTGCTGAGTCTTCACTAAGCACTTTCAGATGGCTTCTCAGATGGCATTTCACTATTGCAATTACCCATTAGTTGCACAATATATTAATGGGTTGCCTCCGCACCGGCTGAAGTATGTCAATAGTGGATGTTTCAAGGATGTGATTGCAATGCTCGTAGATGAGCACAGTCAGGACCATGACTATACCAAAAAAGTACAAGTTTTTTTTTAGAGAAAAGGTGATTGCCCGACTTTATAGATAAAGCCATATGGAGAGAGTACATAGTACGACACCAAAACCAAAGTCTCACAACAACACCCACACAGGGCAGCTAGGAAGGCAACAGTTTGGTCGGCACGTAGGCCCAAATAAGATAAAGGGGCAAGCAGGCCACCACCTACGCAGCAAAAGGGAAGGCAGCTACGACGAAGCGCCATCGGCTGGAGAAGATAGCAAATTGGCAGACACCCGCACTCTGTCGATCAGCATCTCCAGGCCGTCATGATCCGCCGATTTAGTCAATAATTTCCACTGCTGCAAGAGTATAGACATTTTAAACAGTACATCAGCAGGTTTGTTAGGGAAGACACCCTCGATACTAAACTTGTTCCGAATGGTCCAGAGCGCCGAGTAGAGGGCGCCCAACCCAGTCCAAAATAAGCTCCTAGACCGACCACTCAGGCCAGCCGTCAAAATCCGAACGTCAGCAAAGGAACTAGGAGCCCAAGAGGTCGAGTACCATGATCGAACGCAACCCCAAACCAACATAGCTAAGTCACACTTAAAGAAAATATGGTTAGTGTCTTCGAGAGAAGAACACATAGCACAATGAGCAGAGCCTGGCCCATTCCTTTTCTGAATCTGGTCGGCCGAGGGCAGCCAGCCCCTGATGGCTTGCCAAAGGAATATTTTGATCTTAGGGGGAACCCTAGCCGTCCAGATTCGCTTGAACTTCAAGGTAGTGGAACCAGAGATAATACGGTTATAAAGGGACTTGACCAAAAACTTCCCAGGCGTGGTGTGGGGCCAAGAAACAGAGTCCGCCTCCTCCCAGAGTGCAGGGAACATAGCAGCAAGGCGATGCCAGTCGCCCAACTCTACAGGAGAGAGGGACCTCCAAAATCCCAGGTCACAACCGTTGTGCAAGAGCTCAGAGATTGAAGTCTCGGGATTGGAGCAGTACGAGAACAAAACTGGGAAGGAGGACGCAAGGGGGGCATCCCCAGTCCACCAGTCCAACCAGAAACGGGTCGAGGCCCTGTCATTGACCACAAACTTGACATGAGAGCGGAACACTTCCCTAACTTTGACGAGGTCAGCCCAGAACTGGGAGGCCCCGGTCGCTGTCGCAAACATAGGGCTTCCATTAGGGAAATATTTAGCTCTTAAGATCTCAAGCCATAAAGAACCAGGGTTAGCGGTCATGATCCTCCACCACCATTTCACAATGAGACACGTATTCATCACCTATGTATTGACAATCCCAAGCCCCCGAAGGCTTTTAGGTTTGCAAATGATGTCCCATTTAACTAGCATGTATTTACGTTTGTTCTCAGCAGAGTTCCAAAAGAAGGCCCCTTTATGCTTGTCGAAACCCGCATGGGTACCTTTAGATAATCTAAAGAAGCCCATGGTGAACATCGGTAGGGAAGAGACAAGAGTTAATAAGGGCCACTTTGCCAACAGAAGTATTATACCTACCAAGCCAAGGTAAAACTCTGTTCCCCACCTTAGCCACCAAAGGCTTAAACTCTTCAGAACATAGCCAACACGGAGAGATAGGGAGACCTAAATATTTGAAGGGAAATGGACCCAAGGAGCAATTGAGCAAGTGGGAAACCCGTACTGCTTCGGCCTCGTCAACACCAGTGACAATAGCCTTACTCTTAGAAAAGTTAATTTTGAGCCCCAACAAGGCTTCAAAACAGAGAAGAATAAATTTGAGGTTGGCAATACATGAATCATTTAACTCCACAAGAATGATCGTGTCGTCCGCATATTGGAGATGGGTGAGTCCCAGAGGGAGAAGATGAGATATCACAGGAGAGATATGACCAGCCAAAGCCACCCTATCCAGCATGCAAGATAAAGCGTCAGCAACAAAATTGAACAAAATAGGAGAAGCCGGATCCCCTTGCCGAAGGCCACGACCATTGGCAAAGTAATTGCTAATAGAACCATTCACAGATACCGCTGTATGGCCACCAGACACCAACTGCATCATCCGGTGAACAACCCCTGGGTCAAAACCCTTAGCAAGCAGAACATGGCGAAGGAAATCCCAGCTGACCAAATCATAGGCTTTCTCGAAGTCGAGTTTAAGGATCAAGGCTTTGGAGCCCCTCTTCCTAAGATCGTGCACAATCTCATGTAAGCAGAGGATACCATCTAGAATAAATCTACCCCTAATGAAGGCAGACTGGGACGGGCTAATGATGCGATGAGCCACGGGGGTTAACCTAGTCGCCATGCCTTTCGCGGGAAACTTCGCGAAGTTATTAATCAGCGCAATGGGACGGAACTGAGAAATGGAGTCAGCGCCCTTGACCTTGGGAATGAGAGTGAGAATGGCATAGTTCAGATGGGAAATGTCGACAGTACCAAGCCAGAAACCTTGTATTACCTTGCACACCAGCGTGCGGAGCGAGGGCCAGAAGCGTTTAAAGAATGGAGTCGAGAAGCCATCCGGACCCGAGGCCGAATTGACATTGGCAGAATTAATGGCCATCTCGATTTCCTCAGCAGAGGGAGGAATCATTAGAGCCGCTTTCTCGTCGGCCGAAACCCGTTTTTCCTGAGTCCATAGGTTAGGGGAGAGAATGAGGCCCGAGGCCGGCTTGGCAGCGAGGAGCGAAGAGAAGAAGTTGAAAATGTGCTCCATGATCAAATGGGGGTCAACTACCCTTGTACCATAAATGACAAGGCTGTCAATGGAACGTCTACGCTGGCGACCATTAGCAATGGCAAAAAAATAGACCGTGGGAGAATCGACCTTCAGGACCCAGTTGATAGAGCCACGCTGCTTCCAATAAATCTCAGCCTGCTGGTGTAAATGCATGAGGAGGCCCTCAAGCTCATACCTATGGCTCCACCCAGCCGCCGAAAGGCCGGAGACGTCAGCCTCCTCATCGAGGGAGGAGATCTGCCCCAACAGATCCCGCTTGTTTCTAAACACATCAGCCACACGGTTACGGCCCCAACCCTTAAGGAATTTGCGAAGCTGATAGGAGCAAAAATGCCAGTCGTCCATAGGACCGAAAGAGCGAACTCTAGAATCCAGCAAGGACTCGATCTTCATCGTGACCATGTCAAAGAAACCGTCAACAAGGAGCCAGGAAGCGTCAAATTGGAATCTGGAGGTGGAAACAGGAGGAGAGATACCCAGGTCCAAGATGAGGGGGGAGTGATCTGAACCAACATGAGGGAGCACAGAGAGGGAGGCTCGGGGGAACAACACGTCCCACGAGTGGGAGGAAAAAGCACGGTAGAGCACAGATCGAGTAGGATTTGCTTGGTGATTAGACCAGGTAAAGCGAGACCCCGTCCTAGGGAGCTCACGAAGCACACATTCGACAATAAAGTCATTAAACGCATCCGCCAATGACCACGAAAAATTAGAATTATTTTTGTCAGCAGGGGACCGCAGGAGGTTAAAGTCACCCCCAATAAGCAGAGGAATGCCGCAAGAGTCAACCTTAGCGCCTAGTTCATCAAGGAAAAGCGGGGACAAAGAATGATCAGCCGGGCCGTAAACAACCATGATCTCCCAGAGTACATTGAGACTTTTGTGACACACCACCATACTAGCCCAAAAGATACCATGATCAAAAGCAACAAAGTCAAAGACATCCAATCTAGCACCATTCAGGATGCCTCCGGAGTGGCCAGAAGCAGGGAGGCATCGCTAGCAGAACCGATCCGCCCTAGCGATCGAGGCAAGCTCAGGAAATGAGGAGGACGCGTTAAAGGTTTCAATAAGCCCAACAAAGTCAGCATTAACATCACGAACCAGGTCCCGAATTTGGTCGCGGCGCCCCCTAGCGCCGAAACCACGAATATTCCAAAAGACTCCCTTCATTTAAACGAAATATTTTTGATCCGAAGGCTCGATCGGCTCGGAGCCACAAACACTTTAGCTCTGGTGGTTTTGTTTTTCTTGATCGTGGTGGATGGAGGGCCACTACCCTCCCCCACCACCCCAGTACCACAATCACTGGGCTTGGCCGCCGCCGAGGCCTCAGCCTCCTTAGATTTGGCCAGGGCGGCCTCCTTAGCTTTCGCCAGGGTGGCTTGGGCAACTTCGTTACGGCGAATCATAGATAGAAGAGAGGAGGGGTAACCATGAATACGATCAACTTCCACCCCAATGTCAGACATAATGTTGCAGAGATGGGCATCAGGCATGTTAGGAAGAACCAAACGAGTAGGAGAGAGGGGAATCGAAGTACCTGGAGGGCAAAGATCCTTAGCCGCCGCCCGCCGCTCCGCGCGCTCCTGGATGGGAATAGCCACGTTCTGCCGGCGTAGGCCCTTCCTGGCCGTCGAGACCGGAGAGCGCACTGGGACGGCAACAGAGCGGGCCGTCGGGGAGGAAGCATCACCTCCAGAGAGACCACCCGCCACCGCACCCAGATCTGCCTCTAGCCTACGGCACAACCCACCATCCCTCTGCTTGAAGCCAGAGGAGGCCCGACTCTTGGCCGAGAACTTGCAGACGGACAACTTCTTCTTCTTAGAGGGCTTGCTGCTAGGACTGGGAGGATTCGCCACCCCAGTTGGCTGCACATCCACAATGCCAGAGAGGGAAGGGGAGGCCGGCCGGACCGGGAGGTTGGAGCAAGCCCCCGACTGAGGGGTGGATCCTGCCAAATCCTGTAGATCCTGAGGCCCAGCCCGAGCCCCACCGTCCTTGGCCGCACCATCCTTGGTAGCCGTAGGAGCCCCGAAGTCAAACAAACCACGAGATTCAGACCCCATGGCCTCCCATTCAGAGGTGGTGAAAGGATTAGCATTGCTGCCAGCACCAGAAACCAAAAAGTACAAGTTGGACGTTTTGATCCTTCAACTAGAGAGCTGGATCTTCCATGTGGGACCAAAATACAGCATATATCACAGAAACCAAATTTGTTGAAGCTGTCTTCCAGTCCATACCAATTTAAGCAGCACCTTCTTGCCAGGGATAATAGGGATCCTAATGAACTAATCGATTATGTAAAGGATCGATACAAATTTGATCTAAGTGAATACAAGAAAAGTTTAGTTAAGAATTTATGGGCTGAACTTGCATCTACGACGACAGTGATGTCTGAGGCAGAATTGTATATAAAATTCACTCTTGCGTTTGTAAGCAGCTTTGTAGCTCCAGTATCATTCACACAAGTAAATCTAGATATTTTGGGAGATATCGTCCCCTTTCAGCGTATAGATACACTGGATTGGGATGGTTTTTCTATTGATCAGCTGGCTGTTGGAGTGGAAGACCTCAAAAAACGAGTGCAAGAACTCAAAGAAGGGAGGCATAAATATTTTAGAGGATGTACTTATCTAATTCAGTGGTTCTCTTCTGTACATGATTGCTTATGGATGTTATTATGTGTTTTTGTATATAGAGGGCAGACAAGCTTGTTGGGCGGATGGAAGGCGTCAACTCACCACCACGGTGTTCTAATCTGCTGGTATGTTCCCTAAACTTAATAATGTGCTTGTGTGCCCGGTTAAGCAAGTAAATAAGCATCTCAAAGTTTAGTAATAAATTGTTTTCAGGTGCATGCCGGTACAAATAATGGACCTTTCAGTGCTAGCACAGCTGTGTCGAATCTTGAGAGCATGAGTTCGCCAGCCATGAATGATCATGACCTTCTAGTCAAAGAATTGGATGAAAGACGCATACTGCTCGAGGGTATCAAGTATCTTATTAAGGAATCCCCAGGACTTGAGGTAGAGCAAGGTATTGACAGCTACCTCTGTCTACTGTGGAAAAAGAAATTTATGGACCATACCAAATATTATTCTTTCTGAAGTTCTGTACGGTGTATTTCATTTCATCAAACTATAAATATTATAACTTTTGGTATGTGCATGTCAGGATATGAGGCACACGGTGTCCATCGCAATGAGAATGAGGGATACCAACACACTGACATTGCACTCCCTAACGAGGATGCAGGACGTGTTGCAGACGAAGGTGATGTCGCCATCTACACTTGTCATTTATTTCTGAAGTTCTGCATGGTTTTATTTATTTCTGAACTTCTGCATGGTATATTTCATTCGCAAGCTTCTAATATCATTACTAATATATGCATATCCTCATGTCTTTGGCAGCAGCACAGCCACCAGTGGACTCAATGGAGGAAGATCAAGAAGTTGGTGCTGACCAATGTGGTAACAATGCATCCATCGATGCAGGAAATGTGGTCGTCCCAGGTGATGACACCTACACCATGGGCTTGTTTCCTAGTCATTACTAATATATGCATGTCTCACATCTTTGGCAGCAGCACAGCCCCTAGTGGACATAGTGGAGGAAAATCAAGAAGGTGCTAACAATGCACATCTGGATGCAGGACATGTGGTGGCCCCAGGTAATGACAGCTACCAATGCTTTATCTGGGCTGAGTAAAAAAAGACAAAAAAAATTCGTGAAGAGCCTTATATGAGCCTAATTTTATTTATTTCTGAACTTCTGCATGGTATATTTCATTCGCAAGCTTCTAATATCATTACTAATATATGCATGTCCTCGTGTCTTTGGCAGCAGCACAGCCACCTGCATCTTTTGTAGCAGCACCTCAGGATCAGCTCCACTTAGATGATAACCATGGCAATAACCAGCCCCTCTTGGGTGCTGCTGCTGGGGAAGGCAATGTGGATGCAGGACATGAGGTGATCCAAGGTGATAACCAGCCCCTGTTTTTTTCTTAAAAAGATGAATCCACCTGCTAATTTTAATTGTTTGTGAAGTTCTGCACCGTATATTTCATTCCAGCACTCATGACTTCTGATATCTGCATGTCCTCCCATCTTTGGCAGCAGCACATGATGAGCTCACGCCAAAAGGGAAAGGGTGTAGGCAAAAGATCACCAGCTTGGTAATTAACCGTCCGGAGAATATTAAAGAAAAAGATCCTGATTGGGACCCCGCATTTGACTCAACAGGCCGTGGCAAGGGAGGCCGTGGCAGGGGAGGCCAAACAAGGGGAGGCTGAAGATAGAGGATCAACTCGTAACATATTTGTTGTGCCCAAACTAAAGTTCACTGATGTGTATGTGACATAACAAAGACCAGTTGAGAGAACTCCGCCCCCCCCCCCCCCCCCCCCCCCCCCCACCCCAAGAAAAAAAAAAAAAGAAAAAAAAAATAAAAAAAAGAGAAAAAAACAAAAAAAGAAAAAAAAAAAAAAAAAAAAAAAAAAAAAAAAAAAAACAGAACAAAAAAGAACCAGTGAGAGAACCGCAACAAAAACAAAAAAAAAAAATAAAAAAAAAAAAAAAAAAAAAAAAAAAAAAAAAAAAAAACGAATAAAAAAAAGAAAAAAAAAAAAAACAAAAAACGAAAAACAACAAAAAACAAAAAAAAAAAAAAAACCAAAAATGAAAAAAAAAAAAAAAAAACAACAAAAAAAAATCTAAAAAACAACCAAAAAAAAAACACAACCAAAAAAGACAAAAACAAAAAAACCAAAAGAAAAAACACAACCAAACAAACCCAGCAAACAACGAACAAAAAAAACCCACCAAACCCACCCAACCCCCCCCCCCCCCCCCCCCCCCTAACCGCATTTATGTTTGGTTCCTGTCCTGTTGTGCATGTTAAAAGTCCTCGCTTTATGCTGTTATGAGAACTTAACAAACCATGAAACATGGTCCTGATTGGGGAATACATGTGATGTGCATTTAGTTTTAACATGTACTGTATTTAGCAAATATATATGCAGGGATGCTTTTCAGGTATCTTATGTGCTTGAGGATGCAAGTGGTTAACAGCCCCGAGACTATACCAAGAACCCCGTGTTTTGGGACCTACTAGATGACCCGGCGCTCCACTAGCTTCGAGGCCGAATCGATACAGTATTGTAGACATAAGTTTTATTCAGATTTGTTATCCATGATTGAAAGTTATTGACTTTTAGAAACCACTTCAGTGCACTACTAGTTTCTTGGTTTGTGGATGATTTGGTAAGTAAGCATGAAAGTCTTAGGTGGTTGTTGTTACTCCTGTGCTTGTTTTGTACACTTGTGTCCTTAAGACCATGAGAACATCTTGTGACTTCCACGAGGTTTGTGCAATACTCTGCATCAATGCTGGCAGTCTTAAGATCTCCACGAGGTTTGTGCTCGATTGTTAAACCATTTGGGAATGTAATACCTGATACAATCGGACCAAATAACATAAGAAAGCACAAGCAGTGGTAATAAAGATCTAAGTATCAAAACGTGTGAACTCAAACAGTCAAAAGCATAAGTATCAAATACTGGCAGAGAGGACTGTTGAAATTGATCTTGGCTAACAACCAGGAGAGAGAAAGTCAAAGAGATGTGGCCCACCACATCTCAACGTGCAGATGCACTATGATTGGAGGTGCACAACCAACGTTATTGGTTTGGTCCCTGTTCCCTTTCCACCACATATAAAAGAGGAGGCAACGCCCCGCTGGGGAAATATACACGTACAGGTTCAAACACCTAAACTCCTAACAAACTACCGATCCTGAAAGGGTGGAAAATGGATCAGAAGACCAAATACCACCGCCGGCCACCAGGAGAGCAGTGCTGGCGGCTCCTGCACCCCCTACGACGACCTGCAGTTGGTCTTCCTCGACACCACTCCACCAACAGATTGCCCACGATTATCACCATGGGCTATCCCCTAATTGGTGCTTCCAATTCCTGTAAGTGCCTAAAACCAAATCTTTCATGGGTGTACGCTTGAAGTGGGTGACATAGTCACTGATGGTACGATGATGATGATGATGATGATGATGACGAGTTATTATATCATTGGGTGAAAGAACCGCGGATTGGATCAAGTGGACAAAGTGACCAAGTTGGCTTGAATCTAATCCGCGGGTCTTTTCACCGAATGATGTAATAACTCATTATGATCATACTGATATAACAATTCCTAAATTGCTACTGTATGAAAACTTGTATAATGGTGTATAAATAAGATATAAAATAAAATAGAAATGGAATACGTAACCATAGTAGTAGCGCGTCCTCAGAAACGCACTACTGATAACTGAGTTAGCAGTAGCTTGGGCCTTACTGGCGCTACTGCTAAATGTTAGCGCCATAGCAGTAGCGCCGACACCCGTGCTACTGCTAGGCCATTTACCCGCACTATCACTAAGGTTTTCCCACCAAATGCATCCTACGAGAAACTGCCAGCATCAACGACTATGACTTAAGGAAATAACCACATTTGAAGCACCTCCTAGTAACAAGGTTGCACTAGAGATTCCAGTTCCCCGACCAGGATGACACCAAATTTTCGTGGGAAGATGATGCCATGGACAAGATAAACAACAAAGCCATGGTCAAGTTCAGCAACGAATCGGCCGCCTGGAAAGTGAAGGTGAGATGAGCGATTGAAGATAAAGAACCATACTCCCAGATTCTTGCAGACAATCCGACACTTACGGAACAGGAGTACAAAAAATTCAAGGAGAGTTGCACTGCCGACGAAACCAAGAGTAAGTTGGATAAAAAATGAAGGGGCTTCAGGAAAGGAACAAGGGGAACCACCGCATCTGAAGCTGTGGTTACACGGGCAAGAGGCCCATATGGGCTAAGGAGGACGCGAAACGCTCCCAGACCACTTGCCGGACTTCATTGACCGGCAGGAGCATGACTTCATCAGGGCCAGTACAAGTGGGACGTGGAAAAAAGGTTTGGTACATGGACGCGCCCATGAGGGAATTCATGATACTACTGATAATTATTATTCTATCACCTTATATTAGCTTCTGATCAAGTCGACTACATGTTCTAGTAACATTTGTAAACGGTTCATGTTCCTTTTGCAGAGAGAGCAACACAAGCTTGCGGGTAAAAGCGACTCGTCGTTTCAGTCGTTCACGAGGGCCAAGTGGGACACCCTTTCAACCGGGCCATGAATATACAGAAGAGGCTCCCGGAGGACCAGCAGCTGCAGTATGGACATGTGCACGCCGTGGGAGACGGCGCCATATGGAAGTACCGACGCGACATGCTGTTGGTCACCACCGACGGCGTTGTTTCATACCTAGATATGAGGGCCATCTGCCACGACTGGCACCTAGCCATCGCCAAGCCATCTCCAATATCCGCTGTGGTCGACCCACGCTTTCGCCCACGCAACTGGAAAATGCTCGACCAGAAGCCAGCCGATAGCCTCGACAGCTGCCTCTTCCGCAACCTCTCCGCAGGACGTCTTCTCCGCCTCAGCCTTCCACTGCTCGATGACGAGGACTGCATCCTGGTCGATGCATTTGATGGCATCCTCCTCCTCGGCGACATCAAGCGCGTGCAGCATAATCGTCTCCTCAACCCCTTCACTGGTGGCATGGTCCCCCTCGACGAATCCATTCTAAAACTGGCACTGTGGCTTCGCGGTGTCATGTATATACTTTTTTATAGTCGTATGGTAAGGGACCTTGCGCCAATCCGTTGGAGGGGCAATTGGGCAGATTTCACTACTTCTGTTGCAATTTACTGAGGATTAGTATTGAAAGGATTTGAAATTCAAAGGTGCACGCACAATCGGTACGATATCTTAACTTCTTCGATAAATGAAGCAAGTCCTTAACATTCAATGTATTCAAATCAGCTTGTATGATATGATTTGCGCGCGGAAACTGTTTATCCCTAACCACTGGAGTCGCGAGGTCATAAAATATGTCCTGCATTAAAAACAAGAGTTCATCAGAAAATCATTAAATATCCCTTACTCACTTGAAAGGACCACCAATATGAGTAAACAACTCCAACACTTTCGACCTTTGGTTGTGCCCGTCTTATAAGCAATGATGCCTTCTATCAGCAAGTCTGCGATAAAGTCACACCACTTCATGTTCATTAGCTGCTCAAGAGAAACATTTTTGAAAAACTTCAAGAATTCTCTTTCTATGTTTCTATTGGCCTTTGGAGCCAAGTAATAACCACAGGCTTCCAGGATGAAAAGAATGCAGTATTCTTGTGCATTTGCATCATCATGTTCCAGCAAGGGCAGAGCACTAGCAGCATAAGCTGACTTCCCATTTTTTGTGAGCATCTCATACAGCTTAGGATCCGCATGACTACCTTCATGATTAACTTCTGACCCACAATTGGGCAGACCAATAACTTTCTGTACCAGAGGTTTTATATCAATGGCCTGCTCATTGAGGATGAGCTTTTTCGATGTTATATCAAAACATTCTATCAGAAATTCAACCACTCTCTTTTTCAGTTTAATAGGCTGGAGTTGAAGTTAACTGTCCCACTCAATTTTCTTGATAAGTTCCACAGATCTGTCCATGTCAGCAACTTCACTAGAACATCCTTGTCAAAACTAATGGGCGAGCATTAATATATTGATGTCTTCTCGCTCTGCAGATGTCAAAACGATTATTGTACCTTGCTCCCGTGTTGCCCATGCTCGCATGTGCTCCACCTCGACGTCAGCCCATTCCTCGATGTAGCCCTTTTTGCATCTTTATAATCGTATGATAAGGGAGCTTGCGCCAATCTATAGGAGGGGCAATTGAGCAGATTTCACTATTTCTGTTGCAATTTACTGAGGATTAGTATGATGAAATTTCATGGGCTGGCATTCTCATTCTCCAAAAAAAAATCATGGGATGGGGGCGGTGACTCAGGTTGGCCACTTACTAGTACTGTATGAGTTCCACTAAAAGAAGTACTATATGAGTTACGGTCGTATGGAGTAGTATGAGATCGTTCGATATATGTTCCATGAGATTGTATGGATTTAAGTGTTTGAATATGAGGGGTGCCAATATGAAATCGAAGCTTGTCTGTTTTCACACTATCGTATCTTAACATTATGTTTTTTTACTAGACTAGTGGTCATTATTGGTGCTGTAGTTGGAACAATCCAAGTGTTCCTAGTGTACAAGTGTCCCATACCACTAGTAAAACATGGTCCAAAAGCTGGCGTGGTACAACGTGGTCCAAAACTACGACAAGAATTATGAAACGGACATAGTAAACAAAATTTTGAACACACATTTTTTATTTGCATAAATGTTGATGCTAGTTAAGATCTCTATCAACTAAAATACTTGAAGTCGTCAATGATACCGTAATGTGTCAAAGTTGCAATATGCACATGTGCACGCTGCGGGAGACAGCGCCACGTGGAAGTAGTACTAACAAGAGGACCCGCAGGCCAAAAGGTAGAAAAGGAAGTACTTCCATGTGGCGCCGTCTCCCGCAGCGTGCACACGTGCATATTGTAACTTTGACACATTACGGTATCATTGACGACTTCACGTATTTTAGTTGATAGAGATCTTAACGAGCATCAACATTTATGCAAATAAAAATTGTGTATTCAAAATTTTGTTTACTACGTCCGTTTCATAATTCTTGTCGTAGTTTTGGACCACGTGGTACCACGCTAGCTTTTGGACCACGTTTTCTTGTCATAGTTTTGGTTTACCTCATTGTACCACGCCAGCTTTTGGACCATATTTTACTAGTGGTATAGGGCACTTGTACAATAGTAACGCTTGGATAGTTCTAACTGCAACACTAGTAATGACCACTAGTCTAGTAAAACAACATAATATTAAGATACGATAGTGTGAAAAACTGACAAGCTTCGGTTTCAGATTAGCACCCCTCATATTCAAACCCTTAAATCCATACAATCTCATGGAACATAGATCGAACTATCTCATACTACTCCAAACGACCATAACTCATATAGTACTTTTTTTAATGGAACTCATACAGTACTAGTCAGTGGCCAACCTGAGTCACCGCCCTCAGCCCATGATTTTTTTTTTGAGAATGAGAATGTCAGCCCATAAAATTTCATCATACTAACCCTTAGTAAATTGCAACACAAGTAGTGAAATCTGCTCAATTGCCCCTACTACGGATTGGCGCAAGCTCCCTTACCATACGACTATAAAGATGCAAAAAAGGCTACGTCAAGGAATGGGCTGACGTCGAGGTGAAGCACATGCAAGCATGGGCAGCACGGGAGCAAGGTACAATAATCGTTTTGACATCTGCGGAACGAGAAGACATCAATATATCAATGCTCGCCCATTAGTTTTGACAAGGTTGTTGTTCTGGTGAAGCTAAGCGACATGGAAAAAGATGTGAAACTTATTAAGAAAATTGAGTAGGACAGTGTACTTCAACTCCAGCCGGTTAAACTGAAAAAGAGAGTGGTTGAATTTCTGATAGAATGATTCGATATAACATAAAAAAAAGCTCATCCTCAATGAGCAGGTCATTGATATAAGACCTCTGGTACAGAAAGTTATTGGTCTGCCCAATTGTGGGTCAGAAGTTAATCGTGAAGGTAGTCATGCAAATCCTAAGCTGTATAAGATGCTCACAAAAAATTGAAAGTCAGCTTATGTTGTTAGTGCTCTCCACTTGCAGATCCACGAGAATACTACATTCTCTTCATCCTGGAAGCCTGTGGTTATTACTTGGCTCCAAAGGCCAATAGAAACATAGAAAGAGAATTCTTGAAGTTTTTGAAGAATGTTTTTCTTGAGCAGCTAAAGAACATGAAATGGTGTGACTTTATCGCAGACTTTCTGATAGAAGGCATCATACCTTATAAGACAGGCACAACCAAAGGTCAAAAGTGTTGAGGTTGTTTACTCATATTGGTGGTAAGTGATGTCCTTTCAAGTGAGTAAGTGATATTTAATGATTTTCTGATTTTCTGATGAACTCTTGTTTTCCATGCATGACATATATTTCATTACCTCATGACTCTAGTGGTAAGGGATAAACGGTTTCCGCGCGCAAATTATATCACACAAGGTGATTTTAATACATTGAATGTTAAGGACTTGCTTGAATTATTGAAGAAAGTAAGATATTTGATGTCTCCTACGGATTGGCACAAGCTCCCTTACCGTACATGACACTGCGAAGCCATGGTGCCAGTTTCAGAATGGATTCGTCGAGGGGACCATGCCACCAGTGAAGAGGTTGAGGAGACGAATATGGTGCACGCGCTTTATGTCGCCGAGGAGGAGGATGTCATCAAATGCACCAACCAGGATGTAGTCCTCGTCGTCGAGCAGCGAAAGGCTGAGGCAGAGAAGACCCCCTGCGGAGAGGTTATGGAAGAGGCAGCTGTCGAGGCCATCAGCTGCCTTTTGGTCGAGCATTTTCCAGTTGCGTGGGCGAAAGCATGGGTCGACCACAGCGGATACTAGAGATGGCTTGGCGATAGCTAGGCGGTAGTCGTGGCAGATGACCCTCATATCTAGGTACGAAACGATGCCGTCGGTGGTGACCAGCAGCATGTCGCGTTGGTACTTCTATGTGGCGCCATCTCCCGCGGCATGCACATGTCCATACTATAGCCGCTGGTCCTCCGATGGCTTCTTCTGTATATTCATGATCCGGTTGAAAGGGTGTCCCACTTGGTCCTCGTTGACGACTGAAACAACGAGTCGCTTTCGACTGCAAGCTTGTGTTGCTCTCTCTACAAAAGGAACATGAACCATTTACAAATGTTACCTGAACATGTAGTCGACTTGATCGAAAGCTAATATAAGGTGGTAAAATAATAATTACCAGTAGTCTCATGAATTCCCTCGTAGGCACGTCCATGTACCGATCCATTTTTCCACATCCCACTTGTACCGGGCCCTGATGAAGTCATACTCCTACGGGTCGATGAAGTCCACGGAGTGGTCTGGGAGCCCCTGACTTTCACGTTCCGCGTTCTCCTTAGACCATATGGTTCCCCTTGTTCCTTTAGTGAAGCCCCTTCATTTTTTCCGACTTACACTTGGTTTCATCAGCAGCGCAAGTCTTCTTGAATTTTTCGTGCTCCAGTTCTGTAAGTGTCGGATTGTCCACAAGAATCTGGAAGTAGGGTTCTTTATCTTCAATTGCTTGTCTCACCCTGACTTTCCAGGTGGTCAGTGCGTTGCTGAACTTGACCATGGTTTTATTGTTTATCTTGTCCATGGCATCATCTTCCCACGGAACTTTGGTGTCATCCCGGCCGGGGAACTAGAATCTCTGGTGCAACCTTGTTATGAGTAGGTGCTCCAAATGTGGTTTCTTCCTTAAGTCATAGTCGTTGATGCTGGCGGTTTCTCGTAGGATGCATCCGATTTGGTTGCCATAGCACTTGCGCGGTTGTTCCGGCGCTATTGGCACGAATTCACCGGGGTGCACCTTCGTGACCACCAGTCTTCCGGTGTCGAGCTGGGTTGGGCGTCGTGCCCTCTTCTTCGTTTGTTTAGCGGCTTCACCGGTACCAGCTTCCATGGTCTGGTTGCCACTATCGGTGCCGGTCTCAACGCCGGTGTCGGTGCCGGTTTCGTTGTTGGGGTCAGCAGCACTACCACCCTCCGTTGTGAGAAGGGGCCCCTGCAACCCTTCTCCTTGTTGACTAGCCAGAAAGTCGATGTAAGCGTGTGCATTCTCTAAGATGGCGTCAGCGTGATCAGAACCCCCGGCATCATTGTTGTGTGCCATGTTTCCTACGGTCCAATATGCTCGTTTAATTCCACACCTAATAAAATGAATGACATGAAAAAATGCCCTATGTTTTGCTGAAATGTTGATTCATTCATGTTCCGGCAAATCCCGGGCACTCGATATGTCCTACTTTCTAGCACAAGTCACGCCGAAATTCATGAAAAATTTCGACATAACCTTTGCTAAAAAGTGGACATATGGAGCGCCTGAAATTTGCTGGAACGAAAATGAGCGGTAGGACAAGCTTTTTTGAGGTCTAGCACGCCAGTAGTACCATTCTTTTCTGAGCGTCAGTGAATCTCGTATCATTCCAGTAGTGCTATTCTTTTTCGAGAGTATGCATTGCCATGTGGGACAAGGGGGCCCACCGGTCAGGTCAAAATGTTTTAGTCAATGGTTCGTTGCCGAGCGTGACCACATAGCTCTCGGCAAAAAAAATGCACCATATTGTTCTTTTTAAAAGTTTATCAAATAATTTGGATTGTTTCACTGGCAAGTTCGTCTAATGGGTCCATCTGCCAGGTTAAATTGTTTCGGCGACAGGTGGTTTTCCAAGCGGTCCTTCCGGGCTCTTGATAAAGACAACAACAAGTGACGGAGCCGTCAGATGCAAATGAACATGCCATGTGGCTAGTCTTTGCCGTGTGGTCCTCTCGGCGTGTGTGGCGTTTGCCGATTGTGCCGTGTTTGCTGTGAATCACTGTCGGCAACATCGCCTCGTTGCTGTGAACCCGTGGTTTCCATGTGGTGCTCTCGGCGTATATGCGCGTTTGCCGAGTGCCCGTGGTTTGGCTCTCGGCGAAGAGCCAGACACCCGGCATATAAGGAAATTCTAGTAGTGAAAGCAAATAGAAGAAACTAAGTTGAATCATCGCCTTACGAAGACCGATGAAAACCCTCGATAAAGTGTTTATGCATTGAAATTCAAAAAAAAGTATTCGTGCATTTCGCAAACTGCTGGATTAATAATCAACTGAGCATTATCCTCCTACTTAACCGGATGGGCATGCAGCTATAGTTGTTGCCCCAGAGAATGGAGTCACCAAGTTTGCTGTTAGGTACTGATCATCAGCAGTCTAAACAGTCTATCAAAATGCCGGGCATTGTGGATGAATGGCATTGTATGGTCTACTAGTGGAACACAAGCCAAATAATATGGAAATGGTGCATGTAATTCTGCTTGGCCTAGGTCTACATTTTCATTGAAATATGTTAGGTTGAATGTCTAGTTTTCCAAATTTAAGTAATAATTTTTTATTTACATTCTGATAATAACAGTACAATTTTCCAACTGTCACACATGCAGACAACATAACATAATATCAGTAAAATGTGGTAGTATTTACTTACGGTCAGAATGATACTTCGTCTCTTCAATGTTTATTTGTTCAAAATGTATTCCATGGTAAGCAAGGATCTTCAATAATTGGTGAATCCTTTTATCATCTTTCTTATGATTGATTTTTACTGCCTTGAGATGTTTTAATACCAAGAATTGTTCTGTTGGGTTGTAGATTTCACTCGTTTCAATGTGAAATTCCTGTTACAAACAAAATAATTAAATGAAACGAATAAGCGGTAGGTGTGGATTTCAATGTTAAGGCATCATACATGAAAAAAAGTTATATACCTTAGAGCTACTACCAAGTTCAAGCGTAAGTCTGTAGAATTGGCGAGTGCTGGAGAAAGTAAACTAATCCACTGAAGCTAGCAGTCATACACCAGTCACCGAGCAACAATGTTTTTAGCTTGCTAAACATATGGGACCATTTTATATCATTTAGATCTGGGCGAAGCCAGAAAAAGAGCAATTGAAACTCTTCAAGTATATGATTTAGTAATACTAAAATGAATACAAGCATTCCAGACAGTTCCAAATTTTTTAGTACTATGCACAAACAGATAAAGCGATTTATACCCTAGACCAGATTTTATAACCATTTGGTTTACAACGAAACAAATTACATTAAGCCGCACAATTTAACTGTCACACAAATTTACATGACTCCTAGACTAATCAGAATCATATGCTTTTGCATAGCAAACGTAAGTACCAAGTAGCATTACATACATACTATATGCATAATGCCTCTCATGAACAAATTATAGGGGTTATCTTCATATAGAAACATGACGGCTGCCCCTTGCAATTCAGGCATCCAGAGCAAACAGCTGGCTAGGCTTGCAAACCACTTTTTGCTGCATCTTTTTGTCCTTCATTTTTTGTTTTACAGTTGTTTTGGGGTTCTGGGTTTGATGTATGTTCAAGAAAAAATGGTGTGATGAGCCTTCTTGGCATTTTTCTTCTGATACAAAATGGCGTATGTTCAAGAAAAAAATAGAAAAAATGATTAAATAGAGTGAGTTGGTGTCGAACATGCAACACACCACAAACCAGTTTAATATGCTCTGATTGACTGAAACGCTGGTGCAAACGTGAAAAGCAAACAACAAAAGGAGTCAACAAAACAACAAGCATATCATTGGAAAAGGAGTGAAAGCATACCATAGTCTTGCGATTTATCAGCTCTAAATGCGTAGCGCCTGATAAACCTTTGAGAAGCACACAACCATCTAAACCATAGCACTCCGTACATGACTCAAGACCACAATCCTCGTTAGAACTATTTTTACAATTATCGCTGCAGTCAGATCCAGTGTTGATATATGCCGCTACCAATGATGGCAGGCTCTTGAGCAGAGGAGTCCACCAAAAGTAGTGTGCTAGTTCCAAGGTAACCAGACCTGGTGCAGATATAAGAGACCGGGGATCCACATAGTTAAAAAATGTGCATGTGATGTTGTAAAGATTTTGGAAAGATGACCATCTCAATGTTTAGTGCACACTCAAGCATCTCTAACACCTGAAGTGAGTGACAGCCTAAAACATCCAGAGAGAAATCCTCAAACTCCACACCACAAAGAATTAACCTTGTCATGTGTATGGAGATGAGTGTCCCGGCTGATAGCTGCAAACGTACACCAGCAGGCACATACCAGTTTTTGAACTTGAGAATCCTCACTTTGTGCGACAGAACATAACTGAGCCACATCTTAATGTCTTTGTGAAACTCATCCATGATATCATCCTCATCATCAACATAAAAACAGATTTCACATTCATGCAGAGGTGTTGGGTCACGGTGGTGAAGAAGGTTGTTAACAAAATTGCTTAAGTCGCTGCCAAACTGGCCGGTCCCATCATAGACATCCACACGAACGGACGGCACCAACTTCCAGAGGGCTCGACGTGAGGGCAGGAATGACAGCACCAGCAGGAGCACTTCTTCCGGGAGCGTGCTTAGCCGGTCCTCGACACCAGCCACTACCAGCCTCTCGGCCATTCCGTCGAACAGGTGGTGTCCTGCGCCGTAGCTGCCGAGGTTATGGACACGGATCAACAGCCAGGCAGCAGGAAAGATGGACAGGGAAACCCAAGATCCGCACCGAGTCGCCTTAGTTACGTACCTCTGTTCGCCGCCGCCGGCCGCCAATAGCAGGTCTGATCGAGTACTCCCGCACCACGGCGGCCGTGGGTTTGCTACAGAGCGCGGCGTGAGCACTGACTTGCCTGAGCGGCTAAGCCATCTCTCTCGGTTCTGGGCTCTCTGTTGGTGGCCGGTGGGGGAGAGGAAGGCAATGGGCCAAAGGAGGGATATATATCGTCAATCGCATCGCCTCCCCACGGACCCAACCGATCGCTGCGCGTGCATTTCCTCCATTAACTCGCAGCAAGAAGCGCGGGATCGGAAGACGAGACGAACAGAGCAGGAGCATTCATACGCGTCGGAAACGGAGCCGGCCCGCCGCCTCGAGAAGTAGCTCGTTGAAGGCAGCAAGGCATGATTTTTTTTTCATGAATACGCAAAGCTTACGTATTTTTTCATCGATAGATAGAGTAAAAAAATTATAAATGTAAGAAGGTGTGAGCATAATGTCTGAAAGTAGAGAGATAAGGAATGCTTAGCCCGAACAGACAACAAAACACAGCTAGACTCACTAGCCTGGCCTCCGGCCAAAGAAGACAATGAGACAGGGACCATGACACCTAGACCGCGTCAAGACCAACAAGAGGCACCATGTCACATCCCAACTACTCCCTCCGTCCAGGTGTACAAGTCATCTTACGAAAACCAAATAATCCCAAAAGACTTAGGCGCGATGCATTAACTCTCACCTCGTTTCTTGTTTCTTGACATGAATAAAGGAATCAACCAATAATAGACGTGGGACGTGTATGTTTTTAATGACTTGAGACTACCTAGCACGACATGCAGTGGTCAGTTCATTGCATGCAATGGTATTAATGAGCAAATAATCATTAAGTTCTTTCGTTTTCCCCTCCACCTTGGTCACGGTGCACAACGTAAGATGAATTATACACCGGGACGGAGGGAGTATTTCAAACTTGGAATGTAATAAGAAAAACTAGAGGGAATTAACTTTTGAATTTAATAGGATTTGTTTGAATTGTATGAAAGTGTGGCTCAAATTAAACTTGAGTATTATTTACAACCCTAGAGTAACATTAGGGACTATTTGTAAAACTCGAAGTGGAGCCACATGTTTATCTGTGACCTTAGAGCAACTCCAACGCGGTGACCCATTTCGACCGCGTGCGTCCGCTTTTCGTCCGCCTGCTGACTCATTCCCGGCCCAATTTTAAGTCTCATTTGCGTCCGCGCGGACATGAAACGGACGCGCGCGGCGCCCGCCTCCTCCTCCCCCTGGCCCACTAGTTGGTGGCACATTGGGCATCCTCTCCGACCCCCAAGACCGACAGCAGACCCTCGCCCACCTCCGCCATGTTGCCGCCGCCACCCATTCCCGGTGCCTCTGCCAGCAGCCAGTGCCGATAAACCTCCCCCCAACGCCGTTACCTCGCACGTCGCTGCCACCACCGTCTCGCCGCCGGGGCACCAAAGCTTCCCACCCCCACCTCCCGACGCCGATGGGAGCAGGAAGCCGCCTCGCCGCCCCAGCCAGCTCCTTAGGCCTGACGCCGGCATGCTCGTCGGACACGTCCAAGGTAGCCACCTGGTCCAAGGGAGGCGCGCGTCTCCTCGCCGGTCGGCTCCTTTGTCGACGCCCGCAAGCTATTTGATAGTTTGCCCAGGTACAAAATGGACTCCGCCGACGAGTTCTTTTCCCACAATTTCCTTTGCGACTCAGACGATTCCTCGTCCGATGATGAGGAGGAGATCTTGGTTGCCGTGTTGGTCCATCACCACCTTAATAGCCAGCGACCGTTATTCCGTGGCTCCATCCCGAGGCACCTTCCGGCGTTGAATCACAACTGAGAGAGCGGCCATTTCCTTCTTTGGAAGGACTACTTTGACACAACCAACCCGCTGTTCAAACATCAGAAATTCCGGTGGCGTTTTCGTATGAGTAGGCATCTTTTCAACCGTATTAGATAGGGGGTAGTCAGATACGATGACTATTTCGAGTGCAAAGAGGATGCCGTTGGAAAGATTGGCTTCTTATCTTATCAGAAATGCATTACAGCCGTCCGGATGCTTGCATACGGAGTGTCCGGTGACCTCATTGATGAGTACGTCTGTATGAGCGAGTCTATATGTCTAGACTCAATGTACAAGTTCTGCAAGGATGTGATTGCTGTGTTTGGCCCTGAGTACTTGAGAGAGCCGACTGCTGAAGATACAGCCCGCTTGTTGACAATGAATGCTAGCAGAGGCTTCCAATGGATGCTTGGCAGCATAGACTGCATGCACTGGGAGTGGAAGAACTGCCCTTCTGCTTGGCAATGGCAGTATAAGGGCCATGTCAGGGCTTTCACCGTCATACTTGAGGCGGTGGCCTCACAAGATCTCTGGATCTGACACTCTTTTCTTTGGCATGGTCGAATCACACAATGATATCAACGTGCTTCAACGCTCGCTGGTGTTTGCTAGGCTTGCGGAAGGCAACAGCCCATCAGTGAATGTTACCATCAACGGCCACAACTACGACAAAGAATACTACCTAGATGACGGTACCTATCCTCAGTGGACTGTTGACACAAGCCCCGTACGTGCTCGTAGGCGATTACTTTCCGTCGAGAGCTATCACGCAGTCCTCGATCCGACCGAGTACTTTCCGGCCGTACGTAGACTGCACGTACGTAACTTTATTTCTGGCGAGATACGCAAGACACCAGCCAAGCTAGCTAAGCAGTTGGATCGATTCTTCTTGTGCACGCGCTAGACAATACGACAGGACACACACGCGAGAACTCGTGTCGACTTGATGGCCACAGGACCCTGTCGGTGCTGTTGATTACTTCGTATTGATCTGGGTTACAAGGTTACACGGGGTACATAGGTATATATAGTACTAGAACTAGAAAAGCTAACCTAGTCGGTTTACTATTCCTAACCCTAGTCCCTATAGGTGACTTGTTCCAGTCCAATCCGGACATGGACTCGTGGTTAATTCCAACAATCACCCCCCTAAACACGATGTCCTCATTTCACAGCTTGGACGCCGATCCTTCGCGGCATCTTCACGAACTTCTGTTGTTCCAAAGATCTGGTTAAGATATCTGCAAGCTGGTCATCAGTACAAACATAGTTGACGTCAATTTTGCTTTCTTCCATGCACTCCCATAGGTAACGATACCTTGTATCGGTGTTCTTGCATCTACCATGATGCACTGGGTTCTTCAATAGAGAGATTGTAAACTTGTCGTCAACGTTGAGCACCACTCGTTCTGGTTCCTTACTTGTGAGGTCACCGAGTAGCCTTCCAAGGCACACACCTTGACACACCGCGGTTCACTACTAGAAAAAGGGCTATAGCTAATATAGACATTAGTGGCGCACTATGTATGTGGTGCGCCACTGCCAAATAGCAGTGGCGCACCACACATGGGTGCGCCACTAATGTTTATATTACTAATGGCGCACCTTGTGTGTGGTGCGCCACCGCTAAGTTTCTCCTGGGCACACCCCCCTCACCAGACTTACCAGTGGCGCACCGTTTAACTAGTAATGGCGCACCACACCCACGGTGCGCCACTACTAACAAATTTTTTTTCAATGGTTACCAATGGCGCATTCTTAGGAGGTGCGCCATTGGTAACCTGAGAGCAGCTAGATATTTTTGACAGCCACCTACCACACTCACTTTCCCCACTTCATTCTCTCCACCTCTACCAAGCTTGGTCTCGGCTGCCTCCTCCTCCTCACCTCATTTGCACTATAGATTCACCCAAATTAAGTGGTTAAATTTCCTTTTTTTGATAGGTAAGTAAGGGGAAAGCTTTCTTTATGTTCTAGATCTACTTTTTTCTCCCTCCAACAACGTACACACTTTTTATGGCCTAGATCTACGTATGTTTGTGGTGTTGCATATGTTTGTGTTTGCAGGTACCGGTATTTGAAATGCGATAGTTGCCAATATTTGAAATGCGAGAATTCGGCACTATGCATTCTTTTTGGTCCTATTTTTAGGCAAAGTCATGCCAAATTTTTTTTTGGCTCTAAAATATCGTTTTGCTCTACCCCGCAGGCGACCATGGTCCGCACGATGACCGAAGGCATCGTGAATAGGTTTTTGAGCTCCGCGAAGGCCGAGATGCTTCAAAAGAACGAGACGGAGATAAGATGTCCGTGTCGAAGATGCAAGCTGAAGAGCCTTATGGACCCGGATTCCAGACAGGTGCGGGACCACCTGCTCTTGCGTGGTTTCATGGATGGCTATCGGTGGCAAGGTGATGAATATGATTATGAAGTCGTCCATGCGGGCCGGGCAAGAAATAAGGAAGGGCAGCAAGACAATAGCGGCGAGGACGGGCGAGAAGACGAAGAATCTCCAGGACATGATCACGAAGTAGATGCAGGACACAGTCATCATGTAGAAGATGCCGGACATGATGATGAGGAAGATCAAGACGAAGGGCATGATCATGAAGATGAAGATGCCTGAGCAGACGACGATGGACCATTGATGGGCTGGATGCAGGACCCTCATATTCAAGAGCTGCTTCTCAAGCAGACGGGGAACGCAAGAGCTGCCGCCCGAGAGAAAGCCAAGCTGGATCAACTGGAGATAGACACGGTTACTCCATTGTATGAAGGATGCAGGCCCGAGGATACCCGCCTGAAAGTAACGCTCATGGCTCTGGAGATGAAGGTAAAACACAAAATGACCGACGCATGCTTCGACGAGAACATGTCATTCTGGCACGAACGTCTTCCCAAGGGGAACAAGTGCCCGACCAGTTTCGAGGAGGCGAAGAAAATTGTGTGTCCTCTGGATTTACCGCACGTGAAATACCATGTGTGCATGAACGATTGCATCATTTATCGGGACGAGCACGCGGAGTCTACCATATGTCCGGTGTGCGGCGTCACTCGATACAAGAAGAGGAAGAAAGCTCCTCGAAAAGTGGTGTGGTACTTTCCGATCACTCCTCGTCTGCAGCGGTATTTCACGGACCCTAAGCTAGCAAAGCTCCTGCGTTGGCACGCGGATAGGGAGGAGAAGAAGCGAGAAGATGACGGAAATGATCTGGAGATAAATAAAAAAGACAAGATGCTGAGTCACCCTAAGGATGCAAGCCAGTGGCAAGCGTTGAACTTCGAACACCCAGAATTTGGGGACGATCCAAGGAACATCGTGCTGGGCGCGAGCACCGATGGAGTCAATCCGTTTGGCAGCCAGAGAAGCACACTTAGCACCTGGCCTGTGTTTGTGTGGATGTACAACCTTCCCCCCCGGATGTGCATGAAGAGGAAGTACATTCACATGAGTATGCTAATTGAAGGGCCGAAACAACCAGGAAACGACATCAATCTGTATCTGAGGCTACTGAAAGAGGAGCTAGACGCGCTGTGGAAAACGCCAGCCAATACGTGGGACGCCGCAGCGAAAGAATATTTCCCTATGAGAGCCGCATTGCTCACGACGGTGCACGACTATCTCGGTTACGGATATGTCGCGGGGCAGGTGGTCCACGGATTTTGTGCATGCGTCAGGTGCATGGATGACACAACGTATCGCCAGCTAGATAGAGATCCCGGGTCTTCGAAAACCGTGTTCATGGGACATCGAAGGTGGCTTCGCGACGATGACGCATGGAGAAAACGCAAGGATCTGTTCGATGGTGAAACCGAACCCCGAAGACGCCCGCGTATGAGGAGCGGCGAGGAAATAGACGAGCTGTTGAAAAATTGGAAAGAGTGCCCACCGCCGGGAAAGAAGTGAAAGGCGCCAGAGCCACTGCTGAAGCTATGGAAAACGAGGTCTGTTTTCTGGGACTTGCCGTACTGGAAGATCCTCCGTGTGCCTCACAGCCTTGATGTCATGCATATCACAAAGAACGTGTGCGAGAGTCTGCTTGGTACCCTGCTCAACATGCCAGAGAGGACCAAAGATGGGCCGAAAGCAAGGGCAGACTTGCAATCAATGTGCATGAGGGAGGAGCTTCACGCAAAACGCCCTAATGATGATGATGAGGCGAAGGACACGGAAAGTCGTCGCAAAGGCAAAAAGGCCAAGAAGATCGAATATAACTGCCCTCCCGCGTGCTTCACTCTAAGTCAGGAGGAGATCGAGCAGTTTTTCACCTGCCTCGTAGGAGTAAAACTTCCTTACGATTACGCGGGGAAGATAAGCAGATACCTAGACTCAGCGAAGCAGAAGTTCAGCGGGATGAAGTCTCACGACTGTCATGTGCTGATGACGCAGATACTTCCAGTTGTAATCCGTAGGATCATGGACGCGCACATCCGTGAAACGCTATTTGGCCTATGCAACTTTTTCGACGTCATCTCTCGGAAGTCGGTTGGCGTGAGGCAACTCAGAAGGCTACAGGAAGAGATCGTGGTGATACTATGCAAGCTTGAGTATGGAGATGCGGATCATTAGAGACAAGACCCCGGACATCGTGATAGTCGACCCCTTCTACATGCGTGCCAAGATCATGGGCAGCGCTGGGGACCGGCAAGTCGCGAGTTCATACCTCGAAGGCGTCATTCTGGCGAACCCAGATAAGGATAACTTCCTCGTGCCTTACTTTTCCGCGTAAGTCATCCCCTCACCGCCCCGTAACATATGATTTCTTAGATTTCGATCATTCTTTTTTTTTCTAACATTCCGTGTTTTGTGCAGTGACACACATTGCACACTCATCCTCTTAAGCCCGAAATATTCCATGGCCACGTATTTCGACTCGGACCGTCAGTCGAAGAAAGACTACACAAATATGAAGAAGTTCTTGATGATGCTCTCCCCGGCTACGCCAAATCTGGAGGCACCTTTAGGAGGCCAATTTGTAGGTACGGCAAGCACGTGTTCACCCACGTAACGACGTTCCCCTGCGTCAAGCAGCCACCTGGCAGTCAGAAGGATGCCTACTACGCCCTCCATCACATGCGGACGATTGTACGGGACCACAATCACCTTATGCTACCAAATAATCTTAAAGATTGGGCCGCACGCTTGTCGGCAATCCAGGACGAGGACATCAGACAAGAATTCTTTCGCATCCAGTCGGAGTTTGCGGAAATCATCTATCAAGATGTCCTTCGTACCTCGGGGCAGTTCTACCTCAAATATCAACCGTCCAACAGTGAAATAGAAACAACGCTACAAATGCAGGCTGAAAACGACCGCACATTCATGACCATCACGAAAGACGGCGGCTTCATCCACGCTTCGGTCCCTTAGCCGAGTCGAAAGTATTGATGCTATGTAGTTCTGAAATATCGATTCGCTCATGTTGTAATTAAACTTTAATGAACTTGTATGTCTCTTTAGTTTGGACAGTCGTTCAACTTATATGTAATCGATGCTATTTATTAGTAGGACCATGAATCGTGCTATTAATGTGTTACTTTTCTCTTCCGATCCTTTTGTTGCATACTTATATATTGCTTATATATTATCTGTGAATTGCTACTAACGTTTTGTTTGTCTAGTGCATAGAGATGCCGTCGTATGTCGTGTACAAGGGTAAGGTTCCCGGAGTCTACGACGACTGGGAGGAGTGTCGGAGATAGGTTCACCGTTTCAGCGGTAACAGTTACAAAGGGTACACCACTAGGGCGGAGGCGGAAGCTAGATACGCGCGCTATCTAGCGGGAGAGAGGAGGGAGCGGAGGAGGAACCGGATGAAGACCAGTTTCATCGCGATGATGCTCATCGTGACCGCAGCTCTCTTCTATGTGATGGTAGTTTAGATGATCGATATCGACTTTGTAATGTGACGACAAACTCGGCTAATATGATGAACTTTGCTAATGTCTCGAGACCTAAACTTGGCTAATGTTTGAACTTTGTTCGCTATTTCGAATTTGGAGACTAATATGATGAATTCTATTGTGTGATGTTTATATTCTGTGCTGTAACGTATTTTGTAACCTGTGCAAATACCACAAAAGCAAAAAAAAAAATTCCTAATATTCATAGTAGTGGCGCACCAAGATAAATACCAGTGGCGCATTATCGGGCATAGTAATGGTGCACTTGAGGCATAGGTGAAGGCAAATATGGCCCCCAGTTGTGGCGCACCATATTGAGCATTAGTGGCGCACCAAGGCTAAATACCAGTGGGGCATTATGGGACATAGTAATGGCGCACTTGGGGCATACGTGAAGGTAAATATGGCCCCCTAGGAGGCATAGTAATGGCGCACTGTTGGACATAGTAATGGCGCACTATGTGGTGCGCCACTATTATCTGGGATACTAATGGCGCACCAGAGGTGCGCCATTACTATTTGTTACTAGTGGCGTGTTAATAGTGGCGCACCTATAGTGCGTCATTAATAGCAAAAACTGGTGCGCCACTAACAGCCTTTTTTCTAGTAGTGGTTGCAGCTGCAATATACTCTGCTTCACGAGATGATAATATAATCACTTTCTACTTTTGTGACAGTCAACTCACTATGCTTCCTCCCAAGAAATATGCCATGTCCAAGTTACTTTTACGGTCGTCAACATCTCCTGCCATGTCGCTATCACTATAGCCAAGTAGCTCCACCATCTCCTTCTTCTTCTCTCTCATATAGACACAACCGAAGTTTGTTGCCCCTTCGATGTACCTGAGTATATTTTCCACAGCTGCCCAATGCTTCATCGTGGGTGCTTCCATAAAGTGACTCACTATGCCAACGGAATAGGCCAAGTCCGGTCTTGTATTTGTGAGATACCTCAGCCTTCGGACCACACTTCTATACTCCGTTGCATCAACCGCGGGTGCTTCACTCTTCTTGCTTAGTATGAGACGAGGCTTCATCGGAACATGACTTGGATTGCAATCTTCCATGCCACAGCTTTCAAGTACCTTCTTTGCATATGCCTCCTGGCATATTGTGATCCCCTCCAGCTTCTGCTGTACCTCGATCCCAAGGTAGTAACTCAAGAGCCCTAGATCAATCATCTTGAATAGCTCCTTCATTTGTAGCTTGAAGTTTGTAATCACCTCTTCGTCTGCTCCAGTTATCAATAGATTATCCACATAGATGCCCACTAAGAGACGATCCTCGCCTTCACCTCGCTTGTACATTGCATGCTCCAGTGGGGCTTTCTGAAACCCAAGAGAAATCAATGCACGGTCAAGCTTGATGTTCCATGCCTGAGGAGTTTGTCGTAGCCCGTACAATGCCTTGTATAGCTTCAATACCTTGTGTTCCTCTCCTTCTTTGATGTACCCCGGTGGTTGCTTCACATATAATTCTTCTTCTAACTCCCCAGTCAAAAACGCGGAGTTCACATCCATGCGATGTAGCCTCCAAGATTCTTGAGCCGCAAGAGCTATAAGCAGTCTCACCGAGTCCATCTTGGTAACTGGAGCGAACATTTCTTTGAAGTCCATACCTTGCTCTTGCACGTATCCTTTAGCCACGAGCATTGCCTTATGCTTCACCAAGTTCCTTTCGGCACCCTTCTTGACTTTGTACATCCACTTAAGTTCTATAGCATTATGTCTGTTGGGAAGATCCACGAGCTCCCATACTTTGTTGTCTCAGATCGATCCCAACTCTTCATCCATAGCACGACGCCAACACTTCCGTTTTTGCGTCTTCAAAATTTTCAGGTTCCTCGATGTGCAAACGTCGTTGCTCATCTTCACCGAATTAATTTGAAGCGCTTCCTGCAAAGAGATTGTCCATTCTTCTGTCTTCAGTGCTATCGAAGACGTCACTTCTTCTGAAGCTGCCAAACTTCCCTGTTCTGGCATTTTAGCCACACCCAAACTGCTCTCTAGAGAATCTGCAACACTAGATGGCTGATCGTCTGAGGAACGTCTCTTTTTCCTAGACGTTGCCCACCTACTAAACCATCCACAAGTCCACGTGTTGATGAGACCCATGGTGGAGAATATGCATGCAGCTCGTACTGGCCACCAGCATCTGGCTCATCTGGCCAGCTCGTACACCTCGCTGACCGGTACCGAGGGAACTGTTGCTACTGCTGCCTGCGGACCCTGCTGCGTACGTGCCTAGCATGGCACTGATCGCCCGCTTACATGATCTGGCGCGCATGCATGTTGCTGGTTGAGATGCACGCAACGCCGCCTGCGTCAGGACTTGCCGCGTCGGATCCGCTGCAACTAGCGACGTCCGCACAACTCACGGTTGCACTGTCCAATACGTATGCACCACGTTCATCCGGTCCGAGTGCAGCTTGCCGCGTGTTGCGTTCTTCTCGGGTGACCACTTCATCACGCCTCGCGTGGTGTTCTTCTGGCGACACGCTTTCCGCCGTCTTCTAGCACGACCACACCATCACGCATGGTGCCGTGGACTTCTGGCGCCACGTCTTCGCCTGCTTTCAACGTGACCACATCGTCACGCCTTCTGTCATGGACTTCTGGCGCCACTTCTTCGCCAGGTCCTAGCGGGATCACACTGTCACGCTTTGTGTCGTGGACTTCTGGCGCGTCTTCGCATCTTTTTAACGCGGATGCACTCACGGGACTTGTGTCCAACTGACCGTGATCATCTGTATCCTCATCGTCCACTAGCTCGCACATCAGCATCATATCCCCATCGTCTCCTTCCTCGGCCATGAGCGCCCTCTGCTTTGGTGCTTCCTCGCAGTCAGCCTTGAAATGACCGAGGAGGCCACACTTATGACACCTCACTTTTCTGATGTCAAACTTCCTCCTCGGTGGTGCAGGTGCAGCCTCGTCGTCCGAGTCGACAAAGTTCTTTCTCGCCGAGCGCTGCTTTCCTTTCCCCTTCTTCTTGCCACTGCTCGTGGATCCGCCTTGCTTTTCTTTTGACAGGGCAATCCATTGCGCCTTTGTCAGCATCAGGTGCTCACTCGCCTCCGCGTCATCGAAATTGAGACGAATTCTCTCGTCGTGGGCCTTGAACCTTCCGACGAGATCCTCAACCGTGAGAGTTTTCAGGTCGAGACATTGCTCGATCGACGTGGCGATCTGGATGTAGCGTGCCGGCGCGGCTCGCAAAAATCGTCGGACGATCGCAACTTCTTCTAGGGTTGAACCATAGTTGCGTATGCCGTTGACGAGGGTCTTGAGACAGGAGGCAAACTGATCAACCGTCTCACTTTCATCCATCTTCAGGCACTCGTAGCTTCTCATCAGGGACTGGAGGTGTGCTTCCTTGACACGGTCATGACCCTGGTACAGGATCTTGATGGTCTCCCATGTCTCCTTCGCCGAGTTCTTTCCGACGAGAAGTTGCAGCACATCCTTCGGCATAGCAGAGTAGATCACCGTTAATGCCCGATGATCCGTCCGATACTTCGCCGCGCCCTTCGCGTACTCGGCGCCGCCAGGGTCGACGGCTTCCCAGAGCTCGGCTCCCTCCATTGCGACCTCCATGTTCATTGCACATAGCGCGTAGTCCTGTCGATCCAGACGGGGAATTGTGACACCCCCACCATCGGCATCGGTGTTCCCGCTACTGCCGTCACGATCTCCTTGCCTGTGTTCGACATGATCCTTCGACTGCTTTTCAAAAATCACCTCAATACACCAAAGCTCTGATACCAATTGTTGGCACAGGCCCCGTATGTGCTCGTAGACGATTACTTTCCGTCGAGAGCTATCACGCAGTCATCGATCCGGCCGAGTACTTTCCGGCCGTACGTAAACTGCACATACTTAACTTTGTTTCCGGCGAGATACGCAAGACACCAGCCAAGCTAGCTAAGCAGTTGGGTCGATTCTTAGTCTAGCTAGCTTGTGCACGCGCTAGACGATACGACGGGACACACACGCGCGAGAACTCGTCGACTTGATGGCCACAGTACCTGTCGGTCCTGTTAATTACTTTGTATTGATCTGGGTTACCAGGTTACACGGGGTACATAGGTATATATAGTACTAGAACTAGAAAAGCTAACCTAGTCGGTTTACTATTCCTAATCCTAGTCCCTATAGGTGACTTGTTCCAGTCCAGTCTGGATATGGACTCGTGGTTAATTTCAACATGGATCACTATTGTGAAGACAATCCCCAACCCTGTCGGAGAGAAAAGGAAAAGATTTGCCCAAAAGCAAGAGAGTGCTAGGAAGGACATCGAGCGTGCCTTTGATGTTTTGCAATCTCGATGGGGCATCGTTCGGTATCCTGCTAGGACTTGGAGCACGAAGAAGTTGTGGGAGGTGATGACTGCTTGTTTGATCATGCACAATATGATCGTAGAAGATGAGGAACGTATCTACGATCAAGGGTTTCAGTTTCAGGGTGAGAATGTTGTGCATAAGCATGAAGGAGCGGCAACGTTTGAACAGTTCACCCAATTTCATCATGAAATGCGTGATTGGAAAACTCACATGCAGCTGCAAAATGATTTGGTTGAGTATATATGGGCTCAAGGTGGCAACCAATAAATGTATCTTTTTATTCGGCTTTTAAAACTATGTGAGACTTATTTTTATTGGGCTTGTAAAACTATGCTTAATTTATTTGGTTGTGAAACTATGCTATTTATTTGGTTGTGGAACTATATGTTTGCTTGTGAAACTATGCAAAATATGTGCATATTTGTTGAAAAAAGGCGGTTAGCCGGTCACACCGGCAAATATGGGTCGGCACGTTGGGCGCACTGCCGATCCAAATCTTAAACAGGACTGACGTCGAGCGGGCGGCCGACCCAAACGGACAAAAAACAGACAAAAACACCGTTCATTTGAGTCGGCGCGTTGGAGTTGCTCTTATATGCCGCCGCCCCGTCGCCACGCCCGCGTCCGTGCGCCCACGCCCCTGCTCCTTGCTACATGCTGCGGCCGTCTGAGCGCCCCACCGCGGGACGAAATCACTGTTTTGACCTTTTTTCTTAACTTAATCAAGAATTGACCCATTTGCAAAAGAATTTCGAATCTGACCTTTATTTGGTCACGCCAACATCCCTGGCGTTTGGCTTCCAAAGGAGACGCCAGAAATGCTGGCGTTTGGGCCTGGCCCACAATTACCCAGCTGGCGCTGAAGTGGCATAGCCAAATGCCATAGAGCTTGGCGTCTAGAGCAAACGCCATAGATCTTGGTGTTTTGAGCCCTTCCATCAGGAGTAAACAAGAAAAGCATGGTGAACCTGTTTAATTATTCTCGTTTGGTGTTTGTTAGTGCGGCTGATTAATTATGTAAGGAGCTGAAAAGCCAAAGTATCATGTCGTGCTTTTTCTTCCCTGGCTGTTCTTTTTAAGAAATACATGCAGTTCGGATGGATTAATCCCGTGTTAAGTGGCGTGTAACTAAACTCATTTAGCACAGCCCAATAAGCGGCAGTGTAGCCATATCTGTTTGGATGGTTTCGTATGTTCTAGAATGAAAGCGTGCTACTGATGTTTTTTGCTCAATGAAACCTACTACTAATTATTTTTTGTCCCTGATAAGACTAATTAACCTACTACCAATTCGTTTTAAGTTTGAATTGACATAGAAATAAATTTAAAGTTCATGTGTTTTCTAGAAAATAATATGGCTCTATGTCCACCACAAAATGTTATGCTAAATAAATATAGTACAAAAAAGAAATTTAATTGATTGTTTTCACAAAGACCGCGAACGTGTCTTCTGGCCGCATGAAATTTTTTGCCGATAAAATACATGTGTTGTGGTCTATGTGAAAAAAGTAGGGGATCCAAAGATGTGCCACTCGTCATCTTCCACGCTCGCCGCCGCCAAGGCGTGTCGCCGGCCAAAGCCCGTGCGACACTGCCACCGGCGGGGAGGTCCAGACCGCGGGGAGGGGGGTGTGTGGAAGCACTGGAGGGCTGCTACCAGGCGGCGTAGGAGATGTGTGCTCGAGTGGCGGCCTTCGGCAGGCGATGCACGACAACAGCGTTGGTGAAGCCGACTATGTGGCTGATGGGACCTAGAGTGGTGATCTTCATCTGTGGCCTGGCTGGATCATCGGAAAAGAGTGTGTCGGTGCCCTGTTTGTTCTGGACGGAGGCGATCTTAACATCAGATTTGGACCTGCGCATATATTGATCTAACATCAAATAAAAATCATGAGTTAGCTCATGCTCCAAATTTAGGTCTGTGTACTGATCTAATATAATATACAAACAACATATATATGTGGTTATTCTTTATTGTTGGGGGGGGGGGGGGGGGGGGGAATGTGTGGCTATTAATATATGTGTTTTTAGAAAGCACAGTGATCATTAGTTCACATAATAAATATGATTTAAAATATTATTACCTCATATTTTTTTATTTAGCATAACCTTTGGTGGTGGACATAGAGCCATATTATTTTCTAAAATACAAATGAACTTTAAATTTGCTTCTATGTCAATACCTTCATCCTGGTGTAGGCAAGTCCTAGCCAACAAATCAATCCATGCGATTAATTACTTGAAAACCGAATCCTCATATTTATCTCCTAGAAATCCTCTTCTCCTCCCTCATGCCTCGCCCAAAATGGACTTGTAGAGTTGTAGAGAAAATAATTGCCGTTGGTTGGCATGTAGGCGGCGAACAAGTAGATTATTAATCACAGAAGTTAATTAAGAAAATGATTCACGGAAGTAAGTCCACTAATGATGCATGCATGCAGCGCAGTTCCCGCATACGCAGCTCACAAACGACGAGACCTATACTTTTTGTGCTTACATGATGGAAGGGCTCAAAACGAAGCTCATGGCGTTTGCACCGTAGGCCAAGCTCTATGGCGTTTGGCTATGCCACTTCAGCGTCAGCTGGGTAAGTGTGGGCCAGGCCCAAACGCCGGCATTCCTGGCGTCTCCTTTGTAAGCCAAACGCCACGGATGTTGGCGTGATTACAAAAGGTCAGATTCAAAATTCTTTGATAAACGGGGTCAAATCTTGATTAAGTTAGAAAAAAAGGTCAGAACAGTGATTTCGCCCCCCACCGCGTGCCTGTGTCACTCGCTTGCCCGGCCGTCCGCTCGCCCGGGCACCGGTGCTGCGGCTGTCCCTGGCCGCCAGCGCGGCCTGTGTGTGCTCGTGCGTGACGCACGACCACACACTCGCCGGCTTGTGCCACTGCACGTGGGCTCGCCCAATTAGATTATGGACTAATTGGATTTTAGTTAGGGTATAAATAACGGTTAGATTAATCTATGTACAGATGACACGTGGCCCCACTAGTTAAATTAGTTTAGCTATTTTTATTAGTACATGTGACACTTACATGTGGGCCCCCTTGACCCTGTACCAGATGAATCAGCCCCTGGACCCCATGAGTCAGCCTCTTTGTTGCATTGCTGTGTACACTTCTCTGTGTACAGTTAGCTTTTTTGCTATTATTTTCGAATTAAGGTAAATCCAATAAATTTATTTAAACATTGAAAAATAAATCGTAATTCGGATGAAAATAATTTACATATCAAAGTTGATCAGAAAGATATTAACGAATCTGAATATGCCACCCACATACCTGTCAGCCCCCTCTAGCATGACAAACCTTGAACATTTGCATCTGGATCAATATAGACAATAATACCTGGAGCTGGGAAAATATTCCCTCTTCAATTATAATGCTTAGCAATGCATTAGAGCATATCACCAACACATTTTACTATGACATACATCTGTGATGCATTTGATTGCTCTGTTATTTATTGTTTTCCCCCTCCGTTACTTCCTTTCCGGTAAACTGCGAGACCGCTCATGATCCGGCGATCGTCTACACCGTGAAGATCCGTTTTCGTCTGCAGAGCAACCAGGCAAGCAAACCTCCCTTGATCATTCTTATATCGCATATTCTTTCTCTCTACTTTGTGCATTAGATATTGTCACCATTGTTGTTCGGTAGATCATATGTTGAAGCATGGCATAATTTTGTCGCCACATATGTTTTACCTGTTATCCTAGCATGCCTAGTTTAGTTATGCTGGTGTTCCATCAGTTGGCCCTACCCCCTTCTCCGTGTTGCCATGCTATATTATCAGGGTTATCCGAGCACGTTGGTCGTTGTATTGGAACTTGAACACACCTTTAAGACCATGCAATTGTATGACTCTGTAGTGCATCACATCAAGTGTGATCTTACAGAGGGAGGTTCCTCATATTTCACCATCGATGATGGCTCTGCAGTGCAGCACATCAAGTGTGATCTTACTGAGGGTGGTTCCTCGTATTTCATCCTCGATGATGTCTCTGTCGTGTAGAATATCAAGCGTGAACTTATTAAGGGCGGTTCCTCATCATTCACCCTTAATGTTTAGGGCACCTTGTTTTAATGTCACCTATTGCTCCCTAATTTCATGATCACAGTTATGCTTACACTATTACATTACAATGTTAATATGGGGCTGAAGGGAAGGAGGTACCATACAGTAAGAGATGGACTTGAGTCTCGACAGCTCCCGATGTTAATGACGGGTCGGCCCCAAGGGTACCCGCGAGTGATCCTCTTAGTCAGATCTGCAGGGCAGGCGGAGACCATCCAGTGAGAGGTGGGCCTGGCCCCTGGTCGAGTCCACGAACTACTAATAATACACTAACAGATTTGGATATTCAATCTGAGATTGCCACTGGCATATACGCACTAACCGTCATGTGGGATAATGGTTTATGGGACCCTCCGCGCCATACGATTCTTCCGAAAGCTCTGTCAGACCGCCAGTTCAGCATTGCGGCACGGCCAGGCAGGTGCCATCCAGGACAGAGGTGGTGCTTGGACCCAACCCTGCTCGCAATGACCCGGAGTGCTTAGGGCGATCGGCCCATGACCCCTTCGCACTTAGGATGTAGACCGGCGGGGACTTCTCTGCGGAGTCTAGGTACAACTACGGCGTGTCGATTATCCGAGGCCGAGCATTACCTAGAAAAGTGTGTCCGGACATAGGTAACCGATCGTATCGGGTTATGTGGTGCACCCCTGCAGGTAAGTAAACTATCCGAATAGCCGTGTCCACGGTAACAGGACGCTTGGATATATGAGAGTATCCCAATCTTATACAACTTGAATCAGATACTTGATGAAATACATTACTCCATAAATATGGAATGCCCGTGGATCTTTTCTCGCAGGGAGTCGAGGAAGGATCTCAGGGTATTATATTGATGTGTTAATTACAAGTTGGTATCGTATGCGCTCATACTCCATCCTTTGCTGCAAGGTGATCTGCTCTCCTCTCGTCTATTGATGCAAGATGATGGCCCTTGTGTAGTTTTGTTACATAGAGCTTTCCCCATCTAGTTCTGGCGTTTCTGTAGTATAGTCCAGAGATAAACCCTTCTTTGATACTGATGCATACTTAGCATAGTTCTGATGTAAGTCTTGCGAGTACTTCAGAGAGTACTCACCGTTACTTTGTACCCCTTTTATTCTTCCTGGTTGCTGCTATCAGATAGTAGAGCCCCGGATGCAGGTTCCTTCATCGACGTATACTACGTGGAGGCCGACGACCAGGACGCCTGCGCCTTTTTGATCTAGAGTCGTTGTTTTGTTTCACCTTCTTAATGTACCTTTGTAATCGTTTGTAGTCAGACCTAACTCTTGATGTAATATCGGGTCTTACGACATTGGCTTGTAATATATTGTTTCTTTGTTTATATTTGAGTCGTAGAGTTGTGTTGTGATATTATACCGTGAGTCACTGATCTTGATCATGCATGCTGTGTGGATGTTTAGTGCATGGTTGAGTTTGGGGGCGTCACAAGTTGGTATCAGAGCCGGCTGCCTATAGGAACCCTTTCCAAACTCCTTGGTCAATGTTCAGTCTAGTCTTTGAAAAACTATTTTCTAAACTACTAACCTTATTGTGTGGCCTACGGGCCCACATCACCTATGGGCGGGATTAGGATCCTTCAATCTGCATATTTACTCTGGGTTCTGACTTCTTCTTCTTTCGGGTTAAAGACTTTACCAAGTCTAAGTTTAGGTTCTCGTAACTACTTCCTCCCGGAGAGCCCATCATTGCAGATGATCGCTTGATTCACCAGAAGATTTTGAAGATACTCTTTGATATTTTTCCGAGACCCTTATGCCCACCACCTTTACAATTCTCTACCACCGTTATGTCCATATGGATAACTACATACACTTGCCATTCATACAACCATTCCTCTCTTGTTATTACAAGATACCCCGAAACATTTTTGTATATTCCGAGAATCCATTGTGCCTATTGCTTTGCAACTCCTTTCCGCAAGAATTGTTCATGTGTTTCACATAATACTTAATAATGTTATCCGATCTTCCGAGAATCCTATGCAGCCTATTGCTCTGGAAGGTCTTGCCTGCCTGCATTATGGTTAATTCCATATGCCTAGCAGTATTCATTTATGTCTGTTGTCATTATCACCTTGAGTCCCTCGATACAATACATTTACGCATGCTCACAATCATCATTCAAATCTTAGAATTCATACTTCTGGCTTAGACATCATGTTGGACATGAGTTGGTTCTCGGCCAATCAAGTTGCAATAGATTGTGTCTCTAAGTCTAGTGAACTTACTCATCTTTAATCATAGCATATGCTTCTGATCCTTGTTTTGGAATTTGCAATTCCTTCATACATTAACTTTGGGTTATTCTGATGTTTCCATAACCCGATGTCTTTGCCTCCTTTCTTCTCTTGATGGAATCTAATGTGGAGACATTTTTTAACCGGTATGATCCCTTTGGTGGGTTATTACCCGTTAGTTCCTTCGTAAATCTGAACCCTTTATGAGTCCTTCCCCTGATACATAACGCCTTTGGCAAATTGTATCTTCTTATTTTGTCAACCATGCTCTAATTGTCCTTGGGAAAGGATATACTTCTAATTCTTGTGTATAGACACATTTTCCTTTCCATTGGTCTGTTTAACTGTTGGGAATCGTTGCATGAAAAACAAAAAAAATTCTACGCACACGGAATGATCTATCCATGGAGATGCATAGCAACGAGGGGGAGAGTGTGACTACGTACCCTCATAGACTGTAAGCGGAAGCGTTTCACAACGCGGTTGATGTAGTCGAACTTTCTTCGCGCTCCAACCGATCTAGTACCGAACGCACGACACCTCCGCGTTCCGCACACGTTCAGCTCGGTGACGTCCTCGCCTTCTTGATCCAGCAAGACGGGTGAAGTAGTAGATGAGTTCCGTCAGCACGACGGCGTGGTGACGGTGATGGTGAAGTGATCTCTGCAGTGCTTCGCCTAAGCTCTACGAAGATATGACCGAGGGAGTAAACGGTGGACGGAGGCGCCGCACACGGCTAAGACAATGTTGTGTCTCTTTGGGGTGCCCCCTCCCCTCTATTTATATATGTGTAGGTGCTTGGAGTAGAAGGAATAGTTCCACATGAATAGTAACCATGAATAGTAAACACGTGGACTTGGACTCCAAAGTCCAATCCTATTCCTACTAGGACTCTCCCTTTTTCCTTCCCTAGCTGCGTGGGTTTTTGAGGACTTGGTGCACCTGGCCCAATAAGGGCAGGGCACCTCCCCTTAGCCCATGCCAGCCCTTGGGATGTGGTGGACCCACTTGTGGACTTCCGGACCCCTCCGGAATCCTCCGGAACCTTCTGGAAGCTTCCCAGTACAATACGGAAAAAAACTGCACCTTTTTCCGGAACCCAAAATATGACTTCCCATATATAAATCCTTACCTCTCGAACATTCCAAGACTCCTCGTGACGTCTGGGATCTCATCCGAGACTCCAAACAACATTTGGTTACCAATTCACATAACTCATATAACACTATATCGTCAACGAATGTTAAGCGTGCGGACCCTACGGGTTCGAGAACTATGTAGACATGACCGAGACACCTCTTCGGTCAATAACCAATAGCGGAACCTGGATGCCCATATTGGCTCCTACATATTCTATGAAGATCTTTATCGGTCGAACCGTTATGACAACATACGTAATTCCCTTTGTCCATTAGTATGTTACTTGCCCGAGATTCGATCGTCGGTATCTTCATACCTAGTTCAATCTCGTTACTGGCAAGTCTCTTTACTCGTTTCGTAATACATCACCTCGTGACCAACTCCTTAGTCGTTTCCTTGCAAGCTTATGATGTGTATTACCAAGAGGTCCCAGAGATACCTCTCCGAAACTCGGAGTGACAAATCCTAATCTTGATCTATGCCAACTAAACAAATACATTTGGAGATACCTGTAGAGCATCTTTATAATCACCCAGTTACGTTGTGATGTTTGATAGCACACAAGGCACTCCTCCGGTATCCGGGAGTTGCATAATCTCATAGTCGAAGGAATATGTATTTGACATGAAGAAAGCAATAGCAATAAAACTGAACGATCATTATGCTAAGCTAACAGATGGGTCTTGTCCATCACATCATTCTCCTAATGATGTGATCCCATTATCAAATGACAACTCATGTCCATGGTCAGGAAATCTTAACCATCTTTGATCAACGAGCTAGTCTAGTAGAGGCTTACTAGGGACATGGTGCTTGTTTATGTATTCACACATGTATTATGGTTTCCGATTAATACAATTCTATCATGAATAATAAACCTTTATCATGAAATAAGGAAATATAAAATAACAACTTTATTATTGACTCTAGGGCATATTTCCTTCATTAACCTTTCAAATAATTTATATGATGTAAGCGGTAATAATTCCCTGCTTATGTAAACAGCTCGGTGTACAACCATGTCAGTAAATAGCTCGGTGTACAACCATGTCAGTAAAACCCTGTTACTATTGTTGATGACATTCCGGTAACACCGGTGGACGTGAACTTTGCCTATTGGTCCGCCTTGCCGTGCAAGCAGGAAAATGGTTCTCTTCGTTCCCCGTCCTTGGCACCGACGTTGTTGCCGACATAACTGATGAGGTACTCTCTGACATGCCTTGCTACCGTGATCGTGCAAGATGTCACCGCCCTTCCTACTCTTAAGCCATAGTAACCACAGTTTCTACAGGATCGAAACCTGGCTCTCCTGCACATCCTTGATTCTGAAGTATCCTGTGCACTTGGCTTCGTATGTATTTCCACGAGCCGCTTTCACTATTGTATTCCATTCCGGTATCAGATGCAATGTTATTCCCGTATCAGATGATTGCCTATCCGTTTGAAACTTCTTTCACCTTATTATATTGCTCTCGATATAATTCCTGAGTTCCAATTCGAGAGATATTTTATACCTTCATTCCCTGAGATAGATGCCAATCCTTCCAGACATCCTTCCATATAGAGTTCCCCTCCTACCTTATTCGTAAGTACAATGGAGTTCTTGAAGAAAGGATGACAACTTTGTCATGATGCACTGATGCAGAGAAATAAGAACTTGGACGTAGCAGGTTGACCTCTTCGGGAAAGGCAATAAGAACCAGAAGATTTGTTACAATACGAAACCAGACCTTTTAACCCTTACTCTACCTCTTAATTCTCGGGACGAGAATTTCTTGTAGAGGAAGAGAGTTGTATCACCCCAGTAATCAAGCTACAGTGAACTTCCTCTAATTATGCCAAGTCGTCATCATTAACTTGCTAATAGCCATTAAGATCCAAAACCCATTCCAATTCAAAATTCAAATAGCGAGGAAAGATAAAACTTCTTCAAAAAGTTAAACAAAAGTGTTCATTTTATTGCAAATATTAACTAAGTAATTGTCCTGAAGAAACCTACATCAAATGAATTTTTAGTTTGACTATAGAAAAAATTAAAGTCGACCAACAACATTAAACATGGCCATTAAATTCAAAAGGTAATTTCAAACATTTCAAAGTGCCCTGATACTTTGTGTGTTGTTTGGAAATGTTGCCTTGGATTTTTGTGCAAAGTTTTATCTGTAACAAAAAATCGTTTGGTCACTTAATTAAATTCAAAACACGGGCTTCTATGCTTATGCATTGGCGTTGAAGTAAGTTTAGCATGACTTGTGGTGTAGTTTTTGTTTACGTTGTGTCTGCTAAACACCGTATGAATTTACTTCACAATTGCTCTAGTGGGAATTCAAGAGGCCCCTTGCCTCGAAAAGATACTATAGTTGTGCATTTTGCTTCATTTTATTATATTTTCATGAGAAGGACTAGTCGTGTGTGTTTTGTTGTAACGGTGATGTAGGAGGTTTTAGAAGTTTATATGGTTGCTTTTCCTTTGCAGAAGTTTATATGGTTGTTTTTTTTACCGCACATAGACTTTATTTCTCAAATAATAGACATGTCATTTACAAGCAGATGAGAAATAAAATCGGGGATCTCATCATCCCAAGAACTGGAGGATCTAGTAGTAAAAGAGTTCTTTGCTAATTCATCTGCCACCTGATTGGCCTCTTTATAGCAATGTTTGAAGGATATGGACGCAAAGTCCATCATAAGCTGTTTACACTCTGTGATGATAGCTACCTCCGGGCCTAAATAATCATCAACTTGGTTCACCGAGTCCACCGCGAAGGAACAATCTGATTCAATTTCTATGTTGTTGCATCCAATGCGAGTTGCCAAGTACATCCTGTTTCTGATGGCATTTAGCTCAGCTAAGTCAACTCCACTGATGTTTGGAGCAAACCAACTTGCTGCAGCAATAAAATCACCCCGGTCGTCCCGAGCCACAGCACCACAAGCACCTGAAAGTGTTTCATACTGAAAGGAAGCATCAACATTTATCTTCACGATCCCATGTCCTGGTTTCCTCCACATGTGGTCATTCTTCCTTATTGGTCCTTTGGGTATAGTTGACCTGAGGCAATTTGTCGCCAAAACCTTGATGGCTAGTGCAGTTTTTTTCGGTGTTTGGACTTTTACTCCCTTTACTATATGTCGACGCTGCCACCATATATACCATGCTGCTACAACTGCAAGCTCCGCCGTTGGTACCTCCGCATCATTTCCCTGAAGCTTTGATAAAATTTCCATCGTAATAGATCCTGATCTGTCCTCGGCGACACCTTCCCATATGACTTGTAGCAAGCCCAGATGCTCCCAAACATCCGTCGCTCGTCGGCACTTAAATAAGCAGTGTTGAATGTCTTCTGCTCCGACTAAACAAACTGGACATTGAGCTGAGCATGGGATGTTTTGGATTTCTAATACACCAAGCATGGGAGGGCGCCATGCAAAACTTTCCATGCAAAATGTTTTATCTTCCCTGGTATTTTCAGCATCCACATATCCTTCCAAACTGAGTTTATATTTTCTGTACCTTGCCCATCAGCTCGCACCCACTATGCCCCATGTTGATGTTCAAACTCCTTATGATAAGCCGATCGCACAGAAAACGTGCCTGATCGTGTATAGTTCCAAGCCACAAAGTCTTCCGTCAAGTGATAATTGAATGGGATTTGTAATATCCTATGAACATCGACATGAGAGAAAACATCACGAATTAGATCCTCATCCCACTGGCCTGTGTACGGGTTTATTAACTCATCAACCTTTGAAAGCATTGTTGCACCCCTATTCATGATTACTTTCCTTGTGACACCTGATGGAATCCATGGATCATGCCAGATATCAATTTGAGCTCCACTTCCAACACGCCAAATGCAACCCCGCTTAAAAGTCTGGATACCTGTGACAATAGTCTGCCAAGTATAAGAAGAGCCTTTCTTTGGTCCAGCTTTTAATATGTGGCCATCTGGGTAATATTTTGCCCTCAGAACTTGCGCACACAAAGAATCCGGGTTTTGGATTAGTCGCCAGCACTGTTTTGCTAACATAGCAAGATTAAAACTGTGCAAGTCTCTAAAACCCAATCCCCCTTCCTTCTTCGAAATACACAACCTCCACCACGCAAACCAATGCATTTTCTTTTTCTCCTCATTGTCACCCTGCCAGAACCCAGCAATTTCATCAGTGATAGACTTACAAATTCCTTTAGGCAATTTAAAAACTGACATTGCATAAGAAGGTATTGCTTGGGCTACCGACTTTACCAGTAACTCTGTACCTTGCATCGAGAGTGCTTTCTCCTTCCATCCCTTCAACCTCTGGCAAACTCTATCGATCAAGTGCTGGAAACAGTCAGGTCTGTCGACTCCCACCCTTGTAGGGAGACCCAAGTATGTGTCAGATAGAGCTTCTATCTCAATATTTAAATCTCTACACACATTCTCCCTGGTATTGACATTAGTATTAGGACTAAAAAAGATACTCGATTTAGGATTACTAACTACTTGCCCAGAACTAGCACAATATGTGTCAAGAACCCTTTTGAGTGTACTTGCATTATGTGACTCTGCCTTCATTAGGATCAAGGAGTCATCTGCAAACAGTAAATGTGAGATAGGGGGAGCATTTCTACAAACACGGACCCCTTCTAGTCCTCCAATTTCCTGTTCAGGAGCTAATAAGCTTGAAAGACCCTTAGAGCACAAGAGAAATAAATAAGGTGATAATGGGTCGCCCTGTCTGAGCCCTCTCATGGGAGCGAATTCTTCAGTTTCAGTATTATTGAACCGGACCCTATAGCTTACTGAAGATACACACTCCATGATAAGCTCCACCCAATGTGCATGAAATCCCATCCGCAACACTATTTTTTCCAAGAAGCCCCACTCAACACGGTCGTAGGCTTTGTTCATGTCCAGCTTGTTCATGTCCAGCTTCCACTAGTAGAAAAAGGCCCATTTGTCCTGGTTCCAGAGGCCCATTAGCCCCGGTTCTGGAACCGGGACTAAAGGGGTCGGGATTAAAGCCCAAAACCTTTAGTCCCAGTTCACTTACAAACCGGGATAGAAGGGTCTCCACGTGGCCGCTGCGGGGAGCCCAGGCGGGAGGGCCTTTAGTCCCGGTTGGTAACACCAACCGGGACCAAAAGGCATCCACGCGTCAGCATTTGGCAGTAGCTGGGGGTTTTGTTTTTTTTTTTGAAAGGGGGGGGGGGGTTTAGGGGGTTTTGGAGGGTTAATTTAGGGGTTTCATATTGTGTTAGCTAGAAAATAGGGAGAAGTGTCCTCTCTTTCTCCGTGCTTGGTCGACGCTAGTTACTATACGTATAGAGAGATCTCGACACGCTAGCTAGTAAGCAGATGAAGGAACCATTAACTACACAAGATCGTCATGAACATATACAGAGAGAAGTGATCGACCTCTCTTTCTTCGAGAGATTGGTCGAACAACATGTTTTCGTATATCTATCCAACGCTACAAGCTACATATATACAATATAAGATCTCTTACAATCCCTAACATCTAATGTCAAGTTCCACATGGTATTCTCCGGTTGGATTTATGACGTGGTCAAGAAAGAAACCCGCCAATTCCGCTTGAATTGCTCGTATGCGATCATGTGGTAGGAGTTCATCCCGCATCTGCCACATCTAATTTGAAGAAGGGGGTCAATACATATATATGAATGAAACTCAACACACACACTAGTAGAAAAAAGGGCTTTGGTCCAGGCCTGGCCAACCCATTAGTCCCGGTTCAGTGACGAACCGGGACCCAAGGGGGCATATGTCCCGGTTCGTGTGCCCAGAGGGCCGGCCGGGCCTCGTGGGGCATTGGTCCCGGTTCGTCTGGACCCTTTGGTCCCGGTTCCAGAAACGAACCGGGACCAATGGGCCTCGCCCCTAGCCCACATCCATTGGTCCCGGTTCATGGCTGGAACCGGGACCAAAGGAGGTCCTTTGGTCCCAGTTCCAGCCACCAACCGGGACCAATGAGGTGCCTATATATACCCCCTCGCCCGCAAGCAGAGCACTCCACTGCTCTGTTTTTTCTGGCCGGCTAGGGGAGGGCTTTGTGGTGCTCTAGCTCACCTCCTATGCACATGAGGTGTTCGATGAAATGCCCGAGCCACACTACTTAAGCTTTCTTCTCTCCAAGCTCCATTTTCCTCTAGATTTGTTTAGGTTTAGCGGTTCGTCACGTCCCGTCCCCGTCTTCACCGCCGTCGATCGCCCGCGCTGATCTCGTCGCCGGCACCACCGTGGTGAGCCTCTTGTTCTTATCTTCTTTCTAAAAGAGAAAAATTCTTACTTGTATGATTTAGATAGATACTTGTATAATTTTCTTACTTTTATTATTGTTTGTTATTATATAATGTGATGGTTTTGGTATCCGCCCCCGTCGGCCCTCGTCCTGTTTATGATTCGAATGTGGTATATATTATATTTTATAACTATTTGGTTCATTTATTGTTTATGACAATTATGCCAACCAACGTGACATAGATTTTTTTATCTAGGAGGTATGTGAACCGGAAATTCCAACCGACCCTATTGTCGAGAGGTTAAATTTAGTTGAAGAAGAAAACAATTACTTGAAGGAAAAATTGAAAAAAATTGAGGAGGAGAACATGATATTGGAGTTGCATGTTGCGGATGTCGTCGATGATCACAAGATCAAGATGGATGCAATGCGCTTCAAGATTAGAAAGTATAGAAAATATGCCATTCATACCGAGGCTTGGTATTATTATGCCGTTGGATCAATTGTTACCTTGGTTGCCATTATGATCGCACTCGTTGCATTGAAATATTTTACATAGTTTCAATGTATGGTTTAATTAGATGCTCTGTAGAGCTATATGTTGTTCAATGAGAACTATGTATGTACTTTGGTTTTAATGTGATGATGAACTTCTATTAATTTGGTCACTTATCTATTCATGATGTTTTGTAATGGTTTTTGTCACACTTAATTATATATAATGCACGCAGATGAACCGGCAATGGATGTACGGTGACAGACGCACCTCCGAGTACATTAAGGGCATGCATAATTTTCTCGAAGTGGCTGAGGCAAACAAGCAGAATGGTTTTATGTGTTGTCCATGCCCTATATGTGGGAATACGAAGTCTTACTCTGACCGGAAAATCCTTCACACCCACCTGCTTTATAAGGGTTTCATGCCACACTATATTGTTTGGACCAAGCACGGAGAAAGAGGGGTTATGATGGAAGACAGCGAAGAAGAAGAGGATGATGACAACTAGGTGCCCCCTGAATATGGTGATCCTGCAATGGGAGAAGCTGAAGATCAAGAGGAACCAGACGATGTGCCCGATGATGATCTCCGCCGGGTCATTGTTGATGCAAAGAGACAGTGCAAAAGTGAAAAGGAGAAGCTGAAGTTCGATCGCATGTTAGAGGATCACCAAAAAGGGTTGTACCCCAATTGCGAAGATGGCAACACAAAGCTCGGTACCGTACTGGAATTGTTGCAGTGGAAGGCAAAGAATGCTGTTCCTGACAAAGGATTTGAGAAGCTACTGAAAATATTGAAGAAGAAGCTTCCAAAGGATAACGAATTGCCCGACAGTATGTACGCAGCAAAGAAGGTCATATGCCCTCTAGGATTGGAGGTGCAGAAGATACATGCATGCCCTAATGACTGCATCCTGTACCGCGGTGCGTACAAGGATTTGAACGCAAGCCCGGTATGCGGTGCATTGCGGTATAAGATCAGACGAGATTACCCTGGTGATGTTGACGGCGAGCCCCCCAGTTAGAGGGTTCCTGCTAAGGTGATGTTGTATGCTCCTATAATACCATGGTTGAAACATCTGTTCAGAAACAAAGAGCATGCCAAGTTGATGTGATGGCACAGAGAGGACCGTAAGAAAGACGGGAAGTTGAGAGCACCCGCTGACGGGTCGCAGTGGAGAAAAATAGAGAGAAAGTACTGGGAGGAGTTTGCAGGTGACACAAGGAACATATGGTTTGGTTTAAGCGCGGATGGCATTAATCCTTTTGGGGAGCAGAGCAACAATCACAACACCTGGCCCGTGACTCTATCTATCTATAACCTTCCTCCTTGGCTGTGCATGAAGCGGAAGTTCATTATGATGCCAGTACTCATCCAAGGCCCTAACCAACCCGGCAACGACATTGATGTGTACCTAAGGCCATTAGTTGAAGAACTTTTACAACTGTGGAATGGAAACGGTGTACATGTGTGGGATGAGCATAGACAGGAGGAATTTGACCTGCATGCGTTGCTGTTTGTAACCATCAATGATTGGCCTGCTCTCAGTAACCTTTCAGGACAGACAAACAAGGGATACCACGCATGCACACACTGTTTAGCTGACACCGAAAGTATATACCTGGACAAATGCAGGAAGAATGTGTACCTGGGGCATCATCGATTTCTTCCGACCAACCATCAATGTCGAAAGAAAGACAAGCATTTCAAAGGCGAGGCAGATCACCGGAAGAAGCCTGCAATGTGTACCGGCGATCACGTACTTGCTATGGTCAATGATTTACACATAATCTTTGGAAAGGGTCCCGGTGGACTATCTATTCCAAATGACACTGAGGGACGCGCACCCATGTGGAAGAAGAAATCTATATTTTGGGACCTACCCTACTGGAAAGACCTAGAGGTCCGCTCTTCAATCGACGTGATGCACGTGACAAAGAACCTTTGCGTGAACCTGCTAGGCTTCTTGGGCGTGTATGGGAAGACAAAAGATACACCGGAGGCACAGGAGGACCTGCAATGTTTGGACGAAAAAGAAGGCATGCCTCCAAAGCAGTATGAAGGTCCTGCCAGCTATGCTCTTACCAAAGAAGAGAAGGAAATCTTCTTTGAATGCCTGCTCAGTATGAAGGTCCCATCTGGCTTCTCGTCCAATATAAAGGGAATAATAAATATCCTAGAGAAAAAGTTCCAGAACCTAAAGTCTCATGACTGCCACGTGATATGACGCAACTGCTTCCGGTTGCATTGAGGGGGCTTCTACCGGAAAACGTTCGATTAGCCATTGTGAAGCTATGTGCATTCCTCAATGCAATCTATCAGAAGGTGATCGATCCACAAATCCAACTTAGGCTAAGGAGTGATGTGGCGCAATGTCTTGTCAGTTTTGAGCTGGTGTTCCCACCATCCTTCTTCAATATCATGACGCACGTCCTAGTTCATCTAGTCGACAAGATTGTCATTCTGGGCCCTTTATTTCTACACAATATGTTCCCCTTTAAGAGGTTCATGGGAGTCCTGAAGAAATATGTCCGTAACCGCGCTAGGCCAGAAGGAAGAATCTCCATGGGCCATCAAACAGAGGATGTCATTGGGTTTTGTGTTGACTTCATTCCTGGCCTTAAGAAGATTGGCCTCCCTCAATCGCGGTATGAGGGGAGACTGACTGGAAAAGGCACGCTAGGAGGGGACTCAATAATATGTAGGGACGCGCATTCTTTGTCTCAAGCACACTACACAGTTCTACAGAACTCTACCTTGGTGACCCCGTATGTCGATGAACACAAGAACATTCTGCGCTCCAAACACCCAGAGTAGTGTGACGACTAGATTACATGTGAACACATCAGGACTTTCGGCAGTTGGTTGGAAACACGTCTCAGAGGTGACAACACTGTTTCTGATGAGCTGTACTCGTTGCCCAGGGGACCATCTTCGACTGTATTGACTTACAAAGGATACGAGATAAATGGGAATACATTTTACACGATCGCCCGAGATCAAAAGAGCACCAACCAAAACAGCGGTGTCCGCTTTGATGCAGCAACCAAGAGGGGAAAGGACACATATTATGGTTACATAGTGGACATATGGGAACTTGACTACGGCCATGATTTTAAGGTCCCTTTGTTTAAGTGCAAATGGGTCAATATGTCAGGAGGCGGGGTACAGGTAGACCCACATTACGGAATGACAATAGTGGATCTGAACAATCTTGGGTACACAGACGAACCATTCGTCCTAGCCAATGATCTGGCGCAGGTTTTCTATGTGAAGGACATGTCTACCAAAGCGCCACATAGTTCTTTCAGGAAAAAGAGACATCATGGGATTGGAGGGCAAGACAGACATGTCTGAAGATTATGAAAAGTTTCATGAAATTCCTCCCTTCAAAGTCAAGGCTGACCCAAGCACCCTATTAAGCGATGAAGAATATCCATGGTTACGGCGCAATAAGCAAAGGACACAAGCGAAGAAAAAGTGAAGACTTTCTCTCCACAACTATTATGATGATGCCTTTGATCTAGAATATCACTGCAGTTACATGTGAAGAAATGAAATGCCTTTTGTAACAGACGAGTTTCCGTATGAAACCCTGGTACTTCGAAAGAGATTGTCCATTTTGTACACGAAGTGCATCCAGTTTTTGCCGTAACCCTCTCAACTTTTTAGCACATGCTATGTGGGTGAAATGATGATACCATGACAACTTTCAACCTTTTCAGAGTTCATTTGAAGTGCTTTTCAATTTCAGGGTCATATAGCTCAAAAAAATCAGTAAATGCATGAAAAATAACAAATGAAGTCAGAAAGGGTTGAAAATAGATGATGTGGCTTTGAATGGTGCATTTTGAACACACAAAAAGTCTGGAGTTCAAATAAGTTCAAAAAAATAAAATCCCTTTGTAACAGACGAGTTTCCGTATGAAACCCTGATACTTCGAAAGAGATTGTCCGTTTTGTACATGAAGTGCAACCAGTTTTTGCCATAACCCTCTCAACTTTTAGCACATGCTATGTGGGTGAAATGATGATACCATGCCAACTTTCAACCTTTTCAGAGATCATTTGTAGTGCTTTTCAATTTCAGGGTCATATAGTTCAAAAAAATCAGTAAATGCATGAAAAATAACAAATGAATTCAGAAAGGGTTGAAAATTGATGATGTGGCTTTGAATGGTGCATATTGAACACACAAAAATTCTGGAGTTCAAATAAGTTCAAAAAAATGAAATCCCTTCGTAACAGACGAGTTTTCGTTCGAAACCCTGATACTTCGAAAGAGATTGCCCGTTTTGTACGTGAAGTGCATCTAGTTTTTGCCGTAACCCTCTCAACTTTTTAGCACATGCTATGTGGGTGAAATGATGATACCATACCAACTTTCAACCTTTTCAGAGTTCATTTGTAGTGCTTTTCAATTTCAGGGTCATTTAGCGCAAAAAGAATGAACTAATAGCAAAAAGAATGAACTTAAAATAATCAATTAAAGTATTATGTTATGATCAACTAAAACGAAACTATAATATTCTTCAATAGCAAAAAGAATCAACTAAAAAGCTTTTATAAAACTCTAATAGCAAAAGGAATCAACTAAAAAGCTTTTATAAACCTCTAGTATTTTTTAAACTAAAATTATATAAAATTTATGCAACTAAAATTATCAAAGTATTTTCTCTTCAAAACATTAATGGCAAAAAGAATTTTCATAAAGAAATTTTTTGTTAGAAACTTTAATAGCAAACTAGAATAACAAAATCTGTTCTTGATTAAAACAGACATTTAAAATAACCTAAAAATTACCAAATTTAATATAATGATAAACACAATAATATTAAATAGCATGAACAAGAATCACTCAAAAATCTATTTTTATAGCAAAGTTATTCACAAACTAGTGATTCACACAAATTTAAAAGAATTCAAATTTAAACTATTCAAATTTGAAAATTAATGGCACTAACAGAAAGTCTATAATTTTTGTGACCTACCAGCAAAAAGAATCACTGGAAAACTGCAAAAAAAAATAAAGCAAAAAAGAAAACAGAAAAAAAATGCCACCTACTGGGCCACCACGGCCTGCATACAACTAGAAACCTAGCTAGTTGGGCCAGGATTCAGGCCCGCAGAAGGCCCAGCAAGCCCACAGGCATAGCAGTGTCAGATTAGGCCCATAGGCCTGCAGTTCACAGGAGTTCAATAGCGATGAGGCAGTCGAGCTTATAAACCGGTGCGGGGCGCTCTCAACTAGCGAGGTGGGACTAAACTCCCACCACCACGCCACTGTGCAAGCCCATTGGTCCCAGTTGGTGCCACGAACCGGGACCAATGCTCACCTTTGGTCCCGGTTCGTGGCACCAACCGGGACTAAAGGGGGGCATTGGTCCCGGTTGGTGCCACAAACCGGGACCAATGCTCTGGCTATATAAGGTAGCACTTAGAAATTTTCAGTCCTAGTTCATCTTCCCCCCCGACGCCGCGCCGAACAGCACGACGCCGCCAGGCTGCCGGACCGCGCCCTCGCCGTCGCCGACGCGCTCTCCTCCTCGTGCCCTCGCCGACGCCCTCGCCGACGCACCCTTGCCTACGCGCCCTTGCCCGGCCGCGCGCGCCCCTGTGCCCCGGCCCGCCCCCGTCGTCGCCGTCGCAGTCGCCGTCGTCGTCCCCAACCCCGCGCCCGTGCCCCCGCCGGCCTGCTGCCCTGCCCCCAAGCGCGCCCGGCCGCGCGCGCCCCTGCCCCGGCCCGCCCCCACCGTGTGAGCCGCCGCCTCGGCTCTGTGTTTTTTTATATATGTTGATATTTTTTATATGATGAAAATTGTTTTGTTCATATATAATGTATATATATATGTATGTGGTTATGTATGTATGGATGTTCATAAATTTTTTTTGTTCATATATGTATTAATTGTTTTGTTCATAGCATTTTTTTATATGATGATTTTTTTTCATAGCATTTTTGATAGCCATATATATGTATGTGGTTATATGTATGTATATATGGATGTTCATAGAATTTTTTTATATGTATGTGGCTATATGTATATGTCGTTGTCGATATAGCCCCTCCCTGATAACTTCGACATGAGGGGGGGGGGTTCGATATACCCCCTCCCCAATAACATTTTTTTTATATGATGGATTTTTTTCATAGCCATATATATGTATGTGGCTATATGTATGTATGGATGTTCATAGAATTTTTTTATATGTATGTGGCTATATGTATGTCATTGTCGATATAGCCCCTCCCCGATAACTTCGACATGAGGGGGGGGGGTCGATATACCCCCTCCCCGATATTTTTTTTTTCTAAGTTACTAAGGTAAAATGTTCACCCCCCTCTCGATATACCGGACGACCAACTCTCGAGGCCACCCAAACCCTAGAAAAAAAGCGTTGTCGTTCTCCTGCCCCCTCCCGCCCCTACCCGACAAACTCTCGAGGCCACCCAAACCACTAGAAGATAACTCCGGTAACTTCGACATGAGGGGAGACGTCGATCAACCCCCTCTCGCCCGAACAAGTCTATGTATCATTTTATATCATGGTGGACATATATCAAAGTTTGATCATATGTCAAAGTTTGAATTTTGACATATGCAACATTTGATCACATATCAAAGTTTGATCATATGTCAAAGTTTGAATTTTGACATATGCAACATTTGATCATAGGTCAAAGTTTGATCATATGTCAAAGTTTGAATTTTGACATATATATATTTATCAAGAATGCCCCCATTATGAATGTGCACAAGTTGATCCAATTTTTTTTCTGATCTCATCTATATATATATTCTTCTATATGTCACGTTGTCTGTCAAAGTATTGAAGAAATCCATGGCTTCATCATTAGCCGGAAGGAACAGGCGTATGATGCTACGAAGCTCTTCAAAGTTGTTTTGGAACGGAGTTCCGGATAGAATAATTCGCTTTTTGGTACGAATTTCAGCAAAGGCCTTCCAAATAGCGATATTCAGAAGGCCCTTGCTGAACTTCGTACCAAAAAACTAATTATCCTATCCGGGACTCCGTTCCAAAACAATTTTGGAGAGCTTCGTACCATTATGCGCCTGTTACTTCCGGCTAATGATGAAGCCATGGTTTTCTTGAATCCTTTGACACTGACAACGTGACATATAGAAGGGTAGATGAGATCAGGAAAAATATGGACCATTTTCTGCACATCCAGAATGGCGCCATTTTATTAAATCCCTTGTTTGACATTCATGAGAGAGGCGGTCCGGACGTCAGACATTCATGAGAGAACTCCGGTAACTCTTCAACATGAGGGGGGACATCGATCAACCCCCTCTCGCCCGACCAAACCCTAGAAGTGTCGAGGCCACCCCAAACCCTAGAAACGTTGCCAAGGCCACCCCAAACCCTAGAAGCGTCGAGGCCACCCAAATTTACAAAGTTAAAAGAGCGTTGTCGAGGCCACCCCAAACCGTAGAAGCGTCGAGGCCACTAATTAATATTCCTTGTTGTGATTAGCTAGCTAGGTCTATGTTTACCACTCATATATCCATCTCTCATGTTTGTATATTAATTGCCATGTTGTAATATTTGCAGAAACTATGGATCAACAAAGAGACTTGGAAACAGAAGAGTTGTTGGGGGACATCATCCTCGGCGGAGGTGATGCCTTGTCGTATCTCAATGACACCGATTGTCTGGAAGGAGAGGGTGACGGCTCCGGTGATCGAACAATGGAGGAGGAAGGACATGATCATGATGGCTCCGGTGACCGAATGCTGGAGGAAGAAGGAGACCATGATGATTGCTCCGTTGATCGAACGGAGGAGGGAGCTGTTGCAAAGTCCGGCGAGGTATATATATTAATTAAGCTTGTGCTGACTAGCTAATTGATGCATTAATTGTTTTGGTATGTACATATATTAACTCTTCTTTCTTCTTTTAAAGCCCTCCGGATCGAGCCAAACTTCGGTAACAAGACGAGGCCCGAAGAAAAGGTTGCGTCAGGATGAAAGGTTCACGATCACAGCAATCGCGAACGATGGCCAGCCGATTGAACCGAGGCGGACCAAGGATGCATTTTCAGCTCAGTGCGGAGCTATTGTTAGGGACAGCATCCCTATCAGCATCCAGCTATGGAATGAGCCTAAGAAGAACGAAGACCCTCAAGTTTCTTATGTCACCGATAGACAGAAAGATGATCTTTGGACCTCGCTGAAGGCAAATTTCACCCTACCGCCAGAGGAGGATCTGGATAAGCCAGTTATAGAGCCATTGGTCAAGGCGTGTGCTCTTAAGAAGATGGCAGATCAATTCAGGAGGTGGAAGAATGAGTTGAAATCAACGTTTGTCGACAAAGGGAAGACTCTAGAATTCACCGGCTGATTTGAGAAGATAAGAGATCTGTGGCCCGCATTTGTGGCCTACAAGACATCGGACAAGAGTAAGAAGATGTCAGAGACAAATAAGATAAATGCTGCAAAGAAGAAGTTTCACCATCGCACGGGGTCAGGTGGCTACCTCAAAGCCCGGCCGCTATGGGACAAAGCTGAGAATGACCTGCTTGCTAAAGGGGACGAACCAGAGACATTGAACTGGCCAGACCATTCAAGGACTTGGTTCTTCGGGGTTGGGGGAACCTTGGACCCTGAAACAGGGAAGTGCGTTTGGATGGACGAGCAACTTGCAATACCCGTCAAGAAGCTTCAGAAGTGTATCACCGCAGCGCAGCAAGGGACGTTCATTCCCGACAGAGAGAATGACGAGCTGACCGAGGCCCTCGGGAATCCTGAGCACCCTGGATGAACATGTGGCATGCCAGGCTCCGTTGCGTGGAAGGTTGCGTTTCCCGGCACAGGTAGTTACAAAACCCGGGAGAGGAAGAGGAAACTGGAGCAGAGTGAACTGCAGAAGCTGAATGCAAGGGTACAAAAGCTAGAGGAACAAGTTCAGAGCCAGCGAGCTGCCGGAGCTACCCGAGAAGCTACCCCGCCATCTCAGCGGAGAAGCAGCGTGGCTTCCACCGAGCTCGTTCAGCAGCCTGACTTCACGGCTCCTAGCTACCCCGTGGATGCTATCACGGAGGCTCAACATTGCCAGCTTATGACGCAATGGTAGAACCTCAAAGTCAAGGCGGCTGTCGGCTCTGTTGCACCTCCTCAACCCGACGGAACTTTTCACTGCCGTCCGATTCCACAAGGCTATGCTGTTGTGATGGTGGATGAAGTAACGAAGGGATTTGAGGAGCTCGAGCTTGACCACCCTACAGGTGAAGGGGATACTCAGCTGGGTCTTGCTCTGAAGACTCCATGTCTATGGCGGAAGGAGCACATCAAGCTTCCGAACTGGACGCCTCCGCCTCCGGTGAGTCAGGGCACTCGGCCTCCTCCTCCTCCTCCTCCGGTGAGTGATCAGGGCACTCCGCCTCATTCTCCGGCTGCTCCGGCGCATGAGGGCGGCACTCTGCCTCCTTCTCTGCCTGCTCCGGCGCGTCCGAGTAGCCCACCTCCTCCTCCGCCTCGTCAGCAATGGCGGAAGACAGAAGCCGCCACTCCGGCTGCTCCGACGCGTCGGAGCACTCTGCCTCCTTCTACTACTCGTCAGCAGCAACGGAAGAGAAACGCCGCCGCTCTGGCGTCTAGCAGTACAGCCAGAGGCGGGAGGCAATACAAATTTGGTCCATCTCTCAAGCCTCTAGAGAAGTTACCATACGGGATGGTCAAGGAGGAAAACGCGGAGATCTGTAAAGCCCAAGTGAGGGACTTTTTTGCAAAGAAACGTCCACCTCCGAAGGAGAAGATAGATCCGGTGAAAGCGAAGCGCACTCTCGATGCCCTGAAGCGACCACCACCATCTCCGCCGCAAACCAACTATGAGCACATTATTGAAAGGACATATCAGGAAGCGGAGCGGTTGGGAAGTACTTGCAGTGATCGAAGGTTAGCCGAACGAAGAAGTGGGAAAAAATTCCCCAGCTCGGCGAACAAGCGAACCAATCGTTCCCCTCGCTCAAGGTGTCTACCGATATCGTCACTAATCATCCAGGGATGGTGCTCGGTACCAATCCTGCAGATTACCAGCCCGACGATGCACATTTTGATATAATGGAGGTGGACGAACACAAATACCGGCACGGGAAGCCTCTCGTCAAACCTGGTCATCGTCCTCTAACAACGATGATGCAAAGATTCCATGAGTGGTACATGGACACCTGCAAGGAGTCTGGGACGGATACTTTGACGCTGAGAGTTAAAGAGGAGCACGACCTCGTTGGAATTGATCTGTTGTCTGTTCCATTTGAGGAGTTCTTCCAGTTTTTCAATCAAAAGGCCCTCGATAAAATAATTGTCACTTGCTACTGTCTGTAAGTACTACTTCTGTAATTCAGTCTCTATATATAGCTCAGCTCTTTAATTGCATGTATATATAATTGTCCTCACTATATTATGCAGATTGAAGATCGTCGAATGCAGAAAAGCACAAATCTATGATATTGGGTTCATTAAAACAAATCTCATAGATGAATGGACGGTTAAATATAATGCCAAAGAAACCGAGGCCAACTTGCTACAATCATTGCTTCTAAATCAAAACAAAGATAAAATACTCTTTCCTTATAACTTCAAGTGAGTGTTACTATCTTGTGCATATTCGGTTTCCCTTACTACTCGAGGTTATAGTAATGTAATTGATGAGTTATGCATGCGTGCGCAGCTTCCACTTTATTCTCCTAGAGATTAAGCTTGAGCAGGGACTAGTAACCGTCTTAGACTCGAGATGAAAAGATCCCAAGGAGTATGCGGCCATGACTAAAATGCTCGAGAAGTAAGTTCAATCGATCGTTATCGCACCATATCGGCAACTTTGTTCATTTCCTGATATCAAGTAATTGTTTTCCTTGTCTGGCAGGGTCTGGAAAGAGTTCACCGCTAAAGCTCTGGGACTGCCGGGGGAGCTCCGATTTACACACCCGAAAGTAAGTACTACTAGCTAGTTCCGCGCATCTCCCATTGATTCTAGCTAGTTTCATCAATACCATTTAGCATGCTTGCTTATCAGCTTGATTGACCTCTATTTCTTGTAAAGTGGTTGTGGCAGGAAGGCGGGACTGATTTTTGTGGATACTACATTTGCTAGTTCATCTGCCACACGACTTGTGAGCGGGGCTACTCTGAAAAACAATATGAAGTGCGTAAGCAATAATATTCACAATTTTATTTTATTACCATCATTTGTGTTGAGTTTCATTCATATATATGTATTGACCCCCTTCTTCAAATTAGATGTGGCAGATGCGGGATGAACTCCTACCACAAGATCGCATAAAAGCAATTCAAGAGGAATTGGCGGGATTCTTTCTTGACCACGTCATCAATAAAGCCAGAGAATACCATGTGGAACTTGACATCAGATGTTAGGGATTGTAAGAGATCTTATATTGTATATATGTAGCTAGTAGCGTCGCATAGATATACGAAAACTTGTTGTTCGACCAATCTCTCGGAGAAGGAGGAGGTCGATCACTTCTCTCTGTATATATATGTTCATGACGATCTTGTATACTTAATGGTTTCCTTCATTTCCTTACTAGCTAGTGTGTCGTGAGTTCTCTCTATACGTATTGTACGTAGCGTCGACCAAGCACAGAGATAAGAGAGGTCACTTCTCTCTATTACCTAGCTAACACAATATATACCCTACAAAACCCCCAAACCCCCCCCCCCCCTTTCAGAAAAAAAAAACCCAGCCCCTGAACTGCTGACGCGTGGAGGCTTTTTGGTCCCGGTTTGTGCTACCAACCGGGACAAAAGGCCCTCCTGCTTGGGCAAGCCGCAGCGACTATGTGGAGCCCCATCTATCCCGGTTCGTAGGCAAACCAGGACTAAAGGTATTGGGCTTTAGTCCCGACCCTTTAGTCTCGGTTCCAGAACCGGGACAAATGGGCCTCTGGAACCGGGACAAATGGGCCTTTTTCTACTAGTGACAAATGATGGTAATAAAATAAAATTGTGAATATTATTGCTTACGCACTTCATATTGTTTTTCAGAGTAGCCCCGCTTAGAGGTCGTCGCGTTGTAGATGAACTCGCAAATGTAGTATCCACAAAAATCATTCCCGGCTTCCTGCCACCAGCACTTTGCGAGAAATAGAGTTCAATCAAACTGATAATCAAGCATTATAAATGGTATTGATGAAACTAGAATCAATGGGAGATGCGCGGAACTGGCTAGTAGTACTTACTTTTGGGTGTGTAAATCGCAGCTCCCTCGGCAGTGGCGGAATAATTTCGGTGAAGTCTTTCCAAACCCTGCCAGACAAAGAAAATAATTACTTGATATTAGGAAATGAACAAAGTTGCCGATATGGTGCGATAATGATCGATTGAACTTACTTCTGGAGCATTTTAGTCATGTCCGCATACTCCTGGGGATCTTTTCGTCTCGAGTCTAAAAGGGTTACTACTCCCCGCTCAAGCTTAATCTCTAGCAGAATAAAATGGAAGTTGCGCACGCATGCATAACTCATTAATTACATTACTATAACCTCGAGTAATAAGGGAAACCGAATATGCACAAGACAGTAACACTCACTTGAAGTTGTAAGGAAAGAGTATTTTCTCTTTGTTTTAATTTTTAAGCAACGATTGTAACAAGTTGTCCTCGGTTTCTGTGACATTCTTTTGAACCGTCCATTCATGTATGATATTTGGGTTAATGAACCCAATGTCATAGATTTGTGCTTTTCTGCATTCGACGATCTTCAATCTACATAATATAGTGAGGATAATTATATATACATGCAATGAAAGAGCTGAGCTATATATAGAGACTTAATTACATAAGTAGTACTTACAGACAGTAGCAAGTCACGAGTGTTTTGTCGAGGGCCTTTTGATTGTATAATTAGAATAACTCGTCAAATTCAACAGACAACTGATCCATTCCAACGAGGTCGTGCTCCTCTTTAATTCTCAGCGTCAAAGTATCCTTCCCAGACTCGCTGCAGGTTTTCATGTACCATTCATGGAATCTTCACATCATCGTTGTTAGAGGAGGATGATCAGGTTTGACGAGAGGCTGCCCGTACTGGTATCTGAATTCATCCACCTCCATTATTTTAAAATCTACATCATCGCTCAGGTAATCAGCAGGATTGGTACTGGGCACCATCCCCGGCTGATTAGCAACGATGTCGCCAGACACCTTGAGCGGGGGGCACGATTGGTTTGCCTGTTTGCCGAGCTGGGGAATTTTTTTCCCACTTCTTCGTTCTGCTAACCTTGCATGCATGCAAGTACTTCCCGACCGCTCCGCTTCCTTATATGTCCTTTCAATAATGCGCTCATAGTTGGATTGCGGAGGAGACGGTGGTGGTCGCTTCAGGGCATCGATAGTGCGCTTCCGTTTCACCGGATCTATCGTCTCCTTCGGAGGTGGAGGTTTTCGTGCAAAATGTTCATGCACTTCGGCAGCACTGATTTTCGCGGTTTCCTCATCGGTCCTCTCATATGGTAACTTTTCCAGAGGCTTGAGAGATTGACCGTCTCTGAATTGCTTCCCGCCTCTGCTTGTACTACTAGCCGCCGGAGCGGCGGCGGCTCTCTTTCGCCGTTGCTGACGAGGCGGAGGAGGAGGCGGAGTGCTCCGACGAGCCGGAGGAGGCGGAGTGCCCTCACGCGCCGGAGGAGGCGGAGAAGGAGTGCCCTCACGCGCCGGAGGAGGCGGAGGAGTGCTCTGACTCGCCGGAGGAGGAGGAGGCGGAGGCGTCTAGTTCGGAAGCTTGATGTACTCCTTCCGCCATAGACATGTAGTCCTTAGAGCATAAACCAGCTGAGTCTCCCCTTTACCTGTAGGGTGGTCAAGCTCGAGCTCGTCAAATCCCTCCATTACTTCATCCACCATCACAACAGCATAGCCATGTTGAATCGGACAGCAGTGTAAAGTTCCATCAGGTTGAGGAGGTGCAACAGAGCCTACAACCGCCTTCAAGGTGAGGTTCCGACATTTCGTCATAAGCTGGCAATGTTGAGCCTCCGTGATAGCATCCACGGGGTAGCTAGGAGCCATGAAGTCAGGCTGCTGAACGAGCTCCGTCGAAGCCACGCTGCTTCTCCGCTGAGATGGTGGGGTAGCTTCTGGGGTAGATTCGTGCCGCTGAGATAGTTGGTCGGCAGCTCGCAGGCTCTCAACTTGTTCCTCCAGCTTTAGTACTCTTGCATTGAGCTTCTACATTTCGCTCAGCATCTGTTTCCTCTTCCTCTCCCGGGTTTTGTAACCGTCTGCGCCGGGAAACCCAACCTTCCACGCAACGGAGCCTGGCGTGCCTCGTGTTCATCTAGGGTGCTCAGGATTCCCGAGGGCCTCAGTCAGCTCGTCCTTCTCTCTGTCGGGAATGAACGTCCCTGCCTGCGCTGCGGCGATATACTTCTGAAGCTTCTTGATGGGTATTGCAAGTTGCTCGTCTGTCCAACGGCACTTCCCTATTTCAGGGTCCAAAGTTCCCCCAACCCCGAAGAACCAAGTCCTTGAACGGTCAGGCCAGTTCAATGTCTCTGGTTCGACCCCTTTAGCAATCAGGTCATTCTTAGCTTTGTCCCACAACGGCCGAGCTTTGAGGTAGCCGCCTGACCCCGTGCGATGGTGATATAGCTTCTTTGCAACATTTGTCTTGTTTATCTTTGACATTTTCTTACTCTTGTCCGATGTCTTGTAGGCCACAAATGCGGGCTAGTGATCTCTTATCTTCTCAAATCGACCGGTGAATTCTGGAGTCTTCCCTTTATCGACAAATGTTGATTTCAACTCATTCTTCCACCTCCTGAATAGATCTGCCATCTTCTTAAGAGCGCCTTGACCAGTGGCTCTATAACAGGCTTATTCGGATCCTCCTCTGGCGGTAGGGTGAAATTTGCCTTCAGCGAGGTCCAAAGATCATCTTTCTGTGTATCAGTGACATAAGAAACTTGATCGTCTTCGTTCTTAGGCTTATTCCATAGCTGGATGCTGATCGGGATATTGTCCCTAACAATAGCTCCGCACTGAGCAAAAAATGCTTCCTTGGTCTGCCTGGGTTCAATCGGTTGGCCATCGTCCGCGATTACTGTGATCGTGAACCTTTCATCCTGGCGCAACCTTTTCTTCGGGCCTCGTCTCATTACCAAAGTTTGGCTCGATCCGGAGGGCTATAAAAAAAGAAAGAAGAGTTAATATATGTACATACCAAAACAATTAATGCATCAACTAGCTAGTCAGCACAGGATTAATTAATATATATACCTCGTCGGACTTTGCAACAGCTCCCTCCTTCGTTCGGTCACTGGAGACATCATGATCATGTCTTTCCTCCTCCATTGTTCGATCACTAGAGCCTTCATCCTCTCCTTCTAGACCATCGGTGTCGTTGAGAAACGACAAGACATCACGTCCGTCGCGGATTATGTCCCCCAACAACTCTTCTTGTTCTAATTCTCTTTGATCCATAGTTTCTGCAAATATTACAACATGGCAATTAATATACAAACATGAGAGATGGATATATTAGGGGCAAACATAGACCTAGCTAGCTAGCTAATCACGACAAGGAATATTAATTAGTGGCCTCGACGCTTCTACCGTTTGGGGTGGCCTCGACAACGCTTCTAGGGTTTGGGGTGGCCTCGACAACGCTCTTTTAACTTGGTAAATTTGGGTGGCCTCGACGCTTCTAGAGTTTGGGGTGGCCTCGGCAACGCTTCTAGGGTTTGGGGTGGACTCGACGCTTCTAGGGTTTGCTCGGGCGAGAGGGGGTTGATCAAAAGTTGCATATGTCAAATGTTGCATATGTCAAAATTCAAACTTTGACATATGATCAAACTTTGATATATGATCAAATGTTGCATATGTCAAAATTCAAACTTTGACATATGATGAAACTTTGATATGTGTCCACCACGATATAAAAAGATACATAGACTTGTTCGGGCGAGAGGGGGTTGATCGACGTCCCCACTCATGTCGAAGTTACCGGAGTTTTCTTCTAGTGGTTTGGGTGGCCTCGAGAGTTTGTCGGGTAGGGGCGGAGGGGGTAGGAGATTGACAACGCTTTTTTTCTAGGGTTTGCGTGGCCTCGAGAGATGGTCGCCCGGTATATCGATAGGGGGGTGAACATTTTACCTTAGTAACTTAGAAAAAAATGTTATCGGGGAGGGGGTATATCGACCCCCCCTCATGTCGAAGTTATCGGGGAGGGGGTATATCGACCCCCCCCCTCATGTCGAAGTTATCGGGGAGGGGGTATATCGACAACGACATACATACATGGAAAAAAATGATATCCATCTATACAACATAGCCACATACATATATACATGGAAAAAAAATGCTATTTAAAAAAATACATATATGAACAAAAAAATGCTATGAACAAAAAAATTAATACACATATGAACAAAAAAATACATATATGAAGAAAAAAAATGCTATGAACAAAAAAAATTCTAAGTGATTGCTAAACTGTTATGCTTCATGTCTAAGTCAATGAACAACATGAAATTTTCTAAGTGAATGAACAACTCTGAATTTTTTAACATGTACTCCTACAACATGAAAATTTCTAAGTGATTGCTAAACTGTTTGCTAAACTTTTATGCTTCATTTATAGGAAGATCAATTGTCCAATATTACTATGTTCGCGATATGAGGCATTGGACATTATCTAGATCATATGCCTCAAAATTAAAGGAAAAACTCCTCTCACAACTATCCGCGGTGCCCAACAATATGAAATCATTCACTAAGATTGATGTTGGACTCGACTAAATATGCACTCCATAGTCCAATCAAGTATATAAGCCCGCGGTGATCAAACACATACAAGTTACAAAAATTTCTATGCTCACAAAAATATAAGGCCGAGGGGAATTGAAGTTATCGGGGTTATGTTTATACAACAAATGGACATCTCATACATCTCATCTCATCTCATTTCATCTCATCTAAAAAAACAGAGCACATCTAAAAAAGTACATACATACATACAAGGAAAAAAATTGCTATGAACAAAAAATATCTATGAACAAAAAAAAACATCATATATGAACATTTTCTATATCCATCCATACATACATACATACATTGAAAAAAAATGCAATGAACAAAAACATCAGTAGTAATTATTTTTATAATGATTTGTCCTCAAAAAATTCTTTTATTAGTATTTTCAAACTCTAGAATGACCATGTTGCACTAGAACTATTTCAAATAATTCTTTTCAAATGACACAAATTTTTTGAGAAGTCCTCTGATGCCTATAGATCATTTTTATGCAAAACCCCACTTTGGTCATTTGAAAATTTTGAGCACAACTTCCATTTTTCAATTTTGGTCCAATCTTGGCATTGAACTACAACCCTATTTTTCCTTGCTAAAAATTTCTGAAAAAATTACTCCAACTTCATGACAGTACCCACACTCCATTTCACCAAAAACCTTCTGATCCATAGTTCAAATTTTTCAAATTTTGTTCAAATGAAATTTACCAGATTCAAATTCCTTGCTGAAAACCTATACTAAACCACTCCAAAAATTCTGAAATTTTGCCATCACCTTTGTCTTGCATCAGTACCTCACCACAAAAAAATTCAGAAATTTCAAAAATGCCCAATGCCATCTAGCATTTCATCAAACACCTTCTATGCAGAGAAAGGCCGGGCTCGGGGGCACGCGAAAACGGGGAGCAGGGGACCATGGGAAAGGGGGGGGGCTCACTGGGGGGGCGGCGATGGCTGGAGGCCGGCGGGCTCGGAGCGGCACGCAACGACGGCGACGAGGACGGCGGGCTCGGGGCGGCACGCTGCGACGGGGACGAGGACGGTGGGCCCGGGGAGGCGACGGGGACGGGGACAAGGATGGCGGGCTCGGGGATGCCGGCGACGAGGACGGCGGGCTCGAGGAGGCGACGATGCGGTCCGGCAGCCTAGCGGCGTCGAGGTGTTCGTTGGCGCCGTCGGGGGAGAGAGCGCAGGATCGAAGAAATGAATGGAAATTTTCACAAGTGCTGCTTATATACATGAAGCATTGGTCCTGGTTCGTGGCACCAACCGGTACCAATGCCCCCCTTTAGTCCCAGTTTGTGGCACCAACCGGGATCAAAGGTCTCTTTTCGTCAGCCCATAGGGCGGGAAGCAGAGACCGTTGGTCCCGGTTGGTGGCACAAACCGGGACCAAAGGGTGGCATTGGTCCCGGTTGGTGCCATGAACCGGGACCAAAGGTGGGCATTGGTCCCGGTTCGTGCCACCAACCGGGACCAATAGCCTGTGCCTTGCACAGCCGCGGTGGATGTTTAGTCCCACCTCGCTAGCTGAGGAGCTTCGGCACCAGTTTATAAGCACGGCTGTGCCTCCCCTTTCGAACTCCTCTCTATTGCAGGCCTACTGGCCTAAACGTTTCTCTGCCTGTGGGACTACTGTGCCTTCTGCGGGCCTGAATCTTGGCCCACCTGGCGGGTTGGGTTTCTAGTCGTATTCAGGCCGTGGTGGCCCAGTAGGCGGCATTTTTTTATTTTTTTTCATTTTTTGTTTTTTTGCATTATTTATTTTCTTTTGTTTTTTGCTTTATTTTTTTAATTCTTTTTCCTGTTAGGTCACAAAAATTATAAACTTTCTGTTAGTGCCATTAGTTTTCAAATTTGAATAGTTTAAATTTGAATTCTTTGAAATTTGTGTGAATCACTAGTTTGTGAATAACTTTACTATAAAAATAGACTTTTGAGTGATTCTTTTTCCTGCTATTTATATTACTGTGTTTTATCATTATATTCAAAAACAGATTTGTTATTTTGTTTGCTATTAAAGTTTCTAACAAAAAAATTCTTTATGAAAATTCTTTTTGCTATTAATGTTTTGAACAAAAAATACTTTGATAATTTTAGTTGCATAAATTTTTATAATTTTAGTTTTCTAGTTGATTCTTTATAATTTTTTTATAAATTATTTATAAATTTTGTGCTATTATGGTTTTATAAAAGCTTTTTAGTTGATTCTTTTTGCTATTGAAGAATATTATAGTTTTGTTTTAGTTGATCATAACAGAATATTTTTAGTTTCATAAAAGTTTTCTAGTTCATTCTTTTTGCTATTAGTTCATTCTTTGAGCTAAATGACCCTGAAATTGAAAAGCACTACAAATGAACTCTGAAAAGGTTGAAAGTTGGCATGGTATCATCATTTCACCCACATAGCATGTGCTAAAAAGTTGAGAGGGTTACGGCAAAAACTGGATGCACTTCGTGTACAAAATGGACAATCTCTTTTGAAGTATTAGGGTTTCGGACGAAAACTCATCTGTTACAAAGGGATTTCATTTTTTTGAACTTATTTGAACTCCAGACTTTTTGTGTGTTCAAAATGCACCATTCAAAGCCACATCATCAATTTTCAACCTTTTTTGACTTCATTTGGTATTTTTCATGCATTTACTGATTTTTTTAGCTAAATGACCCTGAAATTGAAAAGCACTACAAATGAACTCTAAAAAGGTTGAAAGTTGGCATGGTATCATCATTTCACCCACATAGCATGTGCTAAAAAGTTGAGAGGGTTACGGCAAAAACAGGATGCACTTCGTGTACAAAATGGACAATCTCTTTCGAAGTATCTGGGTTTCGGACGAAAACTTATCTGTTACAAAGGGATTTTATTTTTTTGAACTTATTTGAACTCCAGACTTTTTGTGTGTTCAAAATGCACCATTCAAAGCCACATCATCAAGTTTCAACCTTTTCTGACTACATTTGGTATTTTTCATGCATTTACTGATTTTTTTGAGCTAAATGACCTTGAAATTGAAAAGCACTATAAATGAACTCTGAAAAGGTTGAAAGTTGGCATGGTATCATCATTTCACCCACATAGCATGTTATAAAAAGTTGAGAGGGTTACGGCAAAAACTGGATGCACTTCGTGTACAAAACGGACAATCTCTTTCGAAGTATTAGGGTTTCATACAAAAACTCATCTGTTACAAAAGGCATTTCATTTCTTCACATGTAACTGCAGCGATATTCTAAATCAAAGGCATCATCATAATAGTTGTGGAGAGAAAGTCTTCACTTTTTCTTCGCTTGTGTCCTTTGCCTATTGCGCCGTAACCATGCATAATCTTCATCGTTTAACAGGGTGCTTGGGTCAGCCTTGACTTTGAAGGGAGAAATTTCATGAAACTTTTCAAACTAGTAGAAAACAGGGCTTTGGTTCGGGCCAGCCCATCCCATTAGTCCCGGTTCATTCACGAACCGGGACCCATGGGGGGCATACGTCTCCGTTCATTCGCCCAGGGGGCCGGCCGGGGCCTCGTGGGCATTGGTCCCGGTTCGTCTGGACCCATTTGTCCCGGTTCCTGGCACGAACCGGGACCAATGGGCCTCGCTCCTAGCCCACATCCATTGGTCCCGGTTCGTGGCTTGAACCGGGACAGAAGGGGGGCCTTTAGTCCCGGTTCCACACACGAACCGGGACCAATGAGGTGGATATATATACCCCATCACCGGCGAGCAGAGCACTCCACACTGCTCTGTTTTTTCTGGCCGGCGAGGGGAGAGCTTTGTGGTGCTCTAGCTCACCTCCTATGCACATGAGGTGTTTGATGAAATGCCCGAGCCACACTAGTTAAGCTTTCTCCTCTCGAAGCTCGACCTTCAAGCTCCATTTTCCTCAAGATTTGTCTAGGTTTAGCGGTCCGTCACATCCCGTCCCCGTCTTCACCGCCGTCGATCGCCCGCACCGATCTCGTCGCCGGCATAACCGTGGTGAGCCTCTTGTTCTTATCTTCCTTCTAAAAGAAAAAAAATTCTTACTTGTATGATTTAGATAGATACTTGTCTAATTTTCTTAATTTTATTATTGTTTGTTATTATATAGTGCGATGGTTTTGGTATCCGCCCCGTCGGCCCTCGTCCTGTCTATGATTCGGATGTGGTATATATTATATTTTATAACTATTTGGTTCATTTATTGTTTATGACAATTATGCCGACCAACGTGACATAGATTTTTTTATCTAGGAGGTATGTGAACCGGAAATTCCAACCGACCCTATTGTCGAGAGGTTAAATTTAGTTGAAGAAGAAAACAATTACTTGAAGGAAAAATTGAAAAAAATTAAGGAGGAGAAGATGATATTGGAGTTGCATGTTGCGGATGTCGTCGATGATCACAAGATCAAGATGGATGCAATGCGCTTCAAGATTAGAAAGTATAGAAAATATGTCATTCACACCGAGGCTTGGTATCATTATGCCGTTGGATCAATTTTTACCTTGGTTGCGATTATGATCGCATTTGTTGTTGCATTGAAATGTTTTACATAGTTTCAATGTATGGTTTAATTAGATGCTCTGGAGAGCTATATGTTGTTCAATGAGAACTATGTATGTACTTTGGTTTTAATGTGATGATGAACTTCTACTAATTTGGTCACTTATCTATTCAAGATGTTTTGTAATGGTTTTTTACACACTTAGTTATATATAATGCACGCAGATGAACCGGCAATGGATGTACGGTGACAGACGCACCTCCGAGTACATTAAGGGCGTGCATAATTTTCTCGAAGTGGCTGAGGCAAACAAGCAGAATGGTTTTATGTGTTGCCCATGCCCTATATGTGGGAATATGAAGTCTTACTCTGACCGGAAAATCCTTCACACCCACCTGCTTGAGAAGGGTTTCATGCCACACTATAATGTTTGGACCAGACACGGAGAAATAGGGGTTATGATGGAAGACAGCGAAGAAGAAGGGGACGATGACAACTATGTGCCCCCTGAATACGGTGATGCTGCAACGGGGGAAGCTGAAGATCAAGAGGAACCAAACGATGTGCCCGATGATGATCTCCGCCGGGTCATTGTTGATGAAAGGAGACAGTGCGAAAGTGAAAAGGAGAAGCTGAAATTCGATCGCATGTTAGAGGATCACCAAAAAGGGTTATACCCCGCCTTGACTTAGAAGGGAGGAATTTCATGAAACTTTTCATAATCTTCAGACATGTCTGTCTTGCCCTCCAATCCCACGATGTCTCTTTTTCCTGAAAGAACTATGTGGCACTTTGGCTCATCGTATGATGTATTCGCTTCCTTATCTTTTCTTTTTCTCGGTTTGGTAGACATGTCCTTCACATAGAAAACCTGCGCCACATCATTGGCTAGGACGAATGGTTCGTCTGTGTACCCAAGATTGTTCAGATCAACTGTTGTCATTCCGTACTGTGGGTTTACCTGTACCCCGCCTCCTGACAGATTGACCCATTTGCACTGAAACAAAGGGACCTTAAAATCATGTCCATAGTCAAGTTCCCATATGTCCACTATGTAACCATAATATGTGTCCTTTCCCCTCTTGGTTGCTGCATCAAAGCAGACACCGCTGTTTTGGTTGGTGCTCTTTTGATCTTGGGCGATCGTGTAAAATGTATTCCCATTTATCTCGTACTCTTTGTAAGTCAATACAGTCAAAGATGGTCCCCTGGCCAACGAGCACAGCTCATCAGAAACAGTACTGTCACCCCTGAGACGTGTTTGCAACCAACTGCCGAAAGTCCTGATGTGTTCACATGTAATCCAGTCGTCACATTGCTCCGGGTGTTTGGAGCGCAGAATGTTCTTGTGTTCATCGACATACGGGGTCACCAAGGTAGAATTCTGTAGAACTGTGTAGTGTGCTTGAGACCAGGAATGCCCGTCCCTACATATTATTGAGTCCCCTCCTAGCGTGCCTTTTCCAGTCAGTCTCCCCTCATACCTTGATTGAGGGAGACAAATCTTCTTAAGGTCAGGAATGAAGTCAACACAAAACCCAATGACATCCTCTGTTTGATGGCCCATGGAGATGCTTCCTTCTGGCCTAGCGCGGTTACGGACATATTTCTTTAGGACTCCCATGAACCTCTCAAAGGGGAACATATTGTGTAGAAATACAGGGCCCAGAACGACAATCTCGTCGACTAGATGAACTAGGACGTGCGTCATGATATTGAAGAAGGATGGTGGGAACACCAGCTCGAAACTGACAAGACATTGCACCAAATCACTCCTTAACCTTGGTAGGATTTCTGGATCGATCACCTTCTGCGAGATTGCATTGAGTAATGCACATAGCTTCACAATGGCTAATCGAACGTTTTCCGGTAGAAGCCCCCTCAATGCAACCGGAAGCAGTTGCGTCATAATCACGTGGCAGTCATGAGACTTTAGGTTCTGGAACTTTTTCTCTGGCATATTTATTATTCCCTTTATATTCGATGAGAAGCCAGACGGGACCTTCATACTGAGCAGGCATTCAAAGAAGATTTCCTTCTCTTCTTTGGTAAGAGCGTAGCTGGCAGGACCTTCATACTGCTTTGGAGGCATGCCATCTTTTTCGTGCACACGTTGTTGGTCCTCCTGCGCCTCCGGTGTATCTTTTGTCTTCCCATACACGCCCAAGAAGCCTAGCAGGTTTACGCAAAGATTCTTCGCCACATGCATCAGGTCGATTGAAGAGCGGACCTCTAGGTCTTTCCAGTAGGGTAGGTCCCAAAATATAGATTTCTTCTTCCACATGGGTGCGCGTCCCTCAGTGTCATTCGGAACAGATAGTCCGCCGGGACCCTTTCCAAAGATTACTTATAAATCATTGACCATAGCAAGTATGTGATCACCGGTACGGATGGCGGGCTTCTTCCGGTGATCTGCCTCGCCTTTGAAATGCTTGCCTTTCTTTCGACATTGATGGTTGGTCGGAAGAAATCGACGATGCCCCAGGTACACATTCTTCCTGCATTTGTCTACGTATATACTTTCGGTGTCATCTAAACTGTGCGTGCATGCGTGGTATCCCTTGTTTGTCTGTCCTGAAAGGTTACTGAGAGCAGGCCAATCATTGATAGTTACAAACAACAACGCATGCAGGTCAAATTCCTGTTGTTTATGCTCATGCCACACACGTACACCGTTTCCATTCCACAGCTGTAAAAGTTCTTCAACTAATGGCTTTAGGTACACATCAATGTCGTTGCCGTGTTGCTTAGGGCCTTGGATGAGAACTGGCATCATAATGAACTTCCGTTTCATGCACAGCCAAGGGGGAAGGTTATAGATACATAGAGTCACGGGCCAGGTGCTGTGATTGCTGCTCTGCTCCCCAAAAGGATTAATGCCATCCGCGCTTAAACCAAACCATACGTTCCTTGCGTCACCTGCAAAGTCCTCCTAGTACTTTCTCTCGATTTTTCTCTACTGCGACCCGTCAGTGGGCGCTCTCAACTTCCCGTCTTTCTTACGGTCCTCTCTGTGCCATCGCATCAACTTGACAAGCTCTTTGTTTCTGAACAGATGTTTCAACCGTGGTATTATAGGAGCATACCACATCACCTTGGCAGGAACTCTCTTCCTGGGGCGCTCGCCATCAACATCACCAGGGTCATCTCGTCTGATCTTATACCGCAATGCACCGCATACCGGGCATGTGTTCAAATCCTCGTACGCACTACGGTAGAGGATGCAGTCATTAGGGCATGCATGTATCTTCTGCACCTCCAATCCTAGAGGGCATACAACCTTCTTTGTTGCGTACGTACTGTCGGGCAATACGTTATCCTTTGGAAGCTTCTTCTTCAATATTTTCAGTAGCTTCTCAAATCCTTTGTCAGGTACACCATTCTCTGCCTTCCACTGCAGCAATTCCAGTGTGGTACCGAGCTTTGTGTTGCCATCTTCGCAATTGGGGTACAACCCTTTTTTGTGATCCTCTAACATGCGATCGAACTTCAACTTCTCCTTTTCACTTTCGCATTGTCTCTTTGCATCAACAATGACCCGGCGAAGATCATCATCGGGCACATCGTCTGGTTCCTCTTGATCTTCAGCTTCCCCCGTTGCAGCATCACCATATTCAGGGGGCACATAGTTGTCATCATCCTCTTCTTCTTCGCTGTCTTCCATCATAACCCCTCTTTCTTCGTGCTTGGTCCAAACATTATAGTGTGGCATGAAACCCTTATAAAGCAGGTGGGTGTCAAGGGTTTTCGAGTCAGAGTAAGACTTCGTATTCCCACATCTAGGCCATGGACAACACATAAAACCATTCTCTTTGTTTGCCTCAGCCACTTCGAGAAAATTATGCACGCCCTTAATGTACTCGGAGGTGCGTCTGTCACCGTACATCCATTGCTGGTTCATCTGCGTGCATTATATATAAATAAGTGTGTCAAAAACCATTACAGAACATCATGAATACAGAAGTGACCAAATTAATTAATAGAAGTTCATCATCACATTAAAACCAAAGTACATACATAGTTCTCATTGAACAACATATAGCTCTCCAGAGCATCTAATTAAACCATACATTGAAACTATCTAAAACATTTCAATGCAACAACAAATGCGATGATAATCGCAACTAAGGTAACAATTGATCCAACGGCATAATGATACCAAGCCTCAGTATGAATGGCATATTTTCTATACTTTCTAATCTTGAAGCGCATTGCATCCATCTTGATCTTGTGATCATCGACGACATCCGCAACATGCAACTCCAATATCATCTTCTCCTCCTCAATTTTTTTCAATTTTTCCTTCAAGTATTTGTTTTCTTTTTCAACTAAATTTAACCTCTCGACAATAGAGTCGGTTGGAATTTCCGGTTCACATACCTCCTAGATAAAAAAATCTATGTCACGTTGGTCGGCATAATTGTCATACACACTAAATGAAACTAATAGTTATAAAAGATAATATATATACCACATCCGAATCATAGATAGGACGAGGGCCGACGGAGGCGGATACCAAAACCATCGCACTATATAATAACAAACAATAATAAAAGTAAGAAAATTACACAAGTATCTATCTAAATCATACAAGTAAGAACTTTTTTCTTTTAGAAAGAAGATAAGAACAAGAGGCTCACCACGGTGGTGCCGGCGACGAGATCGGCGCGGGTGATCGATGGCGGTGAAGACGGGAACGGGACAGGACGGACCACCAAACCTAGACAAATCTTGACGAAATGGAGTTTGGACAAGGAGCTTCGAGAGGAGAAAGCTTAAGTGTGGCTCGGGCATTTCATCGAACACCTCATATGCATAGGAGGTGAGCTAGAGCACCACAAAGCTCTCCCACGGCCGGCCAAAAAACAGAGCAGTGGCTCGCGGGCAGGGGAGGGGGTATATATAGGCCACTCTTTAGTCCCGGTTGGTGGCTAGAACCGGGACTAAAGGACCACATTTGGTCTCGGTTCCAGCCACCAACCGTGACCAATGGTTGTGGGCCAGGAGCGAGGCTCATTGGTCCCGGTTCGTGTCTGGAACCGGGACCAAAGGGGACTCATGAACCGGGACCAATGGCCCCCGAGACCCGGCCGGCGCCCTGGCCTCACGAACCGGGACCGATGCACCCATTGGTCCCGGTTCGTGAGTGAACCGGGATTAATGGGCTTTTCAGGCCTGGACCAAAGCCCTGTTTTCTACTAGTCTTCATGGCACAAAATCCATTTGATCCATGTGTTTTTTTCTTGATTGCATGGAAACACTCATAAGCTACCAACACATTATCAGTAATAAGTCTGCCCGGGACGAAAGCACTTTGTGTTGGAGATATAATTTCAGGAAGGATTCGTTTTAGTCTGTTTGCAAACATTTTTGAAATTATTTTATAAACCACGTTGCAAAGACTAATTGGCCTGTATTGCGTAATTACCTCTGGACTATTGACCTTGGGAATTAGCACTACATTTGTTGAATTCCATCCTGAAGGGATCTTCCTTTTATTTATAGCATTGAGCACTTCATCAGTCCACTCGTCGCCCACAATGTGCCAAAATCTTTTAAAAAAGATAGCATGAAGTCCATCCGGGCCAGGAGCCTTCAAATCTCCTATTTGAAATAAAGCTTGGCGAACATCCTCCCTGGTGTACTCAGCCAAAAGCATATTATTCATATCGACGGACACCACGGGTTTTACAGAGTTCAACAATCCTTGGTCCACCACACCCATATCAGATGTGAAGAGGCCGTGGAAGTAGTCCCTAATTAGGGGCTTAAGATTATCATTACCTTCTACCCAGGAATCACTACTACTCTTGAGCTCTTTTATTAAATTCTTCCATCGGCGTGCCGAGGCGAACTGATGAAAATAAGCCGTGTTTCGGTCGCCTCGACGTAGCCAGCTTACTTTGCCTCTTTGTGCCCAATATATCTCGTCTTGCTCCAGCAAATTTTCTATAAAAAGAGACAACTCCTTCTGCTGCATACGAACATCCGACGTCGGGCTGGCTTTTGTAAGTGACTCAAGTTCCCGTTGTGCCTTCCTGAGTCTTGAACGAGGCTCCTTCAGGACCATACGGTCCCATGCATGCAGGTCTTGGTGCACCACTGTTAGCTTTGCCCCTATATCTGGTCCAATACCCCGCTGAGCAGCCTTGCGCCACGCTGTTTTCACTACTTCCTCAACAGTCTCCTCTGCCAGCCACCTCGCCTCAAATTTCCTCCCATAGGAAGGTCGTTGTTCTGCAATTCCGGCCAGGTGATATGTATCCAGGCAGATCGGTCGGTGATCCGATTTTCCTAATTCCAGGTTGCAAAGACCAGACAAAGGATGGAGCTGCATCCATCCAGTATTCGTCACTGCCCGATCGAGTCTTTCCCGCAACCCTCCACGGAACCACGTGAATATGTCTCCCTCGTAACCCAAGTCTTCAAGGGAGCAGTCAGACAAGGCGTCCTGAAAAGCTTGTAGACCGGATTGATGTCGAGGGGCCCCAGCATCTTTCTCTGATGAGAATAGAATCTCGTTAAAGTCGCCAATTACTGTCCACGGCAACCTGGATTGGGCATGAACCTCCACATGTCTCCATTATCCTCTTCCACAGAGACATCGATGAAATCCAGGGTAGCAGCCCAGGAGTAGATCCTCACCTCCTTCTTCCAGACTAGTAGCAAACCACCCTTTCTTCCATCTAGAGTAGGAACCACAATCCAGTGATCCATACGTAATTTTTTCATTAAACTTTCTGCCCTTGATTCATCCAGATGCGTCTCGGACAGAAAAAATGCATCCGGTTCATGTCACCTCTTGTATATCCAGAAGTGAACGAACCGTCAGGGCACCAAGAATACCCCGACAGTTCCAGCTGATCAATTTCATTGCTCCCGTCCGTCGGGACGACGAGAAAAAATTCACGGTCGACAGTAGCCACCGGAGGATAGCAAACCCTAGCTTATTGCCAGGGGACGAAGAAAACAGATCCGATCAAACACCTATACTTGCACGTACAGATCACGGTTGCACTTGCACGTACAGATCAGGTCTCAAGTAAACAATCAGTGCAAAGACCAGCATCAGTCCTAGCGGAAGAGCATGCAGCCGACCTTACTAAGCAAACCCGGCTGGAAAGGCGACGACACCTGCCGCGAAGCAATTTCACGTAGGGATCGGACAAAGTACAGACGAACTGACGAGCAGGATGGCTGGAATAGAAGACCACACAGCTACCGCACAGTGGAGAGGTCGGACAGAGCTGCGACGTCGCCGCCGCCGAAGTGGCGGCGGGCGGCGGCCGCAGACCTACGTCTCGATAAAACGTGAAATAAAATAAGTAACCGATGTGCCCACCCAATATGCACACCGTCCACAAAACCCAACCGACGACCTAGTCAAAATTGGGCACAAGTCAAAATCATACACCTCAATAGGATGTGAAAGTTTATATGGTTGTTAGTTGCTAGAATTGTTGTAGGTACGAGAGAGTAATGACATTATGTTTGTAAGAGTACAAGATATTCTAGTATCTTATCATGGGATTTGTTGACAATATAAGGGGCATTTACCACATTTATTGGTGATACTAAGAATAGAATGCACGGATGGAAATTGTAAATCAATCCCCGAACACAAAACTGTGCAAGGACCATCCTGAAACATTATAAAGGGGTACATCTTTGTTCCAAATCTGCTCTTTTCTACCTATTCTGGTGATGCAAATTTTATAAATAAACTAGATAATTGACCAGATACATCAATAATCTAGTAGGTTAGCCCATGATTACCTACCCATATAAGTTTGACTATGTAAAAAAGAAACGATTTATTTGGTAAGCATTTGTTGGCTTGCCAGGGAAAACAAAATGAAATTTTACTTGGTAAGTAGTACTCCCTCCATCCGGAAATACTTGTCGCACAAATAGATAAAATTGGATGTATCTAGAACTAAAATACGTCAAGATACATCCATTTCCCCGACAAGTATTTCCAGACGGAGGGAGTATTAAATAAGAGGATGGGCTGTTCAGGCGGTTTGTAGGGAAAACCCGATGGAAAGAAGCAAGTGGTAGGTGAAATAAATAAAACGGGATGAGAGGCGGGGGAGGGGTCGACGTATCTACGGTTGGACGAATGATGAGCGACCACCAGTATCTTACATTTATTTTTAAGTAGGGCAGATCTTTGATCAAAGAAAACAACATTTTATTCGATAAGTAATCAATGAAAGATGGACAGTTGAGGCGATTTTTTAGAGAAAACCAATGAAAAAAATTAAGATAAAATGAAAAAATGGACAGAGAGAAAAGATGACGTACCAACTAAAGTTGAACAATATTGAGCCTTGAATAAACCATATTCACTTCGATTCATATTACTTGTAGTTCAAATGGATGTATCTAGCACTAAAATACGTCTAGATACTTCGTTAAAGCGACAAGTAATATACTCACTCCGGTTCTTTTTACTCCGCGTATTAGATTTCTGTCAAGTCGAACTCTACAAAGTTTGTCCAAATTTATATTAAAAAATATCAACATCTACAATATCAAATATATATACTATGAAACTATATTTCATAATGAATCTAACAATACTGATTTGGTATTGTGATTGTTGACACTTTTTTCTATAAGTTTGGTCAAAGTAGAGATATTTTGACTTTAAAAAATTTTATATGCAGAATAAAAAGGACCGAAGGGAGTAGATCAGAGGGAGTATATTTTTTTAAGTAGGTGGGAGGAGAGAAGAGAGAAGAGAAAGTGAACTTACATAGCAGAAGAGGCCTTTCAGCGATAACGTGTTCTGTACAGAGATTCTTTTTTTTTGTGGGAGATTCGCACTGGCTTTGAAATGTTCATGTGTGCCTTTAAGAGGATGACTTTTTATTACCATACGAAAATCCAAGTTCAGACACATAATTGGATGGGAGCTATAAAAAGAACAAAATCAACATTGTTTAGTGTTGAACAACACTATTTGTTGCTGATTTATAATTTTCATAGCTTGCATTCCGGCCGTAATTTGTTTCAACTTGAAATTTCGCATGACAATAGAACATCATTTTGTTAGACTTTTTTGGGAACTTCCAAATATGGTTTTCACAAAGTTTTTTTTTAATGTTGGTTTCCATGTGTTCTCCCGTATTGTACGGCTCGGAGACCAATTCCATCGACCCGTACTGCTTTGGGATCCAACCTACATGTACGGAGTATATTAACCAACCGATCGATCAGTTTTTTTTAACGTGACAGGATCTCCAACAGACGCGCGACGCGCTAAAAAAGCGTTTACAGCGCATGAATCATGAGTTTTTGCGCGCCGCGTCGCATTGGCTTCAGCGGCCGCTGCAAAAATATAGCGCGCGCGAGCCGCTCTAGCAAACGCGCTAAACTGCAGTGCGCGCGAGCAGCCGGCGCTTGCCATATGTTGCATTTTGGATACAGTATAGTGATATTTCAAACATCAAAAGAAGACATAGCATAGTTTAAAATCACGCAAACAAGTTCATGACATAAAAGTTCAAATTCATGCCCACATCATCATCCAACCGAGTTCAAAATCCGAACCAAGGTCATGACATAAAAGTTCACACAAACGAATGGCACGTCAACAATCATGCCGCATACTCGTCTTCGTCCTCCTCTTTCTCCGATTCATCATCCTCATCCGAAGACGATTCTTCCTCCTCTTCATTGTCATGCGCCGCATCATCATGTGGAGCTCGGAAGGTGTTGGCAAGATCTTCAACGGCATCATGCGAAGGTGTGTGGTGACGCACACCGGAAGGTGTGTGATGACGCACACCGGAGGGGGCGCGGGTGTAGGAAGGGGTGAGGGGGATGTCGGCGCGTCCGTCCATCGGGCGAATTCGCCGGCGACGGCGCGAGCGGGGCAAAAGCGGCAGCGTGAGGCCACTTTGGAGTTTCGAAATGAGCGGACCGTTGGCGACGCGTGCGGGCGACTGTGAGGGCGACGCGCGTGAGGCTACGGAGGCGGCGGCGTAGGACGGCTGGGAGCTGGTCAGGAGGGGCTCGGGGGGCTCGCCGGGGCGCCCCTCCTTCCCCCTCCCCTCCCCCTCGGCGAGGGCGGCGCGGGTGCTTGGTGGAAATCGGTTTTGGGCGCGCTCGAGAGAAGATTCGGAAGGTGAGGACGATGCGGAGGCAGAGGGCTCGGAGGCCCTGGGGGCGGCGTCGGAGGGGCCGCTGGTCAGTGACTTCATTGCTTTCGTGTCGGAGTCGGGTCGGGGGGCGGCAGGTCGTAAGCGCCGCTTCACGCCAGTTGGCAGAGGCCCGTGGTCCTTGGCGGCCCGGGTGTGGCGGCCGGCGACTCCGGCGAGTGGGGACTCGGCGGTGGCCGCGGCGTGCTCGATTAGGGCGCCGATGGCGATGAACCTGTCCAGGGCGGGCGGTGTGGGGGGGTCGGAGTTGGACTTGGACTGGCCTAGCCTTCCCCACTCCTTCCCCCGGCGGACGGCGGCGGCGCCAGCGGGCGCGGGGATCGCAGTGGGGCTGGACCCGCCCCATGTGCCTAGGGTTGCTGGAGTTGGGCTGCAGGCTGCGCTGGCGCCTGGTGGGCCGGGGCCCAAGGAGGCTGGTGCTGGGCTGGTGGTTGGCGTGGGGCCTTGTCGGGCGGAGACCCCGGTGGGGTGTGTGGCCCGGGCTCCTGAGGGGAGTGCTGGGCCTGGTCCAACCAGCACGTCGCGCCGGCCAGCGCCCAGCTATAAATGGGTGATGCGTGGCTGTCGGGACCCCTGGTTAGGGCTTCCCGCATCCGCTAGGGAGGTGCGGCGCTGGGCTCACACCGCTCGCCTCATCTAGATCTCACCTCCCCCTCCACCTCTCCTCATCTCATACACGGCGGCGGTGATGGGGGACCGACGGGCGGAGAAGCGACCGATGGAGGCGGCGGATCTGGAGGCGGAGCGCAGGAGGGAGCGGGAGCTGCGTGACAAGGCAAAGCGGGCGATGAGGGGCAGGCCCGGAGACAGAGATGAGAGGGAGGACCGCGGTTTTCCAAAGGACCAGATGGGACGCGAGGGGGATTGGGGTCCTCCTCCCCCCTGGTGGATCCAATAGCAGGAAAGGAAAAAGAAGAAGAAGGCGAACCAGCGGCGCCGCGAGCTCGAGCGCAAGGCGACGGAACATCCCTACTGTGGTGGTGGCCACGGGGATCCTCTTGCAAAGAAGCCGCGGGCATTGGCGGAGCCGCTCGCTGTGGCATACTCGTTCTCCTTCAAAGGCACGGCGGGCGAGCCCATTCCGGTGGAGGATGTGCCGGAAGTCGAATGCTTCAAGTGCGGCCAGCTGAGTCATTTCCAGTCCAAATGCACCTTCAAGCCTCTCTGCGTCTTGTGCAAGGAGGAGGGTCACGCCTTCGCCAACTGCCCGACACGCGGTCGTGCGCCCAATCTGCAGATCATGGGAAGTGCCATCTCGGGGGAAGGTTTTTTCTGTCTTCAGTTTGCGGAAGATTCGAAGGGGGACGGGCCGGTGGATCAGAAGGTGGAGAACGTGGCCATCCTCTCGGCGGAGCCGGGTAAGCTAAACCTGCGAGTCCTTCAACAGGAGCTTAAGCACATAGTGGCAGGGTAGTGGGATTGGCAGGTGTCTCAGGTGGGAGACGACGATTTCCTGGTGGTTTTCCCCTCGGCTGATCTTCTGCACATGGCCAAGACTAGTGGAAAGCTCTTTCTTCCAATTCATGACATCACTACTAGGGTGCGTGATATGTTGCATGAGGAGATCCAGCCGATGGTGATGCCGGAAGCGTGGGTCAGGCTGCATGGCATCCCAAAGAAAACACCGCAGAGAGGATCGCATCAAGGAGGGGTTCAAGATGTTGGGACGCCCGATTGTGGTTGATGAATTATCACTCATCAGGTTGGGGTCGGTGAGAATGAAGATCGCTTGTAAAGCGCCTGAGAAGCTGAATGGCACAGTAGAATTGTGGTTTAACCACGAGGGGTATCAGGTCAAAGTGGAGGTGGAACGCCCGCTCGCTCATGGGGGCAGGGGCGGGGCTAGTGGTTCTGGTCCATTGGGCAATCCCCCACCTCCACCAAGCAATCCGGAAGGGTCCGGTCCCTCGCTCCCCCCTGGAGGTTCTGGCAAGTCACGTGGTGCTGCGGGGAGCAAAGAGAAAGCGGGTGCTGCTGGCCCTGTTGATCAGTAGGATGTGGAGATGGGTGTGCAAGAGGAGGAGCTAGAGGATAGTATGCAAGACACTTCTATCGATACTGAAACATGGGACAAGCTGGGGGCGATGGAAGGGCGTGTTATGGTGGTGGCGACCCAGGACACGGCAGTGAGCGTCTCACCCCTGGCGCTTGACCTGGCAGGGGCCTTCGATGAGTACGGCTCCAATCTGGCGCTGCAGGTTCCCGGACGGATTCAGGTGCCGCTGGTGGTTGATGCTGCCAGGCGGTCCGAGGGGGGCCCACAAACCCCTCCTCCCCGGTGGCTGCGGGAGCGGATGCTGGTTGCGTGCTGAATGAAGTCGACATCACGCCGGCTTCGGGCAAGCGTGGCTCAGGGGGCTCGGGCAGGCTGCCCAAGAAGACGGCGGGCAGGAAGCCCGGGCCCAAGAGCGCTACTCCGGCGGCCCCCGCCGCGTCTGCGTCTCTTCGTGGTTAGCTTGGGTCGGAGTTGGTGGCGTCGGGAGTGGGCGTTAAGGCCAAGCGGTCCAAGGCGACTCCGGTGGTGCAGAGGGAGCCAAGCGCCAGGGCGAAGGCCAAGCTGGGGGACTTGTCTTCCATGGAAAGTGCCAAGCTCCGCATCGCCGACAAAAATCTGTATGTTTCAGGTAATCCATTACCCTCCTATAAAATCCTTAATGCTTTCTCGGACGAGCATCTAGCTTCTATTTTGAACGATAGTGGGGTAGCGGTGCCGGCTAGCAACGGTGATATTATCACTCTGGTGCGAGCGCGCGAGGAGGCGCAAGCTGCGTTGGCCGCGGCTGTCGCGAGATGTGTAGCGGCGTGCGCGGTGACCACGAGCCCAGGGGGCAGGTCGTGGTTCCTAGGCCCGAAGGGGAGACAGAGGCGAGGGCAGCCTCTGACATCCCCTCTTCCAGCCGGGGCCCGGCTCGGAAGCGAGTGGCAAAAGCGGTGAGCTCCCGTGGAGTTGGCCTTTGCAACCGTATAATCTAATGAGGTACATATTATGGAATATTTGGGGCTGCGGACACGTAGGGCGTCGTATGCAGCTTAGGGAATACATGGCCAGGGAGCGAATCGACGTCGTTGCGTTACAAGAGACTATCAAAGCGGATTTTACCTTTCGTGACTTACTTGCTTTCGATCCGCTGCAATGTTTTGATTGGCGCTGGGTTCCTTCCTCTGGCCACTCGGGCGGTCTCCTCATGGGATGTAAGCGTGATGTATGTGATGTAATTCTCTGGGAAAATGGTGTGTTTTCTCTTGCGGCTACTGTTCGCCAACGTGCCTCTGGGCTATCTTGGGTTATCATTTGTGTGTACGGCCCAGCGGATCATTCGCGATCCGCAGAGTTCCTTTCAGAGCTCACCACGCTGGTAGGGGCCAAGCGGGCGGCCGATCTCCCGGTGATTGTAGGAGGTGATTTTAACTTGATCTGCTCGGGGGCGAACAAGAATAATGATAACGTGGATTGGTCAAGGGTGACCATGTTCAACACAGCGACCGCGGCGGCATCCTTGCGTGAAGCCGCCCGTACAGGTGCTAGGTACACTTGGACTAATAAACAGCTCCGTCCAGTGCGATGCATGCTAGATCACCACGCTGGTAGGGGCCAAGCGGGTGGCCGATCTCCCGGTGATTGTAGGAGGTGATTTTAACTTGATCTGCTCGGGGGCGAACAAGAATAATGATAACGTGGATTGGTCAAGGGTGACCATGTTCAACACAGCGACCGCGGCGGCATCCTTGCGTGAAGCCGCCCGTACAGGTGCTAGGTACACTTGGACTAATAAACAGCTCCGTCCAGTGCGATGCATGCTAGATCGAGTGTTCTTTACGCCGTAGTGGGAAGTGCTGTTTCCCCTATGCTCCTTGGTGGCGGAGACTCGGATAGGCTCCGGCCACATTCCTCTCATCTTTTCCTCAGAGGAGGAATCGGTGCGGCGTAGTAGTAGGTTTTTCTTTGAAACAGCATGGTTCGAAATAGAGGGTTTCGAGCTCATGATTAAGGACCGTTGGACGCTCATATCGTCGCAGGTAGGGTACCAACGTGGCCCGACCGAGTTTTGGACCGCGGCTGCGGCCAAGATGCGTACGTTTCTCCGGGGATGGGGGGCTAATCACGGTAGTGAGTCGAAAAAGGAGAGGGCTAGGTTGAGAGAGGAGATTGCGGCTCTAAATCTTGCAGCTGATGCGAGGCCTTTCTCCGAGCTCGAATGGGCTCATAGGTATGCGCTGGAAAACCAAGTCCTTGGTATTCTGCGAGCAGAAGAGGAGTACTGGCGCCGTAGGGGCGGCGTGAAGTGGGTGACTAAGGGGGATGTTAACACTAGCTACTTTCATGGGTACGCAAACTGTCGGAAACGTTAAAGTTCTATTTTGCGCCTTAACTCTGATGATGGCGTCCTGGTTACCCAAAACGAGATCGTACGACGTATTTACGAGTTCTTTATTGGTCTGTTGGGAAAGGCCAAGGAGAAAAAGCTGTGTCTGAGGGAGGATTGTGTGATCCTTCCGAGCGAGTGTCCCAGGCAGAGAACGATGGGCTTGCCCTGTCTTTCCTCCCGGAGGAAGTGGATAGGGCGTTGGCATCCATGAAGACGGACACGGCCCTTGGGCCTGACGGCTGGCCCGTAGAGTTCTTTAAGAAGTTTTGGCCATGTTTCAAGCACGTTTTCTACGCTATAGTTAACGGCTTTGCGCTTGGTCAAGTAGACCTTTCCCGCCTTAACTATGGGGCTATTAGTCTTATCCCCAGAGTAAAGGGCGCGGATAACATTAAGCAGTTTAGGCCCATCACGCTTATTAATGTGCCGTTCAAACTCTGTGCCAAAGCGTATGCCACCCGGCTGGCTCCCATAGCTCAACGGGTGATCCAGAATAGCCAGACTGCTTTTCTTAAAGGACGCAATATTTTGGAGGGCCCGATCGCGCTCCTAGAGATTGTGCACGAGCTAAAACGTACCAAGGGGAAGGGGGTTTTGCTAAAGCTCTACTTCGAGAAAGCTTATGACCGAGTGAACTGGGAGTTCGTTCGGGAGGTGTTCCTCAAAAAGGGGTTTGAGGCCGGCTTTGTGCACCGAATAATGCACCTGGTCAGTTGTGGGCAGACCGCGGTGACGATCAACGGTGAGATGGGCAGGTTCTTTCCTAACAAGCGAGGTCTTCGCCAAGGAGAACCAAGCTCACCGCTTATCTTTAACTTCAAAAGATAAAGTGGCGGGACACGTCAAAGGGTTAGTGCCCCACCTCATCCCAGGGGGGGTGACGCATTTGCAATACGCGGATGATACGATGCTGTTGTTCGAGCCTGACAACCATAGTATCGCCCCTATCAAGTTGTTGCTCCTCGCCTTCGAGATTTTATCGGGGCTGAAAATCAACTTCCTTAAAAGTGAAGTTATCACTATGGGGATGGACCAACAAGAGAGTATGCGGATAGCTAACCTACTTAATTGCAAGCTTGGGGGCTTTCCGATTAAGTACCTAGGGCTCCCGATCACCCATCAGAAAATCTCTATTTCCGAATGGGAGCCATTGTACGGCAAAGTGGCTAATAGGGTTAGTCCGTGGTGAGGGAGGTTTATGTCGTCGGCTGCTAGGCTGATCCTAACCAACTCTAGCCTTTCCTCCCTCCCTCTTTTTACGATGGGGATGTTCCTTTTAGCGGATGGGGTGCACATTAAGATAGACACCCCTCGCTCCAAGTTCTTTTGGGAAGGATCAGGAACAAAGCGGAAATACCACATGGTCAAGTGAGCGGCCATGTGTAGACCCAAAAAATTTGGTGGATTGGGAATCACCAATTCCATGCTTATGAATGTCGCCTTGCTGACCAAGTGGTGGTGGAGGTTAGCCAATAGTGAGTCGGGTCTATGGGCGGACCTGCTTCAGGCAAAGTACTTCCCCGACGGAAACGTTTTCAACGCTAAACCCTCGGGCTTGGCGTTCTGGAACGGAATCCAGGCGGTGCGCCCGGCGTTCTCGGTAGGGGCTCGTTTTGAGGTAAAAAACGGCATGTCCATGCGGTTTTGGTTAGACAAATGGCTCGCGGATAGGCCTCTTTGGCAGGCTTTCCCACAACTTTATAACGTGGCCACGGACATCAACATTGTGGTGGGGGACGCCTTGCGCACCTCGCCACCGGCGATCCATTTCTTGCGGCCCCTCTCGACGCAAGAAGTGGCTAGTTGGGACTTGCTGCAGGCCCAAATTGCTAACAGCCAACGCAGCTTGGGGGCTGATGAGGTGTCTTGGGACTTGACTGCGTCTCATAAGTTTACGGTCAAGTCCTTGTACAACAAACTCGCCGAGGGAAGCTCTTTAGACATAGCTAGGGGGCTATGGAAGGCCGGGCTTCTGCTCAAGATTAAAATTTTCCTCTGGCAAATGTTCAGAAATCGCCTCCCAACGGCTGATAATGTGGCCAAGCACAAGGGCCCTTCCGATGGGACCTGTGTTGTGTGTGAGCTCCACGAGGACGCGAACCATGTTTTTTTTCCTTTGTGCGTTAGCTAAGTTCGCATGGTGTGCAGTTAGGGACGTGTTCCACCAGAATTGGAACCCTAGGTCGCGATCGGAATTATTGGCTGTGCTGCAAGCGCAGAAGGGGGCCAATGCTAGGGTGCTATGGCGATGCGTGGGAGCGTTGCTGTGGTCCCTATGGACGATCAGGAATAAAATGACGATAGAAAGAAAGTTCCCTGCTCACCCGGCTGATGTAATTTTCAAATGCCATCTTTTTCTTCAGATGTGGACACTGTTGGGGAAACAACGCGATGCTAAACTCATGAAAGCCACGATGGAGAAGATCAGCAGCAGTATCTCATGGCTTCGGCACTCGGCTAGAGCTGGTTCTTGACTCTTTTGGCTTCGGTAGTGTTTTGGGGCGACATGGTCTGTTGCTTCAGTAGTATTGTGGTCGCCTTAGCTGGGTCCTTGATATTTGAACTTGGTTATGTTATGATCGTGTGGCCTTGTGGTATGGCCGTACTTTATATGGTTTTTAAGCTACTCGAACCCTGTGGTGCTGCCTGTTGGCTTTATTAATTTAAAGTCGGACGCGTCTAGCGTCTTCATTTCAAAAAAAAAAAAAAAAATCGGCGCGACGGAGAGGGTGCGGCACGGGCGTTCGAGTGTGCAGCGCGCGGGAGCGGGCGCAGCAAATAAACGGCGCGGGGTGACGTTTCGGACCACGTGCTGAACTACTTATGCCGCGCGCGCGATTATTGCGTCTCCGCTGAAGTTCACGGAGCGGTTGCGCGCGCACTAAAAACCCAAAATATTCAGCGCGGCGTTTATATAGCACGGCAGTTGGAGATGCTCTGACAACTTGCTTCGCACGATCGACTAAATAAACGTAATTTAACTAGCCCGGCCGATCTGGCGATGGCGACGGCGACGGAGGATCCGTGCCCGTGCGTGCTCATTGCGCCGCAGATCGAGGCCGACGACGGCACGCTCACCACCGCCGGGCTCTACCGCTGGGAGGAGGGCCAGGGCGTCGCCACCCTCGTGGTGGATGCCATGCCCGACTACCGCTCCTTCCACCACGACACGGAAGCGGCGCACGACCTCGCGCACTGCGACGGGCTGGTGCTGGTGCCCACTGACGCCGCCGTGCGCGTGCTCAACCCGGCCACCGGCCGCGTCCTGGCGCTCCCATCGAGCCCGCGCGCCGCCCCCGCTTCCCTCTGGCCGGATCGTGGGCCACCAGGTGTTCGGCCTCGGTTGCGACCCCCGCTCGGGAGCCTACATGGTCGTCCGCATCTTTTACCGCTCCCTGGACGAGGTCGAGCTCTACGTCGGTGGCTGCACCTACACCTACTCCCTCGGAGCAGAGGTGCTCACAGTCGGGGGGACGGACCAGTGTTGGCGCGAGACGGCGGCGCCACCGCCGTGCCCCGTCATACCATGGCGCACTGCGACATTCTTCAAGGGCTCGCTCCTCTTCACCCCCCACGAGCGGGTCCTCAACGGCGGTGAGGCGCGGGGCTTCGTGCGCTTCAGCCTGGAGGACAACGACGAGCCGTTCGGCATCGTCCCGGGGCCTCGCTGCGAGAAGAGGATCGACTACGCGGCGTCGAGCATGGCGGAGCTGCGCGGGGAGTTGTGGCTGTGCGTGGGCAGCCCGAGGCCCGGAATGGGTTCGGTGGAGATGTGGGCATGCGGCGACCTGGTCGGCGCCCGGTGGGACAGGCGTCACGTCGTCGAGGCCTATGTTTTCCGTGGCAACCGATCGCTTCGTCCAATGACCGCGTCCGCCGGCGCCATACTGCTGCGTGCCGGACCGTCGCATCTCTGGCGCTACCGTCGACGTGGTTGTGAGCCGGGTTACGGCGATCTCGTCGACACGCGGTATCTCAAGTATCACCATCCCGACAACGACGCGGGCACGGTGGTCGTTGAGTACCCAATGAAAACAGTCCTTGCCGTTGATGTAGATCCCTATGTTCCTAGCCTAGTTCCAATCTAGCTCGATTCTAATTTGTTTTTCTCCTTTCGTAGAGAGACGTCATGTTTTATCTGTACTTTGATATCCGAGGCAAACAAAGAGTACATTGCAATTACGTTTGCGCCAAGTGATTTTGCTCCTGCTTGGCAGTAAATAATGTGTTTTTTGAAATGTACTGTTTATGTTAGTACTCTCTTCGTTTTCTTTTTAGTTTTCATATAAAAAAATTATGAAGCCAGATTTCGTAAAGTTTGCCGGTGCCCCCTTGTGTGTGTGTGTGTGTGTGTGTGTGTGTGTGTGTGTGAGAGAGAGAGAGAGAGAGCAGAGCGATGGTATCGGTGACCTCGCGCGGCGACCGCGCCGGGGACCATGCGCGTCGCCTGACACCATCCGGGCTTCCGCGCCGGCTAGGCGCTCCTCCTCACTTGATCTCAACGAGGTTGGTGAGAGGTCGCCCACTAGGCGCTCCTCCTTGCTGCATCTCAACGAGGTTGACGAGAGGTCGCGGAGGCGGCGCCCGGCTATGGTGGCGGCCACGAACGGCGACGAGCCCCTGCGAGGCTAGGGTTGAGGCGGCTTCTCTGCAGCTGAGGAAGGCCCTCATCCGACAATTTGCGCCTCCCCACGAGTGCATTTCCCTGAGTGCCGCAGGCTGGTCTTCACCAACGGCTCGCGACCAGCGTTGCCGTGAGCGTCAAGCAATGCGTGCCGCCGCCACAAAATTTCGTGTTTCGACCCTTTTGCGATACAAATTCAGGATCTGACCCTGGTTTGGAAAATTTTCGGGATTTGACCCTTTTTCTTATCGCCAGGAGTCCTGGCGGTAGGGTTAGACATCCTACCGCCAGGGTCCCTGGCGGTAGGGTACTAATCAACGTCAGCACGCGGAGACGACCGCCGTCCCCCTCCGTCACACCCTACCGTCAGGGTACCTGGCGGTAGCCTGTCTAACCCTACCGCCAGGACCCCTGGCGGTAGGGTCCGGGCAGTTATTTCGCCCGACACCCCGCGCCCCTGCCCATCTCCCCACCCCTCCCCCTCCCCCCCGTCGGTTCTTTCTCCCCCAACTCGCCCCTCTCTCCCCTCTCATCTCCTCCACTCTCCCCCTCGGATCTTCACCGTTTCTTCATCGTTTTTGCGGATCGAGATGGCCCCGAAGAGAGAAACATAAGCTCCTCCAATCCCTCCAATTAGTTTTTGCAAACTTGCTTCCGATTTGACGCATTATTTGCTTGAAATTCCTCATATTTTTTAATTTAGATTGGAATTTTTTCCCCTAAGATTGTTTTAGCTCGATTGTAGTTCTAGTTCTTAGTTCTTTAGTAACTAGTGGTATTGAATATGAACTCTAATCAATAGTTCATATGTTAGTGTGAAGATGAACCCTAGTTCATAATTTTTTTTGTTAAAAAAATTATGATGTAATGCATGTGGGAGGACTTGATTGTAGTTTTATGATGCATGTTGATATGATGATATGAAGATGTTGTTTGGAGATAATACATTCAAGATGAACTCTATTTTAAAAAAAATTTGTTTAAAAATATGATGATATGATGCATGTTGGAGGATTTTTTTTGATATGATGCATGTTGATATGATTCGATCCATCATGTGTAGTAGATGTTGTTGGAGGAATATGCTTAAGATTTTATTTTGATATGATGCATGTTGATATGATTTTGATATGATTTGATTTCATTTTTTGTTTATGTATGCTTATGCTTATGATGCTTTTGTTTATGAAATTTTATTAAGGCGGCCACCTCTTGCGGACAACATCGGCCCACGGTACTCCATGCTGGACTGGGCATTCGACAAGGGTCATCGTGCCCGTTTCATAGAGAACGGAGGGGTAAGTGATATGAATGAAATATTGATCAAAGTTTTCGGATTGATGAAAATAATTTCCTAACTTTTGGCGTTCACTTTTTGACAGATGCTCCAGCCACTGCGCATGAGGGGTCACGGGGTTCATGGGCATATGTAGTACGACGAGCGCTACGCGCCGTTCTTCAAGAGAGCCCGGCTGTTGGGTTTCGTGTTGCAGTTCAAGCGTCAGCCGCCGACGCTTGTCCACGCAGCTCTGATAACTTTGATTGACCGGTGGCGACCGGAGACCCATTCTTTCCATCTGCCATGCGGGGAGATGACGGTGACCCTCGAGGATTGGTCGATGATTACTGCCATGCCGATCGAGGGTCATGCACTCACCGGGCGAGTGGAGAGGACCAACTGGCAGCAGAGGGTTGCCACCCTCATTGGTGACTGCCCCGGTGCTAAGGGTAACCGTACATCCGGTGTATCGTTGCCCTGGCTCTCGGAGCACCGGAAGACATGCCCCGAAGATGCAGATGAGACGACTGTAGAGTGGTACGCGAGGGCCTACCTGTGGTATCTTCTCACGGAGGTCGTGTTTCCAGACAGCTCCGGGAACTCTGCCAACTGGTCGTATCTGTTCTTCCTAGCCGACTGGGATGCAGGGTACAGTTGGGGGACCGCATCTCTCGCCTACCTATACCGTTCGGTAAGAGAGTATCTAATTGCCTACCTACGAAAGTATGTCCATGACATTTTGTTATATCTGATCCTCATTTGATGTTTTGCAGCTTGACGACGCAACACAGAGGACGGGAGACAAGTCCAATATGGGTGGCTTTGTCTGGGCCTTATCCATTTGGATGTGGGAGCGGCTGCCGGTGGGGCATCCGGAGAAGATGCCAAGACGCCCATGGGGTGCCTATAGCGAAGACGGCGACGAGACTCGACACCCCACCGTAGCTTACGAGTGGAACGTTGTCAATCTCTACACGGGCCTAAACAAGACTTCGTACAAGACCTACACCAACGAGTTGGACGCTTTGACGCATACGCAGGTATATGAACTCGCTCAACACCTTTCTCTTTGATTCCACTTTTGACCGAGAGTGGGAACTTACCAATGTATATGTAATAGGTAAACTGGTGGCCGTATCATGACCGAGAGTGGGACTTCGATCTGAACGTGATGTGCGATGAGGACCGTGGTCTCTGGCGGTGCATCGTGCCCATGATCTGTGTGTACGCCGTCGAGTGGCACTTGCCACACCGCGTGGCCACGCAGTTTGGGATGTATCAGCATACCCCACCGGGCCCGCCCACCGATACCGGCGGCCACGTGCTCCACCTGTGAGCGCTTTGTTTTCCGTGCCCATGATTTCATTGCGTGGCGACTTTATTATGATGTTTCTTGTGGCCTATGCCTTGCAGGATGAGCCGGCAGAAGAATCAGTCGATCACAGACTGGGGAAAGGAGCATAAAACTCATGTGACGGAGTGGAACCGACGGAGGTACCGAAAAGACATGGAGAGGAAAGTGACTGACTGGGATGCTTACCTGGGCCGACACATGAGGTGGTACGATGATGGCCAGAAGCACTGTCTTCGTCTCAGGCCTAGGTGGACGGTGGAAGACATCGCGGAGCTGGAGAGGGATGACCCCGAGGAAGAGGCCTACCAGACCGGCATCAGAGACATGCACAGTGGATTTAGGGAGTTTGCACCCCTCATCAACAGAGTGGTAAGTTTGAACCGATGGTTGTATTTAAATTATTTTATTCGTCATCGTGACTGACTTATGCCATTACAGTCCGGTGAGCTGAACAGATGCATCTTTGAAGCCTCAAATGCACTAGGTGATGCTCCCGGGAGCGTACAATCTGAGAACAAAATGAGGGGGACGATGAAGGTACAATTTTAGCCTCCTCGGAACAGATGCATCTTGTTTTCTTGCAATCATAAACCTGATACTTATTATGCCCTTGTTTCATTGTGAGTGCAGAAGTTCGTGAAGCGTTGTCGCAAGCTAGTAGGGCTGCTTGGGTGTGCTGGAGCTGGGTCGGTTGAAGCTTATCAGCCTGTAGCCACAAAGGGTCACATCGGCTCATCGAGCCATGTTCCCTCGTCGTCTAGGTTGGTTGAGGAGGGGGAGGAGGAGGAAGAGGATGAGGAGGAGGAGGAGGAGGCCACACATGAAGAAGGGGAGGATGAGGAGGATGAGAGCAACGGGGAGGAGGAGTACGATGAAGATTATGGACCTCCACCAACTCAAACATCTCAACCATCTCAGCTGCCGAAGAGGAATCCGAAGAAGAAGGATTTGCTGAGTCCGGACCCTTTCCAGAGACCGGTTACTCGACGGCCCAAGAAGAAGACTGAAGAGACTCGTTCAAAGAGTAACGAGGACCGTACCTCCAAGAGGGGAAGGAGCAACTGATTCTGCTCTTCGATAGTTGGCTCTTGTAGTTGGAACTCCGTTTGTGAAACGGTGTGTTTGCTACTTGTGTGTTGGAACTCCGTTTGTAGCTTATTTGTGGAACGGTGTGTTTGCTACTTGTGTGTCTAGCTGGAACTCCGTTTCCTAATTAGTTGAACTCCGTTTGCTATTTGTGGAACTATATTATCTTCAAGTTTTGTTAATGTGTATGTGATGCCCAAGTTTAATTGTTTAAGATCTGTGATATTGCTGTCATATTGAATTTGAAAAGAACCAAGCAACTGAACTTGAAACAATACAACACAGGACCCTACCGCCACGGACACTGGCGGTAGGGTTACACAACCTACCGCCAGGCCCCCTGGCGGTAGGGTGAACCTACCGCCAGGGCACTTTGATATTTTGTTACAGAAGGTGTGCACTGCAAAACCCAGCCATACCCTACCGCCAGGGTCCCTAGCGGTAGGGTACTTATCCACGTCAGCTCGGGCAAACGGCCGCCGTCCCCCTCCGTCGCACCCTACCGCCAGGGCCCCTGGCGGTAGGTTGTCTAATCCTACAGCCAGGGGACCTGGCGGTAGCGAAAGGGTCAAATCCCGAAAATTTTCCCAACCGGGGTCAGATCCTGAATTTGTATCGCAAAAGGGTCAAAACACGAAATTTTGCCTGCCGCCGCTGCCGGAGGAGGCATGGACACGGTAGTACACGTTGCCTGCTTCTGCGCGAAAGTGCTTTTCTGCTCCCGAGCTCATTTGAGCTCGGTGAACAGTAAAATAAAAAAAATCAAAAATTTCCAAATTTTTTTAGGAGAAACATTTACAAAAGTTCTAAGTGCGTGTACAAAATCGTCATGAAATCACATTCCTGTAAGGCGTGGCGAAAAAAACAAATTTAGTGCTCCAAAATGCTTTTGAAAGTAGCATTTTCAGAGTACTGATTTTGTTTTTTTTTGCCACGCCTTATAGGAATGTCATTTCATGACAAATTTTTGCATGCACTTAAAACTTTTGTCAATGTTTCTCCCTAAAAAAATTGGAATTTTTTGAATTTTTTTCGATTTTGTTTTGCTTTTACTGTTCACCCGAGCTCATTTGATCTCGGGTGCAGAAACTCTGCATCCGCTTCTGCGCCGTTTCTTTACAGAATTTTCAAGTACAAAACATGCTTGATCCTCTCTTTTTGTTGGAAAAGGAGACTTGCCCCCGGCCTCTGCATCTGAACAATGCATGCAGCCATATTATTAAAAGTCTCAGAGTAGCACAAAGTCTTCAAAGTATTACATCTCGCCAAAGGAGCAAAGAAACATAAAAAAACACAATGGTATCCATCGCAAAGTCTTCAAAGTATGCCACAACCGGTATGAATGAAATGACTAGGGCCCTAGACTCCTATCCTGTCATGCGACCGCCATCCAAACCGGTTGAATATAGCCCGTGCTACCATCTCCCATTGGTTGCACCCAGTAACCAATGGCTTCCTGGAGTCCGTAGGAGTGAGTAAGGACCATGTACGGATCCATGCCGTAGCTCTGAAGATGACCTTTAAGAAGGTTAAAATATGTTGTCTGTTAAAAATCATATCATTCCTGCAGTTTCCTATAGCCCACATAAGTGCACATATTCCAATTCGAATACGAGCCGCAGTAGTATGTTCCACCCCAGCTAACCACGTCCCAAATAACGATTCAATGCTAACTGGAGGGACGATGTTGAAGGCTATATGAATCGTTCGCCATAGTAATTTGGCGAGGGGGCAATCTATGAAGAGATGTTGTATTGTTTCATCATGATCACAGAAACAACATCGTGAATTGCCCACCCATCGTCGGTTTAACAAATTATCTTTAGTGAGGATCACTTGCTTGTGGACAAACCACATAAATATTTTAATACGCAAGGGAACCTCAACCTTTCAGATATGAATAGGTATCGGGATTGGGCCAGAATTAATGAGATCCATATAAAAAGATTTTACTGTGAACACCCCGTTTCTAGCCAACTTCCAGTGTAATGAGTTAGGTTGGTCGGATAATTGAACATCCATCAATCTCCGTACCAAATGCATCCGGGAATTCCAAAGCTCCCCAACTGAAGATCGCCTAAACTGAATATTCAAGGGAACCGATTGTAATACTGTGCCTACATAATCTTCCTTACGTTGCACAATATTATAAAGGCTTGGATATTGTATGGCTAATGGCGTCTCTCCTAGCCACGTATCCTCCCAAAATCTTGTTGTCATCCCATTGCCAACAAGAAATTTGGTCCTACGAAAGAACAAGTCTTTCGTTCTCATAAGCCCCTTCCAGAATGGAAAATCATTCGGCCTCGTGGTGACTTGGGCAAGAGTTTTCGATTGAAGATATTTGTTGTGCAATATCTGTGCCCACATACCGTCATTCTCTACTGATAACCTATAAAGCCATTTACTCATAAGGCATTTATTCTTAATTTTCAGGTTCTCAATACTGAGACCTTCCTGATCCTTGGGTCGGCATAATATATCCCATTGTGCTAGGCGATATATCTTCTTGGCCTCATTTGACTGCCAGGAGAATCGAGATCGAAAGAAATCTAGTCTCTTCCGTACCCCCTTGGGTACCTCAAAGAAGGATAGCAGGAACATCGACATACTAGTAAGTACTGAGTTAATAAGTACTAGCCGACCGCCATACGACATTAACTTGCCCTTCCAACAGCTAAGCTTCTTTTCAATTCGATCTTCGATGCATTTGCACTCTTTGTTGGAGAGTTTGCGATGGTGAATCGGTATGCCCAAATAACTAAAGGGCAAAGAACCTAATTCACAACCGAACAATTGTCTATATGTGTCTTGCTCCTCTTTGGCCCGACCAAAGCAGAACAATTCGCTCTTGTTAAAGTTGATTTTTAGTCCCGACAATTGTTCGAAGAGACTTAAAACTAATTTCATGTTCCGAGCTTTTGCAATGTCATGCTCCATGAAAAGATTAGTGTCGTCCGCATAATGTAAAATTGAAACTCCCCCATCAACTATATGAGGAACGAGTCCATCGACTAGACCATTCTCCTTGGCCCTGCCAATAAGAATGGTCAACATATCCGCCACTATATTAAATAAGATGGGAGACATCGAATCCCCTTGTATCAAGCCTTTATGAGTCTGAAAATAGTGACCGATATCATCGTTAACCTTAATTCCGACACTACCTTTTTGGACTAGAGAACCCACTTGGTTCCGCCATGTCCCATTAAAACCTTTCATGCGCATTGCTTGCTGAAGAAAAGGCCACTTAACTTTATCGTATTCCTTCTCGAAATCCACTTTGAAGATAACCCCATCTAGCTTCTTCGAATGGATTTCATGGAGCGTTTCATGGAGAACGACTATCCCTTCTAGGATGTGTCTCCCAGGCATGAATGCCGTCTGACTAGGTTGCACCACCGCATGGGTGAGCAGTGTCAGTCTATTAGTCCCTACTTTCGTGAATATTTTGAAACTCGTGTTCAGCAGACAGATCGGCCTAAACTGCTCGATACGAAATGCTCCTTCTTTCTTTGGCAATAACGTAATCATACCAAAGTTAAGATGAAATAGTTCTATATGCCCGTTAAAAACATCGTGAAACATAGGCATAAGGTCGTCCTTAATAATATGCCAACATTTCCTATAGAACTCCGCCGGGAACCCATTTGGTCCCGGTGCCTTGTTCGGTTTCATTTGTCATATTGCATCTAGAACCTCCTTCTCAGCAAAAGGTGCAGTTAGGATCTCATTTTCCTCTGACCTTAGCTGAGGGATATCTCCAATAACAAACTCATTCAGGGAAACCGTGCTCTCTGCCGGAGGCCCGAATAGTAGTTGGAGATATACGATTTAAGATTTTCATGACCCACTACGGTCCCTTCGTCCTGCTCAAGCTGGATTATTTTCTTCTTTCTATACTTGCCATTCGCAATCATGTGAAAGAATTGTGTATTGTCATCCCCATGGACAACTTTGAGAACCTTAGCCCGCAATGCCCATTTGAGCTCTTCTTCTCTAAGAAGAGCCCGTAGGCTTTGCTCTGCTTCGGATTTCACAGCCTGCTCGGCCACATTCAGCAGGGTCACTTCTGCTTTGAGGTCCAGAGCATCTATTAATTGGATAAGTCTTTCTTTTTCTTGTTTGTAAATACCGCTCTCGTTTCTGGCCCAACCCCGTAAAAATTGTCTTAAATGTCTAATCTTGTTTTGCCACCTCTCTACGCTTGTTTGTCCAGTAACAGGCTTTGCCCATTCTCATGCAATGATGGCCAAGAAATTCTCTTTCTCGAACTAACTCAGTTCGAAAGAGAAGGTGTTTCTGTTACCAATAAGTGTTGCGTCACCCGAGTCTACTAATAATGGTGTGTGCTCTGAGATTGCCCTCTGCATCGCGTGTACCGACACCAATGGGTATTTCTGTTCCCATTCCACACTAGCAAGCACCCTATCCAACTTCTCATAAGTCGGAGTAGGTAACGAGTTATCCCAAGTAAATTGTCTACATGTGAGTTCAATCTCCCTCAGATTGAGACTCTCGATGATCATGTTAAACATGAGTGACCACCGACCATCGAAATTGTCATTGTTCTTCTCATCTCGCTTCCTTATAATATTGAAATCCCCTCCAACTAAAATTGGAAGTGTTTCATCTCCACATATCCGTACTAGGTTAGCTAGAAAATCGGGTTTGAGTTCAGGTTGGGCTGCTCCATATACAGCTACGAGAGACCAATGGAAACCATCTAACTTTGATCTCACCCGGAACTTGACCGCAAAGTCCCCCATCACTACATTAATGACCTCTAGCGTTTCACATCTAACCCCCAGCAATATCCCACCGGATCTTCCTCTAGGGGGTAGACAGTGCCAATCAAAATCAATCCCACCGGACAAAGTTCCGAGAAACTGTGAGATGAAATTATCTCTGCCTGTTTCGAGGAGTGCGATAAAATCCAATTTTTGTTCTACCGATGTCTCTGCAAGGAACCTTCTTTTAGCCAAGTCAGCCAGACCTCTGCTATTCCAAAAGATTCCCTTCATAGATCATCATGGAATTTATTTTTAAGCTTAACCCTAGCACTCCTCCGAGCAGCCGAAGTAGGATACACCTTTCTTTTCCAGGTTCGTTTGGGCTTATCCCCCATACTTGACAAATCTATATTACCATGGTTACTAGAGCCAATACCGTCCACCGGTAACGGCTCTACACTGTCCTCAATTTCTGACCCTTCTATGTCACCTTCAGTCTCAGAAGTCGGCATAAGATCATTGCATAAGCTTTCAAGGGCCGACATTCCTAGATATTTCACATCCACCTCATTCATAGGTTTAACGGCTGCTAAGTTACGAATAATTTCAAAAGCCCGCTCCGCTTCTAAGTCTAAAAGGTCATTAATAGATTTCACAACTTCTTTTTCATTCAAGCCCAGTGAAACTCCTAGGTTGTGTGTTTTATCCATAATTTCATGTTCAGAAAAATGCATAATAGAACAACTCTTATTAAAAGACACTAGTCGTCAACCCGTGCAACAGCACGGGCTAGTTATGTAGATAGCAATCTAGTGTTTTTATATTTCTTATGTTGGAAAATGAACTAATTATGAATTCGGATAAATTATATTATGCTCTTGAATACTTATTTATTTAAATCGTAAAACTTTGTTCATGGAACCGTACACCCAGATAACATTTAAAATTATCTAGAAGTTTTATAGTGTTATTTTCTTATCCCATATAATATGAATATGTTATTTGACATGTGCCCAAAGCTCATGTAGAGACAAATATGTGGAAAATTGGTTAGCCTTACGAAGAACATTCTGTACTTGTAACTCCCCCAAGTATATTAAATATAAATGAGTTGACCACAAAAGAAAAATCACACATTCAGTAATTATTCAGCAACCAAAATAAGATTTTGCCAACATATAGTATATACATATTTACATACAGAAAAAGAAAACTTCACGCTATTTCTTAAATATAGCGTCGTATTACTGAACTAAAGACATAGAAACATGGTGTATATGATCATGCCATTCTATCAAACAGCTAATTAAACATGAGCCAGTTAGTTAGTACCATCTTCATAAGAGAAGAAACATATGGTTTCTTTGTGCATACTTGTTTTATGTTACCCAAGTGTAATTGCTGAAATGTTGTACATAGTGAACATCACAAACATGATGAGTCTATGTGTTTTTCATCCAAATTAATTGACTTGAGTACACTCCTGCAACTCTAGCAGATGTACCTAACTAACTTTAAAAAGAATCATGTCCAGTAAACTTGCACAATTATCTACTATTATCAAAACCTCTACTACAAAGTACAAATTTCAGCAAACCTTTCTATCATATCTTCCCTAATCAGGGAGTCCTATTATTGCTCAAATCCCAAAGATAAAGTGTATGTACCATCAAATACTCAAACTGTTATACAGCTCAGACATATTGCAATGGATGCTGGTGTCATGACATTCACGCCATTTTACAAACTATAAATAAAATTGGATTATATAGCAGCAAGAAAGAGAAATATAGTGGGAGAAGAATAATATAAAACAACATCTATAGATGACATATAAAACCTAAAATTAATTTGAATCTCTTCCACTCGTACCAAACGTGTACCCTTTGTTATGATATGGAGAAAAATAACGTTGGACTGAAAGAACATTTGTCCTAGCTTTTAAAACCGAGAAATAACATTCTACTGTAACATAAGAAAGTGCACCAACATGCAAATCTTCCCAAGATAAGACCGTTGCAATAGCTCCTATTGATTTGCTTCTATGTATTTAGTTTTGCGTCAAGATGTTTATGATTCTTGTCTGGAATCAAAAGGTGATTTGCAAACTAATTTATTCATCAATAGTTACATGATATGGATATAATAGTAAAAAATGAATAGCTTAGTTAACACCAAGGCACAACATATTTAAATTTGATTCTGGGGCCAGCACATAATTTGTATGGCAGAAGAGCTAAGAACACACGTATATTAAAAGAGAGGCTAGAAAATATTCTTCATGAACAAATATACCTCACTTTGATATAGAAAATACCTCTTTGACTTAAGAGATTGTAGAACAACTAATTATATAAAAGATTATACCATCAACTCCTCTGGGAAAATTATAATCAGAGAACTTCTGAAGCATCCAATCCTTTAAGAGATGGTTACATGAGGCACGTGCCAGTGAATCCAAGATTGATGAGTGTTTTCGTATGTGTTTCATGAAAAATAGATGGGAAAAATTGAGAGCTAGCGGTTGGAGGGTGAAAGGCCTGTAAGCATAAAAACGTTATCACAACAAAGATCGAATTAGTATTCATTCATTCCTTCTAAGCTACATCGCCACTTCTATCTGCTAACCTTTCTTTATGAAACAAAAATGGTCCTGATAACACCCACACGTGTGGCATACTAGACATCCACCCACACACCGTATGTGGCGTGAGCAGGAGGCAGCCCACACGGGCTGTGTGTGGACGCACATTAGAATTGCCCACACATGTGGGCGCAGCTACTTCGTGCCACACGCCCAACAAGTACTACTTATCCCCACCCCGCGCGTGTGGCACGAAGCAAATATGCCCACACGTCCTGGCACAGCTACGTTAGGTACCCGCGGGATGACGATTTAGTTGCCATCCGTGATGGCAGATGTAGTAATCCGGGATGGCAAATGCAGTTGTAAAAGCATGGCAACTCTCTCTGTTTTGATTAACTATAGTTGCCATGTCTAATTTATGGTAGTTGCCACGTGTAATCAAACCATAGTTGCCGTGTGTGATTAACTACGTGCCACATATGGTCAAACAATAGTTGCCATGTGTGTTTACCTAGTTGCCACGTGTGGTCCAACCATAGTTGACATGTATGGTTAATCACAGTTGCCATGTGTGTTTACCCTGGTTGCCACGTACGGGCACCTGCAGTTGCTGTCTAGCAACGAATCATAGTTGCCATGTGTGTTTACCTAATTGCCACGTACGCGCAACTGCAGTTGCCATCCAGCAATGTACGAGTGTCGTGTGGGCGAAAAGCAGTTCGCCCACACGCACGTGGACTAGGTGGTGGCTGTGTGGGCGGAAACTAGTTCGCCCACATAGCGTAGCTGGCAAACCGCGTACTGCGGGGCGTGTGGGCGAACTCTCCAACTCTCACACACACGATGATGCCCATGTTGCACTCAGATTCTAACAGATTTCTTTAGGATTCATGCAAAATAGAATCAATGTAGATCAAGGCGTGTGGGCGATGTACAAACATGCCACATGTGTGGGCGTTATCGTTTGGGAACAAAAATTGAATTAAATCCCGAAGAAGCTAAAAAAACTGTTGACTAATCTATCTGCATGTGGACGTATACTGGATCCAGTTGAAAGGATAAATTTGTCATATAACATGTACATGGCAACATGGGCAGACCACAGCAACATAACACAAACCAATTGGGGACAGGCCAGAGGATAGGACTCACATCCCCGTCATGTTGAGGAGGAGGCGGAGATGTTGCGGTGGTTGTTCAGGAGGACGGAGGGGCGTCTTTGGGCAAGATAACTGATGTGCCACGTCGAGGCATCTCGCATCCGTGACGGGCATTTACATCGGGGCAGAATTACCTGTGAAAAAACAAACTTGCTGTAAGTAGCACTAATACACATTGTCCGCTAATAATCCATCATAATTTAAACATATCTGCATTCACGTCAGATGAAACAGATACTGCACGTGAATGGTTTGCAATACTTTGTTGACTCCTGAACATTGATTTTTTTCTGATAATGTAGTCCCTATAAAGGGAAAACTGTAAGATTCTATTGTCTATAGAAAAGTTCAGGAAGAAAAACAAACCTGCTTTTATATAAATAACAGTACACGGCAGCATAGTTGAGTTAAGTATATCAATTTTGGAAACAGTTTTTTGTTTGCTGCTCTCTAATCATCTGTCAGAGCAGCTTGTGGTGTATAAACAACCAACGTACCCTAAAAATCTCTACAGAAGTAGCCATAATAACATATCAGAAGTGATAATGAATGAATACTACACCATAGTTCTCCGTATTGATTACTAACCACAGAATTTGCAGTAAAACACTCGCAGGCTCATATTAAGCCATACGACGACACTTTAGATGCAACAGAATCAAGTAGTCAAATAACTGACCAGGAGTAACCAACAATGATCCATCAAACTAAAAAGTATTGCCAGCCAACATGTCCAGGGCCGCTGCAAGTAGTGCATCTTGATTGGAGATTGTTGTACACGGCGCATGGAGACAAAAGCTCCTAATATCTTCCTTATCATACTCACATAATCATGGCCGCATCTCCTTGTATCCTTACAACACGGACCTCGGGACGCTGCTGGTGGTAGTACATCTTGATCGGACGTTCAACTTCAAATCGAGGACAACATGCCTCTCACTGGATGACACGGTGAAGCCAATCCATCCGTTCACATGATCAGCATGCTTCTTCTAGAGCACATCCCTGGTCATGAAGGGAGAATGGCGTTGGGGGCTCCTTGAAGACTCGATGAGGGAGGAGCGACAAAGAGGAGGGCTTGCAGGAGGGGGATGAGGACGCACCAGAGCAGAGATGAAGAGGAGGCCTTGCAGGACGGGGGTGAGGACGCATCTTTGATGACGTGAAGGCTAGAGAAGGTGCATCAACAATTTGTTCACGCAAGAAACTACCTACTGTATACTTCATGGACTCTCTACATCACTTGTTTCATCTGAACCGTAGATTTAAGATAAAAAAGGCCAGAGAAGGTACGTCTAAAATTTCCTCACCCTAGAAATGACCTATTTTATATTTCAAGGACACTCAACATCGCTGATTTCATCTGAACCGTACAGAAATTACCTATTGTATACTTCAAGGACTCTCAGCATTACTTATTCACCAGTGCAGAATCGGGTTTTAGTCCCGATTCGTTAAGGACTGCAACCGGCACTAAAGGGTGGGGACTAAAGCCCCTCCCCCCCTTTCAGTGCTGGTTCATCACGAACCGGGACCAAAGGCCCACCACGTGGCACGAGTTCGTGCCGGGGGGCTGGGGGCCTTTAGTCCTGGTTGGTTACACCAACCGGGACTAAAAGGTTTATGGGTTTATTGTTTATTTTTCTTTTTAATTTTGTGTTTTTCATTTATTTATTTTTTCATTTTAAACATATTTTACGCTACTACATACTGTACACATTATGCATATATATAAATAGAATTTCTCATAGAACCGATCATATATATATCATCGAATTTCTCGTATGACCATTGACATACACACATATATATATATATACAATTTGGTATATACAATTTCTCCTACAATTTGCAGATCATTACATGGAGGCATTACAACTTGTAATAGTATTCTCCTTTGGGATCTATGACCTGGTCAAGCAAAAATCCCGCAATCTCCCCTTGAAGTGCTCGTATGCGGTCTTCTGGTAGGAGCTTATCCCGCATCTCCACCATCTTTATTAAAAAGGAGATCAATATGAATATATTAGTTGTGTGTATATATATTAGATCATGATAAAAAGAATTGTGAATTGTGTTTACGTACCCAAAGATGTCTTGCATCTTTGCTCCTTTCGGTCATAAAGCGAATGTTCTTGCAAACGTACTATGCACATAAATTATTCCCCGGCGCCTGCCTCAAGGTCTTTACGAGAATAGAATTCAATCAGATAATAATTCATCAAGCATGATAATGGTATTGAAACTAGAATTAAAGAGATGGTAGCTAGTTAGTACTACTTAATTAATTACCTTGGGTCACACCCATTTCAGCTTTTGTTTTCATGGGTCTTGAACCTGTTTGATGAACTTTTCCCAAGCCCTACCCGCCGGCAAAGAAAATGAAAGAAGGAGTTATTAATTAGTTGATATCAGAAAATAAACTAAAGAGGCCGACATAGTGCGATAATGATTGAAATTACCTGTCGACCATCCCCTTCACGATTGATTATTCATTAGTATCTTTATATAGTGAGTCCAGTAATTGAACTTTTCCCTCGTCAACTTTAATGATTAACAAGATCCAGTGAAAACGGCATGCGCACACGTTTGTATAATTAAACGGGCATATGCATAACTCATCAACTACACTTATTAACATCTAGTTAGCAAAAACAGAATTTGTAGTACAAGACGGTGTCACTCACCCGAAGTTCTAAGGAAGTAGTATTTCTGGTTGGGTATTTAGTCGCTTAAAGAACTCTAGCAAGCTTCTCTCTGTGTCTTTTCGATCCCAATCACGTGACCATGTCTCTTGATTAATGGTATTTGGGTCAATGAACCCAATGCCATAGCGTCCAGCTCTTTTCATTTCATACATCTTCATTCTGCATAATACCATAGAAAAGAATGTAGTGAGGATAATTACAGGTAATGAACGAGCACAGCTAGCTGGAGACTTAAATTACAGAAAGAAATCACTTACAGACAATAGCAACTGACGATAGATTTGTCCAGTGCGTCTTGATTGAATAATTGAAACATTTCTTCAAACTCAACCCACAAATCTTTTGCATGGAAGTAATACTCTGTCTAGACTTTCACCATGAGGGACTCTTGATTGGTCTTTACTTCTCTCAGGTACCATTCATGCAATTCATACATTCTCGTTGATAGAAGCGGGATCTTCTCAGGCTTGACCAGAGGTTGGCCGCGGACATATTTCCATTTTAGTTCCTTCTCTGTAAACCCGGGGAGTTCCTCGATGCCTAGGAGTTGTTCAACAGTGGTACTGGCCTCTTCAGCCTGCCTTCTATGATCGTCGGTTATTACCAGCTGATCGGCGGTACTCACATGTGTTTGTACAATTAGCGGGGGGATCGATTGCACTGCCTGTTCCCCCAGCTGGGGAACAGTTTTTCCGCTTTTTTTTGCCAACTGCTTGGCTCGATCTCGAGCTCGACTCATTATTTTTTTTAGCATAATATGACTTCTTGATCGAGCGCTCATAGTCTGAGTCCCTATGCTTGACAGCTGGTTGAGCATTATCAATAAAGTATTGTATGACATGCTCAAGTACTTTCTCCTTTGGCGGCAGGGGCGGTTTCGGTCCAAAATGGGCCTTCACTTGGGCAGCCACTTCGGCACTGTTTTCCTCCTCAGTCAGGTGATAAGGCAACTTCGGAAGAGGCTTGAGGCTTGGACCATATTTGTATTTCTTGCCTCCTTTTGTACCGCTAGCCGCCGTAGCTGCGGCGCCTCTCTTCCGTTATTGCTGAGGCGGCGAAGACGGCTGACGCGGTGCCTGACTTGGAGGAGGAGTCGGCTAACGCGGTGCCGGACTTGGAGGAGGAGGAGTCGGCTGACGCGGTGCCGGACTTGAAGGAGGAGGAATTGACTGACGTGGCGCCGGACTTGGAGGAGCAGGAGTCGACTGACGTGGTGCCAGACTTGGAGGAGGAGGAGGAGGAGGCTGACGCGGTGGCAGACTTGTTGCAGTAGGAGTCGGTGGCCTTGGAAAGACGATGCAATCCTTTTTCCATAGAATGATACGATGTATGGCCTCTCCCAGTGTGCGCTCCTCTTCACCTTCAGGAATGTCAAGCTCTAGCTCGTAATATCCTGACATCACTTCATCAACCCCGACACGAGCATAGCCAGCTGGAATCGGATTGCAATGGAAGGTTGCCTCAGGGGGATTTGTTAAAGCATAGCCGTCCGCCACCTTCATGGATATGTTCTTCACTTTCATGTGTAGCTCACAAGCAGTCCTATCTTTGATATCATCCACGGGGTATCTATCCAACAGCGCATCATCGCCCGGGACGGAACCCACGCTGCTTCTCGGCATGGATGGGACGGTGCTATCCAATGCTGGATCTGCTTGCTGCTGCCGCTGAGATGCTCTATCCTAGCTAAGTGAGTCGATCTACTCCTGCTGCCGGATGAAAGCGCGTTCCAACTCCGCATGCTTTGATTCTACGATGCGAAGGCGGTCTGCTTCCTGCTTCCTCTGATCCTCCTCCAGCTTCCTTTTCTCCTCCTCCTGCTGCCTCTTTCTCGCACGACTTCTGTAAGTGTCGTTCCAATCCGCAAACGCCTCAAACCATGGAACAACGCCTTTGCCTCGTGTTCTTCCCGGGTGTTCATGATTCTTTAGGGCGCGCGTAAGCTCGTCGTTCTCTTTGTTGGGCGTGAACACCCCCGTTCGAGCCTCTTCTATTGCAACAAGTAAACTGTCGATGACTCCTTTAAGACATGCCCGCTCTAAAACCAGCCCTGTCTTTGGGTCCAACTTCCCCCCATGCGCATAAAACCAAGTCTTGTACCTTTCGGGCCAGCTCAATGTAACTGGAGTGACCCCTGCAGCAATCATCTGTTGCTCAGCGATATCCCACATAGGCCGGGCCACCTCGTAGCCACCTAGCCCCAGATTATGGTGCCACTGCTTTTTCGCAGCATGAATCTTGTTTATTCTCCACCGTTCCTGAGCTACTTCCGATTCCTTGAAGTTCACGAAAGCGTCCCAGTGATCTCTTGCCTTCTCCAGTGTTCCCTTTAATTCTGGAGTCTGCTTTCCTGCATTGATGTACGCGGCCCATATATTTTTCTTGTGGTTGTTGAATGCTATCGCCATCTTCTTAAGAGCACTGTTCTTGACTTTCTCCAGATCTGCATCTGTTAAATGATCTGGTAGGGTGAAATGTGACATGTGCGTTTCCCAAAGCAAATCTTTTGCTCTTTGGTCGAAAAAAGTAACATTTGGATCTCCCTTTGCTGGCTTTTTCCATTCTTGAACAGAGATCGGGATTTGGTCCCTGACAATAACTCCGCATTGACGAATGAACTTGTTCGCATTCTTCTTAGGTTCAAGCGGTTCGCCATTAGGTTTGATGGCATCTATGTTGTACTTTACGCTAGCCTGGAACTTTTTGGTCGGGCCTCGAACTGTCCTGCTGCATGTAGAAGATTTGCTTGATCCGGAGGGCCAAAAGAAGAAAGATTGATTCGTTAATATATATACAAATCAATTAAAACATGTGATGATCACCAGATGCCTTATATAAATATACCTCGCCGGTCTTTGTTATTTGAAGAACAACATTTCCTTCATCGTCATTGTTCTGGACTTCATCTATTCGTTCGTCTTCATCAAATATCATACCCTCACCGGTATTATTCAGATATTGCGAGCCGTCATCTTCTTCATTCTAATCTAGACTCAGGGAGCGTATGATGTCGAACATAGTGTCTTCTCCTTCTCTGCCGGTATTGTCCATATCTTTTATTTAACTAATCCATAAGAAAGGTAAAACAATTTAGTATTCGAATTAGAATGCATTCATGCAATCAATAAGGAAAAACTGAATCATAGTAGATAATATATATACATCTCGAATAATCCAGATAATATGCATCATCGAATATAATCTCGAACACATGGTCTCGAATATTATCGAATAATATAATCTCGAATACATCGTCTCGAATATTATCGAATGTAATCTCGAATACATCTCGAGTATTATCACTAATACATCTTGAATATGATCATATATATAACATCACTAGCTAACATCACTCGCGGTGGATACCCAAAGAGAAGGAACGATCACGGGATCATAACTCGGGTGAGATCCCTGAAGAACCTGCCAGGTATTGGAGAACCTGACGTCCAACGCAACCAAGTAGCGACGGATGTGCTCTTCCTCCTCCCTGACACGGTGACGTACCACTTCCATGGGGGACGCCAGCCTCCGCACCGAATGTGGCCCACGCGCCCGCCACCAAAGAAGCTCCGGGTCAACGACGGGACCCGGGTTCCTCACCAAGATGCGCGCCCCTGAAGGTAGCACCTCCCAGTGCCAGCCCGGCGGAGCACAGTCCCGGACATGGCGCCTCTGAAGCAGGACATCGTCGCGAACGAGTCGACGACGAGGATGCGGGCCGGGCATCGTTGACGTCGAGAACAAATTCTATGCAAATTTATCATTATTTAAATGCTTGATTGTGATTTTTGTAATTCTTTTTCACTTGATTTTGCAAATACATAACAAACTTTTGCAAATACAACATTAAGATATATATTAACATTAAAATATTATTAATACATGGTCAACTTTTTTCTATGCAACTTTTTCCTATGTAACTTTTTTTTTATAAGTATAAAAAACTAAAAAACAGAAAATCTATGCAAATTCCACCGTTTATCTACAATACATATATATACATACATTGTATCAAAAAACTAGTGAAAAAAATACTAAAACATCCATACATATTGTGAAAAAATAATCATCTAAAACATGTTTTTCATCAATATTTTCAAGATACAACATTAAAATATACATACATACATACATACATACATACATACATACATGTGGTCAAATTTTTTCTATGCAAATTGTATACATACATACATACATATATTGTATACATACATCATACATTGTATTCATATATATATATATATATATATATATATATATATATATATATATATACACTAAGCCATCTACAAACATCTAGTGAAAAAAAATCAATCTATGAAAAAAAGATGAACAAAATTTGTGTGTGTGTGTGCACTACCGGCGGCGGCGCGGCGGCTTCGATTCGAGGGAGGAGAGGGGGGAGAGGGGCTCACAGCGGGCAAGGTCGAGGCAACGGCGACGACGAGGCGAGGCGACATCGACGGCGAGGTCGAGGCGAAGTCGATCGAGGCGAGGCGAGGTCGTGGCGACGACGACGGCGAGGCGAGGCGAGGTGAGGCGACGTCGACGGCGAAGGAGAGGCGAGGCGAGGCGACCTGGCGGCGTCCTCTGGTTCGGCGTCGTCGAGAAGAATGGATGATTTGGGGGAAATTTTTGAAGTGGCCACTTATATACGAGGCACCTTTAGTCCTGGTTGGAGCCACCAACCGGGACTAAAGGGGTGGTTTTGGCCAGGCAGAGCGGCGGGAAGCCAGACCTTTAGTCACAGTTGGTGGCTCCAACCGTGACTAAAGGGGGGTCTTTAGTCGCGGTTGGAGCCACCAACCGCGACTAAAGGCCTGGTGCTCGCACAGGCGCGGTGCATTGCAAGTTTAGTCCCACCTCGCTTGGCGAGAGGCGCCAGCACCGGTTTATAACCCCGCCACAGCCTCTCCATCGAGCTCCTCTCTAATGCAGGCCTTCTGGGCCTACCGTACCTCTGCTGCCCCATGGGGCCTACTAGGCCTTGTGAGCCTGCATCCTGGCCCAACTAGAGGTTGGGTTTCTAGTCGTATGCAAGCCGTGGCGGCCCAGTAGGTGGGCTTTTTTTAATTTATTTATTTTTCTGTTTTTTTTTGTTTTCTGCTTTTTTTATTTTCTTTTGTTTCTGAGTTGTTTTTTTGCTTTATTTAGAGTTTTTTTGTGAATCTTTTTTCTTTAGGTCACGAAAATTATAAACTTTCTGTTAGTGCCAGTAGTTTTCAAATTTGGATAGTTTAAATTTGAATTATTTCAATTTTGTGTGAATCACTAGTTTGTGAATAACTTTACTTTAAAAATAGATTTTTCAGTGATTCTTTTTCCATTATATTTAATTTGATATTAGTGTGTTTTATCATTATATTTAATTTGGTAATTCTTAAGTTATTTAAAAAAATGAAATGCCTTTGTAACAGTTGAGTTTTCGTCCGAAACCCTGATACTTCGAAAGAGATTGTCCATTTTGTACACGAAGTGCATCTAGTTTTTGCCATAACCCTCTCAACTTTTTAGCACATGCTATGTGGGTGAAATGATGATACCATGCCAACTTTCAACCTTTTCAGACTTTATTTGTAGTGATTTTCAATTTCAGGGTCGTTTAGCTAAAAAAAAATTCAGCAAATGCATAAAAAATAGCAAATGAAGTCCGAGAGGGTTGAAAATTGATGACGTGGCTTTGAATGGTGCAAACTGAATGCACAAAAAGTCTGGAGTTGAAACAAGTTTAAAAAAATGAAATGCCTTTGTAACAGATGAGTTTTCGTCCGAAACCCTAATACTTTGAAAGAAATTGTCCATTTTGTACACATAGTGCATCCAGTTTTTGCGATAACCCTCTCAACTTTTTAGCACATGCTATGTGGGTGAAATGATGATACCATGCCAACTTTCAACCTTTTCAGAGTTCATTTTGTAGTGCTTTTCAATTTCAGGGTCGTTTAGCTAAAAAAAATCAGTAAATGCATGAAAAATAGCAAGTGAAGTCAGACAGGGTTGAAAATTAATGACGTGGCTTTGAATGGTGCATACTGAACACACAAAAAGTCTGGAGTTGAAATAAGTTTAAAAAAATGTAATGCCTTTGTAACAGATGAGTTTTCGTTCGAAACACTGATACTTCGAAAGAGATTGTCCATTTTGTACACGAAGTGCATCCAGTTTTTGCCTTAACCCTCTCAACTTTTTAGCACATGCTATGTGGGTGAAAATGATGATACCATGCCAACTTTCAACCTTTTCAGAGTTCATTTTGTAGTGCTTTTCAATTTCAGGGTCGTTTACCTCAAAAAAATCAGTAAATGCATGAAAAATAGCAGATGAAGTCAGAAAGAATTGAAAATTGATGACGTGGCTTTGAATGGTGCATACTGAATACACAAAAATTTTGGAGTTGAAATAAGTTTAAAAAAATGTAATGCCTTTGTAACAGATTACTTTTCGTCCGAAACACTGATACTTCGGAAGAGATTGTCCATTTTGTCCACGAAGTGCATCCAGTTTTTGCCGTAACCCTCTCAACTTTTTAGCACATGCTATGTGGGTGAAATGATGATACCATGGCAACTTTCAACCTTTTCAGAGTTCATTATATAGTGCTTTTCAATTTCTGGGTCGTTTAGCTCAAAAAAATCAGTAAATGCATGAAAAATAGCAAATGAAGTCAGAAAGGGTTGAAAATTGATGACGTGGCTTTGAGTGGTGCATACTATATGCACAAAAAGTCTGGAGTTGAAATAAGTTTTTTAAAAATGGCTAGTCTTATAGACCAGTGTAGGTGAGATGTAGCAGAGCAAAAGAGTGACAGGTGCACTGGTGGGGGTCGCCGTGAGAAGTCCAGCGGACTCGAGGGAGCACCGGTTCACCTCGAGGGTGGCTCCCAGCCCAGAGAGAAATTAATCACACGGGAGGAGTTGTCACGTCAATAGTCAAGGCTCAAGAGATGTAGAATGGTGCATACTGAACACACAAAACAGATAAGTACCCTAACTATTACAAAGATTCACTAAGGTTTGTCCGAAGTGGGACTTTCCAGATATATAAGTCCGGAAACTCACTAGAGAAGAAAGTGATGATGGTGAAGCCGGTCACATCACAGAGTGGGATCTTGGGGTATAATACTTTTTCTTCGCGTGTGTCCCTTTGCGCCGTAACCATGGACAATCTTCATCATTTAACGGGATGCTCGGGTCAATATTCACTGTGAAGGGAGCAATTTCATGAAACTTTTCATAATCTTCTGACATGTTGGTCTTGTCCTCCACTCCCACGATGTTTCTTTTCCCTGAAAGAACTATGTGGCGCTTTGGCTCATCGTATGATGTATTTGCTTCCTTATCTTTTCTTTTTCTCGGCTTGGTAGCCATGTCCTTCAGATAGAAAATCTGCGCCACATCATTGGCTAGGACGAATGATTCGTCTGCGTACTCAAGATTTTTGAGATCCACTGTTGTCATTCCGTACTGCGGGTCTTCCTTTACCCCGCCTCCTATCACATTGACCCATTTGCACTGAAACAAAGGGACCTTCAAACCACGTCCATAGTCAAGTTCCCATATCTCCTCTATGTAACCATAATATGTGTCCTTTGGCCTATTGGTGTTTGCTGCATCAAAGCGGACACCACTCTTTTGGTTGGTGCTCTTTTTATCTTGGGCGATCATGTAAAATGTATTCCCATTAATCTCGTACCCTTTGAAAGTCAATATATTCGAAGATGGTAACTGGAACAGCAAGTACAGATCATCTTCAACAGCGTCGTCATGCATGAGACATGTCTGCAACCAACCGGCAAAAGTCCCCGTTTGTTCACGTGTAATCCAGTCGTCAGACTACCCCGGGTGTTTGGAGCAAAGAATATTCTTGTGTTCCTCGATATACAGAGCCACCATGGAGGAATTTTGTAGAACTGTGTAATGTGCTTGCGCCCAAGAATGCCCGTCCATACATATTATTGCTTTCGGTCCTAGCGTGCCTTTTCCACCCAGTCTGCCCTCATGCCGCTATTCAGGAACACCAATCGGATTAAGGTCAGGAATAAAGTCAACACAAAACTCAATGACCTCCTCATTTTCATGGCCCTTGGAGATGCTTCCTTCTGGCCTAGCACGGTTATGAACATATTTCTTTAAGACTCCCATGAGCCTCTCAAAGGGGAACATATTGTGTAGAAATACAGGACCCAGAATGGCAATCTCTTCGACTAGGTGAACTAGGACGTGCGTCATGATATTGAAGAAAGATGGTAGGAACACCAACTCGAAACTGACACGACAATGCACCAAATCATTCTCTAACCTTGGTATGATTTCTGGATCGATTACCTTCTGAGAGATTGCATTGAGAAATGCACATAGCTTCACAATGGCTAATCGAACGTTTTCCGGTAGAAGCCCCCTCAATGCAACCGGAAGCAGTTGCGTCATAATCACGTGGCAGTCATGAGACTTTAGGTTCTGGAACTTTTTCTCTGCCATATTTATTATTCCCTTTATATTCGACGAGAAGCCAGACGGGACCTTCATACTGAGCAGGCATTCAAAGAAGATTTCCTTCTTTTCTTTGGTAAGAGCGTAGCTGGCACGACCCTGATGTATGCCGTCTTTTCCGTGCATACGTTGCTGGTCCTCCCGTGCCTCCAGTGTATCTTTTGTCTTCCCATACACGCCCAAGAAGCCTAGCAGGTTCACACAAAGATTCTTCGTCACGTGCATCACGTCAATTGCAGAGCGGACCTCTAGGTCTTTCCAATAGGGTAGGTCCGAAAATATAGATTTCTTCTTCCACATGGGTGCGCGTCCGTCAGCGTCATTCTGAACAGATTGTTCGCCAGGACCCTTTCCAATGATTACTTTTAAATCCTTGACCATATCAAGTAAATCATCACCAGTACGGTGGCGAGGCTTCTTCTGGTGATCTGCCTCACCTTTGAAATGCTTGCCTTTCTTTCTTACGGGATGCCTACTCGGAAGAAATCGACGATGTCGTAGGTACACATTCTTCTTATATTTATCCAAATATATACTATCGCTATCATCTAAATAGTGCGTGCATGCGCAGTATCCCTTGTTTGTCTGTCCTGAAAGGTTACTGAGAGCAGGCCAATCATTGATGGTCACAAACAGCAACACATGTAGGTCAAATTCCTCATGTGTGTGCTCATCCCACGCTCGTACACCTTTTTCATTCCACAGCTGTAAGAGTTCTTCAACTAATGGCCTTAGGTACACATCAATGTCGTTGCCGGGTTGCTTAGGGCCTTGGATGAGCACTGGCATCATAATGAACTTCCACTTCATGCACAACCAAGGAGGAAGGTTATACATACATAGAGTCACATGCCAGGTGCTATGATTGCTGCTTGATAACCCACAATTATAGGGGATCGTTTGTAGCCTTCTTCGATAAATAAGAGTATCGAACCCAACGAGGAGCTAAAGGCAGAACAAATATTCCCTCAAGTTCTATCGACCACCGATACAACTCTACGCACACTTGACGTTTGCTTTACCTAAAACAAGTATGAAACTATTTTGCGAGAATAAAACTACGAATAAATTGCAAGGTAATAAAAGTAGATAGCTTTTGTCACCAAGAAAGTCATTTGTCCCTAGGCAATCGATAACAAGACCGGTAATCATTCTTGCAATTTTACATGAGGGAGAGGCATGAGCTAACATACTTTCTCTACTTGGATCATATGCACTTAAGATTGGACCCCTAGCAAGCATCCGCAACTACTAAAGAAAATTAAGGTCGTGAAACCCAACCATAGCATTAAGTATCAAGTCCTCTTTACTCCCATACGCCATAACCCACTTATCCGCGTTTAGGCTGCTGTCACCCCAGCAACACCGACAATAAGCAAACAATGAACATATTGCAACACCCTACAGTGAGGATCCCTGTGACACCCTAGTTTTGACAACTTTTTTTCAAAATCTTTTTGGCTTTACTTGAATTTTGGATGGTTTTTGAATCCTTTCAACTGACTTTGGACTTATAAATCCTTGAACCTCTTGATCCAAAACCATCACCACCTTGCCAAAACCCTATCACATCCCTTTGTGAAGGAAGTACCATCTAGAGGTATCCCCTTGAGCTGAAATTTTTATGGCATCTCCTACACCCCAAATGACTCTCACACACCAAAATTCAGCTCCACCAGATCAACCATGTGAGTGAACCAATCATATTTAGTTTCTGGACCAGTATGGCAGTTTTCACATGAACCCCATTCAAAACTTTTCCAAATTCTTTCAAATTTGGTCAGTTTGTAGTCCTTCCAACCTAAACCACTCCAGACATTTCCATTAGCTCCATATCCAGCTCATCACTTCTCCAGATCTCTCTCAAGTTTGCTGCCAGAAACTGTAGCTGAAGCTACACTTCATGTCAGGATGAACCTAGACCAACCAAGCATGCAGAGGGACTAAATGGCCAAGGGAGAACGTGCTAGACATGGTGCGCTGGACACGGGAGGCCTCTAGACACCCATGGATGTGGTGAGCACGGCACTGGCATGCAATGCACGCGCTCTGCACCCCGCCCGCGTCTGAGGTGACGCGTCCATGCTGCCCCGCGTGGCCTAGCCTTGTCCGAGCATGCCGACGTCTTCCCCTCCTCCCACCTGGCCGTGCTGGATCCCTCTCCTCGCCGGAAACCTCCCCGATGGCCGCCACGCACCCCGGCATTGTGCCGCCCATGGCGTCGCCACAACCCTGTTGCTCGTCGTCTTCCCCGCTAGCCGCCACCGACCGCAATTACTGCCTCTGCCCTCCTCCATCACTTCACCCCGCAAGCGGCCTGCCAGTGCGGCGTCCTGGCGCCGGCGACGTGGTCCGAGTCTCGCCGCTTCGGGAGAGCTCGCCTGCGCTCGCCCCCGCCTATATAAGGCCATTGCCAGCCCCTCCTCACCTCACCACCTCAGCACAACATCACACAATCACCTCCAGAGCGCCTCAAGGAGGGCCGGGAGCTTGTCTCCCTCCACTCCGGCAGAAGCTCCGCCGCCGATCCACTCCCGACACCAACTAGGCTCCGGCCAACCCCAGCCTTGTCCGACCCCACCGTTGAGCTCAGGGCATTCCCCTGGTGCCCCACGACCTCTCCCCTAGCCAAACCGCTGCCAGAATCACCGCCGCCGACGACACCCATTGCTGCCACCCACCAGAGAAGAAGGGGGCGCCATCATCCGGCCGCCTTCGGCTGAACTGCGGGTACCTACGGGACCCTCTCCCCGCGCCCGACCCATCCCCGCCAACTTCTAGACTCGCCGCCATCTCTACGCCGGAGTAGCGTCGCCGGTGAGCCGCCTCGCTTCTGTTTCTCTCCCATCCCTCTGTTTTAAACCAGGCCGGCCCCACCTGTCAGCGACCCACCCCGCGCGCCGAACCGTTTTAAGTGGAGGCGCCCCTCCACTTTACGTGTTCGACGTGGCCGGCTGGGTATTTTTCTTTTCCTGTTTAATTTTCCATTTTGACCAGAAACTTTGACCAGCTGTAACTTTTTATCTACAAGTCCAAATCACTTGATTCTTTTTGCATTTGGTTTCTCTTGAACCCCTCTAATTTCTTGTAAAATTTGGTATTTTTCTTGCACTCACAGAATTTCTGGTGATTAAAACAGTGTTATGTGACATTTCCAATTGTTGTTTAAAAATATTTTCAGAGGGAAACTTTGGTGATTTTGAATACCAGGAGTTCTTGGGCAACCCAACAGAGCAAGCCAAGCCATGACATCCATTTTATGAAGCATTTCAATAGCATTTCATATTCATATGAATTACTTTCATTTATTTGCTATATAATAATTCAAAGTAAATTAATTCAAATACCTAGTTGCTGCCATAATAAGTTATTATGATAACCACTATGCTTGCTAAATGAACCTAGCCGGTTGATCTTGAGTCACCTGTCCGGGCTTATTCGTGCAACCACATTTGCCGGTATGGGACGGCCTTGACTTGGTCTGGCTCCGTGCTCTTTCACCGGTACCTCCATCTAGGGAGGGTCATGCGTGCGTGCTGCCCTCATCAGGTAGACGGCGATAACCCTGTGAGCCCAGTTGAGTATTGTGCCGGCGTCCCCGTTAGGGACAGTTTAGTTTGGCCACGACGGTGGCAGGTGTCATGAGGTGACACAGGGGCCACCCAGGGCTTGATTCCGGGGGAGGATGATTGCCGGTGGTACGATGGGAGGGTCACGGGTCAGGCGGGTTTCGTTGGAGCAATGCTGGTCCACCCGAATGGGATCACGAGGTCAGGTGCTCCATGGTGTGGGTAATGTGTACAACCTCTGCAGAGTGTCAAATCTATTCGAATAGCCGCGTCCACGGTATTGGACAGCCCGTCCAGACCTCACTAGGTGGTCTACCGTAACAGTGATAATAATGATGGAAGAATTCATCTTATGACCGGAAGTACTTAGTGACATATGAGTATTCCGAGGGTTGTTGGACAACCCGAAAGAGAGTAAGTTGATAACCGGACACAGTAAGTGAATCACCTAAGAACTTAACATGTTACTTGCCATGCTATTGTTTGCTGCATTATTTGGTTGTCATGAGCTTGCGAGTACATTCAAAGTACTTACCTGGCGTATCATGCCAGATGCAGGAGAAGCCGAGGACGGAGGTCCCGATGGCTCAGACTATGCTAACTAGGCTGTGTCCACGGCAGTGTCCCCGTGGTTGGAGTTCCGCTATGTTCCGCTACGCCATAGAAGTATCCAGTAGTACCGAGGCCCTGTTATGTCTCATAAATAATGTAGATACTGTCATAGCACCGAGTGTGCCTTCGGCCTCGCTTTCGATGTAAAATATGAGCTTGTACCCCAAGATTATCAATAAAGTTCAGTTCTGTTCTGTTCCAAGTTGTTGAGTGTTTCCAGAAGACATGATCTCTAGGTTGGAAACACTGGTAAACCGGTTCTTTGAGCCGGGGTGCCACAACACTTGGTATCAGAACCAGGTTGACTGTAGGACACCCTAGTTAGCCTGCGCTAGAAACTGCGATCATTGTAGGGTTTGAGTGTGCATCTTGCTTGCTGCATTTGCTTGTTGCATGGCATGCATCATGCATCATTGTTTTACTAACCGTTGGCATTGTGAGTGTAGATGGCACCAGTTCCGTACAACTACCATCATGAGCCAGCACCATTCACCTTTCCTGTACTGCTCCATAGCATCTGGCTTTCGACTGTATCCCAACGGCAAAGATCCAGTGTACCAGGTGTTTCGAGAGCAGCTTGCCGAGTCGGTGTATGAGTATCACGCGGAGGCCTTTCTGACCGCGAGCTCGGACATTGGTAGCTATTCTCGCTCTTCCAAGGGCGGAACGGCTTCAACTCCAGAGCTGGCGATCCAGTTTGCCGCGATGGAGGCTCTCACTGACTTGCGCTTCCACGAGGTCGAGATGCAGACTCATCCAGGTTTCTTTCACTACCCCACCCTGTCGCCTACGACAGGGCAAGTCCTTTTTGCACCTGTTCAGCCAGCGAGTGATCATGCTACTGGTGTTCTATCTCATTATCTGAACGCCAGTTACCGCATGATCGTTTCCTTGGATGAGGAGCTATCTCGTGTCCAAGGGGCACTTGCAGCCGTGTCTATCGCATCATCTCTGCCTCATCCTATATTTCCACCGGTGCATCCACCGCCAGTTCCACCTCCACGTATGTTTGATACTCCTTCTAGTTCCACTACTCCACCAAGCTTTTCGTCTGGTAGTCGACGTGAGAGCCTGGCAGAGTGGGCCTCGCTTCTAGCTACTCCAGCTACTCCGATGCTGAGGCGTCGTGCCCCTATTTCCCCGGAAGGAGAACCGTCTTAGCAGCATCGTCGTGTTTCCTTTGATCCGAAGGATGCAATCCACATCATCAGTTCTGATTCCGACTCAGGATCAGATTACGAGGAGTCTTCCGTTTGGCAGTGCTCGTGCCACCCGCGCCACTAGAGTGGAGGCTTAGTGCATGCATCTTTGCATATGTCAACTGCCGTATGAGCAGTCTAGCCATGATATTCCCCCTACTAGCTTGCCATGTATGATGTTGGGTTATCTTGTATAATTATGTGTTTGCTTAATTCACCTCTTTTCTGTGAATTCTCTTTTGGTGTCATATTACTGTGTTTCCCTTATGGATGTTGCTCATCGATTCGGTATTTTGCAATGGGAACAAATTTAGGATGAAGAGAGGTAGTAGCCAAGGCGGCGATGGAACCCCCATTCGTCGATCCGCCAGACAAGCAGGACAACCACCAGAAGATTTGCCACCACCACCGCCTCAGGCACCGACCCTTGAACAGATCATGAGGATGTTTGAAGAGAAAAGAAATTAGGATCTCATGGAATTCCTGAAGAGTATGTAGAATATGGTGGGCCAGAATAACAACAATGGAACACACTCTAAGTTGTCTGACTTTCAACGCACTAAGCCACCCAGTTTTGGTCAAGCTGTGGACCCAATGGAGGCTGATGATTGGCTGAGAACCATGGAAAAGAAGTTGGATATAGCCCGTTGTGAAGAGGCAGACAAGGTTCCTTTTGTCACCCATTACCTAGAAGGGCCAGCAGCTATATGGTGGGACAACACAAAGATAACATGGCCTTCCAGAGAAGATATTTCCTAGGAGAAGTTCAAAGAGGCATTCCGCAAGTATCATATCCCTACTGGCATAATGAAGGTGAAGCAAAGGGAATTTCTTGCTCTCGCACAGGGAAATATGTCCGTGGGAGAGTATCTGAACAAGTTTAACAATCTGGCACGATACTCTGCCCATGATGTATCCACTGAAGAGAGGAAGATAGACCGATTCCTAGGAGGACTAAATCATGCCCTCCATTGTCAGCTTTGTATGCTGGACTTCCCGGACTTCTAGACTTTGGTGAACAAGGCTTTCCTAGCAGAGAGAGAACACAAGTCTGGGTATGATGACCGCAAGCGGAAGTTTGAGCCAAAGAAAAACAACCGTGAGCAGTTTGTGCAGAAGCCACGCATTTGACTTTCTCAATAAATATATCAATATCGGAATTGAATTTATAATTTTCATAGCAATATTTAAGGATAGCAAAATTTTCAGGTCTATAAATTGAATCATCAAAATCTTCATACTTTAAAAACAAAGATTCAATTTCAAAAGCTCCCTTAAAAGCAACAAATTCTTCTATTCGTTCCACATCATAATAATCATATCTACCATTGGCATAAGAAGCCAAGGTTTCATTATCATTAAATTTGCATGAAAAGGGAAGGTGTGGAGCATTCATCCTAGAGCAACAAGTTAAATCATATCTCTGGCATAAATTCCAAGCATACCAATGCAACATATCAATTTGATCCCCTAACAATTTCCATTTTTGTGTCAAGCGATAATCCCTAAAGTATTCACGCTGATCCAACGTTACTCCCATTATCAAGTTGAATGGGGTTTTCTCAGGATTATCAAAGTATTGCATAATATTTTTCACATAACGAGCATCAAGGGTTTTAGGAGGTTCCCCATCTCCATGAGTAGCAAGTACAACTATTTTTTTGGTATTTCGTGTTCCATATCCATAACTAAAGATAGAGAACAACTTAGAACAGGAAATAAAAACTACTTAGTGATAAAGAAAACAAGCACACATGAGAATATTCACCCCACGCTATTGCTCCCCGGCAACGGCGCCAGAAAAAGGTCTTGATAACCCACAAGTATAGGGGATCGTTTGTAGCCTTCTTCGATAAATAAGAGTTTTGAACCCAACGAGGAGCTAAAGGCAGAACAAATATTCCCTCAAGTTCTATCTACCACCGATATAACTCTACGCACACTTGACATTTGCTTTACCTAAAACAAGTATGAAACTATTTTGCAAGAATAAAACTACGAGTACTTTGCGAGAATAAATCTACAAATAAATTGCAAGGTAATAAAAGTAGATAGCTTTTGTCAACAAGAAAGTCATTTGTCCATAGGTAATCGATAACAAGACCGGTAATCATTCTTGCAATTTTACATGAGGGAGAGGCATGAGCTAACATACTTTCTCTACTTGGATCATATGCACTTATGATTGGACCCCTAGCAAGCATCAGCAACTACTAAAGATCATTAAGGTCGTGAAACCCAACCATAGCATTAAGTATCAAGTCCTCTTTACTCCCATACGCCATAACCCACTTATCCACGTTTAGGCTATTGTCACCCCCGCAACACCGACAATAAGCAAACCATGAACATATTGCAACACCCTACAGCGAGGATCCCTCATGTTTGCATGAGACGGAGGGCACCGTAGGACAGCACCATAAATAAAATATACACTCATACCAACCAAGATCACGATTAACCCACAGGACAAAACGAATCTACTCAAACATCATAGGATAACGATAAATCATTTGGAAATAGTATATGGAGTTGAGCACCATGTTTAAGTAGAGATTACAGCGGGGAGAAGAGGTGTTACACCACTACATAGAGGGGGAGAGAGTTGGTGTTGATGGTAGCAAGATTGTTGATGTAGATCGCCATCATGATCCTAGCCCCGGCGGCACTCCGGCGCCACCGGGAGAGAGGGGGAGAGAGCTCCCTCTTTCTTCTTCTTCCTTGGCCTCTCCCCTAGATGGGAGGAGAGTTCCCCCTCTGGTCCATGGCCTCCATGGAGGCGGAGGGGTGGGAGACCCTCCGAGATTGGATCTCCCTCTCTGTTCTCTTCTGTTTCGCATTCCCCAGATCTAGCCGAAAACCATTTCTTATATTCTTGGAGATCCGTAACTCCGATTGCGCTGAGATTTTAACATGATTTTTTTCCGGATATAAGCTTCCTTGCGCCCGAAGTAGAGCTCCAACCGACATACGAGGTGAGCATAAGACACCTGGGTGCGCCTGGGGCCTGGGGCGCGCCCTGGTGTATCTTGGGGCCTGTGGTCCCCCGTTTGAGTTGATTCCACCTCCAAAAATTCACAAATATTCCAAAATAATTCTCCGTAAAATTTTATTGCATTTGGGCTTCGTTTGATATGGATTTTCTGCAAAACAAAAAACATGCAAAAAACAGGAACTGGCACTGGGCACTGGACCAATAGGTTAGTCCAATAAATCATATAAAATGTTGCCAAAAGTATGTGAAAGTTGTATAATATTGGCATGAAACAATCAAACATTATAAATATGACGGAGACATATCACTGCTCTGCTCCCCAAAAGGTTTAATGCCAACTGCACTTAGACCAAACCATACGTTCCTTGCGTCATCTGCAAAGTCCCCCCACTTTCTCTCAATTTTTCTCCACTGCGACCCGTAGCGGGTACTCTCAACTTCCCGTGTTTCTTACGGTCTTCTCTGTGCCATCACATCAACTTGGCATGCTCTTTGTTTTGGAGCAAACATTTCAACTATGGTATTATAGGAGCATACCACATCACCTTGGCAGGAATCTTCTTCCTGGGGCGCTCGCCCTCAACATCACCAGGGTCATCGTGGCTGATCTTATAGCGCAATGCATCGCATACCGGCCATGCATCCAAATCCTCGTACTCACTTCGGTAGAGGATGCAGTCATTAGGGCATGCATGTATCTTCTGCACCTCTAATCCTAGAGGGCAGACAAGTTCTTTGCTTCGTACGTACTGTCGGGCAATTCGTTGTCCTTTGGAAGCATCTTCTTTAACATTATCAGCAACTTTTCAAATCCCTTGTCAGATACACCATTCTCTGCCTTCCATTGCAGCAATTCCAGTGTGGTGCCCAGCTTTTTCTTGTCATCTTCGCAATTTGGGTACAAGAATTTCTTGTGATTCTCTAACATGTGCTGCAACTTCAGCCTCTCCTTTTCACTTGCGCAGTTTCTCTTTGCATCGACAATGGCCCGACCAAGATCATCAGCGGGCCCATCTGATGCCTCTTCTTCAGCTTCTTCTCGCATTGCCGGCTTAGCTTCTTCCCCCATTATTGTTGTACCATTGTATTCAGGGAACCCATGGCCGGGATAGCTGTCGTCATCCTCTTCTTCTTCATTCTCTTCCATTAGGACCCCTCTTTCTCTGTGCTTGGTCCAACAGTTATAGCCGGACATGAAACCGGACTCAAACAGGTGGACGTGAATGGTTCTTGCGTTAGAGTAATTTCGATCATTCTTACAGTAAGCACATGGACAACACATAAAACCATCCGCCCGCTTGTTTGCCTCAGCCGCAAGCAGAAAAGTATGCACGCCATTAATGAACTGGGGAGAGCATTGGTCATCGTACATTGATACATCTCCATCGTATCTACTTTTCCAAACTCTTTTGCCCTTGTTTTGGACTCTAATTTGCATGATTTGAATGGAACTAACCCGGATTGATGCTGTTTTCAGTAGAATTGCCATGGTGTTTTTTTTGTGCAGAAATAAATGTTCTCGGAATGACCTGAAACTTCACGGAGATCAGTTTTGGAATAAATAAAAAATATTGGCAAAAGAATCAACTGAAGGGGGCCCACACCAGTCCACAAGGGTGGGGGGCGCTCCCACCCCCCCAGGGTGCGCCATCCGTCCTTGTGGGCCCCCTGGACCTCCACCGACCTCAACTCGAACTCCATATATTCACGTTTGGGGAGAAAAATATCAGAAAGAAGGATTCATCGCGTTTTACGATACGAAGCAGCCGCCACCTCCTGTTCTTCCTCAGGAGACCAGATCTGGAGTCCGTTGGGGGCTCCGGAGAGGGGAAATCATCACCGTCGTCATCATCAACCATCCTCCATCACCAATTTCATGATACTCACCGCCGTGTGTGAGTAATTCCATCGTAGGCTTGCTGGACGGTGATGGCTTGGATGAGATTTATCATGTAATCGAGTTAGTTTTGCTAGGGTTTGATCCCTAGTATCCACTATGTTCTAAGATTGATGTTGATATGACTTTGCTATGCTTAATGCTTGTCACTAGGGCCCGAGTGCCATGATTTCAGATCTGAACCCTTTATGTTTCCATGAATATATTTGTGTTCTTTATCCTATCTTGCAAGTTATATATAGTCACCTACTACGTGTTATGATCCGGCAACCCCGGAGTGACAATAGTCGGGACACTTCCCGGTGATGACCGTAATTTGAGGAGTTCATGTATTCACTAAGTGCTAATGCTTTGGTCTAGTTCTCTATTAAAAGGAGGCCTTAATATCCCTTAGTTTCCAATAGGACTCCGCTGCCACGGGATGGTAGGACAAAAGATTTCATGCAAGTTTTTTCCATAAGCACATATGACTATATTCAGAATACATGCCTACATTATATTGATGAATTGGAGCTAGTTCTGTGTCACCCTAGGTTATAACTGTTGCATGATAAATGCCATCCGACATAATTATCCATCATTGATCCATTGCCTATGAGCTTTTCACATATTGATCTTTGCTTCGTTACTTTTCCGTTGCCACAGTTACGATTGCTACAAAACTGCTACTGTTACTTTTGCCACTGCTACCGCTACTTCCATACTACTTTGCTACTAAATACTTTGCTGCAGATATTAAGTCTTTCAGGTGTGGTTGAATTGACAACTCAGTTGCTAATACTTGAGAATATTCTTTGGCTCCCCTTGTGTTGAATCAATAAATTTGGGTTGAATACTCTACCCTCGAAAACTGTTGCGATCCCCTATACTTGTGGGTTATCAAGACCTTTTTCTGGCGCCGTTGCCGGGGAGCATAGCTCTATTCTCTGAGTCACTTGGGATTTATATCTATTGATCACTACGAGGAATTTGAAAGATCAAAGAACCAAGATTTTTTCCTCAACTACGAGGGAAGGTAAGGAACTGCCATCTAGCTCTGCACTTGATTCACCTTCTGTTTTGAGTAAACTTTCGACACCTACACCTGCTATTGATTCCGATATGTCGCATGTTATTGATGATGCCAGTTCTGCTATGCATGATTCTTATGATGAAACTACTTCTATGCTTGATAATATTGTGCAACTTGGTGAATTTCTTGATGAACAACTTGCTAGGGTTAGAGAGAATGAAATTACTGAAACTGATGATATTATTGAAATTGAGGATTATGATTCTCCCCCTAGATATGAATTGTCTGTTGTACCTGAGGGTTATATTATGGATGAAGAAACTGCTAGAGACTTTCTTGCTTGCAATGATAGAGATGATCTTAAGAAACTATTAGCTAAGCTGAAAGAAAAATCCTTGAATGCTAGAATGAAATATGATCCCAACTTTGCTACTTCACCTATCTTTGTTACTGATAAGGATTATGAATTCTCTGTCGATCCTGAGTTAATCACTTTGGTTGAATCTGATCCTTTCTATGGTTATGCATCTGAAACTGTTGTGGCACATCTTACTAAATTGAATGATATAGCCACCCTATTTGCTCATGAGGAAAAAATCCGCTATTACTATATTCTTAAATTGTTTCCTTTCTCATTAAAGGGTGATGCTAAGTTATGGTTTAATTCTTTTGCTCCTGGTTGTGTGCGTAGTCCCCAGGATATGATATATCACTTCTCTCAGAAATATTTCCCTGCTCACAAGAAACAAGCTGCCTTAAAGGAAATATTTAATTTTGTGCAAATTGAAGAAGAGAGTCTCCCACAAGCTTGGGGGAGGCTTCTCCAATTACTTAATTCTTTGCCTAATCATCCTCTCAAGAAAAATGAAATACTTGATATCTTTTATAATGGACTAACCGATGGTTCTAGGGACCACCTAGATAGTTGTGCTGGTTGTATTTTCAGGGAACGAACTGTTGAGCAAGCTGAATTGCTTTTAAATAATATATTGAGTAATGATAATGATTGGACTCTTCCCGAACCACCACCTAAGCCAACTCCGAAGAAAAGAGGTATTCTATTTCTCAGTCCTGAAGATGTGACGACCCCGGCTTAATCGTGCACTAATCATACACGCAAATGCACACGATCAAGCCTAAGGACTCACTTGAAAATATCACAACACAACTCTAAAACATAAATAAATTTATACAAGCTTTATATTACAAGCCAGGGCCTCGAGGGATCGAATACATAGCTCGATGGCATACAAATGTCAGCGGAAGCGTCAGATATCTGGGTACAGATATATTACAGAACAGAGAGAGAGATAGGCCTTCACAGAGGCGGGGTAAAATAAAACTACGATAGAAAAGGCGTGGGCCTCCTGCCCTGGACCCTCCGATCCTACTCCTGGTCGTCAGATGGCTCCTCGTAGTAGTTGTACTCTCCGGGCTGGTAGTAGTAGTGGTCGTCGACGGGGACATCTGGCTCCGGGGCTCCGTCGTCTGGATGCGACAAATGGATAAAGGGGGAAAAAGGAAGATAAAGCAAACATGAGTACTCATCCGAAGTACTCAGCAAGCAAGGATCTACACTACATATGCAACATTTTCAAATGAGGGCTGTATATGTGGACTGGGCTGCAGAAATGCCAGAATAGAGGGGGAAAGCCTAGTCCTATCGAAGACTAGCATCTTCAGCCTCTTCAACGGTCTCGCAGCATTAGAAGAGAGCAGACCAACATAAAGTAAAGTATAGCAGTAATGTCATCAACCTCGGCCAGGGATTCTTCCTCGACTCCCTGCGAGAAAGCAATCCCAGAGCCGTACTAACCAGTTCTCATCACATGTTCTAGTTGTACCGACCGGGATAAAACTCCGAGTGTCCGTTACCGTAGGACAGGCTATCTATAGAAGTTTCTTCCCTGCAGGGGTGCACCAACTTACCCACCACGCTCGCTTAACTCCGGCCGGACACACTTTTCTAGGTCATGCCCGGCCTCGGCTAAGCAACACGCCGCAACCCGACCAAATACTTAACAGAGAGGTCAGCATGCCGGAGTAACCTATGCCCCCAGGGGTCTTGGGCCATCGCCCCGGACGCTCCTGCATGTTGCGTACACCGCCGGTGAGCAGACCTAGCAACCCCTTATACAAGCGCGGTTGCGTTCCCAGTCCAACCCAGCGTGTGCCGCTCAGTTGCTGACGTCTATTAAGCTTCGGCTGAAGTATACGACGCTGAACGCCCATACTATGCCCACGTGACGGTTAGGGCTATCAGGTCAGAGGCCCCTCGGATCAAATATCCAAACCGTTGTGGATTAGGAGCGCGCGGTAACGAGCAGAGACTCACGATCGATGTGACCCCGTCGCCCCGTCTCGAGGACTTGCGGCAAGGGCTAAGAATGCCCGGCCACGCCTCGTAGTTATCTCGCGGGCACCTCTCAGGTCAACCCGACACCACATCACTTCGCATTCATGCTCGCGCGGGTACCCCTCAGGGCCGACCCGTCTTTAGTACCATGGTTCAAAGTCAAGTCATAGTATCCAAGGTAGCTGTGTGTCTGACACCGAAGGGAACCCTGAGGAATCACCCTCGATGGAATTTCCGCTCGATGTTATCATCAAGGTGAATGAAGGAGGAATCACCCTCGAGGTCCACACTTGAGAGGTTGCGCGAAGGCGTCGGTATCGGGGGTGGTGTAGGAGGAATCACCCTAGCTTACCACGACCGATTAACTAACCTGCAAGGTTATCATCAAGGTGCTGATGAGGTATCACCCTCGGCACTCGATAGTAACCCAGCAGTGTCGAGCATCTTAGGGGAAGTGACGTGCGGTGCCAGGTTCTAATCTTCGATCCCGTTGCGCGGGTCTTCTGAGAGTCCAGCGGGGCAGTCGGGACAAGTGGGTCTCTGATCAGGCTCTACCCATCCTATGTAAACTGTTTAGGATAACAGGCAGGTATCAACAGTAGGCTACAATTAAACAGGCTATGCAACAGATATAGGATGGTAACAGCAGCAGTAACATCTAATGCAAGCATAAGAGGGAAGAGAATAGGTGATATCGGAATGCTCAAAATGGGGGTGCTTGCCTATCTGCTCTGGGGCAAGGGCAAGGTCGTCGGGGACGTAGTCGTACTCCGGAGCGGCGTCTGCCTCAGGAGCTACGGCAACGTCTGGGTCTACCGAAAGAGAAGAGGGGGAGGAAACAAGTAAATATATTGCAAACAGATGCAACACAGTGCGTGCGATGCTATGATGCAGTGCAGGGTTGCCTAAATATGCCTCTAAGTCACAGTAGTAATTTTTAGAATTAACCGGGGATTTATTAACCGATGTGTGTGCACTATTCATCTGCCGGATTCGGGTCTGGAGTTACGAGTTCTTCTACTTAGGAGGTTCCGGCAAAGAAACAGATGGCACGATCAAACTCGTCTCGTCGTTCTGAGCAACTTTCATGTTTTAACTTTTTCGATCCGAGCTACGGTTTAAAAGTTATTAAATTTCGAAGTTTAAATGATTATCTGGAATTATTTTTATTTACAGAAATGAATTATGACGTCAGCATGACGTCGCTGTGATGTCAGCGGTCAACAGGCGCTGACCAGAGTCAATCCTGACATGTGGGACCCACATGTCAGTCTCTGTTAGACTAACAGTGAATTAATTAAACTAACAGGGTTAATTAGGGGGTGGACCGCACATGTCAGTGGGTCATTAGTCTAATTAATTAGCTTTTATTTATTAAACATTTTAGCTAATTAACTGAGCGGTGGGGCCCGCGTGTCAGTGACATGGCGCTGCCACGTCAGCGCATTGACTGGTCAAACCAGTCAACGGGGCCAGCGGGGCCCACTGGCAGCGTCACTAGGGTGGCCCCAGGCCTGCCAGCGTGGCGGCGGCCGGCGGCTCATCGCCGGTGGCATAATACGTGGCGGCGCGGCTCGGGCTTCGCCGGAAAATGGCTACAGGGGGCCATTTCGCGCGCGCCCGGGTTCGTTCGAACGGGTAGCTCAACCCGCGTCCAACCATGACGGTCGGAATGGCTTGGGTGGCCGGAATCACGCCGGCGTCGAGCCGCGGCGGCGATACGGTTCGGTCGCAGTGGGGAACACGGCTACGACGCGAGCGCGGGCGCGCAATCTAGCTAGGCTAGTGCAGCAGCTCTCCAGGAGCCCGACTGAGCCACTGGCTCGAGCTGACGAAGCTCGGGTGCGCGTTAATGGCTACGACGGCGGCGGTAAAAACACAGCACGGCGGCGAGCTAGAAGGTGAGCACGCGCGGCCAGACGGAGAAAGGAAGGTGGGAGGAGGAGCTTACGGAGCGGCACACGGAGGCCCTCGGGTGAATGGGAGCGCAGAGGGAGGCCGGTGGCGACGGGATTCGTCGGCGTTCAGGAAGGAGAGGGGCGGCTCGATCTGCTCGTCGTGGAGCTCGCCTGCTCCATCCAGTGGCACCAGAGGTTGGGGAAGACGACGGCAGAGCTCCTCGACACGCTCAGTGGACACGGGGCCGCCGGTGGCCGCGGGGACGACGGAGTTGCAGCGGCGAACGCGCTCGGCTGCACGGATCTGGGGAGGGGAAGAGGGCGGAGCGAGCGAGAGAGGGAGAGGGAGAGTGATCGAGGGAGCCAGGGGGAGTGGTTGAGCTCGACCTTATCCCCTCCTCGCCTCCCTGTATCGTCGGCACCGTCGGCGTGTCGGCGCGCGGACGGCGCGCGCGCGCTCGACCAGAGGGAGGTTGACAGCGCGAGGGAGATAGATGAGGTGGGCCTGCTGGGCCGGGGTTCGGGGCACTGTGCACTAAGGCCCAGTGCACAGTGCGTCGTTTTTATTTTTTCTGTTTCTGTTTCTCTTTTTCTTTTATTATTTTCTGTTTTGTATTAGTTAGAGCTCTTTTGCATTTTTGTAAGGTATGAGAGTTGTCCCCAATATTACAATGCAATATTCCCTTCCACCAAAAATTGGTTTGGGCATAGTTAGATTTCATTTGAATTTAATATAATTTTAAATGGATTTAATATTGCTGTTGTGGTGTTGTTTCAATTTGTTTAAGTCATTTAATTAGTCCAAGTGCTACTGGTGTTATTTTTATGTCTGCTCTTGGAATATTTGCTAATTAGTGAACATTTTTCCAAAGGTGTTTGAGCAAACTTATTTTGCACTTTTGAATTTGAGTTGATTTCCATAATTGAGTTTGAATTGGATCCTTAACCCATGTGACTTGGCACTGCAATGGTATGACTTGGCAATATTAGCAGTTGATCACAGTGGTAGTTACACAGGGGTGTGACAAGTTCTCCTCCTCTAAAAGAAATTCTCGTCCCGAGAATTTAGGAGGTAGAAGGAAAGAGGTCGGGATATTCTTCCCGAAGATGATCCTCGTGTTCCCAAGTGGCTTCTTCTTCTGTATGATTCGACCACTGCACTTTCATGAACTTGGTCGTCTTCTGACGAGTTCGACGTTCAACTTCATCAAGGATGTGGATCGGATGCTCCTTATAAGAGAAGTCGTCTTGCAACTGAAGCATCTCGTGATCCACTGCGCGGTGCGGAGATTCCTTGAAGCATTTGCGAAGTTGCGACACGTGGAAGACATCATGAATATGAGAGAATTGTGGCGGCAACTCCAATTTATAAGCCACCTGTCCACGTCTGGCAACAATGCGGAAGGGACCAATATAGCGAGGAGCTAGCTTGCCCTTAATACCGAAACGACGGGTGCCTTTCATAGGAGTGACACGAAGATAAGCATGATCACCTGGTTGATAAGTCAGACCCCATCGTTTGCGATCATAGTTGCTCTTCTGGAGGTCTTGAGCTGTTTTGAGATTTTCTCGAACAATACGGACTTGTTCTTCGGCATGTTGAATAATGTCCGGTCCCACGAGAGGTCGTTCCCCAGTTTCTGACTAGTTCAGAGGGGTTCGACATTTACGTCCATAGAGAACTTCGAAGGGGGCCATTTTTTAGCTGGCTTGATAGCTGTTGTTATAAGAGAACTCGGCATACGGGAGAGATTCCTCCCATTTCTTACCAAAGGATATAACACAGGCTCGAAGCATGTCTTCAAGCACTTGATTAACGCGCTCAACTTGGCCTTGGGATTGGGGATGATAAGCTGAACTCCATGTAATGTGAGTTCCCATAGCTTCTTGGAAACTTTCCCAGAACTTGGACGTGAAAAGACCGCCACGGTCCGAACTAATCTCCTTCGGAATACCATGGAGTGAAACGATTCTGGAGATATACAGCTCTGCTAGCTGGCTAGCAGTGATAGTCTCCTTGACAGGTAGGAAATGAGCTACCTTGGAAAGTTGATCGACGACGACAAGAATAGCGTCGTGACCTTTCTGAGACTTGGGAAGACCAGTAATGAAATCCATCTGCACTTTATCCCACTTCCATAGAGGAATAGGGAGTGGTTGAAGAATTCCAACAGGTTTCTGATGTTCTGCTTTCACGCGACGACATAAGTCACATTCGGCAACGTATCGAGCAATGTCCTGCTTCATTCTGGACCACCAGTACCTCTGTCGGAGATCGCGATACATCTTGGTGCTACCCGGATGGATAGACAGCGGTGTACCATTAGCCTCCTTCATGACCTTGTCAGTCATCAGCTCGAAGCGAGGTACTACAATGCGGTCTCGAAAATATAATGTTCCATCTTCAGCAACTGAGAAATCCCGGTACTTATCAAGGTGAAGCTCTTTCTTCATCAAGTCAATTTCATCATCTTTGGCTTGCGCTTCCTTAACAGCCTTCTGAAGGTCTGGCTGTACCACAAGGTTATTAAGAGAACCTTGGGGAACAATTCGCAGATTCAGCTGATTCAATTCTGCATAGAGACGAGGTTGAGCTCGCCTAACCATGAGGTTGTTACAATATGACTTGCAGCTCAGGGCATCGGCCATCACGTTAGCCTTGCCCGGGGTATATGAAATACCCCAGTCATAGTCCGTAATTGTTTCTAACCATCGTTGCTGACGGAGATTAAGATCCGGTTGGGTGAACAAGTATTTCAAACTTTGGTGATCGGTATAAATCTCACACCGATTACCCAGAAGGTGGTGATCGGTATAAATCTCACACCGATTACCCAGAAGGTAATGACGCCATAACTTTAATGCATAGATCACTGCAGCAAGTTCAAGATCATGCAATGGATAATTTTCTTCATGCGAACGCAATTGACATGAAGCATATGCAATCACTCTTCGTTCTTGCATTAGGACACAGCCTAATCCCTGACGAGAGGCGTCGCAGTATATGACAGATTCCTTTCGAGAATCAGGAGGAGCAAGCACTGGAGCAGAAGTAAGCTTGTCCTTGAGGGTCTGGAAACTTTCATGACATTTGTCTGTCCACTCAAACTTAACGCCTTTGTGGAGCAGATTAGTCAAGGGCTTGGCGATCTTGGAGAAGTTCTCGACGAATCGGCGACAATAACTGGCTAGACCGAGGAAGCTTCGGACTTGTTTGGCATTCTTCGGAGGAGTCCAGTCAAGGATAGCCTGAACACGCTCCGGGTTAACGGCAATACCGTCTTTGGAAATCACATGTCCAAGGTAGGTCACTTCGGAAAGCCAGAATTCACACTTGGAATACTTGGCATATAACTTGTGCTCTCGAAGCCTCTCCAGAACAAGGCGAAGATGTTCGGCATGTTCTTCCTTATTCTTCGAATATACTAGGATATCGTCCAGATATACCACGACGAACTTGTCGAGGTAGTCCATGAATATGTAATTCATCAGACGGGAGAACGTAGCTGGAGCATTCCTCAGGCCAAATGACATGACGGTGTATTCATAGGAGCCATATCGAGTAACGAATGCGGTCTTTGGAATATCCTCTTCACGGACGCGGATCTGGTGATAACCCAACCTCAAGTTGAGTTTAGAGAACACTGAAGATCCAGTGAGTTGATCATATAAATCGTTGATCCGGGGAAGTGGATATTTATTCTGAATGGTTGCCTCGTTGATAGGACGGTAATCTTGGACCAACCTATTTGTACCATCTTTCTTCTTGACAAAAAGAGACGGTGCTCCCCAGGCAGAGGAACTAGGGCGAATGAAACCCTTCCTTAAGGATTTATCGATTTCTTCCTTGAGCTCGATAAGATGGTGCGGAGGCATCTTGTAGGGACGCTTCGCAATAGGAGTGGTGCCAGGCTTCAAGTCAATGACGAACTCGACAGCTCTAGCAGGGGGTATTCCTGGAAGTTCTTCTGAAAAAACATCCGGGAAGTCACAGACAACTGGGATGTTCTCGATCCCCTCAAGCGGAGAAGCATTCAACGTGTTCAAGGCATAAATCTAAGCCTCGGCCTTCTGAGTGATATGAGCTTGATAATTCACTAACTCATCTGATGGATGAAGGAGGTGTACAACCTTAGTGGCGCAATTGATTGAGGCGTAATGAGCCTTCAACCAATCCATTCCCAGAATAAGGTCAATGTTGGAATTATTCAGAATTATGGGGAAGGCCTGAAACTTTCTCTCTTCGATCACAATAGTGACGTCGGGGCTGAATATGGTGGCTTGGCACCGACCCGCGGGAGTGTTTACAACAAACGGATGGTGTAGTGTTTCACACTTAATGTCATGCAAGAGTGCAAAATGTTCTGACATGAATGAATGTGATGCTCCTGAATCAAATAAAACAGTAGCAGGAACTGAATTAACAAGAAGTGTACCCATCATGGTTGCTGGTTGTTCGGGGTCTTCATTCATGTTGACATGGAAGGCCTTCCCACGACCATCAGAAGGTCTGGCATTATAGTTGCACTGCTGAGGAATACCACGGCCAATTCCACGGCAGCAGAGGGAAGGGCCAACTGATTCTGACTCTGAGAGCAATCTCTGGCGCGGTGACCTGGCTGGCCACACTTGAAGCATAGTCCATTGTCAGGACATGGTGCAGGAGCTCGAGGTGCTGGAGCTTGCAGAGGCTGTCTTGGTGGTGGAGGAGGCAGACATGGTGCAGCATAGGTAGGCATGTGCACTGGTGCTGCTGGACGGTACATGCTCTGAGGTATCCAGATACGGCGCTTCTGGGAGGACGAGCCCGAAGATGAGCCTGTCTCACGAGTGCGTCGGGTAGCTTCCTTGTGCTTCTTCAATCCAGTATCGACCATAATAGCCTTATTCACCAAGGTGGCGAAATCAGGGTAATCTTGAACAAGCAGCACTAACTGAATATCATGGTGCAGCCCTTCGCGGAATTTCTCCTGCCTTCGGTCATCAGTGGGAACGTCCTCTTCACCGTAGCAAGACAAATCAAGAAACTCGCGCTGATAAACTTCCACAGATTTGTTGCCCTGAACGAGACTGCGGAACTCGGCCTTGTTCCGAGCTATGACAGCTTGAGGAATATAGCGGGCACGGAAAGCAATCTTGAATTCAGCTCAGGTGACGACAGTACCAGGTGGTAGAGTCTGTCGGTGAGTAGCCCACCATTGTGATGCGGGTCCCTTCAGAAGGTATGTCGCAAAGGTGACATAGTTGACCTGGGCGACACCAGCAGACTCCATCTCATGAGAGATGTCACGCAGCCAGTCATCTGCATCCAATGGGTTAACGGTGTTGCGGAAGAACGACGGGTTGAGCCGCATAAATTCTGGCAAGGTGACGGAAGGTAGCGGCTGGTCGGCATTGGGACGGGGGAATTGCTGCATAATTCCCGTCATAAATTGGCGGTTGAGTTCGAACTGTTGCATCATCGCAGCCATATAGTCAGGTGGCGGCGGTGGTGGTGGATTGTTGTCAGCCATCCTGCTAAATCGACAGGGGTAGTTTAGCAGAAGCCAATGCGATTGTTTAGCAACATGAATGATGTAACGCGACGGAATTTAACTAGTACAGCAGATGCTTAATAGTAGTCATTAAGTCATACAGAACCATACAGCGTCGGTTACATTCGGGCGGCATAACGGCGCAAATTCAAAAGCTAGACATGCTAGGCGGCGCGCAGGCTCGCGGTAAGGAAGTACACAACGAGACATAGCAAAGGCTACATCAACGTCGGAGAAAACCACTGAAACGGGGTAGCTACAAGTGCGGACGACGGACGTTCGTCGCTGAAGGATCCTGCGCTCCATGTGCACTCTGATGCAGAACCTGGTCTCGAACTGTAAGAAGAGGTCCACGTGCAGGCGTGTGACCTCCCACAGCAGGCCAATTGATCCCCGATGGCATCTCGGTCCTGCTCGGGTAAAGAATGTGCTCCGGGTGTATCCCTGCACGAACAGCTGGTAACAACTGCGTCATAGACTCGTAGAGTCGTGCTCGAGTGGCGAACAACTCGACAGCAAGAGCGCGAACCGTGCGATCCAGAGCCTGAGTACAATGAATCAGAACTCGCTGATCATAGCGTCGAGGCTCGTAAGGGGCACAGACAGCTGTGTAGAATCCAGAAGCATCTCCAGTAGGGGCATACAGAATATAACGATACTCGGAGGCATCCAAGTCAGCACTGAACTGTCCTCGAAGATGTGTGACAGCAGAGTAGGCGGCATCATGGATTGCCATCTCAATCGTCATGTCGATACCGTGAAAACGGTGTAGCTCAGTGTCTCAGTCATCCTGCTGATCGTAGATGCGAACATCAGCATAGTACTGCTCCTGGTTGAACTCACGGTAAACCTCGTAGACCATGTACTCGGGGCACCAGCGGTATCCCAGCCTGATCAAGAGGGCGATCAGAACAGCTGGAAACCCAGGGACGTCTCGAGCACAGGTGCGAAGCACAAGCTGTGTCGCAGGGCGAGGTGGAAACAGACGGTCCATCTGAAATAAGAAGATTCAGGATTGTCATTCGACGACGAGAAATATAGAAAATCTCGAATTGAAAGGTTAAACAAAACAATGGAAAGGAAATAATTATCAGACTAATCAGATCAAAGACAGGGAAATCGCACTGAATCCAGCTCTCCGGGTGGATAGAATTATCGGGATCCTAAGTGTCGGTGTTAGTAAATTTTATTAAATCCGAATAGAAGAGAGATCAGAGTCCCAGAGTAAAGACGAGGAATAAAAGATCCTAATACCACCCAGTTGGCGATGTGGGCCCGTAAGCCACACAGCCAAGTTAGTAAAACATTTTTGACCACTAGACTCAACTTCGGCCAAAGAGTTGGAAAGGGGGACTCCTAGAGGCAGTCGGCTCTGATACCAACCTGTGACGACCCCGGCTTAATCGTGCACTAATCATACACGCAAATGCACACGATCAAGCCTAAGGACACACATGAAGATATCACAACACAACTCTAAAACATAAATAAATTCATAAAAGCTTTATATTACAAGCCAGGGCCTCGAGGGCTCGAATACATAGCTCGATGGCATACAAATGTCAACGGAAGCGTCAGATATCTGGGTACCGATATATTACAGAACAGAGATAGAGATAGGCCTTCACAGAGGCGGGGTAAAATAAAACTACGATCGAAAAGGCGTGGGCCTCCTGCCCTGGACCCTCTGATCCTACTCCTGGTCGTCAGACGGCTCCTCGTAGTAGTAGTACTCTCCGGGCTGGTAGTAGTAGTGGTCGTCGACGGGGACATCTGGCTCCGGGGCTCCGTCGTCTGGATGCGACAAATGGATAAAGGGGGGAAAAGGAAGATAAAGCAAACGTGAGTACTCATCCGAAGTACTCAGCAAGCAAGGATCTACACTACATATCCAACATTTTCAAATGGGGGCTGTATATGTGGACTGGGCTGCAGAAATGCCAGAATAGAGGGGGAAAGACTAGTCCTATCGAAGACTAGCATCTTCAGCCTCTTCAACGGTCTCGCAGCATTAGAAGAGAGCAGACCAACATAATGTAAAGTATAGCAGTAATGTCATCAACCTCGGTCACGGATTCTTCCTCGACTCCATGCGAGAAAGGAATCCTAGAGCCGTACTAACCAGTTCTCATCACATGTTCTACTTGTACCAATCGGGATACAACTTCGAGTGTCCGTTACCATAGGACAGGCTATCGATAGAAGTTTCTTCCCTGCAGGGGTGCACCAACTTACCCACCACGCTCGCTTAACTCCGGCCGGACACACTTTTCTGGGTCATGCCCGGCCTCGGCTAAGCAACACGCCGCAACCCGACCAAATACTTAACAGAGAGGTCAGCACGCCGGACTAACCTATGCCCCCAGGGGTCTTGGGCCATCGCCCCGGACGCTCCTGCATGTTGCGTACACTGCTGGTGAGCAGACCTAGCAACCCCTTATATAAGCGCGGTTGCGTTCCCAGTCCAACCCAGCGTGTGCCGCTCAGTTGCTGACGTCTATTAAGCTTCGGCTGAAGTATACGACGCAGAACGCCCATACTATGCCCACGTGATGGTTAGTGCTATCAGGCCAGAGGCCCCTCGGATCAAATATCCAAACCGTAGTGGATTAGCAGCGCGCGGTAACGAGCAGAGACTCACGATCGATGTGACCCCGTCGCCCCGTCTTGAGGACTTGCGGCAAGGGCTAAGAATGCCCGGCCACGCCTCGTAGTTATCTCGCGGGCACCTCTCAGGTTAACCCGACTCCACATCACTTCGCATTCATGCTCGCGCGGGTACCACTCAGGGCCGACCCGTCTTTAGTACCATGGTTCAAAGTCAAGTCATAGTATCCAAGGTAGCTGTGTGTCTGACACCGAAGGGAACCCTGAGGAATCACCCTCGATGGAATTCCCGCTCGATGTTATCATCAAGGTGAATGAAGGAGGAATCACCCTCGAGGTCCACACTTGAGAGGTTGCACGACAGCGTCGGTATCGGGGGTGGTGTAGGAGGAATCACCCTGGCTTACCACGACCGATTAACTAACCTGCAAGGTTATCATCAAAGTGCTGACGAGGTATCACCCTCGGCACTCGATAGTAACCCAGCAGTGTCGAGCATCTTAGGGGAAGTGACGTGCGGTGCCAGGTTCTAATCTTTGATCCCGTTGCGCGGGTCTTCTGAGAGTCCAGCGGGGCAGTCGGGACAAGTGGGTCTCTGATCAGGCTCTACCCATCCTATCTAAACTGTTTAGGATAACAGGCAGGTATCAACAGTAGGCTACAATTAAACAGGCTATGCAACAGATATAGGATGGTAACAGCAGCAGTAACATCTAATGCAAGCATAAGAGGGAAGAGAATAGGTGATATCGGAATGCTCAAAATGGGGGTGCTTGCCTGCCTGCTCTGGGGCAAGGGCAAGGTCGTCGGGGACGTAGTCGTACTCCGGAGCGGCGTCTGCCTCAGGAGCTACGGCAACATCTGGGTCTACCGAAAGAGAAGAGGGGGAGGAAACAAGTAAATATAATGCAAACAGATGCAACACACTGCGTGCGATGCTATGATGCAGTGCAGGGTTGCCTAAATATGCCTGTAAGTCACAGTAGTTATTTTTAAAATAAACTGGGGATTTATTAACCGATGTGTGTGCACTATTCATCTACCGGATTCGGGTCCGGAGTTCCGATTTCTTCTACTTAGGAGGTTCCGGCAAAGAAACAGACGGCACGATCAGACTCGTCTCGTTGTTCTGAGCAACTTTCATGTTTTAACTTTGTCTATCCGAGCTACGGTTTAAAAGTTATTAATTTTCGAAGTTTAAATGATTATCTGGAATTATTTTTTTTTACAGAAATGAATTATGACGTCAGCATGACATCGTTGTGACGTTAGCGGTCAACAGGCGCTGACCAGAGTCAATCCTGACATGTGGGACCCACATGTCAGTCTCTGTTAGACTAACAGTGAATTAATTAAACTAACAGGGTTAATTAGGGGGTGGACCCCACATGTCAGTGGGTCATTAGTCTAGTTAATTAGCTTTTATTTATTAAACATTTTAGCTAATTAACTGAGCGGTGGGGCCCGCGTGTTAGTGACACGGCGCCACCACATCAGCGTGTTGACTGGTCAACGGGGGTGGCCCCAGGCCTGCCAGCGTGGCGGCGGCCGGTGGCGTAAAACGCGGCGGCGCGGCTCGGGCTTCGCCAAAAAATGGCTACAGGGGGCCATTTCGCGCGCACCCGGGTTTATTCGAACGGGCAGCTCAACCCGCGTCCAACCGTGACGGTCGGAGCGGCTGGGGTGGCCGGAATCACGCCGGCATCGAGCCGCGGCGGCGATACGGTTCGGTCGCAGGGGGGAACACGGCTACGGCGCGAGCGCGGGTGCGCAATCTAGCTAGGCCAGTGCAGCAGCTCTCCAGGAGCCCGACTGAGCCACTGGCTCGAGCTGACGAAGCTCGGGTGCGCGTTAATGCCTACGGCGGCGGCGGTCAGAACGCAGCACGGCGGCGAGCTAGCTGGTGAGCACGCGCGGCCGGACGGAGAAAGGAAGGTGGGAGGAGGAGCTTACGGAGCGGAACACGGAGGCCCTCGGGTGAACGGGAGCACAGAGGGAGGCCGGCGGCGACGGGATTCGTCGGCGTTCAGGAAGGAGAGGGGCGGCTCGATCTGCTTGTCGTGGAGCTCCCCTGCTCCATCCAGTGGCACCAAAGGTTGGGGAAGACGACGGCAGAGCTCCTCGACACGCTCAGTGGACACGGGGCCGCCGGTGGCCGCGGGGACGACGGAGTTGCAGCGGCGAACGCGCTCGGCTGCGCGGATCTGGGGAGGGGAAGAGGGCGGAGCGAGCGAGAGAGGGAGAGGGAGAGTGATCGAGGGAGCCAGGGGGAGTGGTGGAGCTCGACCTTATCCCCTCCTCGCCTCCCTGTATCGTCGGCGCCGTCGGCGTGTCGGCGCGCGGACGGCGCGCGCGCGCTCGACCAGAGGGAGGTTGACAGCGCGAGGGAGAGAGATGAGGTGGGCCTGCTGGGCCGGGGTTCGGGGCACTGTGCACTAAGGCCCAGTGCACAGTGCCTCGTTTTTATTTTTTCTGTTTCTGTTTCTCTTTTTCTTTTATTCTTTTCTGTTTTGTATTAGTTAGAGCTCTTTTGCATTTTTGTAAGGTATGAGAGTTGTCCCCAATATTACAATGCAATATTCCCTTCCACCAAAAATTGGTTTGGGCATAGTTAGATTTCATTTGAATTTAAGATAATTTTAAATGGATTTGATATTGCTATTTTGGTGTTGTTTCAATTTGTTTAAGTCATTTATTATTCCAAGTGCTACTGGTGTTATTTTTATGTGTGCTCTTGGAATATTTGCTAATTAGTGAACATTTTTCCAAAGGTGTTTGAGCAAACTTATTTTGCACTTTTGAATTTGAGTTGATTTCCATAATTGAGTTTGAATTGGATCCTTAACCCATGTGACTTGGCACTGCAATGGTATGACTTGGCAATATTAGCAGTTGATCACAGTGGTAGTTACACAGGGGTGTTACAGAAGATATGCAAGAGGCAAAGAAATCTATGAAAGAAAAAGGTATTAAAGCTGAAGATGTTAAGAATTTACCACCTATTGAGGAAATACATGGTCTTGATAACCCGACACAAGTAGTAGAGGTAAATTCTCTCTGTAGATTTGATGAAGGTGATATTCCTCATAATAAGTCTGCTAGTCAATGCTTGGATGAGTTTGATAATTTTATTGTTAAACAAGAAAATTTCAATGCTTATGTTAGTAGACAATTGAAACGTAATGCTCACATGCTTGGCTACTTGGGTGATTATATGAGTAGAACTATTAATGATCTTAAGCTTATTAGTAAACATGCTTCCATGGTTACAACTCAAGTAGAACAAGTACTTAAGGCACAGGATGATTTGCTTAATGAGTTGAATAATAAGAATAATGTAATGCTGTTAGGGTTATGACTAGAGGTGGTAAAATGATTCAGGAACCTTTGTATCCTGAGGGCCATCCTAAGAGAGTTGAGCATGATTCTTAGAGAACTAATACTGATGCATCTAGTCCCAGTAATAAAAAGAAAAAGAAAACTGATAGGACTTTGCCTGCTTCTAGTGAACCTGTTATAGATACACCTGAGAATCCCAATGATATTTCTATTTCTGAAGCTGAGACACAATCTGGTGATGAACATGAACCTAGTGATAATGTTAATGATGATGTTCATGTTGATGCTCAACCAAGTAATGATAATGATGTAGAGATTGAACCTGCTGTTGATCTTGATAACCCACAATCAAAGAATCAACGTTATGATAAGAGAGACTTTGTTGCTTGAAAACATAGTAGAGAAAGGGAACCATGGGTTCAAAAACCCATGCCCTTTCCTCCTAAGCCATCCAAGAAAAAGGATGATGAGGATTTTGAGCGCTTTGCTGAAATGATTAGACCTATCTTTTTGTGTATGCGTTTAACTGATATGCTTAAAATGTCTCCTTATGCTAAGTACATGAAAGATATTGTTACAAATAAAAAAAAGATACCGAAAGCTGAAATTTCCACCATGCTTGCTAATTATACTTTTAAGGGTGGAATACCAAAGAAACTTGGAGATCCAGGAGTACCAACTATACCATGCTCCATTAAAAAAAACTATGTTAAAACTGCTTTATGTGATCTTGGAGCCGGTGTTAGTGTTATGCCTTTCTCTTTGTATTGTAGACTTGATTTGAATAAGTTGACACCTACTAAAATTTCTTTGCAAATGGCTGATAAATCAACTTCTATACCCATCTATATTTGTGAGGATGTGCCTGTTGTGGTTGCAAACGTTACTATCTTAACGGACTTTGTTATTCTTGATATTCCTGAGGACGATAGTATGTCCATCATCCTTGGTAGACCATTTTTGAATACTGCAGGGGCTGTTATTGATTGTAATAAAGGCAATGTCACTTTTCATGTTAATGGTAATGAGCATACGGTACACTTTCCGAAGAAGCAACCCAAAGTTCATAGTATCAATTCTATTGGAAAAATTTCAACTATTACTATCGGAGGTTTCGAATTCCCTCTCCCTACTGTCAAAAAGAAATATGATATTCTTATTGTTGGGGACATGCATATCCCCGTTGAGGTAACCTAGTGTTATTCGAAAATTCTCCGGTTTCATGTCATTTAGAAGAAGTTTGTTAATAAGACTTGATCAACCTTATTAACGGATTCCTTTTGATGGGCTTGAGATGGATGAATTTAGAAGGCACAACCTTCTGTACCTACTTTTTACTTTCCGTTATTTAGAATGAATAAAGCAAAAATAGTATTTTCTGTCTATTTTCTGAATTACACGTGAAATAAAAAATGTCCTGAAAATAAAAGTTCTCCAAAAACCCTGAAAATTTAGTACGATTTTTTATAGAATATTTGAGAATTTCTGGCACTGAGAACACATCAGGGGGACCCACCACCTGTCCACAAGGACGGAGGGCACGCCCTACCCCCCTGGGCGCGCCCCCCAGTCTTGTGGGTCCCACATGGCCCCCCTTCACTTATTCCAGCACCCATCCACTTCGTCTTCCTCCAGAAAAAGTCATCCTAGTGCTCAAACTCGTGTTCTTGCTCATTTCGCTGCCACTTTCGATCTCCTTGTGTAAAGCTCCATTTGCAAAACTGTTCTGGAGGATTGTTCTTCGGTATGTGACTCCTCCAATGGTCCAATTAGTTTTTGTTCTAGTGCTTTATATATTGCAAATTTTGGCTACTGTAGTGACCCTGTTCTTGAGCTTGCATGTCATTATATGGTCCAAAGTAGTTTTGATGCTTGATATAGCCTCTAGGCACTTGTAGGAGTAGTCACTATCAATTTTGTTAAGTTTGGTTCACTTTTATTTTGAGTCACTAAAAATTTCAGAAAATTTTTAGAGGAAGAAAAATGTCTAGGAGAATGTACCAAGGTGGTTCCTCGAAGAAGCAAGCACCGAGGCTCGCGATACGTGAGTCGGACCTTGAACCACCAAGGGAAGCTCAAGTGCGGCCTTGTGAATGGCCGTCGGATGAATTCATGGTTCTTGCAGGTTTCAGGGATGAGTTTGATGCATACGTACAAAATGCCGGCCTTGAGGACTTCGTGTCAGATAAGTGCCGACAATACTACTACCTCACCGATTCCTTTGTGCGGAGGTTTGAATTTTCATCTAAGCGTAATACCCATACTGTTTTATTTGATCTTTATTTTGAATCATATACCATGGACCTTGAAGATTTTAATACTACTTGCAAAATACCACAATGGGGCCTTCTTAGTGAGCCTCAGAAATCAGAATACAATGATTTCCTTGCTAGCATCACTGTGGGAGAAACTAGAAATATCACACAAGCTACCATAGGGAGCATTCACTTTCCTGCCATACACTATTTTGCTCTCTTTGTAGGTAGATGCATTAACGGTAAACATGATCACTGCCACCTTTGCGTTCCAGATCTTAGTATCCTCAAGTGTGCGGTGTTAGGTGATAAGCGTTATAACTTGTGGGCTATTATTGCGAGGAGGTTACATCAAAATTCTAAAGAGGGAGATTTATTTGGTGGGATTTATGCAACTCGTTTAGCTAATTATCTTGGAGTACCCATAAGAGAGAATGACATAGAGTTACCACCAGCTTTTCTTGATTATGATGCTTTGGTGCATTATCAGTTTCTTGAGAGGAACGAACAGTCCCTCCAGTACCGGCTAATCTTTGACAGACGGCGTGTCATCCTTATTACCCTTCCTGCTCCTGCCTTCTTTAACTTTCAGGTAAATGGGAGATATTTTATAACTAGAGAGGAGGCAAACGAGTATGAGAGAACAGCGGAGGCTGCTCGCCTCCAGGAGGCAGCTCACCAAGCAGTAGCTACCGCATCACAATACGACCCCAACTACGATTTCGGATATCATCTGGGCCAGCGGTGGCCTTAGACCAACTTAGGCCAAAAGCCTAAGCTTGGGGGAGTACGTATTTCTCACCAACATTACATTCATGTTCACACACTCATTCTAGTTGTCGGTGTTCATACTTTTTCATTGTATTATCCATATTAGTCTATTTCTTTTTCCCGCTTTCCTCTTCTGTGTTTGCAAACCTTTGAGAAAAACAAAAAAATATATTAGTTGTAGCTTAGTTTACTTTCCATGCTTAGTTGTTGTGTAAAAGAAAAACCCAAAAAGATTTCTCGTTCTCTTTTACTTGTTGGGAGCTTTCCTGTGTAAATAGTTTTTCTCGTTCTTGTTTTACTTTTCTTCAGAAAAACAAAAACTCCAAAAACATTTCAGTGTGTTTCTTTGAAATTCTTTTCTTTTATTTGGGGGTCGAGAGGAGAAGACCACGATGAAAATGTTGAGTGGCTCTCATATGCGTTATTGTTGATCTAACAAAGAGCCCATATTACCTTGTCTTCTCCTTTGAATAAATGTTTGCAGATTCCAGCTTGGTCCAATGCACGTGCACTATTATTATTATCCACATCGTTCGGTCGTGCAAGTGAAAGGCAATAATGACGATATATGATGAAATGATTGAGATGAGGAAAAGCTGGTATGAACTCGACCTATCTTGTTTTTGTAAATATGATTAGTTCATCTTTCTTGATTCAGCCTATTATGAATGAAACATGTTTGCAATGACAATTAGAGATTATAGTTATTCATGCCATGCTTAATTAGCTAGGAGCTTATAATGGTTTACCTTGCGTGCCAACATGCTTTTAAAATGGTTGTGATGTAGTATGATAGGATGGTATCTTCCTTTGAATGATTCGAGTGGCTTGACTTGCCACATGTTCACACATGTAGTTGAAACAAAATCAACATAGCCTCTACGATATTTATGTTCATGGCGATTGATATCCTACTCATGCTTGCACTCAATGTTGGTTACTCTCAATGCATGTTTATGACTATTGTCGCTCTCTAGTTGGTCGCTCCCCAGTCTTTTTCTAGCCTTCACTTGTACTAAGCAGGAATACTGCTTGTGCATCCACTTCCATAAATCCAAAGTTATTCCATATGAGTCCACCATACCTTCCTATATGCGGTATTTACCTGCCATTCCAAGTAAATTTGCATGTGCCAAACTCTAAACCTTCAAATGATAATCTGTTTTGTATGCCCAAATCGCTCATGTAGCGACTGGGGGCTGTCAGTATCTTCATGCTAGGTGGGTTATTCTCACGATGAGTGGACTCCGCTCATCATTCACGGGAAAATGGCTGGTAATCAGGATGCCCAGTCCCATGCTCAAATCAAATCAAATCAAATTAAAACAAAACTCCCCCAGGATTGTTGTTAGTTGGACGGTACCCGTTGTTTCGGACCAGCCGTGGAGTGTGCTTGTTGGTTGAGGGGGAGTAAAAAAACTTTACCATTCTGTTTGGGAACCGCCTATAATGTATGTAGCATGGAAGATATTGAGATCTCTTGGTTGTTATGTTGACATTGAAAGCATACCGCTCAAAATTATATTCATCTTTGTTTTAAAAACTCAAGCTCTGGCACCTCTGCAAATCCCTGCTTCCCTCTGCGAAGGGCCTATCTATTTACTTTTATGTTGAGTCATCATTCTCTTATAAAAAGCACCAGTTAGAGAGCACCACTGTCATTCGTATGCTTTGCTATTAATTGATATTGAGTATGACTGTGACTGGATCTCTTTTACCATGAATTACAATGTCTAGTCAGTCCTTGATCTTCAGGGGTGCTCTGCATTTATGTTTTGCGGTCTCAGAAAGGGCTAACGAGATACCATCTTGTTATATCATGTCATGATTGTTTTGAAAAAGTGTTGTCATCCGAGATTTATTATTATGGCTCGCTAGTTGATTATGCCATTGATAAGAGTAAATGTGAGACCTAAATGTTATTGTGAATATGGTTAGTTCATAATCTTTGCTGAAAACTTGAATGCTGGATTTACATATTTGCAACGACAAGATCAAAAAGAGTTTGTAAAAGTTTTTCTTTATCACTTTCATTTTGTCAACTGAATTGCTTGAGGACAAGCAATGGGTTAAGCTTGGGGGAGTTGATACGTCTCCATCGTATCTACTTTTCCAAACTCTTTTGCCCTTGTTTTGGACTCTAATTTGCATGATTTGAATGTAACTAACCCGGACTGACACTGTTTTCAGCAGAATTGCCATGGTGTTATTTTTGTGCAGAAATAAAAGTTCTCGGAATGACCTGAAACTTCACGAAGATCAGTTTTGCAATAAAAAAAATATTGGTGAAAGAATCAACTGAAGGGGGCCCACACCCTATCCACAAGGGAGGAGGGCCCGCCCACCCCCCCCCCCAAGGGCGCGCCATCCGTCCTTGTGGGCCCCCTGGACCTCCACCGACCTCAACTCCAACTCCATATATTCATGTTCGGGGAGAAAAAAATCAGAGAGAAGGATTCATCATGTTTTACGATACGGAGCCGCCGGCACCTCCTGTTCTTCCTCGGGAGACCAGATCTAGAGTCCGTTCGGGGCTCCGGAGAGGGGAAATCGTCGCTGTCGTCATCATCAACCATCCTCCATCACCAATTTAATGATGCTCACCGCCGTGCGTGAGTAATTCCATCGTAGGCTTGCTGGACGGTGATGGGTTGGATGAGATTTATCATGTAATCGAGTTAGTTTTGTTAGGGTTTGATCCCTAGTATCCACTATGTTCTAAGATTGATGTTGCTATGACTTTGCTATGCTTAATGCTTGTCACTAGGGCCCGAGTGCCATGATTTCAGATCTGAACCCTTTATGTTTCCATGAATATATTTGTGTTCTTGATCCTATCTTGCAAGTTATAGTCACCTACTACGTGTTATGATCCGGCAACCCCGGAGTGACAATAGTCGGGACACTTCCCGGTGATGACCATAGTTTGAGGAGTTCATGTATTCACTAACTGCTAATGCTTTGGTCCAATTCTCTATTAAAAGGAGGCCTTAATATCCCTTAGTTTCCAATAGGACCCCGCTGCCACGGGAGGGTAGGACAAAAGATATCATGCAAGTTCTTTTCCATAAGCACGTATGACTATATTCGGAATACATGCCTACATTATATTGATGAATTGGAGCTAGTTCTGTGTCACCCTAGGTTATAACTATTCCATGATGAATGCCATCCGACATAATTAGCCAGCATTGATCCATTGCCTACGAGCTTTTCACATATTGATCTTTGCTTCGTTACTTTTCCGTTGGCACTGTTACGATTGCTACAAAACTGCTACTGTTACTTTTGCCACCGTTACCGTTACTTCCATACTACTTTGCTACTAAATACTTTGCTGCAGATATTAAGTCTTTCAGGTGTGGTTGAATTGACAACTCAGCTGCTAATACTCGAGAATATTCTTTGGCTCCCCTTGTGTCGAATCAATAAATTTGAGTTGAATACTCTACGCTCGAAAACTGTTGCGATCCCCTATACTTGTGGGTTATCATACATCCATTGCCGGCTCATCTTCATTACACAACACCGAAAAGACCAAATTAATACAAGTTCATACATAAAGTTCATACACACTTATTCTCATAAAACAACATACACTCTCTAGCTAAAGCATTTAAATGCAACAACAAATGTGATCAAGATCGCAACTCAGGTAACAATTGATCCAACAGCATAATGATACCAAGCCTCACTATCAATGGCATACTTCCTAATCTTTCTAATCTTCAAGCGCATTTTATCCATCTTGATCTTGTGATCATCGACGACATCGGCAACATGCAACTCCAATTCCATATTTTCCTCCACAATTCTTTTCAATTTTTTCTTCAAGTAATTGTTTTCTTTTTCAACTAAATTTCTCCTCTCGACAAGAGGGTCGGTTGGAATTTCCGGTTCACATATCTCCTAGATAAAAATATCTATGTCAACTTGATGGGTATAATTTGTCATAAACACGAAATGCAACAAATAGTTATCAAAGAGAATATACCACATCCGAATCATAAACCAGGCGAGGGCCGATGGGGACGGATATCAAAACCATGCCACTATATATAACAAAAAACGTACGGGTAAGAAAATTATACAAGTAACTATCTAAATCACACAAACATGGTTTTTTTTATAAAAAGGATAAGAACAAGAGGCTCACCAAGGTGGTGCCGGCGACGGGATGGTGCGGGCAATCGACGGTGGTTAGGACGGGGACGGGAAGGCACTAAGTAAACCACACCTACATATGCAAACTAAGAAGTTAATTTGAGCTCAAATTGCATATAAATCAAATAAACTACCACATATAAATACTCTCAAACTAAAACCCACAAATTGCTATACTTATAGAGCATTGCAAGAGCTAATCTAGCAATGAGAGATGAAAGGACAAAGTTGCTAACCTTTGTGAACACTTGGATGGATGGGGTGCCTTCAAATCTTGACAAATTTTGGCAAAAATGGAGGATGAGCTCGAGCAAGAGGGGAAGAACAGAGGAGAGGAAAGGGGAAATACAGAGAGCTCGCAGGCTGGACAAAGGGTTTATATAGGAGCATCTTTAGTCTCGGTTCGTGACACAAACCGGGACTAAAGGTTAGCCTCTAGTCCTGGTTTGTGTCACGAACCGGGACTAAAGGTGCTAGTGGGGCCCCAGCCTGACACCAGCCTGACACCACCCCTTTAGTCCCGGTTCGTGTCACGAACCAGTACTAGAGGTTCAACACGAACCGGGACTAATGATTCCCGCCCCCTAGCCGTTGGAACCGGCACTAATGGTCACATTAGTACCGGTCCGTTTACAAACCGGGACTAATGTGGCTCACGTAAAGTAGGTTTTCTACTAATGATTCAATCTGAACCATAGATTTTAGATCAAAAGGTTAATTTTACATGGTTTCCAAGAATTAACGTTGAGCCTTCGTTTGTTCATCCGATTAGTAAATATAAGAAAGATACTTGTAGTTGCCTCAACATCGCGAAGCTTGGCCGCCCTCATGGCACGCCCTAACTGCAGGTCGTCCGCTTCTGGTTGCTCCTGGATCTGGCTGCTGACACGCCTGCCAGCCATCATCGGGTCCATGATCCCATTAAAGGCGATGATCTCCTCCATATACCTCTCTGGGGGTGTACGCTCCCCTATGTTACGCCCGACCGTCGTAGTTGGTGAAGATGGTGTCGGCACGATAGTGTTCGCACCTCCAGCTGGTACTATGGGAGTAAGCGAGCGCAGAGCCTCCTGCTCGGCTGCCCCACTCCCCATCACACTGCCAGCGTGACCGGGGAGCACCACGGGAGAGGTGGAAGCGAGGGCCTCCTACCCGCACCCCTCTCCAACCTCGGCGCCCATCCTGACGGCCGGTGCACCGCCAGCCTGGAAGGCCACCGGCACGCTCGTCCTCTCCATCGAGGCGGTGCCCCGAGTGACCACTGTGGGGGGAGTGGGAGCCTCCTGCACACACACCCCTAACCAACCTCGGCGCCGACCCCGGCACCCCGAGCACCTGCAGCCGCTGTCATCACTGGGCTGGGCGCCCTCTCCTCCGAGATGTCCCCCCGAGTGCCCACTGCAGTGTAGGTGCAGACGAGGGCCTCCTGCCCAATAGTATCCACATCAGCAGCAGCCCGCGGCGGAACTCTCTCCGGCCCGGAGATCACTCTAGGCGGAGTACGATGCGTCGGTGACCCACGATCAAGTGGCATCAGTGGTGGCAACTCAAGCTCCACCAGATCGTCCATCTCTACTTTGTTGCTCCAAAGTCAACAAGGAGCCGAATATGAACCAAAAGAGCCAAAACGAAGTGTATTCATCGGTGTCGTGGAGGGTGTAGAACCCTTGGCAAACTTGTCTCCCTTGTCAGTCTACGGAGTAGGCCTATTGGTCGTGTCCCGAGAGTTGTCCTCGGTCCCCTTGTTCTGACCCCCGGGGGCTCCACCCCCCTCAGTCGTGTCCATATCCTGATGCTCATCAACCTCCTCGAGTGTTGGCGTATCCTCTATCTCAATCTCCAACTCATATGTGACTCCGGCGTGGGTCCACTTGACCACATCCGGCACGAACTCAATACTTACCACACTAACAAGTAACCTCGCGACACCAAAGGCACGAGTAAAAGGCATGTCCACCTTCTCAATCTTGCCAATGAGGGAACCCAAACTCCATGTAACTAAGAAATTATTGAGTGGCTTAGGTGGAGCACCCGAAAAACGAACCCAAATCTATTCCAATGGTGTGCCCTGTGGTTCTTTCTACTTCCACTCGTCGAACTCCAAGATGATGCTAGTACTCGGAACTCTGCACATGCCAAATTTAAGGATATGTAATTGATCCTCCTTAGTGGGAAATTCTACCTTGTAAGTCTGGTTCTCTAACCTGACAAGGTTCCACTGAAAGTTACCCTGTGCCAACTCACGGAACTGCTGCACAATCTGTGCTTCTGTCATGACACCATTAGTCACCTTGACCACTCCTGGGAAAGATCCCTCCAGTGCCTGTATCGATGGTGCCACTTCCGGTGACTCAAAAAACATGAGCTCCTGACAACATACCCCGTAGATTGTGACTACCGGTTTGGGTCCTGATAGTAAAGGACACTCACCGGACACATGCTGTGACTTGAGACAATGATCACACAACTACTTAGTGCATTCTGCCACAAAGTGTCCTGGCTCACCGCACCTATAGCAAGTCAGCTTTTTCTTTTTGATTGCCCACTTAGATAATTTTTCACCTTCAGCCTTGTCATTGCCTTTGTCAGAAACACTTTCATTAGTATTGGATGCCCCTGGTCCGGCGGTAGGAATCTTCACAGCCACCAAGGCCCTGACAGCGTCCACCGCAACCGTCGGCAGAGAGGGCATCGTCATAGTGGGAGCAGCGGCAACCGCCTCAGCCGCCACCTCATCAACAGATTCGGCCGGCGGTGGAGGAGGTCGCGGTGGGGGTGGGCGCCGCCCCCCCCCTCTCCCGCCGCAGAAACGGTGTCCCCCACGGTTACGATTGTTGGGGCCGGCGACCCCTTCCATGAAATTCCCGGGCGGTCCTTGGAACCCTCGTCCCAGTCCGCCGCCATTGTACCAACCGTAACCATGGCCACCACCTGAAGACGACAAACCACGATGTTGTCCCTCGCCATAGACATCGTATCCGTCATCGCCCCACTGCCCATACCGGTTGTATCGGTAGCCATCATCGCCGAAATCCTGACCGCCATCGCCGTATCTGTCACGACCAGCAACGCCATCCCGGCCGTGCCCGGCGGCTTGGTTTGCTGCAGCCGACGGCCGTGCAGCCCTCGGTGCCTCCTGCTGCCTCAGGGTAGCCCGGCCATGGGCCTGGGCATTAACGGCCCACGCCGGCATCGCCGCAGTAGGTGGCGACCCCGTCTTTGGAGGGGACGGCCCTCCTCGCCCCGCCATGGAGTGTCGGAGTGCGTTGTTGTTGCAGATGATCCGGGCGGCTCTACGAGCGCCAAGGATAGGGAACCCAGGTGGACGAAAAACCCAAGGGGGACGAACTGATCGATCAGGTGATGGCTCACGGATCGATGCCTCATGCAAAGTCGCTGCGACCGACGTGACCGAGCGCGTGGCTTGGGCCTCCAACCGGGCCTCATACCTAGTTCGGAAAGGACCCATGACCAACGAATTGTCGGACTCCCTCTCGAGGCCCAACAGAGAATTCAAGCGCGCCCGTCTGGCCGCTCAAATCTCGTTGGCCGCCATAGCCACCGGTGGCGGCTGTGGCGGAGGCCTCGACGGCCGGCCCTTCTTCCCATTCTTCTTCTTGGTTACCAGCGTCCATGATTCCGGTATGAAATCAGATAAAGTAACGTGCGCACGGGTTACGTTCGAGATCGGTCCAATCCAGGGTTTCGTCGAGGAACGGGAGCAGGAAATGGAGCCGATCCCAACGGCTTCGTCGCCACCGCATACGCCGCACTTGTGTGAACGTCCATGCCGCCATGCTCAACCTCCTTCACCTCATCATCATCGCTATCTGTGAGAACCCAGAATCGTCCTCCAAATCGTGGATCCGGTCTCCTGTTCTCGGGCACCATCGTCAAGTCGATCAGATCAACCACTTCCTCATGAACGTCCTGCATGCAACAATCGACAACCACATCATACACATCAATAGGAAAACAAAAACCTACCACGATCCGGACGTCGGTCTCCAGGTAATCTCTGGCAAGGATGTCGTTCTCCATATCGCGTAGCGCCTCCCAACGAGACTTCAGAGAATGTTGGAGATGACCCTCGATCCATCCGCCGGAGTCACGAACGTCGGTGAAATGGACACCCCACTGCACCGGGTCGTCCCCTCCTCATGCGTTCTCTTCTGGATCTCGTCCCCATCGATGGATCTCCCGAGATCGGCGACCAATGGCCGCACCGGTCCCTCCTCTGCCCCCGGCGCCGGCGGCGCTGAGGGCTATGGCAGCGGTGACGTGTGGAGCGCCGGCGGAGACATGGGTGGCCGCGCCTCAGGCGGCCGAGGGTTGTCGCCCTCCGCCATCTTGACTCGACGAATCAAACTTGGCGGCCGAGGGTTGTCGCCCTCAGGCGGCCAAGGGTTGTCTCCCTGATCCTCTCGTAATGTGGCTCGCAGAATTGGATACATGATTCAAGGGGATTCCAGGGGGGCAGGTTAGATGCTACTGATTTTGTAGAGTAAACGGAGCATAGGTGAATTTTTAGTATGTTTTGTTCTAGGGCCAAATGATATAGGGGGCACATCTATGGAGGTGACAGTGTTCTGAATGATACTACTAAAGTTGACATAATGTGGCTTCCTCAAAATCAAATCCCTAAATTGCCATGGCATTTTGTTTTGTTTGTACAACTCACATGTCATGCCATTTTTTGTATTCACCATGGCATTCATGTCTATTTAGCATGTCAAAATTATCTCTACCATGGCATTTGTGTCTATATACCATCCTCTCTATCATGGCATCTTTTTGTCTACAATACCACGCAAATTTCAGCAATTATATGCCATGTATTATATAACTCAAAATTGCTAAATTTCCATGCCAATTTGTTTTCTCTCTATTGCTTTATAGATCATTTTGTTAGAAATTTTTCCATGACCCATGGGCATTTTTAGTCATGCAAATTATGGGCAATTTTTAGGTTTCACCCACGCCATTTTTGCCATGTTCTAAGTTTTTAGTTTTTAAAAGCAAAGTTGATTTTCCATGACACTATATCATGAGATGTTCTTTCTATAAACAGAAATGACTACTTTTTATAGCTGCCATGCCTACTTTATGAAACTGCCATAATTGCCCCAACTCCCACTAGTGCAGAATCAGGCTTTAGTCCCGGTTCGTAAGGGCCTTTAGTGCCGGTTCACCAACCGGGACTAAAGGGTGGGGACTAAAGCCCCCCCCCCCCTTTTAGTCCCGGTTCGTCACGGCCCGGCAGCAAAGTCCCACCACGTGGCACGAGTCCGCGCCAGGGGCTGGGGGACCTTTAGTCCCGGTTGGTGACACCAACCGGGACTAGAGGTTTAGGGGTTTAGGGTTTTAGGATTTATGAATTATTTTTTATTTTTCCTTTTCGTTTTGTGTTTTCCATTTAATTGTTTTTCATTTCAAACATATTTTACGCTACTGCAGTCATCAAGTCCCACTGCTATACTACATACTGTACACGTACGTCATATATAATAGAATTTCTCGTACGACCAATCATATATCATATATAGAATTTCTCGTACGACCATGCATACACATATATATATATATATACAATTTGGTACATACAATTTCTCCTACAATTTGCAGATCATTACATGCAGGCATTAGGTGTAATGGTATTCTCCTTCGGGATCTATGACCTGGTCAAGCAAAAATCCGCAATCTCCTCTTGAAGTGCTCGTATGCGGTCCTCTGGTAGGAGCTTATCCTGCATCTCTCGCATCTTTATTAAAAAATGAGATCAATATGAATATATCATTTGTGTGTATATATATTATATCATGATAAAAAGAATTGTGAATTGTGTTTACGTACCCAAAGATTTCTTCCAGTTTTGCTCCTTTCGGTGATAAAGCGAATGTTCTCGCAAACGTAGTATGCACATAAATTATTCCCGGACGCTTGCCTCATGAACTTTACGAGAATAGAATTCAATCAGATAATAATTAATCAAGCATGATAATGGTATTGAAACTAGAATTAAAAAGATGCGCACACGTAGCTAGTACTACTTAATTACCTTGGGTTGCACCCATTTTAGCTCTTGTTTCCATTCGCCTTTAACATATTTGATGAATTTTTGCCAAACCCTGCCCGCCGGCAAAGAAAATGAATAAAGGAGTTATTAATTAGTTGCTATCAGGAAATGAACTAAAGAGGCCGACATAGTGCGATAATGATTGAAATTACCTGTCGATCATCCCCCTCACGATTGTGTATTCTTTAGTGTCTTTAAGTAGTGAGTCCAATACTTGAACTTTTCCCTCGTCAACTTCAATGATTAGCAGGATCCAGTGGAAACTGCATGCGCACATGTTTATATAATTAAGCGGGCATGTGCATAACTCGTCAACTACACTTATTAACATCTAGTAAGCAAAACAGAATTTGTAGTACAAGACAGTAACACTCACCCGAAGTTGTAAGGAAGTAGTGATGGAAAATGTTGCATGAAAACAAAAACTTTTCTACGCGCACACAATGATCTATCCATGGAGATGCATAGCAACGAGGGGGAGAGTGTGTCTACGTACCCTCGTAGACCGTAAGCGGAAGCGTTTCACAACGCGGTAGATGTAGTCGAACTTTCTTCGCACTCCAACCAATCTAGTACCGAACGCACGGCACCTCCGCATTCTTTACACGTTCAGCTCGGTGACGTCCTCGCCTTCTTGATCCAGCAAGATGGGTGAAGTAGTAGATGAGTTCCGGCAGCACGATGGTGTGGTGACGGTGATGGTGATGCAATCTCCGCAGGGCTTCGCCTAAGCACTATGAAAATATGACCGAGGGAGAAAACTGTGAACGGGGACGCCGCACACGGCTAAGACAATGTTGTCTGTTCTGTGCTAGGCACCCCCCTCACACACATATATATAGGTGGGAGCGGGGAGGAGCAGCCAAAGGAGGCGCCCAAGTAGGAGGAATCCTACTTGGGGTCCCTCCCAAGCCGCGCCCCACTTTCCTTATTTGGAGTGTGGGGAAAGGCAGGGGAGGGTGGCGACCACCCTTTTCTATTCTCCCATGAGAGGGAAAGGCAGGAGGGGCTAGCCCTCCCCCTTTTACTTCCCTAGGGCAGGCCAAACAAGGGAGCAGGGGCACCAGCCCCCTTGTGAGCTGGTCTGTCCCCTCCTTTGGCCCATAAGGCCCATAACTTGCCGGGAGGTGCCCGGAACCCTTTTTGGTGACCCGATTCCTTCCCGGTACGTCCCGAAACACTTCCGGTGTCCAAATACCATCGTCCTATATATCAATCTTTACCTCTCGACCATTTCGAGACTCCTCGTCATGTCTGTGATCTCATCCGGGACTCCGAACAATATTCGGTCACCAAAACATACAACTCATATAACAATATATTGTCAACGAACATTAAGCGTGCGGACCCTACGGGTTCGAGAACTATGTAGACATGACCGAGACACCTCTCCGGTCAATAACCAATAGCAGAACCTGGATGCCCATATTGGCTTCTACATATTCTACGAAGATCTTTATCGGTCGAACCGTTATGACAACATACATAATTCCCTTTGTCCATCGTTATGTTACTTGCCCGAGATTCGATCGTCGGTATCTTCATACCTAGTTCAATCTTGTTAAAGGCAAGTCTCTTTGCTCGTTCCATAATACATCACCTTGTGACTAACTCCTTAGTCATTTGCTTGCAAGCTTATGATGTGTATTACCGAGAGGACCCAGAGATACCTCTCCGATACTCGGAGTGACAAATCCTAATCTCGATCTATGCCAACTCAACAAACACCTTCGGAGATACCTGTAGAGCATCTGTATGATCACCCAGTTACGTTGTGACTTTTGATAGCACACAAGGTATTCCTCTGGTATCCGGGAGTTGCAAAATCTCATAGTCGAAGGAATATGTATTTGACATGAAGAAAGCAATAGCAATAAACTGAACGATCATTATGCTAAGCTAACGGATGGGTCTTGTCCATCACATCATTCTCCTAATGATGTGATCCCATTATCAAATGACAACACATGTCTATGGTTAGGAAACCTTAACCATCTTTGATCAACGAGCTAGTCTAGTAGAGGCTTACTAGGGACACGGTATTTGTTTATGTATTCACACATGTATTTAAGTTTCCGATCAATACAATTCTAGCATGAATAATAAACCTTTATCATGAATAATAAAATATAATATAAAATAAAAAATTTATTATTGCCTCTAGGGCATATTTCCTTTAGTCTCCCACTTGCACTAGACTCAATAATCTAGTTCACATCACCATGTGATTTAACACCCATAGTTCACATCGCCATGTGACCAACACCCAAAGAATTTACTAGAGTCAATAATCTAGTTCACATTGCCATATGATTAACACCCAAAGAGTATTAAGGAGTGATCATGTTTTTCTTGTGAGAGAAGTTTAGTCAACGGGTCTGCCACATTCAGATCCGTATGTATTTTGCAAATCTCTATGTCTACAATGCTCTGCATGGAGCTACTCTCGCTAATTCCTCCCACGTTCAGTATGTATCCAGATTGATACTTAGAGTCATCTAGATCGGTGTCAAAGCTTGCATCGACGTATCTCTTTACGACGAACTCTTTATCACCTCCATAACCGAGAAACATTTCCTTAGTCCTCTTTAAGGCACCTAAGGATAATTTTGACCGTTGTCCAGTGGTTCACTATTGGATCACTCGTGTACCCTCTTTGCCAGATAAGTGGCAAGACACACATCAGCTGTGGTACACGGCATGGCATATCATATAGAACCTATGGCTGAGGCATAGGGAATGACTTTCATTCTCTCTCTTTCTTCTGCCGTGGTCAGGCTTTGAGTCTTAATCAACTTCACACCTTGTAATACAGGCAAGAACCCCTTCTTGGACTGAACCATTTTGAACTTCTTCAAATCTTATCAAGGTATGTGTTTTGTGAAAGTTCTATTAAGCGTCTTGATCTATCCCTATAGATCTTGATGCTCAATATGTAAGCAGCTTCACCGAGGTCTTTCATTGAAAAATTCTTATTCAAGTATCCTTTTATACTATCCAGAAATTCTATATCATTTCCAATCAATAATATGTCATCCACATATAATATCAGAAATGCTACAGAGCTCCTACTCACTTTCTTGTAAATACAGGCTTCACCGTAAGTCTGTATAAAACCATATGCTTTGATCACCTCATCAAAGCGTATATTCCAACTCCGAGATGCTTGCACCAGTCCATAGATGGATCGCTGGAGCTTGCACGCTTTGTTAGCACCTTTAGAATCGACAAAACCTTCTGGTTGCATCATATACAACTCTTCTTTAAGATATCCATTAAGGTATGCAGTTTTGACGTCCGTTTGCCAGATTTCATAATCATAAAATGTGGCAATTGCTAACATGATTTGGACAGACTTAAGCATTGCTACGGGTGAGAAAGTCTCATCGTAGTCAACTCCTTGAACTTGTCGAAAACCTTTTGCGACAACTCGAGCTTTGTAGATAGTGACATTACTATCAGCGTCAGTCTTCTTCTTAAAGATCCATTTATTCTCAATGGCTTGCCGATCATCGGGCAAGTCCACCAAAGTCCACACTTTGTTCTCATACATGGATCCTATCTCAGATCTCATGGCCTCAAGCCATCTATCGGAATCTGGGCTCATCATAGCTTCTTCATAGTTAATAGGTTCGCCGTGGTCTAATAACATGACTTCCAGGATAGGATTACCTTACCACTCTGGTGCGGAACATGTTCTGGTTGACCTACGAAGTTCAACAGTAACTTGATTTGAAGTTTTATGATCATCATCATTAGCTTCCTCTCAAGTTGGTGTAGGCATCACAGGAACGGTTTTCTCTGATGTGCTACTTTCCAATTCGAGAGAAGGTACAATTACCTCACCAAGTTCTACTTTCCTCCCACTCACTTCTTTCGAGAGAAACTCCTTCTCTAGAAAGGACCCATTCTTAGCAACAAAGATCTTGCCTTCGGATCTGTGGTAGAAGGTGTACCCAATAGTTTCCTTAGGGTATCCTATGAAGACGCACTTCTCCGATTTAGGTTCGAGCTTATCAGGCTGAAGCCTTTTGACATAAGCGTCACATCCCCAAACTTTAAGAAACGACAGCTTAGGTTTATTGCCAAACCATAGTTCATACGGTGTCGTCTCAACGGATTTAGACGGTGCCCTATTTAACGTGAATGCAGCTGTCTCTAATGCATAACCCCAAAACGATAGTGGTAAATCGGTAAGAGACGTCATAGAACGCACCATATCTAATAAAGTACGGTTACGACGTTCGGACACACCATTACACTGTGGTGTTCCAGGTGGCATGAGTTGTGAAACTATTCCACATTGTTTTTTTAAATGAAGGCCAAACTCATAACTCAAATATTCGCCTCCGCGATCAGATCATAGAGACTTTATTTTCTTGTTACGATAATTCTCCACTTCACTCTGAAATTCTTTGAACTTTTCAAATGTTTCAGACTTGTGTTTCATTAAGTAGATATACCCATACCTACTCAAATCATCTGTGAAGGTGAGAAAATAATGATACCTGCCGCATGCTTCAACACTCATCGGACCTCATACATCGGTATGTATTATTTCCAATAAGTCATTAGCTCGCTCCATTGTTCCGGAGAATGGAGTTTTAGTCATCTTGCCCATGAGGCATGGTTCGCAAGTAACAAATGGTTCATAATCAAGTGATTCCAAAAGTCCATCCGTATGGAGTTTCTTCATGCGCTTTACACCAATATGACCTAAACGGCAGTGCCACAAGTATGTTGCACTATCATTATCAACTTTGCATCTTTTGGCATCATTATTATGAATATGTGTATCACCACGATCGAGATTCAATAAACCATTCACATTGGGTGTATGACCATAGAAGGTTTTATTCATGTCAACAGTACAACAATTATTCTCTGACTTAAATGAATAACCGTTTTGCAATAAACATGATCCAATCATATTCATGCTCAATGCAAACACCAAATAATATTTATTCAGGTTCAACATTAATCCCGAAGGTAGAGGGAGTGTGCGATGGTGATCGTATCAACCTTGGAATCACTTCCAACACACATCGTCACCTCACCCTTACCTAGTCTCTATTTATTCGGCAACTCCTGTTTTGAGTTACTAATCTTAGCAACTAAATCGGTATCAAATACCCAGGGGCTACTACGAGCACTAGTAAAGTACATATCAATAACATGTATATCAAATATACCTTTGTTCACTTTGCCATCCTTCTTATCCGCCATGCGTTTGGGGCAGTTCTGCTTCCAGTGACCATTTCCTTTGTAGTAGAAGCACTTAGTTTTAGGCTTGGGTCTAGCTTTGGGCTTCTTCAAGGGAGTGGCAACTTGCTTTCCATTCTTCTTGAAGTTCCCTTTCTTTTCTTTTACCCTTTTTCTTGAAACTAGTGGTCTTGTTAACCATCAACACTTGATGCTCTTTCTTGATTTCTACCTTCCCCGATTTCAGCATCGCGAAGAGCTCGGGAATTGTTTTCGTTATCCCTTGCATATTTAAGTTCATCACGAAGTTCTAGTAGCTTGGTGATAGTGACTAGAGAACTCTGTCAATCACTATCTTGTCTGGAAGATTAACTCCCACTTGATTCAAGTGATTGTAGTACCTAGACATTTTGAGCACATGCTCACTGGCTGAGCTATTCTCCTCCATCTTGTAGGCAAAGTACTTGTCAGAGGTCTCATACCTCTTAACACGGGCATGAGTATGAAATACCAATTTCAGCTCTTGGAACATCTCATATGCTCCATGGCGTTCAAAACATTTATGAAGTCCTGGTTCTAAGCCGTAAAGCATGGCGCACTAAACTATTAAGTAGTCATCATATCGAGCTTGCCAAACGTTCATAATGTATGCATCTGCTCCTGCAATAGGTCTGTCACCTACCGGTGCATCAAGGACATAATTCTTCTTTGCAGCAATGAGGATAATCCTCAGATCACGGACCCAGTCCGCATCATTGCTACTATCATCTTTCAACTTATTTTTCTCTAGGAACATATAAAAAATAAGGGAGCTATATCGCGAGCTATTGATCTACAACATAGATATGCAAAAATATAAGACTAAGTTCATGATAAATTAAGTTCAATTAATCAAATTACTAATGAACTCCCACATAAATAAACATCCCTCAAGTTTATCTAAGTGATACATGATCCAAATCAACTAACCCATGTCCGATCATCACGTGAAATGGGGTAGTCATCAATGGTGAACTTCTCTATGTTGATCATATCTACTATATGACTCATGTTCGACCTTTTGGTCTCCAGTGTTCCGAGACCATGTCTGTACATGCTAGGCTCGTCAAGTTTAACCCAAGTATTCTGCATGTGTAAAACTGTCTTACACTGTTGTATGTGAACATAGAGTCTATCACACCCGATCATCACGTGGTGTCTCGAAACGACGAACTATAGCAACGGTGCATACTCAGGGAGAACACTTTTACCTTGAAATTTAGTGAAGGGATCATCTTATAATGCTACCGCCGTACTAAGCAAAATATGATGCATAAAAGATAAACGTCACATGCAATCAAAATATGTGACATGATATGGCCATCATCTTGTGCTTTTGATCTCCATCTCCAAAGCATCATCATGATATCCATTGTCACCGGCTCGACACCTTGATCTCCATCGTTGCGTCGTGGTCGTCTCGCCAACTATTGCTTCTACAACTATTGCTAACGCATAGCGATAAAGTAAAGCAATTACATGGCGTTTGCATTTCATACAATAAAGAGACAACCATAAGGCTCCTGCAGGTTGCCGATAACTTACAAAACATGATCATCTCATACAATAACGTATATCACATCATGTCTTGACCATATCACATCACAACATGCCCTCCAAAAACAAGTTAGACGTCCTCTACTTTGTTGTTGCAAGTTTTACGTGGCTGCTACGGGCTTCTAGCAAGAACCGTTCTTACCTACACAAAAACCACAACAGTGATTCGTCAAGTTTGCTGTTTTAACCTTCTTCAAGGACCGGCCATAGTCAAATTCGATTCAACTAAAGTAGGAGAAACAGACACCCGACAGCCACCTTTATGCAAAACTAGTTGCATGTCAGTCGGTGGAACCGGTCTCATGTGCATGGACATGTAAGGTTGGTCCGGGCCGCTTCATCCCACAATACTGCCAAATCAAAATAAGACGTTGGTGGTAAGCAGTATGACTATCACCGCCCACAACTCTTTGTGTTCTACTCGTGCATATCATCTACGCATAGACTTGGCTCATGATGCCACTGATGGGAAACGTTGCATAAAAACAAAAAAAAATCTACGCACACGCAATGATCTATCCATGGAGATGCATAGCAACAAGGGGGAGAGTGTGTCTACGTACCCTCAGAGACCGTAAGCGGAAGCGTTTCACAACGTGGTTGATGTAGTCGAACTTTCTTCGCGCTCAGACCGATCTAGTACCAAACGCACGGCACCTTCGCGTTCTGCACACGTTCAGCTCGGTGACGTCCTCGCCTTTTTGATCCAGCAAGACGGGTGAAGTAGTAGATGAGTTCCGGCAGCACGACGGTGTGGTAACGGTTATGGTGATGCTATCTCCGCTGGGCTTTGCCAAAGCACTACGAAAACATGACCGAGGGAGAAAACTGTGGACGCGAGCGCTGCACACGGCTAAGACAATGTTGTCTGTTGTGTGCTAGGCGCCCCCTCCCACATATATATAGGTGGGAGGGAGGGAGGAGCATCAAAAGGAGGCACTCAAGTAGGAGGAATCCTACTTGGAGTCCCTCCCAAGCCGCGCCCCCCCTTTCCTTATTTGGAGTGCGGGGAAAGGCAGGGGAGGGTGGCGCCCCCCCCCCCTCCCTTTTCCTTTCTCCCATGAGAGGGAAAGGCAGGAGGGGCTAGCCCTCCCCCTTTTCCTTCCCTAGGGCTGGCCAAACAAGGGAGGAGGCGCACCAGCCCCCTTGTGGGCTGGTCTGTCCCCTCCTTTGGCCCATAAGGCCCATTACTTGCCAGGGGGGGTGCCCGGAACCCCTTCCGGTGACCCGATTCCTTCCCAGTACATCCCGAAACACTTCCGGTATCCAAATACCATCGTCCTATATATAAATCTTTACCTCTCGACCATTTCGAGACTCCACGTCATGTCTGTGATCTCATCCGGGAGTCTGAACAACATTCGGTCACCAAAACATACAACTCATATGACACTATATCATCAACGAACGTTAAGCGTGCGGACCCTACGGGTTCGAGAACTATGTAGACATGACCGAGACACCTCTCCGATCAATAACCAATAGCGGAACCTGGATGCCCATATTGGCTCCTACATATTCTACGAAGATCTTTATCGGTCGAACCGTTATGACAACATATGTAATTCCCTTTGTCCATCGGTATGTTACTTGCCCGAGATTCGATCGTCGGTATCTTCATACCTAGTTCAATCTCGTTATCGGCAAGTCTCTTTACTCGTTCCGTAAAACATCACCTTGTGACTAACTCCTTAGTCATTTGCTTGCAAGCTTATGATGTGTATTACCGAGAGGGCGCAGAGATACCTCTCCGATACTCGGAGTGACAAATCCTAATCTCGATCTATGCCAACTCAACAAACACCTTCGGAGACACCTGTAGAGCATCTTTATGATCACCCAGTTACGTTGTGATGTTTGATAGCACACAAGGTATTCCTCCAGTATGCAGGAGTTGCATAATCTCATAGTCGAAGGAATATGTATTTGACATGAAGAAAGCAATAGCAATAAACTGAACGATCATTATGCTAAGCTAATGGATGGGTCTTGTCCATCACATCATTCTCCTAATGATGTGATCCCGTTATCAAATGACAACACATGTCTATGGTTAGGAAACCTTAACCATCTTTGATTAACGAGCTAGTCTAGTAGAGGCTTACTAGGGACACAATATTTGTTTTTGTATTCACACATGTATTTAAGTTTCCGATCAATACAATTCTAGCATGAATAATAAAATATAATATAAAATAACAACTTTATTATTGCCTCTAGGGCATATTTCCTTCAAGTAGTATTTCTGGTTGGGTATTTAGTCGCTTAAAAACTGTAGCAAGCTTGTCTCTATGTCTTGTTGGTGACATGACCATGTCTTTTCATTAATGGTATTTGGGTCAATGAACCCAATGCCATAGCGTCCATCTCTTTTCATTTCATACATCTTCATTCTGCATAATACCACAGAAAAGTATATAGTGAGGATAATTACAGATAATGAACGAGCACAGCTAGCTAGAGACTTAAATTACGGAAAGAAATCACTTACAGACAATAGCAACTGACGATAGATTTGTCGAGTGCGTCTTGATTGAATAACTGAAACATTTCTTGAAACTCAACCCACAAATCTTTTGCATGGAAGTAATGCTCTTCCTTGACTTTCACCATGAGGGACTCTCGCCCGTTGTTTACTTCTCTCAGGTACTACTCATGCAATGTGTGCATTCTTGTTGATAGAAGCGGGATCTCCTCAGGCTTGACCAGAGGTTGGCCGGGGACATATTTCCATGATAGTTCCTCCTTTGTAAACCCGGGGAGTTCCTTGATGCCTAGGAGTTGTTCAACAGTGACACCGGCCTCTTTAGCCTGCCTTCTATGATCGTCAGTTATTACCAGCTGATCGGCAGTACTCACATGTGGTTGTACAATGAGCGGGGGGGTCGATTGCACTGCCTGTTCTCCCAGCTGGGGAACAGTTTTCCCGCTCTTTTTACCAACTGCTTGGCTCGAGCTCAAGCTCGACTCCTTCTGTTTTTGTGCATGATATAACTTCCTAATAGAGCGCTCATAGTCTGAGTTCGGTCTCTTCATGGCCGGTTGAGCATTACCAATAAAGTGTTGTATCAGTTCCTCAGGTATGATCTCCTTTGGCGGGGGCGATTTCGGTGCAAAATGGGCCTGAACTTCGGCATGCACTACGGCATTGTTTTCCTCATCAGTCAAGTCGTAAGGCAACTTTGGAAGAGCCTTGAGGCTTGGACCATATCTAAATTTCTTGCCTGTTGTATCACTAGCCGCCGTAGCTACGGCGCCTCCCTTCTGTTGTTGCTGAGGCGGCAGAGCCCACTGACGCAGTGCCGGACTTGGAGGAGGAGTCGGCTGGCCCGGTGCCAGACTTGGAGGAGGAGGAGGAGGCTGACGCGGTGCCGGACTTGGAGGAGGAGGAGTCGGCTGACGTGGTGGCGGACTTGGAGGAGGAGTAGGAGGCTGACGCGGTGGCAAACTTGGAGGAGGAGCCGACTGACGCGGCGGACTTGGAGGAGGAGTCGGTGGCCTTGGAAAGATGATGTAATCCTTTCTCCATAGAATGATACGACGTATGGCCTCTCCCAGTGTGCGCTCCTCGTCACCTCCATGAATGTCAAGCTAAAGCTCATTATATCCCGACATCACTTCATCCACCCTGACACAAGCATAGCCAGCTGGAATCAGATTGCCATGGAAGGTTGCTTCCAGGGGATTTGTTAAAGCATAGCCGTCCGCCACCTTCATTGATATGTTCTTCACCTTAATGTGTAGATCACAAGGTGTCGCACGTTGGTTATCATCCACGGGGTATATAGCCAGCAGTGCATCATCGGCGGGGTGGAACCCACGCTGCTTCTCGACATAGATGGGACGGTGCTATCCAATGCTGGATCTACTTGCTGCTGCCGCTGAGACGCCCTTTCCGGGCTAAGTGAGTCGATCTACTCCTGCTGCCGCATGAAAGCGCGTTCCAACTCCACGTGCTTTGATTCTAGGCCTTGAAGGCGGACTGCTTCCTCCTTCCTCTGCTCCTCCTCCAGCTTCCTCTTCTGCTCCTCCTGCTGCTTCTTTCTCGCACGGCTTCTGTAATCGGTGTTCCAATCCGCAAACCCCTCAAACCACGGAACAACGCCTTTGCCTCGTGTTCGTCCTGGGTGTTCAAGATTCTTTAGGGCACGCGTAAGCTCGTCGTTCTCTCTATTGGGCATGAATGCCCATGTTTGAGCCTCTTCTATTGCAACAAGTAAAGCGTCGGAGGCTTCTTTAAGACTTGCCCGCTCCATAACCAGCCTTGTCTCTGGGTCCAACTTCCCCGCATGCGCATAAAACCAAGTCCTACACCTTTCGGTCCAACTCAATGTAACTGGAGTGACCCCTGCAGCAATCATCTCTTGCTCAGCGAGATCCCACTTAGGCCGTTCGACCTGGTTGCCACCTGGCCCCAGCCGATGGTGCCGCTTCTTTTTCGCAGCATTAATCTTGTTTATTCTCGACTGTTCCTGAGCTGCTTCCGATTTCTTGAACTTCACGAAAGCATCCCAGTGATCTCTTGCCTTCACCAGTGTTGCCTGGAATTCTGGAGTCTGCTTTCCGTCTTGGACGTACCCGGCCCATATTTTTTTCTTGTGGTTGTTGAATGCTATCGCCATCTTCTTAAGAGCACTCTTCCTGACTGTCTCCCATTGTGCATCTGTGAAATGATCTGGTAGGCTGAAATGTGACATGAGCGATTCCCAAAGCAGATGTTTTGCTCTTTCGGAGACAAAAGTAACTCCTTGCTCTCCCTTTGCTGGCTTATTCCATTCTTGAACGGAGATCAGGATTTGGTCCCTGACAATAACTCCGTATTGACGAGTAAACTTGTCCGCATTCTTCTTAGGTTCAAGCGGTTCGCCATTTGTTTTGATGGCATCGATATTGTACCTTACGCCATCCTGCAACTTTTTGGCCGGGCCTCGTACTACCTTGCTTGTAGAAGATTTGCTCGATCCGGAGGGCTAAAAGAAGAAAGATCGATTCGTTAATATATATATATATATATATATATAATCAATTAATACATGTAATGATCACCAGATGCCTTATATAAATATACCTCGCCGGTCTTTGTTATTTGAATAACATTTCCTTCGTCATCATTGTTGTGGCCTTCATAAATTCATTCGTCTTCATCAAATATCATACCCTCACCGGAATTGTTCAGATATTGCGAGCCGTCATCTTGAGGTTCATTCTTATCTGGGCTCGGGGAGTGTGTGATCTCAAACAGGGTCTCTTCTCCGTCTCTACCTGTATTATCCATAGCTTATATTAACTAATCCAGAAGAAAGATAAAACAATTTAGTATTCAAATTAGAATGCAATCAATAAGGAAAAACTGAATCGTAGTAGATAATATGCATCTCGAATAATATCACTAATACATCTCGAATAATCCAGATAATATGCATCATCGAATATAATCTCGAATACATCATCTCAAATATTATCGAATAATATAATCTCGAATACATCGTCTCGAATATTATCGAATACATCGTCTCGAATATTATCGAATATAATCTCGAATACGTCGTCTTGAATCTTATCGATTATAATCTCGAATACATCTCGAATATTATCATATATATAACATCACTAGCTAATACAGATCGAATATTATCGAAGAATCTAGTTCACTCGCGGTTCCTGACGCGCGGGCGGTGGACACCCAAAGAGAAGGAACCAACACAGGATCATAGCTCGGGTGAGATTCCTGAAGAACCTGCCAGGTATTGGAGAACCTAACGTCCAACGCAACCATGTATCGACGGACGTGCTCGTCCTCCTCCCTGACACGACGACGTACCACCTCCGCGGGGGCCGGCTGCCTCCGCACCGAAAGTGGCCCACGCGACCGCCACAAAAGAAGCTCCGGGTCGACGATGGTAGCCCGGTTCCTCACCAAGCTGCGCGCCCCTGAAGGTAGCACCTCCCAGTGCCAGCCCGGCGGAGCCCAGTCCCGGACATGGCGCCTCTAAAGCAGGACGTCGTCGCCAACGAGACGACGACGAGGATGCGGGCCAGACATCGTCGACGTCGAGAACAAATTCTATGCAAATTTAACATTTCTTAAATGCTTGATTATGATTTTAGTAATTCTTTTTCACTTGATTTTGCAAATACATGACAAGCTTTTGCAAATACAACATTAAAATATGCAACTTTTTTCTATGCTTGGTCAAAATTCCTCAAATGTTTTCTATACATTGCATACAAACATACATATATACTAATTGCTATACATTGGATCAAATATCAAAATTTCTCAACTTTTTTCTATACATTGTATACATACATATATATACTAATTTCTATACATTGGATCAAAATGTCAAAATTCCACAAATGTCAAAATTCCTTAAAATTTCTATACATACATATATACTAATTAATTCCTCAAATGTCAAAATTCCTCAACTTTTTTCTATACATTATATATACATATATACTATAACTAAGCATATCAAATCATCTAGTGAAAAAAAAATTGCCGGAGAGGATGGGGCGGCGAGCTCACAGCTGGGGGTCGAGGCGAGGGCGAAGCTCGATCGGGGAGGAGGTCGCGGGCGGCGTCGAGGGGGCTCGGCCGGCAGGAGGAGGAGGGCGCGGGCGGCATGGGCGGCGCGTCGGGGGCGGCGACAGCGTCAGGGCAGGCGGCGCGGCGAGGAGCTCGGGGAGGAGGGCGCGGGCGGCGTCGGGGCTCGGGGAGGAGGGCGCGTCCGGCATCGGGGATCGGGGAGGAGGCGCGGGCGGCTGGCATCAGGGGCGGCGACGAGCTCCGACGTCAGGGGAGGCGAGACGGCATCGGGGCAGGCGCGTACGATGGCAGCCTGGTGGCGCGGCGATCTCCTCTATAGTGGTCGAAGAAGCAGAAAAGTGTGAAAAAATTTCAAGTGTTATATATATATGCGGAGACCTTTAGTCCCGGTTGGAGCCACCAACCGGGACTGAAGCCAGGCCTTTAGTCCCGGTTGGTGGCTCCAACCGCGACTAAAGGGGGGTCTTTAGTCCCGGTTGGAGCCACCAACCGGAACTAAAGGTCTGGCTTCCCGTGTCGAATGTTTAGTCCCACCTTGCTAGTTGAGAGGACCTCGCACCGGTTTATAAGCCCCGCCGCTGCTACCGTGTCGAGCTCCTCTCTAAGCAGGCCTTTGTGGGCCTATTGAACCTGTGCTGCCCTGTGGGGCCTACTGGGTCATGCGGGCCTGCATCCTGGCCCAACTAGAGGTTGGGTTTCTAGTCATATGCAGGCCGTGGCGGCCCAGTTGGCGGGCTTTTTTGTAATTTATTTATTTTTCTGCTTTATTTTATTTTTTTTGTTTCTGAGTTGTTTTCTGCTTTATTTAGAGTTTCTGAGTGAATCTTTTTTCTTTAGGTCAAAAAAAAATTATAAACTTTCTGTTAGTGCCAGTAGTTTAACAATTTGGGTAGTTTAAATTTGAATTATTTGAAATTTGTGTGAATCACTAGCTCGTGAATAACTTTACTTCAAAAATAGATTTTTCAGTGATTCTTTTTTTTGCTGTTTAATATTAGTCTGTTTTATCATTATATTCAATTTGGTAATTCTTAGGTTATTTTAAAAAATGAAATGCCTTTGTAACAGATGAGTTTTCGTCCGAAACCCTGATACTTCGAAAGAGTTTGTCCATTTTGTACACGAAGTGAATCCAGTTTTTCCCGTAACCCTCTCAACTTTTTAGCACATGCTATGTGGGTGAAATGATGATGCCATGCCAACTTTCAACCTTTTCAGAGTTCATTTGTAGTGCTTTTCAATTTCAGGGTCATTTAGCTTAAAAAATTAGTAAATGCATGAAAAATAGCAAATGAAGTCAGAAAGGGTTGAAAATTGATGATGTGGCTTTGAATGGTGCATACTGAACGCACAAAAAGTCTGGAGTTGAAATAAGTTAAAAAAATGAAATGCCTTTGTAACAGATGAGTTTTCGTATGAAACCCTGATACTTCAAAAGAGATTGTCCATTTTGTACACGAAGTGCATCCAGTTTTTACCGTAACCCTCTCAACCTTTTAGCACATGCTATGTGGGTGAAATGATGATACCATGCCAACTTTCAACCTTTTCAGAGTTCATTTGTAGTGCTTTTCAATTTCAGGGTCATTTAGCTAAAAAAAATCAGTAAATGCATGAAAAATAGAAATTAAGTCAGAAAGGGTTGAAAATTGATGACGTGGCTTTGAATGGTGCATACTGAAAGCACAAAAAGTCTGGAACTGAAATAAGTTAAAAAAATAAAATGCCTTTGTAACAAATGAGTTTTCGTCCGAAACCCTGATACTTCGAAAGAGATTGTCCATTTTGTACACGAAGTGCATCCAGTTTTTGCCGTAACCCTCTCAACTTTTTAGCACATGCTATGTGGGTGAAATGATGATACCATGCCAACTTTCAACCTTTTCAGAGTTTATTTGTAGTGCTTTTCAATTTCAGGGTCATTTAGCTCAAAAAAATCAGTAAATGCATGAAAAATAGCAAATGAAGTCCTACATAATGCATGAAATAATCTATTTGGACATAATATTTTCTTCGCGTTTCAAATGCCAAAACACATAAGTACCTTAACTATTACAAAGATTCACTAAGGTTTGTCTGAAGTGGGACTTTCCAGATATACAAGTCCGGAAACTCACTAGAGAAGAAAGTGATGACGGTGAAGCTGGTCACATCACAGAGTGGGATCTTGGGGTATAATACTTTTTCTTCGCGTGTGTCCCTTTGCGTCGTAACCATGGACAATCTTCATCATTTGATGGGATGCTCGGGTCAATATTCACTGTGAAGGGAGCAATTTCATGAAACTTTTCATAATCTTCTGACTTGTCTGTCTTGTCCTCCACTCCCACGATGTTTCTTTTCCCTGAAAGAACTATGTGGCGCTTTGGCTCATTGTATGATGTATTCTCTTCCTTATCTTTTCTTTTTCTCGGCTTGGTAGACATGTCCTTCACATAGAAAACCTGGGCCACATCATTGGCTAGGACGAATGGTTCGTCTGCGTACCCAAGATTGTTGAGATCCACTGTTGTCATTCCGTACTGCGGGTCTTCCATTACCCCGCCTCCTGTCAGATTGACCCATTTGCACCGAAACAAAGGGACCTTCAGGTCACGTCCATAGTCAAGTTCCCATATCTCCTCTATGTAACCATAATATGTGTCCTTTGGCCTATTGGTGTTTGCTGCATCAAAGCGGAGACCACTGTTTTGGTTGGTGCTCTTTTTATCTTGGACGATCGTGTAAAATGTATTCCCATTTCTCTCGTACCCTTTGAAAGACAATATAGTCGAAGATGGTAACTGGGACAGCAAGTACAACTCATCTACAACAGTGTCGTCATGCGTGAGACGTGTCTGCAACCAACCGGCGAAAGTCCCCGTTTGTTCACGTGTAATCCAGTCGTCAGACTGCTCCGGGTGTTTGGAGCGTAGAATATTCTTGTGTTCCTCGACATACGGAGCCACCAACGCGGAATTTTGTAGAACTGTGTAGTGTGCTTGCGCCCAAGAATGCCCGTCCATACATATTACTTGGTCCCTTCCTAGCATGCCTTTTCCACCCAGTCTGCCCTCATGCCGCGATTCAGGAACACCAATCGGCTTAAGGTCAGGAATAAAGTCAACACAAAACTCAATGACCTCCTCTATTTCATGACCCTTGAAGATGCTTCCTTCTGGCCTAGCACGGTTATGAACATATTTCTTTAAGACTCCCATGAACCTCTCAAAGGGGAACATATTGTGTAGAAATACAGGACCCAGAATTAGAATCTCGTCGACTAGGTGAACTAGGACGTGTGTCATGATATTGAAGAAGGATGGTGGGAACACCAACTCGAAACTGACAAGACATTGCACCAAATCATTCTGTAACCTTGGTAGGATTTCTGGATCAATTACCTTCCGAGAGATTGCATTGAGGAATGCACATAGCTTCATAATGCCTAATCGAACGTTGTCCGGTAGAAGCTCCCTCAATGCGACCGGAAGCAGTTGCGTCATAAACACGTGGCAGTCATGAGACTTTAGGTTCTGGAACTTTTTTCTGCCATATTTATTATTCCCTTTATATTCGACGAGAAACCAGACGGGACCTTCATACTAAGCAGGCATTCAAAGAAGATTTCCTTCTCTTCTTTGGTAAGAGCGTAGCTAGCATGACTCTGATACTGCTTTGGATGTATGCCGTCTTTTCCGTGCATACGTTGCTGGTCCTCCCGTGCCTCCGGTGTATCTTTTGTCTTCACATACACGCCCAAAAAGCCTACCAGGTTCACACAAAGATTCTTCGTCACATGCATCACGTCGATTGCAGAGCGGACCTCTAGGTCTTTCCAATAGGATAGGTCCCAAAATATAGATTTCTTCTTCCACATGGATGCGCATCCCTCAGCGTCATTCCGAACAGATTGTCCGTCAGGACCGTTTCCAAAGATTACTTTTAAATGCTTGACCATATCAAGTATATCATCACCAATATGGTGGCGAGGCTTCTTCCGGCGATCTGTCACACCTTTGAAATGTTTGCCTTTCTTTCTTAAGAGATGCTTGATCGGAAGAAATCGACGATGTCCCAGGTACACATTCTTCTTATATTTATCCAAATATATACTGTCGGTATCATCTAAATAGTGCGTGCATACGTGGTATCCCTTGTTTGTCTGTCCTTAAAGGTTACTGAGAGCAGGCCAATCACTGATGGTTAAAAACCGCAACGCATGTAGGTCAAATTCCTCCTGATTGTGCTCATCCCACGCATGTACACTTTTTTCATTCCACAACTGTAAAAGTTCTTCAACTAATGGATTTAGGTACACATCAATGTCGTTGCCAGGTTGCTTAGGGCCTTGGATGAGCACTGGCATCATAATGAACTTCCGCTTCATGCACAACCAAGAAGGAAGGTTATAGATACATAGAGTCACAGGCCAGGTGCTATGATTGCTGCTCTGCTCCCCAAAAGGATTAATGCCATCTGCACTTAAACCAAACCATACGTTCCTTGCGTCAACTGCAAAGTCCCCCCACTTTCTCTCGATATTTCTCCACTACAACCCGTCAGCGGGTAATCTCAACTTCCCATCTTTCTTACGGTCTTCTTTGTGCCATCGCATCAACTTGGCATGCTCTCTGTTTTGGAACAAATGTTTCAACCATGGTATTATAGGAGCATACCACATCACCTTGGCAGGAATCTTCTTCCTGGGGCGCTCGCCCTCAACATCACCAGGGTCATCGCGGCTGATCTTTTAGCGCAGTGCACCTCATACCGGGCATGCATTCAAATCCTCGTACTCACCGCGGTAGAGGATGCAGTAATTAGGGCATGCATGTATCTTCTACACCTCTAATCCTAGAGGGCAGACAACCTTCTTTGCTTCGTACATACTATCGGGCAATTCATTGTCCTTTGGAAGCATCTTCTTTAACATTATCAGCAACTTTTCAAATCCCTTGTCAGATACACCATTCTTTGCCTTCCATTGCAGCAATTCCAGTGTGGTGCCCAGCTTTTTCTTGTCATCTTCGCAATTTGGGTACAACAATTTCTTGTGATCCTCTAACATGCGCTGCAACTTCTTCTTCTCCTTTTCACTTGCGCAGTTTCTCTTTGCATCAGCAATGGCCCGACCAAGATCATCAGTGGGCTCATCTGATGCCTCTTCTTCAGCTTCTTCCCCCATTGCCGGCTCAGCATCTTCCCCCATGTTTCTACCATCGTATTCAGGGAACCCACGGCCAGGATAGCTGTCATCATCCTCTTATTCTTCATTCTCTTCCATTAGGACCCCTCTTTCTCCGTGCTTGGTCCAACAGTTATAGCCGGACATGAAACCGGACGTAAACAGGTGGATGTGAATGGTTCTTGAGTTATAGTAATTTTGATCATTCTTACAAACACCACATGGACAACACATAAAACCATCCGCCCGCTTGTTTGCCTCAGTCGCAACCAGAAAAGTATGCACGCCATTAATGAACTGAGGAGAGCATCGGTCATTGTACATCCATTGCCGGCTCATCTTCATTACACAACACCGAAAAGACCAAATTAATACAAGTTCATACATAAAGTTCATACACACTTATTCTCGTAAAACAACATACAAACTCTCTAGCTAAAGCATTTAAATGCAACAACTAATGCGATCAAGATCGCAACTAAGGTAACAATTGATCCAACAACATAATGATACCAAGCCTCATTATTAACGGCATATTTTCTAATCTTTCTAATCTTCAAGTGCATTGCATCCATCTTGATCTTGTGATCATCGATGACATCGGCAACAAACAACTCCAGTTTCATCTTCTCTTCTTCAATTCTTTTCAATTTTTCTTTCAAATACTCATTTTCTTTTTCAACTAAATTTAACTTCTCGATAAGAGGGTCGGTTGCAATTTCCGGTTCACATACCTCCTAGATAATAATATCTATGTCAACTTGATGGGCATAATTGTCATAAACACGAAATGCAACAAATAGTTATAAAAGAGAATATACCACATCCGAATCATAAACCGGACAAGGGCCGACGGGGACGGATATCAAAACCATGCTACTATGTATAACAAACAACGTACGGGTAAGAAAACTATACAAATAACTATCTAAATCACACAAACATGATTTTTTTTATATAAAAAGGATAAGAACAAGAGGCTCACCAAGGTGGTGCCGGCGACGGGACGGTGTGGGCGATCCACGGTGGTTAGGACGGGGACGGGAAGGCACTAAGTAAACCACACCTACATATGCAAACTAAGAAGTTAATTTGAACTCAAATTGCATATAAATCAAATAAACTACCACATATAATTACTCCCAAAATAAAACCCACAAATCACTATACTTATAGAGCATTACAAGAGCTAATCTAGCAATGAGAGATGAAAGGACCAAGTTGCTAACCTTTGTGAACACTTGGATGGATGGGGTGCCTTCAAATCTTGACAAATTTTGGCAAAAATGAAGGTGAGCTCGAGCAAGAGGGGAAGAAAACTGAGAGGAGGGGAAAACAAAGAGCTTCGGCTCGGGCTGGACGAAGCACTATATATAGTGATCTCTTTAGTCCCGGTTGGTTATACAAACCGGGACTAAAGGTGCACCTCTAGTCCCGGTTTGTGACACGAACCGGGACTAAATGTGCTCGTGGGGCCCAGCCTGAAACCAGCCTGCCACCACCCCTTTAGTCCCGGTTCATGTCACGAACCGGTACTAGAGGTTCAACACGAACCGGGACTAATGATGCCCGCCCCCCTAGCCGTGGAACCGGGACTAATAGACTAATAGTCACATTAGTACCGGTCCATTTCTAAACTGGGACTAATGGGGCTCACGTAAAGTCGTTTTTCTACTGGTGTCCCCCCAATACCCGGATTTTATTTGGGATTTGTTGGAGATGCTCTAAGAGCCGGCAACGAGCGTTGCTCATGGCACACCGCCCTGGGATGCGAAAGGAATATGGTTTTGTTTTCTTCAGAGACTTTTCTGTGATTTCGTATTCTTGTAAAGGTCGATTTTATATAATATATTTAGCCTTGTGCAGTTTCCAAAAAAAGAAGAAGAGGTGGCCCAGAATGTTAATTTGCGGGAGCGGTGTTTGCAGCTAGCCCCTAAGTTTATACGAGCCGGCTGTGCTAGCCATTCATATCCTAGTGCTTGGTGTTATCGACAGAAAAACAACTACTCCCTCCGTTCCTAAATATAAGTTTTTTTTAGAGATTCCACTGCAAACCACATATGGATGTATATAGACATATTTTAAAGTGTAGATTCACTCATTTTGCTCCGTATGTAGTCCATAGTGGAATCTCTAAAAAGCCTTATATTTAAGAACAGAGGGAGTACAAGTTGCATGCAACGACCAACTTAATCCATTGACGCCGGCTAATTACCGATTTGTTTTCTTACTTTCTATCTCGGCGGTTGATGATATTATTTCATACTATTATCAGATACAAATATCTATAATTTACTAGTCGTCAACCCGTGCATTCGCACGGGCTTGAATATTGAGAATGTTATAACTTTGTACAATTCAAACCAAATATTATAGTTAAGTTGCCTTTAGTTGCAATGATTTTGTGGGTACGTGATCATGGAAGTCACGACATGGTTTCATGTGTTGCCATTTATTGTAGATACTGTAAAAGTAGTATGTCGTCAGATTCGGGAAATTCATGTCTTAATTACTGTAGTGTGGCATGACTCTAGGACATATAAGATTCGAACTTTGTGTATTATCAAGACAATAATCTCTGGGGTGATTACTTGTTTTTTCGTTCAGATGTTTAGTGGGGGTTCAAAATGTGTATTATCCCTTGCTCGTCTTTACTTTTATAGCCGGTTGTTGTATCCATCTGTCATGGTGAACTTTGTACTTCGCAACTTTAGGTCAACTTGTTGCTTCGCTTGGCAGCTACCAATTATATAGAGCATCTGATCCTCTTGCGACTGATGCAGACATCTCTCCTCTTCGACTTGACCCATGCGCCTGCACAGGTCTATTTATTTGTTGAATTTTATCATGTCTTTAATTAGGTAAATAATGTATATACTTCAGTTTTAATTTCGGTTTTTTTGTATATGTCAGTTATATTTTATGTTGATACATCTTGGATACACCACAGTTAGCTTCTTTTTAGGATGTCACTATATGTATAGGGTACAAAAAATCTGGGAGAGATAACGACTATTTGAAAAAAAAAACTGTTATTAGAAAGATAAAAATATGATTGTGATTATCATAGTGGCTGAACCTTTTATCGTAATTATGCCAACAAATATCAATAATTGTGTACGATCCACCTGTCAATTTATTGTTAATTGGACCTAACCAAGTAATAGCCGCCTATGTGTGAAATTTTGGAAGATTCCTTTTCCATTCAAAATAATCCATTGTGGTACATATATTTTACTTCATGTTCAGCGCCTATCATGTTCAGAGCCTACCCTGTACGTGATAAAAATATTTTCTTGCGAGAACATATTTTACCTCTGAATTCAAATCATGAATTCATGATACTGTATTTTATTGTGGAACGTGGAATCCATGGTTACATGTTATACAATTTGCTTTCCTAAGATGTCGTGTTACTTAATCACCGCCACTCTTCAAAACAAAGTAGGATCTGAATACGTTCTGGCATGCACTTACTACCTGGGTCTGCGTGCTGAGTATCTCTGACTTAAATTGATATGGGAGAATGTAACTATGAAAATAGTTAGTTCATTGCTGTAAAATAACCATGTAAACACCACAATTACCTCGTTAAGGTGCACCATGGTCACTGCGGTCTGCCAATCCACTGGAGCTATTTATTCGTATTCATCCACATATTTGATTCTTGATCCGTACTGAAACCAGCTAATTCTTCCTCACATGCACTCCTTGTATTTCAATCTTTTCATTGTTCCCTGCTCTCTAGGAAACTGAACGCTTGAGCTTGAGTAGAAGCAGAAGAAGTCCTCTGTATGGGATAATAGTCTGAATGAAGGTAGTAGTAATACTGCCTTCCCTCGCAAAAAACTGCCTCATGCAACATATATTGGTCCAGCCTCCAAACTGAAATTTAACAATGTATTGTAAGAAACCCATCAGTATATTCCATTTCCAGGACATCTCCTTAGTCTTGACATCTCCCACTAATTAACATTTAGAAACCACATGAACAAAACGAATATCCCAACAGAACTAAAAAATGAAACTCAAAGAGAGAGATGCCAATCCTAGCTACGAATCACTCTTGCATCTGCTGACCACAGCATATTTTAACAGTCCTATATGCCACCATATATATATATGGCTGTGTAAATGCCGCATGGCACCAACCCATATCTACTTGACAACCTATTTATCGTACCAGTCTGTATTTTAATTGAACACTTAAGAATAACTTAATTAAGAGGGCAAGATGAAGGGAGTGAAGCATTGCAGCTTGCACGCACAGAAATTTTGGATGCTGGTTCACGATGACCAGTCCACCATATTTTTGGTGTGCTGCTGCTTTTAACCTAGGCTACTTGTGCTGGAACTTCTGCTTCACGTACACCTCGATGTAGTCACGCAAAGACCAAAGAGAAGCTAGGGTAATCATGGCCGGTGCTGGAATTTGCGGTGGGGATCACATGCGTGATGGTCACTCCTACGACGGTGGAGATTGCATGTGCCGATAGTGGCAGCGCAATCACATTCTCCTATCTCTGCTAGCTTCATTGGAAATGAGTTTGACAAAATATCAGCTACTACGGAAAGAAACCAAAAATGAATCGTTCTGAGCAACTAATGTTATATTGTGTAACTATGATTATTATATTAAAGATAAGAAAAAAAATGAGGCATGCATTATATTAGCTGATGAGAACAGAGTAGCGGTGATAGAAGGGAATCTTGAAATTAGCACGTTAGAAAATAGGATTGCCTCTTGATATGAATCCAGGTTCCTATATCTATTATCTTCTATCAAAAACCACTTAAACTAAAACAGTTGATCACATATTTTCAAGAAATCTGTCAGGATTTATTTCCAGGCAAGCAAACAATTCAGCAAACACTTATAGTCCATTGCCTACCTGAAGGAAGTGAAGAGACGAAGCTGTAAGTATTGGACTGACCAAAGAAAAGGTGCTATTGGCAAGGCAGGGCAGCTCAGCTCCAGGTTAATCCGGTCATCATAGAGGTCCCTAAAGAAAAAGGGTCTGGCGGCATGCAGGGCACTTGCATTGTCTATGTCTCGCCATGTTGCTACACATGCTAGCCATTCTCTTCATGAAATCAAACTGAAGCTTCTCTTGATCGATCCTCCTCTATCGCCAGAGTTCACAACAGTGCCGATTTATGCAGCTCTTTGCTCTCTTCCCCGTCCGGTAATCTATAGTGAGAAATTGGTACGGCCGAGGAGACGACACAGTGGTGACGGAGAACTACAGCCATGGCGGCGGCGACGGGGAGAGGCGACCATGGATGAGATCGTGGGAGGTTGTTGTGTTCGTGTCGAGAGGCTGCAGAGTACATGGAAACTGTTGGTTTAGCACCAGATCGAATTGGAAATCGACGGCTAGAGAGAAAATTGCAAAAGCTTTTATGACGTGCAGCCAAGTACGTGGAAGTGCATATTCATATGGACTCTTGTTTTAAATCAGGTGGACTCTTCTTTTAATCTTTGATCACGGAGGAAGGAGAGTCGTGACAGACTGGGAGCGAGGCACAACGCATGTTCTGACTTTCAGATCTGCTATTTTTTATTAATGGGTTCAAATCTATACTTCATCTGATGACTCATAATTTATAGGGAATTTTTTTTAACATGAGAATTTAGGATCGATCTACACCGTTATAACTCGGCCCCACCAGATTAACGGCTCCTAATTACTAATTAACATGGGAATTTTTAGAGAGTCTGTAATTAGTATAGGTATAGATATATAGATTATTGAATTTATGCTTCAGCTAACTTATCCAAAAGTCTGAATTGATGGAGAGAGGCGGACAAATCTTTTTTTAATACTGCTTTGGCAGGGTCTTGAACTGAAGACCTCTTGATTCTGATACCATATTGAATTCATGCTCGAGCCAACTCATTCAAAAGTACGAACTGATGAAAAGAGGAGGGCAATATATCTCAATATAGATGAACCCCAGTACAAGTCCTTAAATAGCAATTTTGTTACACATGCATGCTTCCAAATCATTAAAGTTGTCGTAGCAATTGGATTTGCTTCCTTAGTCGACTAACTTCTATCTGTTCTCGACATGAGAGTTTATCTATCATGCTACATGCTTTTTCTCAGTGCATTTAATTGTATATATTCAACTTTGTGTTAGGGTTGTTATTTTTTGTTTCTGTAGAAATTCCTTACATAGTTCAAATCTTAAAGATACGTGCAAGGTATTTTCTAGTACAAGAGATTCACTAGTATTCCCATGTGTACATCTGTGAATGTTTTCTAAACTTTTTGAAAAGCTCCTGAACCCGAGCGTGCACTCTTAGGTCTTCGATATTTACAATATGTCGTTTGTAAAATTGGTATCCCAAAAGTACGTTGTGCATTCTATGTAAATAGCTGTAGCGCAGCCGAAAATTGCTAGGCGTCGACGAGCTTGCGCGAGCCCGGTATCGCGACGCGTTTGTTCGCCCAGAGATGCAGGACGGACATGGTATTCCAGGTGGTAGACAAGGTGTTAATTAATGCGTGTACGCGACAGCAAGCGACGCAGTGGGAGCCGATGTTGGCGATGGACGTCAAAGAGGGGTGACGGTGTTTTCTGCCGGCTCGTTACTTCTCTGTTATGTACGGGAGTACGGAAATGTACTGTAGGACACTGGACCATGCTGGATTTGGTCGGATGCGTCAACCCTGGTTTCGCCCTACTGAATCCCTCGCATGCAGCACGGAGGCATGCATTGACTATTCCATGGTCTGGGTGTCCACCGGAGCAGCAGAGTTTAATATAATGCTCAGGGCCACCACTTGAACGGCTAATGTCGTGCTTAATGTGCTCCCGGTATGACAACATCTTTCCTTAATTTCCACGCAGAAAAACATCTTTCCTTAGTTTGTTTTATATCAGCACATGTGGCCGCGCGAGGGAGTGTTTGGGTGAATTGCAAATACTGGGCTGAACTACTGCTGGTGAATTAGCTGCCATGTGTTTATCATTTACCCCAGCAAAATTGTTTTTAGCAACTTCAATATGCCTTCATGCCAAAATAAAATAAAATTAGGAGGCTTCAAATTGTTTTTGTAGTAGTGAGAAATTCACGGTATTATGCACCGTGCGAACATTTTAATTACGGTCTTTTTTGGCACCGAGAGCAGGAAGGCAAGTCTAAATAGTGAAAAAAAATGTAGCACCTATATACCAATATAAAAAGACCCAAGGGGGCAGAACTAATTAATCTCGGCCATCAAACTATGTCAATCCAACGACCTAGATTGCTCCAATGGTGAGTTCTCAACATGTTGAGCGCGCAATTGATAGCATACCAAATATCAATATCTATATTAATCTCATAATTAACACGTAATTGATATCCTACCTAATATCAACGTGCAGTTAATTTTCTCCCTAATATCAACGTGCATTGCATGTGCTCATTTACTAGTATACTAAAAAACACGTCACTTGTTTGTAAATGCTAGTGTTAGTGGAAAGAGCGTACATGAAATTTTCAAAGGGAAATGAAGCAGGCGTATATTGCTGGTGGAAAAACAAATTAGGAGATATTTTTTCCTGGTTACAGTTGGTGTTTGAATTCATTTTATTTTTTCGCATGTGGAAAGGTCACGTATTTTTCATCCTCAATGTTTGTATGTAGCAGTTGGATACGCCAAAAAACACAAAGTTTTTTTTGCCATTATTTTCAACATTGGAAAAAAACACCAAGGAAAATCAGCAAATGTACATACAGGGATGGTTATTATTTGCGTGTTTGACGTGTTTATGGGTCTTGTTAGCGTTGTTATGACCAAAATTACAAGGTTGTCCAGGCAAACAAGAGAGCAACTAGTTGACGAACGCTCCTTCGGGAGCCTCACAGCGATCATCCTGGGGATGGGCTGAGAGCATGCCACTTGGCGCGATCTCAGCCGCCGCTACGTGTCGTGCTCTGGGCGCTCCCTCCGGATTTTTCTTTATTTTTTCACACGCTTTTTCGGCTTTCTAAACGGGGTTTTTTGGGGTTTTTTTACTTTTCGGTTTTCCACCGATATTCCTTAGCTTTTGGACAAATCTATTTCCATTTTTTTGCGTGAAAAAATGCTTTCCATTTTCTTCCGCGAGAGGCACGGTTTTGCTTTTGTGAGAGGCACAACCATGTCTCTCGGAAACGAAAAAAAATGCGTTTTTTCCATTCCGCGAGAGTCATAGTTTTGCTTTCGCGAGAGGCACGACCGTGCCTCTCAGAAACAAAAATAAAATATGTTTTCTCTTTTTTTTTCTCCCGCGAAAGGCACGGTTTTACTTCCGTGAGAGGCACGCCCGTGCCTCTCGGAAACGAAAAAAACATGTTTTCTATTTTTTTTCTTCCGCGAGACGCACGGCCATGCCTCTCCGAAAACATAAAAGAAACGCATTTTTTTCTCTTCCGCGAGAGGCACGGCCCTGCCTCTTTCGGAAAGGGAAAAAAAACGTGCTCCCGGTTAGGTTTCCGTCCGGTTTTCCGATCAGTTTTTTTTCGTGAAAAAAACTCATCAAAACCTATCAACTTGGAATATAATTTTGAAGATCTCGACGCGAGGAATCCAATGATGAAAACGGTTCGAGATTTGGACGCACGATTTAAGAGATAAAACGTTTTGAATAAACGGATGTAAAAAAAGGGAAATCTTTTACTTCCTCTATCCCCAAATGTAAGACTTTTTTTGATACTATGATAGTGTCAAAAAATTCTTACATTTTGGGGCGAAAGGAGTACAAATTAAGTAGTATATGAAAATCTTTTACTGCCTGACGGACGCACAAGACGGACGTTGTTATGTACAGTGCCAACATATACCTGTACCAACGGAACATCATAATCCTGGTCGGGCATTTACCCGTTATTTTATACGGCTCTGTCTTCGCACGTTACTCCTGGACGTATGTAGTCCGCCTGTTTACATACGCTCGCATTGAATACAGTACGCGATGCGTCATCGATTCATTCGTCCAGCTAGCAGGAGCGCGCGAGCCCGTCCACACCATCGCCGCTCTCTAGGGCAGCGGCCTTTTCTAGAAAATAAATTTCCAAGATGATAATTTTTTCTCTATCTTGCAGTATTTGGCTATGAAGCACGTGGCAACTATCAAGAAGGAACAAGTGAGAAAGATCATCTTGGATGTGAAATCTTCCTCCGATTTAGTTGTGAAGATGGAGCTTATTGACACACTAGAACGTATAGGTGTGGCCTATCACTACCGCGAAGATATCAATGAAATACTATATGACATGCACGGTGACGAACAAGGCATTGTTGACGACCTCCATATGACAGCGATGCGGTTCTACTTGTTGAGGAAGCATGGCTACCACACCTCTTCTGGTATAATTACTGTCATGACCGTTAATCCCTACATACATATTTTTAAAATCAATTCTTAGATATATGATATGTTTACTTGCTCACACAGATGTGTTTCTGAAGTTTAGAGATGACAAGGGAAACTTTGCTAGCGATGATCTGGACTCATTGTTTGCATTGTACAATGGAGCGAATCTTAGGGATCATGGGGAAGAAGTCCTTGATGACGCTATTGTTTTCACTAAGAGCCGTCTACAATGTATGTTGGAACATCTAGACCTGCTGTTGGTAGAAGAGGTCCAGTGTACATTGGAAACACCCCATTTCAGGAGAGTCGAAAGAGTACAAACGAGACGTTACATCCGGTGTATGAGAGGAAGGCTACTCGGGATGAGTGCATATTAGAGTTTGCTAAGTTGGACTTCAACATTTTGCAAACTCTTTATTGTCAGGAGTTGAAAGCTCTTACGATGTAAGAGAGTAACTAAAATATAAGTTTAAATTGAGCAAGATAATTACTATTTAAATATTATGTCATCTACTAATGCACATTTATTTATTACTTTGCAGTTGGTGGAAAGACTTTCGATCAAAGTCAAATCTACAATTTGCACGAGATAGAATGGTGGAGATGCATTTTTGGATGCTTGGAGTTGTCTATGAGCCGCAATATTCCTATACACGTATAATGCTGACAAAATTGGTCATGTTTGTGTCATTATTTGATGACCTCTGTGGCAACTATAGTTGTTGGGAAACGTTGCATGGAAAACAAATTTTTTTTTTCTACGCACACGCAATGATCTATCCATGGAGATGCATAGCAACGAGGGGGAGAGTGTGTCTACATACCCTCGTAGACCGTAAGCGGAAGCGTTTGACAACGCGGTTGATGTAGTCGAACTTCTTCTAGCTCCGACCGATCAAGTACCGAACGCATGGCACCTCCGAGTTCTGCACACGTTCAGCTCGGTGATGTCCCTCGTCTTCTTGATCCAGCAAGGCGTCGAGGTAGTAGATGAGTTCCGTCAGCACGACGGCGTGGTGACGGTGATGGTGAAGTGATCCTCGCAGGGCTTCGCCTAAGCACCGTGAGAATATGACCGGGGGTGTCAACTGTGGAGGGGGGCGCCGCACATGGCTAACAATTGATGTTCTCTGTTCTAGGCACCCCCTCCCCACATATATATAGGTGGGAGGGGGAGGGGAGCAGACAGGGTGTGCCTATATATAGGTGGGAGGGGGAGGGGAGCAGCCAGGGTGCGCCCCAAGTAGGCCGAATCCTACTTGGGGTCTTCCCCAATCCCCCCCCCCCCCCCTACCATAATTGCCTGAAGGAAAAAGGGAAGAGGGAAGAAGAGAAGGAAGGGGGGCCAAACCCCTCTTCTCCTTCTCCTATTAGGCCTCCTGCCATAGGGGGGGCGCGCCACCCCTTGTGGGCTGGTGTGCTCCCCTCTCATGGCCCATATGGCCCATATATTCTCCCCGGGGGTTCCGGTAACCCCTCCGGTACTCCGATAAATACCCTATACACTCCGGAATACTTCCGGTGTCCGAATACTATCGTCCTATATATTAATCTTTACCTCTCGACCATTTCGACACTCCTCGTCATGTCCGTGATCTCATCCGGGACTCCGAACAATATTCGGTCACCAAATCACATAACTCATATAATACTATATCGTCATCGAACGTTAATCGTGCGGACCCTACGGGTTCGAGAACTATGTAGACATGACCGAGACTCCTCTCCGGTCAATAAACAATAGTGGAACTTGGATGCTCATATTGGCTCCTACATATTCTACGAAGATCTTTATCGGTCAAACCGTTATGACAACATACGTAATTCCCTTTGTCCATCGGTCTGTTACTTGCCCGAGATTCTATCGTCGGTATCTTCATACCTAGTTCAATCTCGTTACCGGCAAGTCTCTTTACTCGTTCCGTAATACATCACCTCGTGACTAACTCCTTAGTCGTTTGCTTGCAAGCTTATGATGTGTATTACCGAGAGGGCCCAGAGATACCTCTCCGATACTCGGAGTGACAAATCCTAATCTCGATCTATGCCAACTCAACAGACACCTTCGGAGATACCTGTAGAGCATCTTTATAATCACCCAGTTACGTTGTGACGTTTGATAGCACACAAGGCATTCCTCCGGTATCCAGGAGTTGCATAATCTCATAGTCAAAGGAATATGTATTTGACATGAAGAAAGCAATAGCAATAAAACTGAACAATCATTATGCTAAGCTAACGGATGGGTCTTGTCCATCACATCATTCTCCTAATGATGTGATCCTGTTATCAAATAACAACTCATGTCCATGGTCAGGAAACCTTAACCACCTTTGATCAATGAGCTAGTCAAGTAGAGGCTCACTAGGGACACGATGTTTGTCTATGTATTCACACATGTATTTAGGTTTCCGATCAATACAATTCTAGCATGAATAATAAACATTTATCATGAATAAGGAAATATAAAATAACAACTTTATTATTGCCTCTAGGGCATATTTCCTTCAGTCTCCCACTTGCACTAGAGTCAATAATCTAGATTACATTGTAATGATTCTAACACCCATGAAGTCTTGGTGCTGATCATGTTTTGCTCGTGGAAGAGGCTTAGTCAACGGGTCTGCTATATTCAGATCCGTATGTATTTTGCAAATCTCTATGTCTCCATCCTTGACTTGTTCACGAATGGAGTTGAAGCATCTCTTGATGTGTTTGGTTCTTTTGTGAAATCTGTATTCCTTCGCTAAGGCAATTGCTCCACTATTGTCACAAAAGATTTTCATTGGACCCGATGCCCTAGGTATTACACCTAGATCGGATATGAACTCCTTCATCCAGACTCCTTCATTTGCTGCTTCCGAAGCAGCTATGTACTCCGCTTCACACGTAGATCCCGCCACGACGCTTTGCTTGGAACTGCACCAACTGACAGCTCCGCCATTCAATAAAAATACGTATCCGGTTTGTGACTTAGAGTCATTTGGATCAGTGTCAAAGCTAACATCGACGTAACCATTTACGATGAGCTCTTTGTCACCTCCATAAACGAGAAACATATCCTTGGTCCTTTTTAGGTACTTTAGGATGTTCTTGACTGCTGTCCAGTGATCCACTTCTGGATTACTTTGGTACCTCCCTGCCAGACTTATGGCAAGGCACACATCAGGTCTGGTACACAGCATAGCATATGTGACGACCCCGGCTTAATCGTGCACTAATCATACACGCAAATGCACACGATCAAGCCTAAGGACTCACTTGAAGATATCACAACACAACTCTAAAACATAAATAAAGTCATACAAGCTTTATATTACAAATAGAGATAAGCCTTTAGGAAGGCGGGGCAAAATAAAACACTATGATCGAAAGGCGTAGGCATCCTGCCTAGGACCCTCCAAATCCTACTCCTGGTCGTCGGTCGGCTCCTCGTAGTAGTACTCGCATGGAGGGTAGAAGTAGTAGCCGTAGTCGTCGACAGGGGCAGCTAACTCAGGGGCTCCGTCATCTGGTTGCGTTAAGTGGATATGGGGAGAAAAAGAAAATAAAGCAAACGTGAGTACTCATCCGAAGTACTCAGCAAGCAAGGATCTACACTACATATGCAACATTTTCAAAGAAGGGTTGTATATGTGGACTGGGCTGCAGAAATGCCAGAATAGAGGGAAGAGCCTAGTCCTATCGAAGACTAGCATCTTCAAGCATCTTCAACTGTCTTGCAGCATTAGAAGAGTGCAGAGTAACATAATGTAAAGTAGTAGTAGTGTCATCAACCTCGGCCAGAGATCCTTCCTCGACTCCCTGCGAGAAAGCAGTCCCAGAGCCATACTATCCATTTCATCTCAAGTCACCAGTTCTAGTTGTACCGATCAGGATACAACTCCGAGTGTCGATAGATTAGCTCTTTCCTGCAGGGGTGCACCAACTTACCCACCACGCTCGATTGACTCCGGCCGGACACACTTTTCTGGGTCATGCCCGGCCTCGGCCAAACGATACGCCGCAACCCGACCAAATACTTAACAGAGAGGTCAGCACGCCGGACTAACCTATGCCCCCAGGGGTCTTGGGCCTTCGCACCGGGAACTCCTGCACGTTACGTTCACGGCCGAGAGCAGACCTAGCAACCCCTTAATACAAGCGCAGTTGCGTAACCAGTCCAACTCGATGCGCGCCGTTCAATTGCTGACGTCCATTAAGCTTTGGCTGAAGTATACGACGCAGAACGCCCATACTATGCCCACGTGATGGTTAGTGCTATCAGGCCAGAGGCCCCTCGGATCAAATATCCAAACCGTTAGTGTGTTGGTAGTGCGGTAACAAGCAGAGACTCATGAAAGATGTGACCCCGTCGCCCCGTCTCGAGGACTTGCGGCAAGGGCTAAGAATGCCCGTCCACGCCTCGTGTTCAACTCTTGGGCACCATCCAGGTCCACCCGATTCCACATCACTCGCAATTAAGCTCGTGTGGGTACCCCTCAGGGCCGACCCGTCTTTATCCATAATAACAGTGTCAACAGTAAAGTAAGGGCATCCGTGTGGCTATCATATCAAGAAGGAATCCGAGGCATCACCCTCGTTAGACTCCCACCTGACGTAAACATCAAGGTGAACTAAAGAGGCATCACCCTCGAGGTCCACACTTGAGCAGTTGCACGACAATGTCATTTTCGGGGGGGTGGTGTAGGAGGAATCACCCTCACTTACCACGACCGAATAGCTAACCTACAAGGTTATCATCAGAAGTGCTGACGAGGTATCACCCTCGGCACTCGATATTAACCCAGTAGTGTCGAGCAGTTAAGGGGGAAGTGACGTGCAATGTCGGGGCCTGGTCTTCGATCCCGTTGATCAGGTCTTCTGAGAATCTAGCGGGGCAGTCGGGATAAAGTGGGGTCTCCGATAGGTCTCTACCCAGCCTATACTAAACAGTTTAGGATAACAGGTAAGTGTCAACAGCAGGTTACAATTAAACAGGCTATGCAAGATATAGGATAACAGTAGCAGCAGCAACTTCTAATGCAAGCATAAGAGAGAGAAGAGTAGGCGATATCGGAATGCTCAAAAGGGGGGTACTTGCCTGGAAGCTCGACGGCAAGGGCAAGGTCGTCGATGGTGTCGTCGGGCTCCTGAGCGGCGTCGGTCTCGGGAGCTACGTCGACGTCGGGGTCTACCGAGAGAGAAGAGGGGGAAGAAACATATAAATGCACAGCAAACAATGCAACACAGGGTATGCTATGCTAGGACGCAGTGCAGGGTTGCCTAAAGTATGTCTAAGGCATTTTTAGCTACTTTAGGATTTATGTTGGATTTGTTATCCGGTGTATATGCACTATTCATATAATGGATACGGGCTCAGAGTTGCGGTTTCTCCTACGTAGGGGGTTCCGGCATCAAAACAGACGACACGATCAGATTCGTCTCGTCGTTCTGAGCAACTTTCATATTTTAAGTTTTTCGATCTGAGGTACGGTTTAAAAGTTATTAATTTTTGAAGTTTTAAATATTTTCTGGAATTTATATATTAACAGAAAAAGGAATTATGACATCAGCATGACTAGGTGATGACGTCAGCAGTCAATAGCGGCTGACCAGAGTCAAACCTGACATGTGGGTCCAGTGGGACCCACATGTCAGTCTTTTTAAGACTAACAGTGAATTAATCTAACTAACAGGGTTAATTAGGGGGTGGGCCCCATATGTCAGTGAGTGCTTAGCCACTTAATTAGCTAAACTAATTATTTATTTATTTTAATTAGTTTATTGGAGTGGGGCCTGTGTGTCAGTGACACTGGACCGCCACGTCAGCGCGTTGACTCAGGTCAACGGGGTCAAAGGGGCACACGGGGCCCCACAGTCAGTGACCCCGAGGCGGGGCCCGCTGCTCCACGTCGGCTGCCGGCGCCGGAACAGCGCCGGTGACCGAAAAATGCGGTGGCGCAGCTCGGGGCTCGCCGGAATTCCGCTACGGTGAAGCGTTTGACGTGCGGTTGCTTGCGTTCGAACGAGCGCGCTACGCCGCATCCAACACGGGTGGTCTCCGGGCCGGAGGTGACTGGAAACGACGGCGGTGACCACTACTGCGGCGACCAGAGCTCGGCCGTGACCAGATTCGGGGTTGGGGCTCGCGCAGAAGCAAAAGAGCTAGCTAGTGAAGATCTACGCGTCACGGGGAAGCTTACGGACACGCTCGCTCGACCGTTAGGTCACTGGAGCCACGCCGGCGACGAGCTCGCGCAGCGGCGGTTTGGCTATGAAGGAGATCGACGGCTACGAGTGCGGGGAAGGGGAGAAAGAGAGGAGCTCGACGCGGCGGCTTACAATGCGGCTCACGGTGGCCCTTGGCGGGTTTAGTAGCTACAGTCGGGCTCGAGCTTGTCGGAGTCGCGCCGGCGATGCAGAAGAGGCGTGGAGCTCGATACGACCAGGTGAGGGCTCCCCGGCCCCGATTAGTAGATGTAGGCGATGCGGACCGGCACGGCGCTCCTCCCGGACATGGTGGTGGCTCGCGGGGACGCCAGGGACCGCGAGGTCGACGGAGCAGAGGCGGCGGTGGCGCTCGGTCGTCGGTGGATTAGAGGGAGAGAAGGGAAGAGCGAGTGAGGAGAGTGGGGGAGAATGAGCGGATGAGGACGGCGGAGAGGTGGAGGGGTCGACCTTATCCCCTCCATGGCCTCTGTAGCATCGCCGTGTCGGCGTATTGTCGGCGCGCGCCGGCGCGTCCACGGCCGTGCCAACACGCGCGAGGGGAGAGAACGGGAGGGCTAGCTGGGCCGGATCGTGGCACTATGCACTTAGGCCCAGTGCACAGTGCCTCATTTTATTTTTCTGTTTCTCTTTTCTATTTTTCTTTTATTTCTTTCTATTTTATAATAGTTAGGCCACAGATGCACTTTTGTAAAATGTGAATCTTGGCTCAAATATTGCAGTGCAATGTTAGCCTTCATCACAAACTTGTTTGGGCAAAAATAGGATTTTATTTGAATTTGATATGATTTTAAATGGATTAAATAATGCTGTTTTGGTGCTATTTCATGTGGTTTGAGTCATTTAGCTACCTCCATCATCATTGTTTATATTTTTGCAAGTGCTACTGGATTATTTGGTTTTTAGTGAACATTTTTCCCATAGTGTTTAAGAAAATTTATTTTGCACTTTTGAATTTGAGTTGAATTTTCAGAATAGAATTTGAATTGTTTTGATTAACCACTATGACTAGGCACTGCAAATGAAATGACTTGGTATTATTAGTAGGTAACCACAGTGGCTATTACACAGGGGTGTTACAGCATACATGATAGAACCTATGGCTGAGGCGTAGGGAATGACTTTCATTTTCTCTCTATCTTCTGTAGTGGTCGGGCATTGAGTCTGACTCAACTTCACACCTTGTAACACAGGCAAAAACCCTTTCCTTGACTGATCCATTTTGAACTTCTTCAAAACTTTATCAAGGTATGTGCTTTGTGAAAGTCCTGTTAAGCGTCTCGGTCTATCCCTATAGATCTTGATGCCCAATATATAAGTAGCTTCACCGAGGTCTTTCATTGAAAATTCTTATTCAAGTATCCTTTTATGCTATCTAGAAATTCTATATCATTTCCAATCAACAATATGTCATCCACATATAATATCAGAAATGCTACAGAGCTCCCACTCACTTTCTTGTAAATACAGGCTTCACTGAAAGTCTATATAAAATCATAAGCTTTGATCACCTCATCAAAGCGTATATTCCAACTCCGAGATGTTGCACCAGTTCATAGATGGATCGCTGGAGCCTCCACACTTTGTTAGCACCTTTAGGATCAACAAAACCTTCTGGTTGCATCATATACAACTCTTCTTTGAGAAATCCATTAAGGAATGCAGTTTTGACGTCCATTTGCCAGATTTCATAATCATAAAATGTGGCAATTGCTAACATGATTCGGACGGACTTAAGCATCGCTACGGGTGAGAAAGTCTCATTGTAGTCAACCCCTTGAACTTGTCGAAAACCTTTTGCGCCAAGTCGAGCTTTGTAGACGGTAACATTACCATCAACGTCAGTCTTCTTCTTGAAGATCCATTTATTCTCTATGGCTTGCTGATCATCGGGCAAATCCACCAAAGTCCACACTTTGTTTTCATACATGGATCCTATCTCAGATTTCATGGCCTCAAGCCATCTGTCAGAATCTGGGCTCATCATAGCTTCTTCATAATTCTTAGGTTCGTCATGGTCTAGTAACATGACTTCCAGGACAGGATTACCGTACCACTCTGGTGTGGATCGTGCTCTGGTCGACCTACGAGATTTAGTAGTAACTTGATCTGAAGTTTCATGATCATTATCATTAGCTTCCTCTCTAGTTGGTGTAGGCATCACGGGAACAGTTTTCTGTGATGAACTACTTTCCAATTCGAGAAAAGGTACAATTACCTCATCAAGTTCTACTTTCCTCCCACTCACTTCTTTCGAGAGAAACTCTTTCTCTAGAAAGGTTCCATTCTTGGCAACAAAGATCTTGCCTTCGGATCTGTGGTAGAAGGTGCACCCAATTGTTTCTTTATGGTATCCTATGAAGACGCACTTCTCCGATTTGGGTTCGAGCTTATCAGGCTGAAGCCTTTTGACATAAGTGTCGCAACCCCAAACTTTAAGAAACGACAGCTTAGGTTTCTTGCCAAACAACAGTTCATACGGCGTCGTCTCAACGGATTTAGACGGTGCCCTATTTAACGTGAATGCAGCTGTTTCTAATGCATAACCACAAAACGATAGTGGTAAATCGGTAAGAGACATCATAGATCGCACCATATCTAATAAAGTACGGTTACGACGTTCGGACACACCATTACGCTGTGGTGTTCCAGGTGGCGTGAGTTGTGAAACTATTCCACATTGTATTAAATGAAGGCCAAACTCGTAACTCAAATATTCGCCTCCGCGATCAGATCGTAGAAACTTTATTTTCTTGTTACGATGATTCTCCACTTCACTCTGAAATTCTTTGAACTTTTCAAATGCTTCAGACTTGTGTTTCATTAAGTAGATATACCCATATCTGCTCAAATCATCTGTGAAGGTTAGAAAATAACGATACCCGCCGCGTGCCTCAACACTCATTGGACCGCATACATTGGTATGTATTATTTCCAATAAGTCATTGGCTTGCTTCATTGTTCCGGAGAACGGAGTTTTAGTCATCTTGCCCATGAGGCATGGTTCGCAGGTATCAAATGATTCATAATCAAGTGATTCCAAAAGCCCATCTGCATGGAGTTTCTTCATGCGCTTTACACCAATATGACCTAAACGGCAGTGCCACAAATATGTTGCACTATCATTATCAACTTTGCATCTTTTGGCATCAATATTATGAATATGTGTATCACCACAATCGAGATTTAACAAAAATAGACCACTCTTCAAGGGTGCATGACCATAAAAGATATTCAATCTGCATAATATAGTGAGGACAATTATATATACATGCAATGAAAGAGTTGAGCTATATATAGAGACTTAATTACAGAAGTATAGTACCTACAGACAGTAGCAAGTGATGATTATTTTATCGAGGTCCTTTTGATTGAAAAACTGGAAGAACTCCTCAAATGGAACAGACAACAGATCAATTCCAATGAGGTCGTGCTCCTCTTTAACTCTCAGCGTCAAAATATCCTTCCCAGACTTGCAGGTGTCCATGTACCACTTATGGAATCTTCGCATCATCGTTGTTAGAGGAGGATCACCAGGTCTGACGAGAGGCTTCCCGTACTGGTATTTGTGTTCGTCCACCTCCATTGTATCAAAATGTGCATCGTCGGGCAGGTAATCACCAGGATTGGTACCGGGCAGCATCCCCGGCAGATTTGCGATGATATCGCTAGACACCTTGAGCGGGGGGCACGATTGGTTTGCCTGTTCGCCGAGCTGGGGAATTTTGTTCCCACTTCTTCGTTCTTGTAACCTTTTGTCAGTTGAAGTAGTTCCCGACCGGCGCGCTCCTTCCACTGCCTTTTTAAGAGCGCGGACATGGTTGTCATCCGGCGGAGGCGGTGGTGGTCGCTTCAGGTTCTTCACAGTGCGCTTCAATTTCACCGGATCCATCTTCTCCTCCGGAGGTGGATTTTTCTTTGCAAAAAAGTCCCTCACTTGGGCTTTACAGATCTCCGCGTTTTCCTCGTCGGTCATCTCGTATGGTAACTTCTCTAGAGGCGTGAGAGTCGGACCGAATCTCTATTGCCTCCCGCCTCTGGCTGTACTGCTAGACATCGGAGCAGTCGGAGTGGCTGCGGCTGTCTTCCTTCGTTGCTTACGAGGCGGAGAAGGAGGCGGAGTGCTACGACGTGCCGGAGCAGCCGGAGCGGCGGCGGCTGTCTTCCGCTGTTGCTGACGAGGCGGAGAAGGAGGCGGGCTGCTCAGACATGCCGGCGCAGGCAGAGAAGGAGGCGGAGTGCCCTGATCACTCGCCAGAGGAGGAGGCGGAGGAGGAGGCGGAGTGCCCTGACTCACCGGAGGAGGAGGCAGAGGCGTCCAGTTCGGAAGGTTGATGAGCTCCTTCCGCCATAGACATGGAGTCTTCAGAGCAAGACCCAGCTGAGTCTCCCCTTCACAGGTAGGGTGGTCAAGCTGGAGCTCCTCAAATCCCTCCGTTATTTCATCGATCATCACAAAAGCATAGCCTTGTGGAATCGGAAGGCAGTGAAAAGTTGCGCCGGGTTGAGGAGGTGTAACAGAGCCGACAGCCGCCTTGACTTTGAGGTGCTGCCATTGCGTCATAAGGTGGCAATCTTGAGCCTCCATGATAGCATCCACGGGGTAGCTGGGAGCCGTGAAGTCAGGCTGCTGAAGGACCTCGGTGGAAGCCATGCTGCTTCTCCGCTGAGATGGAGGGGTAGCTTCTGGGGTAGCTCTGAACTAGTAGTGCTTGTTCCTCTAGCGCTCGTACCCTTGCATTCAGCGACTGCAGTTCCGTCTGCTCCACTTTCCTCCTCCTCTCCCGGGTTTTGTAACCGCCTGCGCTGGGAAACCCAACCCTCCATGCAACGGAGCCTGCCGTGCCTCGTGTTCGTCTTGGGTGCTCAGGATTCCCGAGGGCCTGTGTGAGCTCGTCGTTCTCTCTGTCGGGAACGAACGTCCCTTCCTGCGCTGCGGCGATATACTTCTGAAGCTTCTTGACGGGTATTTCAAGTTGCTCCTTCGTCCAATGGCACTTCCCTGTTTCATATCTCTCAACCCGGGCTTTTTCTTGAAATATTAACTTCAACTCCTAGAACATCTCATATGCTCCATGACGTTCAAAACGTCTTTGAAGTTCCGGTTCTAAGCCGTAAAGCATGGCACACTGAACTATTGAATAGTCATCAGATCGAGCTTGCCAGACGTTCAAAACATCTGCATCTGCTCCTGCAGCAGGCCTTTCACCTAGCGGTGCATCAAGGACACAATTCTTCTGTGCAGCAATGAGGATAATCCTCAAGTTACGGACCCAGTCTGTGTAGTTGCTACCATCATCTTTCAACTTAGCTTTCTCTAGGAACGCATTAAAATTCAGGGGAACGGTAGCACGGGCCATTGATCTACAACATAGATATGCAAATACTATCAGAACTAAGTTCATGATAAATTAAGTTCAATTAATCAAATTACTTAAGAATCCAACTTAAATAGACATCCCTCAAGTCACACTAGTAGAAAAAGGCCCATTTGTCCCGGTTCATAAGGCCCATTTGTCCCGGTTCGGGAACCAGGACTAAAGGGTCGGGACTAAAGCCCAACACCTTTAGTCCCGGTTCTTATACGAACCGGGACAGATGGGCCTCCACGTGGCCGCTGCGGCGAGCCCAGAGAGGAGGGCCTTTAGTCCCGGTTGGTAACACCAACCGGGACCAAAGATCATCCACATGTCAGCAGCTCAGGAGCTGGGGTTTTTGTTTTTTTTAAAGGGGGGGGGGGGTTAGGGGTTTTGTAGGGTTAATTTAGGGGTTTAATATATTGTGTTAGCTAGCTAATAGAGAGAAGTGTCCTCTCTTATCTCCGTGCTTGGTCGACGCTACGTACTATACGTATAGAGAGGACTCGACACGCTAGCTAGTAAGCGAAAGAAGGAAACCATTAAGTACACAAGATCGTCATGAACATATACAAAGAGAAGTGATCGACCTCCTCCTTCTCCGAGAGATTGGTCGAACAACAAGTTTTCGTATATCTATCCGACACTACTAGCTACATATATACAATATAAGATCCCTAACATCTGATGTCAAGTTCCACATGGTATTCTCCGGCTGGATTGATGACGTGGTCAAGAAAGAATCCAGCCAATTCCTCTTGAATTGCCTTTAAGCGATCTTGTGGTAGGAGTTCATCCCGCATCTGCCAAATCTAATTTGAAGAAGGGGGTCAGTACATATATATGAATGAAACTCAACACAAATGATGGTAATAAAATAAAATTGTGAATATTATTGCTTACGCACTTCATATTGTTTTTCAGAGTAGCCCCGCTTAGAGGTCGTTGTGTTGTAGATGTACTCGCAAACGTAGTATCCACAAAAATTATTCCCGCCTTCCTGCCACAACCACTTTACGAGAAATAGAGGTCAATCAAACTGATAATCAAGCATTATAAATGGTATTGATGAAACTAGCTAGAATCAATGGGAGATGCGCGGAACTAGCTAGTAGTACTTACTTTCGGGTGTGTAAATCGCATATCCCCCGGCAGTCCCGGAACTTCTGCGGTGAACACTTTCCAAATCCTGCGAGACAAAGAAAATAATTACTTGATATCAGGAAATGAACAAAGTTGCCGATATGGTGCGATAATGATCGATTGAACTTACTTCTGGAGCATTTCAGTCATGGCCGCATACTCCTTGGGATCTTTTCGTCTTGAGTCTAAGACGGTTACTAGTCCCTGCTCAAGCTTAATCTCTAGGAGAATAAAGTGGAAGCTGCGCACGCATGCATAACTCATCAATTACATTACTATAACCTTGAGTAATAATGGAAACCGAATATGCAGAAGACAGTAACACTCACTTGAAGTTGTAAGGAAAGAGTATTTTATCTTTGTTTTGATTTTTAAGCAACGATTCTAGCAAGTTGGCCTCGGTTTCTTTCGGATTATATGTAACCGTCCATTCATCTATGAGATTTGTGTTAATGAACCCAATATCATAGATTTGTGCATTTCTGCATTCGACGATCTTCAATCTGCATAATATAGTGAGGACAATTATATATACATGCAATGAAAGAGTTGAGCTATATATAGAGACTTAGTTACAGAAGTACAGTACCTACAGACAGTAGCAAGTGATGATTATTTTATCGAGGTCCTTTTGATTGAAAAACTGGAAGAACTCCTCAAATGGAACAGACAACAGATCAATTCCATTGAGGTCGTGCTCCTCTTTAACTCTCAGCGTCAAAATATCCTTCCCAGACTTGCAGGTGTCCATGTACCACTTATGGAATCTTCGCATCATCGTTGTTAGAGGAGGATCACCAGGTCTGACGAGAGGCTTCCCGTACTGGTATTTGTGTTCGTCCACCTCCATTGTATCAAAATGTGCATCGTCGGGCAGGTAATCACCAGGATTGGTACCGGGCAGCATCCCCGGCAGATTTGCGATGATATCGCTAGACACCTTGAGCGGGGGGCACGATTGGTTTGCCTGTTCGCCGAGCTGGGGAATTTTGTTCCCACTTCTTCGTTCTTGTAACCTTTTGTCAGTTGAAGTAGTTCCCGACCGGCGCGCTCCTTCCACTGCCTTTTTAAGAGCGCGGACATGGTTGTCATCCGGCGGAGGCGGTGGTGGTCGCTTCAGGTTCTTCACAGTGCGCTTCAATTTCACCGGATCCATCTTCTCCTCCGGAGGTGGATTTTTCTTTGCAAAAAAGTCCCTCACTTGGGCTTTACAGATCTCCGCGTTTTCCTCGTCGGTCATCTCGTATGGTAACTTCTCTAGAGGCGTGAGAGTCGGACCGAATCTCTATTGCCTCCCGCCTCTGGCTGTACTGCTAGACATCGGAGCAGTCGGAGTGGCTGCGGCTGTCTTCCTTCGTTGCTTACGAGGCGGAGAAGGAGGCGGAGTGCTACGATGTGCCGGAGCAGCCGGAGCGGCGCCGGCTGTCTTCCGCTGTTGCTGACGAGGCGGAGAAGGAGGCGGGCTGCTCGGACGTGCCGGCGCAGGCAGAGAAGGAGGCAGAGTGCCCTGATCACTCGCCAGAGGAGGAGGCGGAGGAGGAGGCGGAGTGCCCTGACTCACCGGAGGAGGAGGCAGAGGCGTCCAGTTCGGAAGTTTGATGAGCTCCTTCCGCCATAGACATGGAGTCTTCAGAGCAAGACCCAGCTGAGTCTCCCCTTCATAGGTAGGGTGGTCAAGCTGGAGCTCCTCAAATCCCTCCGTTATTTCATCGATCATCACAACAGCATAGCCTTGTGAAATCGGAAGGCAGTGAAAAGTTGCGCCGGGTTGAGGAGGTGTAACAGAGCCGACAACCGCCTTGACTTTGAGGTGCTGCCATTGCGTCATAAGGTGGCAATCTTGAGCCTCCATGATAGCATCCATGGGGTAGCTGGGAGCCGTGAAGTCAGGCTGCTGAAGGACCTCGGTGGAAGCCACGCTGCTTCTCCGCTGAGATGGAGGGGTAGCTTCTGGGGTAGCTCCGGCTGGTCGCTGGCTCTGAACTAGTAGTGCTTGTTCCTCTAGCGCTCGTACCCTTGCATTCAGCGACTGCAGTTCCGTCTGCTCCACTTTCCTCCTCCTCTCCCGGGTTTTGTAACCGCCTGCGCTGGGAAACCCAACCCTCCATGCAACGGAGCCTGCCGTGCCTCGTGTTCGTCCTGGGTGCTCAGGATTCCCGAGGGCCTGTGTGAGCTCGTCGTTCTCTCTGTCGGGAACGAACGTCCCTTCCTGCGCTGCGGCGATATACTTCTGAAGCTTCTTGACGGGTGTTTCAAGTTGCTCCTTCGTCCAATGGCACTTCCCTGTTTCAGGGTCCAAGGTTCCCCCAACCCCGAAGAACCAAGTCCTTGAATGGTCTGGCCAGTTCAATGTCTCTGGTTCGACCCCTTTATCAAGCAGGTCCTTCTCAGCCTTGTCCCACAACGGCCGGGCTTTGAGGTAGCCACCTGACCCCGTGCGATGGTGATACTCCTTCTTTGTAGCATTTTTCTTGTTTGTCGCTGACATCTTCTTACTCTTCTCCGATGTCTTGTGGGCCACAAATGCGGGCCAGTGATCTCTTATCTTCTCAAATCGGCCGGTGAATTCTAGAGTCTTCCCTTTGTCGACAAACGTTGATTTCAACTCATTCTTCCACCTCCTGAATAGATCTGCCATCTTCTTAAGAGCATGAGCCTTGACCAATGGCTCTATAACTGGCTTATCCGGATCCTCCTCTGGCGGTAGGGTGAAATTTGCCTTCAGCGCGGTCCAAAGATCATCTTTCTGTCTATCGTTGACAAAAGACACTTGAGGGTCTTCGCTCTTAGGCTTATTCCATTGGTGGATGCTGATCGGGATCATGTCCCTAACAAGAACCCCGCACTGAGCAGAAAATGCTTCCTTGGTCCGGCTGGGTTCAATCGGTTGGCCATCGCCCTTGATTGCTGTGATCGTGAACCTTTCATCCTGGCGCAACCTTTTCTTCGGGCCTCGTCTCGTTACCGAAGTTTGGCTCGATCCGGAGGGCTAGAAAAGAAGAAAGAAGAGAGTTAATATGTGTACATACCAAAACAATTAATGCATCAATTAGCTAGCCAGCACAGGCTTAATTAATATATATACCTCGCCGGACTTTGCAACAGCTCCTTCCTCCGTTTGCTCATCGGAGCCATCATAATCATGTCCTTCCACCTCCATTGTTCGATCACCGGAGCCTGCTTCACCCTCTCCTTTCAGACCATCGGTGTCGTTGAGATACGACAAGATATCACCTCCGCCGAGGATTCTGTCCCCCAACAACTGTTCTGCTTCGATGTCTCGGTGCTCCATAGTTTCTGCAAATATTACAACATGGCAATTAATATACAAACATGACAGATGGATATATTAGTGCAAACGTAGCCCTAGCTAGCTCGATGCTTCTACGGTTTGGGGTGGCCTCGACAACTCTTCTACAGACCGCCTCTCTCATGAATGTCCGACGTCCGGACCGACAAGGGATTTAACAAAATGACGCCATTCTGGATGTGCAGAAAATGGTCCATATTTTTCCTGATCTCATCTACCCTTCTATATGTCACGTTGTCTAGTGTCAAAGAATTCAAGAAAACCATGACTTCATCATTAGCCGGAAATGACAGGCGTATAATGGTACGAAGCTCTTCAAAGTTGTTTTGGAACGGAGTTCCCGATAGAATAATTCGCTTTTTGGTACAAAGTTCAGCAAGAGCCTTCCGAATATCGCTATTTGGAAGGCCTTTGCTGAAATTCGTACCAAAAGGCGAATTATTCTATCAGGAACTCCGTTCCAAAACAACTTTGAAGAGCTTCGTAGCATCATACGCCTGTTACTTCCGACTAATGATGAAGCCATGGATTTCTTCAATACTTTGACAGACAACATGACATATAGAAGAATATATATATATATGAGATCAGAAAAAAATTGGATCAACTTGTGCACATCCATAATGGGGGCATTCTTGATAAATCTATATATGTCAAAATTCAAACTTTGACAAATGATCAAACTTTGACATATGATCAAATGTTGCATATGTCAAAATTCAAACTTTGACATGATCAAACTTTGATATATGATCAAATGTTGCATATGTCAAAATTCAAACTTTGGCATATGATCAAACTTTGATATATGTCCACCGCGATATAAAATAATACATAGACTTGTTCGGGCGAGAGGGGGTTGATCGACGTCCCCCCTCATGTCGAAGTGAATGAACAACTCTGAATTTTTATACATGTACTCCTACAACATGAAAATTTCTAAGTGATTGCCAAACTATTTGCTAAACTTTTATGCTTCATTTATATGAAGATCAATTGTCCAATATAACTATGTTCGCGATATGAGGCATTGGACATTATCTAGATCACATGCCTCAAAATCAAAGGAAAAACTCCTCTCACAACTATCTGCGGTGCCCAACAATATGAAATCATTCACAAATATTGATGTTGGACTCGACTAAATATGCACTCCATAGTCCAATCAAGTATATAAGTCTGCGGTGATCAAACACATACAAGTTACAAAAATTTCTATGCTCACAAAAATATAAGCCCGAGGGGAATTGAAGTTATCGGGGTTATGTTTATACAACAAATGGACAACTCATCTCATTTCATCTCATCTGAAAAAACATAGCACATCTAAAAAATATACATACATACATGGAAAAAAAATTGCTATGAACAAAAAAAACATCATATATGAACATTTTCTATATCCATCCATACATACATACATACATTGAAAAAAATGCTATGAACAAACACATCAGTAGTAATTATTTTTATAATGATTTGGCCTCAAAAAATTCTTTTATTAGTATTTTCAAACTCTAGAATGACCCTGTTGCACTAGAACTATTTCAAATAATTCTTTTCAAATGCCACAAATTTTTTGAGAAGTCCTCTGATGCCTATAGATCATTTTTATGCAAAAAACCACTTTGGTCATTTGAAACTTTTGAGCAGTGGCAGAGCAAGGCCGAGCTCGGGGGAGCACGCGGCGAAGTTATCGGGGAGGGGGTATATCGACCCCCCCCCCACTCATGTCGAAGTTATCAGGGAGGGGGTATATCGACCCCCCCCCCTCCCTCATGTCGAAGTTATCGGGGAGGGAGTATATCGACCCCTCCCCCTCATGTCAAAGTTATCGGGGAGGGGTATATCGACCCCCACCCCCCTCATCATGCATATATAGCTACCACATACATATATACATTGAAAAAAATTACATTATATATATATGAACAAAAAAATTACATCATATATATACATATGTACATCGACCCCCACCCCCCTCATCATGAACAAAAACATGCTCTGAACAAAAAAATTAATACATTATGAACATCTACATACATATAGGCACATACATAAATATATACATTATATATATATATATGAACAAAAAATTAATCTAATGAAAAATGAAAAATAAAATAGAGACGGGGCGGCGCGGCGGCTCACAGCGAGGGCGGCTGGCGACGGCGACGGCAGGGGCGGGCCGGGGCAGGGGCCGACGCGGCGACGGCGTGGTCGGGGGCAGGGGCGCTGGGCAACGACGACGAGGTGCGGGGAGCGGGCGGCGACGGCGTCGAGGGCTCGGGGCAGGGGCGGCGTGGCGACGACGTCGGAGGCAGGGGCGACGACGGCGACGGCGACGAGGAGCAGCGCTGGGGCGTCGGGCACGAACTGGCGATGGAAATCTGAAAATTTCCTAAGTGCTGGCTTATATAGCAAAGGCTTTGGTCCCGGTTAGTGGCACCAACCGGGACCAATGCCCCCCTTTAGTCCCGGTTGGTGCCACCAACCGGGACCAAAGGTCTTTTTTAGCAGCCCAAAGGGCGGGAAGCAGGGACCTTTGTTCCCGGTTGGTGGCACCAACCGGGACTAAAGGGCGTGCATTGGTCCCGGTTGGTGCCACGAACCAGTACCAATCCACCCCTTTAGTTCCGGTTGGTGCCACCAACCGGGACAAAAAGCCTTGCGTTGCCCGCGTCGCGGCCAAAAGTTTAGTCCCACCTCGCTAGTTGAGAGAGCTCGAGAGTGGTTTATAAGCGCTGCTGCGCCCACTCTCTCGAGCTCCTCTCAACTGCAGGCTTTCGGGCCTAAACTCGCACTATGTGCCTGTGGGCCTACTGGGCCTGCTGCGGGCCTGAATCCTGGCCCATGGTTGGGTTTCTAGTCGTATTCAGGCCGTGGTGGCCCAGTAGGCGGCACTTTTTTTATTTTTATTTTATTTTCTTTGTTGCTTTATTTATTTTATTTTGTTTCTACTTACAACAAAATACTTACTGTTGCTATTTTTATTTTATTTATTAAATTTTATTTTATTTTATTTTTTTTCTACTTATTTATTAAAGTTTATTTTGTTTCTACTTATTTATTTATTTGTTTCTACTATTTATTTTATTTATTTTTGCTTTTTTTATTTATTTTAGAAAATTCTTTTTCTTTTAATGTTTGAAGAGAAATAATTGATAATTTTAGTTGCATAAATTTTATATAATTTTAGTTTCAATAATACAAGAGGTTTAAAAAGTTTTTTAGTTGATTCCTTTAGCTATTAAAGTTTCATTAAAGTTTTCTAGTTCATTCTTTTTCTATTAGAGTTTCATCAAAGTTTTATAGTTCATTCTTTTAGTTTATTATTTTTGCTATTAGAGTTTCATAAAAGTTGAGAGGGTTACGGCAAAAACTGGATGCACTTCGTGTACAAAATGGACAATCTCTTTCGAAGTATCAGGGTTTCGGACGAAAACTCATCTGTTACAAAGGGATTTTATTTTTTTGAACTTATTTGAACTCCAGACTTTTTGTGTGCTCAAAATGAACCATTCAAAGCAACATCATCAATTTTCAACCCTTTCTGACTTCATCTGTTATTTTTCATGCATTTACTGATTTTTTTGAGCAAAATGACCCTGAAATTGAAAAGCACTTCAAATGAACTCTGAAGAAGTTGAAAATGACCATGATATCATCATTTCACCCACATAGCATGTGCTAAAAAGTTGAGAGGGTTACGGCAAAAACTGGATGCACTTCATGTACAAAATGGACAATCTCTTTCGAAGTATCAGGGTTTCGGACGAAAACTCATCTGTTACAAAGGGATTTCATTTTTTGAACTTATTTGAACTCCACACTTTTTGTGTGCTCAAAATGAACCATTTAAAGCAACATCATCAATTTTCAACCCTTTCTGAGTTCATCTGTTGTTTTTCATGCATTTACTGATTTTTTTTTTGAGCTAAATGACCCTGAAATTGAAAAGCACTTCAAATGAACTCTGAAGAGGTTAAAAATTGGCATGATATCATCATTTCACCCACATAGCATGTGCTAAAAAGTTGAGAGGGTTACGGCAAAAATTGGATGCAGTTCGTGTACAAAATGGACAATCTCTTTCGAAGTATCAGGGTTTCGGACAAAAACTCACCTGTTACAAAGGGATTTCATTTTTTTGAACTAATTTGAACTCCAGACTTTTTGTGTGCTCAAAATGAACCATTCAAAGCCACATCATCAATTTTCAACCCTTTTTGACTTCATCTGTCTTCACTTTTTCTTCGCTTGTGCCCTTTGCTTATTGCACCGTAACCATGGATATTCTTCATCGCTTAACAGGGTGCTTGGGTCAGCCTTGACTTTGAAGGGAGGAATTTCATGAAACTTTTCATAATCTTCAGACATGTCTGTCTTACCCTCCACTCCCACGATGTCTCTTTTCCCTGAAAGAACTATGTGGCGCTTTGGCTCATCGTATGATGTATTCGCTTCCTTATCTTTTCTTTTTCTCGGTTTGATAGACATGTCCTTCACATAGAAAACCTGCGCCACATCATTGGCTAGGACGAATGGTTCGTCTGTGTACCCAAGATTGTTCAGATCCACTGTTGTCATTCCGTAATGTGGCTCTACCTGTACCCCGCCTCCTGACAGATTGACCCATTTGCACTTAAACAAAGGGACCTTAAAATCATGTCCGTAGTCAAGTTCCCATATGTCCACTATGTAACCATAATATGTGTCCTTTCCCCTCTTGGTTGCTGCATCAAAGCGGACACCACTGTTTTGGTTAGTGCTCTTTTGATCTTGGGCGATCGTGTAAAATGTATTCCCATTTATCTTGTATCCTTTGTAAGTCAATACAGTCGAAGATGGTCCCCTGGACAACGAGTACAGCTCATCAGAAACAGTGTTGTCACCTCTGAGATGTGTTTCCAACCAACTGCCAAAAGTCCTGATGTGTTCACATGTAATCCAGTCGTCACACTGCTCCAGGTGTTTGGAGCGCAGAATGTTCTTGTGTTCATCGACATACGGGGTCACCAAGGTAGAGTTCTGTAGAACTGTGTAGTGTGCTTGAGACCAAGAATGCCCGTCCCTACATATTATTGAGTCCCCTCCTAGCGTGCCTTTTCCAGTCAGTCTCCCCTCATACCACGATTGAGGGAGACCAATCTTCTTAAGGTCAGGAATGAAGTCAACACAAAACCCAATGACATCCTCTGTTTGATGGCCCATGGAGATGCTTCCTTCTGGCCTAGCGCGGTTACGGACATATTTCTTTAGGACTCCCATGAACCTCTCAAAGGGGAACATATTGTGTAGAAATACGAGGCCCAGAACGACAATCTCGTTGACTAGATGAACTAGGACGTGCGTCATGATATTGAAGAAGGATGGTGGGAACACCAGCTCGAAACTGACAAGACATTGCGCCACATCACTCCTTAGCCTTGGTATGATTTCTGGATCGATCACCTTCTGAGAGATTGCATTGAGAAATGCACATAGCTTCACAATGGCTAATCGAACGTTTTCCGGTAGAAGCCCCCTCAATGCAACCGGAAGCGGTTGCGTCATAATCACGTGGCAGTCATGAGACTTTAGGTTCTGAAACTTTTTCTCTGCCATATTTATTATTCCCTTTATATTCGACGAGAAGCCAGACGGGACCTTCATACTGAGCAGGCATTCAAAGAAGATTTCCTTCTCTTCTTTGGTAAGAGCGTAGCTGGCAGGACCTTCATACTGCTTTGGAAGCATGCCGTCTTTTTCGTGCCAACGTTGCAGGTCCTCCCGTGCTTCCGGTGTATCTTTTATCTTTCCATACATGCCCAAGAAGCCTAGCAGGTTCACGCAAAGGTTCTTTGTCACGTGCATCACGTCGATTGAAGAGCGGACCTCTAGGTCTTTCCAGTAGGGTAGGTCCCAAAATATAGATTTCTTCTTCCACATGGGAGCGCATCCCTCAGCGTCATTCGGAACAGATAGTCCGCCGGGACCCTTTCCAAAGATTACGTGTAAATCATTGACCATAGCAAGTACGTGATCACCGGTACGCATGGCGGGCTTCTTCCGGTGATCTGCCTCGCCTTTGAAATGCTTGCCTTTCTTTCGACATTGATGGTTGGTCGGAAGAAATCGACGATGCCCCAGGTACACATTCTTCCTGCATTTGTCCAGGTATATACTTTCGGTGTCAGCTAAACAGTGCGTGCATGCGTGGTATCCCTTGTTTGTCTGTCCTGAAAGGTTACTGAGAGCAGGCCAATCATTGATGGTTACAAACAGCAACGCATGCAGGTCAAATTCCTCCTGTCTGTGCTCATCCCACACACGTACACCGTTTCCATTCCACAGCTGTAAAAGTTCTTCAACTAATGGCCTTAGGTACACATCAATGTCGTTGCCGGGTTGCTTAGGGCCTTGGATGAGTACTGGCATCATAATGAACTTCCGCTTCATGCACAGCCAAGGAGGAAGGTTATAGATACATAGAGTCACGGGCCAGGTGCTGTGATTGCTGCTCTGCTCCCCGAAAGGATTAATGCCATCCGCGCTTAAACCAAACCATACGTTCCTTGGGTCACCTGCAAACTCAGTCCGGTACTTTCTCTCGATTTATCTCCACTGCGACCCGTCAGCGGGTGCTCTCAACTTCCCGTCTTTCTTACGGTCCTCTCTGTGCCATCGCATCAACTTGGCATGCTCTTTGTTTCTGAACAGACGTTTCAACCGTGGTATTATAGGAGCATACCACATCACCTTGGCAGGAACCCTCTTCCTGGGGGGCTCGCCGTCAACATCACCAGGGTCATCTCGTCTGATCTTATACCGCAATGCACCGCATACCGGGCATGCGTTCAAATCCTCGTACGCACCGCGGTACAGGATGCAATCATTAGGGCATGCATGTATCTTCTGCACCTCCAATCCTAGAGGGCATACGACCTTCTTTGCTCCGTACGTACTGTCGGGCAATTCGTTATCCTTTGGAAGCTTCTTCTTCAATATTTTCAGTAGCTTCTCAAATCCTTTGTCAGGCACAGCATTCTCTGCCTTCCACTGTAGCAATTCCAGTACGGTACCGAGCTTTGTGTTGCCATCTTCGCAATTGGGGTACAACCCTTTTTGGTGATCCTCTAACATGCGATCGAATTTCAGCTTCTCCTTTTCACTTTCGCACTGTCTCCTTGCATCAACAATGACCCGGTGGAGATCATCATCGGGCACATCGTCTGGTTCCTCTTGATCTTCAGCTTCCCCCGTTGCAGCATCATCGTATTCAGGGGGCACATAGTTGTCATCGCCCTCTTCTTCTTCGCTGTCTTCCATCATAACCCCTATTTCTCTGTGCCTGGTCCAAACATTATAGTGTGGCATGAAACCCTTATAAAGCAGGTGGGTGTGAAGGATTTTCTGGTCAGAGTAAGACTTCGTATTCCCACATATAGGGCATGGACAACACATAAAACCATTCTGCTTGTTTGCCTCAGCCACTTCGAGAAAATTATGCACGCCCTTAATATACTCGGAGGTGCGTCTGTCACCGTACATCCATTGCCGGTTCATCTGCGTGCATTATATATAATTAAGTGTGTCAAAAACCATTACAAAACATCAAGAACAGATAAGTGACCAAATTAATAGAAGTTCATCATCACATTAAAACCAAAGTACATACATAGTTCTCATTGAACAACATATAGCTCTTCAGAGCATCTAATTAAACCATACATTATTGAAACTATGTAAAACATTTCAATGCAACAACAAATGCGATCATAATCGCAACCAAGGTAACAATTGATCCAACGGCATAATGATACCAAGCCTCGGTATGAATGGCATATTTTCTATACTTTCTAATCTTGAAGCGCATTGCATCCATCTTGATCTTGTGATCATCGACGACATCCGCAACATGCAACTCCAATATCATCTTCTCCTCCTCAATTTTTTTCAATTTTTCCTTCAAGTAATTGTTTTCTTCTTCAACTAAATTTAACCTCTCGACAATAGGGTCGGTTGGAATTTCCGGTTCACATACCTCCTAGATAAAAAAAATCTATGTCACGTTGGTCGGCATAATTGTCATAAACAACAAATGAACCAAATAGTTATAAAATATAATATATACCACATCTGAATCATAGACAGGACGAGGGCCGACGGGGGCGGATACCAAAACCATCGCACTATATAATAACAAACAATAATAAAAGTAAGAAAATTATACAAGTATCTATGTAAATCATACAAGTAAGAATTTTTTTCTTTTAGAAAGAAGATGAGAACAAGAGGCTCACCACGGTTATGCCGGGGACGAGATCGGCGCGGGCGATCGACGGCGGTGAAGACGGGGACGGGACGTGATGGACCGCTAAACCTAGACAAATCTTGAGGAAAATGGAGCTTGAAGGTCGAGTTTGGAGAGGAGAAAGCTTAAGTAGTGTTGCTCGGGCATTTCATCAAACACCTCATGTGCATAGGAGGTGAGCTAGAGCACCACAAACACCTCCCCTCGCCGGCCAGAAAAAACAGAGTAGTGGAGTGCTCTGCTCGCGGGCGAGGGGTATATATAGGCACAACATTGGTCCCGGTTCGTGGTTGGAACCGGGACTAAAGGCCAACCTTTGGTCCCGGTTCCAACCACGAACCGGGACCAATGGATGTGGGCCAGGAGCGAGGCCCATTGGTCCCGGTTCGTGTCTGGAACCGGAACCAAAGGGTCCAGACGAACCGGGACCAATGCCCCACGAGCCCCGGCCGGCCCCCTGGGCGCACGAACCGGGACGTATGCCCCCATGTGTCCCGGTTCCTGACTGAACCGGGACTAATGGGCTGGGCTCGCCTGGACCAAAGCCCTGTTTTCTACTAGTGTCATCTAAGTGATACATGATCCAAATCAACTAACCCATGTCCGATCATCACGTGAGATGGGGTAGTCATTGATGGTGAACATCTCTATGTTGATCATATCTACTATATGATTCATGTTTGATCTTTCAATCTCCAGTGTTCTGAGGCCATGTATGTACATGCTAGGCTCGTCAAGTTTAACCCAAGTATTCCGCATGTGCAAAACTGTCTTGCACCCGTTGTATGTGAACGTAGAGTATATCACACCCGATCATCACGTGGTGTCTCAACCACGACGAACTGTCGCAACGGTGCATACTCAGGGAGAACACTTATACCTTGAAATTTAGTGAAGGGATCATCTTATAATGCTACCGCCGTACTAAGCAAAATAAGATGCATAAATATAAACATCACATGCAATCAAAATATGTGACATGATATGGCCATCATCATCTTGTGCTTTTGATCTCCATCTCCAAAGCATCGTCATGATCTCCATCGTCACCGGATCGACACCTTGATCTCCATCGTTGCGTCGTGGTCGTCTCGCCAACTATTGCTTCTACAACTATCGCTAACGCATAGTGATAAAGTAAAGTAATTACATGGCGTTTGCATTTCATACAATAAAGCGCCAACCATAAGGCTCCTGCCAGTTGCCGATAACTTACAAAACAAGATCATCTCATACAACGACGTATATCACATCATGTCTTGACCATATCACATCATAACATGCCCTGCAAAAACAAGTTAGACGTCCTCTACTTTGTTGTTGCAAGTTTTACGTGCCTGCTACGGGCTTCTAGCAAGAACCGTTCTTACCTACACACAAAACCCACAACGGTGTTTCGTCAAGTTTGCTGTTTTAACCTTCTTCAAGGACCGGCCATAGTCAAATTTGATTCAACTAAAGTAGGAGAAACAGACACCCGCCAGCCACCTTTCTGCAAAACTAGTTGCATGTCTGTCGGTGGAACCGGTCTCATGTACGTGGACATATAAGGTTGGTCCAGGCCGCTTCATCCCACAATACCGCCGAATCAAAATAAGACGTTGGTGGTAAGCAGTATGACTATCACCGCCCACAACTCTTTGTGTTCTGCTCGTGTATATCATCTACGCATAGACCTGGCTCATGATGCCACTATTGGGAAACGTTGCATGGAAAACAAAAAAAAATTCTACGCACATGCAATGATCTATCCATGGAGATGAATAGCAATGAGGGGGAGAGTGTGTCTACGTACCCTCGTAGACCGTAAGCGGAAGCGTTTGACAACGCGGTTGTTGTAGTCGAACTTCTTCTAGCTCCGGCCGATCAAGTACCGAACGCACGGCACCTCCGAGTTCTGCACACGTTTAGCTCGGTGACGTCCCTCGTCTTCTTGATCCAGCAAGGCGTCGAGGTAGTAGATGAGTTCCGTCAGCACGACGGCGTGGTGACGCTGATGGTGAAGTGATCCTCGTAGGGCTTCGTCTAAGCACCGTGAGAATAAGACAGGGGCTGTCAACTGTGGAGGGGGTGGCCGCACACGGATAACAATTGATGTTCTCTGTTCTAGGCGCCCCCTCCCCACATATATATAGGAGCAGCCAGGGTGCGCCCCAAGTAGGCCGAATCCTACTTGGGGTCTTCCCCAATTCGGGCCCCCTCTTACCATAATTACCGGAAGGAAAAAGGAAAGAGGGAAGAAGAGAAGGAAGGGGGACCGAACCCCCTCTTCTCCTTCTCCTATTCGGCCTCCTGCCATAGGGGGGCGCGCCACCCCATGTGGGCTGGTGTGCTCCCCTCTCATGGCCCATATGGCCCATATATTCTCCCCGGTGGTTCCGGTAACCCCTCCGGTACTCCAATAAATACCCGATACACTCTGGAACACTTCCGGTGTCCGAATACTATCGTCCTTTATATCAATCTTTACCTCTCGACCATTTCGAGACTCCTCGTCATGTCCGTGATCTCATCCGGGACTCCGAACAACATTCGGTCACCAAATCACATAACTCATATAATACTATATCGTCATCGAACGTTAAGAGTGCGGACCCTACGGGTTCGAGAACTATGTAGACATGACCGAGACACCTCTCCGGTCAATAACCAATAGCGGAACCTGGATGCTCATATTGGATCCTACATATTCTACGAAGATCTTTATCGGTCGAACCGTTATGACAACATACGTAATTCCCTTTGTCCATCGGTATGTTACTTGCCCGAGATTCGACCGTCGGTATCTTCATACCTAATTCAATCTCGTTACCGGCAAGTCTCTTTACTCGTTCCGTAATACATCACCTCGTGACTAACTCCTTAGTCGTTTGCTTGCAAGCTTATGATGTGTATTACCGAGAGGGTCCAGAGATACCTCTCCGATACTCGGAGTGACAAATCCTAATCTCGATCTATGCCAACTCAACAGACACCTTCGGAGATACCTGTAGAGCATCTTTATAATCACCCAGTTACGTTGTGACATTCGATAGCACACAAGGCATTCCTCCGGTATCCGGGAGTTGCATAATCTCATAGTCAAAGGAATATGTATTTGACATGAAGAAAGCAGTAGCAATAAAACTGAACGATCATTATGCTAAGCTAACGGATGGGTCTTGTCCATCACATCATTCTCCTAATGATGTGATCCCGTTATCAAATGACAACTCATGTCCATGGTCAGGAAACCTTAACCATCTTTGATCAGCGAGCTAGTCAAGTAGAGGCTCACTAGGGACACGATGTTTGTCTATGTATTCACACATGTATTTAGGTTTCCGATCAATACAATTCTAGCATGAATAATAAACATTTATCATGAATAAGGAAATATAAAATAATAACTTTATTATTGCCTCTAGGGCATATTTCCTTCAATAGAACCACTGAAGAAAGCAACATCTTCACTACAGCCATGGAAAGTACATTCACCTCTTGCTTTTTCACATAATATTTATCGATCTTGCACAACGAATGGAAAGCCTAACATTAAGTCACACAAATGGAATTCCCTGGCAAAATGCTGTTAGCAAAAGCTTCCTGCGTGCAATTATTTCACCAACATCATCTATAGCTAGAATAATTAGAGCACATATAGTTCTCTTTTATAATTAACTTGACATATAGCCCTTTTCTCAAAATTATATATAGAAATAATATCTCATGAAACAGTATTATATACCAAACTCTAGTGACTTCTTTCCTACTAGGTACATGAGATAAAAAATTTAATATATGATCTAAATTCTTAAGATAATAGAGGCAGCATTCCGTCTGCATGGCGCATTAGGTTTCTTCTTGACTTGAGTCTAATACATGATATGTGTTAATATTTCTTATAAGTCTTACAAGGTTATTTAATGGCACATTTTTAAGTCTCAACACTTTGCAAACTCTTCCAGTGTAGCCATACATGTTCTTGTTTTCCTCATCGGGTTTCCACGTAAAAAATTAGCGGCCCAATTCTTGATCTTTACATTCCATTTGCCTATGTTTTCAAACAAAGGTCAACAATATTTAATTATACAATAGTTTTAATTAATAAGGCATCTAGGTAACAATATATTGTCTGACGTGGCATAGATAACAAGGCATCCAAGTTATCAATCTAATAACCATTTTCATGTGTGGGTCACAAAAAAGAGTTTCATCAACTACACAAGTTATGTAGCCTTGCTTACAATAATATAAATATTTGCCATAGAAATTTATACGCAATACTATTCAGTTCGGTATCATATATTTTATCTATATTTGCACTAAACACACTTTCTGAACCATAGGTGGGATGAACAAGCCGTGGAGCAATTCTCAGCATACTTGAAGGCATTATACATCAACATACTTAACACTATAAATGTTATTGATGAAGAGTTGAAGCATCAGAAAAACATGCATGCCGGATTGGCAAAAAAAATGTTAGTGCTTCTCGCAACTGTACCAAATTGTCCTTAACAATGAGCTATACCAGAGAAGTAAATATAGTATTATATTTGCCCATCAATGCTCAAGGTTTCAAACTTAGGTATTATTTATTAATCATTCCTCAACTATGTATAAGTAATTTGAAGCAAATAATATGTAGCTCGAATGTCTCGGATTTTGTGTCAAGTGATGGGGCAAATGCATCTATGTATTAAATATGAGATTCATGTTGTTGGCGGTAAAATTTGAAATTCATGTGGAGGTGGGACAAGGAAATACAAATAGAAGTACTTCGTGAAAAAAATTGTACCTCCTAATGCTAATGATTGCATAGGATGATTGATTGCTGGTTTTGGAACGGAAGTTGGTGGAGCCACGAGAAACTTCATTAAATCAAAAAAAACATGGATACCATGCTTCGAGTAAACTATGAGAAATCATAATTTTAGTTTTATCTTATATAATACATCTAAAGCTACATATGAATTTTCTGTCCCTTCATTCATGTCGCGCACAATTCAACAAATGTTATTAACTTTAAGATGGTTTAGAATACAATTGTGTTTCAAAAGGAGAATATTTATGATTATTGTGTCATTAGCCAATAGATCACATGCAAAGGCAGTTTGCCACCAAACATTCTCCACACATTTCTACTTTATTTAACCTTAAAATTGCACCTTGTTTAGGTAATTGACATTGCCAAATGCTATCATGCGGAGGTTAAATGGCGGGATGAACACTACGTACCAACTAGTGTTGAAGAGCATCTACAAATTTCAGTGCGCTCTAGCGCTTGTATGCAAATAATAAGCCTTGTGTTCATCTCAATGGGTGATATAACTACAAGGGCGGTTCTTGAGTGGGCTTTTACCTATCCAAAAATAATCGAATGTGTATGCATTATCGGGCGCATTGGCAATGGCATGGTGTCACATGAGGTACCAACTCTCTCCATTTAAAACTTTTTTGGCGCATGTAAACCATATTTCTTTTGTTTGTGGTGGTCCTAAATGAATTTAGCTAGTAGTCACATTGTCCAACAAGTGTGAATTAATTAATGTATCACAATCATCCATATCTTCTTTGAGATCCTCGCCAGAGGGTAGGGCGTTCCTTGACTCTCATACACACACACACACACACACACACACACACACAGAGGGAGGGAGGGGGGGAGAGAAAACACAGATTGACCCACTTTCTGAGGAACACTAAGACAAAAACCTTATAGAGGATTCAAGGATAACTGTGTAGCAACCTAACTAAACTAGGAAAAAGTACCACACAATAAATGAATCATACCAATGAAGCAACATGGTTGTCCATTAGAAGCACTTGTGCTTCGATGCTAGGCAACCGACACAACTGCACTCCAAGGGTTAGGGTGCCAACGAAGCTCTGCAATAGCACGTCCAAGTAGGGAAGCAAATCCCGTGAAGTTCATTTATTGGCACCAGACTTCCATCCAAAGCCTAGCACACCTCCACCTCACCAAAACCCTGAGGGAGGGGATCCAACAATGCAGTAGCTACTAAGTCCGCCTCAAATCGAACTGAAAATAGTCGATGCCTCCACAAAGACACCCACGAGTGTCATCATCGCCAAAGTCGCACCTACCTGCAAAGATGGAGCTTTTGGGAGGGAGTCTAGGACATGCTAGCTGGATCCAAGTACCGACTATCGACACTGGCATGGCCACACTTATAGCTCCACGGCACCTCATCCCCTGGGGAGATCTAGCTATCACCCAACATGACCAGCTTGCCACTGACAGCAACATCCACTTCCCTATACCATGCTAGCTAACATCTATCCACTGCCAGAACCATCCTAAGTGTAGTGTATAGCACCACATCGGATGTACACTGAAGCTTGAGTAGTCACACATCCCAAATGGAACACATCAAATCTAGAGCGGCACTGTTGCACTAGATTCACACAATAAGTGGTGGTTAAGCTGACCAAGCAATCCTCCACCATGGTCGCCCACCATACGCCCATCACGCGACCTGCTATCTGCCACGGTCTTGCCACCAAGAAACCTCCCATGTCGGGACACACGAGTTGCTTCCATACATTCGCGGGGAACCACAGGAACAACAAGTCTACCCCGCTGCAGTGGCAACGACGGTGAAGGAGCGCATAGGTGGCGAACTGGCAGCTTGGGTACTTGGGAGAGTCACATCATTAATATGAAAAAACCATTTCTTGTACATGGCATATTTATACATACACACATGCATACATGAAACCTCATCTAATTAAATCAGAGTATTTAACAAAAAACTACCACAATTCGTCCAACCATGCCTACAAACTACCACTTTACAAATTTGTGTCGAAAACTATCACTTTTCGACTAATCTTTGACTAAAAACTACCATGTCTCAAAAGTGTCTGATTCACATCTTCTAAACGCCTTTCTGACAAGGTTGGCCCGCATGTAAGCGCTGACGTGGCATAGTAGTCAAACTCTGTTAGATTGATCGGTAAGTTCTGCGTTATGACGTGTGCGACCCACATGTCATCATCAACCTCTTCTCCCTGAAGACAGTTTTCTTTGGGACATTTCCTCGAGCAGGTTGTATTCGTCCTGGAGGACGAGCTGCCATGGCCTTGTCACATGAGGAGAGGAAGAGCACCGGAGTGCCATGGCTGCAACGGCCGCTAGAGCGCGGACGGGCGCAAGCAGTCGCAGCTGCGAGCAGCAGCGGCCGCACACGAGCTGGTGGATGGTGATCATGCCTCGTTGGTGGTGAGCGCGGATGGCGTCCAACCACCCCAGCCATGGAAGGAGCTCCCCGTGCGTGGTGGCCATCCCTGGCCCGCGCCTCTGCGCCCCCCGGCGACGCGCACGGGGCTGACCTCCTCCGCCCCTCTATAGCCATCCCGTCGCTCAACGACCTCCTTCTCCACCTCTGGCCAAATTGAAGGAAGAGCGCGAATTTGGAGCTGGGTCTGGGCGAGGACGGCACCGAGATGGCCTGCAGCAGCGCCATCCGCTTCCTGGTAGACACGAGCGCCGACGCCGGTTGCGGCGGGGTTATGGGAGCCAGGCTCGATGGGTTGCTACCCCCGCTGCCCATCCCGGCGCTCCGACGTTCAAAACGCCCTCCGCCACCCTGCTGCTAGCTCGCTCCTTCCCTCGCTAAAAGCCTCCGCAGAGAGAAAGAATTGCGCTGGCCTGTAGACGCGGACCCGACCGTAGACGGAGAATTCCATGGAAGAAGATAGAGCTGACATATTGGTCCCACATGTCATAACAGTCAATATAACGGTCAATCTAGCGGAGTTGACTACTCTGCCACGTCAGCGCTTATAAGTGGGCCCAACCTGTCATAAACAGGTTTAAGCTGTCCGAATCGGGCACTTTCCAGACATGGTAGCTTTTAGTCAAAGATTAGTCGAAAAATGGTAATTTTCGGCACAAATTTGTAAAGTGGTAGTTTGTAGGCACGATTGGATGAATTGTGGTAGTTTTTTGTTAAATACTCAATTAATCATGTCATTTTTTAAGTGCGAACAACTATCAGAGCACGTGGCATCCACAGTGCAAACTTGTACAAAAGAGCATGGGATCACGGTGGTAGAAGCCAATGAGAAGCTTAAGGTAATAATTGAAGAAGCATGGATGGACATAGTCCACGAATGCCTCCATAGAGAACATCCAATGGCACTTCTAGAGAAGGCGACTGATCTTGCCCGGACAATAATGGATTTCATGTACAAGCGTGAAGATGCATACACCCTCTCGTTTGGCCTCAAAGAGACCTTAACTTCACTTTACGTGAATTTCATATGGACCATTTTTCGTATTTTCTCAGAGAGAAAAAAAAGTGGGGCATGATACGATCCCATATCACCAACTACCATGCTAGTATATATTTTCCATGTTCTTAGATAAAGTGACGTGTACTAAGTATTGTATTTTTTTGTGTGGGAACTACATATTTTGTAGCTACTGTGTGATTTTTTTCTCTATATACAAGCCATGCATGTATTGTTCAGTTATATCAATTTGAGGTTTATTATGGTGTATCAAGCCATGCATGTACGGCTTTATTCCACAAAAACCTACTGTATAAACATATCGATAATTCAATTCAGAGCCTGGGCACATCTACACCTGATGAATAGTGAAATAAAAATAAATAGTAAAAATTTCTAAAAAACCGAAAACTTTTTTGCATACAAGATGCTTCAGTGCAGCAGGTCCGTGCAAAAATTCGTTGGCAAACGACATTCGAGGAGCTCGCACCAAAAAAGACAAAATCAGCAATGAACAATGCGTTTTTTCAAACTTTCTCACAGACCCAGAATTTTCTTTTTTGCCACGACCACCTCGTATCCAAACACCACAAAAATTTGCGCGGGTATCGCGCATTCGACCATCTTGCACAACAACAAAAACAGATTATTTTTTCTTCTATTTTAAATGATTTTACTGTTCAAACCCGGGAGCATCTGCACTTGGGTGCAAAAACCCCGTGGGATTCTGTTACTACTCACAAGATATTATTTTCATAGTGTTATCAAATTGTCTGTGCTTCAGTACCCAAACTGCATCTGGCAAAAATTTGAACTTTCATGTTTTTTGTCAGAATGAGAGGTATGATATACCATTGGTGATCTCTGCACATGGAGATCACCTGTCATGTAGAATTTTTTCAAAAATCCTCACAGTTTATGAACAGTTTTGAAAACAACATTTTTTCGTATTCACTAACATGAATCGTATCTTTGACCCCATTTACATTCGGTTCTTCGGAACTGTGCATGTGATATGGCGCGTGCTACCAATGCGCTCCTTTTCATGTAGAATGTTTTCCCAAACTCAATAGAGTTTAAAAGTAATTTGAAAAATGACCGATTATTAACTGAAATGTATCTTCTGTCTAATTTTCAAATAGTTTACCGGAATGCAGCAAACAATAGACCGTTGAAAAGCAATAGAATATTTGAAACTTTTTGTATAGAACCTTTCCCAAAATTCCACATGGTTTAAATTCGAATGTGAAAACGGCGGAAAATATTGAGCATGGATTTGTAAAGAAGTTTCTAGGATTGGGCAAATGATATACGAAAGCTATTGAAAATGGTAAACTTTTTAATGTTGAGCGTTTTCTGTAATTTTGAATACAACAAGATCGGTCCTGCTGTTTTTAAATCCTGAAACGGAACTGAGGTCTTTTCATATTTCGAACTTCACTCTACTTTCTTTGGTGTTGCTTTTTTCTTGTAAATCATCAACCGTTTGTCCAAATTGAGCAAATGATATACCATTGGAAAGCTGCTGAAAATGAGCAACTTTTTCACATTGGACATTTTTTTTTCTCAAATTCACCATGATTTAAGAGTAGAATTGAATATGACAAAATTCGTATCGAATGATATATATCAAACTTGTGAACCGTTTGTCGGAGTAATGCATAGAATATAATGCTGGAAAGCCCTTGAATAATGTCAACTTCTTCATGTTGGATTTTTCTTGAAATTCCGTTTAAGAGTAGTTCTGAAATCTCCAAAAAAGAATCAATTTATTCGTTTTTAGCTCCCAACATTGGACTTCTCTGACCAGATTATTTGAACCGCCCTTGGCTAGATGTGAACTTATAGTGGTGAACCTTATTAGGTTTCTACCTGACTTGTTTTCCATCCAAACTTCTGGTGTGATTATCTTCAAACATCCTACGATCTGCATCACATGAGCGTCTCTTTTTTTTTTAAGAAAAGGAGGATGTACCCCCGGCCTCTGCATCTGGACGATGCATGCAGCCATATTATTAATTATTCACAAAGACCATACAAAGTGATACATCAATAAGCCTGAAGGCACCATCTTGGCAACGCTGTTGCTACTCCTATCCCCGTGATGAAAGTGTGCCGAATGTCCGGGCCTAATACCAATCAGACATCGCACCAAAGCCTAACATCTAAAGCCGGGTGTCCCATCCAAGCCACTACCTGGATTGGGTCCCACACCGGTCCGGCACACTCCCAGTGAGCACCGCAAGCTGCAAGGGCCGTCACCTCCATCTTCCATCGGTCCATCCTCAGAGCAGAACTGATGCACCGACCTTGCCAGGCCTCTCTGCAATCAACGCCACCATGACGCCAGACAGCTTCCTCCTCCTGCGCGAGTCCATCTCCGCGCATCAGACGCCGAGTCTCCACTGCGCCATGCCGCTGAGACCCACCGTCGACGATACGGTTGATGCGACACCTTTCCACCTACATGCCATCTCGCGTCGACACCGAACTACCAGCAACTCCACCACCCTGAGCAGTCCCCGGCCGACGCCTTCAGGAAGGAACACGACACCAAAGTGCCATCGTCGCCCAAACAGAGGAACAGAGGCTTTTGCCTACGCTCATGGCAGAGGTAGGGGGTGTAGGATCCACAACGAAGCCTCCAGGAAGGGAATCGGCGTCAAGGGCGTCGACTTTGGTGTGGCTGCCACACCGGCCTGGAGTTTCCCCCGGATCCATGCCCACCCGCACTAGTAGAAAACAGGGCTTTGGTCCACGCCAGAAAAGGGCATTAATCCCGGTTCTCCTACGAACCGAGACCAATGGGTGCATCAGTCCCGGTTCGTGAGGCCAGGGCGCCGGCCGGGCCTCGGGGGCCATTGGTCCCGGTTCCAGACACGAACCGGGACCAATGGGCCTCGCTCCTGGCGTAGCACCTTTAGTCCTAGTTGGTGGCTGGAACCGGGACTAAAGGTCAGTATTCTGTCCCAGTTCTAGCCACCAACCGGGACTAAAGAGATGCCTATATATACCCTCGCCCCTCCCATCCTCTCCTCTGTTTTTTTGGCTGTGTGGGAGGTGTGCATGCGCTGCTCTGTTCTCACTTCTATGCATGCACATGAGGTGTTCGATGAAATGCCCGAGCCACACTTAAGCTTTCTCCTCTCCAAGCTCGACCTTCAAGCTCCATTTTCCTCAAGATTTGTCTAGGTTTGGCGGTCCGTCCCGTCCCGTCCCCGTCCTCACCGCCGTCGATCGCCCGCGCCGATCTCGTCGCCGGCACCACCGTGTGGTGAGCCTCTTGTTCTTATCTTATTTCTAAAAGAAAAAAAATTCTTACTTGTATGATTTGGATAGATACTTGTATAATTTTCTTACTTTTATTATTGTTTGTTATTATATAGTGCCATGGTTTTGGTATCCGCCCCCGTCGGCCCTCGTCCTGTCTATGATTCGGATGTGGTATATTATCTTTTATAAATATTTGTTTCATTTAGTGTTTATGACAATTATGCCGACCAACGTGACATAGATGTTTTTGTAGGAGATATGCCCTAGAGGCAATAATAAATGCTATTAATTATCTCCCTGTTCATAATTAGGTTTATGTTTCATGCTATAACTGCTATGGTTCTCGAGTCTGCAAATAAAACGAGGCTCGGAGGAAGACTCATATGCACGTGTGGAATAATAAACGGTAAAATGTATTCCTAGTCTGGCCTCTAAGACTAGCTCAAGTGTTGCATGATGGTTCTGTTTTCCTGATCATGGGCATGTCTATGCCAGCAACTTTGAGGGCACAGTGTTAGAAGAACATTTGTGTTGAATCGACCCGAATTGATGTTATGCTATGAGTTACATTCGTCACAAGTTAATGGTTAACGTTTGCATGATTCCTTAGACCATGAGAGTATCGAGTTTCTTCATGCTTGATTCATGAACTTTGGGGTTTGTTAAACATCATCCGTAACTGGATGGCTATTACGGCGGCTTACGGGTTCATGGGAAAGTATGTTAAGTAACTTGATAGCTCAAGATTGGGATTTGCTCCTCCGACGATGGAGAGATATCTCTAGGCCCTCTCGGTGTTACGGTATCCATCATCGTCTGGCCAGACACTTTGTGATTTGATCACGGGGATGCCGGAACACGGTAACGAGAAAAGAGAACAATACCGGTAACGAGGTAACTAGCATAGTGGACAATTTGTTGATCCACGGGAATGCCAACATGTCTCACCTCGGGTATTTTTAACATATCGCGAAGCAACAGGAATAGCACACGGCAACTGGAGGTTCACTCGAATATTTATTCGTGTGGGTATAGGGGTCAATATGGGTGTCCACGGCTCCGATGCTGATCATTGATCGGAAAGTGTTCTGGTCATGTCTATACTTCACCGAACCTATAGGGTCACACGCTTAAGGGTCGTCTATCTGCTGAATACTAGACAAGGAGTCCGAGAGAAAGTCACTGGAGAAGTTTCAGAGACAACGGAAAAGTTCCGGAGAGAACACCGAAAAAGTTTCGGTAAAACCAAAAAGTTGTTTCGGATAAAACCATTGATCCAAAAAGGTTTGGGCAAGCACCGGGAATGTTTTGGAGGTTGCCAGATTGCTCTGGTAATTTCTGGAATTTTTCTGGAGAAAAAACCGAAAAAAAGTTTTGGAGCTGCTGGAGTTGTTTACCGGGTAAACAAAGATGGTTTTAAATTAAACCACCATACTGGAAATGTTCCAGAGCACGTCCAGATAATTTTAGAGGGTGCCGGAAATGTTCTGGGACCTTCTGGAATTTTTCAGAAATAATAGTCGCGGAAAACATCTTGTCCCAGCGTGAGGGGACAAGATCCCACGGATCGTGGGGGCTGTTTTTGGGGGTGCCCCCTTTAGGGGGCAGCCCCTTGTGGCTGGACAAAATGTTGGGGGGGCCCCCCATGGTGGGAGGGCAGCCCCCACAAATGATGGAGAGTGTTGGGAGGAAGGTGGGGCCCCATGGGGGAACACCATGGACAAGGGAACATGTTTTCTCCATGTTTGGTGGGAACATGTTTTCCTTGTTTGGTGGGTGCATGTTTAGTGGGCTGAATTTCAGCCCCCCCTCACCCCTTCCACCACTATATAAGGAGGAGGAGAGGGGCTCTCCAACACCACTCCAACTCTCTCACACAAGCCATGCATGATCTGGCATTCTCTCTCCCTCCCACGAAATAGTTTCGTAGTGCCGAAAGGCTGTCTGGGTTCCGGTGGGAACTAGTTCTGGATGGCGAACCCCTGCCGGATAGATGACACCGTATGTGTGCAACTCTGTAGAGAGGTCGTAGTTTCGATCTTAGTGCCCGTGGGGCTGTTCGTGAGTGCCTCCCGAAGGGCTGTCCAAGTGACGGTCCAAGTTCTGTGAGTCCTCCCGGAGGGCTGTCCGCGACACCGTCCGGGGGACTGTCCGACCGCCTCCCGAAGGGCTGTCCAGGTTGCGGATGAGGGAGTACATCCTCGCGGTTGGGAGGTTGTAAATCCTAGCTGCGGGGATCTGCACCGCCGATCGTCATCGACTCTACTTCCGCTGCGCTACGAGTTGGTAACGATTATGATCAAACCTTGTATACAGTCTCCATAGTGGTCCTGGGCTGGTGCGTAGGTCGAAAAAAATTTGTTTTCTGCTGCGTTCCCCTACAGTGGCATCATGAGCCGTGCTATGCGTAGATGCAGGTTGCGATCTAGAATACATGGAGATGTATGGGTGTTGCACAATATAATTTGGTAGTAGATGAGTTATATTACTGAAAATTATTTGTGCGGGTAGCAGATGAAATCTGTTACCCGATGTTCTTGTTGCTTCCCTCGAATTTGCGTAGTCCTGATCTTGACAGCATTGTGGAATCTGACAAAGTTCTGGCAATCCGCGATCCTTTCATGCTGCTCCTGAGTATGCTAATTGACAGATCAACAAAGTGCTAACAGTTCTTTGGGTTCCACTTTAGTCAATGAAAGATGGATGTTTCGCAGATGAAAGGGCAATGCAGATATGATCTGCACGGGGGTCATGCATATGACGAAGTTCAGTATGGGGCTCGAGATTTTATTATCTCGTGTTTCATACACCCCGCGAAGTTAATCTAGCGACTTGAATTATCATACTTGATGATGGACATTGGTAGCTTCGATTTGTTTCGAAACCTTAGAAGCCACGTAAAACAAGTTTTTGCATGAACCGATTAGAGGCGTCTAACTTGGTTTTGCAGGATGGTTTGCATGTGCATTTGATGTGGTATAGCAGTGCTCATAATAAATTGATTATGTATGAGATGTTTATATGATGTAAATTGATTAACATGACTTGTGTGTCATGATTTGGCATGATGGCTGGAGCCATATGATTGCACTTTAAATGACCTGCGTGTCGACCTTGTGTAATGCATTATTTTATTAGCTATAGAGATAGCAATATTATCTGGTGCATCGACAAGGTGGTGGCAATCTTCGTGAAGGTGAACACCGACGCGAATGCCGAAGACGAAGAAATACAAGACTTCTCCGTCAGAAAGGGCTATACCATATCATGCTATTATGAATTGCCTGAGATGTTTATCCCTTATGATGCACCCTTCTTGATTGCGCAGTAGTCGCTTTTTATTAGGGTGATCTCTCACAAAAATATCAAGTAGTTAGTGTTCTCCCAAGTGTAGCACCGTCACGGCATCTTTCCTTTCGGGGTATCACATGGATGCATGGGTATGAACGATTGTACGGGTGTGAGGCGGGTGAGTTGAGACCTCGCAGCGTGATCACTTGGTTGTCTTGACGTTCAGGCATGAAAGTCATGAGCTCGGAACACACGCATCGAAAGATGAACAAGAGTCACATAGAGATGTGATTGGCAAGTTGGCCTACCGATTGCAATTCTCGTCACTTGAGATGGATGCATCCTTGGCGTTGAATTGTAATATGGATCTTGAATTGCTCACAATCAATTATGAGAGATATTGATTTGAGTGGGAGCGCACTTTAGAATTAACTCGTTTTAATTCTTAGTGTAATTAATTTTGAACATTGTCCAAGTGTGATTTGCATAATAATTGTAGAATCATGGCTCGCGTTTCCTCCTTCCCTGTTAAAATTGAATAACTGTTAAATATCTGGTTAAATCTTTACGGTTGGTAACATAATGTGAGGATTGTCCTCAAGAGTGCCGAGAAGGACTTTGTCCTATTGCATACTTTCAGTATTCTCTCGCTTAAGCTATGGATCATGTGACTCTCGTCCTTCGATCCAAAAGCTAGAATTCCGTTTCAGTCAAGTGCAATATGTTTGCTTCCATGAGACCCGAACATCAAAAGTTTGGATAGTTATGTATTCATGGAATCTGAAAATCATTTTCAGAGACAGACAAAGGCTAAAAGGTATGAGATATCCAAAGCAATGTTTGTTTACAAACTATTAGTAAAGGAGTTTGCTATGCATTAGACTGATAAGAGAGGGATCCAGAAGAACGCCTGTCATATGATGAAAGGTGAATAAACAACAACTTAAAGAGAAAGGAAGTGTCCGAAGGGTGTTAGTGAAACTTTCACGCCTAGGAAGTCCGGGGCTAACGCCACTCTTAAGTTGGGTGCTTCTTCTGGAAGTAGGAGAAATGTTAAAAGTTAAACTGTTAGAAGTATAAAGGCAATAAGAAAGAAGACTGGAATATCCAGCTCATGTATGAATGTCATACAAGTTTTTGATGTATAGAAGGCTGGTCAAAGATATAGTTCTTGGGAATTATGATTAAATTGTTAATCACTGATTCTTGGGTATTGTGAGACAATCACAAAGATACCCGCTCGATTGCATTCTGTTGCAACTCGATGTAAGAACTACTATGGCCTAAAAGACTAGCCAAGAATGAGGTTTTGATACACGCTGGGAACATAGTAATAGTTACTATACCTTCCATCGGTGTATTCCCTATGTATTTACTTTCATAATTCATTTTAGAGTTTCACACTCTAGCCCTTTGCATAAGGTATCTTGCAAGAAGGTTGTTCGTAAGAGAACTTTTGATGTTCGGTGTTATGAATAACATAAGGGCCATACTTTCATTATCAATGAGATGTATGTTATGAATATTGATAATAATATATTACCTCTGGATTTACATTCATAATTCATTTTAGAGTTTTACACTCTAGCCCCTTGCACAATGTTGTTGCAAAAAGGTTGTTCATAAAAGAACAATTGTTGTTCAGTATTATGAATAACATGAAGGGCCATACTTCCATCATCGATGGGACGTATGTTATGAATATTGATGGTAATATGATACATCCATAACACTGACGCTAAATGTCGTAAGACTAAAAGAATACCACACAAGTGTGGCACTGCATTTGGTCACATTGGAGAAACCCGCATGGAAAATTCCATTATGATGGATTTTTAAGTCGTTTGATTTTGAATCATCTGACACTTGCAACTTTCCTCCAAAAGGTGAAGTGACTGAAATACCGTTCACAGGCCATAAGGAACGAGCAAAGAACTTATTGGTGATCATACATTTTGATGTATGTAGTCTGATAAATGTTGTTGCAAATAGTGGATTTGTCTACCTTCAAAAATGACTCAAGTAGATATATGGATATTTACTTGATGAGACGTAAGTCTGGATATTTTGAAATCATTCAAAAGGTTTTCAAATATGAAGTAGAAGTTATTGTAACAAGAAAATTATGTTTCTACAATTCGATTGCAGAAAGGAATATTTGAGTTACAAGTTTAGCGAATGTCTGATGAGTTGTGAAAGGGGTTTCATAACTTGCACCTCCCGGAACACCACTGCAAGTGGAAAGTCCGTGAAGATGTAATCGAACCATTTATGACATGGTAAGATCAAAGATGACATAAATATATTTGCCATTATCCCTTTTAAAAGAGTGATGCTTTAGAGACTACGGCTTTTACACTGAAAAGAGCTCCATCGGGTCTGTTGAAATGACACCATGGTATGGTACGCCCAACCATGTTATATCTTTTCTTAACATTTGGAATATGGGGCTTGTGTAAAAGGTTACAAACCTATTCCAAATCAGACAAGTGCTACTTTGTAGGTTATCCCAAATTGTTGGGTATTCCTCCCTCACTATGCCGAGGCAAATAGGTTTGCCACAAAGGACGGTATGCTTTTTGAAGAAAATGGTTCTTTCAAAAAGGTGAGTGGGAGAATAGTGCAACTCGACGAGATAAACAGTATCTTCGTCATCAAGTCAAAGGAAAGAGACCTTGGAAGAAATTCCAGAGTTTCCTACTGCGACTGATACGGAAGTCTCTACAATAAAATGTATGGACTTCAGTCAAACTTGCAGCTGAACCACGTAGGCAAGGCTCGTGCAAACCTCTTAGTTGCGCAGACGAGATATTGTTGTTGGACAACAGTATACCTATGATACACAAGGAAGCGTTGATGGACCCTGACTCCGGAATTGGCTAAATGCCAATACAATCCGAGATAGTTCCCATATAAGTGATTCAAGATTGAAACCTTGATACACCTTTCGGAAGACCTAGAGTCTAACGAATATTTATGGAATTAAAAACTGATACGGATAAAAATGTTTATCCATAAAGCTCGAATTGTTGCAATATACAAGTTCAAGGAGTTGACTACGATGAGGTTGTTTCACCGTAGCGATGCTTAAAGTCAGTTCGGGTTGAACTAGCAATTAATACATATTTCAATCATGAGATATGAAACATGGATGAAAATAGGATTTCCATATGATGGAAATAAAACCAAGGACTTGCATGTGTTACAGTCCAAGGTATTTTGTCAGTCCAAAGGATGCTAGTAAGTATGCAAACTTTAGAGTTCCAGCAATGGACAGAAGAGAGCAAAAGGGAGTTGGAATCTTTGTGTTTTGATGAAATGGTCAAAAGGGTTTTGACTTCATCAATGGGTAACGAAGATGCTTATGATTCAAGAAAGTAAGTGGGAGCATAATAATATTTCTAAAAACGTTGTGTGCTTGACACATTGTTAATTGGAAATAAATTTCTTGACATGAATTAGGACCTCATTTGAAAATAGTTTTTCGATGAAGTGCTTGGGCTAAATAGCCTTTATTTTAGGCATGATGATCTATGGAGATAGATTTACCTAATGGGGCTGAGCAAAGATACATATTGACAAAATGCTAAAACCTTTTAGCATTAAAAACGTTAAGGAGTGATTCTTGCCAAAGTCACATGGAAAGAGTTTTTGCAAGACTCGGTGTCCCAAAACACTGATGAGCAAAATACATGATGGAGATTCCACACACTCTTGTGTTTGGATTAATCATGTATTCCATGGTATGTAAAACAACCAGATATGTCCAATACTCCAAAGATGTTGCGAGTATAGATACCAAAGTGATCAAAAGTACTGATCATGGGACAACAGTGAAAAAGGGTCATTGAGTACTATAGTAGCACTGATGACATGTTTTCTCGCAAGTGGAGATCATGAAGAGTTCGTTGTAAAAGGTTACATCGATACAGTCTTCATCATTTCTCCATGCGATTTTCAATTTATATTGAGGGTTTTTGTGTAACACACAATATGGTGGCACAGTTAGTTGGAATTTGTTCCAAACAAGTTACTGTGGCGAATTCTATAACAGAGGCAAAGTATGTTGCCGCTTTTAAAGCGACAAAGAAGATGTTGAATCATATAGTTCATTCATGAACTTAGTATGGTTCCAAGATGACTTTTGTCAATGGGACACTACTGCAAGTAGTTGCTCCATAACTCAGTCTGAGGAATCCAGGTTCGACCTGTGATTCGCATACATACCAAGCCAAGTCCACACAAAATATGAATTTTGTAAAAGCGTGAAAACGCAAGGATATGCAAAGATACACATGGAGCTGAAGTCGTCAGATCCGTTGGACATTCAGGCTATACCACAAGCGAAGCATATTTACACCGGTGTGCCACAGGTGTAAAGTGCATTAGCATTAACTAGATTATTGACTCTAGTGCAAGTGGGAGTCTGTAGGAGATATGCCCTAGAGGCAATAATAAATGTTATTAATTATCTCCCTGTTCATAATTAGGTTTATGTTCCATGCTATAACTGCTATGGTTCTCGAGTCTGCAAATAAAACGAGGCTCGGAGGAAGACTCATATGCACGTGTGGAATAATAAACGGTAAAATGTATTCCTAGTCTGGCCTCTAAGACTAGCTCAAGTGTTGCATGATGGTTCTGTTTTCCTGATCATGGGCATGTCTATGCCAGCAACTTTGAGGGCACAGTGTTAGAAGAACATTTGTGTTGAATCGACCTGAATTGATGTTATGCTATGAGTTACATTCGTCACAAGTTAATGGTTAATAACACAGAGATGGTTAACGTTTGCATGATTCCTTAGACCATGAGAGTATCGAGTTTCTTCTTGCTTGATTCATGAACTTTGGGGTTTGTTAAACGTCATCCGTAACTGGATGGCTATTACGGCGGCTTACGGGTTCATGGGAAAGTATGTTAAGTAACTTGATAGCTCAAGATTGGGATTTGCTCCTCCGACGATGGAGAGATATCTCTGGGCCCTCTCGGTGTTACGGTATCCATCATCGTCTGGCCAGACACTTTGTGATTTGATCATGGGGATGCCGGAACACGGTAACGAGAAAAGAGAACAATACCGGTAACGAGCTAACTAGCATAGTGGACAATTTGTTGATCCACGGGAATGCCAACATGTCTCACCTCGGGTATTTTTAACATATCGCGAAGCAACAGGAATAGCACACGGCAACTGGAGGTTCACTCGAATATTTATTCGTGTGGGTATAGGGGTCAATATGGGTGTCCACGGCTCCGATGCTGATCATTGATCGGAAAGTGTTCCGGTCATGTCTATATTTCACCGAACCTATAGGGTCACACGCTTAAGGGTCGTCTATCTGCTGAATACTAGACAAGGAGTCCGAGAGAAAGTCACTGGAGAAGTTTCAGAGACAACGGAAAAGTTCCGGAGAGAACACCGAAAAAGTTTCGGTAAAACCGAAAAGTTGTTTCGGATAAAACCATTGATCTAAAAAGGTTTTGGCAAGCACCGGGAATGTTTTGGAGGTTGCCAGATTGGTCTGAGAATTTCTGGAATTTTTCTGGAGAAAAAACCGAAAAAAAAGTTTCGGAGCTGCCGGAGTTGTTTACCGGGTAAACAAAGATGGTTTTAAATTAAACCACCATACTGGAAATGTTCCAGAGCACGTCCAGATAATTTTAGAGGGTGCCGGAAATGTTCTGGGACCTTCTGAAATTTTTCAGAAATAATAGTCGTGGAAAACATCTTGTCCCAGCGTGAGGGGACAAGATCCCACGGATCGTGGAGGCTGTTTTTGGGGGCGCCCCCTTTAGGGGGCAGCCCCTTGTGGCTGGACAAAATGTTGGGGGGGGGCCCATGGTGGGGGGGCAGCCCCCACAAATGGTGGAGAGTGTTGGGAGGAAGGTGGGGCCCCATGGGGGAACACCATGGACAAGGGAACATGTTTTCTCCATGTTTGGTGGGAACATGTTTTCCTTGTTTGGTGGGTGCATGTTTAGTGGGCTGAATTTCAGCCCCCCCTCACCCCTTCCACCACTATATAAGGAGGAGGAGAGGTGCTCTCCAACACCACTCCAACTCTCTCACACAAGCCATGCATGATCTAGCATTCTCTCTCCCTCCCACGAAATAGTTTCGTAGTGCCGAAAGGCTGTCTGGGTTCCGGTGGGAACTAGTTCTGGACGGCGAAGCCTTGCCGGATAGATGACACTGTATGTGTGCAACTCTGTAGAGAGGTCGTAGTTTCGATCTTAGTGCCCGTGGGGCTGTTCGTGAGTGCCTCCCGAAGGGTTGTCCAAGTGACGGTCCAAGTTCTGTGAGTCCTCCCGGAGGGCTGTCCGCGACACCATCCGGGGGACTGTCCGACCGCCTCCCGGAGGGCTGTCCAGGTTGCGGATGAGGGAGTACATCCTCGCGGTTGGGAGGTTGTAAATCCTAGCTGCGGGGATCTGCACCGCCGATCGTCATCGACTCTACTTCCGCTGTGCTACGAGTCGGTAACGATTATGATCAAACCTTGTATGCAGTCTCCATAGTGGTCCTGGGCTGGTGCGTAGGTCGGAAAATTTTTGTTTTCTGCTGCGTTCCCCTACAGTTTTTATCTAGGAGGTATATGAACCAGAAATTCCACCCGACCCTCTTGTCGAGAGGTTAAATTTAGTTGATAAAGAAAACAATTACTTGAAGAAAAAATTGAAAAGAATTGAGGAGGAGAAGATGGAATTGGAGTTGCATGTTGCGGATGTCGTCGATGATCACAAGATCAAGATGGATGCAATGTGCTTGAAGATTAGAAAGATTACAAAATATGCCATTCATACTGAGGCTTGGTATCATTTTGCCGTTGGATCAATTGTTACCTTAGTTGCGATTATGATCGCATTTGTTGTTGCATTGAAATGTTTTACATAGTTTCAATGTATGTTTTAATTAGATGCTCTAGAGAGCTATATGTTGTTCATTGAGAACTATGTATGAACTTTATGTATTTATTTTTTTCAGTAATAACATTTGATCACTACTGTACTTTGGTTTTAATGTGATGATGAACTTGTATTAATTTGGTCACTTCTCTATTCATGATGTTGTGTAATGGTTTTTGATACACTGAATTATATAATGCACGCAAATGAACCGGCATTGGATGTACGGTGACAGACGCACCTCCGAGTACATTGAGGGCCTGCATAATTTTCTCGAAGTGGCTGAGGCAAACAAGCAGAATGGTTTTATGTATTGTCCATGCCCTATCTGTGGGAATACGAAGGATTACTCTGACTCGAAAACCCTTCACATCCACCTGCTTGAGAAGGGTTTCATGCCACACTATAATGTTTGGACCAAGCACGGAGAAAGAGGGGTTATGATGGAAGACAACGAAGAAGAAGAGGATGATGACAACTATCCGCCCCCTGAATACGGTGATACTGCAACGGGGGAAGCTGAAGATCAAGAGGAACCAGACGATGTGCCCGATGATGATCTTCGTCGGGTCATTGTTGATGCAAAGAGACAATGCCAAAGTGAAAGGGAGAAGTTGAAGTTCGATCGCATGTTAGAGGATCACAAAAAAGGGTTGTACCCAAATTGCGAAGATGAAAACACAAAGCTCGGTACCACACTGGAATTGCTGCAATGGAAGGTAGACAATGGTGTATATGACAACGGATTTGGGAAGCTACTGAAAATAATGAAGAAGAAGCTTCCAAAGGATAACGAATTGCCCGATAGTACATACGAAGCAAAGAAGGTTCTATGCCCTCTAGGATTGGAGGTGCAGAAGATACATGCATGCCCTAATGACTGCATCCTCTACCGTGGTGAGTACGAGGATTTGAACGCATGCTCGGTATGCGGTGCATTGCGGTATAAGATCAGACGAGATGACCCTGGTGATGTTGAGAGCGAGCGCCCCAGGAAGAGGGTTCCTGCCAAGGTGATGTGGTATGCTCCTATAATACCATGGTTGAAACGTCTATTCATAAACAAAGAGCATGCCAAGTTGATGCGATGGCACAAAGAGGACCGTAAGAAAGACGGGAAGTTGAGAGCACCCGCTGACGGGTCGCAGTGGAAAAAAATCGAGAGAAGGTGGGGGGACTTTGCAGGTGACGTAAGGAACGTATGGTTTGGTTTAAGCGCATATGGCATTAATCCTTTTGGGGAGCAGAGCAGCAATCATAGCACCTGGCCCGTGACTCTATGTATCTATAACCTTCCTCCTTGGTTGTGCATGAAGCGGAAGTTCATTATGATGCCAGTGCTCATCCAAGGCCCTAAGCAACCTGGCAACGACATTGATGTGTACCTAAGGCCATTAGTTGAAGAACTTTTACAGCTGTGGAATGGAAAAGGTGTACGTGTGTGGGATGAGCACAACCAGGAGGAATTTGACCTACATGCATTATTGTTTGTAACCATCAATGATTGGCCTGCTCTCAGTAACCTTTCAGGACAGACAAACAAGGGATACCACGCATGCACGCACTGTTTAGATGACACCGAAAGTATATATTTGGACAAATGCAGGAAGAATGCGTACCTGGGACATCGTCGATTTCTTTCGACCAACCATCAATGTCGAAAGAAAGGCAAGCATTTCAAAGGTGAGGCGGATCACCGGAAGAAGCCCGCCCTCCGTACTGGTGATCACATACTTGATATGGTCAATGATTTACAAGTAATCTTTGGAAAGGATCCTGGCAGACTATCTTTTCCGAATGACGCTGAGGGACGCGCACCCATGTGGAAGAAGAAATATATATTTTGGGACCTACCCTATTGGAAAGACCTAGAGGTCTGCTCTGCAATCGACGTGATGCACGTGACAACGAATCTTTGTGTGAACCTGCTAGGCTTCTTGGGCGTGTATGGGAAGACAAAAGATACACCGGAGGCACGGAAGGACCAGCAACGTGTGCACGAAAAAGACGGCATGCATCCAAAGCAGTATCAAGGTCCTGCCAGCTACGCTCTTACCAAAGAAGAGAAGGAAATCTTCTTTCAATGCCTGCTCAGTATGAAGGTCCCATCTGGCTTCTTGTCCAATATAAAGGGAATAATAAATATGGCAGAGAAAAAGTTCCAGAACCTAAAGTCTCATGACTGCCACGTGATTATGACACAACTGCTTCCGGTTGCATTGAGGGGGCTTCTACCGGAAAACGTTTGATTAGCCATTGTGAAGCTATGTGCATTCCTCAATGCAATCTCTCAGAAGGTAATCGATCCAGAAATCCTACCAAGGTTAAAGAATGATTTGGTGCAATGTCTTGTCAGTTTCGAGCTGGTGTTCCCACCATCCTTCTTCAATATCATGACGCACGTCCTAGTTCATCTAGTCGATGAGATTGCCATTCTGGGCCCTGTATTTCTACACAATATGTTCCCCTTTGAGAGGTTCATGGGAGTCTTAAAGAAATATGTTCGTAACCATGCTAGGCCAGAAGGAAGCATCTCCACGGGCCATCAAACAGAGGAGGTCATTGGGTTTTGTGTTGACTTCATTCCTGACCTTAAGCCGATTGGTCTCCCTCAATCATAGTATGAGGGGAGACTGACTGGAAAAGGCACGCTAGGAGCGGACTCAATAATATGTAGGGACGGGCATTCTTGGGCTCAAACACACTACACAGTTCTACAGAATTCAACCTTGGTGACCCCGTATGTCAATGAACACAAGAATATTCTGCGCTCCAAACACCCGGAGCAGTGTGACGACTGGATTACATGTGAACACATCAGGACTTTCAGCAGTTGGTTGCAAACACATCTCATGGGTAACACCACTGTTGCAGATGAGTTGTACTCATTGGCCTGGGGACCATCTTCGACTGTATTGACTTACAAAGGGTACGAGATAAATGGGAATACATTTTACACGATCGCCCAAGATCAAAAGAGCACCAACCAAAACAGTGGTGTCCTCTTTGATGCAGCAACCAACAGGGGAAAGGACACATATTATGGTTACATAGTGGACATATGGGAACTTGACTATGGACATGATTTTAAGGTCCCTTTGTTTCGGTGCAAATGGGTCAATCTGTCAGGAGGCGGGGTACATGTAGACCCGCGGTACGGAATGACAACAGTGGATCTGAACAATCTTGGGTACACAGACGAACCATTCGTCCTAGCCAATGATGTGGCACATGTTTTCTATGTGAAGGACATGTCTACCAAACCGAGAAAAAGAAAAGATAAGGAAGCGAATACATCATACGATGAGCCAAAGCGCCACATAGTTCTTTCCGGGAAAAGAGACATCGTGGGAGCGGGCAAGACAGACATGTCTGAAGATTATGAAAAGTTTCATGAAATTTCTCCCTTCAAAGTCAAGGCTGACCCAAGCACCCTGTTAAACGATGAAGATTATCCATGGTTACGGCGCAATAAGCAAGGGACACACGCGAAGAAAAAGTGAAGACTTTCTCTCCACAACTATTCTGATGATGGCTTTGATCTAGAATATCACTACAGTTACATGTCAAGAAATGAAATGCCTTTTGTAACAGATGAGTTTTCGTCCGAAACCCTGATACTTCGAAAGAGATTGGCCATTTTGTACACGAAGTGCATCCAGTTTTTGCCGTAACCCTCTCAATTTTTTAGCACATGCTATGTGGGTGAAATGATGATACCATGCCAACTTCCAATGTTTTTAGAGTTCAATTGTAGTGCTTTTCAATTTCAGGGTCATTTAGCTAAAAAATCAGTAAATGGATGAAAAATAGCAAATGAAGTCAGAAAGGGTTGAAAATTGATGATGTGGCTTTGAATGGTGCATGTTGAACGCACAAAAAGTCTGGAGTTGAAATAAGTTTAAAAATGAAATGCCTTTGTGACAGATGAGTTTTCGTCCGAAACCCCGATACTTCGAAAGAGATTGTCCATTTTGTCCACGAAGTGCATCCATTTTTTTCCGTAACCCTCTCAACTTTGTAGCACATGCTATGTGGGTGAAATGATGATACCATGACAACTTTCAACCTTTCCAGAGTTCATTTGTAGTGCTTTTCAATTGCAGGGTCATTTAGCTCAAATAAATCATTAAAAGCATGAAAAATAGCAAATGAAGTCACAAAAGGGTTGAAAATTGATGATGTGGCTTTGAATGGTGCATTTTGAACACACAAAAAGTCTGGAGTTAAAATAAGTTAAAAAAACGAAATCCCTTTGTAGTAGATGAGTTTTTCGTCCGAAACCCTGATACTTCGAAAGAGATTGTCCAGTTTGTACACGAAGTGCATCCAGTTTTTCCCGTAACCCTCTCAACTTTTTAGCACATGCTATGTGGGTGAAATGATGATACCATGCCAACTTTCAACCTTTTCGGAGTTCATTTGTAGTGCTTTTCAATTTTAGGGTCATTTAGCTAAAAAAATCAGTAAATGCATGAAAAATAGCAAATGAAGTCAGAAAGGGTTGAAAATTGATGATGTGGCTTTGAATGGTACATGTTGAACGCACAAAAAGTCTGGAGTTGAAATAAGTTAAAAAAATGAAATGCCTTTGTAACAAATGAGTTTTCGTCTGAAACCCCGATACTTCGAAAGAGATTGTTCATTTTGTACATGAAGTGCATCCAGTTTTTGCAGTAACCCTCTCAACTTTGTAGCACATGCTATGTGGGTGAAATGATGATACCATGCCAACTTTCAACCTTTTCAGAGTTCATTTGTAGTGCTTTTCAATTTCAGGGTCATTTAGCTCAAAATAAATCATTAAATGCATGAAAAATAGCAAATGAAGTCACAAAAGGGTTCAAAATTGATGATGTGACTTTGAATGGTGCATTTTAAACACACAAAAAGTCTGGAGTTAAAATAAGTTAAAAAACGAAATCCCTTTGTAGTAAATGAGTTTTTCGTCTGAAACCCTGATACTTCGAAAGAGATTGTTCAGTTTTGTACACGAAGTGCATCCAGTTTTTCCCGTAACCCTCTCAACTCTTTAGCACATGCTATGTGGGTGAAATTATGATACCATGCCAACTTTCAACCTTTTCAGAGTTCATTTGTAGTGCGTTTCAGTTTCAGGGTCATTTAGCTCAAAGAATGAACTAATAGCAAAAAGAATGAACTAAGAAGCTTTTATAAAACTCTAATAGCAAAAAAAATGAACTAAAAAGCTTTTATAAAACTCTAATAGCAAAAAGAATGAACAAAAAATAATCAATTAAATATAATATTCTTCAATAGCAAAAATAATCAACTAAAAAGAATAAAATAATATTAACTAAAATTATCAAAGTATTTATTTGTTAAAAACTTTAATAGTAAAAAGAATTTTCATAAATTATTTTTTGTTACAAACTTTAATAGAAAACAAAAAAGCTTTTATAAAACTATAATAGCAAAAGGAATCAACTAAAAAGAATCAATAAAAAATAAAACTAAAATTATGCAAACTAAAATTATATAAAATTTATGCAACTAAAATTATATAACTAAAAATAACATATGCAAAAAATAATATTAAATTTTTTAAAACATAACATATGCAAAAAATATTAAAAAAAGGCCCACCTACTAGCCACCACGGCCTGCATACGACTAGAAACCCTAGAAATGGGCCAGGATGCAGGCCCACGGTGCTAGCAGGCCCAACAAGGCGTCAAATAGGCATGTACTGCCTGCAGTAGAGAGGAGCTAGAGAGGGTAGCGGCAGCAGCGCTTATAAACCACTCCGAGCCCCTCTCAACTAGCGAGGTGGGACTAAACTTATGGATGCGGCAGCACAACCCTTTAGTCCCGGTTGGTGGCTCCAACCGAGACTAAACCCTTTGCTTCCCGCCCTTTCGGCTACTGAAAAGGAGCTTTAGTCCCGGTTGGTGGCTAGGACCGGGACTAAAGGGGCCTTTAGTCCCGGTCCTAGCCACCAACCGGGACTAAAGGGTGGGGTATATAACCAAACACTTAGGATTTTTTTTCCTCCAATTTCTCACATTCTCCCCCGACGATAAACGCCCTGCACCCCGACGCCGCCAGGCTGCTCCGCCCGCTCCTCGTCGCCATCGCCGTCGCCGTCCCTGCCCCGACGCCGGCCGCTGCTCCCAGCCCCGACGCCGTCCCCCGCTCCCCTCGCCGTGCCCTGCCTCCTCGTCGTCGTCGCCGCGCCCCTGCCTCATCGCCGTCGCCGCGCCCCTGCCCCGACAACGCCGTCGCCGCGCCCTTGCCCCGACGTCGCCGTCGCCGTCGCCGTCGCCGCGCCCTGCCTCCTCGTCGCCGCCCCCAGTGAGCTCACCGCCCCTGCCTGAACATCAAATTTTTTTGTAGTATATATAGATGATATGATGATGATGATATATAGATGATTTTCATTATGGTGATATATAGATTATTTTTTCTGTTGTAATTTTGTTAGATAATTTTTTTCCTGTTTTATATATAGATGATATGATGATGATGATGATGATATATAGATGATTTTCATTATGGTGATATATAGATTATTTTCATTATGGTGATATATAGATTATTTTTTTCTTCAGAATTTTTCTGTAGATGATATGATAATGATGATTTTTAGATGATGATGATGATATATAGATGTTCTTTGATTGTGATGATAGATGATGATTTTTCTGTAGTAACTTGGTCAGTTTTTTGTCTTTAGAATTTATTTAGAGTTCATTTGATGTTCATTGTGATGTATGAAGACTTGGTCATTTTTTTTCTGTAGCTCCTCGTCGCCGCCCCCGACGCCGTCCCTGTCGTGACGCCGAGCCCCTGACGCCGGCCGCCGCTCCCTGCCCCGACGCCGAGCCCCCGACGCCGGCCGCAGCTCCCTGCCCCGACGCCGAGCCCCCGATGCCGGCCGCCGCTCCCTGCCCCGACGCCGAGCCCGCCGATCTTTAGCTCATGTGAACATATTCCCATTGGTTTTTTTTGTTCATAGAAATTAGTGCGAAATTTTTGTTCATACAAATTTTTTATAGAGTTGGTTAAAATTTACTAAGGTTTATTATGGAGAAAGGGAGTAAGAACTCATATATTCAAAATTTATTCCCGGTCCGCTCGCCCGACCAACTCTCGAGGCCACCCAAACCCTAGAAGAAAGAGCGTTGTCGATCTCCTTCGCCCTCCCACCCCTACCCGTTTGTCGAAGGTGGCGGGTGGGGTCTTATATATAACGCTACAACAATAATATCGATTTATTCGGTAGGCGGCATAGGTCAATGGGGTAGAATGGATAGTTCGATCTCTTGCATAGCGATTGTCGTAACTCTCTCGGGAATTCAACATATCCCCGATAACTTCTACATGAGGGGGGGGTCCGCAAAGTATCCTTGACGACCACTAATCCATCTCTCATGTTTGTATATCCCCATGTTTGCCCCTAATCCATCTCTCATGTTTGTATATTGCCATGTTGTAATATTTGCAGAAACTATGAACAAAGACTTAGAACAAGAAGAGTTGTTGGGGGATATAATCCGCGACGGAGGTGATCCCTTGTCGTTTCTCAACGACACCGATGGTCAGGAAGGAGAGGATGATCGCTCCGGTGATCCAACAATGGAGGAGGAAGGAGATCATGACAGCTCCGGTGACCGAATGGCGGAGGAAGAAGATCATGATCACGGCTCCGGTGACCGAACGGAGGAGGGAGCCTTAATTGTTGCAAAGTCCGGCGAGGTATATATATATATATTAATTAAGCTTGTGCTGACTTGATGCATTAATTATTTTGTATCTACATATATTAACGCTTCTTTCTTCTTTTAGCCCTCCGGATCGAGCCAAACTTCCGTAAGGAGACGAGGCCCGAAGAAAAGGTTGCGCCAGGATGAAAGGTTCACGATCACAGAAGTCGCGAAAGATGGCCAACCGATTGCTCCCAAGCGGACCAAGGACGCATTTGTACATCAGTGCGGAGTAGTTGTTAGGGACAGCGTCCCGATCAGCGTCCAAGAATGGAATCAGAATAAGGACCCTGAAGTTTCTTATGTCCAGGATAGACTGAAAGATGATCTTTGGACCTTGCTGATGACAAATTTCAGCCTACCACCAGAGGAGGATCCGAATAACCCAGTTACAGAGCGAAAGGTCAAGGCGTTTGCTCTTAAGAAGATGGCAGAACTAGTCAGGAACTGGAAGAAACATTTGAACACAAAGTTTGTCGAGAAAGACGGGACTCCAGAATTCATCGGTCAATATGAGAAGATAAGAGATCACTGGCCCGCATTTGTGGCCTACAAGAAATCGGACAAGGGTAAGCAAAGGTCACTGACAAACAAGCAAAATGCTGCAAAGAAGAAGTATCACCATATCACGGGGTCAGGTGGCTACAGCAAAGCCCGGCCGTTGTGGGACAAAGCTGAGCAAGACCTGCTTGCTAAAGGGGTCCAACCAGCGACATTGCACTGGCCAGATCGGTCAAGGACTTGGTTCTTCGGGGTTGGGGGAACTTTGGACCCAGAAACAGGGAAGTGTGTTTGGACGAACGAACAACTTGCAATACCCATCCGGAAGCTTGAGAAAGCAATCAAGGCAGCGCAGGAAGGGGCGTTCATTCCCGACAGAGAGAAGGACGAGCTGACAGAGGCCCTCGGGAATCCTGAACACCCTGGACGAACACGAGGCACATCAGGCTCCGTTCCGTGGGTGCATGGGTTTCCCGACAGCGGTGGTTATAGAAGCCGAGAGAGAAAGAAGAAAGAGGAAGCAACCGAAATGCAGAAGCTCAGTGCAAGATTAGCAAAACTAGAGGAACTTGAGAGCCAGCGAGCTACCGGCCAACCATCTCAACGGCACGAAGATCATTCCTTCGACGCTGCCCCAAAAGCTACCGCTTGGTGAGTATCAATGTTGCTGTTTTTCATTTTACTTTTTAATTTTTACTCCGTTTTTGGTGTTGTATGTCTTTGCTCTTTGTGGCATGAGTGCATGGCTGTGTTACAGAGGCCATGTGTGTACTCATTGCCCTCTTTATCAAAAAATAAAGAATGTGATTGACATTGTCTAGTATTTAACTCAGCATAGAGTTTGATGTCCTAACGGTCCGCTGCTACTGTTTAATGAGCATGTGGCCACTATATGTGTGCTTCCACACAAATGTCATCCTTGGCATCCTCATGAAGGGAAGTCACGGAGGATCGACCATAGCTCAATGAATTTGCAGAAATGGGCGAAAGAGATGCTTAATTTCATTTTTATTTTGGAAACCCAAGCATCACCCTTAAGGTCTCACACACCTTCAATTATTTCTCGTGTATGCCTCCCGCCTGAGCTCCATCGCCGCCCAGACAACGTGTCCGTGAAAAAAATCGGAGGGAGCACCTAGAACGCGACACATGGCGCGCCGTCAAGTGACACACTCTCAACCTATTCTAGGTGATCTTTGAGAAGGCTCCCAACGAACGCTAGTTAATTAGTTGCTCTCGAAATTTTCTGTCTGTGTTGTCTTGGATTACGGGCCTGCGGCCAAAAACAGACATTGGGTCCGCCTAGCCGATCCAAGCGAATAAAAAAATTTAACATCGGAATTGGCTTAGAGTATCTACAGCCGGACTTTGCAAATCCGACCCCTCAAACACTCGCGGACGCGACCGGGCGCGTCCATGGACAGTGACCGATCACGCCTCAAATTAGCCACTCTGCATCCGCCTCTCTCATATTGCAACCCCTAGATCCATACAAAGTATGCAAAAGAAATCCTATGTGCTTAATACTACGTACTACCCTAGCTAATATTCGTCGTCGGAGATGTCCACGACGACGGTGCGGGGCGCTGGCTGGACGGGCGGGTAGGAGGGCTCCGGCTCATCCTCCTCCCGCTCGACCTCGTCCATGTAGGTGAGCATCTCCGCCTCCTCCGTGGCCTGCTGCGCCGCCATCTCCTGCCGGTGACAGCGTCTGGCCTCCGTTGACTCCGACCGGAGGGAATCGAGGATGGCCTGCTGCTCCGCCTGCAGATCGGCGTTGCCAGCGTCCCCCACATCCTCCTCCTCCTCCTCCTCCTCCTCCAACTCCTCCTCTGGATCCACTGCATCCGGAGGTAGCCCCGCGGCAATCTGGACTTCACGCCTAGCCCAGATCTGCTCAAGGAGCTCGAGCCGGTGCTCCGGCGTCAGAAATGGCTCACTCCTCACCCGGCGGCGTGGGGGCATGGCTACTAGGCGGACGGTTGGAGTGAAAAGTGGCGGCGGCGGACAGGAGGAGGAAATTTTGGATGGATGGTAGAGTTTCGATGCCGCCGGTCAACTTAAATAGCTGGGCTAGGCACTACGCGGCCCGCCGGAGCTGCGCCACGCGGCGCCACCGGTCCGACGAAGAAGACGAGCTTCGGACCGCCGGGTTTCAGGGTGTTTTCGGCTGGGACCCCTTCGCTAGTCCGACGGCGGGCGTGCCCGGGCGTCCCCATATCAACCCCATATTTGAGCTGGATATGAAAGGTGCCGGTCAACCCAAACGTTTGAGGCCCGTTTGAAGCGTTCGTCTGGGTCGAAAAATCATGACCGATCAATAACTGGGCGGCCTGTGTGGACGTCTGAGAATGGTTTGGGGTTTGAGTACCGTTCAAGCCCGGTGAGTGGACTAGTATAGTGTCGCTCGTCCGCAGCTCAAACACTGGGCATGTACTGTGCGAAATCAATCGAATAGAAGCCGCCGCATTTCCTAGGGTTAGGGTTCCAGAGCAAAAGCGCCCACCACCGATTCGAAGCTTCGGCGCGGAATTGTAAGTGAATCAGGGGACCGATGGCTGCGTTGTGCTGATCTCCTCCGTCGCCGTCCCGGAGCTCTGTTTTGGTCGAGAGGGAGAAGGGTGGTGTTCGTCCGGCCATCTCACCGCCGCCACCGGCCACCGGCCACCGCCGCGCGGACGAATCGACCTAAGGCCTGAGAGGTGAGCTTTCAAATCTGTGATTTTGATTTTTGTCGTCCCTGCTGCCTCCCGCCCCTTAGGTTGTTCCCCTCGTGTTCCCGCAGCTTCCGGCGCGCACCACCTGTTCGACGGAATGCCTCACACAAGCAGGGCAGAGAAATCGTCAAAGTCCTGCAACGAGGACCGGATCAGCGCCCTGCCGGACGACGTCCTGCACCATGTTCTTGGCTTCCTGCCGGCGGATGAGGCAGTGCACACCAGCCTGCTTGCCAAGCGCTGGCGCTACCTTTGGAAATCCATGCGCCGTCTTCGCATCAACGAAATGGGGAGGTGGGGGGTGAGCACCGGAGGCGTTTTCCTTACTAAGTTTGTGAGCTGCCTGCTGCTCCTCCGAGACCCTGGCTCGACTCTGGATGAGGTCGAGATCAAGTATGATCATCATTTTGAAGACGACCTTACTTGGATATCAACATGGATCCATCATGCTTTGTCATGCCAAACTCAGGTCCTCACTGTCAAGTTCCCTTTGCTGGTGTACGTGCCCCGCTATTTGGATGGCCCTCCTCTGGTCTCCCGGTATTTAAGAAGATTAGAGATTTCTGAAGGGAGGTTGAAGAGCAACTTCCTAAATTTTTCAAGCTGTTCAACACTGGAGGATCTAAAGATAAAAGACTGTGACTTAGATGCTAGTAGCATCCTGTCCCAGTCTGTAAAGCATCTGAGCATCAAGGATTGTTTTTTCAAGGATGATGTCCGGATTAATATTTCTGTCCCAAATCTTGTTTTGCTGCAACTCAAATCATGTGGAGGTAGAACCCCATTTCTCGAAAGCATGTTGTCATTAGAAACCGCAGTTGTCAGTTCTGAAATCTGGTCAGTGGATTACTGTCATAAAGGTTTTTCTGCTGGGGAGTGTTGTGGTACTTGTCTGGATTGCTGTGGTAATGATGGCCTCAAGGGTGGTTGCGTACTTCTTGGAGGTCTGTCTCGTGCTAAAAACTTGGAGTTGATAGCTCATCCGGGAATGGTAAATTTACCCATATTTCCATCTTGATTTTAATGCATGAGTGTTCTGATCTCTACAGTAGTCTCTATCCATCTTTGCATATCAGTTAATGACGAAAATAGTGTAGCTACATGTATTGCCACCGGATGAGCTCTTATGCTTCATGGTGTACATGTTAGAAATTCTATATATGTTTATGCGACTGCACTTTGAGATCTGACCCAATTCTAGTTGAGATAGTCTTGTGATATTGAGAATATATATCCATTAAGTCCGCATGTTCATGATGTGAATTTCCAGATGATATGTTAATATTTCTTTGTAAATGTAGAGAGAGTTGCTAATTATGACATACTGAAATTGCTTGTATACTTCCTCTAAGTATAAATTTTTAATGTTTATCCAAAGGTCCAACACACTTTCAGTACCAGTTCATTGTGGACTTTAAAACTAGATCCTTAAGTGTAACTGTTTTGCACTTTGTTCAGTTTATTTTCAAAAGGGATTTGAGATGGTGCCCTACATTTAGTAAGTTAAAGACATTGTTGCTGAACGAGTGGTGTGTGCAACCTGACCTCCGTGCACTAGTTTGTATGCTTGAACATTCGCCGGTTCTTGAGAATCTGACACTTCAATTGCGTAAGGTATATGTTTTATAAATGGACAGTAGCAGAGTTGATGCAGCGTTAAGTTTTCTTTTAACGCATGATTGATGGATGTTGGTGAAATATTTTTGTCTGCTACAGCAAGAAAAACCCACATGTTCAGTGGAAGTGGAAGAAAATGCTCGTTTGATGGAGAAACCAGCGGCTATTTCAGGATACCTAAAGATTATCAAAGTCAAATGTGAAGAGGTTGATGGCAGAGTTTGCAAAGTTCTGAACTTTTTGAGTACATTTGGCATTGAAATTACTATCCAAAGGACCAAGGGATAGTTGGAGAAAGTGTAAGTTAACTTGTGACTCTCATCTTGGTTATAATACAGTTTAGTTGTATAGGAAGCCTCCATACAATGAGGTTACAAAACACAATCATTATCTATTTTACAGTGAGGGATGTCAATTAATTAACTCCCATGCAAATCAAAGCGTCCAACTCCAATGATATGAGCAAACATGGGTGGCCTTTGGTACGGTGCTGCTATGAAACATGGGTGGACTTCACGTTAGCATATATTATAATAAGTGAAATAGTCATACCAGATGCCGAAAAATGCGAATGGTGGTTGACCACCATGACGGTTGGTATCCTGGCCATCCAGCCTCCTCGTGATTCACATCTACTAGCGCGTATTCTGGTCCGAGCTGGCACCGTAGCCGCGCGTATTCCGGCGAAAAGGAAACCTAGTGGCAGCTATCGAATCTTGTCAGGCCCTCTGCCCAATTCACATGCCGAACAGTGTACCGCATGCTGCCAAAACGGTCGGTCTGTACGTGGACTAATTATTGTCCACATGCAGTAGACAACGGTACTAGTGTTAGGAGAGATAGTTTATGGAATGAGGTTATCATTATTAGAGATTTTTGTTTAGTCACGAATGTTGGTCTTATGAGAGACAGTTCTAAAGTCAACACTCGACAATAAGCACAGCAAAAAAACAAACGTGTTAAACAAAACTACTCCCTCTGTCCCATGATGTAAGACGTTTTTTGACACTAGTATAGTTAGACACTAGTGTAGTGTCAAAAAACATCGACGATAAACACAACAAAAAACAAACGTGTTAATAAAAACTACTCCCTCCATCCCATAGTGTAAAATGTTTTTTGACACTAGTGTAGTGTAAAAAAAAACGTCGACAATAAGCACAACAAAAATCAAACTTGTTAATAGTGTCAAAAAAAGTCTTACATTATTTGACAGAGAGTAGAATATTTCAAAAAAAAAACTAGCATATCGTATAACTATAGCTGATTATCTTTATAAATAATTACTAATTACACTTGCAAAAAAATACTAATTAATTTTGAGTTAATAAAAAATAACAAGACCCTGCAAAATAATACGTAATAAATAACAGGATGTGTACCGTCTGCTGCCAGGATAGTTGCACTGTGGTTGGGTCTACCAGAGGGCAGCATCATGGACACGGTGGATGTAGGACGACTCACTAATCTGTGCTATTTCGAAACGAACATATGGGCCAGACTCCCGGAGCAGATGCAGTCGAGCAGGCCCAGCGCAGCACATGACCAGCCTGCTGTAGTGCCAAACATATAGGCCTACCCTGCCCATAGGCTGTTTACCAGGCCCATGCCAGCTTTCTAGTCTGCCACCGGTGTGACTGATTCCAGATCACGATGCGCGCATGAACGTCTGGGATAACGACCGTCCTGAAGGGCGCCCGCCAAAAGTAATAAGTGAAATAGTAATGCTAGGTGCATGATGGTGAACTATGCCTCCCATTCGCTATAATTCGGGTTCATGTGCAAGCCTCCTTGTCAAGTAACAGAGCAAACTTCTTTCTTCGCACGATTCCCCTTCTAAAGCATCTTTTTTCTTACATATACTTATAAAGGATTCGGTTTCAAGAGTTGGCGAGGAGCTTTTGGGCCACCGATGGATGTACCAGCCAACCATTGAGTTTCCAGAGGCGGCGAGGCGAGAAACTTTGGGCTGTCGATGCATGAGCATTCAGGAATGCAAGGCTTTGAAAAGCTCGCCGCTGTCTTTCTTCAGTGTGAACTCTTATAATTCGCAACTCGAGTCCATTGAGATGTCTAAACTGATTACTCTGCTTAGTGTAATATACTACTCGTAATACTCCCTCCGCCCCAAAATTCTTGTCTTAGATTTGTCTACATACGGATGTATCTATTCATATATTGTTCACCGTAGAATCGGGGAAGACGAACATCATCTTACTATGCCTGGGCTATTGCGAATCGTAGTTTTGGAGAAAGTGGAACAGACTGTAACACAAACAGGAGTCATTGGGTTTGGGCCTCTCGACTGTCCAGCAGCATGTGGAGCATTTGATTGGAGAAACTTGTGCTTTTCATTTATCAAGGCTGCTGCATGAATGATGGTCTAACTGACAGGAGTTAATAGACTTACTTTGGCAGCAAATCAGTCCGGGAAAAAGAAAACAAAAAGGAATAAATTGGCTTCGCCCGGGTTCGAAACGGAGACCTTCAGTGTGTTAGACTTACGTGATAACCAACTACACCACGAAACCGCTCTTGACTTAATTTGACTTACAGTTTATTTCTTTACCGTACTACCATCACCTCGTCGAGCTAATTTTTTTTTTTCAGTTGAGAAACTAGCCATAATTACATGGCTGTGTTACAATGAATACCAACACCTTCTGGCAGATTTATATGAACTAAACATGCCTTCCTTCAACAGTTCAGCTAACGAAGCCGCAAACCGGCCGAGCCAGGCTATGCGCTTCACGTGGAAAAGTGGTGTATGATTCTTCACGTGGTGGTGGCACATCATCATACGGTAAAAAAACTGCCTCTATAAACCCCAGTACCGGCATTAAAAAGTAGTTTAAATGTTCATGGAAATTTATGATTATTTTTATTTTCACAAATGTTAACGATTGGTGAACATCAATCTTACAATCAGTCGATGAGTATGGAGAACAATAGAGAGGGGATGGGAGTCCGAAGGTATCTCCTCGGAGACAACAGAAAGATGCTGGTTTAACCGAGATTCAAAGCCACCGGATAAGTACTAGTCATATACTGTACGTCCTACCTATCGATCTACTCCTATATATTGATAAACAAGAAATACAAGGTATAATACATTGATCTATCAAACTAGGTTTTGTGAGAATGGCGATATGAATGGCTTGGGTTATTGGTAGGATCTTCAGGTCCTTTTATAGGCTACTCTTCTTCTCCATCGAGTTTCATATCTTCTGTACTATGTGATATGATCAAATCTCCTACCATTACTAGGAGTATATCTCTTGCAAATATATGATCTTATCATCTTAGAGATAGCGTGTGTATCCTTATCTCTTTCGAGCACCTACCTTTGCAGTTTGCACGATGTATTGCAGGCCCTATCCCTTCGGGGTCCCAAAGCACTCTTTGTCGGATTCGGTTTTTCCACGCCTATAGGATTTGTCCAGAAATTAAGTGAAACAACCGTTCAGCACATCTTGGACATGCATTGAGTCGTACTCTGTTCCAATCTTGATTTTGACATACCAAAGTTTTCAGTAGAGACTGATTAACTTTGAACATCCACATAGAATAAGTAGCTACACTTAACCACAATTGAACAAATAGACTATGTCTACAATGGTCAGTTTTGCATGAACAACTTTCACCAATTGTCTTACTATCACTAGGTTGTTGAAACCTAACCCCACGACTAGAGCATATAAGCCACACTCTTGTCCTATTCATTAGCTTACTATAGATTGCCCTCTCTCATAGATCGTGTCTAGCAATTGAGCTCACATAGGTGTGTGTTCTTGTAAGGTTGCTCTATAGGGCATTTTGCTTATACAAGCCTCGTAACACAAAGATACAAGTCAACTCGCCATACAAATTGTGAGAGTGGTGCATCTTCAATAGAGAGGGTTGGTAAAGACACTCTCCTCCGGTTATCTAGGTCCTAATTCACAGGACCTCCGGTCACATACGTTAGGTTGCCACAACAACAACTCGCATGGGTCTTTATGATACAGCCTGATGAGGGGAGGATACCTAATCCTACCATTGCGCCACCACCTCCATTTATTTTGACAATTGGAGCTTTCAGTTTTGCAATCCCTCCCGAGGATGAGGTGAAGCCCAACTTCAGGACTCCACCAAGTTAGAGGCATGCGGTGGAGGTTCAGGCACTCCACGGAGTACGATAATTATTTTCGTGTGTTTTATTTTCAGTTTGGTTTTATTTTTATGTGTAGTATTTGGGCCTGTCCAAATACAATTTCGGTTCAGCCTTTTTCTTCGCATTAGGTGTGGTGTGGGGCCTGTCCCAGCCAAGCAGCGTGGAGTCACCCTATAAAGGGTTATGGCAGCCGCCATGGTATGGCCAGACTTGTTATTTTCGAGATAAGAGATACACCAGAAAAGTCCCAATGTTCGGGGGCGCATATCGTTGTGTTTGCTTGCTGATCTTGATGATCTGATGTGCTGCTATGCGTGGGAATGGGTTTTGATCAGTTTCAACGTGCAAAATTGAAGAGGGATCAGTTTGATCTATTTCAGATTGAGTTCTCTTATTTGTTGTCTTACTGGTTCTTTAGATCGTCGTGAAAGATTGCACCAAAAATCCTAGGATCCATACTTGATCCTTATCACAGCCAAAACATATCCAGTTTTTTTGTAAGTTCGTGACATTTTCTTCTCAAAACATGCAAATGTTATGACTTTATTTGGACAAACCTATTGCATATGGCCAGCTGCAAGTCTATGTATCTGTGAGTTACATGAACTTTTGGACCTTAGAAAAATATATATAAGTAGGTTTAATCATAACATTAGAGGATGCCACACCTGCCAACACATGGGTCGGGTAGCCATGTCAGCCACAAATGGGGCCCACACAGCCTTCCACATAGGATGTGTGGCCAACCCACATGGGCCCCGCAAAGGGACATCGGGTCCCTCTATTCGCTGCATGGTCTATTTATGCCCCTGGTCGGTGGCCCAATTATCGTGTAATTCTTCACTGCTGCCACTTCGCGATCCGAGACGAAAGTGTCTGCAGCCCTGCGTCGGCACCCCACTGTAGGGGAAATTCGCCGCCTTCCTCATCGACCATTGATTCGCTGCTCCCATGAAAAGCTGTGAGTAGTCCATCTCCTGGGCTACGGGTTTGTCACACTATCTATATAGCATCTTCTCTCTCATGAATCTATGCAAAGATCGCTTCCTTGCTAGGTACAAATCGTTGCACTTGGGGTCCCAGTGTAAGCAAATAGACTCATTCCCATCTCCCTCAGTGTATTTCCTATCAAATTTTGTGATGGCCCTTTTGTGAAGGGGTCTAACAGATTCTTTGCATTTTGTGATATCAGTCTAGCATCTCTCGATTTCCTAGCATATTTCAGTCTTCTCTTTGAATGCATTGAGGACTTCATATTATTATATCCTTAGAACTATTCAATTTGACAATTACATTTTGATAGTCTTGAGAGCCAAAATTGGTTTCTCAACCACCGGCAAGTCCATAAAAAACTCATGAAGTTATTCCGCTTCAACGGTGGTTTTATCCAATGTTGTGAGTTCAACTTCCACTCTTGACCTCACCAAGATGGTTTGCTTACCTTCCTAAAAAAATGGCCTGCTTACAAGATTTCCATGAACTAGCGCCACTTCCAATTGTGGAAAAAATTTCACATGGCTTTTATCTCATAAACATCGGAGATCTAATTCGACCCATAGTTCCCTTTAGATTGTGCATGACTTTTTTCGAGACCACATCAATGACATCTCCAGGTCCCGTTCCCGGCTACACCCTGGTGGGGACTCGAGGGGATATAAGGAAGGATCATGGGTCTTATGGTTGTAGGGAGATATTTTCCACTTAAATTATGAGATTGCCTAATGTAACGGATCCCCGAATCCCGATGGATAGCTACCAAACTAACAGTCATAGTCCGCATGTATAAATAGAAGGCAAAACCTCCTCAACATCACGCTGATAGGAAAATTGCCGTCTTTTGTAAACTTGTGATTTGGATAACAGCTGGTGCACGATTACACAATAGGCTCTTTCAATATTATTTCTCTTTAGGAAAACTAGATGACCCGGTTGCGCCAATGGCGCAAAAAGCGAGTTAGAAGCGATGTTAGTGGTGAGTAAGAGATGTAAATAGAAAGATAATGCAATGTGGATTGTATTGCAGATAGTAGAATGACTTAAACTGGTTTACAAATAGTAGAATGACTTAAATTGATTTACAGATAGTAGAATGACTTAGATCAGTTTACAGAAATACACTTATATATAGGCAGCCTCACAGCTTATTTAGGCATCTTCTTAGTCTGACCGTGGTCTTAAGATGATATGTACGAAAAAGCAGAGTGTCATCGTCAGATAATGCTTGCATGGTAGACTTCCACAGGTACTTGAAGGCCTATAAAAGGTGTTGGTTCCACTGTCAGAACATTTGGAGTAGCTCATATAGTTATTATCTCCGGAATATCTTTTCTTTCATTGATCCATATAACACACTTGTAGAACCAGATATCAGGGAAATCACCAACATGATAGTTGTTGTTCTCTAGCGTGCAAAACAATGACTCAGGATGTCTTCCATTATAGGTGAGGTGAGCTGTAGAACTCAGTTGGTAGCCCTGTAATCCTTATCTCATCTCTTCGAGAGAGGATATGAGATACTGCACCAATAGACACGATGAGAGGATAGCAAGCAACCTGCGGCAGTCAGAATAAATGGCTTAGGAGGGGAAAACAGAAATGAAAAGAGTGTGTATAATATGCATACTACACAAAGGATAGGTTAACCATGCCTGCAATCACCATGAATAGAATAGCAACAACTATCTATCCATTACTTGAATGGAACGTAGGTGAATGCATCTCCAATAAGAGAAGAATAGGTAGTGAGCACACAAGTTTGCACTTTACACAGGTAAGTAATTGGATCAGGTCATCAGGTTTGCCAATGAGGTTAGAACAAAAGTTTGGTATCAAAAGTAACTTAATAGAATTGCAGAGGAAAGGTTTTGTAAGAAAGGTACTTTGTAAGCAGTTTCTTCTAGTCAACACAGATGCAAAGCAAAGGTGTGAAAACATCAGTTTATCTTGGGTTTTAGGCCTATTATCAAACATCTTGGTTTTTAGGCCTATTATCAAACAACCTGTGAGTGTCACAAAAACAATGAAGTAGGTAAAATATGAGAGTTATTCAACTAAGTTTGACAATACACGGTTTATTTCCGGCGAAAAATACATCCTCTGGTTTTTAGGAAGATCCAACTTACAAACAACACCGAGCATACGTTCATAGGAAATACATAATGACCATGGGCAATGGCACGGAATGCAGAACACAATAGATGGTTTAATTTACATGTGCCATCGCCATAGGAAAACTAAATACACCTATCACATATCCTTGAACCTAGAGCTGAGAAACAGTTTCAAGTAAAGAAAAGCGGGAACGATTGTTAAGGAGCTATTTCTGTCGAGGATGTCAGCTGTAGTTTCCCAAAGCATAGGACAACATAAATTAGGGGATTCACTAAAAGTATTATGTTAACAATCTGGTATCACATACATAGCCTAAGTATATACTCACAGGCATGTTCCTTAGTATATAACTAATAACAAAGAGGCATTGTCGATCAGTTAAACCAAAGTTAATAGTGCAGCATGTTGTTTGTAAAGTCAAGTGACCATGCAGTTTTTTTTCCTGGGATAAAAGATGGTGTGATCTTTTCCATGGTCTTTAGTTTTCATCTTTCAGCCTATGTATATGAAGTTTTGGTTGACCTGCACTTCAATTGATAGTTTGGTAAAGCCTTGTACTAAAGATCAGAAAACAAATTGGTGGTTAGCATGTACTGCTCCAATAAACCCGGATCACCATCTGAATGAAAATGCACCTAAAGGAAGGTGTATCGCAATTTCTATCACGGGAAATACACAGGTCGTCATGATACCCCTATAAAAAGGCGCTCTTGAGGCAGGCAGCTTGGTCCGGACGCCCTCGTTATTAGCATAATTGACTAACTATCAAATGGGCATCCACTCAAATTATCTAAAGGGAGATTATTCTTTGTGGTGGTCCACATGCTATAAATTTTCAAGTAATGTTATACATGAAATGGAGGTTATATGGTTAACTATCATATCAGCATCACTCAAATTATCTGAAGGGAAACTCAGTATTTTCAAGCTAAAGCACTGAAACGGAGGAGCTACCCCACTTTTCTTTCTTATTATATACAGGCTATACATGAAATAAAATGAAGTATACATGGTGCGTAAATGATTACTGAATTGCTCCTCCCTATCCAGACGAATTGATTTCAACCGTCAAATCACAGCAGAGAGGACGAACAGTGAATAAATTGGATGGGAAGGAGTTGCAATACCTGCGGATGGGTTGGAGACAGCGAGGTCGCCGGCAAGGACACCCATCCAAGCATGTTTATGTTTTTGTGAAACCTGGGAAGGATGTGAAAACTGAGCTGCAAGTAAAATCATAGCATCCTTTTGTTTAGGTTCTGCTGAAAAGTCCCATAGCATGATATTTTCAGAACAGCATGTGGTGTGCCGGTGGCATCCAAACAAAAAGATTTGGAACAGGGAGAATAGAAATACACCAAAAGAGAACATCATCGTCTTTGAAATTTTTCTCACGCCTGGCCTAATTACAAAGATATTTTTAAATGCCCATATATTTATTTAGCTAATTACTATAAGCAAGATAAGCCGACCTCATACACAAAGCGGAAGACATTGAGTATGCTCCTATACTCTGTCAAAATTAAACTATACAAATACTATCAGTTCAAAAATGTATTTTCATTGCCATCATGTCACCATACACATCAAAGAGCCAATAGATTAGCTAACTGACACAATCCATATATTTAGCATCATGATTTCCAAAAAAAAACAATTAAAAAGAACCTATCACCTGAAACTCAAAAGCGATAACCTCGAGCGATGATCCAAGTGTTGAGGCGTCACAAAAAACAGGGCCATTTTTTAGCCTAATTGGAGGCTGTAAAGGCCTAGTCAAAGTTTTGTTTTTGCCTGCAGGGGCAACTGTTCGCGTGGGGGCCTGGGGCGAATCGTTCGGTCCAGCTCCTCCTCCAGATCGAACAAAAACATTCGGTGGGGTGATCGCTCCCTGACGAACGTTTCGTTCGTTCCCAGGAGACCAAAAATCTGACGTTCCCAGGAAACCATTCTTACACTTTGCATATCTCCGTGCGTATACTAAACATGCTAACGACATCCACACGCTTGAGAAAGTAAATAATCAAACAACACTCACATGAGTTGCAGAGTCCTATCGTTTCCGCTTTACCACCCCAAAAAACAATATAGTTGTTCTGCAAGTAATTACATGACATGATGATGGCTTCATCAGATATCATTTTTTTGTGATTAGTGGCCATGTGCATGCCTAAACCTGATATCATGATTCATCTGCAAATTCTTCCTACACACCTAAACTAAACCAACAAGTTATGGTAGTAGTCCATAGAAATAATTTAGAAAAAACAACATAAAGGAGAGGAGAAAGCAGACGGTAAGGCATCGTTACTAAGAACAGGTTACAGCCGAAAAGATTTGTTTATTCCAGAAATATAAGTGAGAATCTAATGAGAGGAAAATACACTCTCTTAAGGGAAGTAGAACAACTCATAATCCCAACCGAACATGCACAAAACAGAGATCAGCCATGTAATTTTACTGCATGATAGGTTATCATTTTTACTTTTCTTGTTCAGCAAAGAGGGGTCGCAGTTTGCAAGTACTATAACTTCATTTGTATTTCCTTGGAAAACAGAGTCAGGTGCAACAATTATACACCACTGTCTAATATGAGTTAATGGGGAAAGAAGTAATGGAACCAATGAGCATATAAATTCTGAAATCATCCTCGACAACATCGTATGCGGAAAATTTTACAAAGGAAAAGGGCAATCTCTTCTTTTATCATACCAGAAGTACATCAAATAATTTTCATTTGCAGACAATAGAAAAAGCCTTAACTCAACTGAAAGATGGGCAATCCAGAAATACTGATGAACATCAACTCTATTGACTCATGTAGTCCAGGGATCGCAAAAGTAGCTAATTCAATATCCAGACTCTGAGTGTGCAATTAACAATTGTAGAGTTGGCAAGGACATAAATCCTAGAGTAAAGATATTGATATCAAATAAATAAATGAACTGGGAATGAAGAAATCAAAGAAGGGGGACCTCACTGTCCATGGCTAAGGAAAACAAACTTACATGTAAAGATGTGACATAGGTGTGCATGTCTCACCGAGCGAGATCCCTGTGGGTTGCACATAATGATGCAAGAGTAGTCTGTCTCCGGGAAACTTCAAAGCTACATGACCACACCAAAGTTCAAGTCAAAATTAGTTATGTACAACAGTACAAGATGATTCTATGACTGGCAACTAATTATTCTAGGGTTTAATTAGTTCTCAGCTTACGTAATTAGTTTGGTCTGCCAAGCATTTTGTTCCTACTACAGTCTTCAAGTATATTGTGTAACCAAGTTATTCATTGGTACTAAAGAAAGAACAACCTGTATAAATTATCTGAGCAAAGTAGAAAAGATAAAAAATTAGTAAAAAGCAATAAATCATAATCGCCATCTCAATCAGCAATATAAACAGTTCTACCATGATTCTTCAATGCATTGCGAAGTGAGATCCCAATCCCATTTTCATCTCAATCCTTCTCCAGAGCTATTTTCCCCAAATCTTTTTTGGCCAACAGTCTGTAGGAACATAGTGGAACTTCCCAAATCTTCTTTGGCCATCAGTATGTGGGACAAAATGTAACTTCAATGTAATAAGAGTATGACAAATAAAATAATATTTGCACAGACAAAGATGAGAATTTCTAGGAAATTAAAGGGTCAATTGTACCAAGGCTGGGTGAAGTTTAAGATGGGTAGGACGTTCCATGTGAGGTCAGCTCTATACAAAGCATGATCATACATTATCCTATCAATTTGACTGACCTACAAAGAGGAAGCACATATTGTACACAGACCAAACAATGGCTTGAGAAATGAAACACCTTATGATATACAGCACAGAGTCAGAGATGATGACTGAACTTACATATCTTTTGGAAGTGTTGATTCATCAGTATTTGAATACAGAAACAATGAGCCACCATTCTCAACACTCAGAACTTCGAGAGAAGATACATGTGTTCATTTGTAATCAGTAATCATGAAGATGTCCACGCACACACCTGCTTGAACAACATTAGCAGCCTGTGATATGCCAATCAGGATACCTCACAAAATATTCTCATAATGCATCGACCAATATTTATGCAAACCAACAACCGCCGCATTATTTTCTCACGTGCAACTTGGGAGCATGCCGCCGCCGTCGACCACCGCTCTGCATCTTGGCTGCATTTATGAATCAAATTCTTAAAACCCTTGGTATACTGCTATCTCGCAACATCACCTGCAACTTGGGAGCAGGCTGCCGCCGTCGACCACCGCTCTGCATCTTGGCTGCATTTATGAATCGAATTCTTAATGTCCTTGGTATATTGAGCACAATTTCATTCAAAGTGCATAACATGATCTATGAACACAATTTTATTCAAAGCATATGAACCAAATTGACTACTGCTTCAACCATTCAACCAATTGCTGCCACCATTTTCTGAAGTTAATCTAGAAAAGCGACTGCATAGAGCTAGATCCCAAAATAATCACATGAAGAAAGAAAAACTATTTTTATGCAGAAGATGGGACATCGTCTCTTCATACCAGAGAGAGGGGGGGGGGGGGTTGAAGCTCACCTTGGTGATGGCGGCAGATGTGGTCGTCGTCGCTCGATGCGCAACTCCCAAAGCCATGACTGCCGCCTGCTATGCGTGCCGCTCATCGGCAAGGCACGGCCAGGACGCCGTTGGTCCAAGCCGCTGCCGTCCGCGTCCTTCCAGGCCGATGACCCTTTCCCGTCAGCCAACGCACCTCCATCTCCTTTTTCCTCTCTCTTTCTCCCTCCTCTCTTTCCTTTCCTCTCTCCATGGAGCTGCATCAGATCGAACGCCACCGTCATCGCCCTTGGCGTGCAGGTCACTGCCGCCGCCGCCGCCGACGGAACGAATGCGGGCGAAGAAAGCGATGAGCGACGGCGACGAGAGAATTGGAGGGGAGGGGGAGGAGGGGACGCAGGGCTCCAACGACGGGCGATGGCGGCGAGAGAAGGGGAGGGGAGGGGAGAGGACGCAGGGCTCGAGTGGATTGGTGGCTAGGTTTTACCGTGCGAACCCGACGCTCTCCGCGGATCCCTTCTTTTCGCACGCAGTGTACACGCGAGGCACACTGCAAAACTGGGCCCGTGAGAAAAGGAGGCCCACCAGTCATTCACTGAAGCAGGAGAGCACAACGTGCAGATGAACAAGTGGCTGGATTTTTGACAGCGCCGTAGAAACGAGCCAGCGTGGCAGATCGAGCGTACAGGAATCGTTAGAAACGGCGATGGCGCTGGGAGGGCAGGTAGTCTAGAGCAGTTTATATGTTCGACAAGAGTTACCCAGTCAATTAGAGGACAATCGAGCAATTCAGCAGAAATAGTGCATGACAATATTAACAAGCTTAGCTTTCACATCCTTTTGATGAGTAGAATACGATGATATTTACAGTTAATTGCCATGGCAAAAGAATTTGTTTAACAGTTGTGCGCCGTGTATATTGCAAATGTAGATTACAAGAACATAAAAAATGTAAGAAAGAAATATCGCTGTTGCTTGTGTTCATGAACCTGTAAATAATTGGATCACTGCACTTCAGCTTCAGAACTCATGCAAGACTTTCCAGAAGACTTGTGGATGGAAATCCACGCATTTTGTTCAGATCTGTGATAAGATTGTCATGGGGGGCAGTGACTCTGATGCGGAAATGTTGAATCGCTTTCCTTTTGGATCCTTCTCCTATATTCATATATTCTATACAATAACAAAGAAGATAAACGTGTGTTCCAATCATGTGTCTTTGCTTTAGCCCTTTGCCATCCGTTCAGCAAACCATGTTTTCCAGTCTGTAACGTTTTCATCGCCATTTGCCACCTGAAGTAACACGGAAGATAAGAAGCTGGGCATGAACCCTTTCCTCGTGCACCGCGGAAGAGTGAACAAGGTTCAGACATGTATAATTTATACCTCAACCAAGCTGGGGAATTGCCCAAAGCCTATTTCAAACATATTAGTTGAAATTATTAAGCTATGATACCATGTATTGATGTATTTTTCTGACACATTTTAAAGTTGTGGGTGTGATTTGTGGCATTGTCCATGACATTTGGATTGTGCTTGTGAAATTTGGCACCCCCATTCGTAGAATCCTAGATCAGGCACTGTGTTCATAGAACACTACTTTCATCATATATATAGCAGCGTATTGGAAATAAATAATGTTCAAGCTCCTACATGAGCCTTTCTTGAGCTAATTACCTCAAATATGAGTGTTGTCTGGGGAATGGCATCCAGGGCCTCCACACAAATTGTAGCAGCATCCTCTCTGCTTATTTTCCCCTTGGCTGCTATACCCTGCGTATTTCATGGACCATATGAAAAGATACTCTTGCCTCAAAAAAACAAAGGTAAAGTTCCTCTGTAGGTCGAGCTGCATGGAACCTCTTATCTTCAGCCCTTCAACATTGCTTTGAGATCCGTACTCTCCAACTAACTTGCAACAAGGAGATTTCTCTTTTTTGTTTCTCTCAAATGAAAGAACATATGGACTTCAAACTTTGCAGATCAAACAAAAACTTTACAACTTCAATGTGTGAAAAAACTTTCAGATTTTTTGGACCAACATAAATATACAAAATGAGGATTTTTTTTTATTAAAAAAATAATTTTTAGCATTTTAAATTCATGAAAAAATCTGAAAGTTTTTTCCCATATAGTAATTAGAATGTTTTGTTGTCCTGCAAAGTTTGAAGTTTATACGTTGTTTCGTTTGAGAGAAACAAACATGACAAATGTGCCTGCACGGATCACGATGCAATAATGGATAGCTAAGATAAGGGGTACCATGTAGCTCAAGCTACACAAAACCACACTCAAAAACAAAAGAAATATAATTATTTATTTTTACTATGTCTATGTTATGTGCAAATTACTTCCTTTTTGTGAGAAATTTGCAAATTACATGATTCATCCAATGAACCTAGTGGATTAATCTTACATGACAAAGAACATGGCGTCAGTGCCCTGTCTGGCTGTGTGGTTTATTGTACAGCTTTAGCTTTACTCGCTGAAATTTATTGGTCTAAATTACGCAACATTATTGGAGTGATAAGGTAGCTTTGTGTGCTGGTAGTCTGGTACCTCTGTAAAACTGAACCCCTTCTCACCACCCGGAGTGGTCTCCAGAGAAGCACTCCTGATTATCGTAGATGGGATGCCAGATGCAAGAACCACCTCTTCATCTCGCTCGGCTAGCTTCCTTAGCTTGCTGTTCATAATAGCTTGGAGCCCACCGCTATTTCTGTAGACAGATAGCTGCATTTTATCAAGATCTTTTATGGTAGTGACTAAAAACTAGGCTGAACTGGGCAACCCAAGGTTACAAGAGAGGAGTAAACCTGGGATAGCAGGACGATGTGTTCGACACCTTTGAGGTCAATCTGGTCAGAAAAGAAGCCATCCTGTTGAAAATTTGCAATAGAAGGTCAAGGCAATCAAGGCTTTGTATGCAGAAGAGAACTTTTTGCCACAAGGAAAAGGAAGTCTTGAAACAGTTCTGACGTAAGTATCGAACACACAACTAAATTACACAGATAAACATTGAAGAAATCAATCCATAAGTACCACCAGATACACTGTACAAACTTTCGATTCTCATATGTCTACATGGATAAACCTCATGCCACACAGGAATCTCCAAACACAAGAGCACGTCTCAATAAGGCCAAAAGGTGGAGAAGACAAAAAATACAGTGATGTACTAACATCAAACGATGAGCTTGAGTAACTCATTTATGTGACAAGCTATCAATAATTGTGCATAGAACGGAAATAGTAGGATTATGCCAGAAAAGTTTCATAAATGAATAAACAATGAAAATTGAGTGGAAACGTACGTCGATTGGACAAATTACAGCACGAACACCCCTTAATGTTTTCTTTGTGAAGGACTTATCTTCGATGTTGCCAACCATGCACTACAAGGAAACCAAAACAAGGAATGTTAAGACAAGTCACTATTTATCAGAGAACAAATTATAAAAAATAGCATACGAAAAATAACCAGAATTTTTTAGGTGAGAATTCAAAATTGTCACCTCTACGTAAGTTCCAAAAGCTTCTTCGGTTGATCGTTTGTCCTTCACTAATGCTTTTATTCTGGCCCTTTTCAGAATTAGTGACAATATCACCATCTGAAAATACAAGCAAATCAAAGTTCAGGAATTGAGAAAATCTAATCAAGCTGTACATACGCAATTTAGACATTGCGATATTCACTGAGAAACGGCAGAAATAGCAACAAAGAACTCTGGAATATAATAATGGGAAAAATATGAAGGCGACATCTGAGGATATATGAACACCAGTTGAGTCTTTCGGAAATGATTTGAATATCCTAGCTAGAGTAGTTTCACAAAAAGAATTTGCAGAAAGAACTCTTTTACGTTAGTAGAATATAAAAGTTTACATTGTAGAGAAAATCTTGTGTAAGTGTCAAAATATAAAAGTTTGGCTTTGGACACACATGTCAGTAAGAATAGAATATATATTGTTCAGCTCATAGCACAAGAATACAGAAGAAATTGGGGTATAGTGACTAGTGACATACTGAAGATAGGACCGGATAGCATTTTCTGCAGTGATTGGAAACAGGAACTTCAGGAACAAATCAAACCTGTCCAATCTCACTCTCGCCATTGGTAACTAGCACGGCATCTCGAGGCTCCTCGATATCTATTCTCATCCCAAAATTTGCCAACAAATAAGAAATAATGACAACAAGATGGTATACATTTATGGATTTTTTTGGTCCATGCACCTGAAGACTCATCCTCCTCGCCCTCGGCACCCCCATCCTTGGGAAGCAAATCGGGTGCTCCATACCACTTCCTCAACTTTGGACCGCCTGTACAAAAAAGGTTTCAGAGAATACAACCTGGCAGTCAATAGCTTGCACGAATAGACTCGATCCAACAAAATTTAATATTCGGCTTACCTCATTATGGAATAATACAGGTATTTGTGCAATCATACATGTATTTGTGCATGAAATTGATTTACTTACTTAGCATGGGATTATCATTTGATGGAATGTAGTTAAGTATTATATATACTTAAGGTAACTGGTCGATTATCAATGAAATACAATAAACTTTGCATGCTATTGGAAGACTGCCCAGGTACATTGATAGTTGGAAGGAAATAGATCATGGATTAGGTTACGGACCTAATAGCGACATACTCCTTCCATCCCAAAATAATTATCTCAACTTTAGTACAACTTTGTAGGAAAGTTAGTACAAAGTTGAGACACTTATTTTGTGACGGAGGGAGTACACTCTCGTAGTGGAATTTAGACATGATCATGATGATTGCTCACAGGTGTGACTACAAAGATAGAATCCTTTCACATATGAACTGTAACGTGATTAGTAGTTTAATCTGGACTCTATTTCGAAATTAGTTTAAATTTGAGAATCTTCTCTATATAAGAGACGACTCTTTTGAAATGCAATATAAGAATGTCTCTACCCCTTAGCCTCACGTATGCAATTGGGAGTGGCACCACGGAAAAGTGCGGAAAATAGGGGTAGGCTACAAACATATTCCCAACAGCCATTACATATCAAGTATAAAAAGTTGATTCGTAGTGATCATTGCATCATCCGTGTCTCTAGAACACAAGCCAAACATGTAACCACTGCGTGTACAAGTGAAAGACTACTCTCTCTCGCTTCTGAGCATCACCAGGGAGCCCCAACCCCGCGTTCTCGCCCCTTACCACCTCCCATCTCTACCTCGTCGCCCACAGCAGGCGTTGGCGGTCAAAGTCCGTGTTGCGTCGGCGCTGGCGGGGCTGCTCTATATCGGCATGGTTCTAGCGACAAGCCTGGAGTGGATGCATGCAGTGGCTTCCTCGGTGAGGCCTTGTTTTCATCGACGATGCTACAGTTGTTTGCGATGCGACAACTCCCCTGTGGTGGGGAACGACGACCTACTAGCTTGGCTACGGCTGGTCATGAGCATCAAGGAAGCAGGGCAGCAGGCTCCGGTGAGCCTGGATCTAGGAGATCCTTCTCTAGTTGTAGATTTTGCGGCCGAGCCTGAGCTAGGCATATCAGATAGCTGCAAATGGTTGGGGAGGGGAGTTCAGTGGTCCATCTAGTCTCGAGGTTCGGGCGGGTGGAGAGCAAGGCAGCATCGGGTGAAAGCTCCGCCTTTGGCTAATGCTCAGGGTAGGAAATGGAGTCGCACTTAGGGGCCGCTTTCTTCTTGAAGGCATCGTCAAGGATCTGGAGGTTGGTGCTCTCCAGTGGCAGTGGACGTCACTCGGTCCAGGCGGCACGGCGTCTTTGATCCTGACGAAAGGGGGTAGGGATCCCCTTCCCGGCGGTAGTGGCATGACGGAAGTTGGAGGCGCCTGGTTACCAGTGCTGTCGATGCTCTATCCCCCTTGCCTCTCTTCGTCTTTGCTCAGTGCTCTGCTGCCTCGTCTTCGGCGTCTGGATTCCAGAAGCTCTCCTTCTCCAACTAGTTGGGCGTGGACAGCGGCGGTGCTGCTGGCTAGGTTTAGCCCGAATCTAGGTGGTCGCCCATTGTCCACCTTGCGATGTGAAGGCGGCAATCTTCTAGCCTGAATCCCGATATTGCGGCGTCTTTCAATCCAAGGCGAGGGGGTAGGGTCCCCCTTTGGTGATAGAGAAGGAAGATGTTGTGTCCCCTCCTTTCCTAGGTGCTACCTTGTGCACTGTCCACCTTCGACGGTCGGCTATGTCCTGCCCTGTTGCTCCGACCTTGATTTCTTTGATCCTAGTGTGGAGTGCTTAGCCTGTGCATGCTATAATCTTCATTTTCCTTTCCTTAGTTGCTTGTGGAGGCTGTAGTTGGTGTTTGCTTTCCAGTGCCCCCCATTGTACCAGTGTGGTCGTTGTTGTTTGAATCATGTGTTGTAATTCCTGGCCGGTTGATGGCTATGTTAATTCAAAGCCGGGCTCTTCGAGAGCCTACGTTCTAAGAAAAGGTGTGGTGCTTGACCTTCCTCCCAGACAACCCCGAGGGGGAGTGGCAACGCCCTCGAGCGCCACTTTTTCTTGAAGATGTCGCCAAGGCATGGAGCTCACCCTTCCAACCAGACGACCACGAGGCGGAAACCTCATATTTCCCCGGAGTGGAACAATGGTGGTGTTTTTGCATCATGCTCCCCTTGGTGGTGTCATTCTTGCAGTTGTCATCGTTTGGAGGGACCAATGGATCGGGTGAGGATGGTGATGGTCGTCAGGGCGGGTGTGAAAATGATGACGGTGGTGAGTGATGTCAAGGTAGCGGCAATGGTTACGGTAGTTGGCTCGTCGATGTGTCCGCTGGATTATCTCGGGTTGTTCATTGATGTGCAGCCGAAGCTGCGTTGGTGGAGCCCAGTTGGTGACGATGACAAGTGATAGGTGGTACATTCGGTGATCTTTTGCGGCCCCAGCCTTGGATATTTATCCTTCATTGCCGTCAGAATTGGAGATGCACCGTCGGTGATGCGTGTAGCCGATTGCTTGGCATGGATCTTCATGTGGTTTCTCACGGCCTCTGCGTTGTGGGCTTTGTCGACGATCATTTGTTTGCAGATAAATTGCAGGCGCTTGCTCAGGGAGAACCAGAGAAGTGAGGATGATGACACCAACTGTGCAATCTCACCTATGTATATTCTTCGCAGCAGTGTTGTGCTGTAGCTTTTGTGTGCCTGATTCCGTAGGCTGTGACCGTTTTCATCCGGTTTTTTCGCTAATTAACCGGGTAACTCTCTTCTTCTTAATTTTGCCTTGTTTAAAAAAAAAAAAACATGTACGTACCCACTTTTGAGGCGACGAATATTTACCGAGCCCCAATATTTGCATTCGCACAAGAACGCTGAACATTGGTTCTAGAGCTGACATAAATCTGGAGATGCAGGTAGGAACGCACGGTAACGAGAGAGATTTCAGACATTACCCTCGATGTAGTCGAGGATGCGATCGGTGAAGCTGGCGTCGTCCCTGCTCTTGGACCGCGCGACGGCGAGAAGCGGCCGCCTTCTTGGCGAGAACAAGGGGCGACCGGGACGGACAGGAAGAGGACGTGCCGGCTGCGGCGTGGGCGGCGCGAGCAGGGGAGGGGCGCACATTTGGGGAGCCGCCGGCGGCGGATTTCGCGTGCGTGCGTGCGTGACTGGTTGGTTTTGCGGCGAGGAGGTGGAGGATAAGGCGATTGCATTGCGAGGGTGGAAAGCCGCGAAACTCTTGGTGCAGAGAAAGGACTGGGACTTGGGCCGGGTTGGGCCACGCCCTGTAGCACGCTGAGCCACCGTCGGGCTAGCCGGCTAGGGCCGTGCCAGGCCGCCTTCTATTCCTTCACGAACAAACCTATATAAACCTAAGGTTCAGAACTAGCACAGCATCAATCAGAGTGGCGCAGCGGAAGCGTGGTGGGCCCATAACCCACAGGTCCCAAGATCGAAACTTGGCTCTGATAATTTCATTTTCTTTTTTCAAATTTGAAAAATCCATTAATTTTCTTCATTGAGCCAAATCTGTATGCATTTCTTTTTTTCTTCACTCGTTTTGCTGCATTTTATCAATATCATGCCGAGCTGATTATTCTTCTTGCTTTGCTCAAGCATATTGTCTAGATTTCAACACTGGAAAACTATTAATAAATGTAGTGTTGTTCCGGAAGAGCAGGATCAAAAGCGAGCCAGCATTGACCATAGTTCCATTGGTTCGGTTTCACCTTCTAAGCATAGTCATTTCACCTTTTGTTGACTGATTGGTTCGGTTTCACTGATTACATGCCTGCTTTTGGGGTTGACATTATGTGCTCCAGTTCTTCAAGCTGATTCAAAAAGACTCATTATATGTCAAAAACAATGATCCCTATAAGCAAGAAAAAAACACATGTTATCTGTCACAGAGCACTATGTTCATGAGAAAGACCGGTAACATGAATCCAATCTGGTTTATTGCCTTCTCCGGTTTCAGCCAATATGCCACTGAAGAACTCTCATCTCATTTTCTAGAGCAGACTGTTCTGAGCCACGTTGCTTCAGACGCAGATGCATCAGTATCAACCAACAAAGCTTCCAGAGCATTTTTCAGGTTCTGCATACTGACTCGCATAGTAAGTTAGCCGTAGCACAATATTGGATCCCACCTCTAATCATGGACCCCAACTCGCACGATATGCAGAAGTTTCTAGGACTGAATTAAATAAATTATTTCTAGGACTGAATTAAAGAAACTAACAGAGCGAATATCTACAAGATACAAGCATTATCTTAAGTCTTAACTCACATTTTCCCTGCACATATGCAATATATAACATGTGCGCTTATGCAATAATGCAAGTGAAGGAACCTGTGCCAGATGTGGGTCAGCTCAAATTAACTGAAACCATACATGTATAACAAAATAAACATGACAGTCAAATCTTCAGCTTATGTGTCCAGAATGTACTCCCAAAACCCAACAAACACACACAGAGAAGGATGCACAACAGCACTTGGGAAGTAAATATGCTTATTTATACTACTATAAAGCAGAGGCAGACAACTAAAACGGTCATTACCACAAGGGTGATACAGTTCGACAGTTCGACAATGGTCAGGCTCAACCAAATAATCCAAGAGAGCTGAAGCTTTGAAGTAGTAGTCAAGTGAGCAGTTTACGTCATCTGTAAATCGGATACGGGGGCATGAGTATAAAAAACACCCAACGGTTATATGCAAAAAGAGACCACCTCTTTGCATAGAGACCTCTATTGCCATAGCAAAAAAGGACTTTAATTTTCTCTCCATAGTACGGTCTGGGTTCTTCTCAACTACAGAACAAAATCAGAATCAGCTTCATCACCTGTCATTCATCATCATTCTTGCCATCACCGGTTTCACCCTCCTTATCTTTGCCATTTGAGTTTTGCCCGAGGTATCAGTATTTACCATGGAATTATTATAAAAAGAAAAGCACCAACAACAGAAAGCACATCATATATACAAACCTCAGTTGATGGCATGCACCTAGAATTCATACATGTGCATGACTAGTTCCAATACAGTGCACCTAGAATACATTCATGTGCATGACTTGTTCCAGTACAATACACTTGGAATATGGATAGATACATTCATGATAAATCTCCAGAGTATAACCAATTACATGTCCAGAGTATATCAAATTACAATGCGAAAAAACAGCATACCAATCTGAGTCGATGGCATGTACCTTGAATACATATCTTGAGTAGTTCTAGTACAATAAACCTGAACATTGATTGATACGTTCATGATAAATCTCAAAAGCATATACTGAATTACATGATAGCAAACCAAGAACCAGTGATGGTAATCTCATCTCCTTCTACCCATTAATTTTACCTCTCAAGGAAATCCAGGTAACAGCCAATTGCACATAAACCCAATCATACAGTCTGTCACAGAGCGAGTACCACGAAACTCTCCATCTCCTCTTGAACAAGAAGGTACAGAATACCACCCAGAGACCCATCACATATCCAGAGCCCATGGCGAGGAAGAACGAAACCAAGTCGTCGCTTGCATCTCCGTGCTTTTCTCCTGGAATTGGCTCGGGCTGTGACGAACAATTTACAGAGAGAGGAGGACCGCAGAGGCCAGGGTTGCCAATATAAATATATGCTGGGTCTTCGAGTGTTTGCAGTTGATTTCCAGTTGGTATCTTTCCTCTCAGATTGTTGTAGGACAAGTTCAGGCGACTCAATGATGTGAGAGCCGATAAACTTAAAGGGATTTCACCGGACAACTCATTATGTGATAGGTCGACTGACTCCACCTGCATTAAGTCACCGATATTCTCGGGGATTTTTCCGTTGAAGTTGTTCCATGATAAGTTCAGGTTCTTCAATGCGACAAGAGTGCTGATTTCTGCGGGAATCTCTCCGTTAAGATTATTACACGATAAATCAAGATTCAGCATATATACGATTTCTCCCGTATATAGTCTCTCTTGACCTTTGGTGAGTACAGTAAAATTCTCAGTGTAGTCAAATACTACATTTCCAATAAACGTGAATCCGAAAGTGAAGGCAGCGTGAAGATTATCAGAGTTGTCTCTTGTTTCTATCATGCCTGTGCAATTAACAATAGACCTCGGTATGCTCCCTGATATATTGTTGTAAGCAAGGTCCAAGTATTGAAGATTAACAAGCTTTGCAAGCTTGACTGGAATGTGACCATAAAACATATTGGATCTCAGTCGTAAGAATGACAAAGACAATAGCTTCTCCCCAATCCATGATGGTAAAGTCCCAGAGAACTGATTATGGCCAAGATCAAGAAAGATGAGTCCTGTGCATTTCTGCAGAAGTGAAGGAAATTCACCAGAGAGGTTGTTATCTCTTAAGCTTAGATTAACAATGCTCAGGCCTGCCATGTTTGTGTTGGATTCATTGCCTAGGCAATTGGTAATTGACCCATTGAGATTATTTCTTGATAGATCTAAAAACTGCAATGCTCGCAACTTGCACAAAGAAGATGGAATGGCGCCAGATATCATGTTGTTATGTAGAAGAAGTGTTCTAAGCCCTGCGGCTCCAAAGTCTAATGGCAGTGGCCCAACTAAATTGTTCCGACTGAGATCCAGAGCAGTTAGGTTGATGGGAAGCTTAGGTATTGGACCACCAAAGTGGTTAGAACTGAAATCCATTTCTATTCCTCTCATAAATTCCATTGTTGATGGGAGAAATCCCGTTATCTGATTATTTCGGATATTCAGATACAGTATTGAGGAAGCTGCTATCCAAAACCAATCCGGTACCATGTCATTAATGCTTGTGTTTGACAGATCAAGACTCCTTATGCGTGTTTGCCATCTAAGCCATGTTGGAAATTTAGGCCCTAGCTCGCAGGACCGAAGGTTAACCATTGTTAGACTGAAAGGAGGAACCCAAGTTGGACCCACTGTGATGGCTATGGGGTTGTCTGACAATTTCAAATCCTCTAATATATGTAGATGTGATAAATGACCTTCATGTATGACCCCTTCCAGATTGTTGTAGCTAAGGACCAACGATTTTAGGTTTGTGAGCTCTCCAAACCACACCGGCACATGACCAATGAGTCTATTACCACCGAGATCCAGCCAGCTCAGGTTGCTTAATGCTTCCACTGGTGTACTTGGCAGGCTTCCAGTCAGATTGCTGTCCGGTACAAACAAGTCTTGTAGTTTATTCTGTGAACAGCTGGGTAATCGATACAATAATTCTGTTATACTCCCGTTCATATTGTTCATGAAAGAAACCAAACTCTCCAAATTACATAGGTTCTTCAAATTGGATGGTATCATGCCCACAAGGTTGTTTACTGCTAAATCAAGCTCCACAATCAAGGTCATATTACCTATCTCCTCTGGAAATGGGCCATAGAAATCATTGCCCGAGATAACTAGATTCTTGAGGCCAGTTAAATCCCAAAACCAGTTGGGTGTGCTACGCTTATGGAAGTCATTGCCCGAAAGGTCAAGTGTTTCAAGAGATGTCAGATTTGAGAGCGGAAGAGAATCAGGGCTACTTTTAAGCTGGCAAGAGTTAAGATGAAGAACTTTTAGAGTTCGAAACATGTTCACCACGGGAAGCCAATGAACAATTGTACTGAGGTTTACGAAGGACATATCCAGGTACTGAAGGGAAGTTAACCGTGACAACCATGTAATATCCATAGAGTATGTGCAAGAAGAATCATGATTCTGGTATGTGGACTGAAGATCTAAGTATCGTAAGTTGGAGAGATTACCAAGCTGCGGCGGTACCCTTCCAATGAACAGTGAGCATGATAGGTCGAGATATCTCAACATATGGAGAGAACCCATGAACTCCGGTATTTGTATCTTGTCAAACCCATTGAAGCTGAGGTCGAGATAGCGTAGATGCTGTAAACCAAGCAACGAAGAGCTTATGTTGCCTGCTAGCACCTCCCTACTCTCATCGCTACTTCCGTAATCAGGGCCTCGGAGATCGAGCCTGACAACATGGCCGGTCCTGTTGCTGCAGTAGACGCCCTTCCATCGGCAGCAGTCATCGCCCTTCCATGATGAAAGGAGACTGCCAGGGTCTGATAGGCCTGCCCTGAAGGCAAGAAGGGCAGACTTCTCACCAGCAACACAGCTGGGGATCGCGTCGTTTGGATGCAGGGCAGATGTCTCCTCTGTGGTGCTATTGGCTTGAGTGAACAAGAGTAAGGCTATGGCTATTTGGATGCAGGAGAAGTGAAGTGTGTCCATTGGAGATTTCGCCATGAACATGTGGTCTTCTTTTCTCCCGGGTCAGTTATATGTTCTTCTTGGCCCACTGGTATGCATGATATGTTTCATCGTTCCAATTGTTGGTGTCCTGACTGTTGAATTTTCTGTGATGTTTGACTGCTTACAGTGACATTGGAGGCGAAATTTCTTCTGGTTGATTTGTCATTCATATACAGGTACATGAGGCCCTGGTTACGTGTAAACTTCAACACCATTGATTTGCATGTGATGGTCGCCGGTGGCTATTATATTATGTCCATTTCATGAAGTTTTCTCTGTTATACGTTCTGAGATTTGAGACAGCAGACCAACGAGGACTTTGGGGCTAGGAATTTAATGAATGAAAGGCGCTGGAAAGTGGAGATGAGCGCAGTTTTTCCACAACTAGTTAGCTTTAGGGTCCAGATACCACTGTCCATTCTAAGAATTCTTATAGGGTAAGTGGTGAATTCCGTTGCTAAGAGACCCCATCATTCCCCTCTAAGGCCCAAACTAAGATTGATCTGAAAGAAGTCCCAATATTCCGATATTTGGGACGGTGAACCCAATCCCCATGTCCCTTCGAGGACCAGAAGAATACTACAGTTGGGCGGAGGGGAATGGGGAAGGAGGCGACCTTGCGATCTGGAGGCTGGCGGCGCCGGTTAGGAGGACGGAGACGCCGTCGAGCGGATCCGCTGGAAGAACTCCCCGCGACGCGCCTCCTTCATGCTCCCCCGCGGCTGCCTCCGGACGACGGACCAGGCTTGCCCGCCGCCTCGGCTACTCTGCTGGCGCAGGTCCCCGGGCATGTCGGAGTGAGCAGAGTAGGCAGCCCACATCCGTGCTCGTGCTTCTCTTTCTTTTTACATAGAAATGTATTAATATCGTTCAGATATCAATTACACCTGTCCTCTCTATCAACCAGATGTCCCAAAGACATCAAGAATACAAAAAAAAAAGCGTTGTCATTGCCCGTTCATCCTGCACAAAAGAGGTTCTCCAAAACAACGCGTGAAAAAGAAATACAATACACAAACGTTGTCGTTGCACGATCGAAGATCTTGGATCTTCACCCTACTGAAAGTCCAAATTCAGCTAAAAAACAATACCTTCAACATGATCATTGCCAAGTACAACAAATAAAAGCCAGACTTTGGGCTTTTACCCTGAGAATCGAGACGGTACTCAAGGAGCATCACCAAAAATGCGGTCCTCGAGTGTTGTTGCCCCCGCTTGCCGAGGCCGCTGATGCAAGTCATCAAATACCTGGCACACAGTCTTCATCGCATCCAATACATCCTTTCACCAAAGTTTCAAGACATCCAAACACAACCGCCATGATTTTCTCCACCTTTATCAATGCCTTAGAAATCTTGACTTAGACATGTCCCATGACACCGATAGAAAGCGAAGTTTCGCGCCGCACCCTCTTGATGCCGTGTTGGCTGATATTATGAGCGCGCGTGATCGAAACATTTTCAATTTACATATCCAGGGGCACCATACGTGAATACATATAGATCTTCGACGGGGAGATCCGAACTCGTCAGCGGCCAGATACTAGAGGTCGACATTCGACAGGAAGACGACTTAGCGGGAGAAGGGCGATAGGGCCAAACCACCACCATCGAGCCGCTAACTCCACCAGCCGACGGCCACGGCGGAGCCGGCCGCCCACGACCCACGCCGCCCTCAACCCGCCTCGCTCGAGCAGCCAAATCGGCCCGTCCGCTGTCCGGCGACTCCAACCGCCCAGCGGTACACCACCTCGATGCCTGACATGCTACCGTTGCCGAGGAGCTCCAGCACGCCGCAACGCTGTTGCGCCCGCCGCCAGCGCTTCGTCCAGGCTCGTCCGCCTCAGCCCGCGCCAGAGGCCCCACACGAGGAGACGAGACCACACCGGCATTGCCGGCGCCGACTGGGCTTTGCCCAGCCGCGCCTACTGGCGGCAACGAGGGAGGGGAGAAAGGAGGAGGTGGATCCCCGACGGCGGCGGCTGGTTTACCTCCAGGACGCGCGCACAGGGCACATCGCAGGAGCGATCCATTTTTCGCAGGCTCTAGCGAGAAGACTAATCTTTCCATGCTGTCTCTCTTCTCTGTTTTTTTTTTTTTGAAACGGAGGCAAAAGATTTGCCTCTTCAATTAAATAAGGGAGAGTAGAGTTTATAGTTTGACAACGCACTCACAAATAAGCGGCATGACAATTACTCGTACAATATGATATGTCCCTAATTTCCTTGCGCCGGCAGTAACCCAAAGTTTAGCATCTTCTAAAATGTTGATTAGGAGGACCGGCGGTGGTGCGCTTTTCCGACGGAATACGCGGGCGTTTCTCTCATTTCAAATGGTCCAAGAAACAAGCATGATGAGGGAAGCCATTGTGTGGCGGTGAGGGTTGCGGTCGTCGGTTTTTTTTTTTTTTGCCACCACTCAGTGACGGTTTCATCTAACTGCCATTCGGAGGTGTCCATGTGCGCGAGCCCAAACCTCTCTATGATTGATCTCCAGAGCCTAAGTGTGTAGCGACACTTGACGAAGAAGTGTGTCCCCGTTTTTTGTTCTCTTTTGCAAAGCAGGCAAGGGCCACAGTTTGACCAACCACGCTTCTCCAAATGATCCGCGGTCCAAATCCTATCTTGCAAAGTCAACTGAGCAAAGAATTTAACCTTTGAAGGTGTCCAAGCCTTCCACACCATGTGGTCCATAGGGGACAGGGTCAGGCCTAAAAATTGCGCTTTATAGACGGATTCCTTGTCAACTCTTCCATGGTTATCTGACAAAGACAAGCAGAACATCATGGCATACTATTTCCCCTTTTCCAGTTTGCTCCATTAACGAGCTAAAAAGGTGGAGACTGCACGGAGCCGGCTGCATGTTGGGCAGACTGATGGTGCACGAACGCATATGCCTTTGTCCGAGGAACACGAGGAGGATTAAACTTCAGGAAGAAATTTGGTAACTGACATTACTAGAGAAGATGTAAGTTCAGAGAAGCACACACGAAAACTAAAAAGATTCGCTCGGGTTGGAACCGGGATAGACCAGCAGTGTATTTGATAACTTCTCTTTTCTAGATCAGATTTCCTGAGCCCCCTTGCTTCAGAAGCAGATGCATCGTTATCAACCAACAAAGCTTCAGAAGCAAATGCATCATTATCAACCAATAAAGCTTCCAGAGCATTTTTCAGGTTCTGCATACTGACTCGCATAGTAAGATAGCCGTAGCACAATATTGGATCCCACCTCTAATCATGGACCCCCAACTCGCACAACATGCAGAAGTTTCTAGGACTGAATTAAATAAATTATTTCTAGGACTTAATTAAAGAAATTAACAGAGCAAATATCTACAAGATACAAGCATTATCTTAACTCACATTTTCCATGCACATATGCAATAACATGTGCACTTATGCAATAATGCAAGTGAAGGAACCTGTGCTAGATGTGGGTCAGCTCAAATTAACTGAAACCATACATGTATAACAAATTAAACATTACACTTCAATCTTCAGCTTACATGGCTAAAATTTACCCACCAAACCCAATAAACATAAGCACAGAAGGATGCACAACAGCACTTGGGAAGCAAATATGCTGATTTATACTACTATAAAGCAGAGGCAGACAACTAACACAGGTCATTACCACAGGGGGGATGCAGTTCGACAATTCGACAATGATCAGGCCAAAACCAAATAATCCAAGAGAGCTGAAGAACATGTGCATGGCTAGAATTGATACATGTGCATGGCTAGTTCCAATACAGTGCACCTAGAATACATACATGCGCATGACTTGTTCCAGTACAATACACTGGAATATCGATTGATACATTCATGATAAATCTCCAGAGTATATCAAATTACATGTCTAGATCAAACCAAGAACCAATGCTGGTTCTAGTACAATACAGAAAACAGCATACCAATCTCAGTCGATGGAATGCGCCTTGAATACATATACTGACTAGTTCTAGTACAATACCTAAACATTGATTGATACATTCATGATAAATCTCAAAAGCACTACATGAGAGCAAACCAATAACCAGTTGATGGTCATCTCATCTCAGCTTCTATCCATTAATTTTACCTCTCAAGGAAGCCCAGGTAACAGCCACTTGCAGATAAACCCGGTCATACAGGCTAAAACAGAGCAAGTACCAAGCAGCACTCCATCTCCTCTTGAACAAGAAGGTGCAGAAGACCACCCATAGACCCATCACATATCCAGAACCTATGACGAACAAAAGCAAAACCATGTCGCTGCTTCCATCTTCACTCAGGCTCTCGATCTCGAGTAGATGGAACTGGCTCAGGCTCTGAACAATTCCACGACAGTGGAGGGCCACAAAGGCCCGGGTTGCCGATATAAATAGATTCTGGGTCTTCGAGTGTTTGCAGTTGATTTCCTGTTGGTATCTTTCCTCTCAGATTGTTGTAGGATAGGTTCAAGCGACTCAGTGATGTGAGAGCTGATAAGTTCAAAGGGATTTCACCAGACAAATCATTGTGTGACAGGTCAAGTGACTCCACTTGAATTAAGGCGCCAATGTTCTCAGGGATTTTTCTGCTGAAGTTGTTCCATGATAAGTTCAGGTTCTTCAATGCTACAAGAGCGCTGATTTCTGCAGGGATCTCTCCGGTAATACTATTACAAGATAAATCAAGATTCTCCATATATATGATTTCTCCTGTATATAATCTCTCTTGACCTTTCGTGAGTACTGCGAAACTCACTGTAGACAACTAGTACATTGTCATTAACCCCAGATATATAATTGAAGGCATACCGAAGATTATCAGAGTTGCCTCTTGTTTGTGCCATGCCTGTGCAATTACTAATAGATCTCGGTATGGTCCCTGATATATTGTTGTACGCAAGGTCCAAATATTGCAGATTAACAAGCTTCGTAAGCTCAACTGGAATGTGACCATAAAACATATTGGATCTCAGTCGTAAGAATGACAAAGACAATAGCTTCTCCCCAATCCATGCTGGTAAAGTCCCAGAGAACTGATTATTGCTGAGATCAAGAAAGATGAGTCGTGTACATTTCTGCAGCAGCAAAGGAAATGCACCCGAGAGGTTGTTGTTTCTTAAGCTTAGATTAGTGATACTCAGACCTGTCATGTTTGTGTTGGACTCATTGACTAGGCAATCAGTGATTGACCCATTGAGATTATTTCTTGATAGATCTAACAACTGCAATGATCGCAACTTGCAAAAAGAAGATGGAATGGCGCCGGAGATCATATTGTTATATAGAAGAAGTGTTTCAAGTCTGGGTGCTCCAAAGTCTAATGGTAGTGGGCCAACTATATTGTTCTGACTGAGATCCAGGCCGGTTATATTGATGGGAAGCTTAGGTATTGGACCACCAAGCTGGTTAGAACTGAAATCCATTTCTGTTCCCTTCATAAATTCCATTGTTGATGGTAGGACTCCTGTGATCTGATTATTTTGGATATTCAGATACTTTACAGAGGAAGCTGATATCCAAAACCAATCCGGTATCATGTCATTTATGCTTGTGTTTGATATATCAAGACTACTTGCATGTGTTTGCCATCTAAGCCACGACGGAAATTTAGGCCCTAGTTGACAGGAACGAAGGTGAATATATTCCAGACTGAAAGGAGGAACCCATTTTGGACTCACTCTGATGGCTATGGAATTGTCTGACAATACAAGTTCCTTTAAATTCTCAAGACGTGATAAATGGCCTTCATGGATGATGCCATCCAGGTTGTTGGAGATAAGGACCAAACTTTTTAGCTTTGTGAGTTCCCCTATCCACAATGGCACTTGACCAGTGAGGCTGTTATTAGCGAGATACAGCCGGCTCAGGTTGCTTAATCCCTGTACCGGTGTAGATGGCAGGCTTCCAGTCAGATTACTCTCCACTAGAAACAAGTCTTGTAGTTTATTCCATGAACAACTGGGTAATCGATGGAATAATTCTGTTATACTCCCGTTCATCCCGGAAGAAGCCAATTTCTCCAAATTACATAGGTTCTTCATATTGGAAGGCAACATGCCCACAAGGTTATTCTCTATGAAATAAAGCTCCACAATGGCGGTCATATTACCTATCTCGTCTGGAAACGGGCCATAGAAACCATTTTCCGAGATATCTAGATACTTGAGGCTAGTTAAATCCCAGAACCAGTTGGGCCTGCTACGCTTATGGAAGTGGTTTTCCGAAAGGTCGAGTGTTTCAAGAGATGTCAGATTTGAGAGCTGAAGAGAATCAGGGCAAGTTCTAAGTTGGCAAGCGAAAAGACGAAGAAATTTCAGAGTAGGAAGCATGTTCACCACCGGAAGCCAGTGAATAATTGTACTGAGGTTCACCAAGGTCATATCCAGGTACTCCAGGATAGTTAACCGTGACAACCATGTGATATCCGTGGAGTATGTGCCATTATAGAAAGAAGAATAACCAACATTCCAGCGTGAGGACGCATGATATAAGTATTGTAAGTTGGAGAGGTTACCAAGCTGTGGTGGTATCCTTCCAATGAACATTGAGTCTGATAGGTCGAGATATCTCAACTTATGGAGAGAACCGATGAAGTCTGGTATCTGTATCTTGTCGAATCTATTGCAGCTGAGATCGAGATACCATAGATGTTTTAAACCAAGCAATGAGGAGCTTATGTTTCCTGCTAGCACCGGCGTACTGCAATCTTCAGTTTTGCAATAAGTGCCTTGGAGATCCAGCTCGACAACATGGCCAGATCTGTTGCTGCAATAGACGCCTTTCCACCAGCAGCAGTCGTCACCCTTCCATGCCGAAAGGAGGTTGGCAGGGTCTGGGCGGACCTCTCACTAGCAACACAGCTGGGGATCGCATCGTTTGGATGCAGGGCAGATGTGCCCTCGGTGGTGCTCTTGGCTTGAGTGAACAAGAGCAAGGCTATGGCTATTTGGATGCAGGAGAACTGAAGTGTGTCCATTGGAGATTTTACCATGGACATATATGGCGTTGTTCTTGTTTGCCCAGGTTGGGTGTCTGTTCTTCTTGGTCCATTAGTAAACAAAATGATATACTCCCTCCGTCCCAAAATAAGTGTCTCAACTTTATACTAACTCTTACAAAATTGTACTAAGGTAAGACATTTATTTTAGGACGGAGGGAGTAGTATATGTAATCCAACAGTCGGTGTCCTGACTGTTGAATTTTCTGCGATGTTTAACTGCTTACAGTGACATTGTGGGCCACTTTTCTTCTGGTTGATTGTCAGGCACGTGAGACCAGCGTTACGTGTGAACTTCAACACCATTAAGTTGCATGAGGGTCGCTGGTGGCCATTATATTATGTCCATTTCACGAAGTTTTCTCTGTTATACGCTCTGAGATTTGAGATAGCAAACCAGCAAGGACTTTCGGGCTAGGAATTTAATGAATGAAAGGCGCTGGAGAGTGGAGCTGAGCGTAGGTTTTCACAACTAGTATTTGGCTTGAGGGTCCAGGTACAAGGACCATGAATTGTTTGGGAATGAAAATAGAATACATATATATATATATATATATATATATATATATATATATATATATATATATATAATGTTTTACTGTAGTTACTAAAAGTAGTAATCATAAATGCAAGTCTAAGAATTCTTAGAGTAGTGGGTAATTCCGTTGCTAGCTAAGAGATCCCACCATCCCTTCTAGGACCCAAATTAAGATTGATCTGAAAGAAATCCCAATATTTGGGACGGTGAACCCAATCCCGTCCATCTCCCTCAGAGGACCAGAAGAATATCTGGAGGCTGGCGGCAACGGTTAAGACGAGCAACCACTCAGTGCCTCCTTCCTCCTCCCCCGCGGCTGCCTCCGGAGGACAGACCAGGCTTGGCCTGGCGCAGGTCGCCAGGCATGTGAGAGTGAGCAGAGCAAGCAGCTCAGGAGAGTTTTTGGGTTGGGAGAACAGAGAGAGAGAGAGAGAGAGAGAAGAAGAAGAGAAGCTGCATCAATGGGGATGAATCCGTGCCCATGCTATGACTGATTCCTTGTCAACTCTTCTCCAAGCATGGTGTTGAATCAATATTGAATCACACCTCCAAGCATGGCCAACTCCAAGAGAGAGAGAGAAGAAGAGAAGAGAAGCTGCCGTTGCACAATATTGAATCACACCTCCAAGCATGGCCAACTCGCACAATATGCTTAAGTTTCTAGGACTGAATTAAAGAAATTATTTCTAGGACTGAATTAAAGAAATTAACAAAGCGAATATCTACAAGATACAAGCATTATCTGAACTCACATTTTCCCTATACATATGGAATAACATGTGCAGTTATGCAAGTGAAGGAACCTGTGCTAGATGTGGGTCAGCTCAAATTAATTGAAACCATACATGTATAACAAAATAAACATGACACATAGATCTTCAGCTTACGTGGCCAAAATGTACCCCCAAAACCCAATAAACACACACACAGAGGGATGCACAACAGCACTTGGGGAGCAAATGTGCTGATTTATAAAGCAGAGGCAGACAACATGGTCATTACCACAGGGGGGATACAGTTCGACAATTCGACAATGGTCAGGCTCAACCAAATAATCCAAGAGGGCTGAAGCTTTGAAGTAGTAATGAAATGAACAGTCTATGTCATCTGTAAATGGATACGGGGACATGAGTATAAAAAACATCCGACGGTTATATGCAGGAGTAACAAAGAAAACAGAGACCACCTCTTTCCATGGAGACCTAAGCCAGAGCACAAAAGGATTTAATTTTATCTCCATAGTATTGTCCGGGTCCTTCTCAACTACTTGCTCTTGCAGAATCAAACATCTTCCAGGCCAGAACAAAATCAAAATCAGCTTCATCACCTGCCATGTTATCATCATCCTTGCCATCACCGGTTTCATCCTCCTTATATTTGCCATTTGAGTTTTGACCGGGCGAATGACTATATCAGTATTTACCATGGGGTAAAAGCACATAGAAAAGGACCATCAATTACTATAAAAATAAAAGCACCATCAACAGAAAGCACATAGAAAACACATCATATATAAAACCTCAGTTAATGGCATGCCCCTAGAATTCATACATGTGCATGTTTAGTTCCAATACAATGCACCCAGAATACATACATGTGCCTGACTTGTTCCAGTACGATACACTGGAATATCAATTGATACATTCATGATAAATCTCCAGATTATATCAAAATACATGTCTAGAGCAAACCAAGAACCACAAGTGCTGGTTCTAGTACAATACGAAAAACAGCATACCAGTCTCCGTGGATGGCATGCACCTTGAATATGTATCCTGACTAATTCTAGAACAATACCTCAACATTGATTGATACATTCATGATAAATCTCAAAAGCATTTATTGAATTACATGAGAGCAAACCAAGAACCAGTGATGGTCATCTCATCTCAGCTTCTACACATTGATTTTACCTCTCAAGGAACTCCAGGTAATAGCCACACGCACATAAACCCAATCATACAGGCTGTCACAGAGCGAGTACCACGAAACTCCCCATCTCCTCTTGAACAAGAAGGTACAGAAGACCACCCAGAGACCCATCACATATCCAGAGCCCATGGCGAGGAAAAACGAAACCAAGTCGCCGCTTGCATCTCCGTGGTTTTCTCCTGGAATTGGCTCGGGCTGTGACAAACAATTTACAGAGAGAGGAGGACCGCAGAGGCCAGGGTTGCCAATATAAGTATCACTAAGTATATGCTGGATCTTCGAGTGTTTGCAGTTGATTTCCAGTTGGTATCTTTCCTCTCAGATTGTTGTAGGACAGGTTCAAGCGGCTCAGTGACATGAGAGCCGATAAGCTTGGAGGTATTTCACCAGACAAATCATTGTGTGATAGGTCGAGTGACTCCACTTGAATTAAGGCACCAACATTCTCAGGGATTTTTTCATCGAAGTTGTTCCATGATAAGTTCAGGTTCTTCAATTCTACAAGAATGCTGATTTCTTCAGGAATCTCTCCGGTGAGACTATTACAAGATAAATCAAGATTCACCATATATATGATTCCTCCTGTATATAGTCTCTATATACAGGATTCATACATGTGCATGACTAGTTCCAATACAATGCACCTTACAATACATACATGTGTGTGACTTGTTCCAGTACAATACACTGGAATATCGATCGATACATTCATGATAAATCTCCAGAGTACATAAATTACATGTCCACAGCAAACCAAGAACCAATGCTGGTTCTAGTACACTAAGGAAAACAGCATACAGGCCTTCAATACATAACCTAACTAGTTCTAGTACAATACACTTGAACATCGATTGATACATTCATGATATATCTAAAAAGCATTTATTGAATTAAATGAGCGCAAAACAAGAACCAGTGATGGTCATCTCATCTCAGCTTCTACCCATTGAGTTTACCTCTCAAGGAAGTCCAGGTAATAGCCACATGCACATAAACCCAATCATACAGGCTGTCACAGAGCGAGTACCAAGCAGCTCTCCATCTCCTCTTGAACAAGAAGGTACAGAAGACCACCCAGAGTCCCATTACAAATCCAGAGCCCATGGCGAGGAAAAATGAAACCAAGTCGTCGCTTGCATCTCGATGGTTTTCTCCTGGAATTGGCTCAGGCTGTGGGCAATTCCGCAAGAGAGGAGGGCCGCAGAGACCCGGGTTGCCAATATAAATAGATGCCTGGTCTTCAAGTGTTTGCAGTTGATTTCCAGTTGGTATCTTCCCTCCCAGATTGTTGTAGGACAGGTTCAGGCGACTCAATGATGTGAGAACCGATAAGCTTGAAGGGATTTCACCAGACAACTCATTGTGTGACAGGTCAAGTGACTCCACTTGCATCAAGGCACCAATATTCTCAGGGATTTTTTCATTGAAATTGTTCCATGATAAGTTCAGGTTCTTCAATTCTATAAGAGTGCCGATTTCTTCAGGAATCTCTCCGGTAAGACTATTACAGGATAAATCAAGATTCACCATATATATGATTTCTCCTGTATATAATCGCTCTTGACCTTTCATGAGTACTGTCAAATTCTCAGTATAGTCAACTAGTCTATTTTCACCAAACTGGAACAAAGTATGCAAGGCATACCAAAGATTATCAGAGTTGCCTCTTGCTTGTCTCATGCTTGTGCAATTACCAATAGATCTCGGTATGCTCCCTGATATATTGTTGTACGCAAGGTCCAAATATTGTAGATTAACAAGCTTCATAAGCTCTGGAATGTGACCATAAAACATATTGGATCTCAGTCGTAAGAATGACAAAGACAGTAGCTTCTCCCCAATCCATGCTGGTAAAGCCCCAGAGAATTCATTAAGTCCGAGATCAAGAAAGATGAGTTTGGGGCATTTTTGTATAAGTGAAGGAAATTCACCCGAGAGGTTGTTGTTTCTGAAACTTAGATTAATGATGCTCAGGTCTGTCATGTCTGTGCTGGATTCATTGACTAGGCAATCAGTAATTGACCCATTGAGATTATTTCTTGATAGATCTAACAGCTTCAATGATTGCAACTTGCACAAAGAAGATGGAATGGCGCCAGAGATCATGTTGTCGTATAGAAGAAGTGTTTCAAGCCCTGACGCTCCAAAATCTGATGGCAGTGGTCCAACTATATTGTTCCGACTGAGATCCAGTTCCATTAGGTTGAATGGAAGCTTAGGTATTGGACCACCAAGCTGGTTAGAACTGAAATCCATTTCTTGTGCCCTCATAGATTCTATTGCTGGTGAGAGGACTCCTTTAATCTGATTATCTCGAATACTGAGAAACCCAGCTGAGGTAGCTGATGACCAAAACCAATCCGGTACCATGTCATTGATGCTTGTGTTCGATATATCAAGAGCCCTTACTTGCTTTTGCCATTGTAGCCACGCTGGAAATTTAGGCCCTAGCTGGCAGGACCGAAGGTAAATTTCTCTTAGACTAAAAGGAGGAACCCAAGTTGGACTAACTGTGATGGCAATGGAGGTATCTGACAAATCCAATGTGTATAACATCTCTAGATGTGATAAATGTCCCTCATGTATGACCCCATCCAGGTTGTTGGAGCTAAGGTTCAACATTGCAAGATTTGTGAGCTCCCCTAACCACACCGGCACATGACCACTGAGTCTGTTATTAGAGAGAACTAGCTGGCTGAGGTTGCTTATGGAATCTACTGGTGTAGTTGGCAGGCTTCCAGTCAGGTTGCAGTATGATCCATCTAACTGTTGTAGTTTATTCTGTGAACAACTGGGCAATCGATTGAATAATTCTTGTATACTCCCATTGATATTGTTGTATGGAAATCCTAATAACTCCAAATTACATAGGTTCTTCATACTGGAAGGTATCATACCCACAAGGTTATTATTTGATAAACCAAGCTCCACAATGGAGGTCATATTACCTATCTCATCCGGCAACGGGCCATAGAAACCATTGGCCGAGATATTTAGATGCTTGAGGCTACTTAAATCCCAAAACCAGTTGGGCCTGCTACGCTTATGGAAGTTGTTTTCTGAAAGGTCGAGTGTTTCAAGAGATGTCAGGTTTGAGAGCAAAAGAGAATCAGGGCTACTTCCAAGCTCGCAAAAGGGGAGACGAAGAACTTTCAGAGTTGGAAGCATGTTCACCACCGGAACCCAGTGAACAATTGTACTGAGGTTCACGTAGGTCATATCCAGGTGCTCAAGGGAAGTTAACCGTGATAGCCACGTGATATCCTTGGAGTACGTGCAAAAAGGACAGAGGTATGAGTCAAGATTTAAGTACTGTAAGTTGGAGAGATTACCCAGCTGTGGTGGTATCCTTCCAATAAACAGTGACTTTGATAGGTCAAGATATCTCAGCTGATGGAGAGAACCCATGAACTCCGGTATTTGTATCTCGTAGAAGCTGTTGCAACTGAGATCGAGATACCGTAGATGCTGTAAACCAAGTAATGAGGAGCTTATGTTGCCTGCTAGCCCCTGCATCCAATCATAGTTTTTGCAATAATTGCCTCGCAGATCCAGCCTGACAACATGGCCGGTTCTGTTGCGGCAATACACGCCCTTCCATCTGCAACAGTCAGCACCCTTCCACGATGAAAGGAGGCTGGCAGGGTCTGATAGACCTGCCCTGAAGGCGAGAAGGGCAGACCTCTCACCAGCAATACAACTGGTGACAATATCATTTGGACGCAGGGCAGATGTCTCCTCTGTGGTGCTCTTGGCTTGAGTAAACAAGAGCAAGGCTATGGCTATCTGGATGCAGGAGAGTTGAAGCGTGTCCAACGGTGCTTTTGCCATGGATGTATGATCTTCTTCTTCCTTTTGGGGGTTGGATGTATGTTTTTCTTGGTGCAGGACACCCCATGTGTATTTGTGATGTATATGTAAATCCAAGTCTTGGTGTCACCTGGCCCAGGAAAAAGAAAAACAATTCTTGGTGTCCTGACTGCTGAATTTCCTGTCATGGTTAACTGCTTACAGTGACATCTGAGACGAAATTTCTTGTGACTGATTGTCGTTTGTACACAGGCACATGACTTGTGCTACGTGTGAACTTTAACACCGGTCATTTGCATGCGAAGGTCACTGGTCGGTATTCTGTTTTGTCCTTGTTCATGGGGTTCCCTCTGTTGTACGGTTTGGGACCAGAGGTAGCAGACCGACCAGGAGGTCTTCCTGGCTTGGAATTTAATTACGGCCACTGGAGAGTGGAGTGGTGCCAAGGATTGACAGCAACCTGAAGCTGAATGCCGTTCTTCTACAGCTATTTCTGACGTACTTGATGGTCCAAGAATGTTGCAAGATTCATGCTGGGTGTATTTTCACCCACAACCCCCTTCCCCTCCCCTCTTTTCCTATCAATATCATTATGTATGACGCTTTGGTTAGTAATCCTCAATGTGAAGAAATATCTGAAGTAGCTGGAGTTCTGGACCATGAATATGTTGGGAATGAAAATATAAGCATAATGCTTATGTTACTTGTAATCCCAAATGTAAATAGTCTAAGAATAGTAGTATAATTTATATGTATATGTAAATATTCAGTATGTGCTTATAAAATAGTTAATGTCCAAAATAAGATGGATCTGAAAGAAGTTCCAACATTGTTACGGCGAACCCAATCCCGTCCAACTGCTCAGGCAAGGAACGGAGGAAGGAGATGACCTGGCGATCTGGAGGCCGGTGACGAGCACGAGCGGCGAGGTGGCTGGCGGCGATCCGCTGGAAGAACTCCGCTACGACGTCTCCGAGCGACCCCAGCGCTTCCTTCCTGCCGCCCCCGGCGCCGGCAACAAGGGAATGAATCTGCGTCTGTGAAGCGGAGATGGAGATCTGTACCTCTGTAATTTGCCCTTTTTAGCTTCTCTGCATTATTCGTTCTGAATGGACTGGCAGTATATCTGACAGAAAAACATAACACCTTGTGTTCAGAAGATGATACTCACTCCGGTGACGAACTGAGGGTTGGAGAGGGAAAAGAACAAACTGGCTGACGATCCTTGTGTCGTTGGGCAGATCAATGGTGCGTGCAGGCATATGTCTGATGATGTCTCTTTTTAAGGATCAGAAAGGAGAATTAAACTTCTGGAAAATTGTTAGTAACCAGAGCATCCTAATTCCTAAACTAAGCTCGTTTGACGTGAGTTCAGAGAACGAAACCAAAGCACAACGCAAATCGGTGGGAAAATGCTAGTGCTGGCTTCGCACGATGAAATCCCATCTTGATTAATCAAAAGGGTCTTTGGTTTCAATTTGTGGCCCCCCATGGTACAAGCTTCCAGCGGCCCCAAATAGTTTCAGTTCAGCACCCTTTGCGTCGACGCTCGGTTTTGCCCCTCCATGCAGAGAGCCCGCTGGAACGACCACCGGATGCCTCTCTCTCGACAGAACTAGAGATAACTTAAAAGCACACCACACAACTCTCACAAGTGGGTCCTGTCCTGCCTTAAGTATGTGATCCATTCCTTCGCTGCAGCATTATCTGACCGCAGTATGAGGCCTATGTGACTTGCGGCCGGGGTCCAGCATCGAGTCCTTGACTACATATGAGCCGGTACTGTGGATGTTGACTCGCCTGAACCAGCGCTGTTGATCGAGTCCCTCTTCAGTTCCTTGAGTTTCTTCAGGAACAGCGTCCGCTGTTGATTGCTGCTGCTGCTCGTTCGGCCCCAGCTCGCTTGGCTAGAGCATGATCACGCGGCCTCTTCTCCCATCGTGGCTGCATACGGGCTGTAACAGAAACTATGGCATGGCGCGGAACTGTGGATCTGCTTTGTTCAAGCTTCGTCTAGATGCGGACTGGGAAGCAGGGATATCATCTTGCATGTGTACAGCAAGTACCGGGGCTATCTATGAAGGGCAGCATCAAAGTGAGAGTCTTTCCTGGCGCTGCAAGGCTGGACGCAGTACTCATCGGGAAAGATAGACATCTGGACGAAGTATGTGAAGCCCCAGATATATAAGTGGATGAATAATAGGTGATGCCCGGTCGAATCCCAAGCAAAGCAGTCATAGTGCACATACAATGTGCTCCTCTGCTTCCAAGTATTGCCTAGCACAAGAAGCAGAAACCAGGAGAACAGGCAGAGTAAAACTATACAAACATAAGTTTCAGAACCTGCGCAAGAGCAATCAGAGTGGCGCAGCGGAAGCGTGGTGGGCCCATAACCCACAGGTCCCAAGATCGAAACTTGGCTCTGATAAATTCTTTTTTCGTTTTCAAATTTGAAAATTCCATTTATTTTTTTCGTTCAGCCAAATCTGTATGCATTTCTTTTCTTTCTTTCACCCGTTTTGCTGCATTTTTGTCAAATTTCATGCTGAGCTGATTATTTTTCTTGCTTTCCTCAAGCATCGGTTCTAAATTTCAACACTGGAAACTACTAATATATGGAGCGTTGTTCCGGAAGAGCAGGAGCAAAAACAGAGCCGATCTCAGCGAGCCAGCATTGACCATAGTTCCACCCCAAGCATAGTCATTTCACCTTTTGTTGACTGCTTGGTTTGGTTTCGCTGATTACATGCCTGCTTTTGGGGTTGACATGGTTTGCTCCAGTTCTTCAAGCTGATTCAAAAAGACCCATGTATGTCAAAAAACAGCAATCCTTATAAGCAATGGAAAAAAAAAACATGTTCTTTGTCATAGAGCACTGTGTTCATGAGAAAGCTCTGAAGTAGCAACGAAAGAGCAGTCTATGTCATCTGTAAATGGGACATGCGTATAAAAACCATCCAGTGGTTATATGCAGGAGTAACAAACAAAACAGACACCACCCCCTTCCATGGAGAGACCTCAGCCAGAGCGAAATGGGCTTCAGTTTTCTCTCCATAGTATTGTCTGGGTTCTTCTCAACTTTTGCTCTTGCAGAATTGAACATCTTCCAGGCCAGAACAAAATCAGAATCAGCTTCATCGCCTGCCATGTTATCATCATCCTTGCCATCACCGGTTTCATCCACCTTATCTTTGCCATTTGAGTTTTGCCTGACAGGGCCGGTCCATACATATTCGGGGCCCTGGGGCAAGACCACAAAATGGGGCCCTTGTTGTCAAATAAAAATCTAGAATGTATTGTATTTCGAAAGAAATTCAGTACATAGCATAGATTGATGGTCCAGAGAACTACATCATAATAGTATGAAAACAATATGGTTCTACAAAAGTTTGCTCTTCTAAGTGTCACAAAGAGATCATCATCTCGCTCTTCTAAGTATGAAAACTTTGTCAAAACTGATAGCAACTTGAACCGTTTGTGTTTTTTCACTTTCTTTCTCACTGATAAACATTTTTTTAGAGAGTGAATTCCAGTTTTTACCCCTAAGTTTGACATTTTTTACGCTAATTACCCAATTTAAGAGAATTTCATCCGGCATACCCCATTTAACAAAAGTGTTGCCAGGGTTTACCCTCTTCTATTTTTTGTGAGCATTCTGATTCATGGGTCCCGATTGCGAAGTCCACGTGTCATGCCACGTCGACGGTTTTCTGGGTTTTTTTCCTCATGTGAAACCAGACGCGCCGCTGAGCCCAACCGGATCGCTGAACCGCACGCACCGTCAGTCCTGGCGATCGACGCTTGACCCGGGCCGCACCGCGTTCGCGTCTAGCCTAGCGCACGCACCGGTCGCCCGGCTTCTTACCGCACGCACCGCTCTCGCTCGCACCTAGGGTAAGGGATTCGCTTACGGCGGTGGCGGCGACGGCGACGGCGGCGGCGGGTGCTGAAGGGAAACGACGGCAGCTGCAGGTGCTGAATGACATCGACGGCAACTGCGGGTGCTGAATGGCGGCGACGGAGACGGCGGGTGCGTAAGGGCCGCGACGGTGGCGGCGGTGCTGAAGGGCCGCGACGGTGGCGGAGGGTGTTGAAGGGCGGCGGCGACGACGGCGTGTGGCTACCGTGCCTCGAGCGTGTAGTCCCATGCTGGCGCGTTATCCTGCCCCGGCCGTCACTGTCAGCAAGTTCAGGTATTTCTTTCTTCCTCTGAATTGTTTCTCCATGGAACTAGACTCACTGTACATACATCGTTGGCCTACTGTATGTGTGAATAGTTCTCGCTTGATGCAGGGTGCAGTTCACTCCTCTAGTGATTCTGTGATGGTTGGTTTGATGTATCACCCAGAAGCCATTGCCGTGAAGAATGATGAGCTGCAAGCAGAGCAGGAGGTGCGCACTCTGAAGTTGCTCAGCTTGGTGCAGAAGGAAAATGAGCTTGCCATTTTAGTTGCCGTGCTTCTGTTTGCAACTGTTGCTGCTGATGCGACGTACTTCGACAACAAGTGCATGTAAAGAACCGGTGATGTTTACATGTAAAGTAGAGAACCGGTGATGTTTGTATTGACCTAGTGATGCTGAAGTGTGGTTTTTGTGGTAGTAGTGAACTATCGATGTTGTTTAGTGTAAGTAATGATGCTAGTATGTAAAAAAATTGAACAAATATCAATGTGATGAAAGAAATTCAAACTAGTACTGTTGCTTATGTATTCCTCTCTTCGTCAAACCGTGAGAGCTTCCTGACTATTTCTGTACATTGTAATGACAGTTTTGACAGCAATGTATAGCAATCAGTTTTGACATAACGATGTGCATAAGTCTGATATAAGCTACCATATAAAATAATCAGTTTTGAAAGCATGATCTTGCGCATAAATAGGAAGAATATTTTTGTCAGAACCCACGCCTTTTGTCCACATTGCATTTTCCTGATCCATAACACAAAGGTAAACATCATCAATTTCAACTCTGCATATGAGTTCACCATGACATATGAGTTCTTGGAACATGATAACATGACACATGAGTTCAACACGACATAGAGATAAAAAGCAAAACATGACGGGAGTTCAAAAGCAAAACATGAGACATGAGTTTTTAACTATATAAGCTAGAAAATGAGATAATTGCTATTCCTCTCTAGCACCACCATCTCTAGCAGTTGCACTAGCACCAATGGTGAACCAGGAGTGCATTCTGCCACTTGAACTTCTTCCGTAAGCTCTGTTATGTATATAATCAGGTTGAACTGCAGCCGCCCTTCCACTACCAGCCGGCCCTCTTCCTCTCCCAACTGCAGCAGCACTTGATGATGATGCCTGTGATTCTTGGACCTGAAAATTATGAGGTGATGTAAATAACAATAAAATTACTGCTATCTACATTTATTCCAGAAGTGATTATTTTACCTGGAATTTAGCTGCAGATGCTTTAGGTGCTCCTCTTCCTCTCCCCTTACCAGTTGATGTTTTAGGAGTACCTTTAGATGCTTTGGATGCTCCTCTTCCTCTCCCCCTACTAGATTCTGTTGGAGCAGCAGCGGGAGTATTCGTACGTGCTGCCGGTGCTGAACTTCTAGGCTTCTTTGCAGCTACTTTTCCTCTCACGCTACTAGTTGTTGTTGTACCCGCTGTTGGAGTACCTCTAGGTTCTGGATTAGGTGCAGGTGGTGGATTGGCATTGCTCCCTTGTGTTCTTGTTGCCAAAGGCTTGCATTGTAGAGAGTAAAAAAGGCAGTTATTTGGTAACATATTGCATCAAGTAAGTAACATAATTGCATCAAGTACCGGCGGCGTAATTGCTTCCAAAGGAAAAGAGAGCGCTTACCACATGTTTTCTAACCCTAAGAGCAAGATGTGCTCGTAGTGGCTTGTCGCAGCCCTTGACATTGTGACCAAGTTCCTTGCAATTTCCGCACTGCACTGTTCCTTTTCTTGCTCTTGCATAAGCAGGACCACTCTCCTCAGGCCCTTTTATTCTATTTTTCTTTGGCCTTCCTGGTTGAACAGTGTAACCTGGTGGTTCAATGTCTGGACTCGATGTCTTAATCCACTCAGATTCATGTGGAACAGGGTATATCATGTGTTCATATGCTTTCTTGTAAGTTTCCAACTTGAAGAAATCATCAACATAATTCTCAGGCCTTTCCTTAGCCCTAAATATAGCTGCACAAGCATGTTCACAAGGAACACCACACAACTGAAATCTGAAACAGCCACAAGTCTTGTTAAGCAGGTTTACTTCATAGGTCTTGTCGGTGTAGTTTACTTGCCAAAGCCCAACACCAAATTGATGAGCTATGCAATACCTTGCTTTGCTCTTAGCTGACTCTAATTTCTCACTCATCACAGGTGTGATATCCCAGCCCACTGACTCACATCCCTTTCTTTTCAAACAAAATCTAGTCATAACTCTAGTCCTGATGAGCTCCATCATGGTACGAATTGGTTTGTCTCTATAGTCAAGGATGTATTTGTTGAAAACCTCACTGAGGTTGTTCACAACAAGATCAGTCTTGGATCTTGTGCTGAAAGCATGCCTACTAATGTGCTCCTTGGGTATTGCTCTAACCCACTTCCAGGCTTCTACATCATAAGCCTTCAAGTTGTCCATGGCAATATTGTACTCGTTCAAAGTGCATGCATAAACAACCTTATCAAAGTATTCCTTGTAGATTTCACCTCTGAATCCAGCTCTGGAGAAGTTTGCAAGGACATGTCTTTTGCAAAATCTATGTTCACACTGTGGAAAAATCTTTGTGACTGCTGAAAGTAATCCCTATGACAAATAAATGGCAGAGTTGTCAGTTACAACATGCAAACTAAATTTAACATATAATGACAAAGATAAGAAATATGTTATTACCTTCTGCCTATCTGACATGATTGTCCATCCACCATGTTGCTCGTCCTGTCCAATTGCTGACTCTAGTGTTTGCAAAAACCATGTCCAATTATCAGTTTCCTCTATGTTAACCACTCCAAAAGCTAGAGGAAACATGTTGTTGTTGCCATCTCTTGCAGAAGCAGCTAAAACTTGCGCACCATTAGCTAGCTTGACAAAACAACCATCTAATCCAATAAATGGCCTACAACCGGAGAGAAACCCTTGGATCTGTGCATGAAAGCTCACAAAACAGCCCACTGAACATAGGATTAGGATTGATATGTGGCTCGGGATTTGGCTCAGTGGTAACTATAGCGACGCTTCCAGGATTTTTGTTCAACAATGTCTGCAAGTAGTCTCTAATTCTAAGATACTGCTTGTCTTCATCCCCAAGAACCTTCTTTTGGGCATAAGATTTAGCCCTATATGCCATCCTCTTTGTTATTTCAAAATTAAAATCTCTTTTAACAGCTCCCATGAAAGCATCAAGCTTCCAATTGGGATCAACTCTGAACTGAGCCTCATAATGAGAAGCTATCCATCTGGAATTCAGCCTAGTGTCCTCTCTATTAATTCCACATGAGTGTGGCTCGACATCCTCTCTGATCATAAAAGTGGGCTCACCAGCTATCTTTGATGCAAAAAGATAAAAGGTGCAATTTGGCTCTGTGCAATGCACCTTCACTTTTTCCATCTTGTTCTTCAGAAAACCAAAGCTTCTTCCTTGCAATATATGAAATGACTTAAGTGCTGCCCTAAACTCTTTGACATCTTTGAAACACATCCCTTTGACAAGTTGTTCTGGCATCTTATCAGCATCATTAAGGTAAGTATCATCAAATTGCATTCTCGGGTCTAACAACCTCTTGGGCCTTCTCCTTTTTCTCCCTTGTAATAAAACCATCGAACGTGAATCTTCATTTTCATCAGTATCTTCTCCTAAAGGATCATTTCCACCATCTGAACTTGGAGGATCTGAAAGCTCAAAGTCATCATCAACTAATTTCTTCTTCTGCTCCCTTCTCTTTGCCAATGCCATCTTCTTATCTGCCTTTTCCTTTTTCTGTCTTGCTTCCTCTTCCTTTGCAAAAATCATCTCTTTCTCCATTTGTGTTTGAGGAAGAGCAATGTCATCAAGATCAATGCCATCTAAGCCTTCTGTGACATCAAATAAATCTTCAAATTCGTCCTCTGAATATACACCTTTTTCTGCCAATTCCTTCTCCTTCTTCTTAGCATACATGGCTCTCAACTTCTTTGTTTCAGCAACAACATCAAAATCTTCATCACTGGAGTCAGTTCCATAATCTTGCCCATTCAACTCCTTCCAATATTCCGCTGGATCATTGTACTCCACATCTGAAAGTAACTCCACATTTTGACCCTCCTCTTCAATATTCTCTTCAATGGGCACCACAACTATTGGCTTGTAAGAATCTGCACCATTATTGGGAACTGGAAGTGTAGATGGAGTCTTGGTCCTGAAAACATGCAAAACAATCTCCTTATAAGCTTCAACCTCCTCAAGCATCTTCAGAACACTTGTATCGTCTGTTAACTCAACCATGGAGTTTCCATTGGGCCCTTTCTTCTGATAATAAATGCTGTCCCAATTGTTGAAACCCAACTCCTTTGTCTTCTCCTTTATATCAAGATAACTGATGAAATCCCTGTCAATCATCTCTGGCTCTGGATTGCTGTATCCACGGACATGACAAATGTACCTAACACTCCACATCTCGGTTGCCATCTGATTTGTGCAAGAAAATAAAATCATGAATTAGCAATGCATCAACATACTCTAAGAATGTGTAACATGAAGCTCATTATGTTCAGTATAGACTATATATACATTCAAATCCAGAATTTACAAGACTCATTGTCACAGAAGAGAACATAGCAGTTCAGCATGTTCAGCTTAACTACTGCATAGCAACCCTGCATTATATTATAACGCAGCCATCATAGCATCCAGTCTTACAAGCCACACAACAAGAAGATGCTCATATGCAGAGTTTGCAAGTTCAGCACATAGTCGTATATATACATCTGTTCTAATCCGATCCATCTAGGCATACATAATTTACCATCGGTTTATGATAGTACTGAAGAAAAAATTAAGGTCGCTTTATGATAGTACTGAAGAAAAAACATACAGGTTTCAGGATTTTATCCACAAAACCTTCTCCACAGTGATAATATGCCACAGTGATCAAGTACAGCCATCTCATCGCAGATCTTCAAAACAAGAAACAACTGACCCGAACCCATCTAAGATGCATCACGGACTGCAAGAGAACTAAAGGCCTAACCACCGGGGTGTGAAAAACAGAGAATTCAGGCATGCATGAGAGGGGAGGAGATTGCCGTACCAGTTGCTGCTTCCTGCTCCGACGATCACCAACATCAACTACAAGTGTCGCCTGCCGCTCCTCGCCTACGTTCGGCCTGCCCTCTCTGAACGAAGGACGAGTGGACTGGGCCAGACTTGGGCGATCATGCATGCGACAGGAAGGTGAGCGATGCGTGCCGCGATTGGAGGCGAGCGTGGCGCAACAGACTCAAGCGAGATATGCGTGGCGGGATTGGATGGGATCGTGGTGCATCGGACTCAAGCGAACTGTAAATCGGTGAGGACCTGCGTCTGCGTGTGCTTGCCATCGGCCCGGTCCGGTCGGCAGAAGCTGGCGAATCGGTTCAGTCTGTAGAAAAATCGCCAAGAAAAAAAACCGACGACGTGGCACGCCACGTGGACCTGGTAATCGGGGCCCATAGATCAGAACACTCACAAAAATAGAAAAGGGTAATTTGTGGCAACACTTTTGTTAAATGGGGTATGCCGGATGAAATTCTCTTAAATGGGGTAATTAGCGTCAAAAATGTTAAACTTAGGGGTAAAAACTGGAATTCACTCTTTTTTAGAACACATGTCACCAAACAATTGTAGAAAAACTGTCAATACAGGGAGCAAAAGCACCTGAATATGGGCACATGGCTTGATGTCGAATTGCCGATGTAGCTTCCAAGATCTGCAAGGCTGCAACACTCATTCCCCGCCCCCCTTCTCATCCCTGGATACAATGAAGATTTGAAGAACAGGCCAACAGAAGAGTAGGAACTAGGAAGAGAAGAACTGGAGATGCCAGATGGAGCAATCAGAGGCGGAGAGGCGGGCTGTTTAACAGCGAATGAAAAGAGTACTTGATTAGGCGAAGGAGGGAGACGTACCATCTCTGATGCGGTGATGCCTCAAACGTCTATTGATGGGGAACGTTGAGGATGCAATGAGAGATCATTGGGGAAGGGAATGGCACCATCAGTCTCCATTAATGGATGCACAGGAGCGGCACCTCGAATTCGGAAGTGCATGGGAGCGGCGGCGTAGTTATCTGGGATTGAAGAATTTCGGGGAGGAGCCGAGGAAGCGAGGAGACTGTAGGAGATCGATGGAGTTTCGCTTTTTATTTTTATTTTTTTGAGGCAAAGGAGATTTTTTTTATATTTTTTTGAGGATGAGGCAAAGGAGATCGATGGAGTGCTGCAGCAGCGTAGCGAACTAGCGATCGATTCTTTCGGGCCGTGAGTGCTGGCTACGTGGTGGGCTTGGGGCTTATTTTTTTCCTCTTATTTTTCTGGACCTAAAGAAGAAAATATCCTAATACATATACTGTACTACTACCTGGCCCGGGGCCCCTACCTCCCAGGGGCCCAGGGCGGTCGCCCCGTTGCCCCGGCCTATGGGCCGGCCCTGTTGCCTGAGGTATCAGTATTTAACATGGGGTAAAAGCACATTGAAAAAGGACCATAAAAATTTATTATAAAAAGAAAAGCACCAACAACAGAAAGCACATACAAAACACATCGTACATAATTATATACAAACGTCAGTCGATGGCATGCACCTAGAATTCAAACATGTGCATGATTACTTCCAATACAATGCACCAAGAATACATACATGTAAGCGACTTGTACAATACACTGGAATATCGATTGATACATTGATGATAAATCTCCAGAGTATATCAAATTACATGTCTAGAGCAAACCAAGAACCAATGCTGGTTCTAGTACAATACGAAAAACAGCATACCAATCTCAGTCGATGGTATGCACCTTGAGTACATATCTTCTAGTACAATACCTGAACATTAATACATTCATAATAAATGTCAAAAGCATTTATTGAATTACATGAGTACAAACCAAGAACCAGTGATGGTCATCTCATCTCAGCTTCTACCCATTGATTTTACCTCTCAAGGAAGTCCAGGTAATAGCCACATGCACATAAACCCAATCATACAGGCTGTCACAGAGCGAGTACCACGAGACTCTCCATCTCCTCTTGAACAAGAAGGTACAAAAGACCACCCAGAGACCCATCACATATCCAGAGCCCATGGCGAGGAAAAGCGAAACCAAGTCGTCGCTTGCATCTCCGTGGTTTTCTCCTGGAACTGGCTCGGGCTGTGACGAACAATTTACAGAGAGAGGAAGACCGCAGAGGCCGGGGTTGCCAATATAAATATATGTTGGGTCTTCTAGTGTTTGCAGTTGATTTCCAGTTGGTATCTTTCCTCTCAGATTGTTGTACGACAGGTTCAGGCGACTCAATGACGTGAGAGCCGATAAGCTTGAAGGGATTTCACCAGACAAATCGTTGCGTGATAGGTCGAGTGACTCCAGTTGCATTAAGGCACCAATATTCTCAGGGATTTTTCCATTGAAGTTGTTCCATGATAAGTTCAGGTTCTTCAATTCTATAAGAGTGCCGATTTCTTCAGGAACCTCTCCGGTAAGACTATTACAAGATAAATCAAGATTCACCATATATATGATTTCTCCTGTATATAATCTCTCTTGACCTTTCGTTAGTACCGTGAAATTCTCAGTATAGTCAGCTCGTTCATTCGCACCAATCTGTCCATAAAAAGTGAAGGCAGGCTGAAGCTTATCAGAGTAATCTCTTGTTTGTGTCATTCCTGTGCAATTAACAATAGATCTTGGTATGCTCCCTGATATATTGTTGTAGACAAGGTCCAAGTATTGAAGATTAACAAGCTTTGTATGCTCGACTGGAATGTGACCATAAAACATATTGGATCTCAGTCGTAAGAATGACAAAGATGATAGCTTCTCCCCAATCCATGCTGGTCACTAGTAGAAAACAGGGCTTTGGTCCAGGCCGGGTAAGGGCATTAATCCCGGTTCACTCACGAACCGGAACCAATGAGGGCATCAGTCCCGGTTCGTGAGGCCAGGGGGCCGGCCGGGCCTCGGGGGCCATTGGTCCCGGTTCGTCTGGCCCCATTGGTCCCGGTTCCAGACACGAACCGGGACCAATGGGCCTCGCTCCTGGCCCACAACCATTGGTCCCGGTTTGTGGCTGGAAGCGGGACCAAATGGTGTCCTTTAGTCCCGGTTCTAGCCACAAACCGGGACCAAAGAGATGCCTATATATACCCCGCGAGCAGAGCAGTGGAGTGCTCTGTTTTTTTGGCCGGCCGTGGGAGAGCTTTGTGGTGCTCTAGCTCACCTCCTATGCACATAAGATGTTCGATGAAATGCCCGAGCCACACTTAAGCTTTCTCCTCTCGAAGCTCCTTGTCCAAGCTCCATTTTTCTCAAAATTTGTCTAGGTTTGGCGGTCCGTCCTGTCCCGTCCCCGTCCTCACCGCCGTCGATCGCCCGCGCCGATCTCGTCGCCGGCACCATCGTGGTGAGCCTCTTGTTCTTATCTTCTTTCTAAAAGAAAAAAGTTCTTACTTGTATGATTTAGATAGATACTTGTGTAATTTTCTTACTTTTATTATTGTTTGTTATTATATAGTGCGATGGTTTTGGTATCCGCCTCCGTCGGCCCTCGTCCTGTCTATGATTCGGATGTGGTATATATATTATCTTTTATAACTATTAGTTTCATTTAGTGTTTATGACAATTATGCCGACCAACGTGACATAGATTTTTTTTATCTAGGAGGTATGTGAACCGGAAATTCCAACCGACCCTATTGTCGAGAGGTTAAATGTAGTTGAAGAAGAAAATAATTACTTGAAGAAAAAATTGAAAAAAATTGAGGAGAAGAAGATGATATTGGAGTTGCATGTTGCGGATGTCGTCGATGATCACAAGATCAAGATGGATGCAATGCGCTTGAAGATTAGAAAGTATAGAAAATATGCCATTCATACTGAGGCTTGGTATCATTATGCCGTTGGATCAATTGTTACCTTAGTTGCGATTATGATCGCATTTATTGTTGCATTGAAATGTTTTAGATAGTTTCAATGTATGGTTTAATTAGATGCTCTGGAGAGCTATATGTTGTTCAATGAGAACTATGTATGTACTTTGGTTTTAATGTGATGATGAACTTCTATTAATTTGGTCACTTCTGTATTCATGATGTTCTGTAATAGTTTTTGACACACTTAATTATATATAATGCACGCAGATGAACCGGCAATGGATGTACGGTGACAGACGCACCTCCGAGTACATTAAGGGCGTGCATAATTTTCTCGAAGTGGCTGAGGCAAACAAGCAGAATGGTTTTATGTGTTGTCCATGCCCTATATGTGGGAATACGAAGTCTTACTCTGACTCGAAAACCCTTCACACCCACCTGCTTTATAAGGGTTTCATGCCACACTATAATGTTTGGACCAAGCACGGAGAAATAGGGGTTATGATGGAAGACAGCGAAGAAGAAGAGGATGATGACAACTATGTGCCCCCTAAATACGGTGATGCTGCAACGGGGGAAGCTGAAGATCAAGAGGAACCAGACGATGTGCCCGATGATGATCTTCGCCGAGTTATTGTTGATGCAAAGAGACAATGCGAAGTGAAAAGGAGAAGTTGAAGTTCGATCACATGTTAGAGGATCACAAAAAAGGGTTGTACCCCAATTGCGAAGATGGCAACACAAAGCTCGGTACCACACTGGAATTGCTGCAGTGGAAGGCAGAGAATGGTGTACCTGACAAAGGATTTGAGAAGCTACTGAAAATATTGAAGAAGAAGCTTCCAAAGGATAACGAATTGCCCGACAGTACGTACACAGCAAAGAAGGTTGTATGCCCTCTAGGATTGGAGGTGCAGAAGATACATGCATGCCCTAATGACTGCATCATGTACCGCGGTGCGTACGAGGATTTGAACGCATGCCCGGTATGCATTGCATTGCGGTATAAGATCAGACGAGATGACCCTGGTGATGTTGACGGCGAGCGCCCCAGGAAGAGGGTTCCTGCCAAGGTGATGTGGTATGCTCCTATAATACCACGGTTGAAACGTCTGTTCAGAAACAAAGAGCATGCCAAGTTGATGCGATGGCACAAAGAGGACCGTAAGAAAGACAGGAAGTTGAGAGCACCCGCTGACGGGTCGCAGTGGAGAAAAATCGAGAGAAAGTGGGGGGACTTTGTAGGTGACGCAAGGAACGTATGGTTTGGTTTAAGCGCGGATGTCATTAATCCTTTTGGGGAGCAGAGCAGCAATCATAGCACCTGGCCCGTGACTCTATATATCTATAACCTTCCTCCTTGGTTGTGCATGAAGCGAAAGTTCATTATGATGTCAGTTCTCATCCAAGGCCCTAAGCAACCCGGCAACGACATTGATGTGTACCTAAGGCCATTAGTTGAAGAACTTTTACAGCTGTGGAATGGAAAAGGTGTACGTGTGTGGGATGAGCAAGACCAGCAGGAATTTGACCTACATGCGTTGCTGTTTGTAACCATCAATGATTGGCCTGCTCTCAGTAACCTTTCAGGACAAACAAACAAGGAGACGCACTGTTTAGATGACACCGAAAGTATATATTTGGACAAATGCAGGAAGAATGTGTACCTGGGGCATCATCGATTTCTTCCGACCAACCATCAATGTCGAAAGAAAGGCAAGCATTTCAAAGGCGAGGCAGATCACCGGAAGAAGCCCGCCATGTGTACCGGTGATCACGTACTTGCTATGGTCAATGATTTACACGTAATCTTTGGAAAGGGTCCCGGCGAACTATCTGATCCGAATGACGCTGAGGGACGCGCACCCATGTGGAAGAAGATATCTATATTTTGGGACCTACCCTACTGGAAAGACCTAGAGGTCCGCACTTCAATCGACGTGATGCACGTGATAAAGAACCTTTGCGTGAACCTGCTAGGCTTCTTGGGCGTGTATGGGAAGACAAAAGATACACTGGAGGTACGGGAGGACCTGCAACGTTTGCAGGAAAAAGACGGCATGCCTCCAAAGCAGTATGAAGGTCCTGCCAGCTACGCTCTTACCAATGAAGAGAAGGAAATCTTCTTTGAACGCCTGCTCAGTATGAAGGTCCCGTCTGGCTTCTCGTCCAATATAAAGGGAATAATAAATATGGCAGAGAAAAAGTTTCAGAACCTAAAGTCTCATGGCTGCCACGTGATTATGACGCAACTGCTTCCGGTTGCATTGAGGGGGCTTCTACCGGAAAACGTTCGATTAGCCATTGTGAAGCTATGTGCATTCCTCAATGCAATCTCTCAGAAGGTGATCGATCTAGAAATCCTACCAAGGTTAAGGAGTGATGTGGCGCAATGTCTTGTTAGTTTCGAGCTGGTGTTCCCATCATCCTTCTTCAATATCATGACGCACGTCCTAGTTCATCTAGTCGACGAGATTGTCGTTCTAGGCCCTGTATTTCTACACAATATGTTCCCCTTTGAGAGGTTCATGGGAGTCCTTAAGAAATATGTTCGTAACCGCGCTAGGCCAGAAGGAAGCATCTCTATGAGCCATCAAACAGAGGATGTCATTGGGTTTTGTGTTGACTTCATTCCTGACCTTAAGAAGATTGGTCTCCCTCAATCGCGGTATGAGGGGAGACTGATTGGAAAAGGCACGCTAGGAGCGGACTCAATAATATGTAGGGACGGGCATTCTTGGTCTCAAGCACACTACACAGTTCTATAGAATTCTACCTTGGTGACCCCGTATGTCCATGAACACAAGAATATTCTGCGCTCCAAACACCCGGAGCAGTGTGACGAATGGATTACATGTGAACACATCAGGACTTTCGGCAGTTGGTTGCAAACAAGTCTCATGCGTGACAACACTGTTTCTGATGAGCTGTACTCGTTGGCCAGGGGACCATCTTCAACTGTATTGACTTACAAAGGGTACGAGATAAATGGGAATACATTTTACACGATCGCCCAAGATCAAAAGAGCACCAACCAAAACAGCGGTGTCCACTTTGATGCAGCAACCAAGAGGGGAAAGGACACATATTATGGTTACATAGTGGACATATGGGAACTTGACTATGGACATGATTTTAAGGTCCCTTTGTTTCAATGCAAATGGGTCAATCTGTCAGGAGGCGGGGTACAGGTAGACCCACAGTACGGAATGACAACAGTGGATCTGAACAATCTTGGGTACACAGATGAACCATTCGTCCTAGCCAATGATGTGGCGCAGGTTTTCTATGTGAAGGACATGTCTACCAAACCGAGAAAAAGAAAAGATAAGGAAGCGAATACATCATACGATGAGCCAAAGAGCCACATAGTTCTTTCAGGAAAAAAAGACATCGTGGGATTGGAGGGCAAGACAGACATGTCTGAAGATTATGAAAAGTTTCATGAAATTCCTCCCTTCAAAGTCAAGGCTGACCCAAGCACCCTGTTAAACGCTGAAGATTATTCATGGTTACGGCGCAATAAGCAAAGGACAGAAGCGAAGAAAAAGTGAAGACTTTCTCTCCACAACTATTATGATGATGCCTTTGATCTAGAATATCACTGCAGTTACATGTGAAGAAATGAAATGCCTTTTGTAACATGCTATGTGGGTGAAATGATGATACCTTTTCAGAGTTCATTTGTAGTGCTTTTCAATTTCAGGGTCATTTAGCTTAAAAAAATCAGTAAATGCATGAAAAATACTAGATGAAGTCAGAAAGGGTTGAAAATTGATGATGTGGCTTTGAATGGTTCATTTTGAACACACAAAAAATCTGGAGTTCAAATAAGTTCAAAAAAATGAAATCCCTTTGTAACAGATGAGTTTTCGTCCGAAACCCTGATACTTCGAAAGAGATTGTCCGTTTTGTACACGAAGTGCATCCAGTTTTTGCCGTAAACCTCTCAACTTTTTATAACATGCTATGTGGGTGAAATGATGATACCATGCCAACTTTCAACCTTTTCAGAGTTCATTTGTAGTGATTTTCAATTTCAGGGTCATTTAGCTCAAAAAAATATGTAAATGCATGAAAAATACCAAATGAAGTCAAAAAGGGTTAAAAATTGATGATGTGGCTTTTGAATGGTGCATTTTGAACACACAAAAAGTCTGGAGTTCAAATAAGTTCAAAAAAATGAAATCTCTTTGTAACAGATGAGTTTTCGTCCGAAAACCTGATACTTCGAAATAGATTGTCCATTTTGTACACGAAGTGCATCCATTTTTTGCCGTAACCCTCTCAACTTTTTAGCACATGCTATGTGGGTGAAATGATGATACCATGCCAACTTTCAATCTTTTCAGAGTTCATTTGTAGTGCTTTTCAATTTCAGGGTCATTTAGCTCAAAGAATGAACTAATAGCAAAAAGAATGAACTAGAAAACTTTTATGTAACTCCAATAGCAAAAGAATGAACTAAAAATAATCAATTAAAATATGCTGTTATGATCAACTAAAACAAAACTATAATATTCTTTAATAGCAAAAAGAATCAACTAAAAAGCTTTTATAAAACTCTAATAGCAAAAGGATATCAAACTAAAAAGCTTTTATAACCCTCTAGTATTTTTGAAACTAAAATTATATAAAATTTATGCAACTAAATTATCAAAGTATTTTTTGTTCAAAACATTAATAGCAAAAGAATTTTCATAAAGAAATTTTTTGTTAGAAACTTTAATAGCAAACTAAAATAACAAAATCTATTTTTGATTAAAACAGACATTTAAAATAACCTAAAAATTACAAAATTGAATATAATGATAAAACACAGTAATATTAAATAGCAGGAAAAGAATTACTCAAAAATCTATTTTTATAGTTAAGTTATTCACAAACTAGTGATTCACACAAATTTCAAAAAATTCAAATTTAAACTATTCAAATTTGAAAACTAATGGCACTAACAGAAAGTTTATAATTTTTGTGACCTAAAATCAAAAAGAATCACTGAAAAACTGTAATTAGAAACAAAAGAAAATAAATAAAGCAAAAAACAAAACAAAAAAACTGGAAAAAAAATGCCACCTACTGGGCCACCACGGCCTGAATACAACTAGAAACCCACCCATGGGCCATGATTCAGGCCCGCAGAAGGCCCAGTAGGCCCACAGGCATATACAGAGTGTTTAGGCCCGTAAGCCTGCTTTAGAGAGGAGCTCGAAAGCTCAGGCGCACCGCACCTTATAAACAGGACCCGGTTCGTGCCACCAACCGGGACCAATGCCCCCCTTTAGTCCCGGTTGGTGCCACCAACCGGGACCAAAGGTCTCTGTTTCCGCCCTTTGGGCTGTGTGAAAACTGACCATTGGTCCCGGTTGGTGGCACCAACCGGGACTAAAGGGGGGCATTGGTCCCGGTTGGCCACGAACCGGGACCAAAGGCTCGGCTATATAAGGCAACAGTTAGGAAATTTCCCCCCACCTCCCATTCTCCTCTCGACGCCGATGCCCTGCCCCGACGCCGATCGACGCCGACGTCGCCAGGCTGCTGCTGCGCCGCCCTGCCCCGACGCCGACGTCGCCAGGCTGCTGCGCCGCCCTCCCGACGCCGACACCCTGCCCCGACGCCCTGCCCCGAGCCCGCACGCTCCCCCCAGTGAGCTCCGCCCCCTCTTCCCCTGCCCTGCGCCGCCGCCCCTGCCCTGCGCGCTGCCGCCGCCACTGCACCTGCCCCTGCGCGCTGTCGCCGCCGCCCCCCTTCCCCTGCGCTGCTGCCGCGCGCTGCCGCCCCTGCCCTGCGCTGCCACCGCCGCCGCCCTTGCCCCTGCTGCTTAGAATTTTTTAGGTTCATAGAATTTTTTTCATATATATAGATGGATGGATTGATGTATGTATATATATGGATGGATGGATTGATGTGTATAGATTTTTTTTATGTTCATATGCAAAGAAAAAGTTTATTTTTTTGGTGATATGTATGTTCATATGCTCATTTAAGAAATTGTTCATATGTTACATTTAAGAAAAAAAGAAAATGTATGTATGTTCATATGCAAAGAATATGCAAAGAATTTTTTTGGGTGATATTGTAGAATATGAACATTTTGAATATGGATGGATGGATGGATGAACATTTTGAATATGGATGGGATGATGATGATGATATGATGATATATATATATATATATATATATGAAAACTTGGTCAATATTTTTTTTGTTCATAGAAATTAGTTAAAATGAGGGGGGACGTCGGACATGACATGAGGGAGGACGTCGGACGTCGGACATGTCATGAGGGGTGAGCGTCGTTGTCGTCTACCCCCTCCCCGATAACTTCGACATGAGGGGGGACGTCGGACATGTCATGTGGAATTTTTTTTTGTTCATATAGAAAACTCCGGTAACATATGCAACATTTGATCATATATCAAAGTTTGATCATATGTCAAAGTTTGAATTTTGACATATGCAACATTTGATCATATATCAAAGTTTGATCATATGTCAAAGTTTGAATTTTGACATATGCAACATTTGATCATATGTCAAAGTTTGATCATATGTCAAAGTTTGAATTTTGACATATGCAACAATATTTGATCATATGTCAAAGTTTGACTTTTGACATAGATTTATCAAGAATGCCCCCATTATGGATGTGCACAAGTTGATCCAATTTTTTTCTGATCTCATCTATATATATATTCTTCTATATGTCACGTTGTCTGTCAAAGTATTGAAGAAATCCATGGCTTCATCATTAGCCGGAAGTAACAGGCGTATGATGCTACGAAGCTCTTCAAAGTTGTTTTGGAACGGAGTTCCGAATAGAATAATTCGCTTTTTGGTACGAATTTCAGCAAAGGCCTTCCAAATAGCGATATTCGGAAGGCTCTTGCTGAGCTTCGTACCAAAAAACTAATTATCCTATCCGGGACTCCATTCCAAAACAATTTTGGAGAGCTTCATACCATTATGCGCCTGTTACTTCCGGCTAATGATGAAGCCATGGTTTCCTTGAATCCTTTGACACTAGACAACGTGACATATAGAAGGGTAGATGAGATCAGGAAAAATATGGACCATTTTCTGCACATCCAGAATGGCGCCATTTTGTTAAATCCCTTAAAGGTTAAGAGAATCCCCCCCCCCCTCTCGCCTGACCAAACCCTAGAAGCGTTGCCGAGGCCACCCCAAACCCTAGAAGCGTCGAGGCCACCCAAATTTACAAAGTTAAAAGAGCGTTGTCGAGGCCACCCCAAACCCTAGAAGCTTTGTCGAGGCCACCCCAAACCGTAGAAGCGTCGAGGCCACTAATATGATTCCTTGTTGTGATTAGCTAGCTAGGTCTATGTTTGCCACTAATATATCCATCTCTCATGTTTGTATATTAATTGCCATGTTGTAATATTTGCAGAAACTATGGAGCAAAGAGACTTGGAACAAGAACAGTTGTTGGGGGACATAATCCTCGGCGGAGGTGATGTCTTGTCGTTTCTCAACGACACCGATGGTCAGGAAGAAGAGGATGACGGCTCTGGTGATCAAACAATGGAGGAGGAAGGACATGATCATGATGGCTCTGGTGACCGAATGCTGGAGGAAGAAGGAGACCATGATGACGGCTCCGGTGATCGAACGGAGGAGGGAGCTGTTGCAAAGTCCGCCGAGGTATATATATTAATTAAGCCTGTGCTGACTAGCTAATTGATGCATTAATTGTTTTGGTATGTACATATATTAACTCTTCTTTCTTCTTTTATAGCCCTCCGGATCGAGACAAACTTCGGTAACGAGACGAGGCCCAAAGAAAAGGTTGCGCCAGGATGAAAGGTTCACGATCACAGCACTCGCAGACGATGGCCTACCGATTGAAGCCAAGCGGACCAAGGACGCATTTTCTGCTCAGTACGGAGCTATTGTTAGGGACAGCATCCCGATCAGCATCAAGCAATGGAATAAGCCTAAGGACGACGACCCTGAAGTTTCTTATGTCACCGATAGACAGAAAGATGATCTTTGGACCTCGCTGAAGGCAAATGTCACCCTACCGCCAGAGGCGGATCCGAATAAGCCAGTTATAGAGCCACTGGTCAAGGCGTGTGCTCTTAAGAAGATGGCAGATCTATTCAGGAGGTGGAAGAATGAGTTGAAATCAAAGTTTGTCGACAAAGGGAAGACTCCAGAATTCACCGGCCGATTTGAGAAGATAAGAGATCACTGGCCCGCATTTGTGGCCTACAAGACATTGGACAAGAGTAAGAAAATGTCAGAGACAAACAAGATAAATGCTGCAAAGAAGCTGTATCACCATCACACGGGGTCAGGTGGCTACCTCAAAGCCCGGCCGTTGTGGGACAAAGCTGAGCAAGACCTGCTTGCTAAAGGGGTCGAACCACAGACATTGAACTGGCCAGACCGTTCAAGGACTTAGTTCTTCGGGGTTGGGGGAACTTTGGACCCTGAAACAGGGAAGTGCCGTTGGACGGACGAGCAACTTGCAATACCCGTCAAGAAGCTTCAGAAGTATATCACCGCAGCGCAGGAAGGGACGTTCATTCCCGACAGAGAGAAGGACGAGCTGACTGAGGCCCTCGGGAATCCTGAGCACCCTGGACGAACGCGAGGCACACCAGGCTTCGTTCCGTGGGTGGTTGGGTTTGCCGGCGCAGGCGGTTACAGAAGCTGGGAGAGAAAGAGGAAAGTGGAGTTGAGCAAAATGCAGAAGCTCAATGCAAGACTAGTAAAGCTAGAGGAACTTGCAGCTGCCGGCCAACCATCTCAGCGGCACGAAGATCCTGCCCAAAAAGCTACCCCACCATCTCAGCGGAGAAGCAGCGTGGCTTCCACGGAGCTCATTCAGCCTGATTTCACGGCTCCTAGCTACCCCGTGGATACTATCACGAAGGCTCAACATTGCCAGCTTATGACGAAATGGCAGAACCTCACTTTGAAGGCGGCTGTCGGCTCTGTTGCACCTCCTCAACCTGACGGAACTTTTCACTGCCGTACGATTCCACATGGCTATGCTGTTGTGATGGTGGATGAAGTAATGGAGGGATTTGATGAGCTCGAGCTTGACCACCCTACAGGTGAAGGGGAGAATCAGCTGGGTTATGCTCTGAGGACTACATGTCTATGGCGTAAGGAGTACATCAAGCTTCCAAACTGGACGCCCCCGCCTCCGCCTCCTCCTCCTCCTCCGGCGAGTCAGGGCACTCCGCCTCCGCCTCCTCCTCCTCCTCCGATGAGTCAGGGCACTCCGCCTCTTCCTCCTACTCCTCCGGCGAGTGATCAGGGCACTCCGCCTCCTTCTCCGCCTCCTCCGGCGCGTGAGGGCACTCTGCCTCCTCCGGCGCGTCGGAGCACTCCGCCTCCTCCTCCGCCTCGTCAGCAACGGTGGAAGAGAGCCGCCGCCGCTCCGGCGGCTAGCAGTACAAGCAGAGGCGGGAAGCAATTCAGATACGGTCCATCTTTCAAGCCTCTGGAAAAGTTACCATATGAGAAGACCGACGAGGAAACCGCGAAAATCAGTGCTGCCGAAGTGCATGAACATTTTGCACGGAAACCTCCACCTCCGAAGGACACGATAGATCCGGTGAAACTGAAGCGCACTATCGATGCCCTGAAGCGACCACCACCGCCTCCGCCGCAATCCAACTATGAGCGCATTATTGAAAGGACATATAAGGAAGCGGAGCGGTCGGGAAGTGTTTGGGAACGTGCAATTTCAAAAAAATTCCTACGTTCACGCAAGACCTATCTAGGAGATGCATAGCAACGAGAGGGGAGAGTATGTCCACATACCCTCGTATACTGAAAACGGAAGCGTTAGCTTAACGCGGTTGATGTAGTCGAACGTCTTCGCGATCCAACCGATCAAGCACCGAATGTACGGCACCTCCGAGTTCAGCACACGTTCAGCTCGATGACGTCCCTCGAACTCTTGATCCAGTTGAGGACGAGGAAGAGTTCCGTCAGCACGACGGCGTGGCGACGGTGATGATGAAGTTACCGGCGCAGGGCTTCGCCTAAGCACTACGACGATATGACCGAGGTGTGTAACTGTGGAGGGGGGCACCGCACATGGCTAAGACAAATCTTGGTGTCTCTTTGGGGTGCCCCCTTCCCCCGTATATAAAGGAGGGAGGGAGAGAGGCCGGCCCTCCTAGGGGCGCGCCAAGTGTATGGAGTGCTACTAGGACTTCCAAGTCCTAGTAGGAATCCCTTTCCCTTTTCGGAGTAGGAGAGAAGGAAAGAGGGAAAGAGAGAGGGAGTAGGAAAGGGCAAGGGGGGCGCCGCCCCCTTCCCCTAGTCCAATTCAGACCCATGGGGGGGTGCGCGCCACCTCCCCTTTGGCCTTCCTCTTCTTTTCCCGTATGGCCCAATAAGGCCCATTACTTCTCCCGGTGAATTCCCGTAACTCCCCGGTACTCCGAAAAATACCCGAATCACTCGGAAACTTTCCGATGTCCGAATATAGCCTTCCAATATATGAATCTTTACCTCTCGACCATTTCGAGACTCCTCGTCATGTCTGTGATCTTATCCGGGACTCCTAACAAACTTCGGTCATCAAATCACATAACTCATAATACAAATCGTCATCGAATGTTAAGCGTGCGGACCCTACGGGTTCGAGAACTATGTAGACATGACCAAGACACATCTCCGGTCAATAACCAATAGCGGAACCTGGATGCTCATATTGGCTCCTACATATTCTACGAAGATCTTTATCGGTCAAACCGCATAACAACATACGTTATTCCCTTTGTCATCGGTATGTTACTTGCCCGAGATTCGATCGTCGGTATCATCATACCTAGTTCAATCTCGTTACCGGCAAGTCTCTTTACTCGTTCCGTAATGCATCATCCCGCAACTAACTCATTAGTCACATTGCTTGCAAGGCTTCATATGATGTGCATTACCGAGAGGGCCCAGAGATACCTCTCCGATACTCGAAGTGACAAATCCTAATCTCGATTTATGCCAACCCAACAAACACCTTCGGAGACACCTGTAGAGCATCTTTATAATCACCCAGTTACGTTGTGATGTTTGATAGCACACAAAGTGTTCCTCCGGTATTCGGGAGTTGCATAATCTCATAGTCAGAGGAATATGTATAAGTCATGAAGAAAGCAATAGCAATAAAACTTAACGATCATTATGCTAAGCTAACGGATGGGTCTTGTCCATCACATCATTCTCTAATGATGTGATCCTGTTCATCAAATGACAACACATGTCTATGGTCAGGAAACATAACCATCTTTGATAAACAAGCTAGTCAAGTAGAGGCATACTAGGGACACTCTGTTTGTCTATGTATTCACACATGTACTAAGTTTCCGGTTAATACAATTCTAGCATGAATAATAAACATTTATCATGATATAAGGAAATATAAATAACAACTTTATTATTGCCTCTAGGGCATATTTCCTTCAGTCTCCCACTTGCACTAGAGTCAATAATCTAGATTACACAGTAATGATTCTAACACCCATGGAGTCTTGGTGTTGATCATGTTTTGCTCGTGGAAGAGGCTTAGTCAACGCGTCTGCAATATTCAGATCCGTATGTATTTTGCAAATCTCTATGTCTCCCTCCTTGATTTGATCGTGGATGGAATTGAAGCGTCTCTTGATGTGTTTGGTTCTTTTGTGAAATCTGGATTCCTTTGCCAAGGCAATTGCTCCAGTATTGTCACAAAATATTTTCATTAGACCCGATGCACTAGGTATTACACATAGATCGGATATGAACTCCTTCATCCAGACTCCTTCATTTGCTGCTTCCGAAGCAGCTATGTACTCCGCTTCACACGTAGATCCCGCCACGACGCTCTGCTTAGAACTGCACCAACTGACAGCTCCACCATTCAATATAAATACGTATCCGGTTTGTGACTTAGAGTCATCCGAATCAGTGTCAAAGCTTGCATTGACGTAACCATTTACGACAAGCTCTTTGTCACCTCCATAAACGAGAAACATATCCTTAGTCCTTTTCAGGTATTTCAGGATGTTCTTGACCGCTGTCCAGTGATCCACTCCTGGATTACTTTGGTACCTCCCTGCTAAACTTATAGCAAGGCACACATCAGGTCTGGTACACAGCATTGCATACATGATAGAACCTATGGCTGAAGCATAGGGAATGACTTTCATTTTCTCTCTATCTTCTGCAGTGGTCAGGCATTGAGTCTTACTCAACTTCACACCTTGCAACACAGGCAAGAACTCTTTCTTTAACTGATCCATTTTGAACTTCTTCAAAACTTTATCAAGTTATGTGCTTTGTGAAAGTCCTATTAAGCGTCTTGATCTATCTCTATAGATCTTGATGCCCAATATATAAGCAGCTTCACCGAGGTCTTTCATTGAAAAACTCTTATTCAAGTATCCTTTTATGCTATCCAGAAATTCTATATCATTTCCAATCAACAATATGTCATCCACATATAATATCAGAAATGCTACAGAGCTCCCACTCACTTTCTTGTAAATACAGGCTTCTCCAAAAGTTTGTATAAAACCATATGCTTTGATCACTTCATCAAAGCGTATATTCCAACTCCGAGATGCTTGCACCAGTCCATAAATGGATCGCTGGAGCTTGCACACTTTGTTAGCACCTTTAGGATCGACAAAACCTTCTGGTTGCATCATATACAACTCTTCTTTAAGAAATCCATTAAGGAATGCAGTTTTGACATCCATTTGCCAAATTTCATAATCATAAAATGCGGCAATTGCTAACAAGATTCGGACAGACTTAAGCATTGCTACGGGTGAGAAGATCTCATCGTAGTCAACTCCTTGAACTTGTCAAAAACCTTTCGCAACAAGTCGAGCTTTGTAGACAGTAACATTACCGTCAGCGTCAGTCTTCTTCTTAAAGATCCATTTATTCTCTATGGCTTGCCGATCATCGGGCAAGTCAACCAAAGTCCACACTTTGTTCTCATACATGGATCCCATCTCAGATTTCATGGCCTCAAGCCATTTCGCGGAATCTGGGCTCATCATCGCTTCCTCATAGTTCGTAGGTTCGTCATGGTCTAGAAACATGACTTCCAGAATAGAATTACCGTACCACTCTGGTGTGGAACGTACTCTGGTTGACCTACGAGGTTCGGTAGTAACTTGATCCGAAGTTTCATGATCATCATCATTAACTTCCTCACTGATTGGTGTAGGCATCACTGGAACTGATTTCTGTGATGAACTACTTTCCAATATGGGAGAAGATACAATTACCTCATCAAGTTCTACTTTCCTCCCACTCACTTCTTTCGAGAGAAACTCCTTCTCTAGAAAGGATCCATTCTTAGCAACGAATATCTTGCCTTCGGATCTGTGATAGAAGGTGTACCCAACAGTCTCCTTTGGGTATCCTATGAAGACGCATTTCTCCGATTTGGCTTCGAGCTTATCAGGTTGAAGCTTTTTCACATAAGCATCGCAGCCCCAAACTTTAAGAAACAACAGTTTAGGTTTCTTGCCAAACCACAGTTCATATGGTGTCGTCTCAACGGATTTAGATGGTGCCCTATTTAACGTGAATGCAGCTGTCTCTAATGCATAACCCCAAAACGATAGTGGTAAATCGGTAAGAGACATCATAGACCGCACCATATCTAATAAAGTACGGTTACGACGTTCGGACACACCATTACGCTGTGGTGTTTCAGGTGGCGTGAGTTGCGAAACTATTCCACATTGTTTCAAATGAAGACCAAACTCATAACTCAAATATTCACCTCCATGATCAGATCGCAGAAACTTTATTTTCTTGTTACGATGATTTTCCACTTCACTCTGAAATTCTTTGAACTTTTCAAATGTTTCAGACTTATGTTTCATTAAGTAGATATACACATATCTGCTCAAATCATCTGTGAAGGTCAGAAAATAACGATACCTGCCGCGAGCCTCAACACTCATCGGACCGCATACATCAGTATGTATTATTTCCAATAAGTCAGTTGCTCGTTCCATTGTTCCGGAGAACGGAGTTTTAGTCATCTTGCCCATGAGGCATGGTTCGCAAGTATCAAGTGACTCATAATCAAGTGATTCCAAAAGCCCATCAGCATGGAGTTTCTTCATGCACTTTACACCAATATGACCTAAACGGCAGCGCCACAAATAAGTTGCACTATCATTATTAACTTTGCATCTTTTGGCTTCAATATTATGAATATGTGTATCACTACAGTCGAGATTCAACAAAAATAGACCACTTCTCAAGGGTGCATGACCATAAAAGATATTACTCATATAAATAGAACAACCATTATTCTCTGATTTAAATGAATAACCGTCTCGCATCAAACAAGATCCAGATATAATGTTCATGCTCAACGCTGGCACCAAATAACAATTATTCAGGTCTAAAACTAATCCCGAAGGTAGATGTAGAGGTAGCGTGCCGACGGCGATCACATCGACTTTGGAACCATTTCCCACGCGCATCGTCACCTCGTCCTTAGCCAATCTTCGTTTAATCCGTAGCTCCTGTTTCGAGTTGCAAATATGAGCAACAGAACCAGTATCAGATACCCAGGTGCTACTACGAGCATTAGTAAGGTACACATCAATAACATGTATATCAAATATACCTTTCACTTTGCCATCCTTCTTATCCGCCAAATACTTGGGGCAGTTCCGCTTCCAGTGACCAGTCCCTTTGCAGTAGAAGCACTCAGTTTCAGGCTTAGGTCCAGACTTGGGCTTCTTCCCGGGAGTAGCAACTTGCTTGCTATTCTTCTTGAAGTTCCCCTTCTTCCCTTTGCCCTTTTTCTTGAAAATAGTGGTCTTGTTAACCATCAACACTTGATGCTCCTTTTTTATTTCTACCTCCGCAGCCTTTAGCATCGCGAAGAGCTCTGGAATTGTCTTTTTCATCCCTTGCATATTATAGTTCATCACGAAGCCTTTATAGCTTGGTGGCAATGATTGAAGAACTCTGTTAATGACACTATCATCAGGAAGATTAACTCCCAGCTGAGTCAAGTTGTTATGGTACCCAGACATTCTGAGTATATGTTCACTGACAGAACTATTCTCCTCCATCTTGCAGCTATAGAACTTGTTGGAGACTTCATATCTCTCAACTCGGACATTTGCTTGAAATATTAACTTCAACTCTTGGAACATCTCATATGCTCCATGACGTTCAAAACGTCTTTGAAGTCCCGATTTTAAGCCGTAAAGCATGGCACACTGAACTATCGAGTAGTCATCAGATCGAGTTTGCCAGACGTTCATAACATCAGCATCTGCTCCTGCAGCAGGCCTTTCACCTAGCGGTGCATCAAGGACATAATTCTTCTGTGCAGCAATGAGGATAATCTTCAAGTTACGGACCCAGTCCGTGTAGTTGCTACCATCATCTTTCAACTTAGTTTTCTCTAGGAACGCATTAAAATTCAAGGGAACGGTAGCACGGGCCATTGATCTACAACAACATAGATATGCAAAAACTATCAGGTACTAAGTTCATGATAAATTAAGTTCAATTAATCATATTACTTAAGAACTCTCACTTAGATAGACATCCCTCTAGTCATCTAAATGATCACGTGATCCATATCAACTAAACCATGTCCGATCATCACGTGAGATGGAGTAGTTTTCAATGGTGAACATCTCTATGTTGATCATATCTACTATATGATTCACGTTCGACCTTTCGGTCTCAGTGTTCCGAGGCCATATCTGCATATGCTAGGCTCGTCAAGTTTAACCCGAGTATTCTGCACGTGCAAAACTGGCTTGCACCCGTTGTATGTGAACGTAGAGCTTATCACACCCGATCATCACGTGGTGTCTCGGCACGACGAACTGTCGCAATAGTGCATACTCAGGGAGAACACTTATACCTTGAAATTTAGTGAGGGATCATCTTATAATGCTACCGTCGTACTAAGCAAAATAAGATGCATAAAAGATAAACATCACATGCAATCAAAATATGTGACATGATATGGTCATCATCATCTTGTGCCTTTGATCTCCATCTCCAAAGCACCGTCATGATCTCCATCGTCACCGGCTTGACACCTTGATCTCCATCGTAGCGTCGTTGTCGTCTCGCCAACTATTGCTTCTACGACTATCGCTACCGCATAGTGATAAAGTAAAGCAATTACATGGCGATTGCATTCCATACAATAAAGCGACAACCATAAGGCTCCTGCCAGTTGCCGATAACTTTTACAAAACATGATCATCTCATACAATAACATATATCACATCATGTCTTGACCATATCACATCACAGCATGCCCTGCAAAAACAAGTTAGATGTCCTCTACTTTGTTGTTGCAAGTTTTACGTGGCTGCTACGGGCTTCTAGCAAGAACCGTTCTTACCTACGCATCAAAACCACAACGATTTTTTGTCAAGTGTGTTGTTTTAACCTTCAACAAGGACCGGCCGTAGTCAAACTCAATTTAACTAAAGTTGGAGAAACAGACACCCGCCAGCCACCTTTGTGCAAAGCATGTCGGTAGAACCAGTCTCATGAACGCGGTCATGTAATGTCGGTCCGGGCCGCTTCATCCAACAATACCGCTGAATCAAAGTAAAACGTTGGTGGTAAGCAGTATGACTATTATCGCCCACAACTCTTTGTGTTCTACTCGTGCATATCATCTACGCATAGACCTGGCTTGGATGCCACTGTTGGGGAACGTGCAATTTCAAAAAAAATCCTACATTCACGAAAGATCTATCTAGGAGATGCATAGCAACGAGAGGGGAGAGTATGTCCACGTACCCTCGTAGACCGAAAGCGGAAGCGTTAGCTTAACGCGGTAGTCGAACGTCTTCGCGATCCAACCGATCAAGCACCGAACGTACGACACCTCCGAGTTCAGCACACGTTCAGCTCGATGACGTCCCTCGAGCTCTTGATCTAGTTGAGGACGAGATAGAGTTCCGTCAGCACGACGGCGTGGCGACGGTGATGATGAAGTTACCGGCGCAGGGCTTCGCCTAAGCACTACGACGATATGACCGAGGTGTGTAACTGTGGAGGGAGGCACCCCACACGGCTAAGACAAATCTTGGTGTCTCTTTGGGGTGCCCCCTTCCCCCGTATATAAAGGAGGGAGGGAGAGAGGCCGGCCCTCCTAGGGGCGCGCCAAGTGTATGGAGTCCTACTAGGACTTCCAAGTCCTAGTAGGAATCCCTTTCCCTTTTCAGAGTAGGAGAGAAGGAAAGAGGGAAAGAGAGAGGGAGTAGGAAAGGGCAAGGGGGGCGCCGCCCCCTTCCCCTAGTCCAATTCGGACCCATGGGGGGGGGGGGCGCCACCTCCCCTTTGGCATGCCTCCTCTTTTCCCGCATGGCCCAATAAGGCCCATTACTTCTCCCGGTGAATTCCCGTAACTCCCCGATACTCCGAAAAATACCCGAATCACTCGGAACCTTTCCGATGTCCGAATATAGCCTTCCAATATATGAATCTTTACCTCTCGACCATTTCGAGACTCCTCGTCATGTCCGTGATCTCATCCGGGACTCCAAACAAACTTCGGTCATCAAATCACATAACTCATAATACAAATCGTCATCGAACGTTAAGCGTGCGGATCCTACGGGTTCGAGAACTATGTAGACATGACCGAGACACATCTCCGGTCAATAACCAATAGCGGAACCTGGATGCTCATATTGGCTCCTACATATTCTACGAAGATCTTTATCGGTCAAACCGCATAACAACATACGTTATTCCCTTTGTCATCGGTATGTTACTTGCCCGAGATTCGATCGTCGGTATCATCATACCTAGTTCAATCTCGTTACCGGCAAGTCTCTTTACTCGTTCCGTAATGCATCATCCCGCAACTAACTCATTAGTCACATTGCTTGCAAGGCTTCATATGATGTGCATTACCGAGAGGGCCCAGAGATACCTCTCCGATACTCGAAGTGACAAATCCTAATCTCGATTTATGCCAACCCAACAAACACCTTCGGAGACACATGTAGAGCATCTTTATAATCACCCAGTTACGTTGTGATGTTTGATAGCACACAAAGTGTTCCTCCGGTATTCGGGAGTTGCATAATCTCATAGTCAGAGGAATATGTATAAGTCATGAAGAAAGCAATAGCAATAAAACTTAACGATCATTATGCTAAGCTAACGGATGGGTCTTGTCCATCACATCATTCTCTAATGATGTGATCCTGTTCATCAAATGACAACACATGTCTATGGTCAGAAAACATAACCATCTTTGATAAACAAGCTAGTCAAGTAGAGGCATACTAGGGACGCTATGTTTGTCTATGTATTCACACATGTACTAAGTTTTCGGTTAATACAATTCTAGCATGAATAATAAACATTTATCATGATATAAGAAAATATAAATAACAACTTTATTATTGCCTCTAGGGCATATTTCCTTCAGGAAGTACTTGCAGTGATTCAAGGTTAGCAGAACTAAGAAGTGGGAAAAAATTCCCCAGCTCGGCGAACAGGCGAACCAATCGTGCCCTCCGCTCAAGGTGTCTAGCGATATCGTCGCTAATCAGCCGAGGATGGTGCCCGGTACCAATCCTGCTGATTACCTGAGCGATGATGTAGAGTTTGAAATAATGGAGGTGGAAGAATTCAGATACCAGTACGGGCAGCCTCTCGTCAAACCTGATCATCCTCCTCTTAACAACGATGATGCGAAGATTTCATGAATGGTACATGAAAACCTGCAGCGAGTCTGGGAAGGATACTTTGACGCTGAGAATTAAATAGGAGCGCGACCTCGTTGGAATGGATCAGTTGTCTGTTGACTTTGACGAGTTATTTCAATTATACAATCAAAAGGCCCTCGACAAAACACTCGTGACTTGCTACTGTCTGTAAGTACTACTTCTGTAATTAAGTCTCTATATATAGCTCAGCTCTTTCATTGCATATATATATAATTATCATCACTATATTATGTAGATTAAAGATCGTTGAATGCAGAAAAACACAAATCTATGACATTGGGTTCATTAACCCAAATATCATACATGAATGGACGGTTCAAAAGAATGTCACAAAAATCGAGGACAACTTGCTACAATCGTTGCTTAAAAATCAAAACAAAGAGAAAATACTCTTTCCTTACAACTTCAAGTGAGTGTTACTGTCTTGTGCATATTCGGTTTCCCTTATTACTCGAGGTTATAGTAATGTAATTGATGAGTTATACATGCGTGCGCAGGTTTCCCTTACAACTTCAAGTGAGTGTTACTGTCTTGTGCATATTCGGTTTCCCTTATTACTCGAGGTTATAGTAATGTAATTGATGAGTTATACATGCGTGCGCAGGTTTCACTTTATTCTGCTAGAGATTAAGCTTGAGCGGGGAGTAGTAACCGTCTTAGACTCGAGACGAAAAGATCCCCAGGAGTATGCGGACATGACTGAAATGCTCCAGAAGTAAGTTCAATCGATCATTATCGCACCATATCGGCAACTTTGTTCATTTCCTGATATCAAGTAATTATTTTCTTTGTCTGGCAGGGTTTGGAAAGAGTTCACCAGAATTATTCCGGCACTGCCGAGGGAGCTGCGATTTACACACCCAAAAGTAAGTACTACTAGCTAGTTCCGCGAATCTCCCATTGATTCTAGTTTCATCAATACCATTTATAATGCTTGATTATTTCTTGTGGCAGGAAGCCGAGAATGATTTTTGTGGATACTACGTTTGCGAGTTCATCTACAACGCGACGACCTCTAAGCGGGGCTACTCTGAAAAACAATATGAAGTGCGTAAGCAATAATATTCACAATTTTATTTTATTACCATCATTTGTGTTGAGTTTCGTTCATATATATGTATTGACCCCCTTCTTCAAATTAGTTGCGGCAGATGCGGGATGAACTCCTATCACATGATCGCATACGAGCAATTCAAGAGGAATTGGCGGGATTCTTTCTTGACCACATCATAAATAAAGCCGGAGAATACCATGTGGAATTTGACATTAGATGTTAGGGATTGTACGTAAGAGATCTTATATTGTATATATGTAGCTAGTAGCGTCGGATAGATATACGAAAACTTGTTGTTCGACCAATCTCTCGGAGAAAGAGAGATCGATCACTTCTCTCTATATATGACGATCTTGTGTACTTAATGGTTCCTTCATTTGCTTAGTAGCTAGCGTGTCGAGTTCTCTCTATACGTATGGTAGCTAGCGTCGACCAAGCACGGAGAAAAAGAAGACACTTCTCTCTATTAGCTAGCTAACACAATATGAAACCCCTAAATTAACCCTCCAAAACCCCCTAACCCCCCCCCCCCCCCCCCCTTCAAAAAAAAACCCCAGCTCCTGCCAAATGCTGACGCGTGGAGGCCTTTTGGTCCCGGTTGGTGACTAAAGGTCCTCCTACCTGGGCTCCCCGCAGCGGCCACGTGGAGCCCCTTATGTCCCGGTTCGTAAGCGAACCGGGACTAAAGGTTTTGGTCTTTAGTCCCGGTTCCAGAACCGGGGGTAATGGGCCTCTGGAACCGGGACAAATGGGCCGTTTTCCACTAGTGGATAAAGCCCTAGAGAATTGATTATGTCCGAGATCAAGAAAGATGAGTCGTGGACATTTCTGGAGAAGTGAAGGAAATACGCCCGAGAGGTTGTTGTTTCTGAAGCTTAGATTAACAATGCTCAGATCTGTCATGTTTGTGCTGGACTCATTGACTAGGAAATCAGTAATTGACCCATTGAGATTATTTCTTGATAGATCTAACAACAGCAATGATTCCAACTTGCACAAAGAAGATGGAATGGCTCCAGAGATCATGTTGTCATATAGAACAAGTGTTCGAAGCCTTGGTGCTCCAAAGTGCAATGGTAGTGGGCCAACTACATTGTTCCCACTGAGATCCAGGTTGGTTAGATTCATGGGAAGCTTAGGTATTGGACCACCAAGCTGGTTAGAACTGAAATCCATTACTTCTGCTCTCATAAATTCCATTGTTGATGGGAGGACTCCTGTAATCTGATTATTTCGGATATTGAGATATGCTACAGAGGAAGCTGCTATCCAAAACCAACCCGGTACCATGTCATTAATGCTTGTGTTCGATATATCAAGACTCACTACGTGTGTTTGCCACCGAAGCCACGTTGGAAACTTAGGCCCTAGCTGGCAGGACCCAAGCTCAATAAAACTTAGACTGAAAGTAGGGACCCAAGTTGGACTCACAGTGATGGCTATTGAGTTGTCTGACAATCTCAATTTATCTAGCATATCTAGACCTGATAAATGGCCTTCATGTATGACCCCATCCAATTTGTTGACATTAAGGACCAACGATGTTAACATTGTGAGCTCTCCTATCCACAGTGGTACATGGCCACTGAGTTTGTTACTACTGAGGTCCAGCCGGTGAAGGTTGCTTAAGGATGGTACTGTTGTAGTTGGCAGGCTTCCAATCAGATTGCTTCTTGGCAGAAACAAGACTTGTAATTTATTCCGTGAACAGCTGGGTAATCGATGGAATAATTCTGTTATGCTCCCATTGATATTGTTCTCAGAAGAACATAATATCTCCAAATTACATAGGTTCTTCATATTGGAAGGTACCATGCCCACAAGGTTATCATCTGATAAATCAAGTTCCATCATGGAGGTCATATTACCAATCTCGTCCGGGAAAGGGCCATAGAAACCATTTTCGGCGATATGTAGACGCTTGAGGCTAGTTAAATCCCAAAACCAGTTGGGCGTGCTACGCTTATGGAACTTGTTGCCTGAGAGGTCAAGTGTCTCAAGAGATGTCAGGTTTGAGAGCCAAAGAGAGTCAGGGTTATTTGTAAGCTGGCAAAAGTGAAGACAAAGAACTTTCAGAGTTGGAAGCATGTTCATCACCGGAAGCCAGTGAACAATTGTACTGAGGTTCACTCCACTCATATCCAGGTGCTCAACGGAAGTTAACTGTGATAACCAGGTGATATCAGTGGAGTATGTGCCATAGTTGTACCCAAGATTCAAGTACTGTAAGTTGGAGAGGTTACCCAGTTGCGGTGGTATCCTTCCAATGAACTGTGACCTTGATAGGTCGAGATATCTCAGCTGATGGAGAGAACCGATGAACTCCGGTATCTGCATCTTGACGAATCTGTTGAAGCTGAGGTCGAGATACCGTAGATGTTGTAAACCAAGCAACGAGGAGCTTATGTTACCTGCTAGCACCTCCCCACTCTCATCGTCGCTTCTGTAATCAGGGCCTTGGAGATCCAGCCAGACAACATGGCCACGGCCGGTTCTGTTGCTGCAGTAGACGCCCTTCCATAGGCAGCAATCATCACCCTTCCATGATGGAAGGAGGTTGGCAGGATCTGATAGACCTGCCCTGAAGGCGAGAAGGGCTGACCTCTCGTGAGCAATACAACCGGTGATTGTACCGTTTGGATGCAGGGCAGATGTGTCCTCGGTGGTGCTCTTGGCTTGAGTAAGCAAGAGCAAGGCTATGGCTATCTGGATGCAGGCTAGTTGAAGCGTGTCCATGGGTGCTTTTGCCATGAGTATGTGTTCTTCTTGGCGTACGAAACCCCATGGTATACATACATGATATATATGTAATCAAACTCTTGGTGTTGCCTTGCCAAGATAAAAGTCGCTGATTGCTGTTTAATTAAAGCAGCCGGAGAGTGAAGTTGAGGGAGCAGACCAATAAGGGGTTGCAGGCTTGTATCCATGCTCATGGAGTTTCTCTCTTGTCCGTTTTGGGATTTGACGTAGCAGTGTGCACACCAATAAGGGCTCGCAGGCTTGGGATTTGATTAAAGCAACTGGACAGTGAAGTTACATAGTATCAATGTTTTGGATATCGGTAACTGGTAACATATCGGTCGGGGGCTGAGAAGGGATTAATCGGCGAATCAGCCATTTAACTGAATATATCGGTAACCCATTTATCGATCAGGAGAACTAGGGCCATAGCTATATATACTTAGTCAGTTAGGCTACTGAATATGTAAATATGCAATCCTAAGCCAATAGCAGCTAAGCAATAGCAAAGCAACAGCAGATCTAGAATACAGCAGTAGCCAATTGGCAGTAGCACATCAGTACATCTAATCTAATAGACTAATACAGCAGTACATCACTACATCTAATCTAATAGACTAATACAGCAGTACATCACTACATCTAAATATCTAATCTAATCTAGTACAACAGCAAACATCACTACATCTAACCTAATATACTAATACAGCAGTAGCAGAGCAGCAGCAGCAGAACAACGACAATTTAGAAGCTCTGATAGAGGAGAGAGAGGTCTGGATAGAGTATACCTTGCTGCCTGAGGACGCCATGGACAGGGAAGGTGCCGACGGCTGCTGCTCAGGGAAGGATGGCTCCAATTGCTGCTGCTCGTTGAGGGGACAAGGGAACCTGCTGCTGCTCGGGGAGGGGATGGTCAGGGCCGGCGGGGGCTGCTCGTGGAGGGGACACCACCGGCGGATTCTGCCTGTAGAGGGCCGGCGGCTGCTTCTCCAGGAGCGGGAGAGAGCAAACAGATCGAGCGGGAGAGAGGAGTGACCTAAACCTAACAGGCTGTGAAAAACTATAAGTAATAGGGAGAGAAAGGGAGGGAACGGGCCAGATTTGGGCCAAAAATATGGCGCCCAGTTAATCGGCCCAGCCGATAATTTGGCCTGACAACCGATAAATCGGCTTGTCAGACCGATTAACTGGGCCTCCCAGTTATTGGGCCGAATAGGCCTTTCTCGTATCGGAAGGGGCCCGAATAGCAGTTAACTGCAGTTAACTGGCCGATATCTGTAACAGTGCATAGTATAATGAATCAGAGCAGTTTGTTCGTAATGAAGAAGAAATATATATGCACTATGCTTTGGTTACTAGCAATCCTGATAGTAACAAATATTCTAGGAATTATATAATGTATATGTCCGATGTTGTTGTGTGCTCTTATATAAAAAGAACTGATGGATTCCATTGCTAGCAGATCCAAATATTCTAGGGTCCAAATTAAGTTTGATTTGAAGGAAGTTCAAATCTTGGGACGTATGGCGAACCCAATCCCGTCCATCTGCGAGGGCAAGGAATGGACGAAGGGGGGTACCAGACGATCTCGAGGCTGGCGACCAGGACGGAGAGACGCCGTCGAGCGGGCTGGCAGGCACCACAGTGCCTCCTTCCTGCCGAGCCACCGCATCCTCCCCGACCTCAATGCCTTCCAGCCTTTGATGTCAGCTCTGGTGGCACACCAACAAGGACTCTGGGGCTTGGAATTCAAAGCCACTGGTCAGCAATGTGAAGCTGGGTGCAGTTTTTCCACAACTACTTGACTTTGGGGGCCCGAGTACTATCTCAGGTACTATCCAAGCACCACGATTCTGTTCCGAATGGAGAAAAATAAGTATAAATGTTTTCGTTATAAGTAATCCAAAGTGTAGATATGCTAAGAATTCTACTAATATTTGGGATGTACGAGTATGTTTGTATAGTGTAAATGATGAATCCCACTACTAAGGTCCAAATTAAATATGACCAGAGAGATGAATCCCCATGCATCTGTGTAAAGTGTATATAACTTGTCACCAAAAGGAAAGTTTGTGAACCGAGGGAAAAAACGATGGGTGTTCGTTGCCTGGAGAACTAACCTGTGTGCTGCTCTGCTGCTCCTCTGTTTGCTCGAGCAGCTTGCGTGCGTGTGTGCGTTCACCGGAAACACGGCGAAAGAGCGAGGCTCCTGCTTGCCAACAAAGGAATGGTGGAGGACGGAGAGAACCTTGTGACCTCGAGGACGGTGGCGCCGGTGACGAGGACGGAAGTCGGCATTGAGCAGGCTGGCGGCTACCCCCCGCGTGACGGCGACCCGTTCCAGAGCCGCCATCCTCCTTCCGCCGCACCCCTACCGGGCTTGATCGCCGCCTTGAACCGCAATGCTTTTATCTGATTGATGCGAAATGTTCTTTATCCATCTCTTCCTATTCTTGTTCAAGGAAAGAACTGAATGCTGGTTTACAGGTCATCTTTTGGCCCCAAATATTTACGTGAGGATACAAATAAAACTTCTGAAACGAGTACAGTGGATGATTATTACAATACGGTACATATGAATGATCCATGTCATTTAAATAAATCTGAAAAAAAAAAGAGTAAGCACCTGATGCGCCTCCTGCGTCTAACCAGCTTCACTCCTGTACCTTCAACAGTACGTCCAGCTTTAGACTGAATTTTAAGTAAAGGCAAGACAACTTCAGAGCTCCAAACTGAATATGGCCGGAGAAAATAGTCTCAGTAGTTTCACATATACTGACTTCGGCAAAATATTCTGTACTGGAGTATATATCATCTGAATGTAGTATCGAAAGATACATCCTTGTGAAGTAGCACTAGCAATAGTTTATATAAGTTTCTCATTCACCCAGTTAATTTCACATTCCTAAGCTATTCTATTAGGATTTTTGGAACAGGCTACTGACTTAATTTTTGTGACTGGTGCATATAATTTTTTTCTGGCAAAATGTCTTTGATCCGAGGCTGTGACACCAAACAATACAACATTGATTCGGCTTGGGCACACGTGACAGATCTTGACGGGCTTGGGCCCATACCGGTTCAACAATTACCTCATTCTTGAATGCAGCCAATATGCCTATCTCGGTTTCTAGAGCAGATTTTCCAGAGCCTCCTTCCTTCAGAAGCGGATGCATCATTATCGACCAACACAAGCTTCCAGAGCAATTTTTAGGTTCTAGGACAGAATTAAAGAAAACTAGCAATCGAATATCTACAGAATACATGCTCCCAGTGCATATATAATAGTGCATTTACGCAAATGAAGGAACCTGTGCCAGATGTGGGTCCACTCAAATTCATAAAAATCATACTCCCAAAACGCAGTAAACACAAATATGCTGCTTCTATAAGGCAGACAACTGACATGGCCATTACCAAAGGTGGGATACAGTTGGACAGAAGATGGTCAGGCTCAACGAAATTCTCCAAGATGCCTGAAACTTTGAAATACTAAGCAAGCGAGCTGCATATGTCATCTGTAAATAAAATGTGGGACATGAGTATGAAAACCATCCAACAGTTAAATGCAGGAGTGACTAAAAAACAGGGACCACCTCCTTCCATGGAGACCTTGATCAGAGCAAAAAAGGGGACTTCAACATTGTCTGGTTCTTCTCATCTATTGCTCCTGCAAGTCCAACATTTTTCAGGCCAGATCCAAGTTATCATCATCATCTTTCCATCACCGATTTCATCCTCCTGTTAGTCATAAAAAAGAAAAGCACTGAAAGCACATACAAAACACGTCATATACCAACATCAGTCAATGGCATGCACCTAGAATACATACATGTGCATGACTAGTTCCAGTATAATACACTAGAACATTGATTCATACATTCATGATAAATCTTCAGAGTATTAAATTACATTTCTGCAGCAATCCAAGAACCAATGCCGGTTCTATTACAATACAAGAAACAACATGCAAACCATGAATTACATATCCTGAGTAGTTCTAGTACAATACACTTGAACATCTATTGATACATTCATGATATATCTCATCAAAAGCATTTATTGAATTACATGAGACCAAACCAAGAACAAGTGCTGGTAATATCATCTCAGCTCCTACCCATTAATTCTACCTCTCAAGGAAGCCCAGGTAACAGCCACTTGCACATAAACCCAGTCATACAGGCTGTCACAAAGCAAATACCAAGCAGCTCTCCATGTCCCCTTGAACAAGAAGGTGCAGAAGACTACCCAGAGACCCATCACATATCCAGAACCCGTGGAGAGGAAAAATGAAACCATGTCGCCGCTTGCATGTCCCTGGTGCTCTCGAGTAGCTGGAACTAGCTCGGGATGTGAACAGTTCCATGAGAGAGGAGGACCGCAGAGGCCCGGGTTACCGATATAAATAGATGCTGGGTCTTCAAGTGTTTGCAGCTGATTTCCAGTTGGTATCTTTCCACTCAGATTGTTGTAGGACAGGTTCAGGCGACTCAGTGATGTGAGAGTTGACAAGCTTGAAGGGATTTCACCAGACAAATCATTGTATGATAGGTCAAGTGACTCCACTTGAATTAAGGCGCCAATATTCTCAGGAATTTTTCTGCTAAAGTTGTTCCATGATAAGTTCAGGTTCTTCAATGCTACAAGAGCGCTGATTTCTTCAGGAATCTCGCCAGTAAGACTATTATCGGATAAATCTAGATTCACCATATATATGATTTCTCCGGTATATAGTCTTTCTTGACCTTTCGTGAGTACCGTGAACTTCTCAGCATAGTCAAATAATACATCTCCAACAAATATGAATTCAGAACTGAAGGCAGCCTGAAGATTATCAGAGTTGTCTCTTGTTTGTGTCATGCCTGTGAAATTAACGATAGATCTCGGTATGCTTCCTGATATATTGTTGTAGGCAAGGTCCAAATATTGAAGATTAACAAGCTTCGTAAGCTCGACTGGAATGTGGCCATAAAACATATTCGATCTCAGTCGTAAGAATGACAAAGACGGTAACTTCTCCCCAATCCATGTTGGTAAAGCCCCAGAGAACTGATTTTCTCCAAGATCAAGAAAGACGAGCTGTCGACATTTCTGCACAAGTGAAGGAAATTCACCTGAGAGGCTGTTGTTTCTTAAGCTTAGGTTAATGATACTAAGGTCTGTCATGCTTGTGCTGGATTCATTGACTATGCAATCAGTAATTGTCCCATTGAGATTATTGCTTGATAGATCTAACAATTGCAATGATGGCAACTTACACAAAGAAGATGGAATAGCACCAGAGATCATGTTTTTATATAGAATAAGTGTTATAAGCCTTGGTGCTCCAAAGTCTAATGGTAGTGGCCCAACTAAATTATTCCAACTGAGATCTATGTCGGTTAGATTGAACGGAAGCTTAGGTATTGGACCACCAAACTGGTTAGAACTAAAATCCATTTCTTCCACACTCATAAATTCCATTGTTGATGGGAGGACTCCTTTAATCTGATTATTTCGGATATTGAGAAACACTGCTGAGGAAGCTGCTATCCAAAACCAATCCGGTACCATGTCATTGATGCTTGTGTTTGATATATCAAGACTCATTACTTGTGTTTGCCATTGAAGCCATGCTGGAAATTTAGGCCCTAACTGGCAGGACCCAAGGTGTATTGTTAACAGACTGAAAGGAGGAACCCAAGTTGGACTAACTGTGATAGCTATGGAGTTGTCTGACAATTCCAGTTCCTCTAACATATCTAGACGTGATAAATGGCCCTCGTGTACTTGCCCGTCCAGGTTGTTAGAGCTAAGGCTCAACACTGTTAACTTTGTGAGCTCCCCTAACGACACCGGAACATGACCACTGAGTCTGTTATCCCAGAGAAGCAGTCCACTCAGGTTCCTTAAGGATTCTACTAGTGTAGTTGGCAGGCTTCCAGTCAAATTGTTGTGGTGTAGAAACAACCATTTTAGATTATTCCATGAACAACTGGGTAATCGATGGAATAATTCTGCTATACTCCCGTTGATATTGTTCATAGAAAAATCTAATGTCTCCAAATTACATAGGTTTTTCATATTGGATGGTATCATGCCCACAAGGTTATTACCTGATAAATCAAGCTCCAGAATGGAAGTCATATTACCTATCTTATCTGGAAACGGGCCATAGAAACCATTGAACGAGATGTCTAAATGCTTGAGGCTGGTTAAATCCCAAAACCAGTTGGGTGTGCTACGCTTATGGAACTTGTTCCACGAAAGGTCGAGTGTTTCAAGAGATGTCAGGTTTGAGAGTCGAAGAGAGTCAGGGCTGCTTCTAAGCTGGCAAGAGGAAAGACGGAGAACTTTGAGAGTTAGAAGCATGTTCACCACTGGAAGCCAGTGAACAACTGTACTGAGGTTCACGTAGGTCATATACAGGTGCCCAAGGGAAGTTAACCGTGACAACCACGTGATATCCGTAGAGTATGTGCCTTTATGGATAGAATAATCAAGATTCCAGTGTGAGGACCGAAGATCTAAGTATCGTAAGTTAGAGAGATTACCAAGCTGTGGTGGTATCCTTCCAATGAATAGTGACCTCGATAGGTTGAGATATCTCAACTTATGGAGAGAACCCATGAACTCCGGTATCTGTATCTTGCCAAATCCATTGCAGCTGAGGTCGAGATACCATAGATGTTGTAAACCAAGCAACGAGAAGCTTATGTTGCCTGCTAGCACCTGCATCCCATCGCCACTTTCACAATTAGTGCCTCGTAGGTCCAGCCTGACGACACGGCCGGTTCTGTTGCCGCAATAGACGCCCTTCCATCAGCAGCAATCAACACCCTTCCATGATGAAAGGAGGTTGGCGGTGTCTGATAGACCTGCCCTGAAGGCGAGAAGGGCAGACCTCTCAGCAGCAATACAGCTGGTGATCGTGTTGTTTGGATGGGCACATGTGTGCTCTGTGGTGCTCTTGGCTTGAATGAACAAGAGCAAGGCTATGGCTATTTGGATGCGGGAGAACTGAAGCATTTCTATTCGTGCTTTTGCCATGGACATATGGTCTTCTTCTTCTTTCTTTTGAGGGTTGGGCATATGTTCTTGGTGTGGGATGCCTCACAAGTAGCACAATATATATGTAATCCAACTCTTGGTGTCAGTGCCACCTCTGGTGTCTATTCTATTATATGTTCACTTGATGGAGTTTCCTCTCTTGTTTGCTTTAGGATTTTAGGTAGCACACCGATGAGGATTTTAGGCAGCACACGGATGATGACTCTCAGGCTTGGAACTTGTTTAATTAAAGCAGCTTTCGGGCTTGCAATTTAATTGAAGGAGCGAAAGATTGACAGCAATGTGAAGCTGAGTGCAGTCTTTTCCACAACTACTACTACTAAAGACTGTACCAAAGATTCGTAATCCCCAAGGTGAGGGCGAGGAATGGGGGACGGAGAGGACCTGCCGATCTGGAGGCCGGAGACGAGGACGGGGACGCCGTCGAGCGAGCTGGCGAGGTGGCTGGCGGCGATCTGCTGGAAGAAGAACTCCCCCATCAAATCAAGCCGAGGCACCCCAGCGCCTCCTTCCTGCCGATCCGCCGCATCCTCCTCCTCGACCGCACCGCCTTGCTTCCTCCGCCGTCCTCTCCCCGCCGTCATCGGCCGGTCGCGGGCCATGTCGGAGTGAGCAGAGCAGGCTACCCAAGGCCAGGAATGGGGGACGGACCGGAGGAACCTGCGTCTGCGTGCGAATCTAGTGGGCTGGCTGTGCCCTCTTGTTCTGAACTCCTCTACACTTTTGTGACACAATGGAGGACCAACAGAGCAACCTGCGTGACAACTCCCCTAAAAAAACAGAGCAACCTGCGTGACAACTCCATATAGAAATAGACATTTAAACTTAAAAAAAATAGACATTTAAAACTGGGGTGTGGCTAGATCTCAATCGACTGAAATTTAACAAGTCTCGGTCAAGTGATAGAACATATAAAAATAAAGAAAGAAAAATGAATTTTTTTCACAGATCTCTACGTAAGATCCATGAGTATAGCATCGACTGAGATTTAGCAAACTCGTAAAAAATTACTACATATCGGCTTCGTTCTTAACTCTTTTCTTAAACACATTACAACTCTTCTCTTTTTTTTTTTTTAACAAAGAGGTGGCGCGTCAGGCGCCTTTCACTAATCTGAAGAACAAGTTACATTCATGGCTTTACATTTGCTGATGTTTAGATTGCCTAGCTTCAGAAGCATAGGACAATGTTCAACTAAATGAGACCTGCTATTACAAGTCATAACAGGGCTAGTATTGCATTCTAACAAGTAAGCTTTAGTTGCATTGTTATGAGCCCTGCCATTAAGCTTCCTGGGAATATGGTGGACATCTATCTGAGTGTGGCTAGTAGTGGCAAAGAAATTTGCCAACTGAATCCTTATCTCCCAATGACCAGGGTTTTTAAGAATATTCCTTGCTTGTGCGGCTTGGGCCAAAACCTGATTGTCCGTGAAGAACATGATGTTTCCTGTAGTGATTGCAATGACCACTTGTGCAGCCACCTGTAACGCCATAGCTTCTGCCTGGAGAGGAGAAAGAATAGGCTCCTCGGACACAAGAATGCTAATATTGACATGTTGGTGTTTCTTGGCCAATTGTATGAAAATTCCTATACCTGTGGCGTTTTCTCTTCCAGGTTTCCATGCCGCATCTGTGAAAACCCTGCAACTTGGACCAATTACTTGCATAGTACCTGCATGACCCTTCTGTTGTGAATTTAAAAGAAGGTTGTTGTTAAGCTCGTTTTGACAAGTAGCTTGTCCTGCTTGATTTGACTGAAGTGCCAGTTCCTGATTATTTAGAATGGCTTGCATAGCTTGGAATACATGCATAGGCTTGACTTCTTTCTTGTCAAAAAGAGCATCATTCCTTGCCTTCCAAATGCACCAAAGAAAGGTCATTATGTTTATGAGAGAGGCCTGAGGGTGCCCTGAGTTAAGGAGATCATGAATAATTTGTGCAATGCTATTATAATTGTTACATAGAATTTCAGATTTAATAAACCAGGGATGAGCAACCCATGCTGCTTTTGCAAAGGGACAAGCAAAGAAAAGATGCATGTCATTTTCATCCTGATCACACCTAATGCAGCTTTTCTTAATATGCTTGGAATATTTCCCTGCTCGCATACCTGTTGGAAGTGCTTTCCTCAAGAGCCTCCATGCAAAAGTCTGTACCCTTGGAATCATGGTCTTATCTTTCCAAACCTGCTTGAGCAGCTATTTGATTTCTTGCGGTACCTGTCTAGGTAATGGAGATCCCTGTTGTTGCAAGTCTTGGAGGCACGCTTTGTAAGCAGATTTTGAAGTACATTTTCCTGAAGGATGTAATTTCCAACAGAGAATATCAACTCCATGTTGTTGAATAATCGGTACCTGTATGATGCTATTAGCCACTTCATAATCAAAAAGACTATAAATAAGACTAGTATTCCATGTTTTTTGGTTTTGATTCCATAAATCCTTGATCTTGGAAGGATAAACATAATGCCCCGGTTGTATTTGTAAATGATCATAAATCGATTGCCAATGAGGGAACCAAGGAGTGCTCCAAACAGAGGAATTACCATCAAAAATTTGATAAACTGAATTTGCATAAAGAATATGCTTTACCTTAAGAATTGAAGCCTAGAAACCTGATTTTGGAATGTTGTTTTTTGCTCTCCATATTGAAGTATCAGGAAAGTATTTAGATTTGAGTACCTGTGACAAAAAACTTTGTGGTTCCTCTGCAATTCTCCAAGCCGCTGACAGGATTAGGCCTCTATTAACTGCTTGGATGTTCTTGATTCCTAGCCCCCCTTCAACTTTTGGGATGCAAATGTCCTTCCATGCCCTAAGACAAAGAGTTTTCTTGGATGGGTCTTCTTTTATTCCTGTCCACCAAAAATTTCTAATGATAGAAGTAAGCTTGACAATTAGTTTCCTAGAGAAAAGGATATTTGACATGTAGTAGACAGGGATTGAAGCAAAAACTGAATTGATCAGAGTTAATCTAGCTGCATGTGAAAGTTTATTTGCCTTATAGCCAGTCAATTTAGCTTTAAATTTGTCAGCAACAAAATTGTAAGCACTGGATCTATCTTTGTCAGGGAGGATTAGAGGGTGTCCTAAATAGATAGAATTATCGCTAATATCCTGCACCGGAAATATTCTTTTAATACACTCCTTATTGATGGAATCGACATTCCTGCTGAAAATAATAGCGGATTTGCTCCAGTTTGGCATTTGACCTGAAAGGTTGCAAAATCTTTGGAGAATTTGGAGCATATGAGTAGCTTCATCAACTGTAGCCTGTCCACAAATCAGTAAATCATCAGCAAATATTAATGAGTGAATAGGAGGACATCCTGGTCCTAAAACAATCCCTGATAAGTGATCAGCGAGCATGGCTTCCTGTAAAGAGACTGACAACTCATTAATGGCCAACACAAACAAGTAAGGGGACAAAGGGCAACCCTGCCTTATACCCCTACTACTTTGAAAGCGGCCATAAGATTGACCATTAATGATAACTGAGAAAGTGGGGATAGCCATGCAAGCATAAATTAAATTTATGAAATGACCATGCAGTCCTTTACGGGCAAGAGCTTTAACAATGAAATCCCATTCAATCCTGTCAAACGCCTTAGCAAGATCTATTTTAACCATAAAAGCAGGACTATTCCAAGATTTAAGATTAAAGGAATGGGTAATTTCCTGAGCGATGATGATGTTATTGCTAATCCTTCTGCCAGGTATAAAAGCTTGTTGAGAGTGATGAATATAGTTAGGCAGGTGCGGCTTAAGCCTATTTGCTAGAGTTTTAGCAATAACTTTGTAGATCACATTGCAAAGGCTAATGGGCCTAAAATCTTGAGGGACCAAAGGAGCAATTTTCTTTGGAATCAAAGCAATATGAGTATCATTCAAATGATTAGGAATAATACCTTGTATGTAGAAGTCTCTGACTACCTTGGTTATGTCATCACCTATCCAATCCCACGCAGCTAAGTAGAACTCTACATTAAATCCATCTGGTGCCGGTGAAGCATTCCTTTTCATGGCTTTCAAGGTATCCAGGACTTCCTTTTTATCTGGGATGCTATAAGTAAAGTCATCTTCTCCTTCCTGGTAGGTTGTGTGCATGTAAGGCCTGCCATGATTCACATTGGAGGAGGAAAACAGATTTTGAAAATAATTCATGAAAATCTTGGCAATTGTATGAGGATCAACTTGAAGATTGTTATTCTCATCCTTAATAGAAACAATTCTGTTTTTCCTACTTCTTTTAAGCACAGCATGATGAAAATAATTAGTGTTTCTATCACCATTGATAGCCCAATGCTTTTTAGCTCTTTGCCTATAATACTCTGTTAACTTGGTCATGTTTTGCTCATACTTACAAATCAGAGAGGCCTCTAGAGAGTGGTTCTGTACCTGAGGAGGTTTCATTTGGATAATTTTTATTTGCTCACCTAAAGTATCAAGCTCCTGCTGAATTGGCTTCTTCTTTCTACACCACACTCTTAAAGCTCCTGCAAGGTTAGTTGTCCTATTGTGGAAAGCTTTATTCCTTGAAGCAATCCAAGTATTTTTAGCATGTTCATTAAAATCACTTTCCATAAGCCACCAGTTTTCAAATTTAAAATTCCTTTTAGGCTTACGCATATTAGCATCAGTAGAAAGAAGAATAGGAGCATGATCACTGAGAATAATGGGTAGATTATAAACATTTGAATTGGGAAAGACCGCACACCATTCAGCATTAACCAGACATCTATCAAGTCTTTCCATGGTTGGGTTGGAAGCATACCTTTTGTTTGTCCAAGTATAAGCAGGTCCACTATATCCTAGATCAATCAGACCACAGTGTTTCACAATATAACGAAAAGCATGCAAGCGAAAGTGATTCACAAAGGGAGAACTTTTATCAGCATCATAAAGTATATCATTTAGATCTCCCATACATAAGATAGGATTGCCTTGGTTATCATACACAAAAGAGGCAATACGATCCCAGATATCACTAGTGTGGCGATGATACGGGTCACCATATATACAAACAGGAGCAAAAGAAATGCTGGAAGCTGAGTTAACTATAGAGGCAAGGATCACATGGAAGTCCGCAAAATGAACATCAACTTGGACCTCATCCGTCCACATCAGCCAAAGACCTCCTGATTTGCCTCTTGATGGGACAACTACGCTATCTACAATGTCAAAACGATTACGAAGGTCAGCTCTGTTAGTCTTGGAAGATTTAATTTCAGAAACAAAGGTTACCTGAGCACTAGTAGAACGCATGAGATTGGCAAGGTAGGTCATCTTCTCACTGCCTAGGCCCTTGCCTTTGCCTCGGCAGTTCCATGCTATGAGCTTCATGGCGCCCGTGGTGCCTTATGGGCTGGCACCATTGCCCTATCCAACTCCATATTTTCATCACGTAACGATTCCGACACAGCCACAGTATCCCCATGTATATTCGATGTCGGCTCACTATCACCTTGAAAAGAGTTTAGAGTCCCAGCTCTGAAAGTATTATAAGAAGCATCCAGACCCGTGCAGTGGTAGTCAACAGTGTGAGGAGGTGAGTAAGCTTCCATACGAGAGCTGAAAGAATTTTCACTGGAATCTAGTGATGAAGCACAGGGAAGTCTGTATGCAATTGGATCACTCTCAATGGGTTCCATCACCAAACCATCTTTCTTGCATGGAGAAGGATAGGGGCGACCCATGTGTCCCATAGTCTGACGTTTGTTTCTGCGCGCAGAAGGTCCAACACCCAACTTCCTGGATGAATAAAAACGACGGTCAGTGACAGAGCCTGCCCCAAAAACAGCTGCCCCATGAAGGTTGGCACCAAGAATGCCAAATCCGGGCAGTGAAACATCCCATCCGCTAGGTCGACCTGCATGTTGTTGTCTCTGGTTTCCTCCTTCTCCTCCTCCTCCTCTTTCTCTAGGTTCTACTACTTCTGCTTCTCTAACAGGTCTTTGATGCCTTGCACAATTGTCTCTTGCTTCTTCTTCTTCCCCAGTGTTCGCTACATCCTTCCCTTTCTCTCTTTCTTCACCACTAGTAGCCTCAGTATGCATCACATAATCATGTATTTCACCTGCATTCTCTGTATTTCCTTGACCAACATCGATTTGGTGCTGCAATATTTTGTTAGCGCCATCAGGGGTAGCCCGCTTGAGCAGCGGTGGCTGGTGGAGTTGACTAGAAGGCAAGTCCTCCATATCAAAATCATGTATCCTAGGCTTGTTAACTAAAATTGTCCCAAGTATTCCAGTGTAATCAGTACCTTTAAATTGTCTCTCTCCTGTGTTCACACTCTGAATTGGGTGATTGTGAATAGTAACTTCCTGACTAAGATGGCTCTCTTGCAAGCCCTCTGTGATGAGATCATCTCTTCTTTCGTGATGACATTGCTTCTCTGTAGTCAAAGTTGGAAAAGAGTCGCCACTAGTTCTGAGATGTTGCTCATTAATTGTAAGATTATTTGTTGATGAACTCTGACCCATTAAAAACTTCCCTTTAAATCCTTGATCATAATTATTATGCATCGGAGACAATCTTGAATGCAGATCTGCTTTACCCATAGCTGGTTTTCCTTTTTCCCCTCTATAATCCTCCTGAAACATCTTTTGGAATCTACTAAGAATGGGGTTTGTGGCTCTTTCTTTTTCAATGGCCTGTGCTGGAATTTTTGCTGAGTCCATTATCCATTCTCCATATATGAAAAAGGGAACATCTTCTGTTGATTTTCCGCTCCTCACCCTGTCCATAATAATATTATTTCTCTTCTGACAATGTTGGACAGTATGAAACATAACTCCACAAAACAAGCAGATTCTGCCAATCTTTTCATAATAAAGATAGACCATTTTAGTGGTCTTTTCATCCAATGTCAAGCTGATTTTGTCCACAACTGAATCAGTAACTCGAATCTTTGTAGTTCCCCAAATGTAGTCCGATCTAGCAAATAGCATGCTTTCTTGCAAAGGGTGAAATTCAGACGGCTTACCAACAGTAGAGAGAATTTGCTGCAAGAGTTGAAGCGATCTGTGATTTTTTGGTACCCTGTAAACCCGAACACTCACATAGATGTGCTCAAACTTGTAATCATCCTTCGTCTTGGATTCATCTGTTGGGTCTATCCATTCAATGAGGAAATTATCAGAGCCCATTGTCCATGGCTGGCGTGTGAGGGCAAACATCATGGATTCTTGAGAGGTAAAATGGGCCATAAAAAGATGTGAAGACACTTGAGAAATCGCATGATAATGGTGCCTCCATGCTCGGGCCATTGCTTGAGAGATAGCTTGCTGAGATAAGGATCTTGGGGTTCCTCCAGTGCATGCTACTTTAAGTAAAAGGTTGTAACAAGACACAATCTGTGGATCTTGGCTGACCTGTGTTGCCTGCAGATTATGAACTCTTGGCGCAGAGATGCTCATCTCTTTAATATTCAGTGCAAGATCTGGAATCTCATCCTCTTGATGTTCCTCTGTTTGCCCGGCTTCTCTTTCTTTCCCTTCTTCCCCTTCTTGGATTGCAGACAGCTGATTTCCTTCCATTGGTCTGAGCAGATCTTGGCGGAGATGCACGGATCCAGCAGTAGTCCGGTTGGGAAGAGTAGATTAGACAAAGATTTGGGTGGAGAAAGATTGGGAATGGGGAAGGATTGAGTGCGGAAGATGGATCTAGGTGCTACTGGAGTGGGAGGGTCTAGAACGGCATTACGCCAGACGCCACGGAGGCAACTTTCTACAGTATCTGGAAAGCCAGCTACAACTCTTCTCTTAAAGACAGTTAACACGTCATAACTCTTTAATTTTTTTTTAACACAGTATAGTCCACTCAACAAACATCATCGGAAAGCCAGAGATAAATCTAGAAAAATACGAGCATCAGCGTCAAGTCTAAGACTTGAACCCTGGTGAGCTGGTTCCACCACAAAAAACCTAACCATCTGAGCTAAACTCAGTTTGCGGAATTCTTCAATTTTTTTTGACAAAAAAGCAGAACACCATTACATGTGCTCCCAGTTTATCTGTAACTAATTGGCGGTTTATCTTGTATCCCTGCTTCCAAGAAGAAATTAACAAGTTGTGATTAAATTCTTTGCACTTTGGTTATAATTACAAAGTTGGTTTTTTCTTGGCAAAACATTAACTTTTTTTGTTTTTGAATGAGGGGTTTAGCTTAATTATAATAAAAGTTTTACATCACTGCATAGAGGGCTCGAAAGAAAAATAAATTACCACATAGTCCTTCCATTTTACATTTTGGACACCAAAAGAAAAAGTAGGTAAGCAAATGGACCCTGAATTGACTGGCGCCAAAGAAGATGCTTTGGCCACCATGTCCAGCAAAAACCATACCATTAGGCAAGGAGCAAAGGGCCTCACTATCGGAGGTTCAAGTCAAGGGCGTCAGATTTTTATTAAATAGGTAACCCAAAACCAAATATATTTTGCTAGCAAAATAATAAAGGTTTCTAAAATTCAATACAAAAGGCATGGCGGCACATGTGAAATCGCACATTGGAGAATTATAGTGACCCCCACAAAGAACAAGACAACAACCTTGCAAAACAATCTTGCTCCTTTGCACAAGGCAGGAGGCAGAGTGTGGATGCTACCCTAGGCAGTGTGGGGGAAGGAGCCGTGCAACAGTGGCTGATTTGTTTCTTCCGGTTAGTGATTCATAAGGAAGCAACGATATAGAAGTGGGTAACTAGAGATCATCAATGCACACCGCTGTGATATCCCTAGATCCACCAAACCCGACGAGGAGCAGACATGGGGGAGTAGGGGAGGGATACTTGAGGAGGAAGAGAGAACGAAGACGAAGAAGAGAGTGCGCAAGTGATCGTTCATTCATTAGATGCGATTAGACCCGACCAGCTAGGCCATGCCAGGAGGGTTGGCCCACTAGCCCGCGTGCCTGGCACGTGACAGGCCCGCACATGGCTAAGTGGGCTGTGCGGGCACACCCTGGGCCATGCCTAGGTGCGAGGTAAGGCCGGCATGCCTCGCACGTGATGGGCCCGCACAAGGCTAAGTGGGTCGTGCAGGCATGCCCGGGGCCATGCCTAGGCTGCGAGGCCAGCCCCACATGCCTGGCACATCACGGGCCCAAGTGGGTCGTGCGGGCACTTCGGGGCCATGCCTGGGCTGCGAGGCCAGGCCCGTGTGCCAGTATGGACCACCTGTTTATTTTAATATGTATTTTCTGATATTTGTAGCAAAAAATAGGTCCAAAAGACCAAAAAAACAGCCATAGAAGGACTAAACATGCCATTGGCCGGCCCATTTATTAAGTGTGCCATGGGGTCGCGGCCCGTGTGCCGGCACGGCACAACCCACTTAAAAACGTGCATGAACGGGCCTTGTCGTGCCTGACCTGTTGAAAGGACATGCGGTGCCCCCATGTGTGGTTTTGGTAATTGATGACATTCTCTATGGACTAATGGTTTCATTGAGTTATATTTGAAGGATTTGTCCATAGGCATTTCTTGAAGTCCATGTGTTGGTTTCAAGGAGTTTATGAGTTGACCAAGGTGCTATTAAGGAATTATCCAAAGATTGGTCATGTGAGTGTTGAGCTTATTGCAAGCATGTCTTGAAGAAGAAGAGTGTGTGATCATTCATGTCTACCTTCAAGACATCATCCAAATGAAGAGAGTTGGAAAGATTCAAGGTTGATCAAGACTAAGTCAAAGAGTGAATCAAGTTGATCAACACACAAAGCGTAGAAGATGTACCGAGAGGGATCAAGTGATCCCATGGTATGGTAAGCATTGTCAATTACGCTTTGTGTACTAACCCATGGTCTTCGTGAGAGTTCTTTGTGGGGTTAGGTTGCGGTGTGCACGTTCAAGTGATGCATCACGAAGAGATCAAGTGCTTGAAGATTGCCGTCCATTGTGGTGACAATGGACTTGTGAAGATGTGCCGAAGAGTGGCTCACCCATAGTGAAGTATGGGGGAGCAATCTACTAGTCTTCACCGAGCCAACACAATCAAGAAAGGTGGTCCTCCTTGAGGAAGTCAAGATCGTCTACATCTAGCTCAAGTGGACTTTATGCAAGGCAAAGGTTTGGCCTTGATAGGTTCTCTATTTTACCGGTCTCATGGTGGTAGTTTGGAGACCGGGTTATAGGATCGATTGTCGTACTATCAAGGGGGGCTCTCAAGTGAGTAGCTTGATCGTATCGTTCATAGAGAGCTCAAACCATTGCATGCTTGCATCATCTTTCTTGGTTCTTGTTTGGTTTTCTCCTTGTAAGATTTGGAGCTTATGGTCATCTTCTTGACAAGCTCGAGTTCATTGAAAACGGAGTTCACATGCTTCTTCTATTGCGTTTTCGGTGTTGGAGGTTTTACCGGTCTTATTCGAGGAAGGATTCTCACCATTTTCTTATGGGCCTTTTCTAATTTCCTTCTTATTGTTATTTCTATCAAGATTGTGTTATCCCTTGTCGCTAGCTTTCCAACAAACTTGGTTTCGTTGAATTCGGAGTCCGTTTGCAGAAGTTGTGTCAGTTTTAGTATCCTTAAAAAGGCTGCTGCGGTACTACCGCTCATGGGAGCGGTACTACCGCTTGGAGGGGATGTAATTTTTTACTACCGCTCTTGGGAGCGGTACTACCGCTTGGTGCGGTACTACCGCGGCTACTTCCGTGGCTACTTCCGCTCCGGACCAAAAACTCGTCTTAAGTCCAGCGGTGGTAGGCACGGATGTATTTTTTTAGTACCGCTCACAAGCAGTAGTACCGCTACCCGTAGCGGTAGTACCGTGAGGACGAGCGGTAGTACCGCTTCGGCGGTTCTACCGGCCTTTTGCCTCCTCGCTGTTGTTTTTCAAAGGGCTTCCACCGCCCTAGCAGTAGTACCGCTCGGTGCGGGCTGTGAGGATAACGGTTGGATTTCTCTCCTCCTATAAAAGGGGGTCTTCTTCCCCAATGAACCTTATCCTTTGAGCTCGTGTTCTTCCCCCATTGTTGACCTTCTTCGAGCTTGCTATCTCTCAATCCCTCCATGGATTCTTGCTAGTTTTGGGGGGAAAAGAGAGAGGAGATCTAGATCCACATTTCTACCAATCACTTTCTCCTCTATGTGAGGGGAACCCCTTGGATCTAGATCTTGGAGTTCTTAGTGTTCTCCTTCTTGTTCTTCCTCTCATTTTCCTCCCTAGCATTAGTTGCTTCGGTGGGATTTGGGAGAGAAGGACTTGGGCACTCCGTGTGTCCTTGCCATTGCATTTGGTGCATCGGTTTGAGTTCTCCACAGTGATACGTGGAAGTGAAGTATAGTAGCTTATTACTCTTGGGTGCTTGGTACCCTTGAGCTTGTTCCTCTTGGGTGCTTGGGCGCCCTAGACGGTTGTTGGTGTTCAGAGCTTAATCATTGTGGTGTAAAGCTCCGGGCAAGCGTTGGGGTCTCCAATTAGGTTGTGGAGATCGCCCCGATCAATTTGACGAGTTCCGGTGACCGCCCCCAAGGGTTGCCAAAGTGTACGGGTTCGGTGACTGCCCCCAAGGGTTGCCATTTGTACGGGTTCGGTGACCGCCCTCAAGGGTCCCTTAGTGGAATCACAGCATCTTGCATTGTGCGAGGGCGTGAGGAGATTACGGTGGCCCTAGTGGCTTCTTGGGGAGCATTGTGCCTCCACACCGCTCCAAACGGAGATTAGCATCCGCAAGGGTGTGAACTTTGGGATACATCGTCGTCTCCGCGTGCCTCGGTTATCTCTTACCCGAGCCCTTTACTTATGCACTTTACTTTGTGATAGCCATATTGTTTCTTGTCATATATCTTGCTATCACCTAGTAGTTTATCTTGCATAGCATAAATTGTTGGTGCACATAGGTGAGCCTAGTTGTTGTAGGTTTTGTGCTTGACAAATTAACCGCTAGGTTTATTCCGCATTTGTTCAAGCCTAAACCGTAATTTTTTTAAAGCGCCTATTCACCCCCCCCCCCGCCTCTAGGCGACATCCACGATCTTTCACATGTTTAAGCGTGGGCTAGGTCGTACCGTCCCACTTGGCCAGTTTTGGCTGCGATGACACTGCGGAAAATCCTATATGACGCACGTTGCGTCAAGTTGTCGAGCTTTCGCACAAGGGTTCGCGAACGAGGGATGATCTGGGCCGGCCCGCCCAGTGCTTCAGCCATCCCGGTTTTGGGAACCTTCCAGGACGTTCCTAGTTGGTTTTTTCCGGTTTTCGAAACCTTCTAGGAGGTTCCTGAACCAGTTTTTTTTTTCAGTTTCTTTTTCTTTTTTCCTTTTTCCAGTTTCTTTTTTTCTTTTATCTCCTTTTTCTGCTTCTTTTTCTTTTCTTTTTATTTTTCATTTATATTTTAAAAAATGTTTGTGTTTTTTAAAAATTATTCAAAAATTTATAAAAATGTTCACATTTTACAAAAAATTGGGAGTTTCAAAAAGTTCACGTTTTCAAATTTGTTCCACAGTTTTTCAAAATGTTCACATTTTCAAAACACTTTTGTGATTTCAAAATTTGTTCTTGTTTTCAAAAATTGTTTGCAAATTTCAAAAAATATTCTCATTTTCAAAAAACATTAATGTTTCTGAAAATTGTTCACGTTTTTAAATTTGTTCCGCAGTTTCAAAAAATGTGCCGCAAATTTCAAAAAATTGTTCATGTGTAAAAAAAATGTTCATATGTTCAAAAAATGTTGGTGATTTTCGAAAGCTGTTCGCATTTTCCGAAAATGATTGTATTGTTTTCAAATTTTGTTAATTTTATTTGAAAAGTGTTCGCATTTAATTAACTTTTCTATTTTTAAAATACAAATCAGATTTCTATAGACATGAATTTTTGAAATCCTGAACATTTTTTGAAAAATAGGAATAATTTCTGAAAACATGAACATATTTTTTGAAATTGGGCAAAAATTTCAGTATTGAGAACATTTTTTGTAATTTTTGAACAAAAAATTTAAAAACACGTAAAAGAAAAAGGATATATTTTGATCTGCGGTATTTTTGGGTCCTATAAGTGCGATGCTCTGTAATCATTCACGCTCATTATGTCTGCTGACTAGCATAACAAGCTCTAATGCTGGAGGTCTGCGGTTCGATCCCTGGTAGCGCACAATGTTTGCCTATGCGTTTGCCCGACACTCTGCCGCAATAAGCGGCAGATAGGAGCTCCCTTACACTACTTCTCTCCAGGTTATATTTCCCTGGTGCAGTCCGAAGCCGCACACACTCGGCCCAAAGGATCACTTACTCTTAACTGAACTCCACCCTGGGCTTGGCCCACACAAACTCCCGCTCTACTCCCTCTCCTTCGGTTTACGTCTCCCTGGCGTAATACTTGTCCACTGAAAGAAAAACTTGTTCATTAAAAAAAACTTGTCAGCATGTCATTCTTGGTGCTGGCAGCCGCTGACCCACAAAGGGCAGATCATTTCCTCCACTACTGACCAACCATGGGAGCATGTGAATGCACACCACAGACGAGTGAGCAGAATAAGATCACCATTAGAACAGAAGCTGTCCTGACGAAACAACAAAACAACAGGACAGTTGTCTTATCTGTTCATAGTTTGCAGATGCATCCTTATCAGCCAACAAAACTTCCACGCCGTTTTTCAGGTTCGGCGCACCCCCAAGCTTGGACTCCAGCTTGAAGAAGACCAAGCATACGCTCAAGTTTGTACGACTAGATTAATTATAATTAACATAGCAGATATCTACAACTTCACTTAAATCTTCAGCTTTACCTGGAAAAAAAACAACATAAATCTTCAGCTTAACTGACCAAAATGTACTACAATACCAAACCCAATAAAGATGCGTGAAACACTTGGGGTTGCAAATATGCTGCTTTTATGTCAAATTCTCCAAGATGGCTGAAGCTTGGAAGTAGTAATCAAGCGATATGTCATCTGTAAATCAAATATGGGGAGTTGGGAAGCCATCCAACAGTTAAATGCAGGACTAACTAACAAAACAGAGACCGCCTCCTTCCACAGAGACCTTAGCCAGAGCAAAAAAGGACTTCAACATTGTCTGGGTTCTTCCCAACTATTTGCTCTTGCAAATCAAACATTTTCCAGGCCAGATCCAGATCAGAATCATCTTTCATCAGCTGCCAAGTTATCATCATCATTTTTCCACCACTCACCCTCTTGAACTTTGTCATATAAAAAACACTGAAATCACATACAAAAAACACATCATATACACAACATCAGACGATGGGACGCACATAGAATACATACATGCGTGTGACTAGTTCCAGTACAATACACTAGAACATTGATTGATGCGTTCATGATAAATCTCAAGAGTATATAAATTACATGTCCACGGCAAAACAAGAACCAATGTTGGTTCTAGACTTCTAGTACAATACAAAAAACAACATACAAACCTTGATTACATATCCTGACTAGTTCTAGTACAACACACTTGAACATCGATTGATACATTGATGATATATCTAAAAAGCATTTATTGAATTACATGAGAGCAAACCAAGAACCAGTGATGGTCATCTCATCCCAGCTTCTACCCATTGGTTTTACCTCTCAAGGAAGTCCAGGTAATAGCCACATGCACATAAACCCAATCATACAGTCTGTCACAGAGCGAGTACCACGAAACTCTCCATCTCCTCTTGAACAAGAAGGTGCAGAAGACCACCCAGAGACCCACCACATATCCAGAACTCACGGCGATGAAGAACGAAACCACGTCGCCGCTTGCATCTCCACGGTCTCCTCCTGGAATTGGCTCAGGCTGTGACGAACATTTCCGTGAGAGAGGTGGGCCGCAGAGGCCTGGGTTGCCGATATAAATAGATGACTGGTCTTCGAGGGTTTGCAGTTGACTCCCAGATGGTATCTTTCCTCTCAGATTGTTATACGACAGGTTCAGGCGACTCAATGATGTGAGAGCCGATAAGCTTGAAGGGATTTTACCTGCCAACTCATTGTGTGATAGGTCGAATGACTCCACTTGCAGTAAGTCACCAATATTCTCAGGGATTTCCCCGTCGAAGTTGTTCCATGATAAATTCAGGCTCTTCAATGCGACGAGAGTGCTGATTTCCTTGGGAATCCCTCCGGTAAGACTATTAGAGGATAAATCAAGATTCACCATATATACGATTTCTCCTGTATATAATCTCTCTTGACCTTTCGTGAGTACCGTGAAATTCTCAGTATAGTAAGCTAGTTCATTTGCACCAACCATTCCTTTATAAGTGAATGCATGCTGAATATCACCAGTGTTGTCTCTTGTTTGTGTCATGCCTACGCAATAAATGATAGATCTCGGTATGCTCCCTGATATATTGTTGTAGGCAAGGTCCAAATATTGAAGATTAACAAGCTTCGTAAGCTCAACTGGAATGTGACCATAAAACATATTGGATCTCAGTCGTAAGAATAACAAAGAAGAAAGCTTCTCCCCAATCCATGCTGGTAATGTCCCAGAGAATTGATTGTTCCCAAGATCAAGAAAGATGAGTGATGGGCATTTCTGGAGAAGTGAAGGAAATTCACCTGAGAGATTGTTGTTTCTTAAGCTTAGATTAATGATACTCAGGCCTGTCATGTTTGTGCTGGATTTATTGACTAGGCAATCAGTAACTGGCCCACTGAGCTTATTCCTTGATAGACCTAACAACTTCAATGATCGCAACTTGCACAAAGAAGATGGAATGCTGCCAGAGATCATGTTGTCATATAGAAGAAGTGTTGTAAGCATTGGCGCTCCAAAGTCTGATGGTAGTGGCCCAACTACATTGTTCTGACTGAGATCTAAGCTACTTAGATTGACAGGAAGCTTCGGTATTGGACCACCAAGCTGGTTAGAACTGAAATCCATTACTACACCTCTCATAAATTCCATTGTTGACGGGAGGACTCCGGAAATCTGATTATTTCGGACATTGAGGAACTTTACCGAGGAAGCTGTTACCCAAAACCAATCTGGTACCATGTCATCTATGCTTGTGTTTGATATATCAAGAGTCCATACATGTCTTTGCCATCTAAGCCACGTCGGAAATTTAGGCCCTAGCCGGCAGGACCGAAGATGAATCCTGGCTAGACTGAAAGGAGGAACCCAAGTTGGACTTACTGTGATAGCTATGGAGTTGCCTGACAATGTCAAATCATCTAACATATCTAGACCTGATAAATGGCCTTCATGTATGACCCCATCCAATTTGTTGGCATTAAGGACCAACGATTGCAGCATTTTGAGCTGTCCTATCCATAGTGGCACATGACCACTGAGTCTGTTATCAGAGAGATCCAGCCAGGTCAGGTTGCTTAATGTTTCTATTAGTGTGGTTGGTAGGCTTCCAGTCAGATTGCTGCTTGGTAGATGCAACTCTTGCAGTATATTCCGTGAACAACTGGGTAATCGATGGAACAATTCTGTAATACTCCTGTTGATATTGTTCCCGCCAGAAACTAATCTCTCCAAATTACATAAGTTCTTCATGCTGAAAGGTATCATGCCCACAAGGTTATTATCTGATAAATCAAGTCCCACCATAGAGGTCATATTACCTATCTCCTCCGGAAACGGGCCATAGAAACCATTGCCCGAGATATCTAGATACTCAAGGCTAGTTAAATCCCAAAACCAGTTGGGCGTGATACGCTTATGGAACTCGTTGCCCCTAAGGTCAACTGTTTCAAGAGACGTCAGATTTGAGAGATGAAGAGAATCAGGGCTACTTCTAAGCTGACAAGCAGGAAGATTAAGAACTTTCAGAGTGTGAAGCATGTTCACCACCGGAAGCCAGTGAACAATTGCACTGAGGTTCACATAGGACATATCAAGGTGCTCAAGGGAGGTTAATCGTGACAACCACGTGATATCTGTGGAGTATGTGTGATGATAAACAAGACTAGAGTTCATGTAGGTTATTGTGTTGTCAAGATTTAAGTATTGTAAGTTGGAGAGATTACCCAGCTGCGGTGGTATCCTTCCAATGAACTGTGACCTTGATAGGTCGAGATATCTCAACTTGCGGAAAGAACCGATGAACTCCGGTATTTGTATCTTGTCAAATCCGTTGCAGCTGAGATCGAGATAGCGTAGATGTTGTAAACCAAGCAACGAGGAGCTTATGTTGCCTGCTAGCACCTGCCTACTGCCATCAATGATTCCGCAACCACTGCCTCGGAGATCGAGCTTGACAACATGGCGGTTTCTGCCGTTGCAATAGACGCCCTTCCATCGGCAGCAGGCATCACCCTTCCATGACGGAAGGAGATTAACAGGATCTGATAGACCTGCCCTGAAGGCGAGAAGGGCAGACCTCTCACTGGCAATACAGGTGGTGTTTGCAGCGTTTGAATGCAAGGTAGATGTGTCCTCTGTGGTGCTCTTGGCTTGAGTGAGCAAGAGCAAGAGCAAGGCTATGGCTATTTGGATGCAGGAGAATTGAAGCGTCTTCTTCTTTCATCCGAGGGCTAAGTATATGTTCTAGGTGTAGCATACCCCATAGTGTGCATAATAATATATAAGCAATCAAGCCCTTTATGTCAGCTTTGTTGGCACACCAACGAGGACTTTGGGGCTTGGAATTCAAAGCCACTGGTCAGCAATGTGAAGCTGGGTGCAGTTATTCCACAACTACTTGACTTTGAGGCCCAAGTACTATCCAAGGACCATGAATCTGTTTGGAATGGAACAAAATAAGTATAATGTTTTCGTTATAAGTAATCCAAAGTGTAGATATGCTAAGAATTTTAGTATACTAGTATTTGGTATGTATGTTTGTACAGACTAAATTACTAAGGTCCAAATGAAGTTTGACCAGAAAGAAATTCTGACCTTAGGACGTATGGCCAAGCCAATCCCTATCCATCTGTGTGAGCAAATGATGAATCCCCATGCATCTGTGTAAAGTTTATGTAACTTGTCACCGAAAGAAAAGTTTGCATCCGTTGTGAACTGAGAGAAAAAACATTGGGTGTTGGCTGCTTGGAGAACTAACCCGTGTGCTGCTCTGCTCCTCCTCTGTTTTCTCTTGTGTCCATTTGTTCGAGCAGCTTGCGTGCGTGCGCATGTGCGTCCACCGGGAACACGGCAAGAGAGTGAGGCTCCTGCTTGCCAATAAAGGAATGGTGGAGGACGGAGAGGAGCTTGTGACCTCGAGGCCGATGGCGCCGGTGACGAGGTCGGAAGATGCCGTCGAGCGGGCTGGCGGCAACCCGCTGGACGAACTCCCCCGCGCGCGACGCCGACCAGTTCCAGCGCCGCCATCCTCCTCCTTAGCACCCCTATCGGGCTTGACCGCCGCCTTGGGTCCTCCGCCCCGACTACTGGCTGGCGCCGGTCGCCGGCGATGTAGTGGTGAGCAGAGCAGGCAACCCAGTGACCCTTACCAGTGACCCACCGAAGGAAATCCAGTTTTCTAATAATCCCTCTGATTCATAATATTAACTTAGGCATACAAAGTTGGGGTTTTTGATTATTTGCCACTTCTTAGACTAACAGCAACTCCAACAGGGCGACACGCGAGGTTTGTCCCTCTTTTTTTTTTGTCTATTTGAGTCGGTCAGGCGAACACGCGCGTCCGCTTTTTTAGTTGGATCAGCTGATGCGTCCAACAGAAGGCAGGCCAAAATTTACCGATGTAAGAAAATAAAAATAGTAAACACGTGGCACATATAAACATAATCAAAACTTAATTAAACATAAGTGGCCGGTCAACCGCCGACCAAAATCCACTTAAAATATAATTAAACATTAATTAAAAACAAAACAAAAAGTTCGTGCCCGCACACTGCTCTAGACGTCCGCCTTGCCCTTGCTCTTGTCATCGCCATTGCCCTGGTGAGTGTCATGGGAACGATTCCGATAGTACGAAGGGGGTAGGATAAAGGAGCATGATCTATCGAGATGCATATGGGTGACACGGTGATTTTAGCGAGTTCGGGCCTCTCACGGTGGAGATAACAGCCCTACGTCTCGTGCTCCGGAGAGGCTTTGTTTTATCTGAGTATGTATCCGGAGATTACAATGTGTGTGAGAAAGAGGAGAGCGGATCCCCATGCCTGAGCTAAGTCCGGAGACTAGATAGAGAGAGGTAGCAGAAAAGAATCCCCCTAGTCTAGTGGTGAGGGGTGGCTTATATAGAGTGCGCCACCCCTTCACCTCCTATGTTACACAGTGGATCATCAATGCCATAATATCTGCTCACTACGAAACCGCCACTATGAGAATGATGCTCCGACTGTTTTGTCGATTGTTTGGTCTTCGTATATCCGAGTGAGATCGGGTGCTCCGAGTGGAATGAGTTCGTCGAGTGGATGTAGGATCTTCCGAGTGAGCTGATTGTCGAGTGGCTCGTAAGCTTATGGTTACTTCAGTCGGAATCTTCCTTGTAATCTTGTAATCTTGCATGTGGTGTCTTCAGGTGGGGTGTGTAGGCCATGCTTAGGACCCTACCCCTAATACATATCCACATCATTAGCCCCCGAATGGATCAGGGTTCGAGTGGGAAAGGGACAGTGTAGGTTCTGCCAAACTCAACGTTCCGAATGAGCTTTGAGATTTTGCTGATGCTTGTGACGACTGGGCCTTCTAGCATTCGCCTTGATCTATTCAACTTATCAGTCCTTCCGAGTGAATTTGGATGTAGGTCCTGCATCGAGTAACTGATTACTTGGAATTTCTTCACGCCTGGAACGTGTCTCTTTTTTTTTTGGCCGTCACTCGGACCGGGCGGACCGTTCCGAGTGGATACCATTCCAGTGGGGGCACGCTGAGTGCACCCATTGGGTGTAGTCCCCGAGACTGCCGTCGACTGCGGGCAGTTGGTGGGAGTCTTAGAGCCTGTCTTTTTGTTGTTGTTTGGCCGTCACTCAGACCGGGCGGACCGTTCCGAGTGGATACCATTCCAGTGGGGGCACGCTGAGTGCACCCACTGGGTGTAGTCCCCGAGACCGCCGTCGACTGCGGGCAGTCGGCGGGGGTCTTAGAGCCTGTCTTCTGGTCTGGAACTGAATTAAACAGGTGAACCCTCGTGCGCTCGGCACGGTAAATGACTTCAGCCTAGAACTGGGGCAGGTCTTCATGCATTCGGAATGGATCTTCACGCGCTTGGCATGGTGAATAAGCTCAGCCTGGAGCTGAATCAGTCGGACTGATCTTCGTGCACTCAGCACGGTAAATAAGTTCAGCCTGGAACTGGGTCAAGCAGGCGAATCTTCGTGCTCTCGGCATGACGAATGAATTCGGCCTCGAAACAGCCGACTGTAGAAAAGAGCTGGACACTCCAGGAGTAATCGCTTCAGTAGTACTTCTTACATTGACCGTTAGCTTCTTGTTTTCACCCTTTTGCATGAAAGGGGTATTTGTCCGAGTGGACGTGCTTCCCGACTAATCGGGGTATGTTGACTGCAAGGAAAAACTCGGTGGCACTTGTATGTCTCCCGGAGGAGATAGACTAGTGGTCCGACGTGGACGTGCCATGAAACCCGAGTGGCGAGGCTAGCGCGTGGACTGACTCTCTAGAGAGAGGCCACTCATTATCCCGGGGGAACACCAGCACATGCCATCTCCGAGTCCAAGTTTGTGAAACTGACGTCTTGGAGCCTAGAAGAAGGGCCAAGTATATCCGTAGAGGAGCATCGTTTTCACCCTTTTGTAGCCCTGAAGATGACTCCAGGTAATGATTTGGGCGATCGTCCGAGTGGACAGTGCGACCCTTATAGATCTTCGGCGGACCGAGCATGTATGGTCAGAAAAATATTCCCGATGTGATCAACAGGTTGATCAAATGGGCGTAACCCCTGAAGGCGGCATGGCCCACAGCTGAGCGTAGCCCCCGAGTGATGCTCGAAAGAGGTAAGCTTGCTACAGAGTGCGATATGAGGCTTGATCATATGAGTAACTTAGTCGTTCCCAAGTTGGGGATGTAGTGGAGAAGATGTGTCCAACCGATGGTGATGCGCGGGGGCGGATGAATGGTAAGGGCATGCCCAACCGAGTGGCGACGCGCGGAGCGGCCGAAGGGCGAGGATGTGGACAACCGAGTGACGACGCGCGGGGCGGCCGAGCGGTGAAGACGTGCAGAACCGAGTGGCGACGCGCGGGGCGGCTGAGTGGTGAAGACGTGCACAACCGAGTGGCGACGCGCGGGGCGGCCGAAGGGCGAGGATGTGTACAACCGAGTGACGACACGCGGGGCGGCCGAGCGGTGAGGACGTGCACAACCGAGTGGCGACGCGCGGGGTGGCCGAGCGGTGAAGACGTGCACAGCTGAGTGGTGACGCGCGGGGCGGCCGAGCGGCGAGGATGTGTCACCGAGTGGCGACGCGCGGGGCGCCCGAGCGTGAAGACTGCACGACCGAGTGGCGACGCGCGGGGCGGCCGACGGTGAAGACGTACACAACGAGTGGCGACGCGCAGGGCGGCCGGTGAAGATGGGCGAGGTGACCGGTGAAGGACTACGTGCACAGCCGAGTGGCGACGTGCGGGGCGGCCGAAGGGCGAGGATGTGTACAACCAAGTGGCGACACGCGGGGCGGCCGAGCGGTGAGGACGTGCACAACCGAGTGGCGACGCCGGGGTGCCGAGCGGTGAGACGTGCACAGCTGAGTGGTGACGCGCGGGCGGCCGGCGGCGAGGATGTGTACAACCGTGGCGACGCGCGGGGCGGCCGAGCGGTGATACGTCACACCAGTGGCGACGCGCGGGGCGGCCGAGCGGTGAAGACGTGCACGACCGAGTGGCGACGCGCGGGGCGGCCGAGCGGTGAAGACGTGCACAACCGAGTGGCGACGCGCAGGGCGGCCGAGTGAAGATGTGCGAGGTGACCGAGTGAAGGACTACGTGCACAACCGAGTGGCGACGCGCAGGGCGGCCGAGTGAAGACGTGCACAACCGAGTGGCGACGCGCGGGGCGGCCGAACGGTGAAGACGTGCACAACCGAGTGGCGACGCGCGGGGTGGTCGAGTGAAAATGGTCCTCGGAGGAGTCAGCCATATGCTTTCGAAGCCGATGTAGCGACGAGGTCGGTGTAGTGTGGTCGATGTAGCGACGCAACAAGATCGGCGTGACAACTGAGTCTGAGTAGGAATGAAGATGGCGCGCAAAGTGTCTGAGTGATTATGAAACTTGTCGAAGTAGCGGATCTGACTGCACTCGTTGAAGTGAAGGATTCGACTGGTGATGAAGTACTCGACCACTCAGGAGAATGTGATTCTGAATGAGCTGCAGCCCCCGAGCGTACTACAGACTTTGACGATGGAATTGTCGGAATATGAGAAATATAGTTTTGAATGGATAAATTATAATTCATCGAGTCAGACTCGGGTAAAGATGAGGAGGAGCTTCCGAGTGATGCTCAAAAGAGGCAAACTCGTAAAGGAGTGAAGTGTGCAGTTTGATTACAAAAGTGACTTATCTGTCCCATGCCTGACGAGGTCTATATCACTGATATGATGAAGAGGATCCCACAGAGGGGTCGGCCGGATGTGTTTGAAGTTAACAGAGCGACAAGGTCGGTGTTGTGGTGCGCTAAGACTGGTATGGTGACCGAGTCTGAGTAGCGATGAAGTTGGCGCATAGGGCCGTCGAGTGGTCGCGTAACTTGTGTAAGTAAAATAGCACAAGCCAACGTAATGATTTCTCGAGGAAATTTGATGTGTGCTGCAATAATTTGTGTGAATAACACCCATAGACACCCGCTGGGAGTGCAAGGGGCTTGCTGGTTAACCAGCAAGAGTCTGAAAGAGCGAAGGATCCGTTCGAACTTGTCGAAGTGAAGGATCTGACTGAACTCGTTGGAATACTGGCTCAAATAAAACGGAAGTGTAGTGTTTCGACTGAGTTGCAGCCCCGGAGGACCGATGCAAACTCGAAATGAAGAACACATGGTGTTTGTGAATGATGTATGCGAAGAAATGGAAGTTGGACTCAGGAGTCAAATAATCTGTACTAAGCAAGTATGTGAAAATAAGCAACCGAGCGTAGAGGTACACTCGGTGGCGTGGCTTCCGAGTGAACGTGATGTGTGAATTACAGGATACTCGGGAACTCGGAAATAACAGAATGTAGTGCATGTAGAATGACTTAGCTGTCTGAAGGCGCGCGAGGCGGCCGAGTGGTGATGAGGTGACCAACCGAGTGGCGACGCGCGGGGCGGCCGAGTGGTGATGAGGTGACCAACCAAGTGGCGACGCGCGGGGCGGCCGAGTGGTGATGAGGTGACCAACCAAGGGGCGTCGCGCGGAGCGGCCGAGTGGTGATGAGGTGACCAACCGAGCGGCGACGCGCGGAGCGGCCGAGTGGTGATGAGGTGACCAACCGAGCGGCGTCGCGCGGAGCGGCCGAGTGGTGATGAGGTGACCAACCGAGGGGCGACGCGCGGAGCGGCCGATTGGTGATGAGGTACCAACCGAGGGCGACGCGCGGGGGCGGCCGAGTGGTGATGAGGTGACCACCGAGTGGCACGCGCGGGCGGCCGGTGGTGATGAGGTGGACCAACCGAGAGGCGACGCGCGGGGCGGCCGAGTGGTGTTGAGGTTTACCAACCGAGTGGCGACGCGCGGGCGGCCGGGAGTGGTGATGAGGTGACCAACCGGAGTGCGACGCGCGGACGGCCGAGTGGTGATGAGGTGACCAACCGAGTGGCGACGCGCCGGGCGGCCGAGTGGTGATGAGGTGACCAACCGAGAGGCGACGCGCGGGGGCGGCCGAGTGGTGATGAGGTGACCAACCGAGAGGGGAGCGCGCGGGCGCCGAGGGTGATGAGGTGACCACCAGAGGCGACGCGCGGGGCGGGCCGAGCGTGTATGAGGTGACCAACAGAGTGACGACGCGGGGCGGCCGAGCGGTGATGAGGTGACCAACCGATGGCGACGCGGGGCGGCCAGCGTTATGAGGTGACCAACCAAGAGGCGACGCGGAGCGGCCGTGTGGTGATGAGGTGACCAACCGGAGGCGACGCGCGAGCGGCCGAGTGGTGATGAGGTGACCAACCGAGTGGCGACGCGCGGGGCGGCCGAGTGGTTATGGGGTGACCAACCGATTGGCACGCAGGGACGGCCGAGTGTTATGAGGTGACCAACCGAGAGGCGACGCGCGGAGCGGCCGAGTGGTGATGAGGTGACCAACCAAGTGGCGACGCGCGGGGCGGCCGAGTGGTGATGAGGTGACCAACCGGTGGCGACGCGCGGGGCGGCCGAGTGTGATGAGGTGACCAACCGAAGGTGATGAGTGACCAACCAGAGGCGACGCGCGGGGCGGCCGAGTGGTGATGAGGTGACCAACCGAATGGCGACGCGCGGGGCGGCCGAGTGGTGATGAGGTGACCAATCAAGAGGCGACGCGCGGAGCGGCCGAGTGGTGATGAGGTGACCAACCGAGAGGCGACGCGCGGGGTGGCCGAGTGGTGATGAGGTGACCAACCAAGTGGCGACGCACGGGGCGGCCGAGCGGGCAAGTTGATGAAGACGTGCCCAATAGAGCGGCGACGCGCGGGGCGGCCGAGCGGGCAAGTTGATGAAGACGTGCCCAACAGAGTGGCGACGCGTGGGGCGGCCGAGCAGGCAAGTTGATGAAGACGCGCCCAACTGAGCGGCTATGCACGGGACGGCCGAGTGGTGTAGACGCGTCCGACTGTGTGACATCCGAGTGACGACAACACGCGGGCGCCGAGTGTTGGCGGACTGTCCGAGTGGATGTTGACTGGAGCGCATGTTGTCCGAGTAAATCCCCCGACCAAGTGAACGACCGGGTGAATTCGTCCGAGTGAAGCAGACGCGTCCCGCGGAGTGGCGACGTGCGGGGCTGCCGAGTGACGAAGATACGTCTCACTAAGTGACGAAGCACGATGCGGCCGAGTGACGAAGGCGTGTCTCGCCGAGTTGCGAGGCGCGGAGCTGCCGAGTGATAACGACGCGTCCAGCAGAGTGACGGCGCGCGGGGCGGTCGAGTGATGATGGCGTGTCTCGCTGAGTGACGAAGCACGATGCGGCCGAGTGACGAAGGCGTGTCTCGCCGAGTGGCGACGCGCGGAGCTGCCGAGTGATAACGACGCGTCCAGCAGAGTGACGGCGCGTGGGGGTGGTCGAGTGACTACATGTTAGTCGTCTGTATATAGCTCAAATGAAATGTCTGTCCGAGTGAACCACTGTCCGGAGACGATGATGGACAAAGCGTCCACGCACGGATGCTATTTTGTAACAATTAAAGACCACTGATGGTTATGCATGCATGCAGGATTATCTGGCGTGGGAAACGCTCACCTGATGAGGCGCTTAAATGAGGCAATTACCTTAAGCAAACGGTCAACCCATCCCACGAAGTATTATGAGGGCCACGTCCTTCCGTTTCCTGTGCTTGAATGCATTTACGTGCATGCACTTAATTCAGGAGGAGCTGGTCCACGCACCTTGCATGGTTAGGGGAAAAAGGGCCATGGCCAGTAGCCGGCGACCGGGGAGAGAAACCGCTGCGCGCGCGGAGGCGTGGTTCTCCCCCGACCTTTGTGCTGACCGCTGCAACGACTCATTGAAGGAGTTGTCTCCACATCCAACGCACCAGAATCTGCATGCAGAGGTGTAAGTGCTAATTAAGCAAGAATTAAAGACAGCGTCTGCATGCGATGTGAGTTGAAACGAGAGGCGGAGTTGTAGAGGCAGCTCGGAGGAGGGCATGCTGCGTCCAAAATTGCCGGTCTGGCCGGAATCGGACGGCAGCCGAGAGGTGCCGACGAGGTGGACGAGTAGCTGGTCATAGCCCAGGCGCCAGAGATGTAGACTGCGCAGCCAAGGGCGAGGCCAACGCAAGCACTGGTGCCTGCGTTTCGCCGCTCAGGGAGCCGGAGCTGCGTGCCGGTCGAAGTAGCGCTTCGACGCTCGCGGAGCCTGGCGAAGCGCAAGTATCTGGGCCTCGGTGCTCCAGGAACCAGGACAATGGGCCAGTTGTCATGCTCTATCGTTGTACTGCATGCGACAGAGTACGGCGTCGGCGATGCGGACGAGGCCGGAGATGAAGACGATGAGACGGACGACGCCGGTGGCCGCGCGTGACGACGATGAGGCGGACGATGCCGGTAGCCGCCCGTGACGGCGATGAGGCTGACGACGCCGGTGGCCGCGCGTGACGACCATGAGACGGACGACGCCGGTGGTTGAAGAAATAACCATTTGCATCATGGCTCGATAGACGCCAGGCCCCAAGGTGGGCGCCAACTATCATGGGAACGATTCCGACAGTACGAAGGGGGTAGGATAAAGGAGCATGATCTATCGAGATGCATATGGGTGACACGGTGATTTTAGCGAGTTCGGGCCTCTCACGGTGGAGATAACAGCCCTACGTCTCGTGCTCCGGAGAGGCTTTGTTTTATCTGAGTATGTATCCGGAGATTACAATGTGTGTGAGAAAGAGGAGAGCGGATCCCCATGCCTGAGCTAAGTCCAGAGACTAGATAGAGAGAGGTAGCAGAAAAGAATCCCCCTGGTCTAGTGGTGAGGGGTGGCTTATATAGAGTGCGCCACCCCTTCACCTCCTATGTTACACAGTGGATCATCAATGCCATAATATCTGCTCACTACGAAACCGCCACTATGAGAATGATGCTCCGACTGTTTTGTCGACTGTTTGGTCTTCGTATATCCGAGTGAGATCGGGTGCTCCGAGTGGAATGAGTTCGTCGAGTGGATGTAGGATCTTCCGAGTGAGCTGATTGTCGAGTGGCTCGTAAGCTTATGGTTACTTCAGTCGGAATCTTCCTTGTAATCTTGTAATCTTGCATGTGGTGTCTTCAGGTGGGGTGTGTAGGCCATGCTTAGGACCCTACCCCTAATACATATCCACATCAGTGAGGTCGATGCAGACGGGAGGCAGCCCAGCCCACCCGAACGCCACTTGGTAGGCTGCCAGGGCAGCCTCCTCCGGCGTCTGCTGCGGCGGCGGCATTGCGGCTCGCCGGGCACGCTCGTCCTCCGCAAGGCGCAGCGCCTCCTCTTGCTGCCAGCGCATCTGCCACTGGCCGTCAGCCTCCTCCTCGGTGAGCCAGTGCGCCTTCCAGCGCTCAAGGTGGGCCGTCTCCTCCGGCGTCTGCGTGGGCTCCGACTCCGCCTTGGGCTCGACGGTGGGCAGCGGCGGCGGTGGCGGAGGCGGGACGAAGAGAGAGGCGTGAACGGACATAGTTGATCATCATACTACATCATAGATAGTTATTCATCATACATAGTTGATCATCATACTACATCATAGATAGTTGTTCATCATACGACATCATAGTACTACACAGGGGAGGAATCTGCGGGCCGTGCAGAGTACCCGAGCCTAGGCTACCAAAATCAACGGGTGCGGCGGGGACGACGCGGCGGAGGAGTCGGAGGAGCTCAGTCCTCGTCGGAGTCAAGGTCGATCCAAACCTTGGCCTGCTCGGCCTTCATGACGCGCAGGTCCGCCATGCTCGAGGAAGATCTCCTCGATCTCGAGCTCGCGACGGCGGTGCGCGTCGGCCTCCTCCTCCTCCCTCGCCGAGCGCTCCATGATGGCGCGCTCGAGGTGGTCCTCTTGCCCCGGGGGAGGTAGTCTTCGGGGCCGATGACGCCTCGATGCGGCGGGTCCGCGTCGGCCTCGAGCTTGACAGCGAGTGGCCCGAGCTCCTCCGGCTCTCTCTTGACCGGAGTGAGCCACGAGCTCGAGGCGCCCGCGGACCAGCTCCCCGCGGCAGAGGAGCCGGAGGAGGCGCGGCGGCGGACCGCGAGCTCGCGGCGTTCGAACGCCGGCGGCGGCCGGCTCCCATAGTTGAGCCACTTCCGCGCCCCCTCCCCCCGCTTGCGTGCGGCGGCGGAGATGAGGCGGCGGCGGCGCTCCGCGTCATCCCCACCACTTCCGTAGCCGTCCATGGGTCGGGAAGGGTCGCTAGGGCTTTTTTTAGGCTCGCCGGCGGCAAGAGATTGGGGCGGAGGGGGAGGGGAATCGCGGCAGAGCGGCGGCGGAGGCGGATAAGGTTTGACACGTATTCGAGCGGTGAAACCGCATAAATAGCGGTGGAGAGGGTCTTTTTCCGGGCCACAGTAAACTTTTTACGGGCTGGGCCTGGAATACAGACGGCAAGGAAAACGGACCGAACCCGTATACTCGCCGAAATTATACAGGTTCGGCCCCTTTACGAAGTCTGCTAGAGATGCTCTAATAGCACATTTTATGTACAATCAATGAAGTTTTTTTAGTGGATACGATCAATGGAGTTACTTATAATTTTAATCTCCCTCTCTTCGGTCCCCTTAAAATCGTTGTTTGGACACAAGTTTTCAACAGAAGGTGTCCACTAATTTTCTACTATGATATACTTGAAAATATAAAAACATATGTTGTGTAGGGTTTTTTGAGAAAAAAACACACTAGTAATTTTTTATAATCCAATTTGAATGTATGTAAAGATATTGTAGTAAATATAAGCAATCAAAAGGAAAACACTCTACCCCAGGTCTCGTGAAAGTAAATTGTGACCGCACACAGTCTATCTGTAATCAGAGCATGGTTAATAGTACAGTCAGCTGATGACTATATGAAGTTGCTATGTCATCTACAGTCAAACTTATAGCCGGCAAGTAGAATAGTTAGATATAAAGAAGTGTTATTTTATTACTATATGGTCCATCTTTCACTCTCACATAGTGCCTAGGAGCACGTGCTGCAGTTGGCTTTTATCCTGTAGCCGGCTCCTTCTCTCTCTCATCTTCTCTCCCCTCCATGTCAGCAGAAAAATAACATTTTAACCCTTATAACCTGCTTACATAAGTTTATTATACTTGCTCTGAGAGTATCATATATAGTATCATGCATGCCAATTATGTAATTTTGATAAAGTGATATAAAATTAAATGAAAAAAAAGGGTTGAGTATAATATTATGATATCACATCATAATAAATGTTATGCTGCTAGTACTCCCTCCGTCTGGGTTTATTAGGCATGTGAGCAACCGTGGCCCGTCTGTTTTTATTAGGATGTTGAATTAATTCACAGTGTTCAGTTGTTGTTCTTTTGGCAAAAAAATCGAGGGAGTCAGAGCAGCCGTTGCATGCAGCGATAATATTGGATGAGATCATGGGTGAGTTAGAGCATCTACAGCCGGACCCCTCAAATTGACAGGGCGGACAGGCGCCTACGGTGACTTCGTAAATTTCAAGATGATATGCCGGCTCAGTCTTTCGGAGGTGCTCATAGGGGTATGATGTGCGTGTGTGTGTTCATAGGGGTGAGTGTATGCACGTGTATATGAGCGCTTGCGTCTGTACTGATGTTCAAAAAAAAATTGACAGGGCGGGCACAGGGACCACTGACCGGACAGGAGAGAGAAGCAAAAAGTAGTAAAAAGTTGACCTAACCGGACCCCTCAAAGCCTCCTTAAATGCCCGGGCTGTTCGACGGCCCTCATATTCATCTCGTATATGGAATGAGTATGAGGAGCGCCCGGGCGTGCCCGGTCAGTGGTCCTGCGTCCGCCACATTGTATTGGGCCCTCCATAGAGCATCTTTTTTTTTCTTTATTATTTCTTTTCTTTCTCTCTCTCATTCTCCACCAATCACATGCATGTGACCGGACATATAAGGAAAAAGTGAAGAACATGACTGCGTGAACGGAAAAATAGGGAGTCAAAGCGGACACGCCCGGACGCTGACAAGGCACGTCCACGGACGTTTGAGGGACCAAATTTGTTTAGTCCGGCTGTAGATGCCCTTAATAGACTGCATGCGCTCCTCCTCTTCCGATAGGCTGGGGCATTAAGTTACGTGACTTCCGAAACGTCTGATACAACTAATGCCGAGATTTTTGCTCTAACCAAAGCTAATTACTCCGCGACTTCCGAAACGTCCGATACAACTAAGGCTGGTCGTAATGGGAGTATCATAGTTAGTATTATGCATGCCAACTAGGCAATTTTGATGAGGCGTCATAGAATTAAATGAAAAAAGAGAGGGTTGAGTATCATATCATGATACCGTATCATAATAAATGCTATGCTGCTATGTGTCATGCATGACAATAAACAAAGTACTACATGATACTAATATATGATACTATGCATTAGGAAGGTAGTATTATACACTAGTATCATATGCATGATACTAGTATATGATACTTTCCATTACAACTAGCCTAAAGCTAGAGTATTCGGTTTCTTGGTCTTGATGATTGTGTCGACAGTCCCAATAAACCTGGACGAAGGGAGTATGCGTCATGCAAGATAATAAATAAAATTATTTACAATACTATGCACTTGAACTAGTATCATACACTAGGGATGCGTTTGGTTATCTGCATTGTTTTTTGCACCTTGCATACTTGTCTCAATTGGGCCTGGCTGAGCATATGCAGGCAAAAAATCATCATCTGCATCTTGATTGGTTGCCTCCATCCCCTTTAGTCTGCATGTGCCGAAATAGAAGGCCTGTTGTTTGGTTGCAGACTTGTTTCAAGGGAAGCACAAGTCTGATTGTTTGGTTACATCCACGACAGTTGTGTGGTAACCTCCTCGTCGATGAGGTTAGGTTACCAAAGGCACACATGGACAACTAAGAACAAAACTAGAGCAACAGAACAAACTTAGGCACAAATACAAGTCTTAACCACATGTCATAAGTTTTAAACCAACATAGTACGATAAGTTTTAAACGAAACCCAAGTCTTAAACCAAGAACCAACAAGGAACGAGCAACAGGAGCTCAGTGCGGTCACGCCAAAGGCGTTGTCGTGCTGCTTGCACTTGGTGACCACCTCCACGCCCTCATCGTTGAAGACGATCACTTTCATGGTGTCGGGGTTCAGCAACTTGAACGTCAGCATGTACTCGATCATGATCTGGTGAACGGCAGCGAAGGTGGCCCACCCTTGATCAAGGGTGACCCTGTCGTTGACCACCCTCATCGTCACCCTCCATGCCCAGCCGGTGTTCGTCTTGAGCTTGAACTCTGTAGGAATGGCGAGGAAGTGCTTCGTGAACTCTAGAAGCATTGGCACACTCTCCAGCTTCGGTGCAAGGATAACGTTATAGAAGTGGCTTGGTCCTTACTCCTCATGGTAGTGCCCATAGTTCCTCCGCTTGGCGCTTGGGTGATCCTGCACTGGCACTTTGACCAATGGCGGCACGACCTCCTTGCCCTTCTCCAATGGTGGCACGACTTCCTTGCCCATGTCCATCTGCATTATGAACAACACGTGGTTCAATGGTCAGCATTCATTCATATCAGCCTAACGCTCCTATATTAACCCACCCTACTAACCCAGCACCACACTCAACCCTCTCTGTTTCACCACCTCTCCCTCGCCATGAACTCCAATTCCAACCCCAACCCTTTCCCTTGGGCATTGGATGGAGGGCCTTCTTCCTTGGGTGCTCGCTCGGTGACCGCAAGAAGTTCGAGCACACCATGGAAGTATGCTCGAACTTCAGCAGCATCGATGACATGCACAAGGAGGTTGACGTTGTGATTAAGAAAGCTACGTCGGACGAGCTGAAGACACCGATTCCTGACACAGCCAAGGGCGCAATGTCCTTGGACATCCTGCGCTGGGCCATGAATCAGGTAGACTCTGACGACGCTGATAGTGGGCAAGATGGGCCAAGACAGGGAGTACAATACGCCTCAAGACCAGCGTGTCGCGGCGTACTGGAGTAGGACGTTCTTGTCGCCGGAGGACAACAACGATGAGGTGCAGATGGTGGCCAGGGTGCCGGTGGCAGGCGACCGTGCAAGACCTATCATTCTTGACAAAGACGATGAGGATGAAGACAATGAGGAAGAAAAGAAGATGGCTACCCCCCCCCCCCCCCCCCCCCCGGCTCGACGCGACTTCAGGGTCGTCGTGGCTAGACAAGAAAGTTTGTACCCCAATCCCCACCCCCGATGTAATCGAAAAATGATCCTATGAACCCTAGAAACCGTCGGTGCAGAATCGATGGATGGCATTGTTTTAATCCAATCCTCCACCCCCGATGTGTTCAATCCCCTCCCTAACTCTCCAATCGCGTGCTCAAATCAAATCTAGCCCGAGTCGAAAGCAGTAAATCTAGAGAGAGGGCAAGGACTTACCGCCATGGCCGATGCGCTCTGGTGGAGGTCTGCACTCCGGTGGTAGCCGCCGTCTTGGTTCGTCCTGCTGTCGCTCCAGTGGTCGCCGCCGCCGGTGTGAGTGGGGAAGAGGGGAGAGAGCGATGATGAAGGAAAGTGAGGGTAATTTATGACGACGCTTCAGGAAACAACGCGACTTCTTGAGACTGCATCCACACGTACAACCTCCCATGTCCACGTGTCTAGGGTTGCACCGCTCGGCTCTGGCTCCACAAAAACGGCCTATTTGAGCGTTTCTCTGGATGCACGCCCAGAGGAGCTTTAAAGTCCATGTTATGCAGGCACAACGGTGAATACGGGTAATCAAACGGGCCATTTACTTCCCGCGCGGGCCTAGCTGGGGTATATGCGTGCTACCAAACGCATCCGAGTATTATATGAATGATGCTCCCGCGGCTTATAATTTTGAGTATTTTTAAAGACATTGTCGGTCCAAAATTCAGATTTTTGCTCCATCCTTGGGTAAGATAATAATAAGAGAAAAGTATATTTTTCGTCCCTTAACTCTTGATGAAGTCTAAATTTGGTCCCTCAACTACGAAACCGGACAACTAGCACCCCCAACTCCTGAAACCGGACAAGCTAAGTCCCTCTCCGGATTGCAAGCGGTTTCATGATTATGTGGCATGGTTTTGACTGGGTCTGTGTCCACGTGGCAATCCCTAGCGGATCTTGTTCTTCCTTCCTGTTTTAACTCGGCTGGGCATTTTGTCGAGCAGTTGGCGTGCGTGTTGCAGCACGAGGAGGACATGGGCGTGGAAGCCTCCGGCGAGGTGGCTCTGGTCCTTGGCGACCTGCGTATGGCTGCTACGGCTCGCGTTCCCTAGCGCACCGCCCACGCCGCCGACGTTGACACCGAGATCGTGCTCTGGCGACACGAACACGTTTGTACCGTGCCGGCCTCACCAGCGCGAGGACGACGGCAGTAAAGTCTGCATGTCGCTGGCGCGGGAGCTCATGGCGGTGACCGAGGCGACGCGCTCAAGACCACGTGCGCATCCGACAGCATAAACTCGCCCGCTCCAGGTGCTCTTTCCCTCAGCTCTCGCGCTCGCGCTCGCTCCACCCGACAGCCATGGCGAGCGGATTTCAGCGCCGAGCGTAGTGGCAGCGGCGGCAGAGCTCAAGCGGAGTGGCAGCCGTGGCGTCCTCCGGGTTGCTCAAGCAGCTCGGCCACTTGCCGGTCACATCGACGCTGCACTCATACTTGTAGTCCTGTACAGCAAGGACGAGAAGCTCAGACTACTCCGCGCGGTCTCTGCGTCGGGAACCCAGCCAGCAAGTCATGGCCCTGCTCGGCTACTACGTCGCCGGACCCGACCGCGTCGGCGCGTCCTTGTCTACGAGCTCCTCGAACAAGGCAGCCGCAACGCCCGCCCGCTCCCATGGCCGCTGTCGGCCACCGCTCGAGCTGACGCACCGCTGTCGTCTACCCTGCCCTGCTGCCAAGTTGCTCGTCGACACCCACCCGCGCCTTGGCCAGGCTCGCCGTGCCGAGACATCTTTGGCCCTGCTGACCGTCGCCACCGCGTCCGAGCGTTGCCCAAGCTTGCCGTGGTGAACAGTCCTCGGCACTATTGGCCGTGCCGATGCGTGTACGAGAAGCCGGAGGTGCCGGAGGAGATCCTGATGGGTGTTATCCTGGACAGCAGCATGGCCCATGCGAGCAGCACGCACAACACCATGAGCGCTGCAAGTGTTTTCTTCTCTTCGTACCTCTAAAACCTTGGCCACGTTTCACTTTGTACCGGTCAAAACCACGTTTGATTCAGCGTGGATACCGCTCCAGGGACAAAACTTGTCCGGTTTAAAGAGTTGAGGGTGCAAGTTGTCCGGTTTTATAATTGAGGGACCAAATCTAGACTTGGCTAGGAGTTGAGAGACGAAAACTATACTTTTCTCTAATAATAAATAAAAATAATAATCACGGCCTTGAAAAGGCCCGCGCGTACGTACAGTGCTATTATTGCTTTTGTTGGAAGGAAAAATGAACAGTGATATTGAAAAGGTCAGTCCACGCGTGAATACCAATACATGCGCTGACTCACTGCATGCATGGACCGACCGACAGCATATATATATGCCTCTCACCGTCTCACGCAGCTGCATGTGACCGGCGGTGGTACGAGTGTTTTACACGCATCATCACGATGATTCCGGTCGCGTTGTTCATTTTTCTGCTGTTCCAGCTCTGCATCTCGGCGGCGGCTGCTCAGGTCACAGGCGGTGCGGGGCAGCCGCCGGCGAGCTGCCTGACCAGCTGCGGCAGCGTGAGCATGCCGTACCCGTTCGGCATCGGTGAAGGGTGCTACTGGCCGGGCTTCAACCTCACCTGCGACCGGGCGCGCGGCCGAGAGCGGCTGCTCATCGGCGGCCGCAGCGGCACCCTCGAGGTCGCAGACATCTCGCTGGGCAACTCCACGGTGCGCGTCGTGGACACCGCTGGCGCCGTGAACATCACCTACCACGGGACCCCCGAGGGCAACGGCACGTGGGGCGGCCTCGCCGGCGCCCGCGCCGGCCCGTTCGTGGTGTCGGAGACGCGCAACCAGTTCCTGGTCACCGGGTGCAACGTGCAGGCCACGCTGCTCGGGGAGACCGGCAACGTCATCGTCGGCTGCTCCGCCTTCTGCGCCGTCAACGACCGGTGGTCGAGCGCCGCCACGAGCTCGCTCGAGGAAGTCGCCAAGTGCGCCGGCATCGGCTGCTGCGAGACGCCCATCCCCATCGGCCGCCCGTCCTACGGCGTGGAGTTCAAGTGGGTGGACCCCAACCACGAGAAGGACGGCGAGCTGCCGGCGTCCGTGCGCATCGCCGAGAGGGGCTGGTTCGAGGGCGTCTCCGCCACGCTCCTCAACACGTCGCTCGCGGACTCGTCGAGCCGGACGGCGATCCCCGTGGTGCTGGAGTGGGCCGTGGAGTCCAGGCCGCTTCCGCAGCCGCAGGACACGCTGGGCACGTCGGGCTGCCCGGAGGACAAGGCGGCGAGCGCGTGCCGGAGCAGCCTCAGCTCATGCGTCAACGTCACCGGCAACTACCGCACTGGCTACGTGTGCCGGTGCGAGGACGGGTACCAGGGCAACCCGTACCTCGCCGACGGATGCCAAGACGTCGACGAGTGCGCGCTGCCCGGCACCTGCTCCGGCGGCGAGTGCACCAACACGGCCGGCGGATACATATGCCGGTGTCCGAGTGGGGCGCGCGGTAACCCCCATGTCCAAGATGGCTGCGTCAAATCTTCCCTAGGTGAGCACCACATCACAACATTATAGTACATCAGAATCAGAGAGAGACAGAGTTCTTGCTCTGTTTCACATCAGAGACCATTTCCTCATAAGATAGTACACGTTTTCTCTCATATTTTTCAGGTTTAAGTGTCGGCATAGGAATGGGCAGCGGCGCTGGCCTTCTACTCATGGTGCTTGGTGCCGTCTTTTTGACCCGGAAGATGAAGCATCGGAGGGCAAAAATGTTGAAGCAGAAGTTCTTCAAGCAAAATAGGGGATATCTCTTGCAGCAACTGGTGTCACAAAACGCGGACATCGCCGAGAGGATGATCATCCCCTTGGTGGAGTTAGAGAAGGCCACAAACAATTTCGACAAAGCACGCGAGATTGGTGGAGGAGGGCATGGCACGGTGTACAAAGGGATCATGTCAGACCTGCACGTCGTGGCGATCAAAAAGTCCAAGGTCGCCATTCAAAGGGAGATCAACGAGTTTATCAATGAGGTAGCCATCCTCTCGCAGATCAACCATCGGAACGTGGTGAAGCTCTTTGGATGCTGCCTCGAGACGGAGGTGCCATTGCTAGTGTATGAGTTCATCTCCAATGGGACTCTTTACCATCATCTTCATGTCGAAGAGCCTGAATCATCATTGCCATGGGTGGATCGGCTGAGAATTGCAACAGAGACCGCTAGAGCTCTCGCATACCTTCACTCGGCCGTATCAGTCCCTATAGTCCATAGGGATATCAAGTCTCAGAACATTTTGATAGATGGCAATCTCATAGCAAAGGTGTCGGACTTTGGAGCTTCGAGGTGCATTCCGATCAATCAAACAGGGGATGCGACCGCCATCCAAGGGACATTCGGATACCTAGACCCCATGTACTACTATTCGGGGCGGCTCACTGAGAAGAGTGACGTTTATAGCTTTGGCGTTCTCCTCATGGAGCTTCTTACCAAGAAGAAACCATGCTCATTTCGATCGGATGAGGAGGAAAGCCTTGTCGCACATTTTACCGCGTTGCTTGCAACAGACGGTCTAGTCCATGCGCTAGATCCTCGGGTCGTGGTGGAAGGGGGCAAGGAGGTTGAAGAGGTAGCTATGCTTGCAGCGGCATGCGTGAGGATGGAAGGAGACCACCGGCCAACCATGAGGCAAGTTGAGATGACGCTCGAGAACCTTCGAGTACCCCATCAAAATGTTAAGATGTGTGAGATGGATGCACCTAGTTATGCAGTGGTACAGGGTAAGAGCACGGAGGAGATGAGCAGACAATATAGCCTGGAAGAAGAGTATTTGTTGTCATCAAGATACCCACGTTAGTGGATGTATTTTTGTGTGATTTCAATTTAATAAGAACACTAAGGATTTCTTCATTGGGATGCACACAAGGATCAAATGTCTTGTATGTTTTACATTTTTGTATTTTAAGGAAACAATAAGGTTTGTATTAAGTATTAACCAAATTATACACACCAAAGTGGAAGGGTAGATGTTTTCACATGCCAACATTTGGTAAGCCAATGTTTGGCAAAATCAAAAGTTGACAGGAAAAACTGGTAACCAACTAATAACTAGTCAATATTTGGCAAATGCATATGACCATCAAGAAAATCAAGAAGCTTCATCCTTGACTTGGTCAGTCAACACATATAGTCACGACCTGCAACAAGTCATCTACCAACACGGGTCTTGTTTGATCTCTTTGACTAGGAGTTGAATGACATGAGTAGATCAGCAATTCTTTTAAGGTAGCCTGTAACACTTGCCAAGCTACTCCATCTCATTTTTTTTTTAAAAGGTGCTACTGCACGAGTCATTATTTCTGACAACTACATGTGAGAAAAAAAAGTACATTAAAAAAATGACGCACGCGAATCCTCATTTGCCAAGAGAAAAAAGTCGTCGATCTCACATGGAGTTGCACTGCTGAAGGTGTGCACGGAATGCACATGGCAGTATAGTAGTGCCTGCAGACTTCCCGGGAGAAAGAACAACACAGCAGTGGGTGATTGGTTCTTCCGGTTGAGAAAGATGCCCATGCCGTTCAGCAACCATCAGACGCTGCTGTTAGAATAAACTAGATAGGAAGTGCGGCTTGCCGCACCCCTCAGCCCAAACTCATCCAGCCCCCTATACATGATCATGACCTATCCTTAGAATTTTTCAAAAGAAGCAAATGTAAGGAGAATACAATTCAAAGTTTTGAGTGGTTCACGGCTTGCACGGCTATGCAATGGATGATTCAATTGAAGTTGCCATGTTCAATCCAATTGGTCCAGCATGCCAAATCCAGAACTATGCTTAATCACTCAATGAATTATCACATGTATGTATGGTTTTAAGCATGTATTTTTATACATCTGAGCTCAAAACCAAACCCAAACTTCATAGAGCAGTATAAGAAACTTATATGGTTAGGCTATGGGATAACATCAGACTACATATATATGGATAGAGATAGTTTGGTCTGACTTTCTTGTCGCCTGACTCCTCTGTGCGTTGTAAAAACCTGTTGATGGACATATCCATTGAGCGTGCCATAAGGACATCATCACAGCAAGAAGATGGTTCTTTTACTGACCCTTATGAACAACAAGATTTAGTCATCCAGCAAATGAGTAACACCTGTTATTACTACCTGTGTAAGTGAATATGTTGAATACTCGTGTAAATAAACCACATAATTCAGAAGTTGATAGTGCAGAAAAACATGATTATAACACCAGCACAAATAGTTTGGTGATGTCAATGCAGCAATAAAAAAAATCATGTAGTTCTTGATAGGCAGAAGCTACCATAGTTCTTGGCATGTACGTTTATAAATCGAGGGACATTCGCAAACATGGCTTCATCTCTTAATCCTGAAATACAGAGAACTTTGATGGTCTGGTTATAAAACACCATTTATCATGAAGAGCATGCCTAGCTTTAATTTGAGATCTGATGTGCAAATAGATTAGCAGCATTAGTATGTGAATTCTATACCTTTTGGAATTTCAAACAGGCAAGAATATAGATCATGACGGTGATGCATGCAATACATGAAAATTAGTTGTAGAATACGATTAGCCTTAATAAGGAGACTTCTAGTTCCATTAAAGGTGCTAAATACCTTCGATTAAGAAATACCAGTCCTAGTACTGGAAAGGCTTTTTTTAATGTATTTCATTGAAAGAATGACTAAGAAGGCTAGCTTGAGACGCAAACTTTGAAGAATTATACTATATAACATAAATACAAAACACGATATGAACCATTAATTTCTGCTATGTGATGGGAAGCACCAATTTTGAAGATATGGGCGATTGAAAATCATATACTGTTGTTATAATGTAATGAGCTAAAACATATGCAATTCCAGGTATTAATTATATATACACATCTAAAACTATGACAAGAGCAGACAAAATGAACAGCTCCAAAAAATGAATAACAAAAAGGTTGAGTCAAGACCTTGTTGGCAGCTTCGCCTCGAGACCATGAAGCATAAGCAACTAATAGTAGAAGTAGACTCAAAATCGGTTCCTAGGCTCGAAATGCAGGGCTGGCAACTACTCACTTAGGCTCGAAGTAGTTGTCTATGTCGTTGGGTCATGGACAGTAAGGCGGTTTGTTGTGAGTCTTCTGCTTACCCATGGTTGAAGCAAACTGCAGGATCAAAGTGAACATGTGTGAGAACCCATGTATGACAGGGGTGTGAAAGGAAACATGCGTAAAACGTGGCTGAAGCAAACTACAAGATCAAAGTGAACATGTGTGAGATATAATTTATAGTCTAGAGGTAAGTTGAAAAATATCATATGTCATGATTCATTTTAACTCAGCTGAATCTCCAAGAATATATGCACTAAGTAAACTAAAAGGAACTCAAGTTTTATATTTTGACCAACTGGTCTGCACTGATCGTAATCTCTTGTTAATTCATTTATCCAAATGGAATCATCTTGAAAGTAAAATCTCAACGACAAGCTTACATAATCACTAAATTTATACACATCAGAAAAACAAAATACCACAGATGGTAGAGCATTATTTAAGTTCATAGTTGATCGTCAAATATCATGCACAGTGTAATGCGTGTATCATACCAATGACGATAGCCAATGACTAAAGAAGAACTCCGCAGGAAATGTTATATGCATCACTCTTAGTAGCTGCCTCATAGGAAATAGCTAAGCTTGTGTAAAATAGGAAGATTTCATATATAAGCTGGAGCATTTGATCACATAAAACATGGTTGATTGTACTTTTTTCAAAGTGGAGAGAGAGAGAGATCCTTTATTACAATTGTTCATCCCTTTAATGGATCGTTTGAGCAAATGTAGTTGATAAGATAATATGAAATATTAACAAATATACTAACATTCTATCATCTTATGAGCATCTCCTCAGACATCCTATGGGCTGCTAAAAGGATCACATGTACAAAGTAACAGAGGGACGCACCAGGCAATGCCCTTTGTCACACACACACACACAGACAGAGAGAGGAGAAGGGAGAGGGACGCACCAGGCAATGGCCTTTGTCGCCCACTTCTGGTGCCGCAAGCTAGTCAAAGGCTTGCTGCTGCTGCTATGGAGGCCGTCGTCGGGCGCACTGCAGAATCGGAGGCGGACAACCTCAGCTCGTGCTCCTCCTGCTAGAGGAGAAGGGGCGGGGAGACGCGGACAGGAGGGCGGGTCGCGACAATGGAGATGGCGCGCTCCGCCTGGATCTTCTCCTCTGCCCCGGCCATTGATGCACCCTCTGCAGGGTTGGAGCATGGGAGCAAGAAGGATGTGTCAGTGCATAGATACCTGAAAAACACTTACATTGTCAGTTCACAACTATCCCATACGCGAAAAACTTTGTTTCACACATTCACTGAGCCTCTACTTAACAGAGGCACTTCAAGTAAAACAACCGCCAACAAACAAAAGAAGTAAACTAACTGCAAGACACTTTCGATCGAGGACACAAAAATGTTCGGGCACACCAGCATCCGGCATGAGCTTTCTGACTGCTCATGAAACAAATAGTATACAACTCGTTTGTCCAATTTCTTATTCATAATTTGGATGCCACTCTAGAGTAAGAAAGTTCTACACAGTAATGAATCGTGGCAATGAAGGCCACCGTAAATATTTTCAGATTTGATACCCGTGGAGTTAACACTCCCAACATTCCAGCACATAAGTTCTTGTAGGAGGGTCAAAGGAAAAAAAAAACAGTCAGCAGTCTGACCCTTTTAGATGTCTTAAGACTCTTCCCATCATGGCCAAGAGTAAAGAAGGTGTTCATAAATAACAGATGCAGCAGCATATAAGGTCAGGTTAGTGTAAGCTAAAATACATCTCTGCATAAAAATAACTTGTTGCATAAAGAAATTAATTTATCCAGATCTGCTATTGGCTGAGTGGAATCGCATTCTAATTGTGTAGCTAACATCCATTTTCTAATTATAAAATCGTAGAATGGTCAACAAAATGCATAGATTAGATTTAAAGAAGGAACCTACGTGTAAAAAAACACCTTTGTGTGACTAAGAACCATCCAATTTTCTTTCCATGCATGCAAGATATTTGTGATTGCATAACTCAAGAAGGTTTAAATCCTGAAACAGAGCAATTTAAGTTTGAGCTTTCTAAAATGCAGGTTGTAGACTTGCAATATATATGGAGTTGAAATACACATGACCTTGCAATATATATGGACTTGAAATACGTATGACCTTGCAGTATATATGAATTTGCAGTATATATTACCAAAAAAGACAGGTAATAACCTAGAAATACATGGAGTTGGCAACATGAGAACAATAAACAGGAATACTTGCAGTATAAACAATTTGATACATGAGCAGTGCAAATGAGAAAAACATTCCATCCCTAGTAGGATCCAGCCAAAGCACACTCCTGTAATCCACTTGAAGTTTCCTTTTGTTTGTACTTCTCTACTTGGAGTTTTGCATTTTGACTCGCTTCCACCAGTACCTTGACTGTAGAGTCTGCATCACATATAGTTGCATGCGCATCTTGAAACTTGGCTATAAGAGTAAAAGCCTCAAATGATTTCTGCTGTGCAAGAACTTTAGTCTCTGAGAGCTCAGATTCAAGTGCCTGAAAGAATGATCATAGTTGAAACAAGGGATGAAGGCTGACCAACTCAAGAAATTAAATGTAACATCCATCTGCAAATACAAACTCAGCCGCTTCTACATAAAAATAAATAACAAAATCCATCATGCCTTTGCAGGGTAGAAGTATAGTGGTGCATTGACTCAAGCAGAAGCACCTTCACATAATCCACATTTAATCACTGGGTAAAAGATTTTTCTATCTATCGATGAATTAAGATGCAAAACTTTTGCAATTTCTCAAAAAGAATCCACCTGACTATTACTTCTTGCAAATTAATACCACACCCCTGAATGTACATTTTGGGTAAGAGCCTTGTTACTGGAAACATAAACAAGTCTACTATATTATTTATATCCTGGCGAGGTAGAAACAAGTCTACAGCCGATGCTCATTTTATTGTACAAACCCAATTGAAGCATAGTCTGCTTTTCTGAAAACCAACAAAAGATACAGAGAAAGGTTTTCCATGGATGCCTAGTGGCCTTTAACGATGTTGGGCATTTAAAAGTGTTACCTCTATCTCTTTATGCCATGAAACAAGTGATGTTGCAGCATCATTGTCCTTTCCCTGCATCTTTATTTCTAGTTCTTCCACTCTAGCTTCATAGCGCGTCTGTTTCAATCATCTGCGACTTCAATGGAAATCATGCAGCAAGACTCATCAAGAAATAATCATCATTATATTCTCACAATATCAAGTCTACAGCAAGTAATCAGGAAAAAACTTGAACAAACATAGGATGCAAGAGGGAGGAGGGAGGGGGTGAGGAAAGAGAGAGGGAGGAAGGAGGGAGGAGTGGTCGCTACCTGCCTATGGACGGGTCGCCGGCGCAGCTTCGGGCGGCGGCGTTGCTAGGCGGGAGCGGCTGCTCCAGGGAGGGAGGCGCCGCTGGGCGGGAGCGGCTCCTCCAGGGAGGGAGGCGCTGCTGGGCTCCTGTACCGGTGGCGGGGCAGCGGAGGCGTCGGCCGACAAGGCGCGCCGCGGCGGCGGGCTGGCGGTGGTGTAGGCAGGCTGCGGCTCCGTCCAGATCGAGGGGGGCGAGGCCTCCCCCCCTCGCCCGCGGCCCCGTCCCGGTCGACTGCGCGTCGTGGCCCCGGAAGACGCGGAGGTGGAGGAAACTGGAGGAGAGGCGCAGGATCTCGGGCTCGATGTGCGCGATCTCGACGTCAGCGTCGTCCTCCTCACGCTCCGGGGGCGGGCGGTGGTTCTCCTTCTCGCCCCTACGCACGAGCGTGCGGTGCGCCGGCGGCCGGCTGGGCGAAGGAGTTGATGGCGGCGTGGGGCTGGACCTGGACCGCGGCGGAGCAGGGAGGCGCGGGCGGCTCTAGGGTTTGGAGGGAGGGAGAGAGGCGAGGCGGGAGGAAGATGAGAGGGTGCAGCGCGAGTGGGGGAGGAGCGACGACCCCGTGCTCACCTTGTGGAATTAGATATTTTTCCAGCCATGTGAAATGACGAAAATGCCCTTGGCGGCCACCCAGTTTTACAGGCGGTGGCACAAAACAAAGGGAACTATTCATTGCTGCAACTCCTTTTTTTGATCCGACGGATGAGCTCTTCCACGCGCTCGATCCAACGGCCAGATTCGCATCAAGCTACCGGAATGGACGGCCAGATGTGCCTGATCGCTGAGGGAGCTCGGTGCTCCCCTCCGTTCTTATTTCTCGATTCAAGGTCACCGTCGATCTACCGAGGACTAAGCAATCACACCAGCACGACACCAAGATTTGTTAACGAGGTTCACCGATATGGCTACATCCTCGAGGCATAACTGCCGGCGCTCCTCCCCATGACACCGTCACAATACCGCACCCTGGCCGTCCGGGCGCCGGCACACGCTGCCGGCTCCCCCGCGTGCCTGTGCTATTATGTTGGCATAGGTTACATCTTGTGTCTACCCCCGATATATATGAGAGGCCTAGGATAAGTGTCATACTAGGACACAACTCCTATCCTGTCTATACACAGTCCAAAACCAAGTCCAACTGTAACCTACCTTGTACAATAATATTCGGCACAACTCTAACAGCGGCGATCTCAGGAGCAGGCGAAGAACTCCAACGAGCGAAGATCCAGAGCAGAGCCTCAGATGCATCATTATCAACCAACAATGATTCCAGAGCATTTCTCGGGTTCGATCTAGGGCTGAATTAACGAGAACTAACATTTGCCCTGTACATACACAAGAACATGTGCATTTACGCTAGTTGAAGGAACATGCCCCAGATGTGAGTCAACTCAAATTAACTGAAACCATAATGTATAACGAAATAAACATGACACCTCTAGACACTTGAACCAAATTCTGCAAGACGGCTGAAGCTTTCAAGTATTGTAGTAATCAAGTGAGCTGTCCATGTCATCTGTAAATCAAACATAGTGACATGAGTATGAAGACCACCCAACAGTTGAATGCAGGAGTAGGTAAGAACATTGTCCGGCCAGATCCAAATCAGAATCAGTTGAATCGCCTAGCAAGTGCCAAGTCGTCGTCATCCTTGCCATCACCGGTATCTTTATTTTTCATGGGACAGAAAAGCACACTGAAAATGACCATCGATTGTTATACGATTGCACAACTCATAGAAAAAGCACCAACAACAGAAAGCACATATAAAACACATCATATATACCAACGTCAGACGATGGCATGCACCTAGAATACATACATGTGTGTGACTAGTTCCAGCACAATGCACTTGAACAGTGATTGATACTTCCAAGATAATGCTCCAGAGTATTAAATTACATGCCCAAAGCAAACCAAGAACCGGTGTTGGTTTTAATACAACATGAAAAACAACATACCAATCTCAGTCGATGGCATGCATGTTGAATACATATCCTGACTAGTTCTATTACAATAGTTGAACATAGATCAACACATTCGTGCTAAATCTACGAAGCATTTACTGAATTACATGAGAGCAAACCCATTAACTTTACCTCTCAAGGAAGCCAAGGCAACAGCCACTTGCAAATAAACCTAGTCATACAGGCTGTCGCGGAGCTGAGTACCAAGCACCTCTCCATCTCCTCTTGAACATGCAGGTGCGGAAAAAGAGACCAACCACATATCGAGACAGTGGCGGAGCTAGGCAAAAGGTTTAGGGGGGCAAAGGCAAATCATGAAAATCTGAGGGGGGGGGGGGGCAACAACTATTTTTCTCTGAATCTGTGCCTCCTCAGAAAAATTTCTTCACAAATATTTCAAAGTGTGTGTGTGTGTGTGGGATAGGAATTCAAAAAATTGTTCACAAATATAAAAAATGTTATGAAAATCTGAAAAGTGTTTGCAAATTTCAAATAACATTCACAAGTATAAAACATATTTGCGGATTTAAATAATGTTCATAGATTTAAAAAAACATTTAGGATTTAAAAATGTATGTGGATTAAAAAATCCTAAAATCTTCAAAGTGCAAGCGCACTTTTTGAAGGAAACGAGCGGCCGGGCTTCACATGCATGCATGCGTTATTTTTTTGTCTGCTAGTGCATGTCACTATTAGCATTAAATGTGTTCACACTGATTAGTTCGGTTTGAAAGAAACAGCCTCACGATGCATTTATTTTGGCTTCTCAAATTTTCAAAAAGTCATATCTTTCAAATCACGCTTCGGAATTCAGATCCGTCTTCACCGTTGTATTCTTCGCGACAAGATCTTTGAAACTAGATCCCACATGGGTATGTTTCGATGAAATTTTTTTATGCCTGTTAGAAGGGAGTGAGGGGATTGACAGAATATGATGGATGTATTATTGAGCCTCGAGGGCGAGTATATATTGAGTACAAGACTTGAAGGGCAAGACGCCTCTCCTGGAGATAAGGTAGGAGACAGATTACAAATCATATACTACCAAATATATGTATCCCAAATATATCTCTAACATCCCCCCGCAGTCGTAGCGGTAGCATTGCGAACAACAGGAGCGTCGCAGACGATCAGACTAGAGAGTATAGCAGTCGTAGCGGGAGCGTCGTGGACGGAGTCGCGTCGCGGACACGTTCACTGTAGAGGAAGCCGACGAGTTGCTCAAGCGGATGATAACCCTTTGTGCCGATGTCGAGGTAGCCGAGAGCGTAGGGTGGTGTAGCCGTGGTTAAGGTAGCCGTGCGAAGAACGCCGTGGTCGTTGTCGAGTCGGGGAAGCCGGTGTCGAGGAAGTCGCCGTGGAGCCGCGGGCGCAAGGAGGCGCCGAGTTAGTCATGGGCGCGGTGGTGTCGAGGTAGTGGTGCGTCAGAAGGAGGATGGTGTTGACGAGGCGTCGCACCGGGTGTGCCAAACCCAGGGACACGTCGTAGATGAAGGCACGCGTCGGTGTTGCCAGCACCGGGCTTGCGAAGACGAACGAAGACGAAGTTGACGAAGCACCGCACCAGGCTTGCCAGGCCCGGGGACACGTCGTGGACGAAGGCACGCATCGGTGTTGCCAGCACCGGGCATGCATAGACGAGGGACCTGCACGAGCTGTACGCCATGTCGAGGAGTCGGAGGGGTCAATTGAGAAGGAGACTCAACGACGGTTGTGGCGCCAATCGGCGTGAGGCCGATGTCACCAACGGTGGTCGGAGTAGACGAAGTGGTCGAGGAAGATGACGGCGACGCTAGCGACGGGCTGGTGTTGGACGAAGACGAAGGGGGTGGACCGGCGGCGGCGGCGGCGGCCAAAGAAGAGCGGCAGCGGTGGCCTGACGGCGGCGGCGGCGGCTAGGTTAGAAGTGTGGCGGCGGTGCTCAAAGTATGCGAGGAACCCAACAGCGTGACGAAGACCGGCGCGGACGGTGGCGTTTGAAGGAAATATGCCCTAGAGGCAATAATAAAGTTGTTATTTTATATTTCCTTATATCATGATAAATGTTTATTATTCATGCTAGAATTGTATTAACCGGAAACTTGATACATGTGTGGATACATATAGAAAACATCGATTCCCTAGTAAGCCTCTACTAGACTAGCTCGTTAATCAAAGATGGTTAAGTTTTCTAACCATAGACATGTTTTGTCATTTGATAAACGGGATCACATTATTAGGAGAATGATGTGATGGACATGACCCATCCGTTAGCTTAGCATATTGATCGTTCAGTTTCATTGCTATAGCTTTCTTCATGTCATATACATATTCCTTTGACTATGAGATTATGCAACTCCCGGATACCGGAGGAATACCTTGTGTGCTATCAAACGTCACAACGTAACTGGGTGATTATAAAGATGCTCTACAGGTATCTTCGAAGGTGTTTGTTGGGTTGGCATAGATCGACATTAGGATTTGTCACTCCGAGTATCGGAGAGGTATCTCTGGGCCCTCTCGGTAATGCACATCATAAGAAGCCTTGCAAGCAATGTGACTAATGAGTTAGTTCTGGGATGATGCATTACAAAACGAGTAAAGAGACTTGCCGGTAACGAGATTGAACTAGGTATGAAGATACCGACGATCGAATCTCTGGCAAGTAACATACCGATGACAAAGGGAATAACGTATGTTGTCATTACGGTACAACCGATAAAGATCTTCGTAGAATATGTAGGAGCCAATATGAGCATCCAGGTTCCGCTATTGGTTATTGACCGGAGAGGTGTTCCAGTCATGTCTACATAGTTCTCGAACCCGTAGGGTCCGCACGCTTAACGTTCGATGACGATTTTGTATTATATGAGTTATGTGATTTGGTGACCGAATGTTGGTCGGAGTCCCGGATGAGATCACGGACATGACGAGGAGTCTCGAAATGGTCGAGAGGTAAAAATTGATATATAGGACGATAGTATTCGGACACCGGAAGTGTTCCCGAGGGTACCAGGTACATATCGGGTCACCGGAAGGGGTTCCGGGCACCCCCGGCAAAAGATATGGGCCTAATGGGCCAAGAGGGAAAACACAGCAGCCAGCAGGGGCTGCTGCGCCCCCATATGGGCCGAAATAGGAGGAGAAGGAAAGAGGGGAAGAGAGAAGGAAAGGGGAGGATTCGGCCTCCCCCTCTCTCTTTCCTTTCCCCTCCGGTTAATAAGGAAGGGGGGGGGGGGCGAATTGGACTAGGGCCCCAAGTAGGATTCCTCCTACTTGGGGCGCCCCATGGCATCTCCCCTCCCCCTCCCACCTATATATACATGGGGAGGGGGCGCCTAGAACACACACCAACAATTGTTAGCCGTGTGCGGTGCCCCCTCCACAGTTTACTCCTCCGGTCATATTCACGTAGTGCTTAGGCGAAGCCCTGCGCGGATCACTTGACCATCACCATCACCACACCGTCATGCGGACAGAACTCTCCCTCAACACTTTGCTGGATCAAGAGTTCGAGGGACGTCATCGAGCTGAACGTGTGCAGAACTCGGAGGTGCCGTACGTTCGGTGCTTGATCGGTCGGAACGAGAAGAAATTCGACTACATCAACCGCGTTAACAAACGCTTCCGCTTTCGGTCTACAAGGGTACGTGGACACACTCTCCCCCTCTCGTTGCTATGCATCTCCTACATAGATCTTGCGTGAGCGTAGGAATTTTTTTGAAATTGCATGCTACGTTTCCCTACAGTGGTATCAGAGCCAGGTTTATGCGTAGATGATATGCACGAGTGGAACACAAAGAGTTGTGGGCGGTGATAGTCATACTGCTTACCACCAACGTCTTATTTTGATTCGGCGGTATTGTGGGATGAAGCGGCCCGGACCAACCTTACATGGCCACGTTCATGAGACCGGTTCCACCGACAGACATGCAACTAGTTTTGCATAAAGGTGGCTGGCGGGTGTCTGTTTCTCCAACTTTAGTTGAATCGAATTTGACTACGGCCGGTCCTTGTTGAAGGTTAAAACATCAAACTTGACGAAACACCGTTGTGGTTTTGATGCGTAGGTAAGAACAGTTCTTGCTAGAAGCCCATAGCAGCCACGTAAAACTTGCAACAACAAAGTAGAGGACGTCTAACTTATTTTTGCAGGGCATGTTGTGATATGATATGGTCAAGACATGATGTGATATACGTTGTTGTATGAGATGATCATATTTTTGTAAATGTTATCGGCAACTGGCAGGAGCCTTATGGTTGTCGCTTTATTGTATGAAATGCAAACACCATGTAATTGCTTTACTTTATCACTATGCGTTAGCGATAGTTGTAGAAGCAATAGTTGGCGAGACGACCATGACGCTACGATGGAGATCATGACGGTGCTTTGGAGATGGAGATCAAAGGCACAAGATGATGATGGCCATATTATGTCACATATTTTGATTGCATGTGATATTTATCTTTTATGCATCTTATTTTGCTTAGTACGGCGGTAGCATTATAAGATGATCCCTCACTAAAATTTCAAGGCATAAGTGTTCTCCCTGAGTATGCACCGTTGCGACAGTTCATCGTGCTGAGACACCACGTGATGATCGGGTGTGATAGGCTCTACGTTCACATACAACGGGTGCAAGACAGTTTTGCACATGCGGAATACTCGGGTTAAACTTGACGAGCCTAGCATGTACAGACATGGCCTCGAAACACTGGAGACCGAAAGGTCGAACGTGAATCATATAGTAGATATGATCAACATAGAGATGTTCACCATTGATGACTACTCCATCTCACGTGATGATCGGACATGGTTTAGTTGATTTGGGTCACGTATCATTTAGATGACTTGAGGGATGTCTACCTAAGTGGGAGTTCTTAAGTAATTTGATTAATTGAACTTAATTTATCATGAACTTAGTCCTGATAGTATTTGCATATCTATGTTGTAGATCAATAGCTCACGTATAGCTCCCCTATTTTATTTTTGATATGTTCCTAGAGAAAACTAAGTTGAAAGATGATAGTAGCAATGATGCCGACTGGGTCCGTGATCTGAGGATTATCCTCATTGCTGCACAGAAGAATTATGTCCTTGATGCACCGCTAGGTGACAGACCTATTGCAGGAGCAGATGCAAACGTTATGAACGTTTAGCAAGCTCGATATAATGACTACTTGATAGTTTAGTGCGCCATGCTTTACAGCTCAGAACCGGGACTTAAAAAACGTTTTGAACGCCATGGAGCATATGAGATGTTCCAAGAGCTGAAATTGGTGTTTCAGACTCATGCCCGTGTCGAGAGGTATGAGACCTCTGACAAGTACTTTGCCTACAAGATGGAGGAGAATAGCTCAGCTAGTGAGCATGTGCTCAGAATGTCTGGGTACTACAATCGCTTGAATCAAGTGGGAGTTAATCTTCCAGATAAGAGAGTGATTGACAGAGTTCTCTAGTCACTATCACCAAGCTACTAGAACTTTATGATGAACTATAATATGCAAGGGATGACGAAAACGATTCCCGAGCTCTTCGCGATGCTGAAATCGGCGATGGCAGAAATCAAGAAAGAGCATCAAGTGTTGATGGTTAATACGACCACTAGTTTCAAGAAAAAGGGCAAGGAAAAGAAAGGGAACTTCAAGAAGAATGGCAAGCAAGTTGCCGCTCCCATGAAGAAGCCCAAAGCTGGACCCAAGCCTGAAACTGAGTGCCTCTACTGCAAAGGAAATGGTCACTGGAAGCGGAACTACCCCAAATACTTGGCGGATAAGAAGGATGGCAAAGTGAACAAAGGTATATTTGATATACATATTATTGATGTGTATTTTACTAGTGTTCATAGTAGCCCCTGGGTATTTGATACCGGTTCAGTTGCTAAGATTAGTAACTCGAAACAGGAGTTCCAAAATGAACAGAGACTAGTTAAGGACGAGGTGACGATGTGTGTTGGAAGTGATTCCAAGGTTGATAAGATCACCATCGCACACTCCCTCTACCTTCGGGATTAGTGTTGGACCTAAATAAATGTTATTTGGTGTTTGCATTGAGCATGGATATGATTGGATCATGTTTATTGCGATAAGGTTATTCATTTAAGTCAGAGAATAATTGTTGTTCTATTTACATGAATAAAACCTTCTATGGTCATACACCCAATGTAAATGGTTTATTGAATCTCAATCGTAGTGATACACATATTCATAATATTGATGCCAAAAGATGCAAAGTTGATAATGATAGTGCAACATATTTGTGGCACTGCCGTTTAGGTCATATTGGTGTAAAGCGCATGAAGAAACTCCATGCAGATGGGCTTTTGGAATCACTTGATTATGAATCATTTGATACTTGCGAACCATGCCTCATGGGCAAGATGACTAAAACTCCGTTTTCTGGAACAATGGAGCGAGCTAATGACTTATTGGAAATAATACATACCGATGTATGCGGTCCGATGAGTGTTGAAGCACGCAGCGGGTATCGTTATTTTCTGACCTTCACAGATGATTTCAATAGATATGGGTATATCTACTTAATGAAACACAAATCTGAAACATTTGAAAAGTTCAAAGAATTTCAGAGTGAAGTGGAGAATCATCGTAACAAGAAAATAAAGTTTCTACGATCTGATCACAGAGGCGAATATTTGAGTTACGAGTTTGGCCTTCATTTAAAACAATGTGGAATAGTTTCACAACTCACGCCACCTGAAACACCACAGCATAATGGTGTGTCCGAACGTCGTAACCGTACTTTATTAGATATGGTGCGATCTATGATGTCTCTTACCGATTTACCATTATCGTTTTGGGGTTATGCATTAGAGACAGCTCCATTCACGTTAAATAGGGCACCATCTAAATCCGTTGAGGCGACACCGTATGAACTATTGTTTGGCAAGAAACCTAAGCTGTCGTTTCTTAAAATTTGGAGATGCGATGCTTATGTCAAAAGGCTTCAGCCTGATAAGCTCGAACCTAAAATCGGAGAAGTGCGTCTTCATAGGATACCCTAAGGAAACAATTGGGTACACCTTCTACCACAGATCCGAAGGAAAGATATTTGTTGCTAAGAATGGGTCCTTTCTAGAGAAGGAGTTTCTCTCGAAAGAAGTGAGTGGGAGGAAAGTAGAACTTGATGAGGTAATTGTACCTTCTCTCGAATTGGAAAGTAGCTCATCACAGAAAACCGTTCCCATGATGCCTACACCAACTAGAGAGGAAGCTAATGATGATGATCATGAAACTTCAGATCAAGTTACTACAGAACTTTGTAGGTCAACCAGAACACAATCCGCACTAGAGTGGTACGGGAATCCTGTACTGGAAGTCATGTTACTAGACCAAGGCGAACCTACGAACTATGAAGAAGCTATGATGAGCCCAGATTCCGACAGATGGCTTGAGGCCATGAAATCTGAGATAGGATCCATGTATGAGAACAAAGTGTGAACTTTGGTGGACTTGCCCGATGATTGGCAAGCCATTGAGAATAAATGGATCTTCAAGAAGAAGACAGACGCTGATGGTAATATCACCATCTACAAAGCTCGACTTGTCGCAAAAGGTTTTCGAGAAGTTCAAGGTGTTGACTACGATGAGATTTTCTCACTCGTAGCGATGCTTAAGTCTGTCCGAATCATGTTAGCAATTGCCGCATTTTATGAAATAAGGCAAATAGATGTCAAAACTGCATTCCTTAATGGATTTCTTAAAGAAGAGTTGTATATGATGCAACCAGAAGGTTTTGTCGATCCTAAAGGTGCTAACAAAGTGTGCAAACTCCAGCGATCCATCTATGGACTGGTGCAAGCATCTCGGAGTTGGAATATACGCTTTGATAAGGTGATCAATGCATATGGTTTTATACAGACTTATGCTGCAGCCTGTATTTAAAAGAAAGTGAGTGGGAGCTCTGTAGCATTTCTGATATTATATGTGGATGACATATTGTTGATCGGAAATGATATAGAATTTCTGGATAGCATAAAAGGATACTTGAATAAGAATTTTTCAATGAAAGACCACGGTGAAGCTGCTTATATATTGGGCATCAAGATCTATAGAGATAGATCAAGATGCTTGATAGGACTTTCACAAAGCACATACCTTGATAAATTTTTGAAGAAGTTCAAAATGGATCAGTCAAAAAAAGGGTTCTTACCTGTGTTACAAGGTGTGAAGTTGAGTTAGACTCAAAGCCTGACCACGGCAGAAGATAGAGAGAGAATGAAAGTCATTTCCTATGCCTCAGCCATAGGTTCTATAAAGTATGCCATGCTGTGTACCAGACTTATTGTGTACCTTGCCATGAGTTTGGCAAGGGGGTACAATAGTGATCCAGGAGTAGATCACTGGACAGCAGTCAAAATTATCCTTAGTTACCTAAGAGGACTAAGGAAATGTTTCTCGGTTATGGAGGTGATAAAGAGTTCGTCGTAAAGGGTTACGTCGATGCAAGCTTTGACATCAATCCGGATGACTCTGAGTCTTAATCTGGATACATATTGAAAGTGGGAGCACATAGCTAGAGTAGCTGCATGCAGAGCATTGTAGACATAGAAATTTACAAAATACATATGGATCTGAATGTGGCAGACCCGTTGACTAAACTTCTCTCACAAAACATGATCACACCTTAGTACTCTTTGGGTGTTAATCACATGGCGGTGTGAACTAGATTATTGACTCTAGTAAACCCTTTGGGTGTTGGTCACATGGCGATGTGAACTATTGGTGTTAAATCACATAGGCGATGTGAACTAGATTATTGACTCTAGTGCAAGTGGGAGACTGAAGGAAATATGCCCTAGAGGCAATAATAAAGTTGTTATTTTATATTTCCTTATATCATGATAAATGTTTATTATTCATGCTAGAATTGTATTAACCGGAAACTTGATACATGTGTGGATACATAGACAAAACATCGAGTCCCTAGTAAGCCTCTACTAGACTAGCTCGTTAATCAAAGATGGTTAAGTTTCCTAACCATAGACATGTGTTGTCATTTGATGAACGGGATCACATCATTAGGAGAATGATGTGATGGACATGACCCATCCGTTAGCTTAGCATATTGATCGTTCAGTTTTATTGCTATAGCTTTCTTCATGTCATATACATATTCCTTTGACTATGAGATTATGCAACTCCCGGATACCGAAGGAATACCTTGTGTGCTATCAAACGTCACAACATAACTGGGTGATTATAAAGATGCTCTACAGGTATGTCCGAAGGTGTTTGTTGGGTTGGCATAGATCGAGATTAGGATTTGTCACTCCGAGTATCGGAGAGGTGTGATGCCCCCAGCTCAATCGTGCACTAATCATACACGTAAATGCACACGATCAAGCCTAAGGACTCACGGGAAGATATCACAACACAACTCTAAAACATGAATAAAGTCATACAAGTTTTATATTACAAGCCAGGGGCCTCGAGGGCTAGAATACATAAGCTCGCATACAAGCGCCAGCGGAAGCATCAGATATCTGTGTACAGATATAAAAGAAAACACAGATAAGCCCTTAGAAGGCGGGGCAAAACAAAAGCTACGATCGAAAGGCGCAGGCCTCCTGCCTGGGACCCTCCGATCCTACTCCTGGTCGTCAGTCAACTCGTAGTAGTATCCACCCTCGGTGTAGTAGTAGCGATCGTCGGCGGGGGCAACTGTATCCGGGGCTCTGTAATCTGGTCATGACAAACTGATAGGGGGAGAAAAAGAAAGGAAAGCAATCGTGAGTACTCCAAAGTACTCAGCAATCAAGGATCTACACTACATATGCAACATTATCAAAGAACGGTTGTATATGTGGACTGGGCTGCAGAAATGCTAGAATAGAGAGGAGGCCTAGTCCTATCGAAGACTAGCATCTTCAGCGGTCTTGCAACAATAGAAGAGAGTAGATCAGCACAGTATAATGTAGTAGTAGTTTCATCAACCTCGTCCTGAGATCCTTTCTCGACTCCCTGTGAGAAAGCAATCCCAGAGCCATACAGTCATCAACCTCGTCCTGAGATCCCTTCTCGACTCCCTGCGAGAAGCAATCCCAGAGCCATAGCATCCAATCCTAGTTGTATCGATCGGGATACAACTCCGAGTGTCCGTTACCGAGGATCCGGCTATGCATAGATTAGTTCTTCCCTGCAGGGGTGCACCAACTTACCCACCACGCTCGCTTAACTCCGGCCGGACACACTTTCTGGGTCCTGCCCAGCCTCGGCCAAATGACACACCGCAACCCTACCTATAGCTCAGCAGAGAGGTCCCCGCCGGTCTACATCCTAAGCGCTCAGGGGTCTTGGGCCATCGCCCTGTGCACTCCGGGTCGTTGTGTGCAGGGTGGATACCAGCACCGCCTTGGATGGTCGGTACGATCCGACCGTGCCACAATGCTGAATTGGACGTCTGACAGAACTTTCGGCTGATGCCACGATGCGGAGTGCCCATAACTTTTCCCGCGTGATGGTTAGTGCTATTGGACTAGAGGCCCACTCGAATCAAATATCCAAATCGTTAGTACCTTGGGGGTGCGGTAACGAGCAGAGACTCACGATCGATGTGACCCCGTCACCCCGTCTCGAGGACTTGCGGCAAGGGCCAAGAATGCCCGGCCACGCCTCGTATTCATCACTCGGGCACCATCCAGGCAACCCGTCTTCACATCACACGCGGGTACCCCTCAGGGTCGACCCGCCTTTCCAAGTAACAATAGTACAGTCCAAGTATCCGTGTGTCCATAACATCAGGGGAATCCGAGTTATCACCCTCGTTGGATTCCTACTCAATGTATCCGTCAAGGTGAACTCGGAGGAATCACCCTCGCTGGGTTCACACTTGAGGTGTTGTACGACAGCGTCGTTATCGGAAGTGGTGAAGGAGGAATCACCCTCGATGACCACGACTGATTAGCTACTCTACAGAGTTAACATCAGAAGTGCTACACGAGGTATCACCCTCGGCACTCGATAGTAATGCTGCAATGTCGTTACAACTAAGGGGGTGATGTGCGGTGCCGGGGCCTGGTCTTCGATCCCGTTGATCGGGTCTTCTGATAATCCAGCGGGGCAATCGGGACAAGTGGGGTCACTGATAGGTCTCTACCTAGCCTATACTAAGCAGTTTAGGATAAGCAGGTAAGGTTTCAATAGCAGGTTACAATAAACAGGCTATGCATCAGAATAGGATAAACAGTAGCAGCAGCAATTCTAATGCAAGCATGAGAAAATAGAATGGGCGATATCAGGATGATCAAAGGGGGGGCTTGCCTGGCTGCTCGACGGCAAGGGCAAGGTCATCAACGATGTCGTCGGGCTACTGAGCTGCGTTGGTCTCGGGGACGACGTCAGTGTCGGGGTCTACCGAGAGAGAAGAGGGGGAGGAAACAGATAAATACACAGTAAACATAGCATCACAAAATATAACAAGGCAATACGCGGTGTTAGGGGTGATCTAACGCAGGGATAGGTGATACCGGCGAAGGGAAAAAACATCTGGGAATGTTTTCCTGAAGTTTGGCATTTTCGGACAGGTGAAATGGAGGGGGACGGTTGCATGTTCGCTATGCTAGGGACGTGTGGCGGACGAACGGACCGCGTATTCGGATTCGTCTCGTCATTCTGAGCAATTTTCATGTACAAAGTTTTTTGATCTGAGCTACGGATTATTTTATATGAATTTCTAAAGATTTTAGCATTTTCTGGAATTTATTTATATATTTAAATTCAGATTATCCAAAACATTATCCAGAACAGTGCAGATACTTTTTATACCCAGACTCAGCTAGCCCTAGAGTATGACAGGTGGGGTCCAGGCTGAGTCAGCATGCACAGTCAGCAAGTCAACAGTCAAAGTGTTGACTGGGTCAAACGTGAACAGTGCCCATGGGGGCCCACATGTCATACTCACAGATCCAGTTAACAGTTTTTATTTAAACTAAACCAAATTAGTTAGTGGCCTGGGGCCCAGTAGTCAGTGGAGTTAGTGGGTTAGGTTAGGGGTTAATTAAACGGGCGGGCCAGCATGTCAGTGAGCCGGCCGGCTGGTTTAAAACCAGCGCGCGCCTGGGAGGGGCCGGCGGCGAGGCCCGACGCGGTGGCGGCCCACCGGAGCTGCGCTCCGGTGACCAAACGAGGCGACGGACGGCGGGAATCAGTCCAGCGCAAAGAGCCGCATCGAACCGTGCTACTGGGGGCAGTGGAGGAGGGCTACCACGCCGGCGGCGAGCTCATCTAGCGGCGGCCGGAGCAAGCAACAGTGGCAAACGGCGCCGGAGTTCGAAATCGAGCTCGGCCTAAAGGGAAAAGGGTGCACGCGTGCTCACAGAGGGGGGACGCCAAGCTCGATGAGGCGCGGGGTGGTCGGGATGATGCGGATCGACGGCGAGCTGAGGGGGGATCCGGTCGGGGAAGACGACGAACGCGGCGGCGTGGGGACATCCGAGCTCGTCCCTGGTGGCCGAGGAGGACGGAGACGAGGGCGGTGAGCCTCCGGGACGAGCCCCGGGGCACGGGATGGCCGGTGGCCGCGGCAATGGCAAGGCGGCAACGACGTACGCGCTCGGTGAATTCGGACAGAGGAGGAAGAGCGAGTGAGAGGGAAGCAGAGGAGTGCTAGGGTTGGACGAGGGGGACGCGGGGTGTTCTTATCGTCTACTCGGAGCTCCTGTTGCGGCTGCTGTCGAGCGTAGCGAAGGGGGGGCCGGGGCGGCGTGTGCGCGCGAGCTGACAGCGAGAGGGGGATGAGCAAGAGGTTAGGGACATGCGAGGGGGAGTGGGCTGGGTCTCCCTGTAGACTAGAGCCCAGGTAGCGGTGGGCTCTTTTCTATTTCTTTTATTCTTTTTCTGTTTTCTTTTATAGTTTCTGTTTCGCAATTAGATTAGCCCCAAATTGAGTTTTGTAAAATAAGAAATTTTGTCAAATAAATATAGTGCAATATTTAGCACTGCTATAAAAAGGTGTTGAGTCCATATGTTTTCAGTTGGATTTTATTTAAATGAAAAGGTATTAAATAATTCTGTTTTAGTTCTGTTAGAGTCACTTAATTAATTTAGTGAATATTGGTTACAATTTTAGAATTGTCTCTGGAATATTTACAATATTATGAACATTTTAGTTATCAAATTTGAACAACTTTTATTTTCACTTTCAGTTTGAATTTCCAATTGAATTTGAATTTGAAAAGAGATATCCAAATGATATTTAAGCACTGTTGATCATGATGACATGGCATTATCAAAAGGGGATTACTGTAGCTAACCACTGGGGGTGTTACAAGAGGTATCTCTGGGCCCTCTCGGTAATGCACATCATAAGAAGCCTTGCAAGCAATGTGACTAATGAGTTAGTTGCGGGATGATGCATTACGAAACGAGTAAAGAGACTTGCCGGTAACGAGATTAAACTAGGTATGAAGATACCGACAATCTAATCTCGGGCAAGTAACATACCGATGACAAAGGGAATAACGTATGTTGTCATTACGATACGACCGATAAAGATCTTCGTAGAATATGTAGGAGCCAATATGAGCATCCAGGTTCCGTTATTGGTTATTGACCGGAGAGGTGTCTCAGTCATGTCTACATAGTTCTAGAACCCGTAGGGTCCGCACGCTTAACGTTCGATGACGATTTTGTATTATATGAGTTATGTGATTTGGTGACCGGATGTTGTTCGGAGTCCTGGATGAGATCACGGACATGACGAGGAGTCTCGAAATGGTTGAGAGGTAAATATTGATATATAGGACGATAGTATTCGGACACCGGAAGTGTTCCAGAGGGTACCGGGTACATATCGGGTCACCGGAAGGGGTTCCGGGCACCCCCGGCAAAAGATATGGGCCTAATGGGCCAAGAGGGAAAACACAGCAGCCAGCAGGGGCTGCTGCGCCCCCATATGGGCCGAAATAGGAGAAGGAAAGAGGGGAAGAGAGAAGGAAAGGGGAGGATTCGGCCTCCCCCTTCCTTCCCTCCCCCCTCTCTCTTTCCTTTCCCCTCCGGTTAATAAGGAAGGGGTGGGGGCGAATTGGACTAGGGCCCCAAGTAGGATTCCTCCTACTTGGGGCGCCCCATGGCAGCTCCCCTCCCCCTCCCACCTATATATACATGGGGAGGGGGCGCCTAGGACACACACCAACAATTGTTAGCCGTGTGCGGCGCCCCCTCCACAGTTTACTCCTCCGGTCATATTCACGTAGTGCTTAGGCGAAGCCCTGCGCGGATCACTTCACCATCATCGTCACCACGCCGTCGTGCTGACGGAACTCTCCCTCGACACTTTGCTGGATCAAGAGTTCGAGGGACGTCATCGAGCTGAACGTGTGCAGAACTCAGAGGTGCCGTACGTTCGGTGCTTGATCGGTCGAAATGAGAAGAAGTTCGACTACATCAACCGCGTTAACAAACGTTTCCGCTTTCGGTCTACGAGGGTACGTGGACACACTCTCCCCCTCTCGTTGCTATACATCTCCTAGATAGATCTTGCGTGAGCGTAAGAATTTTTTTGAAATTGCATGCTACGTTTCCCAACAGCGTTCCCGCGCCGAGGAAGACGGCGCGACGCACACCACGGAAGGTCGACGCGCGGTGACGGCAGAGGGGACCGCGGGCCGCGGCGCTACAGCCCGAAGGGGCGACACAGCGGCAACAGGCGGGTCGGTGCGACGTCGGGAAGACCTTGGGGCGGCGGCAGGGACTGCGGGCCGTAGCGCTGTGGCCCGAAGGGGCGACACAACAGCGGCGCGCGAGTCGGTGCAGCCGCGGGGAAGGCCTCGGGCGGCGGCGGAGACCGCGTGCCACTCTCACTACAGCCCGACAGGGCGACGCAGCGGCGGCGCGAGGGTCGGTGCAGCCACGGGGATGACCTGAAGCGGACGGCCTCGGGGCGGCGGTGGACCGCGGGCCGTGACACTACGGCCCGAAGGGCGACGTAGCGGTGACGCAGGTCGGTGCAGCCGGAAAAAGATGGGCGATGCAGCGGCAGCCCGTTGCTCGATCGGTGGAGATGTGCATATACTCGATGACGATGTTTACGGGATCCAGCGAAGAGACGCGTGACCATAATCATGATGGGCAAGATCGAGAAAACGAAGATGTCGACGAGGTATCCGCAACACGTGTGGCGCGACTCGGACGTGGCAGGAGTACGACCTGGCAGAAACACATGCTGTGCAGGGACGCGTCTAGGCATGCAAGCGGCAACACCCGCCCAGGATGCAACGCGTTCGAGCAGCCAAACCTGCGCAGGACGTGTTCCAGATCGGATCCCGCTCATGATCTCCAAAACACCCTCGTCCAGGACATTGCATCATGCATCCAAAAGAGCTGATGCACGTGAGCAGTGAATCGAAGCTAGCCTGGAGACGGAGCATGAGGCCACCCGCGTGATTGTCGTTGAAGTCGCGAGAGACGCGCCGGGACGAACGAGGCGGAGGCCGGTGCCGTGTCAGCCAAGGTTGAAGTAGAGGCGCACGAAGAATCGACGAGCGGCGGCGGGCGACGTAATCCGATTTTAGATTGGTGAACCAAAGAAAAATAATACCGATCAATCGATCAGCGAGAGAGAAAACCCGGAGCAAAGGCTCGGAAAAAAGACTCTCTAGGGCAGCCGGCCAACACGACCAGCGGACGAACCCTAGATACGGGCGGCGCGGGCCCCAGCGGCGGTCATGGAGGACGACCGTCCCGGGGGCGGCGCGCGGGTGCGGAAGCGGCGGCGGCTAGGGTTTAGGATCGAGGTAAGGCTCATACCATGTTAGAAGGGAGAGAGGGGATTGACAGAATATGATGGATGTATTATTGAGCCTCGAGGGCAAGTATATATTGAGTACAAGACTTGAAGGGCAAAACGCCTCTACTGTAGATAAGATAGGAGACAGATTACAAATCCTATACTACCAAATATATGTATCCCAAATATATCTCTAACAATGCCAACTTTGATGATATATGGTGCAACTTTAGTACTACATGGTGCAACTTTTTTCAAAACCAGTTTTTGGAGCCGAATGATCTAACTTCATATGAGGTTGCAACCTAGCAATGAAAACTTGATGTGCAACAAGTCTACTGCCTCGACCAACTCTCTAGTATTCAATGTGCAACCCTCGTCCCTACTCGTGGATGTGTAGGTTTTTTTATAGTTGATACACCCTGCCCCACCTCCCCTACCAGTGATATGTACAACTTAGTCTATTGTTCGAGCCAACTTTCTATCACTCGATGTGCAACTCCTTCCCCTCCCTACTTGTGGATATATAGTTTCAGTTGGCGGGGGCAACAAACGGAGTTGCACAAGTCTAGTAGGCAGTTGGCCAGAGCAACATATGAAGTTGCACATCTCACAGGCAGGGATAGTTGGATGGTGAAAATTCGACACTCATGAGGGTAGTGAAAAGTTGTATATAAACGAGGCGCTAAAGTGGCACATCTCACTAGAGGGGTGGTTTGGACCGAGTTTTAGTAGAGAAATTACACATCCACGGGGTATGAGGGAAAGTGGCACATCATTGGTAGACAGTTGACCGTGGTAGTATCCGAAGTTGCACATCCACTACAAACAGCGAAAGCACAACCACGGGTAGGGGGGAAAGTTGCACATCAACTACTAGGCAGCTGGCCTGTGCAACACACGAATTTGCACGTCTCACTAGAAGGAGGTAGTTTGGGGTGGAGGTGCCATAAGTGAAAACTACATATCCACGGGGCAGGCGGAAAGTTGCACATCCACAGTCAGGTAGTTGCACATCGACTGCTAGACAGTTGCACAAAACGGGGACTAAATTGCACCCAAGAAATTTGTCGAAACATACCCATGCAGGATCTCGTTTCGAAGAGCACGTCGCGAGGGTTTCAAAGGTGAAAACCAATCTGAATTTTGATGCGGGGTTTGAAAATTATGGATTTTTAAAATTTTGAAAGCCCGAATTAAGTGCGTTCACACCTGTTCACGTGGATGATTTGCACTTACTTTTTATTTTTTTCTGTTCACACGTGTTCATTTTTTCTAATATGAATTTAGGGGGCAAACTTTTTCTATTTATAAATTATTAGGGGACAAAATATTTCTTTTTATACATTAAAGACCAGGAATTTAGGGGGTGCTAGGGAGCAGCCGGCCGCTCCTTAGACCTGTCCTTAAAAAATTCATGAATTTTTAAAATGTTCAGCAACTTTTAAAAATATAATCGCCAATTGAAAATCTCCTGGAATTTACCTAAGCTAAAAAATGGTGAGTTCTGTCGCCAATCCAGTGTTATAAAGTGGGTTGTCAGTATTGGGCTTCTGGGTCAGGCTAGATATATTGGAACATATCGCATGTTATTGAAAAAAAAATCATTTTCCCCCTCAAAAAGTAAAAAAGAAGAACAGAAAATCAGAAATACATCTGTATTTCATCTAAATGTGTGCAAGACTGCCGTATAAAGGCCTGGTATATATCTTGACCTGATGCCTGTATCACTGCTGCGATGTGACATGCTCTTTTAAATACAAGGAAGAAAGATGTGTCAAGATTGTCTGTCTTGTATTCCAAGTATACGGTGCTAAAGATTGTCTATCTCGGCTCAAACAAAAGAAAGAAAGAAAGATGGGCTGTTTTCCTCTCGTCCCTGGCGCTGGAACCCTAGCCGCCGCCAGGGGAGGCCGATCTTCCAACGCCGTTCTCCGGCGGCTCCCCTCCGCCGGCGACCTCGGTCGTCGGTGGTGAGGGGGGTCGCCGGATCCACACGTGTGGATCATTTTTACTCCCTCGTAGTCTAGGTTTTTAGGTTGTTCATCGTCTTTGCTTTGGCGGCGACGATGAAAACGCTGAATAAAGATTCTTCGGATCCTTCCCTGACGAGGCCATCGGTCTTATGGTTGGGGATGGATTTGAAAACCAGTATGTTCAAGTAAGGATGGCGTGGCGGCGGCGACATCCTTGTGGTGGACCTGTGTCCTCGGGTTCCGCCGTTGCGACGGCGTTTGCTCCAGCGTCGACGCAGAGCTTGGGAGGTAGTCCAGGAGTGGATGCAGATTGTGGTCTGCATCGACGACATCTGGAAGACGGAGCATGTGCTGGGCTCATGGTTCGTGGATGGCAAGTATGATTTCCTCCTTCGGCGTTTTAGTCGTGGTGGGGTGCCAGATCTGGAGTTCGATGACGTGTCCGGAGTGTTGCCCCGGTCTGATTCGTTCAACGTCAAGGGCTTCACTTTTGGTGAGCCACCTTGAAGGTCCGCAAAGCTGCATATCAACGATGGAGCCGCGTCGAGCTCGGGTGAGGAGGTGATTCGTCATTCTTTTCTTTCGGTGGCTGCTGTGGTGATGCCGGAGGTAGGTGATGAGCGTTAGTGTCAAGCTCAGAGATGTTCTGCTGTCTTTTTAGTTTTGTCATGTCGGTCTTTACGTAACTTGTATTACATTAATTAAGTTACAGAGGTTGTAACAAAATAATGTCCGGTTAATGGTTCATATATCAGTTTTCTGCTACATATTTGTCTCTGTGCCTTACGTGATTTATATATTGCACTCTGTTCAATCTTTGTTCTTAGTGGCAGTTAAATCCGACAGACGGCGCCTGTTCTTTACTCTATGAACAATATCTGTAGAGTAGCTACAACGATGTAAAAGTTGGCTGTGAGATCCATATATTACCCTGATCTCCTATTTGGAATATTTATCACCCTTTGCTCCCTTCGTTTGTAACAAATAATGTCCAATTAATGGTTCATGTATCAGTTTTCTGCTACATATTTGTCTCTGTTCCTTACGTGATTTCTATATTGCACTCTGTTCAATCTTTGTTCTTAGTGGCAGTTAAATACGACCGACGGCGTCTGTTCTTTACTCTATGAACAAAATGTGTAGAGTAGCTACAACGATGTAAAATCTGGCTGTGAGATCCATATATTACCCTGATCGTCTGTTTTTTTTCTTTGAAAAGGAGGATGTACCCCCAGCCTCTGCATCTGGACGATGCATGCAGCCATATTATTAATTATTCACAAAGACCATACAAGGTGATACATCAATAAGCCTGAAGGCATCATCTTGACAACGCTGTTGCTGCTCCTTGTAACACACCTATGTAATAGCCACTGTGGTTACCTGCTAATAATGCCAAGTCATCTCATTTGCAGTGCCTAGTCATAGTGGTTAATCAAAACAATTCAAATTCAATTCTGAAAATCAACTTAAATTCAAAAGTGCAAAATAAATTTGCTCAAACACTATTGGAAAAATGTTTACTAAATAGCAAATATTCCTGAAGCACACATAAAAATATAAACAATGATGATGGAGTTAGCTAAATGACTCAAACCATATGAAACAGCACCAAAACAGCATTAATTAAATCATTTATAGTCATATCAAATCCAAAAGAAATCTAAATTTGCCCGAACCAATTTTTGGTGAAAGGTAATATTGCATTGTAATATTTGGGCCAAGTCCCATATTTTATAATAGAGCACAAGTGGCCTAACTATTTCAAAACAGAAAAGAAATAAAGAAAAAGCAAAACAGAAAATAAGAAAAATAAAACGAGGCACTGTGCACTGGGCCTAAGTGCACAGTGCCCCCGAGACCAGCCCAACCGGCCCAACCTCTCTCTCTCCCTCGCGCTGTCACTCTCTCCATGGACGAGCGCGCGCGCGCCGACCGCACGTCGACACGCCGGCGTCCACCGACGCTACAGGGCAGCGGAGGGTATAAGGACCTGCCTCGTCCATCTCCTGTGGCTCCCCCTCGTCACTCTTCCCCCTCTCCTTCTCCCTCGTGCACGCGCTCGCCTCTTCCCCTCTCTGGTCCGAGCGCCGTCGCCGCCATCCTCGCTCATCCCCGCGGCCACCGAGCTCCGCTCGCCGCTCCGCCGTGTCCAGCGCTATCGCCATGGACCGCCACGACCTCGGGCGCCATTGATTGGGGCCGGGAAGCTCCACGTCGCGCGGATCGAGCCGCGCCCGTCTGCGGCATCTCCGGCGATCTCCGTCGTCCCCAACCCCTCTGCTGCTCCTAAGCTGTCACCGGGCCACCGTGCACCTCCGCTGTGAGCTTCCGCCTCCTTCCTCATCCCTTTATTCGCTCTGCACGCGCGCACAAGTTGCTTCCCCACGGTGCCCGAACGCGCCGCCGCCCGTACGCGTCGCCGACGAGCCTCCGACGACCAAATGCTCATGGGCATGTGCCCACCGTGCTTGCGACGTCGCGTAGATGCTGTAGGAGTAGATCACCGCTCGTTTTAGCCCTCGTTTTAACACGCGCGAGTTCGCCGGGGTTCGGCATCCGCCAAACCTCGACGTCCGGCCAGTTCCGGCCATCCCCTGGTCTGGCCAGTGGCACCACTCGACGCGCGAGGTCTCCAGCGTTCGAACGCAACTGACCGCAGCTCGAACGATGCACCGTAGCGCGAATCCGAGCTGCTCCGGCGATCGGCCGCCGCGCAAATGGTCGCCGGAGCAACTCCGGCGACGCTGCCGACGTGGCGCAGGTGGGACCCACCCCTGGGTCACTGACCGTGGGCCCTGGGGGCCCCAGTTGACTGGGTTGACTGGGCAGCCCAGCCACTGACACGCGGGCCCCACCACATTTAGATTAAATAAAATGTTTTAATAAATAAAAACTAATTAGTTAGACTAATGTCTCACTGACAGATGGGGCCCACCCCCCTAATAAACCCTGTTAGTTAGATTAATTCACTGTTAGTCTTAACAGAGACTGACATGTGGGTCCCACTGGACCCACATGTTAGGTTTGACTCTGGTCAGCCGCTGTTGACTGCTGCCGTCATCACCTAGTCATGCTGACGTCATAAAACATTTCTGTTAATAAAAATAATTCCAGAAAATCATTTAAACTTTGAAAATTAATAACTTTTAAACCGTAGCTCAGATCGAAAAACTTAAAACATGAAAGTTGATCAGAACGACGAGACGAATCTGATCGTGTCGTCTGTTTCGATGCCGGAACCCCCTACGTAGGAGAAGCCGCAACTCTAAGCCCGAATCCAGTAGATGAATAGTACACACACTCTGGATAATAAATCCCGCGTTAATCCTATAATAACTGAAATGTCCTAGATGCATCTTTAGGCAACCCTGCACTGCATCCTAGCATAGCATACCCTATGTTGCATTGTTTGCTGTGCATTTATATGTTTCTTCCCCCTCTTCTCTCTCGATACACCCCGACGTCGATGTAGCTCCCGAGACTAACGCAGCTCCGAAGGTCGACTACGCTCCTGACGATCAGACTCTTGCCACCGAGCTTCCAGGCAAGCACCCCCCTTTTGAGCATTCCGATATCGCCCACTCTCTTCTTTCTTATGCTTGCATTAGAATCTGCTGCTGTTACTGTATCCTATATCTGCTGCATAGCCTGTTTACTTGTAACCCGCTGTTAATACTTACCTGTTATCCTAAACTGTTTAGAATAGGTTGGGTAGAGACCATCAGAGACCCCACTTGTCCCGACTGCCCCGCTAGATGATCAGAAGACCCGAGCAACGGGATCGAAGATCAGGCCCCAGCACCGCACATCACTTCCCCTTAGTTTTCTCGACACTGCTGGGTTATTATCGAGTGCCGAGGGTGATACCTCGTTAGCACTTCTGATGATAATCTTGTAGGTTAGTTAATCGGTCGTGGTAAGCGAGGGTGATTCCTCCTACACCACCCTCGATAACAACGTCGTCGTGCAACACTTCAAGTGTGGACCTCGAGGGTGATACCTCCTTCGTTCACCTTGACGAGAACATCAGGTGGGACTCCATCGAGGGTGATTCCTCAGGGTTCCCTTGGTGTTAGACACACGGTTACTGTTGTTACTATGACTTACACTGAACCATGTTACTAAAGACGGGTCGGCCCTGAGGGGTACCCGCGCGAGCTTAATAGCGAGTGATGTGGAATCGGGTGGACCTGGATGGTGCCCGAGAGTTGAACACGAGGCGTGGCCGGGCATTCTTAGCCCTTGCCGCAAGTCCTCGAGACGGGGCGACGGGGTCACATCTTTCGTGAGTCTCTGCTCGTTACCGCACTACCAACACACTAATGGTTTGGATATTTGATCCGAGGGGCCTCTGGCCTGATAGCACTAACCATCACGTGGGCATAGTATGTGCGTTCTGCGTCGTATACTTCAGCCAAAGCTTAATGGGCGTCAGCAATTGAGCGGCGCGCGCCGAGTTGGACTGGTTACGCAACTGCGCTTGTATTAAGGGGTTGCTAGGTCTGCTCTCGGCCATGAACGTAACGTGCAGGAGTTCCCGGGGCGAAGGCCCAAGACCCCTGGGGGCATTGGTTAGTCCGGCGTGCTGACCTCTCTGTTAAGTATTTGGTCGGGTTGCGACGTATCGTTTGACCGAGGCCGGGCATGACCCAGAAAAGTGTGTCCGGCCGGAGTTAAGCGAGCGTGGTGGGTAAGTTGGTGCACCCCTGCAGGGAAGAAAACATCTATCGATAGCCTGTCCTACGATAACGGACACTCGGAGTTGTATCCCGATCGGTACAACTAGAACTGGAGACTTGAGATGTAATGGATAGTATGGCTCTGGGATTGCTTTCTCGCAGGGAGTCGAGGAAGGATGTCTGGCCGAGGTTGATGATACTACTACTACTTTACATTATGTTAATCTGCACTCTTCTAATGCTGCAAGACCGCTGAAGATGCTTGAAGATGCCAGTCTTCGGTAGGACTAGGCTCTCCCCTCTATTCTGGCATTTCTGCAGCCCAGTCCACATATACAGCCCTCCTTTGAAAATGTTGCATATGTAGTGTAGATCCTTGCTTGCTGAGTACTTCGGATGAGTACTCACGTTTGCTTTATTTTCTTTTTCTCCCCATATCCACTTGTCGCAACCAGATGACGGTGCCCCTGAGATAGCTGCCCCCGTCGACGACTACGGCTACTACTACTACCCTCCCGGCGAGTACTACTACGAGGAGCCGACCGACGACCAGGAGTAGGATTTGGAGGGTCCTAGGCAGGAGGCCTACGCCTTTCGATCATAGTGTTTTATTTTGCCCCGCCTTCCTAAAGGCTTATCTCTATTTCTGTAATATATCTGTACCCAGATATCTGATGCTTCCGCTGACACTTGTATGCCATCGAGCTATGTATTCGAGCCCTCCAGGCCCTGGCTTGTAATATAAAGCTTGTATGACTTTATTTATGTTTTAGAGTTGTGTTGTGATATCTTCAAGTGAGTCCTTAGGCTTGATCATGTGCTTTTGCGTGTATGATTAGTGCACGATTAAGCCGGAGTCGTCACAGGTTGGTATCAGAGCCGACTGCCTCTAGGTATGCCCCCTATCCAATTCCTTGGCCGAAGTTGAGTCTAGTTGTCCGAAACTGTTTTACTAACTTGGCTGTGTGGCTTACGGGCCCACTTCGCCAACTGGGTGGTATTAGGATCTTTTATTCCTCATCTATACTCTGGGACTCTGATCACTCTTCTATTCGGGTTTAATAAATTCACTAACGCCGACACTTAGGATCTCGTAAATTCCATTCATCCGGAGAGCTAGATTCTGTGCGATTTCCCTGACATTGATCTGATTAGTCTGATAATCATTTTCCTTTCCATTGTTTTGTTTAACCTTTCCCTTTAAGATCTGTTATATTCCTTATCATCGTATGACAACTCTGAACTTCCTCTATTTCAGATGGATCATCTGTTTCCACCGGGCCCCACGACGCAGCTTGTGCTTCGCACGTGGGCTCGCGATGCCCCTGGGTTTCCAGCTGTTCTGATCGCTCTCTTGACCAGGCTGGGTTACCGCTGGTACCCCGAGTACATGGTCTGCGAGGTTTACTGTGAGTTCAACCAGGAGCAGTACTATGCTGATGTTCGCATCTATGATCAGCAGGATAACTCAGACACTGAGCTGTACCTTTTCCATGGTATCGGCGTGACGATTGAGATGGCAGTCCATGATGCCGCCTACTCTGCTGTCGCATGTCTCTGAGGAGAGCACAGCGCTAGCTTGGATGCCTCCGAGTACATATACATTCCGTATGCCCCTGCTGGAGATGCTACTGGATACTACACAGCTATCTCTGCCGCGTACGAGCCTCGTCGCTACGATCCGCGAGTTCTGATTCAGTGTACTCAGGCTCTGGATCGCACTGTTTGGGCTCTTGCCGTCGAGTTGTTTGCCACTCGAGTACGACTCTACGAGGCTATGACGTAGTTGCTACCAGCTGTTCATGCAGGGATACATCCGGAGCATATCCTTTACCCGCGCAGGACAGAGATGCCACCAGGAATCGATTGGCCTGCTGTGGGAGGTCACACGCCTGCATGTGGACCTCTTCTTTCAGCTCGAGACCGGGTTCTGCATCAGAGTGCACATGGAACACTGGATCCCTCCGCGACGAACATCCATCGTCCGCACTTGCAGCTACCCCGTTTCAGTGGTTCTCTCCAATGTTGATGTAGCCTTTTCTATGTCTCGTTGTGTACTTCCTTACCGCGTGCCTGCGTGCCGCCTAGCATGTCTAGCTTTTACATTTGCGCCGTTATGCTGCCCGTATGTAACCGACTCTGTATGGTTCTGTATGCCTTAATGACTAATGCTCAGTATCTGTTGCACTACTTAAATTCCATTGCGTTACATCATGTTTGTTGCTAAACACTCGCGTTGGCTTCTGCTAAACTACCCCTATTGAATTTAGCAAGATGGGTGATAACAATCCACCACCGCTGCCACCGCCGGATTATATGGCTGCTATGATGCAACAGTTTGAACTCAACCGACAGTTCATGACGGGTATTATGGAACAATTCCCCCGTCCCAATGCCAACCATCAGCCAGCCTCAATCACACTGCCAGAGTTTGTCCAACTCAACCCATCGATATTCCGCAACACTGTTAGTCCGTTGGATGCCGATGATTGGCTGCGTGACATCTTCTATGAGATGGAGTCAGCTGATGTTCCCCCTGTCAGCTATGTCACCTTCGCGACATACTTCTTGAAGGGACCCGCAGCACAATGGTGGGCCACTCACCGACAGACCCTACCTCCTGGAACTGTCATTACCTGGGTGGAGTTCAAGACTGCTTTTCGCGCCCGCTATATTCCTCAAGCAGTTATAGCACGCAAGAAGGCCGAGTTCCGCAACCTTGTTTAAGGCAACAAGACTGTGGAGGTCTACCAGCGAGAGTTCCTTGATTTATCTCGCTATGTTGAAGAAGACATCCCCAATGATGCTCGTAGGCAGGAGAAGTTCCGTGAAGGGCTACATCATGACATTCAGCTAGCCCTGCTCGTCCAAGATTATCCCGACTTCGCCACCTTGGTGAATAAGGCTATCATGGTCGAGACTGGTCTGAAGAAGCACAAGGAAGCGACCAGACGCACTCGTGAAGTGGGCTCATCTTCCCAGAAGCGCCGTATCTGGATTCCACAGAGCATGTATCGTCCAGCAGCTCCAATGTACATGCCTGCATATGCTGCACCTCGTCTGCCTCCTCCACCACCGAGGCAGCCTCTTCGAGCCCCTCCACCTCGAGCTCCTGCACCACGTACAGACAGTGGACTCTGCTTCAAGTGTGGCCAGCCAGGTCACCGTGCCAGAGATTGTTCTCAGAATCAGAATCAGCTAGTTCTTCCTTCTGCTGGCCGTGGTAATAGCCGTGGAATTCCTCAGCAGCGTAACAACAATGCCAGACCTTCTTATGGTAGTGGGCAGGCCTTTCATGTCAACATGAATGAAGACCCAGACCAACCAGCTACTGTGATGGGTACACTTCCTGTTAATTCAGTACCAGCTTCTGTTTTATTTGATTCAGGAGCATCACATTCATTCATGTCGCAAGACTTTGCATTCATGCATGGCGTTAAGTGTGACAACCTGCATCATCCGTTAGGGGTCGACACTCCCGCGGGTAGATGTCGAGCCTCCCTGTTCAGCCCCGAAGTCACTGTTGAAATTGAGGGGTTGAAGTCTCAGGCACTTCCAATTATTCTGAGTTCTTCCAAAATTGACCTTATTCTGGGTATGGATTGGTTAAAGGCTCACTATGCCTCAATCAATTACGCTACTAAAGTTGTACACCTCCTGCACCCATCAAATGAGCTAGTGAATTATCATGCTCACCTCACTCAGAACGCCGAGGCTCAGATTTATGCCTTGAATGCGTTGAACGCTTCTCCGCTTGAGGGGATAGAGAACGTTCCAGTTGTCTGCGAATTCCAGGATGTTTTTCCAGAAGAACTTCCAGGAATACCCCCTGCTAGAGCTGTCGAGTTTGTCATCGACTTGAAGCCTGGCACCACTCCTATTGCGAAGCGCCCTTACAAGATGCCACCACATCACCTTCTTGAGCTTAAGGAAGAAATTGATAAATCACTTAAGAAGGGCTTCATCCGTCCTAGTTCCTCTGCCTGGGGAGCACCGTCTCTCTTTGTCAAGAAGAAAGATGGTACAAATAGGTTGGTCCAAGATTACCGTCCTATCAACCAGGCAACCATTCAGAATAAATATCCGCTTCCCCGGATCAATGATTTATATGATCAACTTGCTGGATCTTCGGTGTTCTCCAAACTCGACTTGAGGTTGGGTTATCATCAGATCCGTGTCCGCGAAGAGGATATTCCGAAGACCGCCTTCGTTACTCGTTATGGTTCCTACGAGTACATCGTCATGTCGTTTGGCCTAACGAATGCTCCAGTTACTTTCTCCCGTCTGATGAATTATATATTCATGGATTACCTCGACAAGTTCGTCGTGGTATATCTGGATGATATTCTAATATATTCGAAGAATAAGGGAGAACATGCCGAACATCTTCGCCTTGTTCTGGAGAGGCTTCGAGAGCACAAGTTGTATGCCAAGTACTCCAAATGTGAATTCTGGCTTTCTGAAGTGACCTACCTTGGACATGTGATTTCCAAGGACGGTATCGCCGTTAACCCGGAGCGTGTTCAGGCTATTCTTGACTGGACTCCTCCGAAGAATGCCAAGCAAGTCCGAAGTTTTCTCGGTCTAGCAAGTTATTGTCGACGATTCATCGAAAACTTTTCCAAGATTGCCAAGCCCCTGACTAATCTGCTCCACAAAGGTGTTAAGTTTGAGTGGACAGACAAATGTCAGGAGAGTTTCTGGACCCTCAAGGACAAGCTTACTTCTGCTCCAATGCTTGCCCCTCCTGATTCTCGCAAGGACTTTGTCATATATTGCGACGCCTCTCGTCAGGGATTAGGCTGTGTCCTAATGCAAGAACGGAAGGTAATTGCATATGCCTCACGACAATTGCGTCCACATGAAGAGAACTATCCAGTGCATGATCTCGAACTCGCTGCTGTGATCTATGCTTTGAAGCAGTGGCGTCACTATCTCCTTCGTAATCGGTGTGAGATCTATACCGATCATCAGAGTCTGAAGTATTTGTTCACTCAACTGGATCTTAATCTTCGTCAACAACGATGGTTGGAAACAATTACGGACTATGACTGTGGTATTTATTATACCCCTGCCCAGGCTAACGTGATGGCTGATGCCTTGAGCCGCAAGTCCTATTGCAACAACCTCATGGTTAAGCAAGCTCAACCCCAGCTTTATGAAGAATTGCGCAAGTTGAACATCTGTATCGTTCCGCAGGGTTCTCTTAATAACCTTGTGGTACAGCCAGATCTTGAAAAGGCTGTAAAGATTGCGCAAGCCAGAGATGCCGAAGTAGATCTGATGAAGAAAGAGATTCACCTTGATAAATACAGGGATTTCTCGATTGCTGAAGACGGAACCTTGTATTTCAGAGATAGAATTGTCGTTCCTCATTTCGAACTTATGACTGACAAAGTCATGAAGGAGGCTCATGATACACCGCTGTCTATTCATCCGGGTAGCACCAAGATGTATCGTGATCTCCGACAGAGGTACTGGTGGTCCAGAATGAAGCAAGACATTGCTCGATATGTTGCTGAATGTGACGTATGTCGTCGCATGAAAGCAGAACATCAGAAGCCCGCTGGAATTCTTCAACCACTTCCTATTCCTTTGTGGAAATGGGATAAAGTGCAAATGGATTTTATTACTGGTCTTCCCAAGTCTCAGAAGGGTCACGATGCTATTCTTGTCGTCGTTGACCAACTCTCCAAAGTTGCACATTTTCTGCCTGTCAAGGAGACTATCACTGCTAATCAGTTAGCAGAGCTGTATATTTCCAGAATTGTTTCACTCCACGGTATTCCGAAGGACATCAGTTCGGACCGTGGCGGTCTTTTCACTTCCAAATTCTGGGAAAGTTTCCAAGAAGCTATGGGAACTCACATTACCTGGAGTTCGGCTTATCATCCCCAATCCCAAGGCCAAGTCGAGCGAGTTAATCAAGTGCTTGAAGATATGCTTCGGACTTGTGTTATACCATTCGGTAAGAAGTGGGAGGAATCTCTCCCGTTTGCCGAATTCTCTTATAATAACAGCTATCAAGCCAGTTTGAAGATGGCTCCATTCGAAGTGCTTTATGGACGTAAGTGTCGAACCCCTCTGAATTGGTCAGAAACTGGGGAACGACCTCTCGTGGGACCGGACATTATCCAACACGCTGAAGAACAAGTCAGAATTGTCCGAGAAAATCTCAAAGCAGCTCAGGACCGCCAGAAGAGTAATTATGATCACAAGCGATGGGGTCTGACTTATCAACCAGGTGATCAAGCTTATCTTTGTGTCACTCCTATGAAGGGCACTCGTCGTTTCGGAATCAAGGGCAAACTAGCTCCTCGCTATATTGGTCCCTTTCGTATTGTTGCCAGGCGTGGACAGGTGGCATATAAATTGGAGTTGCCACCATAATTCTCTCATATCCATGATGTCTTCCACGTGTTGCAACTTCATAAATGCTTCAAGGAATCTCCACACCGCGCAGTGGATCACGAGATGCTCCAATTGCAAGATGATCTTTCTTATAAGGAGCATCCCATCCGCATTCTCGATGAAGCTGAACGTCGAACTCGTCAAAAGACAACCAAGTTCCTGAAAGTGCAGCGGTCTAATCACACTGAAGATGAAGCCACTTGGGAACGCAATGATCATCTTCGGGAAGAATATCCCGACCTCTTTCCTTCTTCCTCCTGAATTCTCGGGACGAGAATTTCTTTTAGAGGAGGAGAATTTGTAACACCCCTGTGTAATAGCCACTGTGGTTACCTGCTAATAATGCCAAGTCATCTCATTTGCAGTGCCTAGTCATAGTGGTTAATCAAAACAATTCAAATTCAATTCTGAAAATCAACTTAAATTCAAAAGTGCAAAATAAATTTGCTCAAACACTATTGGAAAAATGTTCACTAAATAGCAAATATTCCAGAAGCACTCATAAAAATATAAACAATGATGATGGAGTTAGCTAAATGACTCAAACCACATGAAACAGCACCAAAACAGCATTAATTAAATCATTTATAATCATATCAAATCCAAAAGAAATCCAAATTTGCCCAAACCAATTTTTGGTGAAAGGTAATATTGCATTGTAATATTTGGGCCAAGTCCCACATTTTATAATAGAGCACAAGTGGCCTAACTATTTCAAAACAGAAAAGAAATAAAGAAAAAGCAAAACAGAAAATAAGAAAAATAAAACGAGGCACTGTGCACTGGGCCTAAGTGCACAGTGCCCCGAGACCAGCCCAACCGGGCCAACCTCTCTCTCTCCCTTGCGCTGTCGCTCTCTCCATGGACGAGCGCGCGCGCGCCGACCGCACGTCGACACGCCGGCGTCCACCGACGCTACAGGGCAGCGGAGGGGATAAGGACCTGCCTCGTCCATCTCCCCTGGCTCCCCCTCGTCACTCTTCCCCCTCTCCTTCTCCCTCGTGCACGCGCTCGCCTCTTCCCCTCTCTGGTTCGAGCGCCGTCGCCGCCGTCCTCGCTCATCCCCGCGGCCACCGAGCTCCGCTCGCCGCTCCGCCGTGTCCAGCGCCGTCACCATGGACCGCCACGACCTCGGGCGCCGTTGATTGGGGCCGGGAAGCTCCACGTCGCGCGGATCGAGCCGCGCCCGTCTGCGGCATCTCCGGCGATCTCCGTCGTCCCCAACCCCGCTGCTGCTCCTAAGCTGTCACCGGGCCACCGTGCGCCTCCGATGTGAGCTTCCCCCTCCTTCCTCATCCCTCTGTTCGCTCTGCACGCGTGCGCAAGTTGCTTCCCCACGGTGCCTGAACGCGCCGCCGCCCGTACGCGTTGCCGACGAGCCTCCGACGACCAAATGGTCATGGGCATGTGCCCACCGTGCTCGCGACGTCGCGTAGATGCTGTAGGAGTAGATCACCGCTCGTTTTAGCCCTCGTTTTAACGCGCGCGAGTTCGCCGGGGTTCGGCCTCCACCAAACCTCGCCGTCCGCCCAGTCCCGGCCATCCCCTGGTCCGGCCAGTGGCACCACTCGACGCGCGAGGTCTCCAGCGTTCGAACGCAACTGATCGCAGCTCGAACGATGCACCGTAGCGCGAATCCGAGCTGCTCCGGCGATCGGCCGCCGCGCAAATGGTCGCCGGAGCAACCCCGGCCGCCGCGCAAATGGTCGCCGGAGCAACTCCGGCGACGCTGCCGACATGGCGCAGGTGGGACCCACCCCTAGGTCACTGACCGTGGGCCCTAGGGGCCCCAGTTGACTGGGTTGACCTAGTCAACTGTGCTGACTGGGCAGCCCAGCCACTGACACGCGGGCCCCACCACATTTAGATTAAATAAAACATTTTAATAAATAAAAACTAATTTGTTAGACTAATGTCTCACTGATAAATGGGGCCCACCCCCCTAATTTACCCTGTTAGTTAGATTAATTCACTGTTAGTCTTAACAGAGACTGACATGTGGGTTCCACTGGACCCACATGTTAGGTTTGACTCTGGTCAGCCGTTGTTGACTGCTGACATCATCACCTAGTCATGCTGACATCATAAAACATTTCTGTTAATAAAAATAATTCCAGAAAATCATTTAAACTTTGAAAATTAATAACTTTTAAACTGTAGCTCAGATCGGAAAACTTAAAACATGAAAGTTGATCAGAACGACGAGACGAATTTGATCGTGCCGTCTGTTTCGATGCCAGAACCCCCTACGTAGGAGAAGCCGCAACTCTGAGCCCTAATCCTGTAGATGAATAGTGCACATACTCCGGATAATAAATCCCGCGTTAATCCTATAATAACTGAAATGTCCTAGATGCATCTTTAGGCAACCCTGCACTGCATCCTAGCATAGCATACCCTGTGTTGCATTGTTTGCTGTGCATTTATATGTTTCTTCCCCCTCTTCTCTCTCGATACACCCCGACGTCGACGTAGCTCCCGAGACTGACGCAGCTCCGGAGGTCGACTACGCTCCTGACGATCAGACTCTTGCCACCGAGCTTCCAGGCAAGCACCCCCCTTTTGAGCATTCCGATATCGCCCACTCTCTTCTCTCTTATGCTTGCATTAGAATCTGCTGCTGTTACTGTATCCTATATCTCCTGCATAGCCTGTTTACTTGTAACCCGCAGTTGATACTTACCTGTTATCCTAAACTGTTTAGAATAGGTTGGGTAGAGACCATCAGAGACCCCACTTGTCCCGACTGCCCCGCTGGATGATCAGAAGACCCGAGCTACGGGATCGAAGATCAGGCCCCAGCACCGCACGTCACTTCCCCTTAGTTGCTCGACACTGTTGGGTTATTATCGAGTGCCGAGGGTGATACCTCGTTAGCACTTCTGATGATAACCTTGTAAGTTAGTTAATCGGTCGTGGTAAGCGAGGGTGATTCCTCCTACACCACCCCCGATAACGACGTTGTCGTGCAACACTTCAAGTGTGGACCTCGAGGGTGATACCTCCTTCGTTCACCTTGACGAGAACATCAGGTGGGACTCCATCGAGGGTGGTTCCTCAGGGTTCCCTTGGTGTTAGACACACGGTTACTGTTGTTACTATGACTTACACTTAACCATGTTACTAAAGATGGGTCGGCCCTGAGGGGTACCTGCGCGAGCTTAATAGCGAGTGATGTGGAATCGGGTGGACCTGGATGGTGCCCGAGAGTTGAACATGAGGCATGGCCGGGCATTCTTAGCCATTGCCGCAAGTCCTCGAGACGGGGCGACGGGGTCACATCTTTCATGAGTCTCTGCTCGTTACCGCACTACCAACACACTAACGGTTTGGATATTTGATCCGAGGGGCCTCTGGCCTGATAGCACTAACCATCACGTGGGCATAATATGGGCGTTCTGCGTCGTATACTTCAGCCAAAGCTTAATGGACGTCAGCGATTGAGCGGCGCGCGCCGAGTTGGATTGGTTATGCAACTGCGCTTGTATTAAGGGGTTGCTAGGTCTGCTCTCGGCCGTGAACGTAACGTGCAGGAGTTCCCGGGGCGAAGGCCCAAGACCCCTGGGGGCATAGGTTAGTCCGGCGTGCTGACCTCTCTGTTAAGTATTTGGTCGGGTTGCGGCGTATCGTTTGACCGAGGCCGGGCATGACCCAGAAAAGTGTGTCCGGCCGGAGTTAAGCGAGCGTGGTGGGTAAGTTGGTGCACCCCTGCAGGGAAGAAAACATCTATCGATAGCCTGTCCTACGGTAACGGACACTCGGAGTTGTATCCCGATCGGTACAACTAGAACTGGAGACTTGAGATGTAATGGATAGTATGGCTCTGGGATTGCTTTCTCGCAGGGAGTCGAGGAAGGATCTCTGGCCGAGGTTGATGATACTACTACTACTTTACATTATGTTAATCTGCACTTTCTAATGCTGCAAGACCGCTGAAGATGCTTGAAGATGCTAGTCTTCGGTAGGACTAGGCTTTCCCCTCTATTCTTGCATTTCTGCAGCCCAGTCCACATATACAGCCTTCCTTTGAAAATGTTGCATATGTAGTGTAGATCCTTGCTTGCTGAGTACTTCGGATGAGTACTCACGTTTGCTTTATTTTCTTTTTCTCCCCATATCCACTTGTCGCAACCAGATGACGGAGCCCCTGAGATAGCTGCCCCCGTCGACGACTACGGCTACTACTACTACCCTCCCGGCGAGTACTACTACGAGGAGCCGACCGACGACCAGGAGTAGGATTCGGAGGGTCCTAGGTAGGAGGCCTACGCCTTTCGATCATAGAATTTTATTTTGCCCCGCCTTCCTAAAGGCTTATCTCTATTTCTGTAATATATCTGTACCCAGATATCTGATGCTTCCGCTGACACTTGTATGCCATCGAGCTATGTATTCGAGCCCTCGAGGCCCTGGCTTGTAATATAAAGCTTGCATGACTTTTATTTATGTTTTAGAGTTGTGTTGTGATATCTTCAAGTGAGTTCTTAGGCTTGATCGTGTGCATTTGCGTGTATGATTAGTGCACGATTAAGCCGGGGTCGTCACACTCCTAACCCCTTGATGAAGATGTGCCGAATGTCTGGACCTAATACCAAACAGACATCACAGCAAAGCCTAACATCTAACGCCGGGTGTCCCATCAAAGCCACTACCTGGATTGGGTCCCACACCGGTCCGGCACACTCCCAGTGAGCACCGCATGCTATAAGGGCTGTCACCTCCATCTTCCATCGGTCCATCCTCAGAGCAGAACTGATGCATCGACCTTGCCAGGCCTCTCTGCCATCAACGCCACCATGATGCCAGACAACTTCCTCCCCCTGCGTGAGTCCATCTCCGCGCATTAGACGCCGAGTCTCCACTGCGCCATGCCGCCGAGACCCACCGTCGACGATACGGTTGATGCCACACCGCTACACCTACACGCCATCTTGCGTCGACTCCGAACTACCAGCAACTCCACCACCCTGAGCAGTCCCCGGCCGATGCCTTCAGGAAGGAACACGACACCAAAGAGGAACAGAGGCTTTCACCTGCGCTCATGGAAGAGGTGGGGCGCGTAGGATCCACACCGAAGCCTCCAGGAAGGGAATCGGCGCCGAGGGCGTCGACTTTGGTGCGGCCGCCACGCCGGCCTGGAGTTTCCCCCGATCCATGCCCACCCGCCAGATCCGTCCAGGTAGTATTGGCGTCGACCGTAGTCGCTACCGTAGCCAGCACGAACCGGAGTAGATCGAGTCGGAGACGACACCTCCCATGGAACTCCGGGCGGCCATCGAGGAGCCGCCGCAGCGCCGCCGCCTCCACGTCGCCCACGCAGCCATGGAAGGCCCCCATCTGCACCCGCGGGTGCTGCCCGCCAGGCAGGCCGCACCGCGCGCCACCGATCGAGGCCGCCGCCCCGAGATCCGATCTGCCAGCCGCCGCCGCGCCATGAGAGCCAGATCCCCACGCCTGCATCAGCGCACCACACGCGCTCCCCCGCGCCGTACACGCTTGCCGCGTAGCCCCATCGCAAGCTCGCCACGGCGACCACGCGCTCCCACCGCGGACGCCCCGCAACGCCGAGCACCGTGAGAGGGAGAACCGGAGTGCCCCACCGCCGCCGACACTACGCGGGCTTTGCCCGGCAGCGCCTGCTGGCGGCGGCAAGGGAAGGGAGATCTGGCGAGGAGGTAGCTCGCCGGGCGGCTAGGGTTCCGCCCGGGTCGCCCGCGGGGTGGGCGACACAGGGGCCGATGATCAAGAGCCTTAAAAATTGGGGGAGAATTTCACTGGCCCGGCCTCTGCACCAACTAGGGATGCATACGGCCATTTTAGTATCAATACCATGATAAACATGGTCCTTAGAATTTTTTAAATGAGTTTCAAGATATTTCTTGATGAGTGGTTCCACCACACACCAAGCTTGATCCTCAATAAATGGGGGAAAACCCCTGTGCATCATCTGTCAATTCTAGGAATTGAACTCGGGTCATTAGGCTGCACAACCGCATGGCTTGCTCCCTTTGTTTGTTTCAGTATCGATGATACGGATTCCAGCACTCCACAGCCTGAAGGTTCTCAGCAACCTGTTCCTGAAAACCCTGCCATTTCGTCCTGCTGGAAAAGGAAAACTGAAGGTGGTACCTTCCTTGAAGATGTGAAGGAACACATCGACGAGTTCATCCGAGCTTCCATGGATGAGCGCAAGGCCTGCTTCAAGAAGACTCTTCAGAAGGTATCTGTGCTAGCACTGTAATTCCAAACTTCTGTCCTTCTGCCTTCTTAATTAGTTGATGTGTTCATGATCAAGCCACTTTGTTTTGTGTTGCTCAGATGTTTGGGATATGAAACGTTGTTGTGGAGCGGTCCGCCGGAGCAAAAGGAAGCTGAAGTTTAAAGCACTTTGCCTCTTTAGACGAGTGTGTATCAGTAGAAGTATCAAGACGCTTCTTGTATCAGGACTTTTTTTTTCCAACTGTTGTTATACATTTCGTGTAAGAAGCCTTGAAGGCTTGAAGTACAACCTGAGGCATCTTGAACGGAGCAAAAATTTTGATGACCAAAAACTAGTTTTAGGGATGAAGAGAGAAGGTTTTTGGTCTCCAGAAAATTGTCTCTTTTCCACCAGACCAAAAACTGATGACCAATTTTTTTAAGCAAATGAAACATGAAAATAACACATAGCACGAAATGTTGTACATTAAATATTAAAAAAACATAAATTAAACACTAGCTCTAGCCAAAGTTTTAAATAGCCGGCTATAGCCCCGCTATATATATAGCGGTTTGAGTAGGGTGCCGTTAAATGGTGTTCATATACAATTGTCCCATAAAGTTATGAAAATAGCCGGCTATAGCCTCGTTATACCTGATTTGGAGGACCATCACTATTTGGCATAGCCCGCTATTTAAAACTGTGGCTCGAGCAATATATATTGTGATAAATTAAGAACTGGCTCTAGTCCAAGTAGGGATGCCAGAGGTAAGTCGAAGTTCTCATCGGAGGAGATGTCCATCACCGACGGAAGTACCGGGCTAGTGTGGTCATTGATGGTACACCTACCACGGCATCTCCTCCTCCTCGTTGGAGAGCTCGGCCTCGAGCTCGTCAAACATCTCATCGATCTCGGCGTCCCCGCGGGCGGTTTGCTCACGCTCATGCTCCTTGCACACGTTCTCCTCCCAGAAAATGTGGTTCTCGCCGAGCAGCCACACATCGTTGTAGACTAACGGGCCCAAAAAGGCCGGACACGGGCCGCGTCGTGCAGGCCCTTTTAAAGCCAGGCCGGCCCATGTGGACAGGGTGTCACGCGCTGGCATCCCCCACCCGACTCCTTTGTCTCTTGCTTGCGCGCGTGCTAGGGGGTTCCCACATCCCACCAGCTCCGGCACAAGCCGCCGGTCGCCGCTCCCCCGCCTCCCATCGCCGCCGCCCACTCGCTAGCTTCCCCCGCAGTGCACGCATCTTCCGCCGGAAGTTGTCGCCCTCCCACTGCCGCCGGACGCCCTCCTCGACGACGACCCGCCTCTGCCTCCTCTTCAACGCCCGAGCCGCTGCCGACCTGCCTCTGCCTCTGCCTCGTCACCGGACGGTGAGCTCCTCTTCTACTCTCGTGCGTGTGCTAGCTGCTGCCGCTTGAGCCTTGAGCTACTGGTGTTGTGCTGCTGCTTGTGCTACTGTACTCTGTTGAACGGGTGGTTGTGCTAATGCTAGTGGCTGCTCTTCCAAAAAATGGTCAATTTTTCAATTGAAGCATGTGTAGAGTGTACACAATGGTCATTGCTGTGCGAATTTATCAACTGAAGCATGTGTGCACGGTGGGCATTTCACCTGCCAATTGATATGTGTGGAGAGAGTGTGCATCGGCATCGCTATCTTGTCTGTCGATAGTACGCGATGCAACTTTTATCTTTTGATTTGATACACTAGTACATTGTACACATCGCACGGGTGATACAGGTATCATGTCTTGATAGGTATCATGCCTCAGTACAGCAGTCTGGCACATAGGTGAAGTACATATGCAGGAACGGAAATGCATCTGTAGCTGGTTAATATCCCAGGTGTTTACTAGTAAATGCAAGTAGCAGCACTGATGCGAATGCGATGTGCCGTGCTTCGTAAATCTCAAGTGCTGGTTGGTATCTCTTATGTTTCGACATGCCTGACTCATCAAAGTACTGCATTGTAGCTGTGAAAGTGCTTGGTTTATGGTTAACTTTTCTTTGAATTTTCTTGCTTATGTTGACTCGTTTTATGGATGAAACTATTTTCTTTCTGCTCCAGGCTGTTTGTGGTTAAATCCAAGGAATTGGTGCAGTATCAGGTCATGGAGGGGAGTAAGGACATGCAAGAGTCAGACACTGAACCTGTTGTCAAAGTACCCAGAGAGCCTGCCATCATTATCAATGGTGTCCCAGACTTGCCTCCTGAATTCACACCTGGTTCACAACGTGCAGTAAGAGATGCTCCGCGATCTCGAGTCGATCATCGCTTTGGGGAATGGCTAGAAGAGCGGAAAGTGAGAAAGCGGTTTGGAGACAAGTACTACATAGGGAAAGTTGTCAAGTATGACAGTCAAAGAAATTGGTACAGTGTTGTCTATGAAGATGGAGACCAGGAAGATCTTGAGTGGCACGAACTGGAGGAGATCCTGCTACCGTTGGACATAACCATTCCACTCAAAACACTTGTGATGGACAAATTCAAACATCAGAATGTTGTTCCCGACTACAGAACTAAGGTGGCTAGACCAAGAACTAATGTTGCTAGCAATCAGATGGTGGTTAGAGCAGTAAATGGCCAACAGTCAAACAACCTACCACTCCCAGGGTTGGTTCAGGCGTCAGCATCAGCAGGAGAAAATGCTCTAGTATGTCTGAAACCTAGTGATCAACCTAAGAAAAGGGGCAGGCCTCGAAAGGATAGAAGTACATCAGGTGAGCTTTCAAAACAAAGAAGTACATCAGGTGATATTCAACCTAAAAAGAGAGGCAGACCTCCAAAAGAACCTGGAGAGAAGAGTATTGATAGGCGCAAGTTAGATACTGTCAGGGCAGAAAAACTGAAGAGAGAAAGCATGCTTCTGCGAGGGGCACCACCTGGAAGTCAGTAATTCTAATAATCAATATCACTGTTCCAATATAGTACTGTACTTCCTAGATACATCTGTTTGAGCCTCAATTAATTCCGGATGGAGAGAGTAGTAGATATCTCTAAATATTCCAGTCTATGTATGCTTGCGACACTAGCTTTTCAATGTATTTTGTACAAACTAAACTTGTAAAGCTAGATTCCAGATTTACTATGTGTGCGCTATCATATTAATTTCTTTTCGTATACATACAAGTATATCTGCAAACTGTTTAAAAAATTTCTGGTTTGGCGGTCTTAGAAGTTATCCTTACTATACGCATAAGTTGTGGTTGTCTGGCTGAATGAATTATTTTGAAAGATCCTTAAGCTAGTTGTTTCGTGAGTGCTGGAGATCCTCGATGGAAAACACATTCATGTACATACTAACTATTGCACTGCGCAGTATACATCGGTCAAGACAAGATGTTTAGCGAATTTAGTCACCTATACCGAGTGTTCTTGTGAAGTGAGAGAACACTTTTCTCCAGTTAGGTCTTGCAAAATGTCTCTGAATCTACAAGACAACCCTTCCATATTTACCTGACAAGGGAAACAGAACACCATGGCATACAGTTTCTCTATTGTCTGAATGATTCCTTTTCAACCCTTCCATACTTACCTGACAGGAAAACACTGTTCCTGGTACGTGTTCAGAGAATTAAACTACAGGAAAACAATACTGAAGGAGCTCGGCTGACATGAGTCCAGAGAAGAAGACAAAAAAATATAGGAAAAGCAATGTTTGGTTCAAGCTATTCAAGAGGATGTGCAGCCAAATGAATGCGGTCTGGTCAGGAATGAATGGACAGATGGAGCACGCGGCCTTGCCGGAGAGAGAAGACAAGAGGGGTCGTAGGACGGCCATAAATCTGACGGATCGTTGAGAATTGCCCTCAATTGTACAAGTAGGTGCACGCCCACGACACTGGGGCTTGCTACGATATAGTGACCAGCAACATGTCAGAGGTGTACAATGGCGTTCTTAAAGGTGTGGGAGCTCTCCCTATCACAACGATGATCAACGAAACTTGTACCCGGTACTTTGCAGGCATAGTCCAGGTTGCCAAGGCACAGGTTGCAATGAACAAGCCATGGTCTGAAAAGATGCAAAGATATCTGGACGAGAATTCAAAGAATCTCAAAGCCATGTTGTAGTCAAATGGACGCACTTAGGAATAAGTGGCAAGTCAACGTGTGAGCCAAGTTTGTGAAAGGTCACCACAGAGGATCAAAAAAGCAATCTGTCACCCTCGGCCAAACAATGTGTGAGTGCACTTGCAACAAGCCCAAGCTTTTGGGCTACTCGTGTAGTCATGCCCTCTAGGCGGCTGCAGATCAGAACATCAACATTGAACCATACATCTCTCTTTACTTCAACACTTACAATCTGTTTTAACACCTAATGTAACACCTCTATGTAACCTAGCACTGTGACTCTCTGTTAAACATGCCAAGTCATCATCTATGCAATGCTTGATCACAGTGTTAGCTCAACTCAATTCAAATTTCTCTCTGAAAATCAATTCAAATTCAAGTGCAAAATAAAGTTGTTCAAAAATTGCTGGAAAAATGTTCACCTTCTAGCAAATATTCCAAAATCATTTGCTGTTAAGGAATACAACATCATCATCAATTCAAAATGGGTCTAAGCATTTAAAACAGAGCCAAAACAGCACTGTTAATGCCATTTCCATTTTTGAAAAATCCAAAAGAATTCTAAAATTGCTCAAACTTTTTGTGGCAGTGCAGAATATTCCAATGTACTTATGTGACCAAGTTTCACATTTTTACAAAATCATTTGGTTGCTCAAAATATTGCAAAACCCTCTCTGAAAAAGAAAAAGCAGAAAACTAAAAAATAAAAAGGAAAAATGCCACTGTGCACTGGGCCTAAGTGCACAGTGCCTGAGGCCGGCCCATCTATCTCTCCTCCCGCTCTCTCTCCTGTGCGTGTCGCCACGCCCATGGCCACACCGGCGAGCGCCGGCGAAACGGCGACAGCGCGACGCCACCGACGCCCACCGACGCGAGGGGATAAGGCCATGGCCTCGTCCATCCCCCTGGCCTCCCTCGCCATTCTTCCCCTTCCTCCCTCGCTCTCCCCCTCGTTCCCCACCGCAACCGAGCGCCGCCATGGTCTCGCCGCCGTAGTTCACGCGGCCACAGCCACCGTCTTGCCTCGCCGACCTGTCCATCGTCTCCGCCGTCCACGACTGCATCGACCACGCCCTCGAACGGAAGCCGGGGAGCTCTGCATCGCCTGGATCGAGCTGCCCCCTTCCGCCTCTGCTCCGGCGATCTCCTTCGACTCCGGCGACGCCCGCTGCTGCTACTAACCTTCCAGGGGCTTTACGTAGCCGCACGGTGAGACTCGCCTCTCTCCCCTTCGTCTTTCCGTCGATGTCGCGCCCGTAGTTGCCGTTCCCCACCTATCCGAGCTCGCTGCCGCAATAGCTCGTCGCCGGCCACGTTCCAGTGACCTAACGCCCGTGCAAGCATGTCCGTCAAGTTCGCACGCGCGAGTAGATCGTCTCCGTCGTTTTAGCTCGAGTTGCCGCGCGCTGTAACGCCGTGTTCACTAGAACCCGAGCTCCGGCGTCCGCTCCGCCGCTCGCCGCCGTAGTTTCAGGCCGTTTCCGGCCAAACCACCGCCGCAGATCGACGCGCGAGCGTGTGCCCGTTCGAACGCGAGTAGCCGCGCGCAAAACGGCCCTCTGTGGCATTTTTCCGACACGATCCGACGATCTGCCGCCGCGAAAATGGTCGCCGGCGCAATTCCGGCGCCGGTGCTAACCTGGCAGCGCATGGGGCCCGCACTGTGAGGCTGACAGTGGGCCCCAGCGCCTCAGTTGACCTTGTTGACCAAGGTCAACGAGGGTTACTGTTCACCCCCTGTGTATGACATGTGGGGCCCCTCTGTTAATTAGGCTAATTAAATTTTTTTATAAATAACATTAATTAGTTGACCTAAACAGACACTGACTAGTGGGGCCTACAAGCTAATTAAGTTGTTGTTAGTTTAATTTAATCCCTAATTAGATCTGTGTCACTGACCAGTGGGGCCCACTGGTCAGGTTTGACTCGCATCGAGTATGTTGACTTGCTGACGTCATACTGACGCTATGCTGATGTCATAATTCCATTTTTTTTAAATTAAATAATTTCCGAAATGCTAAAATATTTAGAAATTCGTAGAAAATAAACCGTAGCTCGGATCGAAAAACTTTCTACATGAAAGTTGATCAGAACGACGAGACGAACCCGACCGTGCCGTCTATTTTCCATGTCAGGACCCTCTACGGAGGTGAACCCGCAACTTTTAGCCTCTTTCCAGTAGATGAATAGTGCATACATACCGGTTAATAAATCCAACTTTAATCCTAAAATAACTAATACTACTTAGACATGTTTTTAGGCAACCCTGCACTGCATCTTCGCATAGCATGCTCTGTGTTGCATTGTTTGCTGAGTATTTATCTGTTTCCTCCCCCTCTTCTCTCTCCGTAGACCCCGACACCGACGTAGTCCCTGAGACCGACGCAGCTCCGGAGTACGACTACACAGTTGACGACCAGACCCTTGCCGCAGAGCTTCCAGGCAAGCACCCCCCTTTTGAACATGCCGATATCGCCTATTCTTTCCCTCTTATGCTTGCATTAGTAATTGCTGCTGCTACTGCTTATCCTATTTCTGTTGCATAGCCTGTTTTTATAACTGTTGTTGATACCTACCTGCTTATCCTAAACTGCTTAGTATAGGCTGGTTGGAGACCCTTCAGAGACCCCCCCCCCCCACCTTGTCCCAGTTGCCCCCGCTGGATCATTAGAAGACTCGATCAACCGGATCGACACCCAGGCCCCGGCACTGCACCTCACCCCCTTAGTTGTACGACACTACTGGGCTAATATCGAGTGCCGAGGGTGATATCTCGTCAGCACTTCCGATGATAACCTTGTAGAGAAGTTAATTGGTCGTGGCCATCGAGGGTGATTCCTCCTTCACCACTCCCGATAACGACGCTGTCGTGCAACTCCTCAAGAGTGGACCTCGAGGGTGATTCCTCCTAGGCTCACCTTGACGGTTACATCGGGTGGAATTCCGTCGAGGGTGATTCCTCAGGTTTTTCCCCCTTGGTGTTCTGGACACACGGTTACTATGGCTTTACCACATAACCATGTTACTAAAGACGGGTCGGCCCTGAGGGGTACCCGCGCGAGCTTAATTGCGAGTGATGTGGAATCGGGTGAACCTGGATGGTGCCCGAGAGTTGAACACGAGGCGTGGCCGGGCATTCTTAGCCCTTGCCGCAAGTCCTCGAGACGGGGCGACGGGGTCACATCTTTCGTGAGTCTCTGCTCGTTATTGCACTACCAACAAACTAACGGTTTGGATATTTGATCCGAGGGGCCTCTGGCCTGATAGCACTAACCATCACATGGGCATAGTATGGACGTTCTGCGTCGTATACATCAGCCGAAGCTTAATTCACGTCAGTAAGGAGCGGCGCACGCCGAGTTGGACTGGTTACGCAACCGCGCTTGTATTAAGGGGTTCCTAGGTCTGCTCTCGATGGCCCCGTAACGTGCAGGAGTTCTCGGGGCGAAGGCCCAAGACCCCTGGGGACATAGGTTTAGTCCGGCGTGCTGACCTCTCTGTTAAGTATTCGGTCGGGTTGCGGCGTGTCGTTTGGCCGAGGCCGGGCATGACCCAGTAAAGTGTGTCCGGCCGGAGTTAAGCGAGCGTGGTGGGTAAGTTGGTGCACCCCTGCAGGGAAGAAAACATCTATCGATAGCCTGTCCTACGGTAACGGACACTCGAAGTTGTATCCCGATCGGTACAACTAGAACTTGAGATGACAACTGGATAGTATGGCTCTGGGATTGCCTTCTCGCAGGGAGTCGAGAAAGGATCTCTGGGCGAGGTTTATAACACTACTTCTACTTTACTTTATGCTAATCTGCACTCTTCTAATGCTGCAAGACTGCTGAAGATGTTGAAGATGCTAGTCTTTGATAGGACTAGGCTTTCCCCTCTATTCTGGCATTTCTGCAGCCCAGTCCACATATACAGCCAGGCCGACGGGGAGCGTCGGGCGCCGGCGTAGGAGGCCGAGGGGGCGGCGGCCCTGGGCGGTGGGAGAGCGGGGCGAGGGGGCCGGAGCCGCGGGTGCACGGGGGCACAGACGAGCGCGTGGGCGGAGCAGCAGGCGAGGCGCAGCCGAGCGCGGCCTGGGCGTGCGCGGGCGCGGTCGGGGCGCGGCCCGGCGCGCGGCGTCCGCGGTGAGGGGCGAGGGGGCACAGGCAGCAGCAGGGGCGAGCGTAGGAGGGAGCAGGGGGCGCGGCGTGGTGACTGGCGACCGGGGGGGAAAGCTCATAGGGGGCAGAGGGGGTCCGGTGAGGGGGGCGCGGTGGCCGGTGTGGCGGCGAGGGCGACAGGGACGGGCGGCGGGGCTTCTCCTCCTGATCTGATCCAGAACCAGGGGAAGGAGAGGAGCGAGGCGACGGGCTGGCGGTGTCGAGGGCGGAGTCGAGGTGGCCGAGGCGGCGACGGCGCGAGGCGACGGCGCCGTCGGGCGGCGGCGGTTGCCCCGATCTGATCTGGATCGGGGAGGGGGACGGGAGTGAGCGAGGGGGTGGGGGGCGAGTGGGGGGGTTAGGGTTCGGTGGTCGTTCGGGGGGGGGATATAGGGGCCGGCTGGGCTGAGGCCCAGTTGGGCCAGGGGGGGTTTCTCTTTTATTTTGTTTTCTTCTGTCTTTTTCTTTTATTCATTCTTATTTTTCTGTTTTGCTAATTGTTAGGCCACTTATGGACTTTTGCAAATTAGGTGATTTGTACTAGTAAATGTTATGCATTAAATGCTATTGCCGAAAATTGGTTTGGAGACAATTGGAGTCCACACAAATTTTATAATAAATAAAATGCATTAATCCTTGCTGTTTTGGTAATGTTAGAGCCACCTAATTAATTTATCAATTGTTGGTTACAATTTTAGAATAGTCTCTGGAATATTTGCTATTTATCGAACATTTTAGTTTCTATGTTGGACAACTTTTATTTTCCACTTTCATTTTAATTTGAATTTTGAGTTAGGAGTTGAAAAGGATTATGATGCAAATGATGATCATGGACTGTTAATCATGCTGACTTGGCATTATCAAAATGGAATTACTGTGGCTAACCACTGGGGGTGTCACACACCTCACCCCCTTAGTTGTACGACACTACTGGGCTACTATCGAATGCCGACGGTGATACCTCGTCAGCACTTCCGATGATAACCTTGTAGAGAAGTTAATTGGTCGTGGTCATCGAGGGTGATTCCTCCTTCACCACTCCCGATAACGACGCTGTCGTGCAACTCCTCAAGAGTGGACCTCGAGGGTGATTCCTCCTAGGCTCACATTGACGGTTACATCGGGTGGAATTCCTCGAGGGTGATTCCTCAGGGTTTTCCCCCTTGGTGTTCTGGACACACGATTATTATGGCTTTACCACATAACCATTATACTAAAGTCGGGTCGGCCCTGAGGGGTACCCGCGCGAGCATATTTGCGAGTGATGTGGAGTCGGGTTGACCTGGAAGGTGCCCGCGAGATAACTACGTGGCGTGGTCGGGCATTCTTAGCCCTTGCCGCAAGTCCACGAGACGGGGCGACGGGGTCACATCGATCGTGAGTCTCTGCTCGTTACCGCGCGCTCCTAATCTACTAACGATTTGGATATTTGATCCGAGAGGGCCTTTGGCCTGATAGCACTAACCATCACGTGAGAACAATTATGGGCACTCTGTGTAACACCCCTGTGTAAATACCACTGTGATCAACTGCAAATGTTGCCAGGTCATCTTCATTTGCAGTGCCTAGTCACTTTGCTTAAATATTCAATTCAAATTCTATTCTGAAAATCAACTCAAATTCAAAAGTGCAAAATAAATTTCCTCAAACACTATTGGAAAAATGTTCACTAAATAGCAAATAATCCAGAAGCACTAATAAAAATATAAACAATGACAATTGAATTAGCTAAATGACTCTAACAACATGAAACAACACCAAAACAGCACTATTTAAATTCAATTATGATAATATTAATTCCAAATAAAACCGTACTTTGCCCAAACCAGTTTTTGGTGACAATTAATATTGCATTGTAATATTTAGGCCAAGTCCCACATTTTATAAAAGAGCTAATGTGGCCTAACTATTACAAAATAGAAAAGAAATAAAGAGAAATAGAAAATAGAAAACAGAAAAATAACACGAGGCACTGTGCACTGGGCCTAAGTGCACAGTGCCCCGAAACCGGCCCAGCTGGCCCATCTTCTTCTCTCTCCCTCGCGCTGTCATCTCCTCCATGGCTGCGCTGGCGTGCGCCGGCCGTTCGTCGACAGGCAAACGCCACCGACGAGGGGATAAGACCCCGGGCTCGTTCCTTCCCCCTGGCTCCTCCTCGTCCATCCCCCCTTCCTCTCCCTCGCTCTCACGCTCGCGCTCGAGCTCGCCCAAGCGTCACCGTGACTATGCCGCCGCGTTCGCGTAGCCACCGCCGTCGCCTCGCCTCGCCACCAAGCCTATCAGCTCCGCCGTCGTCGACTGCTTCGTCTCCGACCATGAACGGGAGCCGGGGAGCTCCGCAACGCGCGGATCGAGCCGCCGCCTTTACTGCTGCCGCCGGCGATCTCAGACGTCTCCGGCGACCCGCTGCTGCTACTAAGCTCTCGAAGGCTTTTCTTAGCCGCGCGGTGAGCTCCTCCACCTCCTGCTCCTCTCCGTTTGCTTCCCCGCGCGCCGTAGCTAGCCTGCCGCCGCGCCCGTACTCTGTTCGCCGCCGACGAGCTCGTGGCCGTCGCCACAGACGCTGTCGTGCTCGCCTGAGCGCGTCACCGGGCTCCTGGAGCTCGTGCGAGTCCAACGCGCACATGCACGCGCCCGCTCGTGCCCTCTTTCGTCTAGCTCGATGGGCTCCCGTACGCGCCGCCGCTGATCTCATCGCCGTTCCCATTTCCGGCGACCCTTTTGGTCTGGCGCCACCACCGTTCGACGCGGCTCCGTCCGCTCGTTCGAACGGTACCGCACACGCCACTTGCTGCGCCCCCTAACGCTGTTTCCCCTCGCGCCCGAACTCTGGCGTCCGCCGCCCTTGTCGCCGCAGTCGCTGTAGAGCTTCTCCGACGATGCCACTGCCACCGTTCGACGCGGCTTGCTCCGGCCGATCGAACGCGCCCTCGCGCGCGCAAAATGGTCGCTTGTAGGCGAAATCCGACGACACCCGAGGCCCTCCGCAGCGTTTTCGTGCACGCCGGCGTTCAGTCGCCGGCCGGCCGACATGGCAAGGCCGGGCCCCACCTCAGGGTGGATGACAGTGGGCCCCGCGGGTCCCAGTTGACTGGGTTGACCCAGTCAACTGCTGACTGGGCGGCCCAGTGTCACTCACACGCGGGCCCCACAGCATATTAGATTAAATAAAACATTTTACTAAATAAAACTAATTAGTTAAACTAATTAGTCACTGACAGGCTGGGCCCACTCCCCTAATAACCCTGTTAGATTAGTTTAATACTCTGTTAAACTAACAAAGGCTGACATGTGGGTCCCACTGGACCCACAGGTCAGGTTTGACCCTGGTCAGCGAGTCTGTTGACTGCTGACGTCATCCACATGTCATGCTGACGTCATAATCAATTTCTGTAAAAAAAAATTCCAGAAAATGATTTAAATCTTTGAAAATTCATAACTTTTAAACCGTAGCTCAGATTGAAAAACTTAAAACATGAAAGTTGATCAGAACGACGAGACGAATCTAATCGTGTTGTCTGTTTCCATGTCGGAACCCTCTACGTAGGAGAACCCATACCTTCGAGCCCGATTCTGGTAGATGAATAGTGCATACATACCAGTTAATAAATCCCACGTTAATTCTAAAATAACTAAAATGACCTAGATGCATCTTTAGGCAACCCTGCACTGCATCATAGCATAGCATGCTCTGTGTTGCATTATTTATGTGTATTTATTTGTTTTCTCCCCCTCTTCTCTCTCGTTAGACCCCGACACTGATGTTGACCCAGAGACCGACGCAGCCCAGGAGCCCGACGACACCGTTGACGACCTTGCCTTTGCCGCAGAGCAACCAGGCAAGCACCCCCCTTTTGAACATGCCTATATCGCCTATTCTCTTCTCTCTTATGCTTGCATTAGAACTGTTGCTGTTATTGTTATCCTATATCTGCTTCATAGCCTGTTTATTGTAACCTGCTTTGTAACCTTCCTGCTTATCCTTAACTGCTTAGTATAGGCTGGGTAGAGACCCGTCTGAGACCCCCACTTTATCCCGACTGCCCCGCTGGATTATCAGAAGACCCGATCAACGGGATTGAAGACCAGGCCCCGGCACCGCACATCACTTCCCCCTTAGTTGCTCGACACTACTGGGTTACTATCGAGTGCCGAGGGTGATACCTTGTCAGCACTTCTGATGTTAACCTTGTAGGTTAGTTAATCGGTCGTGGTCAATGAGGGTGATTCCTCCTACACCACCCCCGATAACGACATCGTCGTGCAACTCCTCAAGCATGAACCTCGAGGGTGATTCCTCCTTCATTCACCTTGACGATAACAAAAGGTGGAATTCCATCGAGGGTGATTCCTCAGGGTTCCCCTTGGTGTTAGACACACGGTTACTATGGTTGCTATGACTTTACACTGAACCATGTTACTAAAGATGGGTCGGCCCTGAGGGGTACCCGCGCGAGCTTAATTGCGAGTGATGTGGAATCGGGTGGACCTGGATGGTGCCCGATAGTTGAACACGAGGCGTGGCCGGGCATTCTTAGCCCTTGCCGCAAGTCCTCGAGACGGGGTGACGGGGTCACATCTTTCGTGAGTCTCTGCTTGTTACCGCACTACCAACACACTAACGGTTTGGATATTTGATCCGAGGGGCCTCTGTCCTGATAGCACTAACCATCACGTGGGCATAGTATGGGCATTCTGCGTCGTATACATCAGCCGAAGCTTAATTGACGTCAGTAAGGAGCTTCGCACGCCGAGTTGGACTGGTTACGCAACCGCGCTTGTATTAAGGGGTTGCTAGGTCTGCTCTCGGTGGCCCCATAACGTGCAGGAGTTCCCGGGGCGAAGGCCCAAGACCCCTGGGGGCATAGGTTTAGTCTAACGTGCTGACCTCTTTGTTAAGTATTCATTCGGGTTGCGGCGTGTCGTTTGGCTGAGGCCGGGCATGACCCAGTAAAGTGTGTCCGGCCGGAGTTAAGAGAGCGTCGTGGGTAAGTTAGTGCACCCCTGCAGGGAAGAAAACATCTATCGATAGCCTGTCCTATGGTAACGGACACTCGGAGTTGTATCCCAATCGGTACAACTAGAACTTGAGATGACAACTGGATAGTATGGCTCTGGGATTGCTTTCTTGCAGGGAGTCGAGAAAGGATCTCTGGGCGAGGTTGATAACACTACTACTACTTTACTTTATGCTAATCTGCACTCTTCTAATGCTGCAAGACTGTTGAAGATGCTAGGCTTCGATAGGACTAGGCTTTCCCCTCTATTCTGGCATTTATGCAGCCCAGTCCACATATACAACCTCCCTTTGATAATGTTGCATATGTAGTGTAGATCCTTGCTTGCTGAGTACTTCGGATGAGTACTCACGTTTGCTTTGCTTTCTTTTTCTCCCCATATCCATTTGGTGCATCCAGATGGCGGAGCCCCTGAGATAGCTGCCCCCGCCGACAGCTACTACTACTACCCTCCCGGCGAGTACTACGACGAGGAGCCGACCGACGACCAGGATTAGGTTCGGAGGGTCCTAGGCAGGAGGCCTACGCCTTTTGATCGTAGTATTTTATTTTGCACCACCTTTCTAAAGGCTTATCTCTATTTCTGTAATATATCTGTACCCAGATATCTGATGCTTCCGCTGACGCTTGTATTCCATCGAGCTATGTATTCGAGCCCTAGAGGCCCTGGCTTGTAATATAAAGCTTGTATGACTTTATTTATGTTTTAAAGTTGTGTTGTGATATCTTCAAGTGAGTCCTTAGGCTTGATCATGTGCATTTGCGTGTATGGTTAGTGCACGATTAAGCCGGGGGCGTCACAGGTTGGTATCAGAGCCGACTGCCTCTAGGAGTCCCCCTTCCCAATTCCTTGGCCGAAGTTGAGTCTAGTTGTCAAAAACTGACTTACTAACTTGGCTGTGTGGCTTACGGGCCCACGTCGCCAACTAGGTGGTATTAGGATCTTTTACTCCTCGACCTTTACTCTGGGACTCTGATCTCTCTTCTATTCAAGTTAAATTTTTTGCTAACACCGACACTTTGGATCTCGTAAATCCCATCCTCCCGGAGAGCTGGATATCTGTGCGATTTCCCTGTCGTTGATCTGATTAGTCTGATAATCATTTTCCTTTCCATTGTTTTGTTTAACCTTTCTCTCCGAGATCTGTTATATTTCTCATCGTCATATGACAACCCTGAACTTCTTTAGTTTCAGATGGATCGTCTGTTTCCACCATGTCCTACGACCCAGCTTGTGCTTCGCACTTGGGCTCGTGATGCCCCTGGGTTTCCAGCTGTTCTGATCGCCCTCCTGACCAGGTTGGGTTACCGTTGGTACCCCGAGTACATGGTCTACGAGGTATACCGTGAGTTCAACCAGGAGCAGTACTATGCTGATGTTCGTATCTATGATCAGCAGAATGACTCAGACACTGAGCTACACCTTTTCCACGGTATCGGTGTGACGATTGAGATGGCAGTCCATGATGCCGCCTACTCTGCTGTCGCACGTCTCCGAGGAGAGCACAATGCTAGCTTGGATGTCTCCGAGTTTTGATACATTCCGTATGCCCCTGCTGGAGATGCTACTGGTTACTACACAGCTATCTGTGCCCTGTACGAGCCTCGACACTACGACCCGCAGGTTCTGATTCAGTGCACTCAGGCTCTGGATCGCACTGTTCAGGCTCTTGCTGTCGAGTTGTTCGCCACTCGAGCACGATACTACGATGCTATGACACAGTTGCTACCAGTTGTTCGTGCAGGGATACATCTGGAGCATATTCTTTACCCGCGCAGGACCGAGATGCCACTAGGGAATTATTGGCCTGCAGTGGGAGGTTACACGCCAGCACGTGGACCTCTTCTTTCAGTTCGAGACCGGGTTCTGCATCAGAGTGCACATGGAGCACAGGATCCTTCTGCGATGAACATTCGTCGTCCGCATTTGTAGCTACCCCGTTTCAGTGGTTTTCTCCGACGTTGATGTAGCCTTTGCTATGTCTCATTGTGTACTTCCTTACCGCATGCCTACGCGCCGCCTAGCATGTCTAGCTTTTGAATTTGCGCCGTTACACCTTGAGAAGTACAGGGATTTCTCGGTTGCTGAAGACAGAACCTTGTATTTTCGAGACCGCATTGTGGTACCTCACTTCGAACTTATGACTGACAAAGTCATGAAGGAGGCACATGATACACCGCTGTCTATCCATCTGGGTAGCACCAAGATGTATCGTGATCTTCGTCAAAGGTACTGGTGGTCTAAAATGAAGCAGGATATTGCTAGATATGTTCCTGAATGTGATGTTTGCCGTCGCGTGAAAGCAGAACATCAGAATCCTGCTGAAATTCTTCAACCACTCCCTATTCCTTTGTGGAAATGGGATAAAGTGCAAATGGACTTCATTACTGGCCTTCCCAAGTCACAGAAGGGTCATGATGCTATTCTTGTTGTCGTCGACCAACTTCCTAAGTTGCACATTTTCTACCTGTCAAAGAGACTATCACTGCTAGTCAGTTAGCAGAGTTATACATCTCCAGAATTGTTTCACTCCATGGTATTCCGAAGGAGATTAGTTCGGACCATGGTGGTCTTTTCACCTCCAAGTTCTGGGAAAGTTTCCAAGAAGCTATGGGAACTCATATTACCTAGAGTTCGGCTTACCATCCACAATCCCAAGGCCAAGTTGAGCAAGTTAATCAAGTGCTTGAAGATATGCTTCGAGCTTGTGTTATATCCTTCGGCAAGAAATGGGAGGAATCTCTTCCGTATGCCGAATTCTCTTATAATAACAGCTATCAAGCCAGCTTAAAAATGGCCCCCTTTGAAGTGCTTTACGGACGTAAGTGTCGAACCCCTCTGAATTGGTCAGAAACTGGGGAACGACCTCTCTTGGGACCGGACATTATTCAACATGCCGAAGAACAAGTCCGTATTGTCAGAGAAAACCTCAAGGCGGCCCAGGACCGCCAAAAGAGCAACTATGATCGCAAGCGGTGGGGCTTGACCTATCAACCAGGTGATCAAGCTTATCTCCGTGTCACTCCTATGAAGGGCACCCGTCGTTTCGGAATCAAGGGCAAGCTAGCTCCTCCTTATATAGGACCTTTTCGCATTGTTGTCAGACGTGGACAGGTGGCATATAAATTGGAGTTGCCACCGCAATTCTCTCATATCCGTGATGTCTTCCACATGTCGCAACTTCGTAAATGCTTCAAGGAATCTCCACACCGCGCAGTGGATCACGAGATGCTCGAATTGCAAGATGATCTTTCTTATAAGGAGCATCCGATCCGCATTCTCGATGAAGCTGAACGTCGAACTCGTCAGAAAACAACCAAGTTCCCGAAAGTGCAGTGGTCAAATCACACTGAAGATGAAGCCACTTGGGAACGCGAGGATTATCTTCGGGAAGAATATCCCGACCTCTTTCCTTCTACCTCCTAAATTCTCGGGACGAGAATTTCTTTTAGAGGAGGAGAATTTGTAACACCCCTGTGTAAATACCACTGTGATCAACTGCTAATGTTGCTAGGTCATCTTCATTTGCAGTGCCTAGTCACTTTGCTTAAATATTCAATTCAAATTCTATTCTGAAAATCAACTCAAATTCAAAAGTGCAAAATAAATTTGCTCAAACACTATTGGAAAAAATGTTCACTAAATAGCAAATAATCCAGAAGCACTAATAAAAATATAAACAATGATAATTGAATTAGCTAAATGACTCTAACAGCATGAAACAGCACCAAAACAGCACTATTTAAATTCAATTATGATAATATTAATTCCAAATAAAACCCTACTTTGCCCAAACCAGTTTTTGGTGACAATTAATATTGCATTGTATTTGGGCCAAGTCCCACATTTTATAAAAGAGCTAATGTGGCCTAACTCTTACAAAACAGAAAAGAAATAAAGAAAAATAGAAAACAAAAAACAAAAAATAACACGAGGCACTGTGCACTTAGGCCAAGTGCACAGTGCCCCGAAACCGGCCCAGCTGGCCCATCTTCTTCTCTCTCCCTCGCGCTGTCATCTCCTCCATGGCTGCGCCGGCACGCGCCGGCCGTTCGTCGACACACAGACGCCACCGACGCTCCACCGACGAGGGGATAAGACCCCGGGCTCGTTTCTTCCCCCTGGCTCCTCCTCGTCTATTCCCCCTTCCTCTCCCTCGCTCTCACGCTCGCGCTCGAGCTCGCCCGAGCGTCACCGTGACTACGCCGCTGCGTTCGCGTAGCCACCGCCATCGCCTCGCCTCGCCACCAAGCCTATCAGCTCCGCCGTCGTCGACTGCTTCGTCTCTGACCACGAACGGGAGCCGGGGAGCTCCGCAACGCGCGGATCGAGCCGCCCCCTTTGCTGCTGCCGCCGGCGATCTCAGACGTCTCCGGCGACCCGCTGCTGCTACTAAGCTCTTGAAGGCTTTTCTTAGTTGCGCTGTGAGCTCCTCCACCTCCTGCTCCTCTTCGTTTGCATCCCTGCGTGCCGTAGCTAGCCTACCGCCGCGCCCGTACTCTGTTCGCCGCCGACGAGCTCGTGGCCATCGCCACAGCCGCTGTCGTGCTCGCCTGAGCGCGTCACCGGGCTCCTGGAGCTCGTGCGAGTCCAACGCGCACACGCACGCGCCCGCTCGTGCCCTCTTTCGTCTAGCTCGATGCCGCTGATCTCGTTGCCGTTCCCATTTCCGTCGACCCTTTTGGTCCGGCGCCACCACCGTTCAACGCGCCTCCGTCCGCTCGTTCGAACGGTACCGCACACGCCACTTGCCGCGCCCCCTAACGCTGTTTCCCCTCGTGCCCGAACTCCGGCGTCCGCCGCGCTCGTCGCCGCCGTCGCTGTAGAGCTTCTCCGACGATGCCACTGCCACCGTTCGACGCGGCTTGCTCCGGCCGATCGAATGCGTCCTCGCGCGCGCAAAATGGTCGCCTGTAGGCGAAATCCGACGAGACCCGAGGCCCTCCGCCGCGTTTTCGTGCACGCCGGCGTTCAGTCGCCGGCCGGCCGACATGGCAAGGCCGGGCCACACCTCAGGGTGGCTGACAGTGGGCCCCGCGGGTCCCAGTTGACTGGGTTGACCCAGTCAACTGCTGATTGGGCAGCCCAGTGTCACTGACACGCGGGCCCCATAGCATATTAGATTAAATAAAACATTTTACTAAATAAAACTAATTAGTTAAACTAATTAGTCACTGACAGGCTGGGCCCACTCCCCTAATAACCCTGTTAGATTAGTTTATTACTCTGTTAAACTAACAGAGGCTGACATGTGGGTCCCACTGGACCCACAGGTCAGGTTTGACCCTGGTCAGCGAGTCTGTTGACTGCTGACATCATCCACACGTCATGTTGACGTCATAATGAATTTCTGTAAATAAAAAAATAAATTCCAAAAAATGATTTAAATCTTTGAAAATTCATAAATTTTAAACCGTAGCTCAGATTGAAAAACTTAAAACATGAAAGTTGATCAGAACGACGAGACGAATCTGATCGCGTCGTCTGTTTCCATGTCGGAACCCTCTACGTAGGAGAACTCGTAACTTCGAGCCCGATTCTGGTAGATGAATAGTGCATACATACCGGTTAATAAATCCCACGTTAATTCTAAAATAACTAAAATGACCTAGATGCATCTTTAGGCAACCCTGCACTGCATCATAGCATAGCATACTCTGTGTTGCATTATTGATGTGTATTTATTTGTTTCCTCCCCCTCTTCTCTCTCGTTAGACCCCGACACTGACGTCGACCCAGAGACCGACGCAGCTCAGGAGCCCGACGACACCGTTGACGACCTTGCCTTTGCCGCAGAGCAACCAGGCAAGCACCCCCCTTTTGAACATGCCTATATCGCCTATTCTCTTCTCTCTTATGCTTGCATTAGAACTGCTGCTGTTACTGTTATCCTATATCTGCTGCATAGCCTGTTTATTGTAAGCTGCTTTGTTACCTTCCTGCTTATTCTAAACTGCTTAGTATAGGCTGGGTAGAGACCCGTCTGAGACCCCCACTTTATCTCGATTGCCCCGCTAGATTATCAGAAGACCCGATCAACAGGATTGAAGACCGGGCCCCGGCACCGCACATCACTTCCCCCTTAGTTGCTCGACACTACTGGGTTACTATCGAGTGCCGAGGGTGATACCTTGTCAGCACTTCTGATGTTAACCTTGTAGGTTAGTTAATCGATCATGGTCAACGAGGGTGATTCCTCCTACACCACCCCCGATAACGACGTCCTCATGCAACTCCTCAAGCGTGAACCTCGAGGGTGATTCCTCCTTCGTTCACCTTGACGATAACAACAGGTGGAATTCCATCGAAGGTGATTCCTCAGGGTTCCCCTTGGTGTTAGACACACGATTACTATGGTTGCTATGACTTTACACTGAACCATGTTACTAAAGACGGGTCGGCCCTGAGGGGTACCCGTGCGAGCTTAATTGCGAGTGATGTGGAATCGGGTGAACCTGGATGGTGCCCGAGAGTTGAACACGAGGCGTGGCCGGGCATTCTTAGCCCTTGCCGCAAGTCCTCGAGACGGGGCGACGGGGTCACATCTTTCGTGAGTCTCTGCTCGTTACCGCACTACCAACAAACTAACGGTTTGGATATTTGATCCGAGGGGCCTCTGGCCTGATAGCACTAACCATCACATGGGCATAGTATGGACGTTCTGCGTCGTATACATCAGCCGAAGCTTAATTCACGTCAGTAAGGAGCGGCGCACGCCGAGTTGGACTGGTTACGCAACCGCGCTTGTATTAAGGGGTTCCTAGGTCTGCTCTCGATGGCCCCGTAACGTGCAGGAGTTCTCGGGGCGAAGGCCCAAGACCCCTGGGGGCATAGGTTTAGTCCGGCGTGCTGACCTCTCTGTTAAGTATTCGGTCGGGTTGCGGCGTGTCGTTTGGCCGAGGCCGGGCATGACCCAGTAAAGTGTGTCCGGCCAGAGTTAAGCGAGCGTGGTGGGTAAGTTGGTGCACCCCTGCAGGGAAGAAAACATCTATCGATAGCCTGTCCTACGGTAACGGACACTCGAAGTTGTATCCCGATCGGTGCAACTAGAACTTGAGATGACAACTGGATAGTATGGCTCTGGGATTGCCTTCTCGCAGGGAGTCGAGAAAGGATCTCTGGGCGAGGTTTATAACACTACTTCTACTTTACTTTATGCTAATCTGCACTCTTCTAATGCTGCAAGACTGCTGAAGATGTTGAAGATGCTAGTCTTTGATAGGACTAGGCTTTCCCCTCTATTCTGGCATTTCTGCAGCCCAGTCCACATATACAGCCTCTCTTTGATAATGTTGCATATGTAGTGTAGATCCTTGCTTGCTGAGTACTTCGGATGAGTACTCACGTTTGCCTTGCTTTCTTTTTCTCCCCATATCCATTTTGTGCATCCAGATGGCGGAGCCCTTGAGATAGCTGCCCCCGCCCACAGCTACTACTACTACCCTCCCGGCGAGTACTACTACGAGGAGCCGACCGACGACCAGGAGTAGGTTCGGAGGGTCCTAGGCAGGAGGCCTACGCCTTTCGATCGTAGTATTTTATTTTGCCCCGCCTTTCTAAAGGCTTATCTCTATTTCTATAAAATATCTGTACCCAGATATCTGATGCTTCCGCTGACGCTTGTATGCCATCGAGCTATGTATTCGAGCCCTCGAGGCCCTGGCTTGTAATATAAAGCTTGTATGACTTTATTTATGTTTTAGAGTTGTGTTGTGATATCTTCAAGTGAGTCCTTAGGCTTGATCATGTGCATTTGCGTGTATGGTTAGTGCACGGTTAAGCCGGGGGCGTCACACTCTGCGTCGTATGCATCAGCCAAAGCTTAATAGACGTCGTGCGACTGAGCGGTTCGCGCTGGGTTGGACCGCGTTAAGCACCCTCCATTATACTGGAGGCTTCTAGGTCTACTCACCGGCCGCGTACGCAACATGCAGGAGCGCCCGGGGCGATGGCCCAAGACCCCTGGGTGCATAGGTTAGTCCGGCGTGCTGACCTCTCTATTAAGTCTAGGTCGGGTTGCGGCGTATCGTTTGGCCGAGGCCGGGCATGACCCAGCAAAGTGTGTCCGGCCGGAGTTAATCGAACATGGTGGGTAAGTTGGTGCACCCCTACAGGGAAAAAACATATATCGATAGCCGAGTCCACGGTAACGGATGCTCGGAGTTGTATGCCGATCGATACAACTAGAACTGGACACTTGAGATGATAACTGGATGTGATGGCTCCGGGATCGCTTTCTCGCAGGGTGTCGAGGAAGGATCTCTGGGTGAGACTGTTTCTTAACACTACTACTTTATATGGTGCTAATCTACACTCTTCTAATGCTGCAAGACCGCTGAAGATGCTAGTCTTCGATAGGGCTAGGCCTTCTCTCTATTCTGGCATTTCTGCAGCCCAGTCCACATATACAGCCTTCCTTTGATACTTTTGCATATGTAGTGTAGATCCTTGCTTGCTGTGTACTTCGGATGAGTACTCACGGTTGCTTTGCTTTCTTTTTCTCCCCATATCCGTTTGGTGCAACCAGATGACGGAGCCCCTGAGACCGCTGCCCCCACCGATGACTACCACTACTACCCCGAGGGTGGCTACTTCTACGAGCTGGCCAACGACCAGGAGTAGGTTCAGAGGGTTCCAGGCAGGAGGCATGCGCCTTTCGATCTAGATTTTATTTTGCCCCGCCTTTCTAAAGGCCTATCTGTTAACTTATGTCTGTACTCAGATATCTGATGCTTCCGCTGATGCTTGTATGACATCGAGCTTATGTACTCGAGCCCTCGAGGCCCCTGGCTTGTAATATAAAGCTTGTATTATTTTAATTTGTGTCTAGAGTTGTGTTGTGATATCTTCAAGTGAGTCCTTAGGCTTGATCGTGTGCATTTGCGTGTATGATTAGTGCACGATTGAGGCGCGGGCGTCACACCTAAAGCGCTGAGTTCTGGGCCTGGGGCATTGATCAACACTATAGAGAATTGTGGCTAGGAATAAACAATGGGTTCTGGACCAGACGTCGATGTGAACCGCCAAGGGACGACGTTCGTCTTGGAGTCATCGCAACAACATGGACTATAACCAGTAAGGCAGTGGCGGAGCTACGTAGGGGCAAAAGTGTGCTATGGCCCGCCCAATCCAAACAGAAAATGGTGTAGTGTTAGGGTAAACTGGGGTCACGAGGGCAAATTTTATGTAATTTCTTCTATCTTCACTAGTAGAAAGCAGGGCTTTGGTTGAGGCCAGGATAAGGGCATTAATCCTGGCTCACTTACGAACCAGGACAAAAGGGTGCATCAGTCCCGGTTCGTGAGGCCAAGGCACCGGCCGGGCCTCGTGGGCCATTGGTCCCGGTTCGTCTGACACCTTTGGTCCCGGTTCCAGACATGAACCGGGACCAAACGGCCTCGCTCCTGGCCCAGCACCTTTAGTCCCGGTTGGTGGCTAGAACCAGGACCAAAGGTCCGTCTTCTATCCCGGTTCTAGCTACCAACCGGGACTGAAGATAAACCTATAAATACCCTCGCCCCTGCCCGCTCACTGCTCTGTTTATTGGCCGGCCGGCGTGTGAAGGGTGTGTTGCTCTAGCTCTCACCTCCTATGCACATGAGGTGTTCGATGAAATGCCCGAGCCACACTTAATCTTTCTCCTCTCCAAGCTCGACCTCCAAGCTCTATTTTTCTCAAGATTTGTCTAGGTTTGGCGGTCCGTCATGTCCCGTCCCCGTCCTCACCGCCGTCGATCACCCGCGCCGATCTCGTCGCCGGCACCACCATGGTGAGCCTCTTGTTCTTATCTTCTTTCTAAAAAAAATTCTTACTTGTATGAATTAGATAGATACTTGTATTATTTTATTACTTTTATTATTGTTTGTTATTATATAGTGCCATGGTTTTGATATCCGCCCCCGTCGGCCCTCGTCCTGTCTATGGTTCGGATGTGGTATATTATCTTTTATAACTATTTGTTTCATTTAGTGTTTATGACAATTATGCCGACCAACGTGACATAGATGTTTTTATATAGATGTTTTTATCTAGGAGGTAATCGATCCAGAAATCCTACCAAGGTTAAGGAGTGATTTGGTGCAATGTCTTGTCAGTTTTGAACTGGTGTTCCCACCATCCTTCTTCAATATCATCACGTACGTCCTAGTTCATCTAGTCGACGAGATTGGCATTCTGGGTCCTGTATTTCTACACAATATGTTCCCCTTTGAGAGGTTCATGGGAGTCTTAAAGAAATATGTCCGTAACCGTGCTAGGCCAGAAGGAAGCATCTCCACGGGCCATCAAATAGAGGAGGTCATTGGGTTTTGTGTTGACTTCATTCCTGACCTTAAGAAGATTGGTCTCCCTCAATCGCGATATGAGGGGAGACTGACTGGAAAAGGCACGCTAGGAGCGGCCTCAATAATATGTAGGGACGGGCATTCTTGGTCTCAAGCACACTACACAGTTCTACAGAATTCTACCTTGGTGACCCCGTATGTCAATGAACACAAGAATATTCTGCGCTCCAAACACCCGGAGCAGTGTGACGAATGGATTACATGTGAACACATCAGGACTTTCGGCAGTTGATTGCAAACACATCTCATGGGTAACACCACTGTTGCAGATGAGCTGTACTCGTTGGCCAGGGGACCATCTTCGACTGTATTGACTTACAAAGGGTACGAGATAAATGGGAATACATTTTACATGATCGCCCAAGATCAAAAGAGCACCAACCAAAACAGTGGTGTCTGCTTTGATGCAGCAACCAACAGGGGAAAGGACACATATTATAGTTACATAGTGGATATATGGGAACTTGACTATGGACATAATTTTAAGGTCCCTTTGTTTCGGTGCAAATGGGTCAATCTGTCAGGAGGCGGGGTACAGGTAGACCCGCAGTACGGAATGACAACAGTGGATCTGAACAATCTTGGGTACACAGACGAACCATTCGTCCTAGCCAATGATGTGGCGCAGGTTTTCTATGTGAAGGACATGTCTACCAAACCGAGAAAAAGAAAAGATAAGGAAGCGAATACATCATACGATGAGCCAAAGCGCCACATAGTTCTTTCAGGGAAAAGAGATATCGTGGGAGTGGAGGGCAAGACAGGCAAGTCTGAAGATTATGAAAAGTTTCATGAAATTCCTCCCTTCAAAGTCAAGGCTGACCCAAGCACCCTGTTAAACGATGAATATTATCCATGGTTATGGCGCAATAAGCAAGGGACACACGTGAAGAAAAAGTGAAGACTTTCTCTCCAGAACTATTTTGATGATGGCTTTGATCTATAATATCACTGCAGTTACATGTCAAGAAATGAAATGCCTTTTGTAATAGATGAGTTTTCGTCCGAAACCCTAATACCATAATCTGAGAAAGGTGTTTGAGGCATCTGAGAAAGCATATCCTTAACTTAGGGATTACCATAATCTGTTATGGATGAGATGCATGTTCAACCCTGACATCAAGTGTGACTACATAAATAACAATCTTGCCGAGTGCTTTAATGCTTGGGTGCGAGATATCAAGGACTTGCCGATTGTTCAGCTAGCTGATAAGATTAGAGAGATGATTATGGACCTATTTAGAAAGAGGAGAATGATTGGAGAGAAATTGCTAGGGAAAATACTGCCAGTTGTCATACACCAATTAAATGCAAAGACTCGAGGACTAGGACATCTCAAGGCTAAAGCATCAGCTGATTGGAGTGGAGAAGTGAGAAATGTTAACAAAGGGGATGAAAGACATGTGGTCAAAACACTCACACATGAGTGTACATGTCTGCAATGGCAGCACACGGGCAAGCCTTGTGACCATGCACTAGCCTTCATAAATGTTTTGCAAGCTCGCAACTTTGTTAACATGGAGGATTATGTGCATGAGTACTACTCAGTTAGCAGATTCAGGGCAGCATATGAAGGTGTAATTGAGCCCCTTACGGACAAGAATCAGTGGCCACATGTGGATACAGGCTTTGTGTTGCGTCCACCAATTCCAAAAGGCAAGAAAAAAGGTGCTGGAAGAACAAGAAAACAGAGGATGAAGAGTTGGTGGGAAGGTGGATCAAGGAAGGGATCATTGAACAAATGCAAAAAATGCGGGGAGGTAGGACATAGAGAAGCTGGCTGTCCTCAAAATGGAACAAAGAAAAGGTACAAACTAATACTTGTTGTTGTTTTCTACCTATTATAACACCATGGTTCTTTTACATGAAAATAGCTCTAATTGCTTCTTTTTGTAGGAAAAGTAGGGGGGAAAAGAATCCATCTCCATGGTTTGATGTTTTAGTTAGCAATGCAATTCCATCTACACCAACCAAGAGCAAGAATGCTGCCACTTGTAGCAGTCCTGGAGCTGTCACAAGAAGCCAAGCTGCATCTCAAGCTAGTCCTGGACCTGTCACAAGGAGCCAAGCTGCATCTAAAGCTGCTACTCCACCACCGAAGTCTCCAGCAAAAGGAAAGAAGAAGAAAATGACTCCAAAGAGGAAGAAATTAAGCAATCTGTGATGAACTCGTGTTATTGCTATGTGTGTGAGGTGCAAACTCTCTTTTTGGTGCTGTGTACGTGAGGCAGAGACTCACTATTATTCTGCTATGTGTGTGAGGCAGAGACTCACTTTAATTCTGCTGTCTAAGTGAGGTAGAGACTCACTTTTATCTGCTGTCATGCAGTCCTGTAGAACCTTGCTGAACTTATTCTATATGCTATCATTGAATCGTTGTGAGACTATTATTTGCATTCTGTTTGTGTGAAAGGCTATGTGTTACAGCAGAATTATACTCTTTTTTTGTGTGAAACATAGCACAGTTGAAGCAATCCTGTCATTCTTCATTTTGAGAATTTTTTTTGTGGCTGGGACATCCGGACGAGGTACAGAGATGCCTTTTAAACCGAAGGGTACTTCTGTCCATTCTTATTTCTATTTGATGATTATATACTAACAATTTTGTTAAACAGGCAAAAGGGGGGTATCAGCAACTACTGGACAGAACTGGGGGGGCTCAGAGCGAGGCGAACGAACAGAGGGGGAAAAAGTTGAAGTGGAGCAAGCAGGGGGGGTTATAATCGATTCTCCCGGGCATGACTGCCCTCTCGAGGTGGGAGCTGAGGACGCCGGTGCTGTATTTGAGCGGCCGGAGCAAGTTGTCGATGGAGCCGAACAGCGTCAGGCAGTACTCTAGCTTGGAGACGACGGATCTATGGCGGAATTTGTCCGGGGCGAGCGAGACGATGTGCGCGATATCAGAAGGGGATAGACCGAGGCCGGTGAGCCCGACGGCGACAGGGGCCAGAGTTCTCTCCACGCCGGCGCAGAGGAACTGCGGATCCTTGGCGACGACGGCCGCGACATCGGCGCCGGAGAGGCCGAGGCCGGCGAGGAATGCGAGGACGGCGTCGGGATTAGAGGGGAAATTGAGGTGGGAGAGCTTGGTAAAGGCCTTGAGTGCCTGGGCACGGGTGAGGCCGCAGGTGCCGACGAGGTAGTCCTCGACGGCGAATCTAGGGTTCGGGGAAATGGCGGCCGCGGCCGCGGAGAGGAGGCGGTGGAGAGAGAGGAGAGGGGATGTCGAAGGAGCTGGTGCGGCGGAGAGGAGATGGGAGAGGGCGCACTGCCGGAGGTGGAGCATGACGCCGCGACGGCGGGGCAGCGGCGGCGACGTTGAGTGCGGCGTGTGTGTCTCCGGTCGTGTGATGAAGTCCTTTTCTTTTAGTGGAGTCGTGTGATGAACTTGGCTGAGCCAAGTTACCGTCCAATCCCTGCCATCCAAATGACATCCGACGGCTCATTTCCATCTGCACGATACCCAGAGCAAGCAGCGTCCATCAAAACCCAAATAACTTCGAAGATTATTTTGACAATATACTGATACACGATGCGTCTACCAAACTACAAAAGTCCAATTCGTAATTTTGTTCAGCATTTGTTATTCGTGACATTTTTTGGGAGGCTCAAAACCGACAAGTAGGGTGGAAGTTCTGCGGTGGTATTATAAGGAGGCAGTTGTCGGGTTAAGGGCATCTCTAACGCCGATCCCTCAAACCGCCCGCATACGTCCGGATCGCGCGGTTCGGGCCTGTTTTGCCATCCAACGCGGTCGTCGCCGGTGGACACCTTCTTCGACCTCGTGACCTCCTCCGACCGGCGCCGCTGCGGCGGCGACAAGCTCGGCACCGCAAGCCCACCCACGTCGGCGAAGCAGCAGCAGCGCAAGGCCGATGTCGTGGTCGACATGCTCACCGCCAAGAAGCCGCTCCCACTGGGTTGCGCCAATGCGAGAGAGCGCGTGACAAAGAGCTAGGAGCTAAGGAGTAAGGATCGACTGATGGCAATGGAGCCGCTCCCGCTAGGCTTTGGCGACGCCATGGACACCACCCTCTTCTCCATCCTCTGGTCCTTCCAGGAGTTCCAGCCCCAAGAGGTGAATTGCCGCCACAACACTTCAACAAGCTCATCACCGCCGCCGACCCCTGACGCCAGGCCACCGCTCCTCGGCTTGGCCAACCGCCTCTTCAACAGCTTCGAGAGGCTGCAGGCCGCCGTCACCACCATGGATGACGCCAACATAGGATCCTGCTACGCCGATACAAAGCCCATCCTGCAGGAAGTCATGACAAGAATGGCCTCCCTCGCCCATGCGCGCTTCTCGCCCAAAACGTTCAGCGCCGCTTCAGAGCGTCAGTGTCGCATTCATGCCTGGCCAGAAACGGACGCGACCTCTCACTGATGTCGTCATTGAAGCAACGTGTCGCCCGAGAGAGCGTCGCCCGCGCCGCTTCCCGGTGCAGCCGACTGCTCCGTGTTCAAACGACACATCTTTGATCCATCTCCCTGCATTAATGATATGCCGTTGCCGAGGAACCTACTCCGGCGCCACCCGTCCGTTCATCTGTCGCCCACCATTAACCAGACTGTCGCGACCCATTGGCATCTGCATGCTATATAAAGTCCAACCCCGGCCATAGCTGCAATCATCCTCCTCTGGTTCCTTTCTCCTCACGCTCCAAAGCCCTTTGGGTAGCCTCTCGTCTGAGCAGAAGAGAGAGATGGCGGCAATTTTTGCCGGCTGGCAGACCGGCAGGCAGACGAAGGCCGACGACGCCCCAATGGAGGATGCGGCCGGGGACGAACCAGCGCCACCCTCCTCGCCGGTGCATGACGGCATCACCATCGGCGAGACTCATTCCCACTACACGGAAATGCTACGGGAGGAGTGGGAGGCCAAGTTTTGGTAGGCGCAGGCCGACCAAGCCTACAACCTCCATCTCCTCGACGAGCACCAGCGCGCGGAGGTGCTGCTCATCGTCGGCACCTCCATCATGCCGGATGTGGACGTGCCCAAGAAGGAGGCTTTGCTCGAGTCCTACCAGTCAGCCCGCAAGATCCGCCTCGACCGTTGGCGGTACCGCCAACACCAGGCGGAGTCACAAGCCGTGTACAGGAAGATGGACGAGGCGGCAGATGAGGTGTTCGACAAGAGCGACGACGAGGAGGACATCGCCAGCTCCGCCTCTACCAGACCGCGCCCCGCCGCCACGACCACAAAGTCGGCATGTCCGTGGGCGCCGCGGACAGCAAGAAAGAGTACTGCATGGTAGGTCGCTGCCGCTCGGGTCCCGCCGCCACCACAGAATCTGCCTGAATCCAGTTGCTTACGGCCACCGCAGTCACTACCTCCCCGCCCCGCCGCCAGATCGACTGCCCCCTCTTTTCCTACGGTCGCCACTACCGCCTCAACCCCATGCAGCCGCGCGCAGCCGCCTACCCTCCCGTGCTTCCACAGCTAACAAATGCAGCCGAATCCACCACTGGCGCACTTTCGTCGTCGGATCCCCGGTCGGCACCCCCGTCGCCGTGCCCCGAACGAAAGAGACAGACGACATCTGTTGCGTTCGGCCGCGGGCAATCCAGCCGCTACATCGTTGGGCTAACATGCGACGAGCAGTAACATTGGTTTGAATCTTGGAGGTGGAGGTGTTCACCGGCCCCGAAGTGGAGATTGTGTCCCATGCTGAGAAAAGGGAAACTTGTGTCATCCTAGAGCAACACGACATACGTGAGAGGCTGAGAGCGATGAGACAGCTATGGGGAGGTTCGCCGTAGAAAATCCGGACCTCAACAAGCGGAGTTAAAGTCCTGGGTGCAACGCAACAAGGTAGTGAAGAAAGCGGTGAAGGAGGACGAGGTTGGCCCCTCGTCAAGGGTGATCAAGGTCGAGTCGGGTGACGAGGTTCAGCCCAACAAGGATGACGACATTGACTATGACAATCTTAGTGAAGATGAGTAGTTGTGTAGTTTAAGTTTAAGTTTGTAGCCAAACTATGTTAAGTTTGCATGTTTAAAACTTTGAATGTTTGGATCGAATTTGCAACATCAAGTTAGTTTGGTTGTTTCGTGTGCCCCATTTCAGGGCAGTTGTTGCAGTAGTGGTGCCCTTTTTTAGGGCTGCTGTGGAGAAGAAGAAAAAATTGTTGCCTTGAACAGTTTTTCCAGTACCCTATCTTAGGGCAGCTGTTGCATATGCTCTTAGCAACCACTGTACATGTCCTCCTCGCAGTCAGTACTGTTCCAGATTGTGGCGCGGCCAGCATTCCGGATATGAAAACAAAATTGTAGAAGTAAAACGGAGAAAACCATAAAAGAAAATGAATAGAGGTTATCACAATACCACATGGAATTAACCTGTGAATGGAACCACAAGTCCAATTTTGCAACTCCAGGCCCAATACTGACATGTAAACAGGACATGATTGATTATATTTTCTAAAAATTAAGCAAAATAATATCATTCATTTTTTCACGACAAAAAAATAATATCTTTCAAGTTGAATATTTTATTTATACTACTACAAAACAGGCATTGGGTAGGACAACAATGACAAAAAGAAAATAAATGGAGGTCCTCAATGGACCATCGACCACCCATACAAGGACTACTACATAACAACTGCACATTGCAGATTTCATCAAGAGATCACAATTCGCTCCCGGTTGCCGCTAGCTCGGCAGACAAGACGAACAGTATACATTTGTGAAACTCCAGATCAAATACTGTGAGTGTGAGGCAGATCCAAAATACAATAAGACGCTTGACAGAGTCAGGACTTTTTTTTTTTTGAGGAATCAGAGTCAGGATTATAAGCTCAGGAAAATCATCTTTATCAACAAAATCTGATCTGGTACATAGGAGGAAACCACAAGCTATCAACAAAGCGCACATCATACCATGAGAAGGTCGTACTGTAACAGAGTTGGCGTCGGTCAATAACTCAGCTGAAGCCCTGACATTCACTGAATTGGCGTCGGTCAACTATCAACAGGCCCTGCTAACATCACAATCAAACAAAGAAACTGTCACCAACCACCAACCTACCCATCACCATGCAGCATAGTTTGGACGAAGGCTATGGGGAAATCAATTTGACAATGGACATTCATACAATTTGCTCCAAGGTTCATGGATATAACTTCCAGGTAGATACTTTGGTTACCTGTAAAACAGACTCAAGTACTATCGGGGCCTCCAATACAGTTTTTGGTTGAAAAAACAATTCAACCAAAGGCATTAGCTAAGAAACGTACAAACGCACAGAGATATCACTAGCTCTGAACGAAAACTACTTATGGAAGTATACATTTATCATGCAGTGATCCTGAAGATAATGCACAATGGATACCAGAACGAAATACATACTTATAGAGCCTGTCTGAATATTTTGTGCGGATGGCCAACAAAAACTATTCATAACAGAAACAATTCATAAGGCCATGCTTGACATAACATGGCAGAGATAGCATGAAAATAAAACTACTCCCAGCCAACAAAAACTATGCATGGGTCCGGAAAATTTGGGTATCTAGCTTAGAAGCATAATCAGATATATTAGATTACATAATTAAATTGTTCGCAACAACGAGTTAACAAATTTAAGAATATCATTGTCTAACTATTACTCCCTCCGTCCCATTGTTGTCTAACTATTATTCAGCTTTGGCATCAGATGCTCCTAGAAAAAAGCATCATCAGCCAGTAAGCCATCCAAGAATATAAGAGAAAAATAAAGGACAAAACTGATACAAAGTACTAGAAAACAATGACCTGCTTTCACAACAGTTAATATTTTATAAACAAAGCTACTGCATGAAGAATGAAGACATTCAGCTAAGTTGAAGAACTAGAGGAAGCAACCAACAGACTATCAAAACTGCACCCTCAGCGGTGATCAACATGTTGTGGCCATCGACAACTCCAGAATTATTCCCGCAAAAAAAGTTAAACAAATTTTGGGACTTAATATCATCTTCATGGCCATATTGAGAACCCTTTTTCATGGAAAGATAAATTGATTCAGGATTGCACTGAAAGCTGCAATTGCCACTGAGAATATAAAGATATACAGTGTGCAGACATACTCTTCATTAATACTTGAAAGCATTTGCAGAATGCCCTGATGTCACACTCTCTTAGTTATCAACATATTGGGGTTCAGAAATCAAGTTATCAGTTATGACAAGCATTGGCCACAACAAAACCAAAATTCAGTCATGAAAAGAGCACCTAATCATGAATTACCAGCTTAATACGATGAGTGGAAATTCTGTTGTTGCACCCGCAGCTACCAATTTTCATAGCCTGTTCTTGGTTCATGTAAATCTGAATCTACCAGGCACCTCCCCTATGCAAGCGGCTGCATAGTCTTCAGCAATGTGTGGTGCAGCTTGCTCATGAGGGCATATGAACTTCTGCACAAATACCTTCTCGCTGGCCACCACCATATTATAGTAGTCTCTGTCATGATTTAGCAACCCATTTTCCTTAAGAAACCTCATAACATAGTACCGGGGCTTGAGCCGGCCCTCCAGGCTAAGACTGAGCATTACGGGCCGGTGAGCAATGCGCGCTGGTTCCAACCCCACCTTAGAGATGAGGAACTCGGACTTGAGCTGCAGCATGTCCTTTGACCGCCTCAGCACAGCTGGGAACTTGGGCACAGCAATGCGAACCTCGGCATCTGACCACCTTAATATCTTCTTCAACTGTTCTACTTTGGCGGCAATCTCCTCCTCGCTGAGATATGCGACAGCATGCAGCGCCTGCCTAAACATCCGAGAGCCACGGAGCACACCTATACGTTCGGCGGACGCGACCATCTCCAGGACGCGCTCTGGGCTGGCGGTGATGATCGTCGGTATTTGGATGAACAGCTTGGCAATATCACAAGCACCTAGCCCGCACTCTGCTAGGAGCTTCACATTGGGCTTGACATCCCTGTCGAGGTCGGAGGCGAGGAAGCCGGAGCCGTGTTTGAGCGGCCGGAGCAAGTTGTCGATGGAGCCCAAGAGCGGCAGGTAGTACTCCAGCTTGGAGACGACAGATCTCTGGCGGAATTTGTCGGGGGCAAGCGAGACGAGGCGCGCAGTCTCGGCATTTGACAGGCCGAGGCCGGTGAGCCCAGCGACCACGGGGGCCAGGGTTATCTCCACGCCGGCGCAGAGGAACCGCGGGTCCCTGGCGACGAGGGCCGCCACATCGGCGCCGGAGAGGCCGAGGCCGGCGAGGAAGGCGAGGACGGCGTCGGGGTTGGCGGGGGACTTGAGGTGGGAGAGCTTGGCGGAGGCCTTGAGTGCCTGGGCACGGGTGAGGCCGCAGGTGGAGACGAGGTAGTCGTCGACGGCGAAGCTAGGGTTCGGGGAAATGGCGGGCGCGGCCGCAGAGAGGAGGCGGTGGAGAGAGAGGAGTGTGGAGGTGGAAGGAGAGGGCGCGGCGGAGAGGAGATGAGAGAGGACGCGCTTCCGGAGGTGGAGCATGGCGCTGCAACGGCGGCGGCGGCGGCGGGCGGTGGGGAATTCGAGTGGCGATGGGTGCGGCGTGTCTGTCTCCGGTGGTGTGGTGGACGGACAGGGATTGTCAAATGAACTCAACTTGGCTGGTGTGCTGGTCTTAGTTACCATCCAATCCCTGCCATCCAAACAACATCCAACGGCCCATCTCCATCCACTCATTGCCCATGGCAAAGCAGCGTCCATCAGAACTAACTTCAAAAAAGAAACCCAAATAACTTCGGATATTATTTTGACAATATATTGATACATGATGCATCTACCAAACTACAAAAGGCCAATTCATAATTTGTTCAACATTTGTTCTTCATGACAAAAATAATACTCGCTCCGTCCGAAAATACTTGTCGGAGAAATGAATGCATCTAGATGTATTTTAGTTCTACATACATCAATTTTCATCTATTTCTATGACAAGTAATTCCGGACGGAGGGAGTAATTTAAATGGAGGTTTGGGCATGTCGATTGCTTGCCTTCAGACAGGGAAGCCAAATAAGGGGAAATCAAAGAAGGTCGACAAAGGCAAGAGTGGTGCCATATGCAAGGTGTAGGTGGCTGCTTGATGGATGATATCCTGTCTCTCGACTCGTCCTCTTGGACTGGGTTGTAGTTGTGGTTTGTGAGGAGCCCGATGTCTTGGGGTCGAGGTGTTCTCGTCGGGGGTCACTTGACGTGGTAGCCGTGTCGGGGTTGGTGTTGTTGTGCACTCGAAGAGTTTGGCGGGCCACCTGTGCGGTTGTGGGGTTTCATGCCATGTGAGTAGTTCGTCTGTGATCTATTTGTAATGGTTTTCGCCCAGGTTTTTTCATAATTAACAAATGTTGAAACATTATGAATTGGATTTTTGTAGTTTGGTAGATGGATCGCGTATCAATATATTGTCGTACGCCTGCATGCGTGGCTCAGAAACAGGCATTTTCGTTGCTTCGGAAAAGGCCATCGGGCACCCGGATGCACGGATCCATCCGGTGTAACCGGTGCTTCCGCTTGGGACACCGTGCACGGGATGGGTGCAAGCCGGCACCCCCGCCGCATGCTCCATGTTCTGCTCGGCCGCTGGCTCATTCTTAGGCTTCGATTGTTGCGCCTCCACCAACATTTGAGATCCATGAGGCACTGTCCAACATAAAGACTCTTCGTCGGGATTCATTGCCTTCCTTGTTGATTGCTTCGGCTACCATCCTGAAGGATGTGATGCACCAGTCTGCTCTTGCAGTGCACGTGGAGCTGCTGGGCTTTGATCTTCGTTGCATGACTTCCTCCCAAATGGGTCGCGCCGGAGAGATGGATACTGGTTATTAAGAAATAACCGGAACAACCGCTAGGCCACCTCCCGAGCACCGCTGCCAAAACCGAGGGAAAATCACCCCTCGGGCGGTAGTTGGACCGGTACTTGGTCCCGTAGTATCGCTCAATGAGGGAGCGGGAGAACTGCCAATGTACGCGGTACAACCGCCTGGCCAGGTAAACGGGTAAGACCAAAATAGCCATTACTTTTGCAAACGAACTCTGATTTCGACGAACTAAATCTTGATAGAAAGCTAACGACATGAGCTATCAGGGCGGATGCTAGAGTCATGCTTCTGCCGTATGGACGATCCATCATATGCCTATGGGTCCTCATCCCCACAGGCCCTTCACCGATTCTGTCTTCCACCTGGCCGCTCATCTCTAGGGGGAGAAGGCCAAGTTCACGCAGTTGCTGGTACCGGTTGGCCATGTCAAACTATCTCCAAGTGGATGCTTATGTGGGTCGCAAAGCCTTATCCCCCTAACTGGCGCGCCAGATACTGAAGCGTGTACTCAGGACACCAGGGATCAAGGATACCCCATATTTGTGAGTTCGGACCGGGGCTAAAACACTTTCTCAAATCACGAGCGAGAGAACATACAAAGACACAAGGATTTTATATAGGTTTAGGTCGCCATGTCGACGTAAAATCCTACTTCTTGTTGGTATTGATATGGAATGGAGGAGTACAAGTGCTTGTGGTGTTATAATATGGTGGTCGGGGTGCGATGAGTGATGGTCGGGGTCCTAGCTGGAGTGCCCGAGCACTCCTAACTCTACTCTCCTCTCCTTCCTCAGGGGAATGCTACTACTGTGTGTTATCCTTGGGATTGGCAGATGTATGCTGATGAGCTTGGCGCTGGTTGGGCTGTGTGTTTTTCCTTATCCTCTAGGCAACCTTGGTCCTCCCCTTATATAGGCCCGGGGGTACCACAGTGGTCATCTAACCATGTGTGAACGAGTATCCAGAGTTGTAGGCGTTGTGTGCAACTTGTCACCATCGTTACGTCGATGACCTGACACTGTTGAGTGTTAGGTGCTCGAATACTTATGCTTGATGCGATGCGTCACACCGTCCTCCTTTGGTTCAAAGTACGAGCCAAGGTCGGGTACATCAGTCTGACCGATGAGACACTACCCTAAATGGCTCAGGATGCTTGCCTTGGTCTTCGTCATGATGGCCTATCTTCATAGGCCTGTGGCGGGCTACGAGGGATAGCATGGGCAGACATTTAATGCCCGTCGGTGGAGTGTTTCGCAAGGTCCCCCAGCCATTGCGACACATGCCCTGGATGGTCGGGGCTCTAGCCCCCGATTCCGTCACTGCTGGTGTCATCAGCTACCCGACGATCCTTTCTGGCAACTATGGTCGTAAGACTCATGTACCTGTGTATGTCTTCGGGTGATCGGCATATGCATCACACTTACCTGACCTACTGCTCTTCGAGTTTGCACAACCCTTGAATTTCTTTTGGGCTCATGTTTTTTGGCATAAAGTCATCATCGTCGCCCTTCACTTGCTTAGAGCTAGCGTCATCTTCGCAAATGCAACATGGCACTTGGATATGTTTGTGACGCCCCCGGCCCGATCGTGCACTAATCATACACGCAAATGCACACGATCAAGCCTAAGGACTCACGGGAAGATATCACAACACAACTCTAAAACATAAATAAAGTCATACAAGCTTTATATTACAAGCCAAGGGCCTCGAGGGCTCGAATACATAAGCTTGCGTACAAGCGTCAGCGGAAGCATCAGATATCTGTGTACAGATATGAAACAGAAACAGAAAGGCCTTTAGAAAGATGGGGCAAAATAAAACACTACGATCGAAAGGCGTAGGCCTCCTGCCTGGGACCCTCCGATCCTACTCCTGGTCGTCAGTCAGCTCGTAGAAGTATCCATCCTCTGGGTAGTAGTAGTAGTCGATCGACGGGGCATCTGTCTCAGGGGCTCCGTCATCTTGGTCACGACAAACTGATATGGGGAGAAAAGGAAAACAAAGCAACCGTGAGTACTCAGCAAGCAAGGATCTACACTACATATGCAACATTTTCAAAGGGAGGCTGTATATGTGGACTGGGCTGCAGAAATGCCAGAATAGAGAGAAGGCCTAGTCCTATCGAAGACTAGCATCTTCAGCGGTCTTGCAGCAATAGAAGAGAGCAGAACGGTACAATATAATGTAGCAGTATCATTAAGTCTCATCCTCACCCAGAGATCCTTTCTCGACTCCCTGCGAGAAAGCAATCCCAGAGCCATACAGTCATCAACCTCGTCCGGAGATCCCTTCTCGACTCCCTACGAGAAGCAATCCCAGAGCCATAGTATCCAAGTATCCAGTTCTAAAATTGTATCAATCAGGATACAACTCCGAGTGTCCTTTACCGTAGGACCGGCTATCGATAGAAGTATTCTTCCCTGCAGGGGTGCACCAACTTACCCAACACGCTCGATTAACTCCGGCCGGACACACTTTCCTGGGTCATGCCCGGCCTCGGCCAAACGATACACCGCAGCCCTACCTAAAGCTCAGCAGAGAGGTCCCCGCCGGTCTACATCCTAAGCACTCAGGGGTCTTGGGCCATCGCCCTGTGCACTCCGGGTCGTTGTGTGCAGGGTGGATACCAGCACCGCCTCGGAGGGTCGGTACGATCCGACCGTGCCACAATGCTGAACTGGACGTCTGACAGAACTGTCGGCTGATGCTACGATGCAGAACGCCCATACTATGCCCACGTGATGGTTAGTGCTATCAGACCAGAGGCCTGCTCGGATCAAATATCCAAATCGTTAGGACTAGGGGCTTGCGGTAACGAGCAGAGACTCACGAAAGATGTGACCCCGTCGCCCCGTCTCGAGGACTTGCTGCAAGGGTTAAGAATGCCCGGCCGCGCCTCGTATTCATCACTCGGGCACCATCCAGGCACCCGTCTTCACAACACTCGCCTCTCAGGTGCACGCGGGTACCCCTCAGGGTCGACCCGCCTATCCAAATAACAGTGTAAAGTCCAAGTATACGTGTGTCCATAACATCAGGGGAATCCGAGGTATCACCCTCGTTGGATTCCTACTCGATGTATCCGTCAAGGTGAACTTGGAGGAATCACCCTCGCTGGGTTCACACTTGAGGTGTTGTACGACGGCGTCGTTATCGGAAGCGATGAAGGAGGAATCACCCTCGATGACCACGACCGAATAGCTACTCTACAGAGTTAACATCAAAAGTGCTACAAGAGGTTTCACCCTCGGCACTCGGTAGTAACGCTGCAGTGTCGTTACAACTAAGGGGGGTGATGTGCGGTGTCGGGGCCTGGTCTTCAATCCCGTTGATCGGGTCTTCTGACGATCCAGCGCGGCAGTCGGGATAAGTGGCGTCACTGATAGGTCTCTACCCAGCCTAGACTAAACAGTTTAGGATATGCAGGTAATTATCAACAGCAGGTTACAATGAACAGGCTATGCATCAGAATAGGTAAAGCAGTAGCAGCAACAATTCTAATGCAAGCATGAGAAATAGAATGGGCGATATCGGGATGATCAAGGGGGGGGGGGGGCTTGCCTGGTTGCTCGGCGGCAAGGGCAAGGTTGTCAATGGTGTCTTCGGTCTCCGGAGCTGCGTCGGTCTCAGGGAACTGCGTCGGGGTCTAACGAGAGAGAAGAGGGGGAGGAAACATTATAAATATAGAGCAAACACGAGCAACGCAAAGTACGGCATGACAATATGCAGTGCTGGGTGTGTCCTAACATATGGTTGCACGTCACCGAGGAAGGGGGAATCCATTCGGGAATGTTTTCCCGGTTCCGAACATTTGTCAGACAGATGACCGGAGGGGAACGGTTGCATGTTCGGGTAGTTAGGGACGTGTGACAGATGAACGGATCGCGTATTTGGATTCGTCTCGTCGTTCTGAGCAATTTTCATGTAGAAAGTATTTTCATCGGAGTTACGGTTTATTTAATATGATTTTCTAAAGTTTTTATTAACTTTCTGAATTTATTTAATTTATTAAATTAACATTATCCAGAACAGTGTTTGCTGACGTCAGCATGACGTCAGGACCAGTGGGTCCCACCTGTCATTGGCTGTTTAGTTAATTAGGGATTAACTAATTAATTAATTATTAATTAAACTAATTAATTAAATTAGATTAATCTAAACAGGGTTAATTAACCTAATTAATTAATTAATTTTAATTATTAATCTTAATTATTTTATTTTCCCTTTTTTTTTAAACGTTCTTAGGGTGTGGGCCCGTGCTGTCATTGGGCCAGGGGGAACAAGGCCCACTGGCCAGCGGCACAGGGGCGGCGGGGCCCCACCCGTCAGTGGCACGAGGCCACGGACGTGGGCGTCGGGCGCGGGCGCGGCGCGTGCGCAAGCGGCGGCAGGGGCGCGAACTAGCAGCAGCAGCAGCCGCAGCGGGCGCGGCGGCAGCGGCCGAGGCCAACCGCGAGCGGGGTGCGAGCGGGGCACGCATCGGGGCGGAGCAGCGCACGAGCGGCGCGGGGACGAGACGGCGCGGTGCGGCGTGCGGCCGCACGGCGTCGAGCAGCAGCAGGGCAAGTGCCGCGGCGACGTGGATGGGGGCGCGCGCGCAGGCGCGGTCGGATCCGGTGATGGGGGAGAGAGGGGGCGGACGAGGCTCACTTTGGAGCGTAGGGGGGCGGCAGTGGGCTCGGGGAGGCGGACGAGGTGGCGATGTCGAGGCCGCTGGCGTCGGGGACGAGCGGCGATGGGATCGAGGCAGCGAGGTCGGGGTTGGGTCGGCGACGGAGGGGAGGCGACTGCAGGTGGGGCTGGGGGAGGGGCGCCGGCGTCGGGGGGGGGGGGGGGCGCGGCGACGGCGCCGGGCGCCGGGGGCGTGCTTCGGCGACGGCCCGATCCATCCATTTTGATCGGGTGAGGGAGAGAGAGAGAGGTAGCGTGGGGGGGGGGGGGGGGGAAGTGGTTGTCGGTTAGGTTACTGTGGGAGGGGGAGTGGGTTAGTAAGCAGGGGGTGGGCCGGCCTGGGGTTGGCCTAGTGGTCCAGCTGGGCCACGGCCCAGTTGGTCCGGGGGGGCTTTTTTTTTTTAATTTCTTCTGTCTTTTTCTTTATTGTTTTGTTAAATGTTTAGGCACCCAAATGACTTTTGTAAAAATGGTGACCTGGTCCACAAATCACAGGGCATTGTATACCACTGAATAAAATGGCTTGGTGCCCATATCTTTTTATTTGAATTTTATTTAATTGAAAATGGATTAAATAGTGTTGTTTTGCTACTGTTAGAGTCTCTTAATTAATTTATTATTTGTTGGTTACAATTTTAGAATGGTCTCTGGAATATTTTCCATTTAATGAACAATTTAGTTTTTATGTTGGACAACTTTTATTTTTCACTTTCATTTAAATTTGGATTTGAGTTAGGAGTTGAAATGCAATATGATGCTAATGATGATCATGCACTGTTAAACATGCTGACTTGGCATTATCAAAATGGAATTACTGTGGCTAACCACTGGGGGTGTTACAATGTTTTGAGCTCGTTTGCTCGGCATAAAGTCATCAACATTCTTGCTCACGTTCTTTGAGCTCGCGCCACCCCTCACTGATGCAAAACTTTGCCATGGTATTCTCCCCTTAGGTATAGGGCCCCAAATGACGTTCATCCACCCAAAGTTGAAGATCTCCTTGTTCAAAAATTCCGTGTCTTTAGGGTATCTCTGCAAATTATAAATAACAATAATACAAAATTATAACAAGAACATATGGTCTAACTGGGTGCATTATGAAATATCAATTACCTTAATGTGGTCCTCATATATATTGTTTCTGCCGAAAAGTTATTTTTCGATGGCCAGGAAGAAAAGGTAACCTAGTAATGCGCGCATGCATATATTTGAGTTCAACAATTCTGTCCCACCTTCCAGGTAACCACAAAAGTTCTTGTCGAGTTTCCTCTGGGTTCCTTTCCAGGAGCTTCTCCGGGAGACTAGTCTTGGAAAAACACTTACCCAACTGCGTCAGGTGGCTATCACTACTAACTAATCCTATATACATAAGAAGTTCATCCCCACTATCTTGTTTATCTTAACGAGCAGCCTATACACCTAATAAAAAATGTCCCACATATACCATCTTCCATTTAAATATACATGCAAGTTCCACATCATCAATCGCATGCAATCAATAAAGTTTTAACTTTCCACTTGCCACAACACACACATCCTTCACATCATCAAGCACCATGCAACCATTCAACTTTCCATTTCTCACTTTCCACCACATGCAAACCCTCCACATCATCAAGCACATGAAAATGCTCCACATTATTGATTTTTATTTTTGTTTCTCAATAATAAATAATTGAATTTGAATGCATGTATCTGCCCTTCATTTACCTCTAGGCTGAATGTGGTATGGTAATACTTTCATATATTCTAATTTTATTTAGCAACACGCGAGGTGTTATGCAGTTCTCCAAAACGCACACTTCCCCTGCTAGCACGCTCCATTCTTGCCGCACTTGGCAAAAGCAAATGAGACATCCTTGGAGCAAAACGACAGGAAGGGTCACCAGACATGAATGGAGAAATGGCTAAGGAAGGTTGCTCGATGGAGGATGAAGAGAGGTTCGATGGCTTATTTTATAGGCTCGGATAATGAGTGCAATGGCGGAAAAAATAAGCGGGAATGATGAAGAGAGATTCGATGTGCATGGGAATCAACATCGACTGGGAACCAATCCCTGTCGTTGGCTGGAGCACATTCGGCACAAAAGGCGATGCCAACCATGCCAACAACCGATAGGATTGCAGCGCGCCGTCTAGTCCTGAGCAGCAGCAACAGTATTGCTGCCATGGTGCATGGTGGCAGGATCCACATCATAGGGTGCCACCACAACTTGTGATGGTAGGGCCCATCTCTTCTGTTTTCTGTTCCCCATCAGACTTGGGAGTCGTTCTGCTCAACATGCTACCACAGGCTACAGCGAAAAGGCCTGCCACCTCCAGCTGTGGCGGCAGGTGCAATGTGTTGGCTGTCGGACCTAATGACTTGGTAGTGTTGTCAATTATGTTCAAGGGTGGTCTTAGCATGTGGTCCAATATGCCAAAAGTTCTTAATAAGACAAGTAGATGGGAATTTTATGCCTACAATATTAGCTATTTTTCATTGGCTAATGTCCCAAAAGTTAGAACGTACCCAACTAATGTTTGAATAAAATCGTACTAGTCTTTTTTTTAGCAAGGAGACAAACATATGGTCCTTTATTTGATCACCTATCTACCCATGATGACATATACATGTACCATACATTGCTTTCCATCCGAGTGCTAGTTAGCGCATGAACTGTGGAAGCATCACCATATAGTTGCCCCATGTGAAAAAGTAGATTCATGCACCTTCATTTGTTTTCCCTCTATAATGAAAGTATCAGCCGGTGGGCCTCATCAAGCAAATGAAAAAAAAAAATTAGGGTACACATGCATCTACTCTACTTTTTCTACCTTTTATCATAGGACCACTCTTTTCCTCCCAAGCACCTGTCTCCTGCTGAAAATCCCATAGTATCATCCGAACCAAATTTTTCTGACATCCGAGCCTACATGCATGGTCCGCGGGGCATCAGTTTGAGGCTATGCATTGGCCATGCCCTTAGTCCTTCTTTGGGAATAGTGCTAGTTACTTAATTTATTACAGTATGGACATGGAAAATAATGAGTTGAGATGGCTCACCAAATTTTAAAATGACCGCTAAAGGACTGCGCAAAAGCATCGCATATGAATGAGAAGGCCTCTATGTGGACAATCATTTATTTGTGAATATCTTCTAGAAAATAATATGTCCTAGAACGGTTTCAATGTAGATAAAGGTTCTCGGCCAACCACAATGTATAGGACATGCCAATCAATTTTTGGATCTTTGCGATTGATCACTAGTAGAAAAACGACCTAATGTTCATCTCATTAGTCCCGGTTCAATTACGGACCGGCACTAATGTGACCATTAGTGCCGGTTCCAACGGCTAGGGGGGCGGCACTCATTAGTCCCGGTTCATGTTGAACCTCTGGTACCGGTTTGTGACACGAACCGGGACTAAAGGTGTGGTGGCAGGCTGGTGTCAGGCTGGGGCCCCACGAGCACATTTAGTCCCGGTTCGTGTCACGAACCGGTACTAGATGTGTACCTTTAGTCCCGGTTTGTATAACCAACCGGGACTAAATGTGCCTCTATATAAACCCTTCGTCGAGCCCGAGCCCGAGCCCATTTCTCTCTCTTTTCCCCTTTCATTCGTTCCTCTCCTCTGTTCTTCCCCATTGCTCGAGCTTATCCTTCATTTTTGCCAAAATTTGTCAAGATTTGAAGGCCCCCCATCCATCCAAGTCTTCACAAAGGTTAGCAACTTTGTCCTTTCATCTCTCATTGCTAGATTAGCCCTTGCAATGCTCTATAAGTATAGTGATTTGTGGGTTTTAGTTTGGGAGTAATTATGTGTTAGTTTATTTGATTTATATGCAATTTGAGCTCAAATTAACTTCTTAGTTTGCATATGTAGGTGTGATTTACTTAGTGACTTACCGTCCCCGTCCTAACCACCGTCGATTGCCCGCACCGTCCCGTCGCCGGCACCACCTTGGTGAGCCTCTTGTTCTTATCCTTTAAAAAAAAATCATGTTTGTGTGATTTAGATAGTTACTTTGTATAATTTTCTTACCTGTACGTTATTTGTTATACATAGTGGCATGGTTTTAATATCCGTCCCCGTTGGCCCTCGTACGGTTTATGATTTGGATGTGGTATGTTCTCTTTTATAACTATTTGTTGCATTTCGTGTTTATGACAAATTATGCCCATCAAGTTGACACAGATATTTTTATCTAGGAGGTATGTGAACCGGAAATTCCAACCGACCCTCTTGTCGAGAGGTTAAATTTAGTTGAAAAAGAAAACGAGTATTTGAAAGAAAAATTGAAAAGAATTGAAGAAGAGAAGATGAAACTGGAGTTGTATGTTGCCGATGTCGTCGATGATCACAAGATCAAGATGGAGAAAATACGCTTGAAGATTAGAAAGATTAGAAAATATGCCATTGATAGTGAGGCTTGGTATCATTATGCTGTTGGATCAATTGTTACCTTAGTTGCGATCTTGATCGCATTTGTTGTTGCATTTAAATGCTTTAGCTAGAAAGTTTGTATGTTGTTTTATGAGAATAAGTGTGTATGAACTTGTATTAATTTGGTCTTTTCGGTGCTGTGTAATGAAGATGAGCCGACAATGGATGTACGATGACCGTTGCTCTCCCCAGTTCGTTAATGGCGTGCATACTTTTCTGCTTCCAGCTGAGGCAAACAAGCGGGCGGATGGTTTTATGTCTTGTCCATGTGCTGGCTGTAAGAATGATCAGAATTACTCTAAGTCAAGAACCATTCACGTCCACCTGTTTGAGTCCGGTTTCATGCCCCACTAGAATGTTTGGACCAAGAACGGAGAAAGTGGGGTTATGATGGAAGACAATGAAGAAGAAGAGGACGACGATAGCTATCCTGGCCATGGGTTCCTTGAATACAATGGTACAACAATGGGGTAAGAAGCTGAGCCGGCAATGCGGGAAGAAGCTGAAGAAGAGGCATCAGATGAGCCCGCTGATGATCTTGGTCGGGCCATTGCCGATGCAAAGAGAAACTGCGCAAGTGAAAAGGAGAGGCTGAAGTTGCAGTGCATGTTAGAGGATCACAAGAAATAGTTGTACCCAAATTGCGAAGCTGACAAGAAAAAGCTGGGCACCACACTGGAATTGCTGCAATGGAAGGCAGAGAATGGTGTATCTGACAAGGGATTTGGAAAGTTGCTGATAATGTTAAAGAAGATGCTTTCAAAGGACAACGAATTGCCCGACAGTACGTACGAAGCAAAGAAGGCTGTCTGCCCTCTAGGATTAGAGGTGCAGAAGATACATGCATGCCCTAATGACTGCATCCTCTACCGCAGTGAGTACGAGGATTTGAATGCATGCCCGGTGCGGTGCATTGCGCTATAAGATCAACCGCGATGACCCTGGTGATGTCGAGGGCAAGCGCCCCAGGAAGAAGATTCCTGCCAAGGTGATGTGGTATGCTCCTATAATACCACAGTTGAAACGTTTGTTCCAAAACAAAGAGCATGCCAAGTTGATGCGATGGCACAAAGAAGACCGTAAGAAAGACGGGAAGTTGAGAGTACCCGCTGACGGGTCTCAGTGGAGAAAAATCGAGAGGAAGTGGAGGGACATTGCAGATGACGCAAGGAACGTATGGTTTGGTCTAAGTGCAGATGGCATTAATCCTTTTGGGGAGCAGAGCAGCAATCATAGCACCTGGCCTGTGACTCTATGTATGTATAACCTTCCTCCTTGGTTGTGCATGAAGCAGAAGTACATTATGATGCCAGTGCTCATCCAAGGCCCTAAGCAACTCGGCAACGACATTGATGTGTACCTAAAGCCATTAGTTGAAAAACTGTTATAGCTGTGGAATGAAAAAGGTGTACGTGCGTGGGATGAGGACAATCAGGAAGAATTTGACCTACATGCGTTGCTGTTTGTGACCATCAATGATTGGCCTGCTCTCAGTAACCTTTCAGGACAGACAAACAAGGGATACCGCGCATGCACGCACTGTTTGGATGATACTGACAGTATATATTTAGATAATTGTAAGAAGAATGTGTACCTGGGACATCGTCGATGTCTTCCGAGCAGGCATCCCATAAGAAAGAAAGGCAAGCATTTCAAAGGTGAGGCAGATCACCGGACGAAGCCTCGCCATCATACTGGTGATGATGTACATGATATGGTCAAGGATTTAAAGGTAATCTTTGGAAAGGGTCCTGGCGGACAATCTGTTCCGAATGAGGCTGACGGACGCGCACCCATGTGGAAGAAGAAATCTATATTTTGGGACCTACCCTATTGGAAAAACCTAGTGGTCCGCTCTGCAATCGACGTGATGCATGTGATGAAGAATCTTTGCGTGACCCTGCTTGGCTTCTTGGGCGTGTATGGGAAGACAAAAGATACACTGAAGGCACGGGAGTACCAGCAACGTATGCACGGAAAGGACGGCATACATCAGGGTCGTGCCCGCTACGCTCTTACCAAAGAGAAGGAAATCTTCTTTGAATGCCTGCTCAGTATGAAGGTCCCATCTGGCTTCTCGTCGAATATAAAGGGAATAATAAATATGGCAGAGAAAAAGTTCCAGAACCTAAAGTCTCATGACTGCCACGTGATTATGACGCAACTGCTTCCGGTTGCATTGAGGGGGCTTCTATCGAAAAACGTTCGATTAGCCATTGTGAAGCTATGTGCATTCCTCAATGCAATCTCTCAGAAGGTAATCGATCCAGAAATCATACCAAGGTTAGAGAATGATTTGGTGCAATGTCTTGTCAGTTTCGAGTTGGTGTTCCCACCATCCTTCTTCAATATCATGACGCACGTCCTAGTTCACCTATGCGAAGAGATTGCCGTTATGGGTCCTGTATTTCTACACAATATGTTCCCCTTTGAGAGGTTCATGGGAGTCTTAAAGAAATATGTTCATAACCGTGCTAGGCCAGAAGGAAGCATCTCCAAGGGCCATGAAAATGAGGAGGTCATTGAGTTTTGCGTTGACTTTATTCCTGACCTTAAGCCGATTGGTGTTCCTGAATCGCGGCATAAGGGCAGACTGCGTGGAAATGGCACGCTAGGACCGAAAGCAATAATATGTATGGACGGGTATTCTCTCACTCAAGCACACTACACAGTTCTACAAAATTCCACCTTGGTGGCTCCGTATATCGAGAAACACAAGAATATTCTACGCTCCAAACACCCGAAGCAGTCTGACGACTGGATTACACGTGAACAAACGGGGACTTTCGCCGGTTGGTTGCAGACACGTGCCATGCATGACGACGCTGTTGAAGATGACCTGTACTTGCTGTCCCAGTTACCATCTTTGAATATAATGACTTTCAAAGGGTACGAGATAAATGGGAATACATTTTACACGATCGCCCAAGATAAAAAGAGCACCAACCAAAATAGTAGTGTCCACTTTGATGCAGCAAACAAGAGGGGAAAGGACACATATTATGGTTACATAGAGGAGATATGGGAACTTGACTATGGACGTGGTTTGAAGGTCCCTTTGTTTCGGTGCAAATGGGTCAATCTGACACGAGGCGGGGTAACGGAAGACCCGCAGTACGGAATGATAACAGTGGATCTCAACAATCTTGCGTACGCAGACGAACCATTCGTCCTAGCCAATGATGTGGCGCAGGTTTTCTATGTGAAGGACATGTCTACCAAGCCGAGAAAAAGAAAAGATAAGGAAGCGAATACATCATATGATGAGCCAAAGCGCCACATAGTTCTTTCAGGTAAAACAAACATCGTGGGAGTGGATGGCAAGACAGACATGTCAGAAGATTATGAAAAGTTTCATGAAATTGCTCCCTTCACAGTGAATATTGACTCGAGCATCCAGTTAAATGATGAAGATTGTCCATGGTTACGGCGCAAAGGGACACAAGCGAAGAAAAAGTTTTACACCCAAAGATCCCACTCTGGGATGTGACCTGCTTCACTGTAATAGTTAGGGTGCTTATGTGTTTTGCCATTTGAAACATGTACTTATGTGCTTCGGACATACGTCATCAATTTTCAACCCTTTCTGACTTCATTTGCTATTTTTCATGCATTTACTGATTTTTTTTGAGCTAAACGGCCCTGAAATTGAAAAGCACTACCAAATGAACTCTGAAAAGGTTGAAAGTTGGCATGGTATCATCATTTCACCCACATAGCATGTGCTAAAAAGTTGAGAGGGTCACGGCAGAAACTGGATGCACTTCGTATACAAAATGGATAATCTCTTTCGAAGTATCAGGGTTTCGGACGAAAACTCATCTGTTACAAAGGCATTTCATTTTTTTAAACTTATTTCAACTCTAGACTTTTTGTGCATTCAGTATGCACCATTCAAAGCCACGTCATCAATTTTCAACCCTTTCTGACTTCATTTGCTATTTTTCATGCATTTACTGTTTTTTTGAGCTAAACGACCCTGAAATTGAAAAGCACTACAAAATGAATTCTGAAAAGGTTGAAAGTTGGCATGGTATCATCATTTCACCCACATAGCATGTGCTAAAAAGTTGAGAGGGTTACGGCAGAAACTGGATGCACTTCTTGTACAAAATGGACAATCTCTTTCAAAGTATCAGGGTTTTGGACGAAAACTCATCTGCTACAAAGGCATTTCATATTTTTAAACTTATTTCAACTCCAGACTTTTTGTGCATTCAGTATGCACCATTCAAAGCCACGTCATGAATTTTCAACCCTTTCTGACTTCATTTGCTATTTTTCATGCATTTACTAATTTTTTTTGACCTAAACGACCCTGAAATTAAAAAGCACTACAAAATGAACTCTGAAAAGATTGAAAGTTGGCATGGTATCATCATTTCACCCACATAGCATGTGCTAAAAAGTTGAGAGGGTTACGGCAAAAACTGGATGCACTTCGTGTACAAAATGGACAATCTCTTTCGAAGTACTATATCAGGGTTTCGGACGAAAACTCATCTGTTACAAAGGTATTTCTTTTTTTAAAATAACCTAAGAATTACCAAATTGAATATAATGATAAAACACACTAATATTAAACAACGGAAAAAAGAATCACTGAAAATCTATTTTTAAAGTAAAGTTATTCACAAACTAGTGATTCACACAAAATTCAAATAATTCAAATTTAAACTATCCAAATTTTAAAACTACAAGCATTAAAAGAAAGTTTATAAGTTTTTTTACCTAAAGTAAACAGATTCACAAAGAAACTCTAAATAAAGCAAAAACCAACTCAGAAACAAAAGAAAATAAATAAAGCAGAAAACAAAAAAAATAAAAAAAGCCCGCCTACTGGGCCGCCACGGCTTGCATACGACGAGAAACCCAACCTCTAGTTGGGCTAGGATGCAGGCCCGTACGGCCCAGTAGGCCCCACAGGGCAGCACCGTTTCAATAGGCCCACAAAGGCCTGCTTAGAGAGGAGCTCGACACGGTAGCCGCGGCGGGGCTTATAAACCGGTGCGAGCTCCTCTCAACTAGCGAGGTGGGACTAAACATTGGACACGGGAAACACAGGCCTTTAGTTGCGGTTGGTGGCTCCAACCGCGACTAAAGGAGGGTCTTTAGTCCCGGTTGGAGCCACCAACCGCGACTAAAGGCTTGCGCTTCCTGCCGCTTCGGCTGGCCAAAATGACCTTTAGTCCCGGTTGGTGGATCCAACCGGGACTAAAGGTCCCCGCATATATATAGAGCACTTGAAATTTTTTTCATTTTCCCTCTGCTTTCTTCGTCTCTTCGACCCCGACGCAGAGGAGATCGCCGCTCCCAACGCCGTCGCCGCCCTCGACGCGCCGCCCACGCCGTCGCCGCCCCCGATGCGTCGCCCACGCGTCGCCGCCCCCATCGCGCCGCCCCCCCTCCTCGACCTCGTGCGCCGTCGCCGTCGCCGTCACAGTCGCCGTCGCCGACGACTCGCCTCGCCTCGCCGGCTGTCGCCCCGCTGTGAGCCCCTGCCGCCATGGCCGCCCCTCCCATCGAGCCCGCACACACACACACACATGCATGAACACACACACACACATATATATTCTTATTTTCTGTTTTTCTGTTTTTTATACTTTTAGTTATAGAAATGTTAGATTAATGTTAGATATATAAATGTTAGATGAATGTTTTTTTAGTTTTTTTATACTTTTAGTTATATAGAAATGTTAGATATATAAATGTTGGATGAATGTTTTTTGGTTTTTTATACTTTTAGTTATATAGAAATGCTAGATATATAAATGTTAGATGAATGTTTTTTAGTTTTTTATACTTTTAGTTATGTATTTTCAAAATCAAGTGAAAAAGAATTACAAAAATCACAATCAACCATTTAAAAAAAGTTAAATTTGTATAGATCAAATTTGCAAAAGTTAAATTTTCACTAGATGTTTGTGATATACTTTTTTTTCACTAGATGATTAGATGTATAGAAAAAAGTTAAGGAATTTTGACATTTTGATCCAATTTTCACTAGATGATTAGATGTATAGAAAAAAAAATCACAATCAACCATTTAAAAAATGTATAGCAATTAGTATTTGCAAAAGTTGCATATTTTAATGTTGTATTTGCAAAAGTTAGTTATGTATTTGCAATTAATTAGTATATGTATGTATAGTACACAATAGATTCTCTTATAGTCTTAATAAGGGATTTATCAAGAATGCCCCCATTATGGATGTGCATAAGTTGATCCAATTTTTTTCTGATCTCATCTACGTAAGGGGGATCTCGTTGAGCAAGAGATGATGGATGCAGGGGTCACTCCAGTTACAATGAACTGGCCCCCCAGGTCCAGGACTTGGTTCTATGCGCATGGGGGGGACTTTGGACCCAAAGACAGGCAAGGTTTTGGAGCGGGCAAGTCTTAAAGGAGCCGACCTCAGTTTACTTGTTGCAATAGAAGAGGCTCGAACGGGGGTGTTCAAGCCCAACAGAGAGAACGACGAGCTTACGCGTGCCCTGAAGAATCCTGAACACCCGGGAAGAACACGAGGCAAAGGCGTTGTTCCGTGATTTGAGGGGTTTGCGGACTGGAACGCCGACTACAGAAGCCGTGCGAGAAAGAAGCAGCAGGAGGAGCAAAAGAGGAAGCTGGAGGAGGAGGAGGAGAGGAAGCAGGAAGCAGACCGCCTTCTCATCGTAGAATCAAAGCACGCGGAGTTGGCACTCGCTTTCCAGCGGCAGCAGCAGCAGCAGATCGACTCACTTAGCCAGGAAAGGGGGTCTCAGCAGCGGCAACAGCTAGCGGATCCAGCATTGGATAGCACCGTCCCATCCATGCCGAGAAGCAGCGTGGGTTCCGCCCCTGGCGATGATGCACTGCTGGATAGATACCCTATGGATGATATCATAGATACGACAACTTGTGAGCTACACTTTAAAATGAAGAACATATCCATGAAGGTGGCGGACGGAGTTGCTTATACAAATCCCCCTGAAGCAACCTTCCATTGCAATCCGATTCCAGCTGGCTATGCTCGTGTCGGGGTTGATGAAGTGGTGGCACAATATTCGGGGCTAGAGCTTGACATTCCTGGAGGTGACGACGAGCGCACACTGGGAGAGGCCATACATCATATTATTCTATGAAGAAAGGATTGCATCGTCTTTCCAAGGCCACCGACACCGCGTCAGCCGGCTCCTCCTCCAAGTCCGCCGCCGCCTCAGCAGATGTAACACCCCGGTAGTTAGGCTACAGTAATCCCACGTTAATGATGCCACATCACCATAGTTACTGTTGTTAATCTCGCGTTAGTTTGAAACCGATTCAAATTCCAATTTAAAATAAAGTCAAATGATAAAAGTTTTCAAATATAAAAACTAAAATGTCCGGGTTGTGCCAAATAATGCATAGGTAATTATGGTGGAGAAACCATACTTTTATAAAATGTTTAAAAAACTCTAAAATGATTTAAACGGTAGCAAAACAATTATTTAAACGCTTTGAAAATATTAAAACAAAAGAAAACTATTTCATTTAAAATTCCCAATTTAATGTGGTTGTGGTATAATTAGAACTACCAATTTAGGATCTATTGCTATAATTAATAAAACTAAATAAACTTAGAGATAAGTGAAAACCGAAAAGAATATAAAAGAAAAAGAGAAAAGGCCTAAGTGCACTGTGCACTTAGGCCTGCTCGCTACAGGAGCCGGCCCAGCCCAACAAAACCCCATGTTCTCTCCTTCCTACTGCTCACAGGAGCGTGGTGGACGCCTGTGCGTCGTCCATGGCGCGGCTACCGCACGCGTCGCCCATCCCGCATGCCGCCAAGCTGGATAAGACCCCCCTTCAACCCGCGACGCGAACCCTAAGCCCCCACTACCCCCCTTCCCCCCCCCGCTCTCTCTCTCTCACGCGATTTGGACGGTGCCCGAGTGCAAACCTCGCCGCCTCTCCGTTGTCACCGCGTACTGGAGCCCCCCGAGCTTCGAGACTCTGTCCAGCAGCCCTCCATCGTCGTCCCCTTCGTCTCCGCTGCTGGATCGAGGGCGGGATGCTGCATCGACGACGCTAGCGTCGATCCCCCTCCGCAACGGCCGTCATCGTCCGCCAACGATTTTGCTCCGCTCCGGGCCATCCCGGCCACCCGAGCGTGTCCCCGACCTCCCGGGGTGAGCACCATCCGTTCCCCCCCTTCTCCCTGCTTCCGTCGCCATAGACCGCGCCCCCTGCCCTCGCTCGAGCCGCCCACTCCCGTGCCCTTCTCGCCTGCTGCTGACGCCCGCTCCGCCTTGCTGCTGCTCACGCTCCGCGCCGCCGCCGCTGCAGCTGCCCTCACCGACCGCGCCCCCTTGCTCCCTCCTGCCGTTCGTGTCCTGTGCCTCGCTCGCTCGCCCCCTGCTCTGCTGTCTGCTGTTGCTGCGGCTCGCCGAGCCCCGTGCCTGCAGTTCGCTCAGCCCGTGCGCGCTCCGCCTTTTGGGGAACGTAGTAGTAAATCAAAAAATTTCCTACGTATCACCAAGATCAATCTAGGAGAAGCTTGCAACGAGAGAGAGGGAGTGCATCTTCATACCCTTGAAGATCGCTAAGCAGAAGCGTTACAAGGAACGCGGATGATGGAGTCGTACTCGCGGCGATTCAAATTGCGGAAGATCCGATGTAGCGCCGAACGGACGGCGCCTCCGCGTTCAACACATGTACAACCCGGGGACGTCTCCTCCTTCTTGATCCAGCAAGGGAAGAGGAGAAGTTGTGGGAGGGCTCCGGCAGCACGACGGCGTGGTGGTGGAGCTTGTGGTTCTCCGACAGGGCTTCGCCAAGCACTACGGAGGAGGAGGAGGTGTTGGAGAGGAGGAGGGCTGTGCCAGGGAAGAGGTGCTGCTGCCCTCCCACCCCCCCTCTATTTATAGGGTGAAGGGGAGAGGGGGCCGGCCCCCTTAGATCCCATCTAAGGGGGGGGGGGGGGGGGGGCGGCGGCCAAGGGGGGGACTTGCCCCCCAAGTTTGGTGGGAGGCGCCCCCACCCCCTAGGGTTTTCAACCCTAGGCGCCTTGGGCCCCTTGGGGGGGGGCGCACCAGCCCACCAGGGGCTGGTTCCCTCCCTTGCTCAGCCCACTTGGGCCATTCGGGGCAGGTGGCCCCACCCGGTGGTCCCCCGGACACCTTCCGGTGGTCCCGGTACAATGCCGATAACCCCCGAAACCATTCCGGTGACTGAAACTGGACTTCCCATATATAATTCTTCACCTCCGGACCATTCCGGAACTCCTCGTGACGTCCGGGATCTCATCCGGGACTCCGAACAACCTTCGTTAACCACATACAATTTCCCATAACAACTCTAGCGTCACCGAACCTTAAGTGTGTAGACCCTACGGGTTCGGGAACCATGCAGACATGACCGAGACATCTCGCCGGCCAATAACCAACAGCGGGATCTGGATACCCATGTTGGCTCCCACATGTTCCACGATGATCTCATCGGATGAACCACGATGTCGAGGATTCAATCAATCCCGTATACAATTCCCTTTGTCCATCGGTATGTTACTTGCCCAAGATTCGATCGTCGGTATCCTTATACCTTGTTCAATCTCGTTACCGGCAAGTCTCTTTACTCGTTCCGTAGCGCATGATCCCGTGACTAACTCCTTAGTCACATTGAGCTCATTACGATGATGCATTACCGAGTGGGCCCAGAGATACCTCTCCGTCATACGGAGTGACAAATCCCAGTCTCGATTCGTGCCAACCCAACAGACACTTTTGGAGATACCTGTAGTGCACCTTTATAGTCACCCAGTTACGTTGTGACGTTTGATACACCCAAAGCATTCCTACGGTATCCGAGAGTTGCACAATCTCATGGTCCAAGGAAATGATACTTGACATTAGAAAAGCTCTAGCAAACGAACTACACGATCTTGTGCTATGCTTAGGATTGGGTCTTGTCCATCACATCATTCTCCTAATGATGTGATCCCATTATCAACGACATCCAATGTCCATGGTCAGGAAACCACAACCATCTATTGATCAACGAGCTAGTCAACTAGAGGCTCACTAGGGACATGCTGTGGTCTATGTATTCACACATGTATTACGGTTTCCGGTTAGTACAATTATAGCATGAACAATAGACAATTATCATGAACAAGGAAATATAATAATAACCATTTTATTATTGCCTCTAGGGCATATTTCCAACAGTCTCCCACTTGCACTAGAGTCAATAATCTAGTTCACATCACCATGTGATTTACATTGTTATGAATCTAACACCAAGTGAGTTCTGGGGTTCGATCATGCTTTGCATGTGAGAGAGGTCTTTAGTCAACGGGTCTGCGACATTCAGATCCGTGTGTACTTTGCAAATCTCTATGTCATACTGTAGCCACTGCTACCACACTCCACTTGGAGCTATTCCAAATGGCTGCTCCACTATACGTATCCGGATTGCTACTCAGAGTCATCCGGATTGGTGTTAAAGCTTGCATTGACGTAACTCTTTACGACAAACTCTTTATCACCTCCATAACCGAGAAATATTTCCTTAGTCCTCTAGTTACTAAGGATAATCTTGACCGCTGTCCAGTGATCCATTCCTGGATCACTCTCGTACCCCTTGACAGACTCATGGCAAGGCACACACATGTGCGGTACACAGCATGGCATATTATACAGAGCCTATGGATAAAGCATAGGGGACGACCTTCGTCCTATCTCTTTGATCCACCGCGGTCGAGCTTTGAGTCTCACTCAACTCCACACCTTACAAATCAGGTAAGAACTCCTTCTTTGACTGATCAATTTTGAACTCTTTCAAAATCTTTTCTAGGTATGTACTCATTGAAAGTCTCATCAAGCATCTTGATCTATCTCTATAGATCTTGATGCCCAACAATTAGGTAGCTTTATCCAGGTCTTCCTTTGAAAAACTCTTTTCAAACAACCGTTTATGCTTTCCAGAAATTCTACATCATTTCCGATCAACAATATGTCATCCACATATACTCATCAGAAATTCTATAGTGCTCCCACTCACTTTCTTGTAAATACGAGTTTCTCATAAACTTTGTACAAACTCAAAAACTTTGATCACCTCATCAAAGCGTATATTCCAACTCCGAGATGCTTGCTCCTGTCCATCGAAGGATTGCTGGAGCTTGCATACTTTTTAGCATCCTTAGGATCGACAAAACCTTCTGGTTGTATCACATACAACCTTTCCTCAAGGGAACGATGTTTTGAAATCCATCTGCCAGATTTCATATTCGAAAAATGCAGCAACTGCTAACATAATTCCAACAGACTTTAGCATCGCTACGGGTGAGAATGTCTCATCGTAGTCAACTCCTTGAACTTGTCAGAAACTTGTTTGCGGCAAGTCGAGCTTTATAAATGGTAACATTTACCATCAGTGTCTGTCTTCTTCTTAAAGGTCCATTTGTACTCAACGACCTGCCATTCAACGGGCAAGTCTACCAAAGTCCATACTTGGTTTTCATACATGGATCCTTTCTCGGATTTCATGGCCTCTAACCATTTGTTGGAATCCGGGCCCATCATCGCTTCTCCATAGTTTGTAGGTTCGTTGTTGTCCAACAACATGACCTCCAAGACAGGGTTGCCGTACCACTCAGGAGCAGTACGTGTCTTTGTCGACCTACAAAGTTCGATAGTAACTTGATCCGAAGCTTCATGATCATCACCATTAACTTCCTCTTCAACTGACGTAGGCTCCACAGAAACATCTTTCTGTGATGCGCTACTCTTTAGTTGAAACAAAGGTTCAACAACCTCATCAAGTTCTATCTTCCTCCCACTCAATTCTTTCGAGAGAAACCTTTTCTCGAGAAAGGACCCATTTTTAGCAACAAATACTTTGCCCTCGGATCTGAGATAGAAGGCATACCCAAATGTTTCCTTAGGGTATTCTATGAAGATGCATATTTCCGCTTTGGGTTCGAGCTTATCAGACATAAGCGTCGTATTCCCAAACTCTGAGAAATGACAGCTTAGGTTTCTGCCAAACCATACGGTGTCATCTCAACGGAATTAGATGGTGCCCTATTTAAAGTGAATGTAGTTGTCTCTAATGCTTAACCCCAAAACGATAGTGGCAAATCGATAAGAGACATCATAGTACACACCATATCCAATAGAGTACGACTACGACGTTCGGACACATCATCACACTATGGTGTTCCAGGTGGTGTGAGTTGTGAAACAACTTTCACATTGTCTTAAGTTGTATACAAAACTTGTAACTCAGATATCCACCTCCACGATCATATCGTAGACATTTTTATCTTCTTGTCATGATGATCTTAGACTTCACTCTGAATTTGTTTGAACTTTTCAAACGTTTTAGACTTGTGTTTCATTAAGTAAATATACTCATATCCACTCAAATCATCAGTGAAGGTAAGAAAATAACGATATCCACTGCATGCTACAACACTCATTGGACCGCATACATCAACATGTATTATCTCCAATAAGTTACTAGCCTGCTCCATCATACCGGAAACGGGGTCTCAGTCATCTTGCCTAAGAGGCATGGTACGCATGTCGCAACCGATTCGAAATCGAGTGAGTCCAAAGATCCATCAGCATGGAGTTTATTCATGCGCTTTACACCAATATGACCTTTAGCGGCAGTGCCACAAGTATGTGGTACTATCATTAGTAATTTTGCATCTTTTATGAACATGTGTATTACTACAATCGAGATTCAATAAACCATTCACATTGGGTGCATGACCATTGAAGGTATTATTCATGTAAACAGAATAACCATTATTCTCTAACTTAAATGAATAACCGTATTGCAATAAACATGATCTAATCACGTTCATGCTCAACACAAACACCAAATAACATTTATTTAGGTTCATCCCTAATCCCGAGAGAGTGTGCGATGGTGATCACATCAACCTTGGAAACACTTCCAACACACATCGTCACCTCACCCTTAGCTAGCCTCCGTTTATTCCATAGCTTTTATTTTGAGTTACTAACATTTAGCAACCGAACCGGTATCCAATACCCAGGTGCTACTAGGAGTACTAGCAAGGTACACATCAATAACACGTATATCAAATATACTTCTGTCGACGTTGCCAGCTTTCTTATCTACCAAGTATCTAGGGTTGTTCCACTTCAGCGACCGTTCTCCTCATAACAGAAGCACCTAGTCTCAGGTTTGGGTTTAACCTTGGGTTTCTTCACTGGAGCAGCAACTGACTTGCCATCCATGAAGTTTCCCTTCTTGCCCTTGCCCTTTGTGAAACTAGAGGTTTTACTAACCATCAACACTTGATGCTCCTTCTTGATTTCTACCTTCGCGGTGTTAAACATCACGAATAGCTCAGGAATCATCTTATCCATCCCTGGCATATTATAGTTCATCACGAAGCTCTAGTAGCTAGGTGGCAGTGACTTGGAGAACTATATTAATCACTATCTTATCTGGAAGATAAACTCCCACTCGATTCAAGTGATCGTAGTACCCAGACAATCTGAGCACATGCTCACTGATTGAGCTATTCTCCTTCATCTTGCAGGCAAAGAATCTTGTTGGAGGTCTCATACCTCTCAACGCGGGCATGAGCCTGAAATCCCAATTTCAGCTCTTAGAACATCTCATATGTTCCGTGACGTTCAAAACATTTTGGAGCCTCAATTCTAAGCCGTAATGCATGACGCACTGAACTATCAAGTAGTCATCAGAACGTGCCTGTCAGATGTTCAAAACATCTACAGACGACGCTTGAGGGGGTGGCGCATCGAGCGGTGCATTAAGGACATAAGCCTTCTATGCAGTAATGAGGACAATCCTCAGACCACGGACCCAGTCCGCATTATTGCTACCATCATCTTTCAACTTACTTTTCTCTAGGAACGTATCAATAAAACAGGGGAGCTATAGCGCGAGCTATCTACAACATAATTTGCAAAGACACTTTGACTATGTTCATGATAATGAAGTTCATCTGATGAACTCCCACTCAGATAGACATCCCTCTAGTCATCTAAGTGATACATGATCCGAATCGACTAGGCCGTGTCCGATCATCACGTGAGACGGACTAGTCATCAACGGTGAACATCTCCATGTTGATCGCATCTACTATACCACTCATGTTCGACCTTTCGGTCTCTCGTGTTCCGAGGCCATGTCTGTACATGCTAGGCTCGTCAAGTCAACCTAAGTGTTTCGCATGTATAAATCTGGCTTACACCCGTTGTATGCGAACGTTAGAATCTATCACACCCGATCATCACGTGGTGCTTCGAAACAACGAACCTTCGCAATGGTGCACAGTTAGGGGGAACACATTTCTTGAAATTTTAGTGAGGGATCATCTTATTTATGCTACCGTCGTTCTAAGCAAATAAGATGTAAACATGACAAACATCACATGCAAATCATAAAGTGACATGATATGGCCAATATCATCTTGCGCTTTTGATCTCCATCTTCGAGGCGCGGCATGGTCACCATCGTCACCGGCATGACACCATGATCTCCATCATCATGATCTCCATCATCGTATCCTCATGAAGTTGTCTCGCCAACTATTACTTCTACTACTATGGCTAATGGTTAGCAATAAAGTAAAGTAATTACATGGCCTTTACATTGACACACAAGTCATACAATAAATTGAAACAACTCCTATGGCTCCTGCCGGTTGTCATATTCATCGACATGCAAGTCGTGATTCCTATTACAAGAACATGATCAATCTCATACATCACATATATAATTCATCACATCCTTTTTGGCCATATCACATCACATAGCATACCCTGCAAAAACAAGTTAGACGTCCTCTAATTGTTGTTGCATGTTTTACGTGGCTGCTATGGGTTTCTAGCAAGAACGTTTCTTACCTATGCAAAAGCCACAACGGTGATATGCCAATTGCGATTTACCCTTCATAAGGACCCTCTTCATCGAATCCGATCCGACTAAAGTGGGAGAGCCAGACACCCGCTAGCCACCTTATGCATCAAGTGCATGTCAGTCGGTGGAACTTGTCTCACGTAAGCGTACGTGTAAGGTCGGTCCGGGCCGCTTCATCCCACAATGCCGCCGAATCAAGATAGGACTAGTAACGGTAAGCAAATTGTACAAATCATCGCCCACAACTACTTGTGTTCTACTCGTGCAAAGAATCTACGCATAGACCTAGCTCATGATGCCACTGTTGGGGAACGTAGTAGTAAATCAAAAAATTTCCTACGTATCACCAAGATCAATCTAGGAGAAGCTTGCAACAAGAGAGAGGGAGTGCATCTTCATACCCTTGAAGATCGCCAAGCGGAAGCATTACAAGGAACGCGGATGATGGAGTCGTACTCGCGGCGATTCAAATCGCGGAAGATCCGATCTAGCGCCGAACGGACGGCGCCTCCGCGTTCAACAGACGTACAGCCCGGGGAAGTCTCCTCCTTCTTGATCCAGCAAGGGAAGAGGAGAAGTTGAGGGAGGGCTCCGGCAGCACGACGGCGTGGTGGTGGAGCTTGTGGTTCTCCGACAGGGCTTCGCCAAGCACTACAGAGGAGGAGGAGGTGTTGGAGAGGGGGAGGGCTGCGCCAGGGAAGAGGTGCTGCTGCCCTCCCACCCCCCTCTATTTATAGGGTGAAGGGGAGAGGGGGCCGGCCCCATTAGATCCCATCTAGGGGGGGAGGGCGGCGCCCAAGGGGGGGACTTGCCCCCCAAGTTTGGTGGGAGGCGCCCCACCCCCTAGGGTTTTCAACCCTAGGCACCTTGGGCCCCTTGGGGGGGGGGGGCGCACCAGCCCACCAGGGGCTGGTTCCCTCCCTTGCTCAGCCCACTTGGCCCACCGGGGCAGGTGGCCCCACCCGGTGGTCCCCCGGACACCTTCCGGTGGTCCCGGTACAATACCAATAACCCCCGAAACCATTCCGGTGACTGAAACTGGACTTCCCATATATAATTCTTCACCTCCGGACCATTACGGAACTCCTCGTGACGTCCGGGATCTCATCCGGGACTCCGAACAACCTTCGGTAACCACATACAATTTCCCATAACAACTCTAGCGTCACCGAACCTTAAGTGTGTAGACCCTATGGGTTCGGGAACCATGCAGACATGACCGAGACATCTCTCCGGCCAGTAACCAACAGCGGGATCTGGATACCATGTTGGCTCCCACATGTTCCACGATGATCTCATCGGATGAACCACGATGTCGAGGATTCAATCAATCCCGTATACAATTCCCTTTGTCCATCAGTATGTTACTTGCCCAAGATTCGATCGTTGGTATCCTTATACCTTGTTCAATCTCGTTACCGACAAGTCTCTTTACTCGTTCCGTAATGCATGATCCCGTGACTAACTCCTTAGTCACATTGAGCTCATTACGATGATGCATTACCGAGTGGGCCCAGAGATACCTCTCCGTCATACGGAGTGACAAATCCCAGTCTCGATTCGTGCCAACCCAACAGACACTTTCGGAGATACCTGTAGTGCACCTTTATAGTCACCCAGTTACGTTGTGACGTTTGATACACCCAAAGCATTCCTACGGTATCCGGGAGTTGCACAATCTCATTAGCCAAGGAAATGATACTTGACATTAGAAAAGCTCTAGCAAACGAACTACACGATCTTGTGCTATGCTTAGGATTGGGTCTTGTCCATCACATCATTCTCCTAATGATGTGATCCCGTTATCAACGACATCCAATGTCCATGGTCAGGAAACCACAACCATCTATTGATCAACGAGCTAGTCAACTAGAGGCTCACTAGGGACATGCTGTGGTCTATGTATTCAGACATGTATTACGGTTTTCGGTTCATACAATTATAGCATGAACAATAGACAATTATCATGAACAAGGAAATATAATAATAACAATTTTATTATTGCCTCTAGGGCATATTTCCAACACCGCCCCTGCTGCTACTTCTGCTACTGCCGTGCCACCGCCCAGCTCGCCCTTGGCCACATCCCGCTGTGCGCGCCATCACCTGGCCGCGCTCTCGCGCGTCGGCGCCTGCCGAGCCGCCTCCGCCTTGTGCTCTTCTTCTGCTGTCGCTCGTGGCCGCCCCGGGAGCCGCCTATGCCCGGCTACCACCGCCTCCGTCCCGTGGCGCCTGGCCGCGCCCGCCAGGGCCGCCACCATCCGGGGCCGCCCCCTGCTCCCCGCCTCCTGCCGCTGCCGAGCAAGGCCCCGGCGCCTTGTGCCCGCGTGAGCCCAGCCGGCCCCCTCTATTGACTTGGAGGGGACAAGCCCAGTTAGTTTAGCGCTAACCTTCCCACCCCCCCCACTGTCACTGCCAAGCGGGCCCCGCCCCAGTTGATTTGTTAAACTAATTAGGTGCTAATTCTCCCTAAAACAGCCACTGACATCGGGTCCCACCGCACTTAATTAGTCCCTGGTTTATATTCAACTCTGTTTGGTATATCACCCGATGACATGTGGGGCCCCATGTACTGTTCATTTGGATAAGGCTCATACAGTCAGCCATTGACTTTGACTCTGGGCCCACTACCAGCCTCACGTGCAAAAGTATGGGTACACTTTCTGATACCCATAGCATTTAGATATTAAAATGGTTTTCGAATTAAAGTAAATCTGTAATTTCAGAAAATGTTTAAATCTTTGATAAATCATATAAAATAATCCGTAAGTCAGATGAAAATACTTTGTACATGAAAGTTGCTCAGAACGACGAGACGAATCCAAATACGCAGTTCGTTCGTTCGCTGCACGTCCTTAGCATAGCGAACATGCAACAATCCACCGCCGTTTCATTTGCCCAAAAATGTCAAACAACGGGAATACTTTCCCGGATGTTTTCCCCCTTCGCCTGTATCGCTTAGTACTGCGTTAGGTCACCCCTAGAACCGCATATTGCCATGTTATGCTTTGATTGCTCTGTTATTTATTATGTTCCTCCTCCGTTACTTCTTTCTGGTAGACCACGAGACCGTTGCCGATACCCCTGTGATCGACTACATCGACGACGACCCCTCCTCCTTGCCAGAGCAACCAGGCAAGCCCCCCCCTTTGATCATCCCGATATCGCCCATTCTAATTTCTCATGCTTGCATTAGAATTGCTGCTACTACTGCTTTACCTATTTTGATGCATAGCCTGTTTATTGTAACCTGTTGTTGATAATTACCTGCATAACCTAAACTGCTTAGTATAGGCTGGGTAGAGACCTATCAGTGACCCCACTAGTCCCGACCGCCCCGCTGGATTATCCGAAGACCCGATCAACGGGATTGAAGACCAGGCCCCGACACCGCACATCACCCCCCCTTAGTTGTAACGACACTGCAGCGTTAATATCGAGTGCCGAGGGTGAAACCTCTTGTAGCACTTCTGATGTTAACTCTGTAGAGTAGGTATTCGGTCGTGGTCATCGAGGGTGATTCCTCCTTCACCACTTCCGATAACGACGCCGTCATACAACACCTCAAGTGTGAACCCAGCGAGGGTGATTCCTCCGAGTTCACCTTGACGGATACATCAAGTAGGAATCCAACGAGGGTGATACCTCGGATTCACCTGATGTTATGGACACACGGATAATTGGACTTTACACTGTTACTTGGAAGGCGGGTTGACCCTGAGGGGTACTCGCGTGTGTTGTGAAGGTGGGTTGCCTGTATGGTGCCCGAGTGATGAATACGAGGCATGGCCGGGCATTCTTAGCCCTTGCCGTAAGTCCTCGAGACGGGGCGACGAGGTCACATCGATCGTGAGTCTCTGCTCGTTACCGCACCCCCAAGTTACTAACAGTTTGGATATGTGATCTGAGTGGGCCTCTGGCCCGATAGCACTAACCATCACGTGGGCATAGTATGGGCGTTCTGCATCATATGCATCAGCCGAAAGCTCTGTCAGACGTCCAGTTCAGCAGTGCGGCATGGAGTGATTGGCGCCATTCACGATAGAGGTGGTGCTTGGATCTGAGCCATGTGCGCAACGACCCGGAGGGCGAGGGGCGATGGCCCAAGACCCCCTTGCGCTTAGGATGTAGACCGGCGGGGACCTCTCTGCTGAGCTCTAGGTAGGGCTGCGGTGTGTCGTTTGGCCGAGGCCGGGCATGACCCGGAAAAGTGTGTCCGGTCGGAGTTAAGCGAGCATGGTGGGTAAGTTGGTGCACCCCTGCAGGGAAGAACTAATCTCTGCATAGCCGGATCCTCGGTAACGGACACTCGGAGTTGTATCCCGATTGATACAATTAAAATTGGATACTATGGCTATGGGATTGCTTCTCGCAGGGAGTCGAGAAGGGATCTCCGGACGAGGTTGATGACTGGATGGCTCTGGGATTGCTTTCTCGCAGGGAGTCGAGAAATGATCTCTGGGTGAGGATGAGACTTAATGATACTACTACTTATACAGTACTAATCTACACTCTTCTAATGCTGCAAGACCTCTGAAGATGCTAGTCTATGATAGGACTAGGCCTTCTCTCTATTCTGGCATTTCTGCAGCCCAGTCCACATATACAGCCTCCCTTTGAAAATGTTGCATATGTAGTGTAGATCCTTGCTTGCTGAGTACTTCTGAGTACTCACGGTTGCTTTGTTTTCCTTTTCTCCCCATATCAGTTTGTCGTGACCAGAGAACGGAGCCCCCTGAGACAGATGCCCCATCGATCGACTACTACTACTACCCAAAGGATGGATACTACTTCGAGCTTGCCATCGACCAGGAGTAGGTTCGGAGGGTCCCAGGCAGGAGGTCCTACGCCTTTCGATCATAGTGTTTTCTTTTGCCCCGCCATTCTAAAGGCCTTTCTGTGTTTTCTTTTATATCTGTACTCAGATATCTGATGCTTCCGCTGACGCTTGTATGCAAGCTTATGTATTCGAGCCCTCGAGGCCCCTGGCTTGTAATATAAAGCTTGTATGACTTTATTTATGTTTTAGAGTTGTGTTGTGATATCTTCCCGTGAGTCCTTAGGCTTGATCATGTGCATTTGCGTGTATGATTAGTGCACGATTGAGTCGGCGGCGTCACAAGTTGGTATCAGAGCCAACTGCCTGTAGGAATCCCCCCTTCCAATTCCTTGGTCGAAGTTGAGTCTAGTGGTCCAAAAACTAATTTACTAACTTGGCTGTGTGGCTTACGGGCCCACGTCGCCAATTGGGTGGTATTAGGATCTTTTACTCCTCGACCTTTACTCTGGGACTCTGATCTCTCTTCTATTCGGGTTAAATGATTTTGCTAACTCTGTCATTAGGATCTCGTAACCACTTCCTCCCGAAGAGCCCCTTCACTACAGATGATCATCTGCTTCATCAGAAGATTCTGAAGATACTCCTCGACGTTAACCGAGACCCTGTGCCACTGCTTTGCAGTTCCTGACCACCGACAAACCCCCGTGGATAACTAACCATCCTTATCATTTGTATCTTCATTCCCAGTTACTCCTCTATGTGCGAGATACCCCGTAATACTCCTCGTTAATCCAGGAATCCTTTGAGCCTACTGCCGTGTAGCTTCTTTCGCACTGCGAATAATTCCTCATACTTATCGGGGATTCGTTCATCCCCAGTTGTTCATATGTCTCACAAAATTCTTTGAAATGCAATTCGATCTCCCGAAGATCCTCTGCAGCCTAGTGCTCCCGAAAGTATTGTTTGCCTGCATTATGGATAAATCCATATGTATCGCAATATTCATTAGCATTCCTTGTCATTGTGATTCCGAGTCTATTGATCCAATATGAATAAGAATAATCCCTATCATCCGTCAATTCCTAGAATTCACCTTTCCGGCTCAGACATCATTCTGGATATGAGCTGGTTCTCGGTAAATCAATCCTTGATTGATTGGCCATCTAATTCTATTCAACATACTCATCTTTTTATCAGAGCCTCTGCCTCTGATTCCCCGATTTTGCAATCGTAAACCCTTCGCATTTAAGCATCGAATTATTCAGATGTTTCCATAAACCGATGCCCTTGCATTTCTTCTCCTTCTGGTTGAGTATCGCTACTCATGTCAGATCCTTTGTCGTCTACCTGATTTTTTGTTGGATTAATATCCAATGGTATCCTTCATATTCAAACATCTTATGAGCTCTTCCCTTGGTATTTAGTACCTCCGGTAAATGGTATCATTTGCTTTGACTTTGATACTCTGCTTTCGAACTCGCATCCCTTGCTTTGGTTGATGGTTGTAGGGATTCGTATAATGACCCAATGGGTTGTATCTATGCTTCTGCCATCAGCGAGAACCCAGAAAATTCTACGAGTCATACCCTTCTGGTGCTTCACCAGATAAATCTTCAGCAATACAATTTCTTCGAAAACGAGGAGTGAATGAAAGGTTATGCATTGAAGAAGTGGGAGTCGACCTTGAACTTTTGCGTTCATGCCCATGGACCCGATGTAGAACTTATCATGGAAGCTGCTCGTAAAAATAATTATTTCCTTGGAATAAGTTTATCTTGTATCTATGAATTGATCCTCTGTAATTGTGGTTCCAACCGTATTTTCTCCTTGATTCCATTTCCCGGACAAGTTAAAATACTTGTCTTCTGCATATCAATTCACTTGTCCAACCTCTATACTGAACTACCTCGAGTATTAACCCCCTAATATCTCGAGGATATCATCCTATGGTACCACGTTCTATGAATTTTCCGATGGAGTGATATTTTTCCCTGACATAGTCACTCCACGGGTTCTGGGTTGTCGTCAACCGAGACCACCGAACAATGAATCGATTCTGCTCGGTGAATCAATACCCCTAGTATTGTTGCTGGGAAGTTTACTACTCCATCATGCCATCCCTAGCCTGATCGGCTACATAATTATCGTGCTAATCCTAACCTTGCTACCGGGTCCTCCTTCCCGGTGCACATTTCAGATAATGGGCTAAGCCCGTGCCAAACTTTCATCATCATATCATTTTGCTTACACAATATGAACCTCACTCCTTCTGCCTTGATCATCCTACTGATCGCTTTCATCTTCTTTAAACCTCTCGACAAATGTGTCGTGATCATCATCAATATTGTAGGCCCTTCCAAGGTATAAGTCGAATTCATGATGAGAAATACCATCCTTGCCCCTCGTTGATTTGCGATATCATCGACCACATCCTTGCTTCCTGCCAACACAGACTTGGTCATGTTTTGGCTATACCTTGAGCCCCTTGCTTTTCTTGAAATTATTCCTTGATACTTCTTGTGACCTTCAGATTCAATCTTTGTTTGAAACACCATGTTAATGCTACCTCGAAGCATGACAGGGGTATTCCGAATATCAACAAGAACATTGGCAGCGCAATGCTAATTGTTTCTTGATCGATTATCCAAACACCGTTGTATGGGTAATACCATAATTCTTTCCTCGCCCCCGTTATCTAAGTGCTTTTGGACTTGCTGTCCTTTCATGTATATCATGCTCCGCTTTTCCTTGGAAAGGATATACCCCAATTCTTGTGTGTAAACACATTTCCTTTCCATTGTTCTGATTAGTATACTAATCACTTTTCCTTTCCATTGTTTTGTTTAACCTTTCTTGTAATCTGACTTAACTAAGCAGTGATAATTCCCTGCTTAGGTAAGCACCTAGTTGTACCACTCGATCAGTAAAACCCTGTTACTATTGTTGATGACATTCCGGTAACCACCGATGGACGAGAACTTTGCCTATTGGTCCGCCTTGTTCAACGAGCAGGAAAATGGTTCTCTTCGTCCCTCGCCCTTGGTACCGATGTTGTCACCGACATAGAAGACAGGCTATCCTCTGACATGCCTTGCTACCATGACCGTGCAATACGTCAACGTCCTTCCTACTTTTGAACCACATGGTGGGCCCATAACCCACAGGTCCCAGGATCGAAACCTGACTCTCCTGTACACCCTGTTGTCAAAGTTATTCCTCGCGCGTGGCCTCGTACGTAATTCACGAGCCACCTTCCGAGGGAACATCAATTCTGGTATCAGACGCAGTACTTATTCTCGTTGCTCTAGACCACTTTCACACTTTGTTTCAGACATCGGGCGATTGTCTATTTACTTAAAACTTCTTACTGTACCTTCTTGCTTGGCTCTTGATGTGTTTCATTTGACCGACTCAAGAGATACCCATGTGTTCATTCATGGGATAACCCTCGATGATTACCCCTTATAGCCTTCTATCGTTGCCGAGTTGCCCCTTTCCTATTCGTAAGTACGATGGAGTTCCCGAAGAAAGGATGCCGACTTCATCATGAGGACCTGAAACAAAGGAATGAAGACATCAACGTAGTGGGTCGACCTCTTCGAGACGAGCAACCAAGACCGAGAAGAATCGTTAGAATTTCGTAACCTAGTCTTTTCCCCTTGCTCCACCCCTTAAATCTCGGGACGAGATTTCTTGTAGTGGAGGAGATTTGTAACACCCCGGTAGTTAGGCTACAGTAATCCCACGTTAATGATGCCACATCACCACAGTTACTGTTGTTAATCTCGCGTTAGTTTGAAACCGATTCAAATTCCAATTTAAAATAAAGTCAAACGATAAAAGTTTTCAAATATAAAAACTAAAATGTCCGGGTTGTGCCAAATAATGCATAGGTAATTATGGTGGAGAAACCACACTTTTATAAAATGTTTAAAAAACTCTAAAATGATTTAAACGGTAGCAAAACAATTATTTAAACGCTTTGAAAATATTAAAACAAAAGAAAACTATTTTATTTAAAATTCCCAATTTAATGTGGTTGTGGTATAATTAGAACTACCAATTTAGGATCTATTGCTATAATTAATAAAACTAAATAAACTTAGAGATAAGTGAAAACCGAAAAGAATATAAAAGAAAAAGAGAAAAGGCCTAAGTGCACTGTGCACTTAGGCCTGCTCGCTACAGGAGCCGGCCCAGCCCAACAAAACCCCATGTTCTCTCCTTCCTACCGCACGCGTCGCCCATCCCGCATGCCGCCAAGCTGGATAAGACCCCCTCACCCCCGCACGTGAACCCTAGCCCCCACTCTCCCCCCTTCCCCCCCCCCCGCTCTCTCTCTCACGCGATTTGGACAGTGCCCGAGTGCAAACCTCGCCGCCTCTCCGTCGTCACCGCGTACTGGACCCCCCCGAGCTTCGAGACTCTGTCCAGCAGCCCTCCATCATCGTCTCCTTCATCTTCGCTGCTGGATCGAGGGCGGGATGCTGCATCGACGACACTAGCGTCGATCCCCCTCCGCAACGGCCGTCATCGTCCGCCAACAATTTTGCTCCGCTCCGGGCCGCCTCGGCCACCCGAGCGTGTCCCCGACCTCCCCGGGGTGAGCACCATACGTTTCCCCCTTCTCCCCTGCTTCCGTCGCCGTAGACCGCGCCCCCTGCCCGTGCTCGAGCCGCCCACTCCCGTGCCCTTCTCGCCTGCTGCTGACGCCCGCTCCGCCTTGCTGCTGCTCGCGCTCCGCGCCGCCGCCGCTGCAGCTGCCCTCGCCGACCGCGCCCCCTTGCCCCCTCCTGCCGTTCATGTCCCGTGCCTCGCTCGCTCGCCCCCTGCTCTATTGTCTGCTGTTGCTGCGGCTCGCCGAGCCCCGTGCCTGCAGTTCGCTCAGCCCGTGCGCGCTCCTCCCCTGCTGCTACTTCTGCTACTGCCGTGCCGCCGCCCAGCTCGCCCCTGGCCACATCCCGCTGTGCGCGCCATCGCCTGGCCGTGCCCTCGCGCGCCGGCGCCCGCCGGCGCCGGCCGAGCCGCCTCCGCCTTGCGCTCTTCTTCTGCTGTCGCTCGTGGCCGCCCCCTGAGCCGCCTACGCCCGGCTACCACCGCCTCCGTCCCATGGCGCCTGGCCGCGCCCGCCAGGGCCGCCACCGTCCGGGGCCGCCCCCTGCTCCCCGCCTCCTGCCGCTGCCGAGCGAGGCCGCCGGCGCCTTGTGCCCGCGTGAGCCCAGCCGGCCCCCTCTGTTGACTTGGAGGGGATAAGCCCAGTTAGTTTAGCGCTAACCTTCCCCCCCCCCCCACTGTCACTGCCAAGAGGGCCCCGCCCCAGTTGATTTGTTAAACTAATTAGGTGCTAATTCCCCCTAAAACAGCCACTGACATCGGGTCCCACAGCACTTAATTAGTCCTTGGTTTATATTCAACTCTGTTTGGTATATCACCCGATGACATGTGGGGCCCCATGTACTGTTCATTTGGATAAGGCTCATACAGTCAGCCGTTGACTTTGACTCTGGGCCCACTGCCAGCCTCATGTGCAAAAGTGTGGGTACACTTTCTGGTACCCATAGCATTTAGATATTAAAATGGTTTTTGAATTAAAGTAAATCTGTAATTTCAGAAAATATTTAAATCTTTGATAAATCATATAAAATAATCCGTAAGTCAGATGAAAATACTTTGTATATGAAAGTTGCTCAGAACGACGAGACGAATCCAAATACGCAGTTCGTTCGTCCGCTGCACGTCCTTAGCATAGCGAACATGCAACAATCCACCTCCGTTTTATCTGCCCGAAAACGTCAAACACCGGGAATACTTTCCCGGATGTTTTCCCCCTTCGCCTGTATCGCTTAGTACTGCGTTAGGTCACCCCTAGAACCGCGTATTGCCATGTTATGCTTTGATTGCTCTGTTATTTATTATGTTCCTCCTCCGTTACTTCTTTCTGGTAGACCCCGAGACCGTTGCCGATACCCCTGTGATCGACTACATCGACGATGACCCGTCCTCCTTGCCAGAGCAACCAGGCAAGCCCCCCCTTTGATCATCCCGATATCTCCCATTCTAATTTGAGAGAATTCCTTATTTAACACCGTGCCTAAATTCTATGCCCTATTTGACATCGACAAATAATTTCTTCCCTATCTAACAACGAGTCTAAATTTTATGCCTTTTATAACACTTTTGTCCATTTTGAGCCTAAATGACACATGGAAAGACCCTTTTGCCCTCAAGTGTTATTTCTGTGTGCGCGTGTGTGTGCTGTTGCGTGTGTGTGCGCGTACGTGTGTGCTACTACTGTGTGTGTGCGTGCGTGTGTGCTGCTGTTTGTGTGTTTGCTACTGCGTGTGTACGTGTATGTGTTTGCTACTGGGTGTGTACGTGCGTGTGTGTGTGTGTGTGCGCGCGCGCGGTTGCATGCAATATGTGCTGCTGTGTGTGTTGTGTGTGTGTATGTGTGCTGCGTGTGTGTGCTGCTGCTTGTGAGTGTGCTGCTGTGTGTGTGCGTGTGCATGTGTTGCTGCGTGCGTATGTGCTGCTACGTGTATGCTACTTCCCTCACACTGATGTTGCGTGTGTGCTACTGCTCTCGCACTGATGTTGCGTGTGTGCTACTGCCCCGCGCACACACATACCACATAAAGGGTAAAAGAGCCTTTTCCGGTGTTATTTAGGCTCAAAATGGACGAAAGTGTCATAAAAGGCATAAAATTTAGACTCGTTGCTAGATAAGGAAGAAAAAGTTTTTCAGTGTTAAATAAGGAAACGAAATTTAAGATAGTGTTAAATAAGGAATTGTTTCTTCTAATTTCTCATGCTTGCATTAGAATTGCTGCTACTACTGCTTTACCTATTCTGATGCATAGCCTGTTTATTGTAACTTGTTGTTGACAATTACCTGCATAACCTAAACTGCTTAGTATAGGCTGGGTAGAGACCTATCAGTGACCCCACTAGTCCCGACCGCCCCGCTGGATTATCCGAAGACCCGATCAACGGGATTGAAGACCAGGCCCCGACACCGCACATCACCCCCCCTTAGTTGTAACGACACTGCAGCGTTACTATCGAGTGCTGAGGGTGAAACCTCTTGTAGCACTTCTGATGTTAACTCTGTAGAGTAGCTATTCGGTCGTGGTCATCGAGGGTGATTCCTCCTTCACCGCTTCCGATAATGACGCCGTCGTACAACACCTCAAGTGTGAACCCAGCGAGGGTGATTCCTCCGAGTTCACCTTGACGGATACATCAAGTAGGAATCCAACGAGGGTGATACCTCGGATTCCCCTGATGTTATGGACACACGGATAATTGGACTTTACACTGTTACTTGGAAGGCGGGTCGACCCTGAGGGGTACTCGCGTGTGTTGTGAAGGCGGGTTACCTGTATGGTGCCCGAGTGATGAATACGAGGAGTGGCCGGGCATTCTTAGCCCTTGCCGCAAGTCCTCGAGACGGGGCGACAGGGTCACATCGATCGTGAGTCTTTGCTCGTTACCGCAACCCCAAGGTACTAACGGTTTGGATATGTGATCTGAGTGGGCCTCTGGCCCGATAGCACTAACCATCACGTGGGCATAGTATGGGCGTTCTGCATCGTATGCATCAGCCGAAAGCTCTGTCAGACGTCCAGTTCAGCAGTGCGGCATGGAGTGATTGGCGCCATTCACGATAGAGGTGGTGCTTGGATCTGAGCCATGTGCGCAATGACCCGGAGGGCAAGGGGCGATGGCCCAAGACCCCCTCGCGCTTAGGATGTAGACCGGCGGGGACCTCTCTGCTGAGCTCTAGGTAGGGCTGCGGTGTGTCGTTTGGCCGAGGCCGGGCATGACCCGGAAAAGTGTGTCCGGTCAGAGTTAAGCGAGCGTGGTGGGTAAGTTGGTGCACCCCTGCAGGGAAGAACTAATCTATGCATAGCCGGATCCTCGGTAACGGACACTCGGAGTTGTATCCCGATTGATACAATTAAAATTGGATACTATGGCTCTGGGATTGCTTCTCGCAGGGAGTCGAGAAGGGATCTCTGGACGAGGTTGATGACTGTATGGCTCTGGGATTGCTTTCTCGCAGGGAGTCGAGAAAGGATCTCTGGGTGAGGATGAGACTTAATGATACTACTACTTATACGGTACTAATCTACACTCTTCTAATGCTGCAAGACCTCTGAAGATGCTAGTCTACGATAGGACTAGGCCTTCTCTCTATTCTGGCATTTCTGCAGCCCAGTCCACATATACAGCCTCCCTTTGAAAATGTTGCATATGTAGTGTAGATCCTTGCTTGCTGAGTACTTCTGAGTACTCACGGTTGCTTTGTTTTCCTTTTCTCCCCATATCAGTTTGTCGTGACCAGAGGACGCAGCCCCCTGAGACAGATGCCCCGTCGATCGACTACTACTACTACCCAGAGGATGGATACTACTTCGAGCTTGCCATCGAACAGGAGTAGGTTCGGAGGGTCCCAGGCAGGAGGCCTACGCCTTTCGATCGTAGTGTTTTCTTTTGCCCTGCCTTTCTAAAGGCCTTTCTGTGTTTTCTTTTATATCTGTACTCAGATATCTGATGCTTCCGCTGACGCTTGTATGCAAGCTTATGTATTCGAGCCCTCGAGGCCCCTGGCTTGTAATATAAAGCTTGTATGACTTTATTTATGTTTTAGAGTTGTGTTGTGATATCTTCCCGTGAGTCCTTAGGCTTGATCGTGTGCATTTGCGTGTATGATTAGTGCACGATTGAGTCGGGGGCGTCACAGCAGACTCCCGCTCCTCCAAGTCCACCACCGCGTCAACAGACTCCTCCTCCTCCAAGTCCGCCACCGCGTCAGCCGACTCCTCCTCCTCCAAGTCCGGCACCGCGTCAGCCGACTCCTCCTCCTCCAAGTCCGGCACCGCGTCAGCCGACTCCTCCTCCAAGTCAGGCACCGTGTCAGCCGTCTCCGCCGCCTCAGCAATAGCGGAAGAGAGGCGCCATGATATGTCTCCAACGTATCTATAATTTTTGATTGTTCCATGCTGTTATATTATCATTCTTGGATATTTTACAATCATTTTATAATCATTTTATATCATTTTTGGGTACTAACCTATTGACATAGTGCCTAGTGTCAGTTGCTGTTTTCTGCATGTTTTTTACATTGCAGGAAATCAATACCAAATGGAATCCAAACGCAGCGAACATTTTTGTGGATTTTTTTGGACCAGAAGACATCTACTGGGCCAAAGAAGTACCGAAGAGGGAGCCCGAGGTGAGCACAAGACACCAGGGCGCGCCTGGAGGCCCAGGCGCGCCCTGGTGGGTTGTGCCCACCTTGGTGGCCTCTCGCACCGCCTCTTTGCTTTATAAATACCCCAATATTCCAGAAACCCTAGAGGAGTCGACGAAAATGAATTCCAGCTGTCGCAAGTTCCAGAAACACCAGATCCAATCTAGACACCATCACGGAGGGGTTCATCATCCTCATTGGTGCCTCTCCGATGATGCGTGAGTAGTTCTTTGTAGACCTATGGGTCCTTAGTTAGTAGCTAGATGGCGTCCTCTCTCTCGTTTGATTCTCAATACAATGGTCTCTTGGAGATCCATATGATGTAACTCTTTTTGCGGTGTGTTTGTTGGGATCCGATGAACTTTGAGTTTATGATCAGATCTATGTTTTTTTATCCATCAAAGTTATTTCAGTCTTCTTTGATCTCTTATATGCGTGATTGCTTATAGCCTCGTATTTCTTCTCCGATATTTGGGTTTTGTTTGGCCAACTTGATCTATTTATCTTGCAATGGGAAGAGGTGCTTTGTAATGGGTTCGATCTTACGGTGCTTGATCCCAGTGACAGAAGGGGAACCGACACGTATGTATCGTTGCTATTAGGGATAACAAGATGGGGTCTATTTCTACATAAATAGATCTTGTCTACATCATGTCATCGTTCTTATTGCATTACTCCGTTTTTCCATGAACTTAATACACTAGATGCATGCTGGATAGCGGTCGATGTGTGGAGTAATAGTAGTAGATGCAGGCAGGAGTCGGTCTACTAATCTTGGACGTGATGCCTATATAATGATCATTGCCTGGATATCGTCATGAGTATTTGAAGTTCTATCAATTGCCCAGTAGTAATTTGTTTTCCCACCGTTTGCTATTTTTCTCGAGAGAAGCCACTAGTGAAACCTACGGCCCCCGGGTCTCTTCTTTAATATATTTGCCTTCGCGATCTATTTTCATTTGCTTTTATTTTCAGATCTATTAATCCAAAAATACAAAAATACCTTGCTGCAATTTTTACTTATTTATTTTATCTCGCGTTCCCGCGAGATCTATTTATCCAATCTACTACAATTTTATCTATCTTTTTACCCGTGAGGGATTGACAACCCCTCTCTTACGTCGGGTTGCAAGTATTTGTTCTTTGCGTGCAGGGGCTGTTTACGTGGTGTTGCGTGGTCCTCCTACTGGTTCGATAACCTTGGTCTCATCACTGAGGGAAATACCTACCGTTGTTGTGCTGCATCATCCCTTCCTCTTTGGGGAAATACCGACGTAGTTCAAGCAAACATCACGCCGCAGCTATGTCGGCTAGCGGTACAACAGGAGGCAAGAAATACAAATTTGGTCCAAGCATCAAGCCTCTTCAGAGGTTTCCTTACCACCTGACTGACGAGGAAACCGAGGTCGAAGTGCGAGCCCAAGTGAAGGCCCATTTTGGACCGAAACCGCCCCCGCCGCCAAAGGAGAAAGTACCTGAGCATGTCATTCAGCACTTTATTTGTATGGCTGAACCACTAGCTCCCAAGCATAGGGACTCAGACTATGAACGCCAAATCAAGAAGTCATATCAAGCACACAAAAAAGGAGTCGAGTTCGAGCTCGAGCCAAGCAGCTGCTAAAAAAGCGGGAAAACTGTTCCCCAGCTGGGAGAATAGGCGGTGCAATCGATCCCCCCGCTCATTGTATTAACACATGTGAGTACCGACGCCGATCAGCTGGTAATAACCGAAGATCATAGAAGGCAGGCTGAAGAGGCCAGTGTCACTGTAGAACAACTCCTAGGCATCGAGCCCATGGAAACATTTAAAGAGGAGGAACTAAAATGGAAATATGTCCGCGGCGAACCTATGGTCAAGCCTGAGCAGATCCCGCTTCTATCAACGAGAATGTATGAATTGCATCAATGGTACCTGAGAGAAACAAAGACTACCGATTGAGAGTCCCTCATGGTGAAAGTCAAGGCAGAGCATTACTACCATGCAAAAGATCTGTGGGTTGAGTTTCAAGAAATGTTTCAGTTATTCAATCAAGACGCACTCGACAAATCTATCGTCAGTTGCTATTGTCTGTAAGTGGTTTCTTTCTGTAATTAATTTAAGTCTCTAGCTAGATGTAGTGCTCGTTCATTACCAGTAATTATCCTCACTATATTCTTTTCTGTGGTATTATGCAGAATGAAGATCAATGAAATGAAAAAAGCTGGACGCTATGGCATTGGGTTCATTGACCCAAATACCATTAATCAAGAGACATGGCCACGTGAATATGATCGACCATACACAGAGAAAAGCTTGCTAGAGTTCATGAAGAGACTAAATACCCAACCAGAAATACTACTTCCTTACAACTTCGGGTGAGTGACAATGTCTTGTACTACAAATTCTGTTTTTGCTTACTAGATGTTAATAAGGTGTAGTTGATGAGTTATGCACATGCACGCTTAATTATACAAACGTCTGCGCATGCAGTTTCCACTTGATCTTGTTAATCATTGAAGTTGACAAGGGAAAAGTTCAAGTACTGGATTCACTATATAAAGAAACTAATGAATACTCAATCGTGAAGGGGATGGTCGACAGGTAATTTCAATCATTATCGCACTATGTCGGCCTCTTTAGTTCATTTCCTGATATCAACTAATTAATAACTCCTTTATTCATTTTCTTTGCCGGCGGGCAGGGCTTGGGAAAAGTTCAACAAACAGGTTAAAGGCGAATGGAAACAAGATCTGAAATGGGTGCGACCCAAGGTAATTAAGTACTACTAGCTACGTCCGTGCATCTGTTTAATTCTAGTTTCAATATCATTATCATGCTTGATTAATTATTACTGATTGAATACTATTCTCGTAAAGTGCATGAGGTAGGCGCTGGGGACTAATTTATGTGCATACTACGTTTGCGAGAACATTCGCATGATGACGTCCGAAAGGTCCAGCAGTGATAGACAAATTTGGGTACATTTGCCAGAACACAATTCACAATTCTTTTTATCATGATCTAATATATATACACACAACTAATACATTCATACTGATCTCCTTCTTTTAAAGATGTCGGAGATGCGGGATCAGCTCCTACCAGAGGACCGCGTACGAGCAATTCAAGAGGAAATAGCGGGATTTTTGCTCGACCTGGTCATAGATCCCAAAGGAGAATACCATTACCCCATACCTAGATCGACCTAATGCCTCCATGTAATGATCTGCAAATTGTAGGAGAAATTTTATATACCAAATTGTATATATATATGTGTATGTGTGAATGGTCGTGCGAGAAATTCGATGAAATATATATGATCGGTTCTACGAGAAATTCTATTTATATATATGCATAACGTGTACAATATGTAGTAGCGTAAAATATGTTTGAAATGAAAAAGAATTAAATGAAAAACACAAAACTAAAAGGAAAAATAAACCATAAACCCAAAACCCCTAAACCTTTTAGTCCCGGTTGGTGTAACCAACCGGGACTAAAGGCCCCCAGCCCCCCGACGCGGGCTCGTGCCACGTGGTGGGCCTTTGGTCCCGGTTTGTGACGAACCGGCACTAAAGGGGGGGGGGTACCTTTAGTCCCCACCCTTTAGTGTCAGTTGCAGAACCGGCACTAAAGGTCCCTACGAACTGGGACAATAGCCCGATTCTGCACTAGTGGATGGAGAAAGCTCGCTCTTTGTTTCAAGTGTTTCACTAGTCACTACCGGAATAAACCCCTATGCCGACGGCAAAGGCCGTCGGCATAGCCCTGATTCCCGTCGGGACAGGCCTATGCTGACGGCCCCCGTAGGCATAGGGCCATCGGCAACATATGCGTCGGCGTACCCCGGGAGGCCGTCGGCATAGAAAGACCATCGGCATAGATGATATCCCGACGGCGTCCGTGCATCTATGCCGATGGCCTCGGCCGTCGGCAACGTCCCCCGCCTAACGGTGGCTGTCGGAGCCGCCGTCAAGTGCTGCCCAACCAGGAGGCGCCACGTGGCATATGTATGCCGACGGCTAGGCCGTCGGCATAGTTTCAAAACTACGCCGACGGCCTAGCCGTCGGCATAGGTGCCACGTGGCGCCCACTGGTAGCTCCTAGGGCAGGGCTATGCCGACGGACGGCCTAGCCGTCGGCATAGGTGCCACGTGGCGCCCACTGGTAGCTCGCGCCAGCCCTATGCCGACGGCAAGGCCATCGGCATAGTTTGCGTTTGATTTTATTTTCTTTTTCTGGTTGTTTTCGGTTCAATTCAATTCAAATATACAGCAGATATATATATGATGCAAATAGACATACATAACACATATAAGTATCATCCGCCACCGTCACAACAATATAGGCATCATCACAAAACATAAGCATCATCACAAACAACAATAGCATATAAAGAAGCACACAAGTCATCTAAAGGACCATAAAAGACCACAAGTCATGTAAAGAACACAAAGGCTTAAGCGCTAGGACGTCGAGCACCGCCAAGGTCGTCACCGCCAAGTCCGCTGAAGCCCAGGTCGTCACTGCTAGCGGCAGCGCTACCGCCAAGACCGCCACCGCCACCGCCTCCGCCTCCGTGGATCGGAGTGATCGGGCTCCGTGACTCGGGAGTGGTGCCAAGACCAGCACCACCACCAACGGTAGATCCACCGGTTCCCTGGATGTTGAAAAGACATGTTAAGGGGATATATGATTGTGTTGAATAAACGGTATTTTTTGGGTGAATAGTTTGGGGATGTACTAACCGGCAAGGGGCCAGGGTTCTGTGCCAGAAACTCCTCAAAGGTAAGCAGCACTGGTTGTGGTGGAGGAGATGGTGCTGGTTGCAATTGAGGAACCCTGCCGGCCGCCATGCACTCAACAACGTGCTGCATGTTAATTGACCAAGCAAACAAGAATGTCAGAACAAATGCAAGTGCAAATATAGAAGTGAAATGAAAGGGGCCAAACTAACCGCCATCATGCGAGAGTTGTGCTCATGCACTGCTAAAAGGCTCGCATGCCACGCCATGGTCTCCTGGCGTGTGTACTCCATGTCGGCTTACGGTATGACATGATGGAACTCATAAAACATCTCAATGCGGAAAATAAAGTGAGCAATGAAGATAAGAGGGAAAATACTTACAAGTTGCCGCTCAGAAAAGAGGGAGTGTGACTGCGCACTGGTCAGGGGCGTGCTCGTGCGCTGGCTCAGGCTCGGGTCGGTAGCTCGAAGCTGTGTGTAGGAGATAGAAGGAGTGATCACAGCATCCAGAAGCGCCTCCCGACCGTGCTCCTTGGGCCCCATGCCCACCACCACCCTCTCGTCCAGATCTGCCGCAATGGGGTCAGGTGTGCCAGGATGTAACCTCAGATACCCCTCGGAGTAGGCCTTCTTCTTCTCCACGGTCTTGCCGTAGTACTTGGCCTCGCCAGGCTTGGGCTTCCTCCGCGTATGGGCGATCTCCCACGTCTGCATGTGTGAGAGCGGCCACTTCAGTTTCTCCTCCTGCACCACCAAACAGAGGTTAGTCATACATAAGAAAGTGACGGTAAATAGAAGAAGAAGAATGTTTAATGAGGTTAGTCATACATGAAGTGTCTTGTGGAGAAAGTGGTTTTGGTTTCCCTAAGCATGTACTCCCTCCTTCCCTCGGTTAGCCTTGTCTTTTATGCTTGTAGCCGCCCAGGCTCCATCCTTATCACACCACAGATCCACCAATGCCGCCCAGGACTCATCTTTTCCATAACACCAATTTGGACACACCTACATAATGAAAGCATAATGGCATGTCAACACGAAACGATGAAATGTACCACAAACATCGGAATGAAAAATCTTTTATACTTACCGCCAAGTACTCGTGCCTCTCCAAGGTAATGCCCATCCTCCGCGCTTCTTCCTTGGTCATCTTCACACCAAGAGAGTCGTGATAGTATGTCGAGATGGCCACCCAGCGCATCTCGTACTGCATCTGGCGGGCCTTCTTCTTGCTTTGGCGAAGCATGATCTGGTCGGCAGTGGCCTTGTGCTCCTGAAGAACTCGATAGTATTTCTACAATCATTCATGAAACCAGAATGGAAGAAGCCATGAGTTAAATAATTCATGAAACCAGAATGGACTTGTGCTTCTGAAGAGAACTCACCCAAAAATTAGTGATCACGGCCTTGGCATGGGTCTCATGGTCCGCGTGGGGGGCCGCTTCCCAGTGGTCCCAGCTCGTGGCCGAAACCCGACGGTCTGGGTGCCTGACTGGATCCGGACAGTACAGCCCCGGCCAGTGTACCTTCAGCAAGACGGTGATGAGGCCGTTGGGAATACGGGCCCCTTTAGGATATATCCAGTTGCTGCAAAAGAATGAAATATTAGCATGTGACAAGCAAAATAAAGAAAAATATAAGCATGTCACAAGCAAAAGAATGAAATTATTATAAAGTGGCACTTACTCTTTCCCCGTGGGCTCAATGAGCCACTTCTGCTCCTCGGTAGCAGGAATCTGCTTTGGTAGTTTTGCGTTACCACGCAGCCACCCCTTGTTGCCAACCCCCTCCCCGCCACCACCATCATCCCCGCCACCACCCTCCTCCTCGCCTGCCTCCTCCTCCTCCTCGTCCCCCTCCCCAAACTCCTCCTCCTCCTCCTCGGCCCCATCCCGAACCTCCTCCTCCCCTCCTCATCCTCCTGAACCTCCTCTTCCTCCTCCTCCTCGTCAGAGGGTACCTCACTAGAGGAGGGCCTCGAAGACAACACCCCTAAGTCGGTGAGGGTGCGCTCTTTCTGGCCGCGACCCCCTGTAGTGGCTCTCCACCCACCCCCTCGCCCTCTAGGGGCGCTCCCCCGCCCCCTCCTCCTCTAGGGGCACCTCTCCCTCGACCTCCCTGTGAGGAGTCATCGTCAAGTAGTCGGGGGGGGGGGGGAGGATTACGTGCTCGACCACTCCGACTAGGCATGCCGACGACATTGCGTAGGAAACCCACGCCATCGGCCTTCCCCTTGCCCATGTTCCACGAACCTGCATTGAAAAGAGAATAAACAATTAGTACATTAAAAATGAAGGAAAAGGCATAATAATAAGGAATAATAAACACATTAATAAAAAAGCATATTCCTAAACCATAGAAAAAAAGACTTGAAACGTACATCTGCTAGAACCCATACGAATCATCACTGTTGTAACCTCTTTCTCGGTCGGTCTCATCATCACTATCAATCATATCATCTTCGGTTGTCTGATGGAGGTGGAGGCTTTTCCTCGTCGTCAGCGTCTTCGTTTAACTTTTCTAGCATAAGTATGTCATTTTCATTAACAATTGTCTCACCATCATTCCGTGCATCGTCGTCGTTTGGATCCACATCATCATCACCCAATGGTCTAGCGTCATCGTTTCTGACCACATCATCATCAGGTTGCTCTTGATAAAACACTCCCTCATATGTCATGGGGTTAATGTTGTAGTAATCGTCTTCATTCGGGTCCGGTAGCTTACCATGTGGCGACACCTTGAACACAACTTCCCAACCCTTTAGGTACTCTTTCTGGCATAGGTAAGGCAGATAATAAACTTGTGCAGCTTGGGTAGCCGCAATGAAGAGATCGGCTCCTGCATAGACGGTTGATGGTTTAACTTCGACCAAACCAATGGAAGGAGTATGTCTCTGCCCCTCCCGTGGATCGAACCATCGGCATTTGAACACATGCAGACTTAGGGTTTCGCGCCATAGGCGGAATGTAATCTCGTATATATTTTGTACCCTTCCGTAGTAGTCTACTGAATTTTGACCGGGGGTGTACACTCCGGTATTTATAGTTTTGGGATCAGGCCGGCTGTTCTGGTGCTCCTCTGTATGGAAGCGATACCCATTCACATCATACTTTTTACATGTCATGACGGCAAGGTCAAAACCCATGGAAACCCATCTCAATTCGTCATCCATAGATATGTTCGGATCTTTTCCCTACAAGTATAATTGAAATTGCTGGGTGCATTAGTTCGGTTAACTAATAAATGTTGAACTAGGTATTTAATAGGGGAATGTGGAAAATTACTTTCTCCATGAACCAAGCAACAAAATTTTTACGTCCAGGGTTTCCATGACGGAGAAGAGTAAGTGCCTCCGCCTCAGTAGGAGGATTCATTCCCGTCCATTCCTCTTGAACGAAATCACTAAAAGAAGAAAAGCGGTGTTAGACCAGGACTAAGTGAACATAGAACATGATGCTGTGGAAGACATAAAGGAATGGTGTAGTGGTATTACCTCATCCACACTTCCTCAACTTCCTTGATGTTGTGCAAGATATAGAACATGAGGTCCTCCCACTTTTGTCGTGGCATGTTATAAGATTTCAAGGCCCCAGCCCTGCCCCCTTGCACGTTGAATAGATGGAGCCTGGGTTGATACTTGGGCTCTTCTATATTGTATCGAGGCACCTTGTTATGCAGATGGGGAACATGGTCTGGATAGTACGATGTCCTGAGGTCTGACACCTCCTCTAGGATAACTGCCTCAGCTATGGAAGCTTCAATCTTAGCTTTGTTTCCACATTTCTCTCGGAGATGCTTGTTCTGTCTCTCAGGGCCGTACTGCCAACGATTCTACACAGGCCCCCCCAACAATACCTCGTTCGCGAGGTGCAGAATGTTATGTGTCATCGGAGTAAAGAAGCCTAGTGGAAAGATCTTCTTTAGCTTGACTATCAACTCCGGTGCCTTCTTATGCAATTGTTCAATCACGTCTTTACTTACTTCTTTAGCACAGAGCGTGCGGAAGAAATGGCTTAGCTCGGCAAGCACTCGCCAGCCATGCTCGGGGACATAGCCTCGAACCATCACCGGCATTATCCGCTCAATCCATACATGGTAGTCATGACTCTTCATGCCGGTCACTTTGCCCGTTGAAAGATTGACTCCCTTACTTATATTCGATGCATAACCATCGGTGAACTTCAAAATGTGTTTCAGCCAGATAAGTACTTCCTTCTTTTCTGGCGGTTTAAGGACAAAGTCAGCATCTAGCTTGAACCAGTTTCTTCGACCGCCTGTGGGAGGCTTCATGTTTAGATGTGGTCTATCACAAATTCTCTGTTGATCGGCTCTAGCTTTAATGTTATCCTTCGTCTTATCAGGAATGTTGAGGATCGTGCAGAAAAGGGACTCTGCGACATTCTTTTCGGTGTGCATCACATCGATGCTGTAAGGAAGTTTGAGGTCCTTGAAATAGGGAAGCTTCGAGAAGGGGGTAATGTGAGTCCAGTTGTGCGTCTCACCATATCCCTCGAAGCCTTTGGCTTTGGCTTTGCCTTTGACTTTAGGCTTGAGAGCTTTTAGCTGAGCAAGAACATCTGCCCCCGAAAATGTTGGAATCTTGGTTACTTCATGGACAACCCGGCCTTTCGTGAAGTTCTTCTTGTCTTCCCTGTCTGGATGGTCTGGAGGGAGGAACTGTCGATGCAGGTCAAAGGCTACATACTTGCCACCCTTACTCAGCCAAATCATTCGCAGAGCCTGCATGCACACTGGGCATGGCATCTTCCCACTTGTACACCATCCGCAGAATAGAGCATAGCCGGGAAAGTCATGCATGCAATAGTGCAACCAAACTTTCATCAAGAAATTTCTCTGCAGATCCCGGTCATATGTCAACCTCGGAAAGTACCAAGAATGGTGCAAATCATCCACCAGCGGCTGCATAAACAAACCCAATTGCTTCCCCGGGTATTCAGGCCCCGGAATGATGAGCGACAAGAACATGGTCTTGCGTTGCATTAGGGCACCGGGAGGGAGATTGAGGGGAATTACAAACACGGGCCAGCAGCTGTATGGATTGGACGACATACCATATGGATTGAACCCATCACCTGATATGGCTATTCTGACATTCCCAGCCTCAGCTGCTTCCTTGGGGTATTCTTCATCGAACGACTTCCATGTTTTGCCTTCCGATGGATGTACGATTTTATTTGGATTGTACCTTATACCTTCCTTGTGCCACTTCATCATTTTGGCAGACTCCTCCGTGATGAAAAGGCGTTGCAGTCTTTCTATGAAATGGAGATACCGAAGAACCTTAGCGGGGATGGCTAGCTGCCTTTTCTCACCATCCTCACCGACCACCTCAAGGTACCGAGACGAACCACACTCCCTACAGTACTTCTCATCCGCATACTCGTGCCTAAACAAAAGGCAATTCTTCGGACAAATATCTATTTTCTCATAATCCATAGAGAGTGCCTTCATGATTTTCTTTGTAGCGTACATGCTTTTCGGTAGTTCATGACCCTCAGGGAGGCTGTTAGCCCATACTCCTAGGAATGCTTTGAAGCATTTCTGGCTACAGCTGTACTCAGCCTTGACTGCAATCAGTTGCGAGATGGCATCCAGCTAAGATATTTTCGCATCCGCATAAAGAGGTTTCTTCGACGAGGCCAAGACCTCCAAGAAGGCCTTTGCGGTTACCTCCGGCTCCTCCGGTTCATTCTCTGAAGACAAGAAGGCCTTTGCGGTGGCCTCCAGCTCCTCCGGTTCATTCTCTGAAGGTGTCGCATGTGCCGTTTCTGCAGCAATGACATCATCTAGCATGTCCCTGACCTCATCGTCCACATAGCCATTGATGCGTTGTCGCATCACCTCCTCTCTACCACGGTCCTGCTCGGCTAAGTCTATCGGCGGCATGTCAAAGTTTGGCATATATCCGTGTGTGCGAAGGTGGTCAGTCATGTCCTTCTGATTTCTACGGTGACATCTGGCACATCTCGCACAGGGGCATTATGGGATAATTCTCATTGGACTACGGAATATCTCCTTCAAATACACATTGGTTTTCGTGATCCACTCTGATGTTACTCGATTTCGACTGATAAAACCATTGTACATCCACTGATTATCGGCCATCCTCTACTTTATTGGGAGCCACACAACAAAATTAAGGATTCATTTAAATTAATCACATCAAATTTTTATTTTCTACCGCGTTGACGGCATTGAAACCACCTACATCTCTAATAGGTAAAGATGGGTCCTAATCCCACCCGAGGATGTGTAGATTGAGTACGTTCTCCATGCTCTACCCCATTCCGAGACTGTATTTCGGCAGAACCTCCCCGCTGTTCACCAGATACATGTCTCGGCTAATAGCCAAGAGAATGTGCTCTGGAGAACAACGGGGAGGCGCCCCCGAAATACAGTCTCGGAACGGGGTAGAGCATGGAGAAACGTACCCAATCTACACATCCTCGGGCTGTCCGTGGAAAACGCTAGACAATCCGAAAGAGCTGCGGTGATAAATATGCAATTGAATGCATATTTATCGATGCAACCCTTTCGGACGGGAGACGGCTAGGTTACGCGACTTGACTTGACAATCAAATCTAGTGACAAGATTCGTAGCTCACCCTCGGCTGTAGAGGAAGTAGTCGAACAGCGGAGGGACAATCGGGGACCAACAGCTCCTACGACGATCACTCCACCGAGATGGAACACCACAGAACCTGCACCATGACAAAAATTAAGAACATCACAATATCATCATCATCTATCATCATGTAACAATCATCGAAGCATAAAAAAAATCATCATCATCATCATATATCATCTCTTCCGCAAAAAAAATGGAAATCTATCATCATCTAAAAATTATCAAGGCATAAAAAAATCATCATCATCTATCATTAATATCATCATCTAATTTTTTTTTTGCATTTCTCACATTTCCAACTATCATCAAATCATCTATCATCTAACTATCATCATACATAATGCATCCATCCATCTAACCATCTATCATCATACATAATGCATCCATCCATCTATCATCTAACTAAATAAACAAAAAAATTGCTACAGAGATGGAGGGAAGGAGCTCACCATGGGGGAGGGCCGACTAGGGGGGAGGGCAGGCACGGAGGGGGAGGCGGAGTGGAGCTTAGGCTGGGGCTAGGCCGGCCGGAGCAGCGGCAGAGGAGGGCCGGTGGAGCCTAGCCACCGGCCGGAGCGAGGGTCGGGCGGCGGTGAGGGCGGATTTTGCTCGGGGAGGTCCGGCCGGACCGAGCTCGACGAGGGCGTGGCCGAGGGATGGCCGGGGCGGAGTCAAGGAGCCCCACTACGGCAAGGGAAGGGCGGCGGCGGCATGGGGCGAGACGACGAGGCCGGGGCAGAGCGTGGGTGGGGCGGCTGCGGGGAGGGGCGAGCGAAGGGCGGCGGCGGCCCAGAGCGCGGATGGGGCGGCTGCGGCGCAGGGCGAGGGAAGGGCGGCGGTGGCGACCGGAGCAAGGGGAGGGAAGGAAAGGGCGGCGGCGGGCAGAGCACAGGATCGGGCGGCTACGCGGGTAGAGGGTGGGATGGAGGGGGAGATGGGGAATGAGTGGTGGGGGGCTAAGCGCAATGGATAAGGCCAACCTATGCCGACGGCAAAACCGTCGGCATAAATTGCCATGCCACGTGGCACCCTACGCCGACGGCTATGCCGAGGCATAGATAGGAGGTTAGCAGTTTTAAAAAATAGTCCAACCTCGCCCAAAGACAAGCAAGATGACCAGTTTAAATAGTTGGCTAATCCATACAAAGTAAGCTCTGGTATTCATTAGACTTCTGTTAAGAAAACCGACAATTACTGTGAAACTTTCAGTGCCCAGCCCGGTGCTCGGGCACTGAAGGTTTCACGGTGAGAGTCCGTTTTCCATGATGGATGCTGGTGTTTTTTATAAATTCAATTATTACTACTTTTTAGTTTGTCGTCCGTATGAGGACCCGGTGCGAAGCTCTAGTGGTCGTTTCCCCCTCCGTGACACGGCGACAGCGACGCTCGTGAGGGGGGGCACACCCCGGAGCCGCGTGCCGGTGCCTGTGCCTGCCACCATGCTTCCACAAGTGTAGGAGGGCCCACCGCAACACCTGGCGGCATTGCTACCCCCCCAGGTACCCCGTCCCGTCTAACCCTAACACAAACGACCGCCGGATCTAGCCCTTTGACTTTCGCCGTACGGGGTTTGACCGGTGGACCTTTTCACCTGGTTGTCATAGCCCAGCCCATAGCTACAGCCTCGAACATGGTCCCGGCCCAACCCACCCCAAGATTCCCTCCGTGTCAGCCCGACGTGGCCGTTTCCCCCCTCCGTGACATGGCGGCAGCGACGCCCATGAGGGGGGGCACACCCCGGAGCCGTGTGCCGGGTGCGTGCGCCTGCCAGCACGCTTCCACAAGCGTAGGAGGGCCCACCGCAACACCTAACGGCATTGCTACCCCCCAGGTAACCCGTCCCGTCTAACCCTGACACAGACGACCGCTGGATCTAACCCATTGACTTCCGCCGTACGGGGTTTGACCGTCGGACCTTTTCACCTGGTTGTCATAGCCCAGCCCATAGCTACACCCCGAACATGGTCCCGGCCCAACCCACCCCAAGATTCCCTTCGTGTCGGCCCGACGTGGCCATTTCCCCCCTCCGTGACATGGCGGCAGCGATGCCCGTGAGGGGGGCACACCCCGGAGCCGCGTGCCGGGTCCGTGTGCCTGCCACCACTCTTCCACAAGTGTAGGAGGGCCCACCGCAACACCTGGCGGCATTGCTACCCCCGAGGTACCCCGTCCCGTCTAACCCTGACATAGACGACCGCCGGATCTAGCCCTTTGACTTCCGCCGTACGGGGTTTGACCGGTGGACCCTTTCACCTGGTTGTCATAGCACAGCCCATAGCTACACCCCGAACACGGTCCCGGCCCAACCCACCCCAAGATTCCCTCCGTGTCCGCCCGACGTGGCCATTTCCCCCCTCCGTGGCACGGCGGCAGCGACGCCCGTGAGGGGGGCACACCCCGGAGCCGTGTGCCGGGTGCGTGCGCCTGCCACCATGCTTCCACAAGTGTAGGAGGGCCCACCGCAACACCTAGCGACATTGCTACCCCCCAGGTACCCCGTCCAGTCTAACCCTAACACAGACGACCGCCGGATCTAGACCTTTGACTTCCGCCGTACGAGGTTTGACCAGTGGACCTTTTCACCTGGTCCCGGCCCAACCCATCCCAAGATTCCCTCCGTGTCGGCCCGACGTGGCCGTTTCCCCCTCCATGACATGGCGGCAGCGACGCCCGTGAGGGGGGGCACACCCGGGAGCCGCGTGCTGGGTGCGTGCGCCTGCCAGCACACATCCACAAGCGTAGGAGGGCCCACCGCAACACCTGGCGGCATTGCTACCCCCCCAGGTACCCCGTCCCGTCTAACCCTGACACAGACGACCGCCGGATCTAGCCCTTTGACTTCCGCCGTACGGGGTTTGACCGGTGGACCTTTCACCTGGTTGCCATAGCCCAGCCCATAGCTACACCCCCAAACACGGTCCCGGCCCAACGCACACCAAGATTCCCTCCGTGTCAGCCCGACGTGGCCATTTCCTCCCTCCGTGACATGGTGGCAGCGACGCCTGTGAGGGGTACACACCCCGGAGCCGCGTGCCGGGTGCGTGCACCTGCCACCACGCTTCCACAAGCGTAGGAGGGCCCACCGCAACACCTGGCGGCATTGCTACCCCCCAGGTACCACGTCCCGTCTAACCCTGCACAGACGACCGCGATCTAGCCCTTTGACTCGCCGTAAGGGGTTTGACCGGTGGACCTTTTCACCCGGTTGTCATAGCCCAGCCCATAGCTACACCCTCGAACACGGTCGCGGCCCAACCCACCCGAAGATTCCCTCCGTGTCGGCCCGACGTGGCCGTTTCCACCCTCCGTGACATGGCGGCAGTGACGCCCGTGAGAGGGGACACCCCGGAGCCGCGTGCCGGGTGCGTGCGCCTGCCACCACGCTTCCACAAGCGTAGCAGGGCCCACCGCAACACCTGGCGGCATTGCTACCCCCCAGGTACCCCGTCCCGTCTAACCCTGACACAGACGACCGCCGGATCTAGCCCTTTGACTTCCGCCATACGGGGTTTGACCGGTGGACCCTTTCACCTGGTTGTCGTAGCCCAGCCCATAGCTACACCCCCGAACATGGTCCCGGCCCAACCCACCCCAAGATTCCCTTCGTGTCGGCCCGACATGGCCGTTTCCCTCCTCCGTGACACGGCGGCAGCGACGCCCGTGAGGGGGGAGGGGGCACACCCCGGAGCCGCGTGCCGGGTGCGTGCGCCTGCCACCACTCTTCCACAAGCGTAAGAGGGCCCACCGCAACACCTGGCGGCATTGCTACCCCCCTGGTACCCCGTCCCGTCTAACCCTGACACAGACGACCGCCAGATCTAGCCCTTTGACTTCCGCCGTACGGGGTTTGACCGATGGACCTTTTCACCTGGTTGTCATAGCCCAGCCCATAGCTACACCCCGAACACGGTCCCGGCCCAACCCACCCCAAGATTCCCTCCGTGTCGGCCCGACATGGTCGTTTCCCCCCTCCATGACACGGCGGCGGCGATGCCCGTGAGGGGGGCAATCGATATATAATCGAGGTATGTTTTTTTCATAATGCACATTTAAGTTAATCAAACTAGTTTTTTTTTTAAAGAGAAAATAAATAAAATGGTAAAAAATTAATAGAAATCTATGCCGACGGCATAGCTACGGCCACGGACCGCCAGTGCCCTGGATCGATGATGTGGCATACCTCGTGGATCGAAGACGTGGCATAGGCCATGGGCCAGGCCTATGCCAACGGCAAGGCCATCGGCATACCTATGCCACCCCACGGATTGGCGAGGGGCTCGGATCGATGACATGGAGGTCTCGAGGATCGATGACGTCGGCATGGATATGCCGACGGCCCCCGTTATCCCCCGTCGGCGTAGGCCTCACACCGTCAAACGACCGTCGCCGCCCGGGTAGCCAAGCCCACTTGTTTGCCGACGGCCTGAGCTATGCCGACGACCGCCGTAGGCATATAGTTTGCGATGCCGACGGCCGACGTATGCCGACGGCGGCCGTCGGCATAGATTGATATATGCCGACGGCTTATCTACGCAGACGGCTTGACCTGGGCCATCGGGATACATCCATCTATGCCGACGGGATACATCCATCTATGCCGACGGGGGCCGTCGGCACAGATCCGGCCATCGGCGTAGGCAGTTATTCTGGTAGTGGGTCTTCTCTCCTATAAAAACTTGTGCCCTGTTAGCAGAAACAAGCTAGAGAAACAGACGAAGGTAGTGCAGGCGAGCTAGCAAGTAGCTACGTACATGCATATTTATGCACATTTAGAAATGTAGAGAACTTCAAAATAGGAGACATCACGATGCCAAAGCGTAGCTCAAACGGAAGATCCAGTAAGGCACGGTGTGCTGCTCTGGCGTGCCACCGCTCAGAGTGAAAAGCAGAAAACCACCACATTTGGGGCTTCATCTGCGGAAAACCACCAGGTCGCTAATTTTTTGCAAAATGCACCGCGGATTCAGTAAACATTTTGCAGATAGCACTGAACAGGTGATTTCGCGTGGTTGAGGGCGTTTCCGACAGGTGGGGCCCAAAATCTGTCGACGTGGCCTAACGGTCGCGCAAACGACGCCGTTCGCTTAAGAGAACGCGGTCGGCTCTCGTCGGACAGACCGACCGCGCCCTATCAGATCGACCTCGCGCTTTGTTCTCTCACGCTCGCTCGCTCCCTCCTGCTCCTCTTCCTCTGCGGTCGCCGCCGGCCGCCATGGTGTCCTGGAGCGAGAGCGAGAGCACTGAGGGCTCTGCCGCGCAGTACATCTCCACTCCCGACTCCCCTCTCAAGGTCAGTTCCTTCTCTGGTTCTCTGTTTGTCTGGCCACCGCTCATTTGTGTTCTAGGGTTCTACTAGTTCTGCTCGATTTGAACAAGTTTGTGTTGGATTGCCCAGATCCTAGCTACAATTGATGACCCGTTGTTTGAGGGTGCTGCTGACGACTTGATGGTGATGTGCGAGCATGGGAATCCAGGGAGGAAATGTGTTGCATTTGAGGGGATAAGCACTGGGAGGAGGTTCATTGCCTGTGCTACTAAAGTAAGTATGAAGTTGTAGCTTTGCAGCATTCCAATTCATCTAGGGTTCATAGTTACTGTTCATGGTTCTAGGGTTCATAGCTATTGTTCAAAGTTGTAGGGTTCATAGTAACTCTTCATTAACTGAATCTGGTAGATTAACTTAACTGAATATGGTAGATTAACTTAACTGAATCTGATGGATTAACTTAACTGAATCTGATGGATTAACTTAACTGAATTTTTCTGTAACTAATTTAATCTGTAACTTCATTGCATATGGTACATTAACTGAATCTGTAACTAATGACTTAAAGTTTGAACTGATTTTTTCTGTTGCAGGGTGCTAATAATTTTGGATTAGTGCAGTGGGTAGATGAGGAGTGGCCAGATCATCTGCAGAATGCTCTTCACAAGCTGTGGCTTATGTATGAGGATAGCCAGCATAACAATAGGATGGCATTCCTGGAGCATTCATGTACTGTACACAATCTCACACAGCAGAAAAAAGAGTTGCAGGAGACATATGAGAAGCTTGTTGAAGATGTGAACAACCTCTTGGATTCACAGGATAACCTACCTGAGGTAAATCAGATGAATGATGCTGAGAACATTACAATCAGTGTGGAAAGCAGCATGGCAAAGGATGCTGAGATAAAAAAAATGGAAGGCTGCTCATGACCAGTTAAAATTAATTCATGTAGCTCAAGCCACTGTCATTAGGAATTTGAAGTTCAATCATCTTAAAGAGAAGGAAAAGATGAGCTCTGATAAGAGGACTTTAGAGATTTGCTATGCTGACCTGAAGAAAGAGAAGGATGACCTGAAGAAAGAGAAGGATCAGGTGGATAGTTGCATTGCTGAGCTGATGAAAGAGAAGGAGAAGTTGACCATGGAGAAGAGTAGTCTTGCTTCCTGCATTGTTGAGCTCAAGACAGCAGGTGATAGTAACAAGAGGAAGCTTCACCAGATTAAGGTTATTTGTGATGAAGACTAAGTTGAGTTGTTGTCTGACCATGTGGGTCATTGTCTTTTGTAATAGCTTTGGACTAAAGCTTGTAATGTGTTAACTTTGACTGTGTTGAACTCTAGTAATTCTGTAGCACTGAACCTTGGTTTGTATGCTGTTTGTTGAATCTTTTAATTAAGATCAGTTTGCAGTGTTATTTAAGTGTTATTTAAGGGTTGGTTTTTGAGGAATTATCATGGTCTCATCATTTAGGGTTTGTCGACGCCGAGGCACCCTAAAAGCTAAGGTTTTCTCATTTAGGGTTTGTCGACGCCGAGGCACCCTAAAAGCTAAGGTTTTCTCATTTAGGGTTTGTCGACGTCGAGGCACCCTAAAAGCCATGGTATCATCATTTAGGGTTTATCGACGTCGAGGCACCCTAAAAGCTAAGGTTTTCTCATTTAGGGTTTGTCGACATCGAGGCACCCTAAAAGCCATGGTATCATCATTTAGGGTTTATCGACGCTGAGGCACCCTAAAATCCATGGTTTCATCATTTAGGGTTTGCCGACGCCGAAGCACCCTAAAAGCTAAGGTTTTCTCATTTAGGGTTTGTCGATGTCGAGGCACCCTAAAAGCCATGGTATCATCATTTAGGGTTTATCGACGCCGAGGCACCCTAAAAGCCATGGTTTAATCATTTAGGGTTTGTCGACGCCGAGGCACCCTAAAAGCTAAGGTTTTCTCATTTAGGGTTTGTCGACGTCGAGGCACCCTAAAAGCCATGGTATCATCATTTAGGGTTTATCGATGCCGAGGCACCGTAAAAGCCTTGGTTTAATCATTTAGGGTTTGTCGACGCCGAGGCAGCCTAAAAGCTAAGGTTTTATCATAACAACGATGATCATCATCATATCATCATAACAACTAAGTTCATCATCATATCATCATAACATCATGAAAACTTCTTGAAAACATCATAACAACTAAGTTCATCATCATATCATCATAACAACTAAGTTCATCATCATATCAACATAACAACTAAGTTCATCATCATATCATCATAACATAGTGCATCATAGCCATAATCAGGTACATTACGTAGTCCATCACATGCATCAAACTGGTTTCAACATGACATGCATCAAAGTCTGGTTTCAACATGACATGCATCAAACTAGCCAAAATAGGCTGAATTAAATTGGTTTCAACATCACATCACTTCTTGCTGCCCTGAGAACAATTGAACCACTCAGACATCTTGTATGATGGCTTTCTCAATCTTCCAGTACCTGATACTCTTGGTGGTATGAAGTTTTTATTTGCCCTTGGCCTAGCAGCAGTAGCAGAAGATGAACTAGGCCTATCAGCAGCAGCAGAAGATGAACTTGGCCTTGTTGCAGCAGGAGCTGAAGGAGCTGCCCTTGGTGGTGCCCTAGTTGAAGCAGGAGCTGATGGAGCTGCCCTTGGTGCTGGTGGTGCCCTAGTTGCAGCAGGAGCTGATGGAGCTACCCTTGGTGCTGGTGGTGCCCTAGTTGCAGCAGGAGCTGATGGAGCTACCCTTGGTGCTGGTGGTGCCCTAGTTGCAGCAGGAGCTGATGGAGCAGCCCTTGGTGCTGGTGGAGCTGATGGAGCTCTGGTTGGTGCATCAACTCTTCTGTTTTCCTGCAGTGACAACATAGACAGATTAGAACATAGTATTAAATAAGTAAGCATAAATATGTAGTTTTACAAGTTTTAACCTGGTGCTGGTTCCTTCTCATTGCTAGGGCTGGCTTCAGATTTTTGTGGCAGCTAGTGTACCTATGCCCAGTCAAGTTACAATTGCTACAAGTTATTGTTGCCATCCTAGAAGTATCCTTGGGAGCTAGCTTCTCAAACTGATTCTTTCTCCTCTTTGTCTGCTTCTTTCCTGGCTTGTCTCTGAAAAGAGGTGGCTCTATGTCAGGGGTCCCAGTCTTTGGCCATAAACCAGGCCCAGGCACAGGATAGACAATTGGATTGTAGGCTGCTTGGTACATTGGTTTCTTGAAGAAACCACTAACAAAATCTTCTGGATGCAGTTTTGCCTTGTTAATTGCAGAAACACCATGCTTGCAAGGAACCCCAGTCATGTCCCATTGGCTACATCCACATGTATGCAGTTGCAGATTTACTGCATAAGTGCTTTCTCCACTGCTAACCTGGTATAGATCAGGCCCTGCTTTGATGGACTGACAGTATCTGGCATTATGTTTTGCTTCTTCTAGCTTTTCAGCATATGTTGGGCATATCTGCCACTTTGCTGTCTCAGTCTTGGTCCTATTGGCATTGAACTTAACTAGCAATTTAGTTCTGATGCCATCAACCATGGTTTTAATTGGTTTCCCTCTCACATCAAGTATCATTTTGTTGAAAACTTCACTAATATTGTTAACAACCAAATCAGTTTTACAATTTTTGTCCATGGCATGTCTAGCCCATGTATGCTTGGGTATCTTTCTAAGCCATTTCCAAGCTGCCTCACACTCTCTTTTCATGCCATCCATTGCTTGATCAAAACCATGCTCAGTATATGCATAACTAGCCTGATCCATGTACTTCTTTAACTCTTCACCTCTAAAGCCAGCTGTTTGAAAGTTCTGATAAATATATCTAAGACAGAATCTTTGAGGGCAATTTGGGAAGACATTGTTTATGGCTTTAAGAAGGCCCTGTTTAAATAACTAGTGTTTAAAAAATAATATAACAACACACTATTTGACAGTACTAAGCATGGTGAAACTTTAGTGCATATAAGAATGATGATGTGTGAGTTACCTTTTGTCTATCAGAAATGATAGTGTATGGGCCATACTTCCCTGACTCACCACCAAGAGCATACTTGAGCTGGGTTAGAAACCAGGACCAGCTGGCAGTGTCTTCTTTGTCAACAATTGCAAATGCAATAGGAAAGATGTTGTTATTACCATCTCTTCCAGTTGCAGCCAATATTTGTTGCACAGTTGTCAACTTAACAAAGCAACCATCAACACCTAAATCAGAACATAACACATTAGTACCAGGACATCATAAAAGATACAAACTACACAAAGTAATGCAAGTACCTATGAAGGGTCTGCAACCATTTAGGAAGCCCTCTTTGCAAGCATTGAGGCACATGAACAAGCCATGAGATCTAGGATTTATGCTAGGATGGGCCTTCAATTGCTTTGTTGTAACAATGCATCTACTTCCAGGATTGGTATCCAGCACAGCTTGGAGGTAATCCCTTATCCTTGTGTATTGTGCCCTCTGATCTCCTTGTACAACATTCTTAGCTGCTTTCCTTGCCCTGTAGGCCATGTGAATGGACACTTCTATTCCATGTTTTTTCCTCAAATTCTCCATTATTGCCTGGACTGGTGTGTTTATGTCTGACATCAATTGTTCCTCACACTCATGTGCCAACCACCTTGCAGTCACTTTGGTGCTCTCTCCTACAGCAGGACAATTGTGGTACAAGTTCAATTTCTTTATGCAAAATGTCCTCTCATGTGCAATTTGGGAAGCAGCTAAGAAAAAAGGACAGTCATCTGTACTGCAAACTACAATAACTCTATCTGAGCAGTTCCTATGAAATGAGTAGTTTCTGTTTTGTGAGATGTGAAATGTAAGAAGTGCCCTTCTGAACTGCTGGACATCTAGGAAACAAAGTTTCCTAACAAATTGTTCTTGTGGGTTTCCCCTCTTCTCATCATACCAAATCCTAATTTTATTCTTTTTTGGCCCTGCTCTTCCTACCATTTGGTAGCTTAAATGGTGGAAGCTGAGCCCCATCATTCTCTTCCTGACTTAAGTCACCTGGGTTGCTCTCCTCATCAGACGAAGGTACCCAGTCTTGCTCTATGATTTGATCCAAGCTTGCATGAGATCTTGTTGTTGGCCCCTTCCCCCTCCTCTGGCTTCCTCCTGTGCTGCTGCTACCTCCTACACTGCTTCCTCCTCTCCTGCTCTCATCTACTGGCTCCTCCTGTCCTGCCTCTTCCTCTCTTGCTTCATCCTCCCCCTCCTCCTCATCTGGTCCATAAAGCTCTTCTACATCAGTGTCTCCTTCAAAGTGATATAGTGGATCTTCTCTATTCCTCTTCATTGCGTCCAACCTAGCTAATATGTCCTCATCTGCTAGATCTTCATCCTCACTTTCACTGTCAGTGAACTCTTCAGCAAGCAGCTGTGGGAGTTTTCTTTTTGCTGCCTTGTACTTCTCTCTTTGTATCTTATTACTCCTGAACTTCTGAATCTCTTCATTTCTCTTCTGCTCCATCATCTGCTCAATGTGCTCTTGCTCTTGGTTTGTCTCCATGAAATACTCATGCCTCTCATTACCATAGTCCAATGCAAACTCAGGTTCACTTGGGCCCTTTAGCTTCAACAAACAAGATCTCTCCTGTGTGTTCATGACTTGGACTGGCTGTGGTTGGGGCTTCACTGGACTAGGGAAAAGAACTCCTGAAGTGTCTACCTCATAAACAAGTGGTACACCTATTTCAGACAAAGGAACCTGCTCTTCATAAACATGACCAATGTTCAAATCAGTTGGTCTAGGTGCATCACTTCTCATAACTATAATGTTAACAACATTCTTTCCTTTACTAGCTATGTCATCCAACATTTCTTCCACCTTGTCATCATTAGTTAATTCTTTCATTCCTGACACCCCAACTCCTGGATCTCTAACATAATACATAAAATCCCTTGAACTATAGCCTTCTACCTCTATTAGGCCAATGAGATTCCAGAATGTTATGTCTGACAAACAGATTGTTCTTTCCAAATTATCTCTCTCTAGGAAATGGAACCTTACTTCCCATTCTTCATCATCCAAGCTACAAATTCAGTTAAAATTTAGTTAAAATTGTTGTTAAGTACTTAAATACAAGGTTCACACATTAGTTAAAATTGCTGTTAATTACAATACTAAAGTTACAATTAATTTATTTGACAACAACAATAATAGTTTGACAGAGAGGATTTGAGCAATCAACTGACATGTGACAGCAACAATCATGTAAAAGTACTCAAGTTAGAATTAATTTATGTGACACCAACAATCATGTGTCAGAGAGGATTTGAGCAATCAAGTGATAGACCATTCACACTAGAATTACTGTCAGCAATGCTACAATACCTATTACACCACCATGGAACCCTAACCCTAGAAACCCTAACTCTAGAACCCTAACCCTAGAATGCCAATCGGGGAAAATAGAAAGAAGGAGGAGGATGACTTACTCCACACCGCCGAAGGAGGAGGCAAAATGGTGGCTGCCCGTCGGATTGGCCTTCACCGCCTGGGCGAACGCAGTAGCCACCGCGTATTCCAATGACTTCGGCGGCGCCGGCGGTTGGGGAGGAGGCAGCGCGTTGGAAGCATTAGAGCTCCCGCAGAACTCTGGTGGATCTCCCTCACAGCTGCCCGGAGCATCCCCACCGGCAGCAGCTCGGCCGCCGCGGTCGACGCCGCCAGGTTTCGCCTTCGCCATGGATTAGATCTGGACGGAGAGGTGGTGTGGTCGGGCGCGGTCGGTCGATCTGTCCTTCGCGAGCCGACCGCGTCGTTTACAGCAAACGGCTCCGTTAGGCCACGTCGATAGATTTTGGGCCCCACCTATCGGAAACGCCCTCAACCACGCCAAATCACCTGTTCAGTGCTATCTGCAAAATGTTTACTGAATCCGCGGTGCATTTTGCAAAAAATTAGCGACCTGCTGGTTTTCCGCAGATGAAGCCCCAAATGTGATGGTTTTTTGCAATTCACTCCGCCGCCCACCAATGGCCATGATCGGCATCTAGCATTTTGTGGTCTAGCCGCCATCAACATGTTTGACGAATGGATCTACGGAAAGACGACGCCATCCTATATTTGGGAACAAAATTTCTACCCATGTTTACTCGGGTTGTAATTTTCGGAATTCAACATTGGATCTGCGCTTCTGTTTGGCTAGTTCAACTTTGAGCGCGAGCTACGCTTTGTGTTAGGAAGATTTTGCTTTGCATGTGACAATTCAGTGGAATTAAAAGAGGGACACATGTTTTCTAGAGTCACCAGAAGAAACAGAATGAGAAGCTAGCTAGCACATGTAAGCCATTTGCGCAGTGCACTTAAAAGCAGTTATGTCTTGTACGATGATCACAAATACAGTAGCAAGTTTCAGGGAGCGGTTTGATGTCTTTTACGACAATCACCGCTGACCATCGTCAGCTTCTTTATTCATAGACGCTGCAGGGTCGGCCATGTCGGAGCGAGCAGAGCAGGCTAATCGCCGACGAGGAAAGGGAGGAGCAAAACTACCTGCGTGGTACAGGTGGAGATGGAGATCTACTCCAGCGCGCTGGCTGTACCCGGTGTCTCTTCTCTGAACAATTCCTTCTCAACCCTTTTCCATATTTACCGGACAGGGCACTAGTAGGGAAACCTCTAGTCTGTTTCGATTGACGTATGAATACGAATAGTTTTTTTGAACTGCATGTTGTAGAGGACTAAGAGCCAATCCGAATTGATCTTGTAATAGATCCGCAACTGAATAAATACGTTTATTTTTCAAGTGATTCATATCGTCATCGTCAAGTATACCCGTTCCAAGTTTCATTCCAATCAAATGATTCGTAGCGGCCAATACATCTCGTGGTAACAAGAATGTATCGTTCTAAGGTATATCAAGATTAAGTCTCCGATTCATATTTTGTCGACAATTATAGGATTTTACTACTAGAAGCAGAAAAATAGGACGGAACCGCTAACTTCACTAACTATCAGCAGTGTCCGAGAAAAAACCAAATGCTGCAGACCTGAAGACAGTAGCGACGTTCGGAAAAATGGAATGCTGCAAGGTTGGTACATGAAACTAGTCCTTGTGCCACAACGTGCAGGCCGCCAGTGTCACTTTTTGTAGCAGCGTGTTGTTTTACGAAACACTGCTATTTGGATGTCTGACAGACTGAGCACTGACAGCCACGTGGGTCTTATAAGCTAGCTAGTGGCGTTTACTTGGCCTGGACGCTGCAAATTGATACAAACTAACAGCGTTCGCTTGCTCTACATGCTGATAACTTTTGCGCCCAATAATTGACCACCCATTCTTCTGTCCTTCCACTCTCTCTTCTTCCTTCATCCCCCTTCATTTTGATATTCACCCCTCTCCATATGTACTTATTTCTCCCCAAAATCTACATACATCACTACTACATCTAACCCAACCCCACATTTTCATTAATAGATCTATTTCCCCTTGATCTTCCCCTTGTACTTTTCTTCTCTCAACATCGGGTGCCCACCATGAGTTCTCCGTTGTTGTCGGATGTGCCGGGCATATCATCGCATTGCAATAGCACATCATCTGGCGGATCCGGCGGCATTTCGTCCACCACCGACAGGGAAGCACACCTTCATCCAGGCAGCCAACATGTGCTCTTTTGCGACTGCAAATACCCTGTTGTGAACAAAACCTCGTACTAAAATAGAAATCCAACTCGAGAATACCTCATGTGTGCACGCAAGGGAACCCAGGTACATACAACAAACATCTTTTTCTCTTAATTAATTAATTAGATATTTGACTGGTAACTCTAGTTTTCATGGCATTAATTATCGTACACACTCATGCAGGTGTGGGTTGATCTCTTAATGGCTTACATAAACCAGTTGGTTGAGTACCGCACTCGATCACTCAGAGCCCGGTTGGATGAGTAAAGATGGATGAGGAGCAAGTCAAGATGGATGAGCAGCGAATACAAATGAATGTTATGCACACCAAAAGAAACAAGATCTGAGCCAAGATAGAAAACTTTAAGAAACTTTGATATGCACTCCTCACTGTTGTGATGATTTGTTTCGTACTCCCAGCTAGATCAGTTGCAGGATTTCTTCTGGTGGCATCCATTGCACTGGTGATGTTTTCCGCTTAGGCATTATCGAGAGTAGTAATGGCCAGTTATGTATTGCTTTTAGTTCTTGAACTTACCAAAAACTAGTTCTTCTGAATTAATATGTATTATGCATGTACTCTAGATATTAAAGTAGTACTTCTTCATATATGTATGTTATATATCGATCAAGTAGATAGAAATGATTTCAATATGATATACTGATAGTAAGACAATATGTATAAAAACCTAGTTAGCAGCGTGTGGCAGGAAGTGAAACGCTATTAAGTCTAGATCTAGCAGTGTGCAATCCAGATTACACGCTGTTAACTATGCATTAAGATTAAATTCTCTAAAAATATGAGAAAAACCAAAAAATACCTAAAATTGGTCATGTAACTATAAATGATCTCTAACATTTTAAAAAACATGTATGGTCACAGAATAATGGTCATGTAACGAGACCATGGCAAAATCAATACATAGTTTTTTAAACAGCTCATTTTTCACTTCCTTCAGTGTCAATATAATAGATCAAGCTAGCAGCGTGTCTATGTAGGTAAAACACTACTAAGTCCCACATATACCATCTTCCATTTAAATGCACATGGAAGTCATCTACATCATCAAGTGCCAACCAATAAACCTTTAACTTTCTACTTTCCACCACACACACACCCTCCACATCATAAAGCGTCATGCAATCATTCAACTTCCCATTTGTTTCCCTTTCCACCACATGCAAGCCCTCCACACCATCAAGCACATGAAAATTCTTCACATGATTGATTTTTATTTTTGTTTTTCAATAATAAATAATTGAATTTGAATGCACGCATCAACCTTTCATTTACTCCTAGGCTGAATGTGGTGTGGTAATACTCTCGTATATTCTAATTTTATTTTTAGTAAGTTCATTGCTAAAAAAATCCGCAACAACATGAGGGCGTTATCTAGTTCTTCAAAATGCACGCCTCCCCTACTAACAGTCTGCATTCTTGCCGCACCTGACCAAAGCAAATGAGACATCGTTGGAGTAAAATGACAGGAATGGTCACACGACATGAACAGAGAAATGGCGAAGGACGGTTTCTCAATGAAGGATGAAGAGAGGTTCGATGGCTTATTTTGTAGGCTTGGATTATGAGTGCGATGGCAGAAAAATTGAGCCCGAATGATGAAGAGAGATTCCACATGCATGGGAATCAACATCGCATGGGAACCAATCCATGTCGTCGGCTGGAGCACTTTCGACACAAAAGCCGACGCCAATCCTTCCAACAACTGACATGACTGCAATGCGCTGTCCAATCCCGAGCAACCATTGCCGCCACGGTGCATGGCGGCAGGCTCTGCATCAAAGGGTGTCGCCATAGCATGTGGCGGCAGGGCCCACCTCTTCCGTTTTCCGTTCCCCATCAGTGCTGGGAGGTTCTCTGCTCAACTTGCTGCCATGGGCTATGGCGGCAGGCCCTACCACCTCCAGCTGTGGCGACAGGTGCCATGTGTCAGCTGTCAAGCCTAATGCCTGGTAGTTTTGTCAATTACGTTCATGGGTGGTCCTTTTTGTCAATACGGACGCGCAGTGGCCCAATATGCCAAAATTCTTAATAAGACAAGTAGATGGGAATTTTATGCCTACAATGATTAGCTATTTTTTATTGTCTAATGTCCCAAAAATTAGAACATACCCAACTAATGTTTGAATTAATTCATAGTCTTTTTTAGCAAGGAGACAAACATATGATCATTTATTTGATCACCTATCTACCCATGATAACATATACATGTACCATACATTGCTTTCCATCCGAGTGCTAGTTAGTTCTTCTTTGGGATTTAATTGAACATGGAAAATAATGAGTTGAGCTGGCTCTCACCAAATTTTAAAATGACCGCTGAAGGACTGCGCAAAAGCATCGCATATGAATGAGAAGGCCTCTATGTGAAATTAATAATATGTCCTAGAACGGTTTCAATGTAGATAAAGGTTCTCGGTCAACCACAATGTATAGGGCATGCCAATCAATTTTTGGATCTTTGCGACTGATGGAGAAAGCTCGCTCTTTGTTTCAAGTGTTTCACTAGTCTTGTCTCCTATAAAACCGTGTGCCTTGTTAGCAGAAACAAGCTAGAGAAATGGAGGAAGGTAGTGCAGGCTAGCTAGCAAGTAGCAACGTGCATGTATATGTATGCGCATTTAGAAATATAGAGAACTTGAGAATAGGAGACATCAGGATGCCAAAGCGTAGCAAAATCTGAGGACTTAGTAAGGCACGGCGTGCTGCTCTGGCGTGCCACAGCTCGCCAATGGCCTTGATAGGCATCTACGTAGTATTTTGTGGTCTAACTGCCATCAACTTGTTTGACGAACGGATCTACAAAGACGCGAAGCCATCCTGTATTTGGGAACAAAATTTCTACCCATGTTTAGTCGGGTTGTAATTTTCGGAATTCAAAATTGAATCCGCGCTTCTGTTTGGCCAGTTCAACTTTGAGCACGAGCTGCGTTTTGAGTTAGCAAGGTAGCTAGCACATGTAAACCATTGTGTCGTGCGCTCAGAAGCAGTTATGTCTTCTACAACGATCACAAAGAGCAAGTTTCACGGAGCGGTTTTGTGTCTTTACGACAGTCACCGCTGACCGTCGTCGGCTTCTTCATTCATACATGCTGCAAGGTAGGCCGTGTCGGAGCGAGCAGAGGAGGCTAATCGCCACGAGGAAAGGGAGGAGGAGCAAAGCAATCTGCGTGGTACAGGTGGAGATGGAGATCTACTTGCTCCAGCGCGCTGGCTGTACCCGGTGTCTCTCTTCTCTGAACGATTCCTTCTCAACCCTTCCATATTTACCTGACAAGGAAAACAGAACACCATGACATACAGTTTTGCGTTGAAAAAGAAGATGAAAGAAGGGGGGAGGGAAAAGGACAGACCGGCCGTCCCCACCGCAAGCTATCAGGCACTTGATCAATTTATTTACAGTATCAGTATTCTTCAGGTCAGACAGTGGCTGATGGTCACAAGTGTCCTAATCTTTCTCGAAAGCTTCGTCGTGGAGGTGTGCTCATCCTTCTCCCTACGGCCTTGTCTCCCGAGGTAAACCTCAAATTCTTGGATCGGGTGATGGAGGCGTCTTCGCGTCTTTCTCCCCCTTTGGGGGCATCGTTTCGGAGCTGACTACGACTGGGAAACCGGTGGTTGGGGGTATCTTATCCGCGTGGTTTGTTGAGGAAGTTGTACTAGGGGCGTCGACATCTGTTTGGCACAAATGATGGCGTCAAGATGAGTTTAGGCCGTGGCTTGAACTCTGGTAGTTGACTCTTTTCGGTGGGTTCGGTGAGTTCTTCTGTGGTTCACTGGGTTGTTGTGGGGTCGGAGCTGCGGTGGAATGAGTCCAGCTGGTGATGATGGTGGGCACTTGATGGTCGCTTGCGGTGGGCCCAGTTGGTGTAAGCCATGCATATTTCCCTTGCGATGGTTGTAGACAAAGTCGAAGTTGTCGGTCACTAGCGCATGTGGCCAGTTGTTGGCATGGGCCATCATGGCATGTGTACAACTATTTGCGGGTTGGGTTCGTTGGTGGGGCTCTACTATGAAGTCTGGGTTGTTTGTTCGGGGGCAAACAATGATGATGATGTGCTTGCGGCCTCTTCGATGGTTGCCTTTTTTTTTTTGCTACTCTGCACGTCAAGTGACCAGTTGGTCGATGTTGGGCATTGTGTGTGGTTTGAATTGTGTTAGTTTTAGCCCAATTTTCTGCTAATTAACCTAATAATTCTTGTTTATTTATTGATTATTAATGAAAATGGCAAAATAAATACCCTGCCCGCCCTTGACCCCCGCGTCGCCCGAGTCGGGCGACTCAGGGGAAACCCTAGACGCTGGCGGCCGGCACCCATCCTCCACCTGCCCCCGCGTCGCTGCCGCCGGAGGGCTGGCCGACGAAACCACGCGGGGCCTTGGGATGGCGCGGTCCCCCTGCCAGATCTGGTTTTGCAGCGGCGGAGGCTGCCTCCCCCGGCTTCCCCTGCTCGCTGGCGGAGTGGGTGGCCTGCCTCGGGCGAACTTCCCCGTGGTGGCTCACTGTCCACCCCGGACGCGATTTGGATGCCCTTTCCAACTGATTGCAGTGCTCCGGCCGGCCAGCCATGGCGGCCGGTTGAGCCCTGCTAGTTGCGGCTCCACCCCCTCCTGACCCCCACCCACCCCTCTGCTCAAGCTTCAGGGCCGCGGCGGCCATGGAGGCTGTTGGATGCGGTTGTTCCCGTTGGTGGTTGCCTTTTGGACCGATTGGGAGTTTGGCTGCGTGCGAGGCCACTTCGACAACGACGACCACCACCACCATCCCCCAGGGGCGGCTTCAGCCCGGTGGGCATGGACCTGCGTCCATTTCCTGCATTCACGGCCGGCCGGTGCGGCTTCGGACTGGACGGGCCTCAGGAGATGCGCTCTTTTCGGCTCGTTGGCTCCTCGGCGTCTCTGCACCACCACCACCCAGCGGGTGCCTTGGTTCGCCGTCCATCCCGGTGCATCTACGTCTCTGGCACGTTCCGGAGCTGCGTCCCCTTCCATCTCATTTAGCCCGTCGGCACTCATGCTGCTCTGGTCCTCGTGGCCCGGATCTGTGCCTCCTTCCAGATCTTGGCTTGTCCGAGGCTACGGTCACCGTCCCATCCCCGCCACCTCTCATTCCGCGCAGCCACGCATCCTCGCCCCCCCTCCGGAGTTCTCACGTCCGGCGATGCCCGGTGCCTCCTTCAGCGTCGTGCGTGGCTCCCCTTCCCGTAGTCGCAGCTCCGGCCTATGCCCGACGACCTCCTCTTCGACAGTGTTCCGACGGCTTGGAATTGGCCAGGGCTAAACCCTACATCTTATGTTGGCAGCGGCGACACCCGCGGGTGCCGTCCCCTTCTTGAAGGCGCTGCCATGGCCGTTTTATGTGTCCTCTTCGAGCATTGGGGGAAACTCTAGGTCCGGGTTTCCGGATCAGATGATGATGGTGTCTAGGTGTCACTATTCTCCTTCATGAAGGCGTTGTCTTGGTTACTTGCGGCATCCTCGGTGCTGGCTTCGGAGTTTTGGTCGTCTAGTTGTTGATTGGATTGCTTCTCCAGTTGGCGAGTTTAGCCGTGTTCTTCGTTGTTTGGGTCGAGCATCTTATGTCTCTCCGCTTCGAGCATCATGTTCACGTCCCTTGCGTTCGTGTCACGTGTTTTACAAGCTCATGTACTCATTCTAACTTTTTCTATCAATGCAATGATTGCGTATTGGCGAAAAATAAATAAACGCATCCCCAGTTCCCCACCCGACTCCTTTCTTCTTCAAGAAAAAAGAACTCCTTTCCCTCTTGCTTGCGCGTGCTAGCGGTTCCCAAATCCCACCAGCGCCGCCACAAGCCGCCGGTCGCCGGTCGCCGCTCCCCCAGATCCCGCCGTCGCCGCCCCCCCAGATCCCGCCGTCGCCGCCCCCTCGCTTCCTGCGTAGTGCACGCATCCTCCGCCGGACGCCGCCCCACCTCCCCCGTGGTGCAGAGCATCCAGGCGGGACGCCGACGCCCTCCCTCTTCCTCGACGCTGCCCTCCTCGCCGCCGCCCTCCTAGACGCCCCCTCCTCGACAACGACCCGAATCTGCCTCTTCTCCAACGCCGGCCGCCGCGGATCTGCATCTGCCTCGTCGCCGGACGGTGAGCTCCTCTTCCACTCTCGTGCGTGTGCTAGAGCTACTGGTGTTGAGCTGCATCTTGTGCTACCCTTCTGTTGTGCCATGGATGGGTCGTTGTGCTGATGCTAGTGGCTGCCGTTCTCGGAAATTTGTCAATTTTTCAATGGGCACTTTTCCCCCCGAATACACAGTGGGCATTTTACTTGGCAACTGATATTTGTGGAGATAGTGTGCATTGCTCTGTCGTTTGTAGATAGTGCTTAATGGAATTTTTGTCGGCTGATACCCTAGTACATTGTACACATAGCGCTAATACAGCAGTCTGGCGCATAGGTGAAGTACAGATGCAAAAACAGAAATGCATCTGTAGCTGGTTAATATCCCAAGTGTTCCCTAAATGGAAGTAGAGATGCAAGTATCAGTACTGGTGCGAATGTGATTGTGTGCAGTGCTTCCTAAATACTCGTGTTGGTTACTATCTCTTATTTTTCGACATGCCTGACTCATCAAAATACTGCATTGTAGCTGTGAAAGTGTTTGACTTATGCTTGCTTGTTCTTTGAGTTTTCTTGCTTACGATGACCCATTTTGTGGATGAAACTATTTTCTTTCTCCTCCAGGATGTTTCTAGCTAAATCCAAGGAATTGATGCAATATCAGGTCATGGAGGGGAGGAAGGACATGCAAGAGTCAGACACTGCACCTGTTGTTCAAGTACCCAGAGAGCCTGCCATCGTTATCAATGGTGTCCCAGACTTTCCTCCTGCTTTCGCATCTGGTTCACAACATGCAGTAAGAGATGCTCCACGATCTCGAGTTGATCATCGCTTTGGTGAATGGCTAGTAGAGCGGAAAGTGAGGAAGTGGTTTGAAGACAAGTACTATGCAGGGAAAGTTGTCAGGTATGACAGTGGAAACAATTGGTACACCGTTGTCTATGAAGATGGAGACCAGGAAGATCTTGAGTGGCACGAACTGGAGGAGATCCTTCTACCGTTGGACATAACCATTCCACTCAACACACTTGTGATGGACAAATTCAAACATCAGAATATTGCTCCTGACTACAGAACTAATGTTGCTAGCAATCAGATGGTGGTCAGAGCGGTAAATCGCCAACAGTCAAACAACCTGCCACTACCAGGGTGGCTTCAGGCGTCAGCATCAGCAGGAGAAAACGCTCTAGTATGTCTGAAACCTAGTGATCAACCTAAGAAAAGGGGCAGGCCTCGAAAGGATAGAAGTGCATCAGGTGATATTCAACCTAAAAAAAGGGGCAGGCCTCCAAAGGATATAAGCACATCAGGTGATATTCAACCTAAAAAAAGAGGCAGACCTCCAAAAGAACCTGGAGAGAAGAGTATTGATAGGAGCAAATTAGAGACTGTCAGGGCAGAAAAACTGAAGAGAGAAAGCATGCTTCTGCGAGGGCCACCACCTGGAAGCCAGTCATTCTAATAATCAATATCACTGTTCCAATATCTAGTAGATATCTCTAAATGTCTATGTATGCTTGCGACGCTAGCTGTCATTGTACTTTGTACAACCCAACCCAGCGTACTTTTAAATCTATATTTACTATGCGACCGCTGTCATGTCAAATTCTTCTCCTAGACAAGTATATCTGCAAGCTGTTTAAAATTCTTCTGGTACAGTCTTTAGAAGTTCTCCTTGTGGAAATGGAACCTAGTTTTGGTTAATTTCTTTTCCTGTGCAAGTGCATCTGCAAGCTGTTTAAAATTTCTTTTGGAACAGTCTTACAACTTCTCCTTGTGGAAATGGAACCTAGTTGTGTTGGTCTGGCTGAATTCTTTTGAAAGATCCTTGAGTTGTTTCACGAGTGCTGGAGATCCACAATAGATGGAAAACACCTGTAGATTCATGTACATGTTCTTGCTTGCACTACAGAGTGTTCTTGTGAGTTTTGATGTTTGAATTTGTCCATCACAAGGTGTTCAGCGAATTTATCTCACCTATGCGAGAGTTCTTGTGAGTTCAGAGAACAATTCGCTCCAGTTAGGTCTTGTGAAGTGTGTACGAATCTACAAGAGCGTATCAGCAACAAATACCTTGCTTCCAGAGACGGTATCAACACCATTTTTTGGCATTTGGAGTGACTGAACCTTGGCAATCAGCGCGGTGAATCACCTGCGTGCGTGCTACTGGTGGAGACGGAGTTCTATCTACTCCTGCGCACCTCTCTTCTCTGAATGATGATTCCTTCTCAGCTCTTCCATGCTTACCTGACAGGAAAACAGAACACCATGACATACAGTTTATCTGCAGCTATCTATCCTGTTCCAAACTGCCATGGTTCAGCTGATTGCCATGGTTCAGTCACTCCATATGCACTGATTGCCATGGCAATTAGTACTTTCTATGTTCAGAGCATATCAAATTATATGTCCAGAGCAACCAAGAACCACCAGTGCTGGTTCTAGCACAACATGAAAAACATCATATATACCAATCTCTGTAAGACAACATGCTTGTCGCAGCCAAGTGTAGAGACAATAGACACCATACCAGCAACAACTTCGCAACAAGTTAAGCATACAAAACACATCATATCATATATACCAACCTCAGTCGATGGCGTCACCATAATTACATACATATCTGTCACTAGTTCCGGCACAACACAATTGAACATCCATGATAAATCTCCAGGATACTAAATTACATGTCCACAGCAAACCAAGAACCAACATATGCTGGTTCTAATACAGTACAAAAAACAGCATACCAATCTCGGATGATGGCATGCACCTTGAATGCATACATACCCTGACTAGTTCTAGCACAATACACTTGAGCATCGATTGATACATGATAAATCTCCAGAGTATTTATCAAATTACATGAGAGCAAAGAAAGAACCAGTGCTGCTGATCTCTTCTCAGCTTCTACCCATTAAGTTTACCTCGCAAGGAAGCCCAGGTAACAACCACTTGGACACAGACACGGTTGTACAGGCTGTCGCAGAGCGAGTACCACGAGGCTCTCCATCTCCTCTTGAACAAGAAGGTGCAGAAGATCACCCACAGACCGATCACATATCCGGAACCAGTGGCGACGAAAAACGAAACCACGTCATCATCACTTGCATCTCCATGGTTTTCTCCTGGAATTGGCTCGGGCTGTGAACATTTCTGCAAGAGAGGGGGGCCGCAGAGGCCCGCGGTGCCGATATAAATAGATGCCTGGTCTTCAAGTGTTTGCAGTTGATTTCCAGTCGGTATCTTTCCTCCCAGATTGTTGAAGGACAGGTTCAGGCGACTCAATGATGTGAGCGCCGACAAGCTTGAAGGGATCTCACCGGACAACTCATTTTGTGATAGGTCAAGTGACTCCACTTGCATTAAAGCGCCAATATTCTCAGGAATTTTGCCGTTGAAGTTGTTCCATGATAGGTTCAGGTTCTTCAATTCTACAAGAGTGCTGATCTCTGCAGGGATCTCTCCGGTAATACTATTACAGGATAAATCAAGATTTACCATGTATATGATTTCTCCTGTATATAATCTCTCTTGACCTTTTGTGAGTACCGTGAAATTCAGAGTGTAGTCAACTAGATCATTTTTACCATAGCCAAATTCAGAAGTACGCACATACTGAAGATAAGCAGTGTTGTTTCTTGTTTGTGTCATGCCTGTGCAACTAAAAATAGATCTTGGTATGCTCCCCGATATATTGTTGTAGGCAAGGTCCAAATATTGAAGGTTGACAAGCTTTGAAAGCTCGACTAAAAGGGGACCATAAAACATATTGGATCTCAGTCGTAAGAATGATAGAGACAATAACTTCTCCCCAATCCATGCTGGTAAAGTCCCAGAGAACTGATTATGTCCGAGATCAAGAAAGATCAGTCTTGGGCATTTCTGGAGAAGTGAAGGAAATTCACCAGAGAGTTTGTTGTTTCTCAAGCTTAGATTGACAATACCCAGGCCTGTCATGTTAGTGCTGGATTCATTGACTAGGCAATCGGTAATTGACCCATTGAGACTATTTCTTGATATATCTAACAACTTCAATTCTCGCAGCCTGCACAAAGAAGATGGAATGGCGCCAGAGATCATGTTGTTATATAGAGAGTGAATTCGGTTTTTTACCCCCTATTTTGACATTTTTGACACTAATTACCCCATTTAGCAAAATTTCATCCGTTTTACCCCATTTAACAAATTTTTGGACACAATTTACCCTGTTTAATTTTTTTTGAGCATTCTGACCGGTCAATCACAATTGTTAGGTCCAATTGGCATGCCACGTCAGTGGTTTTTTCTGTCTATTTTTTCTCACTGCTAAACCGGGCCGCGTAGCTTCTCCCGACCGGCTCGGCCAGATGGCGGTCGCTCGCGTCACGTCCAACACACAACGCCAAAGTCGGCCGCGCGCCACGCTTGCCTCCCGTGGCTTCTCGTTTGTGTTGCTTGCCCCCAATCAAACATGCAAACTGATATCCGTATAAACATCAAATTTCTATAGCATGTCATCATGCCTGCATCATTTGTTAACTCGACCATGGAGTTCCCGTTGGCCAGCTTCTTCTGATAATAAACGTTATCCCAAGGGTTGGAACCCAACTCCTCGATCTTCTCCTTTTATATCAAAATAACTAATGAAATCCCTCTCAATCATCTCTGGCTTTGGATTCTTTTATCCACGGACATCTAAAATAGGCCTAACACTCCACATCTTGGTTGCCATCCGCTTTGTGCAAGAAAAATAAAAATGAATTAGTGGTTGCAATCATAATAAATCATGATCTACTCTAATAAGGTAAATACATATGTTTCAGCATGCATTGTAAGATACAAAGATCCAAAATTCCTTTACAGCAAGCAAGTAGCAATAGATGCTATCACTTGTGCATGTATTAACACTCTTCCGGCCGGTCAACATATTTGCTACCTAGATATTTAGATATGTAGGTGTATCAGAGTTAATAAAGTAGTATATTTACACCACTTTAATCTAATCCATAGAACCATGCATATTTAAGGCCGTATATGGTAACTGAAGAAAAACATACATGATTTCAAATTATATCAGTAACAATTTCTCCGATAATTTATTCAATGGTAATATGCCATGCTGATCAAGTATAGTCGTCCCATCAGAATACTTCAAACCGGAAACAAGTTGAGTAGGGAGAAAAATAGGCAGGAAAAAACTATCGACGTGGCATGCCAGCCGGTCAGAACGCACGAAAAATTTAAAACATGGTAAATTGTGGCAACACTTTTGCTAAATGGGGTAAAACGGATGAAATCCCGCTAAATGGGGTAATTAGTGTAAAAAATGTCAAAATAGGGGGTAAAAATCGGAATTCACTCTTATATAGAAGAAGTGTCCTAAGCCCCGGCGCTCCGAAGTCTAATGGAAGTGGCCCAATTACTCTGTTCCCACTGAGATCAAAGCTAGTTAGATTGATGGGAAGCTTAGGTATTGGACCATCAAGCTGGTTAGAACTGAAATCCATTATGACTCCTCTCATAAATTCCATTGTTGATGGGAGGACCCCTGAAATCTGATTATTTCGGATATTGAGATACTCTACTGAGGAAGCTGCCATCCAAAACCAACTTGGTACCATGTCATTTATGCTTGTGTTTGATATATCAAGATTCCATAAGTGTGTTTGCCATCTAAGCCACATTGGAAATTTAGGCCCTAGCTGGCAGGACCGAAGGTGAAGCATTCTTAGACTGAAAGGAGGAACCCATGTTGGACTCATTGTGATGGTTATGGAGTTGTGTGACAACATCAAACTGTCTAACATATCTAGTCGCGATAAATGGCCTTCATGTATGACCCCATCAAGGTTATTGGAGTGAAGGTCCAAAATTGTTAGCTTCGTGAGCTCTCCTATCCACAGTGGCAGATGACCAGTGAGTTTGTTATCATAGAGAGAGAGCCAGCTCAGGTTGCTTAATGCTTGTACTGGTGCAGTTGGCAGGCTTCCAGTCAGATTGCTGTCCGATAGATCCAACTTCTGTAATTTATTCCTTGAACAATTGGGTAATCGATTGAGTAATTCTGTTATACTCCCATTGATATTGCTTATATAAGAATATAATACCTCCAGATTACATAGGTTCTTCATATTGGATGGTATCATGCCCACAAGACTATTTGCTGATAAACGAAGTTCCACCATGGAGGTCATATTACCTATCTCGTCCGGAAACGGGCCATAGAAACCATTGTACGAGATATCTAGATACTTGAGTCTAGTTAAATCCCAAAACCAGTTGGGCGTGCTACGCTGATGGAACTGGTTCTCCGCAAGAAAGAGTGCTTCAAGATATGTAAGGTTTGAGAGCTGAAGAGAATCAGGGTTACTTCTAAGCTGGCAACCGGAAAGATCAAGAACTTTCAGAGTTGGAAGCATGTTCACCACTGGAAGCCAGTGAACAATTATACTGAGGTCCACATAGGTCATATCCAGGTGCTCAAGGGAAGTTAACTGTGACAACCACATGATATCCGTGGAGTATGTGCCATCATGGATATCACGGTCCTGGTATGAGGACCGAATATCCAAGTATTGTAAGTTGGAGATATTACTGAGCTGCGGTGGTATCCTTCCAATGAACATTGACATTGATAGGTCAAGATATCTCAACTTATGGAGAGAACCAATGAACTCCGGTATTTGCATCTTGTGGAATTCATTGCAGCTGAGGTCGAGATGCCATAGATGTTGTAAACCAAGCAACGAGGAGCTTATGTTGCCTGCTAGCACCTTCCTAGTGTCACCCTTGATTGTGCAACCACTGCCTCGGAGATCAAACTTGACAACATGGCTGTTTCTGTTGTTGCAGTAGACGCCCTTCCATCGGCAGCAGGCATCACCCTTCCATGACGAAAGGAGGTTGACGGGGTCTGACAGACCTGCCCTGAAGGCGAGAAGGGCAGACCTCTCACTGGCTATACAGGCGGTGTTTGTATCGTTTGGCTGCAGGGTAGATGTGTGCTCTGTGGTGCTCTTGGCTTGAGCGAACAAGAGAAAGGCTATGGCTATCTGGATGTAGGAGAGTTGAAGCGTGTCCATGGGTGATTTTGCCATGTGTATGTGCTCTTGTTGGTGCAGGATGCCCCATGGTATGCATGATATATATGTAATCCGACTCTTGGTGTCACCTATGGTGGTTATTCAATGGTATGCATGCTCATGAAGTTTCCTGCCGTGTTCATTTTGGCATCTTAGGTAGCACACCAAGGAGGACTCTCGGGCTTGGAATTGAATACAAGCAACTGGAGAGTGTGTAGTTGCATATGTTTAATTAAAGCAATTGTCTGTAATGAAATATGTAATCCAAACTCTTGGTGAACCTATGTATGGTGGTTACTCAATCTCATGCGTGCTCCTAAAGTTTCCTGCCTTGTCCTTGTCGATCTGATTGTTATTCAATCATACTCGTATAACCTATGGTGGTTATTCAATCATATGCACCGACTGATTGCGATTCAATCATATATATAACCTGTGGGCTGTCAGGCTTGGGATTTGATTAAAGCAACTGGAGGGCAGTTGTTGGCAACAGGAAAAAGGATGTACTACATGATCTGGTTAATTACCAGGAATCCTGAATGTAAATATTTTATAATCTAGTATGTGTGTAGGATGTTGATGTGTGTTCTTATAGCAGTTGAAAAAGGATGTTGATGTTGCTGTGCGTCCAAATTAAGTTTGATCTGAAATAAGTTCAGATCTTCAGACGTATGGCGTGAATCTGCGAGGGCAAGGAATGTAGGAAGGAGAGAACCTGGCGGTCATGGCGCCGGTGACAAGGACGGAGAAGCCGTCGAGCGGGCGGGAAGAAAACGCCGCCCCGCCCCCCTCCGCGCTGGCACAGGTCGCGGGCCATGCCGGGCCGACGAGGACCGGGTTCGAACCGGAGACCTTCAGTGTGTTAGACTGACGTGATAACCAACTACACCACGAAACCGCTTGTGATTTACGTTCTACTTAGCCCTATTTCTCACAATATTTTAATTGTTCACGCTGGGGATTCCTACTGGGCGCACCGCCTGCTTCATCTGGCTTCTCCGAGTCCGACTAAAAGGATTGCCAGGTACCAGTGTATAAGCTTATATATATGCTGCATATCCGTTTTGTAATGTCGTGATTCAGATTACCAGGTTAAATTTTGGGAACAAACTCAGTACTACAGGTACACCACACACATCTATTCTTGAATGCTACACTAGTATACAAAGGACAGCCCAATTTTGAAGAGGGTAACTGGTTCACACCTTGATTCTTTAATCTTGCAGCTGAAAAATGTGTGGCATGTGCCACTCGATGAGCATTCATATGCTGGCATACTGAAGAGAATTGATCAGTTTTTGCTAAGGAGTAGATAATATTGAACAGTGGGGTGGGTTGCAGCCATCAATTCGCGCAGTGGGTGTACTGAACATGAAAACAGAGGAGTCGGCATGTGTTGCTGGTTCAGTCTTGAGTGGAAAAAAAGGAAGGCATTTGTTGCCTGGACCACAACTGAGTCTTGTTGCCGTGTTTTTACCTCTGTTCTTGTTGGCCTGTGTGTCGAGTCAATTTCATCGAGCATGTATTGAATCCACCAAAACCGGTGAAGGCAACAAAAGAGGTGGCCAACAGAAACAAACTATTTTACTAAATCAAACCAAAAAAAGTGGCAGCATGGCAGTGCTAATAGTAGTTCACCGAGGGAAAATAATTTTGTTGACATGAGAATATAAATGCTGAAGAACTTTTTCCCCTCTCAAATTGACAGCAGGGCTATTTGGTCGACTGCTGCTACTCTCTGCTTGATGACCGGCTATGGTCGATCGGCGACACAGGTGAGGGGACACTAGCAAGGTTACTATCGTGTAAAAAATGATGTTGTGGGAGCGATTGCTTCGGCGGAGGCTGTCCTCCAAGGAGACCACACAAGAGTTATCAGGACCAGAGCCTTCATGAACTGAAGTCTTCCAATGCATATTACTCGATAAATCTTATGATAGAATTCGATTTCCTTCAAGTAGGTCCAGAATTCATTGGCAGGCAGAGATGTCTTGCAGAGTCGTTATTCATCTTTGAAGCCAGGCTAGGAGTGTGTGTCCTATTGGGAATTAATACCTGGTGTGGTGTACTTGAGAGAGAGCTTGTGAAATAATGAAAAAAAAGCAAGCTTAGTAACAACGAGTATATGCCATCAATAATGAGGTTTATATTGTCTTGTTTGATTTCCAGGACTATCTTTAACTTGTCTTACATGGTATGCACCCACCAAACAAGACAACCTGAAGATAACCCCTATCTCAAAACTACTAGCAGAAAATCTACCCAACTATGATCTCTATTTTCTATGTGAATATAAATACATACATACACACATGCATATTTTCTTATGCCTAGTATCCATATATGTATTTTCTTCCAGCTAATTTCTTATGCTAATATAGAATATAGATCACCGCTGCCTTCAGGTATGCTATGCAGGGCAGGCCGCCACCCTCTGTAGCAACCGACGTCCTCCTGCTTCTGGTCCTCCGACCCTCTTCGCATGAGGGCCACCATGTCGTCCAGGGAGACGTCATCGTCGTCCTTGCCCAGCATCCTCCTCAGCTCCTGCTTGCTGATGACCAGCTTCACCCTCACGACGGCGCCCTCCGGGTCAGCCTCCGCGGCAGTAGGCGCCTTGTCATCGGAGGGGAACAGGCGGTGCAGCTGCCCCATGCCGCCCGCCCGGACGTCGAGGCCTTGCTTCTGCGGCCGGAGCGCGTCGTCGGCGTCGGAGGAGCCGGAGACGCGTGCGAGAGCGCCCTTGGAGAGGGGTGGCGCCGGGAGCGCCTTGAGGATCTCGCCGTCGACGACGCTCATCACCTTGATCTCCCTTCTGTCCTGGATCACCAGGCAGTTCCCCATGGCCGGCGATGAGCTGAGCTGCGGGTAGATTGGTGATGGGCTGCGAGGGAAGCACGCGCAGTGGAAGGATCACAATTCGCAAGCGCTCGTTGTGCCAGTGTCTGTGTATGTGTGAGTGGGGGGTTGGACGGACGGGCCAGTGGAGTGGTGTATTTAAAGAATTGAGGGTAGAGAATGTCCAAATATTTAAGAGCTTATTTCACTAATGCCATTGCCCTATTTGCTTTCATTTTTGTGACAAATTCTCTTCTCTTTTTTTTTTCCCTTGTGAAAGCGACCTTGGATCGTGGCCTACCCAAGTGAAGTGAAGTTTTTTTTTTTTGAGGGAAGTGATGTGAAGTTGCCTCATTGGGACAACAACAAGCTATAGCCATTACACGAGCGAGCGCTGTTTCGTTAGGACCCACTACTGGTTACGTAACTGAATTTGCGTTATCTGTGAACCGCAAAACGTCTTATATTTAGAAACATTGGCGGTATCTTTTTTTTTTTCAGTAAACAAAAACATAAACTGAATAGTTATGAAAAACAAAACAAAATATTATAAAGAAAGAAGGAACTAAAGACATCGATGTGACCAGAAGATCGGTATTGGAATGCCAACCGGTGTTGTACCGCCTATCGCGGCTTTCCCCATGAGGTCTCCTGCATTCTCTGTGACCAAGAACTATAGTGCATGCAGAACCTGCTCTGCAGCTGCTCCTTTTCGCACCAAGTTTGGCACGAGGTCTTCTTCCGGTGCGGGCTTACGACCCTCCTTCTCGCCCACGACATATCGTTCCTGCGATGGCGGGCGAACTCCTTCCACCTGGCGTCGGTGCAGCTGCGCAAGAGTTTCACATCCATCATTTCTCTCATAGCCACCGTTGCTCTGGAAGCATCGCAGCGATTGCATCTTCGACGCCCAGCGCCGCTCTGCTAGTTGTGTCATCCAAACCATTCAAGAAGAGGCGCGTCTCTAGGTTCATGCCGGGGCCAAGGGTATAGGAAAAATGCTACAGGTGAGTTAGTGCATGTTTTAGTGGGGTTGAGCAACCCATCCCCCATCTATGGACTATGTTCTGCTCATGTGATCACACCGCATCGTCTTTGTGCATTGCTTTAGAAGGCCATTTTTTATTTATTTTATTTTAGGGTTTTGCCCTTTAATTGAATAGGAGGCTTTAAATTCCCTTAATTTCAAATGTCCAAATTTTTAAACAAGATGCATGAATGCTCTCTAATGCATCTATTAAATTACCATAGTCTAGGGTTGTGACACCATGTGAGACCACGGGTACCATCATCATCTGCCTGCCGTTACGGAGGAGGGATGGGGTGGGGACCGTGGATTGCATTGCGGTGATATAGTTAGGTCACTTAGGATTAGAGTTTCGTTCCCCAATGGCAGAGTTGTGATGGTGATGGAGCGGGGGATCGTCTAGTTGTTGTTGTTCTAGAGTGGTGGATTTGTTTGTCTTCATGTTATGCAGGTGGTCTTTGACAGTGTCTTCTAGCATAGCGGACAATGGCGCTTCGTGTTTTTCTCATCTAGCTTCTTCTTCGACCGGCGATGTTCATCCAGCATCAACATCATCGTGGAGCTTGTGAGGACTTGGTATCTCAGATATATTTGGTCGAATATGGGGGGTGGTGATGTGTTTCACAGATTGTTGTTCATGGCAACTTCAGGGTTTGCCAGGCGACTTCTTGGTTGCTGCGTTATCAATGTTTTCTTGTGTCTGATGGTCTTTTGGAGGTCCAATGGCATCATCGAGCTTCGCTCACGGCCTACGCCAATGAGTGAGGAAGATGATTTCGATTTCTCGCAGGATCAAGTTGATTGACTTTAATATGTGGCTTCGGCCTTTCACAAAAATAAAAAGAAGAAAAAAGACTAAAGAAAAGGGGGAAAAGGTGTCTGGAAGCAAAAGAAAATTCAAGCAACTGAATAATAGCAAAAACATCTTTTGGTTTGTTCCTTCCTATCTTTGATCGTGCTTGACCATCGGGATGTCCTTTGGGCTAGTAATTAGGAACCATCGCTCTTATTTGTAAATAAAATCAAGTAGTAGTTGTTCTCTCACATTGCGTCTTATATATGTTCTACATTGAATTGATTAACAAATAAATAGACACCAAACACTATTTTTCGTAAAACGGTTTAACTTTCTTTGTGACACATAGTCAATCTCAATTTCGAATCTAGTTTAAACCTTTATGATCTCTAATTTTATGCGGCGCCCCCTTCCCCTTCACCTCATGGATAGGTAGAGGGATTGCACACTGGACATGATGGGGAATTAGCGACAATAGTGATATCGTTTACATGTTTTTGTTAATTTATCAAGTCTGAATTTAATATCAAATAATCACATAAACTCAACTTGATTTCTTGGTATCATCATGAAAAGCCTATTATCGACTATTAATACCAAACTTCCATAAAATCCTACAGAACAAGTTATTGGGAAAACCATATTTGTGGGACAAATGGAGTTCAATTGCTTACTGGAAGGGAAATGAAGTCGGCAATAGCAACAACCTACCATATATATGTTCATGTAAGTATGAGGTTAGAAAACATTATGCGGGGCCCCACATCTTGGAGGCAGGCCTAATCCATGTTGTGCTTGTGCTAGCTTGTATAGAATGTAGTGGAGGTAATAATCATTTGCATGTTGCCAACTTTGCAGCTGAAACATGAAACAACATCCCAAAAAATTGTGTGTGTGTAGTGGTGATAAGTATGGGGAATTGGTCGAAAACAACCCCTGCCCCTTCCATTAGCACTAACAAGTAATAACAACGAACCCATGAAAACATCCATTGCACCATATCATTTTGCATTATTTAATTAGTAATTGCTCTGTAGGCCCCAAACATACACATTTGTTGTGTTATGCATGTTGTTTTACATGGCCTTTATGTGGAGGTTGGAAACTATTGAATTGAGGTTGATTATCTCAACATGAGTACAAACACACGGTTTGGTTAATATTGTGAAAGTACTTGACCTTTAAGTCGTCTTAAGATGATTATAATTATCATGAAAACAAGTTTTATACTTAGCGTAATTAGTTGGCCAATTTCTAGCCTTTTTTTTGGCAGATATGGTTTGTTCGTGTGCCAACTTAATTTTGTATATATAAACCTCAGCAACAACAAAATCTGGTAAAATGACTTCAAAATTACATTTTTTTTTCTCGTAACATGATTTCTGTATGCACACCAGCAAAAGTAAGAATTTTGTTTGCACGAAGCTATGTTTATTTTCATAAAATAGTAAGTCTTTTCATTTACTGTTTTTCCATTTGATTGTACGGTTAGAATATAAACCCAGATGAATGAGTCCATTAATAATGTGCCATAGCCTTTGGTTTGTTCATCATTTTTTATGTGAAACTTTTGACATACCCATATGTCATAATTGACATACAATTGTAGCATTGACAATATGTTTCTAAATATTTCTATGATATATCATCCTACTCATACTTTATTTGGTTGGTGTTTCTGTATATATTCTTTTTGTAAATACATGATGTACTAAAAGCAAAACTCACTCGTTGCCAAATTTGGTGCATATAAAAGTACAGAAAAATTATCAATATTTACAATGCCAAATCAACACCTTTAAATCTCTCATGACAAACATTTTCGTAAGGTATGTATTTTATATTGTAGATGTTCATATTTTCCTATAAACTTAGTCTAAGTTTACAAAATTTGACTTTGACAAAACTTATATGCACTATAATTTGGCAAGGAGGGAGTACTTGCAATCGTTCTTTCCCAAGTTTGCCTCGTGTTGTGGAAGTTAATTTATAATTTCCTCATGCAAACTAACATTATTAGATTTACCATGAAAACTATCAGTGTCAAAAAGTGCCTTATATTTTGATATAGAGGGGGTATTTTCTTAATATGACAACTGTAAATTTGCAAGATGAAATGCATCCACAGCACATTACCACAGGGCCGGCTAGAGTGTTTGAGCCGGCATGAGCCTTTTTTCTCGTTTGCACGACGTAAGCAGGAGACCGAATCTAGTGCAAGACAACAAAAGCGCGTGTCATGGTCGATCTCTCCATCACATGAAGTAGCCATCAGCACATTCCCAAGCCGCACTACGATCCTACTACTTTCTGTCATCTTCTCCCTGCACTTTTCTTTGTCTGCACATTTTATCTCTGTGTAGTGCGCACTATGGGGCCTTTTAGCAGCAACACAAGGATTTTGTTATCATCACGTACGGGCGACACAATAAAGTGATGTGCACTAACTTGCTCAGTCAAAACCTCTAGAGAGTAGTAGGTAATTAAGCACGTCCACTGTGGCCCATTAATTTATGCAACATGCATGGTACTACTTCATCCGTTCCTAAATATAAGTCTTTTTAGAGATTTCAATAAGAACTACGTACGAACGTATATAGACATATTTTAGAGTGTATATTCACTCAATTTACTCCGTATGTAGTCCGCATTGGAATCTCTAAAAAGACTTATATTTAGGAACGGAGGAAGTACCAAATATCATTTTCTGACCTGCTTATAGGTAACAATTTCAGCCGCAACATTTTTCTGTATTATTTGTTTTGTTTGCAACATATTTCCGTCTGATAGCGAGATATTCTTGGTACAATGGAAATTCATCCACTCTGATAAAATTTATAGAAAAGATATTTTTGTGAGATTATAGAAAATAAATTAACATATGCAATACCAAATCAATACCATTAGATTCATCATTGAATATATCTTGACATCATATGGATTTGTTATTGTAAATATTTATATTGTTTTCTATAAATTTGGTCAAACTTTATAAACTTTGACTTGACTTTAGTCAAAGCTAATATGCATAGCAAACAAAAATGGAGGGAGTACTATATTGCACAATGTTGTGTCTGTAATCTAGGGCATTATATTGTCCGGCGAATGGATACTGCATAGAGTTTCGATTATATTATCTTCTCCACGTCAATCTTATTAAGTTGAGATTTTGCAAACTCATAATTCAATTGTTTTTTTTTTTTGAGATTTCACAGACCCGCGACTGCGTCAAAAGTAACTAGAGATCATGCGATGCCATCGAAAACTCGGTGTTCTCCATATCTAGGGCTTAATAATTTTAAATCTTGTTGTAGAAGAATAAGACTTGGTGGAGCATATGCTTAGCTCCTACTACTATCTAGCTAGTAATAGACTAGTGGACTCGTAGCAGATTTTTCTTTTCTTTTTTGCGGGGTGACTGGTAGCAGATTGACACATGGCTAACAACGAGCATACTGAATTTCGTAGTAAAAATGACTCCCACTTACTACCACTAAGTAGGTGGTAGTAGTAGACGACCGGTGGCCATAGCCTGTGGCCGGCTGGTGCATGCATATGACCGTCCCTTGGCCTGCCCGTTGAAGGTTGAACGCTTTTAGCCGCGCATCCTGATGCAGGCCTGATCTTTATTCCTTGCCGGGAAAGAAACGGCCGGGCTGTGGGCCGTGACGCAGCGGCTCACGAATGCACTGTGCATAGCCAAGCCGCCGATCTGGTGGGGCGGCACCGCCGCAAAGACTACATAGATCGACGCACCACCACCACTCGCACACGCACACGTCGCCGTCGTCGAGAACGACGCCGGAGGGCGGACCACGACGACGACGACATCCGCGCACGCTCGATGGATCCAGACGGGTGGAACGACGTACGCGTGCATATACTCGCCCGCGTGCTTCGAACGAGAAACTAGCGGAGACTTGAACGGCAAGGGCGTATGCTAGCTTTGGGTATAAGTGCATCGCTGATTCGTAAATTTGCTACGTTATCTGTCCCCAGTCCGCGGACATTGATGCCGAAGACCGCCATCCAACACCGTCCCCATACATTTCAATCATATTTTAAACTAACAGGATGTAATTCATGCAAATATGGCTGATTTCATATAAAATGGACAAAATTCATTACATTTGAACTTTTCTTAACTAAAAACTATACCGGATTAAGGTAAAACTAGTCTACGACCGGCGCCGGTAGAGATCCACTCCCATGACACGGACACCCTTGACTAGTCTATGGCCAACCATGGAGGATCTCCATTGTCTTCCCTGTGACGCCCCCGACTCAATCGTGCACTAATCATACACGTAAATGCACACGATCAAGCCTAAAGATTCACGGGAAGATATCACAACACAACTCTAAAACATAAATAAAGTCATACAGGCTTTATATTACAAGCCAGGGGCCTCGAGGGCTCGAATACATAAGCTTGCGTACAATCGTCAGCGGAAGCATAAGATATCTGGGTACAGATATAAAAGAGATACATAGATAAGCCTTTAAGAAGGCGGGGCAAAATAAAACACTACGATCGAAAGGCGTAGGCCTCCTGCCTAGGACCCTCAGAACCTACTCCTGGTCATCGGCCAGCTCGTAGAAGTAGCCACCCTCGGGGTAGAAGTGGTAGCTGAAGTCGTCAACCGGGGCAGCGGTCTCAGGGGCTCCGTCATCTGGTTGCATCGAATGAATATGGGGAAAGAGAAAGTAAAGCAACCGTGAGTACTCATCCGAAGTACTCAGCAAGTAAGGATCTACACTACATATGTAACATTTTCAAAGGAAGACTGAATATGTGGACTGGGCTGCAGAAATGCCAGAATAGAGAGAAAAGCCTAGTCCTATCGAAGACTGGCATCTTATATGGTCTTGCAGCATTAGAAGAGTGTAGATTAGTACAGTATAAAGTAGTAGTATCAATAAGTCTCAACCTCACCCAGAGATCCTTTCTCGACTCCCAGCGAGAAAACAATCTCAATGCCATAATGTCCAAGTATCCACCTCGGCCAGAGATCCTTTCTCGACTCCCTGCGAGAAAGCAATCCCAGAGCCATATATCCAGGTCTCATCTCAAGTTCTAGTTGTATCGATCTGGATACAACTCCGAGTGTCCTTTACCGTAGGACCGGCTATCGATAGATGTTTTCTTCCCTGCAGGGGTGCACCATCTTACCCACCACGCTCGAGTAACTCCGGCCGGACACACTTTCCTGGGTCATGCCCGGCGTCGGCCAAACGATACACCGCAACCCTACCTACAGCTCAGCAAAGAGGTCCCCGCCGGTCTACATCCTAAGGGCTCAGGGGTCTTGGGCCATCGCCCTGTGCACTCCGGGTCGTTGCGAGCAGGGTGAAGCCAGGCACCAGGAGGGCGCTGGTCCGTCCCGGCCGTAAGGCTGAACTGGTCGTCTGACAGAGCTTTCGGCTGATGCCACGATGCAGAGTGCCCATAACTGTTCCCACATGATGGTTAGTGCTATCAAGCCAGAGGCCTGCTCGGATCAAATATCCAAATCGTTAGTGGACTAGGGGCTTGCGGTAACGAGCAAAGACTCACGATCGATGTGACCCCGTCGCCCCGTCTAAAGGACTTGCTGCAAGGGCTAAGAATGCCCGGCCGCGCCTCGTATTCATCTCACAGTTAAACTCCAAGTCAACACGACTTCCCAAAAGATTGTCGGGAACTCAGGTCCACCTCAACCGGGTGGTACTGCCTGTCCCTCTAGTCCTGCAGTAACAGTCTCACGGGTACCCCTCGGGGCCGACCCGTCTGTAGCATGATTCAGGGTAAAGTCACAGTATCCGTGTGTCCAAACATCAAGGGAAAATCCGAGGTATCACCCTCGATGGATACCCACTCGATGTAACTATCGAGGTGAACGTAGGAGGAATCACCCTCGAGGTTCACACTGGAGGGGTTGCACGACAGCGTCGTTATCGGGAGTGGTGAAGGAGGAATCACCCTCGATGACCATGACTGATTAACTAACCTACAAGGTTATCATCAGTAATGCTGACGAGGTATCACCCTCGGCACTCGATAGTAACCCAGTAGTGTCGAGCAACTAAGGGGGAAGTGAGGTGCGGTGCCGGGGCCTGGTCTTCGATCCCGTTGATCGGGTCTTCTGAGAATCCAGCGGGGCAGCCGGGACAAGTGGGGGTCACTGAGGGGTTTCTACCCAGTATAATCTAAACAGTTTAGGATGAACAGGAAGGTATCAACAGCAGGTTACAATAAACAGGCTATGCAGAAGAAATAGGATAACAGTAACAGTAGCAAAATCTAATGCAAGCAGGAGAGAATAGAATAGGCGATATCGGGATGCTCAAGGGGGGGGGGGGGGGGGGGCTTGCCTGGTTGCTCTGGCAAAGGCAAGGTCGTCAACAGTGGCGTCGGGCTCCGGAGCTGCGTCGGTCTCGGGAAAATGCGTCTGTAGTAGGGTCTACCGAGAGAGAAGAGGGGGAGGAAACAGTAAATATAAAGCAAACAAGAGCATAACATGACAATACGGAGAGCTAGGGGTGTTCTGACGCTGTGCTACACGATATAGGGGAAGAGGGAAAACATTCGGGAATGTTTTCCCGAAATTTGGCATTTTCGGACAGATGAAACGGAGGGGGACGGTTGCATGTTCGCTATGCTAGGAGCGTGTGGTGGACGAACGGTCCACGTATTCGGATTCGTCTCGTCGTTCTGAGCAACTTTCATATATAAAACTTTTTCATCGGAGTTACGGTTTATTTTATATGATTTTTCAAAGTTTTATTGATTTTCTAAAATTTACTGGAATTAATTTAAATTTAAAATTAAATAGGAAAATGCTACGGGTACCCAGCTCTGTGTACACAGAGTGTACACAGTGGCTGACCAAGTCAAATGCCCAGTCAGCAGTGGCTGACGTGTGGGCCCTCTGCTGAGTCAGCAGGCCACAGTCAACAGACCTTATCTGTTAGAACAGTAAACGGTGGGCCCCACTGGTCAGTTAGTCATTTAATTAAACCGGTTTCTGTTAAACTAATTAACCCGCGCTGGTCCCGGCTGTCAGTGGGGATTAGTGGTGAGGGTTAGCAGTTAAGTACTCCACGTCGACGGGGTTAACGGCGGCTAACCGCCGACGATAACAGGGGACGGCGACGATGGCCTTCTAGCCGATTCCGGCGTCCGTTTGGACCGGGCCCAGGCTCTGCAGGACGGCCACAATGCGGCGCATCGAACGGGCCTAGTGGCATGAGCAGCAACGGCCGGAGCCGTGCGCTGCAACGACGAACGGCGGCGGTCGGTTTCGGAGCTCGACGGAGTGACGTCTACGCGGCACGGGGAGGATCGTGTGCTCACAGCGAACTTGTAGGGAAGGGCAGTGAGCTCGGGGAGGAGCTGGTCGTCGCGGATCGGCGGCGAGAAGAAGGGGATCCCGTCGGGGAAGAACGGCGATGGCGACGGCTTGGCGGCGTCCCGACTCGAGCCGGTGGTGGTGGGTGATGCAGAAGAGCACAGTGGTCCTCCCGGACATCAGCAGGAGGCGCGGGGAGGCCGGTGGCTGCGCAGGCGAGCTGCGGCGGTGACGGCGCGTTTGGGCGCTGTGCGGGAGAGAGGGAACGGCACGAGGGAAAGGATGAGTGAGCTAGGGTTAGTCGAGGGAGCACTGGGGGTGCTCTTATCCACCAGGGACGGGCACAGCGACGCGCTGTCGCGCAGGAGAGGGGGGGGGGGGGGGCATGGCGTGCGCGGGCGCTGCGGGTGCGGCATGCACGGGGGGAGAGAGAGAGAGAGAGGGGTAGGGGATGAGGGGTTTAGGTGGGCTGGGCCAGTCGGCTGACTTAGGCCCAGTCAGTGCGGCCCTTTTCCTTTTCTTTCTTTTCTCTTCTGCTTTATCTTTTCTTTTCTGTTTTGCAAAATGTGTGGCCCCCATTTGAGTTTTGTAAAATGGGTGGCTTAGCCACATAATTGCAGTGTTATTTCTAGCTCTGTTATAAAAAGGTTTGAGGTCCAAATATTTTCATCTGAATTTTATTTAATTATAAACGGATTAAATACTTCTGCTTTGCTGTTGTTTCTTGCTGTTAGAGTCACTTAATTAGTTTGATTAATGTTGATTACAATTTTATAAATGCTCCTGGATTATTTGCTATTTAATGAACATTTTAGTTTTCCCATTTGAACAACTTTTATTTTCACTTTCAGTTTGAATTTCTATTTGAATTTGAATTGAAAAGAGATAGGATCCAAATGATGTTTAAGCACTGTTGATCATGATGAAATGACATTATCAAAAGGGGTTTACTATAGCTAACCACTGGGAGTGTTACAAATCTCCTCCACTAATAAGAATTCTCGTCCCGAGAATTAAGGTGTAGAAGGGAAAAGATCGGGGTATTCAGCACGGAGGTTATCCTCGCGTTCCCAAGTGGCTTCATCTTCAGTATGATTAGACCACTGCACCTTGAGGAACTTGGTTGTCTTCTGACGGGTTCGACGTTCAGTTTCATCGAGAATACGAATCGGATGCTCCTTATAAGATAGATCATCTTGCAATTCGAGCATCTCGTGGTCCACTGCTCGGTGCGGAGATTCCTTGAAGCATCGACGAAGTTGCGACACATGGAAGACGTCGTGGATATGAGAGAATTACGGCGGCAACTCCAATTTATACGCCACCTGACCACGTCTTGCAACAATGCGGAAAGGACCAATGTAGCATGGAGCTAGCTTGCCCTTAATTCCGAAGCGGTGAGTGCCCTTCATAGGAGTGACTCGCAAATAAGCTTGATCACCAAGTTGATAAGTCAAACCCCATCGTTTGTGATCATAGTTGCTCTTCTGGCGGTCCTGAGCCGCCTTGAGGTTTTCACGAACGATACGGACTTGTTCTTCGGTGTGTTGAATAATGTCCGGTCCCACAAGTGGTCGTTCCCCAGTTTCTGACCAATTCAGAGGGGTTCGACACTTACGTCCATAGAGTACTTCAAAGGGGGCCATTTTCAAGCTGGCTTGATAGCTGTTGTTATAAGAGAACTCGGCATACGGGAGAGATTCTTCCCACTTTTTGCCGAAAGAAATAACACAAGCTCGCAGCATGTCTTCAAGAAATTGATTGACTCGCTCGTCTTGGCCTTGGGATTGGGGATGATAGGCTGAACTCCAGGTAATATGAGTTCCCATAGCTTCTTGGAAACTTTCCCAGAACTTTGAGGTGAAAAGACCGCCATGGTCCAAACTAATCTCCTTCGGATTGCCATGGAGTGAAACAATTCTGGAGATATATAATTCTGCTAACTGACTAGCAGTGATCGTCTCTTTGACAGGCAGAAAGTGTGCAACCTTGGAGAGTTGGTCGACGACGACAAGAATAGCATCGTGACCCTTCTGTGACCTGGGAAGTCCTGTAATGAAATCCATTTGAATTTTATCCCATTTCCATAAAGGAATAGGAAGGGGTTGTAGAATTCCAGCAGGCTTCTGATGTTCTGCTTTAACATGACGGCACACATCACATTCGGCAACATACCGAGCAATATCTTGCTTCATTCTAGACCACCAGTACCTTTGACGGAGATCATGATACATCTTGGTGCTACCCGGATGAATAGATAACGGTGTGTCATGTGCCTCCTTCATGACCTTATCAGTCATAAGCTCGAAGCGAGGTACAACAATGCAGTTTCTGAAATACAAGGTTCCATCTTCAGACAGCGAGAAATCCCTGTACTTTTCAAGGTGAAGATCTTTCTTCATCAGATCAACTTCAGCATCTTTAGTTTGCGCATTCTTAACAGCTTTCTCGAAATCTGGTTGTATCACAAGGTTATTAAGAGAGCCCTGTGGAACAATACACAGATTGAGTTTGCACAGTTCTTCAAAAAGACGAGGTTGAGCTCGCTTAACCATGAGGTTGTCGCAATAGGACTTGCGGCTTAAGGCATCAGCCATCACGTTAGTCTTGCCAGGGGTATAAGAAATATCCAAATCATAGTCCGTAATGGTCTCCATCCATCTTTGCTGACGGAGGTTCAGAGATGGCTGAGTGAACAAGTACTTCAGACTTTTATGATCCATGTAGATCTCGCAACGATTACCGAGAAGGTAATGTCGCCACAACTGCAATGCATAGATGACAGCAGCTAGTTCTAGATCATGTACTGGATAGTTTTCTTCATGCGGACGCAACTGTCGAGAGCCGTAAGCAATCACCTTACGCTCTTGCATTAGGACACAGCCTAATCCTTCATGGGATGCGTCACAATAGATCACAAAATCTTTGCGAGAATCTGGAGGAGCAAGTACTGGGGCAGATGTTAGCTTGTCTTTGAGTGTTTGAAAACTTTCCTGATATTTTTCTGTCCACTCAAACTTAACGCCTTTGTGAAGCAGATCAGTCAGGGGCTTAGCAATCTTTGAGAAATTCTCGACAAAGCGACGACAATAGCTTGCAAGACCGAGAAAACTTCTCACTTGCTTGACGTTCTTCGGAGGAGTCCAGTCAAGAATAGCCTGAACCCGCTCCGGTGCCCGAGGTAGGTTACTTCAGAAAGCCAGAATTCACATTTGGAGTATTTGGCATACAACTGGTGTTCTCGGAGCCTTTCCAGTACAAGACGGAGGTGTTCAGCATGTTCTTCCTTATTCCTTGAATAGACCAGAATATCATCTAGATATACCACAACGAACTTGTCGAGGTAATCCATGAAGATGTAATTCATCAGTTGGGAGAATGTGGCTGGAGCATTTGTTAAGCTAAATGACATGACAGTGTACTCGTAAGAGCCATATCGAGTAACAAATGCAGTCTTGGGAATATCCTCTTCACGAAAACGGATCTGATGATAACCCAACCTCAAGTCGAGTTTAGAAAACACCGATGATCCAGCAAGTTGATCATACAAATCATTGATCCGGGGAAGCGGATATTTGTTCTGGATTGTGGCTTGGTTAATGGGCCGATAATCCTGAACCAATCGGTTAGTTCCATCCTTCTTCTTAATGAAGAGTGAAGGTGCTCCCCAAGCAGAGGAACTAGGGCGGACAAAACCCTTCTTAAGTGACTTGTCAATTTCTTCCTTAAGCTCGAGAAGATGGTGCGGAGGCATCTTATAAGGACGCTTCGCAATAGGAGTTGTGCCTGGTTTCAAGTCGATGACAAACTCGACAGCTCTAGCAGGGGGTATTCCTGGAAGTTCTTCTGGAAAGACATCTTGAAATTCACGAACAACGGGAACGTTCTCGATGCCTTCAAGAGGTGAAGTATTCAACGCATTCAGAGCATAAATCTGGCTCTCGGCATTCTGTATTATCTTGGCTGAGTAGTTGATCACCTGACCAGAAGGGTGTGTGAGCTGGACTGTCTTAGTAGCACAGTCAATCAAAACATTATGGTCTGTCAACCAGTCCATACCGAGAATGATGTCTATGTCGGAAGGTCCAAGAGCAATAAGGGAAGCAGAGAACATCAACCCTTCAATTCTGACCTGATTGTTGTGACTTACCATCTTGGTTTGCCACCTGGAACGGGGAGTGATAATCTCTAATGGAGTGGGTAATGAGCTCATAGCTAACCCATGTATTTGTGCAAATTGCTGGGACACAAAGGAATGTGATGCCCAGGAATCAAAGAGAACAGAAGCTGCAATTGAATTAACTGGCAGAGTTCCCATCACGATTTTAGGGGACTCACGAGGTTCTCCCATTTTGACATGAGTGACCTTCCCACAACCCATAGCAAGTGGCCTGGCCTTACGACTTTGGGAATGATGGGTTCGATGGCCCTTCGTACGACCATCAGGAGGACGTGGTGCAGCCTGACGAGAAGCCATGGCATTGGACCGTCCACCCTGAATCGTTAGCTGTCTCGGCGGCGGAGGCAGACGAGGTGCAACATAAGACGGCCTTGGTGTTGGAGCAGGTCGATGATGAACATTGTGTGGGATCCAGACTCGACGTTTCTGAACAGGTTGACCCGAGGATGAGCCAGCTTCATGAGTGCACTTGAGCGACTCCTGGTGTTTAGTCAGAGCAGTCTCAACTCGGAAAGTTTGGTTGACAAGCGTTGCGAAGTCTGTACAATCATGGACAGCAAGTGCAAGGTTTATATCAGTATGCAGTCCTTCACGGAATCATCAGCATCCATAGGATTGGTGGAGTTGCGGAAAACAGACGGGTTGAGGCGCACAAATTCTGGCAGAGTTATTGGGGTAGGCTGTTGATGAGCATTCTGATTTGGGATCTGAGCCAATATCCCGGTCATAACCTGACTGTTCAGTTCAAACTGCTGCATCATTGCGACAATATAAGGTGGAGGTGGAGGATCGTCATCCATCCTGCCGAATCAACAGGGGCAGTTTAGCAAGAAAAACTGCATGTGTAAGAGGCCATTCACGAGGTAACATGAGTAATGAACAAGAAGGACATTAGATATATGATAGTAGTCATTAAAGACATTCCAATCCATGCACAGAGTTAGATTCAAACGGATAGTACGAGCTCGGGATCGCTCGCAGATAGGCAAACTAGGCGGCGCGCAGGCACGCGGTAAGAAAGTACACAACAAGACATAGCAAAGGCTACATCGCGTCGGAGAAAACTGCTGGGGCGAGGAATCTGCAAGTGACAACACAGGGTGCCCTCGATAAAAGGATCCTGCAAGCAGAACCTGGCCCACAATCTTGAAGGAAGGGGGAATATTTCAGAACACCGGGTGGATGTGATCACGAGAACCTAATGTCGGAGTTAGTAAATTTTTTAACCCGAATAGAAGAGAGAGCAGAGTCCCAGAGTATAGGCGAGGAATAAAAGATACTAATACCACCCAATTGGCGACGTGGGCCCGTAAGCCACACAACCAAGTTAGTAAAACAGTTTTCGGTTACTAGACTCAACTTCGGCCAAGGAGTTGGAAAAGGGGTTCCTACGGGCAGTCGGCTCTGATACCAACTTGTGAAACCCCCGGCTCAATCGTGCACTAATCATACACGCAAATGCACATGATCAAGCCTAAGGAATCACGGGAAGATATCAAACACAACTCTAAAACATAAATAAAGTCATACAAGCTTTATATTACAAGCCAGGGGCCTCGAGGGCTCGAATACATAAGCTTGCGTACAATCGTCAGTGGAAGCATCAGTTATCTGGGTACAGATATAAAAGAGAAACAGAGATAAGCCTTTAAGAAGGCGGGGCAAAATAAAACACTATGATCAAAAGGCGTAGGCCTCCTGCCTAGGACCCTCCGAACCTACTCCTGGTCGTCGGCCAGCTCGTAGAAGTAGCCACCCTCGGGGTAGAAGTGGTAGCTGAAGTCGTCAACCGGGGCAGCGGTCTCAGGGGCTCCGTCATCTGGTTGCATTGAATGAATATGGGGGAAAAAGAAAGTAAAGCAACCATGAGTACTCATCCGAAGTACTCAGCAAGCAAGGATCTACACTACATATGCAACATTTTCAAAGGAAGGCTGAATATGTGGACTGGGTTGCAGAAATGACAGAATAGAGAGGAAAGCCTAGTCCTATCGAAGACTAGCATCTTCAATGGTCTTGCAGCATTAGAAGAGGGTAGATTAGTATAGTATAAAGTAGTAGTATCAATAAGTCTCAACCTCACCCAGAGATCCTTTCTCGACTCCCAGCGAGAAAACAATCTCATAGCCATAATGTCCAAGTATCCACCTCGGCCAGAGATCCTTTCCCGACTCCCTGCGAGAAAGCAATCCCAGAGCCACATATCCAGGTCTCATCTCAAGTTCTAGTTGTATCGATCGGGATACAACTCCGAGTGTCCTTTACCGTAGGACCGGCTATCGATAGATGTTTTCTTCCCTGCAGGGGTGCACCATCTTACCCACCACGCTCGATTAACTCTGGCCGGACACACTTTCCTGTGTCATGCCCGGCCTCGGCCAAACGATACACCACAACCCTACCTACAGCTCAGCAGAGAGGTCCCCGCCGGTTTACATCCTAAGCGCTCAGGGGTCTTGGGCCATCGCCCTGTGCACTCTGGGTCATTGCGAGCAGGGTGAAGCTAGGCACCAGGAGGGCGCCGGTCCGTCCCGGCCGCAAGGCTGAACTGGACGTCTGACAGAGCTTTCGGCTGATGCCATGATACAGAGTGCGCATAACTGTTCCCACATGATGGTTAGTGCTATCAGGCAAGAGGCCTGCTCGGATCAAATATCCAAATCGTTAGTGGACTAGGGGCTTGCGATAACGAGCAGAGACTCACGATCGATGTGACCCCGTCGCCCCGTCTCGAGGACTTGCTGCAAGGGCTAAGAATGCCCGGCCGCGCCTCGTATTCATCTCACAGTTAAACTCCAAGTCAACACGACTTCCCAAAAGACTGTCGGGAACTCAGGTCCACCTCAATCGGGTGGTACTGCCTGTCCCTCCAATCCTGCAGTAACAGTCTCACGGGTACCCCTTGGGGCCGACCCATCTGTAGCATGATTCAGGGTAAAGTCATAGTATCCGTGTGTCCAAACATCAAGGGAAAATCCGAGGTATCACCCTCGATGGATACCCACTCGATGTAACTGTCGAGGTGAACGTAGGAGGAATCACCCTCGAGGTTCACACTGGAGGGGTTGCACAACAGCGTCGTTATCGGGAGTGGTGAAGGAGGAATCACCCTCGATGACCATGACCGATTAACTAACCTACAAGGTTATCATCAGTAGTGCTGACGAGGTATCACCCTCGGCACTCGATAGTAACCCAGTAGTGTCGAACAACTAAGGGGGAAGTGAGGTGCGGTGCCGGGGCCTAGTCTTCGATCCCGTTGATTGGGTCTTCTGAGAATCCAGCGGGGCAGTCGGGACAAGTGGGAGTCACTGAGGGGTTTCTACCCAGTATAATCTAAACAGTTTAGGATGAACATGAAGGTATCAACAGCAGGTTACAATAAACATGCTATGCAGAAGAAATAGGATAACAGTAACATTAGCAAAATCTAATGCAAGTAGAAGAGAATAGAATGGGCGATATCGGGATGCTCAGGGGGGGGGGGGGCTTGCCTGGTTGCTCTGGCAAAGGCAAGGTCATCAATAGTGGCGTCGGGCTCCTGAGCTGCGTCGGTCTCGGGAAAATGCGTCTGTAGCAGGGTCTACCGAGAGAGAAGAGGGGGAGGAAACAGTAAATATAAAGCAAACAAGAGCATGACATGACAATACACAGGGCTAGGGGTGTTCTGACGCTGTGCTACATGATATAGGGGAAGAGGGAAAACATCCGGGAATGTTTTTCCGAAGTTTGGCATTTTCGGACAGATGAAACGGAGGGGGACGGTTGCATGTTCGCTATGCTAGGGACGTGTGGTGGATGAACGGTCCACGTATTCGGATTCGTCTCGTCGTTCTGAGCAACTTTCATATATAAAACTTTTTCATCGGAGTTACGGTTTATTTTATATGATTTTTCAAAGTTTTATTATTTTTTGAAATTTACTGGAATTAATTTAAATTCGAAATTAAATAGGAAAACGCTACGGGTACCCAGCTCTGTGTACACAGTGGCTGACCAGTGGGCCAGGTTGACCAAGTCAAACGCCCAGTCAGCAGTGGCTGACGTGTGGGCCCTCTGCTGAGTCAGCAGGGCACAGTCAGCAGACCTTATCCATTAGAACAGTAAACGGTGGGCCCCATTGGTCAGTTAGTCATTTAATTAAATCGGTTTCTGTTAAACTAATTAACCCGCGCTGGGCCCGGCTGTCAGTGGGGATTAGTGGTGAGGGTTAGCAGTTAAGTACGCCACGTCGACGGGGTTAACGGCGGCTAACCGCCGGCGATAACAGGGGACGGTGGAGATGGCCGTCTAGCCGATTCCGGTGTCCGTTTGGACCGGGCCCAGGCTCTGCAGGACGGCCACAACGCGGCGCATCGAACGGGCCTAGTGGCACGAGCAGCAACGGCCGGAGCCGTGCGCTGCAACGATGAACGGCGGCGGTCGGTTTCGGAGCTCGACGGAGTGACGTCTACGCGGCACGGCGAGAGGAGCAAAGCGGTCGGGGAGGATCGTGTGCTCACAGCAAACTTGTAGGGAAGGGCAGCGAGCTCGGGGAGGAGCTGGTCGTCGCGGATCGGCGGTGAGCAGAAGGGGATCCCGTCGGGGAAGAATGGCGATGGCGACGGCTTGGCGGCGTCCTGACTCGATCCGGTGGTGGTGGGTGATGCAGAAGAGCACGGTGGTCCTCCCGGACATCATCAGGAGGCGCGGGGAGGCCAGTGGCCGCGCAGGCGAGCTGCGGCGGTGACGGCGCGTTCGGGCGCTGTGCGGGAGAGAGGGAACGACACAAGGGAAAGGATGAGCGAGCTAGGGTTAGTCGAGGGAGCACTGGGGATGCTCTTATCCACCAGGGACGGGCACAGCGACGCGCTGTCGCGCAGGAGAGGGGGGGAGGGGGGCATGGCCCGCGCGGGCGCTGCGGGTGCGGCACGCATGGGGAGAGAGAGAGCGGTAGGGGATGAGGGGTTTAGGTGGGCTGGGCCAGTCGGCTGACTTAGGCCCAGTCAGTGCGGCCCTTTTCCTTTTCTTTCTTTTCTCTTCTGCTTTATCTTTTCTTTTCTATTTTGCAAAATGTGTGGCCCCCATTTGAGTTATGTAAAATGGGTGGCTTAGCCACAAAATTGCAGTGTTATTTCTAGCTCTGTTATAAAAAGGTTTGAGGTCCAAATATTTTCATTTGAATTTTATTTAATTATAAATGGATTAAATACTTCTGCTTTGCTGTTGTTTCTTGCTGTTAGAGTCACTTAATTAATTTGATTAATGTTGATTACAATTTTATAAATGCTCCTGGATTATTTCTATTTAATGAACATTTTAGTTTTCCCATTTGAACAGCTTTTATTTTCACTTTCAGTTTGAATTTCTATTTGAATTTGAATTGAAAAGAGATAGGATCCAAATGATGTTTAAGCACTGTTGATCATGATGACATGGCATTATCAAAAGGGGATTACTGTAGCTAACCACTCGGAGTGTTACATTCCCCATGTCCGACAGCCTGCTCATCGGATTAACGTGAGCTCCGGAGGTATATGCTTCAGCGCAAAGGGCGGCTCGCTTCCTCATCTTCGACAACGCCGCTCATCGGAATGGAACCGCCTAGATGTGCTTTAGCCAGAGGGGAAGGGGACGACAGTGGCCTTCATGGGACCCAAGCGACGGCGGCGTCCCATGTTCTACTTCTCCTCGATGATGGCTGGCTGGCGCGGACGTGCTGGCTACCGTTTCGTCGATCTCCGCGAAGCCGCCTTCTTTCTCCGCCGGCAGGGCGCGTTTATGCGTTCGTTGATGGCGGATGGCGTAGTCGCGGTCACGGGAGAATCGGTATGATGCGGCGTCGTTCACGGCAGCCACAGTGCCCGTGCCACCGTGCCCCTCCCTTGCTGGCCTGTAGCAACTCACCGCTCCTCGGTTAGCTGGCTTGGAGCGGCGAGTTGTTGAAGGACACGCCGGCTTGGAGCTTCTGCCTCCGTGAGCTGGCCTCCGAGGACAGTGAGTTGCCTGGCTCATATCCAGTGGGCTCGACAGACCGCCCAGCCGGCTTTTATGCCGGAGAACTCCTCGTCCTGCTCGCTGGATGAAATTGGGGATTGTGGATGAAATGGTGCAAGGAGGAGATGGTAGCCAGGTGTTGTGCGATTTTTGCCCAGCGTCTGGCACCGTTTAAATAGCAGGCAGACGACCACAGCTAACCAGCTTTGTGTTTAATGACGGGCGGCTTGTGAACGGATGTGTGGCCGGGGTAGGTTTCTCGACACACGCCGCTTGGAGGAAGGTGTGTAGTCTGCGGCCATTTGAATGCGGCAAAGAGGCGTGTTCAACCGGGTGTGTAGCGGGCAGCGCCCTCTCAGCCGTCGTGCCGCTTCAATGCCGACAGTGAGAGGTTGTGTCCATCCTACGCCGGCGTCAATGCGGAGCGGCCGCTCTTCAGCGACATGAAAGCGGGTAGCTAACGCCAGGCGAGAACATGCTGGAGCGCGGGTTGGTGTTTCGGGTGGGCCAGGGCGGTCAGGAGTGGGTGTGGCAGTGCTGTGGACACACACAAAGCCCCCCACTTTGTCTTTGGTTTGCGGGAAAAGTACATCCGGACAGCCCGGCGAACCGATATAGGCCCGCGTTGGACGGCATAACATGTCCGACCTGCGGTTCAGACATATGCGGGAGGTTTGAGGGTCCGCGTTGGAGATGCCCTAAGAGCATTTATAATAACATTTGCCTAAGTTGATCCTTGATGACCCACAAGTATAGGGGATCTTTCGTAGTCCTTTTGATAAGTAAGGGTGTCGAACCCAACGAGGAGCAAAAGAAAATGACAAGTGGTTTTCAGTAAGGTATTTTCTGCAAGCGCTGAATGTTGCGGTAACACATAGTTTTGTTAGCTGTCTCCGTTGTAGCCCTTTCTGGACCTGAATTCCCGCTGCCGGCAATCTCCCTCTTCATGTGATACTTGCAAAATAAGAGAGAAAAATCATAAGAGTTGTATCATAAAATTAAATAATGACCCAAAACATAATAAATATCAGTGAGAAAACATGATGCAAAATGGACGTATCAATCCTCTATATGTCCACAGATGCATCCGCCGACAATATCAGCTCACCACTCATATGTCCTGTCTGCAGCCGTTCCCCTCATTTTCTACTCACAAATATATACAAATCAATCATGTATAACCAAATCCATACAAAGCATACAGATAAAGGTCAACATGGACGAGTTTGGTTGACCACAAAATCGCAACCAGGCCTGCTGTATGCAACATCTTTTTGCTGTTGGGCTGTTTGGTTACACGCATGTACTGTTGGCCTATATGCACGGTGCACCTCTTGGCCTGGTTCGCTGGAAATGTCCGAATCGGCAGTTTCTAGCGAGCTAGGCCAGAGCAATCTTTTGGAGCGCACGTGGGTGGGTCGCTGTGAACATGTTTATAGTTAATCACTCGTCCCTTTCCTCCTTCTTCTGGGTCAACCTCAAAAGCCCGCACGCCGCCAAACTCGCTGCCGTGCACGCCAGATCCGGCCACCGGGCGTGCCTTGCCACCCCGGCCGCACCGGTCGAAGTCATGATGGACCCCACCATCCTCCCCTCCAGCCACACCTTCGAGCGGAGCAGCATCTAGCATTGGCTCAACTGGGGCCACCGAACCTACCCCGTCACCAACCTACATCGACGAGGGCTTGCCGGCTGCCGTGTCCGCGGGCAAGGTCCTCGCGGGGGAGTGTGATACGTCCATTTTGCATCATGTTTTCCTACTTTTATTTATTATCTTTTGAGTCATTATTTCACTTTATGATGCAATCCTAATGCCTTCTCTTTCTTATTTTGCAAGTTTCACATGAAGAGGGAGATTGTTGACAGCTGGAATTCTGGACCTGAAAAGACTACAACAGAGTTGGATATTCTCCACAACTCCAAATGACCTAAAAATTTATGAAGAATTATTTTGGAATATATAAAAATACTGGCAGAAGAAATACTAGGAGGGGCCACCGGAGAGCGACGAGCTCAGGGACGCCCCCCTAGGGCGTGCCCTGTAAGCTCGTGTAAGCTCGTGGCTCCACTAGCAGGCCTCTAGGGCCCATCTTCTCCTATATTATTCTATTTGCCCTAGAAAAAAATCAAAAGAAGACTTGCGGGATGAAGCGCCGCCGTCTCGAGGCGGAACCTGGGCAGGAGCACTTTTGCTCTCCAGCGGAGCTATTCCGCCGGGGATACTTCCCTCCGGGAAGGGGAAATCGAAGCCATCAACATCACCAATGATCCTCTCATCGTGGGAGGACTAATCTTCATCAACATATTTTCCGGCACCATCTCATCTCAAACCCTAGTTCATCTCTTGTATTTAATCTTTGTCCCAAAACCTCAGATTGGTACATGTGGGTTGCTAGTAGTGTTGATTACATCTTGTAGTTGATACTAGTTGGTTTATTTGGTGGATGATTATATGTTCAGATCCTTAAGCATATTCAATACCCCTCTGATCTTGAACATGAATATGATTTATGAGTAGTTACTTTTGTTCTTGAGGACATGTGATAAGTCTTGTTATAAGTAATCATGTGAAGTTGGTATTCGTTCGATATTTTGATGATATGTATGTTGTTCTACCTTTAGTGGTGTCATGTGAACGTCGACTACATGACACTTCACCATACTCGGGCCTAAGGGAAGACATTGTGGAGTAATAAGTAGAGGGTGAGTTGCGAGAGTGACAGAAGCTTAAACCCTAGTTTATGAGTTATTCTGTAAGGGGCTGATTTGGATCTATATGTTTCATGCTATGGTTAGATTTATCTTAATTCTTCTTTCATAGTTGTGGATGCTTGCGAGAGGGGGTAATCATAAGAGGGTTGCTTGTTCAAGTAAGAATATCACCATAGCACCGGTCCACCCACATATCAAATTATCAAAGTAATGAATGTGAATCAACTAAATATGATGAACGTGACTAGACGAGAATTCTCATGTGTCCTCGAAAATGCTTTGCTTACTATAAGAGAACTTTCCGGATTGTCCTTTGCTATAAAAAGGATTGGGCCACCTTGCTACACCTTTGTAACTATTGCTACTTGTTACTTGTTACAAATTATCTTGCTGCGAAACTATCCGTTACCTCTACTTTCAGTACATGCAGAGAATACCTTGCTAAAAACCACTTGTCATTTCCTTCTGCTCCTCGTTGGGTTCGACACTCTGACTTATCGAAAGGACTATGATTGATCCCCTATACTTGTGGGTCATCAAGACTCTTTTTGAGCGCCATTGCCGGGGAGTGAAGCGCCTTTGGTAAGGAAACATTTTTATTATGTGCTGAAATTTACTGTCACTTGTTACTATGGAAAATAATCCTTTGAGGGGCTTGTTCGGCATATCTTCACCTCGACCGAAAGAAATAAGAGTTTCCCCTCAACCTACTAAACCTACTGAAAATATTTATTATAAAATTCCTTTGGGTATGTTAGAGAAACCGCTAGCTAATCATTATGCAGGAGATGGTACAATACATCCTGATATGCACTTGATCTATATAGATGAAATTTGTGCATTATTTAAGTTTGCGGTTTTATCCGAGGATGAAGTTAATAAGAAATTATTTCTTTTATATTTGGGGGGGGGGGGTATTGACATGGTATAGGCTATTCGATGACACCGGAACATGGGACTGGAACTGGCTGAAGCTGGAATTCCACCAGAAATTTTATCCTATGCATTTGGTTCATCGTGATCGGAATTATATATATAATTTTTGGTTTCGTGAATGAGAAATTATCGCTCAAGCTTGGGGGAGGCTTAAATATATGATGCATACATGCCTCAATCATGAGCTCTCAAGAAAAATAATTATACAAAACTTTAATGCTCGGCTTTCTCATAATGATCAATCAATGCTCGATACTTCTTCTACTGGTTCCTTTATTAAGAAAACTATTGAATTCAAATGGGATCTTCTGGAAAGAATTAAACGCAACTCTAAGATTGGGAAATCGACAAAGGTAAAGAGTCAGGTATAAATCTTAAGTTCGATTGTGTTAAATCTTCACTACTAGGGAAAACCTTATACACAGAAGCATATCAGTAGCACGGGCTAAAAGGAGGCGCTACTGCTCATTAGCAGTAGCGCGTGTATACAAAGAGTGCTACTGCTATGTGCATAGCAGTAGCACGGCGGGTATAAAATACACTACCACTATACATGCCACACCGTTGCCAATAGGCTAGGTATAGTAGTAGCGCCCCTGTGGGAACCGCGCTACTGCTAACTAGATAGTAGTACCGCCGGTCCGTGGCCCGCGCTGCTGCTAAGCCGGCCTTATCCCCCCGCCCCGCCCGTTTCCTCACTCTCCCTGTCTCACTCTCACCGTCGCGGCCGTCCTCCTCCTGCCATCGCCGCCGTCGCCGCATTGCCGCCGCCGTCGCCGCCATCCCCCGGCCTCGGTAAGCCTCCTCCTTCTCCTCTTCCTCCTCCCTCCTCCCTCCTCTAGCTGCCCCTCCTCCCTCCTCCGCCCCACTCCTCCCTCCTCTAGCCGCCCCTCCTCCTCCATCAACAGCCCCTCCTCCCTCCACAACCCCTCCTCCCTCCCCCTCCTCCATCCACATCCCATCCTCCCCCCTCCTCCATCCACACAAGTAGGGTTTAGTTGCAAGCTTATCGTGTTTAGATTTAGTTGATACGTAACACTTTGATTTAGTATGCTTCTAGGGTTTAGTTGATAGCTTATAGTGTTTAGAGTGAATTATTAAAAATTCAAACATAGTTAATAGATTTAGTTGATATGTAACACTTTGATTGTAGAATGTGGTTTTTTGAATAGTATAGATAGGTAGAATTTTGTTGTAGAAGGTAGATATAAATTTTTAGTAATACAAAATTTTAGTAAAAAAATTAGTAATATAAATTTTTAGGTATAGAACTTTTTGAATTATAGAAATGTATTGGAATGCTATATGACAAATTTTTGGGTATCAAATTTAGTAATAGGAATTTCAGCAATCAAACTATAAGGTATATTGTGAAATTAGGGCATTTTTCTATGGTTCAAGATGTAGACAGTAAGTTATATTCAAATTGGATATTTACTTGATAGCTTATAGGGTTTCACTAAGTCCTAAAATGACGATAATAATGTTTTTGTTTATATTTTGTTTTTGCAGAAATCAAGGAGCCCTGCATCATCCCCGCCGTCGTCCCCGTCACCTACCCCCTCCGACCTCGAGGTGAGACCAGCCACATCCCCATGTCGATGATGATGTAGATGTTTTGATAGATGTAGTAGAGTAGTAGATGAGTAGCTGTGACAATTTCCATGGAATAGAAAATTTTCAATGTAGGTCTTTCAAATATGATGGAGATTTAGACATGTGATATATAGTGTTGTGTACTACTAGTGCTTGCCCAAGTGGCCTATGTTTGCAGGGAACACCTCACAGTGGCCTATGTTTTGCCGGAGTGTTGATTAATTTCCATTCCGGCAAATTTCAGGCGCTCGATATATGTCCTTTTTAGCAAAGGTCATGCCGGATTTTTCCGTGAATTTTGGCATGACTTGTGCTAGAATATGTAGGAAATATCGAGTGGCCCGGATTTTCTAGAAAGATAATTAAACGACATTTCGGGTTGACTTTATGTCTGTCGGGACTCCAACATATATGAGAGAAGAAGAATGCCGACTGTTGTCATGGGGGTCGTTCTTCCTCTTCTTTCTCGTGATAGACCTTTTGGTAATGCACGGGAAGGAAGAGAAGAACGACCATCACCGACGGTCACAAAAGTCAAAGAGGAATCAGTGAGGGAGGGTCTCCACCATATATGAGAGGACGAAGAATCCCGACTGTTGTCGTGTGGGTAGCTTCTTCTTCATTCCAAGGTGCTAGACATTTTGGTGTAATGCACTTTGGAATGACAGGAGTAGCTACCATCACCGATGGTCGCAAATGTCAGAGAGGAAGAATCCCGACTGTTGTTGTGGGAGTCGCTTCTCCTTCGTTCCCGTGTGCTAGACATTTTGGTGTAATGCACTCGGGGACGAAGGGAGGAGCGACCATCACCGACGGTCGAATATATACACCACGTGAGCTGAGAGTTTTCAAGAAAAGACTCGATAGACCGATAGTCAAGCCGTGATGAATAATAATGATCTAATTTAGTTTTTGTAGTACATATATTTAATTTTAGAAGTTTAATCTTTGAATTATGAACATAGGAAATGTCTGACGACGACGATAGGATCCCGGAGTGCGACTGGTGCGGCGACGACTGGGGTCTGTGCGACAGGCCTCACCTGGTAGACGGTCGGCGCTTCAGTATTAAGCTCGACGAGACATTTGCTGTTGAAACGGTACGCAACGACAAGTCTTTTTTCTTAATTAAGCATGACTTCTGCTTCTTCAACGTGTAATTTCCATCTTTTACAATTCGACTAGCTTATCCCATGCCATGCAAGACACTATGTCTTGGAGCATCTGAATTTCGAAGATCATGAAAATATAGAGACAAAGATAGTTATTCTCAGGACCCATCATGGTTATGCCTTTGCTGTAAAGCTATACAATTCGGATAGCGTATCCCATTTTGGTTGCTCGAATTGGGAAGCATTGTGCAAGGCGTATGATTTTCAGGAGGGTATGTATGTCACCTTCGATCTTGGTGATCCTGAAGATGACATCGACGAAGAGAATATGGACATTTGGGTCATTGTTGATACGCTTTCACTTCTACCTCTATGTGAGTTTCTCAAACGTATTTATTAAGTAATTTATATTGTTTATTTCAAAATAGTTGACAGCTCATTTTCATCTTCAAAAAATGTACGGAAGATGGTAGACAGAACCTACTACACTGATGGCGCTGAATTAACTTATGAGGAGAAAGATCATCTTATCTCATTTATTATTGATGTTGAAAATTACAATATAAATTATGAAACTCCTGCACATTATGGTCAATACGTGCCACTAGTGCACGTGTTGAACTACGGTAACATTCATGGAGATGGCATAGTAAGATTTTTTACTATTACGACATTCGTGCATCTTTTGCATATATTCTTCTAAAGCTAAACTACATTGCTAACTACGACGTTATTATTATGTTTTTCAACAGAAAATCCCGAAGGATTGTGTGCCTGATCTGATGTTTCCGAAAGGTTGCCTTGATGTTATTAGCTTACGGCCAAGTCCGCCTAGGCTTCACTGCTCTTCATATCAAATTTCTAAAACCGACGAAGGCATGACAATCAAAGAATGGAAAAAATGCATGAACAATCATAGGGAGCTACTTGGAAGCAACATTGTGCGAAGCGCAAGAATTGGAGACACGATAATCTCCATTCTCCAAAATGGAGAGTCAGGGGCTATCTTATTTTATGCTATTTTACCTTAGAGAGGGTAGTAGGTCCTAGTTAATACTCATGATCATGTGCTAAGAACAATTAAGTAGGGTTGGTTAGATGACTATGATGATGATGAGTATGACTTGTTATTATGATAATGATGATGAGTTATTAGATGACTATGATGATGATGAGTATGACTTTTTATTATGATAACAATGATGAGTTATTATTAATGATGATGATGCTTAGTTGTTATATGAGCATGATGAGTTATTATATATATTAGAGGGTGAAAGAGACTACTGTATATATATAATAACTCATCATGATCATAAAATCATATGATGAGACTACTGTATAAAAGCAGTACAAATACAGTGCCAATATGCTACATAAAAAAAATTACAGGAAAAGTTAGCAGAAGCGCGGTTATAGGGGCGCTGCTGCTATTAGCAGTAGCGCGTTTCTTGAGGAACGCTACTACTAAGTAAACTTAGCAGTAGCACGTGTCCAAACGCGCTACTGCTAAAAGTTAGCTGTAGCGCCTTATCAATAGCGCGCCCACCCGCGCTACTGATAGGCATCTTACCCGCGCTACTGCTAGGCTTTTCCCTGGTAGTGCTTTTATGGAAACCGATGCTTTTTATAAGTTTAGTGCAAAATATGGACTTGACTCTGAGATAGTAGCTAATTTCTGTGAATCATTTGCTTCTCATATTGATATCCCTAAGAGAAGTGGTTTAAATATCATCCACCTACTGAAGAAACTTGTGAGGAACCTGTGATAGCTAAAGATAAAAAATCTTCTATAATGTTGATCCAGTTGTGCTTACCGCTTATATTGAGAAACCTCATTTTCCTGTTAGGATTCAGGAACATGCTAAAGCTACAACTGTGGTTAATAAGAGTTATAAACACCTAAACCCTCTGAACAAATCAAAGTGGAACCTAATGTTGCAATGATTAAAGATCTATTAGTTGATAATATTGATGGACATGTCATATATTTCTATGAGGAAGCAACTAGGATTGCTAAGCATGATACCTTAAATAAAAATAAACATGTTTTTGTCATGCCCGTTGTTTCTCTTGAGATTGGAGATCATTGCTATCATGGTTTATGTGATATGTGTGCTAGTGTAAGTGCTATTCATTTTCTCTTTATCAAGAAGTTATGAATGATATTGCACCTGTTGAGTTAGAGGACATTAATGTTACTATTAAGCTCGCAAACAGAGATACTATTTCACCACTTGGGATTGTTAGAGATCTTGAAGTCTTGTGTGGTAAGATCAAATACCCTACTGATTTTCTAGTTCTTGGATCTCCACAAGATGATTTTCGCCCCATTATATTTGGTAGACGTTTCTTGAATACTGTTAATGCTAAAATTGATTGTACTAGGGAAACAGTTAGTGTTAATTTTGGTGACGTGTCTCATGAATTTAATTTCTCCATGTTTAGTAGACAACCACATGATAAGGAACTACCTAGTAAAGATGAAATTATTGGTCTTGCTTCTATTGTCGTACCTCCTACAGATCCATTAGAACAATATTTACTAGACCATGGACATGATATGCATATGAATGAAAGAATTGAAGTAGATGAGATATTCTTCAAACAAGCACCTATCCTTAAGCATAATTTGCGTGTTGAAACTTTGGGAGATCCTATTCCACCTAAGAGTGAACCCCTTTTTAAATTAAAGAAGCTACCTGATACACTGAAATATGCTTATCTAGATGAAAAGAAGATATATCTTGTTATTATCAATGCTAACCTTTCAGAGAATGAAGAAAAGAGATTACTTAAAACTCTAAGAAAGCACCGTGCTGCAATTGGATATACACTTGATGACCTTATGGGTATTAGTCCCACTTTATGCCAGTACAAGATTAATATGGAGCCTGATGCTAAACCAGTCGTTGATCATCAACGCCGTCTAAATCATAAAATGAAGGATGTGGTAAGAACTAAAACATTAAAGCTTCTGGAGGCATGTATAACTTATCCTATAGCTGATAGTAGATGGGTAAGTCTTGTTCTTTGTGTTCCTAAGAAAGGAGGCTACGTACTGTTGTTCCTAATGATAAAAATGAACTTATCCCACAAAGAATATTGTAACCAGTTATAGGATGGTAATTGAATTCAGGAAATTAAATAAAGCTACTAGAAAAGATCATTACCCCTTGCCTTTTATTGATCAAATGTTAGAAAGAGTATCTAAGCATACACACTTTTTCTTCCTAGACGGATATTCTGGTTTTTCTCAAATACCTGTATCAAAAGAAGATCAAGAGAAAACCACCTTTACTTATCCTTTTGGAACTTATGCTCATAGACGTATACCTTTTGGTTTATGCAATGCACCTGCTATCTTTTAAAGATGTATGACTGCTATATTCTCTGATTTTTGTGAAAGAATTGTTGATGTATTCATGGATGATTTTTCCGTTTATGGAACCTCTTTTGATGATTGCTTAAACAACCTTGATTGAGTTTTGCAGAGATGTGAAGAAACTAATCTCGTTTTGAATTGGGAGAAGTGGCACTTTATGGTGAATGAAGGTATAGTCCTTGGGCATAAAATCTCTGAAAGAGGTATTGAGGTAGGTAAGCTAAAGTTAATGCAATTGGGAAAATGTCATGTCCTAAAGATATCAAAGGTATAAGAAGTTTCCTTGATCATGCTGGTTTCTATAGAAGGTTCATAAAAGATTTCTCTAAAATTTCTAGGCCTCTTACCAATCTTTTGCAAAAAGATGTTCCATTTGTTTTTGATGATGATTGTGTAGAAGCCTTTGAAATACTTAAGAAAGCCTTAATTTCTGCACCCATTTTTCAACCACCCGATTGGAACCTACCCTTTGAAATAATATGTGATGCTAGTGATTATGCTATTGGTGCTGTTCTAGAAAAAAGAGTTGATAAAATTTAAATGTTATTCATTATGCTAGTAAGACTCTAGAAAGTGCTCAAAAGAATTATGCTACTACCGAGAAAGAATTTTTAGCAGTTGTGTTTGCCTGTGATAAATTCAGACCTTATATCATTGATTCTAAAGTTACTATTCACACCGATCATGCTGCTATTAAATATCTTATGGAAAAGAAAGATGCTAAACCTAGACTGATTAGGTGGGTTCTTTTATATATTAGAAGAGTTTCATTTGCATATTGTTGATAGAAAGGGAGCTGAAAACCCTGTAGCACACAATTTGTCTAGGATGGTAAATGTTCTTGATGACCCAACGCCTATTGATGACAGTTTTCCTGATGAGCAACTAGCTGTTATAAATTCTTCTACTTGTCGCAATAATCCTTGGTATGAAGACTATGCTAATTACATTGTTGCTAAATATATACCACCTAGTTACATATACCAACAAAAGAAAAAGTTCTTCTTTGATTTAAGACATTACTTTTGGGATGACCCACATTTATATAAAGAAGGAGTAGATGGTGTATTAGACGATGTGTACCTGAGCATGAACATGAACAAATCCTACGGAATTGTCATTCCGATGGATATAGAGGACACCATATGGGAGAAAGAACTGCACATAAGGTATTACTAGCAAAAGATCCCGTGCGTTGCAACGGGAGAACGAAATCTTCGTGTTTCCACTTCTGTACGCCACCATTATCGACGATGGTCATGTGGTCCAACTATTCATGTCTTTCAATTCCAAGCCGATGAGCTTGGTTGTGTGGCAATGTCGTGTATGGGAACTTGCGATTGAGCTTAGATATCAATAGAGGGACTTGAGGCCTTCTTACATGTGACTTCGGCATGCAAAATGGAAACATAGTTAGTGTCAATTGGTAAGCTGTTAAAAAAAATGTACGAACTCGAATATTGGTTCATGGAGAGAGTATTGTACTATATTTTTGTACTTTATTGAAGTAGTACCGATTAGATTAAAGATGAATGAATTACCCAAACCTCCTGCTATATAGTTGAGGTGGACATACCCTCGAGGAACTTGAATGCATATTGCGTATTAGAATCCTTTCAATCTACTCCATACCCTGAGCTAATATTTATTTAGGTACTTGGTACTTCAAAAAAAAAATATCATTGGAACATATTTTGATACCCTGAACTAATTCTGGAGCTAATGCTGGCCACCAGAATTTGATTTAAGTGGTCTTCCACTTGCTCTCTCACATTGGCCCATATTAATCTTCCATCTCCTTAACCCCCCTGCATGAAGTCAAGGATGGCACGCCACAGACGACTTGGGACACGCACGCAGCCGGCCAGTATGCTTTGCCGCCCGCGTATGTACCACATCGCAAACCACGCTGCCCGCACAGAGCCTCTGCATGCCAGCCACACACACCACACACGGCCACGAGTCATCCAGTCGCTGCCGTCCCCCACCCACCCACCTGACTCACATCTCTGATCCAAAGATGTGGGTTGGAATAAGAGCGACAGCATTCTACTGCCTTACTCCTCCACCAGCCCTTCTCCCTCTTCCTTCAACCTTGCCAGCCACGAGACACTCCCCCTCTTCCGCCTTCCTTCTTCGCTTGATTCATCACCAGGACTCCCTGCGCGACCGTGGGTGTCCGACCAGCAACAACACAGCTGCGGCAGTTTCACGCTAGGTGATGTAGCTAGGGAGGACGCCCTGCGAGATGTGGGAGTGCGCGGCCATGGGTGTCTGACAAGCAGCAACTACGCTGGGTGATGTAGCCAGGGAGGACGCCTTGCGAGACGTGACCTGCTGCTTCCTCAGTTGCGCATCATCCTCTCCTCTGGAGAGGCGCGTCATGTCACTGGCGGTGTGTCCTCCGCCCATCGCCAAAGTCTAGACGGGTGCACACGTAGTGCTCCTGCCAAGGCTCCTCTTTCTTTGTTCCATTCACGCCCTCCCTCACTCCACCATGCATGTCTTGATTTAATCAAGAGCCCTCTCGTTCCACTCATGGCTCATGAATCCTCACTCTCTCCCTCTCACTACACCATGCGTGTCTTATGAATCCCATAATTAGCCAATATATAATCCGATAGTCTCTCTCTTCTCTTCAATTAATTCCACCACAAACGTATCAGAAATCCCGGCGGCGCTGCCCTCCAATCCCCTTACTTGAGCCCGCTCGTCTCGAGCGCAGCACGCCATCCCATCCTCTACCTCCCGTGAGGTCACCGACGCATAGATCGGCCCGCTCGAGCTCCGGGAGCCGGACGCCAGCGCCGCTCCCTCCCATCCCCTGCCTCCCGCGAGGTCGTGGTGAAGAAAGCTGCAGGTGGGGAGGAGATGGGATTGGGAGGCATGAGGCGGCCGGCGGCGCGCGGTGAGGTGGGACGGGGCGGGGCAGGATGTGGGAGGTAAGAGGCGGCCGACGGTGCGCAGGGCGTGGCAGGAGGTGGCTGGGGTAGGGCAGAGCGCCGTGATTTCTGCTAGAACTACGTCGGTTTTTCCCCAGAGAGGGAGGGATGATGCAGCACAGCGACGGTAGGTATTTCACTCAGTGATGAGACCAAGGTTATCGAACCAGTAGGAGAACAACGCAACACCACGTAAACAGCTCCTGCACACAAAGAACAAATACTTGCAAGCCGACGTGTAAAAGGGGTTGTCAAACCCTTTCGGGTAACGAGATAGATAAAATTGTAGGAGAGTGAAAGATGCAAATAAAAGCAAATAAAATTCAGCGAGGTATTTTTGGGTTTTTGGATTAATAGATCTGAAAATAAAAGTTGCAAATAAACAAATGAGTGAATAGCAAAATAGATCTTGAAGGCAAATATATTAAAGAAGAGACCCGGGGGCCGTAGTTTTCACTAGTGGCTTCTCTCGAGAAAAATAGCAAACGGTGGAAACAAATTACTGTTGGGCAATTGATAGAACTTCAAATACTCATGACGATATCCAGGCAATGATCATTATATAGGCATCACGTCCAAGATTAGTAGACCGACTCCTGCCTGCATCTACTACTATTACTCCACACATCGACCGCTATCCAGCATGCATCTAGTGTATTAAGTTCATGGAGAAATGGAGTAATGCAATAAGAACGATGACATGATGTAGACAAGATCTATTTATGTAGAAATAGACCCCATCTTGTTGTCCTTAATGGCAATGATACATACGTGTCGTTTCCCTTTCTGTCACTGGGATCAAGCACTGTAAGATCGAACCCATCACAAAGCACCTCTTCCCATTGCAAGATAAATGGATCAAGTTGGCCAAACAAAACCCAAATATCGGAGAAGAAATACGAGGCTATAAGCAATCATGCATATAAGAGATCAAAAGACTCAAATAACTTTCATGGATAAAAACATAGATCTGATCATAAACTCAAAGTTCATCGGATCCCAACAAACACACCGCAAAAAGAGTTACATCATATGGATCTCCAAGAGACCATTGTATTGAGAATCAAACGAGAGAGAGAGAAAGCCATCTAGCTACTAACTACGGACCCGAAGGTCTACAATGAACTACTCACGCATCATCGGAGAGGCACCAATGAGGATGATGAACCCCTCCATGATGGTGTCTAGATTGGATCTGTGGTTTGTGGAACTTGAGACGGCTGGAATTGATTTTCGTCGACTCCCCTAGGGTTTCTGGAATATTGGGGTATTTATAGAGCAAAGAGGCGGTGCGGGAGGCCCTCGAGGTGGGCACAACCCACCTAGGCACGCCTGGGCCTCCAGGCGCGCCCTGGTGGGTTGTGCTCCCCTTGGAGCACCCCCCAGGTGCTTCTCCAGCCCACTGGATGTCTTCTGGTCCAAAAAAAATCCACAAAAAGTTTCGCTGCATTTGGACTCCGTTTGGTATTGATTTCCTGCGATGTAAAAAACATGCAGAAAACAGCAAGTGGCACTGGGCACTATGTCAATAGGTTAGTACCAAAAAATGATATAAAATGATTATAAATTTATTGTAAAACATCCAAGAATGATAATATAACAACATGGAACAATCAAAAATTCTAGATATGTTGGAGACGTATCAGCATCCCCAAGCTTAATTCCTGCTCGTCCTCGAGTAGGTAAATGATAAAAACAGAATTTTTGATGTGGAATGCTGCCTAACATGTTCATCACATATTCTTTTCTTAATAGCATGGACATGTAGACTTTTATATGGTTCAAAGCAATAGTCTAGTTTTGACATGATAACTTAAATACTCAAGCATATCAACAAGCAACCATGTCTTTCAAAATATCAACACTAAAGCAAGTTATCCCTAGCCCGTCATGCTCAATCATTGATATATTCATGAAACACACTCGAATATTAGCTACACCAAATGCCCAAGTACGATCATAGTGCCCCTTAGTTGGTGCTTTGTAAGAGAAGATGGAGACTCATAATAAAAATTGCATAAAGTAAAAGAAAGGCCCTTCGCGGAGGGAAGTAGGGATTTGTAGAGGTGCCAGAGCTCAAAGCTTAAATTGAGAGATAAAAACATTTTGAGAGGCATACTTTTCTCACCAATGAAAATGACTTAGAGCTCCCAACACTTTCCATGCTAGATATATCATAGGCGGTTCCCAAACAGAAAATAAAGTTTATTCCTTTTTCCACCATTTCTTTCACTTTCCATGGCCAGCCGTATCCAAGGGTGCCCTCCATACCAACACTTTCCAAGGAATTTATTATTTGACAATATAAAGTAAATTCATTTTTCATTTTGGGACTAGGCATCCCTAATACCTTTGCCGTACTCTCGTGCAATGACAAGTGAATAAACATTCATCGTGAGAATAACACATCTAGCATGGAAAATATTGGCCACCCCTCACCGCCTCGCGAGCGGTACGAGCACACAAAAGAGAATTTATTTTGAAAATTAGAGATGGCACATACAAATTTGCTTAGAATGGCACGGAAATACCGCATATAGGTAGGTATAGTGGACTCATATGGCAAAACTGGTTTAAAGGGTTTTGGATGCACAAGTAGTGATCATACTTAGTGCAAATGAAGGCTAGCAGAAAGATTGAGAAGCGCCCAACCAAGAAACGAATAATCTCGTAAGCAAGCATTAAGCATAAGTAACACCAAATAATGCACCATAAGTAAGATATAATTTCATTGCATAACTATTGACTTTCGTACTTGCATAGGGAATCACAAACCTTAACACCAATATTCTTACTAAAGCACAATTACTCATCAACATGGCTCACATATTATATTGTCATATCTCAAAACTATTACAAAGAACCAAGTTTATTTTGTCCAATGATCTTCATGAAAGTTTTTATTATATCCTTCTTGGATATCTATCACTTTGGGACTAGTTTCATATGTTACTTTTTAATAAGCTCAAACAAATATAAGTGAAGAACATGAGCATAATATTTCTTTCTCTCAAATTAATCTAAGTGAAGCAAGAGAGAATTTCTTCAAAATTTTACTAACTCCCAAATAAATCTAAGTGAAGCATGACGGCATTTCTTCAAAAAATAACAAAGCACACCGTGCTCAAAAAAATATAAGTGAAGCACTAGAGCAATTCCATAGCTCATAAAGATTTAAGTGAAGCATAGAGAGCAATTCTAACAAGTCATAGCATAATTTTGGCTCTCTCAAATAGGTGTGTCCAGCAAGGATAGATGACTTAAAAATAAAAAGCAAAACAAGCAAAGACTCAAATCATACAAGACGCTCCAAGCAAAACTCATGATATGTGACGAATAAAAATATAGTTCCATATAAAATACCGATGGTCATTAGAAGAAAGAGGGGATGCCACTCGGGGGCATCCCCAAGCTTAGTTGCTTGATACTTCTTGAATATTATCTTGGGGTGCCTCGGGCATCCCCAAGCTGAGCCTTTTTGCTAATCCTTATTCCTTCATCCATCGTAATATCACCCAAAACTTGAAAACTTCAATCACACAAAACTTAACAAAACCTTCGTGACATCCGTTAGTATAAGAAAACAAATCACTACTTTAAGTACTATTGCAAACCCATTCATATTTTATTTTTGCATTATATCTAATGTATTCCAACTTTTCTATGGCAAAAACTCTTCAAAGAAAACCATAGAATCATCAAAACAAGCACACAACGCAAAGAAAACAGAATCTGTCAAAAACAGAGCAGTCTGTAGCAATCTGAAAACTTTGAATGCTTATGTAACTCCAAAAATTCTGAAAAATTAGGACAACGTGAGAAATTTGTTTATTAATCTTCTGCAAAAATAATCAACTCAAAATCACTCTTCTGTAAAAAGTAAGAAATATTTTCGTGAGTGCAAAAGTTTATGTTTTTCAGCAAGATCAAATCGACTATCACCCAAATCAACCCAAAGGCTTTGCTTGGCACAAACACTAATTTAAACCACAAAAACACATATAATCAGAGGCATAATTGGGTATTTTATTGAAAATAGCAAGAAAACCAAAAAGAAAAAAGATACAAGTTGGGTTGCCTCCCAACGAGCGCTATCGTTTTACGCCCCTAGCTAGGCATAACGCAAAGGATCTAAGTGTTGTCAACTTTGTCCTCCAACTCCTCAATCAAACACTTAGAATTCTTCAAAGATTTAGCATATAAATTCTCAACGACAATACTTCTAGGCACGAGATTGAAAAATTCATTCTTGCAAAAAGGGTCTCTTATCACTTCAATAAAATCGGGATGGATACTAATCATCTTAAGATCTCCTTTATCATTACTAGAAGTTGCACCCTTGTTTTTCTTAACTTGGGTAGTCTTGCCAAATTTTACGGGAGTTTTGGCGGAAGCAAAAGCCTTACTTAGATTACTAAAGATTTCTTCCAGTTTATCAATCCTAGACGGGCTTTCTTCAATTCTTTCATGAATTACAGTCCCCTTTTCTTTTAACAACTTAAAAGCTTCTCCCGCTTTTGAGCCAATTTTAGTAGCAAAATTATGCATCTTTTTATCTAAATTTTCAATATGTTCCTCGGTAAGCATTTTCTTTTCGATAGCATCTAGTCTTTCCATAACATGCTCAAGAATCAAGGTTGTTTCATTAATCATAAGTGGTGGAGAACCCACTAAATTTCCCATAGCATTAAAAGCATCAAGAGAGGGGCACGTCAAGAAATTTCCACTGGTAATCGTATCAAGGACGAATCTATACCAAGTGGTGATACCCACATAAAAACAGCAAAGAAGAACAACGATAGATTGCTTTCGGATAGATCTATTATGAGCATTGAAAATCCTATACCAAGCATCTTTTAAATTCTCCCCTCCCCTTTGTTTAAAGTTAAGAACCTCGTTCTCGGGGGTGTACGCGATAGAGGAAGAACTGTCCATAACGAAAAAAAGTAGTCAACAAGATTGCACAAAAAAAATAGATCTGACGAGAAAACGGCGAACGAAAAAGAGGGCGAATAAAACAGCAAATTTTTATGAAGTGGGGGAGAGGAAAACGAGAGGCAAATGGAAAATAATGTAAATTGCAAGGAGATGATATTTGTGATTAGGAACCTGGTTGATGTTGATGATGTCCCCCCGGTAACGGCGCCAGAAACTCCTCTTGATGTCTGCTAGAACTACGTCGGTTTTTCCCCAGAGAGGGAGGGATGATGCAGCACAGCGACGGTAGGTATTACCCTCAGTGATGAGACCAAGGTTATCGAACCAGTAGGAGAACCACGCAACACCACGTAAACAACTCCTGCACACAAAGAACAAATACTTGCAAGCCGACGTGTAAAAGGGGTTGTCAATCCCTTTCGGGTAACGAGATAGCTAAAATTGTAGTAGATTGAAAGATGCAAATAAAATTCAGCGAGGTATTTTTGGGTTTTTGGATTAATAGATCTGAAAATAAAAGTTGCAAATAAACAAATGAGCGAATAGCAAAATAGATCTTGAAGGCAAATATATTAAAGAAGAGACCCGGGGGCCGTAGTTTTCACTAGTGGCTTCTCTCGAGAAAAATAGCAAACGGTGGAAACAAATTACTGTTGGGCAATTGATAGAACTTCAAATACTCATGACAATATCCAGGCAATGATCATTATATAGGCATCACGTCCAAGATTAGTAGACCGACTCCTACCTGCATCTACTACTATTACTCCACACATCGACCGCTATCCAGCATGCATCTAGTGTATTAAGTTCATGGAGAAATGGAGTAATGCAATAAGAACGATGACATGATGTAGACAAGATCTATTTATGTAGAAATAGACCCCATCTTGTTATCCTTAATGGCAATGATACATACGTGTCGTTTCCCTTTCTGCCATTGGGATCAAGCACCGTAAGATCGAACCCATCACAAAGCACCTCTTCCCATTGCGAGATAAATAGATCAAGTTGGGCAAACAAAACCCAAATATCGGAGAAGAAATATGAGGCTATAAGCAATCATGCATATAAGAGATCAAAAGACTCAAATAACTTTCATGGATTAAAACATAGATCTGATCATAAACTCAAAGTTCATCGGATTCCAACAAACACACCGCAAAAAGAGTTACATCATATGGATCTCCAAGAGACCATTGTATTGAGAATCAAATGAGAGAGAGAAAGCCATAAAGCTACTAACTACGGACCCGAAGGTCTACAATGAACTACTCACGCATCATCAGAGAGGCACCAATGAAGATGATGAACCCCTCCGTGATGGTGTCTAGATTGGATCTGTGGTTTCTGGAACTTGCGGCGGCTGGAATTGATTTTCGTCGACTCCCCTAGGGTTTCTGGAATATTGGGGTATTTATAGAGCAAAGAGGCGGTGCGGGAGGCCCCCGAGGTGGTCACAACCCACCTGGGTGCGCCTGGGCCTCCAGGCGCGCCCTAGTGGGTTGTGCTCCCCTCGGATCACCCCCCAGGTGCTTCTCCGGCCCACTAGATGTCTTCTGGTCCACAAAAAATCCACAAAAAGTTTCGCTGCGTTTGGACTCCGTTTGGTATTGATTTCTTGCGATGTAAAAGACATGCAGAAAACAGCAACTGGCACTGGGCACTATGTCAATAGGTTAGTACCAAAAAATGATATAAAATGATTGTAAAACATCCAAGAATAATAATATAACAGCATGGAACAATAAAAAATTATAGATACGTTGGAGACGTATCACGCCGCGAGGCAGAGCGTGGCTGCGTTTTTCCCCTTCCTACCAGTTTGATTTGGACTGCGGGTTGAATACCTAAAGAAGTAAGGACTTTTCTGCAAAAACACCAATGACGGACGACCAGAAGCAGTAGACGCTTTATTATTAGGAAAAGATAGTCTGGTTTTTATTGGCCTACTCTCTTCAAGGATGCATGTAAGTTTGTCCATTCTTGTGATGAATGTCAAAGAATTGGTAATATTGGTAGATGTCAGAAAATGCCTATGAACTATTCACTTGTTATTGAACCATTTGATGTTTGGGGCTTTGATTACATGGGACCTTTTTCCTTCCTATAATGGGTACACTCATATTTTAGGTTACTAAGTGGGTAGAAGCTATTCCAACTAGTAGTGTTGATCACAACACATCTATTAAAATGCTTAAAGAAGTTATTTTCCTGAGGTTTGGAGTCCCTAGATATTTAATGACTGATGGTGGTTCACATTTTATTATGGTGCATTTCGTAAATTCCTAGCTAAATATGAAGTTAACCATAGAATTGCATCACCTTGTCATCCTCAGTCTAGTGGTCAAGTTGAATTGAGCAATACAGAGATAAAATTAATTTTGCAAAAGACCGTTAATAGATCTAGGAAGAATTGGTCTAAGAAACTGGATGATGCATTGTGGGCATATAGAAATGCTTATAAAAATCCTATGGGTATGCGTCCCCCTACAAAATGGTTTATGGAAAAGCTTGTCACTTACCTCTAGAATTAGAACATCAAGCTTATTGCGCAATTAAAGAACTAAACTATGATTCCAAACTTGCTGGTGAAAAGAGGTTATTTGATATTAGTTCTCTAGATGAATGGCGAACGCAAGCTTATGAAAATGCAAAGTTATTTAAAGAAAAAGTTAAATGATGGCATGACAAAAGAATACAAAAACGGGAATTTAATGTTGGTGATCAAGTTCTATTATACAACTCTCATTTTAGATTCTTTGCAGGAAAACTTCTCTCTAAATGGGAAGGACCATATATCATCGAAATTTTTTATCGATCCGGAGCCACTAAAATCAATAATGTTGAAGGCACAAATTCTAAGGTTGTTAATGGGCAAAGAATTAAACATTATATTTCAGGTACACCCATTAACAAGGAAACCAACATTATCCAAATAATGACACTGGAGGAATACATAAAAGAGACCTTCCGGAACGCTCCAGAACCCTGAAAAGGGGTAGGTATGTGGTACGATAAGCAAACCGACTCCAAAAGTTCCATAAAAGTACTTTTTCTTCATTTCAGAATATATAAAAAATTAGGAAAATAATAAACAATCAGGAAAGTGCGTGAGGGAGCGACGAGCTCAGGGCGCGTGCCCTACCCCATAGGGTGCGCCGTGTGAGCTCGTGACTCCCCCGTGGACTTTCCTGACTATGTTTTCTTCCAGATTACTTGTCCAGCACGGGAAACATTCAGTATATATACTCTTCACTATTTTGATCACTGTATCGCAAGTTTCTCCTCTGTTCTTGTTTCGGGTTATTTTTCTAACAGATCTAGATCACCATGGCGCCTCCAAGTTCTCCAAGGATAAGTTCTAGGAGAAGGTCATCAACCCTTACCTCCCGGAGGTGATGAAGCACCCTCAAACCTTGGAGCTTCGTGAGGGGGTGCTCCACATCCGGGACGTCCATGGTACGAAGAAGGAGGGGAGCAAGAAGGCCAGGCTTGAAGCAGTGGAGCAGGAGATCTTCAAGTGTCAATGGATGGTGGAGCGCAGACTCAGCGCTAAAGACTCCATGATCCCGAAATTCATCCAGGAGTACAAGTGGGACAACAAGGATATTGGGTAGGCCATCTTCAAGCTTCATGAATGGAACGATCATCTCCAAACACAAATCTATGACGTATAAAACCTGTTCAGGATCACGAAAACCCGTTTATCCTTCTATGATGGGAGCCTATGCCTTGGAAGACGAAGGACAAGCCCGCAAATTCATCACCACCATCACCGAAGAAAGAGACTTGAGTAAACGGGTATGGGCACCACCCTTGGCTTGTTCCAAGCTTGGGGGATGTTGCCCCTGTATCGTATCACCATCACTTTTACCATCTCTATCTATCTTAGTTCGATCCCTAGTATTTCATGATTTAGAAGAATAAAGTTTTAGTATGATTTTTTTGAGTGCTTGTTTCGTGATCTATCTGTCTATGTAATCGAGTGGGAGAGTTATATAATTAAGATTAGTTTGAGTTTGATTGCTTTACCTTCTTGCTTAAATCGCAATGAAAAGAATAAACAGATTATGCGCTAATCCCATGGGGAGTGATGTCTTCGCAATAAAAGAAGTATAATTGATAGAATTTGTTGGAAGTTAACAAACATAGCATTGGTCATTGATACAATTCATGAAAAAGTAATAAAGAAAGAGAGGTTTCACATATAAATATATTATCTTGGACATCTTTTATGATTGTGAGCCCCCATCAAATATCTCATGCTTGATCAAATAGTTGATGTTGGACAAGGAAGACAACATAATAGGTTATGTTTGCTTATACTTACATAGAAGTTATATTGTCATGGATCCTCTAACATGTGGTGCTTGCTCATAATGTTTCTCTAACCAAAACTCGTACTAAGTAGAGATACTACTTGTGCATCCAAAACCCTCGAACCCCATTTCTTACCATGAGAGTCCACCATATACCTATGGATTGAATAAGATCAATCAAGTAAGTTGTCATCATTGCAAAATTAATAAAAATTGCTCCAAAATATGTATGATCTTTTATTGTAAGGGAGAATATTTTTTGTTCGATCTTATTGTGATGGTAAAGAAATAAAAGCGAAGGACTGCATTATAATGGTTGCTATCATAAGGGGCAATATAAAGTGACATTCCTTTCCATTAAGAGCCTGCATGTCCAAAATGAAAAGCGCATGACAACCTCTGCTTCCCTCTGTGAAGGGCATGTCCTTTACTTTTCAGTATTTACTTTCTATGCAAGAGTCAATAATGTTCATCCCTATTCCATTCTCAATTATTCTCCACTTGGCAAGCATCATGTGGTAGGGAAATCCAGGCATATATATCTAGTTGGATGTAGGTAATCATGAGTTATTATTGTTAACATTATCCTCGAGATAAATAAGTTGGGAGGTGAAAACTATAAACCCCCATCTTCCTATGTGTTTGACTGAAACTTTTGCTCCGTAAATATGTCATGAGTGTTAGCAATCATGGAAGACTAAATGATAGTTGAGTATGTTAACTTGCAAAATAATGCTCTTACATATACTCTTTCTGAAAATATGATGAACTGCAATTGCTTGAATGACTGAGATCATAGTTTGTTATTTTTCAGTGAAGTTTACGATTTATACTTTAGCATGTGAATGAATTGTTACTTTGTCATTGATACATCTCCAACGTATCTATAATTTTTTATTGTTCCATGCTATTATGGTATCAATCTTGGATGTTTTATATGCAATTATATGCCATTATATATCATTTTTTGGGACTAACTTATTAACTCAGTGCCTAGTGCCAGTTGCTATTTTTTGCTTGTTTTTGGCTTTTCAGAAAATCAATATCAAACAGAGTCCAAATGCTACGAAACTTTTTGAAGACTTTTTCTGGACCCAGAGAGACCCTAGAAGGTTCGGGAGAAGACCAGACGAGCCACGGAGGAGCGACAAGCTCACCAGGCGTGACCCGGGGGGCACCCCCTGAGCTTGTGGGCCCCTCGTGGCACCTCTTGACCTAATTCTGACATTATAAATTCTCAAATATTCCCATTATACCAGAGAGCAAACCCAAAATACATTTCCGCCGCCGCAAGTCTCTGTTCGTCCGCGATCCCATCTGGAGGTCTTTTGGTATTCTGCCGGAGGGGAGATCGATCACAGAGGGCTTTTACATCAACCTTGTTGCCCTTCCGATGATGCGTAAGTAGTTCATCACCGACCTACGGGTCCATAGCTTGTAGCTAGATGGCTTCTCTCTCTTTGATCTTCAATACCATGTGCTCCTCGATCTTCTTGGAGTTCTATTTGATGTAATCCTTTTTTGTGGTGTGTTTGCCGGGATCCGATGAATTGTGGGTTTATGACCAGATTATTCATGAATATTAATTTAGTCTTCTCTGAATTCTTCTATGCATGATTGCAATAGCTTTGTATTTCTCTCCGATCTATCGGTTTAATTTGGCCTACTAGATTGACTTTTCTTGCAATGGGAGAGGTGCTTTGTGATGGGTTCAATCTTGCGGTGCTCCATCCCAGTGATAGAAAGGGAAATGACACGTATTTGTATTGTTTCCATTAAGGATAAAATGATGAGGTTTATTCATATTGCTTGGATTTACTTTATCTACATCATGTCATCTTGCTTAAGGCGTTACTCTGTTTCGTTAACTTAATACCCTAGATGCATGCTGGATAGCGGTCGATGGGTGGAGTAATAGTAGTAGATGCAGGCTGGAGGCGGCCTACTTGTCTCGGACGTGATGCCTATATACTTGATCATTGCCTTGAATATCGTCATAACTATGCACTTTTCAATCAACTGCTCGTCAGTAATTTGTTTACTCATTGTATGCTATGTTTGAGAGAGAAGCCTCTAGTGAAAACTATGGCCCCCGGGTCATCTTTATCATATATAAACACGAAAATACCTCGCTGAATTTTATTTCTATTTTTTTATAATTATTTATCTATCACTACGAGATTTGATTCTTCCAAGTAACTGCCAAGGGGATTGACAACTCTCTTGTTCGCGTTGGGTACAAATATTTGCTTTTGTGTGTGTAGGTGCTGCTAATGAGGTTCTGTGTGGTTCTCCTACTTGATTGATAACCTTGGTTCTTAACTGAGGGAAATACTTATCTCTACTATACTGCATCATCCTCTCCTCTTCGAGGAAATCCCAACGCAGCTCACAACTAGCAGCCATGAGAAGTTTTACGATGATATATTGCTGCTATGATATTGAAAATGATGCCTTCAAGCCTTCATGTCGGCATTTTGTTTTTATAGACACCTCTCTCTCTAAACAAGTGGTCATGATTATCAATTTCGGCTTTCGCTTGAGGACAAGCGAGGTCTAAGCTTGGGGAGTTGATACGTCCATTTTGCATCATGTTTTTCTACTTTTATTTATTATGTTTTGGGTCATTATTTTACTTTATGATGCAATCCTAATGCCTTTTCTTTCTTATTTTGCAAATTTCACATGAAGAGGGAGATTGCCGGCAGCTGGAATTTTGGTCCTGAAAAGGCTACAACAGAGTTGGCTATTCTCCACAGCTCCAAATGACCTGAAAATTTACGGAGAATTATTTTGAAATATTTAAAAAAACTGGCGAAAGAAATACCAGGAGGGGGGCCACCAGAGAGCGATGAGCTCAGGGGGCGCCCCTCCCTAGGGCGTGCCCTGTGAGCTCGTGGCTCCACCAGCAGGCCTCTGGGGCCCATCTTCTCCTATATGATCCTATTTGCCCTATAAAAAAAAATCAGAATTTAACTTTCGGGATGAAGCGCCGCCGTCTCGAGGCGGTACCTGGGCAGGAGCACTTTTGCACTCCGGTGGAGCGATTCCGCCGAGGATACTTTCCTCCGAGAGGGAGAAATCAAAGCCATCGACATCACTAATGATCCTCTCATCATGGCAGGACTAATCTTCATCAACATCTTCACCAGCACCATCTCATCTCAAACCCTAGTTCATCTCTTATATTCAATCTTTGTCCCAAAACCTCAGATTGGTACCTGTGGGTTGCTAGTAGTGTTGATTACATCTTGTAGTTGATGCTAGTTGGTTTATTTGGTGGAAGATTATATATTCAGATCCTTAATGTTATTAAATACCCCTCTGATCTTGAACATGGATATGATTTGTGAATAGTTACTTTTGTTCTTGACGACATGGGAGAAGTCTTGTTATAAGTAGTCATGTGAAGTTGGTATTCGTTCGATATTTTGATGATATGTATGGTTTTCTTCCTTTAGTGGTGTCTTGTGAGCGTCGACTACATGAAACTTCACCATATTTGGCCCTAAGGGAAGGCATTGTGGAGTAATAACTAGATGATGGATTGCGAGAGTGACAGAAGTTTAAACCCTAGTTTATGAGTTATTCTATAAGGGGCTGATTTAGATCTATATTTTTCATGCTATGGTTAGATTTATCTTAATTGTTTTTTTTGTAGTTATGGATGCTTGCGAGAGGGGGTAATCATAAGGGGGTTGCTTGTTCAAATAAGAATTGCACCCTAGCACCGGTCCACCCACATATCAAATTATCAAAGTAAAGAACACGAATCTACTAAACATGATGAACGTGACTAGACGAGAATTCCCATATGTCCTCGAGAACTCTTTGCTCGCTATAAGAGAACTTCCCTGATTGTCCTTTGCTTTAAACTGGATTGGGCCACCTTGCTGGACCTTTGTTACTATTTCTACTTGTTACAAATTATCTTGCTACAAAAATATCCGTTACCGCTACTTTCAGTATTTGTAGAGAATACCTTGCTGAGAATCACATGTTATTTCCTTCTGCTCTTTGTTGGGCTCGACACTCTTACTTATCGAAAGGACTATGATTGATCCCCTATACTTGTGGGTCATCAGAGTGCCACGGGCAAGGGGTGGTGCCGGTGTCGTCCTCATCCGTCTTGGGGATGCACCCAGCCAACCCGATGCTCGCACCGATGACCAGGAGGAGCTCTTCCCTTGCCAATCGATGGAGCATGGTGAGGGGAGGAGCGGCGTCCACGAGGCGACACTGAGGGCGGTGCAGAGTGCGCCGGCCAAGCCATGGCACGCGCTGGCCTGGGGGCACCCCGCCGCCGCCAAGGGTGAACTGGGTGGAGCCCAGGGACTTCCGGGAGCTCATGCAGCGGCACACCGGCGTTGGTGCCACGCTCAACCGAGACTCCGTCGGCATGTTGTCCGCTGTTGTTGTCGATCTGGGTTTGGCAGGGGTCACCGTACGCCGCTGGCCGAGGTGCTCTGGTTTAAGTGCAGTCGTTAACTCCTAATCATCATGCCAGCTAGGCAACCAAACATCGGATAGAAATTGCATTCACGATGACAAGACCCCATATACAGGCAACCAAACAACACGCAAATGTTGCTTTTTATTCTGTATTTGCTCAGCCAGTCTCCACTCAGCCTGGCTCGTTTTCCTCCTCTCGGCCAGGCTCCGCTCGGAAAGCAACCAAACACGCCCCATAATGCACTGGACAACCAAATGGGACAGCAGTTCATCACAAAGTCCATCATCGGATCCTACTAAACTATACTGCAAAATTAACTTGGAAAGGATAGGATTCACCGCTTGGCTTTGCCCTTCCTCTGTCATCTCCGAGGCGGCGGTAGTACATGGCATGACAATGTAGGGGTTGTTGTCCGAGGGGCGACTGAGTCGGAGGAGCTGATGTCAGAGGAGGAGGACGAGGAGCAGGGGAGCCCGGTGAGGCATCTGGCAGCGGGGGCCTGCTTCGGACTGCGGCGCCATGCTTTGGCGGTCGTCGTCACTCTCTCAGCCGTGTCCCGCTCAGACGCCTCGATGCCGTCCTACAACACCTTCACATTCTTGCGGCGGCCGCCATCACTTTCTTAGTCGTGTCTCGCTCGGACGCCTCGATGCCCTCCCGCAACGCCTTCACATTTTGTGGCGGCGGCAACTACCATCCATCTCCGTGGCGGTCAACTAACCGCACAGAACCTCGCAGAAGACATGGTCGTCCTCGTAGTCCAGGAGGCAGGCGATCAGAACGGCGCTGCACCGGCTAGATTTGGCACTCATCCTGGCGCCGCAAGCCGCTTGCGCCTCGGACTCCGAGAGCTGTCACCCAACTCGAAGGACATCACACAAAGAGCCAACAACACTCGGTACTCTGTGCAGGTGATGACACCGGGGATGGCACGGAGCTGCACGAGCGACATTGGTCCACCGACGATGGTGCAGAGTGCCTCGACTCGCGACAGCATTCAGCCTGGCCAGCCGCCAAGGACGGCGGAGCTCGAAGAGCTACCTTTGTCCACCCACGAGCGGTGGAGGGCGACGCAACTCCTGGCCGGACGACGTAGAGGTTAAATCCTCAATGGCTGATGCATCCCACCCGATTGGGTCGGGTACGCTGTTGGAAAAAAATATCAACAACTACATAATCAAGATGCCTTCGTCAAACTTCATAATGTTTGACAAATTCTATATGAAAAAATATCAACAACTACAGTATTAAAGTTATATAAGATGTAAATTAAATTCCTGGCTTATCTGATGATATTGATTTTGTATTGTGAATATTGATTTTTTTCTATAAAGTTGGTTAAACTTCATGAACTTTGACGTCAGACAAATCTTTTTTTTACGGGGAGAAAACTTGTATTACTCAATCAAAATGTCCTTACAATCATCAAAAGCAATCTCCATCACTTCTACCGGACCAGCCCCAAGCTAGGTCATGGTCCTACCTCGAGGTCTAGCAAAATTCGCTAAACTATCACTAGCTTTATTTTGAGACCTAGAAGCATGAGTAATACAAGTTTGTCTAAGAGCCAGCAAGTGCTTAATCTCCTTCACAATGGATGCATAAACTGAGCGATCGACGTCCGCACATGAAATCATGGATATTGCCTCAAGAGAATCTAGCTCCACAACAACGGGTAGGTGACTGCGTTGAATTGCCAGGGAAAGCCCTTTCATACATGCACAAAGCTCCGCCTCCAAAGCATCTCTACATGAGAACAGTGCTCTACAAGCTGAAAAATTGATGACCCCTTGATGGTTTCGCATAATCATCCCAGCCCCCGCTGCCTCCGTGGAAACAAAAGAGCCATCCATATTCTGTTTGTTCCAACCCAGCATCGGTGGTCTCCATCCAAGCATATCTAGCATAGTAGTGCATCTTCCTGCTGGAGCCGGCGTTTCATAAACTATGCATGATTTACCTTTGGCAGGATTAGCGTGGGGATTCAGTTTAATGCCAATTAGGGAGTCTAAGTAGCTCTGTAGAAATCTGATAGAGACCTCCATAGATGGTGCAGGTTTACAATGAACCAATTCATTTTGGAAAAACCAACTCCTCCAAAAAATCATCAGTACCATCATCCGTCCAACATCATTCAAAGGAGCCAGGACATGAAGAAGCCATTCCTTGCCATTATTCACCATAGAGTCTAAGTCTGGAATCATCCACACCTTGGCCATGGCTAGATATAAATCACGACCAAACTGGCACCGAACGAAAGGGTGGTAGTTATCTTCTTCCTCAACCCCACAAACTGGACACCTACTCGTAACTTCGAGTCCAATACTATGTTTCCTCTGCCAGGTAGGGAGTGAATTAATAGCCAGTCGCCAAGCAAAGTTAAGTACAGTAGGAGGAGCCCATCTCTTCCAAATAAAGTTCCAGCATGTTCTTCGCCCTGCCAGTGAAGAGCTCGATGAAACATCTGTACCGCGGTGAGCCTCCTCGAAAGCCAGTGTATACGCTGATTTAACAGTAAAAACACCATATTTGCCTAGGCCCCAAGCAATCACATCATCCTCCATCCTAGGGGAAGCTCTGATCTTCACAATTTCTTGCACGCCCGCATCAACAAAATATTCCGTGAGTAGCCCATTGTTCCACGAACCATTCTCATTTAACAAGTCAGAGACAAAGCGGATACGACACCTTCCCTGGGGGGATATTGGCTTGTACGAGAAGGTCTAGGAATCCAGTTATCACGCCAAACTCGAATGCTTCTCCCGTTACCAACTCTCCACACCAGTCCCTTCTTCAATAGCTCCAAACCATAACTGATAGCCTGCCATGATGAAGATGCGTTCCCAGAAAAAACTGTATCTTCCAACTTACCCGCTGGATAATACCTCGCCTTTAATACTTGAGCACACAAATTGTCTGGTTTGGTTAACAGTCTCCATGCTTGACGCGCCAATAATGCTTGATTAAACATCCGGAAGTCACGAAAACCCACTCCTCCCTTATCCTTGGGCAGTAACAAATGGTCCCAACCCACTACAAAAAATATACACTTCCGTGATGATACGTGCGTGTTTGTCACAATAGGTCACGTTTTCTGTCATGCATGTATATCCATGACGATTTTATGACAGAATCAAGATAGCCATACCTGTGCTATAGTAGAAGTGTTCCATGACAATACCAAAATTATCATCACGGAAATGTCCACTTCCATGACGATAAATGCCGCGTCATGGAAGTGCTTTCGTCAAAGGTAACCAACACGTGGCATCCACCGTAACGGGTCGCCATTAAGCTATCGGGTCCGATTTTGGATCCGATAACCCGCTAACAGCTACGACCAATGGCGATTTTCCACGTGTAAAATTCTCATTGGCCGACGGAACCATGTGTCAGCTCCACGTTGGCACAGATGTCACTCATCCAATGGGCGAGATGCGCCTATGATATGTTGACACGTGGACCAGCCCAAAAGTGGCCCATAAAGATTAAATGGGCCGGCCCAGCTAAAGGCCCACAAGATTTGCAGACCATAATGGGCCGGCCCCGCTAAAGGCCCACAAGATTTTGCAGACCATAATGTGCCGGCCCAGCTAAAGGCGCACAAGATTTTGAAGACACTAGTGGGCCGGCCCGTTAACAGGCTGCCATGTTTTGGGCCAAATGCCGCCCCATATTTGATCCGGTCCATTAACAGCCTGCCATGTTCTGGGCCTAATAAGGGCCCATATGAGATCCAGCCCGTTAATACCTTGGGCACACGACCACGCGTTCCTCATCGAATTCAGCAGCGCCGCGTGGCTAAACGGTCTCATCGTATGAACCCTAAACAGACACAGCCACCGAACCTCCCTGATCAGGTCTTCAACTTCCCCTGACAGATCCAAGTCTTCTTCCTCCTCCCCATGAAGGTTTAGGCCCTCGAAGACATCCTCCAGAGCCGGGTCAGGGCCAAATTGATCCCACTCCTGCTCCTCCTCCGGACGATCGTCCACATCCTCCTCCTCCTCCCTCGCTTCCTTTGCAGATTCGTCCATGATCGGGTTGTTGGACGAAGAAACTCCCCCTCGAACTACTCCCTCATCTATCTCCTCCCCCTCATGCCCTAACTCCATCTGATCTCCCTGCGTACCACCCCCTGCCACTAGTTGTTCCGGATCCTCCATGAAGCCACGCACTCTTGCTCACGAACCCTAGGCCTATCGATCGCCGGTTAGAGCCAGACACCGCCGTCGGAGGAAGAGGTGGACTCTAGGGAAACCCTAGAGGAACCGATTATCACTGCTGTTGCAAAAAATGTACGTACAAATCTTATATATGGAGAAAAAGATCCGGAGAAAGTACGTACGCATGCAGTATGTGTTGATCGTCTAGCTCTCGCAGCTCACTCCGGATCCACAGTGTAGAAAGCCCTGGTCTTGTACAAAAAGGTCATAAACATTTGGTCCGCGAACGCACGCGATGCTCAACGCGTGAAGATCAACCTCAACGTATCTCTCAGGCTGGCTTGCCAGGGAACTCCATGTGGGCAGAGGGAATCCCAAAAAGTTTGCAAATCAATGTCTTTTTGTTCTTTCAGCACGCGTGGGGCCTCGTTTTTCTGCTTTCAGAGAGGATGGCTCCTTCTGTTTGGATTTTGTGTCGATCTGAGTTGGCGTGTTTCATGAGCTGTTACTTGCTAGGTAGGGTTTGGTAGACTTGATAGCACGATTGGCCGAGTGGACTGGCACTGGATAGCAACGACCACCCAAAAATTATGTCGAAACACGGGAAAGGTGTGCTTTACGGGCATGCCAAAAAGTTACGTCTTGTTGCAACCTGCAACCCAGAAAACAAATGGTATATCCAACGGTAATCTCTTCCCACTCCAAAGAAAAAACATCATGGATCTCTTTGTTTTCATAAACATTGTACATTGTTCATATAAACCTAAAACAATTTTATACATGTTGAACATTTTGCAAATACATGATTAGCATTTTCTGAATGGTATGAAAAAAATTTCAAGTACACGATTTATATTTTTCTTAAATACATGTTTTGAACACCTTTTCCCATTAAATGTTCAAATGATTTCAAATACATGTTGAACATCTATTATATAATTAAAACAGAAGTCAAACAAGCCATCACGTTAGTCCACACAGATTAAATTATCTTGATCATTAATTTTAGATACAAACGGCCAAGATTTAAAGATGTAAACGTTGCATACAAATATTATATACATGCATTGTGTTGCATATATCAAGTCTATCACGTACTTCTCTAAAAAAAGTCTGTCACGTACACCTGTTAGAAAAGTGCAACCACCTTCACGTGTAGGAATCATATAAGGAAACATGTAATCAAGTCCGACTTGAATTCTAATCCAGGAAAACAAGACAGCGCCATATAAAAGAAAAAAGGCAGCCGTTGAATACATGGGCCAACCTGTCAACCATTGGCCCTTGGTCTTAATACATACACACACAGAGTTCGGCACCCCTTAAAAAAAGCAGCGGCAGGCAACACTTCTCAAAAATAAAAATAGTACGCAATAGGTACATATTTTTATGTGGCATTAATGCAGAAATATATACATGATGAATAAGCTTAAATCCAGTTTGCGACTTTTCAAATGTCACCTATCGGCCAATTCATTCTCATATCAAATGTGCCTATGGTGAGCAGAAGCGAAGCAGCACAAGAATAAAAAGAGAAAAGAAAAATAGGTGGTAAGGATTAAACGGTTGAACACACACGTATCCATTCAATAAATAGATAGTTCTTACTAGATGAACACGTAATATGTCGATGTCTAATATATGAAAGCCGAAACAAGAAAAAAGCTAGAATGTTTTGTTTTTGAAAAGCAGCGTTAGACAACACTTCTCAAAAATAAAAATAGTAGGCAACAGGTACATATTTTATCTGGCATTAATACACAAATATATACATGATGAATAAGCTTAAATACATTCACCATCTTTTCAAGTGTCACCTATCGGCCAATTCGTAATCAGATTGGATGTGCCTATGGCGAGCAGATGCAAAGCAGCAAAAAAAAAAAAGAGAGAAAAACTAGGTGGTAAGGATTAAAAGGTTGAACACACACGGATCCATCCAATAAATAGATAGTTCTTACTGGATGAACACATAATACGTCTATGTCTAATATATGAAAGCTGAAACAAGAAAAAGGCTAGAATATTTTGTTTTTAAATGAACATGGTGTAGGATTTATAAATAGCTAAAGTCGACTTGAGTATAATTTTTGAAACTTCTATTTTATGGATCAATAATACAACTACATTATAGAATATGAAAATGTATCATATTATTAAAATAGAAGGGACATGTCACCAAGTTCTTTCAAATAGACAAAAGTATTTGGTTCGTTGATCTTAAAAATTAACATCTATGATTTAGAATTGAATTATCTAAAATATATTAGATTTAGAAAAGAAAATATTACCAAAATGTAAGTGTGCAAGACTGTCGATGGAATACACGAGTGCTCTAATCCGAACTCTAAAATCTGCAGTACGATTGGTACAAGAGTCATGTTGCTTTGGCAACACAAAGCCAACCCGTCAATGTGCTTTCTGATTCGTATAGGAATTGTATTGCATGCATGCGATGATCTCGTTCTGATGTCATCATATACTACTGAAAGATCAGCTCCATATAGATCGTGACCAAGAATGTTTCCTCGAATATATATGTAAATCAGATTTAGTTTTTGCATAATTAAGATAATGAGGATGATCCGTGAATATATATGTAAATCAGATTTAGTTTTTGCACAAGTCTATTTATTTAGATTTCTTTGTTGTTTGTGAGTTATCCCAGGAATAGAACACGACGAGACTTGGTGATGAAATGTGTATTTCTAGATTTAATTCTCGGTTATAAATTATCCTGGAAAAATAATAATAAATACTAAGAAGCATATCAATGTCCCCTCTCTGTTGTACTTGCCTACGTACACAGTATATGGTTTTGCATGGCACGAAGAAAGTAACAGTACATTGTAATGGAGCTATTATAATTAAAAATACAATAATATTTGTATAAGACATACTTCTCTAGACTAATATGTTTGTATTTATTTTCAGGATATATCAAGTCGCATGTAGCTACCGATTATATCGACTGCTACTTCTTTTTAGAAGGTATTGATGATCTTTTTTCAGAAAATATCGAACCATACTTGGATGAGTTAAATGGAATAATATTTGGCCGTCCAACAACCGTAGTTAGAGCAAGATAAACGTAAGCATGTAGTTAGATCCAAGATATTGCACTATATATTTGTAATACCAGTAATGTCGGCGTGTGTGAATATAAGACAACCGAACTATTTATATTTAAATACCAGGTTGAACATTCTTTGAAGATATTTCGAAAAGGCATAGTAAGGACGTGTTCATGATTTAATTTCTTACTACCTATTGACACTTGATGAACAAACTAAGATGTTATTGTCTCATGAAACTTGTCTTACATTAGCTATCATTTTATACAAATTAAAGTTATTATAATTTTGTTTGACATAGATGAATTTATTAAGCATTTTAAAGACTATCTTAAATTTATAGTAATAGTTATAATGATATATATGAATCTAGCCGCGTAAATGCGCGGGTCACTCTGCTAGTTTTTTTAATAATAGTAACCAGGCTTTTAAACTACACAAACATTTTTTTTTACATCGTATAAAGATTTTTCAAAAATAACATGAACATTTTTTTTGAAACACATGAATATTTCTTTAAAATGTGACGTGCATCTTATGAATGGCAATAAACTTTGTTTTAACTTACATGAAAGTTTTTTACATTTTATAAAACATTTTTTTTTTCAAATGTGAGAATATTTTTTTAAGTGTCATGCACATTTTTTTTGTAACGGTAAGTAACATTTTTTTAGGTTATGAAAACATTTTTTTACATTGTATAACCATGTTTGAAAAAATGCATGAACATTTTTTAATATCACAAAAATTTTGTTTTAAAGCTATCAACATTTTCTTAAACTGCGCTCTACGTTTAAAATTTGTAGTTTTAAAATAATCATGTAAATTTATTAATTAAAAATAGATGTATCTAAAACATTTTAAAAAATATGAACAAAAAAAGAATGACAAAAACTACCGAGTCACAATTGACTCATGCATCGGATGGTGAGCCATGAGCGACCGAGCAGTGGACGTATTTTCGGCCCAACGTATTTACTGTGCGCTTGAATCGATCGCTTCTTCAAATGCTGAATCCTATTCGGCGCCTTCTGCGCCAGTTAACATGCACGTCAACGCTTCCCTCTCGTTAGGGTTCCTTTCCTCTCGGCAGTGACTCCCAGCCACCGTAGAGATTCCTCTTCCCTACCCCATCCTTGTCGTGATCTCCTGATTTGGATCGACTAAGGGGCGGTCCCTGGACTGCTATCCGATCTTGGTTAGGGATCTGTCGGGAGGTTGGGAGTCCAGGGTTCGGTAACTGGCCCGACGGAAAGAGTTCTTCGGGCTAGGGAACGAGTATGGCGAACAAAGCTTCTGGATCGGGCAATCAAGATGATCTGGAGGCAATGGTGAAGGAATTGGGTCTCTCGGAGGAGGACCTGGATGACGTTGTAGTGGATCAGAAAGTTGTGCCGCCGGAAGTGACGCGATGGATGTCGATTTGCTAGGGTTCACAATGAAAAACCCTATAGCCAGTTCTGGTTATATAAGAACATGAGGGTAGCTTGGGATCTGGCGCAGAAGGTAAACAACCACCCACTCGAGGACAACCTCTATACCCTATATTTCTTATGCCTCGGTGATTGGGAACGCGATGGAGGATGGCCCGTGGGCTTTCCGGGGAGATGCAGTGATTCTGGCAGAGTATGATGGTTACACCAAGACGTCGACGGTCAAGCTGGACAAGTTTGAGATTTGGGCACAGATTCATGATTTCCCAGATGGCTATGTCTCTCAGATCCCCTCCCTGCCAGAAAAAATAGGTGAGCTAGTGTATGCGGAACCAGCATCACATGACTTTGAGGGGAATTTATTCAGGGTTAGAGTCAAAATTGATGTCAATAAACCACTGAAGATGATGTCTCGCTCAAGATTGATGATAAGCGGATGATCTTTCGTGTCAAATATGAAAGTCTGCCAGATTGGTGTGCGGTTTGTGGTAGGCTTGGCCATCTTTTTAAAGAGCACGGTGACGGAGTTCATCCCCCGTCGGCGCTCGTGTTTAAGAACCTTAAGGCCTCATGGTTTCACGGAGCAGGGCCTGGTCCGTGTGGGGCATGGAACAGAAGAGACCCAGCTGGTGCCTATAAGCCTACCACAATCGAGGACAGGACAGAAACTTCCACTGACCAAGATGCTTTGATGGCCGATGCGGATCAGAACCGAAAGAGAACGTAGACGACTGTCCTGTCTACAGTCGTATCATCCTCCGTGCCTTCTACTCACTCTAACGATGGTGGGTACTATTGCTGCCGCCGCCACAGACACCTTTGAGCCTGGCTCCCAAACAAGATCCCAAGAGGGCAAAGACAGGAGCAGTAGAGCAGAACAACCATGACAAGGGAAACAACAAGAAGGGTGGCATGAATCCAGATGCAACATCGGCAGGATCCTAGGTGGAGCACCGCCGGGCACAATGAGTATCCTCTATTGAAACTGTCGGGGTGCAGGCAAAGCCGCGACGGTTCGAGAGCTTCGTGAGTTAGCGAGGAAGTTTGCCCCTACCCCACTTTGTATCGTAGAAACACAGCTTGATAGAGCTCGGGTAGAAAATCTGTCTAGTAGTCTTGGTCTTGATAATACTTATGCTGTTAGTAGTCAGGGTCAGAGTGGAGCACTCGGAGTTTTCTGGAATAATCCAATAAAGATAGAGATTTTGGTTTACTCCGTTTATCACATAGACTGCTCAGTTACAGATCCATGTCATGACCCATGGAGGGCTACTGTCTTCTATGGAGAAGCTCAAACTCACATGCGATATCAGAATTGGGATGTAATGAAGTGGATAGCTAGTTCAAGCGATCTTCCTTGGGTGTGTGTAGGGGATTTCAATGAAGTTCTTCGTCCAGAGGAACAAGAAGGGATTGGAGAAAGAAGTAATGCACAAATCCAGGGGTTCAAGGAGGCGGTGGATGTTTGCATGTTGGCTGACTTGGGCTATCAGGGCAATTTCTGGACTTTTGAAAAGAAGGTCTCGGGAGGAACCTATACAAGAGTACGCCTTGATAGGGCACTAGCATCGAGTGAATGGGCGCTTAGGTTCCCAACAGCTTGTGTGTCGCATCTTACGGCGGCTACTTCGGACATGCCCCGATCCTCTTGAAGCTCCATGATGGTGAGGCGCGCCCACCGGCAAAACCACCTTTTAGGTATGAGGTTATGTGGGAGACACATGAAGCTTGGCAGGACACAATTTCACATTGCTGGGGTGATGGGCAACCAGCTGTGAGTTTGGAGGAATTGCATGTAAAGTTGCTGGGTATATCAAACTGCCTTGGTAATTGGAATAGGAATACATTCGGAAGTGTACGGAAAGAAATAAAGAAGCTGACAGCCGAGTTAGAACGTCTGAGAGGGGACCCGTCTAGGGTCGAACCATCGCATCCAGAACTTAAGATTAATGAAAAGCTTGTTGAGCTCTATCATCGTGAGGAATTGATGTGGCGTCAGCGGTCTAGACTCGAATGGCTTGCCTCAGGTGACAAGAACACGAATTTTTTCCATATGCGAGCTAGTATGAGAAGAAAGAAGAACATGATTAAAGCACTAGTGAATGCACTTGGGGTGACTGTCAGTGACCTGGCAAAATTGAGATCCCTTGTGTCTGATTTTTACAAGAGTCTCTATACCTCCGAGGGGGTAAGTAATATGGATCAGGGTCTTCAACATGTTCCCAGTAAGGAAACCCAGAGGATGAATGAGGCGCTCGTTGCCCCCTACACCCGAGAAGAAGTGAAAACTGCACTCTTTCAGATGGTCCCAACCAAGGCGCCTTGGCCTGATGGTTTCCCAGCACAATTATACTAGCGACATTGGGACATTTGTGGAGACGAGGTCACTAGGGCAGTCCTGAGGATTGTAAGAGGGGAGGAAAGTGCAGAATGTGTTAATGATAAGTATTTGTGCTTATCCAAAGGTTATGAACCCTCTTATCCCAGTTTCGACCTATCAGTTTATGTAATGTCATATACAAAATTGTGTACAAGGTTGTTGCGAACAGGTTTAAAGTGATCTTGCCAAACATCATTTCATAGGAGCAATCTGCATTTGTACCAGGTCGGCTCATCACTGATAATATCATATGTGCATATGAGTGTTTGCATTTCGTGAAGAGAAGCAAGGCCAAAACAAACAACCATTGTGCGCTTAGGCTTGACATGATGAAGGCATATGACAGGCTAGAATGGACTTACCTTCGGGCGATTATGATCAAACTCGGTTTTGACCAGTAGTGGGTTGATATCATAATGGGAATGATCAGTTCAGTTTCTTTCTCAGTCTCTTTCAACGGTGAGAAATTGGAACCTTTTTGTTGGTGCAATAATCTGCATCCTTGTGTTTTGGAGCTTGTTGACATAAATAGTATGGGACTTATGTGTTTGCTAGTGCACACAGAGTAACAGGTCCCTAGAATCAAGAGGAGTTTGATTCAAACGATGAAGATAATCCCCTGCATGGTAGTGAAGGTTATCACCGAAGATTAAGATAACAAGAGTGACCCCTCAAAAATTGCTGACGTGAAGCAATTGGTTCGGTGCTCGTCCTAAGGAAGTGACTGCGACCGAGGAGATTGAAGATGAAGTGAAGATGTAGTATTTATTTCGTTGTTTCTCTTCTCTTTATTGAGTCACAGGACCACCATACTACTAAGAGGGGTGTAGCATTCGAAACTTTGATTCTCTGATGTTAAGCCCAAATCTTATGAAAGTTGCGAGAGAAATCTCTTTGTGTTCCGAGCAAATACTTGCCAGCAAGAGACTGAGATCTTCTTCATTGCAAGAGATTTGTCTCTGACCGAGGAGTTAGAATTACTTGGTCCTCAAGTAATGTTACCGTTGCTCTGAAAATTCGACCTTTGAGAACATGTCAGTTGGCCATTGGCTGGACCGCGTCTCCAAAATGTTCATTTCCCATCCGGGAAGGTTGCGGCTATAAATAGCCACCGCGCGCCGGCATTGTCCGGCGGCTGCTCCGTTTGATTGTGAGAAGATTGTTGAGCAACCCCCTCTCCAGATTGATTTGAGTTTAAAATCCACCGAGAGAAAACCCCTAGAGCCAAAAAATTAGATAGTGGTTCAGCATCACTCGAATCTAAGTCCAGCACGCTCCACCTATTACTCTTGAGAGCTGCAAACTCCCTAGACGGTTAGGTGTCAATTTCGTCAGAGACCAAGGTTTGTAGATCACCTCAAGTATCTACCACGAGTGATCTACATTGGTTGACGAACCAATTGTCGAGGAGAATAGGGTGAAGAGAGTTTATCTTGTGTGTTAAATCGCAACCCCTCCAACCATACGTAGTCCTTGTGCAGAAGGACGAACTAGTCTACCAAATTCCTTGTCGCCATCGATCAACACTGGTTACCACTGCTTCACTTCTTTACAGTCGTACTGTTTCAATCATGTGATTTGTCTCGATGCATGCTTTAGTTTCTATTCGGTAGTTTGTATTCGCTCACTTTTCTCTGTTTTTCATTCACTCCGCTGCTGGGTTCCGAGAGTTTTGATATTTCCGAAGAAATTTTAAAACCCCCATTCACCCCCCTCTGGTAGACATACTTCGTTCCTACAATTGGTATGAGAGCAAAGTACTCATTGACTCTGCTCATTTTGGTCTAACCACCTTGGAGTTTAAGTATGTCTTTAGTGAGCTACAAGTTGCATCTCAAGATTCCCATCTTCGATGGGATGGACTATCCCTTCTGGAAAGAGAAGATGAAGATCCGTCTCCAAGCTATTGATGATGATATGTGGAACGTGGTGCAGCTTGGATTCACGGTTGAAATACCCCAGGCCCCCAGTGACCACGAGAAGAAACTCACTCAGATGGATGCTCAAGCTAAAGATGAAATTGGTGGCCATCTCTCTCGTGCTCAATTTCTTCGCTATCGTCAATGTGAAATTGCTAAGGAATTGTGGGACATTCTCGAGAAGATAAATCACTACAGGAATCAGGTAATTTGCTGTGTGCCATAGCAGACGGCAAAGAATAGGATCACCGACGGCAAACCTCTTTGTTGTCCGCCACGGACGGCAAATATTTCTGGCACTGAAATTCATGGTAACGACCCTGTTTGCCGTCTGCGTAATGACAGCGGATGGCAAACATCTTTGTCGTCCGCTTTCCTAGCCAAGCTGACCGCAAAGATCATGGACGGCAAAGAATAGCTGTTAGCCCCGTTAGGTGGCTAACGGCAGACTTTGCCGTCTGCCATATGACGTCAGCATGGCTTTGCGTGCACGTCACTCCTGCTCTATCTTTGCCATCTGCCTGGTAGGTCTTTGCCGTCTGCTAGCAGACGGCATAATGACCAAATGGGTTAGACCTGGTGCTCCCAGGTTGCACAGGTTGCTGCCACGTGTCCCCTTTGCCATCCGCCTACCGACGGCAAAGAGCTTTGTCATCGGCTGGCAGACGGCAAAGCGCCTGTATTGCCACTGTTTTGTTTGTTTTCTGTTATTTCCCTGTATTTTCAAAACACAAATATTATATATATATATATAGCAGGCCATGTATCCAACATCTAGCAGTCCATCTATATAGCAGGCCATGTATATATCCAACATCCAACACCTAGCAGTCCAATACATATATAGTTTCACGGAGTTCATCCATATATGCATACATATAGTTTCACATTGTTCATCAACACAAAATCAACACAGAAACTAAAACTAGTAGTCCATCAATGCCAGCTTCCATGAAGTGAATCAAATCTGCAAAAAATGGGAGTAAGCAAGTTAGAAGAAGAAGAAGAAGAAGAAGAAGAAGAAGAAGAAGACTAGAAGAAGAAGAAGAAGACTAGAAGAAGAAGAAGAAGAAGAAGAAGAAGGTTTTTACCCTTTTCCTTCTCATTTTTCTTCTTTTATTCTTTCTTTTTCTTCTCTTTCTTCTTCTATTCTTCTTTTTCTCCTCTTCCTTGTTTTTCTTCTTCTTATTCATTGTTTTTGCCATTTTAGAGCTAACTTAGGTAATTATGCCATATTAGAGATAAGTAAGCTTATTATGTCATTTTGGAGGAACATAAGGTAAGTATAGGTCATTGTTGAGCTAACTTAGGTAATTATGCCATTTTTGAGCTAACTTACGTAAGTATAGGTCATTTTAGAGCTAACTTAGGTAATTATACCATTTGGAGGAAAATAAGCTAAGTATATGACATTTATGAGCTAACCAAGGTTATTATGCCATTTTTGAAATGAATAAGCTCATTATGTCATAAATGAACTAAGTAAGCTAATCATGTCATTTTGGAGGATAATTAGCTAAGTATGTCTTTTCTTGAGGAAAATAAGCTAAGTATGTGGCATAATAGGGCTAACAAGCATGTATGAAGCTAAGTATGCATTTGTTAATTAAAACACTAGAGAAAACTTACCAGAGGTCAAGCACCGGGGTTCCTCAAGCCGGTTTCACCTGGAGAAGGGTTGTGCGATGCGGCTCCGGAGTTATGCTGCACCTAAGATCATTTGCAAAGTCTTGTTAGCATGATGACACTCAAATGTTAAGACTAGTAAATAATGACCATTCAAATGAAACTCACCGTTCCCTCTCTAGTAATGACCGGCATCGGCGGAGGGGTCTGACCGGTCTTCTCACACATAGACTGCACATTGGTTTTGACAAGTCAGTCATATTAGTTAGTAATGAAACGAACATTACGTGCATGATTTGGCTAATATGCAGAAGAAACTTACCACGAGGAGCTCGTACATGGCCCGGTGAGCCGCGTCATTCCGTGCCCTCTCCTCCTCCAACAACCTAGTCGTCTTCTCGTCCTCCAGCAATTCCTACTTCGGCGCCAACCGGTCCCTCTCCTCCAGAAGCGCCTGGGTTGTCGCTCTCTCTTTTTAAAGAGCATCCTGCAACACCACTCCTCGTTAGCATTGTAATCATCGATGGCCACACACACAATGTAGTGGAGGAAAGATATCTGAGTCCGTATAACTAACCTCGATGGCAAGATCGACTGCCCGTGGACGAGCCTTATCTCAGGACAGGAGCTCGTTTGGCGCGCCTTGATCTCCGGGAGAGTGAGAGGACAACGTATCAGTCCATCACCAATGGCGAATGAGCCATGGGGCCTCCCGCCACCAGATATCATCACCAGCTCTGGATTAAAAGGATGCTGGCTCGGGTTAAAGTCCTCCCCTTTCCTCGCCTTCCCCTCCTGGTTGTACCTCATGAGCTTGTGGTGGGAGGAGATGTTGGTGAAATTCTCTGGATGATCAAGGTCAGACTTAGAGAATGCCTTGGCCTTCTTGTACGAGGCAGTATGGGCCATGGCATAGAGGTCGTACACCTCAGGCACCTCCGTGTTATTGTGTCGCGCCTAAAAGAGAGGAACAAAATATTGGTAAAGGGCTCAAGCTAGCATGAAGAATGAATTGCATGAATCATGAAGCAAACCACATACCCAGTTCCGCCCGAACTGATATAAGTTGGCGCTGCCTTGATGGTGTGGCACACCAGCCATTTGGGCATGCCGGTCCTTGGCATTGTCGTGGACGGCTCGCCAGTGGCCTGTGCACCACTTATCCACCAACGCCTCCCAACAATCCATATTATCCGCACACCATCTCGGGGGCTCCTAAGTTAGTATATAAAGAAAAATTTGAGCGCTATGCCTACGAATCAAATCAAGGAAACTAAGTACAATGCCTTAAGAATAAGTAATTACCTTCATTTATACATGTAACCCTTTCGAACGGGAGACGCATACTAGTCACGCATACTCATGATTGAAGACACCTATAGCTAGCAAGTTTCCTCGGCACAAAGAACGGAACAGAGCAAATTAAGGGGGAAGGAGGAGATGTCATTTCTTCTTCTTCTTCTACCTCTTCTTCTTTTTTTCTCCTCTTCTTCTCCTCCTCATTTTCTTCTTCTTCTTCTCCTATTTTTCCTCTTCTCCTCCTCCTCCTCCTCCTCCTCTTCTTCTTCTTATCCTTCTTCTTCTTCTTCTTCTTCTCCTTCTTCTTCTCCTTCTTCTTTTCTTCTCCTACTTCTTCCTTCTTTTCATTTTTCCTCTTTTCTTCTTCTTCTTCTTCTTCTTCTTCTTCTTCTTCTTCTTCTTCTTCTTCTTCTTCTTCTTCTTCTTCTTCTTCTTCTTCTTCTTATTTTCCTTTTTCCTACTTTTCCTTCTTCCTTCTCTTCTACTTTTTCTTCTTCCTCTTCTTCTACCTCCTCTTCTTTTCTTCTACCTTTTCTTCTTTTCTTCTACTTTTTCTTCTGTTCTTCTTCTTTTTTTTCATCATCTACTTCTTCTTCTTCTTCTAATTTTGACTAACCTAAAATATTCTAACATCCCTAGCACTAACCTAGTTCTTTTCTAACATCCCTAGCACTAATCTAACAGTACCAACTAAATCAAAAAAGGAAAAAAACAGAACCTCACCGAAGGGGGGCGGCCGGGCGCCTGGGCGGAGGGGCGCCGAGCCACCGTCGCGGCGTCGCCGCGGATGGTGGGCCGGCGGGGCGATGGTGGGTCGTCGGGGCGGTGGTGGTGGGTCATCGGGGCGGTGGTGGATCGTCGAGGCGGCGGTGGGGCGGCAGCTGCGCCGGAGAGAGATAGATAGATAGAGAGAGAGAGAGAGAGAGAGAGAGAGAAGGGGGCGGGGCCGAGGCCGTTAGCTACGTTAGGCATCTCTGAGCTTTGCCGCCCGCTAGCGGACGACATGCTTTCTTTGCCGTCTTCTTTTTCTGATCTTTGCCGTCTGCTTAGCTTTGTTGTCCGCTAGCGGAAGGCATCCTGTCCATCCGTTTGACCTAATCATCTCCGAGCACAAGTGGGGCCCAGGTGGGCTCTTTGCCATCTGCTTGTACGCTCTTTGCTATCGGTTAGCAGACGACAAAGAGAGCCCGACCGACAAATAGAATCTTTGCCGTCAGGCTGTTCTTTGCCGTCCGCTTATTGGAAGCTGACGGCAAAGACCTTCTTTGCCGTCGGCTGGCAGATGGCAAAGAATGGGCTGATGGCAAATTCTCTGATTCCTATAGTGAATGAAGGTGTTTCAACTCAGAAAGAAGCTCGCATTGATACTCTTCGGGAGAAATTCAATCGGTTCAAGGCTGTGGCTGATTCTTCCTCGGAAGGAAATGCCGATGAGGATTCAGATGACCCAGAAAGGATCAGCAAAGATCTCGCATTAATCACGAAAAGATTCTAGTGCCTTCACAGGAAGAACCAATTTCAGAAGAATGAATCCAGGAACTCTAGCGGTTCAAAATCTTCATCAAAACCTACTGGAGATTACACCTGCTTCAAGTGCAAAAAGGCAGGACATTTCATTTCGGACTGTCCCCTCTGGGAAGCCGAAATTCATGCCAGTGGAAGATATGATTCAGGAAATTACCATGGCAAAGGCAAGAGCAATAACTATGACTCCGATGATGAGAAGAAAACAAAGAAGTTCTTCAATAAGAAGGACAGCTCCGCCTCCAAGTCTTCATCAAGATCTTCCTCAAGGAATCTATCGTGGTTTTGTCACGGCAGATGCCCTCATGAAAGGACTTAGGTGTGGAGCCATCGCTTGGTGATTAGCTTGAAGGGGTTGAACAGGACGAAAGACACAAGATTTACCCAGGTTCAGCCCCTCACAGTGGAGGTAAAAGCCTACTCCTGCTCTCGTTGATATTATTTGAGTATCGATTACAAGGGAGCGGATTCGCTTGACCTAGCTATCGATTAGTTGTTTCTTGGGTTAACCCGTTGCAGGGTCTCGCCTTTATATACATAGGTCGAGGCCCTAGGCTCACAAGAGTCCAAGTCAAATCACACAACGTGACCAACCCGAGTTCTAAATTGCCTTGCCTTTCAAGACAAGTCATCATTGGGCGGCTTACAAACGCCGGATCTTGCACCATCTTCTGTACTTGGGCCTCCGGCGGCTCACCACGTAAGTCGCCCTCCGGGTTATACATCTGGTCTCTTGGGCCTACTTAGGCTTTATCTCTGAGTCGCCAACATTGTAACCCGGCCCCTTCTGGGCGGGTCACACCGCGGGGTTATATCCCCAACATTAGGCCCCAGATTGATTTGAATTTATTCATGTCAATCCTTATTCTCCGGTTGGCGAATCTTCTTTGGACTCCTTCCAATGCTTAACCTTGAATGAATTCTTATAACCCGCCATGACGTCATGTGAAATAAATCCAGAAAAAATTGATGACATCACAATGGATCTTTTTGCATTAACTAGCCATCCGAGAATCGAGGCGCCTCCACTGTTAAGATAATCATGACGTCTCCTTGATTTCCGCGCATGCCATTTTACTGTTTCACCACTTTTCCTTATAAATAGGCACGGGGGGTCCCCTTTTTAACTCTTACCCCCGTCGCCTCCTCTTCTTCTTCTTCTTCCTTGCGCCGTCCGCCGCTGTTGGAGCTCCGCCGCCCCAACCGATTTTCACCAGCAACTACATCAGGGCCGCTGCATCAACCTGATTGTGACCAGAAATCGGCGGCACTCGTCCTTTCTTCATGAACACCGTCAGGTATTATTTTGCTCTTTTCTCAGATCTACATTAGGTCATATCAGTTCTTGACAGTTCGTCGGCGTTCATCCATGCTCTACTTAGATGTCACACTTTGATCCAAACAACCAGACGGAAGTAGCGCGGTAGCGGTTGTAGCCTTCATCTCATATTTGGACAGATCCCTTCTTCTTATAAATCAATACTTAGCTTGCTAGTTCTTCCGCAGCCGCGTTCTAGGTTTTATAATTTCATCCTTTTTCTGAACTGCTGTAGATCTGTAGTTGTATCTGCAATCTGTAAAACTTGTTTGTCCAATACTTAGCAAAATTTCAACAACTTGGACCTGCAAGTAGTTTGACCCGCCATTCATTGTTCGGGCAGTTTAAAAATGACTTTATAACCTGCCAGGACCTGGCCGGCTTAGCCAGAAACTTGTAACCCTCCAGCAGTTGGCCAGCTTACCATCTTAGCCAGGGCGACTTAAAATGTTTCCATAATTTGCCATAGTAATCCGTCTTATGGTTATGACCGGCTTACCACTGCTGAAATATCATTGCAATCCTTAGGGCAACTTATCATTGTAATTTTAACCCGCCATACCTTTTTATTCCCTGGTTGCAGCTTTTTAACCCGCCAATCATGACTAAAACTCCCACCTCCTGTGACTGGATCGCCTCCAGAGTCACAGAGAGCAAACTCAGTGATTTTGTGGCCACAAGGTTTTTGCCTACCAAAGAGGACATCGAATGGCGGGTTCCAGGCCCGGAATGTCCCCCTCAGCTGCAAGAACGTGAAGTTGTAGTTTTCACAGACCACCTTCAACGTGGCTTCTCACCGCCCGGGTCTAAATTCTTCCGGGACGTTCTACATTTCTATAATCTTCACCCACAAGATATTGGTCCCAATTCTGTCTCCAACATATGCAATTTCCAAGTATTCTGTGAAGTGTACCTTGGGGAAGAACCCTCTATTGATCTGTTCAGGGACTATTTTTATATCAACCGCCAGACTGAAATGTCAGATGGACCCAACCTTGAACTCGGAGATGTTTCCATTCAAAGACGAAGAGATGTGAACTTTGTTTCAGCCGCCCTACCCAGTCATCCCAAAGACTGGAATTATACCTGGTTCTACTGCAGAGACACTTCTCCAGCCGGAGAGAACCCATTGCCGGGTTTCCGTCCCTTCCGGCTCACCACCACTGGCCAGCTTCCAGGCCGATTAACTGCTGTTGAGCGCGCTGCATATGCCCCCACTTTCTCAAAGAGAATGGCTCTGATCGCCAATGGCTTAACTGGCATTGATCTGGTCTGTCGCTGGGTTGCCTGGAGAATTTTGCCATTGAGCCGGCACCCCAGCCTAATGTGCCAATATACTGGTGACCCGAAGGACTCTCAGCATTTCAACTCAATACACTTGAGTGATAAAGAGATCAATGACTCCGTAAAGACACTTCTCGGTGAGTCTCTGGAAAATTGCAGCAAAGTGGGACTGAACCATTTCTACACTCTTACTTCGGCTCCTCCTGTAAGTGGTTTTAAACAATTCTTCACCTTGTTTGTCTACTTCTTGCAGATCACTCTTTAACTTTCTTGTTCATGTTTAAACAGGCTAACTCTCCCTTTTGGAAAAAGAAGCTACCAGCCACCCCAGCCAAGAACCTAAAACAAAGACTCGAGGTCCAGGTCGTCCCAAGAAGCCATCAGCCGAAGAACTACTCAGACTTGATGACGAGTCAGAGGTAGAACTTGACTCCCTTGGTCTTTTCTTTATGCAACTTATTGATGCTGGTCCCTCTCAGGAAGAGGCAGAAACCAGCCATGCCGACGCAACAGAGGTAACTATAATGTCCTCCGGCTCAGAACCCTTGCCAAGACAGAAAACTCGGCGAGTTATCCGGAAAGTAAGATTCTCACATCCTCTTGCTCATTTAGATTCCAACTTTCTTTGGAAGAAACAGCAACATGATTTGAGGCGTAAGACCCGGAGTGATGGCACTGAAGATCTTGTGTCCATCTTACCCAACACCCCAGCTCCTAGAAAACATCGCAACGAGGTGCCACATAGTCCGACTCTATCTCTTCCACAAGCCGGTCTCATACGCCAACCTCTAAATTCTTCTGACTCAAAATATCAGGGAACGCTGCCATCATCTAGCGACTCTATTGGAACTCAAATGCCTGTTTTCAAGGTTGCCCATGGGTAAGTATTTTTATCTATTCATAAATGACTTGTAGTGACATATTCATGAACTTTGTATTCTTGTCACAGAGGTGTAGCAAAGGCGGGCAAGAAGCAAAAGGTAGGCGGGTCTTCAAAGGACCTCAAAGCTACTGAGCCTGGGAGGCAGGTGCCAGAGGCCCCCGAGGCTTCAATTCAAAACCCTGAAGACCTTGCCAATGATTCGCCACCGCAAACTGACACTGCTGTCTTTGAACCAATGAACACTGAGATTAACCCGGCTTCCAGTCACGAACCGCCAAGTCCTAAGCTGACCTCTCCTGCCAAATCAACTGACAAGAGCCCGGCTCATACAAGTGCGGAAGAGGTTACCATTACCGGGTCTGCCTTCAAGGCACCCGAGGTCTCTCAAGTGCTGACCAAATGCTCCACTAAAGAAGAAATACCCCCATTGGAAAACCGCAAATCCAAGTTGGATCTGGAAAGTTTTTCTTCATTCAATGCCGGTGAGGTATACGCGGGCTATTTAAGCCGCCTTCACACAAGCCGGGACATGGAGGCCGGGTTAGTTCAATTGATGAAATAGAAATATGAGGTATGAATATACCCACCACCTTTTTAAACTTTACGCATGTATACATATCCATACTAGCCCCCAAGTCATAAACATAGGAAATTCATTGAGTATGCTTAAGACTTAGTAGAATATGATCAATAACTCCAAATTGTAGCCCCCAAGGGCCTGCTTAAATTGAATAATATGAGCTGGGTCTTCATAGGATACACCTTAAAAAGAACCTCATGTATCCCCCAAGGTCCGGCTTATATGAATGAGATGAGCCGGGTCTTCATAGGATACACCGTAAAAAGAACCTCACGTAGCCCCCAAGGGCTGGCTTATCTTTCAATCTTGTCACAATATAAACTGAAAAGGCCTACATTAGCCCCCAAGTGCCAAGTATATTGCTTGCAATGTGCTTGGGACTTTAAACATTTATTCCAGAATGAATCTGCCAAATATTTAACTTGCATCCCTAACTTCCAATCCTTATTTGCAGGAAGCTCTAAGTTTGACAGAGTCCCAACTAGACGAGTTAAAGAAAGTCAGCAAACACCAAGTGGCTGAAACTCTGAAGGCCGAGTCAAAGTTCAAATTTGCTCTAGACGAAAATGAAAAGCTCAAGGCCAACTTTGCGACTGACAGAGCCGCCTGGGATATAGAGAGAGCCGCTTTGATGAAGCATGCTGATGATGCCGAGAACTAGCTTAAGCCGGTTGCTGATGAGCTAGCCAGCTTAAAACAACATATATCTCAAATGACAGCCGCCATCTTTGGTAAGTGGAACACTTGTACCTCATCATTTCTTTTGACACTTCTTTAACCCGCCTGGCAATTCATAACATATAATCTTTAACCCACCTGGTGACTTCTGTGCATAAAATTGACAGGCCCCAGAAGCACCAGTCTCGGTCAGAACATGCTGCTGAAGTTGAAGGCAGTTTATTCATTGACCGAGCAGTTGTATGCTGGAACACTACGCAGCCTTGTAGCTTTGTTAGGTGGCAAAAAAACCTCCAACTCATATCAAGATTGTGCTGGACCATCTTTCCACGATGCCGGCTCAAGTTGAAGAGGTCAAATTATCAGCCGCCCGACCCGAAGCCATTGTTGCTTTAGGCCGGGCTAAGGCGTGGCAATGAGAACTTGACCCAGAAGAAATTGCCACCGGATGCCCATAGTTCAAGGATGACAAATCAGCCTTTGAAAAAAAAGACTTCAACCAATGCGTCAGAGAGATGCGGCCCGTGGCCTGCAAACTTATAGAAGAGCTGAATTTGAACAAGTACATGTCGGCTTACGATGACAACAACAAGAAGATTAACCCGCCATCTCATGAAATTGCAGATCTCATACAGCCAAGGCGTAAGCATATCTTTGCTCCTGAATATGACCCTTCCATTATTCTTAATGATGAAGCCACATTCGAAGCTTTAACCGGCATCGACTGGACATCGGCTGACCTCTAGATGGTTGACGAGGGAGAGCCGGCGCGCGATGACCTGGAATCTTCAGGGCGTCAAAAAGAGAACTGACCGCGGTGATTATAAGCCGGACGGCTCTGAAGCCAGGTTACAGGAGTGCAGCTCCAGAAAACACTTGGTTTAAAATCTTTGGGCTCAGTGGAAGCCTTGTAATAGGGTAGCTTAAAACAATGATCCGCCCTGTCATGCCTTCGTGCATGTTTATCTCAACCTGTGAATCAGTAGCTGAACTTTGTTGCATGCTTGATCTGATTATATAGATGAGTCATGCAAAGATTTTGCTCTTCACCAGAGGTCTTGTACACTTTATAAAGATCCATCAATATGCGCACAGGTGACTTATATGCAAGAGCATGTAGCGGGTTACAAAGACCCCAAAGGCTCATAACCTCATATAGGTAAAGAAATCATGCCAGTGGCCGTGTAATCAAAACCTACTGGTGACATAAAGTCAAAAACCAGGGCGGGTTATCAAACCCAAAAGACTCGTAGTCTTATATAGTAGTTAAAAACATCATCAACATGGTCATTGAGCCAAAATAAGCATGTTGGTGGCTTAAAAAATCAAAAGCCAGGGTGGGCGACAACCCGAAATACTCAAACATGAGCAACATAATCCGGAGCCTCATGACCCAGGTATTTAGAATTTGCAAAAATAAAAAAACTTCAGAGCATAAAAAACATCTAAAAGATCAGAACAGAAAGTATGTCAATTTCAAACGTTGGCAAGGTGGTTTTTAAAATTCGACCAAAAAAAGTTGGCTCATATGCCTCATGTTTGCTTTCAAGGCTTCATAGCCGTGGTTAATCCTAGCTCACTGTAAGCCGGCTCTCACGTGACACAAAACCGCCGTTTTAACCTTGACAAGTTCAGGGTATTTAAGAAGATTGACTTGCCAAGAGTTCGGCGGGTCATCTGGCGGAGTAGCAAGTTGCAAACAGGCAGGTTTAACTCATAAGGTGGCATCTCATGCCGGTCAAGAGGGTATGAAAGCTAAACCCGGTGGGTTTGAAGCCCCCAAGTAACCTTATGATCAATTAATAAAGACTCAGATACACAGAAATGAAACGACAGAAGCCCCGAATTTTGGGGATGCCGGCTTTATTATATTGATCATAAAAAGATATATACATCATCAGAAGTATGTACAATGGTGAGAGCCAGTGGCTCAAGTGTAGTAAGGACGAAGATGAGCAATGTTCCATGGCCTGTTGGTCTCCTGCTCAGAGGTGCGTGATGCCTTGCGCTCACGTATATTAATGAGATAATACGAGCCATTGTTAAGATTTTTGCTAACCACAAAGGGCCCTTCCCAAGGCGGGGACTGCTTATGCATGTCAGTCTGATCTTGAATCAGTCGGAGCACTAAGTCGCCCTCTTGAAACGCCTGAGTCTTGACTCTGCAGCTATGATAGTGACGCAGGTCTTGTTGATAAATCGCCGAATGGGCCATTGCAAGGTCACGTTCTTCATCCAAAACATCAAGTGCGTTCTGACGCGCCGTCTCATTATCAGCATCAACATAAGCCGCCACCCTGGGAGAGTCATGACGGATATCGCTTGGGAGAACTGCCTCTACACCATAGACCATGAAGAAAGGCGTATAGCCTGTTGACCTGTTGGGGGTGGTATTGATACTCCAAACAACTGAAGGTAACTCCTCCACCCAACAACCTAGCGTTCGCTCCAAAGGAACCATAAGCCAAGGTTTAATACCTCTCAAAATTTCCTGGTTAACTCGTTCTGCTTGCCCGTTAGACTGTGGATGAGCCATTGAAGAAACATCCAAACGAATATGTTGTCTTTGGCAGAACTCCTTCATAGCACCCTTAGAGAGATTGGCGCCATTATTATTGATGATACTATGGGGATACCCAAAGCAGAAAATCAGCTTTTTAACAAACTGTACTTCAGTCGCCGCGTCACACTTACTAACTGGCTCTGCTTCAACCCATTGGTAAACTTGTCAACCTCCACCAAAAGGTGGGTCTTCTTATCCTTGGACCTCTTGAACTGCCCAACCATATCAAGCCCCCAAATCGCAAACGGCCAAGTTATAGGAATCATCCGCAATTCTTGAGCCGGCACATGAGCTCGTCTTTCAAATTTCTGACATCCATCACATTTGCTAACAATGTCCTCTGCATCAGCATGAGCCGTCAACCAGTAAAACCCTTGACGAAAAGCTTTGGCCACCAAAGATTTAGAGCTAGCATGATGACCATAATCACCTTCATGAACCTCTCGTAGGATCTCACGACCCTCTTCAGGAGAAACACAACGCTGGAACATACCTGTCACACTGCATCGGTGTAACTCACCATTGATAATAGTCATAGATTTAGACCTCCTGGTTATCTGTCGTGCCAAAGTTTCATCCTCGGGTAACTCGCCCCGGGTCATATAAGCCAAGTAGGGGAGCGTCCAATCAGGAATAGCATGGAGAGCTGCCACCAGCTGCGCCTCCGGGTCAAGGATATCAAGATCCTCCTCAGACGGCAACTTGACCTAAGGATTGTGTAAAACATCAAGGAACACATTTGGAGGCACCGGCTTACATTGAGACCCCAGCCGGCTTAAGGCATCGGCCGCCTTGTTCTTTCGTCGATCAAGGTGATCCACCTGATAACCCTTAAAGTGACCAGCAATATTATCAACCGCTCGGCGATAAGCCGCCATGAGTGGGTCTTTAGAATCTCATTTGCCTGAGACTTGCTGAGCCACAAGGTCTGAGTTGCCCAGGCACCTGACCCGGCTTAAATTCATCTCTTTAGCCATACGAAGGCCATGGAGGAGAGCCTCATATTCAGCTACATTGTTAGTGCAGGGAAACATTAGCCTTAAAACATAACAAAATTTGTCACCTCGTGGGGAAGTCAAAATAACTCCAGCCCCCGAGCCCTCCAACTACCTGTACCCATCAAAGTGGATTGTCCAATATGGGTTGTCAGGCTTCTCCTCAGGTGTTTGTAATTCTGTCCAGTCATTGATAAATTCCACCAAAGCTTGAGACTTAATAGCTGTCCTTGGCACATATTTCAGATTATGAGGTGCTAGCTCAATTGCCCATTTAGCAACCCGGCATGTGGCTTCTCTATTTTGAATAATATCTCCTAAGGGAGCAGAGCTGACCACAGTAATAGGATGCCCAAGGAAATAATGCTTTAGTTTGCGACTTGCCATGAACACTCCAAAGACCAGTTTCTGCCAATGTGGGTATCGTTGCTTAGATTCAGTCAACACCTCACTGACATAATAAGCCGGCCGCTGAACTGGGTACTCCTTACCCGCCTCCTTGTGCTCCACAACAACTGCCATGCTGACCGCCTTATTGTTGGCGGCCACGTACAGGAGCAAAGGCTCTTTGTCTATGGGAGCAGCGAGGACCGGCAGCTCAGCCAACTGTTTCTTAAGATCCTCAAAGGCCTGGTTAGTAGCATCACTCCAGACAAAGTGATCTGTTCTCTTCATCATCTGATACAGAGGAATTGCCTTCTCACCCAGGCGACTTATAAACTGACTCAGAGCCGCAATACGACCCGCCATACGCTGGACGTCATTGACGCAAGCTGGCTTAGAAAGTGAAGTGTTGCCTTGATCTTCTCCGGGTTAGCCTCGATACCCCTCGCTGAGACTAGAAATCCTAATAGTTTACCTGCAGGCACACCAAAGACACACTTGGCCGGGTTAAGCATCATTTTGTAGACCCGGAGATTGTCAAAAGTTTCCTTCAAATAATCCAGGAGAGTCTCCTTCTTCCTAGACTTAACCACGATATCATCCACATAAGCATGAACATTGCGCCCAATCTGATTGTGAAAACAATTCTGAACACAGCGTTGATAAGTCGCCTAGGCACTCTTGAGCCCAAAAGGAATAGAAACATAGCAAAAAGCCCCAAAAGGTGTGATAAAAGATGTCTTCTCTTGGTCTTTGACTGCCATCTTAATCTGATGATAACCAGAATAAGCATCCAAGAAGCATAAACTCTCACAACCCGCCGTTGCATCAATAATCTGGTCAATACGGGGGAGAGCAAACAGATCAGCTGGACAAGCCTTCTTAAGATCTGTGTAATCAACACACATACGCCATGTGCCATTCTTCTTGAGTACAAGCACAGGGTTAGCCAACCACTCAGGGTGAAAAACTTCCACGATAAACCCGGCCGCTAAGATTTGGGCCACCTCTTCTCCAATGGCCTTACGTCGCTCCTCATTGAAACGACGGAGGAATTGCTTGACCGGCTTAAACTTAGGATCCACATTAAGAGTGTGCTCAGTGAATTCTCTCGGTACACCCGGCATGTCAGAAGGTTTCCATGCAAAAATGTCCCGATTCTCACGGATGAACTCGATGAGCGCGCTTTCCTATTTAGGATCCATATTAGCACCCACTGTGAACTGCTGAGATGAGTCGCCAGGGACGAAGTCAACCTGTTTGGTATCATCAGCCGACTTAAATCTCAAAAAAGGATCTTGCTCAGTGGTAGGCTTCTTTAGAGGGGTCATATCAGCCGGGTCAACATTATCCTTATACAACTTGAGTTCTTCCGTGGCGTAGGCCGACTCAGTATAGGCAGCATCTCCTTCCTCGCATTCCAAAGCAATTTTAGATCAGCATGGATCGTGATTGTACCCTTTCTTCCTGGCATCTTGAGCTGTAAATAAACATAACAGGGGCGAGCCATGAATTTGGCATAAGCCGGTCGTCCAAACAGGGCATCGTACGGGCTCTTGATGTTGACCACTTCAAACCATAGCATTTCTGCTCTGAAATCATAGTCATCACTAAAGGCTACTTCCAGAGAAATTTTTCCAACAGGATAAGCTGACTTGCCAGGTACCACACCATGGAAGACTATGGAAGACGGCTTAAGATCCTTATCAGTTAAATTCATCCGACGAAAAGTGTCATAATATAATATGTTGATGCTGCTGCCACCATCCATGAGCACCTTTGTGAATTAATAAACACCCACTTGAGGGGCTACCACCAATGCCAAATGACCCGGATTCTCAACCCGGGGCGGGTGATCCTCCTGACTCCATGTGATCGGGTACTCTGAGCATCGCAAGTATTGAGGTACTGCCGGCTCAATAGCATTGACCGCATGCTTAAGAACCTTCTGATCTCGCTTGCAGAGACTTGTAGTGAAAACATGATACTGGCCACCATTGAGCTGCTTTGGATTACTCCGATATCCTGTCTGATTATGCTGCTGCTGATTGCCCTGACCAGATTGTTGTTTATGACCACTATGGTTACCCTGACCTTGATAGCCAGAATGTGAGCCGCCGCCACCAAAGCCCGATCCCTGAGAGCCAGACCCTGAGCCGCAGGTGGCCCATTATTATTACCGTGATTCTGATTAAAGTTGTAATTCCTATATTCTCACATGATAAAACAATCCTTCCAAGCATGAGTGGCCGGCTTATTGGGCAGACTGTGTTTTGGGCAAGGTTCATTCATCATTGCCTCAATATTAAAGTTTTTCCCTCTGAAGGACGGCTTACCATTACCATTGCGGTGCTGGTTTTTAGACCCGGCGTTGGTATTAGCTAGTAGATCTGACCCGCCATCCGGGTGTCTTCGCTTACCACCATTGCCTTGGCTATTACTATTGCCTCCAGTCACATTCTGCTGCTGGCCCTTACCATTGCCACTCTTCTTGCCTTTAATGGATTACACCTCATCAGACCCAAGGTCCTTAGTAGTGTCGGAGTCAGCATATTTAATGAGAGCCGCCATCAATTCACCCATGTCATTGCAATGACACTTGAGCCGCCCAAGCTTCTGCTTAAGGGGGTAAAGTGACAGTTCTTCTCCAGAACCAGGACTGCTTGATTCGCCTCAATACTATCTGATGAGTGAATGATCGCCGAGACCCGCCGGACCCAATGATGGGCTGACTCATCCTCACACTGCACGCAGTTATCAACATCGATAATCATCAGAGGCTGCTTGCATGTTCCTTTAATGTTCTGAATGAACCACGCTTTCAACTCTGCCCATGAATTGATGGAGTTAGGGGGTAACCCTTTTAACCATGTACGAGCAGGTCCATCCAACATCATAGTGTGGTATTTAGCACATACAACATCATTGACACCCAACATCTCCATGGCTAACTCATAACTCTCAATCCAAGCCTCAGGAGGGAGATCAGTTGTATAAATGGGCACCTTGCGAGACCCTTAAAGTCTTTGGGCAGACATTCATTACGTAGAGCCGGTACCAAACATCGTACTCCAACTGTCCTGGAAATTGCCCCAGCTCCCATCAAGGTTGAAGGGGTCGCCGGAGGCTGCTGATAAGCCCCTAGTTGAGCCGCCGCAATCTGAGCCGCCTCCGCCTCTCGACGGGCTCTCGCTTCATCCACAATCGCCTGAGCATTAACCAACCTGTTATCTTCACGGGGCGGGTTGTCCTGAAGTGGTCGACGTCATCGTTCACTGCTGGAGACTACGGGCGACTCAATACGCCGATTGTAGCTTTGACTCTGGCGAGGGTCGAATGAACACGGTCACGGCTATACTAGCAAGCCGCCTGTTGTGCAACAGCTGTCCGGAGGAGGTCCACCGCATTCCGGGGCTCCACCGCCATCGGTGACTCACCCTCGATCGGAATCGCCGCCAGTCGGGTTGCTGCCGCTAACATGTTGTCCACTAGGTTAGAATAGTGACCAGGTTGTGTCGAGAACTGCTGGGACGGGGTCTGATCCCTATGGGGCGGGTCTGGCAGTCGAGGCTGAGCCGCCGCCCCGCCTCCTGGCGCCTCTGTAGTCTGAGTTGTGCCTGGCGGATTACTTTGTCCTGCCCCAGGCATGTTAAAAAGGTTATGCGCCTCATACTGCAAAGGTAGGCGGGTCTGGTGCCTCCTTCGAAGAACAACATTGGAGGCATCCTGATCCAAACTTAGGCGAAAAGCTTCTGCCCTTATACGCTGCGACTTAGCATCCAACTAGGCTCGCTCCATTGCCATCATGGCATTCTCTGCATTAAACTCCTCTTGGGCTTTGGCCACCTCATCTAGCACCTTTGCAACCTCCGCATTATGCTGTGCTTGATTCGCCACAGTAACCTCTGTTGCTAACAGGGTTGGCAAAGTGCCCAAGAGTTCAGACAAAACCTGAGCCAGCGGCCGAGCTGACCCGCCGGCCCTAGCCATCGTAGCAGCAGTTGAGCCAGATGTCATAGCTGCAGCTGTTGATGAATTGAGAGCCAGCACTATGCCAGCCATGAAGACAGCAGCCCTACACGGCGGCTCATAGGGGTCCGGAATACTGTTGCCATCGGAATAGCCCCCAAGCCCGCCGTCCTGAAGCTGGTAGATCGACTATGTTTCCCCGGTTGAGGACTCATCTCCTGAATAGCTGGCCGTCTCTCCACCGGATGCAGAATCTTCCTCAAGATCCGACCCATGCACAAAACCGACGAAAACATGCTTTTGGACGGGTTGAGCCCGGGCGGGTTGCGCGCGCCGAGCCGGCTCGACGATGTCGGTGCAGATGTCCGGCTCTGGCTCTAATCCGACAATCTTGCCGATGAAGATGTGAATTCCGCCGAAGGGGACCCGGTACCCGTACTCGATTGAGTCGGCCTCGGGGCCCCAGCCAGCGTCATGAATGTAGAGCTTGCCGCGGCGACTCTTGGTCATCCTGCCAATGGCCTATCCCTCGATAATTGGGAAAGAGCCCTTCAAGAACACGAAACCACCGTGCGCTAGCCCCACGATGGGCTCCAACTGTCGTGGTTTTGTCACGGCAGATGCCCTCGTGAAAGGACTTAGGTGTGGAGCCATCGCTTGGTGATTAGCTTGAAGGGGTTGAACGGGATGAAAGACACAAGATTTACCCAGGTTCGACCCCTCACAGTGGAGATAAAAGCCTACTCCTGCTCTCGTTGATATTATCTGAGTATCGATTACAAGGGAGCGGATTCACTTGACCTAGCTATCGATTAGTTGTTTCTTGGGTTAACCCGCCGCAGGGTCTCACCTTTATATGCATAGGTCGAGGCCCTGGGCTTACAAGAGTCCAAGTTGGATCACACAACTTGACCGACCCGAGTTCTAAATCGCCTTGCCTTTCTAGACAAGTCATCATCGGGCGGCTTACAAACGCCGGATCTTGCACCATCTTCTGGGCTTGGGCCTCTGGTGGCTCACCGCATAAGTCGCCCTCCGGGTTATACATTTGGTCTCTTGGGCCTACTTAGGCTTTATCTCTGATTCACCAACAGTGTAACCCGGCCCCTTCTGGGCGGGTCACACCACGAGGTTATATCCCCAACAGAATCCCTCCAAGTCCCCCTCCAACCACAAGAATACCTCTCTCAAGGCCAAGGCGTACATCGGCAAGAAGATGGACTCCGATGAAGAAGAGTCATCTGACTCCGAAGAAGCTGATGAATCCGATGAGGATTCTGATTTTGGCATGGCTGGTGTAGCAGGTGCCTCCACCCCTGCATCAAACTTCTTCAAGAATCATTCAAGCGACGACAAATCTCCTGCCTACTGCTTCATGGCCAAAGCTTCAAAAGAAAAGGTATCCTCCAAACATCACAAGGTTCACTCCAGTGATCAATATTCTTCGGATGAGGATGACCATGCTAAACTGATCAAAATTGCTAAATACAACAAAACTCTCTTGAGAAAATTGAGAAAACCCTCAGGAAATCTGAAGGGTTGTTGGTTGAGGAGATGGAGAAAAATCAGTCATTGACTGAAGAGCATTCCGCTCTCATGTCACGAATGGAAGAACTATCAAATCGTCATGATTTTCTCTCGGCCGACCACGAGAGATTGACTTATGATTACCTGAAAAAGAAACAGGAACTCGAGTCGCGAAGAGAGGCTCATGATGACTTGATCAGAGAAAATTCTCTTCTCACCCAACAACTCAAAGAGAAACCTGAAGCGTTTATACCACCTTGCTTAAAATGCCTTGAACATAACAATGTTGAATCAAATGCTGAACTTCTGTGAATGCTAACCCCTCTGTCGAGGAAAATGGTTCTGTGTCTGATGAGATGCTAGGTTGAAGAATCTTATTCAGACAGGTTTGTTCAAATCTCTCAAAGGGCAACAAACCCTTTGTGATTTTCTGAAGAAATCCATTCTTCACAAAAATCACAGGAAAAAAGGTATCGGTTTCGAAAGGAAACTGAATGAAAATGGCACCTACTGGGAACCTGATCAATATCCTCGCACTGTGTGGGTGCCTGGCAAGAGCAAAACGCTCGATCCAGCTTTACTTTTGGGATATAATTCTCCTATCCCTGAATACTCTTATGATGATTCTCTGGATAACTACAAGCTATTCAAAAACCAATATGGTGAGGCTGTTGCTCGCTATGTTAAACCAAACAGCAAGAATGGCCCCCCAAAGAAAGCTATCTGGGTGCCCAGGAAAACTATCGAAGCATTGCCTGTTACTATGTTACTAGCCATGCAGGCACAAAATTCTTGTTACTTCCTTGAAAAAGTTCAATAGAATGAGTGCATGCATACCTCATTCAACCACTATGCTCATTCGTCTGGAAAGAATTTAATGCCTATTCTTTCGATTATGCTCGCACTTCTTCGAGTAACAATTATGGTTATCGAAAGAAATCATATCCTGCTCGCTCTCTTGTTTCGAAGCCACCTACAAAGATGTGGGTGGTTAAGAAAGCCTAATTCTTCTGCAGGACTATTTCTCCGGGTGTACTATGTCTGCAGGACTATGTCTCTTGTTTCGAAGCCACCTACAAAGATGTGGGTGGTTAAGAAAGCCTAATTCTTCTGCAGGACTATGGATAATGGATAGTGGATGCACTAGTCATATGACCGGAGACAAGTCATTGTTTGTCGACCCCAACTTAACTGCTTCATCTATATAGTATATCACTTTTGGTGACAACAACAAAGGAAAGGTAATTGGGCTAGGTAAAATTGCTATATCCAAAGACAAGAGCATTGATGATGTTTTACTTGTTCAGTCTCTTGGATTCAATCTCATGTCAGTTGGCAAGCTATGTGATCTAGGCATGCTAGTTCTATTTTCTATATCCAAATGCATCGTCTTTCTGGCCTCTGATAATTCCTTCATCTTTGAGGGAAATAGAAAAGGTGATTTATATATTGTGGATTTCTCTAAGGGTCCCTCAGTACAAACTTGTTTCCTTGCAAAAGCCACCGAAGGATGGCTGTGGCACCAAAGACTTGGTCATGTAGGTATGAGAACTTTGCAGACTCTCGTGAAGAAAAATCATCTCTGTGGCCTTCCTGATATAAAATTCAACAAGGATCATCTCTGTTGTGCATGTGAGGCCGGTAAATTGGCAAAGAAGCATCATTCATCAAAGACTTTCATGACCACAACAAGACCTCTGGAAATTCTTGATATGGATTTATTCGGGCCTCAAAACTATGCAAGTTTCGGAGGCAGTAATTATGGTCTGGTTATTGTTGATGATTTTTCTCGCTAAACTTGGGTATTATTTCTCGAAGACAAAACCTGCACCCAAGATATCTTCAAAATATTCGCCAAGAAGGCCCAAAATTAATATGATGTGCGAGTTAAGCATGTCAGAAGCGACAATGGTACTGAGTTCAAAAATACTCATATCGAAGATTTTCTCGACGAAAATGGTATTACTCATGAGTTCTCTGCCACATACACTCCCCAACAGAATGGAGTTGTTGAGCGAAAGAATAGAACTCTCATCAAAATGATGAGAACAATGCTCAGTGAGTATAAAACTCCTATTCGCTTCTGGGCTGATGCTATTAACACTGCGTGTCATATTGTGAATCGTGTTTATCTTCACAAATTCCTTAAGAAAACTTCATTTGAGCATATCACTGGCAAGAAAACAAATATTTCTTATTTACATGTTTTTGGTGCACCTTGCTATATTCGTGACATGAATCATAATTCCAAGTTTGCACCTAAGGCACATGAAGGTTTTCTTCTTGGTTATGGCTCGAACTCGCATACTTATCGTGTCTATAACTCTCACCATGGGAAATTTATGGAAACGGTAAATGTGCGGTTTGATGAATCTAATGGCTCCCAAAAGGAGCACCTGCCTAATGTGATAGATGAACCACCGATTTCGGATGCCATTCGGCAAACGGCTATTGGGAGCGTCAGGCCAGTTGAAGGAAATGTGCCTGACTCTTCAGATGATGATGCCCCCATGACTCGAAGCAGAACACGCCAAGCCACTGCCAAAGATAATGCCACTCCGAACACAAATGGCAACCAGAATGCAAATACCAATCAAAATGGCAATCCTAATGAAATTGACAACACAAATGCTCATCCCAATGCTGATGATGAGGAAAATGATCATCAAGACGAAAATCCTCATCCTCGAGTGGCTAATCATGTTGACCCTGCTTTAATTCTCAAAGATCTCGAGAACCCAGGTTATCGACCCACAACTCGTTCTCGCACTCGTTTGGCTAACTACTGTGGCAGTTTCTCCTTTGTCTCATTGACAAAACCTACCAAGTATGAGGAAGTCATGAATGATTCCGATTGGATGAATGCCATGCAAAAAGAGTTGGTGCAATTCGAATTGAATGATGTTTGGGAATTGGTCGACAAACCGAATCCTAAGAAGCAGAATATCATTGGGACAAAATGGATATTCCGGAATAAGCAAGATGAAAATGGCATTGTTGTGAGAAACAAAGCATGTCTTGTCGCTCAAGGGTATACACAGGTAGACGGTATTGATTTCGGTGAAACATATGCTCTTGTTGCTCGCCTTGAGGCAATTCGTATTCTTCTCGCTTATGCAAACTACAATGATATCCTGCTTTATCAAATGCATGTGAAAAGTGCTTTCCTTAATGGTTAAATTGATGAGGAAGTTTATGTTAGGCAGCCACCTGGCTTTGAAAACCCTCAGTTTCCTCACAAATTTTTCAGGTTGAAAAAGCCCTATATGGGCTGAAGCAAGCCCCTCGAGCTTGGTATGACACCTTGAAGAGGTTCCTGCTCGACAATGGGTTCAAGCCAGGATCCACTGATTCCACTCTTTTCACAAGTGCTATTGATGGTGATCTATTCGTGTGTCAAATTTATGTGGATGATATTATTTTTGGCTGTACTAACAATGCTTACAGCATGGAATCCGGGCGAATGATGTCCGAGAAATATCAAATGTCAATGATGGGTGAACTTAAGTTCTTTCTCGGACTGCAAATACGTCAACAGGACAATGGAATTTTCATATCTCAGGAGAAATATATGAAAGATTGTCTGAAAGTTTAAAATGCAAGATTGCAAACTAAAGGTCTACAAAACTCCAATGCCCATGAATGGTAAGCTGGACGCAGATGTGTACGGTAAGGATTACGATCAGAAGGCTTATCATTCGATGATTGGTTTTTTACTCTACCTATGTGCATCCAGACCTGATATTATGTTTAGTGTTTGTATGTGTGCTAGTTCTCAAGATGCCCCGAAAGAATCGCATCACCAAGTGGTCAAGTGTATTCTGAGATATTTGGCTCACACCCCCACCTTAGGTTTATGGTATCCTAAGGGAGTACAGTTTGATCTCGTTGGATATTCAGACTCAGATTACGCAGGTGACCTGGTTGACTGGAAATCTACTTGGGGGACATGCCATTTCCTCGGTAGATCTTTGGTATGTTGGTTGTCAAGGAAGCAGAATTGTGTGTCTCTCTCTACTGCTGAGGCCGAATATATTGCTGCTTGCGCTTGTTGCACTCAGTTATTATGGATGAAGCAGACTCTGAAGGATTATGGCATCCAGGTCAAGAAGATTCCACTCTATTGTGACAATGAGAGTGCGATCAAAATTGCACACAATCCTGTGCAACATTCTTGCACCAAGCATATTGCTATCAGACATCATTTTATTCACGATCATGTTGCCAAAGAGGATATTGTTATCAGTCACGTCAATACTGAAGAAAATCTCGCTGATATCTTCACCAAGCCTCTCAATTGGAAAAGATTCTGTGCATTACAGTGTGAGCTAAATATCCTAGATTCCGCAAACATGCAGTAAGCTGGTCTTGGCACACGTACCATCACTTCCACATCTTAGAAGGAATGGGTGCATAACACTAGAAGAGTTTTGAAAAACTCGACAAAGTGAAATTTTCTTTCTGAGAGTGAATACATTAACGACGAACTACACTAACCGGGTGCCACGATAATTGTGCGACGCTCGGGGTCATACAGTTCTTGAACGGTGGGTCACGCCACCACAATTTCCTCTCGTTGAGTTGCCTTTTGTTTGAAGGATTTTGTGTTAAGTCCGAATGTATTTCACTCATAGCTTTTCTCTCAGGTGTTTGTGTTTCTCTGTCTGAGTGAAATATCTAGGACCCTGTTTTCCCTCTATATCTATCTCATCCAGTCTATGCTGTTCCGTTATGAATGCTCAAATTTCATCTGGTAACGACACTTTATCTGGTGTCATTGACCATGTTAAAGTTTCATTCCAAACTTAATTCGTTTTGGCGAAAGCTGTCCAAAATTTGGGATTTCTTGCCCAAGTCAGGACCACGACCTTTGATGACGGTTGCCACGTGCTCTTCTTCAACTGTCGTTCTATCTGGCCCGTTGAATCGCAAAAGTCCTTTGACTGTGGCCTGATTGCTCGTATCCACATCGGTATTTCCCCAAAGAGGAAGGGATGATGCAGTATAGCTACGGTAGGTATTTCCCTTAGTTATGAAACCAAGGTTATCGAACCAGTAGGAGAATCAAGCAACACTATGTAAACGGTACCTGCACACAACGAACAAAACCTGGCAACCCAATGCGTAAGAGGGGTTGTCAATCCCTCCTCAGTAAAAAGATAGATTAAATAGTATGAGTTTGGACAAATAGATCTGAATTAAACACGAAATAAAAGATGCAAACAAAAAGTGCAGCAAGGTATTTTTGGGTTTTTAGAATAATAGATCTGAAAACAAATGTGGCAATAGATAGATCGGAAAGCAATATGATGAAAGATAGACCCGGGGACCGTAAATTTCACAAGTGGCTTCTCTCGAGAAAATAACATACTGTGGGTAAACAAATTACTGTTGGGCAACTGATAGAAGATCAAATAATCATGACGATATCCAAGGCAATGATCATTATATAGGCATCACGTCCAAGATTCGTAGACCGAAACGATTCTGCATCTAGTACTATTAGTCCACACATCGACCGCTATCCAGCATGCATCTAGTGTATTAGGTTCATGGATAAACGGAGTAATGCAACAAGAACGGTGACATGATGTAGACAAGATCTATTCATTTAGGAATAGACCCCATCTTGTTATCCTTAATAGCAGCGATACATACGTGCCTCGCTGCCCCTTCTGTCACTGGGTGAGGACACCGTAAGATCGAACCAATCACAAAGCACCTCTTCCCATGACAAGAAAAATTGATCTAGTTGGCCAAACTAAACCAAAGATTCAAAGAAGAAATACGAGGCTTTAAGTAATCATGCATATAAGAGATCAAAAGAAGACTCAAATAATATGCATGGATAGAAACTGATCATAAACTCGATCTTCATCGGATCCCAACAAACACACCGTAAAAAGTCATTACATCAAATAGATCTCCAAGAGACCATTGAATTGAGAATCAAAAGAGAGACAGAAAGTCATCTAGCTACTATCTACGGACCCGTAGGTCTATGGCGGACTACTCATGCATCATCGGAGAGGCACCAATGAGGATGATGAACCCCTCCGTGATGGTGTAGATTGGATGTCGTGATTCTGGAACTTGCGGCGGCTGGAATTGTGTTTTGTCTGCTCTCCTAGGGTTTCTGGAATTTCTGAGGTTTTATAGAGCGAAGAGGCGGTGGAGGAGACCCCCGTGGTCCCCACAACCCATCAGGGCGCGCCAGGGGCCTCTGGCGCACCCTGGTGTCTTATGGGCCCCACGGGCCTTCCCCCAAGGTGCTTCCTTGGCTCCCAAGTTGTCTTTTGGTCCAGAAAAAAGCACCAAAAAGTTTCGCTGCGTTTGGACTCCGTTTGGTACTGATATTCTGCGAAGTAAAAAACAAGCAAAAAACAGCAACTGGCACTGGGCACTATGTCAATAGGTTAGTCCTAAAAATGATATAAAGTTGCTATAAAATGATTGTAAAACATCCAAAAATGATAATATAACAGCATGGAACAATCAAAAATTATAGATATGTTGGAGACGTATCAGCATCCCCAAGCTTAATTTCTGGTCGTCATCGAGTAGGTAAATGATAAAAACAGATTTTTTGATGTGGAATGCTGCCTAACATGTTCATCACATATTCTTTTCTTTTGTAGCATGGACATTTGGACTTTTAGATGATTCAAAGCAATAGTCTAGTTTTGACATGAAGACTTCAATACTCAAGCATATCAACAAGCAACCATGTATTTCAAAATATCAACACTAAAGAAAGTTATACCTAGCCCATCATGCTCAAGCATTGATCCATTCATGAAACACACTCACATATTAGCTACATCCAATGCTCAAGTACGATCCTAGTGCCCCTTAGTTGGTGCTTTATAAGAGAATATGGAGACTCAAATAAAATAAAAATTGCATGAAGTAAATAGATAGGCCATTCGCAGAGGGAAGTAGGGATTTGTAGAGGTGCCAAAGCTCAAAGCTTAAATTGAGAGATAATTTTTTTTGAGAGGCATGCTTTTCCCGTCAACGAAAATGACCGAGTAATTCCCAACACTTTCCATGCTAGATACATCATAAGTGGTTCCCAAACGTAAAATAAAGTTTATTCCTTTTTCCACCATTCTTTCAAACTCCACAGCTAGCCGTATCCACGGGTACCATTGATACGTCCATTTTGCATCATGATTTCCTACTGTTATTTATAATGTTTTTATGCATAATAATGCTTTAAGGGGTAATTCTAATGCATTTTCTCTCATAGTATGCAAGGTTCACACAAAGAGGGAGAATGCCGGCAGCTGGAATTCTGGACCTGAAAAAGCTACGTTAGAGTTACCTATTCTGCACATCTCCAAATGAGCTGAAACTTCACCGAGAATTATTTTGGAATATTTAAGAAATATTGGAGCAAATAACTACCAGAAGGGGGCCACCTGGTGAGCACAAGACACCAGGGCGCGCCAGGCCCCCCTTCGGTGCCCATCTTCTGGTATATAGGTCATTTTGACCTAGAAAAAAAATCAGGGGAGGACTTTCAGGACGAAGCGCCGCCGTCTCGAGGCGGAACTTGGGCAGGAGCTCTTTTGCCCTCTGGCGGAGTGATTCTGCCGGGGGAACTTCCCTCCCGGAGGGGGAAATCGAAGCCATCGTCATCACCAACAACCCTCTCATGTTTGGGAGGGACATCTCCATCAACATCTTCAACATCACCATCTCCTCTCAAACCCTAGTTCATCTCTTGTGTTCAATCTTTGTACCGGAACCTGAGATTGGTACCTGTGGGTGACTAGTAGTGTTGATTACATCTTGTAGTTGATTACTATATGGTTTATTTGGTGGAAGACTATATGTTTAGATCCATTATGCTATTTAATACTCCTCTGATCTTGAGCATGATTATCATTTGTGAGTAGTTACTTTTGTTCTTGAGGTCACGGGAGAAGTCAAGTTGCAAGTAATCATGTGGATTTGATATGTGTATGATATTTTGATGATATGTATGTTGTGATTCCCTTAGTGGTGTTATGTGAATGTCGACTACATGGCACTTCACCATATTTGGGCCTAAGGGAATGCATTGTGGAGTAGTTATTAGATGATAGGTTGCTAGAGTGACAGAAGCTTAAACCCTAGTTTATGCGCTATTTCGTAAGGGAATGATTTGGATCCAAAAGTTTAATGCTATGGTTAGATTTTATCTTCATACTTTTCTCGTAGTTGCGGATGCTTGCGAGGGGGTTAGTCATAAGTAGGAGGTTTGTTCAAGTAAGAACAGCACCTAAGCACCGGTCCACCCACATATCAAATTATCAAAGTAGCGAACACGAATCAAACCAACATGATGAAAGTGACATGGTGAAATTCCCGTGTAACCTCAAGAACGCTTTGCTTATCATAAGAGACCATTTTGGCCTGTCCTTTGCCACAAAAGGATTGGGCTACCTTGCTGCACTTTATTTACCGTTACCGTTACTTGTCCGTTACAAATTATCTTGCTATCAAACTACTAGTTACCGACTATTTCAGTGCTTGCAGAAAATACCTTGCTGAAAACCACTTGTCATTTCCTTCTGCTCCTCGTTGGGTTCGACACTCTTACTTATCGAAAGGACTATGATTGATCCCCTATACTTGTGGGTCATCAACCGTCCATAAGAACACTTTCCAAAGAATTTATTATTTGACAACATAAAGTAAATTCATTTTTCATTTCGGGACTGGGCATCCCTATTACTGCCATACTCTCATGCAATGACAAGTGAATAAACACTCATCCTGAGAATAACACATCTAGCATGGAAAATATTAGGCACCCCCTGCCGCTTCATGAGTGGTACGGGCACACAAAAAGGAAATTCATTTTGAAAATTAGAGTTGGCACATACAAATTTGCTTAGAACGGCAAGGAAATACCACATATAGGTAGGTATGGTGGACTCATATTGCAAAACTGGGTTTAAGGATTTTGGATGCACAAGTAGTATTCCCACTTAGTACAACTGGAGGCTAGCAAAAAGATTGAGAAGCAACCAACCAAGAAACAAAAAATCTCATAAACGAGCATTAAGCATAACTAACACCGAATAATGCACCACAAGTAGGATGTAATTTCATTGCATAACTATTGACTTTCGTGCTTGCATAGGGAATCACAAACCTTAACACCAATATTCTTATTAAATCATAATTGCTCACCAACATGACCCACATATTACTATCATCATGTCTCAAAACTATTACAAGGAATCAAATTTATTTTGTTCAATGATCTTCATGAAAGTTTTTATTATATCCCTCTTGAATATCTATCACTTTGGGACTAGTTTCATATGTTGCATTTGCTTTTGACAAGCTCAAATAAATTTAAGTGAAGAACATGAGCATAAAGATTTTCATCTCAAAATTATATAAGTGAAGCATGAGAGAATTTATTCGAAAATTTACTAACTCTCAAATAAATCTAAGTGAAGCATGAGAGTATTTCTTCAAAAATGATAAAGCACACCGTGCTCAAAAAGATATAAGTGAAGCACTAGAGCAATTCCATAGCTCAAAAAAAAATTAAGTGAAGCATAGAGCAATTCTAACAAATCATAGCATAATTTTGGCTCTCTCAAATAGGTGTGTCCAGCAAGGATACTTGTGACAAAATAAAAAGCAAAACAAGCAAAGAATCATATAATACAAGACGCTCCAAGCAAAACTCATGATATGTGACGAATAAAAATATAGCTCCAAGTAAAATACCGATGGTCGTTAGAAGAAAGAGGGGATGCCTTCCGGGGCATCCCCAAGCTTAGTTGCTTGTTTCTCCTTGAATATTAACTTGGGATGCCATGGGCATCCCCAAGCTTAGCCTCTTCTTAATTCTTATTCCTTCATCCATCGTGATCTCACCCAAAACTTGAAAACTTCAATCACACAAAACTTAACAAAACCTTCGTGAGATCCATTAGTATAGTAAAGCAAATCACCACTCTAAGTACTGTTGCAAACCCATTCATATTTTATTATTGCATTATACCTACTGTATTCCAACTTTACCATGGCTTATACCCCCCGATAGAATCCATAGATTCATCAAAATAAACACACAATGCAACGAAAACAGAATCTGTCAAAAACAGAACAGCCTGTAGTAACCTAGACTTTGACCATACTTCTGTAACACTAAAAATTCTGAACAATTAGGACAACGTAGGCAATTTGTATATCAAACTTGTGTAAAAAATTCAGAAACTTTTGTCACTTCTGTGATTTTTCAAAATTCTGCTACTGAACGCATACGTTTCTGTTTTCCAACAAGATGTAACACCCCGATACTCATGCTACAGTAATCTCCCCCTCTAATCTTGCCAAGTCATCATGTTTTCAAGCTTAAGTGCCACTTGATAAAAACCAAAGCCAAATTCCAATTTAAATTTCAAGATAAAGTTTCTTTTCCTCAAACTGTCAAATAAAAATGTTCCTCGGGTTGCAAATATTCACTAACTAATTGTCATGAATAACCCAACAATAATTGAGTTTTTAAAATGCCCTCAATCTTTTTAAAACAGATCCAGCAGCCATTTAACTGACCTTTTCAATTTCTAAAAATGCTTACACATTTCTTTTTAACAACAAACTTTTTGTTCCATCTCAAGATTTTGTGTTAGAACTATGTGCCAAGTTATGTTCAAAACAAAACTCATTTGGTACTAAAAGGAAATGCAAACAGTGACTCAAATGTTTGACAGAAAAGAAAAAGAGATAAGAGAAAAGGCCTAAGGAACTATTATGCACTCGGCCTACTCCTACAGTACAAGGCCCAGCCCATAGCCGGCCTTCCCCTATCTCCTGCTATAGAGAGGAGGCCATGGGGCACATCCGGCCGTCATGGCCGCCGATGTCGCCATGTCGACCATGCAACGAACCCCCGAGGTGTATAAAGACCTCCCCAACCGAGTGGACAAACCCTAGCCTCCCCATTCTCTCTGTCTCGTTCGTCCCGTTGATTTGTTCATCGCCCGAAGCACATGGCCGTCATCGCCGCGTCGATCCCGCGGCCACCGGCCTCCCCTTGTCGCTCCAAGATATCTAGGAGAACTGTCGCGGTCTACTTCGTCTACCCTGAGCACTGAATCGAGCAGGGACGGCTCGTACACCCGCCATCGAGCTCGTCGTCACTGCGTACATCATCGTTGCCGCCGTCGATTGCCGCCACTTTGACCGTCCCCGGCCCCACCGACCAATGCGTCGTGACCTCTGTGAGCACCCGCATCGAACCCCTCTTGCCTTGTCCCTGAATTCGAGCTCGAGCGTGTTCCTCTGCAACCACCGTAGCTTGCCGTCCATCATGTCCGTTGAACCCGATGTTGCCATGCTGCCCGGACCTTGGCAGTGATGCGCAGGAGCTCCTGGAGCTCGCAGGAGGCCGTAGCTCTCTTTGTCCCTCCCGCTAGTGCATCATAGCGCCGTTGCCGCTTGCATCCGAGTCGCCGCCGCCCCTGTAGCTCTTCCCGTGCACGACGTGGCTGCACCCTTGCGACGCCCGCGCGTGCGCACGACGCGCCGTCGTGCCTGCTATTCACGCCGCTGCTGCCTTGCTTCCTGCTGCCTGCCGCTGCTATGCTGCTGCTGCTCCTAAGCGCTGCTCCTAGCTGCTAGATACTGCTGCTTGCCGCTGCTGATTCCTCCTACTACCGCTGCTAGTTGCTGCTGCTTGCCGCTGCTGATTCCTCCTACTACCGCTGCTAGTTGCTGCTCCTGCCAATGCTTTGCTCTGCTTGCTAGCAAGCTGCGCCTGCTACTGTTGTTTATGCTACCGCTGCTTAGGTGATGTCGCTGCCGTTTTTGCTGCTCTGAATAGCTGCTGCTGGCCATGGCCGTGTTGTGGTGTGTGTTGAGTGCGTATGTGTGTATGGAGCCGGCCCTATGTAGTTAGATTAGGTTGGTTTATTTGTTGACTTAGTCAAATGTGTAGATGGCATGTGGCCCCAATTTAACTAAGTTAGTTTTTAATTATTTGTTTAGGTATAGTCAATGACATGTGGGGCCCACGGGTCCTTTGACCAGTTAATAGTCCACTGTTGACTGCTGACTAGGCAGTCAACAGGCCCCACCTGTCATCCCCTATAGCACCCTGCTTTGTACACCTCAGTGTGTGCACATAGCATCTTGCTATTATTTTTGAATTAGTATTAATTCCAGAAATTACAGAATATTAATAAAACTTTGAAAATTAATAGAAAATAAACCGTAAGTCAGATGGAAATAAATTATATATGAAAGTTGTTCAGAAAAATCCAACGGATCCGAATACGCGGTCTGGTCATCTGTCACATGCCCCTAGCAAGCTGAACATGGAACCTTACCCTCTCTTTCATCTGTCCGAAAAATGCCAAACGCCGGGAAGACCCCTCCGGATGTTTTCCCTCTCCGTCTACAACGTGTAGCACCGCGTTAGAACACCCCTAGCTCTGCATATTGTCATGTCATGCATAGTGATGCACTTGTCTGCTTTATATTTATTGTTTCTTCCCCCTCTTCTCTCCGGTAGACCCCGAGACCGATGATGACCCTGTGATCGTCTACCACATCGATGACCCTTCTTCCTTTTCAGCAGAGCTTCCAGGCAAGCCAACCCCCCTTGTTCATTCCGATATCGCCCATTTCTTTCCTTCTCATGATTGCATTAGAACTGCTACTGCTTTTGTATGATCCTATTCTGATGCATAGCCTGTTTTTGTTACCTGCTTTCATACCTTACCTGTTTATCCTAAACTACTTAGTATAGGTTGGTTAGTGATCCAGCAGTGACCCCCACTTTGTCCTTGTTGCCTCTGCTTCATCATCGATGACTCGATCAACTTGATCGACGATCGGAGACCGACACATCACCTCACCCCCCTTAGTTGTACGACTCTGCATAGTTACTATCGAGTGCCGAGGGTGATACCTCATAACGCACTCCTGATGAATACTCTGCAGTGTAGCTGTTCGGTCGTGGTCATCGAGGGTGATTCCTCCTTCACCACTTCCGATACGACTCTGTCGTGTAACCCCCTCAAGTGTGAACCTCGAGGGTGATGCCTTCTACGTTCACCTTGATGATTTCATCAGGTGGAATCCTCCGAGGGTGATTCCTCGGATCTCCCCCTTGATGTTATGACCACACGGTTACTTTGACCTTTGTTACAGGCGCGTCGACCCTGATGGGTGCCCGCATGGGATCTATGATGTCGGGTGTGCCGAAAGGGCACTCGAGTGTGATATTGTAGCGGAGCTTCAGAAACTCTGATTGTCTCCGCGTGTCACTAAATCAGCCTATCGGATTTGGGTATTTGATCTGAGTGGGTCGACGTGCCCTATACGCACTACCACCATGCGGGATTATGGTTTATGGGGCCCTCTACGTCATACGTTTCTCCCGGAAGCTCTTCAGACGTCACGTTTCACCGTGCGGGCCGATCGCCGGGAATGGGCTGGATACTTCACTTACGAGTTCAGTGTCGCGCCTGCACCCCGGCCAGCCACGCAACACGGAGGGTGCCCAGGGCGATGCCCCAGACCTCTTGGTGCATAGGTTAGTCCGGCGTGCTGACCTCTCTGCTGAGCCTAGGTAGGGTGCTGCTTCGTGTTGATCTCCCAATGCCAGGCATTACCCAGCAAGTGTGTCCGGCCAAAGGTGACCGAGCGTGTTGGGTAACAGTAGTGCACCCCTGCAGGGAAGAATAATCTATCGATAGCCGGTCCTACGGTAAAGGACGCTCAGTTTGTGTATCCCGATCTACTACTTGAACTGGATACTTGTTACTTAATTGAAGCTTCGGGATCATTTTCTCGCGGGGAGTCGAGGAAGGATCTCTAGGCTTACTTCAACATGTTTGCTTAATAAATGCTATTCTACTCTCTTCTATTGCTGCAACATGGTGGCTCGTGAAGATGTTTGAAGATGCTAGTCTTCGATAGGACTAGGGCTTCTCTCTATTCTGGCATTTCTGCAGCCCAGTCCGCATATACGGCCTTTCTCTTTGATAATGTTGCATATGTAGTGTAGATCCTTGCTTGTTGAGTACTTCGGATGAGTACTCACGGTTGCTTTGTTACCTCTTTTTCCCCCATACCCCACTTTGATGATACATCAGACGATGGAGCCCCGGAGCCAGATGCCACCACAGGAGCTTACTACCAGGAGGGTCCAGACGGCACGTACTACTGGATCGAGCCAGCCGACCAAGAGTAGGATCGGAGGCTCCCAGGCAGGAGGCCTTCGCCTTTCGATCTAGAGTCGTTGTTTATGCTAGCCTTCTTAAGGCAAACCTTGACTAACTATGTCTGTACCCAGATATTATTTGTATGACCGACTTATGTATTCGGATCCTCGTGATCCCTGGTCTGTAATATTCGTGGATCTCTGTTTATTTGTGTTAGAATTGTGTTGTGATATCTTCCCGTGAGTCCCTGTGCTTGATCGTGCATGTTTGCGTGTAAGATTAGTGCACGATTGAGTCGGGGGCGTCACACAAGATCAAATCAACTATCTCCCAACATGATCCCAAAGGCTTTACTTGGCACAAACACTAATTAAAACATAAAAACACAATCATAACAGTAGCATAATTGTGTAAACACTCAAGAACAGAAAGAAAAAGGCAAAAATAAATTTTATTCATTGGGTTGCCTCCCAACAAGCGCTATTGTTTTACGCCCATAGCTAGGCATAATAAATTCAATGATGCTCACATGAAAGATAATAATTAAAACAGAAAGAGGGCATCATGTGGCATGGGAAAAACACATTTAAGTCTAACATACTTCCTATGCATATGCATTTCATAAGCAAACAAATTATCAAGACAAGAAATATCTAGCATATCATGGAAGAAGAAAGAAACAATAGCAATCTCAACATGAAGAGAGGTAATTTAGTAACATGAAAATTTCTACAACCATACTTTCCTCTCTCATAATAATTACATGTAGGATCATAATCAAATTCAACAATATAACTATCACGTAAAATATTGTCTTCATGATCCACATGCATGCAAAGTTGACACTCATCCAAAATAGTGGGATTATCAAATAAAGTCATGACCTCTCCAGGCCCACTTTTATCAAAAAAATCATAAGATTGAACACTCTCCAAATATGTGGGATTATTTTTACCTAAAGTTGACACTCTTCCAAACCCACTTTCAATATTATTGCAAACATTATTATCAATAGCATATTCATCATGAGGCATAAATAAATTTTCAAGATCATAAGAAGAATCACCCCAATCATGATCATTGCAATAAGTAGTGGACATATCAAAATTAGCATCCCCAAGCTTGGGGTTTTGCATATTATTAGCACAATTGACATTAATAAAATTTATAATAAAACCATTGCAATCATGCTTTTCATTCAAGGAGCTATCGTGAATCACTTCATAAATTTCCTCTTTTAGCACTTCATCACAATTTTCAGATTCACAAATTTCAAGCAAAACTTCATAAAGATAATCAAGTGCACTCAACTCACTAGCAATTGGTTCATCATAATAGGATCTTTTGAAAAGATTAGCAAGTGGATGAGGATCCATACCAATAAATTTTTGGCAAGCAAAGATGCAAGAAAATAGAAGGCTCGTGGCACACAAGCAAAGATAGTAAACGAACAAAAAGGCAAACGGAAAAGAGGGCAAATAAATAGGCAAATATTTTTTTGCTTTTTGAAAACATTTTAGAAGTGGAGGAGATGAAAATGAGAGGCAAATGGCAAATAATGTAAATTGCAAGGAGATGAGATTTGTGATTATGAACCTGATAGATGTTGATGATGTCTCCTCGGCAACGGCGCCAGAAATTGGCAAGTTGACGGGAGACTACCTTGACTTGATCCTCCCCAGCAACGGCGCCAGAAATTCCTTTTGATTGCTCGTATCCGCGTCGGTATTTCCCCAAAGAGGAAGAGATGATGAAGTACAACTACGGTAGGTATTTCCCTCAGTTATGAAACAAAGGTTATCCAACCAGTAGGAGAACCAAGCAACACTATGTAAATGGTACCTGCACACAAAGAATAAAACCTCGCAACCCAACACGTATAAGGTGTTGTCAATCCGTCCCCGGTAAAAAGGTAGATTAAATAGTATGAGTTTGGATAAATAGATCTGAATAAAACACTAAATAAAAGATGCAAATAAAAAGTTCAGCAAGGTATTTTCGGGTTTTTAGAATAATAGGTCTGAAAACAAATGCGGCAGAAGAAAGATCGGAAAGCAATATGATGAAAGATAGACCTGAGGGCCATATATTTCACAAGTGGCTTCTCTCGAGAAAATAGCATACGGTGGGTAAACAAATTAATGTTGGACAATTGATAGAAGATCAAATAATCATGACGATATCAAAGGCAATGATCATTATATAGGCATCACATCCAAGATTAGTAGACCGAAATGATTCTGCATCTACTACTACTCCACACATCGATCGCTATCCAGCATGCAACTAGTGTATTAAGTTCATGGAGAAACAGAGAAATGCAATAAGAACGATGACATGATGTAGACAATATCTATTCATGTAGGAATAGACCCCATCTTGTTATCCTTAATAGCGATGATACATACGTGCCTCGCTACCCCTTCTGTCACTGGGTGAGGACACCGTAAGATCGAACCCATCACAAAGCACCTCTTCCCATGGCAAGAAAAATCGATCTATTTGGCCTAACTAAAGCAAAGATTCGAAGAAGAAATACGAGGCTATAAGTAATCATGCGTATAAGAGATCAAAAGAAGACTCAAATAATATTCATGGATAGAAACTGATCATAAACTCGATCTTGATCGGATCCCAACAAACACACCGCAAAAAGTCATTACATCAAATAGATCTCCAATTTACCATTGTATTGAAAATAAAAAGAGACAGAGAAAGCCATCTAGCTACTATCTACGGACCCGTAGGTCTATGGTGGACTACTCACGCATCATCGGAGAGGCACCAATGTGGATGATGAACCCCTCCGTGATGGTGTAGATTGGATCTCGTGGTTCTGGAACTTGCGGCGGCTAGAATTGTGTTTCGTCTGCTCTCCTAGGGTTTCTGGAATTTCTAAGGATTTATAGAGCGAAGAGGCGGTGGAGGAGACCCCTGTGGGCCTCACAACCCATCAGGGCGTGCTAGGGGCCTCTGACATGCCCTGGTGTATTGTGGGCTACACGGGCCTCTCCCCAGGTGCTTCCTTGGCTCCCAAGTTGTCTTTTAGTGCAGAAAAAATCAGCAAAAAGTTTCGTTGCGTTTGGACTCCGTTTGGTACTGATATTCTGCGAAGTAAAAAAACAAGCAAAACACAACAACTGGCACTGGGCACTATGTCAATAGGTTAGTCCCAAAAAATGATATAAAGTTGCTATAAAATGATTGTAAAACATCCAAGAATGATATTATAACAGCATGGAACAATAGAAAATTATAGATACGTTGGAGACGTATCATGGCCGTCCGATCTGATTCACTGGATGCGGTTATTTCCCCTCGCATATAAATACCGCTTCGCTAACCTTCCCCAAATCAATTCCTGCTCCTCGCCACCGTAAATTTTCGAAGCCCTACCAGTCTGCTCCTCCTCGAGCTCGACAACGTCGATCCTCTTCGCCACTTTGCTGCCGAAACGAGGTCGCCAGAGTCATTCCTCATTGCCACGGATCATCTTCCTCCCCGCGCCGCCGTAGTTGCTGCACACCACCGAGTTAGAGTATGTGTAGTGCAAACTCGTTCTTCCATTCATCCTATTCGAGTTCGTGTGCGGTAGAAATTACCTATATTTACCGCATTTCTCAGATCTTTACTGCTAGGTAACTTGTGTGGATGTGGTTTGTAGAAGTCCCTCGCATCCGAAAATTTTCAGATCTAGGGTCTGTGTTGTGTCTCGTATGAACGGAATGCTTAGCACGTTAACTAGTATATTCTTTGAACCTACTAGTTCGTTCTACACATTTCTTTCATCCGAAACATTTCTCAAAGTCCGCATCTAATTCTTCTTCGAAAAGTTTTGTCACAAAACCTCGCTGTGAGCATTCATAACCATGTCCCCATTTTCCCTCGCATTTATCCTTATTCACAGGTACATGCAGTCAGTTGAGGATTCGGCTCGACCAATGAGCATGGCTGAGGGAGTTGATGTTGTTTTCGGCATAGCAGAAGAATCCAAAGCTCCGAATGCCAAGGGCCCAACGATAGGCCCAGAAACCAGCAAGCGCAAATGTACCGAGCAAAATGCCGATGAGCAAGAAGAGAATGCTTCGAAGAAGAAGGGTGGCAGACAACCATATACAAACATAGCTGGATATATCTCACATGATAATTACAATAGTGTTCCATAAGAAACAAAGCAGTAGAGAGATAAGCATCTGCAATGGATTCGACGTCACTAGGTTCGCAAATGGTTCAATTATGAATTTTTTCATCCTCGGTTTGCTCAAAACTTTGCATTTCATCCACCATGGGGTGGCTGCCGAGAAATTGCTCTCATCAAACCAAATGATCCCCAGGAAAGACCGCCGCCTCCACCAAATGCTGATGAGTCCTCCCTTCGGACACATGCATCATATCCTGATGAGCTTGCTAAGCGTCAGCGCAATGCCATCAAGAGAGTTAAAAAGGCTGAAAAGCAACAGGCTCGTGAAGAAGAAAACCATCGCCTTCTCAAAGATGATGTGGAGAAGAAAAAGGCCGAAGGAAAATCTGAAGGTCGCTATAAACGCAAGCATGATCCCAGTGGTGTTGTTTCAAAGCAAAAGAGTACACCAAAGAAAAGAAGAGCTGATCAAGCCGATGAAATTGCCATGAGTGATCCGTCTGATGATGATGATGATCCTCCACTCACAAAGGATGAAGTTGCAGCTACTCTCAGTGAGCAAGTGAATATCACCACTTAAACGGTGCTGCGTGATCTTCGGGTTCCTATAGTTCCAAAAGCACCACCGAAGAAGATCACTATTAGGAAAACTCCTCCTACCACTGTCACTATGAAACAGCATGTGGACACAACTCCTCATCTAGATGCTATCAATTTGAAAGATTTGGTAGTTGATGCTCCTATAAGTATTGCAAAGCCAGGCAAACGAATTCCCAAGCCAGAGTTGAAGAAAATCAAGGCTCCTACTGCCGAGCAAAATGATACTCAAGCTAATGTTCCAAAGGAAAAGGCTGCTAAGTTTGCTCCTCCATTAAATCAGTCGTTGGCTTCTAAACCTGCTTCCGAGCAAGTTCCAATGCAAGCTGCTCCTACTGCCTGGTCTAATGCTCCTCACTATTATGATCATAAGTTCATCGTGGAATAGCTTGATAAGTTTGTGGACAATCCATTCAATGGTGAAGTGGCAACTCTTCCTATCCCTCCTGAAGGCATTTCTCAAGCCACTTCTGTTGTTCAAGATATGAGAGAAGATGCAGTTGAAATCAATACTCTTACTGCCGAACTGAATGACCTTGATGGTCGAATGAAAACTGTCTCTTCAAAATTTCTCATTAAAGCACTCGAGGAATCCTACAAGGATATCAACCGTGCCATGACTCTCCTCCAAAACAGAAGGTTGCGTTTTCACACGGATCTAGATGAAATTGTTCGCAAGATCAGTGATGAACATCAAGCTGAGGTCACTGGCTACAATGATCTGGTCAAAGACCATATTGATCAACCTGCTCAGCAAACGAAGAAGCATCAAAAGAAAACTGCGAAGAAAAATATTCCTCCTGCTCCGACAGAAAAGTCACCTGATCACCTAGAGGCTCGGTTTCAGAAAGAAAACTCTCCTGAGCCAGCTGTTCCTTCGCCAACCCCAGTCAAAGACTCGGAAGCTCCTCCCTCGTCAAGGCCGACTGAACCAGTGCCTGTGGCCTCCCCTGCTCGATCTGATATTCCACCCCAGTGAACAGTTTCTTAGGAAGGTGAAATCCCTCACTCCGAGCCCCAAGCCTCTCCGGCTCATGAAGCACCAAAAGTCTTAGCCTCTGTGCCTAAAATGAAGGAACCTGTTGTGCTGCCTTCTACCTCTGCGGCTCCCTCTATTGTGCCACCAACTCAATCACCACTCCAGTTGTCTCTTGATACAGTGCAGAGAATATTGCCAAATGTTGGCCCCTCCGAACAAAAATCTATTTCTGCTCGCCGTACTGACTCCGTTGTATATGGCGATGAATTCATCTCACCTGAAGAAGGACTCAAATATACATTCCCTCGTGAAGAACTACCTTTGTTCTCGAAAGGAGCTGGCGCCAAAGGTCCTCTTTTCAATCCGAATGCGCATCCCCAGTTCTTTCAAGACAGTCCGTATGATGGGCCGCGCACTTCGGAATCGCCTCGCTTCTGGACAAAGGAACAGGCCACATATTACTCTCGGGTTCTCTATGAGAGCAGAAAGATATTTCCACATGAATATCCAAACATCCCTGATATGCGAGCTATTGGCTGCTTCTCTCAGTTGCTGCAAGATCTAGATGATTTCTGCCTCACCAAGGTATTCGAGTTTAAGCATCCTTGGAACAAAGAGATTATCCTCCAGTTCTATGCCACTTTGTACATCTGTAGTGATGAATCTGACAACTCTAAATGGATTATGGAATGGATGACCAAAGGGAAACGCATCAAATGCACTTCAACATATTTTGTCTCGCTCTTCCATTTCCCTCGCTTTGAGCATGGTGATACTGAAATTAGGGTGCACAACATTGATGTCATATCAGATGAATTTTTTTAGTGCACTATGAATCAAGACAAGATTCATGACTACACTGGTCCACCCCGTCTTGAGCATTTAATGTTCGAGAATCAAACGCGTTATCACTTGCTCTCTTACCCTATTTGCCCTCTGGACGGGATGAACACAGACAAGTCCATCTCAGATGTTCTTCGGAATGCCATCTATGCAATCTCTGAGCGCTATATCTTTGATGTTGAGGACATGTTTTTGCGTATTCTGAAAGATTCTTCCCAATATATATCCATTCTGCCTCAAAGTCTTCGCACCATGGATCCAGAAAGTTATTGATCACGCTATGCGCACAGTGTATCTGGCAAAGCAAAGTCATAAATGTTGCATACCTCCTATTCGTGATACTTTGCAAGTCATGGAAGATATTTCTTTGGGCAAGTCACCTGCGTCAAGCCCTCATGATTACCACAAGACATTCTACGGGCCACGTCTACCTCAGCGCGATCCAAAGATTTCGCCTCAACCTCCATCGCAACTCAAAGTCAGTTTGCAGACACAACAGCTGCTGCTGCAGCACATCACTAAGGATCGACGCAAAAAAGAACATCTCGCCTCCGAGCTAAATGCTATCAACAATCGAACTAGAATCACGCATCTAATTGCAGATGAAAACAAGAAGAGGCTCTGGAAATTGCTTCGCAAGTTCTTTACCGAGAAACAACTCCTGAATGTCAATCTCAAAGAGCTCTATGATTATATTGACAAAGGCTTCACTATTGGCTATTTCAAAGATTGGAGTGCCCCTCCTCTTCCTAGTCGTGAGGCAACCACTGATCTTCTGCATCTCAAGCTTCGCAAACTGCTTGAAGAACCTGAAGCCACCTCGCCAACTAAAAAACATACCGAAGGAAATGTACTATCCCGTGTTCTTCGTGTGGCTGACCCAAATATGCCCTCGTCATCTCAGCCCCGAGTCATTCTCCCTGAAGGAAAATCTGCAGCTGCTGAAGACGAAGACAATCCAGTCACTTCCAAAGATGAAATCACCTTGGACAGTTCTTCTCGAGATGCCTCTGAATGAACCAAGTTCTGCGCTTTTGCACTCATGTTATCCATCACCTTTTTGACACTAGTTGACAAAAAGGGGGAGAATTACAACGAGTCTGGATAGATTTGCTTTCTGCGTTCTTTTGGTTTGGTTTCATGAACATTTGAACTTCTGGCTTATGCTTATCTGCTCCAAGTTGTAAAACTTCTGTGATGTAATGTTAATAACCCCGCCTGCTGCACTATTTCTCTCGAAGCATTTATTTTGCAGGTGGAATTATTATCGGAAGTTACGAATGATTGCGCTACGATCTTGATGGATTACATGTCATTAATGCGAATCAATGGCTCGAATGATTGAAATTTCCTCTGTATGCTTCAATACTTGCCGGAGAATTAATCGCATATCTTTTTCCCTGCATACATTTAGGGGGAGTCTATTTCATCATCGAGCAAAAGTAACACTTATTCACTCTTTTTGGAATTACTTATCACTTATCTATCTTCACTTTGATGATTATCTGTTTTGTCAACAATTGTCCAAAAAGGGAGAGATTGTTGGTGCAATAATCTACCTCCTTCTGTTTTGGAGCTTGTTGACATAAACAGTATGGGACTTATGTGTTTGCTAGTGCACATAGAGTAACAGGTCCTTGGAATCAAGAGGAGTTTGATTCAAACATCGAAGATAATCCACTACGTGGCAGTGAAGGTTATCACCGAAGATTATGATAACAAGAGTGACCCCTCAAAAATTGCTGATGTCGATGTCAAAACCGGCAGACCTCGGGGTAGGGGGTCCCGAGCTGTGGATCTAGGATCGATGGGTAACAAAGGATGACGAACATAGTGTTTACCCAGGTTCGGGCCCTCTCGAAGAGGTAATACCCTACGTCCTGCTTGATTGTATTGATTGTATAACGTGGTTTACAGAGTAGATCTACCTCGAGATCAGTATGAGCTAAACCCTAGGCTACGGCGGGATGAAGATAGCTCTCCCCCTAATGACTACAACCCTCGGTTTATATAGACACCGATAGGGTTAGGGTTACCGAAGATAGATTACAACAAGAGGGAAAGAGAACTCATCCACCCTTGACTTGGAGGGCACACCACGACTTCACAGGTCTCCGGTCACCACACGGCTCCACCAGTCCGGCCCATGCACAATGGGCCGTCGCCCCGAGGACCCCTTAGTCCATGACTCCCTCAGTAGCCCCCGAACTTGCCTCCAACGCCTAGAATTGTATTCGGTATACATTCCGACCACTATTCGGCTTGCGGGGCGAGTTCCTCAGCAAGTCTTCCCCCTATTCGGTACCAAGTGATGTTCGGAGTCTGAAATGACTGTTTTACTTAACACCGAAGGTAGTAATAAAAATATCGCTCAAGCACAAATAGTGCCTTTATCTGACAACTTTTTCTCCTTCAAAGAAGAGTCGCTTTCGGCCATAACGCCAAGTAGTTACTATTTCTCGAAGCGCGGCTCGAGGCTGATGCCACGCTTTACGCGTCCCTTCAAGGTGGAGATCGTGTCCCGCTTTTTGGGGGATATGGTTAATGATATCGATTCCCCTCCCCACTGATAACGTTACGGAGATATTGGGAAGTGGAGAGGCCAACGGCGTGAAAAAAGGGATCTCTGGCCTGCCCACGGTCTATAAAAGGGGGGGGGGGGCTACAGTCTACATCCCACGCCTTCTCCTACCTTCCGCACTGGCGATCCTTCAGAGTTCCAGCGCCCTTTCTCCTTGCTTCCATAGCCAATCCCACTTTACCTCCTTCGACCATGGCCAGATCTGGCGCCAATGGGAAGTGGGAGGCCTCCTCCGTCACCAACGAGGATATACTGAAGCTGAAGAAGGCCGGTTACATGCCGGCCAACGTCGCCTGTCGAGCCCCCGAAGAGGGCCAGATCATCCCTACGCCCGAGCCGGGCGAAAGGGTAGTTTTTCTCCCCCATTTCCTTAGGGGGCTTGGATTTACACTGCACCCCTTTGTGCGGGGGCTAATGTTTTACTATGGGCTGGATTTCCACAATCTAGCCCCCAACTCCCTCCTCCACATTTTGACCTTCATCGTCGTCTGTGAAGCGCTCCTCCGAGTCTAGCCGCACTTCGGCTTATGGCTGAAGGTGTTCAACGTGAAGCCCAAGGTGGTCGGCGGCGAGCACGCGGACTGCGGAGGGGCCATGATCAGCAAGCTGACACGGGTCAAGTGGCCGGACGGCCACTTCGTCGACACCGTCTGGATGTGGCAGAAGGAGTGGCTCTATATCACCAAGCCGAGGAAGGCCGTATGGGGAGCGGCCCCCGCCTTTCGGTCCAGACCCCCCACCAGATTGTCCTCGTGGACCACCAAGAGTCCGGACTGGGGATGTGTTGCCGACGCCAAAGCGTTGCAGAAGTGCGTCGACAATGTAATAGAGACCGGCGCGAAGCTGGTCGACGTGTTTCAGATCATGCTCCACCGTGGTCTCCTCCCTTGCCAAGAGAGGGCCAATCCCATGTGGGATCATGAGCCCGAGGATCTGGCCACTATGCGGCACCTCTTCGGCACGACTCCTGACAAGATATGGGGCCAACTATTCCAGCCCCAGAAGGAGTGGCCGACCGAGGGGTAGGACATCAGTCTTGACGCCGCGAATCCCCCAAGGGAGGTGAGTGGCATGTCTCTTCGAAGAGTATTCAGATATTCACATTACGTGATATTCGATCTAACCTGGTTATGTGGATTCTGCAGGGCTGGCTCGCCAAGGCCAAGAAGATCAGCGGCCCGGCACCACTGCCAGAGGGGCCCCGATCAGAGCAGTTGGAGAAGATGCCGGTCATGGTGCCCTACAAGGTGCCTGCTAAGAAAGGCAAGAAGCAAGAGGCACCGAAGGCCAGGGAGGGCCTCCGCCGCAGGATCCGTCCGGGCACCGGTCCAGAGATGCTGCAGCCGCATCCATACAGGATGGGGGCAAGGAGTAGGAGGACGAGGAGGAGAGTGCCTCTTCGGACACCAAAAAGAGGCCGACGTCCGATGACGCCGAGGAGATCCAACCTTCCCCAGCCCCAAAGAGACGACACCGGCCTAAGCTGGTTATACCTGATAGCTCGGATGACGAGAAGTCCAAGACGTCCGAGGAGCTCCCGAAGAAGGGATCCAGGGTCAAGCCCCCTGCCAGCAGGTAAGGTGTCTGTATTTTCAGCTATTATGCTTTCAATAGTTTGTTTTAGTTGAAGGTTAACCCCTCTGAATTGCAGTCCCCCGCATGAGCGCCCCACCGAGCAAATCTCGGAAGGGACGTCTCCGCCCGCCGAGCTGGTGGATAGTGGGTCTATGGCACACTCCGCGCCTCCTTTGGTCCCCAAAGAGGCTGAGGAGGTGCGGTCCCAAAGAACTCCTCCGTCGAACACGGAGGAGGAGGTAGATCTCGTAATGGCCGAGGTCAACACCTCGGTCACCGAAGACCAGGAGGGAGCGTCCCTCCTAGCCGACGAGGGAAAAGAGTCCGGGACATCCAGACCCCCTCCGTCGTCCGCTCCCGAGCCTCCGAGGCCCTCGACGGCACAGAATCCTCCTAGAGGGGAGGGGGCCGGGGAGCCAACGCCAGCACCGAACACCTCCGCACGGGCGGTGGTGGGCTGGCCGGACACGCTGGAGGAGTTGGTGAGCAACTCCGTCATTGTTGAAGGGCACCGCACCCTTATGGGTGCGGTTATGCAGAGTGTTCGGTCCGTCCAATCCGGATTGAACGACGCTGTCCAAGGCCTTCTAACAGGCTTTGAGGTAAGTCAAGTAATGATCCTTCCTCATAATGTGGTTATAGTTCTTAGTTTAAGTAGGCCGCATACATAGCAGCCCCCGAGACTCTACCAGGATCTTCGAAGAGACCTGCAGAGGATCAAATTTGGTAGGTCGGTTAACAATGTCGACATTTCTGATGCTAACGTAGGCATCTTCCGTCGCCGCAGCTGCTAATGCCGTGGCGTTAGAGGAGATGGATCGGAAGCTCAAGCTTTCTGATCAAGAGATGGACCTTGTCAACAAACGGCTTGACGAGGCGCAAGGTAAGCTATGTAAAAAGATGTGTATTTGCTAGATAGGGACTGGCCGGACCATTGACTGATCCTTTATCTTGATGATCTTGCAACTGCTGCTGCCGAGGTCGAGGGCTTAAAGGAGGCCCTTAAGAAAGCTGAGGCCGAGGCGGCCGAGAAGAGGACAGCCGCTAAGAGGGCGGTGTCTGAGCTTGAGCAGGCCAAGCATACTGCTAAGCAGCATGAATCTTGGGTAACCGAGGTCCAAGGGGAGCTCCAGGATGTCGCTGAGAAGCTTGAGGCCCTTGAGAAGGGGTGGGAGGAGCAATCCTCCTGTCTGTCCAAGGCAGAGAAAGAGCTCCAGGAGGCGAGGAGTGACGCCGGAGGTGTCCGGGAGGAGCTTCGGCAAGCCGCACAAATTGCCAATGGTAAGAAATATTTATTGCAGAGTGTGTTCGGAGTCAACAGATTCGCCTTGCTGACGAGGGTCCGGCGCTCCACAGGCGTCTTCGCTGAACTCCCGAAGAATGCGGCGGCCGCGGCGAGGCACTATGCCACTCGCGAGGAGGATTCCATGCAGCGGCCCTTTTTGTCACAGTTTCCGGACTCCGAGCGTCCTCCCCTCCTCAGCGATCAAATGAAGCAGCTGATGGAGATGCATCGGATGTCCGAGCTGGCTTTGAAGGACCTCTGTGTCAGCCTGTGGCCGGCCGAGCCCATTCCGGACACCTACTTCAACCTTGTGCAAAGGCTGGGGAGGCACCGCTTTGGATTGACGCCGTGAAGCGGTCGGCGTGCCTTGAGGAGGCAAGGCTCGCGTTTGCGAAGACCATGGTTCATTTGCAAAGGATTAATCCAATGGAGATGGCCACTAGTCCTCCACCCCAGGGGAAGGAGCATCGCCGCCCCGAGCAGTACTTCACACAGGTGATGACGGGAGCGCGGGCGATAGAGAGCCAGTGTTCGAAAAATGTAATGCTTGAGTAGATGTAGCAAGCTTGTACCAAGTGGTATTTATGCTTTATTATGCGCCCGACGAACTTAGTGATTAAATTTTGACCCCTGTGTGGCCGTATGTTTAGTTCTGAAAGCTACCAGTCATCAGCTTCAGCCCCCAAGTGAATATCACGAAGGGTGTTTTGTTTCCGCACTGTTACCCTTAGCCAACGTCTTGGTGCCAGGAGGCGGTAGTGCGGGAACGAAACCAGGCGATCAGACTATTCGGTTTTACTGCTTTCACTTAGCCTTAGGAGCTTGACGGTGGGGACTAGGGACTAGCCCCCTGGTGTATTTGTGATGTACTTGGGGGTCGAAGCCTGCCCTTTGTGATCACATGGTTTGTGTTAAGACTAACCCTTCGTGTGACACGGCGAAATCGCCAATGATTTTTAGAGTCCAACCTCGTCATCGGATCGCAGACCCGTTCACGCTTACTATGATGATTAGTTTTCAGCTTTTTCCTCCTGAGGTACTTGACCGGGCGAACCAGTATTACGATTGCAGGGGTTCTCCCTTTACCCTCTTAGCTGAACAAGTGGAACATAAGGGGCAAACACAGGAGCTGGGCAACCCAACTATTGACCGAAGACATAGTTCGGTACAGATGCATATAGTGCAATATTCGAGACGCCGGACACCTAGCGAGAAGCGGTGCCGGACTTAAAGATATTGAGCTGATGTATAAATCAAACTCGTAACTGATTAATATATTTTCATGCCGGGCTGTTCGAAGAGCGAGGAGAGAATCGGAAAGGGACAGAAAAATTGCAAGATGCAGATATCCGAACACCATAAAGGGTATTTTTATTATTTCTCGTAAGCTCAGGACGTCTAACCGTACAATTTGAACTGCGAAGGAAGTACTTGCAAGAGAGAAAGAAAAAGAAAATTTACAGAGTAAAGGTTGACGCAGGGCCTTGATGCGTGAGTTGAAGCCTTCACTGTGCCCTGCTGCACATCTGCGCCTTTGCATCTGATAGGTGGGGGTTGGGACCTTCGATGAGACCTTGATGGGTGAGGACCCCGCCGATGAAGCTTTAAACTTGGGGGTATCCAGAATTGGTCCCCGGGTCGTCTGAAGATGAGGTAATTCTGAAGTTCGGTTTAACCGAACATGTACTTCAGATTAATGTATGCCTCACGGCTGCCCATGGTATTTTGAGTGTGAAGTTGTGTTGACGAGGCACGTGGAGCGTGAAGAATGTGGGCGTGCCATGGGGCGCGTATCCCTATTTGCGGCAAACGCATGCGGGTTCCCATGATGGGGAACGGGTTCGAACCCGTTTATTGTTATCGCCGGCCCTTACAGTGGGTCGGCATCCGAGCCTATATGGGCCAGTGTGGTCTTCGGCCGCTAGGGCCGCAGTGTGCTCTTCGGTTCGAAGTGAGTGTTCTGTGTTTCCGTTGATAGTTATGATGCCCGAAGGACCAGGCATTTTCAACTTGAGGTACGCGTAGTGCGGAACGACATTGAATTTAGCGAACGCTGTTCGGCCGAGGAGTGCGTGATAGCCACTGCGAAAAGGTGTAATATCGAAGATCAAGTCCTCGCTTCGGAAATTATCCGGAGATCCGAACACCACTTCGAGTGTCACTGTGCCCGTGCAGCGGGCCTCCACTCCCGGAATGACTCCCTTGAAGGTGGTGTTACTGGGTTTAATCCTTGATGGATCGATCCCCATTTTCTTCACTGTATCCTCGTATATCAAATAGAGGCTACTTCCTCCGTCCATTAGGACTCTAGTGAGGTGGAATCCATCATCGATGGGGTCCAGCACTAGGGCTGCAGACCCTCCTTGGTGTATACTGGTGGGATGATCCCTGCGATCGAACATGATCGGGCAGGCTGACCATGGATTGAACTTCGGCGCTACTGGCTTGATGGAGTATATGTCCCGTAGCTCTCGCTTCCTCTCCTTCTTCGGTATGTGGGTTGTGTATTTCATGTTTACCGTCTTGACCTAGGAAGGGAAGGGTTTTTGGCCTCCAATATTCGGCCTGCGGGGCTCGTCATCATCCTCACTTCTTGGGCTTTTGCCCGAGTCTTCGGCTGTGAGTTTGCCGGCCTGTTTGATCACCCAATAATTTCGGTTGGAGTGGTTGGCGGGCTTCTCTGATGTGCCGTGGATCTGGCAAGGCCTGTGTAGAATTGTGTCCAGCCTAGACGGGCCATCACTGTTGCCTTTAGGGGCTTTCTTTCGGGTTCCGGACTTCTGGTTTCGGAATCCGGCATTTACTGCCGTATCGTCACCCTCGCCATCATTGTGGCGACGTTTATTCTTGCTGCGTCGGGGCTTTCCATTTCCATCCCGAACCCCGGAGGTACCGTTTGTGTCTGGGTTGGCGTTCTTGCGAGCAAGCCAACTGTCTTCGCCCGTGCAAAAGCGGGCCATGAGGGAAGTAAGGGCAGCCATAGTTCTTGGTTTGTCCTGGCCGAGCTGCCATACAAGCGATTCATCCTTGACACTATGCTTAAAGGCAGCCAAGGCTTCGGCATCCGGACAGTCAACGATCTGATTTTTCTTAGTCAGGAATCGGTTCCAAAATTGTCAGGCAGATTCTCCGGGTTGTTGCGTGATGTGATTTAAGTCGTCAGCATTCGGAGGCCGGACATAGGTGCCCTGAAAGTTTGCTCGAAAAGCATCCTCAAGCTCTTCCCAGCAACCTATAGAGTCTTTGAGAAGGCTGTTCAGCTAGTGTTGAGCTGGGCCTTTAAGCTTGAGCGGTAAATATTTAATGGCGTGGAGGTCATCTCCTCGCGCCATGTGGATGTGGAGGAGGAAATCCTCTATCCATACGGCTGGATCTGTGGTTCCATCATATGATTCGATGTTCTTAGGCTTGTAGCCTTCTGGGAATTGGTGCTGCATTACCCTCTCTGTGAAGCACAGGGGGTGTGCAGCGCCCCGAACTCGGGCTACGCCATGACGGAGGTCTTCGGCCCTCCTACTCTACTGCTGCTCCCGGACTCTATCGTTTCGGTTTAACCGATCGTAGTATCCTTCCCGGTATGCGGGCAGATCCTCTCTGGGTCCGTAGATGGTCCTGGTATGGCCTCCATGAGCATCTAGATCATGGTGGAGGTCATACTCGTAAGTGGGCCGCACCTGATCCTTGCCGTGATGGCGAGGTGGGGCGGCTGGATGTTCGGCCTCGTTAGCTTCCCTGTCCCGTCCTCTAGGGGGTCGGTCTGGCTGTTCGGTGTTTGTATACGTCGGGCGTGTTGGCTCTGTAGCCTCGTCGTTGAACTAGGGCAATAGCCTTCATTTAGGATAACTCCTGGTTGGCTGATCGCGGCCGTACCCCTCTTCTGTAGCTAGGACTTTAGTCCATCGGTCGTTGAGGGTGTCCTGTTCAGCCTTGATTTTGCATTTTTGCTTCTTTAGGCTGCGGGCGGTGGCTAAAAGCCTCCACTTGAACCATTCTTGCTCCAGAGGGTCTTCTGGGACGATAAAATCGTCCTCCCCGAGACTGGCCTCCTCTTCAGAGAGTGGGAGGTAGTTGCTATCCTCGGAGTCTTCGTGGCTTTCCGGATTGAGCGGGTCCTCCTGCCCCGCGGGGTCATCCTGATGATGCTCGTTGGCTGCGTCTCCGGCGAGGTTATCCGTATTATTTATGGTGCTGTTCTCCGCTGAGTCTATGTTGCTTGTGTGGCTTCGACGTGGTTTTGATCGACGACGCTGTTTTTGGCATTTGGGAGGCTCATCTCTGGGCTTGCCTCGGTCCTGCTCAGGAGTGCCGTTGTGGTCCTTTGGGGTGTCCACCATGTAAATGGTGTAGGTGGATGTGGCCGACCAGCGTCCCGTGACGGGGGGACCGACCTCAGCATTAGCCGCGGTTACGTCCTCCTCGTCCATGTATTCGGCATTCTCCGAATTATAGTCTAACATATAGGTTAAATCATCGATAGTTGCTACCAAATGGGTGGTCGGTGGGGTGAAAAATTCCGTGTCGAACGCCTCGAAGGGTCGGTGATTGAAGGTGGAGGGCAGGTTCTCCTGGATAGTCATTTTCTGAATTTGGTCTAGCGCCTCATTCAAAATATCGAGGGTTGCCAGACTTGAGGGCTCTAGGCCGGACTTTCTGGTGACAAAGCGGAGGTCGGTCTGTGACTCAACCGATCCTTGGTCCCGGGCAGACCTATCTTCAGGATTCGGGACTGAAACCTCGAGGGGCACCGGATTGTCCTCGGAAACTGAGGGTGTGCTTTGACCCTCCTGTGCACCTTCCACGCCAATGTTTGAGGTCGGGTCGTTTTGGGCCGGGGGTGACCCCTGGCTGCTATTCGCCGACTCAGGGTGCGGGCTCGAGACCAGCAAGGTGTTGTGGGGGAGGAGCTCGGCCGAGATTGAATCTTGGCTTTTAACCTCTGGTTCTGCCTCGAGGGCCAGGGATAAATCCTCCACCGATGTGTGTTCGGTTGACGGTGGGGTAAGGTCCACTCTCTCAGGGAGTCCTTCCTGGCTCAAAGCCGTTTGGTGGACTGGGGCCGATTCACAGATCGGATCAGAGGTGTACGTCGAAGCTGGTGAAACCCAAATCCGCCCGCACGTCAGTAACATACTCCAGATTGCCGAATCGAATCCGGTGTTTGGGAGCAAAGTTGTCGACCTGGTCAAGATGGCCGATCGAATCAGTGTGCAGTATGATGCTGCCAAAAGCGAAGAGTTGTCCAGGGATGAAGAGATCCATGGTACTGATGTCCTCTCCAAGGACTAAGCGAGCCATCGATCCTTTCGGTGATCCAACAGCGGAACTCTCAATGAAAGCACCAATGTCGGTGTCAAATCCGGCAGACCTCGAGGTAGGGGGTCCCGAGCTGTGGATCTAGGATCGATGGGTAACAAAGGATGACGAACACAGTGTTTACCCATGTTCGGGCCCTCTCGAAGAGGTAATACCCTACGTCCTGCTTGATTGTATTGATTGTATAACGTGGTTTACAAAGTAGATCTACCTCGAGATCAGTATGAGCTAAACCCTAGGCTACGGGGGGATGAAGATAGCTCTCCCCCTAATGACTACAACCCTCGGTTTATATAGACACCGATAGGGTTAGGGTTACCGAAGATAGATTACAACAAGAGGGAAAGAGATCTTGTCCACCCTTGACTTGGAGGGCACACCACGGCTTCACAGGTCTCCGGTCACCACATGGCTCCACCAGTCCGGCCCATGCACAATGGGTCATCGCCTTGAGGACCCCTTAGTCCATGACTCCCTCAGCTGACGTGAAGCAATTGATTCGGTGCTCATCCGAAGGAAGTGACTGCGACCGAGGAGATTGAAGATGAAGTGAAGACGTAGTATTTATTTCATTGTATCTCTTCTCTTTATTGAGTCACAGGAACACCGTACTACTAAGAGCGGTGTAACGTTCGAAACTTTAATTCTCTGATGCTAAAGCCAAATCCTATGAAAGTTGCGAGAGAAATCTCTTTGTGTTCCGAGCAAATACTTGCCAGCAAGAGACTGAGATCTTCTTCACTGCGAGAGATTTGTCTCTGACTGAGGAGTTAGCATTACTTGGTCCTCAAGTAATGTTACCATTGCTCTAAAAATCTGACCATTGAGAACATGTCGGTTGGCCATTGGCTGGACCGCCGGTCCAAAATGGACATTTCCCATCCGGGAAGGCTGCGACTGTAAATAGCCACACCGCGCCGGCATTGTCCGATGGCTGCTCCGTTTGATTGTGAGAAGATTGTTGAGAAACTCCCTCTCCAGAGTGATTTGATTTTAAAATCCACCAAGAGAAAACCCCTAGATCCGAAAAATTATATAGTGGTTCAGCATCACTCGAATCTAAGTCTAGTATGCTCCGCCTATTACTCTTGAGAGCTGCAAACTCTCTAGACGGTTAGGTGTCAATTTCTTCAGAGACCAAGAGTAATTGTGGTTCTCGAAGATGAAGTCTGTAAAGGTTTGGAGATCACCTCAAGTATTTACCACGAGTGATTGACATTGGTTGGCAAACCAATTGTCGAGGAGAATAGGGTGAAGAGAGTTTATCTTATATGTTAAATCACAACCCCTCCAACAAGACGTAGTCCTTGTGCAGAAGGACGAACTGGTCTACCAAATTCCTTGTCGCCATCGAGCATCACTGGTTACCACTGCTTCACTTCTTTACATTCGTACTGTTTCAATCATGTGATTTGTCTCGATGCATGCTTTAGTTTCTATTCGGTAGTTTGTATTCACTCACTGTACTCTGTTTTTCATTCACTCCACTGCTGGGTTCCGAGGCTTTTGATATTTCCGAAGAAATTTTAAAACTCCCATTGACTCCCCTCCCTCTGGTAGACATACTTCGCTCCTACACTTTTAAACCTTCACGTGGTATTCGACAGGGAGATCCGATATCCCCTTATCTTTTCTTGATTGCAGCAGAGGGCATTCGTGCCTCCTAAAACTCAGTTCTCAGTCGTCTTTGCTCAGTGGGATCAGGGTGGCTCCGACAGCTCCGGCTGTGAACCATCTCCTTTTTGCGGACGATAGTCTGCTGCTTTTTAAGTCTAGCAATGAGGGGGTTACAGCGGTATCAAACCTATTGGAGATCTATTCAATGCATCTGGACAAAGAGTTAACCATGACAAGTCCTTGGTCTTTTTCAGCAAAGGGTGCCCACAACAGTTGAGAGGCAGCATCAAGCACATTCTCAATGTACGTGATGAGACCTTGAGTGATCGCTACTTGGGAATGCCGACAGATGTTGGGCAATCCAAGATGGGTACCTTTAGATATCTCATAGATGGGGTATGGGAGAAAGTGAAGGGTTGGATGGAGAACCTTCTATCATCGGTCGGGGAGGAGATACTTATAAAAGCAGTAGCACAGGCAATTCCAGTTTTCTCCATGGCATGCTTCAGATTACCCAGAGGACTCTGCGAGAACATTACATCGATCATCCGTCAGTTTTGGTGGGGCAGCAAGGCAGGGAAGCGTAAACCTAGCTAGGTCGCTTGGGATGACATGGTTAGACCCAAACACCTTGGAGGCCTCGGCTTTCGCGACATGGAAATATTCAATCTAGCATTACTTGCCAGAAAGGCTTGGAGAATCTTGAGTGAGCCAACTTCCCTCAACGTGAGGATTTTGAAAGCATTGTACTTCCCCGACACATCCTTGCTTAATGCAGAGTTAGGGAGCAGGTTGTGATGCCCCCGATTCAATCGTACACTAATCATACACGTAAACGTGTACGATCAAGATCAGGGACTCACGGGAGGATATCACAACACAACTCTAGACACAAATAAAATAATACAAGCTTTATATTACAAGCCAGGGGCCTCAAGGGCTCGAATACAAAAGCTCGAATACAAACGAGTCAGCGAAAGTAACAATATCTGAGTACAGACATAAACTAAACAAGTCTGCCTTAAGAAGGCTAGCATAAACATCAACATCGATCGAAAAGGCAAGGCCTCCTGCCTAGGAGCCTCCTAACTACTCCTGGTCATCGTCGGCCACCATGTTGTAGTAGACACCCTCGGGGTAGTAGTAGTCGTTAGTGGCGACATCTGGCTCCTGGGATCCGTCATCTGATCGGAACAATCGGGTATGGGGGAAAAGAGGTAGCAAAGCAATCATGAGTACTCATCCAAAGTACTCACAAGACATACATCAGATCTATGCTAAGTATGCATCAGTATCAAAGGAATGGGGCTATATCTGTGGACTAGACTGTAGAAATGCCAGAATAGAGGGAAGGCCTAGCCTATCAAAGACTAGCATATTTAAGCATCGTGTAGCATCAGAAGAGATAAGAGTAACATATCATAAGTAATAAATTTGTGGTAGCATTATATTAACGCCCAGAGATCCTTTCTCGACCCCCTGCGAGAAAGCAATCCCGGGGCCATCATATCCATTTGAAGCCTCAGAATCCAGTTCTAGTTGTATCAATCAGGATACAACTCCGAGCGTCCGTTACTATGGACACGGCTATTCGAATAGATATACTTCCATGCAGGGGTGCACAAACTTACCCAACACGCTCGATTAACTCTGGTCAGGCACACCATCAAATCGTACCCGGCCTCCGCTGATCGACACACTGTAGTCCTACCTAGGCTCAACAGAGAGGCCAGCACGCCGGTCTACAACCTAAGAGCGCAGGGGCCTTGAGCCATCGCCCTTTGCACTCCTGCATGTTGCGTACGCTGCTAGTGAGCAGACCTAGCCCCCTTATACAAGTGCAGGCATAACCAGTCCAACCCGGCGCGCGCCACTCAGTCGCTGACATCCGAAGAGCTTTCGGGTGATACTTACAACGCAGAGTGGCCATAATTATTCCCGCATGGTGGTTTGTGTGAAAAGGCCAGAGGCCTACTCGAATCACATATCCAAACCGTTAGTGTCTTGGGAGCGCGCGGTAACGAGGAGAGACTCATGATCATGTGACCTCGTGGCCCCGTCTCGTGGACTCACGGCAAGGGCCCGGAATGCCCGGCCATGCCACGTAGAAATCTCACGGGTGCCCTCCAGGTCAACCCGACTACACATCAACTCGCGGGTACCCTCATGGTCAACCCGACCTGCAAGAAACTGTTGAGAACTTAGGTCCACCTCTACCGGGGTGGTACCGCCTGTCCCTCTAGTCCCGTAGTAACAGTGACTCTCGCGGGTACCCCTCGGGGCCGACCCGTCTTTAACATAGTTCTGGGGGTAAAGTCAAAGTAACCATGTGTCCAAAACACCAATGGGAAATCTGAGGAATCACCCTCGATGGATTCCACTTGATGTAATCATCAAGTTGAACTTAGAGGAATCACCCTCGAGGGTTCACTCTTGATGTGTTGCACGACAGAGTCGTTATCGAGAGTGGTGAAGGAGGAATCACCCTCCGTAGACCACGACCGATTAACTACACTACAGAGATCTCATCAGAAGTGCTATACGTGGTATCACCCTCGGCACTCGATAGTAATCCTGCAGTGTCGTACAACTAAGGGGAGTGTGATGTGATGTGTTGGGCTCTGGACGTCAATCACGTTGATCGAGTCATCGGTCATAAAGCAGGGCAACTGGAACAAGGCGAGGGGCCACTGGTGGATTGATACATCTCCATCATATCTACTTTTCCTAACGCTTTTGCTCTTGTTTTGGACTCTAATTTGCATGATTTGAATGAAACTAACCCGGACTAACGCTGTTTTCAGCAGAACTACCATGGTGTTATTTTTTGTGCAGAAATAAAAGTTCTCGGATTTGGACGAAACTTTTTGGAGAATTATTTTGGAATATATAATAATTTATGGACCCAAGACCCACTGGAGGGGGGCCCAGGTGATACGTCTCCGTCGTATCTCTAATTTTTAATTGTTTCATTCCAATATTATACAACTTTCACATACTTTTGGCAACATTTTATATTATTTTTTGGGACTAACATATTGATCCACTGCCCAGTGCCAGTTCCTGTTTTTTGCATGTTTTTTGTTTCACAAAATATCCATATCAAACAAAGTCCGAATGCAATAAAATTTTACGGAGAATTATTTTGGAATATATGTGATTTTTTGGAGGTGGAATCAACGCAAAAGGAGGCCCACAGTCCCCACATGACACCAGGGCACGCCCCAGGACCCAGGCGCGTGGTGGTGGGTTGTGGTCACCTCATAATTAAGGCGGTTGCTGCTCTACTTCGGGTGCAAGGAAGCTTATATCCGTAAAAAAAATCGTGTTAAAATCTCAGCGCAATCGGAGTTACGGATCTCCGGGAATATAAGAAATGGTTTTCGGCCAGAAAAGAGGAAGGCGAAATAGAAGAGAACAAAGTGGGAGATCCAAGCTCAGAGGGGCTCCCGCCCTCCGCTGCCATGGAGGCCATGGACCAGAAGGGGAACTCTCCTCCCATCTAGGGGGAGGCCAAGGAAGAAGAAGAAGGAGGGAGGCTCTCTCCCCCTCTCTTCTGGTGGCGCCGGAACACCGCCGGGGCAATCATCGTGTGACGGCGATCTACTCCACCAACTCCATCATCTTCACCAACAACTCCATCACCTTCCCCCATCTATATTCAGTGGTCCACTCTCCTGCAACCTGTTGTACCCTCTACTTGAACATGGTGCTTTATGCTTCATATTACTATCCAATGATATGTTGCCATCCTATGATGCTTGAGTAGATTTTTGTTATCTATCGGTAATTGGTGAATTGCTATGATTGGCTTTATTTGCTTGTGGTTATGTTGTTGTCCTTTGGTGCCCATCATATGAGCGCGCGTGTGGATCACACCATAGGGTTAGTTGTATGTTGATAGGACTATGCATTGGAGAGCAAGGGTGACAGAAGCTTCTTCCTACCATAGAAATTGATGCATACGGGATTGAAGGGGGACCAATATATATCTTAATGCTATGGTTGGGTTTTACCTGAATGAACGTTAGTAGTTGTGGATGCTTGCTAATAGTTCCAATCATAAGTGCACAGAGTTCCAAGTAAGGGATGACATGCTAGCAGTGGCCTCTCCCACATAAAAACTTGCTATCGGTCTAGTAACGTAGTCAATTGCTTGGGGACAATTCCGCAAATCCTACCACTACTAATCCACACTCGTTATACTAATTTGATTGTTCCTTTAATCAGAACATCACCTACTTTCTATTTTTACATTCTTTACTATCTTGCAAACTTATCCCTTCATACCTACAAAGTACTTCTTGTTTTATTCTTGTTCTAGGGAAAGCAAACGTTAAGTGTGCATGGAATTGTATCGGTGGTCGATAGAACTTGAGGGAATATTTGTTATACCTTTAGCTCCTCGTTGGGTTCAACACTCTTATTTATCGAAAAGGGCTACAAATGATCCCCTATACTTGTGGGTTATCAAGACCTTTTTCTGGCGCCGTTGCCGGGGAGCAATAGCGTGGGGTGAATATTCTCGTGTGTGCTTGTTTGCATTATCACTAAGTAGATTTTATTCTTTGTTCTAAGTTGTTCTCTATCTTTAGTTATGGATATGGAACACGAAATACCAAAAAACTAGTTGTACTTGCTACTCATGGAGATGGGGAACCTCCTAAAACCCTCGATGCTCGTTATGTGAAAAATATTAAACACTACTTTGATAATCCTGAGAAAACCCCATTCAACTTGATAATGGGAGACATGTTGGATCAACGTGAATACTTTAGGGATAATCGGTTTACTCAAAAAGGAAAATTCTTATGGGATCAAATTGAAATGTTGCAATGGTATGCTTGGAATCTATGCTCGAGATATGATTATACGTGTTGCTCTAGGATGAAGGATCGACACCTTCCCTTTTCATGTGAATTTAGTGATAATGAAACCTTGTCTTCTTATGCTAATGGTAGATATGATTATTATGATGTGCAACAAATAGAAAAATTTGCTGCTTTTAAGGGTTCTTATGAAATTGAATCTTTGTTTAAAAAGCATGAAGATTTTGATGATGCTGTTTATAGACCTGAAAATTTTGCTATACTTAAATATTGCTATGAGAATTATAAATACAATTCTGATATTGATGTATTTATTGAGAAAGTCTCCGCTGTCCAAGAAGAGACTAATATTTTGCAGGAATCTATGGAAGAAGAAATTGATGAAACTGTGTTGGATGGAAAAGATGAGGAGAGCGAAGAACAAAAGGAGGAGGAGCGGATTAGCTACCCGTGCCCACCTTCTAATGCGTGTAACTCTTCAACTCATCATTGTTTAAATTCTCTTTATGCTTACCAAAGGAAGAATGCTATGATAATTGCTATGATCCCGTTGATTCTTTTGAAATATCCCTTTTTGATGTACTTGATGCTTGCAATGCTTGTGGCCAAGATGCCAATATGAATTATGCTTATGGGGATGAACTTGCTATAGTTCCTTATGTTAAGAATGAAATTGTTGCTATTGCACCCACAGATGATAGTCCTATTATCATTTTGAATTCTCCCAACTACACTATATCGGAGAAGTTTGCACTTATTAAGCGTTATATTGATGGGTTGGATTTTACTGTTACACATGATGATTTTGATGAATATAATATGCATGTGCTTGCTGCTCCTACTTGCAATTATTATGAGAGCGGAACTATATCTCCACCTCTCTATGTTTCCAACACGACAAAATTGCAAGAACCTGCTTATGCTATGTATTGGCCTTTACTAGATGTGCATGAATTGTTCTTTTATGACATGCCGATGCATAGGAAGAGAGTTAGACTTTGTTATTGCATGATATATGTTGCTTTGTGCTCACTACTAAATTACAAATCATTTCTAATTAAAATTGGCTTTGATATACCTTGGGATCCGGGTGGATCCATTACTTGAGCACTTTATGCCTAGCTTAATGGCTTTAAGGAAAGCACTGCCAGGGAAACAACCCAGAAGTTTTAGAGAGTCATTTTATTCTGTTGTGTGCTTTTATAAAGTTTAAAAACAAAAAAATATAGAGGGGAACTTAAAACTTTTCAAAAAGAAAAGTGAAAGTAAGAAAGACGAGCATCGTTGAAGTGGGGGAGCTCCTTGAACTTTGTTCACGCCCATCGAAACTTTGTGAATCTTGAATTACAGAACTTTTCAACAAAAATAATTATCCCCTTGTACAAATCCATTGTATTATAAAAATAAGGTGCCAAGATTTGCCTTTAGGATGATTAGATTGCTTGTTGGTATGTGCGGTGCAAAAACAGAAACTTTAGCTGTAGTGCGTGAATTTACATTTTTTACTGGAATGTCAAAAGTTTCTGAAAGTTTTACACAGAAATGCTATCCAAATTTTTTATTTTTTCCTCATTTTTCAGAATTTTGGGAGTTACAGAAGTATGGTCAATGTTCAGATTACTACAGACTTTCCTGTTTTTGACAGATTCTGTTTTTTATGCATTGTTTTGCTTGTTTTGATGAAACTATCAATTGTATCGGCTGTATAAGCCATGGAGAAGTTATAATACAGTAGCTACAAAGAAAAAACAAAATATGAATGGGTTTGCAACAATACTTAAAGTAGTGATTTGCATTATTATACTAACGGACATCACCGAGCTTTCTGTTAAGTTTTGTGTGGATGAAGTGTTCAAAGATCGAGGAGGTCTTGATATGAGGAGAAGGAGGAGAGGCAAGAGTTCAAGCTTGGGGATGCCCAAGGCACCCCAAGTAAATATTCAAGGAGACTCAAGCGTCTAAGCTTGGGGATGCCCCAGAAGGCATCCCATCTTTCTTCAACAAGTATCGGTATGTTTCGGTTTTCGTTTCGTTCATGTGATATGGGTAAATCTTGGAGTGTCTTTTGTGTTTAGTTTTCCCTTTCTTTTATGCACCATTCTGGTATGAGATAGTCTTTGGTTGATTTATAGAATTCTCTTTGCACTTCTCTTATATCTTTTGAGTATGGCTTTATAGAATGCTTCATGTGCTTCACTTATAACTTTTGAAGTTTGGATTGCCTGTTTCTCTTCATATAGAAAATGGGCTTTTGTAGAAAGAATTAAACTCTCATGTTTCACTTATATCTATTTAGAGAGTCAACAGGAATTGGTCAATTGCATAGTTAGTCATAAAATCCTACATAAAACTTGTGGATCACTGAATATGATATGTTTGATTCCTTGCAATAGTTTTGCGATATAGAGATGGAATATGTGGGAGGTACTAGTAAATGGTTGTGGTTAGTAAGAATATTGGTGTTAAGGCTTGTGATTCCAAAAGCATGCACGTATAGTCTCTTGTTATGCTATGAAATTGGAGCATGATTTATTATTGATTGTCTTCCTTATGATTGGTGGTCGGGGACGAGCGATTGTATTTTCCTACCTATCTATCCCCCTAGGGGCATGCATAGTAGTACTTTGCTTTGAGGGCTACTAAACTTTTGCAATAAGTATATTAGTTCTTTATGACCAATGTGAGTCCTTGGATTATACGCACTCTTAACTTTCTACAATTTGCTAGCCTCTACGGTACCGTGCATTGCCCTTTCTCACCTCGAGAGTCGGTGCAAACTTCGCCGGTGCATCCAAACTCCGTGATATGATACGCTCTATCACACATAAGCCTTATTATATCTTCCTCAAAACGGCCACCATACCTACCTATTATGGCATTTCCATAGTCATTCCGAGATATATTGCCATGCAACTTGCATCGCTTCCATTTTGATGACTTGAGCATTCATTGTCACATTTTTTTGCATGATCGTAAGACAGCCAGCATGATATTTCCATGGCTTGTATGGTTTTTGATATCCTTGCTACGCTAGATCATTGCACATCCCGGTACACTGCCAGAGGCATTCATATAGAGTCATACTTTGTTCTAGGTATCGAGTTGTAATATTGAGTTGTAAGTAAATAGAAGTGTGATGATCATCATTATTCATTATTAGAGCATGTCCCAGTGAGGAAAGGATGATGGAGACTATGATTCCCCCACAAATTGGGATGAGACTTCGGACAAAAAGAAAAAAAGAAAAAAAGAGAAAAAAAGTGAGGCCAAAAAGAGCCCAAGAAAAAGAAAAAAAGAAAAGAAAAAAATGAGAGAAAAAGAGAGAAGGGGCATGCAAATACCACACTTGTGCTTCAAAGTAGCACCATGTTTTTTATATAGAGAGTCTCCTATGTTGTCACTTTTATATACTAGTGGGAATTTTTCATTATAGAGTTAGATGCACACCCACTTAGTTTTCAGTTTGAGCATTCATACACTTATAGCTCTTAGTGCATCCGTTGCATGGCAATCCCTACTCCTTGCATTGATATCAATTGATGGGCATCTCCATAGCCCATTGATTAGCCGCGTCGATGTATGACTTTCTTAATTTTTTGTCTTCTAAATATTTACCCCTATCATCATACTCTATTCCATCCATAGTGCTATATCCATGGCTTGCGCTCATGTATTGCGTGGGGGTTGAAAAAGCTGAAGCGCGTTAAAAAGTATGAACCAATTGCTCGGCTTGTCATCGGGGATGTGCATGATAAATACTTTGTGTTAAGAAGATGGAGCATGACAAGACTATATGATTTTGTAGGGATAGCGTTCTTTAGCATTGATATTTTGAAAGACATGATTGTTTGTTGGGATGCCTGAGTATTGATGTCTTTATGTCAAATTATTAGCTATTGCTTTGAATCACTCGTGTCTTAATATTCATGCCATGATTAGATATATGATCAAGATTATGCTAGGTAGCATTCCACATCAAACATTATCTTTTTTATTTACCTACTCGAGGACGAGCATGAATTAAGCTTGGGGATGCTGATATGTCTCCGTCGTATCTCTAATTTTTGATTGTTTCATGCCAATATTATACAACTTTCACATAGTTTTGGCAACATTTTATATTATTTTTTGGGACTAACATATTGATCCAGTGTCAGTTCCTGTTTTTTGCATGTTTTTTGTTTCGCAGAATATCCATATCAAACGAAGTCCAAACGCAATAAAATTTTACGGAGAATTATTTTGTAATATATGTGATTTTTGGGAGGTGGAATAAACGCAAAAGGAGGCTCACAGTTCCCACAAGACACCAGGGCGCGCCTCAGGGCCCAGGCGCGTGGTGGTGGGTTGTGGTGACCTCGTAAGGCGGTTCCTGCTCTACTTCAGGTGCAAAGAAGCTTATATCCGGAAAAAAAATTGTGTTAAAATCTCAGCGCAATCGGAGTTACGGATCTCCGGGAATATAAGAAACGGTTTTCGGCCAGAAAACAGGAAGGCGAAATAGAAGAGAACAGAGAGGGAGATCCAATCTCGGAGGGGCTCCCACCCCTCCACCGCCATGGAGGCCATGGACCAGAGGGAGAACTCTCCTCCCATCTAGGGGGGAAGCAAAGGAAGAAGAATAAGGGGGGGCTCTCTCCCCCTCTCTCCTGGTGGCGCCAGAATGCCGCCGGCGAAATGATCATGTGACGGCGATCTACTCCAACAACTCCGTCATCTTCACCAACAACTCCCTCACCTTCCCCCATCTATATTCAGCAGTCCACTCTCCCGCAACCCATTCTACCCTCTACTTGAACATGGTTCTTTATGCTTCATATTACTATCCAGTGATATGTTGCCATCCTATGATGCTTGAGTAGATTTTTGTTGTCCTATCGGTAATTGGTGAATTGCTATGGTTGGTTTAATTTGCTTGTGGTTATGTTGCTGTCCTTTAGTGCCCATCATATGAGCGCGCGTGTGGATCACACCATAGGGTTAGTTGTATGTTGATAGGACTATGCATTGGAGGGCAAGGGTGACAGAAGCTTCTTCCTACCATAGAAATTGATGCATACGGGATTGAAGGGGGACCAATATATGTCTTAATGCTATGGTTGGGTTTTACCTTAATGAACGTTAGTAGTTGCGGATGCTTCCTAATAGTTCCAATCATAAGTGCATAGAGTTCCAAGTAAGGGATGAGATGCTAGCAGTGGCCTCTCCCACATAAAAACTTGCTATCGGTCTAGTAACGTAGTCAATTGCTTAGGGACAATTCCGCAAATCCTACCACTACTAATCCACACTCGTTATACTAATTTAATTGTTCCTTTAATAAGAACAGCACCTACTTTCTACTTTTATGTTCTTTACTATCTTGCAAACTTATCCCTTCATACCTACAAAGTACTTCTAGCTTTATTCGTGTTCTAGGTAAAGCAAACGTTAAGTGTGCGTAGAGTTGTATCGGTGGTCGATAGAACTTGAGGCAATATTTGTTCTACCTTTAGCTCCTCGTTGGGTTCAACACTCTTATTTATCGAAAAGGGCTACAAACGATCCCCTATGCTTGTGGGTTATCACCAGGCTGCCCACAAGACACAAGGCCCCCCCCCTGTCGGTGTCAAAACCGGCGGATGTTGGGTAGGGGGTCCCGAACTGTGGATGTTGGATCAATGGGGAACAAGGGACGCAGGACACGGTATTTACCCAGGTTTGTGCCCTCTCTAAGATGTACAACCCTACGTCCTGCTTAATTATATTGCTTGTGTATATGGGCATTACAGAGTTGATCTACCATGAGATCGGACGAACTAAACCCTAAGCTAGTAGGATGGTGAGTGTTCTCCTCGCTTCTGCGGACTAGACTCTCTGGTTTATATAGACACCAGGGGTACTAGGGTTTACATATAGTCAGTTACATCAGGGAAAGCCCGAATCTTCTATCTTGACTTGGAGTACACACCAAGGCACAAATGGTCTTCGGTCCGGATACAGTGCGGCCCAACAGTCCGGCTTATGAGAGATAGGCCGGCAACCCGAGGACCCCCTTGTCCAGGACTCCCTCAGTAGCCCCCGAACTAGCCTTCAACACCAGCTTCCTGTTACTCCCATGACTGCAGACTCCGGCTTGCAGGCGAGTTCCCTTTCTTCTTAGTATTCGGAATAATCTTCCTTCAGTTCGATCTTCAAACGGTGCTCGATCTAATTCGACCACGCGTCGAGTCGTATCCGGATTCCAAACTATCGATTTTACTTAGCCTTGAAGGCCAACCGTTCAAGTGTGAACAGTATTTTTGACTGACAGCTTTCGGCGAAAGGTCGCAGCCGGTCATAAACATGAGGAATCGATGCGCGACTCGAGGCAACCCCTTCACTGGCACGTCCCATCGGGGTGGAGATCGTGCCCCTCTTTCCAAGCGATTTGATCAATGATTCATAGTATCCTACTCGCGCATAATGCCACGAGAATATCGGGACGTGGCGAGGTCGACGGCGCATTTAAAGGACTCTTGGCATTACGATAAAAGAAAACAGGCACAGTTATCCACGTACGCCTTCTTCTCCCTCTCGCCATAGTCTTTCCCAATCTACAGAGCTCGAGCGCCCCAATCCAACTTCCCGCGAAGTCAAGTTCGGCAATGGGTGGAGCGAAGGGCAAGTGGGAGGCCTCGTGTGTCACCAACAATGACATCGAGGATCTGAAATGAGCGGGCTTCCTTTCCCCCAACATCGCTCATCGGGCCCCTGAGGAGGGCCAGGTCATGCCGACGCCCCGTGCCGGCGAACAGGTGGTATTCGTTCCCCACTCCATCCGGGGACTGGGTTTCCCACTCCACCTGTTCGTTCGAGGGTTGATGTTCTACTACGGGCTCGACTTCCACGACCTGGCTCCAAACTCTTTTCTCCATATCTTGGCCTTCATCACCATCTGTGAGGCCTTTCTTCGGGTCCAGCCGCACTTCGGCCTATGGCTAAAGATTTTTAATATCAAGCCGAAGATCGTCGACGGCCAACATGCGGATTGCGGGGGCGCCATGTCGAGTAGGCTCACCCACCTTAGCTGGTCGGAAGGCGTGTTTGTAGACACGGTCAAGATCTGGCAAAAATAATGGTTATACATCACAGAGCCCCGCGAGGCGACCTAGGCAGCTGCATTGGAATTCAGATCCGGACCCCCTGTGAGGCTAACCTCATGGACCAAAAAGGGCCTTGACTGGGGGTCTACCTCTGAGGTGAAGGTGCTGCAAAAACATGTCTCCAATATGATAGAGGCGGGGGCCGCACTGACCAATGTGGTCCAGATCATGCTCCACCGCAGTCTGCTACCTTGCCAACTTCGGGCCACCCCAATGTGGGCCTGGAAGCCCGAATACCCCCGCCCCGTCCAATACTTCTACGGCACCACCCACGATAAGCTATGGAGGGCGTTGTTCAAGCCGCAGAAGACTTGGCCAGCCGAGAAGGAGGACATCGGCCTCGATGCCGAGAACCCCCCTAAGGAGGTAATGTAATAATATTCTCTTTATATTCGGATATTTGCATTCCCACGATGGTCCTCAACTCCTTCTTTATTTTCCCAGGGCTAGCTCAAGAAGGCCGTGATGATGGACAGTCCGGCCCCGCTGCCCGAAGACCCCGTCTCAGCTCCGCTAGAAGAGATGCTGATTGTGGCGCCTTACAAGGCGCTAGAGAAAAAGGAGAAGAAGAAGAATAACCTCGCAAGGGAGGCCAGAGAGGGCCTCCGCCCACGAGTCCTTCCGGAGACCAAGTCCGGGGACACCCATGCCCCCTCCGCACAGGAGGGGGAGTAGGAAGAAGAAGAGTAGGAGGACAGCGATTCCTCCCGCACTAGGAAGAGAGCGGCATCGGCCGAAGCCGAAGGGGAGAATCCTTCCCTAGTTCCGAAGAAGAGGAGCGTGGGCAAACTGGCCCTGCTCGATGACAGTTCGGACACCGACAAGGAGTCCGTAGTCTCCGACAAGATCCCGAAGAGGGTTTCCAGGGTCAAGCCCCACGCTGAGAGGTGAGATTCTGAAGACTATCTAGGCGCCGTTCTAGCCAACCTGTTGCTAAAAAGTGTATACTTTCTCGTGTTGTAGCCCACCGCGCGACCTCCCCACTGATCAGATCTCAGAGGGCACTTCTCCGCCAACTGATCTGGTGAGAGCGGGGGCGCATCGCATTCTGCGCCTCCCCCGGTCATTGGGGAGACCGGGGAGGTGCTGTCCCAAAGGACTCCACCCATGCCAAACACGGGGGGTGATGGCGACATCGACATGGCCAAAGCTAACGCTTCGGCCGCCGAAGACCAGGAGAGGGAGCTCGGGCAAGCCAAGCCCTCTCAGAAGACAATTCCGGAGCCTTCACGGCCTTCCAAAATGTCACAGCTACCCCCCACCAAAGGGGGAACGGGGGGCCCCACCACCGGTGCCGAACACTTGGGACCGGGCCGTGGTAGAGTGGCCGCACAAGATGGAGGAGGCTGTGAACAGCTCCTCCATAGTCGCGGAACACCATGCCCTGATGGGCACGATTTTGCAAAGCGTTCAGTCCGTCAACCGCAGACTGAAAGAAGCTTTTGGTGGCCTCTTGACATGCTTTGAGGTAAACGAAGTAATGCTTTTTCTTCATAAAAATATATTTGATGGACAAGATTTAAGCACTCCTTATATGTAGCAGCCACCTAGACTCTGGCTGGTTTTGGAAAAAAAACCTGTCTGAGGCTCGAAAACCGTTGAAACAATATTCTAAATGTGAGGCATGATTCGTTTTTGCAGGCCTCAGCATTGGCGGCTATCGCCAATGCCGCGGAGCTGGCCAAGATGGATCAGAAGCTTAAGAGCTCCGATGAGGAGCTCGACCTCGTCAACAAGCCGTTTGATGAAGCGCAGGGTTAGTCCGTTCGAAATGTAGTTCCTTGATTTTCTTTGTCCAGCAAAGTGTTCGGGGTTATCCCTAAGCAAGATAAGATATGCAGCTTCCGTCATGGAGGTCGAGGGTCTCAAGGCCGAACTGCTGAAGGCCAAGAAGGAAGCAGCCGAACTCATGGTGGTTAAGTCTAGCCTTGAGAAGCATGAGGCTAGAGTGGCCAAGGTGCAACAAGAGCTCAAGGATGCCATCACTAAATGTGAGGACCTTGAGCAGAAGAATAAGGATCATGCCACCGAGCTGGCCAAGATGAAGACGGAGGTCCAGGAGGCGCGGTTAGAGAAGCGAGGTGCTCGTGAAGAGCTCCGACAAGTGAAACAAATTGCGAATGGTAAGCAGTACTTACTATAGAGTGTCTTTGGTGGTCAGAGGTTCGCCTTGCTCACCCGGGTCTGGCGTTCCATAGGCGCATTTACCGAGCTCCCGAAGAGTGCTGTTGACGCCTCGAGGCACTATACAGGTCAGGAGGGTGACTCCGAGCTGAGACTATTCTGGACACAGTTCCAGGTGCCTGAGCACCCTCCCCTCCTTGTTAATCAAATGAAACAATTGATGGAGCTGCACTGAATGGCGGAGCCGGCCATGAAGGGCCTTTGTGTCCGGCTGTGGCCCTCCGAGCCACTGCCAAGCAGCTATTTCGGTGTGGTGGTGAAGCTGTGTGACAATGCTGCCCATGTCGAGACCGTCAAGCGATTAGTGTGCATCGAAGGGGCCCGGATGGCGTTCTCAAAGACCATGGTGCATTGGCCGAAGATCAAACCCGTCAAAATGGCCATGACCTCCCCCAACTGGAAAAGAGCATAGGCGCCTAGAGCAATACTTCGCCACTGTGATGGACGGTGCTCGGGCAGTGGAGGCACTGTGTTCCAAGGATGTAGTCCTTGAGTACATTTATGTATTAAAATTTGGTCGAACTTGGTGTTTTATAATGCGATTATGTTTCCATATGGGTTATCACACTTTTATGTGCTTATGTTAATTCTGACTCCTGTTTGGCTGTTTCATTCTGAAAGTTGCCAGTCGTCGGCTTCAGCCCCCACGTAGATACTACGAGGGGTGTTCCATCCTCCGCACTGTAACCCTTAGCCGACGTCTTGGTGCTCGGAGGCGGTAGTGTGAGGGAGGACAAGGCAATTGGACTATGCGGCTTTATGACTTTCACTTAGCCATGGGAGCTTGACTGCGGGGGCTGGTAACCAGCCCCCAGTGTGGGGAGATATGCGGCGAACCTGAGGGCCTAGCATCCACCACTTGATTTGTGCAAGGACAAACCCTCCATGTTACATGGTATAATCTCCAATGATTTTGGGTTTGATACCAGTCATTGGATCACCGACAAGTTCTCGCTTATTATGACAGTCAGTTTTTGGCTTTCTCCACTGAGGTACTTAACCGAACTAGGTGGAAGTACAATCGCAGTGGTTCTCCCTTTACCTTCTTAGCCGAACATGCGGAACGTAAGAAGCTGAGCACAGGAGTAGGGCAACCGAACTATTTACCCAAGACATAATTCGGAACCGATGCATATAGTGCAATATCCGAGACACCGGACACGTTAGAAAGGAGGGTGCCGGAGTTAGTGTGCGGGGCGAGTTGTTACGGTCAAGCCCCCGGTTTGCATGTTGGGGCGGATAAACGCCGGACAGGTTTAAGACAAGATCGAAGAGCGGGAAAAAGAGTGTAGCATGAATAACTGTATAGGGACCTCAAAAGGTTTGCTTTTATTTCCCATAGGCTCATGACATTTTAGTCGTACAATTTGAACTGCCGAACAAAACGTCGGAATGGATATATTCTCAAAAGGAAGAAGAAAAATTTACAGATGAAAGGTTTACGTAGGGCCTTGATTTGTGGGTTAACTCCCAAACTATGCCCTACTGCACGTCTGCGCCTTTGCTTCTGTTGGAAGAAATAACATTATGGGGTGGTTGTCCGGTGGCGAGTCCTTGAAAAGGAGTCTTCGAGAGATTGATGTACTGGTGGGGCTTGCACTGCTACAGTGAGGTGCTATACAAACGGTTTTTAACCCCTTTCCGCGATGGTGTTTTGAACCGTCGCCAAGTGAGTGACTGCGATAGGGGGGTCCTTCCCACATGACCCAGAAACCGTCAGGGATAGGGAGACTTGATGCATATAGTTGTCCCTATAAAACTGTTTCTGATATCTTGAATATCCCAAACACTTCATCCTTGCTACTCATTTCTGCTCGCATTGCCATCGTAGTCGGAGTTCTATGGTTTTACCTAAAACTAGGCGCAGTCCAGGCACATTCCAGGCACGGGAGTTTTCCAGGCACATACCAAACTGGCTCTATGTTTACGATGCCTGGCACATCACAAAGAGTTCATGGTTGTAAACCGTGTACGATAGGTCGACAATCACACATATTTAGTTTTCCCGCACCGTTTCTGATATTGTCTGACATCACACACGCTTTGCAAACAGCAACTGTGTGCATGGTTACACACGTTTTCTCTCCGTGAACCGTGTTGGATTATGATGTATATCACACATGCTGTGCTTTATAGACCGTGTGCGCTGTAATGACCTGCAGACCGTAATTTCACCCTAATTTAATTGCTGCTATTTAAAATTGCACCTAATTTGAATTTGAAAGTAGGCTATAGCTTTATTCATATCCATCAGGTTCATACAACCAATGCATTATTCGATTCACAGGTACATATCTTCAAGAATTAAATAAGCACCAAATAAAGAATGATGAACCAGGGTTCTATACTTGTACTATTACAGATGGTAAAGAAAGAGGCGAGAGATATTCTGGTTGCTAAACAAGGTGAAGCGGAATGGCCCTATTGTGCTCTCCTGGATGCAGACGGCACGCACGACTCTAGTCCAACCCCTTGTGATGGCCGGCTGCCAATCATGTAGTTTGAGAGGTAATCTTGAGTAAACTGCTTCAGGATCCACTGCAAAGGAAATAGATTCAGACATTGTCATCAAACACAACTCATTACGGGCAGTAAAAAGAAGGCTACAGAGTTCTTACTTACCATCCTGCAGTTCACTGTTGTCTTGCATAAAGTGTAAACAAATAGTTCAATTGACACCTTTTGACCCATTTTAATAACAATCTTTATCAGTTTCCTAAGTTGATGCTGGTTCATGAATATCTCATTGCCCCATACGCAGAAAGGGTCGAAGTGTGGATCTTTGGCAATGACATATGTACCTAAAAGCACCAAGTTAATATTGGAAGCTAAACAACAATTACAAAATGATGTAGTACAACACTCCCTCCGTCCCATTATATAAGATCTTATTACATGTATATCTAGACATCATCAGAACATTAAGGTAACACTCTTCCTTGTTGCTACGTAGCCTGGGATTGCATATTTAGTCATTCAGTACAATGCATGTTGCTATGTACCCTCAGATATATTAAATATGGCCCTAGTTAACCTATTGATAAATGGGTTACAGATATATTCAGTGAAATGTCCGATTCAATGATTAATCCCTTATCAGCCCCCAGGCTATATGGTACCAGCTACCGATATCCTGAACAGTGAGTACATATAAGCAATGCGATGAAACTAACCTCGATGGAAAACATCACTGTTCTCAATATTGTCCTGTATGAGTATATATAAAGGCATGTTAAGCACAACAGGCTAAACATCAACCAAATATGTCCTTGGTAGACAACATAATCTACAAATGATAGCTTCAGTGTGCAGGTTTAAGCATGCTAGTTAAGCAAAACAAGAAGTGGAAAGGTGTGTTAACTCCATCAGGCATAACATTTAAAAACAAGCAAATAGTCATTCAAACTGGTATTGTGTAGGTCTAAAGTACACTAGTTATTGTAAAAAAAATGAAAAGGCATGTTAACTGCAACATCCTGAATAGCAACCAAATATCGTAATTCATAGTGGTATTGTTGAAACTGTTATTGATGAAATTGAACTACACGGCAAATAGTTGCACATATAGAGCATCACATTGTGAAGAACTGAAACAAACAAGGCATAAGGCCATCTCTAGCCGATCCTTTAAAAGTTAACGGACTAAAACCCTTAGTGGATATATATATATATACTCCAGCAATTTTTCGCCGTTTCTAGTCGATCCCCTAAACTTAACTTCGTAAACTTCAATTTGATCAAGTTCAAAGCTGGTTCAACCAAAATTAGCATGCATTCAAACATAAACATAGATAGTTTTGCATAACCGAACATAAAACATAAATTTAAACTAAACTAAACTACTTTCGGTCAAAGTGGAGGTCGAGCCAATCCTTCCTCATCAGGTACGGTGTGCCGTCGTCCGGTTCATTGGGGAAGACACTCCTCCACTCGTCGACGTCGATCTCCTCGTCCTCGCCACACACCTCGACGCCCTCCGAGCCGCCGTCCTCGCCGCCTTCGACCTCGTCATCGGAGGAGAGCACGATAACCTTGCCGCCCTCTGCGCCGGCAAAGATCATCCGCTTCGCCTCCACGAGCTCCGAGTGCTGCCGGCAAAGCTCTTGCATGTAGGCCTCGTCGGCGGCCTCGGCCTCGAGGCGCTCCCACACCTCGCTGTCCCCCGCACCATAGCCGAGCTCACCACCCCTGGCTCCGGCGGAACAAGGTCGACCGAACATGTGCCGAAGGGGAAATTGAGCCTAGCTGCCATGCCGTGGTAGCGGAGCTGCCAGCGGTCTTACTCCATGGCCGCGAGCTCGGCCGTGTGGAAGCTACCGAGCCACCGGCGGGTGTGGGTCTCCTGATCCGTAATCTTGGTGACCCATGTCCCCCACCGCCGCTGCCGAACCCCGAGGTAGGACCTCGTTGGTGGCCGGGCCCGAGGGAGGATGGGGAAGTCCTCGAACCGGCGTAGGGGCGAGCCGGCGGGCGGATCGGCCACCCGGCGATGGCGGATCGATAAAGAGCCCGCGGAGAACGACGGGGACACCTCCGCGGCCACCTCGCCGGCGTCAGGCGAAGAGGCCGCGATAAACCTCTTTTGGGCCATTGGCTCCTCGAGCTCCCCAGCACACAGGCAGAGGTTGAGGATGGAGGCGGCGGCGGCGGCGATGCCGGCGACCTACCAATGGTTTCAAGCGAGGGAGGGGTGGTGTGTATCTGTGTGACCGGAGGTTTTGGGGATTGTGTGGTGTGTGTGGAGGGGGGCAAGGTGGTGTTTGAGGAAATACCGCGGCAACTGTAAATTTTACTAGGCGGGAGTAAAATGCCAGGGTACTGAAAATTTGGATCAAGGGCGAGCAGATATTTTTGAGATTGACTGGGATGCAGAGGCGGGAGTAACAAGATGGGGCTACTGAAAATTTGAATCAAGGGCGAGTAGATATTTTTGATATTGCGTGGGATGCAGAGGCAGGAGCAAAATACCGGGGCTACTGAAAATTTGAATCAAGGGATTGAAGCAGAGCGGGAGTAACAGACATCGCACACGGTCCGCACATACTAATCGTGTGCTATCAAACATAAAACCTTCCAGGCGGTAGATATTTTCGAGATTACGAGGTAGTAGATATTTTTGAGAGCGGGAGGCAAGCCTCGTGGAGCCCAATCTACTGTGCTGATGTGAGTGACTGCAGGGGCACAGGCGTGGCACACGGGTAGTCTGACCGAACCGTGTTTGTTGCATACCCAATCGCAGACGGTTTCTACATCCAACTCGTGTGCTGTTTATAAATTTGGCAAAAAGAATAATGCGGAAAGGGTCAGAACACAAACACACTTGCATGTGGACCAAATATATATATGAAAAGGGTGGTTTGATGTTCGAATACCCAATGCACAATTTTGATGTGGCACCTATCGCACAAAGCGCACAGTATTGCTAGTCACCTACCCTATACGAACCCCACTTCGTGTTGGCGGTAAGGGAATCCTAGCTATGAATGCATGCCCCCAGATAGTTAGGTTTGAAATCTCACCCTACCGTAACACAAAACATATAGGAGTCCATCATATATATGGTCAAACTTCCCCTTTCGCTTCCGGACAAAGGTGGACAGTGTGCCGACCCACAAATGAGTGTTTGTGGCGGGAGATGGGTGAGACCACATACGAACCACGTGCGGGTGGCCCTATACTATATGTATGAAAAGGGTGTGGTCTGTGGTGTGATATTTAACTACAAACCATTCACAACTTTGATGTGGCACGTGTGCCTCGCAAAATAACCGGACTTCCCCGACCCCACGAAGGTTGTGGGTAGTGCGAAGTAGCCCCCCCACCCCCCCTCCCCCCACGCACACACACACACACGTGTCAGGGGGAGGGCATCTCACCAAGACGTACTGTAACACGGACCAAACAGAATCCAACTTGATCGTATAACCTCTCTCGTTCGTTGTTGGTCAAAGTGATGGACGTCCACACGGCCCCGCAAAATGGGCTAGCTTGTCGCCGATAAACTCGCGAGGGAGTACTGTCTGAAGACAAAACCCACTATATGCATGTGGCCCAATTATGTATATGGAAGTGGTGTGTGTGGTGTTTGAATACGCAATGCGCAAATTTGATGTGGCACCATGCTTTGGAACCATAAAATCCCCACACTGATCGAGGGTTCACGATGCGTAGCATGCATGCGCTCAAACTTAATTAGGCCTAGAATGATCAACCTACTATATGGTAACATGAACCAAAGAAGAAGAATCTGCCCTGGTAACCTTTCTCTTCGTCGGTCGAAATAATGGACACGTCCACGCGGGCCCACAAATATATATAGGCTTGCCGCCCATAACCAAGCGAGTGAGAGTGTCCAAAGACAACCATTGCATGCTTGTGTCCCAAACAAATTTATGGAGGTGCGTGATGCATGCATATATGCTAAATACCTAATGCACAACATTGATGTGGTGCATGCGTTCAAAATCGCATAGGTCCCCACATAGAGCAAGAGGTTCATGACGTGTTGTGTGCTCGCCCCCCCCCCCCCCCCGCCCCCTCGATCCAGCGGGATGGATTCATGTGTACACATGCGCTATTATATATGTAATCTCACATCATGACCTATATCACGAGACAAACAAAAAATTAATCCCCTCCTAAGTCAAAATAACCAACCTCTCTCGTTGTCGGTGAAAGTGATGGACCAAGCGGGCCGACAGATGGAAGCATCACCGATAACCACGTGAGTGAGTGCCACAGGACAACCACCATCGCTTGCATGTGTGCCAAAACATATATATGGAGAGGTGTGTGGTTGTGATGTTTTGAATACCTAATGCACAACCTTTGATTTTGCATTTGCTTCAAAAACCACAAAGTCCCCACACAGAGTGAGGTTCATGTGTGACACCTAGTATATGTTGGTCCCATCCCCCCTTCGACACGTACTATATATATACTCCTACCCTAACACAGCCCTAAAAGAATTAATCCTCCTTGTTGGTCAAATGTGCCTCTCTCACGTTGGGTCAAAGTGATGGAGGACGACCTCACAGGCCCACAGATGGAAGTGCCGCACGCGAGTGAGTTCCTATAGGGCCAACCACCGCCTGCATGGTATGCGTGATGTTTGAATACCAATGCACAACTTTGATGTGGCACCTGCCTCAGGAACCGGAAAGTCCCCACATAGAGCGATGTTATGACACACACACACACACATATATATATATAGAGAGAGAGTACACATGTTGCCCCCTCTTTAACATGTACTATGTACATACTCCTACCGTGCATATATGTAACACAAACAAAAAAAGAACCATCCTTGTTGGTCAAATTAACCTCTCTCGTTGTACGTTCAATTGATCGACGAAGACCTCGCGGGCCCACAGAGAGTCACACGCAAGCGAGTGTCATAGGACAACCATCGTGTGCATGTTGTCTTGTGTTGTGTGATGTTTGAATACCCAATGCACAACTTTGACGTGGCACATGCTTCGCAAACCAGAAACGCACTACACAGAGGTTCACGATGCGTAGCCCCCTCACTTTGAGCCGGTGAGAGGGACTCATGTGTACGCACGTGCCCGAACTTTCATATGGAATCTCACCATGATCCACACTGTAACACACATGCCAAAGATGAATCCACATTCGGTCCGATGCCTCTCGTTGTCGGTGGAAACTGAAAACCTTTGCGGGCTAACGAATGGGCATGTCGCTGCTAACCGCATGAGGGAGTGTCCGAGAGGACCACCAATGCATGCATGTGGCCCGAACATGTATGTATGAAAGGGTTGTGTAATGCTTTAAATAACCAATTCACGACTTTGATGTGGCATATATACATGACTCACAAAATGATCAATAATCCCACGTCACGGAGGCTCGCGACTAGTAGTGTACTCATGGACCCGCCCCCCCCCCCCACACACACACACAGACACACATCCCGCACCACCACCTCCACTCTGAGGCATGTCAAACTTTTTCTGCAGTGAACATATGACCAAAGGAGTGTCGTGTTAAAGTTTGAAAAAAAACAAAGATCATTCGACCCGTTTTATACATTGAGTGATTTCCTAGGGATTTAATGTGCAAAAATCAAATTTGAGCTACATGTGCACCAAAATGGATTGCAAAATCATATGTGTGTCCCTGGGTGCATGTTTCCCTGTGAAAGAAATTTCAAAACATTGAGAATGTTGATTTTTGAAATTCAGTAAATCCAAAACTTAGTTGAAATTCATGAAACTTATCGTGGTGTCATATATGGACACCAGTAGACTGTGATATTGTATTTTTTTCATCAAATTTGAGACAAGTTTTGATATAATCTACTTACAAACGGGAGATTGTTAATAACTGGCAACCAATATCTCATACAGAATATTTATTCGGACCGTGTGTGTTAGACCGTGCCATGCTTTGGTTAAGCAGTAAAGCGGCAGAATGAATCATCAAAAAAAAAAAAAATACGTGCCGCCACGCGCCCCGTGTGGCGTGCGAGCAGGCGTGAGTTGACGGGATGCATGCGAGCAGTCCGCCGCGCAGGCAGCCCGGGAGGTGTGCGTTCAGGTGTGTGAATTGACGGGAGGCGTTTTCGGTGCGCAGTGTCACCGGGAGGCGTGCGAGTAGCCGTGTGAAATGATGGTATAGGAATGCCAGAAGTCCGCCGCGCAGGCTAACCGGGAGGCGAGACAGCCTTTGACCGCCGCCCACCTCGCTTGCACTGGTCCGTATTAATGGCGCGCCCGAGCCACCGGACATAATAGGCGGCTGCACCCCTGGTCCACAGTGGTCACCAACGTCTGGACTCTGGAGTGTATGAGGATGCCGCCGAGGCGCACCATCGGAGGGAGTGGCGATGCCGGGGCTGGTGAAACACCCGCGCAATGTGTGAAGCTGGGCACTGAGGTTGCCGTCGCCGCCGACGAGGTCTCACACGGGCAGCAGCGTGACCATGACTTCGTCGGTGCCGTCGTGCCCCCCCAGCCGGAGCCGGAGGTCAACAGAAACTCCGGCAACGACTGTGACTCCGACGGAAAACCAGTTAGTCATCTATATACCCATTTGCGCGCCAAACATATCATGTGTTTTCTCTGGTTACTCCCCCCCCCCACTGTAATTTTTTCGGAATACAAATCCTATGGTTATGTTCTCTCGGTCCATGAAATTAGAGTAATTAAGATCTGTTAGATGCACATAGTGTATTGATTGTTTGAATGGTATCAGTATAGGGTTAGTGATTAATTGTTTATTTTGTACAAATTGTTTTCGCTAATAATCCGACTAGGGTTAGCGTGCGTGCTAATAATTCGTGGCCAGACCTTGAGAATTGATTTTGAATGTCCTACATATATGTTTGTGCCTTTTTTTCTCCCAGATCTTGAGAATTGATTTTGAATGTCCTACATGTATGTTTCTGCCATTTTTTTCTTTCAGATTGGTATGTACACAGATGAGGCTACGGCCAGCGCTGCCGCCAGATGTAGGTCTTGGACTCGGCTGCGCGGCCAGAAGCGGCCACCCCCCTGGACCTGAGGAACCAGTAGAATCTCCGGCGGACCGCATCAGCGATCTCCCGGACGACATCCTTGGGGAGGTCATCTCCGTTCTCCCCACCACGGATGGCTGCCGCACACAAGTCCTCGCATCTCGGTGGCGCACTCTGTGGCACGCCGCGCCTCTTAATCTCGACTGTCGTCAGCTATCTGTCGATGATGATTCTGAACTCCCCGGAGCGATCATCTCCTCCCACCAGGGCTCCGTTCAACGCATCTGCATCCCAGCATGCTACCTGCTGGACATACCCTGCACGATGGCCGCCTGGCTGACATCCCATCAATTCGATAAACTCCAGCAGCTTGAGTTCTACCATTACTATAGCGATAGGTTACCACCATGAGCTGCATCTGTGCCCTCACCACCGATGCCCATCTCATGGTTTTCCTCCTCTCTCCACACCGCCACCTTGACCCGGTGCCATCTAGCAGACAATCTGGTACAACTGCTTCGACTCCCACTGCTGAAAAAACTTGCGCTTGTGTTGGTTCATCTGTTGGAGGCCTCACTGCAGAGCATCATCCACTCCAGTTGCCCTGCCCTGGAGCGTTTGGTGCTTGTTTTTGGAAATAAAATCCATATCCCTTATCTCAAAATAAAGTTGCCTCACCTTGTAAGCATTGGGATTCGTTTTGAAGGACAGGAGCTCATCATCGAAGATGCCCCTTCACTTCAAAGGTTGCTCCTTGATTGTTGTTATAAACCTTCACAAATAACTGTGGTCTCTGCGCCTAAACTGGAGACCTTGGGTGCAATTCGTGATCCATTTAAATGGTTCGAGATGGTGTTTGCCTCCACACCTATTGAGGTACTGTATATTATTCATGTACACTTTTGTAATTTGCATTTTCCGTTTGTGCGCATAAGTTAAGTATCATCTTGGAGTACACTTTCAGTGCTAATATTATGTTCTATGCTCAATGAAGAGCTTGTCCATCCTATCAGTGGTGGTGGATTCTGTCAAGACCTTATTTACCAGTATGTGGTGTTTTGATCTCAACATCATTATTGCCTTGCTGCAATGCTCTCCATGTCTGGAGAATTTGTATATAAAGGTGATGATTTCACGCACATTGAAAGCCCATATATAATGTACTATAATTAATCGTTTAGCTATCGCTCTTTCAACATAATCTTTTTTAGACATTAACTATTTTCAATCTTCATCCCTATTTAGGCACCAACACATGGAGAAAAGGGTATAACCAATCGATGGTTCAAGAAGCATCGGGATTTTCTCATATCTCATGACATTCGTTTGAAGACAGTAACGCTGGAAGGATATGCATGCAAAAGTGCAAACACTAGCTTTGTCACATTCTTCATGTTGAATGCGAGGGCACCATTGTCCATGAGGATTAAGTTTTTCAACAAGAAATTTCTCACGTATGGACATGTTGAACAACATAAAAAGAAGTTTCATGTGGACCTAAAGGTGTCTGATCGTGCTCGGCTTATATTTACAACAACTTGTCGTCATCATGGACCAGTAGATCTTTTGTACCGGGATCTTGATTTTATGGATCGGACCTATCCATTTGATTGTGACTGCCAAAAACTTTGGTTGAGTTAGATATTATTGCCCTGTTCAATCCGGGTTATGTGTAAACCTGATGAACAATTAATCCTCGTGCTTTTGTACCTTTTGTAAGGTGGAGTTAGATATTGTTGCCCTTTTCAACTCGGCTTTGACCCATATTTTCTTTCATACTGGGCTTTGATCTTTGTTCACTACAGAACCCCCAAGTTCTTAGCGCCTGTCAGCACCCACCAAACTTATTTTCAGCTAGCAAACCAAATGGGATGTAATTCTTAATAGTAAAAGTTGCATGGTAGTGACAGATTTGGATTCTGACATTTGGGACCCATGAGGCAAAAGCCTATCCAGGGCGGTGCCGACTCGAGAGTAAACGTTGAGAAACCTGGTTTTAAAATTACTGTAAATCCAAAACTTGCCTCAAAATCATAAAACCTGGCATGGTGTTATGACATGGCAGCAACATGCTGTGGTAAAAAAATAGTCCAATTTGGGACAAGTTTTGGTATAAACTTCTTACAAACTGGAGCTTCTCTCTAGAAGCCTCATGGTTCCGAGAGGGAACTTGTCACCTATATGTGTGCGAAACGACATACGCTGTATCTTCCCACCTTGATTTATTTTCAGAGGCAACATGCAACCATAGGGGTGTCGTCCTAAAAAATGCGAAATTATTCAGCATTTGTTTTGCTTTTTTATACATTATTTGAGTTTTCTAGGCATTTTGGAACATACTTTGGCGTGTGCAAAGGTCATGTGTCTACTAGCCACCTTTGTAATTGGATGTTCAATTTGATTATGGAATCAAGTCCTTATAAGTACATATATTGTTGTCCTGTATGCTATGACAACACACACGGACCATACTAGGAAACCCGTCGGTGATGAATTCATCAATCTCTGACAATCATATACCAGCACGCGTTTGCCCACAACACACACGGCTTATTAGCAGAAATTGACTATGTTATTATGGGTCTTCGCACACATTTCTGATTAGGAACCTGTTTGCCGTATATCGCACACACCTTGATCTCGCTGACCGTTTCTGTTGTGTTGCCTAATCACAAATAGTTCATCCGAGTGAACTATATGACGTATATCGCACACACCTTCATCTGGTTGCCCGTTTCTGTTGTTCTGCCTCATCACAAACAGTTAATCCGACTGAACTGAATGCCGTATATCGCACACGCCTTCATTTGGCTGCATGTTTCTGTTCTTCTACCTCATCGCAAACAGTTCATTGAACTGAACCGTATGCCCCTCATCGCACACGCAACTAAAATCTTGACCGTGTTTGATGTATCCACCATCGCAAATGTTTTGCATCTTTTTTGACAGTTTTTTACATCACCGTTTGCTATTAATGCATCGCACACAGTTTCATCGAAGGGTCTCTGATTGTAGTGTCGCATTAGCAGCATCCTGTAGTAGTGTTCATGCCGGATATGTCCTATATGGTGCCTCTTCGTCGTCTAAAGACGCATTGTTCCATGGTACGGTCGAACCGAACTCTTGGTAGTTAAGCCCCATAGCTGCCCATGGTATTTTGAGCGCAATGTTGTGATGTCGGGGCACGTAATGTGCCACTGGGGTGAGCGTGCCGTGGGGGGCATATTCCTATGCGCGTCGAATGCCAGGAGGCCCCTTGGCTGGAGATAAGGCCCGTGCTCGCTTGCTTGCCTCTCGTGCCTTGATGGCGAGCTAGCACTTTGGCCCTTTGTATTCGGCCGCCAAGGCCGCAGTGTGTTCCTCGGTCCGGAGGGAGCGTTTCATGTTGCCATTGGCTGTGATGACGCCTCTTGGTCCGGGCATTTTCAATTTGAGGTAGCCGTGATGGGGAACGACATTGAAGTGAGCGAACGTAGTTCAGCCTAGGAGGGCGTGATAGCCGCTGCGAAAGGGGGCGATGTCAAAGATCAAGTCTTCGCTCCGGAAGTTATCCGGAGAGCCGAATACTACTTCCAAGGTGAGGGTGCCCAAACAGCGGGCTTCAATGCCGGGGATGACCCCCTTGAAGGTGGTGTTGCTGGGTTTGATCCTTGATGGGTCAATCCCCATTTGCCTTATTGTATCTTCATAGATCAGGTTGAGGCTGCTGCCACCGTCCATGAGGACTCTGGTGAGGTGGTATCCATCGATAATGGGATCTAGAACTAGAGCCGCTGACCCACCATGAAGAATAATGGTCGGGTGGTACTTGCGGTTGAAGGTGATCGGACATGCCAACCATGGATTAAATTTCGGGGCTACATGCTCTATGGCGTAGACGTCCCGAAGTGTGCGTTTCCTGTCCTTCTTGCGTATATGAGTGGCATAGATCATGTTCACTGTTTTAACCTTAGGAGGGAATTGTTTCTGTTCTCCACTGTTCGGCCTACGAGGTTCCTCATCGTCCTCACTGCGGGGACTTTTGCCCGTGTCCTCGGCTGTGATTTTGCTGGCTTGCTTGATTACCCAACAGTTGTGGTTGGTGTGGTTAGCGGGCTTGTCCGAGGTGCTATGAAACTGGTAGGGTCTATCCAAGATGACATCCAACTTGGTGGGTCCGTCCTGGTTTCCTTTAGAGGGCTTCTTCCGCGGCCCTAACTTGGAATTGCGAAACCCAGCATTTACTGCCGTGTCATCTCGGCGCCGTTGTGCCGATGCTTATTTTTATTGCGTCGTGGCTTTTCGTTGCTGTCCCGAACTTCTGAAGTGCCAGGGTCTTCTAGGTTGGTGCTTCTACGAGCCAACCATCTATCTGCGCCGGCACAAAAGCGGGTCATAAGGGAGGTAAGAGCCGCCATTGTCTTCGGCTTATCCTGGCCGAGCTGGCGTGCAAGCCATTCATCTCGGATACTGTGCCTGAACGCGGCTATGGCTTGGGCATCCGGGTAATCGACTATCTGATTCTTTTTAGTCAAGAACCGGTTCCATAATTGTCGGGCTGACTCACCGGGCTGTTGGACCACATGGCTCAAGTCATCGGCGTTCGGAGGCCAGACGTAGGTGCCTTGAAAGTTGGCTCGAAATGCATCCTCGAGCTCTTCCCAGCTCCCTATGGAGTCTTCGGGCAGGCTGCTCAACTAATGCCGAGCTAGTCCTTTGAGCTTTAATGGCAGATATTTGATGGCGTGGAGATCATCTCCTCGTGCCATATGAATGTGGAGAAGAAAGACCTCAATCCACACGGCCGGGTCCGTAGTTCCATCATATGGTTCGATATTTACGGGTTTAAACCCCTCTGGGAATTGGTGATGCATTACCTTATCGGTGAAGCACATTGGGTGAGCGGCACCCCTTATTCGGGCCACATCACGTCGAACCTCGGATTCCATCCGTGCCCGGTGTTGATCCCGAACTCTATCATTTTGGTCGATCCATGCTTGGTATTCGTTTCTTCTTTCGGGGGGGGGGGGGGGGGTAACCTCTTGATCCATAAATGGACCTTGACTGACCCGCTCTAGCGGCCAGGTCGTGTCGCAGATCGTATTGAGATGTTGGTTGTGCCGCCTCCTTGCCTTTATGGCAAGGGGGCAGGTGGGTATCCAGGCTCTCCAGCCGGCCTGTCCCTTCCTCGAGGGGGTGTTCGGGCTGGTCGCCTTGAGTTCGTCTAGGCGGTACCAGCTCGAAGGCCTCGTAATCGAATTGCGTCAACAGTTTGTGCTTGCGGTAGCTCTTTGTTTGTCGTTCATAGCCGTACCCTTCTTCGGCTTCTAGGACATCCGTCCGTCTGTTGTTGAGGGTGTCTTGTTTGGCTTTTATCTGTTCCTGCTGCTTCTTCAAGCTTCGCGCGGTAGCTATTATCTGTTGCTTGAACCACTCCTGTTCCATTGGATCTTCTGGGACAATAAAATCTTCAGCTCCAAGGCTTACTTCCTCTTCAGAGAGAAGCATGTAATTTCTATTTTCAGAGTCAATGGGGTCCTCGGCGTTGTATTGGCCCATATGCCCCTCTAAGCCATCAGACTGGTGCTCGGGGGCAGGGTCGCTGAGGTCCTTTGTGACGACCCCGGCTTAATCGTGCACTAATCATACACGCAAATGCACACGATCAAGCCTAAGGACTCACTTGAAGATATCACAACACAACTCTAAAACATAAATAAATTCATTCAAGCTTTATATTACAAGCCAGGGCCTCGAGGGCTCGAATACATAGCTCGATGGCATACAAGTGTCAGCGGAAGCATCAGATATCTGGGTACAGATATACTACAGAAATAGAGGTAAGCCTTTAGGAAGGCGGGGCAAAATAAAACACTACGATCGAAAGGCGTAGGCCTCCTGCCTAGGACCCTCCGAATCCTACTCCTGGTCGTCTGTCGGCTCCTCGTAGTAGTACTCGCCTGGAGGGTAGTAGTAGTAGTAGCCGTAGTCGTCGACGGAGGCGGCTAACTCAGGGGCTCCGTCATCTGGTGGCGTCAATTGGATATGGGGAGAAAAAGAAAATAAAGCAAATGTGAGTACTCATCCGAAGTACTCAGCAAGCGAGGATCTACACTACGTATGCAACATTTTCGAAGGAGGGCTGTATATGTGGACTGGGCTGCAGAAATGCCAGAATAGAGGGGGAAAGCCTAGTCCTATCGAAGACTAGCATCTTCAAGCACCTCCATCCATCTTGCAGTATTAGAAGAGTGCAGAATAACATAATGTAAAGTAGTTGTAGTATCATCAACCTCGGCCAGAGATTCTTCCTCGACTCCCTGCGAGAAAGCAATCCCAGAGCCATACTATCCATTTCATCTCAAGTTCTAGTTGTACCGATCAGGATACAACTCCGAGTGTCCGTTACCATAGGACAGGCTATCGATAGATTAGTTCTTCCCTGCAGGGGTGCACCAAGTTATCCACCACGCTCGATTAACTCCGGCCGGACACACTTTTCTGGGTCATGCCCGGCCTCGGCCAAACAATACGCCGCAACCCAACCAAATACTTAACAGAGAGGTCAGCACGCCGGACTAAACCTATGCCCCCAGGGGTCTTGGGCCATCGCCCCGGAAACTCCTGCACGTTGTGAGGGCAGCCGAGAGCAGACCTAGCAACCCCTTAATACAAGCGCAGTTGTGTAACCAGTCCAACTCGGCGCGCGCCGGTCAGTCGCTGACGTCCATTAAGCTTCGGCTGAAGTATACGACGCAGAACGCCCATACTATGCCCACGTGATGGTTAGTGCTATCAGGCCAGAGGCCCCTCGGATTAAATATCCAAACCGTTAGTGTGTTGGTAGTGCGGTAACGAGCAGAGACTCACGAAAGATGTGACCCCGTCGCCCCGTCTCGAGGACTTGCGGCAAGGGCTAGGAATGCCCAGCCACGCCTCGTGTTCAACTCTCGGGCACCATCCAGGTCCACCCGATTCCGCATCACTCGCAATTAAGCTCGCGCGGGTACCCCTCAGGGCCAACCCGTCTTTAGTATCCTTGTTCAGTGTAAGTCATAGTAACAACCGTAACCATGTGTCTAACACCAAGGGAACCCTGAGGCATCACCCTCGGTGGAGTCCCATCTAATGTTCTCGTCAAGGTGAACGAAGGAGGTATCACCCTCGAGGTCCACACTTGAACAGTTGCACGACGATGTCGTTATCGGGGGTGGTGTAGGAGGTATCACCCTCGCTTACCACGACCAATTAACTAACATACAAGGTTATCATCAGAAGTGCTGACGAGGTATCACCCTCGGCACTCGATAGTAACCCAGTAGTGTCGGCAACTAAGGGGGAAGTGACGTGCGGTGTCGGGGCCTGGTCTTCAATCCCGTTGCACGGGTCTTCTGATCATCCAGCGGGGCAGTCGGGATAAGTGGGGTCTCTGATGGTCTCTACCCAACCCATTATAAGCAGTTTAGGATAGCAGATAAGTATTAACAGCAGGTTACAAGTAAATAGGCTACGCAACAGATATAGGATACAGTAATAGCAGCAGATTCTAATGCAAGCATAAGAGAGAAGAGAGTGGGTGATATCGGAATGCTCAAAATGGGGGTGCTTGCTTCTGCTCGACGGCAAGGGTAGGGTCGTCAACTAAGTCGTCGTGCTCCTGAGCAGCGTCGACCTCGGGAGCTACGTCGACGTCGGGGTCTACTGAGAGAGAAGAGAGGGGGAGGAAACAAGTAAATACACAGCTAACAATGCAACACAGAACAAGTCATGACTAGGATGCAGTGCAGGGTTGCCTTAAGATGCATCTAAGTCACTTCGATTATTTTAGGATTTAAGTTGGATTTATTAACCGGTGATAATGCACTATTCATCCACCGGATTCGGCCTCGAAGTTGTGGTTACACCTACATAGAGGGTTCCGGTACTGAAACAGACGACACGATTAGATTCATCTCATCGTTCTAAGCAAGTTTCATGTTTTAAGTTTTTCAATCCGAGCTATGGTTTAAAAGTTATTGATTTTTAAAGTTTAAATGATTTTCTAGAATTATTTTTATTATTAGAAATGGAGTTATGACGTCAGCCTGATGGTAGCATGACGTCAGCAAGTCAACAGCAGCTGACCAGGGTCAAACCTGACATGTGGGTCCAGTGGGACCCACATGTCAGCCTCTGTTAGTCTAACAGTGGATTATTTGAACTAACAGAGTGATTAGTGGGGTGGGCCCCATATGTCAGTGAGTCATTAGTATATCTAATTTGTTTTTATTTATTTAATCATTTATTAGTTTAATTAGCAGAGGGGGTCCCACATGTCAGCGACTGGGCTCGGCCCAGTCAGCACGTTGACCCGAGTCAACGGGGTCAACGGGACCCACCGGGGCCACTGGCAGCGCCCCAGGGTGGACCCCATGCCTGGCCACGTTGGCTGCGTCGCCGGAGTTGCTCCGGCAACCATTTGCGCGGCGGCCGATCACCGGAGCAGCTCGTAATCGCGCTGTGGGGCTCCGTTTCACGTGCGGTTTGCTGCGTTCGAAAGCTGGAAGAGCGCCGCGTCGAGTGGTGACCTTGGACCGACCGGAGATTGCCGGAAATGGTGCCGCCGATGAGCCAAAACGATGCCGGAGTTCGGGCCTCATCGGGTTCTAATCTACACGGCGCGGGGAGGGATGCTAGGGGTCATGCCGGACTCGCACGAGCTCCAGGAGCTCGATGCTGGGTCCGGTTGCGCGTGACGACGACGCTGGCCACGGCAAAGAGCTCGTCGGCGGCCGTGGGTTCGGCCGTTCACGGTGCGGCGAGCAACGGACGCGGCAGAACAAGGGAGAAGGGGAAGTGGGGGTCGGAGCTCACCGAGCGGCACGCCGAAGGCCCTCAAAAGATTAGTAGCAGCAGGAGCTCACTGGAGGGGGAGGGGATCGCCGGCGGCTGCAGCAAAGGGGGCGGCTCGATCCGCGCGTTGCGGGGCTCCCCGGCTCCTGTTCGTGGTCGGAGACGATGCAATCGGCGATGGCGGGGCTGATGGACTTGGTGACGGGGCAAGGCGACAATGGTGGCTATGCAAACGGCGGAGGAGCGGCCATGGTTGCGCTCGAGCAACTCGAACAGAGGGAGAGAGAGCGCGCTAGCGAGGGGAGAGAGGGCGGGAGGGTGAACGGAGGTCCAGGGGGGATGGCCGGCTTCGGCCTTATCCCCCTGGTCGGCTCCGGGCATCGGTGGCATCGGCTTGTCGGCGCGCGACCGGCGCGCGCGCTCGCGCCCACTGCGACGGCGACACGCACAGGAGAAAGACGATGGAATAGGCCGGTGGGCTGGTACAGGGGCACTGTGCACTTAGGCCCAGTGCACGGTGCCTCATTTTATTTTTCTGTTTCTGTTTCCGTTTTCTATTTTTCTTTTATTTCTTTTTTGTTTTGAAATAGTTAGGCCACTTTTGCACTTTTGTAAAATGTGAAACTTGGCCCAAATAATGCAATGTAATATTACCCTTCACCAAAAACTGGTTTGGGTAAAGTTGGATTTTATTTGAATTTGAAATGAATTTAATTAGGTTAAATAATTCTGTTTTGGTGTTGTTTCATGTGGTTTGAACCATTTAACTAGTTCCAATTCCATTGTTTTATATTTTTATGAGTGCTTCTGGAATATTTGCTGTTTAGTGAACATTTTTCCCATACTGTTTGAGCAAGTTGATTTTGCACTTTTGAATTTGAGTTGATTTTCAGAATGGAGTTTGAATTGTTTTTGTTAACCACTATGTTTAAGTACTGCAAATGTTATGACTTGGCATTACTAGCAGTTGATCACAGTGGCTATTACACAGGGGTGTTACAAGTTCTCCTCCACTAAAAGAAATTCTCGTCCCGAGAATTTAGGAGGTAGAAGGAAAGAGGTCGGGATATTCTTCCCAAAGATGATCCTCGCGTTCCCAAGTGGCTTCATCTTCAGTGTGATTCGACCACTACACTTTAAGGAACTTGGTCGTCTTCTGACGAGTCTGACGTTCTGCTTCATCGAGAATGCGGATGGGATGCTCCTTATAAGAAAGATCATCTTGCAACTGGAGCATCTCGTGATCCACTGCGCGGTGTGGAGATTCCTTGAAACATTTACGAAGTTGGGACACATGGAAGACATCATGGATATGAGAGAATTGTCGTGGCAACTCCAATTTATATGCCACCTGTCCACGTCTAGCCACAATGCGGAAAGGACCAATATAGCGAGGAGCTAGCTTGCCCTTGATTCTGAAACGACGAGTGCCCTTCATCAGAGTGACACGAAGATAAGCTTGATCACCTGGTTGATATGTCAGACCCCATCGTTTGCGATCATAATTACTCTTCTGGCGGGCCTGAGCCGCTTTGTGATTTTCTCGGACAATTCTGACTTGTTCGTCAGCATGTTGGATAATGTTCGGTCCCAGGAGAGGTTGTTCCCCAGTTTCTGACCAATTCAGAGGGGTTCGACACTTACGGCCATATATCACTTCAAATGGAGCCATCTTCAAACTGGATTGATAACTGTTAGTATAAGAGAATTCGGCATATGGGAGAGATTCTTCCCACTTCTTACCGAACGATATAGCACAAGCCCGAAGCATATCTTCAAGCACTTGGTTAACTCGCTCGACTTGGCCTTGAGATTGAGGATGATAAGCCGAACTCCATGTAATGTGAGTCCCCATAGCTTCTTGGAAACTTTCCCAGAACATGGACGTGAAAAGACCGCAATGGTCCGAACTGATCTCCTTCGGAATACCGTGGAGTGAAACGATTCTGGAGATATACAACTCTGCTAGTTGGCTAGCAGTGATAGTCTCCTTGACAGGTAGAAAATGAGCAACCTTGGAAAGTTGGTCGACGACGACAAGAATAGCATCATGACCTTTCTGAGACTTGGGAAGACCAGTAATGAAATCCATTTGCACTTTATCCCATTTCCACAAAGGAATAGGGAGTGGTTGAAGAATTCCAGCGGGCTTCTGATGTTCTGCTTTCACGCGACGACATACGTCACATTCAGCAACATATCGAGCAATGTCCTACTTCATTTTGGACCACCAGTACCTTTGTCGAAGATCCCGATACATCTTGGTGCTACCCGGATGGATAGACAGCGGTGTATCATGAGCTTCTTTCATAACCTTATCAGTCATAAGCTCGAATCGAGGTACCACGATGCGGTCTCTAAAATACAAGGTTCCGTCTTCAGCAATCGAGAAATCCCTGTACTTCTCAAGATGAAGATCTTTCTTCATCAAGTCAATTTCAGCGTCTTTGGCTTGCACTTCCTTAACAGCCTTCTGAAGGTCTGGCTGTACCACAAGGTTATTGAGAGAACCTTGGGGAATAATTCACAGATTCAGTTGAGTCAGTTCTGCATAAAGATGAGGTTGAGCTCGCCTAACCATGAGGTTGTTGCAATAGGACTTGCGGCTTAAGGCATCAGCCTTCATGTTAGCCTTGCCCGGGGTATAATAAATACCACAATCATAGTCCGTAATTGTTTCCAACCATCGTTGTTGACGGAGATTAAGATCCAGTTGAGTGAACAAATACTTCAGACTCTGATGATCGGTATAGATCTCACACCGGTTACCAAGAAGGTAATGTCACCACTGCTCCAAAGCATAGATCACAGCAGCAAGTTCGAGATCATGCACTGGATAATTTCCTTCATGAGGACGCAATTGACGTGAGGCATATGCAATTACCTTCTGTTCTTGCATTAGGACACAGCCTAATCCTTGGCGAGAAGCGTCACAATATATGATAAGGTCCTTACGAGAATCAGGAGGAGCAAGCACTGGAGCAGAAGTAAGCTTGTCCTTGAGGGTCTGGAAACTCTCCTGACATTTGTCTATCCACTCAAACTTAAAGCCTTTGTGGAGCAGATTAGTCAGGGGCTTGGCAATCTTGGAAAAGTTTTCGATGAATCGCCGACAATAACTTGCAAGGCCAAGAAAACTTCTGACTTGCTTGGCATTCTTCGGAGGAGTCCAGTCAAGAATAGCCTGAACATGCTTCGGGTTAACGGTGATACCGTCCTTGGAAATCACATGTCCAAGGTAGGTTACTTCAGAAAGCTAGAATTCGCATTTGGAGTACTTGGCATACAACTTGTGCTCTCGAAGCCTTTCCAGAACAAGACGAAGATGTTCGGCATGCTCTTCCTTATTCTTTGAATATACTAGGATATCATCCAGATAAACCATGACGAACTTGTCGAGGTAATCCATGAATATATAATTCATCAGGCGGGAGAACGTAGCTAGAGCATTCGTCAGGCCAAATGACATGACGGTGTATTCATAGGAGCCATAATGAGTAACGAATGCAGTCTTCGGAATATCCTCTTCACGGACATGGATCTGGTGATAACCCAACCTCAAGTCGAGTTTAGAGAACACCGAAGATCCAGCAAGTTGATCATATAAGTCATTGATCCGGGGAAGCGGATATTTATTCTGAATGGTTGCCTCGTTGATAGGACGGTAATCTTGGACCAACCTATTCGTACCATCTTTCATCTTGACAAAGAGAGATGGTGCTCCCCAGGCAGAGGAACTGGGACGGATGAAGCCCTTCTTAAGTGATTTATAGATTTCTTCCTTAAGTTCGAGAAGGTGGTGCGGAGGCATCTTTTAAGGGCGCTTCGCAATAGGAGTGGTGCCAGGCTTCAGGTCGATGACAAACTCGACAGCTCTAGCAGGGGGTATTCCTGGAAGTTCTTCTGGAAAAACATCCTGGAAGTCGCACACGACTGGAATGTTCTCGATCCCCTCAAGCGGAGAAGCATTCAACGCATTCAAGGCATAAATCTGAGCCTCGGCGTTCTGAGTAATTTGAGCTTGGTAATTCACTAGCTCATCTGACGGGTGTAGAAGGTGTACAACTTTAGTGGCAAAATTGATTGAGGCGTAGTGAGCCTTCAACCAATCCATTCCCAAGATAAGGTCAATCTTGGAGGATTTCAGAATAATGGGAAATGCCTGGAACTTCAACCCCTCAATTTCAACAGTGACTTCGGGGCTGAATAAGGAGGCTCGGCATTGGCCCACGGGAGTGTTAACCGCTACTAGATATTGCAAGCTTTCATATTTAATGCCATGCATGAATGCAAATTCTTCCGACATGAATGAATGCGATGCTCCTGAATCAAATAAAACAGTTGCAGGAACTGAATTAACAAGAAGTTTACTCATCACGGTTTCAGGTTGGTCTTGAGCTTCAGCCATGTTGACGTGGTAGTTCTGCCCACGACCATAAGAAGGTCTGGCAATGTTGTTACGCTGCTGAGGAATTCCATGGCCATTACCACGGCCAGTAGGAGGAAGAGCTAGCTGATTCTGACTCTGTGAGCAGTCTCTGGCACGGTGACCTGGCTAGCCACACTTGAAGCAGAGTCCACTGTTAGGACGTGGTGCAGGAGCTCGAGGTGGCGGGGCTCGAAGAGGCTGCCTCGATGGTGGAGGAGGCAGACGAGGTGCAGCATATGCTGGCCTGTACACTGGAGCTGCTGGACGGTACATGCTCTGTGGAATCGAGATGCGACGCTTCTGGGAAGATGAACCCGAAGATGAGCCCGCTTCATGAGTGTGTCTGGTCGCTTCCTTGTGCTTCTTCAGACCAGTCTCGACCATGATAGCCTTATTCACCAAGGTGGCGAAATCAGGATAGTCTTGAACGAGCAGAGCTAACTGAATATCATGATGCAGCCCTTCACGAAACTTCTCTTACCTTCGGGCATCAGTGGGGAGTTCTTCTTCAGCGTAGCGAGACAAGTCAAGAAACTCGCGCTGATAAACTTCCACAGTCTTGTTACCTTGAATGAGACTACGGAACTCGGCCTTCTTCCGGGCTATGACAGCTAGAGGAATGTAGCGGGCACGGAAAACAATCTTGAATTCTGCCCAAGTGACGACGGTACCAGGTGGTAGGGTCTGTCGGTGAGTGGCCCACCATTGTGATGCGGGACCTTTCAGAAGGTATGTCGCAAAGGTGACATAATTGGCCGGGGTGACATCAGCAGACTCCATCTCATAGGAGATATCACGTAGCTAGTCATCGGCATCCAGCGGGTTGACTGTGTTGCGAAAGAACGACGGGTTGAGTCGCATAAATTCTGGCAAGGTGATGGAAGGTGGTGGCTGGTCGGCATTGGGACGAGGGAATTGTTGCTTAATCCCCGTCATGAACTGACAGTTAAGTTCAAACTGTTGCATCATAGCAGCCATATAGTCTGGCCGTGGCAGCGGTGGTGGATTGTTATCAGCCATCCTGCTAAGTCAACAGGGGTAGTTTAGCAGAAGCCAATGCGAGTGTTTAGCAACATGCATGATGTAACGCGAATGAATTTAAGTAGTACAACAGATGCTTAATAGTAATCATCAAGTCATACAGATCCATACCGAGTCGGTTACATTCGGACAGCATAACGGCGCAAATTTAGAAGCTAGACATGCTAGGCGGCGCGCAGGCACGCGGTAAGGAAGTACACAACGAGACATAGCAAAGGCTACATCAACGTCGGAGAAAACCACTGAAACGGGGTAGCTGCAAGTGCGGACGACGGACGTTCGTCGCAGAAAGATCCTGTGCTCCATGTGCACTCTGATGCAGAACCCGGTCTCGAGCTGAAAGAAGAGGTCCACGTGCAGGCGTGTGACCTCCCACAGCAGGCCAATCGATCCCTGATGGCATCTCGGTCCTGCTCGGGTAAAGAATGTGCTCCGGATGTATCCCTGCACGAACAGCTGGTAGCAACTGCGTCATAGCCTCGAATATTCGTGCTCGAGTGGCAAACAACTCGACAGCGAGAGCGCGAACAGTGTGATCTAGAGCCTGAGTATACTGAATCAGAACTCGCTGGTCGTAGCGACGAGGCTCGTAAGGGGCACAGACAGCTGTGTAGTATCCAGTAGCATCTCCAGCAGGGGCATACGGAATGTACTGATACTCTGAAGCATCCAAGCTAGCGCTGTGCTCTCCTCGGAGACGTGCGACAGCAGAGTAGGCGGCATCATGGACTGCCATCTCAATCGTCACCCCGATACCGTGGAAAAGGTGTAGCTCAGTGTCGGAGTCATACTGCTGATCATAGATGTGAACATCAGCATAGTATTGCTCCTGGTTGAACTCACGATAAACCTCGTAGACCATGTACTCGGGGCACCAGCGGTATCCCAGCCTGATCAAGAGGGCGATCAGAATAGCTGGAAACCCAGGGACGTCTCGAGCCCAGGTGCGAAGCACAAGCTGTGTCGTAGGACGTGGGGGAAACAGAAGGTCCATCAAAAACAGAGAAGATTCAGGATTGTCATTTGACGACGAGAAATATAACAGATATCAAATGGAATGGTCAAACAAAACAATGGAAAGGAAATGATTATCAGACTAATCAGATCAATGACAGGGAAATCGCACTGAATCCAGCTCTCCGGATGGATGAAATTTACGAGATCCTAAGTGCCGGTGTCTGTAATTTTATTAAACCCGAATAGAAGAGAGGTTAGAGTCCCGGAGTAAAGGTCGAGGAATCAAAGATCCTAATACCACCCAGTTGGCGACGTGGGCCCGTAAGCCACACAGCCAAGTTAGTAAAATAGTTTTCGATTTCTAGACTCAACTTCGGTCAAGGAATAGGAAAGGGGGATTCCTAGAGGCAGTCTGCTCTAATACCAACCTGTGACGACCCCGCCTTAATCGTGCACTAATCATACACGCAAATGCACACGATCAATCCTAAGGACTCACTTGAAGATATCACAACACAACTCTAAAACATAAATAAATTCATTCAAGCTTTATATTACAAGCCAGGGCCTCGAGGGCTCGAATACATAGCTCGATGGCATACAAGTGTCAGTGGAAGCATCAGATATCTGGGTACAGATATACTACAGAAATAGAGGTAAGCATTTAGAAAGGCGGGGCAAAATAAAACGCTATGATTGAAAGGCGTAGGCCTCCTGCCTAGGACCCTCCGAATCCTACTCCTGGTCGTCTGTCGGCTCCTCGTAGTAGTACTCGCCTGGAGGGTAGTAGTAGTAGCCGTAGTCGTCGACGGAGGCGGCTAACTCAGGGGCTCCGTCATCTGGTGGCGTCAATTGGATATGGGGAGAAAAAGAAAATAAAGCAAATGTGAGTACTCATCCGAAGTACTCAGCAAACGAGGATCTACACTACGTATGCAACATTTTCGAAGGACTAGCATCTTCAAGCATCTCCATCGGTCTTGCAGCATTAGAAGAGTGCAAAATAACATAATGTAAAGTAGTTGTAGTATCATCAACCTCGGCCAGAGATTCTTCCTCGACTCCCTGCGAGAAAGCAATCCCAGAGCCATACTATCCATTTCATCTCAAGTTATAGTTGTACCGATCGGGATACAACTCCGAGTGTCCGTTACCGTAGGACAGGCTATCGATAGATTAGTTCTTCCCTGCAGGGGTGCACCAAGTTACCCACCACGCTCGATTAACTCCGGTCGGACACACTTTTCTGGGTCATGCCCGGCCTCGGCCAAACAATACGCCGCAACCCGACCAAATACTTAACAGAGAGGTCAGCACGCCGGACTAAACCTATGCCCCCAGGGCTCTTGGGCCATCGCCCCGGGAACTCCTGCACGTTGCGAGGGCGGCCGAGAGCAGACCTATCAACACCTTAATACAAGCGCAGTTGCATAACCAGTCCAACTCGGCGTGCGCCGCTCAGTTGCTGACATCCATTAAGCTTCGGCTGAAGTATACGACGCAAAATGCCCATACTATGCCCACGTGATGGTTAGTGCTATCAGGCCAGAGGCCCCTCGGATTAAATATCCAAACCGTTAGTGTGTTGGTAGTGCGGTAACGAGCAGAGACTCACGAAAGATGTGACCCCGTCGCCCCGTCTCGAGGACTTGCGGCAAGGGCTAGGAATGCCCGGCCACGCCTCGTGTTCTACTCTCGAGCACCATCCAGGTCCACCCGATTCCACATCACTCGCAATAATGCTCGCGCGGGTACCCCTCAGGGCCGACTCGTCTTTAGTATCCTGGTTCAGTGTAAGTCATAGTAACAACCGTAACCGTGTGTCTAACACCAAGGGAACCCTGAGGCATGACCCTCGGTGGAGTCCCATCTGATGTTCTCGTCATGGTGAACGAAGGAGGTATCACCCTCGAGGTCCACACTTGAACAGTTGCACGACGATGTCATTATCGGGGGTGGTGTAGGAGGTATCACCCTCGCTTACCACGACCAATTAACTAACCTACAAGGTTATCATCAGAAGTGCTGACGAGGTATCACCCTCGGCACTCGATAGTAACCCAGTAGTGTCGGCAACTAAGGGGGAAGTGACGTGCGGTGTCGGGGCCTGGTCTTCAATCCCGTTGCACGGGTCTTCCGATCATCCAGCGGGGCAGTCGGGTTAAGTGGGGTCTCTAATGGTCTCTACCCAACCCATTCTAAGCAGTTTAGGATACCAGATAAGTATCAACAGCAGGTTACAAGTAAACAGGCTATGCAGCAGATATAGGATACAGTAACAGCAGCAGATTCTAATGCAAGCATAAGAGAGAAGAGAGTGGGCGATATCGGAATGCTCAAAATGGGGGTGCTTGCCTGTCTGCTCGACGGCAAGGGTAGGGTCGTCAACTGAGTCGTCGGGCTCCTGAGCAGCGTCGACCTCGGGAGCTACATCGATGTCGAGGTCTACCGAGAGAGAAGAGAGGGGGAGGAAACAAGTAAATACACAGCTAACGATGCAACACAGAACAAGTCATGACTAGGATGCAGTGCAGGGTTGCATTAAGATGCATCTATGTCACTTTGGTTATTTTAGGATTTAAGTTGGATTTATTAATCGGTGATAATGCACTATTCATCCACAGGATTCAGCCTCGAAGTTGCGGTTACACCTACATAGGGGGTTCCAGCACCGAAACAGACGACACGATCAGATTCGTCTCGTCGTTTTGAGCAAGTTTCATGTTTTAAGTTTTTCAATCCAAGCTACGGTTTAAAAGTTATTGATTTTTAAAGTTTAAATGATTTTCTGGAATTATTTTTATTATCAGAAATGGAGTTATGACGTTAGCTTGATGGTAGCATGACGTCAGCAAGTCAACAGCGGCTGACCAGGGTCAAACCTGACATGTGGGTCCAGTGGGACCCACATGTCAGCCTCTGTTAGTCTAACAGAGGATTATTTGAATTAACAGAGTGATTAGTGGGGTGGGCCCCATATGTCAGTGAGTCATTAGTATATCTAATTTTATTTATTTATTTAATCATTTATTAGTTTAATTAGCAGAGGGGGTCCCACATGTCAGCGACCGGGCTCAGCCCAGTCAGCACGTTGACCCGAGTCAACGGGGTCAACGGGACCCACCGGGGCCACTGGCAGCGCCCCAGGGTGGACCCCATGCCTGGGCATGTCGGTTGCGTCGCTGGAGTTGCACCGGCGACCATTTGCGCGGCCGCCGATTGCCGGAGCAGCTCGGAATCGCGCTGTGGGGCTCCGTTTCACGTGCGGTTTAGTGCATTTGAAAGCTGGAAGAGCGCCGCGTCGAGTGGTGACCTTGGACCGACCGGAGATGGCTGGAAATGGCGCCGGCGATGAGCCAAAACGGCGCCGGAGATCGGGCCTCATCGGGTTCTAATCTACACGGCGCAGGGAGGGATGCTAGGGGTATTGCCGGACTCGCTCGAGCTCCAGGAGCTCGATGTTGGGTCCGGTTGCGCGTGACGACGATGCTGGCCACGGCAAAGAGCTCGTCGGCGGCCGTGGGTTCGGCCGTTTGCGGTGCGGCGAGCAACGGACGCGGCAGAACAAGGAAGAAGGGGAAGTGGGGGTCGGAGCTCACCGAGCGGCACGCCGAAGGCCCTCGAAAGATTAGTAGCAGCAGGAGCTCGCCGGAGATGGGGGGATCACCGGCGGCTGCAGCAAAGGGGGCGGCTCGATCCGCGCACTGCGGGGCTCCCCGGCTCCTGTTCATGGTCGGAGACGATGCAATCGGCGATGGCGGGGCTGATGGACTTGGTGACGGGGCGAGGCGACGGCGGTGGCTACGCAAACGGCGGAGGAGCGGCCATGGTTGCGCTCGGGCAACTCGAACAGAGGAAGAGAGAGAGCGCGCTAGCGAGGGAAGAGAGGGAGGGAGAGTGAACGGAGGTCCAGGGGGGATGGACGGCTTCGGCCTTATCACCCTCGTCGGCTCCGGGCGTCGATGGCGTCGGCGTGTCGGCGCGCGACCGGCGCGCGCGCTCGCGCCCACTACGACGGCGACACGCACAGGAGAGAGACGACGGAATGGGCCGGTGGGCTGGTACAGGGGCACTGTTCACTTAGGCCCAGTGCACAGTGCCTGATTTTATTTTTCTGTTTTCGTTTTCTATTTTTCTTTTATTTCTTTTCTGTTTTGAAATAGTTAGACCACTTTTGCACTTTTGTAAAATGTGAAACTTGGCCCAAATAATCCAATGTAATATTACCCTTCACCAAAAACTGGTTTGGGTAAAGTTGGATTTTATTTGAATTTGAAATGAATTTAATTAGGTTAAATAATTCTGTTTTGGTGCTGTTTCATGTGGTTTGAACCATTTAACTAGTTCCAATTCCATTGGTTATATTTTTATGAGTGCTTCTGGAATATTTGCTGTTTAGTGAACATTTTTCCCATAGTGTTTGAGCAAGTTGATTTTGCACTTTTGAATTTGAGTTGATTTTCAGAATGGAGTTGGAATTGTTTTGGTTAACCACTATGTTGAAGTACTGCAAATGTTATGACTTGGCATTTACTAGCAGTTGATCACAGTGGCCATTACACAAGGGTGTTACATCCTTCATGTTGTCCGGAGTGTCACCCTCTCTGGTGCGCCCGTGTTGCTTTCCCTACCACGTCGCCCCTTGGATCGTCGGCGTTGTCTCCGGCGTTTGGGGGGTCCTCTCCAGGTTTGCTACTGTCCCTTCTGGTGGTGCCATCCCCATTAGCGCCATCATCTTCGTCCTTGGGGTGCCCACCATGTAGACGTCATAGGTGGAAGTGGCCGTCCATCGGCCGGTGACGGGAGGGGCGGTGTCCGTATGGGCAGTGGCTTCGCAGCCGTCGTCCATGTCGTCGGCCTCCTCGAAGGCATAATATAGCATGTCGGTTAAGTATTCGACAGTGGCTACTAAGTGGGTGGAGGGTGGGACGTAAAATTCCCTGTGGCCTGCCTCAAGGCTCCGTCGAACGTGAGCCGAGGGTGGGCCATCGACGATAGTCATCATCTAGATCCGATCAAGAGCCTCGTTTAACAGGGCAAGTCTGGTCAAATTGGCATATGAGGTTTCTTCGGAGTTGACCTCCGCCGCCACGGCGAGGCAAGGCTTGAGTTCGTCCGGGGCGAGGTCCTGGTCTTCGGACACCGTACTAGCGCCAAGGCTCCCCGGTGAATCTGTAGTGGGGAGGGCGGATCTAGCAGGGGTTAACTCCCAGTCTTCGGACGCCGAACTCTCGCTAGGGCTTAAAGCCGAATCCATGATGAAGAAGGAAGGACCGGATGGGGTTGACCCCTGGTCTTCAGGGTTTAGCATCGCTACCAAGCTCAAAGCTGATGGTGCGGCAAGGGCCGATCCGGAGATCAGATCGGGGAGGAGCCCCGAAGTTAATGCTTCGTCGGGTATGGTTGTTCGAGGTAGGGCTGAGAAGCCGGTGACTATCAAATCGCCCCGAGCATCGGTGATGTACTCGAAGTTGCCAAACCTGATTTGATGCTCAAGGGCGGAGGTGCCGACTTGGTTGAGATGAGCGGTCGAGTCGGCGTGCAGGACAAAGCTGTCGAACGCAAAAAGCTTCCTAGGGACGAAGATGTCTCTGGTGCTGATGTCCTCTCCAATGATCAGATTAGCCATCGATCCTTCGGCGATCCAACAGAGGAACTCTCAATGAAAGCACCAATGTCGGTGTCAAAACCGGTGGATCTCGGGTAAGGGGTCCCGAACTGTGGATCTTGGATCGATGGGGAACAAGGGATGTGGGACACGGTATTTACCCAGGTTTGGGCCCTCTTTAAGAGGTAAAACCCTACATCCTGCTTGATTATATTGCTAGTGTATATGGGGATTACAGAGTTGATCTACCATGAGATCGGACGAACTAAACCCTAAGCTAGTAGGATGGTGATTGTTCTCCTCGCCTCTAAGGACTAGACCCTCTGGTTTATATAGACACCAGGGGTACTAGGGTTTACATATAGTCGGTTACATCGGGGAAACTCTAAATGTTCCATCTTGACTTGGAGTACACACCAAGGCACAAAAGGTCTTCGGTCCGGATACAGTGCGGCCCAACAATCCGGCTTATGAGATGTAGGCCAGCAATCCGAGGACCCCCTACTCCAGGACTCCCTCACCCCCCCCCCCCCTCTGGCATGCCTTGGTGGGTGGTGGGGCCCTCGGGGCTACGTTGACACTAATCCCGAATCTATAAAATCCTATTTTTGGAGAAAAAATAGGGGATGAAGTTTCATCGCGTATTACGATACGGAGCCGCCGCCACCTCCTGTTCTTCATCGGGAGGCCAGATCTGGAGCCCGTTTGGGGCTCCGAAGAGGGGAATCTTTGGTCTTCGTCATCACCAACCCTCCTTCATCACCAATTCCATGATGCTCCCCACCGGGAGTGAGTAATTCCTTCGTAGGCTCGCTGGTCGGTGAGGAGTTGGATGAGATTCATCATGTAATCGAGTTAGTTTTGTTAGGGCTTGATCCCTAGTATCCACTATGTTCTGAGATTGATGTTGCTATGACTTTGCCATGCTTAATGCTTGTCACTAGGGCCCGAGTGCCATGATTTTAGATCTGAACCGTTTATGTTTTCACCATTATATCTATGTTCGTGATCCGATCTTGCAAGCCATATGCACCTGCTACGTGTTATGAGCCGTAAACCCCAGGGTGACAGTAATTGGGATACTTTCCGGTGATGACCGTAGTTTGAGGAGTTCATGTATTCACTATGTGTTAATGCTTTGTTCTAATTCTCTATTAAAAGGAGGCCTTAATATCCCTTAGTTTCCTTATGGACCCCGCTGCTACGGGAGGGCAGGACAAAAGATGTCATGCAAGTTCTTTTCCATAAGCACGTATGACTATTTACGGAATACATGCCTACATTATATTTATGAACTTGAGCTAGTTCTGTGTCGCCCTAGGTTATGACTGTTATATGATGAATATCATCCAACAAATTCACCGATCCAATGCCTACGAGTTTTTCCACATATTGTTCTTGCTAAGTTATTATTGCTATTGCTACTGTTACAACTGCTACAAAATTATTGCTATCACTATTACCGTTACTATTATTGTTACCATTGCTATCAAAACTATCATATTACTGTGGTACTGATCACTTTGCTGCAGATATTTAATCTCCAGGTGTGGTTGAATTGATAACTCAACTGCTAATACTTACAAATATTCTTTGGCTCCCCTTGTGTCGAATCTATAAATTTGGGTTGAATACTCCACCCTCGAAAACTGTTGCGATCCCCTATACTTGTGGGTTATCAAGACCTTTTTCTGGCGCTGTTGCCGGGGAACATAGCTATATTTGTTGAGTAACTTGGGATTTATATCTATTTATCACTATGAAGGATCTGAAAGGTACCAGAACCAAGATCGTTCCCTCTAAGACGAGGGGAGGTAAGGAATTGCCATCTAGCTCTGCACTTGATTCACCTTCGGTTCTGAATAAACTTGGACACCACCACATGCTATTAATCCTGATATGTAGCAACTTATTAATGATGCTACTTTTGCTATGAATGATTCTTATGATGATGCTAGTACCTTGCTTGATGATAATGTGCCACTAGGTGAATTTCTTGATGAAAAAATTGCTAGAGCTAAAAATATTGAGAGTGCTGAAATTGATGCAATTACTGAAACTGATGAAGTCCTTGAAACTGAAAATTATGAAACACCTGCCTTACAGGAAATATTTAACTTTGTGCAAATTGAAGAAGAGAGTCTTCCACAAGCTTGGGGGAGGCTTCTCTAATTGCTTAATGCTTTGCCTGATCATCCTCTTAAGAAAAATGAAATACTTGATATCTTCTATAACGGACTAACCGATGCTTCTAGGGACTTCCTAGATAGTTGTGCTAGTTGTGTTTTCAGGGAACGAACTGTTGAACAAGCTGAGGAATTATTGAATAATATATTGAAGAATTATTATGATTGGACTCTTCCTAAACCACCGCCTAAACCCACTACTAAGAAGAGGGGTATCTTATTTCTCAGTCCTGAAGATATGCAAGAGGCAAAGAAATGTATGAAGGAAAAAAGGTATTAAAGCTGAGGATGTTAAGAATTTACCACCTATTGAGGAAATACATGGTCTTGACACACCACCATCGCAGGTGGTAGAGGTAAACTCTTTATTGAAATGTGATGAAGGTGGCATCCCTTACAACAAACATCCTAGTCAATGCTTATATGAATTTGATAATTATATCAGAAAACAAGATCACTTCAATGCCCATGTTATGAAACACTTGAAACAAAACTCTGATATGATTGCTTGCTTGAGTGACTTTTTATTTAGAATCACTAATGATGCTAGAGGTGTAGGAAAGCATGCCTCTATGGTCCAAACTCGGTTAGAACAAGTTGCTAAATCTCAAAGAGAATTGCTTAGTGAAATGAATCATAATATGAATGATTATGCTGTTAGAGTAGCAAGTAGAGGAGGCAAAATGACTCAGGAACCTCTTTATCATGAAGGTCATCCTAAAAGAATTGAACAAGACTCTCAAAGAATTAATACTGGTGCACCTAGTCTTTCTAAAAAGAAAAAAAAAGAAAAATGATAGGACTTTGCATACCTCTAGTGAACCTGAGATAGAAAAACCTTCTGAAGATAGTAATGATGTTTCTATTTCTGATGTTGCAACTCAACTTGGTATGAACATTCATCTAGTGATAATGAAAATGATAATGATGATGTTCCAGAAGATACTCAACCAGACAAATATAAAGAACCAGATAATGATGTAGAGATAGAACCTGTTATTGATCTTGATAACCCACAACCTAAAAATAAACGTTATGATAAAAGAGACTTTGTGGCTAGAAAAAATGGTAAAGAAAGAGAGCCATGGGTTCAGAAACCCATGCCCTGTCCACCTAAACAATCTAAGAAAAAATATGATGGAGAATTTGAACGCTTTGCTGAAATGCTTAGGCCAGTCTTTTTGTGCACTCGTTTGACTGATATTTTAAAGATGGCCCCTTATGCTAAATATATGAAAGAAATTGTTACTAATAAAAGAAAAATACCTAAAGCTGAAATCTCCACCATGCTTGCTGATTATTCTTTTAAGGATGGAGTACCTAAAAAACTCGGAGATCCAGGAATACCAACTATACCATGCTCTATTAAAAGAAATTATGTCAAAACTGTTTTACGTGATTTAGGAGCTGGTGTTAGTGTTATGCCTTTCTCTTTATATAAAAGACTTGATTTGAATAAACTCACACCTACTGAAATATCTTTCCAAATGGCTGACAAATCAACTGCCGTACCTATTGGTATTTGTGAGGATGTGCCCGTTGTTGTTGCAAATGTTACTATCTTAACAGACTTTGTTATACTTCAGATGCCCGAGGACGACAACATGTCGATTATCCTTGGTTGACCCTTTTTGAATACTGCAGGGGCTGTTATTGATTGCAATAAATGCAAAGTCACTTTTCATATCAATGGTAATGAGCATAAGGTGCATTTTCCGAAGAAACAATTTCAAATGAATGGTATTGATGTTATTAAAAAATCATCGACAATTACTATTGGAAGTTTTCAACACCCTCTACCTACTGCCAAAAAAATATGAAATACTTATTGTTGGGGATATGCATATTCCCATTGAGGTACTTAGTGTTTTACGAAAGTTCTTCCGGTTCATGTTAATCGAAGGTGATTCTTAATAAGACTTGATCAACCTTATTAATGGATTATTTTCAAGAGGCATGTGGTCGATGAATTTAGTGAGCACAACTTTCTATCCCTACTTTTAGTTTTCTGTTTTTGTTAGTTAAATAAAGTAAAATGTCATGTTTACCCTGTTTTCTGAATTTTCCATGCAATAAAAAAGTGGTCAAAAATAAAAGTGCTCAGACTGACCTGAAATTTTAACATGATTTTTTCTGATTATTTAAGAATTTCTGGTACAAATAACATTGCAGCGGGGTCCCCTGGTGCCCACAAGACACCAGGGCGCGCCAGCTACCCCAGGCGCGCCCTGGTGGGTAGTGGGCCCCACGTGCCCCCCCCCCTCACTTATTCCTTTAGCCCATGTCATCCCCTACCTCCAGAAAAAAATCACCATTGCTCTCTCTCTCTCGTGTTCTTGCTCTCAAACCCGCGGATTTTGGTCTCTTTGCTCAAAGCACCGTTTCCGAAACTGTTTTGGGGGATTGCTACTTGGTATGTGACTCCTCCATTGCTCAATTAGTTTTTGCTCTAGTGGTTTATATTTTGAATAATTAGCTACACTTGGTGCTGCTGTAAATGGGCTTGCATGATGAATTCTTAGAGCTCTAAGTAGTTTGAATGCTCAATATAGCCTCTAGGCATCCATATGAGTAGTTGCTATCATTCTTGTAAAGTTTTGTTGATACCATTTTTGTATCCCAAACATTTTCAGAAAATTGTTCACAAATAAAAATGCACCTCTTTAGAAGTTCTTCGAGGAGAAAGTTCTCGGAGGCATCATCGAGTGGAAGCTCAATTCGACAGTCCCAATGTTGAACCAAGTGCAAGCTCGATGCGGGATGCCGACACCAAATTGTGCCTATGGCCATGTAAAGAGTTCATGGTTGGTGTAGGTATTAAGGAAGAATTTGAGCAGTATGTTCACAATACCGAGCTCGGTTCCTTCATCGCAGATAAGTGCCTCCAACATCTCAACCTCACAGAGACGTTTACTAAGAAATTTAAATATCGTCCTCATGAGTCTAGAGTTTCATTCAGCATTTATAATAATGCTTTTACCATGCCTCTAGAAGCCTTCTGTGTTGCATGCAAAATTCCATATTGGGGTTCGCAGGATGAACCACCAAGATCTGAGTATGAGATGTTTTTGACTAGTCTCTGTTACAGAGAGGATAGAGGAGTGACTCAAGCTAGAATAAAAAGTTTACATTTTCCATTAAATCATTACTTTGCACTCTTTAATGGCAAATGTGTCATGGGCAAACAAGATAGAAGCACACTATGTGCCCCTGACTTGAGCCTAATACACACTGCCCTGACCAGAATTAAATGTTATAATCTTGGAGCGATTGTTGCACGGAGGTTGCAATGCAACGCTGATAGTGGTCACTTTTATGGTGGGATTTATGCCTCTCGGGTAGCTAAGGAGCTGGGTGTGTCACCTTTGCCTAATGATCCCATTATACCTACTTAGTACTTAGACTTTGAGGCCATGAAACGCCATAAGTTCGCTAAGGGCACAACCACTAATTATACTTACAACTTGATGTTCAATAAACACCCCATTGTGCCTATTATTTTGACTGCACCTGCTCTCTTTGATTATCACAGTAAAGGAAGATAATACATTCTTGAGAGCGAGGCCCACGAGTACAATGCGGCGGTCGAGGCTGCCCGACGAGCTAAGGAGGACGCACCAAGAGCCTCCGTGAGTTATCACCCAGACTATTATCCAGGCCGCGGGTGGTGATTACCAAGCTAGGCCAAAATCCAAAGCTTGGGGGAGTACGTATTTCCACCGACATTACATTCAAGTTCACACATTTCATTCCAATTATCGGTGTTCATACTTTTTCATTATATTATCCATGCAAGATTTATTTTCTCGCTTTCTTCTTGTGTGTTTGAAAAACTTTGAGAAAATCCAAAAATATTTCTTGCTTCTTTTCGGTTTTTCTTTCTAGCTTAATTAGTTGTAGTATTAAAAGAAAACCCAAAAAGATTTCTCGATTCTTCTTTTGTGTGTTGGGAGCTTTCCCGTGTAAATAGTTGTTCTCATTTTTCTTCCTTCTTTAATTTGCTTTCTTCAAGAAAAACTAAAAACTCCAAAAATATTTTAGTGTGTTTCTTTGCAATTCTTTTCCTTTTCTTTTGTTGAGTCGTACCAAGGGAAAGACCACGATAAAAATTTTGAGTGGCTCTCATATGCATTACTGTTGATCTAAAAAAGAGCCCATATTATTTTGTCTTTCCCTCTGAATAAAATGATGCAGATTCCAGCTTAGTCCACGGCACTGTTGCAGTATTATTATTTTCTTATCATTCGGTCGTGCAAGTGAAAGGCAATAATGATGATATTTGATGAAGTGACTGTGGCAGGGAGAAGCGGGTATGAACTCAACTTGTTTTTATTTTTATAAATATGTTTAACTCAGTATCCATGATTCAGCATAGTATGATTAAACATGTTTGCAATGACAATTAGAGATTCTAGTTGCTCATGCCATGCTTAAGTAGCTAGGAGTGGATAATGATTTATCTTGGGTGTCAACATGTATTAAAATGATTGTGATGTAGTATGATGATATGGTGTCCTCCTCTGAATGCTTCAAGTGGCTTGACTTGGCACATGTTCATGCATGTAGTTGAATCAAAACCAACATAGCCTCCACAATATTTATGTTCATGGTGTTTATATCCTACTCATGCTAGTATTCAATGTTGATTATTCATAACGCATGTTCATGACCGTTTTCGCTCTCTAGTTGGTCGCTTCTCAACCTATTTGCTAGCCTTCACCTGTACTAAGTGGGAATACTGCTTGTGCATCAAAATCCTTCAGCCAAAGCTTTTCCAGATGAGTCCACTATATCTACCTATATGCGGTATTACCCTACCGTTCCAAGTAAATTTGCATGTGCCACCTCTAAAATTTCAAATGAACATCTGTTTTATGTGCCTAGACCGCTCATGGAGCGACAGGGGGTGGTCAGTATCTTCCATGCTAAGCGGGTTATTCTCATGTTGAGTGTTTATTCACTCGTCCCTGAATGAGAGGGGCTGGTAATAGGGAGGCCCAGTCCCGAAATCAAAAATTGCAAATAATTAAACAAAACTCCACCTGGACTATTGTTGGTATGGAAGGCAACCGTGGATTCGGTTAGCCATGGCTTGTGTTTGTTAGTGGAGGGGGAGTAAACTTTTACTTTTACCGCTTGGGAACCGCCGCTAATTTGTTTAGCACGGAAGATATTGAAAACTCTTGGTCGTAACATTGACAGGAAGGGTGCACCTTCCAAAATTATATTTATCTCTAATTTAAGCTTTGAGCTCTGGCACCTCTGCAAATCCCTGCTTCCCTCTGTGAATGGACTATCTATTTTAGTTTTATGTTGAGTCATCACCTTCTCAAACAAGCACCAGTCCTGAGAGCACTATTGTCATCCTCATGCATTGTGTATAGTTAATGTTGAATGCATCATGACTGGATCTCTTCTACCATGAATTACAATGTTTAGTCGCTGCTTGAACTTTGGAGGTGCTCTGCATTTATGTTTTGCGGTCTCAGAAAGGGCTAGCGAGATACCATTAGTGTCATATTATATCATGATTGTTTTGACAAAGTGTTGGCACTTGAAATATTTTATTATTGCTCACTAGTTAATTATGCCATTTTTATGAGTTAATATAATTTTTAAGACTTATTGTTTGCATTGTTAGTTATGATCTTTGCTGAAAACCTGGGTGCTACTTAAGCATATATATATGTAAACAAGAACAAAAGAGTTCGTAAAAGTTTTTCTTTATCACTTTCAGTTTGTCAACTGAATTGCTTGAGGACAAGCAATGGGTTAAGCTTGGGGGAGTTGATACGTCTCCATCGTATCTACTTTTCCTAACGCTTTTGCTCTTGTTTGGGACTATAATTTGCATGATTTGAATAAAACTAACCCGGACTGATGCTATTTTCAGCAGAAGTACCATGGTGTTGTTTTTTGTGCAGAAATAAAAGTTCTCGGAGTTGGACAAAACTTTTTGGAGAATTATGTTGGAATATCTAATAATTTCTGGAACCAAGACCCACTGGAGGGGGGGCCAGGCTACCCACAAGACACTAGGGCGCCCCACCCTCTAGCGCCCTGGTGGCTGGTGGGGCCCTCGGGGCTCCGCTGACCCTAATCCCGACTCTATAAAATCCTATTTTCGGAGAAAAAACTAGTGGAGGCAGTTTCATTGCGTTTTATGATACAGAGCCGCCGCCACCTCCTGTTCTTCATCGGGAGGCCAGATCTGGAGCCCATTTGGGGCTCCGGAGAGGGGAATCTTCGGTCTTCGTCATCACCAATGCTCCTTCATCACCAATTCCATCATGCTCCCCACTGGGATGAGTAATTCCTTCGTAGGCTCGCTGGTCGGTGAGGAGTTGGATGAGATTCGTCATGTAATCGAGTTAGTTTTTTTAGGGCTTGATCCCTGGTATCCACTATGTTCTGAGATTGATGTTGTTATGACTTTGCCATGCTTAATGCTTGTCACTAGGGCCCAAGTGCCATGGTTTCAGATATGAACCATTTATGTTTTCACCATTATATCTATGGTCGTTATCCGATCTTGCAAGTCATATGCACCTGCTACGTGTTAAGATCCGTAAACCCCAGGGTGACAGTAATTGGGATACTTTTCGGTGATGACCGTAGTTTGAGGAGTTCATGTATTCACTATGTGTTAATGCTTTGTTCCGGTTCTCTATTAAAAGGAGGCCTTAATATCCCTTAGTTTCCTTATGGACCCCGCTGCCATGGGAGGGCAGGATAAAAGATGTCATGCAAGGTCTTTTCCATAAGCACGTATGACTATTTACGGAATACATGCCTACATTATATTTATGAATTGGAGCTAGTTCTATGTCGCCCTAGGTTATGACTGTTATATGATGAATATCATCCAACAAATTCACCGATCCAATGCCTACGAGTTTTTCCACATATTGTTCTTGCTAAGTTACTATTGCTATTGCTACTATTACAACTGCTACAAAATTATTGCTATCACTATTACCGTTACAATTACTGTTACCATTGCTATCAAAACTATCATATTACTGTGCTACTGATCACTTTGCTGCAGATATTTAATCTCCAGGTGTGGTTGAATTGACAACTCAACAAATATTCTTTGGCTCCCGTTGTTCCGAATCTATAAATTTGGGTTGAATACTCCACCCTCAAAAATTGTTGCTATCCCCTATACTTGTGGGTTATCATGGAACACTAACCAACCTATACTAAGCATATAGGATAAGCAGGTAAGGTACAAAAGCAGGGTACAAAAGGAGGCTATGCATCAGAATAGGAGCAATCAAATACAGTAGCAAAATCTAATGCAAGCATGAGAGATAATGGAGAGGGTGATATAGGAATGATCAAGGGGGGTTGCTTGCCTGAAGCTTTATCGACAGACTCAAATCCTCGACGGTATAATAGTCGATTGTCAGATCAATGACGGTCTCGGGGTCTACCGAAAAAGAAGGAGGGGGAAGAAACAATAAATAACAGGCATACAAATGTAACAGAAAGCAGGAGATGACAGTATGCTATGCTAGGGGTGACCTAAGGTTGTACTGCATGTTACGGCGGAGCGGGAAAACATCTAGGAATGTCTCCCCAGCATTTGGGATTTTCCGAACAGGTGGAAGAGAGGGGAAGGTTCCATGTTTGATGTGTTAGAGGGGTGTGACAGATGAACGGACTGCATATTCGGATTCGTCATATTTTTCTGATCAATTTTCATATATAATTTTTTTTCATCCGAGTTATGGTTTATTTTCTATTAAATTTCAAACTTTAAAACAATTTCTAAAATTATTATTTATTTAAAATAAAAGTTTAAATTTCTACGGGTACATAGAAGTGTAAGCAGCAAAGTACACAGAAGCTGACAGGTGGGGCCAGTCAACTGCCTAGTCAGCAGTTGACTGGTCAGCGTTGACTGGTCAAACTGGATAGGGGGTCCCACTTGTCATTGACTGGGGATGCCCAGTCAGCAGTTGACTGAGTCAAGTGGGTCCAGTGGGACCCAATAGTCACTGACAGAGCATATTTAATAGGATTTAATTCTTTTAATTAACTTAATTAAGTGGTGGGGTCAGACTGTCAGTGACTGAGTTAATTACATGATTAATTTAAACTAATCTAATTAGCTATAGTGGGAGTCCACGGGTCAGTGCGAGGTTAGGGGGTTAGGCTTAGTGCTAACCCGGTGGTTAATGACCTGGGCCCACAAGTCAGTGGCCCAGGCCGGTGCTTATACGCCGGAGTGCGCCGGCGACGAGCCAGACGCGGCGGCGAGGCACGGGACTCGGCGGGATTTGGCTACAGCCGCCCATATCAAGCGAGGAAAGGCGCGTTCAAATGAGTGAGCGAGCGCGCGTGAAGTGATGCCATCGGGAGGTGCTGGGGTGTCCTATAACGACGCCGGCAGCGAGGTGGGGCGGTGGCCGGAGCACGGTATGGATGGATCCGGTGCCACGGTGCAAGGCAGGACGCGTGGGGGGCGTTGGCTTCCTGGGAGCTCTAGGAGCTCGAGGCAATGATCGGGCGCGAGCTCGTGGGGCAGTGGCCGCGGCGGCGAGCTCGCGGGTAGCGGTGGCGAGGCTAGCTATGGGGAACCAGAGCTCAGGGGGAGAGGGGAGAGGAAGAAGGGCTCACGGTTATCCCGTAGGGGTGCACATTGGGCTCGGGGGAGGCTCGGAATAGAAAAAGCGGCGGCGGCGATCTCCGGTGCTCCACGTAGAGGACGAGCTTGATGCGGTCGCTGTAGTGGCTCTGGTCTAGAGCTCGTTGTCGAGGAAGACGACGTGGACGATAGGAGATCTCTTGGATACGTCGGGGCGGCGAGTTGCAGCCGGTGGCTACGAGGGCAGCGAGGCCATGGCGACGGCTGCGTTCGTCCAAGCGTGGGGAGAAGGGGGCGACACGAGGAGAGGGAGGAAAGGGGATCTGGGGAGAGCTAGGTTTTGCAGGGGGTCGGGGTGGTCTTGAAGGCGTCGGGTGCTACAGGGGGAGCGTCATCGTGTTGTCCATCGCGTGGTTGCGGCGTCGGCGATGGCACCTATCGGAGTAAATGACCACGGGTAGCCTCATCAGCTCCCCTTGGTATTTCAAGACATCGGGGCAGGCTGCGCCCCGCAAACATCAAAGACAAAGGACCGCCTTCTTGGGGCCGGCTGGTCCAAGCGGCCGGTTGCCAGGAGGCGGCGGAATCCAGAAGACAGCCATGAAGTGGGCTGACTCCTAGCAGGCGGCTTCCTGGGAAGCCGGATCCTAGCAGGCGGCCCCTCGCGCCCTCAAAGTTAGCACCCACATAAACACGACGAGACGGGGCGTGGCTACAGTACAAGCTTGCCACCCCCGAATCCCGGGGAGAGCATGGCCACAGTGCAGCGCACCAAGCGGACATCCCACGCCCGGCGCGGCACTGTTGCCATGCTGCTCATGACGTCACCCATGGCAGAGGAAGCCAAGCTCCCACGACGGGCTGTCGGTACGGCCCGCAGGCGGCAGGCCCTACCTACCCATGAGAGGCCAGAAGGCGGCAAGCCCTGACCAGTCGGCTCAAGGGGAGGCCGGCTCCTAGGAGGCGGCCCTCCCCCTTCCTTGAAGTTTGTGCGCCATTAACCAGAAGAGACGGGGAGTGGCTACAGTGAAACGCCCGCCAAGCGGCGGGACTGTAGCCACGCTCTCCCCGACCAAGCATGCCTCATCAGTGGCACAGCTACAGTGCAATGCAGCCGATAGGACCCACGAGCGGCGGGCCCGGCTTGTGGGCCGAGTACGCGACAACCGGGGGGACCCACCAGGCGGCGGGCCCCTGCAGTCGGCGGAGAAGCCGGCGATCAGAGACACTGACGGTCGGGTCCTACTCCCGGCCGGATTACCGTTGTATCCCTAGGGGGTAGGCCTATATAAACCCCCCAGGTCACCCCATGCACGGGGTTGGGACCTTGGTAGAGAGGAGAAAGCCTCCTGCGTTCAGCACTCACACAGACACATAGGGAGAGGAGTAGAGCTAGCCTTGCCCTCCTTCCTCCTCTAGCAAAACAGCTCAAGGAGCAAGTTTGTAGCTACTTGTTAAGGTAGTGATCATGCGGAGACCCCGCAGAGCAGGACTAGGTGTGTTATCTCCTAGGAGAGCCCCGAACCTGGGTAAGATTCGCAGGCGTATGCGGTCTCGCTCATTCCCGCTTCCAGAGCCCGACGACGTACTTTTGTCCCCATCCATGATAAGCCATCCTTTGGCATATGTCGCACGATACCCCCGACATTTGGCGCCCACCGTGGGGCTAGGTGCACCGTCGTCCGGAAACACGTTCTGGACGGGAACCCTCTTCCTTCCTGGCGAGCGCAGCCAGCCCGGCACGCCTGACGATGTTTGTGCTGACATGCTGCGCGGCACGGAAGTTGCTTGCGCCGCAATCAGCTTCCCTGACCTCATCAGCGGGATCCGCCTCTCTGACGAGCCCGCAATCATCACGGGCGCGGCCGGCCCTGAAAGCTGCCTCATCGACTCCCTCGGCAAGCTTCACATCGCCAACGAGCCGGTCTCCGACCTGGAGTCCGTTGGCTCCACCGACCCGTCCGATGACATGGTCATCGACGCCGACGTCGCGCTTTCTGATGCCTTCCCCGGTGACGTGGTGATCTTCAACGACCAGCTCCCTGCTGCAGACAGCAGCGCCAGCACCAGCACCGTCACCGGGGTGCTGGTCGTCAACCACGACGGAGCCTCCAACCAGGCCGGCTGGGACCAGTTGCAGGCGGCAATGCGGGACCTGTCCACGCCCGTAGCGCCTGGTGCAAACGGCGAAACGCTGGAGGCGTGCCGTATCGCACTCCTTGACAGCGCCAACAATTTGGCGACCATGAGACGCCTCACCAAGGCCTACCACCGCGAGATCGACCGTGCCATCTGCGGCACGCCGGCTGCTGGCGAACCCAGCCGTGCGGGCACAGTCCGGCAGCGCGGCGCAGCCATTGCCAGCATGTTGGGGGCCTACCGCCCAGTCTACGCTACGCCGATGGAGAACATACGCGCCGCCCAGGCGGCGGCGGATGAGCTGGACCACCTGGAGGGCGACGAGCGTCGCTGCATGACGGGGCGTGTCCAGCAGCTCATCGACGCGGCCGCCGCGCAGCAAGAAGCTGGCCACCGCGTGGTGGAACCCGGCTTGCAGGCCGGGAACCTTCCCCCTCGCCGAGAGCATGGCGCGACCTCCCGGACAACGACAGGGGGCGCCCGCGACCAAGAGCCGGTTGTGTGGTGCCCCCGACTCAATCATACACTAATCATACACGCAAACGTGTACGATCAAGCACAGGGACTCACGGGAAGATATCACAACACAACTCTAACACAATTTAAACGGAGGTCCACAATATTACAGACCAGGGATCCGAAGATCCGAATACATAAGTCAGTCATACAAATATTATCTGAGTACAGACATAGTTAGACAAGTTTTCCCTTAAGAAGGCTAGCACAAACAAGGACACTCGATCGAAAGGCATTGGCCTCCTGCCTGGGAGCCTCCGATCCTACTCCTGGTCAGCTGGCTCGATCCAGTAGTAAGTACCCTCTGGACCCTCCTGGTAGTAAGCTCCGGTGGTGGCATCTGGCTCCTGGACTCCATCGTCTGTTTGTATCATCAAAGTGGGGTATATGGGGAAAAGAGAAAGTAAAGCAACCGTGAGTACTCATCCGAAGTACTCAGCAAGCAAGGATCTATACTACATATGCAACATTATCAATGGAGAAAGGCTGTATAAGTGGACTGGGCTGCAGAAATGTCAGAATAGAGAGAAGGCCTAGTCCTATCGAAGACTAGCATCTTCAAACATCTTCACAAGGCCATCATCTTGCAGCAGTAGAAGAGAATAGAATAGCATTTTATTTAGCAAACATGTTGAAGTACAGCTTAAAGATCCTTCCTCGACTCCCAAGCGAGAAAGCGATCCCGAAGCTTCAATTAAGTAACAAGTATTCAGTTTAAGTAGTAGATCGGGATACACAAACTGAGCGTCCTTTACCGTAGGACCGGCTATCGATAGAAGATTCATCCCTGCAGGGGTGCACTACTGTTACCCAACACGCTCGATCAACTCTGGCCGGACATACTTGCTGGGTAATGCCCGTCCTCGGAAGATCAACACAAAGCAGCGCCCTACCTAGGCTCGGCAGAGAGGTCAGCACGCCGGACTAACCTATGCACCCAGAGGTCTCGGGCCATCGCCCTGGGCACCCTGCGCGTTGCGAGACTGGCCGGGGTGCAGGCGCGACACTGAACTCGTCAGTGAAGTATCCAGCCCAATCCCGACAATCAGCCCGCACGGTGAATCGTGACGTCAGACGAGCTTTCGGAGAAACGTACTTCGCAGAGGGTCCCATAACCATTATCTCACGTGGTGGTAGTGCGTATAGGGCACGTCGACCCACTCAGGTCACACACCCAAATCCAATAGGCTTAATTAGTATCACGCGGAGACAATCAGAGTCTCTGATGCTCCGCCACAATGTCACACTCGAGTGCCCTTCCGGCACACCCGAAAATCATAGATCCCCAGCGGGTACCCACCAGGGTGGACCCGCCTGTAACAAGGTCAAGTAATCGTGTGGTCATAACATCAAGGGGGAAAACCCGAGGAATCACCCTCGGCGGATTCCACTCGACGAAATCATCAGGGCGAACGTATGAGGTATCACCCTCGAGGTTCACACTGAGGGGTCGCACGACAGAGTCGTATCGGAAGTGGAGAAGGAGGAATCACCCTCGATGACCACGATCGAACAGCTACACTGCAGAGTATTCATCGGGAGTGCGTTACGAGGTATCACCCTCGGCACTCGATAGTTACTACGCAGAGTCGTACAACTAAGGGGGTGTGAAGTGAGGTGTCGGTCTCTGGTCGACGATCACGTTGATCGAGTCGTTGATGATCAAGCAGGGGCAACAAAGGTAAGGTGGTGGGGTCACTGATGGTTCACTACCAACCTATACTAAACAGTTTATCATAGGCAGGTAAGGTAGCAATGAACAGGTTACAACAGCAGGCTATGCATCAGAATAGGAGCTACATTAACAGTAGCAAATCTAATGCAAGCAGGAGAATAGAATGGGCAATATCTGGAATGCTCAAGGGGGGGGGGGGCTTGCCTGGTTGCTCTGGCAAGAGAGAGGGGTCATCAACAGGCTGCTCGTCGGTAGTATAGTCGTACCCAGGTGCAGCGTCGTCGGTCTCGGCGTCTATCGAGAGAGAGAAGAAGGGGGAGAGATACAATAAATTCACGGCAATAATCCAAACAATATGTATGACATGCCTAAATGATATGCCGGGGTGTTCTACTACCTAACTAAATGATTTAGTTAATTTAGGAATTTATTTGGATTTATTTAATTAAAGTTGGACACTATTCATTTACTGAAAACGGTCTAAAAGTTCAACGTTCTTATAGCTGCGGGCGTTTGACAGGAATACGGGGGACGTATTCGGGTTCGTATCGAAATTCTGAGCAAGTTTCATATATAAATTATTTTCATCGGAGTTACGGTTTATTTAATATGATTTTCTAAAGTTTTTATTAATTTCTAGAATTTATTTAATTATTTAAATCAACATTATCCGAAACAGTGTTGCGATGACATCAGCATGACATCATGCTGACGTCAGCATGCGTCCTGACAGGGTGGGTCCCACCTGTCATAGACTGTTAGCTTAATTAGGTTTTAACTAATTAAATTACAGTTTAATTAACACAAACTACTTAATTACATTAACCTAATCAGGATTAATTAATTAATTAATTAATTATTAATTTTAATTATTATTTATTTTTAATTATTTTTTTTATTTTTTTTTCTAAAACATTTTTGGGAGGGGCCCGTTTGTCATTGGGCCAGGGGGGTTCGGGCCCAGCGGCCAGGGGCACAGGGGCGCGAGGCCCCACCTGGCGGTGGCCCATGGGCCACGGGCGGGCGCGGGTGCGGCGCGCGTGCGCGGGCACGCGGCGAGGCGGGCGTGGGCGCGCGGCGAGGGGCAGGGGCGAGCGCGGGCAGCGGCAGGCGGCAGGCGGGCGCAGCAGCTGCAGCGGAGCCGCAGCAGCAGCGCGGCGCACGGCGGCGGAACGCGGGCAGGCGAGGTGAGCGGGAGGGGGCCACGGGCGGCGAGCAACGGAGGGAGAGGCGAGGCGAGGCCGACGCGGTCGGGCGCACGGGCGTGGGGTGCGCGCGCGAGGGAGGGAGGCAGAGGCCGAGGCCGGGCCTCACCGGCGTTTGCAGGGGCACGGGGTCGTCGAGGCTCGACGAAGCGAGGCGAGGGGGAGACGGGGACGCGGCGGGGCAGCGCAGTCTGGCGAGGGGCGGCGGTGAGCGACGGGGTCGAGGCGGCGAGCGGCGTCGAGCGGGTCTGGGCGCGGTCGGCGCGTTGGAGGCGCAGTCGGCGCGTCGGGGGCGCGGGCCAGCGCGCGGGCGCGGGGGCGTGGGGCGCGGTCGGCGCCCGATCCGGACCGAGAGATGGGGGGGAGCGAGGAGCGAGGGGGTGAGTGGGGTGGGCGTGGGGCTAGGGTTTCGGCCGCCTAGGGTTAAGGGAGTGGGGTGGGCCGGTCGGGCCAGCTGGGCTGGGGCCCAATTGGGCCCGGGGGGAGGGGGGTCCTTTTTTTTTCTTTTTCTTTTGTGTTCTGTTTTCTTTTACCTTTTTCTTTTTCTTTATTTTCTTTTCTCAGTTTAGTAAATAGTTAGGCCTCATATTGAATTTTGTAAAACATAGGAATTGCTCCAACAAATACTAGGCATTACCTAGCACTACCAAAAATTAGTTTGGAGTCAACTTGAGTTCACATAATTTTTATAATAATTAAAATGCACTAACCCTTACTGTTTTAATTATGTTAGTGCCACCTAATTATTTTATTATTTGTTGGTTACAATTTTAGACTAGCCTCTGCAATATTTGTTATTTATCGAACATTTTAGTTTTTATGTTGGACAACTTTTATATTTCACTTTCATTTAAATTTGAATTTGACTTAGGAGTTGAATTGCAATATGATGCTAATGATGATTATGCACTGTTAATCATGCTGACATGTCATTATCAAAAGTGATTACTGTTGCTAATCACCGGGGGTGTTACAATTCTCCTCATCTATTAAGAATTCTCGTCCCGAGAATTAAGAGGAAGACTGAAAGAAAGAGGGGTATTCTTTACGAAGACGATCCTCGCGTTCCCAAGTGGCCTCATCTTCAGAATGATTTGACCACTGAACCTTGAGGAATTTGATTGACTTTTGACGAGTCCGACGTTCAGCTTCATCAAGAACACGGATGGGATATTCTGGATAAGACAGATCTTCCCGTAATTCAAGTACTTCGTGATCCACAGCTCGAATAGGATCCTTGAAGCAGCGACGGAGTTGGGATACATGAAAGACGTCATGTACTTGAGAAAGATTTGGCGGCAACTGCAATTGATATGCCACTTCTCCTCGACGAGCAAGAATACGGAACGGGCCAATGTAGCGAGGAGCTAACTTGCCTTTGATTCCGAACCTATGAGTGCCTTTCAACGGAGTGACACGGAGGTAAGCTTGCTCGCCAGGTTGATAGACTATTTCCTGGTGCTTTCGGTCATAGTTGCTCTTCTGACGAGACTGAGCAGTTTTCAAATGTTCACGGACAATGCGGACTTGATCTTCTGCTTGCTGAATAATGTCCGGACCGACGAGTGAGCGTTCCCCAGTTTCTGACCAATTCAGAGGGGTTCGACACTTACGACCGTATAGAACTTCAAACGGTGTCATCTTCAGACTAGCTTGATAGCTATTGTTGTAAGAGAATTCGGCATACGGGAGAGATTCCCCCCATTTCTTACCGAAGGAGATGACGCAAGCTCGAAGCATATCTTCGAGCACTTGATTAACTCGTTCAACTTGACCCTGTGACTGAGGGTGAAAAGCGGTACTGAACGACAGATGTGTTCCCATAGCTTCTTGGAAACTATTCCAGAATCTGGAGGTGAAGAGGCTGCCACGATCAGAACTGATCTCCAACGGAACACCGTGGAGTGACATAATTCGGGAAACATACAAGTCTGCTAACTGGCTAGCAGTGATTGTCTCTTTAACTGGCAGAAAGTGAGCAACCTTGGAGAATCGGTCAATGACGGCAAAAATAGCATCATGACCCTTCTGGGATTTGGGAAAACCAGTAATGAAATCCATTTGGACCTTGTCCCATTTCCATTCAGGAATTGCAAGGGGTTGCAGAGTTCCAGCGGGCCTTTGATGTTGAGCTTTAACGCGGCGGCAAACATCACACTCAGAAACATAACGAGCAATATCTCGCTTCATATTAGGCCACCAGTATCTCTGACAAATGTCACGGTACATCTTTGTGCTACCAGGATGAATTGACAGAGGAGTGTCATGAGCTTCCATCATAACGTGTTCCCTCTCATCTTTGAACTTAGGTACGAAGAGACGGTATTGGAAAAATAGGATCCCATCATTATCAAGATGGAACTCCGACGGTTTTCCTTTTTCAAGGTATCGCTTGATCCTTTCAACTTCAGAGTCATACCGTTGCATAGTCTTGATGCTGTGTTCTAAATCTGGTTCGACAACGAGGGTATTGAGATAACCCTGTGGAACAATATGGAGGTTCAATTTACGAAACTCTTCATAAAGAAGAGGTTGTGATTCCTGAACCATATGGTTGCTGCAATAAGCCTTATGGCTCAAAGCATCGGCCATTACATTTGCCTTGCCAGGGGTGTATGAGATATTCATATCATAATCGGTTATTGTCTCGAGCCATCTTTGTTGACGAAGGTTCAGATCCGGTTGAGTATATAAATACTTCAAACTTCGATGATCCGTATATATCTCGCAACGGTTACCGAGGAGGTAATGTCGCCATAGCTTCAGGGCATAAATAACCGCAGAAAGTTCGAGATCGTGCACTGGGTAATTTTCTTCGTGAGGACGCAATTGTCGGGAGGCATAAGCAATCACCTTGCGTTCTTGCATTAGGACACAGCCTAATCCTTGACGGGATGCATCGCAGTATATCATGAAATCCTTTTGGGAATCCGGGGGTGCTAATACTGGGGCAGATGTCAATTTATCTTTTAGTGTCTGAAAGCTTTCTTGACATTTTTCTGTCCACTCAAATTTAACACCTTTGTGAAGCAGATTTGTCAATGGTTTTGCAATCTTGGAAAAGTTCTCAACGAATCGACGGCAATAACTAGCAAGTCCGAGAAAACTTCTAACTTGCTTAACATTCTTCGGGGGAGTCCAGTCAAGAATAGCCTGAACTCGTTCGGGGTTAACAGCAATTCCATCCTTGGAAATCACATGTCCAAGGTAAGTTACTTCAGAAAGCCAAAATTCACATTTGGAATACTTGGCATACAACTGGTGTTCTCGGAGCCTTTCTAGTACCAAACGGAGGTGTTCAGCATGTTCTTCTTTATTCTTAGAATAAACCAGAATATCATCCAAGTAAACCACGACGAATTTGTCGAGGTAATCCATGAATATATAATTCATCAGACGGGAGAAAGTTGCTGGAGCATTCGTTAGGCCAAATGACATGACGGTGTATTCATAGGAGCCATAACGAGTGACGAATGCAGTCTTGGGAATATCCTCTTCACGGACACGGATCTGGTGATAACCCAACCTCAGGTCGAGTTTAGAGAACACCGATGATCCAGCGAGTTGATCATAAAGATCATTGATCCGAGGCAGTGGGTATTTATTCTGGATTGTGGCTTGGTTAATGGGCCGATAATCCTGAACCAAACGGTTAGTTCCATCCTTCTTCTTAACGAAGAGTGAAGGTGCTCCCCAAGCAGAGGAACTGGGGCGGATGAAACCACTCTTAAGTGACTTGTCGATTTCTTCCTTAAGCTCAAGTAGGTGATGCGGAGGCATCTTATAAGGTCGCTTGGCAATAGGGACGGTGCCAGGCTTCAAGTCGATGACAAACTCAACAGCTCTAGCCGGGGGTATTCCTGGAAGTTCTTCTAGAAAGACTTCTGGAAAATCTCGAACGACAGGAACGTTCTCGATTCCTTCCAGAGGTGAGGCGTTCAAAGCATTCAGAGCATATATCTGAGCTTCAGCATCCCGAGTAATGCGGGCAGTATAGTTCACTATCTCATCGGTGGGGTGAAGAAGTTGGACGACTTTAGTGGCACAATTGATCGAAGCAATGTGAGCTGTCAACCAATCCATTCCAAGTATGAGGTCTATGGTGGAAGATTTCAATACGATGGGCGATGCAAGGAATTCCAATCCTTTAATTTCGACGGTAACGTCAGGTGCTATTACGTCAGCATGACAGTGACCTCCGGGAGTTTTAATGACTAACAGAGTATGCATTTTCTCATATCGAATGCCATGCATGAATGCAAATTTTCCAGAGATGAATGAATGTGATGCTCCTGAATCAAATAAAACAGAAGCGGGTACTGAGTTAACAAGAAGTGTACCCATCACAGTAGCTGGTTGATCCTGGACTTCTTCAATGTCAATGTTGTAGGCGTGTCCACGACCATGTGCAGCAGACCCAGTATTATAGTTGCGGGTCTGGTTGTTGCCACGACCATTGCCACGGCCAGTACGAGGAAAGGCTAACTGATTCTGATTCTGGCGGCAGGCTTTAGCCTGGTGACCTGGTTTGCGGCACTTGAAGCATAGACCATCTTCAGGACGAAGAGGAGCATTGTTTTGAATAGCTTGAGTTTTTGGCTGCCTCGGCAGTGGAGGAGGCAGACGTGGTGAAGCATAGTTGTTCTTTGGCACAGAGGTATTGGGACGGAACGCATTGTTGGGAATCCAAACTCGACGCTTCGATGCTGAGCCCGAAGATGAGCCAGCATCACGATAGCGCTTCTGCGAGTCCTTGTATTCCATCTGAGCGGTCTCAACAAGAATTGCCTTGTTCGTCAGAGTTGAAAAGTCATTGAAGTCCTGAGCAGCTAGTGCAAGCTTGAGGTCGGGGTGTAGTCCACTATGGAACTTCTCTTGTCTGCGTGCATCTGTAGCGATGACTTCTTCGGCATAGCGGGAGAGGTCTCGAAATTCCCGCTGATAAGCTTCGACGGTCTTGTTGCCCTGAGTGAGGTTACGGAACTGGGTCTTCATGCGTTCCATAATTGCCTGAGGGATGTAACGTGTACGGAAAGCAGCCTGGAACTCATACCAGGTGATGACTGTTCCAACAGGCAGAGTACGCTTGTGTGTGTCCCAACATTGAGTTGCGGGTCCCTTTAAGAAAAAGGCCGCGAAGTTGACGTAGTTGGCAGGGGCGACATTAGCTGACTCCATCTCATGAGTGATGTCACGGAGCTAGTCATCAGCATCCAGTGGCTTGTCTGAGTTGCGAAACTGAGTTGGGTTGAGTCGCGTAAACTCTGTCAAAGTTATTGAAGCTGGGTTCTGGTTCTGGTTGTTCTGATGCGGAAACTGAGCCATGATTCCAACCATGAACTGGCGGTTAAGCTCAAACTGTTGCATCATAGCCGCCATATAGTCTGGCGGTGGTGGGCGTTCAGGGGCACGACCACGACCACGACCACCTGGTCTAACCATCCTGCTAAGTATCAACAGGGGGTAGTTTAGTAAAAGCAATTGCGAGCGTTTAGTGACAAACATGATGTAACTCGACAACAATTTAAGTAGTGTAGCAGATACATAACAGTAGTCGATTAAGACATACAGATCCATACACAGAGTCGGGTACATGCGGACAGCATAACGGCGCAAATTCAAAAGCTAGACATACTAGGCGGCGCGCAGGCACGCGGTAAGGAAGTACACAACGAGACATAGCAAAGGCTACATCAACGTCGGAGAAAACCACCGAAACGGTGTAACTGCAAGTGCTGACGACGAATGTTCGTCGCGGAAGGATCCTGCGCTCCATGTGCACTCTGATCCAGAATCCGGTCTCGAGGTGTAATAAGAGGTCCACGTGCAGGTGTATGACCTCCAACAGCAGGCCAATCAATACCAGCATACATCTGAGTCCTGCGCGGGTAAAGGATGTGCTCCGGATGTATCCCTGCGCGAACAGCGGGTAGCAACTGCGTCATAGCATCGTAGAGACGTGCTCGAGTGGCAACCAACTCGACGGCAAGAGCCCGAACAGTGCGATCCAGAGCCTGAGTGCATTGAATCAGAACGCGCGGGTCATAGCGACGAGGCTCGAACGGGGCACAGATAGCTGTGTAGTATCCAGTAGCATCTCCAGCAGGGGCATACGAAATGTATCGGAACTCAGAGTCATCGAAGATATCGCTGAACTGTCCTCGGAGACGTGCGACGGCAGAGTAGGCGGCATCATGGACTGCCATCTCAATTGTCACGCCGATACCATGAAAAAGGTGCAGCTCGGTGTCTGAGTCATTCTGCTGATCATAGATACGAACATCAGCATGGTACTGCTCGTGATTGAACTCGCGGTAATCCTCGTAAACCAAGTACTCAGGATACCAACGGTAGCCAAGTCTGGTCATGAGAGCGATCAGGACAGCTGGAAACCCATGGGTATTACGAGCCCAAGTGTGAAGCACAAGCTGTGTCGTTGGACATGGTGGAAACAAACGATCCATCTGAAACAGAGGAAATTCAAATTTGTCAAATGACAATGAGAAGTTTAACACAACTCGGAGAGAAAGGTTAAACAAAACAATGGAAAGGAAAATGATTATCAGACTAATCAGATCAATGACAGGGAAATCGCGCAGATATCTAGCTCTCCGGGTAGACGGGATTTACGAGATCCTAAGTGTCGGCATTAGTAAAATTTATTTAACCCGAGTAGAAGAGAGATCAGAGTCCCAGAGTATAGACGAGGAATAAAAGATCCTAATACCACCCAGTTGGCGACGTGGGCCCGTAAGCCACACAGCCAAGTTAGTAAATTAGTTTTTCTGTTTCTAGACTCAACTTTGGCCAAGGAATTGGAAGGGGGCTTCCTACAGGCAGTCGGCTCTGATACCAACTTGTGGCGCCCCCGACTCAATCGTACACTAATCATACACGCAAACGTGTACGATCAAGCACAGGGACTCACGGGAAGATATCACAATACAACTCTAACACAATTTAAACGGAGGTCCACAATATTACAGACCAGGGATCCGAAGATCCGAATACATAAGTCAGTCATACAAATATTATCTGAGTACAGACATAGTTAGACAAGTTTTGCCTTAAGGAGGCTAGCACAAACAACGACACTCGATCGAAAGGCGTTGGCCTCCTGCCTGGGAGCCTCCGATCCTACTCCTGGTCAGCTGGCTCGATCCAGTAGTAAGTACCCTCTGGACCCTCCTGGTAGTAAGCTCCGGTGGTGGCATCTGGCTCCTGGACTCCATCGTTTGTTTGTATCATCAAAGTGGGGTATATGGGGAAAAGAGAAAGTAAAGCAACCGTGAGTACTCATCGGAAGTACTCATCAAGTAAGGATCTATACTACATATGCAACATTATCAATGGAGAAAGGTTGTATAAGTGGACTGGGCTGCAGAAATGTCAGAATAGAGAGAAGGCCTAGTCCTATCGAAGACTAGCATCTTCAAACATCTTCACAAGGCCATCATCTTGCAGCAGTAGAAGAGAATAGAATAGCATTTTATTTAGCAAACATGTTGAAGTACAGCTTAAAGATCCTTCCTCGACTCCCAAGCGAGAAAGCGATCCCGAAGCTTCAATTAAGTAACAAGTATCCAGTTTAAGTAGTAGATCGGGATACATAAACTGAGCGTCCTTTACTGTAGGACCGGCTATCGATAGAAGATTCATCCCTGCAGGGGTGCACTACTGTTACCCAACACGCTCGATCAACTCTGGCCGGACATACTTGCTGGGTAATGCCCGTCCTCGGAAGATCAACACGAAGCAGTGCCCTACCTAGGCTCGTAGAGAGGTCAGCACGCCGGACTAACCTATGCACCCAAAGATCTCGGGCCATCGCCCTGGGCACCCTGCGCGTTGCGAGACTGGCCGGGGTGCAGGCGCGACACTGAACTCGTCAGTGAAGTATCCAACCCAATCCCGACAATCAGCCCGCACGGTGAATCGTGACGTCAGACGAGCTTTCGGAGAAACGTACTTCGCAGAGGGTCCCATAACCATTATCCCGCGTGGTGGTAGTGCGTATAGGGCACGTCGACCCACTTAGATCACACACCCAAATCCAATAGGCTCAATTAGTATCACGCGGAGACAATCAGAGTCTCTGATGCTCCGCCACAATGTCACACTCGAGTGCCCTTCCGGCACACCCGAAAATCATAGATCCCCAGCGGGTACCCACCAGGGTGGACCCGCCTGTAACAAGGTCAAGTAATCGTGTGGTCATAACATCAAGGGGGAAAACCTGAGGAATCACCCTCGGCGGATTCCACTCGGCGAAATCATCAGGGCGAACGTATGAGGTATCACCCTCGAGGTTCACACTGAGGGGTCGCACGACAGAGTCGTATCGGAAGTGGAGAAGGAGGAATCACCCTCGATGACCACGATCGAACAGCTACACTGCAGAGTATTCATCGGGAGTGCGTTACGAGGTATCACCCTCGGCACTCGATAGTTACTACACAAAGTCGTACAACTAAGGGGGTGTGAAGTGAGGTGTCGGTCTCTGGTCGACGATCACGTTGATCGAGTTGTCGATGATCAAGCAGGGGCAACAAAGGTAAGGTTGTGGGGTCACTGATGGTTCACTACCAACCTATACTAAACAATTTATCATAGGCAGGTAAGGTAGCAATGAACAGGTTACAACAGCAGGCTATGCATCAGAATAGGAGCTTACATTAACAGTAGCAAAATCTAATGCATGCAGGAGAATAGAATGGGCGATATCTGGAATGCTCAAGGGGGGGGGGGGGCTTGCCTGGTTGCTCTGGCAAGACAGAGGGTTCGTCAACGGGCTGCTCGTCGGTAGTGTAGTCGTACCCAGGTGCAGCGTCGTCGGTCTCGGCGTCTATCGAGAGAGAGAAGGAGGGGGAGAGAAACAATAAATTCACGGCAATAATGCAAACAATATGTATGACATGCCTAAATGATATGCCGGGGTGTTCTACTGCCTAAATAAATGATTTAGTTAATTTAGGAATTTATTTGGATTTATTTAATTAAAGTTGGACACTATTCATTTACTGAAAACGGTCTAAAAGTTCAACGTTCTTATAGCTGCGGGCGTCGGACAGGAATACGGGGGACGTATTCGGGTTCGTATCGAAATTCTGAGCAAGTTTCATATATAAATTATTTTCATCGGAGTTACGGTTATTTAATATGATTTTCTAAAGTTTTTATTAATTTCTGGAATTTATTTAATTATTTAAATCAACATTATCCAAAACAGTGCTGCGATGACATCAGCATGACATCATGCTGACGTCAGCAGGTGTCCTGACAGGGTGGGTCCCACCTGTCATAGACTGTTAGCTTAATTAGGTTTTAACTAATTAAATTACTGTTTAATTAACACTAACTACTTAATTAGATTAACCTAATCAGGATTAATTAACTAATTAATTATTATTTATTTTTATTTATTTATTTTTCTAAAACGTTTTTGGGCGGGGCCCGTTTGTCATTGGGCCAGGGGGGTTCGGGCCCAGCGGCCAGGGGCACAGGGGCGCGAGGCCCCACCTGGCGGTGGCCCAGGGGCCACGGGCGGGCGCGGGTGCGGCGCGCGTGCGCGGCGCGTGTGCGGGCGCGCGGCGAGGTGGGCGCGCGGCGCGCGGCGAGGCGGGCGCGGGCGCGCGGCGAGGGGCAGGGGCGAGCGCGGGCAGCGGCAGGCGGGCGCAGCAGCTGCAGCGGAGCCGCAGCAGCAGCGCGGGGCATGGCGGTGGAGCGCGGGCAGGTGAGGCGAGCGGGAGGGGGCCACGGGCGGCGAGCAGCAGAGGGAGAGGCGAGGCGAGGCCGACGCGGTCGGGCGCGCGGGCGTGGGGTGCGCGCGTGAGGGAGGGAGGCAGAGGCCGAGGCCGGGCCTCACCGACGTTTGCAGGGGCACAGGGTCGTCGAGGCTCGACGAAGCGAGGCGAGGGGGAGACGGGGACGCGGCGGGGTAGCGCAGTCCGGCGAGGGGCGGCGGTGAGCGACGGGGTCGAGGCGGCGAGCGGCGTCGAGCGGGTTTGGGCGCGGTCGGGGCATCGGAGGCGCAGTCGGCGCGTCGGGGGCGCGGGCCAGCGCGAGGGGCATCGGAGGCGCAGTCGGCGCCCGATCCGTACCGAGAGATGGGGGGAGCGAGGAGCGAGGGGTGAGTGGGGTGGGCGTGGGGCTAGGGTTTCGGCCGCCCAGGGTTAAGGGAGTGGGGTGGGCCGGTCGGGCCAGCTGGGCTGGGGCCCAGTTGGGCCGGGGGGGAGGGGGGTCCTTTTTTTTCTTTTTCTTTTCTGTTCTGTTTTCTTTTACCTTTTTCTTTATTTTCTTTTCTCAGTTTAGTAAATAGTTAGGCCTCATATTGAATTTTGTAAAACATAGGAATTGCTCCAACATATACTAGGCATTACCTAGCACTACCAAAAATTAGTTTGGAGTCAACTTGAGGTCACATAATTTTTATAATAATTAAAATGCATTAACCCTTACTGTTTTAATTATGTTAGTGCCACCTAATTATTTTATTATTTGTTGGTTACAATTTTAGACTAGCCTCTGCAATATTTGTTATTTATCGAACATTTTAGTTTTTATGTTGGACAACTTTTATATTTCACTTTCATTTAAATTTGAATTTGACTTAGGAGTTGAATTGCAATATGATGCTACTAATGATTATGCACTGTTAATCATGCTGACATGTCATTATCAAAAGTGATTACTGTTGCTAATCACCGAGGGTGTTACAGGTTGCTAGCCCCAGCCGCACCCGCATCTCCATCGAGCGTGACCAAGACGACCGCCCACGAGCAGTGGAACGGCGGGACGGTCGTCCGCCTCTCCCGCGCAGGGAGAGGCGCGCCTCCCCGCCGCCTATTGAGCATCCGACTCTCGGAGGCCGGCTGGGCCCCCGTGAAGGAGTCGGAGAGAACGACGCCCACCACCGGATCGACCGCTTGGCTCGATCCCTGGCGTTAGAAGAAGAAGACACGATCGTCCCGCCTTGTTTCGGCCCCCGCATTCGCGACGAGCCCTTCCCCAAAGGGTTCTCGCTCCCTCGGGACTGTGAAGCCGAAGGACTGGCTGGTGGACTACTCCACGGCCGTCAGCATAGCGAACGGCAACAAGCGCGTTGCCGTAAAGTACGTTCCGCTCATGCTCCAGGGCACGGCCCGGACATGGCTGAACAGCCTCAAGCCCTACAGCGTCAACAGCTGGCTAGACTTCACCGAAGTTTTCATCCGTAACTTCACCAGCACCTACAAGCGACCGCCCAAACCTCGCCAGCTCTCTCTATGCATCCAAGGCCCGACTGAGTCTACCCGCAACTACTTGACGTGGTGGGCTGAACTGCGTAACTCCTGCGAAGGGGTGCATGAGGTGCAAGCCATAGAATACTTCACTGCTGGGTGCCGGGAGGGCACCCTACTCAAGCACCAACTCCTCTGCGACGAGCCGGCCACCCTCGACGAGCTGCTAATCATAGCGGACAAGTACGCCACTGCTGACTCCTCCGTGAAGTCGGAACTCTGAGTGGACGCGTCAAGAAAGATGCTCCCTCCGGCCCCTCAGACGTCGGCTGGTGATTCCAGTCGGCGCCAACAGTCAAACGACAACAAGCGCAAGGCCCAGCAGCCGGCTACCACCAGCCGGCAGGTGGCGACGGTCGAAGACCAGCAGCCAAAAGAGCAACCCAGCCCCAAGCGCCAGAAGGGCGGTAAGCCTGCCTGGCTACCCGCTTTTTCGTTCAAGCAAACCCTTGACGCTCCCTGCAAGTTCCACAGCGGCGCGAGGCCATCCAACCACACCACCCGGAAGTGCCATTGGCTTGCCTGCATCGCCAAGGGCGAAGGACTGCCTCCCCCGCCTGCTGGCCCGCCGCCTCCGCCTCCCCAGCAGCCGGCGGTCCGGCCGGTCGGCGCAATCCAAGATGAGTTTCCCGAAGAGCACGGAGCTGACGTCGTCTTCACCAGCGTGGCTGACGACAGGCATAGCTGGCGTCAGCAGCGCCGAGAGGTGAATGCTGTCTCATCTGAAGCCCCAGAGTTCATGCACTGGTCTGAAAAGCCGATCAGTTGGAGCCGAGCTGACCACCCGGAGGTGATGCCTTCTCCGGGTTCCTATGCTCTGGTGTTGGATGCCACCTTTGCAACAGAGAGGCGAGCCGCTCATTTCTCCCGGATTCTGATAGACGGCGGTAGCAGCATCAACATCCTCTACCGCGACACCATGGAGAAGTTGTGCATCAAAGAGAAACAGCTCCAGCCCAGCCGGACTGTATTCCATGGCATTGTGCCTGGCCTTTCCTGCTCACCAATCGGCAAGATCAAGATAGACGTCCTCTTCGGAGACAAGGATCACTTCCGCCGAGAGCCAATCTGGTTAGAGGTGGTTGACCTTGAGAGCCCCTACCATGCGTTGCTTCGCCGGCCGGCCCTGGCCAAGTTCATGGCGGTTCTCCACTACGCCTACCTTAAGATGAAGATGCCGGGTACCAAGGGCATTATCACTGCGGCCGGCGACTACCTGAAGTCTGCCGAATGTGCCGCAGCCAGCAGTCGGCTGGCCGAGTCCCTTGTGATTGCTGCCAAGAAGCGGCTCCTTGACCGAGTTGTGGCCATGGCCGGCAAGCAGCCGCACCTGTCGCCAGATCCCAAGGAGTCAGAAGCTCGGGGCTCTTTCCAGCCGGCCAAAGAAACCAAGAAGATACCCTTGGACCCGGAGCACCCGAAGAAGTTCGCCGTCATAGGAGCCTACCTTGACAGCAAATAGGAAAGCGAGCTTGTCGATTTCCTCTGTGAGAATCGGGACATCTTTGCGTGGTCTCCAAAGGACATGCCGGGTGTTCCGACGGATTTCGCCGAGCACAAGCTACATGTCAGAGCAGATGCAAAACCAGTCAAGCAACCCCTTCGCCGCCTGTCGGAGGAGAAGAGAAGAATTGTTGGTGAAGAGATAGCCCGGCTTCTAGCAGCCGGCTTCATTATGGAAGTGTTCTTTCCAGAGTGGCTTGCCAACCCAGTTCTTGTACTGAAGAAGAACAACACATGGCGCATGTGTATTGACTACACCAGCCTCAATAAAGCTTGCCCCAAAGATCCGTTTGCCTTGCCTCGGATTGACCAAGTGATAGACTCCACAGCCGGATGCGAGCTGCTGAGTTTCTTGGATGCCTACTCAGGGTACCACCAGATCAAGTTGAGCCCGGCCGACCGCCTGAAGACCGCCTTCATCACACCATTCTGAGCCTTCTGCAACCTGACCATGACATTCGGCTTGAGAAATGCCGGTGCCATGTTGCAGCGTTGCATGCAGAAGTGCCTCCTCAAGCAACTCGGCAGAAATGCCAACGTCTATGTAGACAATATTATGGTGAAGACGGAGAAGCGCGGTACCCTCCTGGAAGATCTCAAGGAAACTTTTGATAATCTGCGCCGTTTTCAAATCAAGCTCAACCCAGAGAAGTGTGTCTTTGGAGTACCAGCCGGCCAGCTCCTCGGTTTCCTTGTCTTAGAGCGCGGCATAGAGTGCAACCCTGTCAAGATCAAGGCCATCGAGAGGATGGAGAGGCCCACCCGACTACGAGACATTCAGAAGTTCACCAGTTGCTTGGCATCCATCTGCCGCTTCATCAGTCGGCTGGGCGAGAAGGCTCTTCCCCTGTACCAGTTGATGAAGAAAACCACTCATTTCGAGTGGAACGACAAGGCGGTTGAGGCTTTCCTCCAGCTCAAGAAGATGTTGACAACGCCACCCGTTCTGGCCGCTCCGGCTGCAAAGGAGCCCATGCTTCTTTACATCGCCGCCACCACCCGGGTGGTCAGCATGGTCATGGTGGTAGAGCGCCAAGAGGATGGCAAGGCACAGCCGGTCCAGAGGCCCGTGTACTACTTGAGTGAGGTGCTGTCAGCCTCCAAGCAGAACTACCCCCACCACCAAAAGATGTGCTATGGCGTGCACTTTGCCGCCAAGAAGCTCAGGCCATACTTTCAAGAGCACCCCATCACGGTTGTCTGCACTGCCCCACTTGCGGAGATCATAGGCAGCAGAGACGCGTCGGGCCGGGTGGCCAAGTGGGCCATCGAGCTGGCCCCCGACACCATCTTCTACCAGCCTCGCACCGCCATCAAGACCCAAGCGCTGGCCGACTTCCTCGTCGACTGGGCCGAGACCCAGTACCTGCCGCCAGCTCCGGACTCCACACATTGGCGGATGCACTTTGATGGCTCAAAGATGCGCACCAGTTTGGGAGCCGGCATCGTCCTCACCTCTCCCAAAGGCGACAAGCTCAGATACACGTTGCAAATCCATTTTGCCGCCTCCAACAACGTGGCCGAGTACGAGGCACTAGTACACGGACTCCGGCTGGCCAAGGAGATTGGCATCCGCCGGATTCTGTGCTACGGCGACTCGGACTTGGTGGTCCAACAGTCGTCTGGCGACTGGGACGCCAAGGATGCAAACATGGCGAGCTACCGCTCCCTCGTCCAGGAGATCAGCGGATATTTTGACGGGTGCGAGTTCCTTCACGTGCCACGGGCCGACAACGAGCAAGCAGATGCCCTGGCGCGGATCGGCTCCACCCGGCAGGCCATACCAGCCGGCGTGTCCCTTCAGTGTCTCTGCAAGCCGTCTATCAAGCCTTCCCCTGAATCAGAATACATCTTCGTGCCAGCTGCCCTCGAAGCAGTCGGATCCGACTCGGGGTCTGCAGCAGCCGGCCCGGGGATTTCGGCAGGTGGCACGGGGACTGCGACAGTTGCACCCGGCCCGGGGACTTCGCAACCCGGCCCGGGGGCTGCGGCAGCCGTCCCGGGGACTTCACCAAGCGGCTCGGAGACTGCAGCAGTCGCACCTGGCCCGGGGACTCCACAACCCGGCCCGGGGGCTGCGGCAGTAGGCCCGGAGGCTTCAACAATGCAGCAAGACGCGGCCGACTTCACCCCGCCTCCCAACCCAACCGCCCTAGTTTCAGTGGCCATAATGACAGTGGATGAAGTCGAAGCACCACCATGGGCGCAGCCCATCCTCAACTTTCTGGTTAGCGGAGAGCTGCCAGATGATGAGATCTCGGCCCGGCAGGTGCAACGCCGGGCAGGAGCTTACACGATACTAAACAAAGAGCTTGTCAGGCGCAGCATGACCGATGTTTTCCAATGCTGCATCGAACTAGAGAAAGGCAAAGGAATCCTCAGAGACATACACCAAGGCGAGTGCGGCCACCACGCGGCCTCCAGATCCCTTGTCGGCAAAGCTTTCCGCCATGGTTTCTTCTGGCCGACTGCTTTGGAGGACGCCAAGGACCTGGTCAAGAAATGCAAGGGGTGCCAGAAATTCAGCTCCAAGCAACATCTGCCGGCTTCTGCACTCAAGACCATTCCCCTTACCTAGCCTTTTGCCGTTTGGGGGCTGGACATGGTGGGCCCATTCAAGACAGCACGCGGCGGCATGACCCATCTGCTCGTCGCCATCGACAAATTCACCAAGTGGATTGAAGCAAAGCCAATCAAGAAACTGAATGGTCCGACAGATGTGACTTTCATCGCAGATATCACCATCCGGTACGGTGTACCACACAGCATCATCACTGACAATGGCACTAACTTTGCCAAAGGCGCCTTGGCCCGTTTCTGCGCGACGCAGGGCATCCGACTGGACTTAGCGTCCGTTGCCCATCCGCAATCAAACGGCCAGGTCGAGCGAGCAAACGGCCTCATCTTATCTGGCATTAAGCCCCGACTGGTCTAGCCACTGGAGCGCTCGACCGGCTGCTGGATCGACGAGCTGCCGGCCGTCCTCTAGAGCCTCCGCACCACCCCGAACAAATCAACCGGTTTCACTCCCTTCTTCCTCATGTACGGGGCCGAGGCCATCATCCCAACTGACATCGAGTTCGACTCACCTCGCATCACCATGTACATGGAGGCGGAGGCAAAGGAAGCATGAGAGGACGGCGTCGATCTGCTGGAAGAGGGCCGGCTGTTAGCACTCAGCCGGTCCGCCATCTACCAGCAGAGCCTCTGCCGCTACCACAGTCGGAAGGTCAAGCCACGATCCTTCCAAGAGGGAGACCTTGTGCTCCGGCTGATCCAGCGAACAGCCGGCTAGCACAAGCTCTCGGCCCCTTGGGAAGGCCCCTTCATCATCAGCAAAGCCTTGGGCAATGACTCCTATTATCTAATCGACGCGCAGAAGCCCAGGGCGCGCAAGAGGGACGATTCTGGCAAGGAAACAGAGCGCCCATGGAACGCAAATCTCCTTCAAAGATTTTACAGTTAATACAGTATGTACCACGCTACCTTTTGTATTAAGCGCATAAACACCAGGTCCCTCGAAGAGCACTCGGGGGCTACCTCTCTCATCTATATGATAAGTTTCATGCCTGTGAAAGAGTTTTTTCATTCCTCCGCCCGGCACCGGGTCCGACCAGTCGGCCCGGGGGCTTGCTGCCTTGTACTATGTCGGCGCTACCAGCAGTTGGACAAGTAGTGTTCCGGCATCTAAGCCCTCTCTTGCCATAAGCCGCAGCTCGCAGAGCGACTGTATGGCCGGCAAGAGTCAAAGGCAGGAAATGGTGCCCACATGAAAAATGGCTAAGGACGAAAGCACTCACATAGGCCAAGCCGGCTTCTCACTTAACTTGCTACGTTCTAAGCGGCCAAAGTACTTGCCTTCCCAAAATGGCAAAATACCTAACCCAGCCAACAGATCGAAGAACGGTTGTCTGGCTGGCAAGGTGGCAGCCAAGGGAAGGCGGCAAAGGAAAAAGCCAAAAGAACGGAAAGCGAGACAAGTCGGAGCTCGGCAAAGCACAGCCTGTGCGAGAATTAAGTTACATACCAAGAGGCCCTCGGCCAGCATTCAACAAAGTTTGAATACACCCCCAGCGGGTGGAACTGCGCAAATTTAACAAGTTTGTTCTAGAGACTACAAAAGCAGGAAAAGATAAGATGAAGCTGGCAGCCTAGGCCAGAGGAGCAGTAGGCGGGTCTGGCAGGTTGGTGGAGTCGGCGGCACCGGCTGGTGGAGTGGCCGTCTGGCGAGTCTCAGCTTGGTCGCTATCAGCAGCAGTCGGTGCACCCGCGCGCGGCTCATTGCTCGAGGCTCGATCGAGCTGAGGCTGGCCGTCTGCTCCGCCCTCCGGTGCGTCGTCTTCATCATCCTCGCCTTCCTCGTCCTAGCCTTCATCGCTGGAGGTGATTTCTTCCGCCGAGTCCTCGCCGTCATCCGGGTTCAGCCCAAACCAGTCCGGCGGCACCTCGGCACCCTCCTCGTCCAGCTCGGGGAGGAAGACACCAGTCTCGTTGTACTCGGCGATCGCCGCCGCACGACGAGTGAGCGCAGGCCCCACTGCCACCAACTCTTCCCTGGCCTCCTGCCGGAACGTGGCCAACTAGGCTAGGTTCAGCCCAGGATACCACGCCCTGACGAACTCCAGGGCCCTTCGGGCGCCTGCCCGAGCGGAGGAGCCCTTCCAAGCCTCGAAGCGGCCGATCGCCACCTCTAACCAGTCGGCGGTCCGACTGGGGGTGCATGGAGCTAGGACACTTGGCCAGAGGTCGGAAACCAGCTGGGACTCGGCGCGCTGAAGGCGGCGGAGCAGATGGTGAATCAGCGACAGGCGCGTCCTAACGGCCAGGAGCTGCTCGTTCATGTTTCGAGGCGAGTCGAGCGGGATCTCCACTCCTTCCCTCCTACGCTGGTCATGCCGCATCTCGATGGCCTGGCTGACGGCGACGGCGTGTCCAGGAAAGAAGTCTACGCAAAGAAAAAACAAAGATCAGAAGCCGGAAGCCGACTCTCGATGCAGTCGGCAGCTATTCCAAAGAAAGAAGATTACCATCGATCATATCCTCAATCTCGCCATAGCCAGCGGCGAGGATCGCCTCCTTCTCAACCCACTTCGAGCACTCGGTCTCAAACTCGGCCTGGAGGGCGCCTTCCTCCTCCTTGAGTTTCTGGAGCTCCGCCTGGTGCTGGTCCGCCTGGTCCGCCATCTTCTTGGCCAGACGGTCGCGCTCCTGGGCCGCCTTGATGCGCTCCTCCTCCTTGGCGCGCAGCTCGGTCTGGACCTCGCCCAGGCGCTGCTGCAGTGTGGCGTTGGCTCCTGCAAAATTGAGAAAGAGAAGACAATCAACAAAGTTGACCAAAAAGAAAAGTGGTTGCCGGAAGATCCGGCCCGACTGCTCAGCAGTCGGCCCGAATCTCGGGGGCTACACCCAGCGGGTGCGCTGACGCGCCCCCCGCGAGAAAGAAGATAGAATGCTTACTCCGGCTTTCGGTCAGGTCGGCGGTCCGCTTAGCCAGCTCCTGGACCTGGGAGTTGAAGGCAGCCGCGCGGATGTTGTTGTAGTCCTGCAACGAAGACAAAAGGAGAGAAAACAAGATTAGCACTCGGAACTTACCTTAAAAGTTCTGAGCCGCCTGCTCAGCAGCCGGCCCGGAACTCGGGGGCTACACCCAGTGGGTGCGCTGGCGCGCCCCCACGGAAGATCGCAAGAGAAAAAACAAACCAAAACAAAGCAAAGAAATGTACCCGGACGGCCGCTCGCGTCGCCAAGAATGTCTTCGTATACTGCTGGAGGGCGGTGCCTTGGGCCTAGAGCTGGGCTTGAACGTCCTACGCGGCCTTGTTCAGCACACCCATCCCGCCCCCATGCGTCCACTCTGGCGGGGTGGCACTGGTGGCCTCTGCATCTGGGGCCGACGAGCTCGCGGCCCCGATCTCCTGCGCTTGGGGCGCTGAGGCCGCTTTCGCCGCACGCCGGCGCCCCGGAGAACAGACCACAGGGGTCGCCCCCACCGCCAGCTCACCTCTGACTGGCAGCGCCGGTGGCACGTCAGACCGACTGCCTCGGGCCTCGGTAGTCTGCGCTTGCGGGGGCACCTCCACCCTCGGGACGATGGCGTCGCCTCCCCTCCTCTCCACAACCGGCTGATTGTGGCCGGCTCCTCTAGTTGGCGCTGGGTTCTCTGGCGCTGGTGGCGCTGCGCGCAGCGGGATGACAAGTTGCGGAGTCCGGCCGCGTGGGGCCTCTTCCGCTTGCACCTTGGCGGCCCAGTCCGCCTCGGCCTTGGCTGCGGCCTCCGCCTGGACCTTGGCCGCAGCGTCGGCTTGGGCCTTCGCCGCCGCATCCGCATCCGCCTGCGCCGCCTTGGCCGCCTCCTCCTTCTGCCGCTCCACCTCTTCCCGCTCCTCGCGCGCCTCCCGCACGTTCCTCTCCATCGCCTCCCGGAGGACGGCGAGCGGGTCCACGCGGCGGGTGTTGGCGGAGCCCTCCGCCGCCCCGATCACCGAAGAAGCGGTGTACCGCTCAAGAGAGAGCGGGGCCCTGTCCAAACAAGAAAGGAGGAAACTCAGAAAGAGTTGCAAGAAAGAAGAAAAGAAAACGCAAGAGAAACCAAGCACTTACGCGGACACAATCAGGGGCTGCTTCGGGGCCTTCTGGAACTAGGCCGCCTTCGCGGCGGCCTCCTGCCGCCTAGTCGCGGCGGCCGCATTCTTGGACTTCTTCGGCCGGCTGCCGAACAGCAACGAGCCGGCTCGGCGCTTTGGTGCGCCGCCTGGCGCAGTCGGCACGGCTGAAGAGCTCGCGCCTGCTTTGTCAGTGTCGTGCATGCGGTGCGGCTCATTCTTCTTCTCGTCGTCATCCGGCCAGGACTCGAGGCCGCCTCCTCCTCCGGAGCCGCCTGCTCCACCGCCGCCACCTATGGCGTCGTCCTCCTCCATGGCGGCCGCCCCCAAGTCGGGGTCGTCCACATCGCTCCTCGTTCGGTCCGGCATGTACTGCTGGCCTGGATCCAGAGCACCGGCAGCCGACTGGGCCGGGAGGACCTGCACCATGGCCGACTGGTCAGACGGCAAAACTAGAACTCGGACCAACAAAAGAGAAAAAGAATTGCAAGACTCACCGCAGGCGGCGGATGTGCGCGGTCGTACGGCCGCTTGCCGAACCGCCAGTCCGTCTCCGATAGCTTGCAGTTGGAGAAGTAATTGACCAGCCGGGCCACCTCCATGTCCGGCAGCTCCCATGTGCACATCCGGCATGGGTCCCGGTGCCCGCTCATGCAGCTGATGATGTGAGGCCGGGCTTGGAGGGGAAGAACTCGGCGCGTCACGAAAGCGGTCAGCAGATCCGAGCCCTTGAGGCCCTCCGACTCCGTCATCACCTGAAGTCGGGCGAGGGCGGCGGAGGAGGCGGCCGATAGGGAGCTTGGCCTGTACTGCCAGTTGGCGCGCGGCTCGGCTGGCGGGCCGGCTGCGTAAGCAGGCAAGTTGACATAGTCGCTCGTCGGGTGGATGTTCTCGACGTAGAAATAAGATTTCTGCCACAGCTTGGCCGACTGCAGCAGGGAGATGGGCGGGAAGCAGTTCCCGATGCTCGGACGCTGCACCGCCACGCAGGCTCCGCATTGAGCCGCCTGGCCCTTGGTGGCGGTGCCGAGTTTGAGATAAAAGCACTCCTCCCAGAGCTCAAGAGTGGGGAGAGTGCCGAGGTACCCTTCGCACATAGTGGCGAAGGCGGATAGCAGCACCACCGTATTCGGCGTGAGGTGGTGCAGCTGGACTCGGTAGAAGTCAAGAAAGGAGCGGAGAAAGCTGGTTGCGGGAAGGCCGAAGCCGCAAAGCAAATGGGACCGGAAGACGACGCGCTCGTCGCCTTCCGGCACCGGCGAGATTTCTGCCTCGGGGGGGACACGTACCCGCACGTTCGTCTCCCGAGGCAGCCGCCGTGTTTGACGAAGGAAGGAGAGGTGATCCTCATGGACGTTGGGACCATCCCAGTCACCGGCCCGTGAGCGCGCCATGGGCGAAGGAACTCGACGTAGGCGCGGCGCGGTGGCGAGTTGGCGAAGCCGCGGCGGAGCGAGGAAGCGCTTCGGCACCACCCCGAACAAATCAACCGGTTTCACTCCCTTCTTCCTCATGTACGGGGCCGAGGCCATCATCCCAACTGACATCGAGTTCGACTCACCTCGCATCACCATGTACATGGAGGCGGAGGCAAAGGAAGCATGAGAGGACGGCGTCGATCTGCTGGAAGAGGGCCGGCTGTTAGCACTCAGCCGGTCCGCCATCTACCAGCAGAGCCTCTGCCGCTACCACAGTCGGAAGGTCAAGCCACGATCCTTCCAAGAGGGAGACCTTGTGCTCCGGCTGATCCAGCGAACAGCCGGCTAGCACAAGCTCTCGGCCCCTTGGGAAGGCCCCTTCATCATCAGCAAAGCCTTGGGCAATGACTCCTATTATCTAATCGACGCGCAGAAGCCCAGGGCGCGCAAGAGGGACGATTCTGGCAAGGAAACAGAGCGCCCATGGAACGCAAATCTCCTTCGAAGATTTTACAGTTAATACAGTATGTACCACGCTACCTTTTGTATTAAGCGCATAAACACCAGGTCCCTCGAAGAGCACTCGGGGGCTACCTCTCTCATCTATATGATAAGTTTCATGCCTGTGAAAGAGTTTTTTCATTCCTCCGCCCGGCACCGGGTCCGACCAGTCGGCCCGGGGGCTTGCTGCCTTGTACTATGTCGGCGCTACCAGCAGTTGGACAAGTAGTGTTCCGGCATCTAAGCCCTCTCTTGCCATAAGCCGCAGCTCGCAGAGCGACTGTATGGCCGGCAAGAGTCAAAGGCAGGAAATGGTGCCCACATGAAAAATGGCTAAGGACGAAAGCACTCACATAGGCCAAGCCGGCTTCTCACTTAACTTGCTACGTTCTAAGCGGCCAAAGTACTTGCCTTCCCAAAATGGCAAAATACCTAACCCAGCCAACAGATCGAAGAACGGTTGTCTGGCTGGCAAGGTGGCAGCCAAGGGAAGGCGGCAAAGGAAAAAGCCAAAAGAACGGAAAGCGAGACAAGTCGGAGCTCGGCAAAGCACAGCCTGTGCGAGAATTAAGTTACATACCAAGAGGCCCTCGGCCAGCATTCAACAAAGTTTGAATACACCCCCAGCGGGTGGAACTGCGCAAATTTAACAAGTTTGTTCTAGAGACTACAAAAGCAGGAAAAGATAAGATGAAGCTGGCAGCCTAGGCCAGAGGAGCAGTAGGCGGGTCTGGCAGGTTGGTGGAGTCGGCGGCACCGGCTGGTGGAGTGGCCGTCTGGCGAGTCTCAGCTTGGTCGCTATCAGCAGCAGTCGGTGCACCCGCGCGCGGCTCATTGCTCGAGGCTCGATCGAGCTGAGGCTGGCCGTCTGCTCCGCCCTCCGGTGCGTCGTCTTCATCATCCTCGCCTTCCTCGTCCTAGCCTTCATCGCTGGAGGTGATTTCTTCCGCCGAGTCCTCGCCGTCATCCGGGTTCAGCCCAAACCAGTCCGGCGGCACCTCGGCACCCTCCTCGTCCAGCTCGGGGAGGAAGACACCAGTCTCGTTGTACTCGGCGATCGCCGCCGCACGACGAGTGAGCGCAGGCCCCACTGCCACCAACTCTTCCCTGGCCTCCTGCCGGAACGTGGCCAACTAGGCTAGGTTCAGCCCAGGATACCACGCCCTGACGAACTCCAGGGCCCTTCGGGCGCCTGCCCGAGCGGAGGAGCCCTTCCAAGCCTCGAAGCGGCCGATCGCCACCTCTAACCAGTCGGCGGTCCGACTGGGGGTGCATGGAGCTAGGACACTTGGCCAGAGGTCGGAAACCAGCTGGGACTCGGCGCGCTGAAGGCGGCGGAGCAGATGGTGAATCAGCGACAGGCGCGTCCTAACGGCCAGGAGCTGCTCGTTCATGTTTCGAGGCGAGTCGAGCGGGATCTCCACTCCTTCCCTCCTACGCTGGTCATGCCGCATCTCGATGGCCTGGCTGACGGCGACGGCGTGTCCAGGAAAGAAGTCTACGCAAAGAAAAAACAAAGATCAGAAGCCGGAAGCCGACTCTCGATGCAGTCGGCAGCTATTCCAAAGAAAGAAGATTACCATCGATCATATCCTCAATCTCGCCATAGCCAGCGGCGAGGATCGCCTCCTTCTCAACCCACTTCGAGCACTCGGTCTCAAACTCGGCCTGGAGGGCGCCTTCCTCCTCCTTGAGTTTCTGGAGCTCCGCCTGGTGCTGGTCCGCCTGGTCCGCCATCTTCTTGGCCAGACGGTCGCGCTCCTGGGCCGCCTTGATGCGCTCCTCCTCCTTGGCGCGCAGCTCGGTCTGGACCTCGCCCAGGCGCTGCTGCAGTGTGGCGTTGGCTCCTGCAAAATTGAGAAAGAGAAGACAATCAACAAAGTTGACCAAAAAGAAAAGTGGTTGCCGGAAGATCCGGCCCGACTGCTCAGCAGTCGGCCCGAATCTCGGGGGCTACACCCAGCGGGTGCGCTGACGCGCCCCCCGCGAGAAAGAAGATAGAATGCTTACTCCGGCTTTCGGTCAGGTCGGCGGTCCGCTTAGCCAGCTCCTGGACCTGGGAGTTGAAGGCAGCCGCGCGGATGTTGTTGTAGTCCTGCAACGAAGACAAAAGGAGAGAAAACAAGATTAGCACTCGGAACTTACCTTAAAAGTTCTGAGCCGCCTGCTCAGCAGCCGGCCCGGAACTCGGGGGCTACACCCAGTGGGTGCGCTGGCGCGCCCCCACGGAAGATCGCAAGAGAAAAAACAAACCAAAACAAAGCAAAGAAATGTACCCGGACGGCCGCTCGCGTCGCCAAGAATGTCTTCGTATACTGCTGGAGGGCGGTGCCTTGGGCCTAGAGCTGGGCTTGAACGTCCTACGCGGCCTTGTTCAGCACACCCATCCCGCCCCCATGCGTCCACTCTGGCGGGGTGGCACTGGTGGCCTCTGCATCTGGGGCCGACGAGCTCGCGGCCCCGATCTCCTGCGCTTGGGGCGCTGAGGCCGCTTTCGCCGCACGCCGGCGCCCCGGAGAACAGACCACAGGGGTCGCCCCCACCGCCAGCTCACCTCTGACTGGCAGCGCCGGTGGCACGTCAGACCGACTGCCTCGGGCCTCGGTAGTCTGCGCTTGCGGGGGCACCTCCACCCTCGGGACGATGGCGTCGCCTCCCCTCCTCTCCACAACCGGCTGATTGTGGCCGGCTCCTCTAGTTGGCGCTGGGTTCTCTGGCGCTGGTGGCGCTGCGCGCAGCGGGATGACAAGTTGCGGAGTCCGGCCGCGTGGGGCCTCTTCCGCTTGCACCTTGGCGGCCCAGTCCGCCTCGGCCTTGGCTGCGGCCTCCGCCTGGACCTTGGCCGCAGCGTCGGCTTGGGCCTTCGCCGCCGCATCCGCATCCGCCTGCGCCGCCTTGGCCGCCTCCTCCTTCTGCCGCTCCACCTCTTCCCGCTCCTCGCGCGCCTCCCGCACGTTCCTCTCCATCGCCTCCCGGAGGACGGCGAGCGGGTCCACGCGGCGGGTGTTGGCGGAGCCCTCCGCCGCCCCGATCACCGAAGAAGCGGTGTACCGCTCAAGAGAGAGCGGGGCCCTGTCCAAACAAGAAAGGAGGAAACTCAGAAAGAGTTGCAAGAAAGAAGAAAAGAAAACGCAAGAGAAACCAAGCACTTACGCGGACACAATCAGGGGCTGCTTCGGGGCCTTCTGGAACTAGGCCGCCTTCGCGGCGGCCTCCTGCCGCCTAGTCGCGGCGGCCGCATTCTTGGACTTCTTCGGCCGGCTGCCGAACAGCAACGAGCCGGCTCGGCGCTTTGGTGCGCCGCCTGGCGCAGTCGGCACGGCTGAAGAGCTCGCGCCTGCTTTGTCAGTGTCGTGCATGCGGTGCGGCTCATTCTTCTTCTCGTCGTCATCCGGCCAGGACTCGAGGCCGCCTCCTCCTCCGGAGCCGCCTGCTCCACCGCCGCCACCTATGGCGTCGTCCTCCTCCATGGCGGCCGCCCCCAAGTCGGGGTCGTCCACATCGCTCCTCGTTCGGTCCGGCATGTACTGCTGGCCTGGATCCAGAGCACCGGCAGCCGACTGGGCCGGGAGGACCTGCACCATGGCCGACTGGTCAGACGGCAAAACTAGAACTCGGACCAACAAAAGAGAAAAAGAATTGCAAGACTCACCGCAGGCGGCGGATGTGCGCGGTCGTACGGCCGCTTGCCGAACCGCCAGTCCGTCTCCGATAGCTTGCAGTTGGAGAAGTAATTGACCAGCCGGGCCACCTCCATGTCCGGCAGCTCCCATGTGCACATCCGGCATGGGTCCCGGTGCCCGCTCATGCAGCTGATGATGTGAGGCCGGGCTTGGAGGGGAAGAACTCGGCGCGTCACGAAAGCGGTCAGCAGATCCGAGCCCTTGAGGCCCTCCGACTCCGTCATCACCTGAAGTCGGGCGAGGGCGGCGGAGGAGGCGGCCGATAGGGAGCTTGGCCTGTACTGCCAGTTGGCGCGCGGCTCGGCTGGCGGGCCGGCTGCGTAAGCAGGCAAGTTGACATAGTCGCTCGTCGGGTGGATGTTCTCGACGTAGAAATAAGATTTCTGCCACAGCTTGGCCGACTGCAGCAGGGAGATGGGCGGGAAGCAGTTCCCGATGCTCGGACGCTGCACCGCCACGCAGGCTCCGCATTGAGCCGCCTGGCCCTTGGTGGCGGTGCCGAGTTTGAGATAAAAGCACTCCTCCCAGAGCTCAAGAGTGGGGAGAGTGCCGAGGTACCCTTCGCACATAGTGGCGAAGGCGGATAGCAGCACCACCGTATTCGGCGTGAGGTGGTGCAGCTGGACTCGGTAGAAGTCAAGAAAGGAGCGGAGAAAGCTGGTTGCGGGAAGGCCGAAGCCGCAAAGCAAATGGGACCGGAAGACGACGCGCTCGTCGCCTTCCGGCACCGGCGAGATTTCTGCCTCGGGGGGGACACGTACCCGCACGTTCGTCTCCCGAGGCAGCCGCCGTGTTTGACGAAGGAAGGAGAGGTGATCCTCATGGACGTTGGGACCATCCCAGTCACCGGCCCGTGAGCGCGCCATGGGCGAAGGAACTCGACGTAGGCGCGGCGCGGTGGCGAGTTGGCGAAGCCGCGGCGGAGCGAGGAAGCGCTTCGGCGAAAAGAAGCTCGATGGGGTGGGCTGCGGCAGCGTTTCGGCAAGAGGAAGAGGCGCTACGGCAATGGAGAGGAAGAAGAATGGCGAGGGGAGAGGAGGGCGCGCGTGCGTCTACCACCCCCCTCCTCCCCCTACTTATAGCCCCAGGCGGCGGAGCCGAGGGGGCGAGAGCGTTGGGTATCGTGGGATTAACTACGCCCACTCCCCCATGATCCCATGATTGCGGCGCCAGTAAAGGCGCGTATTAAATGCCGCAGAAGCCCAACCGTCTACCTCGGCCATAGCGGATCCACACGCGTGCCGAGGCACTGTAGTGGCGGGCCTCGGCCTGCGGCGACGTCCCGTCGCGCGCGTGGGCTGGCAGGCCGGCTTGGCCTGCTGACGCCGCGTGGCCGGCATGCACGGGCGGCGAGCCTGGCGTCTGGCCATGCCGCCTGGTCCCCACCACGGCGTTACGAGATCGCCAGGCGGCCAGCCTGGTCACGGCCGACACCTACCAGTCGGCACTTCGGAAGACGGACGAAGCAGGACACCAGACAACCCGGAGTAAGAAGCTGCTGGGGCTTCTCGCCCTTTCGACCGCAGCGCCCCACCAGCTTCGGGGACTACTGTCGGTGTAAATGACCATGGGTAGCCTCATCAGATCCCCTTGGTATTTCAAGACATCAGGCAGGCTGCGCCCCTCAAACATCAAAGACAAAGGACCGCTTTCTTGGGGCCGGCTGGTATAAGCGGCCGGTTGCCAGGAGGCGGCGGAATCCAGAAGACGGCCATGAAGTGGGCCGACTCCTAGCAGGCGGCTTCCTGGGAAGCCGGATCCTAGCAGGCGGCCCCTCGCGCCCTCAAAGTTAGCACCCACATAAACACGACGAGACGGGGCATGGCTACAGTACAAGCGTGCCACCCCCGAATTCCGGGGAGAGCATGGCCACAGTGCAGCGCACCAAGCGGACATCCCACGCCCGGCGCGGCACTGTTGCCATGCTGCTCATGACGTCACCCATGGCAGAGGAAGCCATGCTCCCACGACGGGCTGTCGATACGGCCCACAGGCGGCGGGCCCTACCTGCCCATGAGAGGCCAGAAGGCGGCGAGCCCTGACCAGTCGGCTCAGGGGGAGGCCGGCTTCTAGCAGGCGGCCCTCCCCCTTCCTTGAAGTTTGTGTGCCATTAACCAGAAGAGACGGGGAGTGGCTACAGTGAAACGCCCACCAAGCGGCGGGACTGTACCCACGCTCTCCCCGACCAAGCATGCGTCATCAGTGGCACGGCTACAGTGCTACGCAGCCGACAGGACCCGCGAGCGGCGGGCCCGGCTTTTCGGCCGAGTACGAGACAACCGGGGGGACCCACCAGGCGGCGGGCCCCTGCAGTCGGCGGAGAAGCCGGCGATCAGAGACACTGACGGCCGGGTCCTACGCCCGGCCAGATTACCATTGTATCCCTGGGGGGTAGGCCTATATAAACCCCCCAGGTCACCCCATGCAGGGGGTTGGGACCTTGGTAGAGAGGAGAAAGCCTCCTGAGTTCAGCACTCACACAGACACATAGGGAGAGGAGTAGAGCTAGCCTTGCCCTCCTTCCTCCTCTAGCAAAACAGCTCAAGGAGCAAGTTTGTAGCTACTTGTTAAGGTAGTGATCATGTGGAGACCCCGCAGAGCAGGACTAGGGGTGTTATCTCCTAGGAGAGCCCTGAACCTGGGTAAGATTCTCTGGCGTATGCGGTCTCGCTCATTCCCGCTTCCAGAGCCCGGCGACGTACTTTTGTCCCCATCCATGATAAGCCATCCTTTGGCATATGTCGCACGATACCCCCGACAGCACCAGACGGTGACACGGCGCGAGGAAGGAGACGGTTGTGGGGGAGGTAGTCTGGGCCGTCTGGGCCGCACCGGCGCTGTGCAGGCCTAAGTGCATAGTGGCTGGTGGCCTTTTCTCCTTTTTTTAATTTCTCCTTTCTTTTCTGTTTTGCATTTTACTCTCTGTTTTGCATTTAATTTTGACCTCACTTGCTTTTTGTTAAAAGCCAAACTTGTCACAAAAATACCTTGCAGTATTATGGAGCTGGCCACAAAGTTTCACATATTTTTAAAAAGCAAAAGTATTTGTTTATTTCAAAAATGGCCAAATCTAGTGCTGTTGGGTCACTTTAATTATTTCTAGGGGCATTTGGGGAATTCAAATTATGTTAGTTTCTTCATGACAATTAGTTAGTGAATACTTGCAACACAACAAACATTTTTATTTTCCTATTTGAATAAATATTAGTTTTGCTTTATTTTGAATTTGAGTTTGATTTCAATTTTGATTAAGTGGCAAATGGATTAGCAAAAGGTAATGACATGGCACCATTAGGGGGAGATTACTATAGCTTGACACTAGGAGTGTTACAAATCTCCTCCACTACAAGAAATCTCGTCCCAATATTTTAAGAGGTGGGGTAGGGGGAGGTCTGGTTACAAAATTCTAACGGATCTTCTCGTTTTTTGGTTGCTCTTCTCGAAGAGGTTGATCCATAGCATTGATGTCTTCATTTCTCTGTATCAATGCATCATGATTAAGTTGTCGTCCTTCCTTAAGGATCTTCACCATACTTACGAAAGGATAAGAGGGGATACTCTATAAGGATGGATTTTAACAAGATTGTGCATCGTATGGTTAACTCAGGGGAAGAAGTGTAACACCCTGGATTTTGGCCCTTTCTTTTTCATTTGAATTTCTATGGATTTTTGAGTTGAATTGCTTTTCTGTGGCTCTATGGTCCTCAAACCTGGGAAGGTCATCACTTCTCAGGCTCCCAAGTGGCTTGTCATCCTCAAAACCATCTCAAGATCATGTCATTTCCCATCTTCGATCAATCCCAAAATTGTTTTTTGGGAATATTCCTTTTTCCTATTAAAGGAATAACACTGTTTGCCCTAGGTTGTGAAGCAACCTGTATTTCTGCCATCCACAAAATTCCCAAATAATTCTCATAAATTGCTTGGATCATATATGCCCCAAATATTTCCAAACTTTCCTTTCTTAGCCCAAAAATAATTCATCAATATTCATTCTTCAATTCTGTCCAGTGTGGCTTTTTGTGAAGGAAGTGCCACCTATATTTTCTTGATTAATCCCAAACTTTTTGGGCATTCTCTATTATCCAAATAATTGCCTTATGCCAAAATTCAGCTCCATTTGCCTAGCCAATCTTGCTCAGCAATTTTCCAAAGTTTCTGCCAGAAGGAAACCTTGTTAAAGGAAGTACCAGCTAGGAGTATCCAAATGATTTGAAATTTTGCAAGCTCCTTCATGTGCTCATATCATGACTCTTCGCCAATTTTCAGCTCCATCTAATAATCTATGTAAGCACACCATCCAATCTTTGCTTCTGTCAATATTTTCAGCATGTGAAGCAAGTATATTTTATATTGCTTCATTTTTACTGAAAATTTACCAAGACATGTGTAACACCCCCCTGTATTACTACAGTGATCACCCTCTTGATCATGCCAAGTCATCACCATTTATAATGCATGATCACAGTGGTTAAATATCTCATATCAAATTCTGCCATTTGGATTCAAATTCAAATTTCAGTGGAATTTCAAGTTGCTCAACAGTTGCTACAAATGTACATCATCTAGCAAATATTCCAAAATAAATGGTGGTTGAGGAAAACAACATCACCATCAGCTTGCAATAGGCCAAAGCATTTAAAACAGTGCTAAAAACAGCACTATAATTGCCTTTTCTATTTTTGGGAAATTCAAATGAGTTCCAAAAATTCCCAAACTTTTTGTGGCAGGGCATAATATTGCATTGCTCTTTTGTGGCCAAGTTTCACTTTTACACTAAGTCATCTGCCAGCTTCTTTCAATTCTAAGAACCTTCTGTAGCAAAAGGCAGAAATAGAAAATGGGAAAAAGGCTGGGCACACTGTGCACTAAGGCCTATGGGCTACAGTGGCCGGCCCAACCCAAAATCACAGTCATCGTCCTCATCTCGCATGCGTCAGTGCGCGCGCGCATCCGGGCTCCGATCGTCGCCGTGTCGTTGATCCCGCGGCTCCCCGACGACGTTAAAGCCTCCCCTGGACGCTTCCCTCCTCCCCCGAAACCCTAGCGCCCTCAATCCCCTCTCTCTCGCCCATCTTCTCCCACCCCGCAAACACCCGACGCCGTCGCCGCCATGGCTCGCCATAGTCGTGGCCTCTGACCTCGCCGCACCTCGTCTCCGTGCCGGATCAACGCGCCGTCCTTGAATCCTTCTTCTGCGTCAACTGGAGCGAGACGGGAGCCACCACTTCGGGCTCGACGACCCCTCCTTCCTCCTACGGTCGTCTTCGTCGTCGCCGTCGATTCGCCGCCGTCGCGCTTCCCCGAGCACACTTTCGCACATCTGCAGGCTCCCGGTGAGCAGCCGCGTCGATCCCTCCTCTCCTCACTCTCTCTCCGTAGCAGTAGCTGCCGTCGCCGACGAGCTCCGAACCCACCGCCGCCTGTGTTCGTCACCGGCGCCATTCCGGCGACCAAATGGCCTCACAACCGAGTCCATTGAGCTCGTCGCGTCGCGTAGGTCTCGCCTAGCCCCTCGCATCACTCGCTAGCACGTTGCCTCGCCGATCCCGAGCTCCACCTAAACATCGTCGCCGCCGGCAAGCTCGTAGACGTGCTTGTGCTCAACGTCAAGCTCCACCAAGTACCGCATCGTCCTCAGCATGCTCGTGCGGCTCGAACGCCACCCCCCGCATCGCTTGCCGAGCCCCGTGGCGCCGTGCCTGATTCCGCCCGAACGCCGGCGCCGCTTCTGATGATCTTCCGGTCGACTCCGGCCAACTCTGGCCATGCCACCACCATGAATCGATGTGGCTCGCTCTGCTCGATTGAATGGTTCAAATCGCGGTCGAAATGGTGGCCGGAGCACGATTTCCGACCGCCTCCCGAACGCGTCGCCGCGCGATTTGGTCGCCGGCGTTGAGTCACCGGTCACCGCCGACGTGGCCTGGCAAGTGGGCCCCCTGTGCCACTGACGCTGGGCCCCACGGGCCCCGTTAACTTGGTTGACCCAGTCAACATGCTAACTGGGCGGCCCAGAGTCGCTGACATGCGGGCCCCACCACTTAGTTAATTAATTAAAACATTTTTATAAATAAAAGTAATTAGTTTAGCTAATCAGCAACGGACATCTGGGGCCCGGTAGCAAATTAACCCCAGATTAGTTTAAAATAAACTCTGTTAAGTATCAGAGGCTGACAGGTGGGACCCACTGGTCCGGATTGACCTGGTCAGCCGCCCTGTTGACTGCTGACATCACCATTACATCATGCTGACATCATAATTGATTTCTGTTAATTAGAATAAATCCAGAAAATGTTTTAAACTTTGGAAATTCGTAGAAATTAAACCGTAGCTCGGATGAAAATGATTTATATATGAAAAACGATCAAAAAAACGAGACTCATCCGAATATGCCCTCCTTATACCTGTCACATGCCTCTAGCATGATGAACATGGAACTTTCCCCTCAGTTTCATCTGTCCGATAATCACCCGGAGCTGGGAGAACACTCTCGGATAATTTCCCGCTCCCACTAACTTGCATAGTACTGCATTAGGGCACCTCTCGAACAACTTGTTGTCATGCTATGCTTCTGTGATTGCATTTGTCTGCCTTAATTTATTGTTTCTTCCCCCTCTTCTCTCTCGATAGACCCCAAGAACGATGATGACCCGATGATCGTCTACCTCGTCGAAGACCCATTGGTGTTTGCAAAGCAACCAGGCAAGCACCCCCCCCCCTTTGAACATGCCGATATTGCCTATTCTTTCTCCCTGGGGGCATAGGTTTAGTCCGGCGTGCTGACCTCTCTGTTAAGCCTAGGTCGAGTTACGGCGTATCCTTTGGCCGAGGCCGGGCATGACCCAGAAAAGTGTGTTTGGCCAGAGTTAATCGAGCAAGGTGGGTAAGTTGGTGCACCCCTGCAGGGAAGAACTAATCTATGCATAGCCTGATCCTTGGTAACGGACGCTCGGAGTTGTATCCTGATCGATACAACTAGAACTGGATACTTGTGATGAGATATGGATATTAGGGCTCTGGGATTGCTTTCTCGCAGGGAGTCGAGAAAGAATCTCTGGCCGAGGTTAATACATGGATATTAGGGCTCTTGGATCGCTTTCTCACAGGGAGCCGAGGAAGGATCTCTGGGCGAGGTTGATACTTAATACTGCTACTACTTTATAATGTGCTAATCTACACTCTTCTAATGTTGCAAGACCGCTGAAGATGCTAGTCTTCGATATGACTAGGCCTTCTCTCTATTCTGGCATTTCTGCAGCCCAGTCCACGTATACAACCTTTCTTTGATAATGTTGCATATGTAGTGTAGATCCTTTCTTGCTGAGTACTTCGGATGAGTACTCACGGTTGCTTTGCTTCCTCTTTTTCCCCATATCCGTTTGATGCAACCAGATGACGGAGCCCCGGAGCCAGCTGCCCCTGTCGACAATCACTACTACTACCCCGAGGGTGGTTACTACTACGAGTTGGCTGATGACCAGGAGTAGGTTTGGAGGGTCCCAGGCAGGAGGCATGCGCCTTTCGATCGTAGTGTTTTCTTTTGCCCTGCATTTTAAGGCCTATCTATTTTATCTTTTATATCTATACTCAGATATCTGATGCTTCCGATGACGCTTGTAAGCGAGCTTATGTATTCGAGCCCTCGAGGCCCCTGGCTTGTAATATAAAGCTTGTATTATTTTAATTTTTATCTAGAGTTGTGTTGTGATATCTTCAAGTGAGTCCTTAGGCTTGATCGTGTACATTTGCGTGTATGATTAGTGCACGATTAAGCCGGGGGCATCACAGGTTGGTATCAGAGCCGACTGCCTGTAGGAACCCCCTTCCAACTCCTTGGCCGAAGTTGAGTCTAGTCAATGAAAACTGTTTTACTAACATAGCTGTGTGGCTTACGGGCCCATGTCGCCAATTGGGTGGTATTAGGATCTTTTATTCCTCGTCAATACTCTGGAACTCTAATCTCTCTTCTATTCGGGTTAAAGATTTTGCTAACTCCAACACTAGGTTCTCGTAACCGCTTTCTCCCGGAGAGCCCCCCCCCCCCTCATTCCAGAAGATGGCATGTCATCATCAGAAGACTCCGAAGATACTCCTCGAAGTTTCCCGAGACCATTATGCCCACTTCTTTTGCAAGTTCCGTACTACCGATAATCACTGTGAACAGCTATACATCTTTGCTGTTTGTATCTTCATTCCCAGTTACTCCTTTATGTACGAGATACCCCGTAATACTCCTCGTTAATCCGGGAATCCTTTGAGCCTACTACCGTGCAGCTTCTTTCGCACTGCGGATAATTCCTCACACTTATCAGGGATTCGTTCATCCCTAGTTGATCATGTGCTTCGCAACATTCTTCCCACTGTTAATTGATCTTTCGAAAATCCTCTACACCCTATTGCTCTTGAAATTCTTGCCTGCTTGCATTATGGATAGTTCCATATGACAAGTAATCATTGTTGATATTCCTTGTCACTATCATTCTGGCCTCATTGATTCAACCTGTGTGCGAATACTCGCAATCATCAGTTATTTCCCAGAATTCGTCCTACCGGCTCAGACATCATTTTGGACATGAGTTGGATCTCGGCCAATCATGTTGCAATTGATTGCCCATCTAGTTCCCTTTAACTGGAACACCGAATTATTCAGCTGTTTCTATAATCTGATGCCTTTGAATTCTTTTATTCTTCTGATTGAGTACTGATACTCACATCAGATCAATTGAGGACCGCTGAATCCTTTGTTGGATTATTATCCGGCAGTGTCCTTCATATTCAAAATTTTGTGCGCTCTTCCCCTGATACATATTGCCTTTGGTAAATTGTATTCTCTGCTTTGTCAACCTTGCTCTGCTCTTGAGCTTGAGTTATTTACTCCTGAAGTTCGTGGTATATGTTCCTAAGATGCCCCCAATGGGTTGAACCTATGTTTTCCCTAATCCGTGTGAACTCGAAAGTTATGCGAGTCATACTCTTCTGGTACTTTGCCAGATAAATCTTCTGCACTACAATTTCTTCGAAAACGAGGAGTAAATGAAAGGTTATGCATTGAAGAAGTGGGAGTCGACCTTGAACCTTTGTGTTCATGCCCATGGACCCGATGTAGAACTCATCATGGAAGCTGCTCGTAAAAATAATTGTTCCCTTGGTATAAGTTCATCTTGTATCTGTGAATTGATCCTTTGCAATCGTGGTTCCGACCATATTTTCTCCTTGATTCCATTTCTCAGACAAGATAAAATTACTTGTCTTTTGTAGACCATTTCACTTGTCCAACCTTTAATTTTGATCTACCTTCAAGTATTGCCCCATGTTGTCTCATGGATATTGTGTCATTGCACTACCTCACGTGAAATTCTTATTGGAATGATACTCCATCACATCATTCCTAGCCCGGTCGGCTATATCATTATCGTATCGATTTTTAAATTAGGCTACCTGGTCCTTATGCCCGAAGCAATTCCCGACGATGAGCTAAGCTTACGTCGATCTTCTCGTCATATCAATTTACCTTGAACAAAAAGCTTGATTTCGAGCTTGTGTCGTATCCGTGGTTCCCATAGCCTTTCGCTTCATCCTTCCTTTTGCTTGATGTCGTCGCTGCTCGATGGCATCTTCATAGAGCTTCTTGATAAAATTTGTCATGATCACCATCAAAATACTGACTTGATCTAAGATATCAAACGAATTCATGATGATCCCGCCCCGCTTGTTCTTGGGAAGGTTATACACCTAATACTCGTGTATACACATTTTCCTTTCCAATGGTCTGTTTAATCCTGGTAATCACATTTTCCTTTCCTTTGGTTTGTTTAACCTTTTCTTGTGATCTATATGTTATAAGCAGAAATAATTCTCTGCTTATGGAAACACCCCGATGTACAACCTTGTCAGTGAGACCCTGTTACTATTGTTGTTGACATTCTGGTAACCCCCGGTGGACGAGAACTTTGCCTATTGGTCCACCTCGCCTTGCGAGCAGGAAAATGGTTCTCTTCGTTCCCCGCCCTTGGTACCGATGTTGTCACCGACATAACTGACAGACTATCCTCTGACATACCTTGTTGTCGTGATCGGTAAGATGACACCGTTCTCCCTACTCTCGATCGAACCTCTTCACAGTTCCACAGGATCGGAACTTGACTCTCCTGTACATCCTTGATTCCGAAGTATCATATGCTCTTGGCTTTGTGTGTTGTCACGAGCCACCTTCTGAGAGATGATCTATTCCTAATGCTCTGAACCCCCCTTCTCACACTCCGTTCAGGTATCGATCGTTTGTCCATTCACTTGAAACTTCTTATTGTACCTTCATACTTTGCTCTCGATGTTTTCCTAAGTTTCAACTCGAGAGATAATTCTGCCACATTCCCTGAATTGTCCACCAGATAATTAACCCTATAAGGGTCAGTTCTCCCGAAGTTACTATTTACTTTCCCACTTAAATCTCGGGACGAGATTGCTTGTAGTGGAGGAGATCTGTAACACCCCCCTGTATTATTACAGTGATCACCCTCTTGATCATGCCAAGTCGTCACCATTTATAATGCATGATCACAGTGGTTAAATATCTCATATCAAATTCTGCCATTTGGATTCAAATTCAAATTTTAGTGGAATTTGAAGTTGCTCAACAGTTGCTGCAAACGTACATCATCTAGCAAATATTCCAAAATAAATGGTGGTTGAGGAAAACAACATCACCATCAGCTTGCAATAGGCCAAAGCATTTAAAACAGTGCTAAAAATAGCACTATAATTGCCTTTTCTATTTTTGGGAAATTCAAATGAGTTCCAAAAATTCCCAAACTTTTTGTGGCAGGGCATAATATTGCATTGCACTTTTGTGGCCAAGTTTCACTTTTACACTAAGTCATCTGCCAGCTTCTTTCAATTCTGAAAACCTTCTGTAGCAAAAGGCAGAAATAGAAAATGGGAAAAAGGCCGGGCACACTGTGCACTAAGGCCTATGGGCTACAGTGGCCGGCCCAGCCCAAAATCACAGTCATCGTCCTCATCTCGCACACGTCAGCACGCGCGCGCATCTTGGCTTTGATCGTCGCCGTGTCGTTGATCCCGTGGCTCCCCGACGCCGTTAAAGCCTCCCCTGGACACTTCCCTCCTCCCCCGAAACCCTAGCGCCCTCAATCCCCTCTCTCTCGCCCGTCTTCTCCCTCCCCGCAAAAACCTGACGCTATCGCCGCCATGGCTCGCCGTAGCCGTGGCCTCTGACCTCGCCGCACCTCGTCTCCGTGCCGGATCAACGCACCGTCCTCGACCCCTTCTGCGTCAACCGGAGCGAGACGGGAGCAACCACCGTAGGCTCGACGACCCCTGCTTCCTCCTACGGTCGTCTTCGTCGTCGCCATCGATTCGCCGCTGTCGCGCTTCCCCGAGCACACTTTCGCACATCTGCAGGCTCTCGGTGAGCAGCCGCGTCAATCCCTCCTCTCCTCACTCTCTCTCCGTAGTAGTAGCTGTCGTCCCCGACGAGCTCCGAACCCACCACCGCATGTGTTCGTTACCGGTGCCATTCCGGCGACCAAATGGCCTCGCAACCGAGTCCATTGAGCTCGTCGCATCGCGTAGATCTCGCCTAGCCCCTCGCATCACTCACTAGCGCGTTGCCTCACCGATCTCGAGCTCCACTTGAACGCATCGCCGCCGGCAAGCTCGTAGCCGTGCCCGTGCTCAACCTCAAGCTCCACCAAGCACCGCATCGTGCTCAGCACGCTCGTGCGGCTCGAATGCCACGACCCGCGTCGCTTGCCGAGCCCCATGGCACCGTGCCCGATTCCGCCCGAACACCGGGGCCGCTTCTGATGATCTTCCGATCGACTCCGGCCAACTCCGGCCATGCCACCACCTCGAATCGATGTGGCTCGCTCTACTTGATCGAATGGTTCAAATCTCGATCGAAACGGTGGCCGGAGCACGATTTCCGGCCGCCTCCCGAACACGCCGCTGCGTGATTTGGTCGCCGGCGTTGAGTCGCCGGTCACCGCCGACGTGGCCTGGTAAGTGGGCCCCCTGTGCCACTGACGCTAGGCCCCGCGGGCCTCATTGACTGGGTTGACCCAGTCAATGTGCTGACTGGGTGGCGCAGAGTCGCTGACATGCGGGCCCCATCGCTTAGTTAATTAATTAAAACATTTTTATAAATAAAAGTAATTAGTTTAGCTAATCAGCCACTTACATGTGGGGCCCAGTAGCTAATTAACCCCAGATTAGTTTAAAATAAACTCTGTTAAGTATCAGAGGCTGACAGGTGGGACCCACTAGTCAGGTTTGACCTGGGCAGCCGCCCTGTTGACTGCTGATGTCACCATTACATCATGCTGACATCATAATTGATTTCTGTTAATTAGAATAAATCCAGAAAATGTTTTAAACTTTGGAAATTCATAGAAATTAAACCGTAGCTCGGATGAAAATGATTTATATATGAAAAACGATTAGAAAAACGAGACGCATCTGAATATGCCCTCCTTATACATGTCACATGCCTCTAGCATGATGAACATGGAACTTTCCCCTCCGTTTCATCTGTTCGATAATCACCCGGAGCTGGGAGAACACTCCCGGATAATTTCCCGCTCCCACTAACTTGCATAGTACTGCATTAGGGCACCTCTCGAATAACGTGTTGTCATGCTATGCTTCTGTGATTGCATTTGTCTGCCTTAATTTATTGTTTCTTCCCCCTCTTCTCTCTCGATAGACCCCGAGAACGATGATGACCAGATGATCGTCTACCTCGTCGAAGATCCGTTGGTGTTTGCAAAGCAACCAGGCAAGCACCCCCCCCCTTTGAACATGCCGATATCGCCTATTCTTTCTCTCTTATGCTTGCATTAGAAATTGTTGCTGCTACTGCTTATCCTATTTCTGATGCATAGCATGTTATTGTAACTGCTGTTGATACCAACCTGTTTATCCTAAACTGCTTAGTATAGGTTGGATAGAGACCCACTAGAGCCCCCACTTTGACCCAGTTGCCCCGCTGGATTATCTGAAGACTCGATCAACGGAATCGACAGCCAGGCCCCGGCACCGCACATCACCCCCTTAGTTGTACGACACTACTGGGTTACTATCGAGTGCCGAGGGTGATACCTCGTTTAGCACTTCTGATGTTAACTCTGTGGAGTAGCTATTTGGTCGTGGTCATCGAGGGTGATTCCTGCTTCACCACTTCCAATAACGACGCCGTCGTGCAACACCTCAAGTGTGAACTGTAGGAGATATGCCCTAGAGGCAATAATAAATGTTATTATTTATCTCCGTGTTCATAATTAGGTTTATGTTCCATGCTATAACTGCTGTGGTTCCCGAGCCCGTATATCCATAAAGGCTCTGGGGAAAACCCATGTGCACGTGTGGAATAATAAACGGTAAAATGTATTCCTAGTCATGCCAATAAGACTAGCTCAAGTGTTGCATGATGATTATGTTTTCCCAATCATAGGCATGTCTATGCCAGCAACTTTGAGGGCACAAATGTTAGAAGAACATTTGTGTTGAATCGACCCGATTGATGTTATGCTATGAGATACATTCGTCACAAGTTAATGGTTAATAACGCAGAGATGGTTAATGTTTGCATAATTCCTTAAACCATGAGAGTATCGAGTTTCTTCATGCTTGCTTCATGAACTTTGGGGTTTGTTAAACGTCATCCGTAAATGGGTGGCTATTACGGCGGCTTACGGGTTCATGGAAAAGTATGTCAAGTAACTTGATAGCTCAAGATTGGGATTTGCTCCTCCGGCGATGGAGAGATATCTCTGGGCCCTCTCGGTGTTACGGTATCCATCATCGTCTGGCCAGACACTTTGTGATTTGATCACGGGGATGCCGGAACACGGTAACGAGAAAAGAGAACAATACCGGTAACGAGGTAACTAGCATAGTGGACAAGTTGTTGATCCACGGGAATGCCAACATGTCTCACCTTGGGTATTTGTAACATATCGCGAAGCAACAGGAATAGCACACGGCAACTGGAGGTTCACTCGAATATTCATTCGTGTGGGTATAGGGGTCAATATGGGTGTCCACGGCTCCGATGCTGATCATTGATCGGAAAGTGTTCCGGTCATGTCTATACTTCACCGAACCTATAGGGTCACACGCTTAAGGGTCATCTATCTGTTGAACGCTAGACAGGGAGTCTGAGAGAAAGTCACCGAAAATGTTTCGGAGACAACGGAAGAGTTCCGAGAGAGAGAACACCGAAAGAGTTTCGGTAAAACCGAAAAGTTGTTGCGGAATATATTATTTGGTCAAAAAGGGTTTCGGCACCGCCTGGAAATTTTCAGAGGATGCCAGAATTGGTCTGGGAACTTCTGGGAATTTTCGGAGAGAAAAACCGGAAATGTTCCGAAACTGCCGTAACCGCTGTTAATGCTTTCCGCTGATGAAAACCACCGCATCGAAAATGTTTCGGATCATGCCCAGAATAATTTTAGAGGGTGCCGGAAATGTTCTGGGACTTTTTGGAATTTTTCAGAAAAAGTTTCGCGGAAAACATCTTGTCTCAGCGCGAGGGGACAAGATCCCACGAATCGGGGGTTGGATGTTTGGTGGCTTTTTGTCTAGGGAGCATGCATGTTTCATGGAGACATGTTGGTGGCTTGTTGGGGGGGCCCTCCCCCATGGGGAGACAAGGTGTGGGCCGGCCCAAGGGCTGCCATGGTGGTGTCCCCTTGGTGCCCCCCTTGTGTTACCATTATGCCCTTTCATGTGTGACATAAAGCTTGGGTATTTTGTTATTTCAACATCCCACCCACCCCTTGCCTTGGCCTATAAAAGGAGGAGAAGGGGCTGCCATTCTCCCCATCCCTTGCTCTCATACACATGCCAAGATGTTATCTGGCTTCTCTCTCCCTCCCACGAAAAGAGTTTCGTAGAGCCGAAAGGCTGTCTGGGTTTCGGCAGGAACTAGTTCTGGACGGCGAAGCCCTGCCGGATAGGTGACACCGTATGTGTGCAACTCTGTAGAGAGGTCGTAGTTTCGATCTTAGTGCCCGAGGGGCTGTTCGAGAGTGCCTCCCGAAGGGCTGTCCAAGTGACGGTCCGAGTTCTGTGAGTCCTCCCGAAGGTCTATCCGAGTGACCATTCGAGTTTCGAAGGTCCTCCCGAAGGGCTGTCCGCGACATCGTCCGGGGGACTGTTCGACCGCCTCCCGGAGGGCTGTCCGAAGGGAAGACGAGGGTATACATCCTCGCGGTTGGGAGGTTGTAAATCCTAGCTGCGGGGATCTGCACCGCCGATCGTCATCGACTCTACTTCCGCTGCGCTACGAGTCGGTAACGAACATGATCAAACCTTGTATGCAGTCTCCATAGTGGTCCTGGGCTGGTGCGTAGGGCGGAAAATTTTTGTTTTCTGCTGCGTTACCCTACAGTGGCATCATGAGCCGTGCTATGCGTAGATGCAGGTTGCGATCTAGAATACATAGAGATGTATGGGTGTTGCACAATATAATTAGGTAGTAGATGAGTTCTATTACTGAAAATTATTTGTGCGTGTAGCAGATGAAATCTATTACCCGATGTTCTTGTTGCTTCCCTGGAATTTGCATATTTCTGATCTTGATAACAGTATGGTGGAGTTTCAAAGTTCTGGCAATCCGCGATCCTGATTGATCAACGAAGTGCTAACAGTTCATTGAATTCCACCGTAGTTAAAAGGAAAGATGAAATTTCGCAGACAAAAGGGCAATGCAGATATGATCTGCACGGGGGTCATGCGTATGACGAAGTTTAGTATGGGGCTCGAGATTTTATTATCTCGGTTTTCATACACCCTGGAAAGTTAATCTAGCGACTTGAATTATCATACTTGATGATGGACGTTGGTAGCTTCGGTTTGTTTCGAAACCTTAGAAGCCACGTAAAACAAGTTTTTGCATGAACAGATTAGAGGCGTCTAACTTGGTTTTGCAGGAGGGTTTGCATGTGCATATGATGTGGTATAGCAGTGCTCATAATAATTTGATTATGAATGAGATGACTATATAATGTAAATTTATTGACCTGCGTGTCATGATTCGGCATGATGGCTGGAGCCATATGATTGCACTTTAAATGACCTGCGTGTCAACCTTGTTGTAATGCATTATTTTATTAGCTATAGAGATAGCAATATTATCTGGTGCATCGACAAGGTGGTGGCAATCTTCGCAAAGGTGAACACCGACGCGAATGCCGAAGACGAAGAAATACAAGACTTCTCCGTCAGAAAGGGCTATACCATATCATGCTATTATGAATTGCCTGAGATGTTTATCCCTTATGTTGCACCCTTCTTGATTGCGCGGTAGTCGCTTTTATTAGGGTGATCTCTCACAAAAATATCAAGTAGTTAGTGTTCTCCCAAGTGTGGCACCGTCATGGCACCTAACTTTTCGGGGCATCACATGGACACATGGGTGCGAACGATTAGGGAAGTGTGAGGCGGGTGAGTTGAGACCTCGCAGCAAGATCACTTGGTTGTCTTGACGTTCTGGAGGAGCGTCCTGAGCTCGGAACACGCCCATCGAAAGATGAACAAGAGTCACATAGAGATGTGATTGGCAAGTTGGCCTACCGATTGCAATTTTCGTCACTTGAGATGGACACATCCTTGGCGTTGAATTGTAATATGGATCTTGAATCGCTCACAATCAATTATGAGAGATATTGATTTGAGTGGGAGAGCACTGTTGAATTAACTTGTTTAATTCTCAGTGCAATTAATTTTGAACACTGTCTAAGTGTGATTTGCATAATAGTTGTAGAATAATGGCTCGCATTTCCACCTTCCCTATTAAAATTGAATAGCTGTTAAATATCTGGTTAAATCTTTACGGTTGGTAACGTAATGTGAGGATTGTCCTCCAGAGTGCCGAGAAGGACTTTGTCCTATCGCATACTTTCGGTATTCTCTCGCTTATGCTATGGATCATGTGACTCTCGTCCTTCGATCCAAAAGCTAGAATTCCGTTTCAGTCAAGTGCAATATGTTTGCTTCCATCAGACCTGAACTTCGAAAGTTTGGATAGTTATGTGATATTCATGGAATCTGAAAATCATTTTCCGAGACAGACAAAGGCTAAAAGATATGAGATATCCAAAGCAATGTTTGTTTGCAAACTATTAGTAAAGGAGTTTACTATGCATTAGACTGATAAGAGAGGGATCCAGTAGAACGCCTGTCATATGATGAAAAGTGAATAAAACAACAACTTAAAGAGAAAGGAAGTGTCCGAAGGGTGTTAGTGTGACTTACACACCTAGGAAGTCCGGGGCTAACGCCACTCTTAAGTTGGGTGCTTCTTCTGAGAGTAGGAGAAATACTGAAAGTTAAACTGTTAGAAGTATAAAGGCAATAAGATAGAAGACTGGAATATCCAGCTCATGTATGAATGTCATGCAAGTTTTTGATGTATAGAAGGCTGGTCAAAGATATAGTTCTTGGGAATTATGGTTAAACATGTTAATCACTAATTCTTGGGTATTGTGAGTTAATCACAAAGATACCCGCTCGATTGCATTCTGTTGCAACTCGATGTAAGAACTACTATGGCCTGAAAGACTAGCCAGGAATGAGGTTTAGGTATACACAGGGAACATAGTAAATGTTACTATACCTTCCATCGGTGTATTATCGTCTGTATTCATTTTCATAATTCATTTAGAGTTTCACGAACTCTAGCCCATTGCATAAGGTATCTTGCAAGAAGGTTGTTCATAAGAGAACTTTTGATGTTCGATGTTATGAATAACATAAGGGCCATACTTTCATTATGAATGAGATGTATGTTATGAATATTGATAATAATATATTACCTCTGGGTTTACTTTCATAATTCATTTTAGAGTTTCATACACTCTAGCCCATTGCACAATGTTTGTTGCAAAAGAGTTGTTCATAAAACAACAATTGTTGTTCAGTATTATGAATAACATGGAGGGCCATGCTTCCATCCAAAATTGGACGTATGTTATGAATATTGATGGTAATATGATACATCTATAACACTGACACTAAATGTCGCAAGACTAAAAGAATACCACACAAGTGTGGCACTGCATTTGGTCACATTGGAGAACCCGCATGGAAAACTCCATTATGATGGATTTTGAAGTCGTTTGATTTTGAATCATCTGACACTTGCAAATTTCCTCCGAAAAGTGAAGTGACTGAAATACCGTTCACAGGCCATAAGGAATGAGCAACAAACTTATTGGTGATCATACATTTTGATGTGTGTAGTTCAATAAATGTTGTTGCAAGTAGTGGATTTATCTATCTTCAGAAATGACTCAAGTAGATATATGGATATTTACTTGATGAGACGTAAGTCTGGATCTTTTGAAATCATTCGAAAGGTTTTCAAATATGAAGTAGAAGTTATTATAACAAGAAAATTATGTTTCTACAATTCGATTGCAGAAAGAAATATTTGAGTTACAAGTTTAGCGAATGTCTGATGAGTTGTGAAAAGAGTTTCATAACTTACACCTCCCGGAACACCACTGTGAGTGGAAAGTCCGTGAAGATGTAGTCGAACCATTTATGACATGGTAAGATCAAAGATGACATAAATAAATTTGCCATTATCCCTTTTAAAAGGTGATGCTTTAGAGACTGCGGCTTTTACACTGAAAAGAGCTCCATCGGGTCTGTTGAAATGACAGCATGGTATGGTACGCCCAACCATGTTATATCTTTTCTTAACATTTGGAATATGTGGCTTGTGTAAAAGGTTACAAACCTATTCCAAATCAGACAAGTGCTACTTTGTAGGTTATCCCAAAATGTTGGGTATTCCTCCCTCACTATACCGAGGCAAATAGGTTTGCCACAAAGAACGGTATGCTTTTTGAAGAAAATGGTTCTTTCAAAAAGGTGAGTGGGAGAATAATGCAACTCGATGAGATAACCAGTATCTCCGTCATCAGGTCAAAGGAAAGAGACCTTGGAAGTAATTCCAGAGTTTCCTACTGCGACTGATACGGAAGTCTCTACAATAAAATGTATGGACTTCGGTCAAACTTGCAGCTGAACCATATAAGCAAGGCTTGTGCAAACCTCTCAGGTGCGCAAATGAGATATTGTTGTTAGACAACAGTATACCTACGATACACAAGGAAGCGTTGATGGGCCCTGACTCCGGAATTGGCTAAATGCCAATACAATCCGAGATAGTTTCCATATAAGTGATTCAAGATTAAAACCTTGATACACCTTTCGGAAGACTTAGAGTCTGACGAATATTTATGGAACTATAACTGATACGAATAAAAATGTTTTATCCATAAAGCTCGACTTGTTGCAATATACAAGTTCAAGGAGTTGACTACGATGAGGTTGCTTCACCGTAGCGATGCTTAAAGTCGGTTCGGGTTGAACTAGCAATTAATACATATTTCATATCATGAGATATAAAACAATGGATGACAAAAGGATTTCCATCTGATGGAAATGAAACCAAGGACTTGCATGTGTTACAGTCCAAGGTATTTTGTCAATCCAGAGGATGCTAGTAAGGGTGCAAACTTCAGAGTTCCAGCGATGGACAGAAGAGAGCAAAGAGGAGTTGGAATCTTCGTGTTTTGATGAAGTGGTCAAAAAGGGTTTTGACTTCATCAATGGGTAACGAAGATACTTGTAATTCAAGAAAGTAAGTGGGAGCATAATAACATTTCTAAAAACCTTGTGTGCTTGACACATTGTTAATTGGAATTAAAATTCTTGACACGAATTAGGACTTCATTTGAAAATAGTTTTTCAATGAAGTGCTTGGGCTAAATAGCCTTTATATTAGGCATGATGATCTATGGAGATAGATTTACCTAATAGGGCTAAGCAAAGATACATATTGACAAGATGCTAAAACCTTTTAGCATTAAAAACGTCAAGGAGTGATTCTTGCCGAAGTCACATGGAAAGAGTTTTTGCAAGACTCGGTGTCCCAAAACACTGATGAGCAAAATACATGATGGAGATTCCACACACTCTTGTGTTTGGATTAATCATGTATTCCATGGTATGTAAAAACAACCAGATATGTCCAATACTCCCAAATTTGTTGCGAGTATAGATACCAAAGTGATCAAAAGTACTGATCATGGGACAACAGTGAAAAAGGGTCATTGAGTACTATAGTAGCACTGATGACATGTATTCTCGCAAGCAGAGATCATGAAGAGTTCGTTGTAAAAGGTTACATCGATACAGTCTTCATCCATGCTCCAAGCGATTTTCGATTTAAGTTAAGGGTTTTGTGCAATACACAATATGGTGGCACGGTAGTTGGAAATTGTTCCAAACAAGTTACTGTGGCGAATTCTATAACAGAGGCGAAGTATGTTGCCGCTTTTAAAAGCGACAAAGAAGATGTTGAATCATATAGTTCATTCATGAACTTAGTATGGTTCCAAGATGGCTTTTGTCAATGGGACACTACTGCAGATAGTTGCTCCATAACTCAGTCTGAGAAATCCAGGTTCGACCTGTGATTCACATACATACAAAGCCAAGTCCACACAAAATATGAATTTTGTGAAAGCGTGAAAACGTGCGGATATGCAAAGATACACACGGAGCTGAAGTCGTCAGATCCGTTGGACATCAGGCTATACCACAAGCGAAGCATATTTACACCGGTGTGCCACAGGTGTGAAGTGCATTAGCATTAACTAGATTATTGACTCTAGTGCAAGTGGGAGTCTGTAGGAGATATGCCCTAGAGGCAATAATAAATGTTATTATTTATCTCCGTGTTCATAATTAGGTTTATGTTCCATGCTATAACTGTTGTGGTTCCCGAGCCCGTATATCCATAAAGGCTCTGGGGAAAACCCATGTGCACGTGTGGAATAATAAACGGTAAAATGTATTCCTAGTCATGCCTCTAAGACTAGCTCAAGTGTTGCATGATGATTATGTTTTCCCAATCATAGGCATGTCTATGCCAGCAACTTTGAGGGCACAAATGTTAGAAGAACATTTGTGTTGAATCGACCCGATTGATGTTATGCTATGAGATACATTCGTCACAAGTTAATTGTTAATAACGCAGAGATGGTTAATGTTTGCATAATTCCTTAGACCATGAGAGTATCGAGTTTCTTCATGCTTGCTTCATGAACTTTGGGGTTTGTTAAACGTCATCCGTAAATGGGTGGCTATTACGGCGGCTTACGGGTTCATGGAAAAGTATGTCAAGTAACTTGATAGCTCAACATTGGGATTTGCTCCTTCGGCGATGGAGAGATATCTCTGGGCCCTCTCGGTGTTACGGTATCCATCATCGTCTGGCCAGACACTTTGTGATTTGATCACGGGGATGCCGGAACACGGTAACGAGAAAAGAGAACAATACCGGTAACGAGGTAACTAGCATAGTGGACAAGTTGTTGATCCACGGGAATGCCAACATGTCTCACCTTGGGTATTTGTAACATATCGCGAAGCAACAGGAATAGCACACGGCAACTGGAGGTTCACTCGAATATTCATTCGTGTGGGTATAGGGGTCAATATGGGTGTCCACGGCTCCGATGCTGATCATTGATCGGAAAGTGTTCCGGTTATGTCTATACTTCACCGAACCTATAGGGTCACACGCTTAAGGGTCATCTATCTGTTGAACGCTAGACAGGGAGTCTGAGAGAAAGTCACCGAAAATGTTTCGGAGACAACGGAAGAGTTCCGAGAGAGAGAACACCGAAAGAGTTTCGGTAAAACCGAAAAGTTGTTTCGGAATATATTATTTGGTCAAAAAGGGTTTCGGCACCGCCTGGAAATTTTCAGAGGATGCCAGAATTGGTCTGGGAACTTCTGGGAATTTTCGGAGAGAAAAACCGGAAATGTTCCGAAACTGCCGTAACCGCTGTTAATGCTTTCCGCTGATGAAAATCACCGCATCGAAAATGTTTCGGATCATGCCCAGAATAATTTTAGAGGGTGCCGGAAATGTTCTGGGACTTTTTGGAATTTTTCAGAAAAAGTTTCGCGGAAAACATCTTGTCTCAGCGCGAGGGGACAAGATCCCACGAATCGGGGGTTGCATGTTTGGTGGCTTTTTGTCTAGGGAGCATGCATGTTTCATGGAGACATGTTGGTGGCTTGTTGGGGGGGCCCTCCCCCATGGGGAGACAAGGTGTGGGCTGGCCCAAGGGCTGCCATGGTGGTGTCCCCTTGGTGCCCCCCTTGTGTTACCATTATGCCCTTTCATGTGTGACATAAAGCTTGGGTATTTTGGTATTTCAACATCCCACCCCACCCCTTGCCTTGGCCTATAAAAGGAGGAGAAGGGGCTGCCATTCTCCCCATCCCTTGCTCTCATACACATGCCAAGATATTATCTGGCTTCTCTCTCCCTCCCACGAAAAGAGTTTCGTAGAGCCGAAAGGCTGTCTGGGTTCCGGCAGGAACTAGTTCTGGACGGCGAAGCCCTGCCGGATAGGTGACACCGTATGTGTGCAACTCTGTAGAGAGGTCGTAGTTTCGATCTTAGTGCCCGAGGGGCTGTTCGAGAGTGCCTCCCGAAGGGCTGTCCAAGTGACGGTCCGAGTTCTGTGAGTCCTCCCAAAGGGCTGTCCGAGTGACCATTCGAGTTTCGAAGGTCCTCCCGAAGGGCTGTCCGCGACATCGTCCGGGGGACTGTTCGACCGCCTCCCGGAGGGCTGTCCGAAGGGAAGACGAGGGTATACATCCTCGCGGTTGGGAGGTTGTAAATCCTAGCTGCGGGGATCTGCACCGCCGATCGTCATCGACTCTACTTCCGCTGCGCTACGAGTCGGTAACGAACATGATCAAACCTTGTATGCAGTCTCCATAGTGGTCCTGTGCTGGTGCGTAGGGCGGAAAATTTTTGTTTTCTGCTGCGTTACCCTACTTGAACCTTGAGGGTGATTCCTCCTAACTTCACCTTGACGACTACATTAGGTGGAATCCATCAAGGGTGATTCCTCAGGTTTCCCCCTGGTGTTTTGACACACGGCTACTTTGACTTAACACAGAACCTTGATGACATCGGGTCGGCCCTGAGGGGTACCCGTGAGTGATGGGAAGTCGGGTAGACCTGGACGATGCCGGTGAGATAATTACGAGGCGTGGCCGGGCATTCTTAGCCCTTGCCGCAAGTCCTCGAGACGGGGCGATGGGGTCACATCGATCGTAAGTCTCTGCTCGTTACCGCCAACTACCAATAAACTAATGATTTGGATAATTGATCTGAGTGGGCCTTTGGCCCGATAGCACTAACCATCACGTGGGAACAGTTATGGGCACTCTGCGTCGTATGCATCAGCCGAAGCTTAATAGACGTCAGCTACTGAGCGGCGCGCGCTGAGTTGGACTGCGTGAAGCAACCGCCTTGATAGTGTGGGTTGCCAGGTCTGCTCTCGGCCGTGAACGTAACGTGCAGGAGTTCCCTGGGCGATGGCCCATGACCCCTGGGGGCATAGGTTTAGTTCGGCGTGCTGACCTCTCTGTTAAGCCTAGGTTGGGTTGCAGCGTATTGTTTGGCCGAGGCCGGGCATGACCCAAAAAAGTGTGTTCGGCCGGAGTTAATCGAGCGTGGTGGGTAAGTTGGTGCACCCCTGCAGGGAAGAACAAATCTATGCATAGCCGGATCCTCGGTAACGGACGCTCGGAGTTGTATCCCGATCGATACAACTAGAACTGGATACTTGTGATGAGATATGGATATTAGGGCTCTGGGATTGCTTTCTCACAGGGAGTTGAGAAAGGATCTCTGGCCGAGGTTAATACAAGGATATTAGGGCTCTGGGATCGCTTTCTCAAAAAGGGGCGAGGTTGATACTTAATACTGCTACTACTTTATACTGTGCTAATCTACACTCTTCTAATGCTGCAAGACCGCTGAAGATGCTAGTCTTCGATAGGACTAGGCCTTCTCTCTATTCTGGCATTTTTGCAGCCCAGTCCACATATACAGCCTTTCTTTGATAATGTTGCATATGTAGTGTAGATCCTTGCTTGCTGAGTACTTCGGATGAGTACTCACGGTTGCTTTGCTTCCTCTTTTTCCCCATATCTGTTTGATGCAACCAGAAGATGGAGCCCCGGAGCCAGCTGCCACTGTCGACGATCACTAATACTACCCCGAGGGTGGTTACTACTACGAGTTGGCTGACGACTAGTACTAGGTTCGGAGGGTCCCAGCCACGAGGCCTGCGCCTTTCGATCATAGTGTTTTCTTTTACCCCGCCTTTTAAGGCCTATCTGTTTTATCTTTTATATATGTACTCAGATATCTAATGCTTCCGCTGACGCTTGTAAGCGAGCTGATGTATTCGAGCCCTCGAGGCCCCTGGCTTGTAATATAGAGCTTGTATTATTTTAATTTGTGTCTAGAGTTGTGTTGTCATATCTTCAAGTGAGTCCTTAGGCTTGATCGTGTATATTTGCGTGTATGATTAGTGCATGATTAAGCAGGGGGTGTCACAACATGCTACTTACCATATCACTCATCTCCACAAAATTTGGACTCGTTTCATCTAGCCATTTTCCCTCTAGAATTTTTCTTAGTTTCTGTCCAGAGAGATGCATTGTGAAGGAAGTACCATTTTGGTGTATCCAAATGGTATGAAATTTTTACAGCATCTTCATAGGACCAAATTATTCATATCCTCCAAATTTCATCTCTATCCAAGAAAGTATGTGAGCACAGCTTCATCATTTGCATTTTTGTCCAGTATGGTGGTTTGTACAGCAGATGCTAGCTACACTCCTCCATTCGGGCTGAAACTTTTCCACAATACTCATCTTAGTGCATGATCACAGCCAGCCAAATCTCATCCTTCATCTCCAAGTATGTGTTCCCTAGTAGCCACCAAACACCTTGCTATTGATTTGGACTCGAGCTAGCTTCAGTCACCTCAGGAGCCCCTGTGCTCGTTTCTTTCCTACTTGGCACTCACTAGCGAATGACCTATCTACCAGACACAGTCTGCACGGCCAGAGCGCACTGCGTGCGCCTGTTCATGCGGTGAGTGCGTGGCCGGCATGCCTGAGCACGCGCTCTGGTGAGTGAAGCCCTCGGCCTCGTCCATTCATTCACGTTCTCGAGCTCTCTTCTTGTCCTGGAGCCTCACCATGATCATGCGGTCACTCCCCTGGCTTGGCCCCTTCCTCTCTCACCGTCGTCACGTGTCGGCAGTCGTGCCCGTGACCCGACCACCGCCCCCACCACCATGGCATGTCGACCGCGTCACCCAGAGCCTTCCCGACCTCTCCCTGGCGCTATATATTGGTGCCCCGAGTCCCTCCGCACCTCGCCACTCTCTCCCCGGCCCTCCAAGCTCAGCGGAGCCCCTCTTCCCTCCTCTGTCCGCCGCGGTGGTCACTGGCCACCACTCCAATCCGGCCACCCGAGCCCTCTCTCGCCTTGCTACCACCACCATCACCTTCCCCGGACGCCGTAGATCCTCCCCCGTCCCTCGCCGGAGCCACTCCTTCCCCGTCCATGACCGAAGCCTCGCCACCGGCTGCCGCATAAATTGCCTCTATGCCGAGCTTCTTCCTCCACTCTACCACCACCAGAGCACTCCCCGGACCTCCACGGACCTTCCCATACCACCAGCTCCTCCTCCGGTGGCCTGTGGCCACGAGCTCATCTTCTGCCGAGCCGTCGTCCGCCGTGGCCGAAGTCCCCCTCTCTCCTGTCATCCCCGGCACCCGTGTGGCAGTCCATCCGATGCGGCTCGTTCCCCTAAGCTCATCGGTAGGCTGCACGGCCCGAGCGGTGGCCAGAGTCACCAGAGATCATCGTCGGGGTGGCCGGCCTCGCCCCTGCATGTGTACGTCGACGGGAGGAAGAAGAAGGAATGAGGAGGAGAGAGAAGTCAGCGGTGGGACCCGCCTGTCATCGACCCAGGGCCGGTCCAGTCAGCGTAAGTGGAGGCGTATTCTTCGGAATAGGTCTTCCCAGTTACAAAGCGCATTTCCGTTCTACTTCGGCTAAAAATACATTTTCCCTATGCAGAAGACGTGTTTCCCCTAAGGCGCTTTCTGTTTTATCAGTCAGGGGCCAGTTTGTGAGATTCTTTTTACAAATTAGTCCCTGATCTTCACCTATCCATATCTCCGTGACCATAACTCCGTTTCAGGTGATTCCAAAGCCCACGTCTTTGTATCATCAAGACCGTTCTGTTGGTGTCATTTTCACAATGTTATCACATAGTGAAAATGACCATTTTACCCTTGCCCTTATCTAGCCCCCTTCGAGAGAGAACTGTTCTGGCGAATCGTTCCATGGCTTCACCGCACTTCTTCCCGATGTATCTTTCATCCCCAGGCAAGCCACGATAGCCACTTGCATGAGAGCCTTGCAGTAGCAATGGTTTTCTACTTAAATAATAAAATATTTGGTGCATGTAATATTTTGTGAGTGCTTTATATATGCTTCTGAACCCATGCTCATCCTTATGCTATGATCATTTGCATCTTGTTGGGTAATTGTTTACTTGCTAATATATTGCCATGCTCTTGTCTAGTAATTATTTATGATGCTTGTGGTCATGCCATGTTCATGTGTAGTGTTATACTTGTGCTCGGTATGCCATGCTCATTTGCAGCTAGCAGAGTAAATGATTTATTATTGTTGACATGTTAAATGGTTATGCTTCCCATCCATGCTTATGTTGATATCATGCTCATGTGCATTGTTATTTCATCATGTTATTGTGACTCAGCTATTTACTTTTCAAGTTTAACCAGACATTAATCCAACTTGAACACCTGTTAGCTGAGTCATAGTGCCATCGAGACGAGCTGACCAGTGCAACCATATTTGCCTTTATTGGAAGGCCTAATACGGTCTATTGTCATGCCTCTCGCTGGTGCCTCCAACTAGGGAAGGTTATGGGCACGCACTACCCTGATCAGGTAGGCGGACATAAGCCTTGTGTGCCCGAGTTGTGTTGTACCCGGGTTGTCCCCGTTTGGGACCGTTTTTGTTTTGCCACGACAGTGGCCGTTGGATGTCCAGAGTGGCAACGGGGCCACCCATGACTTAGCCCAAAGGGGAGTTGGTCGGAGTGACCGGGAGAGTGTCATGCAATAGATTGGTTTTGTCGGAACGCCGTTGGTCCACCCGAATGGGAGCACGAGGCCATGGGTTCCGTAGTGTGGGTACAGTGTACTAACCTCTGCAGAGTATATAATCTATCAATAGCCGCGCCCGCGGATATGGGCCCAGTTGGTAGTAGGTCACACTATGAGTCAATAGTAAGAATAACCTGACTAATAAACAACCCTTGTTCATTGAGGAAAGAAGTTGGTTGATTTTGATGTGGTCACGGGAGGTTCACCATGGTATTCTTGATAATGATGAGATGATCTTGTGAGGATCACAATGGTATTCTTGATAATGATTGAAGTGTTCCTGTGACCACGATGGTAAGTAAGAGTGGCATATCTATGGTGGTTACGAGGTAACCTCTGAACGGAGTAAGTTGAATCATGCTATTCTTAACATGTTGCATGGTAGTATCATCATTGTTCGTGTCTCGAGTAACATGTTCATGCCATGCTCATCTGATATTGTTCTAGCGGTATCTTGTTCACCATGTACATGCCATGTTGTTCTAGTTGTATCATGCTCATACTGGTTTAACCTGTAAATGCCATGATGTTGTTTGTCTTGATTGCTTTTGGTTGCTGTGAGCTTGCGAGTACGTTCAAACTACTCACCTGGCGTGTCATGCCAGTTTGCAGGTCATGCCGTGTTTGCTTCATTGCTGAGGATCCCGAGTTTGCAAGATAGGATAAGCGTTCCAGGAAGAGTCCTTGCAGAGTGGAGTCCTTCGCTGTCGTCGTGTTCCGCTGCTAGAAGTTATTCCACTGCTTTGAGTTGTTCTGCTGCTAGCATGGAGCTACCTTCGCAGGCATAGTGTCGTCGTGCCGAGATATTCCATTGTAATACTCGAACCTTTGTTCCCTGAGTATTTTTAATAAAGAGCTGATTTGTTCTATGCCAAGCAGTGCCGTATTCGAGAAGACTTGATCCCTGGGCTGGGATACGGGGTGTTCCGGTCTCTCTGAGCCGGGGTGCCACAATGGTTAGTATCAGAGCAGGTCTGGCTGTAGGACGCCCTAGTCCGCGTGAGCGTTAGAAAGCGGTAGTATAGAGTCTAGTTGGTTTGTTGCACTTGATTGCTGCATTTCTTTGTTGCATAGCATGCATATAGACTTATTATCTTATCGCTAAAGGTGGATCTTGTGAGTGTAGGTGGTTTCGGTTTTGATCCACTACCTGCACCCTCCCATTTTGCTTACCTTCTTTTCAGTATTTGACATCATCTCTGTCCCAGCGAAGTGATGCCAACGTACCTAGTGTTCTGGGCACCATTTGCAGGATTTTTGCTCAGTATCTTTCTGCCAGCCACCCCTATCGTTTCGGTGATAGACATGTTTCTATCCCAGATCTTGCCATCTCACTTGCCGCTTTGACAATCCTTACTGATCTTTGCTATCAGAAAAGGGCAATGTCAGCAAGCCTCATTTCTCCACTACTATCCTACCCTGTCACTCATTCTTTGGACGAGTACGGTTTCCGTCCATCCGCTTGATAATGATGTGGCCGTGATAGCAGTGTCTTGCTACATGATCATCAAGTCCGTCCTCACCCCTAAGCCCGTCCAGATCCAACCAGTGTTAAGCCAGCACTGGGTGTAGCTTTGTTTACACCAACCCTTCCACATGTTGTTTCACTTTCGTGCACACCGCCAAAGCATATTAGACCGTAATACCGGAGTTCTTGCGAGATTTGTGTGTTTAAATATGCATGCATATTATTGATGTGTTTAACAGTAAAATATGATATTGTTTGTATGCCTTGTGTGCTTTTGTTTCATTCGCTTCTTTTGCTTCTTTCTTTGGGCCTTCGGTGTTACCTTATTTCCCCTTATGGAAGTTGCTCATCAACCAACACCAGACTCAAAGAATCAGCAAGGAGTTCAAATATTGGGAAGCTCAGCTAAGCACTATGGAATTCTCAGTTGACTGTATTGTATTGGGAATATCTGGTCTGAATGCATATAATATTTTGGCTTGATTATCAGCATCAAGTCTACATCAGTGTGCACTCTTCATAGCAGTAATGATGGCATCAACCGAAAGACAAATAGGTGCAAAACCAACTGTATATTTCGAGTCAAAGGTATGGTTCATATACAAGGTTTGATTCTACTTGGAATACAATCTGAAACATGTTATACCCGGAAGCACGTCAGGATGTGCTATGAATTCAGTGCTCAGTAAGGAGGATAATCGAACAACCCCTTTCATACAAGTGACCGGTAGCAGAAATATTAAAGGATATATATGATATTCAGTCCGCCTATCACAGAAAGAAGCTTCTGGTGCAAGCAATCCAGTCTTCTTTCACAAGTTACCAGTGAAGCTTACAATGCAAGATTCCTCAGTCTTCCTCGGTACGGTATGTGGATGACTTCCAGCACAAGATACTCTGTCTTCCTTAGTAAGCCACCGCAAAAGCTTCCAGCATAAGGTACCGAGTCTTCCCCAGCAAGTCTTTAAGGGGGAAGCTTCGGAAGCACGATACCTAGTCTTCTTCAGCAAGCTGCCCTGGCAAGAGCTTCAAGCACAAGCTATTCAGTCTTCCCCAGCAAGATACTTTAGATGGCTTCCAGCATAAGCTGTCCAATCTTCCTGAGTACGGCACTGGTGCAAGGTATTACACAGTGAGCTGGCAGCATATGGCAGTGCATCCCAAGGGTCAGATCCACAACACTTTTGTCAGAAGCAAGGATCAGTCAGAACACAAGTCTGCCTTAGAAATCAGATGCTTTTACATACGGTGAGCATGTTGTCAAGTTCATACAAATCACTTGTACGAGGATGAAATCATGGTAAGAATCCGCCAACCTCACTAGTTATGCTAGAGGAAGAAAAGCCAGTTATACACCTTAGTGGGTGATGCAAGAACCGACAAGCTTTAAAGAAAGACAACATGGAGACAACCATCTTGGTAGTGGTTATCAAGGTCAGCTTCCTCACACCCGACAAGGTGATGTAATCAACCTTTGTCACTGTCTTGTATGGATGACGACAACAATGAGCTCTGTACAAGCACACTTGGACCTAGTATATATTCTACCCGAGTCATGAACAAGGCCAACGTATGATTGCCGGAATATTGCACCTGACAACACCTATGGTCACACAAAGAATTAAGGATATATGTGGCCAAGTTCTTTCGGCAAAAGATCCGGACAAACAAAACAATAATGAAAGAGCCAGACCGACAATATAGCGATGGTACTTGTTGCATTACCAACATGCTACAGATACCCCGGACAGTCTGAGTCAGTATCGATCACCATGAATATACGCCCAAGGGGTCTACTCCATCGTGGTAAGGACCTTATATCAAGGCAACCCGCTCAACCAACTATATATGCTCAGATTTGTCAGTTTCGACTATCCAAGTCTGCCCTGTCAGAACAAAGGTCAGCTCAACAAATTGACTCCAGCAACCGTGTTACGGCATCACATGGCCTACTATTCACATGGACATACCGACAAAATGAGTGATCAGAATGATCTCGAAGCATGTGCCCTCGCATGTAGGAATCATTTGAAATATAGCCTGTCGTGAACAAGATTCTTCTGCCAGAATCATCATCAGTCAAGTCTCGATATGCTCTTGTTATAAGGTCGTATTCCTTTATGCTGGTCACGACACGCGACAATCAAATCTTTGGTACATATTTGATGCTCAAGAGAGTGGAGCCAGCCAAGATGATTTAGGAATACCTGCAAGGAGTCGGATTCCGCCAGGAGAACAGTTATGATTCACAACACTGTGTTGAACCCGGAGGACATGCAGCTATTTGAGCAACCCAATGCAAGGAGTAAGATATTTGGTGTCCACCAAGAAAGTTGTTCACAACTCCATGGAATGTGGTCAGTGTGACACATCCATCAGAAACCACTCTCGAACTCGTGAAGGGCATATATTCCAGTCATGATAATTTTTCGCACCCCAGGTCAGCAGATATGAAAGAAAATGGAGCCAGTATAAGCATGAACATGTGAAGTAAGACCTGTCAACATATGGATACAGTAAAGCAACCCACCCCTAAGCAAGGTAAGCAATCATATGAAATTCATTGTGAACATCATATAAAGGAAAAAAGGATACCCGAGTTGGAAATGGTTTCCTTAAGACAAAATATTCATGCTTGTTCCCTGGGCAACCAAATCTCGAGGACGAGATTTCTTTAAGGGGGGAGGTTTGTAACACCCTGGATTTTGGCCCTTTCTTTTTCATTTGAATTTCTATGGATTTTTGAATTGAATTGCTTTTCTGTGGCTCTGCGGTCCCGAAACCTAGGAAGATCATCACTTCTCAGGCTCCCAGGTGGCTTGTCATCCTCAAAACCATCTCAAGATCATGTCATTTCCCATCTTGGACCAATCCCAAAATTCTGTTTTTGGAATATTCATTTTTCCTATTAAAGGAATAACCCTGTTTGCCCTAGGTTGTGAAGCAACCTGTATTTCTGCCTTCCACAAAAATCCCAAATAATTATCATAAATTGTTTGGATCATATATGCCCCAAATATGTCCAAACTTTCATTTCTTAGCCCAAAAATAATTCATCAATATTCCTTCTTCAATTCTATCAAGTGTGGCTTTTTGTGAAGGAAGTGCCACCTATCTTTTCTTGATTGATCCCAAACTTTTTGGGCATTCTCTATTTATCCAAATAATGGCCTTATGCCAAAATTCAGCTCCATTTGCCTAGCCAATCTTCCTCATCAATTTTCCAAAGTTTTTGTCAGAAGGAAACCTTGTTAAAGGAAGTACTAGCTAGGAGTATCCAAATGAGTTGAAATTTTCAAGCTCCTTCATGTGCTCATATCATGACTCTCCACCAATTTTCAGCTCCATCTAATAATCTATGTGAGCACACCATCAAATCTTTGCTTCTGTAAATATTTTCAGGATGTGAAGCAAGTATATTTTATATTGCTTCATTTTTGCTGGAAATTTACCAGGACATGCTACTTACCATATCACTCATCTCCACAAAATTTGGACTCATTTCATCTAGCCATTTTCCCTCTAGAATTTTTCTTAGTTTCTGTCCAGAGAGATGCATTGTGAAGGAAGTACCATTTTGGTGTATCCAAACGGTATGAAATTTTTACAGCATCTTCATATGACCAAATTATTCATATCCTCCAAATTTCAGCTCTATCCAAGAAAGTATGTGAGCACATCTTCATCATTTGCATTTCTGTCCAGTATGGTGGTTTGTACAGCAAGTGCTAGCTACACTCCTCCATTTGGGCTGAAACTTGTCCACTATACGCATCATCCTTCATCTCCAAGTATGTGTTCCCCAGTAGCCACCAAACACCTTGCTGTTGATTTGGACTCGAGCTAGCTTCAGTCAGCTCAGGAGCCCCTGTTCTCGTTTCTTTCCTTCTTGGCACTCACTAGCGAATGACATATCTACCAGACATGGTCTGCACAGCAAAGCACACCGCATGCGCCTGTTCACGCGGTGACTGCGTGGCCGGCATGCCCGAGCTCGCGCTCTGGCGAGTGGAGCCCTCGGCCTCATCCATTCCTTCGCGTTCTCGAGCTCTCTTCTTGTCCTGGAGCCTCCCTGTGATTGTGCGGTCACTCCCCTTGCTTGGCCCCTTCCTCTCTCACCGTCGTCACGCGCCGGCAGTTGTGCCCATGACCTGACCACCTCCCCCACAACCATGGCATGTCGACCGCATCGCCCAGAGCCTTCCCGAGCTCTCCCCGGCGCTATATATAGGTGCCCCGAGTCCCTCCGCACCTCGCCACTCTCTCCCCGGCCCTCCAAGCTCACCGGAGCCCCTCTCCCCCTCCTCTGTCCGCCGCGGTGGTCGCCGGCCACCCGAGCCCCCTCTCGTCTTGCTACCACCACCATCGCCTTCCCTGGACGCCGTAGATCCTCCCCCACCCCTCCATCCCTCGCCGGAGCCACTCCTTCCTTGTCCATGGCCGAAGTCTCGCCACCGGCCGCCTTATAAATTGCTTCTATGTCGAGCTTCTTCCTCCACTCTACCACCACCAGAGCACTGCCCGGACCTCCACGAACCTTCCCATACCACCAGCTCCTCCTCCGGTGGCCTGTGGCCATGAGCTCATCTTTGGCCGAGCCGCCGTTCGCCGCGGCCGAAGTCCCCCTCTCTTCTGTCATCCCCGTCGCCCGCGTGGCAGTCCATCCAACGCGGCTCGTTCCCCTGAGCACGCCAGTAGGCTGCACGGCTCGAGCGGTGGCCAGAGTCACCGGAGATCGTCGTCGGGGAGGCCGGCCTCGCCCCTGCGTTTGTACGTCGACGGGAGGAAGAAGAAGGAACGAAGAGGAGAGAGAAGTCAGCGGTGGGACACGCCTGTCATCGACCCAGGGCCGATCCAGTCAACGTAAGTGGAGGCGTATTCTTTGGAATATGTCTTCCCAGTTAGAAAGCGCATTTCCCTTCTACTTCGGCTAAAAATACATTTTCCCTATGCAGAAGACGTGTTTCCCCTAAGGCGCTTTCTGTTTTATCAGTCAGGGGCCAGTTTGTGAGAATCTTTTTATAGATTAGTCCCTGATCTTCACCTATCCATATATCCATGACCGTAACTCCGTGTCAAGTGATTCCAAAGCCCACATCTTTGTATCGTCGAGCCCGTTCTATTGGTGTCATTTTCACAATGTTGTCACATAGTGAAAATGACCATTTTTCCCTTGCCCTTATCTAGCCCCATCCGAGAGAGAACCGTTCTGGCGAATCGTTCCATGGCTTCACCGCACTTCTTCTCGGTGTATCCTTCATCCCCAGGCAAGCAACGATAGCCACTTGCATGAGAGCCTTGCAGTAGCAATGGTTTTCTACTTGAATAATAAAATATTTGGTGCATGCTAATATTTTGTGAGTGCTTTATATATGCTTGTGAACTCATGCTCATCCTTATGCTATGATCATTTGCATCTTGTTGGGTAATTGTTTACTTGCTAATATATTGCCATGCTCTTGTCTAGTAATTATTTATGATGCTTGTGGTCATGCCATGCTCATGTGTAGTCTTATACTTGTGCTCGGTATGCCATGCTCATTTGCAGCTAGTAGAGTAAATGATTTATTGTTGTTGGCACGTTAAATGGTTATGCTTCCCATCCATGCTTATGTTGATATCATGCTCATGTGCATTGTTATTTCATCATGCTATTGTGACTCAGCTATTTACTTTTCAAGTTTAACCGGACATTAATCGAACTTGAACACCTGTTCGCTGAGTCATAGTGCCATCGAGACGAGCTGACCAGTGCAACCACATTTGCCTTTATGGCAAGGCCCTAATGCGGTCTATTGTCATGCCTCTCACCGGTGCCTCCAACTAGAGAAGGTTATGGGCGCGCGCTACCCTGATCAGGTAGGCGGACATAAGCCTTGTGTGCCCGAGTTGTGTTGTACCCGGGTTGTCCCCGTTTGGGACCGTTTTTGTTTTGCCACGACGGTGGCCGTTGGATGTCCAGAGTGGCATCGGGGCCACCCATGACTTAGCCCAAAGGGGAGTTGGTCGGAGTGGCCGGGAGAGTGTCATGCAATAGGTTGGTTTTGTCGGAACGCCGTTGGTCCACCTAAAGGGGAGCACGAGGCCTTGGGTTCCGTAGTGTGGGTACAGTGTACTAACCTCTGCAGAGTGTATAATCTATCAATAGCCGCGCCCGTAGATATGGGCCCAGTTTATAGTAGGTCACACTATCAGTCAACAGTAAGAATAACCTGACTAATAAAGAACCTTGGTTTGTTGAGGAAAGAAGTTGGCTGATCTTGATGTGGTCACGGGAGGTTCACCATAGTATTCTTGATAATGATGAGATGATCTTGTGAGGATCACAATGGTATTCTTGATAATGATCGAAGTGATCCCGTGACCATGATTGTAAGTAAGAGTGGCATATCTATGGTGGTTACGAGGTAACCTCCGAACAGAGTAAGTTGAATCATGTTATTCTTAACATGTTGCATGGTAGTATCATCATTGTTCATGTCTCGAGTAACATGTTCATGCCATGCTCATCTGATATTGTTCTAGCGGTATCTTGTTCACCATGTACATGCCATGTTGTTCTAGTTGTATCATGCTCATACTGGTTTAACCTGTAAATGCCATGTTGTTGTTTGTCTTGATTGCTTTTGGTTGTTGTGAGCTTGCGAGTACATTCAAAGTACTCACCTAGCGTGTCATTCCAATTTGTAGGTCATGCCGTGTTTGCTTGATTGCCGAGGATCTCGAGTTTGCGAGCTAGGATAAGCGTTCCAGCCAGAATCCCTGCAGAGTGGAGTCCTTCGATGTCATCGTGGTCCACTGCTAGAAGTTATTCCGCTGCTTCGAGTTGTTCTGCTGCTAGCATAGAGCTACCTTCGCAGGCGTAGTGTCATCGTGCCGAGATATTCCATTGTAATACTCAAACCTATGTACCCCGAGTATTTGTAATAAAGAGCTGATTTGTTCTATGCCAAGCAGTGCCGTATTCCAGAAGACTTGTTCTCTAGGCTGGGATACGGGGTGTTCCGGTCTCTCTGAGCCGGGGTGCCACAAGAAGCATAAAGTATCTCTCGAGTTGATTACATGAAACACACCAAGAGCATTATAAGAGGGTACGAAAGTTTCATACGGGTAAGAAATCATTCGATGCCTAAAGTAGAGTGTGAAGGGGGTTTAGAGCAACGAAATAAGTATTGCGTCTGATAACAGAATAGATCATCTCTAGGAAGGTGGCTCGTGATCTACATACGAATCCAAGCATGAGGAATTACTTTGGAAACAAGGGTGTACTGGAGAGTTAGGTTTCGATTCTGTGGAACTGTGGGTTATGGGCCCACCATGTGGGTTAAAAGTAGGAAGGGCGCTGACATCTTGCACGGTCATGATAGCAAGGCATGTCAGAGGATAGCCTGTCAGTTATGTTGGCAACAACGTTGGTACCAAGGGCGAGGGACGAAGAGAACCATTTTCTTGCTCATTAAGATGAGGCGGACCAATAGGGAAAGTTCTCGTCACCGGGGTTACCGGAATGTCAACATCAATAGTAACAGGGTTATACTTGACAGGGTTGTACACCGAGGTGTTTATATAAGCAGGGAAATATTACTGCTTATATCATATAGATCACAAGAAAGGTTAAACAAAACAATAGAAAGGAAAATGGGATTATTATATTAATCAGACAAATGGAAAGGAAAAAGTGTTTATACTCAAGTATTAGAGTATACCCTTCCAAAGGACAAGCAGAGATTGATATACCCATCAAGACAACAAGCAGATAACCATTTGGGAAAAGGGGCGACGAAACTCCTGATGTTACCCATGCCATGGTGTTTGGATATTTGGTCAAGAAAATTTTAGCATTGCGCTTCCAATGTTCCTTTTGATGATCGGAATACCACATTCATGCTTCGGGATAGCATCGACATGGTCAGCAGGGAAAGGTCGGACTTCGGAAACACAAAGGATCCAGCAGGAACTGCTAGAACAATTCGTACAATTTCATCATGGAAAAGATGGGGATGTGGCCGATGGGCTCAGCACAACTCATCAAGATTTCCATAAACATGGGTTTCCACAATTAAGTGAACAAGGTGATAATATTGGACATACCGAAGTATATATGAAGTATATTCGAGGAGAACATCCACAAGTAAACATTGATCAAAACGTGCACCTGGAAGGATGGACTAAGTAGCACGTTTGCTGTTAGGATGGTGATTCAATAACCAATAGACTAAGAATGAAACTATCGACCATTAACTTCAAGCAATAGGGTTGCTAGAAGTCTTGAATTTACACATCATAGTTCAATTATCGGTATTCTGGTAAGAAACAACACGGGGACCAAGGAATGAACGGAGATGGCGAGAAGTATAACTATATCAACAATTCTTAAGAGGTGGAGCAATTCTCACAAAATCCTTGACATAAAAGATGCTAATACTCCAAGGTAGATAATAACATAAGCTAGATAGCAAGGAAATCAAGATACAACACAAAACATGAACAAGTTTGTGTTGGGGGGAAGGCAAGAATGTTGTCGATGATAACACAAATCATCGAGGCGCAAGCATGGTATTTCTCATCATGAATTCGATTGATATCCTGGAAGAGTTCAGAATGTTGATGATGATCATGACACATTTGTCGAGAGATTTCATGAAGATGTAATCAATCGGCGATGACATCAAGTCAAAGGAATGATGAAGCGAAAGGTTATTGGAACCACAGGTATGACACAAACTCGAAATCAGGCTTGTTGTTCAAGGCAAAATGATATGATGAGGAAGATCAACGTAATCTTAGCTCATCGTCGAAAATTGTGCTCCGGGAAGAAGGACCAGGTAGCACAGTTAAAATTTAGCACGATAATGATATAGCCGATCAGGCTAGGAATGACTTGAAGGATTATTAAACTCGTAAGCAATGAAAATTACTCTTAGAGTTATTGTATCGGAGTGCGGAATCGATTCACTTATCGGTGTTCTCGAGTGACTAATAACTCAGAACCCAGGGGAAATCTGAAATCGATGAGAAGCAATACTAGATGAAGACTCATAGGAAGGAACACGGTTCTTTGATATTCTCAAGATACCGGAGGGTAATACTCGAAGGAAGATCAAAATAGAGGTTGAGGAGATGTATTGATCTACAGAAGACAAGTGCTTTAACTTGTCTGGGAAATGGAATCAAGGAGAAAATATGGTCGGAACCACGATTGCAAAGGATCAATTCACAGATACCAGATGATATTATATCAAGGAAATAGTTATTATTACAAGAAGCTTCCATGATAGGATCAACATCGTGTCCATGGGCATGAACACAAAGTTCAAGGTCGACTCCCACTTCTCCAATGCATAATCTTTCATTCACTTCTCACTTTCGACGAAGTTGTAGTGTTGAAATTTTATCTGGCATAACACGAGTAGAGTATGACCCGTAGAAGTTTCCAGGTTCACACAGATTAGAAAAGGCATAGGTTCAACCCATCGGGGCATCTTAGGAACATATACCACAATCTTCGAGAGTAATTAGCACAAGCTCGAAAGCATAGTATGGTTGACAAAAGCAGAGGATACAATTTACCAAAGGCATTATATATCAGGGGAAGAACTGACAAGGTTATTGAATATGAAGGACAGGGTCGGATATTAATCCAACAAGGGATTTGGCGGTCCACAATGGAGCTGATGTGAGTATCGGTACTCAATCAGAGGAAGAAAGGATGCAAAGGCATCGGATTCTAGTAATATCTGAATAATCCAAAGCTTAAATTCAAAGGATTTATGATTTCCAAATCGGTGTATCAGAACCAGATGTTCTGATTAAGAATGAGTAAGTTGAACAGACTTAGGGGTACAATCGATGGCAATTTGATTGGCCGAGAACCAGCCCATGCGAAAAAAATGTTTGAGTCAAAAGTAAAATTCTAAGGGTCAATAGAAGATTGCGAGTAATTTCACACATGTTGAATCAGTAGGATCAGAATGACAAACAAGAATGATTTCAATGAATATTGCTATACATATGGAATTAACCATAATGCAAGCAGACCAGTATTTGCAGAGCAATAGTTGGCAGAGGATTACCGGAAGATCGGATAGTATTTCAATGTATCTTGTGAATAACAAGAGCAACTGGGGATGAAGGTATGAATGGAAAATGTAAGTCGTTATCCATAAGGATATATCGGTGGTAGGGGATTGCATGGGCGATGGACCCAAGGGTCTCGGGAAAACATCAAAGAGTATCTTCAGAATCTTCTGGTGAATCAAGCCATCATCTCGAATGAGGGGCTCTCTGGCAGGAAGTAGTTACGATAACCTAGAGTTAGAGTTAGTAAAATCATTTAACCCAAATAGAAGACAGATCAGAGTCCCATAATATAGACGAGGAATAAAAGATCCTAACACTCCCCAATTGTCATGTGGGCCCGTAAGCCACACAGCAATGTTAGTAAAAGTTTTCCAAAGACTAGACTCAACTTTTGCCAAGGAATTGGAAAGGGGGCTACCTACAGGCAGTTGGCTCTGATACCAACTTGCGATTCCCCCGATTAAATCGTACACTAATCATACACGCAAACGTGTACGATCAAGATCAGGGACTCCCAGGAAGATATCACAACACAACTCTAGACACAAATAAAATAATACAAGCTTAATATTACAAGCCAGGGGCCTCGAGGGCTCGAATACATAAGCTCGAATACAAACGAGTCAGCGGAAGCAACCATATCTGAGTACAGACATAAAGTAAACAAGTCTGCCTTATGAAGGCTAGCACAAACATCAACATTGATCGAAAAGGCGAGGCCTCCTTCCTAGGAGCCTCCTAACTACTCCTGGTCGGCGGCGGCCGCTAATATGTCTCCATCGTATCTACTTTTACAAACTCTTTTGCCCTTGTTTTGGACTCTAACTTGCATGATTTGAATGAAACTAACCCGGACTGACGCTGTTTTCAGCAGAATCGCCATGGTGTTGTTTTTGTACAGAAATCAAAGTTCTCGGGTTGACCGGAAAAATTACGGCAAATTTTTGTGGAATAAATAAAAAATACTGGCACAAAAAGATACCAGAGGGGGGCCACCCAGAGGCCACAAGCCCTGGGGCGCGCCCACCCCCCAGGGTGCACCTACCAAGCTTGTGGGCCCCCAGGACCTCCTCTGACCCTAATTCCAATGAATATATTCCCATTCATGGAGAAAAAAATTAGAGAGAAGGATTCATCATGTTTTACGATACGGAGCCGCCGCCACCTCCTGTTCTTCCTCGGGAGGGCAGATTTGGAGTCTATTTTGGGCTCCGAAGAGGAGAAATCGACGCCGTCGTCATCATCAACCTTCCTCCATCAACAATTTCATGATGCTCACCGCCGGGAGTGAGTAATTTCTTCGTAGGCTTGCTGGACGGTGATGGGTTGGATGAGATTTATCATGTAATCAAGTTAGTTTTGTTAGGGCTTGATCCCTAGTATCTACTATGTTCTGAGATTAATGTTGCTATGACTTTGCTATGCTTAATGCTCGTCACTAGGGCCCGGGTGCCATGATTTCAGATCTGAACCTATTATGTTTTCATGAATATATGTGAGTTCTTGATCCTATCTTGCAAGTTGTAGACACCTATTACGAGTTATGATCCGCATACCCCAAGGTGACAATAATTGGGATTCTTTCCGGTGATTACCGTAGTTTGAGGAGTTAATGTATTCACTAAGTGCTAATGCTTTGTTCCGGTTCTCCATTAAAAGGAGGCCTTAATATCCCTTAGTTTCCTTATGGACCCCACTGCCACGGGAGGGTAGGACAAAAGATGTCATGCAAGTTCTTTTCCATAAGCACGTATGACTATATACGGAATACATGCCTACATTATATTGATGAATTGGAGCTAGTTATGTGTCGCCCTAGGTTATAACTATTGCATGATGAATGCCATCCAACATAATTATCCATCACTGATCCAATGCCTACGATCTTTTCACGTATTTATCTTTGCTAAGTTACTTTCGTCGTGCTGCTGTTACAATCACTACAAAACTGCTACTGTTACTGTTACCACCGTTACTGTTACTTCCATACTACTTTGCTACTAAAAACTTTGCTGCAGATCTTAAGTCTTTCAGGTGTGGTTGAATTGACAACTCAACTGCTAATACTCGGGAATATTCTTTGGCTTCCCTTGTGTCGAGTCAATAAATTTGGGTTGAATACTCTACCCTCAAAAATGGTTGCGATCCCCTATACTTGTGGGTTATCAAGACCTTTTTCTGGCGCCGTTGCCGGGGAGCATAGCTCTATTTGCTGAGTCACTTGGGATTTATTTCTACTGATCACTATGAAGAATCTAAAAGATACCAAAACAAAGATTTTTTCCTCTACTACGAGGGGAGGTAAGGAACTGCCTTCACACTCTGCACTTGATTCACCTTCTGTTTTAAGTAAGCTTGCGACACCTACACCTGCTAGTAATCCTAATATGTCGCAAGTAATTGATGATGCTACTTCTACTATGAATGATACTTATGATGATGTTAGTACTTTAATTGATAAGACTGTGCCACTAGGTGAATTTCTTGATGAACAACTTGCTAGAGCTAAAGAAATTGAGAATGCTGAAATTGATGAAATTATTGAAACTGAAGATTATGATTCTCCTCCTAGATATGAATTGTCTGATATACCTGAGGGTTATGTTATGGATGGAGAGGTAGCTAGGGACTTTCTTGCTTGTAAGGATAGAGATGATCTTAAGAAATTATTATGCAAGTGGAAAGAAAAATCTTTGAATGCTAGAATGCAATATGATCCTAAGTTTGCTACTTCACCTATCTTTGTTACTGATAAGGATTATGAATTCTCTGTCAATCCTGAGTTAATTACTTTGGTCGAATATGATCCTTTCCATGGTTATGAATCTGAAACTGTTGTGGCACATCTTCCTAAACTGAATGATATAGCCACCCTATTTGCTCATGAGGAAAAAATTCGCTATTACTATATTCTTAAGTTGTTTCCTTTCTCATTAAAGGGTGATGCTAAGACTTGGTATAATTCTCTTGCTCATGGTTGTGTGCGTAGTCCCCAGGATATGATATATTACTTCTCTGAAAAATATTTTCCTGCTCATAAGAAACAAGCTGCTTTACAGGAAATATTTAACTTTGTGCAAATTAAGGAAGAGAGTCTCCCACAAGCTTGGGGGAGGCTTCTCCAATTACTTAATGCTTTGGCTGACCATCCTCTCAAGAAAAATGAAATACTTGATATCTTTTATAATGGACTAACCGATGCTTCTAGGGACCACCTAGATAGTTGTGCCGGTTGTGTTTTCTGGGAACGAACGGTTGAACAAGCTGAAGAATTATTGAATAATATATTGAGCAATGATAATGATTGGACCCTTCCCAAACCACCTCCTAAGCCAACTCCGAAGAAGAGAGGTATTCTATTTCTCAGTCCTGAAGATATGCAAGAGGCAAAGAAATCTATGAAAGAAAAAGGTATTAAAGCTGAAGATGTTAAGAATTTACCACCTATTGAAGAAATACATGGTCTTAATACTCCGACACAGGTAGTAGAGGTAAATTTTCTCCATACATTTGATGAAGGTGATATTCCTTATACTAAATCTGCTAGTCAATGCTTGGATGAATTTGATAACTTTATTGTTAAACAAGAAAACTTCAATGCATATGTTAGTAGACAATTGAAAAGAAATGCTTACATGCTTGAACACTTGAGTGACTATATGTGTAGAACTGTTAATGAGCTTAAGTTTGTTAGTAAACATGCTTCCATGGTAAAAACTCAAGTAGAACATGTACTCAAGGCACAAAATGATTTTCTTAATGAGATGAATAATAAAATGAATGATCCTGTTGTTAGAGTTATGACTAGAGGTGGTAAAATGACTCAGGAACCCTTGTATCCTGAAGGTCACCCTAAGAGAATTGAGTAAGATTCTCAGAGAATTAATACGGATGCACCTAGTCCACCTAAAGATAAAAATAAAAATAAAGGTGATAGGACCTTGCATGCTTCTAGTGAACCTATTATTGATAAACCTGAAAATCCAAATGATATTTCTATTTCTGATGCTGAGACACAATCTGGTGATGAACATGAACCTAGTAATAATGATAATGATGATGTAAATGTTGATGCTCAACCTAGTAATGATAATGATGTGGAGATAGAACCTGCTGTTGATCTTGATAACCAACAACCTAAGAATAAAAGATATGATGAGAGAGACTTCATTGCTAGGAAACATGGTAAAGAAAGAGAACCATGGGTTCAAAAACCCATGCGCTTTCCTCCTAAACCATCCAAGAAAAAGGATGATGAAGAATTTGAGCGCTTTGTTGAAATGCTTAGACTTGTCTTTTTGCGCTTACGTTTGACTGATATGCTGAAAATGTCTCCCTATGCTAAGTATATGAAGGATATTGTTACTAATAAAAGAAAGATACCGGAAGCTGAAATTTCCACCATGCTTGCTAATTATACATTTAAGGGTGGAATACCTAAGAAACTAGGAGATCCTGGAATACCAACTATACCTTGCTCCATTAAAAGAAACTATGTTAAAACTGTTTTATGTGATCTTGGAGCCGGTGTTAGTGTTATGCCTTTCTCTTTGTATCGAAGACTTGATTTGAATAAGTTGACACCAACTGAAATCTCTTTGCAAATGACCGATAAATCGACTGCCATACCCATCGGTGTTTGTGAGGATGTACCTGTCGTAGTTGCAAATCTTACTATTCTAACGGACTTTGTTATTCTTGATATACCCGAGGATGACAGTATGTTGATCATCCTTGGTAGACCCTTTTTGAATACTGCAGGGGCTGTTATTGATTGCACCAAAGGCAATGTCACTTTTCATGTCAATGGTAATGAGCATACGGTACACTTTCCGAAGAAACAACCCCAAGTGAATAGTATCAACTCTATTGGAGAAATTCCAACAATTGCTATTGGAGGTTTTAAATTCCCTATTCCTACTGTCAAAAAGAAATATGATATTCTTATTGTTGGGGACATGCACATCCCCGTTGAGGTAACCTAGTGTTATTCGAAAATTCTCCGGTTTCGTGTCATTCGAAAGAAGTTTGTTAATAAGACTTGATCAACCTTATTAACGGATTCCTTTTGACGAGCATGAGATGGATGAATTTAGGAGGCACAACCTTTTGTACCCAACTTTTACTCTCTGTTATTTAGATTTAATAAAGTAGAAATGCTATTATTTTTCTATTTTCTGGATTATCCGTGCAATAAAAAATGACCAGAAAATAAAAGCTCTCCAAATACCCTGAAAATTTAGTATGATTTTTTGTAGAATATTTAAGAATTTTTAGCACTGAACACACCTCAGGAGGGTGTACCAGTGGGCTACAAGCCCACAGGGCGCGCCCACCCCCCTGGGCGCGCCTAACAGGCTTGTGGGTCCCATGTGGACCCCCTCACTTATTCCAGCCACCCATCCACTTCGTCTTCCTTCAAAAAAATCATCCCATTGCTCAAACCCATGTTCTTGCTCATCTTGCTGCCATTTTCGATCCCCTTGTTCAAAACTCCATTTGCAAAACTGTTTTAGGGGATTGTTCTTCGGTATGTGACTCTTCCAATGGTCCAATTAGTTTTTGTTCTAGTGCTTTATATATTGCAAACTTTTGCTGCTGTGGTGACCTTGTTCTTGAGCTTGCATGTCAAATTTATATGCTCCAAAGTAGTTTTGTTGCATGATATAGCCTCTAGAAACTTGTGGGAGTAGTTACTATCAGATTTGTTGAGTTTGCTTCACTTTTATTTTGAGTCACTAAAAATTTTAGAAATTTTCAGAGAAGAAAGAAACCATGAAGAGGTGGTTAAGAGGCTCTTCAAGCCGGAATTCAGGAGAAAATGAGAATGAGGAGAAGAAGAAGCCCAAGTACAACCTTCCTCGCGCAGCGGAGGTTCGGCTATGTGAATGGCCAAGTAACACATTCTTGAGGGAGGCTGGAATTTATGATGATTTCTATTATTTGGCGGAGAATGTCGGTCTTACCTCCTTCCTCCGAGATAAGTGTGAACAATACCTCCTACTCACTAATACTTTCATACAAAATTTTTGCTTTCATTCTACGAAGGATCCTCCCATGGTAGAATTTCACTTGTATGATGAGGCTAAGGAAATGACACTATATGATTTTTGCAATGTTTGTAAGATACCTTATGAGGGCAGCCTCACTGAGCCACGTCCTAGAGACATGGAGGACTTTATTTATGAAACTACTATGGGAGAAGAGAGAGGAGTGTCAGAAGCTAGGGTGGCTAGTTTGCATTTTCCCGTTTTGTGTTACTACTCATTATTTGCCGGGAGATGCTTGATAGGTCGTGGAGAGAGTGGGGGCCTTAGTGCACCTGATCTAGCTATTTTGCGCCATGCTTTATATTCTGACAGAACTTTTAGTTTAGGTGCTATAGTTGCTCGACGGTTAAACACAAACCGTTCGAAGGGTACTCTTTTTGGTGGCGTCTATGCATCCCGCCTAGCTAAACATTTTGAGATACCTATTAGGCACGATGAGGAGGATGAGATGTTGTTACCCACTAAGTATTTAGACTATGCTAGTATGATAGCACATGATTTTATTTCCAAAGACGATGATAAGCGGCTGCTCTATAACCTAGTATTTAGTCAGGGTACTTGTGAGATTATTACTTTGCCTGCACCCTCTTTGTTCGATATTCGTTCAGGCAGGTACACTATTATGCCCAAGAACATCTACAGATTTTGGGGTCTTTCACAACCCCCAGCACCTGAGCCAGAACCAGTTCCTTACCCATATCAGGAGCCCATTTATCAGTGGGAGCCGCAGGAGCTCGCCAACCAGTGGAACCGTCAGGACCCTCCGCAGTATCCAGGAGAGGGTTATTTCGAGCCGTGGCCCTAGACCAACTTAGGCAAAAGCCTAAGCATGGGGAAGTACGTACTCTTCACCGACATTACATTCATGCATCACACATTCATTCCAGTTGTCGGTGTTCATCCTTTTTCATTGTATTATCCATGCTAGTTTATTTTTCTTGCTTTCTTCTTGTGTGTTTGAAAAACTTTGAGAAAATCCAAAAAAAATAGTTCTTGCTTCTTTTTAGTTTTTCTTTCTAGTTTGATTAGTTGTAGAATTAAAAGAAAACCCAAAAAGATTTCTCGTTCTTCTTTTGCTTGTTGGGAGCTTTCCTGTGTAAATAGTTTTTCTCGTTTCTGTTTTCTTTTCGTTAATTTGCTTTCTTCAGAAAAACAAAAACTCCAAAAATATTTCCTTATGTTTCTTTGAAATTCTTTTCTTTTCTTTGGGTCATAAGGAGAAGACCACAATGAAAATGTTGAGTGGCTCTCATATGCATGATTGTTGATCTAACAAAGAGCCCATATTACCTTGTCTTCTCCTCTGAATAAATGTATGCAGATTCCAGCTTAGTCCAATGCACATACACTCTTATTATTATTCACATCGTTCGGTCGTGCAAGTGAAAGGCAATAATGACGATATTTGATGAAATGATTGAGATGGAGAAAAGCTGGTATGAACTAGACCAATTTTGTTTTTGTAAATATGATTAGCTCATCGTTCCTGATTCAGCCTATTATGAATGAAACATGTTTGCAATGACAATTAGAGATTATAGTTACTCATGCCATGCTTAATTAGCTAGGAGTGTATAATGGTTTGTCTTGAGTGCCAACGTGCATTTTAAAATAGTTATGATGTAGTATGATAGGATGGTATCCTCCTCTGAATGTTTCAAGTGGCTTGACTTGGCACATGTTCACTCATGTAGTTGAATAAAAACAACATAGCCTCCACGATATTTATGTTCATGGTGATTTATATCCTACTCATGCTTGCACTCAACGTTGATTAACCTCAATGCATGTTTATGACCGTTGTCGCTCTCTAGTTGGTCGCTTGTCAACCTTTTTTCTAGCCTTCACTTGTACTAAGCAGGAATACCTTGTGCATAAACTTCCTTAAACCCAAAGTTGTTCCATAAGAGTCCACCATACCTACCTATATGCGGTATTTACCTGCCGTTCCAAGTAAATTTGCATGTGCCAAACTCTAAACCTTCAAATAATAATCTGTTTTGTATGCCCGAATCACTCGTGTGGCGACTGGGGGCTGTTAGTATCTTCCATGCTAGGTGGGTTATTCTCACGATGAGTGTTTATTCACTTGTCATTCACGAGAGAGTGGCTGGTAATTGGGATGCCTAGTCCTATGATCAAAATCAAAGTCAAAATATAATAATGAAACAAAACTCCCCCAGGAATGTTGTTGGCATGGACGGCACCCATGAATTCGGCTAGCCATGGAGTGTGATTGATTGGTGGAGGTGGGGTAAAAACTTTACCATTTTGTTTGGGAACCGCCTATAATGTGTCTATCATGGAAGATAGTGAGATCTCTTGCTTGTTATGTTGACAATGAAAGCATACCTCTCAAAATTATATTCATCTCTGTTTTAAAAGCTTCGAGCTCTGGCACCTCTGCAAATCCCTGCTTCCCTCTGCGAAGGGCCTATCTATTTCCTTTTATTGTTGAGTCATCATCTTCTTATTAAAGCACCAGCTGGAGAGCATTATTGCCATTTATATGCTTTGTTTTTAATTTATGTTGAGTATGAGTGTGACTAGATCTCTTTTACCATGAATTACAATGTCTAGTCAGTGCTTGAACTTCAGAGGTGCTCTACATTTATGTTTTGCGGTCTCGGAAAGAGCTAGCGAGATACCATCATGTCATATTATATCATGATTGTTTTGAATAAGTGTTGTCATCCGAGATTTATTATTATTGCTCGCTAGTTGATTATGCCATTGATATGAGTAAATGTGAGACCTAAATGTTATTGTGAATATGGTTAGTTCATAATCTTTGCTGAAAACCTGAACATCAGTTAGACATATTTGCAACAACAAGATCAAACAGAGTTTGTAAAAGTTTTTCTTTGGCACGTTCAGTTTCTCAACTGAATTACTTGAGGACAAGCAATGGGTTAAGCTTGGGGGAGTTGATATGTCTCCATCATATCTACTTTTCCAAACTCTTTTGCCCTTGTTTTGGACTCTAACTTGCATGATTTGAATGAAACTAACCCGGAATAACGTTGTTTTCAGCAGAATTGCCATGGTGTTGTTTTTGTGCAGAAATCAAAGTTCTCGGATTGACCTGAAAATTTACGGAGAATTTTTGTATAATAAATAAAAAATACTGGCGCAAAAAGATACCATAGGGGGGCCACCCAGAGGCCACAAGTCCTGTGGGCGCGCCCACCCCCCAGGGCGTGCCTACCAGGCTTGTGGGTCTCCTGGACCTCCTCCGACCCTAATTCCAACGCTATATATTCCTATTTGGGGACAAAAAAATCAGAGAGAAGGATTCATCGCGTTTTACGATATGGAGCTGCCGACACCTCCTGTTCTTCCTCGGGAGGGCAGATCTGGAGTCTGTTTTGGGCTCCGGAGAGGGGAAATCGACGCCGTCGTGATCATCAACCTTCCTCCATCACCAATTTCATGATGCTCACCACCGGGAGTGAGTAATTTCTTCGTAGGCTTGCTGGACGGTGATGGGTTGGATGAGATTTATCATGTAATTGAGTTAGTTTTGTTAGGGCTTGATCCCTAGTATCCACTATGTTCTGAGATTGATGTTGCTATGACTTTGCTATGCTTAATGCTTGTCACTAGGGCCCGAGTGCCATGATTTCAGATCTGAACCTATTATGTTTTCATGAATATATGTGACTTCTTGATCCTATCTTGCAAGTTGTAGACACCTATTACGAGTTATGATCTGCATACCCCCAAGGTGACAATAATTGGGATTCTTTCCGGTGATTACCGTAGTTTGAGGAGTTCATGTATTCACTAAGTGCTAATGCTTTGTTCCGGTTCTCTATTAAAAGGAGGCCTTAATATCCCTTAGTTTTCTTATGGACCCCACTGCCACGGGAGGGTAGGACAAAAGATGTCATGCAAGTTCTTTTCCATAAGCACGTATGACTATATATGGAATACATGCCTACATTATATTGATGAATTGGAGCTAGTTATGTGTCACCCTAGGTTATAACTATTGCATGATGAATGCCATCCGACATAATTATCCATCACTGATCCAATGCCTACGAGCTTTTCACGTATTGATCTTTGCTAAGTTACTTTCGCTGTGCTGCTGTTACAATCACTACAAAACTGCTACTGTTACTGTTACCACCGTTACTGTTACTTCCATACTACTTTGCTACTAAAAACTTTGCTGCAGATATTAAGTCTTTCAGGTGTGGTTGAATTGACAACTCAACTGCTAATACTCGGGAATATTCTTTGGCTCCCGTTGTGCCGAATCAATAAATTTGGGTTGAGTACTCTACCCTCGAAACTGTTGTCATCCCCTATACTTGTGGGTTATCAACCTCCACGTAGTAGTAGGCACCCTCGGGGTAGTAGTAGTAGTAGTCGTCGGTGGCGGCATCTGACTCCTGGGATCCGTCATCTGATCGCAACAATCAGGTATGGGGAAAAGAGTTAGCAAAGCAACTGTGAGTACTCATCCAAAGTACTCGCAAGACTTACATCAGATCTATGCTAAGTCTGCATCAGTATCAAAGGAATGGGGTTGTATATGTGGACTAGACTGCAAAAATGCCAGAATAGAGGGAAGGCCTAGCCTATCGAAGACTAGCATCTTCAAGCATCTTGCAGCATCAGAAGAGATAAGAGTAACATATCAAAAGTAATAAATATGTGGTAGCATTAACGCCCAGAGATCCTTTCTCGACTCCCTGCGAGAAAGCAATCCCGGAATCATCATATCCATTTCATGCCTCAGCATCTAGTTCTAGTTGTATCGATCGGTATACAACTCCGAGCGTCCGTTACCGTGGACATGGCTATTCGAATAGATATACTTCCCTGCAGGGGTGCACAAACTTACCCAACATGCTCGATTAACTCCGGCCAGGCACACCATCAAATCGTACTTTGCATCGGCTGATCGACACACCGTAGTCCTACCTAGGCTCAACAGAGAGGCCAGCACGCCGGTCTACATCCTAGCGCGCAAGGGTCTTGGGCCCATCATCCCTTTGCACTCCTGCATGTTGCGTACGCGGCCGGTGAGCAGACGTAGCCCCCTTATACAAGCGCAGGCATAACCAGTCCAACCAGGCCCGCGCTGCTCAGTCGTTGACGTCCGAAGAGCTTTCGGCTGCTAGTTACGACGTAGAGTGCCCATACTTATTCCTGCATGGTGGTTAGTGCGAAATGGCCACAGACCTACTCGGATCACATATCCAAACTGTTAGTGTCTTGGGAGCGCACGGTAACGAGAAGAGACTCACGATCATGTGACCCTGTCGCCCCGTCTCGTGGACTTACGGCAAGGTCTCAGAATGCCCGGTCGTGCCACGTAGAAATCTCGCGGGTACCCTCCAGGTCAACCCAACTACACATCAACTCGCGAGTACCCTCATGGTAAACCCGACACGCAAGAGATTGTCGAGAACTCAGATCCACCTCTACCGGGGTGGTACCGCCTGTCCCTCCAGTCCTGCAGTAACAGTGACTCTCGCGGGTACCCCTCGGGGCCGACCCGTCTTTAACATGGTTCTGGGGGTAAAGTCAAAGTAACCGTGTGTCCAAAACACCAAGGTGGAATCCGAGGAATCACCCTTGATGGATTCCACTTGATGTAATCGTCAAGGTGAACTTAGAGGAATCACCCTCGAGGGTTCACTTTTGATATGTTGCACGACAGAGTCATTATCGGGAGTGGTGAAGGAGGAATCACCTTCCGTAGACCACGACCGATTAACTACACTACAGAGATCTCATCAGAAGTGTTATACGAGGTATCACCCTCGGCACTCGATAGTAACCCTGTAGTGTCGTACAACTAAGGGGGGTGTGATGTGATGTGTCGGGCTCTGGACGTCGATCACGTTGATCGAGTCATCAGTCATCAAGCGGGGCAACTGGGACAAGGTGAGGGGCCACTGGTGGATCACTAACCAACCTATACTAAGCATATAGGATAAGCAGTTAAGGTACAAAAGCAGGGTACAAAAGCAAGCTATGCATCAGAATAGGAGCAATCAAATACAGTAGCAAAGTCTAATGCAAGCATGAGAGAGAATGGAATGGGCGATATAGGAATGATCAAGGGAGGGGTTGCTTGCCTGAAGTTTTGCCGACAGACTCGGACCCTCGACGGTGAAGTAGTCGATCGCCAGATCAACGGCGCTCTCGAGGTCTACCATAGAAGAAGGAGGGGGAGAAACAATAAATAATAGGCATACAAATGCAACAGAAAGCATGACATGACAGTATGCTACGCTAGGGGTGACCTAACGTTGTACTGCACGTTACGGACGGAGTGGAAAAACATCTGGGAATGTTTCCCCAGTGTTTAGCATTTTTCGGACAGGTGGAAGAGAGGGGAAGTTTCCATGTTTACAGTGTAGAGGGGTGTGACTGATGAACGGACTGCATATTCAGATTCGTCATATTTTTCTGATCAATTTTCATATATAAATTATTTTCATCCGAGTTATGGTTTATTTTCTATTAAATTTCAAATTTTAAAACAATTTCTGGAATTATTATTTATTTAAAATAAAAGTTTAAATTGCTACGGATACACAGAAGTGTACCCAGCAAAGTGCACAGAGGCTGGCAGGTGGGGCTAGTCAACTGCCGAGTCAGCAGTTGACTGGTCAACATTGACTGGCCAAACTGGACAGGGGGTCCCACCTGTCATTGACTGGGGATGCCTAGTCAGCAGTTGACTGAGTCAAGTGGGTCCAGTGGGACCCAGTAGTCAGTGACAGAGCATATTTAATAGGATTTAATCCTTTAAATTAACTTAATTAAGTGGTGGGGTCAGACTGTCAGTGACTGAGTTAATTACATGATTAATTTAAACTAATCTAATTAGCTATAGTGGGGTCCACGAGTCAGTGGGAGTTTAGGGGGTTAGGCTTAGTGCTAACCCAATGGTTAATGACCTGGGCCCACAAGTCAGTGGCCCAGGCCGGTGCTTATACGCCGGAGTGCACCGGCGACGAGCCAGACGCGACGGCGAGGCACGGGACTCGGCGGGATTTGGCTACGGTCGCCCAACTCGAGCGCGGAAAGGCGCGTTCAAATGAGTGAGCGAGCGCACGTGAAGTGATGCCATCGGGAGGTGCTGGGGTGTCCTATAATGACGCCGGCAAGGAGGTGGGGTGGCGGCCAGAGCACGGTATGGATGGATCCGGCGCCACGGTGCAAGGCAGGACGCGTGGGGGCGTTGGCTTCCTGGGAGCTCCAGGAGCTCGATGCAATGCTCGGGCGCGAGCTCGGGGGGCAGTGGCCGCGGCAGCGAGGCGAGCGGCGGCGGCGAGCACGCGGGTGGCGGCGGCGAGGCTAGCTAGGGGGAACCGGAGCTCGGGGAGAGAGGGGAGAGGAAGAAGGGCTCACGGTGACCCCGTAGGGGTGCACGGGGGGCTCGGGGGAGGCTCGGAGTAGACAAAGTGGCGGCGGTGATCTCCGGTGCTCGAGGTAGAGAACTAGCTTGATGCGGTCGCTGCGGTGGCTCCGGTTTAGAGCTCGTGGTCGACGAAGACAACGCGGACGACGGGAGATCTCTTGGACACGCTGGGGCGATGAGATGCAGTCGGTGGCTACGAGGGCAGTGAGGCCATGGCGACGGCTGCGTTCGGCCAAGCGCGGGGAGAAGGGGGCGATGAGAGGAGAGGGAGGACAGGGGATCTTGGGGGAGCTAGGTTTCGCAGGGGGGTCGGGGTGGCCTTGAAGGCGTCGGGTGCTACAGGAAGAGCGTCGTCGTGTCGTCCATCGCGTGGTTGCGGCGTCGGCGATGGCACCAGACGGTGACACGGCGCGAGGAAGGAGACGGCTGTTGGGGGAGGCAGGCTGGGCCCTCTGGGCCGCACCGACGCTCTGCAGGCCTAAGTGCACAGTGGCCGGTGGCCTTTTCTCCTTTCTTTTCTATTTTGCATTTTGCTCTCTGTTTTGCATTTAATTTTGGCCTCACTTGATTTTTGTTAAAAGACAAATTTGTCACAAAAATACCTTGCAGTATTATGGAGCTGGCCACAAAGTTTCACATATTTTTGAAAAGCAAAAGTATTTGTTTATTTCAAAAATGGCCAAATCTAGTGTTGTTAGGTCACTTTAATTATTTCTAGGGGCGTTTGGGGAATTCAAATTATGTTAGTTTCTTCATGGAAATTAGTTTGTGAATATTTGCAACACACAACATTTTTATTTTCCTGTTTGAATAAATATTATTTATTTTTAAAATTTGAGTTCGATTTAAATTTGTTTAAGTGATAAATGGATTAGCAAAAGGTGATGACATGGCACCATTAGGGGGAGATTACTGTAGCTTGACATTGGGGGTGTTACACGGGCCCTCGCAAATTTGGTGTGCAGTTCTTGACGGAAGAGATATGCAGATTTGGTGAGGCAGGGAATTATACGGAGAATTGGCAATGGAAACTCTACAGAAATATGGAGACACAACTGGCTCCCGCGCCCGGGCATGATGAGACCAATATCGTCATTGCTTCCAAACCCACCACAGTACGTGTCCGAGTTGATCAACGCAGCAACAACATCTTGGAACGAGCAATTGGTGCGCTAGGTGTTCTTGCCAGTTGATGTTGAGTCTATTTTATCGATTCCCCCATGCACCAGGAATATTGAGGACTTTTGGTCATGGAGCGCCGAGAAGAGAGGGATCTTTACTGTCAAATCATCTTACAGGATGATTTTGCATACGAAAATTAAAAGGGAGAATTGGATAGATGAGGTCGAGGGTTCGTCGGGTGCGGAACAGGAAGCAAATGAGTGGACAAAGCTTTGGAAGATTGATGTTCCATCCAAAGTGAAAATGTTCCTGTGGTGCCTTGCTAGATGCTCTATACCAACTACGGACCTCCTTCAACACAGGAACATGGGTCCCTCGGCTGCTTGCAAGTTATGCGGCGCTAGAGACTCCTGGAGGCACGCGCTAATAAACTGCTCGATGGCCCATAGTGTGTGGACATTAGCTAAAGAAGAAATTGTGGAAACTATGTGCCAGCACGAGATCGACGATGCAAAGGACTGGATATTCAAAACGAATAGCGTTCTATCACATGAGCATCTAGTACGTATGGTGATCACGTTGTGGGCGATATGGGGAGCGAGAAGAAAAGCAGTTTATGAGGATATATTTCAAAGCCCAATGTCAACCCACTCATTTATCCAGTCCTATTGGAATGATCTAAAGGTTTTGAAGAAACCAAACACCCAGCACACACATACCAGGCCAGCCAGAACGTCCCATTGGATCCAACCGCCGGAGCACATGGTGAAGCTGAACGTAGATGCTGCTGTGGCGGGGCGACGAGGGTGTCGGCTCAGTGGCTGCAATCTGCAGAAACAAGGATGGTCTATACCAAGGTGCTTTAGCTATTGTATTCAGAGGCATAACCGATCCTACAACTTTCGAGGCTCTTGCAGTGAGGGAGTCTATGGCACTTGCGGAGGACCTGAACTTACAATCCATCCATGTGGCTTCAGATTGCTTGGTGGTGCTAGAGGACATTAAGACAAAGAGCGGGGCTGGATATAGTGCCATCATACATGAAATTTTAGAGTACTCTATTAGTTTTACTTCATGCAATTTTGTCTATGAATTTAGGAGCTCGAATGTCGAAGCTCACAATCTAGCGAAGTATGCACTTAAACTGGGGCTTGGTCACCATGTCTGGTTGCGCCACCAGGGGAACTTCATTTAGTCCATGTAAACTGTGTGACGGATCAATAAAGCTTTGCGTGTTGTCTCAAAAAAAAGTTAACGTGCACTTCGTTAAGTGGCGCCGGAAGTGTTCTGAATTGGACAACCCATCTAAAGGTGTAGTGGGAGAGAACTTCCCAGTTTTGGGAGCTTCCCAGCCTATAATTTTTCCTTTTCTGGATTGGTTTTATTTGGTTTTTTTCTTTCTTTTTCTGCTTCTTTTCTTATTTCTTTTTCTTTTGTCTTCTTTATCAAATGATTTAACCTTTTTGATATTCGGATTTTTTTCTAACTATCAAACTTTTTTCCAATTCCTTTTTGAAATTCCTGAAATTTCTTTTTCAAATATCATGAACTTTTCCAAATTTCATATGATTTTTTCATAATTTTCAACTTTTACGGTTTTCATGAACTTTTTTCAATGCATGATTTCTTTTCAATTTGTATGAACTTTTGTTTCAAAATCTGTGAACTTTTAGAAATTCATGGACTTATTTCAAAATTGATTAATTTTTTAAAAATATGTGAACTTTTTGCAGAATCAATGAACTAGTTTTTCAAATGTCATGGACTAATAGTAATTCGATTGTTGATAAGACGAATCAAATCCGTCAGCTATTTTCGAATTCATGATTTTTTTTTATAAAGTCTATGAACTTTTTTCTAATTTATGATTATTTGGTCAAATCAATTTTTTCAGATTTCATGAACTTTTTTTTTTTTTGGACAGAAATTCAGAGTCATAAACCTTTTTTTATTGTGCACTTTTCTAAATTGCATTTTTTTAGGTTATCATTCTTTTTTTGTGAACTTTTTAAAAATTATATTTTTCAGAAATCCATGGCCAATGGTCCACCAGACCAACAAAACAACCACGCAAATTGGTCCGCCGATCAACCAATTGAACAGGAGCAAGCGGGGGTAGTTGAGCAAACTCGCGTTGCTGGGCCTCGGCCCGACTGGGCCAGCGTGAGTGCCAGCTCTCCTTTCTGGCGCTGAGGGCGAGGAATAGGAGCCGCCTCTTCCAACTCACGGCGAGTGAAACATAGCTTTCCCGGAGAGCACCCTATGTCTTACTAATAGCGAGACGTAGGGAAGCCTCACGGGCGAGATGGGCCAGCCCAGGCGTGCACGAGGCCACGGGCCACAGCTACTTTTTTGTATTTCCTTCCATCTTTTTTCTTTTTGTATTTTGTGTTCTTTTTTTTTCTTCCAAATGTTCTAAATATATATGTTACAAAAACACCTTGCATAAAACATTTGAAAAATCTTAACTAGGTATTTTGAAAAATGTTAAATGTATATAGGTAAAATGTTTCTCTTGTATATGAAAAATGTATGTAAAAAATCAAGCATTGGGAAAATCATAATCAAGTATTTAAAAAATGTATCATGATCAACTATTTGAAAACTCATAATCAAGTATTTTAAAAATATAATCATAATCAAGTATTTGAAAAATCATAATCAAGTATTTGAAAAGGTTAATCATTATCAAGCATTGGGAAAAATCATAATCAAGTATTTGAAATTTTGATTTAAAAAATATAAATATAGCATTGGGAAAATCATAACAAAGTATTTGAAAAAGTTAATCAAGCATATGAAAAATGTTAAATGTGTATAGAAAAAAAGTTTTTCATGTACACGGAAAATACACTAAAAAAACAATGTGTGTGAAAACATGTTCATCATATATTTAAAAGAATGTTCCAAGTGTATACCAAAAATGTACAACATATATTAAATAAAAGTGACACCAAAAAACATGTACGTGAAAAAATTCATTTTGTATTAAAAAATGTTGAACAGGTATTAAAAAGTTCCTGATTTATTCAAAAAATGTAAATTATGTGTGAAAAAAATGTTAATTTCTATCAAAAAATGTTCTCTGTGTATTGAAAAATGTTGAGTATGTATTCGAAAATGTTAATATTTTATTTTATAATGTTGAACATGTATTGAACAACTGTATTAGATATATACAGAAAATGTACAATATATTGGAACAAATTAGCCATATAAATATAATTTTCAAACAAATTATCATGTATTTCAGAATGTAAACATGTATATAATATATGTGTCTGGTGTATCAAAAATATTGAATGTGTAAAACTAACACATGTGGACTGTGTAAAAAAACCAAAAGGAAGCCGATGAAAATTGATAAGTAAACAAACAAAATCAATAAACCCAGTAAAAGGCAAAAAAAGGAAAATAAAGGAAACCAATAAAAATGAAAATTAATGCAAAAGAATGGAAAAAGGTAAGACCCGAGAAAGAATCAATGAAAACAAAGAAATCCAATGAAAACCAAGAAAGAAACCAAGAAAAACGAAGAAAAGGAAGAAGGAAGAAAGAAAAGAAAAAAATAGAGAAAGAAACAAAGAAAAACAAATGAAAAAAATAAAGAAATAAACCAGCGAGAACCATGAAATAAACAAAGAAAACTGGTGAAAATATGAAGAAAATAGAAAAATAAATAAAACTGGTGAAGAAACAGATTTTTTTTAAAGAGATTGAAAAAGAAAAAATTGATAGATCGTCAACGAAAAAACGCTAATAATGGACCGGCCTAGTACTATACGCCCAGGAAAGAGCATCAGGCAAGACGAGAGCAACTGTCGCATTGAGCGAGATATAGCTCTCGTGCTGTCCGGAATCGAGCACTCAGCTAGCTCGCTACCTAATGGGCCGATCATTCAGGCCCATGTTGAGAAGGACCTCCTGTAAAAAACGAAGGAGAGAGATGGACTTCTCCTAGTTTAGGTCGGCTAGGCTACGGGTGAATATACTTGGGCCGCATGGGCTGCTGCGATGCGCATGCGTGAGCAACCTTTTTTTTAACAGCAATAAGACCTTATTCTACAATGGTTGGATATCGTTTACAAGTAAATAGAAATAAAATCAGGGATCAAGGTGTCCCAAAAGCTACAATATTTAGTACTATAGGAGCTTTTTGCTAAATCATCAACTACTGCATTTGCTTTGAGATAACACTGAGTGTACCTGACTTTTGCGAAATTCATCGCAAGCTGCTTACATTCCATAGTGGTTGCTACCTACGGACATTGCTATTCGTCAAGATGCTTTATAGACTCAACAGTGAAGTTGAAGCCTGATTCAATATTCAAACCGCTGCATCCAATCCGAGCTGCCAAAAACATACATTTGTAATCATCTCATCTGAATCAGGACTCCTCAAATGAGGTAAGAACCATGTCGCCACTTCTATGAAGCTCCCCTAATCGTCACTAGCAACTGCACCGGTGGTACCATCAAGTGTCTCTGAAAAGAATGAGGCATCCACATTTATTTTTGACAGTACCTTGTATTGGTATTTTCCACATAATATCGCTCTTACGACCAGAAACTTTAGGTGTTAAAGCTCGGATAAAATTTGTCAACATACATAACCTTTATAGAAAGTGTTGTTCTTCTAGGACATTTGGAGACAGACTCCCCCCCCCCCCCCCCCCCCCCCCCTCTACAATTTGCCGACGGTCCTACCAAATATACCATGCTGCCGCAATTGTCAATTCAGGTACTAGTAACTCTCTTGAGCCCAGATCTAGCTTTGACAGGATCTCCATTGCAATAGAACATGATCTATCCTCCAACACAGCGTGGCGAATAACATCCAACAAGCCCAGCTAAGTCTATATTTGCTTCGCACTACGACAAGTAAAGAAGCAGTTGTTGGGCTGGGTAGGTTTAGGAATAGAATAGGTTTCTAATTTCTTTTTTTGTTTTCTACTTTTCAAAATGATTTTGACTTAAAAACAAAAGAATCTCAATTTCAAAAATTCTAGAAAATTTCAGATAAATGTAAAATAATATTTAGAGCTTAGGAACAAAATTTTCAAACGTACATAAAATAAAATAAATATAATATTTTTGTCAACTTTATGCTGGGTTTTCAAATATTCCCTAAAAACAATTTATGGTTTTGAATAATTTCCAGTAATATTTCTAAACTTCATATAAAAATCCAAATAATACCTAAATCATTTCCCAACACTTTTTAGGTTGAAGGTGTCATATTACCACGTCTCATTTGATTTTATTTTTAAGTTTGATTTGTTTTAAATTTTAATATAAAAAATAAATATTCGGGAAAGTCATGTTACTTTGTCTCCTTAGAATGTTCCAAAGACTCCAACAATTAGAAATCCTAGTCAAAATAGCTAAAAGCAAGCACCACAAGCAAGTTTTATTTAATCTTGTTTAAATATTTAACATACCAAAATTTAGAATTTTAGGATGCTACAAATTATGTGCAAAAACAAGTGCAAAATAATTTACATGCTTCAACGTCTTATGGATTTAGCAACATGTGTACTCAAACTCTCATGCATCGACAACCCCACAAATCCATCTGATGAACACCATGATGAGTTTGGTTAATTATTTTGAAACATCCAATGTTAAAATTTGTATTCATCAACAACTAACTTGCAATATGTAAATCCAAACATGCTAGCGGATAGGAAAATTGGCCATGCTACTACTAGTTATTCGGCCAATTACCCTCAACCATATTTGCTACACCTCACGTTAGTAATTTTTTAGCACCACATGCAACTGTGGATATTTCATAATTTGGTCACCCACACAATAGTCATAGCCCAACAAGTGAAAATTCTACTAGAGCACATGTGCCTTCACCTAATACCGTAGCATATAATGTTGCCCCTATACAATTTCAGAATTCTCGACAACATATCAGTGCCGAAAGTGTCGAAAAGCCGTGTGGGGGGGTGGGGGGCAATCCTATGCTTACTGGGTTATTGAGAAAAAGCTTACATTCGCCAAGAACTAATAGAAGCCGGGTAGCTTCATGATTTTGCTGCTATGAAAACGAGAGCTTTGTAGAGGTTATCTTCACCCAGTACTGTAGCATCCAGTACACCCCTTCAACAATTACAAAGTTTTGACAACTCATTTTCAAAATATCCTAAGAGCATTGGGGAGCAACTTGATTGGGAGTGGTACGAAATTGGGCTGAAAAGGTTAAAAGATCGCCAAACTATAATGTTTATTGAATTTAGACAATAACGAGATACCTTGCGAATTAACAAAGAAAAGAATGGTGATTTGGATGATAAAGGTAATTCGGTTGTGGAAAAGCCGAATCAAAAAGTATATGTACTGAATCTACTAAAAAAAGAAATCTCGCCAATTAGTACAATTGACCAAAAGAAGGATGATTCCAAGAGTAAAAGTGCTTCAGTTGAAAAGGCCAAATCAAATAGTATATGCTTGGAATCCGTCAAATTCAAAGAGGCAAGCACCATTAAGAAAGGGCATGGCAAGCATAAAAGAACCATGTTTGATTTTTCTGAAGTCAAGGAAACCTACTTCCTGCCGTGTGAGTTCTTTGCCATAGAACTTGGCAAGCATCAAGAACAAGAAAAAGTCACTCAACAAAGTTTGGTTGACAAACATCTTCAAAGTAATTAGGCACGGAAGACGACAACATATCGGGGAATGGTTTGATCTAACGCACGTGCGGTGACCGGCCGAAATTTGGGCCGGTCCACCAACTCCTAGTGTTCGCCAATCAAATAACATGGGTATCAGAATGCAACCTAGTTTTAATCGAGCATTATCTGATTACACACAAAATCGTGCGGAAACTGTTTCCTCAAAACAAGGAAACCATCTTTGTGCACAAGTCTTCTATCACGACATCGTCTTCTTTAGTGTCTCCTCCGCCTAAGGCGCTTCAGCTGCCGCACCAGCTATGCACCTTGACAACCGTCGACCACCGGGAGCCTGGACAATCGGCCGTCCATGCTAGCCACTCGTCATTCCACTCGACTCGTCCATGCCTGGATGGCTGCACACTATGGCTACTTCGACGGCGCCAAGGGGGGCAGACACGTAAGCCTGGTCCTGGCATGGCGGCAACAAGCACCACATGGCGACTACGGGGACTGAGCGCATTGTGCAGAGTGCCAGCCCGAGCTTGCACTCGGCTCGGCCGTGGGGTGAGTTGTGCCACCAAGCAGTGCACATGGCTTCCGGGAACAACCTAAAGATGCCCGGCGGGGGCGCGCGAACTATGAGCGGTGGTGCGGCGGCAGACCAGCAATGAGGAGGGAGGATGTGGCAGCGAGCTAGGGCCACACGGTGCAAGAACGCGAGGCAAGGGAGACGGTGTTGAGGACACAGAGCGTTGGCAAGCTCACGCGGGCATGCACACGCCACAACACACCTCCCGGGCGTTGCATGCAGAAAAAAAAGTGACCGACCCAAATCAGAAATTCAGTCATCAGTCCCTTATATAGAACATTCAGGAGGACAACTGTTCTCTTCGTCACAACTCATAATGATTAGTTACATCAGTCTACATTAGTTGAAGAACCAATCAAACTCCTTGAGAATACAAATTAGTGAATGCAACAATTACAGGGAGGGACATTTTGGCTCCCGGGTCTAGTTGGTCCTGATATCTCGACCACACAAACTTGCATCGTGATCCGGACTACCCACCATTGCATCTCCAATACACGAATAAAGAATACACTGCTGCTGTCGTTTGTACGTACAAGCGGTGGAGAGCAACTCAGAAGGCAGCGCTAAGGCGCTCTTACAGGTGGATACGGACCAGTACCTGGACACGTGGTACAGGTAGTTGGTTTGGACGGCCCTCACGTCAGAAGTCCCCACATGTCAGGTGAAAGTAATGAGTCGATCGTCCAAACATGTCAAATGAAAGTGATGAAGGATGTCTCGTAGAAATACTGATTCGGTTTCTACTTTCTAGTTCAAATAAATAAATAAAATAAAAATGATTGAGTACAGATCAAGAAATAAAAACTACTTATACCCCTAAAAAAGAGAGATGAAAACTATTCCCTCGTCCAGTAAAGCTTGTCGCGACGTTCAAAAACCTCATACATTCACCCCCCCCCCCCTCCTAAAATTCACCCCGTCTCCTTCCTCCTACCACGCCGCCGGCGAGTCGGGAGCCACCGTCGGGTCCAATGTCGCCATAGAGGTGGCCACTGCCGCCCACCTGGCAGCTCGACCAGCGCAACCCACCTGTGTTGCTCCACCACCGCCGCCCACGGAAGCGACCAGCGCATCCACCGTCTGGCTCAGCGCGACCGCCCACCTGCGCCGCTGCCACAGAGGCCCACCTACACCACGGAGGCGATCACCGCCTCCACTCGCAGAAGCAGCCACTTTGTCTGCTTCGGCCGCCGGCGCCGTGGATAATTTTGGCCACTCCTAGCTCTTATACTGCTGTTGTCTTTCTTTGCCTCTGCTGCAGCTGCTGCTGCTGGGGGTGGTGCAGCGCCCCCGATCGGCGACTTTGACTTCCTCAAGCGCCCCGCCTCTGCGGTGGTTATTGAAAGGTATAGTACCTTCTAAAATTGGTGCCATCTGGTGAAATTGAATGTTTTCTAGATCAATTATTGCTAAAATTGTGGAATTAGAGCAGATCATCTAATTTTGAACAAAATGTGGTGGTGCATATCATCCAATTTGAACATATTCACTGTACCTTCGAACAATTTCATCAAATTGTGGTGGTGTAGATCATCCAAATTCACTTTCAATTACTGAAATTGAAACTGTCAGCGGATCATCCAATTGGATGATACTCCTTGCTAGTGCTCTAATTTGATCATATGCAGTGCATGACCTCCGATGTGTGCCAAACACAGTTTTTGCTAGCTGAACATGACCTCTGATGAAATTGAGCTTCATTTGTGTGTTGATTAACTGCTAGCTGAAAAAAGCAGAGGCATGTGTATTTTTTGGTCAGTATACTGCAGCTGATCATGTATAAGGGCAGGTGGCAATGTTGCATAGCAACACAACTCTGAAGAAAAGAAAAAGGAGCCCCCAGAAAAATCTTTCAGTAGAGTACCTATCATTCAATAGAATTGGATGTTTGTTCTGTAATTTGAACATATGTAATCACTCTATATGATCAGTGTATCATCTGAATTTTTGTGCAGATGATATGGTGTTTTGACTATACTCAGCACACAAGTGATCTGTATACTCCCCTTTCAGAACTTAGGTGAATATACAGTGACTGGATTATTGTTGTCCATTCAAGAGTGTTATTGTATGATCTGAATATACAGTGAGTATACAGTGAATATACAGTCAATATACAGAGAATATAGTCAAGAGTGTTATACAGTGACTGAATTTACTAAACTTATGTTAATGGATTAGTTGAACTCACAACAAAAATCTATAGTTCTAATAAATCTGAGATCTAATAAATCTACAGGGATCATCATTTGAAGATCCCTGAGCTAAGTTCCCTAATCAACTGATGCCAGCTACTCCAATAATTTCCCTACTGAAAGCGCAGGTTTACTCCCAGAGAGGGTAAATGGGAGATTTTTAGAAATTCGTCAAACTCAGAGGAATTTGACAAAGATCAGAGTGAAGAAATAGAAACACGAGGGAACTAAATCATCACAGAATCAGAGAACATGCATACAGGATACATAAGGATGAGGAACATGCAATCATACAGGCATACAAACATAAAGAATATGAACTAAGGAAATGAAAGACAACATGATGAAATTCTTCAGTTAAAATTTTTCAGAAGATGGATCACAAATTCTTCAGCAGCGGAATAACGTAAAGGTAAGGGTAAGGAATTGAATCCAGGTTGGCTAGGTGAAGACAACAATTTGGTAGACTAGTTCCAGTTGTTGTATCAACTATATGTCTGGTTGAGGCGGCTGAGTCGCAACTCTGAGGACACATAATCCTCACTGTATTCCTCTTGAGCTAAAGCCACACAGACCTCGCCCAATCACTCGTGGTAAGTCTTCAAGGTAGACTTCCAAAACCTTCACAGACCTGTTCACCGGCACACCATAATGAATCCTGGTGTGCTCAGAACTTGACGCCTAACCGTCTAGAAGAATGACAGTCTTCAAAGGTAACAATCGTCGGATCTCACAGATCAATCTGTTCAGTGATGCTCAATCACTTTGGCTCAGGGTTTTTCCTCACTTAGGATTCTCTCAAAGTCGTCAGAGGATGGGTTGCTCTCAATTGACTAGTGTCAAGTTCTCTCGGGGCAGCCAACCAACAAGTGCTTGTCGGGGCGGCTATTTATAGCCAGGGGCAACCCGACATGAATTGTCATAAATGCCCTTCTCTCATTCGACCGTTGTCAGGATAAGGATCCACTCAACAGCTGGCATGCGGTGCAGCAACGGTCGGAATTTGAATTCTCAAATTCGTCGGGGCACTCAATTTCCTCTCGGTAGGCAGATCGCACTGGCGAACTCCTAACTCCTCAGCGTGACCAAATTCGTCAGCGACCAGATGAACTTCGTCACTGTCGCCAGCAAATGTGTCAGCTGTTCCGGAGATTTCTAAAGGCTTCACTGGAAGCGGCTAGAATAGTATAGGTTTTGAGCATCACTTTGGAAATATGAAATATCTTTCACCTAGACCCCCTTTAATAGTACGGTTTTTCCTATGACTCAAATAAGAAGAAAGAAACTACAAAAACAAAAGTCTTCAAGCTTCAAAGTCTTCACATCAATTTCTTCAAAGGCCGTACAAATTTCATCACCAAATTCTTCACTTGAAGAAATACATTTTGCAATTAAAGTGAAGAAATACATTTTGCCATACAAACACATTCGGTACTTCACTTGTTCTCTTCAATACTCCAAAACCACTAAGGGGGCACTTGATGCACTTACACCTACTTCAGAATGCTGACATGAGAACAACGAGAATTGTCATTGTGAGATGAGAACAACCAGAATTGGTTGTGATGCTTCAGAACCAAATTGTCTTTGTGGTTTCAGTATTGTCATTGTGGTTTTAGTACAAAGGTTCTTCAGAAGCAAAATGTCATTGTAGTTTCACTACAAGAATTGAGTGGTAGTGAGATGAGAACAACCACAAGAATAAAGTTTCTGCTGGCTAAAGGTTCTTGAGTTTCACTAGAATTGTCATTTTGCAATTAAAGTGAGATGAGAACAAGTGAAGTGCCGAATGTGTTTGCATAATTCAGTCAAGTTTCACCCATATCATTGTCATTGCCATTGAATGATTCAGTCAAGTTTCAACAGAACTTGATTTTGCAGTACACATTGTGATTTAGTCAAGTTTCGCCCAGAATGACAAGTTAAACTTGACTGTCAAGTTTCACTAGATTCAGTCAAGTTTCATTTATTTCTGTGTGTACATGATTTAGTCAAGGTTCACTAGAAATTGATTTTGCAGCACCAGTTTCAAACAAGTCTCCGTGATTCAACTAAACTGCCATAATCATTTTGTGTCGATCTTGTTTGAAATTAGTACCCCACCCATATCAACAGCTCTAAATGTGTGAGTACTGAATCCACCCACAACAACTTTGGCACAAACCTGAAGGTATTGAATCCTAGCAGGTTGTTGTGTTAATATCAACAGCTCTAAACTAGCAATGTGCCCGTGCGTTGCAATGGATCCAAAGTAGAATAATACATGTTCACAAACTTGAAAAAAAAACACTCTGGTTTTGGTATATATATCACTAAAAATATCCTCGTATTAGGTTTCACTCAAAATATATTCTTCATGGTTGTTTTGATGATGTGGGGGGGGGGGGGGGGGGGGGGGGGAGGGGGGGGGTGGGGGGGGGGGGGGGGGGGGGGGGGATGTGGTTGGTTTCAAGATACTAAGGGGTTTCTGCAAATTGGAGCAGAGAAGTGGGGTCTTGTTGCAAAAATGCGACAGCTTACATCACAGTCGTTAAATGCAGATCCGATGGTCAGAAATGACGGATGACAAACACACCATCATCACCAACTAAGTCTTTTATAGGAGTAGAGATATATCTCTAACTAACAATAAAGAGGCTATTGTTTCTGGCGGTACGTCATAAAAATTGCCCTTAAAGTTGCAAAATATTACCCATATATGCCATCTATATCTATAATCTATAAGTGACAAAAAAAAGTTTCACACAGAGGAATCCCACAGACTGGCCTGGCCCATGTAGGGATCTCCAATACTACGCTCTGTGCGTTGGGAGAAGACGCAGCGTAACTGCACATGGGCGGCCTCTTTTGAATTTTTCTTTTTCTTTTTCTTTTACGTTTTTTCCTCCTTTAAATAATTTGGTAATTCAAAAAGTTCCAAAAATTAAGAAAATTATAATTTGTAAATAAATTTTTTAATAAATCATAAAATGTTTGTGAATTCAAATAATATTCGTAATTTTTGAAAAAAGTTCACATATTCAAAAAATGTTCGTAATTTCGAAAACAAATGTTTGGGAAATAAAAAATGTTCATGATTTTTATAAAAGTTTCTTGTATTAAAAAATGTTAATGAATTTGAACAAAATTTAGCCAATTCAAAAAATGTCCATGAATGAAAAAAATATCCTAAAAATTCAAAAACTGTTCATGACTTACAGAAAAGTTTATTCATTCATAAAATGTTCGCTGATTGAAAAAATGATCATGCATTTAAAAAAATGTTCGTTAAATCAAAAAAATGTTTGTGAATTTAAAAAATGGTTCCACAAATTTCCAAGAAAATGTCCGTCGATTCTGGAAATGTTCGCCGATTCAAGAAAATTATTTATAAAATATTCACAATTTTACAAAATGTTTGCAAGTAGTATAAAATGTTCATGAATTCAAAAAATGTTCTTGATTTTAGAAAAAATTCGAAAGTTTGTAAAAGTGTTTATGAATTTGAAAAATATTCATGATTTCAAATATGTGCACGAGTTTAAAAAAAATATTAACTATTTCAATAATTGTTCATGATTTCACGAGATTTAGAGTGATAATGTATATCGATGATGTAGCAAAATGTGGTCAAGACTATTGGAGATTATGATTTCCATTTTCTTGCGTTGCAACACACGGATCCTTTTGCTAGTAATAATAAAGCACGGATCGATTCTTACCACCGTAATTTCGTCCGTCCACCTCTTGCTCCTATAATTTTCGTACGGTTCCGTATACAGCTTCGTAAGTAAATGTGCCAGAATTTTATGGGCCGCTTAAAACGTTCAATCTCACGACCTGCCCTCCCCTCGCTTACGGAGACAGCAAACAGAAAAAAATTCCAACTGCTGAAGCAGTCCCTAGCCCGTAAGTGATCACCAATCGAAAACTACTGAAGTGAAGCAGTCCCTAGCCCGGAAGTGAAGATCACGACCAATCAAAGAGAGGTGGATGGAATCCAAAAAAAGCAGCCTATAATATCCTAAAGGATAGAGAGCCGATCTCAGAAATCCAAAAAAGCATCATGGATGATGCCCAGCCTTAATATACTAAAGGAGGGGGACAGAGCCGATCTGAAGATACAGAAGAAGAAAAAAGGCCGTGAGCCGATCTGAAGATACGCACGGTGGGTGTGGGGTCGATCGGTGCTGGAGCGACGGCGGGCCTCGAGCGCACGGGGCTGGAGCGTCGGACTACCGGCGGCGCGCGGATGTAGGAGACCGCCATGGCCGCTGGTGGTGATGGACCAGAGGTGCGGGGACCCTTGATGGAGCTGGGGAGCTGGGGATCCGAGGGCGCGGGGAGGGGGAGGGGGTGCGGGGATCCTCGAGGCGCGCGGGTGCAGGCCGCGGTGGGCGCAAGCGGCAGCGGGGGCGTGTCCCGGGGTGAGGTCCTGGAAATCGGGGTGGGGAGGTCGGGATGGACCAACTGTTTTTTCTTTTGTAACACCCCATGTCATTAGCCACAGTAATCGCTTTTGATAATGACAAGTCAGCAAGTTTAACAGTGTATGATCATCATTAGCATCATATTGCATTTCAACTCCTAAGTCAAAATTCAAATTTAAATCAAAGTGGAAAATAAAAGTTGTTCAACACTAAAACTAAAATGTTCAATAAATAACAAATATTACAGAGACTGTTCTAAAATTATAATCATCAATTAATAAATTAACTAAGTGACTCTAACAGTAGAAAAACAGAGTTGGTTAATACATTTTTATTTTATATAAAATCCATATAAAAACATTTGGCCCCAAAACCCTTTTGTACCAGGGTTGGATATTGCACTGATATTATTTGGGCAAGTGCCAAATTTTACAAAAGTCATTTGGAGTAAAAACAAAAGACAAAACAGAAAAAGAAGAGGAAAACAGAAAACAGAAATGAAGAAAAAGAAAAAGGCCCAGGGCACAGGACTGAGTCCACAGTGCCGGCCCAGCCCTCTCCCCACCTCATCCCCTACCTACTGCTCACCCCGCGCCTCGCTGTCGAGCGCTCTGCGCGCACGCACGCCTGCGCCCTGGCCCCCCTCTCCTCCTGCTCGACGGCGGCCTCGCCCACTCGTGGTGGATAAGGGGCAAGCCCTGGCGCTTCCCTGGCCTCTCCCTTGCGCACTCGCTCAGTCCCCTCCCCTTTCCTCTCTGGCCGATCGGAACGGACGCCGCACGCCGTGCTCCGACGCGGCCACCGGCGACCCCGCGGCCTTTGGACCTGTCCATCCGCTCCGTCGCGGTCGGCTCCTTCCTCTGGTGGCTCCAGCCGAAGCGGGGGGGCCCTGCAGCACCGAACCCCTTCCGAACGCATCTCCGACCGCCGCCGTTCGTCTCTGTCTCCGGTGACTCGCTGCTGCGTCGAAACTGTCGTGGGTCTTTCGTGACCGCTGCGGTGAGCTCCATTTCCCCCTCCCTCCTTCTTTTGCTCGTTCCCTAGCCCGTGCGAAGCCGCCGTCATCTGTTGCTCCGGTTGCCGCCATTGCCGGCAAACTGCTTAGTGCAGTGCCGCCCGAGCTCCGCCACTTTGCCCGTCGTACTCCAGGAGTTCCCAGTAGGCCGCCTAGCTACCTAGTGCGCTCGAAAACGAGCTGTGCACGCGCGGCCGAGTCCATCCGAATGCCGCCGCCGCAAACGTCGTCGCCGGCGTCATTTCCGGCAAGCCCCAGCCCTTCCGACCACACCGCTCGACGCGGTTTTGCCCTAGCTCTCGAACGCAAGTTGTGGCGCGCGAAATAATGCACCGTGGGCGATTTCCGACGGACTCCGGCGAAGTTCCGACCGTCGCCGCCGCGATTCGTCTCGCCGGCGGTGGTGTCCGACGTGGCCGGTGGGTCCCACCCCTGTGCCACTGACAGTGGGCCCCCTAGGCCCAGTTGACCTGTTGACCAAGCCAACTGCTAACGTGGCCGCCCTCTGTCTCACTGACATGTGGGCCCCACCTAATAAACGATTTAAATAAATAAATAAACTGCAAATTAGTTAGTTAAGTTAATTAGTTAAACTAACAGTCACTGACTGCTGGGCCCCACCTGCTAATTAACCCAATTAGTTAATTTAACCCCTCTGTTAAAGCCACTGTGTATGACATGTGGGCCCCACATGTCAGGTTGACCCTGGTCAGCCCCTGTTGACCTGCTGACGTCACACCTAGGTCATGCTGACGTCATCATTCACTATTCTGGATAATTCAAATTTAAATAAATAATTAAATTCAGAAAATGATTAAAACTTTAGAAAATCATATAAATTAAACCGTAACTCCGATGAAAATAATTTATATATGAAAGTTGCTCAGAATTTCGATACGAACCCAAATACGTCCTCCGTATTCCTGTCAGATGCCTCTAGCTAGATGAACATGGAACTTTTAGACCGATTTCAGTAAATGAATAGTGCCCAACCTTAATTAAATAAATCCGAATAAATTCCTAAATTAACTAAATCATTTAGGTAGGCAGTAGAACAACCCGGCATATCATTTAGACATGTCATGCATATTGTTTGCATTTTTGCCGTGAATTTATGGATTCTCTTCCCCTCCTTCTCTCTCGATAGACGCCGGGACCGACGACGCTGCAGCTGGGTACGATTACGCTCCAGACGAGCAGCCCGTTGACGATCCCTCTCTCTTGCCAGAGCAACCAGGCAAGCCCCCCCCCCCTTGAGCATCCAGATATCGCCCATTCCATTTCTCCTTCTTGCATTAGGTTTTGCTACTGTTAATGTATGCTCCTATTCTGATGCATAGCCTGCTGTTGTAACCTGTTCATTGTTACCTTACCTGCCTATGATAAACTGTTTAGTATAGGTTGGTAGTGAACCATCAGTGACCCCCACCACCTTACCCTTGTTGCCCCTGCTTGATCATCGACGACTCGATCAACGTGATCGTCGACCAGAGACCGACACCTCACTTCACACCCCCCTTAGTTGTACGACTCTGCATAGTAACTATCGAGTGCCGAGGGTGATACCTCGTAACGCACTCCTGATGAATACTCCGCAGTGTAGCTGTTCGGTCGTGGTCATCGAGGGTGATTCCTCCTTCTCCACTTCCGATACGACTCTGTCGTGCAACCCCTCAGTGTGAACCTCGAGGGTGATGCCTCATACGTTCACCCTGATGTTTTCGTCGAGCGGAATCCACCGAGGGTGATTCCTCGGGGTTTTCCCCCCTTGATGTTATGACCACACGGTTACCTTGACCTTTGTTACAGGCGCGTCCACCCTGATGGGTACCCGCAGGGGATCTATGATGTCGGGTGTGCCGGAAGGGCACTCGATTGTGATATTGTGGAGGAGCTTCAGAAACTCTGATCGTCTCCGCGTGTTACAAAATGAGCATATCGGATTTGGGGTGTTTGATCTGAGTGGGTCGACGTGCCCTATACGCACTACCACCACGCGGGATTATGGTTTATGGGGCCCTCTGCGATGTACGTTTCTCCCGAAAGCTCATCAGACGTCATGATTCACCGTGCGGGCTGATCGCCGGGATTGGGCTGGATAATTCACTGACGAGTTCAGTGTCGCGCCTGCACCCCGGCCAGCCACGCAACGCGCAGGGTGCCCAGGGCGATGGCCCAAGACCTCTGGGTGCATAGGTTAGTCCGGCGTGCTGACCTCTCTGTTGAGCCTAGGTAGGGCGCTGCTTCGTGTTGATCTCCCGAGGCCGGGCATTACCCAACAAGTGTGTCCGGCCAGAGGTGATCGAGCGTATTGGGTAACAGTAGTGCACCCCTGCAGGGATGAATAATCTATCGATAGCCGGTCCTACGGTAAAGGACGCTCAGTTTGTATATCCCGATCTGCTACTTGAACTGGATACTTGATTACTTAATTGAAACTTCGGGATCGCTTTCTCGCAGGGAGTCGAGGAAGGATCTTTAAGCTGTACTTCAACATGTTTGCTTAATAAAATGCTATTCTACTCTCTTCTATTGCTGCAAGATGATGGCTTCGTGAAGATGTTTGAAGATGCTAGTCTTCGATAGGACTAGGCCTTCTCTCTATTCTGGCATTTCTGCAGCCTAGTCCACATATACAGCCTTTCCTCTTTGATAATGTTGCATATGTAGTATAGATCCTTGCTTGCTGAGTACTTCGGATGAGTACTCACGGTTGCTTTACTTTCTGTTTTCCCCATACCCCACCTTGATGATACATCAGACGATGGAGTCCAGGAGCCAGATGCCACCTCAGGAGCTTACTACCAGGAGGGTCCAGACGGTACTTATTACTGGTTCGAGCCAGCCGACCAGGAGTAGGATCGGAGGCTCCCAGGAAGGAGGCCAACGCCTTTCGATCTAGAGTCATTGTTTGTGCTAGCCTTCTTAAGGCAAAACTTGTCTAACTATGTCTGTACTCAGATAATATTAGTATGACTGACTTATATATTTGGATCTTCGTGATCCCTGGTCTGTAATATTGTGGATCTCCGTCTATTTGTGTTAGAGTTGTGTTGTGATATCTTCCCGTGAGTCCCGGTGCTTGATCGTGCATGTTTGCGTGTATGATTAGTGCACGATTGAGTCGGGGGCGTCACAAGTTGGTATCAGAGCCGACTGCCTGTAGGAAACCCCCTTCCTAATTCTTTGGCCGAAGTTGAGTCTAGACATCGAAAAACTAATTTACTAACTTGGTTGTGTGGCTTACGGGCCCACGTCGCCAATTGGGTGGTATTAGGATCTTTTATTCCTCGTCTATACTCTGGGACTCTGTTCTCTCTTCTATTGGGGTTAAATAAAATTTTACTAACGCCGACACCTAGGATCTCGTAAATCCCGTCTACCCGGAGAGCTGGATATCTGTGCGATTTCCCTGTCATTGATCTGGTTAGTCTGATAATCATTTTCCTTTCCATTGTTTTGTTTAACCTTTCTCTCCGAGTTGTATTATACTTCTCATTGTTATGCTGACGTGATAGCACCTGACGTTACCGTCGAAATTAATGGGCTGGAATTCCTTGCCTCACCCATCGTCTTGAAGTCTTCCACCATAGACCTCATCCTCGGAATGGATTGGTTGAAAGCTCACATTGCTTTGATCAATTGTGCCACTAAAGTTGTCCAACTTCTTCACCCCTCTGATGAGATAGTGAACTACACCGCCCGCATTACTCGGAACGCTGAAGCTCAGATATATGTTCTGAATGCTTTGAGTGCCTCACCTCTGGAAGGAATTGAGAACGTTCCTGTCGTTCGAGATTTTCCGGATGTCTTTCCAGAAGAACTTCCAGGAATACCCCCGGCTAGAGCTGTTGAGTTCGTCATTGACTTGAAACCTGGCACTGTCCCTATTGCGAAGCGTCCTTATAAGATGTCTCCGCACCACCTTCTTGAACTTAAGGAAGAAATCGACAAGTCACTTAAGAAAGGTTTCATCCGCCCCAGTTCCTCTGCTTGGGGAGCACCTTCACTCTTCGTTAAGAAGAAGGATGGAACTAACCGATTGGTTCAGGATTACCGGCCCATTAACCAAGCCACAATCCAGAATAAATACCCACTCCCCCGGATCAATGATCTTTATGATCAGCTTGCTGGATCCTCTGTCTTCTTGAAACTCGACTTGAGGTTGGGTTATCATCAGATCCGTGTTCGCGAACAGGATATTCCGAAGACTGCCTTTGTTACTCGGTATGGCTTTTATGAGTACATTGTCATGTCATTCGGATTAACAAATGCTCCAGCAACTTTCTCCCGGTTGATGAACTATATCTTCATGAATTACCTCGACAAATTCGTCGTGGTTTATTTGGACGATATCCTTATATATTCCAAGAATGAAGAAGAACATGCTGAACATCTTTGGCTTGTATTGGAGAAGCTACGAGAACATCAGTTGTATGCTAAATTCTCCAAGTGTGAATTCTGGTTATCTGAAGTGACCTACCTGGGTCATGTGATTTCCAAGGATGGAATTGCTGTTAACCCCGAACGAGTTCAGGCTATTCTTGACTGGACTCCCCCGGAGAATGTTAAGCAAGTCAGAAGTTTTCTCGGACTCGCTAGTTATTGCCGACGATTCGTTGAGAACTTTTCCAAGATTGCAAAACCATTGACGAATCTGCTCCACAAAGGTGTTAAATTTGAGTGGACAGAAAAATGTCAAGAAAGCTTTCAGACACTAAAAGATAAGTTAACATCTGCCCCAATGCTAGCGCCCCGGATTCCCAAAAGGATTTTGTGATATACTATGATGCATCTCGTCAAGGATTAGGCTGTGTACTAATGCAAGAGTAAAGGTGATTGCTTATGCCTCCCGACAATTGCGTCCTCATAAAGAAAACTATCCCGTGCATGATCTTGAACTTTCTGCGGTTATTTATGCCCTGAAGCTATGGCGACATTACCTTCTCGGTAACCGTTGTGAGATATACACGGATCATCAAAGTTTGAAGTATTTATATACTCAACCAGATCTGAACCTTCGTCAACAAAGATGGCTCGAGACAATTGCCGATTATGATATGAATATCTCATACACCCCTGGCAAGGCTAATGTAATGGCCGATGCTTTGAGTCGCAAGGCTTATTGCAGCAACCTTATGGTTCAGGATACGCAACCTGTTCTTCATGAAGAGCTTCGCAAGTTGAACCTCCATATTGTTCCACAGGGTTATCTCAATACCCTAGTTGTTGAACCAGATTTAGAACACAACATTAAGACTATGCAACGGTATGACTCTGAAGTTGAAAGGATGAAGCAATACCTCGAAAAAGGAAAGCCGTCGCAATTCCATCTTGATGATGATGGGATCCTATTCTTCCAACACCGTCTCTTCGTACCCAAGTTCAAGGATGAGAGAGAACACGTTATGAAAGAAGCTCATGACCATCCTCTGTCAATTCATCCTGGTAGCACAAAGATGTACCGTGGCATTTGTCAGAGATACTGGTGGCCTAATATGAAGCGAGACATTGCTCGTTATGTTTCTGAGTGTGACGTTTGCCGCCGCATTAAAGCAGAACATCAAAGGCCTGCTGGAACTCTGCAACCCCTTGCAATTCCTGAATGGAAATGGGACAAAGTCCAAATGGATTTCATTACTGGTTTTCCCAGATCTCAGAAGGGTCATGATGCTATCATTGTCGTCATTGACCGTTTCTCAAAGGTTGCTCACTTTCTGCCAGTTAAGGAGACAATCACTGCTAGTCAGTTAGCAGACTTGTATGTTTCCCGAATTGTGTCACTCCACGGTGTTCCGTTGGAGATCAGTTTGGACCGTGGCAGCCTCTTTACCTCCAGATTCTGGAATACTTTCCAATAAGCTATGGGAACTCATCTGTCCTTCAGTACCGCTTTTCACCCTCAGTCACAGGGTCAAGTCGAATGAGTTAATCAAGTGCTCGATGATATGCTTCGAGCTTGCGTCATCTCCATCGGTAAGAAATGGGAGAAATCTCTCCCGTATGCCGAATTCTCTTACAACAATAGCTATCAAGCTAGTCTGAAGATGGCACCATTTGAAGTTCTTTACGGACGTAAGTGTTGAACCCCTCTGAATTGGTCAGAAACTGGGGAACGCTCACTCGTCGGACCAGACATTGTTCAGCAAGGTGAAGAACAAGTCCGCATTGTCCATGAACATCTGAAAACTGCTCAGTCTCGTCAGAAGAGCAACTATGACCGAAAGTACCAGGAAATGGTCTATCAACCTGGCGAGCAAGCTTACCTCTGCGTCACTCCGTTAAAAGGCACTTACCGGTTCGGAATCAAAGGCAAGTTAGCTCCTCGCTACATTGGCCCGTTCCGTATTCTTGCCCGCCGAGGAGAAGTGGCATATCAGTTGCAATTGCTGCCTAATCTTTCACAGGTGCATGATGTCTTTCATGTATCCCAACTCCGTCGCTGCTTCAAGGATCCTATTCGAGTGGTGGATCATGAAATGCTTGAATTGCGGGAAGATCTGTCTTATCCAGAATATCCCATCCGTATTCTTGATCAAGCTGAACGCCGGACTCGCCAAAAGTCAATCAAATTCCTCAAGGTTCAGTGGTCGAATCACTCTGAAGATGAAGCCACTTGGGAACGCGAGGATCGTCTTCGCGAAGAATACCCCCGCTTTCTTTCAGTCTTCCTCTTAATTCTCGGGATGAGAATTCTTGATAGATGATGAGAATTGTAACACCCCATGTCATTAGCCATAGTAATCGCTTTTGATAATGACAAGTCAGCAAGTTTAACAGTGCATGATCATCATTAGCATCATATTGCATTTCAACTCCTAAGTCAAAATTCAAATTTAAATCAAAGTGGAAAATAAAAGTTGTTCAACACTGAAACTAAAATGTTGAATAAATAACAAATATTATAGAGACTGTTCTAAAATTATAGTCATCAATTAATAAATTAACTAAGTGACTCTAACAGTAGAAAAACAGAGTTGGTTAATACCTTTTTTTTAAATAAAATCCATATGAAAACATTTGGCCCCAAAACCTTTTTGTACCAGGGTTGGATATTGCACTGATATTATTTGGGCAAGTGCCAAATTTTACAAAAGTTATTTGGAGTAAAAACAAAAGACAAAACAGAAAAAGAAGAGGAAAACAGAAAACAGAAACGAAGAAAAAGAAAAAGGCCCAGGGCACTGGACTGAGTCCACAGTGCCGGCCCAGCCCACTCCCCACCTCATCCCCTACCTACTGCTCACCCCGCGCCTCGCTGTCGAGCGCTCTGCGCGCATGCACGCCCACGCCCTGGCCCCCCTCTCCTCCTGCTCGACAGCGGCCTCGCCCACTCGTGGTGGATAAGGGGCAAGCCCTGGCGCTTCCCTGGCCTCTCCCTCGCGCACTCGCTCATTCCCCTCCCCTTTCCTCTCTGGCCGAGCGGAACGGACGCCGCACGCCATGCTCCGACGCGGCCACCGGCGACACCGCGGCCTTTGGACCTGGCCATCCGCTCCGCCGCGGTCGGCTCCTTCCTCTGGTGGCTCGAGCAGAAGCGGGGAGGCCCTGCAGCGCCGAACCCCTTCCGAACGCATCTCCGACCGCCGCCGTTCATCTCTGTCTCCGGCGTCTCGTTGCTACGCCGAAACTGTCGTGGGTCTTTCATGACCTCTGCGGTGAGCTCCATTTCCCCCTCCCTCCTTCTTTTGCTCGTTCCCTAGCCCGTGCGAAGCCGCCGTCGTCTGTTGCTCCGGTTGCCGCCATTGCCGGCGAACTGCTTAGTGTAGTGCCGCCCGAGCTCCGCCACTTTGCCCGTCGTACTCCAGGAGTTCCCAGTAGGCCGCCTAGCTACCTAGTGCGCTCGAAAACGAGCTGTGCACGCGCGGCCGAGTCCACCCGAATGCCGCCGCCGCAAAAGTCATCGCCGGCGTCATTTCCGGCAAGCCCCAGCCCCTTCCGACCACACCGCTCGACGCGGTTTTTCCCTAGCTCTCGAACGCAAGTTGTTGCGCGCGAAATAATGCACCGTGGGCGATTTCCGACGGACTCCGGCGAAGTTCCGACCTTCGCCGCCGCGATTCGTCTCGCCGGCGGTGGTGTCCGACATGGCCGGTGGGTCCCACCCCTGTGCCACTGACAGTGGGCCCCTGGGCCCCAGTTGACCTGTTGACCAGGTCAACTGCTGACGTGGCCGCCCCTTGTCTCACTGACATGCGGGCCCCACCTAATAAACGATTTAAATAAATAAATAAACTGCTAATTAGTTAGTTAAGTTAATTAGTTAAACCAACAGTCACTGACTGCTGGGCCCCACCTGCTAATTAACCCAATTAGTTAATTTAACCCCTCTTTTAAAGCCACTGTGTATGACATGTGGGCCCCATAGGTCAGCTTTACCCTGGTCAGCCCCTGTTGACCTGTTGACGCCATACCTAGGTCATGCTGATGTCATCATCCACTATTCTGGATAATTCAAATTTAAATAAATAATTAAATTCAGAAAATGATTAAAACTTTAGATAATCATATAAATTAAACCGTAACTCCGATGAAAATAATTTATATATGAAAGTAGCTCAGAATTTCAATACGAACCCGAATACATCCTCCGTATTCCTGTCAGATGCCTCTAGCTAGATGAACATGGAACTTTTAGACCGATTTCAATAAATGAATAGTGCCCAACCTTAAATAAATAAATCCGAATAAATTCCTAAATTAACTAAATCATTTAGTTAGGCAGTAGAACACCCCGGCATATCATTTAGACATGTCATGCATATTGTTTGCATTTTTGTCATGAATTTATTGTTTCTCTCCCCCTCCTTCTCTCTCGATAGACACCGAGACCGACGACGCTGCAGCTGGGTACGACTACGCTCCAGACGAGCAGCCCGTTGACAATCCCTCTCTCTTGCCAGAGCAACCAGGCAAGCCCCCCCCCCCCTTGAGCATCCAGATATCACCCATTCCATTTCTCCTTCTTGCATTAGATTTTGCTACTGTTAATGCATGCTCCTATTCTGATGCATAGCCTGCTGTTGTAACCTGTTCATTGTTACCTTACCTGCCTATGATAAACTGTTTAGTATAGGTTGGTAGTGAACCATCAGTGACCCCACCACCTTACCCTCGTTGCCCCTGCTTGATCATCGATGACTCGATCAACGTGATCGTCGACCAGAGACTGACACCTCACTTCACACCCCCCTTAGTTGTACGACTCTGCATAGTAACTATCGAGTGCCGAGGGTGATACCTCGTAACACACTCCTGATGAATACTCCGCAGTGTAGCTGTTTGGTCGTGGTCATCGAGGGTGATTCCTCCTTCTCCACTTCCGATACGACTCTGTCGTGCAACCCCTCAGTGTGAACCTTGAGGGTGATGCCTCATACGTTCACCCTGATGTTTTCGTCGAGCGGAATCCACCGAGGGTGATTCCTCGGGGTTTCCCCCCCTTGTTGTTATGACCACACGGTTACCTTGACCTTTTTTACAGGCGGGTCCACCCTGATGGGTACCCGCAGGGGATCTATGATGCCGGGTGTGCCGGAAGGGCACTCGAGTGTGATATTGTGGCGGAGCTTCAGAAACTCTGATCGTCTCCGCGTGTTACTAAATGAGCATATCGGATTTGGGGTGTTTGATCTGAGTGGGTCGACGTGCCCTATACGCACTACCACCACGCGGGATTATGGTTTATGGGCCCCTCTGCGATGTACGTTTCTCCTGAAAGCTCATCAGACATCACGATTCACCGTGCGGGCTCATCGCCGGGATTGGGCTGGATACTTCACTGACGAGTTCAGTGTCGCACCTGCACCCTGGCCAGCCACGCAACGCGCAGGGTGCCCAGGGCGATGGCCCAAGACCTCTGGGTGCATAGGTTAGTCCGGCGTGCTGACCTCTCTGCTGAGCCTAGGTAGGGCGCTGCTTCATGTTGATCTCCCGAGGCCGGGCATTACCCAGCAAGTGTGTCCGGCCAGAGGTGATCGAGCGTGTTGGGTAACAGTAGTGCACCCCTGCAGGGATGAATAATCTATCGATAGCCGGTCCTACGGTAAAGGACGCTCAGTTTGTATATCCCGATCTGCTACTTGAACTGGATAATTGATTACTTAATTGAAGCTTCGGGATCGCTTTCTCGCAGGGAGTCGAGGAAGGATCTTTAAGCTGTACTTCAACATGTTTGCTTAATAAAAAGCTATCCTACTCTCTTCTATTGCTACAAGATGATGGCTTCGTGAAGATGTTTGAAGATGCTAGTCTTCGATAGGACTAGGCCTTCTCTCTATTCTGGCATTTCTGCAGCCTAGTCCACATATACAGCCTTTCCTCTTTGATAATGTTGCATATGTAATATAGATCCTTGCTTGCTGAGTACTTCGGATGAGTACTCACGGTTGCTTTACTTTCTGTTTTTCCCATACCCCACCTTGATGATACATCAGACGATGGAGTCCAGGAGCCAGATGCCACCTCAGGAGCTTACTACCAGGAGGGTCCAGACGGTACTTATTACTGGTTCGAGCCAGCCGACTAGGAGTAGGATCGGAGGCTCCAAGGCAGGAGGCCAACGCCTTTCGATCTAGAGTCATTGTTTGTGCTAGCCTTCTTAAGGCAAAACTTGTCTAACTATGTCTGTACTCAGATAATATTTGTATGACTGACTTATGTATTTGGATCTTCGTGATCCCAGGTCTGTAATATTGTGGATCTCCGTCTATTTGTGTTAGAGTTGTGTTGTGATATCTTCCCGTGAGTCCCGGTGCTTGATCGTGCATGTTTGTGTGTATGATTAGTGCACGATTGAGTCGGGGGCGTCACAAGTTGGTATCAGAGCCGACTGCCTGTAGGAAGCCCCCTTCCTAATTCCTTGGCCGAAGTTGAGTCTAGACATCGAAAACTAATTTACTAACTTGGTTGTGTGGCTTACGGGCCCACGTCGCCAACTGGGTGGTATTAGGATCTTTTATTCCTCGTCTATACTCTGGGACTCTGATCTCTCTTCTATTCGGGTTAAATAAAATTTTACTAACGCCAACACCTAGGATCTCGTAAATCCCGTCTACCCGGAGAGCTGGATATCTGTGCGATTTCCCTGTCATTGATCTGATTAGTCTGATAATCATTTTCCTTTCCATTGTTTTGTTTAACCTTTCTCTCCGAGTTGTATTATACTTCTCATTGTCATGCTGACGTGATAGCACCTGACGTTACCGTCGAAATTAATGGGTTGGAATTCCTTGCCTCACCCATCGTCTTGAAGTCTTCCACCATAGACCTCATCCTCGGAATGGATTGGTTGAAAGCTCACATTGCTTTGATCAATTGTGCCACTAAAGTTGTCCAACTTCTTCACCCCTCCGATGAGATAGTGAACTACACCGCCCGCATTACTCGGAACGCTGAAGCTCAGATATATGTTCTGAATGCTTTGAGCGCCTCACCTCTGGAAGGAATTGAGAACATTCCTGTCGTTCGAGATTTTCCGGATATCTTTCCAGAAGAACTTCCAGGAATACCCCCGTCTAGAGCTGTTGAGTTTGTCATTGACTTGAAACCTGGCACTGTCCCTATTGCGAAGCGTCCTTATAAGATGTCTCCGCACCACCTTCTTGAACTTAAGGAAGAAATCGACAAGTCACTTAAGAAAGATTTCATCCGCCCAGTTCCTCTGCTTGGGGAGCACCTTCACTCTTCGTTAAGAAGAAGGATGGAACTAACCGATTGGTTCAGGATTACCGGCCCATTAACCAAGCCACAATCTAGAATAAATACCCACTCCCCCGGATCAATGATCTTTATGATCAGCTTGCTGGATCCTCTGTCTTCTTGAAACTCGACTTGAGGTTGGGTTATCATCAGATCCGTGTTCGCGAACAGGATATTCCGAAGACTGCCTTTGTTACTCGGTATGGCTCTTATGAGTACACTGTCATGTCATTCGGATTAACAAATGCTCCAACAACTTTCTCCCGGTTGATGAACTATATCTTCATGGATTACCTCGACAAATTCGTCGTGGTTTATTTGGACGATATCCTTATATATTCCAAGAATGAAGAAGAACATGCTGAACATCTTTGGCTTGTATTAGAGAAGCTACGAGAACATCAGTTGTATGCTAAATTCTCCAAGTGTGAATTCTGGTTATCTGAAGTGACCTACCTGGGTCATGTGATTTCCAAGGATGGAATTGCTGTTAACCCCGAACGAGTTTAGGCTATTCTTGACTGGACTCCCCCGGAGAATGTTAAGCAAGTCAGAAGTTTTCTCGGACTCGCTAGTTATTGCCGATGATTCGTTGAGAACTTTTCCAAGATTGCAAAACCATTAACGAATCAGCTCCACAAAGGTGTTAAATTTGAGTGGATAGAAAAATGTCAAGAAAGCTTTCAGACACTAAAAGATAAGTTAACATCTGCTCCAGTGCTAGTGCCCCTGGATTCCCAAAAGGATTTCGTGATATACTATGATGCATCTCGTCAAGGATTAGGTTGTGTCCTAATGCAAGAGCATAAGGTGATTGCTTATGCCTCCCGACAATTGCGTCCTCATGAAGAAGATTATCCCATGCATGATCTTGAACTTTCTGCGGTTATTTATGCCCTGAAGCTATGGCGACATTACCTTCTCGGTAACCGTTGTGAGATATACACGGATCATCAAAGTTTGAAGTATTTATATACTCAACCAGATCTGAACCTTCGTCAACAAAGATGGCTCGAGACAATTGCCGATTATGATATGAATATCTCATACACCCCTGGCAAGGCTAATGTAATGGCCGATGCTTTGAGTCGCAAGGTTTATTGCAGCAACCTTATGGTTCAGGAAACGCAACCTGTTCTTCATGAAGAGCTTCGCAAGTTGAACCTCCATATTGTTCCACAGGGTTATCTCAACACCCTGGTTGTTGAACCAGATTTAGAACACAACATTAAGACTATGCAACGGTATGACTCTGAAGTTGAAAGGATCAAGCGATACCTCGAAAAAGGAAAGCCGTCGCAATTCCATCTTGATGATGATGGGATCCTATTCTTCCAACACCGTCTCTTCGTACCCAAGTTCAAGGATGAGAGAGAACACGTTATGAAAGAAGCTCATGACACTCCTCTGTCAATTCATCCTGGTAGCACAAAGATGTACCGTGACATTTGTCAGAGATACTGGTGGCCTAATATGAAGCGAGACATTGCTCGTTATGTTTCTGAGTGTGACGTTTGCCGCCACATTAAAGCAGAACATCAAAGGCCTGCTGGAACTCTGCAACCCCTTGCAATTCCTGAATGGAAATGGGACAAAGTCCAAATGGATTTCATTACTGGTTTTCCCAGATCTCAAAAGGGTCATGATGCTATCATTGTCGTCATTGACCGTTTCTCAAAGGTTGCTCACTTTCTGCTAGTTAAGGAGACAATCACTGCTAGTCAGTTAGCAGACTTGTATGTTTCCCGAATTGTGTCACTCCACGGTGTTCCGTTGGAGATCAGTTCGGACCATGGCAACCTCTTTACCTCCAGATTCTGGAATAGTTTCCAAGAAGCTATGGGAACTCATCTGTCCTTCAGTACCGCTTTTCACCCTCAATCACAGGGCCAAGTCGAACGAGTTAATCAAGTGCTCAAAGATATGCTTCGAGCTTGCGTCATCTCCTTCGGTAAGAAATGGGAGGAATCTCTCCCGTATGCCGAATTCTCTTACAACAATAGCTATCAAGCTAGTCTGAAGATGGCACCATTTGAAGTTCTTTACGGACATAAGTGTCGAACCCCTCTGAATTGGTCAGAAACTGGGGAACGCTCACTCGTCGGATCGGACATTGTTCAGCAAGCTAAAGAACAAGTCCGCATTGTCCGTGAACATCTGAAAACTGCTCAGTCTCGTCAGAAGAGCAACTATGACCGAAAGCACCAGGAAATGGTCTATCAACCTGGCGAGCAAGCTTACCTCCGCGTCACTCCGTTGAAAGGCAATCACCGGTTCGGAATCAAAGGCAAGTTAGCTCCTGGCTACATTGGCCCGTTCCGTATTCTTGCCCACCGAGGAGAAGTGGCATATTAGTTGCAGTTGCCGCCTAATCTTTCACAGGTGCATGATGTCTTTCATGTATCCCAACTCCGTCGCTGCTTCAAGGATCCTATTCGAGCGGTGGATCACGAAATGCTTGAATTGCGGGAAGATCTGTCTTATCCAGAATATCCCATCCGTATTCTTGATCAAGCTGAATGCCGGACTCGCCAAAAGTCAATCAAATTCCTCAAGGTTCAGTGGTCGAATCACTCTGAAGATGAAGCCACTTGGGAACGCGAGGATCGTCTTCGCGAAGAATACCCCGCTTTCTTTCAGTCTTCCTCTTAATTCTTGGGACGAGAATTCTTGATAGATGAGGAGAATTGTAACACCCCATGTCATTAGCCACAGTAATCGCTTTTGATAATGACAAGTCAGCAAGTTTAACAGTGCATGATCATCATTTGCATCATATTGCATTTCAACTCCTAAGTCAAAATTCAAATTTAAATCAAAGTGGAAAATAAAAGTTGTTCAACACTGAAACTAAAATGTTCGATAAATAACAAATATTACAGAGACTGTTCTAAAATTATAATCATCAATTAATAAATGAACTAAGTGACTCTAACAGTAGAAAAACAGAGTTGGTTAATACCTTTTTATTTTAAATAAAATCCATATGAAAACATTTGGCCCCAAAACCTGTTTGTAACAGGGTTGGATATTGCACTGATATTATTTGGGCAAGTGCCAAATTTTACAAAAGTCATTTGGAGTAAAAACAAAAGACAAAACAGAAAAAGAAGAGGAAAACAGAAAATAGAAATGAAGAAAAAGAAAAAGGCCCAGGGCACTGGATTGAGTCCACAGTGCCGGCCCAGCCCACTCCCCACCTCATCCCCTACCTACTGCTCACCCCACGCCTCGCTGTCGAGCGCTCTGCGCGCACGCACGCCCGCGCCCTGGCCCCCCTCTCCTCCTGCTCGACAGCGGCCTCGCCCACTCGTGGTGGATAAGGGGCAAGCCCTGGCGCTTCCCTGGCCTCTCCCTCACGCACTCGCTCATTCCCCTCCCCTTTCCTCTCTGGCCGAGCGGAACGGACGCCGCACGCCATGCTCTGACGCGGCCACTGGCGACCCAGCGGCCTTTGGACCTGTCCATCCGCTCCGCCGCGGTCGGCTCCTTCCTCTGGTGGCTCCAGCCGAAGCGGGGAGGCCCTGCAGCGCCGAACCCCTTCCGAAAGCATCTCCGACCACCGTCGTTCGTCTCTGTCTTCGGTGACTCGCTGCTGCGCCGAAACTGTCGTGGGTCTTTCGTGACCGCTGCGGTGAGCTCCATTTCCCCCTCCCTCCTTCTTTTGCTCGTTCCCAAGCCCGTGCGAAGCCGCCGTCGTCTTTTGCTCTGGTTGCCGCCATTGCCGGCGAACTTCTTAGTGAAGTGCCGCCCGAGCTCCGCCACTTTGCCCATCGTACTCCAGGAGTTCCCAGTAGGCCGCCTAGCTACCTAGTGCGCTCGAAAATGAGTTGTGCACGCGCGGCCGAGTCCACCCGAATGCCGCCGCCGCAAACGTCGTCACCGGCGTCATTTCCGGCAAGCCCCAGCCCCTTCCGACCACACCGCTCGACGCGGTTTTTCCCTAGCTCTCGAACGCAAGTTGTGGCGCGTGAAATAATGCACCGTGGGCGATTTCCGACGGACTCCGGCGAAGTTCCCACCATCGCCGCCGCGATTCGTCTCACCGGCGGTGGTGTCCGACGTGGCCGGTGGGTCCCACCCCTGTGCCACTGACAGTGGACCCCCTGGGCCCCAGTTGACCTGTTGACCAGGTCAACTGCTGACGTGGCCGCCCCCTGTCTCACTGACATGCGGGCCCCACCTAATAAATGATTTAAATAAATAAATAAACTGCTAATTAGTTAGTTAAGTTAATTAGTTAAACTAACAGTCACTGACTGCTGGCCCCACCTGCTAATTAACCCAATTAGTTAATTTAACCCCTCTGTTAAAGCCACTGTGTATGACATGTGGGCCCCACATGTCAGGTTGACCCTGGTCAGCCCCTGTTGACCTGCTGACGTCACACCTAGGTCATGCTGATGTCATCATTCACTATTCTAGATAATTCGAATTTAAATAAATAATTAAATTCAGAAAATGATTAAAACTTTAGAAAATCATATAAATTAAACCGTAACTCCGATGAAAATAATTTATATATGAAAGTTGCTCAGAATTTCGATACAAACCCGAATACGTACTCTGTATTCCTGTCAGATGCCTCTAGCTAGATGAACATGGAACTTTTAGACCGATTTCAGTAAATGAATAGTGCCCAACCTTAATTAAATAAATCCGAATAAATTCCTAAATTAACTAAATCATTTAGTTAGGCACTAGAACACCCCGGCATATCATTTAGACATGTCATGCATATTGTTTGCATTTTTGCCGTGAATTTATTGTTTCTCTCCCCCTCCTTCTCTCTCGATAGACGCCGAGACCGACGACGCTGCAGCTGGCTACGACTACGCTCCAGACGAGCAGCCCGTTGACGATCCCTCTCTCTTGCCAGAGCAACCAGGCAAGCCCCCCCCCCCTTGAGCATCCAGATATCGCCCATTCCATTTCTCCTTCTTGCATTAGATTTTGCTACTGTTAATGTATGCTCCTATTCTGATGCATAGCCTGCTGTTGTAACCTGTTCATTGTTACCTTACCTGCCAATGATAAACTGTTTAGTATAGGTTGGTAGTGAACCATCAGTGACCCCCACCACCTTACCCTTGTTGCCCCTGCTTGATCATCGACGACTCGATCAACGTGATCGTCGACCAGAGACCAACACCTCACTTCACACCCCCCCCTTAGTTGTACGAATCTACATAGTAACTATCGAGTGCCGAGGGTGATACCTCGTAACGCACTCCTGATGAATACTCCGCAGTGTAGCTGTTCGGTCGTGGTCATCGAGGGTGATTCCTCCTTCTCCACTTCCGATACGACTCTGTCATGCAACCCCTCAGTGTAAACCTCGAGGGTGATGCCTCATACGTTCACCCTGATGTTTTCGTCGAGCGGAATCCACCGAGGGTGATTCCTCGGGGTTTCCCCCCTTGATGTTATGACCACACGGTTACCTTGACCTTTGTTACAGGCGGGTCCACCCTGATGGGTACCCGCATGGGATCTATGATGTCGGGTGTGCCGGAAGGGCACTCGAGTGTGATATTGTGGCGGAGCTTCAGAAACTCTGATCGTCTCCGCGTGTTACTAAATGAGCATATCGGATTTGGGGTGTTTGATCTGAGTGGGTCAATGTGCCCTATACGCACTACCACCACGCGGGATTATGGTTTATGGGGCCCTCTGCGATGTACGTTTCTCCCGAAAGCTCATCAAACGTCACGATGCACCGTGCGGGCTGAACACCGGGATTGGGCTGGATACTTCACTGACGAGTTCAGTGTCGCGCCTGCACCCCGGCCAGCCACGCAACGCGCAGGGTGCCCAGGGCGATGGCCCAAGACCTCTGGGTGCATAGGATAGTCCGGCGTGCTGACCTCTCTGTTGAGCCTAGGTAGGGCGCTGCTTCGTGTTGATCTCCCGAGGCCGGGCATTACCCAGCAAGTGTGTCCGGCCAGAGGTGATCGAGCGTCTTGGGTAACAGTAGTGCACCCCTGCAGGGATGAATAATCTATCGATAGCCGGTCCTACGGTAAAGGACGCTCAGTTTGTATATCCCGATCTGCTACTTGAACTGGATACTTGATTACTTAATTGAAGCTTCGGGATCGCTTTCTCGCAGGGAGTCGGGGAAGGATCTTTAAGCTGTACTTCAACATGTTTGCTTAATAAAATGCTATCCTACTCTCTTCTATTGCTGCAAGATGATGGCTTCGTGAAGATGTTTGAAGATGCTAGTCTTCGATAGGACTAGGCCTTCTCTCTATTCTGGCATTTCTGCAGCCTAGTCCACATATACAGCCTTTCCTCTTTGATAATGTTGCATATGTAGTATAGATCCTTGCTTGCTAAGTACTTTGGATGAGTACTCACGGTTGCTTTACTTTCTGTTTTCCCCATACCCCACCTTGATGATACATCAGACGATGGAGTCCAGGAGCCAGATGCCACCTCAGGAGCTTACTACCAGGAGGGTCCAGACGGTACTTATTACTGGTTCGAGCCAGCCGACCAGGAGTAGGATCGGAGGCTCCCAGGCAGGAGGCCGACGCCTTTCGATCTAGAGTCGTTGTTTGTGCTAGGCTTCTTAAGGCAAAACTTGTCTAACTATGTCTGTACTCAGATAATATTTGTATGACTGACTTATGTATTTGGATCTTCGTGATCCCTGGTCTGTAATATTGTGGATCTCCGTCTATTTGTGTTAGAGTTGTGTTGTGATATCTTCCCGTGAGTCCCGGTGCTTGATCGTGCATGTTTGCATGTATGATTAGTGCACGATTGAGTCGGGGGCGTCACATCTTTATGCGGGATAGGAAAATTGCCCGTGCGTTGCAATGGGAGATCCAACTATAAAACACTATCATGATAGCGAGAATGGGCAAAAAAGAAAACATGAAAAGGATTGCATATAATTTTTTCCTTCGCACCTGCGTCCTGGTTGACACCTTTTAGGCATGCATGCGTCATTGCCTAAGATCTTGACAGTAATCCGCCTTAGCTCCGTCGTGAAGCACGGACGTTCGGTAATGGATCGGCAAGGCATGGTAGTTTCGATGAGCGCATGGCCTACAGGATGCCAAACACGGTTGCGAAGGTCCTCGAGGCCCCAGCCAGCCAGCCAATGTGCATCCTGGGCTCCAAGTCCTACTATACCCAATAATTCACCCTAGGGGAGCACGCATCGGCACGAGGTGTGCATCCATGGCGAGGCCCAGCTGCCTGAGCATCCAGTCTAAAAGGCCCCCACTCAGTGTCAGTCTGGGGTGGAAGGCTATTGATGTCTCCACCATCGAGAGAAATATGCATATGTGTTGCAAGGGTAGGAAAAAAATCCCTTCAGCCATCCGTTTTAGTCCCTACAAACTACACGATCATAAATTGCCGCATCAAACCGCACCTCCACTGTCCAAGGTTTTGGCTAGAAATCCTAGAAAAATACCGAGGGGGGGATGCGGTTACCATGGTTACTATTCAAAATATTTAAACAAATTTCAAATTCAAATTTATTTGCGCTACGTATACATATGTTTTATAGTCATTTTAGCCATCAATTTGCTAGTGTCGCAGTGGTCATCTTCGCGCCTGCGTTTGAAGGCTGAGGTGGAGAGTTTGATCCCTACATGGGTTGTTTTAATTTTACAATACATTATATATTTTATTTTGCACAAATTCAGTGCAAAATAATGCAACCGCGGGAGTCGAATGCGAGACCTTTGTCTAAATGCTTAGGACCTTCCATGAAATATAATAGTTGCTGCTTTAATTAACAATACATGTACCATTCAAATTCAAATTTTTGAATATTTTTGCTGAAAACGCCAATTTACCACGGGGAGAATATCATACGGAAACCAACATTCGGTGAAAACTTCGTGCAAACCATATTTTAAAGTTTTTAAAAATTCTGAAAAAAATACGGGATGTTAGGAAGGTGATGTTTTATTGCCACGCAAAATTTCAAGTTGAAACACATTGCGAGATGTGAGCTACGAAAAAGACAAATTCAGCCCCAAATAGTGACATTACTATTCAACACTGTTTTTGTCTTTTTCATAGCTCACATCTCGTAATGTGTTTCAACTTGAAATTTTGTGTGGCAATAAAACATCATCCTCTTAACATCCCGTATTTTTTTTAGTTTTTTTTCGAAACTTCAAAACATCTTTGTCTCGTGGTTTTCACCGGTTTCCACCGAATGTTGGTTTTCGTATGATATTCTCCCTTTACCGCGGGGGTGGGGGGCATCAACATACTCCGCTCGAAATCTCAAAATATCGATCGGTAACCAAAATCCTTCCACTTCCACTTTAATTCCCCTTCAGGATCATCACGATCCACTAGTAGAGGATCGGCCATTAGTCCTGGTTCGTAAGGGCCTTTAGTCCCGGTTCATCAACCGGGACTAATAAGTCGGGACTAAAGGCCCCCACCCTTTAGTCCCGGTTGGCCACGACCCGGGACTAAATCCCTTCCACGTGGCCGGCAGCGCGCGCGGGGGACCTTTAGTCCCGGTTGATGACACCAACCGGGACTAGAGGTTTAGGGTTTTATTTCATTTTGTGTTTTCTATTTAATTTTTTTCCATTTTTGTGTTTTAGGGTTTATGGTTTAGTGACTGACATGACAACACCTCCACTGCTACTACATATTGTACACGTTATGCATATATAATAGAATTTCTCGTAGAACCAATCACATATATCATAGAATTTCTCGTACGACCATACATACACATATATATACAATTTGGTATATAGAGTTTCTCCTACAACTTGCAGATCATTAAATGCAGGCATTAGGTGAAATGGTATTCTCCTTCGGGATTTATGACATGGTCAAGCAAAAACCCCGCAATTTCCTCTTGAAGTGCTCGTATGCAGTCCGTTGGTAGGAGTTGATCCCACATCTCTTGCATCTTTAAAGAAGGAGATCAATATGAATATATTAGTTGTGTGTATATGTATTAGATATAATGATAAAAAAGAATTGTGAATAGTGTTTATGTACCCATGTATCTTTTGCACCCCTAATCCTAGAGGGCAGACAACCTTCTTTGCTTCGTATGTATTGTCGGGCAATTCGTTGTCCTTTGAAAGCATCTTCTTTAACATTTTCAGCAACTTTTCAAATCCCTTGTCAGTTACACCATTCTTTGCCTTCCATTGCAGCAATTCCAGTGTGGTACCGAGCTTTTTCTTGTCATCTTCGCAATTTGGGTACAACAATTTCTTGTGATCCTCTAACATGCGCTGCAACTTCAACTTCTCCTTTTAACTTGCGCATTTTCTCTTTGCATCAGCAATGGCCCGACCAAGATCATCAGTGGGCTCATCTGATGCCGCCTCTTCTTCAGCTTCTTCCCCCATTGTAGTACCATCGTATTCAGGGAACCCAGGATAGCTGTCATCATCCTCTTCTTCTTCATTCTCTTCCATTAGAACCCCTCTTTCTCCGTGCTTGGTCCAACAGTTATAGCCGGACATGAAACCGGACGTAAACAGGTGGACGTGAATGACTCTTGAGTTAGAGTAATTGTGGTCATTCTTACAGACAGCACATGGACAACACATAAAACCATCACCCCGCTTGTTTGCCTCAGCCGCAAGCAGAAAAGTATGCACGCCATCAATGAAGTGGGGAGAGGGTCGGTCATCGTACATCCATTGTCGGCTCATCTTCATTACACAACACCGAAAAGATTAAATTAATACAAGTACATACATAAAGTTCATACACACTTATTCTCATGAAACAACATACAAACTCTCTAGCTAAAGCATTTGAATGCAACAACAAATGCGATCAAGATCGCAACTAAGGTAACAATTGATCCAACAGCATAGTGATACCAAGCCTCTTTATTAACGGCATATTTTCTAATCTTTTTAATCTTCAAGCGCATTGCATCCATCTTGATCTTGTGATCATCGACGACATCGGCAACATACAACTCCAATTTCATCTTCTCTTCTTCAATTCTTTTCAAATTTTCTTTCAAATACTCGTTTTCTTTTTCAACTAAATTTAACTTCTCGACAAGAGGGTTGGTTGCAATTTCCGGTTCACATAACTCCTAGATAAAAATATCTATGTCAACTTGATGGGCATAATTGTCATAAACGCGAAATGCAACAAATAGTTATAAAAGAGAATATATATACCACATCTGAATCATAAACTGGACGAGGACCGACGGGGACGGATATCAAAACCATGCCACTATGTATAACAAACAACCATACAGGTAAGAAAATTATACAAGTAACTATCTAAATCATACAAACATGATTTTTGTTATAAACAGGATAAGAACAAGAGGCTCACCAAGGTGGTGCCGGCGACGGCATGGTGCGGGCGATCGACGGTGGTTAGGATGGAGACAAGAAGTCACTAAGTAAACCACACCTACACATATGTAAACTAAGAAGTTAATTTGAGCTCAAATTGCATATAAATCAAATAAACTCCCACATAATTACTCCCAAACTAAAACCCACAAATCACTATACTTATAGAGCATTGCACGAGCTAATGTAGCAATGAGAGATGAAAGTACAAAGTTGCTAACCTTTCTGAACACTTGGATAGATGGGGTGCCTTCAAATCTTGACAAATCTTTAGCAAAAATGGAGGATGAGCTCGAGCAAGGGAAGAACAGAGGAGAGAAAGGGGAAAAACAGAGAGAATGGGCTCGGGCTGGACGAAGGATTTATATAGGGACGTCTTTAGTCCCGGTTGGTAATACGATCCGGGACTAAAGGTCCACCTGTAGTCCTGGTTTGTGGGGCCCCAGCCTGCCACCACCCCTTTAGTCCCGGTTTGTATCACAAACCGGGACTACAGGTCACAAATGAACTGGGACTAATGATGCCCGTGGACCCATCCGGTCCTAGCCGTTGGAAGCGGGACTAATGGTCGCATTAGTCCCGGGTCAAAACCAGACCGGGACTAAAGGGGCAAACGTAAGGTCTGTTTTCTACTAGTGATCACAAAACCGCCGCACACGAACTCTAGGGCTGCCTCCGCTCATCTCTGATACAACTTTGACATGCGTCACGATGAGTCCCGCCGGTGGCATAGGCTCATGCACTATTGCCGAAGACATCGCTATCCTTCATCGTTATCTAGCCACAGATCCATGGGATCTCCGCAGTCCGCCAGAATCCTCACATCCCCTCTGTTACACCGTCAATCAGCAACAATCCTCACCATTGATTAATCTGATTGGCACCCATGTGCTTCAGCAAAGCACACACACATCAGCAAGGAAATATACGTATTGTAGTACAGTGGGTGTCAAAGAAAGCATACGTATACTCTAGTACAGAGGGTGTTAATAAGAACTAAGCCATGCTGACTCACTTGAAAAAGCATGACAATGAAAATATAGTTAAGTATGCAATCCTTTTGCATCCCATGTACTCCTCTTGACAAAAAGCATCTACTCATCTGCTGAAGCTAATGATAGCTGCATCAGCACAAAATTGATACTAATGACGATGGACATGTTATGCAGTTTAGAACTTGGATTAGCTGCACATTTATACCAGAGCCAATGCGTACTGTATGAGAGTTCGCAGACGCTACTCTTTGAGGCTGCAAGAAAATTCAGTTTATTGAAACGGAAAGTTTAGCTAAAATGTATTAATAGGCTTTTTAGCACGGGCTTTACCTAGCAGCCGACGAGCCTGACGATAAGCAGCTACTGTAGGAGATCATCCTTGCACAGAGTCAGCACTCTTAGTCCTGCTCTACCCTTGACATACCCACCAATAGTGCTTCACGCCTCACATCGTTGCAAGCCAGCGCGCACACCTTGCCGTCGCCCCCTAGCGCCAGGGCCGGTGGCTGGATTCGTCCATGGAGTTGGGCATCTGCAATATGTGGTCACCACCGCCCAAAAATTTTCAGGGCAAAAACTCTAACTCCCTGCTAGAGCCGCCTCCGGCCCCCTCCCCTCTCTTTTGAGACCGTGGTCTCCTCCGTCACCTCTCCCCTCAGACGCTACGAGCTCTGCTCGCATCCGCCATGGCGCCCACTGCCTCCCTTGCTCGTCTCGGTGCCACTCCACCGGGCTGTTCCGCCCCGTCGCACCCAGTTCTCCCTTCCCTTTACCGTGGCACCGGGAGCTCCCGCACCATGCCCGGCTTCGCTTCGGACGGACCACCGCCTCTGCTCGAGCTCCTTCCGGCCTCATCTCTCCGGCAGCCCTGGTGTCTATGACCGCGCCCCATGCATGTCGGTTGCCCGTTCCGGCCACCTCATGTGCAGCTCCGGTAACCACAACCACTATGCGGCCGCATCTCTCCGGCAGCCCTGGGCCCTGGCGTCTATGGCCGTGTTTTGCTGCAGTAGTGCCACCCGGGGGTCTCGCCTTCACCTCTACCGTCGGCCTTTTGGCTGCTCCAGCCGTCCACCACCAGCAACACGCCCACCACCATCTACGTGTCAAGGGTTCTTCCGTTGGCCCATGCAAAGCCCATCGTCCTCGTTGATGATAATGAATCAAGACATATATAAATCGGTAGGAAAGTGTGTATAAAAGCGAGGTGGTACTATTAAATAGGCAACATAATTGTTTCATGAACACACAACACTCGCTAGCTCATTTGCTACTACGCGGGCTGCATTGCATGAGAGGTTGGGAGTTCGACCCCTCTCCCTGATGCATATTTTTTGACTGGGCCGGCTGCCACCTCATGCGAGAAATGCGAGAAAACTCGGCCTTGACCTCACGCTAGAGGATTAGTACCACCTCGGATAATAAAAAATCTCAAGAAATCAATAATATGAGTGAATGGATGAAAAAATTGAAGAAACACACCTTGCTTTATTAGTAGGTATAGGTATAGATGTGTGAAGATACTGAACTGAGTGTACCTGAATCATATTTGACCTGAATAAGTAATTGTTTGTAATGCTGGAGAAGCCTGAAAAGCATCCAAGTATTCTTCCTAACCTGGTATAGAAGAGATGCAATGTGTAAAAAGAATCTAGCCTTTTATCAGATATCCCAAATCTGCTGAACTGAAACTAAAACTAAATTGCCCGAGGGAGAAGTGGACCGACCTGCCTGCAGGAAGTGGAGGTGTGCGCGGGGATCGTCGACGGGCACCAGCCTGTAGAAGGTGACCACCACGAACTCCTCATTCATCGAGGTGGCAGGTGCAGGCGGGGAGGGAGGAGCGGAGACGGCCGCCATGGCCAGGGGCCCTCGGGGATGGACGCCGCTTTGGGCCGCCGCGCAAAAATCCAAGCTTTAGATGTGGAACCAGGCGGCGGCAGCGCCGCATGGGGGAAGAAGGCGGTGCGGGCGTCAGAGAAGAGGGTGAGGAAGCTGGACGAGTCGAACATGGCTACTGGAGAAAAAAAATCAACAGGTGTGGTGGGTGAGTAAGATGAGCGCTGCTAGTTCTATGGAAATGGCAGGTGATATGAATAGGGGCTGGGAGGTGGTGAGGGCGAAAAATGCCAATGATGGCCGCGCTGCAGGCAGGCCGGAATCTCGGCCGCTGCATGTGCACAGGGATGCGTGCTGGCGTTGTATATGTCATGTATTTGATTTGTTTTTGGCCCGTATTGAACTCATCTGGCCCCACGCACATGCGAAAGGCAGCTAGGCTTCTGCTCGTCTGACATGTACGCACAGCGACCGCAGGCTGAAGACCAGTACACATCCTTGTGTATGCATATGCCGTGGAGGATTTTTGGCCAACGGAGCCCACTGGTTGCTCAAGTATGGACGTGGCAAACCAAGCAGCCTCATGGCACATATAAAATCTTTAGACGAACGAAGGCCCAGCACATTACCAATTACCAACATCAATGATGACTCGTATCCACCACGCCCATCTTTGGATTATCTCTCGGTGGCGACTGTGGCGATTTGCTGTAGACTGGCGTGATGCCGTTAATTTCTCCCCCGATTCCTTCTCTTACTCCTTAGATTTCTCTAATCTTCCTCAGATCCAGCTCTGTTCGTCTAGATTCGATCCTCTTTTTCTGTCAAATCTGCTCTCCCCTGTTTTGTCTGCCACTCTTCCTTGCCACCGGCGCCGCCGCCTGGTTCTTGAAGTTGTTATTTCAGCTCAATCCAGTACTTTAACCAACGCACCGAAACCTAGCCGGGGTGGCGACGATGGTGACATGCCGATGATTGGCTCTTTGCCGTTTTCCTTCCCTAATCCTTATCCTGCTTCCCCTTTCCTTTCTATTTTCCTCTCCTTCCCCTGATCTCCTCCTCCAATTATTCCCCACTCCAGATCCTTGCTCAGCTGGGCTTCCCCCTGCTGTTGTGCCTTCGTTTTTGCTCTGCTGTAAATTTTCCGCTAGCGGCCGTCGTCTTTCCGCTGCTCTTAATAGCCGCTGGTGGTGTCTGGAGCCAGAGTCAGAGGGAGCGAGCAGCGCCAACTCCAGCGATGGTGAGGGGAGCTCGGTCCACGCCTAGGGTTTTCGGAAACCGTCCCCTCCTGCGCCGCCGTTTGCCGGGCTTGCTCTGCGGCGCTTGACCCCATCTCGCCTCGGGCGCCATGAGGGCAATTGCTTGGAATTGCCGAGGTATGGGCCGGGGTCTCGGCAATGATCGGATGCTTTACCTTGCCAATCTGATTCGGTCCACAAAGTCTCAGGCAACTTTTGTCTCAGAAATCAAGTCTTCCAAAGTTCGTTCTGTTGACCTTGTTAACAGATTTGATGTTACTAATGCCTTTGTTGTTCCCTCTAGAGGTGCTTCGGGAGGGTTGTGGCTTATGTGGACTGATGATTTTAATATTTCTATTCAGAGTGCTACCTTCCACTACATATTAGCTAAAGTTGTTCATCTTGCCTCAGGGGTCCATTTTTGCTTGATTTGCATTTATGGTGACCCGTACCATAGGCAGACTAGTTCGATCTGGAGTGAGGTTTCTTCTTTTGTGAATGACAATCTGGGTACGCCCATGATGTGCATGGGAGATCTTAACAACATCCTGTATGATACGGACGGATGTAATGGCAATGTGAATTACTTTCGTATGTGTGCTTTCCGCTCGCTTGTTAAGAATTGTGGTTTCTTTGACATAGGTTTCAGTGGTCCGGCTTATACTTGGCGTGGTAAGCAGCACACTTCTAGACCCATTTTTAGACGCCTTGATTGTTGTCTTATTAATTCCGACTGGTGCACGTACTATCCTAATACAAAAGTGCTTAATTTGCCCATCATATTGAGTGATCATGCTCCTATTCTGATTTCTACAGAAGGTTCTTTTGCCAAACCTAAACAACCTTTAAGTTTGAGAATTGGTGGTTAATGGAGAAGGACTTTGAGAGTTTTGCAAAATCTGCTTGGAATAGCTGTCATCTAAATTCTTTTGCAGCAAAAACCTCGTTTCTGGCAGGTTCTTTAAAGCGTTGGTGTAGGAAAAAGAAGCCATTGCAGCATGAGCTAACAGAGTTAGAAGAAAATATTAACCAATTGCAGCAGCTACCACCTCAGCGACAAAACCATGCTTTGGAAACTTCACTCACACAAAGGTACGAGAGTACTCTCTCTAAGCTCAACCAGTTTTATAAGCAAAGAGGTAAGAAAAACTGGGTTGTTCGGGGGGATCGTAACACCAAAATTTTCCATCAGGCTGTTGTTAAGCGTAGAAAATGCAACACAATTTGTTCCATTAAAGATGAGAATGACATAATGCACTTTAAACCTGAGGCTATCATTAACACTTTTGTTAATTACTTCAGATATATTTTCTCATCTCCTAATGATAATTCTGCTCAACCTTATTTGACTACTCAATGGCCCAATGATCCCACCAATCCCACTTATTCTCTGCCTGATAAGAATGACATTTTGCAGATCCTGAAAGAGATGAAGCTTAATGCTTCCCCGGGGCCTGATGGTTTTAATGTTGAATTTTATTTGGCTACTTGGGACTGGATAGGTGAGGAGGTAACTCAACTTGTGGTTAACTTTTATATTACGGGTGTTCTTCCTCCTCATATTAATGATACCAATATTGCCCTCATTCCTAAAAAAACTTGTCCCTCAAGTTCCGATGGATTATCGTCCCATTAGTCTTTGTAATGTCATTTATAAAATCATTGCAAAATCTCTTGCTAATAGAATTAAACCTCATCTGCCTGACTATATTGATCCTGCTCAGCAGGCTTTTATTGAAGGCAGAAGGATTAGTGATAATATCATTGTTGCCCAGGAGATTACTCATTCTTTCTCGTTAAAATCTTGGAAACATTGTGCTTTCATGCTTAAAATTGACCTTGCTAAAGCTTTTGATCGACTAGAATGGAGTTTTATCGTCTCTGCGCTTGCACGTAAAGGGTTGAACGGCCACTTCATTAATTTGGTTCATGCATGCATCTCTTCTCCTACGTTTTCTATTCTAGTTAATGGGCAACCCTCACACAATTTTAAAAGTTTTAGAGGTATTCAGCAAGGCTGCCCGATGTCACCTTACTTGTTTGTCATTGCAATTAATGAGCTTTCCATTGTGCTTAATAAAGCTCTTGCTGCCCATCAGCTGCAGGGTATTTCTCTTGGACCAAATTGCCCCTCGATTCATTCTCTTCTCTTTGCTGATGACTTATTGGTTTGTGGGCAAGCTACGCAGTAGGAAGCTTCTACTATGGCCAATATTATTCACCGGTTTTGCTTGATCGCTGGCCAGGCCCCGAATTGGACTAAATCCGCCATTCTTTTTAGTTTTCATGTTTCTCAACCTATCATTAATGATATTTTGCAAAAAAATTCGGTGGCACTATTGGATGCAAATTTTACTCATTTGGGTCACCCTTTGGTTCTTCCTGCAAAGAATCGAGTTGCTACTTACAATTTTGTGCTAGAAAAATTTATACAAAAGATGCCTTCTTATAAGGCCAATATGCTTTCTCATGCAGCCAGACTTGAGTTGATTTGTGCGGTGTTTTCAGCCATCCCTGTCTACTACATGGCTAACATTTTATTTACCAAAAAAATTATAGCTAAACTCACAGCTGTTATTAGGAATTTGTGGTGGACAGGGATTAGGGAAAATGATTCCAATAAAGCGCTTTGTCTTCGTGCTTGGAAAGACATTTGTAATTCTAAAAAAGAGGGAGGTTTGGGTATTAGGAATTTGAAAGCTGTCAATGAGGGCCTCTTGTTGGCTGCTGCTTGGAGACTTGCTGCAGCCCCATTTTCTCATTTCCATCTGGTCTTAAAGGCTAAGTATTTTCCTGATGCTTCTATTTGGACAGCCACTACTTCCCCTCCTAAACCTGCTTTTTGGGCTTCTATTTTGAAAGTGTTGCCTAAGCTTCGAGATCACTCTTTTTACCCATTGACTCAAGGTAACATTTCTATTTGGAGCACTCCTTGGTGTACTAATTGGAGCTCAATTCATGATCAACTCATTGTCCAACAACCTGGCTTTGTTTATCCCTCTGTTGTTAAAGAACTTTGGAACTCTGGCCAAAAGAACTGGAATCATGAACTTATTTTTAACCTTTTTCAGCAACCTTTGGCCTCTTCTATTATTCAGACTGACATTCTTGAAGATGACAGTCCCGATCTGCTTTGTTGGGCTTTTTCTCCTAATGGCATTTGTTCCTCTAAATCAGCTTATAAATTGTGCTTACAGGAAATTCAAGCCAACCCTACCAATATGCCTTCTGCCATTCCTTTGGATTTGAAAGATCTCCTTCGACTTATCTGGAAGCAGAAGAATTTACTTCCAAGGGTACAAACTTTTGCTTGGAGGTTGCTTCGTAAAGCTTTGCCTACGGGTTTGAGAGCTGGTCGTTTCTCCGTTCATATCTTGCAAACTTGTTGTAGATGTGGTCTTCCAGAGGAGGAATTCCATCTTTTCTTTCTTTGCCCATTTGCGCGTGCAGCTTGGTTCTCCCATCCATGGTTTATCAGATCCGATGTTTTACTCCAGGGCCACTCCACTATGCATGCAGTGATCATTGATTTCCTTCGTTCGGCTCATCCTCATGCTTCTATTTTAAATGTGCTTAACTTCTTGTGGTGTCTCTGGAAGGCTCGGAATGATTTTCTTTTTGACAGATTTAAATCTCTCCCCTACCAAGTTCAGGTTGCTGCTGCTTTAACTACAGATGTCTGTGATGTTTCATGCATTTCTGATAGTAAGCACCAGAAGGCTCAAGATCACCTCACGGATAACATGCTTCCTCCTCAAGGTGATACTCTTAAGACAGATTTGCTAGTATCTGGAGCTAAGATCTTCTCTGATGCAGCCTTCAGGTCCAAGAAAGTCTTGGGGTTAAAGGCAGGTGAAGTAGCTACAGGAATTGGTGTTTTTATCTTGGTGCCATCTCAACAAGGAGAGTTGAATGTGCAGATTCAAGCTTCTGCTCCGCCTACTCTTACCCCCCTTCAGGCTGAAACCCTTGCTCTCTATTGTGCAGCTACTTATGCCTCTCAGCTCAATATTACCAGCCCTACTTTCTTATTGGATTGCCTCTCTCTTGCTAAATGTGCTGCTTTAAATAATATCTCTGACATTTCAATTCCCTGGAACATTAGAAAGGAACTAGCTCAGTTTTTTAAAATCACCATTGGCATGAATGCTCAAGTTTTTCATATTTCCCGTAACATCAATGGTGTTGCTCACAATCTTGCTCAACAGGTTTATCGGTCGCATGGTGATGCCCAAATCTATTGTTTTGCTCATTCTCATGATCATTCTTCTTGTCCAGTGCTTTCCCTTCTTTCTCACTTTCATGTTCAGGGTATCAAACTGCATTCCATTCACTGCTTTTAACTAAGTTGTAGGTTTGCTCTGGAAAACTTCTTCTTTGCAGGTTGGGTACTACAAGGATTTGGGGCCTTTCTTCATTTCTATGCAGATTCAGTTGCGGTTTCATGCTAAGCTTCAGCTGCAACTCTGGAGCGCCTGGACAGACAAGTGTCTGGCATTGTCTGCTGCCTGGCGTGACTCTCTTCAAGACTCTTGGCGTGCAGTATTTTGTTGGCTGATGAGGCTGCTCCTTAGCTTCATCTTGGTTGCAGATGGATCTTGCTATTTCTTCAGGACCTTTCTCTCCTTGCTTATAGTTTGATGGTCTAGCAGTAAGGTAGCTTTTGGCATCAGCAGTTCTTAGTTTCGGATTCAGAGGGTTCCTCTGCTTGTTCTGACCATGTTGATCATGGTGTAGTGGTTAGTTCCACTTTGCCTCATATAGGGTCTTTCTTCAGCTCTCTTCTCTAGATTCTGCTCCTTCTCCTCTCTTTATCTTCAGCAGATCTATGTAATTCACTCTGTTCTTCTCTATGAGCTGAATGGAATTGGCACTTCGGTGCCTTTGCTTGTTCAAAAAAAAAAGTATGGACGTGGACCATTTTCGCCCAGGGAAGACACAAGTTTGTTCACCATAGCCCACCTTCCACTGATTACTTTTATTTTGTTTCATGCTAATACTACTGTCTGTGGGGATTAGCAAGTGCTACAATGTTTTTTGCTCTAAAAAGCATCACGACTAACTTGGCACTTGGGTTCTATCTGTTCTGCACGAAATGGCTTAGCGTCATGTTTAGTGCTAAACTGCTAATGGTTTATGTGATAGAACAAACAGATTACTCTCGATTAATCACGCTGGAGCGCCACGTTCATGCCTAATGGTTTATGTTGATGTTTCATTTGCTAAGAAAATGTATACTGACAATCTGACATGCTACAGCGTCGTCATTGGCACACCAACAGATTCATGGCAGGCTGCATAACTTAGCTTAATTAAGTCGGTTAGAGGCCAAACAATGATTTAAACCACGTCAATGTGGACGTAAAGTGAAACAGCGCCAGGGCCGGTGTGAACAGCTTTGCGCAGGCCGGTGCACTTTAAGCCGTGTTGTCATGTCACCTCACCACAGTTTGATCAGCATTGCACAGGGCGTTGCACTTTTCAGTGTGGTCCAGTTCACTAGCACGTAGCTACAGCAGCTGTCGCTAGGCGCGGGCACCACTCAAACTTCTGTCCAAGTACACGAACCAATTTCTTAATCGAACGACCAATCCAAAACCTTAGTCTAACCATTGATTTGTACACCAAGAATGGATGTTCACGGTTGGGAAAAGCAATTAACAATAGTTTTTGCCAGACGAAGATGATTCAAACACTTCCTTCTAGCTCATACACGGGGCGGTGTCATATACACTTTCATAGATTAAGCACAACACATGAAATCATTTACAGTTTCCATCAACTGCTCGCAGAAATGAGAATTTTAACAGCTTGGCATGCAAGAATGAAATGATCACCCCAATGCCTCACAAATTACCTATTCATATTCATCGGGAGTGTATGATCTAGAAATATATATCATTTACAAACAATTTTCATATGACCTAAACCCTAAAACTTGATGTCACACATGATTATTCATCATCGGGCCATTGAGAATCTGGTCACAGGTTCGCTGTGATATTGTAACGATAAACAAATACATCAAATACAAAAAACTTAAGCTAACACACAACATGTGTTGGTTTTGACTAATACAGATCAATTTCTACGCACAGAACTAGCAACCATGCATAATTGTAATACCCATCACCCACCTTAACAATTTGACATGGTTCACAAATGGTACAAATCCATTACAATAATTACAAACATATACCCGAGTCGAATGGACTGCTGACAGGGAACAACAGCCAAAGAAATAGAGCTTGCGCAGCTTCAACCAGGGATTTTGCTGATTTGGCCAGAAGGCAAATATTACAAGATCACAACAGTAGAAAAATGCATCGGATTAAACGCCTTCTACTTCAGGGTTCAGGATACAGACCATATCAGCATGGTTCTGATCAAGAACAGAACAAAAAATTGATTCATTAGAGGATGCTCCGAAGTAAGTTATGCAGTGAACAAAGAACAAGCCAATTAGGCAATGCATTCAGACATGTAAAATTCATTTTGTGAATAAAGAAAACCCATCCATGCATCATCATATTTTTTTCTAAATATCTAACCATAGAATGTTTCTCGCACAAGGGGCGCATAAGCCACGGAATTTGATTTGTATGATACTGATTTCGGTAGTGAAACGTGGTTGTATTCAAAATCTAACCAAGAACAAGGCCGACACATACTATGTTCAGAATTAAAGGTTTTTTGGATCAGAACATTTTAATCTGAAATACCTTCTTGTCCAGCCACTTGTAGCTCCCCAACCAGCATTTCCGGCAAGGGATGTGGCCTCGCCGCCACGGCACAGTTGACCATCAACGTTGCTCAAGTTTGTGACTGTAGTGGGAAAGGGGTCAACAAAACAAACTGAAATCCATGGAACAGAAGATATTTGTAATCAGTGGTAGGAATTCAAACTTTACCCCACTTGAATGAAATAATAATCAACCTTGGATTAGCACATCAAGAACAGAACATCAAATCCACTATTGAGTTCCAATACGATTAACCATCGATTATCCAAGTTACAGGAATCTAAGAAATCACAAAAATTAAGCCGGTCTGGCACATAAGCATGGGTATGAATAAAAAAATTATCTATATTGTCTAAAAATACATCACGGCGCAACAACAAGATGAGGAGAGACCTATCCGGTCCGAACAAACGGGATTACAAGCAAACAAAAGAAAATCGCATCTGTACAGAAGGAATAGATGGAAGGGGATTACAAGAAATAAAGGAGAGCAGTCTATTTTTGGAGTCAGCAACAAAAGTCATATGCATCTCGATCGAGCCATACAGCTAGATCACCTGTACCAAAGGAATAGATGGAACAAAATAAAAATCACCAAAAAAGTTCAAATCTGAAACTGATGAACAATAGCTAGGAGAAAAGCACAAGTAATTGACGTGTGATACAGCCTCACCGACCGAAACAACGAAGAAAATGATTTTTCCCGTCCAGATCCGTGGACGAGGGCCTTGCCCTTGGCAGATCCGGTGTTCTGCAGATTGGAGTTGAGCCGCCGCCGGAGTGGAAGATGACGTGAGATCCGGGTGATTTGGCCGCTGGAGTGGAACTGGACGAGTGCTCCAGAGAGCCTGAACCTGTAGAAATCAAGCTCCCTCAGTCAACTTTATTCAATCCGGCACCGGGATTAGGCACACACGGTGACCTAAGGAAAAAAAAGTACTGTAGATGGCATGGAATACACGTACCCGATGCAGTCGACGCCGTTGGTGGACATATCGCCGGACAGCACTCCGCCGCCGTCGCCCGAGGGGGGAGAGAAGAGGGCAGAGAGGCAAAATATGTTCTGTGGCTGGGGTTTCTCCCACGGGGTAAAGTTTGGGGAGAGGTGGACGACGAGATTCTCCTTCCTGTGCTGATTCGAACGAATAACAATTGGCCAAGATGATCCAACAAGAGCCGGCCGATGGGCCAGACATGTATGCCTAGGATCAAAATAGGTGTATCCCGGACCGTATATGCATGCCTAGCCCGACAGCAGTCTACCAATGGTCTGACACAATCCACATCCCAAAGCCCATTCCAACGACCAGGATTCTGGCATGCCTGGTGCTCGGCCACCAAAAGCACGCACTCGTGGTGAGGGGGTCTTTTTACCTTGCAGATTGCGCCGCTCGAAGGAGCCTTATACGCGGCGGCCTGGATGAGTACGGCGGCGCCCGGGATGAGAGCTTCTCCTTCTGGCGAAGGAGCAGTGGCACGTCATTTCGCACCAGGATCCATTTGTTAAATTCAAATACACTGGAGAATACTTTCATATGCGCGAATCACGAGGCACATGTGTAGTCCAGATTGCAGGAGCATCTGGACCCGGGAGTCAAAATGGATTTCCGACAATTACACACATACATACATACATATATACCACCATCCAATCCATCCTACACGTACTCACGGTACAAGGGCTAGAACACTGTACTAGCTAAGTTTTGTGCTATATCATGGGTATCGATCGATGGATCATGAATATATTCAACTCTACAAGCAATCAAATGACATAACGTGTACGCATGCAAATAAGGAAGAAGAAGAAGAGAATGGTATGGACGGATCATGCATGTGGCTACGCCTGCGGGATGGGTAAGGTCGCAAGGAACTGCTCCACCTCGTAGTTGGTGTCGGCGTCGAAGACCCTGAGGCACATGGGCGGTTCCACGTTGCCTAGTGACAGCAACGATGACGGCAGCGACCATATCCCGTCACCGCAGATGAGCCCCGACGCCACCGCCGGCGCGAACATCTGCGCGTGCAGCCTGTCGGACTTGGACCACATGTAGAGTATCAAGCTCCCCACGCACATGTCGATGGTGAAGAAGGAGCCGAGGAAGAAGGGCACCGCCATGCCGAGCGCGCTGGGTATGTAGTCCCTGATCCACCATGTTTTGTTGTTGGCCACCTCCTTGAGCGCGCAGATGGCGATGGCGAGGATGAAGAAGGCGGCGCAGAACCTGAGGCAGTACTTGGGTAGCTGGTCCCAGCCATTGGTGCCAAGAAGCGCGATGCCACGGTAGATCTTGGCGTAGGGCGCCGGGTAGCCCTCGTCGTTGCCGATGTCGTATGCCTGGTAGAAGATCCAGAAGACGGTGGGGGAGATGATGCAGCCAAGCCCCGTGCCGATGACCTGGCTCACGAACATGGCGCGCGGGGAGGTGAGGGTGAGGTACCCCGTCTTGAAGTCCTGGATGAGGTCAGAGGCGGTGGAGACGATCCCCATCATGAGGCCGCACGCGGCAAGGCCGGCGATGACCCCACCATCCTTGGCACCGATGTTGGCGCCGAAGATGAAGATGGCGAGCTTGCCGTAGCTGCTGGACAGGGACCAGTCGGTGAGACCGGTGCCGTAGGCATTGCAGAAGGCAAAGATGGGCGCGACGACGTAGGCCCAGACGACATGCTTGGGCTTGAGCTGGCGGAAGATGTGCGGGATGGCAAGGACGGAGATGCCGGCGAGGGCAACGTAGGCGCCCACGGCGACGACGGTGGGGATCTGGTCCTTGAGGAAGATTTGTGTGCGGCGGCGGTCGTCGAAGCTGAGTGCCTGCCGCTCGTTAGCGCCGGCGAGGCCGGCGCCGGCGAAGGGGACCCCCGCGGTGTTGGCCTTGGCGCGGCCGGTGCGCTTAAGGTACATGTCGTAGGAGGTCCGGAAGAGGATGGAGAAGAAGTTGAAGAGGCCGTCGCCCATGATCATGGCGATGGAGATGAAGACCTGGTAGCCGTTGAGGCCGTGGAGGCTGCTGTCGGGGAGGTTGGCGTCGTACCAGTCCCCCCTCTTGCTCTCGATGAAGGGCCACATGATCCCCCAGGAGATGATGCTCCCGATGAGCAGCGAGAAGTTGATGATGTAGGGGCAGATCATCCCCACCCCGACGTAAGTTGCCGAGAAGTCGAAGTAGAAGCGCCGGTTGTACGCCTCCATCCCGAACGTTGGGAACGACCCGAACCCGCACGAGTCCCCCGCCGTGTAGAACCACTGGAACATCGACCACAGGAAGCTCCCTAGAAACGACTTGAACAGGATCGACACCTGCTGCCTGCCATTGCAAACATCTCAAACAAGCATTAATTCCTGCATCCGGCGTTGCCGTCGCCGGAGAAGAAGAAGAAGAGATGAAAGGAGAAAAGTTGGTTACGTACTTGGCCTGGATGGCGCCCTGGGGTGTGTGGAAGCTGTTGATGAGGTGGGCGGTGGCGGAGCCGGAGGGGTAGGTGAGGCGGTAGCTAATGATCATGATCTTCCTCAGCGGCACGATGGAGAAGAGCCCCACGAAGCTGACGAGGAAGAGGTAGGCCATGACGCGCCACAGCGACGGCTCCTCCACGTTCACGGTGTTGTTGGCCTCGTCGAACCCCTTGGCGATCTTGCGGCTCATCCCGAGGATGTAGGTCCCGAAGCCGCCAGAGAAGGCGATGCTGGAGCAGGAGATGACACAGGTCTGCACCACCGTGTTCTCCTGTCGGGTGAAGGGCCGCGGGAAGACGCCGCACCGCTCCAGCGCCGACGTCCACGTCTTCATCATGAAGAAGGCGAGCAGCCCCGCGGAGACGTTGAGCGATGGCACGATGCCGGAGGTGATGTTCAGCTTCATCACGATGAAGCTGAGGAAGGTGCCCAGCCCCGCGCTGACCACCATGGCGCGGAGCGTGATCTGCTCGTTCCAAGTCGGCAGGGTCTTGCCTTCGAACGCCTTCTCCATCGAGATCGCCTCCCGCGGTGGCACCGGGGCCGCCGGCGCGGGGGCCGGTGCCGGGGCAGCGCCCTCCGCTGGCTCCATCGTGGATCACCCTCCGGCCCTTCTCCCACGACCCCGGCCGCCCACCTACCTGATTGTTGCAATAATCAATGGATGTATATATGGATGCGCAGATTCTTGATTTCTTCTCGATGCAACGCAATTGCAATGCGATGTGATGGATGCGGTAATTAATCCGGCCGGCCTCCTCGAGATCGACCGATCTTGTCGACGGATCAATGGTTTCCCCCACGGAGGGGCGCCGGAGATGGAGGGGATCGATGGGTCGAAAGTGTGATTAGTCTTTTTTGCTGCTAATTATGATTGTCGATCGCTAAGAGAAGAGAAATTAGGTGTGATGGATTTTCGTGTGGTCATGCTGTGAGGTGAAGCAGCGGGTGGTCGACATGCCATCTCATGCGCGCGCCAACGCCTAATTTTAGAAAAAGGGAAACACTTTCTATCCATAGTATATGATACGAAACATTCTTCAGACCACTCGTGGACCATTGATATTGCTTGATCCCACGAACGAGGACCTCACGCTTAATTAGTTGCTGACCACCCGGTTTTAATGCATGCTTTCATAACCCCTCCCCTCCAATCACGCACCTGCATCATCTCTCTTCAATCCCCATTTCATCTCTCGTGCCTGGCCGCCCACCAACACAGCCCACCACCGAGCTTGCCTTCCAGTGCGTCGCCCTTGCTCCTACATCGCCGCCCAAAATCAAACCCCATTCACCGGGATCCCAACCCACCTCGCCCCGAGCTCTCGCCATCGGCCGCAACTGGCAGATCTGATCCCCTGCACCACTACCGGAATCAACCCCCAGGCCGTCGGCATAGCCCTGATTCCCGTCGGGATAGGCCTATGCCGACGGCCCCCGTCGGCATAGGGCCATCGGCAACATATGCGTCGGCGTACCCCCCGAGGCCGTCGGCATAGATGATATCCTGACGGCGTCCGTACATCTATGCCGACGGCCTCGGCCGTCGGCAACGTTCCTAGCCTAACGGTGGCTGTCGGCGGCCGTCGGCATAGGTATGCCATGTGGCGCCTCCGGTTTGCTCTTGGGGCAGGGCTATGCCGACGGGCAGGCCGTCGGCGTAGTTTTAAACTATGTCGACGGCTTGGCCGTCGGCATAGCGCTGCCCCAGGAGCTACAAGTAGCCGCCACGTGGCTCCTATGCCGACGGCCTAGCGGTCGGCGTAGTTTAAAACTATGTCGACGGCCTTGCCGTCGGCATAGGTGCCACGTGGCGGCTTCTGGTAGCTCGCGCCAGCCCGCCGTCGGCATAGTTTGTGTCTGATTTTTTTTTTCCTTTTTCCTGTTTGTTTTCGGTTCAATTCAGTTCAAAATATACAGTAGATATGAAAGATGCAAATAGACAAACAGATCACATAAAAGTATCATCCGGCACCGTCACAACAATATATGCATCATCACACAACATAAGGATCATCGCAAAGCATAAGCATCATCACAAACAACAATAGCATAACAATAACATAAAGACCACAAGTGTATCATCGCCACCAAGACCGCCACAAGTCACCCAAAGGCTTAAGCACCAGGACGTCGAGCACCGCCAAGGTCGTCACTGCCAAGTCCGCCGAAGCCCAGGTCGTCACTGCTACCGGCAGTGCTACCGCCAAGACCGCCACCGCCACCGCCTCCGCCTCCGTGGATCGGAGTGATCGGGCTCCGTGACTCGGGAGTGGTGCCTAGACCAGCACCACCACCAACGGTAGATCCACCAGTTCCCTGGATGTTGAAAAGACATGTTAAGGGGATATATGATTGTGTTGAATAAACGGTATGCTTTGGGTGAATAGTTTAGGGATGTACTAACCGGCGAGGGGCCAGGGTTCTGTGCCAGAAACTCCTCAAAGGTAAGCAGCACTGGTTGTGGTGGAGGAGATGGTGCTGGTTGCAATTGAGGAACCCTGCCGGCCACCATGCACTCAACAACGTGCTACATGTTAATTGACCAAGCAAACAAGAATGTCAGAAGAAATGCAAGTGCAAATATAGAAGTGAAATGAAAGGGGCCAAACTAACCGCCATCATGCGAGAGTTGTGCTCATGAAATGCTAAAAGGCTCGCGTGCCACGCCATGGTCTCCTGGCGTGTGTACTCCATGTAGGCCTACGGTATGACATGATGGAACTCATAAAACATCTCAATGCGGAAAATAAAGTGAGCAATGAAGATAAGAGGGAAAATACTTACAGAGTTCCGTTCAGCAAAGAGGGACTGTGACTGCGCACTGGTCATGGGCGTGCTCGTGCGCTGGCTCAGGCACGGGTCGGTAGCTCGGAGCTGTGTGTAGGAGATAGAAGGAGTGATCATAGCTTCCAGAAGCGGCTGCCGACCGTGCTCCTTGGGCCCCATGCCCACCACCACCCTCTCGTCCAGATCCGCCGCAATGGGGTCAGGTGTGCCAGGATGTAAACTCAGATACCCCTCGGAGTAGGCCTTCTTCTTCTCCGATGTCTTGCCGTAGTACTTGGCCTCGCCAGGCTTGGGCTTCCTCCACGTATGGGTGTTCTCCCACGCCTCCATGTGTGAGAGCGGTTGCTTCAGTTTCTCCTCCTGCACCACCAAACAAAGGTTAGTCATACATAAGAAAGTGACGGTAAATAGAAGAAGAAGAATGTTTAATGAGGTTAGACATACATGAAGTGTCTTGTGGAGAAAGTGGTTTCGGTTTCCCTGAGCCTGTACTCCCTCCTTCCCTCGGTTAGCCTTGTTTTTTATGCTCGTAGCCGCCCAGGCTCCATCCTTATCACACCACAGATCCACCAATGCCGCCCAGGACTCGTCTTTTCCATAACACCAATTTGGATACACCTACATAATGAAAAGCATAATGGCATGTCAACACGAAACGGTGAAATGGACCACAAACATCGGAATAAAAATATTTTATACTTACCGCCAAGTACTCGTGCCTCTCCAAGGTAATGCCCATCCTCCACGCTTCATCCTTGGTCATCTTCACACCAAGAGCGTCGTGATAGTATGTCGAGATGGCCACCAAGCGCACCTCGTACTGCAGCTGGCGGGCCTTCTTCTTGGCTTGGCGCAGCACGATCTGGTCGGCAGTGGCCTTGTGCTCCGGAAGAACTCGATAGTATTTCTACAATCATTCATGAAACAAGAATGGAAGAAGCCATGAGTTAAATCATTCATGAAACCAGAATGGACTTGTGCTTCTGAAGAGAACTCACCCAGAAATTAGTGATCACGGCCTTGGCATGGGTCTCATGGTCCGCGTGGAGGGCCGCTTCCCAGTGGTCCCAGCTCGTGGCCAAAACCCGACGGGCCTGGTGCCTGACTGGATCCGGACAGTACAGCCCCGGCCAGTGTACCTTCAGCAAGACGGTGATGAGGCCGTTGGGAATACGGGCCCCTTTAGGATATATCCAGTTGCTGCAAAAGAATGAAATATTAGCATGTGACAAGCAAAATAAAGAACTACCGGAATGAGCGTGTGACAAGCAAAAGAATGAAATTATTATAAAGTGGCACTTACTCTTTCCCCGTGGGCTCAATGAGCCACTTCTGCTCCTCGGTAGCAGGAATCTGCTTTGGTAGCTTTGCGTTACCACGCAGCCACCCCTTGTTGCCAACCCCCTCCCCACCACCACCATCATCCCCGCCACCACCCTCCTCCTCGCCTGCCTCCTTCTCCTCGCCTGCCTCCTCCTCCTCCTCCTTGTCCCCCTCCCCAACCTCCTCCTCCACCTCCTCCTCGGCCCCATCCCGAACCTCCTCCTCCTCCTCCTCGTCAGAGGGTACCTCACTAGAGGAGGGCCTCAAAGACAACACCCCTAAGTCGGTGAGGGTGCACTCTTTCTGGCCGCGACCGCATGTAGTGGCTCTCCCCCTACCCCCTCCTCCTCTAGGGGCACCTCTCCCTCGACCTCCCTGTGAGGAGTCATCGTCAAGTAGTCGGGGGGGAGGATTACGTGCTCGACCACTCCGACTAGGCATGCCGGTCAAAGGCTACATACTTGCCACCCTTACTTAGCCAAATCATTCGCAGAGCCTGCATGCACACTGGGGATGGCATCTTCCCACTTGTACACCATCCGCAGAATAGAGCATAGCCAGGAAAGTCATGCATGCAATAGTGCAACCAAACTTTCATCAAGAAATTTCTCTGCAGATCCTGGTCGTATGTCAACCTCGGAAAGTACCAAAAATGGTGCAAATCATCAACCAGCGGCTGCATAAACACACCCAATTGCTTCCCCGGGTATTCAGGCCCCGGAATGATGAGCGACAAGAACATGGTCTTGCGTTGCATTAGGGCACCGGGAGGGAGATTGAGCGGAATTACAAACACTGGCCAGCAGCTGTATGGATTGGACGACATACCTTATGGATTGAACCCATCACCTGATATGGCTATTCTGACATTCCCAGCCTCGGCTACTTCCTCGGGGTATTCTTCATCGAACGACTTCCATGCTTCGCCTTTCGATGGATGTACGATTTTATTTGGATGGTACCTTATACCTTCCTTGTGCCACTTCATCATTTTGGCAGACTCCTCCGTGATGAAAAGGCGCTACAGTCTTTCTATGAAATGGAGATACCGAAGAACCTTAGCGGGGATGGCTAGCTGACTTTTCTCACCATCCTCACCGACCATCTCAAGGTACCGAGACGAACCACACTCCCTACAGTACTTGTCATCCGCATACTCGTGCCTAAACAAAAGGCAATTCTTCGGACAAACATCTATTTTCTCATAATCCATAGAGAGTGCCTTCATGATTTTCTTTGTACCATACATGCTTTTCGGTAGTTCATGACCCTCAGGGAGGCTATTAGCCCATACTCCCAGGAATGCTTCGAAGCATTTCTGGCTACAGCCGTACTCAGCCTTGACTGCAATCAGTTGCGAGATGGCATCCAGCTGAGATATTTTCGCACCCGCATAAAGAGGTTTCTTCGACGAGGCCAAGACCTCCAAGAAGGCCTTTGCGGTTGCCTCCGGCTCCTCCGGTTCATTCTCTGAAGGTGTCGCCTTTGCCGTTTCTGCAGCAATGACATCAGCTAGCATGTCCCTGACCCCGTCGTCCTCATAACCATCGATGCGTTGTCGCATCACCTCCTCTCTACCACGGTCCTGCTCGGCTAAGTTTATCGGCGGCATGTCAAAGTTTGGCATATATCCGTGCGTGCGAAGGTGGTCAATCATGTCCTTCTGATTTCTACGGTGACGTCTGGCACATCTCGCACAGGGGCATGGTGGGATAATTCTCATTGGACTACGGAATATCTCCTTCAAATACACATCGGTTTTCGCGATTCACTCTGATGTTACTCGATTCCGACGGATAAAACCACTGTACATCCACTGATTATCTGCCATCCTCTGCTTTATTGCGAGCCACACAACAAAATTAAGGATTCATTTAAGTTAATCACATCAAATTTTCATTTTCTACCGTGTTGAATCCAACTACATCTCTAATAGGTAAAGATGGGTCCTAATCCCACCCGAGGATGTGTAGATTGAGTACGTTCTCCATTCTACCCCGTTCCGAGAAAAAAATTCGGCAGCACCTCCCCGCTGTTCTCCAGATACACGTCTCGGCAAATAGCCGAGAGAATGTGCTCTGGAGAACAATGGGGAGGCGCCGCCGAAATCCTGTCTCGGAACAGGGTAGAATATGGAGAACGTACCCAATCTACACATCCTCGGGCTGTCCGTGGAAAACGCTGGACAATCCAAAAGAGCTGCGGTGATAAATATGCAATTGAATGCATATTTATTGATGCAACCCTTTCGGACGGGAGACGCCTAGGATACGCGACTTGACGAGAAAAGAAAATCTAGTGACATGAAAAAGATGGAGGAGGAGATGGATTTGTAGCTCACCCTCGGCTGTAGGGGAAGTAGTCGAACAGCAGAGGGATGCTCAGGGACCAACGCGTCGGACGACGGTCACTCCAATGAAATGCGACACCACAAAGCCTGCAAATTCCATTGCGACAAAAATTTAGAACATCACAATCATCATCATCTCAAAATCATCGAAGCATAAAAAAAACATCATCATCTATCATGAAACATCATCATCTAACAATCATCTATCATCATCATCATCTCAAAATCATCGAAGCATAAAAAATCATCATTATCTCTCCTCATCTAACAATCATCATCATCATCATCATCATCTAAAAAAAATCCGTATGAACAAGTTATGAACATCACCATTTTTCTCAAATAAGTATTTTTTAGCAAGACCATTAAGTGTCAAAAAATATTTCATCATTGTTTTGTAGCAACACCATCATAATCAAAATACCACCGTGCAAAAAGTATATAATCACATCACAAAACAACATTGACACTTCAAACTTGAAAAAAAAAACTCATATTGCTAATAACATCCATTGATCAATATTTTGCAAACTAACTACATCTAACAAATATGACATACATTCCGTCATCTATGCATTCATCCAACTAAAAACAATAGCAAAACACTAAAAAAAGAAAGAAAGAAAAAAGCTCATGTAGAGGGCCGGTTGGTCGGGTCGGAGGAGGGGGGCGCCGGCGGTTGGGGGGCCGGTGATGAGCAGCAGCACAGGGAGGGCCGGCTGCTCCAACCGGCCGGGAAGGGGGCGCCGTACCCGCAGCCACGCGGCTGGCGTCGAGTCAGCCCGTGCGGGACAGCACGGGGCGGGCCGGTGCAAGCGCGGACGGCGATGGCACGGGACGGGCGCGGACGGTGGCGGCGCGGGGCGGGGACGACGGCGGCGCGGCGCGGATGGGTGGGTAGAGACGGGGACGCGTGCGTGGAGACGGGGCGGGCGCGGACGGGGCGGCGTGGGACGGGGAGGACGGCGGGGTGGCGCGGGTCGGGGAGGACGGCGGTGCGGCACGGCACGGGGCGGGGACGACGGCGGCGCGGCGCGGGTGGGGGGGTGGAGATGGGCGCGTGTGGGTGGAGACGGGGGCGGGCGCGGGTGGAGACGGGGGCGGGCGCGGACGGGGAAGGCGCGGGGCGGGGAGGACGGCGGCGCGGCGCGGGGTGGGGACGACGGCGTGGAGAGGGCGGCGGCGGCGGTTGGGGGATCGAGCGTTGGGTCGGGGTGCGAGAAACGAGTGGAGGAGAGGAGGGCCGTGCAGCGAGTGGATAAGGGCGGCCCTATGCCGACGGCCAAGCCGTCGGCATAGGCTTGGTCCCACCTGCCAGGGACAGGGCCGGCGAGTGGATCAGGCGCCATGTGCCGACGGCCAGGCCGTCGGCATAGGTAGGAGGCCTATGCCGACGGCAAGGCCGTCGGCATAGATAGCAACCACTTTTAGAAAAAAAATAGTCCCACCTCGCCAGACAAGCAATATGACCTGTTTAAATAGTTCACTAATCCTTACGTTATAAGCTCCGGTATTCATTAGACTTCTGTGAAGAAAACGGACAATTACGGTGAAACTTTCAGTGGCCGGCCCGGTGCCCGGGCACTGAAGGTTTCACGGTGATAGTCCGTTTTCCATGATGGATGCCGGTGTTTTTTATAAATTCAATTATTATTTTTTTAGTTTTTTAGTAGTTTACCGTGTGTACGGGACCCGGTGCGACGCCCGTGAGGGGGGGCACACCCCGGAGCTGCGTGCCGGGTGCCAGCGCCTGTCACCACGCTTCCACAAGTGTAGGAGGGCCCACCGCAACACCTGGCGGCATTGCTACCCCCACAGGTACCCCATCCCGTCTAACCCTGACACAAACGACCGCCAGATCTAACCCTTTGACTTTCGCCGTAGGGTATTTGACCGGTGGACCTTTTCACCGGGTTGTCATGGCCCAGCCCATAGCCTAGTTGACCAGGAGATCTAGCCCTTTGACTTTCGCCGGACGGGTTTTGACCAGTGGACTCTTCCGTCCTCCAAGTGACGGCGGCACTGCCGCCCGTGGAGGGGGGCCACACCACGGAGCCCCAAGACGGGCGTCTACACATGCCACAACACTTTCACACATGCATCAGGACCCGTGCGATGTTTCGGTGGCATAGCTACACCCTGAAGGCCACCCCGAATACCAGTTGACCAGGAGATCTAGCCCTTTGACTTTCACCGGACGGGCTTTGACCAGTGGACTCTTCCACCTGGTTGCGATAGGTCAGCCCATAGCAACATCCCCGTACACGGTCTGGACCCAACCCACCACTAGATTCCCTCCGGTTCTACCGCACCCGCACGATTCTCCCCTCCAAGTGACGGCGGCACTGCCGTCCGTGGAGGGTGGGCCACACCACGGAGCCCCAAGACGGGCGTCTACGCATGCCACAACACTTTCACACATGCATCAGGACCCGTGCGATGTTTCGGTGGCATAGCTACACCCCGGAGGCCACCCCGAATCCCAGTTGATCAGGAGATCTAGCCCTTTGACTTTCGCCGGACGGGCTTTCACCAGTGGACCCTTCCACCTGGTTGCGATAGGTCAGCCCATAGCAACATCCCCGAACATGGTCTGGACCCAACCCACCACTAGATTCCCTCCAGTTCTACCGCACCCGCACGATTTCCCCCTCCAAGTGACGGCGGCACTGCCGTCCGTGGAGGGGGGCCACACCACGGAGCCCCAAGACGGGCATCTACGCATGCCACAACACTTTCACACATGCATCAAGACCCGTGCGATGTTTAGATAAGGCACATTTATGTTGTGAAAAAAAAGAAAATAATAAATAATATAAATAAAAAAAATAGAGGTATGCCGACGGCAAGAGCTGCGCACACGGAGCTACAATGCCATGGATCGATGACGTGGCGATGCACGCAGATTGATGACATGGCAGAGGGCATGGGCCAGGCCTAAGCCGACGGCTATGCCGTCGGCATACCTCTGCCACACCACGAACCCCTTTTCCCTCGGATCGACGTAGTGGAGACGGCGCGGATCGGTGATGTCAGCAAATGCCGTCGGCATAGATATGCCAACGGCCGCTGTTAGCCCCTGTCGGCGTAGTTCCGACGCCGTCAAACGGTCGCCGCTGACCGGGTAGGCGGGCCTGGGCTATGCCGACGGCCTCATCTATGCCGACAGCCCCCGTAGGCGTATCGCGAGCGGTCCCGACGGCCGTAGTATGCCGACGGCCCCGTCAGCATAGATCGACATATGCCGACGGCTTTTCTACACCTACGGCCTGCCCTAGGCCGTCGGGATATGTCCATCTATGCCGACGTGGGCCGTCGGCATAGAAGAGGCCGTCGGCAACTACGTAAATTCTGGTAGTGCACTGTCCCACTCAGTGATGCTACCCCGGGCGACTTGGTCGGTGCGCTACCGGATTTATGCGTTCGTGGCTGCCATCCCCACCCTGTTCCTTGTGTTGCCAGCTACCTGGAGCATCACCAGTCCGCCGGATAATCAAAGGTGAGGAATTGTGTCAACCCCCTTCCCCCCTCCACCATCAATCATCATAGCCATAGGTCCTGATTATTCTCAGTTCGATTATCTTAATGTCAACGACGCAATTAGGTTTCTAATACATTGTGTGCCCACTATTCATTTGTAGATATGCTCATTATCTATCAAGGATTGGCTGTTCTTGGGAATTCTTTGTATCTAACATTGACATCATGCTTCCTATATTTCATATATATGCTGAGGGGGTGGACTGAAATTTGTCCTTTTTCCTTGTTGAATGATGCCAAATCAAATCCAAGAAATGTCCAAAAAAATCAGGAGGGTGTGACATAGCATGTAGGAAGAGTACATGCTTCTTTACATGCAATTATTTGATTCTTCAATACGGTACCATACATCTTCGTAATACCAGTTGTTGCTTCATAACTTCTATACTTACGGACCATGTCTAATAATTCAAGCAGTTGTGTGCTGGTTTTGGAGCCGGTGGGCGCAGGCGGAGACATATATGGAGGCGATCGTTGCATGCACCGAGAAGTGTGATGACAGCTGGATCGTCCCTACAATAAGGACGACCGCAAGCGAAGGAAAGCGAGTCCATAGTCTATAGGAGACATACGACAAGAACTTATGAAGCATTGTACACGCTATTGGTCACTTGAAGGAATAAACGTGTATCATGTCTGAAACTTATTGTATGAACAAACAAAGCAGCAAATAAACTTATGTTAGGTTAGAAGCAAATTAATTTTACCACGCACACACTTCTGTATTGGATGGAAGCAAAGTTTTCTTGGGTTGAAACTTGATGAAATATATGGGACCCAAATTTCTGATATGAGAACGAATTCTTAGATGCAAGATTTTGTTACAGAAAGCAAAGTGTTTGGACACTAATGTTACGTCCAAAACTTTAAATTGCGATTGAAGCACATTATCTCATTGGTGGAAGCAATTGTTTTTGCATTAAAAATAAGATAAAATGTTACACGAGATACTTTTTTTGTTTCAACGAAGCAAATTCGTGTGCATTAGAAGCAACTTTTATTGGGAAACACTTCCATGCAGATGTCCGACGGGAGCAATTCGTCGTGAGCCATCCGCCCTCACGTATAACAGCAATTTACTCTCTGCGTCCTAACCCATAACCCCTCACATATTGAACTCACCTGTCCTGAACCCACTCGTCTGTCATCCCCATCTCCATCGACTGACTCCTCCTGAATCACTTCCATCACTAACCTCGCCAATTCCATGTCATCCCGGATCTCTCCTCCATGAAGTAGCCTTGCCCCCTGTGGTCCTGAGACCAATCGCACCGGTGCACCGTCGCATCCGGTGGCTGCGCCAGACATTAGCCACAACGCGCGAGCTCGCAACCCCATCGGCACCCCGTTCACCTAGTATGTTGACTCCGGTCGGTCCATAGCGGCGGAGCTTCGTCTCGATGCTTCATGACCTAATACGTCATCCTACCTACCCTACTGTGGCATGCTTCCTTTGCTAACCAAAACTAAATTCATCAAAACTTCTTACATCAACTAGCAAAAATCAATGCTTCACAAATCAAATTGAACCATATTCATCTATGTGCATTCATTCTCCATGGGAGGGGAAAGAACTTCATACCCTAAACCTGTATGGTTCTGTATATGAAGGCAGACATTGCATCGACAACTAAACGCTAGTGCATCATTCCTCAATAAACAATGCTTCCATCCCAATTATGAATCTTCTCTCTCATCAAACGCATGTCCATGAGCTAATGTAAAACAATGCATCGGGCACACCAGACACCATACGCCCCCCAATACACATGAGAAGCACTACAGAAACATTGAAAAACACTGCAAATCATCTTTGCTTTATCTGTTCGTCACACTATGAACAATCAGGGAACTTGCGAGCTGCTGATTGGACCAATCTGCAGCCTCACCTCCTGCTTCGGAACTCATCTCAGTCCATGGAGGATTTGGATCAGTGGAATCAGGATGAGGAACTGAATTGGACAACTCATGATACTCCACTTCAAGGGCCTGGTGCATCATTTTTCCTTCGTCCGGGGAGAACCATGCAACATGGAAGCATCGTCTGAGTGGGAGGAGGAAACGGATCGAGCGTGGGTTACGGGAGCAGTTAGGAAGCACTAATTAGCGGCTACAACTAATCTCATGCGGGCCTAAACTACCAAATCGGGCGTACATCATGCATCCAATCCAATGGTTTAGTACTAGTTGCATCTATCAGTAGTCTGATGCCTAGCGGTGCCCTGGAAAAAATACACGAGCATCTATTAAACAGGCGCCCCAAAAAAGATGGTGTGAGTCGAAAATCTAGAGCGTCGGATCATCAGCCAACAGCCATCCGATGTGCTAATGTTCTTCTTCGTCCCGCGCGACTGTTCCCCGCACCTACCCAGCCCTAAATGACTGCTCCCATCCCCCGTGGCCGGCGGTGCCGCCGCGCCCGCCATACCGCGGCCTTGGCCTCCGCCCATCGCCGTGTTGCCGCTGCTCCCGCCTTCCCTTGGCCTCCACCCACCGCCGTGTTGCCGCCGCTCTGGCCATCCCTCTAAACTTTCATGTCGTTTTTTGGTGCCCGCAACGACCTTGCACCCTCCCCCCCCCCCCCCCCCTCCCCCCCCCTCCCCCACCAATCAACCCTCTTCCTCCCTTTCGCCTAGGAAATCGCGGAGCAATGCTACATTCACATATTGATTTACGTTGATAGTGGGTAGTTTGGGGTGGAGGTGCCATCGGTGAAAACTGCATGTCCACAGGTAGGGAGAAACTTGCACATTGACTGCTAGGCAGTTGCACTTAACGAGAAGTAAATTGCACACAAAAAGTTCATCGAAACATACCCATACAGGATCTAGTTTCGACGAGCACGCCGCGGAGATTCCAACAATGAAAGCGGATCTTAATTTCGATGTTCAGTTCCAAAGTTATAACTTTTATAGAAAAATGAAATCCGAATTAAATGCATTTACACCTGTTCGCATAAGTGAAAACTTCAGATCCATGAGTAGGGGAAAAGTTGTGCATCAACTGCTGGGCAATTGCACATAACGGGGAGTAAATCACACACACAAAAATGTGATCAAAACATACCCATGCGGGTTATAGTTCGAAGAGCACGTCGCGAAGATTTCAACGGCGAAAATGGATCTTAATTGTGGTGTTTGATTCAAAAGTTATCTTTTTTAAAAATTGAAAAACCCGAATTAAATGCGTTCGCGCCTGTTTACATGGGTATTTTTCCAGTCTTTTTTCCCTTTTCCTCTTCACATGGTACTTTTCTAACATGGATTAGGCGCGCGATATGGCCGCCAACTCCACACGTCTAATGAGCCAACAATCACTCGCCAGATGCGTCCTTCTTTTTTTGCTTTTTTTATTTTTAAAACAAGTCCCGAACATGTTTTCAGATTCATGAAGAATTTGTGAACTTTTCTGAAATCTAGGACCTTTTTAAAATCAGTTATTTTTTCGAATCTAGGAACATTTTCAAATCGAATAATTTTCAAATTCACAAACTTGTTTCAAAATCTGTAAAAAAATAAAAATTAATGAACATTTTTAAAATTTGCGATATTTTACAAAACTTTTTTGAAATTCATGAACTTTTTGAAATTTTGTAAACATTTTCAAATTCATGATTTCTTTTTAAACTGTGGACTTTTTAAAATTCTTGAACTATTTTCAATTTGGAAAGTTTTTGTGAATTGGTGAACTTTTTTGAATTCACAAACGCTCCTTTAAATCTGTGAAAATATTTTTCAAATTCATGAAAAGCAATTTCATGAATATTTTTTGTATTCACGAACATTTGTTTCAAATTCTCGATTTGTTTTGTGTTCATGAATATTTTTCTCAAATTCATACAAACATTTTTTTTGAATGTATGCTTTTTTTATTAGAAAACTGGAAGTCGGTTTTTTCCAGAACAATTTAGTGCCGGTCTTTTTACTGGTTTCTTCAATTGAACGATAGAGCATCTGTAGAAAAAGCATCTAGTCATCGAACGACCAAGCATCGAGCGCTATTTGGGTTGCAGTGTTGAGCCCAATTTTCTGCTATTTTTTACTCTGAGATTTGTGTCATAAATGTAGGTTCGGTCGGAATTTATCGTGTTCGCGCACTGCTTTTGTCTATTTTCATCAGGATCCCATTCATGAGGTGTTTTAAGGCATAAGAAGAAAAGTACAAGAATATGGGGTAAAAATCACATCAATTTACGTCATAGAAACCTACTATATAAAGGCAAGAGCAAATGGGAGGAAAACCAGCTGCGCGGGAGGTTTGAGAGCAAAAGACAATGTCTGGTATGAGCAATCGCCCTCGTATGAGCACTCAAACCTGCAGCGGTCGCCACCGTCTGGTCAGCTATTTTAACCCCGTGCTCTCGGATCGGGAGGATAAGCTACAGAGAGGCTAGAAACTCATGCAAAATGATGAACCCGAGCCTTCGGAAGGGATCTGGAGGGTGAATCGACGAGAAGGATTCCGCCATGCCATTACCTCATTCAAGGAGACTCAGCATGGACCATCCATCCCCATCTTCATCTCTTTGTAATACCAAACCCTAGTGGATCCTTGCTTCCTCTGAACTAGAAAGGTGTTGAGCCCCCAAGTGCAAGAGTTTGTAGCAAGCCACAATTTTGCTCAACTACAACTACACATATCTTTTTATTCATAGTCGCAACAACACAATACAAGCCTTTTTCACTTTCTGTCACTACGATAGATTACTTGCAAGATTGAACCCAACTATCATACACAACCTCCTCTTGGAGATAGAATAACGAACTTAGTCAAAGAAAGATAGATCAGAGAGCATGTATGAGTAAGAATTATGCAACAAATAAACCAAATAGATCTCAAAAAGATTCATGGATAAATCTTATCATAAAGTGACAAATTCATCACATACCAACAAACACACCAAGACATTACGTTAAATGGATCACAGTCATGTAGGGCAGCTTATGTGATCTCCGTATTGAGAAACATGGAAGATAAAACTAACTAGCTAGTTACTACTATGGCCACTCTGTCCAAAGAAAACTACTCACGGGTGATCATGGTGACCTTCATGTTGATGGAGATGACCACTGTGATGATTTTCCCCTCATGCAGAGTACCAGAAAGGCCTCCAGATTGGATCGTCCTGGAACAGGGAGGTGCGGCGGTGGAAACAGAAAAACTCCTCGATCCTTAGGGTTTTCGGAGCAAGCGATAAATATAGGCATCGAGAGTCGGTGAAAATTGTTCCAATGGAGACAAGAACCTATAATTAGCTTTTCGGGAAATTTCCAAACGAACAATTTCAATGAAATCTTTCAGTTTCTCATTTTATTTATGTTCTTTTTATTTTCTGCAGGGTAGGGAGAAGCCTTGCGCCTTCTTTTTGTGAAGGCAAGTTCCCCCAATTTGCAAAGGATGATTCCCCTGAAGGTGATCTTGATCACCATTCTATGATATTTCTAGATACTTTTGAGAAGCTTTTCCTTTTACCTAATGCCGGCTACCGACACTAATCCACATATCGTATGTGTGTCATTCTTTATCTTTATCGATCGGGAGTAGTGAAAAAAATTCCTAGAAATTCTCTTGAATTTACTTATGGGCTGGCTCTACATGTGGTCAGATGGGTTCCCCTCTTCAGTCATTTGGTACCTCTCCAACGTGGAGAGATGGCTGAGTGGACTAAAGCGGCGGATTGCTAATCCGTTGTACAATTTTTTTAGTAGAAAGAGGGGTCATCTTTTTCTTTTTAGGGACAGAAAAATTTCGTCGCGCTCGAGGCATTTTCTCTACCCCTTCTTACCCTGAAAAAGTGGGACCGGGGCTCATGCGGCCCCCATGTTAATTCTCATCCCTAGTTAAAATTAATCGAAATCAACAATTTGATATTTGTAAATATATTGAAGTTCATTAAAAGCAGTGAACCTCTCTCGTAGTCCTTGCGTTGTCATGAGATAGTTGGTGCTGATGGTTGTCGCTATACATTGTCAATCATGCTTTCTATCCCTTCGGAATTTTCCCTTTTCTTCACTAGGCGTAGCTTCGGTGGTCTTGTATAACTTAGCTCTTTTCTAGTGTGTTCCTTTGTGTGCGTCAACTTGTGTTGGCTGTGTGCATCCTAGTTATGTAGAGGCTGGATGTTGCTCATTATAATTGTATCCCTTAATGCTAATATTTTGAGTCAATAAAATCACCCTTTATCAAAAAATAAAAAATAGTGAACCGAATCCTCTGCTTCAACATCACGGCTGTGGTGTGGTAGCATTTGGATGTCAAAAGTGTTAGGAGTAGATTAGCTTAGATCATAAGCTACCCAGGCAGTTATTAGATTAGCTTACATCTTAAGCTAATTAGGTAGTTATTTTTGTCCAAACGATGCGTCCCTTCGAGAGGACGCGGTCCTTGTAACCGACCTTTGTATGCATCTGTTGGGGACATATAAATACCCAACTCAATCATCAATACAAACATTTGATTCTCTCAATCCTGTCTTTCTCTGAATCTCTGTTTCTAAACATGTTATCAGCACGCCTCTTCCAGAGAGCAATTAGGCCAAGAACGGCAACAGAGAAGGAAAGAGATCGACACCTGCGTCCATGGCCGTCGGCCTGGTGCATGGCCATGGCGGCGGCGCCCTCCGGCCCCACGGTCTACGACCACGCAAAGCCGAGCAATGGTGGTGAAAGGATCGAGAAGAGGGGTCTAGAGGGGGGTGATTAGACCCTCAACAAGTAAAAGTGGCAGTTTTTAAGATGTTCAAGTTGAGGTTGAGTTTTAGCACGAGTTTAAACATTCACAATACATTTCAAGCAAGCATGGCAAGAGTATATGCAGCGGAAAGAGTAGAGCATGCTAGTTGCGAGAAAGTAAAGGGATGGGATTGGAGTGTGCAAACGCAATGTAGACACGGAGATTTTTGGCGTGGTTCCGATAGGTGGTGCTATCGCACATCCACGTTGATGGAGACTTCAACCCACGAAGGGTAACGGTTGCGCGAGTCCACGGAGGGCTCCACCCACGAAGGGTCCACAAAGAAGCAACCTTGTCTATCCCACCATGGCCATCGCCCACGAAGGACTTGCCTCACTCGGGTAGATCTTCACGAAGTAGGCGATCTCCTTGCCCTTACAAACTTCTTGGTTCAACTCCACAATCTTGTCGGAGGCTCCCAAGCGACACCTAACCAATCTAAGAGACACCACTCTCCAAAAGGTAATAGATGGTGTGTTGATGATGAACTCCTTGCTCTTGTGCTTCAAATGATAGTCTCCCCAACACTCAACTCTCTCTCACAGATTTGGCTATGGTGGAAAGATGATTTGAGTGGAAAGCAACTTGGGGAAGGCTAGAGATCAAGATTCTTGTGGTAGGATTGGAATATCTTTGTCTCAACACATGAGTAGGTGGTTCTCTCTCAGAAAATGAGTAGTGGAAGTGTAGGCACGTTCTGATGGCTCTCTCAAAAATGAAGATAGGGGTGGAGGGGTATATATAGCCTCCACACAAAATCCAACCGTTACACACATTTGACCCAACTCGGTCAGACCGAATAGAAGAACTCGGTGAGACCAATTCAGTTCAAAATGTGAACGTTAGGAATCTCGGTGGGACAGACTGGAACAACTCGGTGTGACCGATGTGCTAGGGCTTAGGGCAAATATCAACTCAGTGGCGCCGATTGCTTCAACTCGGTGAGACCGAAGTGAAACAAAAGACAACAGAGCGGATGTCAAGCTAACTCGGTGTGACCGATTGCACTGACTCGGTGAGACCGAAAGAGTGCAACATGTCACAGGGAGGATGCAAGGCCATCTTGGTGAGACCGAGATCCGTATCGGTATGACCGAACTGTTAGGGTTTCTGGCAGTGGCTATGTCAAATGAACTTAGTGGCTCTGGGTAGAAAGAATCGGTGTGGCCGAGTTTGACTTTGGGTTTTGGACATATTTGGAATGAGAAAGTGGTTGAGGGATTTGGAGCAATATCACTAAGCACTTTGAGCAAGTAGACCATAAAGCAACACCTCATCCCCTTTTAATAGTATTGGCTTTCCTATGGACTCAATGTGATCTTGGATCACTAAAATATGAATGAAGAGTCTTGAGCTTTTGTCAATATGTGTCCTTAGCATAATGAAGGGTTTCCACATCCTCTTGTCCATGACACGCCACTGTTGAACTTGTCTGAAATTCACTAGATAAACCATTAGTCCAACAAGAGATATGTTGACATTAATACCAAAATCACCCAGGGAGCACTTGTGCTTTCAATCTCCCCCTTTTTGGTAACTGATGACAACATACATCAAAGCTTTAGAGAAAGATAAAAAAGAGTAATAGGTAAAGCTTTGGAAGGACATGTAACATGCATAAGCTCCCCCTACATGTATGCAATCATGTGAAGTATGAATATAAGAACATGTGAATGCATAACCATGACAGAGCAAGCGAAGGGTTACATGTATCTTGGCTATATGCATCAGAGCAAATGATATGATTAAGAAGTATACCTCCATGTTCATGAGTTCCTCTTGCAAACAATATGTACAGCAGCAAGAGATCAACATGCACATGAGGTGTGATGCATATACTTACCTTGTGGTCTTGAGCTAGCTTTGGAAGAAGTGGACTTGAGAAAATAGGATTAGATAACACAAGAACACTCTTAAGTAAAGCAATTTCAGGGAACCACAAGAGTACCAAGACTGGGATAACATGTAATGGGTGAGTACTAGGTACTTCATTTAGATATTTACATGTCCCCAACGATCTAAAGATATGCAATGAATTCCAAAGATTTTTATCCCCTAGACATGGACTCTTTCTTCCCCTGAATATGATATTGGATAATGGGAGAAGGTAGGGTGAGAGAAAATCACAGCAAGAAAGGATAATATTACCCATAATCAGAGTAACAAAAAATATTCAATGGCAATAACTAAGATCAAACATATTGACATGTCTTGCCCCTCTAAAAGACATGTGACTTCTCTCCTCTTTGTTTTATAGGCATCTTGAAGAGCTTAGATGTGCTCATATGATAAGCTTTGATGTGTACTCTCTCTCCCCCTTTGACATCAATTTCCAAGAAGGGTACTTCTGGAGCATGAGTCAAGTAGGTGTGGTCCTTGAGAGACACTACAAAGTAGTAGGTATTTCATGATGCATGTAGCGGAAAGAATCATTGAGTGGAGCTGAAGAGAATGTGCAGAATGCAATGGCAAAAAGTTTTCTCAGCAGTGAAATTGGTAATGCCGATCTGTTTCCATCGGTGACGCCGAGTTGGCTGTGTCATGGATGATGCATATCGGACAGACCGGGTTAGTCCACGTCGGTTGTATCGATGAACTGTCAACAAGATATCCTTGTAGTTCAGTCTAGCCGATAGGCCTGGATCGGTGAGTCCGAGTTCAATGCAGAGGAAAAAATTTGTCAACTCAGCTCACTTGGCAAATGAAATCTCACAAAGATTTGCAAGGAATTGGCATAAAGATTTGCAAGGAATTAACAACAGAAAAGAGAACCAGATGAATTTTTTTTTTTTTTGAAAAAGAAGGGAAATACTCTAGCAAGAAAACATGCAAAGAAAATTCAAAGGGCACAAGAACACTAGAGAACTTCATCTAGATACGGTCAGCGACAAAGTCACCTATGTTAGAGTATATTGACTTAGGAGTCAAGTGAGATCACTTGATCATAGGTCATACTCATCGTTTAAGCTCAAAATGGGGTTACCATTTTTCATTTAAGCATTTTGATGTATTCACATCTTGTTGAGTTGCTTTGGCTCATTCCTTGGAGTAAAGCTTCTCTAAGATGGAATGACATACCTTGGGTTGTGGTGTTGATCATGTAGTTGAACTTGTGTTGGATGCTCAAGGTTGATGTAGTCCATCAAGAGTTGGGAGCACCACTTGTAGTTTGAGTTCATCTTCCTACATGGGTTAGTCTAGCAAGGAATAGCACTTGTGTATCCAAATTGACTCTCATGAAACTAGATACCAATTGAAATAGTCAAAAGGATATGGAGAGTGGGTTCATGCTTCCTTGTGATCAACAACCATATCATAGGAACTTGGTGATATAAAGATTGCTCAAAATGTGAGTGACTTGCAATCTCATAGATTTGGGCTCATCCAAGTACCTACAAGGGCTAGAGAGCATGCAAGGGTGCAAATATGTATCCAAGACAAATGATCATCATCATAAGAGAAATACCAAGGATTAGTCATAAAAAGGCTCATGCCTTGCATGTATCCAAATGGAGTTTCTACTCCAAGTTTGAGGCATCAATGATATTCAATTCACCACTCAAACGGAAAAATACTTTCTCATCAAGCGGTTTGGTGAATATATCCGCCAATTGCTTATCGGTACGAACATGCTTAAGATTGATGTCTCCTTTAGCAACATGATCACGAATAAAATGATGACGAACTTCAATATGCTTAGTTCGAGAATGTTGCACGGGATTATGAGCAATCTTAATGGCACTCTCATTATCGCATAGCAATGGAACATGTTTCACATGTATCCCATAATCTTTAAGAGTTTGGGACATCCAAAGTAATTGAGCACAACATGATCTGGCGGCAATGTATTCCGCTTCGGCAGTTGATAAGGATACCGAGTTTTGTTTCTTGGAGGACCAAGACACAAGGGATCTACCAAGAAATTGACAATTACCCGAAGTGGACTTTCTATCAACCTTGTCACCGGCATAGTCCGAATCGGAGTAGCCAACAAGATCAAAAGATGACCTCTTAGGATACCAAATGCCAAAGCTTGGTGTATGAATTAAATATCTCACTATCCTTTTCACGGCCTTAAGATGACATTCTTTAGGAGCCGCTTGATAACGTGCACACATGCACACACTTAGCATAATATCGGGACGGGAGGCACATAGATATAACAATGAACCAATCATAGAGCGGTAAACCTTTTGGTCAACCGGTTTGCCATCCTTAGTCAAGTCAAGATGTCCACTAGTAGGCATGGGTGTCTTCATACCTTTGCTTTCTTGCATGTTGAACTTCTTGAAAAGATCATTGGTATACTTTGTTTGGGAAACAAAGGTACCTTCCTTAGTTTGCTTGATTTGCATTCCAAGGAAAAATTTGAGTTCACTCATCATAGACATCTCAAACTTCTCCGACATTAGCCTTCCAAACTTTTCACTAAAATGGGGTTAGTAGATCCAAATATGATATCATCGACATAAATTTGGCACACAAATAATTCACCATTAACCCTTTTAGTAAAAAGTGTAGAATCAATCTTCCCAATTTCAAAGCCTTTTTCAATAAGAAACTTGGTCAAGCATTTATACCATGCTCTAGGAGCTTGTTTAAGACCATAAAGAGCTTTGTGAAGTTTGTAAACATGATCGGGTTTCTTGGGATTAACAAAGCTGGGAGGTTGTTTAACATAGACTTCCTCCTCAATTTCACCATTTAGAAAAGCACTTTTAATGTCCATTTGGTATAAAGTGATATCATGGTGATTGGCATAAGCAAGTAAGATGCGTATGGACTCAAGTCTAGCAACGGAGGCATATGTCTCACCATAGTCCATACCTTCGACTTGAGTGTAGCCTTGGGCAACGAGACGGGCCTTGTTGCGTACAACTTGTCCATCCTCATCTTGCTTGTTCCGAAACACCCATTTGGTTCCAATGACATTGTGGTTGTCGTCGGGCTTTTCTACCAATGTCCACACTTGGTTCCTCTCAAAATTATGTAGCTCTTCGTGCATAGCATTCACCCAATCTGGATCCTCAAGAGCTTCTTCTACCTTCATAGGTTCAACACTTGAAATGAATGAGTAATGTTCACAAAAGTTAGCCAAACGAGTTTGAGAGCGAGCGATTCTCCCGGTTTGAATATCATTGAAGATTTGTTCGATGGGATGATCTCTTGTGACTCTTTCTCTAACTCGTGCGAGCTTTTGCTTGGGTTGAGGTGGAACATCCTCTTCATCATCATCTGTAGGAGATATGCCCTAGAGGCAGTAATAACAGTTATTTTGTATCTCCAAGTTTGTAATGAATGTTTATGTTCCATGCTATAACTGCTATGATTCTCAAGTCTGCAATAACACGAGGCTCGGAGGGAAACTCATAAGCACGTTTGGTATAATAAACAGTAAAATGTATTCCTGGTCTTGCCTCTAAGGCTGGCTCAAGTATTGCATGATGATCTTGTTTTCCTGATCATGGGCATGGATGTGCTGGCAATTTTGAGGGCACAATGTTAGTAGAACACTTGTGTTGAAACGACCCAGATTGATGTTATGCTATGAGATACATTCGTCACAAGTTTATGGTTAATAATACAGAGATAGTTAATGTTTGCATAATTCCTTAGACCATGAGAGTATCGAGTTCCTTTGTGCTTGCTTCGTGAACTTTGGGGTTTGTTAAACGTCATCCGTAAATGGGTGGCTATTACGGCGGCTTACGGGTTCACGGAAAAGTATGGCGAGTAACGAGATAGCTCAAGATTGGGATTTGCTCCTCCAACGATGGAGAGATATACTCGGGCCCTCTCGGTGTAATGGTATACATCATCGTCTGGCCAGACACATTGTGATTTGATCACTGGGATGCCGGAACATGGAAACGAGAAAAGAGAACAAAACCCGTAACCAGGTAACTTGCATAGTGGACAAATTTGTTGATCCACGGGGATGCAATATAACTCACCTCGGGTGTTTGTAACATATCGCGAAGCAACAGGAATAGCACACGGCAACTGGAGGTTCACTCGAATATTCATTCGTGTGGGTATAGGGGTCAATATGGGTGTCCACGGCTTCGATGTTGATCATTGATCGAAAGAGGTTCCGGGTCATGTCTATACTTCACCGAACCTATAGGGTCACACGCTTAAGGGTCATCTATCTGCTGAATACTAGACAGGGAGTCTGAGAGAAAATCACCGAAAAAGTTTCGGACACCGAAAAAGTTTCGGACAGCGGAAAAGTTCCGCAGAGAGAACACCGGATGAGTTTCGGTGAAACTGAAAAGTTGTTTCGGGGTATTCCATTAAGTCAAATTGGTTTCGGGACACCCCTGATAATTCTTGGAGGGTGCCAGAATTATTCTGGAAACTTTCTGGAATTTTCGGGGATGAAAACCGGAAATGTTTCGGAGCTGCCGGAACCACTTCAGATGCTTTTCGCAGATGAAAATCACTAATCTGGAATTGTTCCAGAATGCGTTGAAATTTTTTTTAGTGGGTACTGGAATTTTTCTAAGCCCACATAAATATTTTCAGTTTGAACGGACGCTGAAAAATGTCGTCATGAATAGTGAAAGTGCTTTTTGGGATATTTTTGGAGAGCCACCTTTTAGGACTTTTCAAAGCTTCTAGAAGGGAAAGGCTTGCAAGGGAAGGAACCCCATTTGGGGGGGGGCCCAAGGGGTGGCCGGCCACATGTGGTGGAGCTCCATGGAGCTCCACATGGCCTCCCATTATGACCTAAATGCCCATGGGGTGTGACCTAATGCATGGGTTTTTGGTAATTTTTGGAGTCACACTACCCCTTGGCTTTCCTATAAATAGAGGAGGTGAGGGCTGCCATCTCTTCATCCCTTGCTCTCATACACATGCTATGCTTTGCTAGCTCTCTCTCTCCCTCCCACGAAAAGAGTTTTTCGTAGAGCCGAAAGGCTGTCTGGGTTCCGGCAGGAACTAGTTCTGGACGGCGAAGCCCTGCCAGATAGCTGACACCGTATGTGTGAAACCCCGTAGAGAGGTCGTAGTTTCGATCCTTTTTGCCCGAGGGGCTGTTCGAGTGCCCTCCTGAAGGGCTGTCCGTGACATTGTCCGAGGGACTGTCCGACCGCCTCCCGAAGGGCTGTCCGGCGAGGGAGTACATCCTCGCGGTTGGGAGGTTGTAAATCCTAGCTGCGGGGATCTGCACCAACGATCTACACCGACTCTTCTTCCCCTGCGCTTCGAGTCGGTACGGATCAGATCAAACCTTGTATGAAGTCTCCATAGTGGTCATGGGCGTGCTTGCTATACCGGAATTTTTTATTTTCTGTCGCGTTCCCCTACAATGGCATCAAGAGCCGTGCTATGTGTAGATGCAGGTTACGATCTAGAATACATGGAGATGTATGGGTATTGCGTAATATAATTTTGGAGTAGATGAGATCTATTGCTGAAAATTATTTATGCGGGTGGCAGATGAAATCTGTTACCCGATGTTCTTGCTGCTTCCCTAGAATTTGCGTATTTCTGATCCTGAAACAGCATGGTGGAATTTCACAAAGTTCTGGCAATCCACGATCCTGATTGATCAACGAAGTGCTATCAGTTCTTTGGGTTCCACCATAGTTAAAGGAAAGATGAAATTTCACAGATGAAAGGGCAATGTAAATATGATCTGCACGGGGGTCATGCGTATGATGAAGTTTAGTATGGGACTCAAGATTTTATTATCTCGTGTTTCATACACCCTGGAAAGTTAATCTAGCGACTTGAATAATCATACTTGATGATGAACGTTGGTAGCTGCGGTTTGAGTCAAAACCTTAGAAGCCACGTAAAATAATATTTTGCACAAACCGATTAGAGGCGTCTAACTTGGTTTTGCAGGATGGTGTGCATGTGATGTGGTATAGCAAGTCTCATATTAATTCGATTATGTATGAGATGACTATATGATGTAATTAACATGACCTGCGTGTCATGATTCGGCATGATGGCTGGAGCCATATGATTGCACTTTAATGACCTGCGTGTCAACCTTAAGTAATGCATTTATTTTATCCGCTATGGAGATAGCGATATTATCTGTTGCATCGACAAGGTGGTGGCAATCTTCGCGAAGGTGAACACCGATGCAAATGCAGAAGATGAAGAATTGAAAAACTTCTCCGTCAGAAAGGGCTATACCATATCATGCTAATTATGAATTGCCTGAGATGTTTATCCCTCTTGATGCACCCTTCTTGATTGCGCGGTAGTCACTTTTTATTAGGGTGATCTCTCACAAAAATATCAAGTAGTTAGTGTTCTCCCAAGTGTAGCACCGTCACGGCACCTAACTTTTCGGGGTGCGCCATGTCCACATGGGTACGAACGATTAGAGAAGTGTGAGGCAGGTGAGGTCAGACCTCGCAGCAAGATCACTTGGTTGTCTTGACGTTCTGGCTTGATCGTCCTGAGCTCAGAACACACCCATCGAAAGATGAACAAGAGTCACATGGAGATGTGATCGGCAAGTTTGCCTACCGATTGAAATTCTCGTCATCAGTGATGTCCACATCAATGGCGTTGAATTGAAATGTGGGTCTTGTATCACTCATATTCAATTTTGAGAGATATTGACTTGAGTGGGAGCGCACTTTAGAATAAAATTGTTTATTCACTAGTGCATTTTCATTATAAACAAAGTCTAAGTGAAACCTGTGTTTTCCGTTGTAGATCAAATGGCTCGCAACACCGCGTTCAACCTAGGCCCGATGTTAGAGAGAGAAGTTAGCTGCGACTGGAAACAACTATGTGTTCTGCGTCCGCAACCTGAGGATTGTCCTCAGGAGTGCTAAGAAGTTGTATGTGCTTGAAATTGCTCTTCCAGCTAAACCAGCGGCAGAAGCCCCGGAAGATTTACAGAATGTCTGGGCCACTAAGGATGATGATCACAACTTAGTGCAGTGCCTCATGCTAGCTTGCATGAGTGCAGAACTTCAAAAACGTTTTGAATTCCATAAACCCCGTGATATGATCCGGGAATTGGATGCTCTGTACAAGGAAACCACAAAGTCTGAACGATTTGATATCATGAAGGCTTTGATGGATTGCAAGATGGCTGAGGGTAGTTCAGTTGGCGAACACGTGGTCAAAATGATTGGCTATTCTGAAAGGCTTAAAACCCTGGAATTTCCACTTCCACCTGGCCATATGATGGACATGTTGCTTTCTTCACTCCCCCCGTCTTACGACGGTTTTGTCTTGAATTACAACATGAGTGGGATGGAGAAGGAACCGGAAGAGGTGCTCGCCATGCTGAAAACTGCAAAAGGAGGACTGCGGAAAAATTGCAAGCAAGTGTTGCTTGTGAATAAAACCGCCAGTTTCAAAAAGAAGAAAGGCAAGCCAAAGAAGGGCAAGGGCGCCGGTAAGACCGGCTCCCAAAGCAACTCTAAGGGTGGAGCCAAGAATGAAACTGAGTGCTTCTACTTCAAGGGCACAGGACACTGGAAGAGAAACTACAAGAAGTATCTGGAAGATAAGAAGTCCGGGAAAACCGGAAAAGGTATAATTGTTATACAAGTTAATGTCATTGACGTTTTGCTTGCTAGCGAAAATTCTAAGTCTTGGGTATTTGATACCGGATCGGTTGCTCACATTTGCAACTCGATACAGGGGCTTCAGAAGGTGCGCAAGCTGGCAAAGAATGAAGTCATGATGCGTGTCGGGAACGGCGCTGGGATCGCCGCTCAAGCCGTCGGCATTATGCCTCTATGTCTCCCTTCAGGATTTATCTTAGAACTAAGTAACTGTTATTTTGTTCCACTGTTGTGTAGAAACATTATCTCCGGATCATGTTTAGTACACGATGGGTATTCGTACAAGTCTGAGAACAATGGTTGTTCACTTTATTGTAAGGATATGTTTTATGGATTTGCACCCATTGTTGGGGGCCTTTTCATACTAAATCTTTAATGTGGAAATGATGTCTTTAACGTGAATGCTAAACGCCTTAAGAAGGCTGATACCACCACCACTTATTTGTGGCACTCTCAACTTGGCCACATCAGAAAGAAACACATGCAAAGACTCCAGTCAAATGGAGTTTTACCGTCTTTTGATTTTGAATCATTTGACACATATGAAGCTTGTCTGATGGGAAAAATGACCAAGACGCCGTTCACGGGTCATCTTGAACGGGTGGGTGAATTATTGGAAATAATACATAGTGATGTATGTGGTCCAATGAACACAGCCGCATGGGGTGGGTATTTCTACTTCGTGACTTTTACTGATGATTTAAGTCGATATGGCTATATCTACTTAATGAAGCATAAGTCGAAAACCTTTGAAAAGTTCAAAGAATTTCAGAATGAGGTAGAAAATCATTGTGACAAAAAGATTAAGTTTCAGCGGTCTGATCACGGAGGCGAATATCTTAGCCATGAGTTTGGCCAACATCTGAGTGACTGTGGAATCGTTTCACAGCTTACGCCTCCCGGAACTCCATAGAGAAACGGAGTATCGGAACGACGTAACCGAACCTTGTTGGACATGGTAAGGTCGATGATGTCTCTTACAGATCTACCGATATCTTTTTGGGGTCATGCACTAGAAACTGCCGCTCACACATTAAACAGAGCTCCGTCTAAGTCTGTTGAGATGACACCATACGAGTTGTGGCATGGGAAGAAACCCAATTTGTCGCATCTCAAAGTTTGGGGTTGTGAAGCTTATGTAAAACGTTTACAACCGAGCAAACTCGATCCCAGATCAGACAAATGTAACTTTGTAGGTTACCCAAAGGAAACAGTTGGGTATTTCTTCTACCAACCCTCCGAGTGCAAAGTGTTTGTCGCTAAAAACGGAGTCTTTCTCGAGAAAGAGTTTCTCACCAAAGAATTAAGTGGGAGAACAGTACAACTTAATGAGATTAGTGAATCTTTGGCAACCGTTGATATGGCTAAGGAACCAGAAGAAATTCCGCCAATTATCCCTACAACTGAGCCGGAAGTTGTCGCACGCATATGATGCGGTGTCTTCAGACAATGTTGTAACTAAACCGCGCAGATCAGCTAGGGCTATCCAGCCACCTGAGTGGTTTCATAACGAAATCTTCATTCTTGAAGACGATGAACCTGCGCACTACAAGGAAGCAATGGCGGGGCCCAGCTCAAGGGAATGGCACAAGGCCATGAAATCCGAGATGGAATCCATGTACGAAAACCAAGTTTGGAACTTGGAAGAACTTCCAGAAGGCGTAAAGCCCATTGGTTGTAAATGGATTTTCAAAAGAAAGACGGACGCGGATGGTAACATTACTATCCACAAAGCTAGACTTGTCGCGAAAGGGTTCACGCAAGTTCCAGGAGTGGACTACGATGAGACTTTCTCGCCCGTAGCTATGCTTAGGATCTGTTCGGATATTGCTAGCAATTGCTGCTTATTTCGATTATGAAATATGGCAGATGGATGTCAAAACGGCTTTCCTAAATGGAAACCTCTCAGCCAGAAGGTTTTGTTATTCATAAGGATGCTGGAAAGGCATGCAAACTTCAGAAAGCCATTTATGGTCTGAAGCAAGCGTCAAGGAGCTAGAACATTCGTTTTGATGAAGTGGTCAAAGAGTTTGGCTTCATCAGGAATGACGAAGAATCTTGTGTTTACAAGAAGTTTAGTGGGAGCGCAAAAGCATTTCTAATCTTGTATGTGGATGACATATTGTTGATTGGAAATGACGTAAATTTTCTTAGCGAAATAAAAGACTCATTGAAGAAAAGGTTTTCAATGAAAGACTTAGGCGAAGTGGCATATGTATTGGGCATCAAGATCTATAGAGATAGATCAAAACGCCTGATAGCGCTTAGCCAAAGCACGTACATTGACAAGGTGTTGAAAAGGTTCAACATGGAGAACTCCAAGAAAGGCCTACTCCCCATGTCACCTGGCACAGTGCTTTGCAAGAATCAGTGTCCTCGGACCCTCGATGAGCGAGTACAAATGAATGATGTTCCATATGCCTCGGCAGTTGGTTCTATTATGTATGCCATGCTATGTACAAGACCGGATGTTTCCTATGCGCTAAGTGTTAGCAGCCGGTACCAAAGTGATCCAGGTTTGGAACACTGGGCCACAGTCAAGGGTATTCTTAAGTACCTCAGAAGGACCAAGGATTTACTCCTTGTGTACGGAGGTGATGAAGAGCTCATTGTAAGTGGTTACACTGATGCAGGCTTCATGACTGACCCAGATGACTTCAAATCTCAATCAGGCTATGTTTTCATATTGAACGGTGGCGCAGTTGATTGGAAAAGTTCCAAACAAAAGACTGTGGCAGATTCTACGATGGAGGCGGAGTATGTTGCCGCTTCAGAAGCCTCCAAGGAGGCGGTATGGATCAAGCAATTTCTTTAAGACCTTGGTGTGGTTCCTAGTGCCCAGGACCCAGTGGAGATCTATTGTGATAATAGTGGTGTCGTGGCTCAGGCAAGGGAGCCAAGTTCGCACCATAAGACAAGACATATTCAACGCAAATATAAACTCATTCGACATCATGTCGAAGAGGGTTTAGTGAAAGTACGCAAAGTTCACACGGATCTGAACGTGTCAGACCCGATGACAAAGCCTCTACCACGAGCAAAGCATGAGCAGCACCGGATAGCCATTGGTGTCAGGGAAGCCATGTAACTAGATTATGACTCTAGTGCAAGTGGGAGTCTATAGGAGATATGCCCTAGAGGCAGTAATAACAGTTATTTTGTATCTCCAAGTTTGTAATGAATGTTTATGTTCCATGCTATAACTGTTATGATTCTCAAGTCTGCAATAACACAAGGCTCGGAGGGAAACTCATAAGCACGTGTGGTATAATAAACAGTAAAATGTATTCCTGGTCTTGCCTCTAAGACTGGCTCAAGTATTGCATGATGATCCTGTTTTCCTGATCATGGGCATGGATGTGCTGGCAATTTTGAGGGCACAAAGTTAGTAGAACACTTGTGTTGAAACGACCCAGATTGATGTTATGCTATGAGATACATTCGTCACAAGTTTATGGTTAATATTACAGAGATAGTTAATGTTTGCATAATTCCTTAGACCATGAGAGTATCGAGTTCCTTTGTGCTTGCTTCGTGAACTTTGGGGTTTGTTAAACATCATCCGTAAATGGGTGGCTATTACGGCGGCTTACGGGTTCACGGAAAAGTATGGCGAGTAACGAGATAGCTCAAGATTGGGATTTGCTCCTCCAACGATGGAGAGATATACTCGGGCCCTCTCGGTGTAATGGTATACATCATCGTCTGGCCAGACACATTGTGATTTGATCACTGGGATGCCGGAACATGGAAACGAGAAAAGAGAACAAAACCCGTAACCAGGTAACTTGCATAGTGGACAAATTTGTTGATCCACAGGGATGCAATATAACTCACCTCGGGTGTTTGTAACATATCGCGAAGCAACAGGAATAGCACACGGCAACTGGAGGTTCACTCGAATATTCATTCGTGTGGGTATAGGGGTCAATATGGGTGTCCACGGCTCCGATGTTGATCATTGATCGAAAGAGGTTCCGGGTCATGTCTATACTTCACCGAACCTATAGGGTCACACGCTTAAGGGTCATCTATCTGCTGAATACTAGACAGGGAGTCTGAGAGAAAATCACCGAAAAAGTTTCGGACACCGAAAAAGTTTCGGACAGCGGAAAAGTTCCGCAGAGAGAACACCGGATGAGTTTCGATGAAACTGAAAAGTTGTTTCGGGGTATTCCATTAAGTCAAATTGGTTTCGGGACACCCCTGATAATTCTTGGAGGGTGCCAGAATTATTCTGGAAACTTTCTGGAATTTTCGGGGATGAAAACCGGAAATGTTTCGGAGCTGCCGGAACCACTTCAGATGCTTTTCGCAGATGAAAATCACTAATCTGGAATTGTTCCAGAATGAGTCGGTATGGATCAGATCAAACCTTGTATGCAGTCTTCATAGTGGTCCTGGGCGTGCTCGCTATACCGGAATTTTTTATTTTCTATCGCGTTCCCCTACATCATCTTCATTGTTGTTGGCGTTGTCGTTCTCTTGCCGAGGTGGAGAAGGATGTTGAGGTGGATCATCTTGTTGTACTTCCTCATATTCTTCGTCTTGACGAGTTCCACTTGTGGATGCGTCCATGTCAACTTGTGGTTCACCTTGATGTGAAGTTGAGGCTTCCACTTGAACGAACGAAGTACTCTCCTTCACCTCCATTGGGCGAATCTAGCCAATAGACAAGTCCTGAATTGCTTCCGAAGGATTTTTGTCTCCTACATCAATTGGCAATTGCTCTACTTGTGAGCCGTTAGATTCATCAAACTTCACATCTACCGTCTCTTCAACCTTTCGGGTGAAATTGTTGTAGACACGGTAAGTGTGAGAGTTTGAGCTGTAACCGAGTAGGAAACCTTCATGAGATTTAGGAGCAAATTTTGAACGACGATGCTTATCAAGAATGTAGCACTTTGAGCCAAATACTTGAAAGTGTCCAACTTGGGGTTTGTTACCGGTGAGAAGCTCGTATGCCGTCTTGCCAAGAAGCTTATGAAGATATAGTCGATTCGTAGCATGACAAGCTGTCTCAACCGCTTCTGCCCAAAAGTGTTTTGGCATCTTGTATTCATCAAGCATTGTTCTTACCATCTCAATAAGTGTCCAGTTCTTCCTCTCAACAACTCCATTTTGTTGAGGTGTGTACGTAGCCGAGAACTCATGTGAAATCCCTTCGTCGTCAAGAAAGGTATCCACATTGGCGTTCTTGAACTTAGTTCCATTGTCGCTTCGAACCTTCTTGATCTTCACTTCAATTTTATTTTGGGCCTTCCTAACGAAATTATTGAAGATCTTTTGGACCTAAGATTTATCATCAAGAAAGAACACCCACGTAAATCTGGAAAAATCATCAACAATGACTAAACCAAACGAGTTACCACCGAGACTCTTGTAGGCATTGGGACCAAAAAGATCCATGTGAAGTAGCTCAAGCGGTCTTCTCGTGGTCATGATGTTCTTCACAGGATGACTTCCTCCAACTTGTTTTCCTGCTTGACAAGCACTGCAAAGTCTATCCTTGTCAAATATGACATCTTTAACACCAAGGATATGATCACCTTTAATAAGCTTATCAAGATTTTGCATGCCCACGTGGCCTAACCTCCTATGCCATAACCAACCTTTAGAAGATTTAGCAATTAAGCAAGTTCAAGGTTGAGCTCTCTTAATGAAATCAACAATGTATATATCACCTCTACGAATACCGGTAAAGACCATATTATGATTATCTCTTCGAAACACTTGGCAATCTACTTCAGTGAATAGAACATTAAAATCGAAATCGGCTAGTCTAGATACGAAAAGTAAATTGTAGCCAAGAGATTCAACGAGCATAACATTTTGGATAGAGCTGTCATGGGAGATGGCCACCTTACCGAGGCCAACTACCTTACCCTTGGAGTTGTCACCAAAAGTGACATACTTGCGGGGACCATCGTTTTTTGCAAGCTCATGGAACATATCCTTGTCTCCGGTCATACGATCAGTACATCCGCTATCGAGAACCCATTCCTTTCCTCCGGCCATGTAACCACGAAGGTTAGCCATAAGACCAAAGTGTCTCATTGACTCATCAAGATCAAAGTCAGTATCATCATCCTCATCATAATATCCATGTTCAACATCATCATGTGAATGATCATCACCAAGAGAGAGTGATTCATTAGATTTATGACCATGACAATGTGCATCTTTATGAATTCTTATGACTTGTGAGATGATGCTACTAATGACTCCAACATCTCCTTTGGCACGCATAAGATCACGGAGCTCAAATAGACAATCATCAAATTTAGGATCACTAGGATTCATTCTATGAAAAGCAATGGACTTTTTAAGAATCTCATCTAGATTTTTTCAAGGAATAGTATGGAAAGCGCTCCTCAAGGTATCTCCATATAGTATAAGCACATTCAAATGTAGGCAAGCATATAAGCAAATTTCTAGGCAATCCTCTAATGATAAGATCAATAGTTCTAAGATTGCGGGTCATATCAAGATACTCATCGGGGGTAGGATGCAAGGGGTCAATGGGAGGTGCACAAGGGCTAGTAATATACTTGTTCAAATCATATTCATTGAAAATCTCAAGCATCTCATTCTTCCAAGCATTATAGAACTCTCTGTCAAGCATAGGCACTCTACGTCTAATACTCCCAATCGTAGACTCATCCATCTTCCTCCAATGGCGATTAAACCAAAGAAATGGAGACCAATGCTCTGGTATCAATTGAAAGGATCGAGAAGAGGGGTCTAGAGGGGGGTGATTAGACCCTCAACAAGTAAAAGTAGTAGTTTTTAAGATGTCCAAGTTGAGGTTGAGTTTTACCACAAGTTTAAACATTCACAATACATTTCAAGCAAGCATGGCAAGAGTATATGCAGCGGAAAGACTAGAGCATGCTAGTTGCGAGAAAGTAAAGGGATGGGATTGGAGTGTGCAAACGCAATGTAGACACGGAGATTTTTGGCGTGGTTCCGATTTGTGGTGCTATCGTACATCCACGTTGATGGAGACTTCAACCCACGAAGGGTAACGGTTGCGCGAGTCCATGAAGGGCTCCACCCACGAAGGGTCCACGAAGAAGCAACCTTGTCTATCCCACCATGGTCATCGCCCACGAAGGACTTGCCTCACTCGGGTAGATCTTCACGAAGTAGGCGATCTTCTTGCCCTTACAAACTTCTTGGTTCAACTCCACAATCTTGTCGGAGGCTCCCAAGCGACACCTAACCAATCTAGGAGACACCACTCTCCAAAAGGTAATTGTGCTTTCAGGGAGCACTTGTGCTTTCAGGTGGTTTGGCCAGCCCGTGGCTATTACCTCGGCGCGTCCTCAGGCGCGCAAGCCGGCTACTGGCAGCGCCCTCAGGCGCACGGTCTACCTGCCCACAGCAGAGGCAATGCACACGGCACGCTCCAGATCGCGGCGGCGCCTGACTGACTTCTCCCGATGTGGATCTCCGCAGCGCATGACGAACGTCAGCCCAGCCCTCCACGACGCGGCCTTCTATACAGGAACGGCGGCGACCAGTACGGCTCTCGGCCTGCATCCTCGTGGACCGGCGGCACCTGCAGCATCTGCGGTGCAGCACAGCAACGGCGGCCAACGGCCGTTGCATAACGACGACGCGCTAGCAAGGGAGCGTTGCTCGAACTTCACGGCGGCGGTATCTTTGTACTCAAGTGAAGCGAAAGAATCGATTGATTCCTTCGTATCCACACACACACACACAGAGAAGATAACGATGGAACCTTATCTATTCGGTTCTTTTACATTTAGTCATCTGACTTCATCGTATCTATTTCTTAGCCCCTGAATTTCTCTCTTAGGCCCTCAGGTCAACCAAGTTTGTAGTTTAATCCTCATATTATCTGTTAAGTACATATAACCCTCCAGGCTTATAGGACTTCATAGTTTAGCCCTCGGGCTTACTATTTTCACAATTTGTTTTGCAAGGAATCAGTTTAGCATTTTAACCTTCTGGTTATTACTATTGTATTGTAAGCATTCGGCTATATACATAGAAAATGTGTGGAAGACCTTCGGTCCATCCTAAACTAAATACAACATAGTTATACACCATTTAATAATGGGTAAAATTGTCATTTGACGACCTCATGTCTTCATATTTGCATAAGTATGTAAATTAATTTTTCCACCTATATGTATTACCTTAGTAATATTATTGGAAATAATGTTATAATAGCATTTTAAACCTTCTTCCTTCGGAATTTAAGACATCTTCTATATCTTTACCCCTAGTATTACATGTGATTTAAGACAACAACTATGATTTCGTAAAAGATTTTTTTCAAATCTTAATGAAGTCCAAATAAGAATTATTGTCATACTTAATATGACTAGTCCAAATTTTATTTGTGAATCACAAGGTAGTAGTGGCATCTACTACACTTTACAGATCATCCATCACTACTGTGGGGCCTACATCTTGTTATTTTAACAACATGACCACATTCAAACTATTCTTCCAAATAGAAAATATTATAGTTAACACAAAGTAATAGAAACCATGAGCATCTACTGACAAAGTCAGATTATGCATCCTATTACTATGAGATCTACACCACACTCAGTGATTATCTTCAAAGTGTTATCTATATAATTTGTGGTATACACATAAGACCCGGACAGCATCAACTACATTTATAAAATTTGCTCCTCAGAAGCATTTGTTGTTGTTCACTAAAATGATTTACTCTCATAGTAAATATTATTCATGCACAATCACTATATGCCGAAATAGTATTCTTGTGCTAATTCAAGCCTCACTTTGCTTGAATATGTCATAGAAAATTATGCAAATAGTTCATACCCCGGTGATTACCTTCTGTTACATTGGTAAAATACATGACAGTGGAGCCTATGTCTCTATTTCTAGCTATTGTATTGTCCATCCATCAAGATGGATACCATAATTTATAGCAACGATTGAGTGTCTCAACACTTTTGCAAGGTACACATCACATTGTGGTTATACTTTCATAGTGACTAACCAATGTTAAACATGCAAAGTCTGTGCCTTTTGGCAGTGACTCAAAAGTCACACATTTCCTTAAGAATGAAGTCCAAAACTTTAGCAAAGATTTCATTACATGCGTTGTATTGAAGGATACACCGAGGCTCACCAAGGATCACCTTGGCCGTGACTGTTCTAAAAAAAATCATTTCATCCATATATATCTTTTACTCCAAGAAGTAAATTAAATAGTGCATGAGCATTTCATGGAACACATTGCTGACATTTTCAAATGCACGTTACATTAGATGGGAGTAATTATTTTAAGATGGGTCATGTATATCAGCCATTTTCAGTAATTATTTCCACTCTAACCCCACATTCAAAAAAATGTCATTGATATTCTCTTAATAGCTAAGTATGTGCATATTGCATTTTACATGTCACCAACTTCACTTAGTTCTCAAACTAAGTACATGATGGATGAATATTTATTCACCTAAAATATTTCCCTTAAGAGAAACATGCTTCCATGAGCACATCACAAATGATCACCCCCATTCATTTCAAGACCTCAAGTCTATCACGGCTTACAATTCTGTCACTTTAATCCACTTCAAGTTGAGATCCAATGATCAAATATTTTAATATGTAGATCTGGATGAAAATCCCTTAACACACTTTACATCCTCTTATGATGGTACTACCATTTTCCATGATGAAGGAACATGGAATTTCTTAAAATCATCAGACTCACCCCACAGGTGCTATACCATCATTTGAAAATCTTGCTGGTACTCAATACTATGCAAGTGAGCGGTGACGAAATATATGTTGGGAAACGTTGCATGGAAAAACAAAAAAAATTCTACGCACACGCAAGATCTATCAAGGAGATGCATAGCAACGAGAGGGGGAGAGTGTGTCTACGTACCCTCGTAGACCATAAGCGGAAGTGTTTGACAACGCGGTTGATGTAGTCGAACTTCTTCGTGTTCCAACCAATCGAGCACTGAACGTACGGCACCTCCGCGTTCAGCACACGTTCAGCTCGATGACGTCCTTCGCCTTCTTGATCCAGCAAGACGGTGAGGTAGTGGATGAGTTTCAACAGCACGATGGCGTGGTGACGGTGATGGTGAAGCTATCTCCGCAGGGCTTCGCCTAAGCACTACGAAAATATGACCGGGGGTGTAAACTGTGGAGGGTGGCGCCGCACACGGCTAGGCAATTGTCTGTTGTGTGCTAGGCGCCTCCCTCCCACATATATATAGGTGGGAGGGAGGGAGGAGCAGCCAAAGGGGACGCCCTAGTAGGAGGAATCCTACTTGGGGTCTCTCTCAAGCCGCACCCCCCTGCCTTGTATAGGTGCGGGGGAAAGGCAGGGGAGGGTGGTGCCCCCTCCCCCCCCCCCCCCCTTTTCTTTTCTCCCATGAGAGGGAAAGGCAGGAGGGGCTAGCCCTTCACCCCTTTCCTTCCCTAGGGCTGGCCGGCCAGGGAGAGGGGCGCACCAGCCCCCTGTGGGCTGGTCTGTCCCTCCCTTGGCCCATTAAGCCCATAACACCTACCGGGGGTGTCCGGAACCCCTTCCGGTGACCCGATGACTACCCGGTGCATCCCGAAACCCTTCCGGTGTACGAATACCATCGTCCTATATATCAATCTTTACCTCTCAACCATTTCATGACTCCTCATCATGTCCGTGATCTCATCCGAGACTCCGAACAACATTCGGTCACCAAATCATATAACTCATATAACACTATATCGTCAACGAACGTTAAGCGTGCAGACCCTATGGGTTCGAGAACTATGTAGACATGACTGAGACACCTCTCCGGTCAATAACCAATAGAGGAACCTGGATTCCCATATTGTCTCCTACATATTCTATGAAGATCTTTATCGGTCGAACTGTTATGACAACATACGCAATTCCCTTTGTCCATCGGTATGTTACTTGCCCGAGATTCGATTGTCGGTATCTTCATACCTAGTTCAATCTCGTTACCGGCAAGTCTCTTTACTCGTTCCATAATACATCATCCTGTAACTAACTCATTAGTCACTTTGCTTGCAAGGCTTCTTATGATGTGTATTACTGAGAGGGCCCAGAGATACCTCTCCGATACTCGGAGTGACCAATCCTAATCTTGATCTATGCCAACTCAACAAACACCTTTGGAGATACCTGTAGAGCATCTTTATGATCACCTAGTTACGTTGTGACATTTGATAGAACACAAGTATTCCTCCGGCATCCGGGAGTTGCATAATCTCATAGTCGAAGGAATATGTATTTGACATGAAGAAAGCAATAGCAATAAACTGAACGATCATTATGCTAAGCTAACGGATGGGTCTTGTCCATCACATCATTCTCCTAATGATGTGATCCCATTATCAAATGATAATACATGTCAATGGTTAGGAAACCTTAACCATCTTTGATCAACGAGCTAGTCTAGTAGAGGCTTACTAGGGACACGGTATTTGTTTATGTATTCACACATGTATTTAAGTTTCCGATCAATACAAATCTAGCATGAATAATAAACCTTTATCATGAATAAGGAAATATAAACTAACAACTTTATTATTGCCTCTAGGGCATATTTCCTTCAGTCTCCCACTTGCACTAGAGTCAATAATCTAGATTACATTGTAATGAATCTAACACCCATGGAGTCTTGGTGCTGATCATGTTTTGCTCGCGGAAGAGGCTTAGTCAACGGGTCTGCCACATTTAGATCCGTATGTATTTTTCATATCTCTATGTCTCCATCCTTGACCTTTTCACGAATGGAGTTGAAGCGTCTCTTGATGTGTTTGGTTCTCTTGTGAAACCTGGATTCCTTCGCCAAGGAAATAGCTCCAGTGTTGTCACAAAAGATTTTCATTGGAACCGATGCACTAGGTATTACACCTAGATCGGATATGAACTCCTTCATCCAGACTCCTTCATGTGCTGCTTCCGAAGCAGCTATATACTCCGCTTCACACGTAGATCCTGCCACGACGCTCTACTTGGAACTGCACCAACTTGTTTCGAAACGTTGCATGGAAAACAAAAAAAATTCTACGCACACGCAATGATCTATCCATGGAGATGCATAGCAACGAGGGGGAGAGTGTCTATGTACCCTCGTAGACCGTAAGCGGAAGTGTTTCACAACGAAGTTGATGTAGTCAAACTTCTTCGCGCTTCAATCGATCAAGTACCGAACGCACGGCACCTCCGTGTTCTCCACATGTTCAGCTCGGTGACGTCCCTCGCCTTCTTGATCCAGCAAGACGTCGAGGTAGTAGATGAGTTCCTTCAGCACGACGGCATGGTGACGGTGATGGTGAAGTGATCTCCGCAGGGCTTACCCTAAGCACTACGAAAATATGACCGGGGGTGTAAACGGTGGAGGGGGGCGCCGCACACGGCTAGGCAATTGTCTAGGGTGTGCTAGGCGCCCCCTTCCCACATCTATATATGTGGGAGGGGGAGGGGAGAGGCCAGGGCATGCCCTAGGGCTGGCCGCCGGCCCCCTAGGGGCCCTGCCTTGCCCTGCGCCCCCCTGCCATATTTTCCCAAGGGGGAAGGAAAGAGGGGGGGAGAGAAGGAAGTGGGAATCCTAATCCGCACTTTCCTTTCCCTTCTCCCCTTTCCTTCTCCTCCTTAGGCCGGCCCATATGGGGGGCGCACCAGCCCCTTGTGGCTGGTGCGTTTCCCCTCTTGGCCCATAAGGCCCATATCTTTTGCCGGGGGTGCCCAGAACCCCTTCCAGTGACCCGATAAGCACCCGGTAACCCCCGAAACACTTTTGGTGTCCGAATACCATCGTCCTATATATCAATCTTTACCTCTCGACCATTTCGAGATTCCTCATCATGTCCGTGATCTCATCCGGGACTCCGAACAACATTCGGTCACCAAATCACATAACTCATATAATACTATATCATCAACGAACATAAGCATGCGGACCCTACGGGTTCGAGAACTATGTAGACATGACCGAGACACCTCTTCGGTCAATAACCAATAGCGGAACATGGATGCCCATATTGGCTCCTACATATTCTACGAAGATCCTTATCGGTCGAACCGTTATGACAGCATACGTAATTCCCTTTGTCCATCGGTATGTTACTTGCCCGAGATTCGATCGTCGGTATCTTCATACCTAGTTCAATCTCATTACCGGCAAGTCTCTTTACTCGTTCCATAATACATCACCTCGTGACTAACTCCTTAGTCATTTGCTTGCAAGCTTATGATGTGTATTACCGAGAGGGCCCAGAGATACCTCTCCGATACTCGGAGTGACAAATCCTAATCTCGATCTATGCCAACTCAACAAACACCTTCGGAGATACCTGTAGAGCATCTTTATAATCACACAGTTATGTTGTGATGTTTGATAGCACACAAGGCATTCCTCCGGTATCCGGGAGTTGCATAATCTCATAGTCGAAGGAATATGTATTTGACATGAAGAAAGCAATAGCAATAAAACTAAACGATCATTATACTAAGCTAACGGATGGGTCTTTTCCATCACATCATTCTCCTAATGATGTGATCCCGTTATCAAATGACAACTCATTTCCATGGTTAGGAAATCATAACCATCTTTGATTAACGAGCTAGTCAAGTAAAGGCTCACTAGGGACACGGTGTTTGTTTATGTATACACACATGTATTTAGGTTTCCGATCAATACAATTCTAGCATGAATAATAAACCTTTATCATGAATAAGGAAATGTAAAACAACAACTTTATTATTGCCTCTAGGGCATATTTCCTTCACAACTGACAGCTCCACCATTCAATATAAATAGGTATCCGGTTTGTGACTTAGAGTCATCCGGATCAGTGTCGAAGCTAGCATCGACGTAACCATTTACGATGAGCTCTTTGTCACCTCCATAAACGAGAAACATATCCTTGGTCCTTTTCAAGTACTTCAGGATGTTCTTGACCGCTGTCCAGTGATCCACTCCTGGATTACTTTGGTACCTCCCTGCCAAACTTATGTCAAGGCACACATCAGGTCTAGTACACAGCATAGCATACATGGTAGAACCTATGGCTGAGGCATAGGGAATGACTTTCATTTTCTCTCTATCTTCTGCAGTGGTCGGGCTTTGAGTCTGACTCAACTTCACACCTTGTAACACAGGCAAGAACTCTTTCTTTGACTGATCCATTTTGAACTTCTTCAAAACTTTATCAAGGTATGTGCTTTGTGAAAGTCCTATTAAGCGTCTCGATCTATCTCTATAGATCTTGATGCCCAATATATAAGCAGCTTCACCAAGGTCTTTCATTGAAAAATTCTTATTCAAGTATCATTTTATGCTACCCAGAAATTCTATATCATTTCCAATCAACAATATGTCATCCACATATAATATCAGAAATGCTACAGAGCTCCCACTCACTTTCTTGTAAATACAGGCTTCACCGTAAGTCTGTATAAAACCATATGCTTTGATCACCTCATCAAAGCGTATATTCCAACTCCGAGATGCTTGCACCAGTCCATAGATGGATCGCTGGAGCTTGCACTCTTTGTTAGCACCTTTAGGATCGACAAAACCTTCTTGTTGCATCATATACAACTCTTCTTCAAGAAATCCATTAAGGAATGCAGTTTTGACGTTCATTTGCCAGATTTCATAATCATAAAATGCGGCAATTGCTAACATGATTCGGACGGACTTAAGCATCGCTACGGGTGAGAGAGTCTCATCGTAGTCAACCCCTTGAACTTGTCAAAAACCTTTTGTGACAAGTCGAGCTTTGTAGACAGTAACATTACCATCAGCGTCAGTCTTCTTCTTGAAGATCTATTTATTCTCTATGGCTTGCCGCTCATCAGGCAAGTCCACCAAAGTCCACACTTTGTTCTCATACATGGATCCTATCTTAGATTTCATGGCCTCAAGCCATCTGTCAGAATCTGGGTTCATCGTAGCTTCTTCATAGTTTGTAGGTTCACCTTGGTCTAATAACATGACTTCCAGAACAGGATTACCGTACCACTCTGGTGCGGATCGTGCTCTGGTTGACCTACGAGGTTCAGTAGCAACTTGATCTGAAGTTTCATGATCATTATCGTTTGCTTCCTCTCTAGTTGGTGTAGGCATCACTGGAACGGATTTCTCTGATGTGCTACTTTCCAATTAGAGAGAAGGTACGATTACCTCATCAAGTTCTACTTTCCTCGCACTCACTTCTTTCGAGAGAAACTCCTTCTCTAGAAAGGTTCCATTCTTGGCAACAAAGATCTTGCCTTCGGATCTGTGGTAGAAGGTGTACCCAATTGTTTCCTTAGGGTATCCTATGAAGACGCACTTCTCTGATTTGGGTTCGAGCTTATCAGGGTGAAGCCTTTTGACATAAGTGTCGCAACCCCAAACTTTAAGAAACGACAGCTTAGGTTTCTTGCCAAACCATAGTTCATACGGTGTCATCTCAACGGATTTAGATGGTGCCCAATTTAACGTGAATGCAGTTGTCTCTAATGCATAACCCCAAAACAATAGTGGTAAATCGGTAAGAGACATCATAGAATGCACCATATCCAATAAAGTACGGTTACGACGTTCGGACACACCATTACGCTATGGTGTTCCAGATGGCGTGAGTTGTGAAACTATTCCGCATTGTTTTAAATGAAGGCCAAACTCGTAACTCAAATATTCGCCTCCACGATCAGATCGTAGAAACTTTATTTTCTTGTTACGATGATTCTCCACTTCACTCTGAAATTCTTTAAACTTTTCAAATGTTTCAGACTTATGTTTCATTAAGTAGATATACCCATATCTACTCAAATCATCTGTGAAGGTCAGAAAATAACGATACCCGCCGCGTGCCTCAACACTCATCGGACCGCATACATCGGTATGTATTATTTCCAATAAGTCATTAGCTCGCTCCATTGTTCCGGAGAACGGAGTTTTAGTCATCTTGCCCATGAGGCATGGTTCGCAAGTATCAAATGATTCATAATCAAGTGACTCCAAAAGCCCATCTGCATGGAGTTTCTTCATGCGTTTTACACCAATATGACCTAAACGGCAGTGCCACAAATATGTTGCACTATCATTATCAACTTTGCATCTTTTGGCATCAATATTATGAATATGTGTATCACTACAATCGAGATTCAAAAAAAATAGACCACTCTTATAGGGTGCATGACCATAAAAGATATTACTCATATAAATAGAACAACCATTATTCTCTGATTTAAATAAATAACCGTCTCGCACTAAACAAGATCTGGATATAATGTTCATGCTCAACGCTGGCACCAAATAACAATTATTCAGGTCTAAAACTAATCCCGAAGGTAGATGTAGAGGTAGCATGCCGACGACGATCACATCGACCTTGGAACCATTCCCGACGTGCATCGTCACCTCGTCCTTAGCCAATCTTCGTTTAATCCGTAGCTCCTATTTCAAGTTACAAATATGAGCAACCGAACCAGTATCAAATACCCAGGCGCTACTACGAGCATTAGTAAGGTACACATCAATAACATGTATATCAAATATACCTTTGTTCACTTTGCCATCCTTCTTATCCGCCAAATATTTGGGGCAGTTTCGCTTCCAGTGACCAGTCCCTTTGCAGTAGAAGCACTCAGTTTCAGGCTTGGGTCCAGCTTTGGGCTTCTTCCCGGGAGTGGCAACTTGCTTGCCATTCTTTTTGAACTTCCCTTTCTTTCCCATGCCCTTTTTCTTGAAACTGGTGGTTTTGTTAACCATCAACACTTCATGCTCCTTCATTTCTACCTCCGCGGCCTTAAGCATTGCAAAGAGCTCGGGAATTGTTTTGTTCATCCCTTGCATATTATAGTTCATCACAAAGCCTTTGTAGCTTGGTGGCAGTGATTGAAGAACTCTGTCAATAACACAATCAACCGGAAGATCAACTCCTAGCTGAGTCAAGTGATTATAATACCCAGACATTTTGAGTATGTGTTCACTGACAGAACTGTTCTACTCCATCTTGCAGCTATAGAACTTGTTGGAGACTTCATATCTCTCAACCCGGGCATTTGCTTGAAATATTAACTTCAACTCTTGGAACATCTCATATGCTCCATGACGTTCAAAACGTCTTTGAAGTCCCGGTTCTAAGCCATAAAGCATGGCACACTGAACTATCGAGTAGTCATCAGATCGAGCTTGCCAGACATTCAAAACATCAGCTTCTGCTCCTGCAGTAGGCCTTTCACCTAGCGGTGCATCAAGGACATAATTCTTCTGTGCAGCAATGAGGATAATCCTCAAGTTATGGACCCAGTCCATGTAGTTGCTACCATCATCTTTCAACTTAGCTTTCTCTAGGAACACATTAAAATTCAGGGGAACGGTAGCACGGGCCATAGATCTACAACATAGATATGCAAATACTATCAGGACTAAGTTCATGATAAATTAAGTTCAATTAATCAAATTACTAAAGAACTCACACTTAAATAGACATCCCTCAAGCCATCTAAGTGATACGTGATCCAAATCAACTAACCCAAGTCCGATCATCACGTGAGATGGGGCAGTCATCAATGGTGAACATCTCTATGTTGATCATATCTACTATATGACTCACGTTCGACCTTTCGGTCACCAGTGTTCCGAGACCATGTCTGTACATGGTAGGCTCATCAAGTTTAACCCAAGTATTCTGCATGTGTAAAACTGTCTTACACCCGTTGTATGTGAACGTAGAGTCTATCAGACCCGATCATCACGTGGTGTCTCGAAACGATGAACTTTCGCAATGGTGCATACTCAGGGAGAACACTTATATCTTGAAATTTAGTGAAGGGATCATCTTATAATGCTACCATCGTTCTAAGCAAAATAAGATGCATAAAAGATAAACATCACATGCAATCAAAATATGTGACATGATATGGCCATCATCATCTCATGCTTTTGATCTCCATCTCCAAAGCATTGTCATGATCTCCATCGTCACCGGCTTGACACCTTGATCTCCATCATTGCGTCATGGTCGTCTCGCCAACTATTGCTTCTACAACTATTGCTAACGCATAGCGATAAAGTAAAGCAATTACATGGCGTTTACATTTCATACAATAAAGAGACAACCATAAGGCTCCTGCCGGTTCCTGATAACTTACAAAACATGATCATCTCATACAATAACGTATATCACATCATGTCTTGACCATATCACATCACAACATACCCTGCAAAAACAAGTTAGACGTCCTCTACTTTGTTGTTGCAAGTTTTACGTGGCTGCTACGGGCTTCTAGCAAGAACCGTTCTTACCTACGGCAAAAAACACCAACGGTGAATTATAAAGTTTGCTGTTTTAACCTTCTTCAAGGACCGGCCGCAGTCAAATTTGATTCTACTAAAGTAGGAGAAACAGACACCCGCCAGCCACCTTTATGCAAAACTAGTTGCATGTCAGTCGGTGGAACAGGTCTCATGTTCGTGGACATGTAAGGTTGGTCCGGGCCGCTTCATCCCACAATGCCGCCGAATCAAAATAAGATGTTGGTGGTAAGCAGTATGAACATCACCGCCCACAACTTCTTTGTGTTCTACTCATGCATATCATCTACGCATAGACCTGGCTCATGATGCCACTGTTGGGAAACGTTGCATGGAAAACAAAAAAAATTCAATGCACACGCAATGATCTATCCATGGAGATGCATAGCAACGAGGGGGAGAGTGTGTCTACGTACCCTCGTAGACCGTAAGCGGAAGCGTTTCACAATGCGGTTGATGTAGTCGAACTTCTTCGCGCTTCAACCGATCAAGTACCGAACGCACGGCACCTCCTCGTTCTGCACACGTTCAGCTCGGTGACGTCCCTCGCCTTCTTGATCCAGCAAGATGTCAAGGTAGTAGATGAGTTCCGTCAGCATGATGGTGTGGTGACGGTGATGGTGAAGTGATCTCCGCAGGGCTTCGCCTAAGCACTACGAAAATATGACCGGGGGTGTAAACGGTGGAGGGGGGCGCCGCACACGGCTAGGCAATTGTCTAGGGTGTGCTAGGCGCCCCCTTCCCACATATATATAGGTGGGAGTGGGAGGGGAGAGGCCAGGGCGTGCCCTAGGGCTGGCCGCCGGCCCCCTAGGGGCCCTGCCTTGCCCTGCGCCCCCTGCCATATTTTCCCAAGGGGGAAGGAAAGAGGGGGGAGAGAGAAGGAAGTGGGAATCCTAATCCGCACTTTCCTTTCCCTTCTCCCCTTTCCTTCTCCTCCTTAGGCCGGCCCATATGGGGGCGCACCAGCCCCTTGTGGCTAGTGCATTTCCCCGCTTGGCCCATAAGGCCCATATCTTTTGCCGGGGGTGCCCGGAACCCCTTCCGGTGACCCGATAAGTACCCGGTAACCCCCGAAACACTTCCGGTGTCCGAATACCATCGTCCTATATATCAATCTTTACCTCTCGACCATTTTGAGACTCCTCGTCATGTCCGTGATCTCATCCGGGACTCCGAACAACATTCGGTCACCAAATCACATAACTCATATAATACTATATCGTCAACGAACGTTAAGCGTGCAGACCCTACGGGTTCGAGAACTATGTAGACATGACCGAGACACCTCTCCGGTCAATAACCAATAGCGGAACCTGGATGCCCATATTGGCTCCTACATATTCTACGAAGATCTTCATCGGTCGAACCGTTATGACAGCATACGTAATTACCTTTGTCCATCGGTATGTTACTTGACCGAGATTCGATCGTCGGTATCTTCATACCTAGTTCAATCTCATTACCGGAAAGTCTCTTTACTCATTCCATAATACATCACCTCGTGACTAACTACTTAGTCGTTTGCTTGCAAGCTTATGATGTGTATAACCGAGAGGGCCCAGAGATAGCTCTCCGATACTCAGAGTGACAAATCCTAATCTCGATCTATGCCAACTGAACAAACACCTTCGGAGATACCTGTAGAGCATCTTTATAATCACCCAGTTACGTTGTGAAGTTTGAAAGCACACAAGGCATTCCACCGGTATCCGGGAGTTGCATAATCTCATAGTCGAAGGAATATGTATTTGACATGAAGAAAGCAATAGCAACAAAACTGAACGATCATTATGCTAAGCTAATGGATGGGTCTTGTCCATCACATCATTCCCCTAATGATGTGATCCCGTTATCAAATGACAATTCATGTCCATGGTTAGGAAACCATAACCATCTTTGATCAACGAGCTAGTCAAGTAGAGGCTCACTAGGGGCACGGTGTGTGTTTATGTATTCACACATGTATTTAGGTTTTCGATCAATACAATTCTAGCATGAATAATAAACCTTTATCATGAATAAGGAAATATAAAATAACAACTTTATCATTGCCTCTAGGGCATATTTCCTTCACAACTGACAGCTCCACCATTCAATATAAATATGTATCCAGTTTGTGACTTAAAGTCATCCGGATTAGTGTCGAAGCTAGCATCGACGTAACCATTTATGATGAGCTCTTCGTCACCTCCATAAACGAGAAACATATCCTTGGTCCTTTTCAGGTACTTCAGGATGTTCTTGACCGTTGTCCAGTGATCCACTCCCGGATTACTTTGGTACCTCCCTGCCAAACTTATGGCAAGGCACACATCAGGTCTGGTACATAGCATAGCATACATGATAGAACCTATGGCTGAGGCATAGGGAATGACTTTCATTTTCTCTCTATCTTCTGTAGTGGTCGGGCTTTGAGTCTGACTCAACTTCACACCTTGTAACACAGGCAAGAACCCTTTCTTTGACTGATCCATTTTGAACTTCTTCAAAACTTTATCAAGGTATGTGCTTTGTGAAAGTCCTATTAAGCGTCTCGATCTATCTCTATAGATCTTGATGCCCTATATATAAGCAGCTTCACCAAGGTCTTTCATTGAAAAATTCTTATTCAAGTATCCTTTTATGCTACCCAGAAATTCTATATCATTTCCAATCAACAATATGTCATCCACATATAATATCAGAAATGCTACAGAGCTCCCACTCACTTTCTTGTAAATACAGGCTTCACCGTAAGTCTGTATAAAACCATATGCTTTGATCACCTCATCAAAGCATATATTCCAACTCCGAGATGCTTGCACCAGTCCATAGATGGATCGCTAGAGCTTGCACACTTTGTTAGCACCTTTAGGATCGACAAAACCTTCTGGTTGCATCATATACAACTCTTCTTTAAGATATCCATTAAGGAATGTAGTTTTGACGTCCATTTGCCGGATTTCATAATTATAAAATGCGGCAATTGCTTACATGATTCGGACAGACTTAAGCATCGCTACGGGTGAGAAAGTCTCATCGTAGTCAACTCCTTGAACTTGTCAAGAACCTTTTGCGACAAGTCGAGCTTTGTAGACAGTAATATTACCATCAGCGTCAGTCTTCTCCTTGAAGATCCATTTATTTTCTATGGCTTGCCGATCATCGGGCAAGTCCACCAAAGTCCACACTTTGTTCTCATACATGGATCCTATCTCAGATTTCATGGCCTCAAGCCATTTATCGGAATCTGGGCCCATCATAGCTTCTTCATAATTCATAGGTTCACCTTGGTCTAGTAACATGACTTCCAAAACAGGATTACCGTACCACTCTGGTGCGGATGGTGCTCTAGTTGACCTACGAGTTTCAGTAGTAACTTGATCTGAAGTTTCATGATCAACATCATTTGCTTCCTCTCTAGTTGGTGTAGGCATCACTGGAACAGTTTTCTGTGATGTGCTACTCTCCAATTCAAGAGAAGGTACAATTACCTCATCAAGTTCTACTTTCCTCCCACTCACTTCTTTCGAGAGAAACTCCTTCTCTAGAAAGGTTCCATTGTTGGCAACAAAGATCTTGCCTTCGGATCTGTTGTAGTAGGTGTACCCAATTGTTTCCATAGGGTATCCTATGAAGACGCACTTCTCCGATTTGGGTTCGAGCTTATCAGGCTGAAGCCTTTTGACATAAGTGTCGCAACCCCAAACTTTAAGAAACGATAGCTTAGGTTTCTTGCCAAACCATAGTTCGTACGGTGTCGTCTCAACAGATTTAGACGGTGCCCTATTTAACGTGAATGCGGCTGTCTCTAATGCATAACCCCAAAACGATAGTGGTAAATCGGTAAGAGACATCATATATCGCACCATATCTAATAAAGTACGGTTACGACGTTCGGACACACCATTACGCTGTGGTGTTCCAGGTGGTGTGAGTTATGAAACAATTCCACATTATTTTAAATGAAGGCCAAACTCGTAACTCAAATATTCGCCTCCACGATTAGATCGTAGAAACTTTATTTTCTTGTTACAATGATTCTCCACTTCACTCTGAAATTCTTTGAACTTTTCAAATGTTTTAGACTTGTGTTTCATTAAGTAGATATACCCATACCTACTCAAATCATCTGTGAAGGTCAGAAAATAACGATACCCGCCGCGTGCCTCAACACTCATCGGACCGCATACATCGATATGTATTATTTCCAGTAAGTCATTAGCTCGCTCCATTATTCCGGAGAATGGAGTTTTAGTCATCTTGCCCATGAGGCATGGTTCGCAAGTATCAAATGATTCATCATCAGGTGATTACAAAAGTCCATCTGTACGGAGTTTTTTCATGCGCTTTACACCAATATGACCTAAACGGCAGTGCCACAAGTATGTTGCACTATCATTATCAACTTTGCATCTTTTGGCATCAATATTATGAATATGTGTATTACTACAATCGAGATTCAACAAAAATAGACCACTCATCAAGGGTGCATGACCATAAAAGATATTACTCGTATAAATAGAACAACCATTATTCTCTGATTTAAATGAATAACCATCTCGCAATAAACAAGATCCAGATATAATGTTCATGCTTAGCGCGGGCACCAAATAACAATTATTCTGGTCTAAAACTAATCCCGAAGGTAGATGTAGAGGTAGCGTGTCGACGGCGATCACATCAACCTTGGAACCATTTCTGACGGGCATCGTCACCTCGTCCTTAGCCAATCTTCATTTATTCCGCAGCTCCTGTTTCGAGTTACAAATATGAGTAACCGAATCAGTATCAAATACACAGGCGCTGCTATGAGCATTAGTAAGGTACACATCAATAACATATATATCAAATATACCTTTGTTCACTTTACCATCCTTCTTATCCGCCAAGTATTTGGGGCAGTTCCGCTTCCAGTGACCAGTTCCTTTGCAGTAGAAGCACTCAGTTTCAGGCCTGGGTCCAGCTTTGTGTTTCTTCCCGGGAGTGGCAACTTGCTTGCCGTTCTTTTTGAAATTCCCTTTCTTTCCCTTGCCTTTTTTCTTGAAACTAGTGGTCTTGTTAACCATCAACACTTGATGCTCTTTCTTGATTTCTACCTCCGCGGCCTTAAGCATTGCGAAGAGCTCAGGAATCATTTTATTCATCCCTTGCATATTATAGTTCATCATGAAGCCTTTGTAGCTTGGTGGCAGTGATTGAAGAACTCTGTCAATAACACTATCAACTGGAAGATCAACTCCCAGCTGAGTCAAGTGGTTATGATACCCAGACATTTTGAGTATGTGTTCACTGACAGAACTGTTCTCCTCCATCTTGCAGCTATAGAACTTATTGGAGACTTCATATCTCTCAACCCGGGCATTTTCTTGAAATATTAACTTCAACTCTTGGAACATCTCATATGCTCCATGACGTTCAAAACGTCTTTGAAGTCCCGGTTCTAAGCCGTAAAGCATGGCACACTGAACTATTGAGTAGTCATCAGATCGAGCTTGCCAGACGTTCATAACATCTGCTTCAGCTCCTGCAGCAGGCCTGTCACCCAGCGGTGCATCAAGGACATAATTCTTCTGTGCAGCAATGAGGATAATCCTCAAGTTACGGACCCAGTCCGAGTAGTTGCTACCATCATCTTTCAACTTAGCTTTCTCTAGGAACGCATTAAAATTCAGTGAAACGGTAGCTTGGGCCATTGATCTACAACATAGATATGCAAAACTATAAGACTAAGTTCATGATAAATTAAGTTCAATTAATCAAATTACTAATGAACTCCCACTTAAATAAACATCCCTCAAGTCATCTAAGTGATACGTGATCCAAATCAACTAACCCATGTCCGATCATCACGTGAGATGGGGTAGTCATCAATGCTGAACATCTCTATGTTGATCATATCTACTATATGACTCACGTTCGACCTGTCGGTCTCCAGTGTGTCGAGATCATGTCTGTACATGCTAGGCTCGTCAAGTTTAACCCAAGTATTCTGCATGTGCAAAACTATCTTACACCCGTTGTATGTGAACGTAGAGTCTATCACACCCGATCGTCACGTGGTGCTTCGAAACGACGAACTTTGGCAACGGTGCATACTCGGGGAGAACACTTTTATCTTGAAATTTAGTGAAGGGATCATCTTATAATGCTACCGCCGTTCTAAGCAAAATAAGATGCATAAAGGATAAACATCACATGCAATTAAAATATGTGACATGATATGGCCATCATCATCTTGTGCTTTTGATCTCCATCTCCAAAGCATCGTCATGATCTCCATCGTCACCGGCTCGACACCTTGATCTCCATTGTTGCGTCATGGTCGTCTCCCCAACTATTGCTTCTACAACTATTGCTAACGCATAGCGATAAAGTAAAGCAATTACATGGCGTTCGCATTTCATACAATAAAGAGACAACCATAAGGCTCCTGCCGGTTGCCGATAATTTACAAAACATAACCATCTCATACAATAACGTATATCACATCATGTCTTGACCATATCACATTACAACATGCCCTTCAAAAACTAGTTAGATGTCCTCTACTTTGTTGTTGCAAGTTTTACGTGGCTGCTACGGGCTTCTAGCAAGAACCGTTCTTACCTACGGCAAAAACCACAACGGTGTTTCATCAAGTTTGCTATTTTAACCTTCTTCAAGGACTGGCCGTTGTCAAATTCGATTCAACTAAAGTAGGAGAAACAGACACCCGCCAGCCACATTTATGCAAAACTAGTTGCATGTCTGTCAGTGGAACTGGTCTCATGTGCGTGGACATGTAAGGTTGGTCCGGGCCACTTCATCCCACAATACCGCCAAATCAAAATAAGACATTGGTGGTAAGCAGTATGACTATCACCTCCCACAACTCTTTGTGTTCTACTCGTGCATACCATCTACGCATAGACCTGGCTCGGATGCCACTGTTGAGAAATGTTGCATGGAAAAACAAAAACATTTCTACGCACACGCAAGATCTATCAAGGAGATGCATAGCAACGAGAGGGGGAGAGTGTGTCTACGTACCCTCGTAGACCGTAAGCGGAAGCGTTTGACAACGCGGTTGATGTAGTCGAACTTCTTCGTGTTCCAACCGATCGAGCACCAAACGTACGGCACCTCCGCGTTCCGCACACGTTCAGCTCGATGACATCCTCCGCCTTCTTTATCCAGCAATACAGCGAGGTAGTGGATGAGTTCCGACAGCACGACGGCGTGGTGACGGTGATGGTGAAGCTATCTCCGCAGGGCTTCGCCTAAGCACTACGAAAATATGACCGGGGGTGTAAACTGTGGAGGGGGGCGCCGCACACGGCTACGCAATTGTCTGTTGTGTGCTAGGCGCCTCCCTCCCACATATATATAGGTGGGAGGGAGGGAGGAGCAGCCAAAGGGGGCGCCCAAGTAGGAGGAATCCTACTTGGGGTCTCTCCCAAGCCGCGCCACCCTGCCTTGTATAGGTGCGGGGGAAAGGCAGGGGAGGGTGGCACCCCCCCCCCCTTCCTTTCTCCCATGAGAGGGAAAGGCAGGAGGGGCTAGCCCTTCCCCCTTTCCTTCCCTAGGGCTGGCTGGCCAGGGAGAGGGGCGCACCAGCCCCCTGTGGGCTGGTCTGTCCCTCCCTTGGCCCATTAAGCCCATAACACCTACCGGGGGTGTCCGGAACCCCTTCCGGTGACCCGATGGCTACCCGGTGTATCCTGAAACCCTTCCGGTGTCCGAATACCATCGTCCTATATATCAATCTTTACTCTTGACCATTTCGAGACTCCTTGTCATGTCTGTGATCTCATCCGGGACTCCGAACAACATTCGGTCACCAAATCATATAACTCATATAACATTATATCGTCAACGAACGTTAAGCGTGCGGACCCTACGGGTTCGAGAACTATGTAGACATGACCGAGACACCTCTCCGGTCAATAACTAATAGCGGAACCTGGATGCCCATATTGGCTCCTACATATTCTACGAAGATCTTTATCGGTCGAACCGTTATGACAACATACGCAATTCCCTTTGTCCATCGGTATGTTAGTTGCCCGAGATTCGATCATCGGTATCTTCATACCTAGTTCAATCTCGTTACCGGCAAGTCTCTTTACTCGTTCTGTAATACATCATCCTGTAACTAACTCATTAGTCACTTTGCTTGCAAGGCTTCTTATGATGTGTATTACCGAGAGGGCCCAGAGATACCTCTCCGATACTCGGAGTGACAAATCCTAATCTTGATCTATGCCAACTCAACAAAGACCTTCGGAGATACCTATAGAGCATCTTTATGATCACCTAGTTACGTTGTGACGTTTGATAGCACACAAGGTATTCCTCCGGTATCCGGGAGTTGCATAATCTCATAGTCGAACGAATATGTATTTTACATGAAGAAAGCAATAGCAATAAACTGAACGATCATTATGCTAAGCTAACGGATGGGTCTTGTCCATCACATCATTCTCCTAATGATGTGATCCCGTTATTTAATGACAACACATGTCAATGGTTAGGAAACCTTAACCATCTTTGATCAACGAGCTAGTCTAGTAGAGGCTTACTAGGGACACGGTATTTGTTTATGTATTCACACATGTATTTAAGTTTCCGATCAATACAATTCTAGCATGAATAATAAACCTTTATCATGAATAAGAAAATATAAAATAACAACTTTATTATTGCCTCTAGGGCATATTTCCTTCAATATAACCATGATCACTTCAAAGTAAAGTGGCGGCTAAAAGATAACCAAACACAGAATTACCTCGTAAGAGGGAATAAATCGTTTTCAAACGATCACAAAGACAACTCTCAAGTTTGTCAAATGTGTGGTTATACAAATATCGTACCTATGATTACCAAACCCTAAAACATATGGTCAAACCACACCACAAATTTATTAAGAAGGCAAAGAAGTTCATTGGGATAAATTTGAAAATTTGCAAACTTATAACCAGAACTATTCTGGTAAATGATTGTTCTCAAATATTCATCAGAAGGAGAACCAAAAATCTAGTGCAATAAAATGACGGTGAATTCCTTTGCACCGATGATAGTATTGCGTAATAAAATTTCAATAATATTAGAGACCTCATGTAATCTCCGAATTATTCCCAAAATATCTTTAGCCTAAACTTGTACTACTACATGTAGTGCGATCTCCAATATCCTATTTTTTAGACATGATATTTGATAAATTTTGAATGTATGATCAATTCATACTAACTATTGTTGCGTACACAATAATTTTCTAAATTTTAATGCATTAAGTTGGGTTGATAGCCCTATCCATCCTGGTTTGGAGATGATTAGAAAATTATTGACAATTCTATTGGTCACAACTGACTAAGTTGCAAAATTCCCTAAAATCATCAGATTTTATGTGAACCACATGTGTCATAGGGAAATCGATTTTAAGGCACTCTCACCTTAAAATTTCAAAGGAACCACTCATTCTTCTATCATCACATTTAGAAGATATATGTGGATTACTTAACCATTATGTGGGATTATTAAGATACTTCATGGTACTCTTAGAAACATTTATAAAATGATTTCATGTGTGTTTCTTATCACACACAACCATGCATGATCTTATTAAATTAATTTCTCAGCTTATCAAAGTAAGAGCAAATTCTCCTGAACAGAGGATATGGACAACATCGCTGAACTCATTTCAAGAGCAATGTTTGACTATATTTAGTACTTTCTGTACATACCCAGAATGGTTTAGTTAGATGTCTACTAATATTAATTACATGACCACTCTTGTAGAATTATAATTTACCAGCCTCTTGCTGGACACATACGACCTTACACACCGCAAGTATGATAAAAATCACACCAAATACATATCATACTGCTTCCTCTTGCAGTAAGTACGTGGAAATTAAACAAGTATTCCCCATCTGCGATAATTCGGTAATATACCGATATCACCACTCCAGCATACATTAATGGGGCCTCACATTAAATTTGGGATCCATGTGAATTATAACTATATATTTATCCGTCAATCATAAATATCTGAAGCTCCTAGCAAGGAAAATGGTTATAGCCCGTACGCTCATTAAATTTGAAATAAGGACATTTTCGGCATTAGGGGGAGATTCGTACCACAATGAATGCCGATAAATTAGAAATGTCATGGACTTTCAGTCATCATATTCACGTACTTCAAAATTTGAACGTGAAGTTCAATCATATATTTGCAACACATTGCAAGTCTGCCACATACATTTACTTATGACAAAGACGTCATGAAATCACATTATGCATGCAAGCAATGTGCCATGCAAAGTGGAAGTACCTCATACAACCAGTATTCTTCTCAAATGAGAGAAAAAGGGGGAGAAACATGGTTACATGAGAAATGAGTTCTCATATGCATCCACGGAAATAGAGGAAATTATATCCTCAACTAGTAAATGTAGTTCAACCTCAAGTTGAATCACATATAACGAATGCTCATCATCCAAACCCAACATAAACGTGCACACAATTTGAAGTGTTGGGACATCGAAACACCTTGACTCCATTGTTATGGGAAATCATGAGGAGTTAAAAGACGCAATATTATTTCCACATATTCCATTGATTCAACAGAATCATATAACATAAAGACTACATTTGTCGACATATGTCTGTTCTTGAATTGCTAAAACCTTTAGGGCCCTGAACCAAAGTCCATGGCAGAGTGCCTCATGCACTCATATATTGGTTCAACTAGAAGGAGGCAATTAAATAAGAATAGCACTCGCTCTACAAAAGAGAGGTGTCTACCATAGTAATACATTCTCCTCATAAGTATCTCCCCTTTTGGAAGACAAATGACTTTTCGTTCATAACGAAAACAATGAGGTGGTGAAAAAGCGAGGCTTGTAGCACAAGGGTTCACGCAGAGACCTGACATCAATTATGATGTTACATACCCTCTTGGTATAAGTGGAATTACGTTTCCATACTAATATTATTGGCAGTTACAAATAAACTATCCATGCATTTGGTAGTTATGGTGATTACATACTCATATTGATCACCCTATTCAGATATCTATATAAAAGTCCATAAAAGGCTTTAAAATCTGAATCTAAGAACAAATCGCAACATATATTGTGTAACAAATCAAAAGTCACTCCATGACTTAAATATAGTCGAAAAATTGTGTGGTACAATCGACTATGAGAGTTCCTTCTTCAAAAGGATTACTCTGATAATGATTGCTTACATGTAGTCATTAACAAAATCCCTCACTGGATTCTACATGACCTATGTTTATGTCGATTATTTTAGGGGTTTTTGATTTTTTGCCACCACTTACTTTGCACTTTGATAATTTGCCACTCCTTACATTGTAATTGACTTGTTGCCACTCTTTACTTTGCACTTTGATCTTTTGCCACTTTTTCACACAAAAACAATACTTGCAAAAGATTAACATAATATATAAAAAAATAGTGGACAAAACTACCCTTGTGCTAATTTGACCAGTGCATCCAGCCAATTCACTGATTGAAAACAAATTAGGATGGGATGAACCAGTTCACCGCCGCTGCCGTTCTCTGCTGATGGCCGCCGCCAGAGTACCAGATGCCGCCGGTGGCACAGCCGTGCTGCTCCCCCTCCCCGGTGATGGAGGAGGCCGGCCCGTCTCTAGGTGGTAGAAGAGCTCGATGTCGTTCACTGATGCATCCATCCATGCAAACAAGAGATGGATCAAGATGCAAGCTGTGAGAACGTCAAAAAAAGAAAAAGAAAAGAAACTTGCAGGCTCTGGACATGGTGCTGTTAATCCACTAGTAGAAAACAGGGCTTTGGTTGAGGCCAGGATAAGGGCATGAATCCCGGTTCACTCATGAACCGGGACCAAAGGGGGCATCAGTCCCGGTTCGTGAGGCCAGGGCGCCGGCCGGGCCTCGGGGGCCATTGGTCCCGGTTCGTCTGACCCCTTTGGTCCCGGTTCCAGACACAAACCGGGACCAATGGTCCTCGCTCCTAGCCCACCACCTTTAGTCCCGGTTGGTGGCTGGAACCGGGACCAAATGTTGTCCTTTAGTCCCGGTTTTAGCCACCAACCGGGACTAAAGAGAGGCCTATATATACACCCGCCCCTGCCCGCGAGGAGAGCCATTGCTCTATTTTTTTTGGCCGGCCGTGGGAGAGCTTTGTGTTGCTCTAGCTCACGTCCTATGCACATGAGGTGTTCGATGAAATGCCCGAGCCACACTTAAGCTTTCTCCTCTCGAAGCTCCTTGTCCAAGCTCCATTTTCCTCAAGATTTGGCTAGGTTTGGCGGTCCGTCCTGTCCCGTCCCCGTCCTCACCGTCGTCGATCGCCCGCGCCGATCTCGTCGCCGGCACCACCGTGGTGAGCCTCTTGTTCTTATCTTCTTTCTAAAAAAAATTCTTACTTGTATGATTTAGGTAGATACTTGTATAATTTTCTTACTTTTATTATTGTTTGTTATTATATAGTGCGATGGTTTTGGTATCCGCCCCCGTCGGCCCTTGTCCTGTCTATGATTCGGATGTGGTATATATTATCTTTTATAACCATTTGTTTCATTTAGTGTTTATGACAATTATGCCGACCAACGTGACATAGATGTTTTTATCTATGAGGTATGTGAACCGGAAATTCCAACCGACCCTCTTGTCGAGAGGTTAAATTTAGTTGAAAAAGAAAACAATTACTTAAAGAAAAAATTGAAAAGAATTGAGGACGAGAAGATGGAATTGGAGTTGCATGTTGCGGATATCGTCGATGATCACAAGATCAAGATGGATAAAATGTGCTTGAAAAATAGAAAGATTAAAAAATATGCCATTCATACTGTGCCTTGGTATCATTATACCGTTGGATCAATGGTTACCTTAGTTGCGATTATGATCGTATTTGTTGTTGCATTGAAATGGTTTACATAGTTTCAATGTATGTTTTAATTTGATGCTCTAGAGAGCTATATGTTGTTCAATGAGAACTATGTATGAACTTTATTTATTTATTTTTTCAGTAATAACATTTGATCACTACTATACTTTGGTTTTAATGTGATGATGAACTTCTATTAATTTGGTCACTTCTCTATTCATGATATTATGTAATGATTTTTGACACACATAATTATATATAATGCACACAAATGAACTGGCAATGGATGTACGGTATCTCCGAGTACATTAAGGGCCTGCATAATTTTCATAGTGCAGCTAGACGACGCATCACGAAGCAGCTACGAGGCCGGCGGTCTTTGCTGCCGGAGACCTGCACGGAGGCGGCGGCCATGCGGCTCGGGGACAGCGCGGGACGACCTGCACAGGGGCGGCGGCCGTACGGCTCGAAGACCGCGTGGGACGACCTACACAAGCTGGTGGACGGAGTAGAGCACGGCGTCGGCTTCCGCACCATGGACGAGTTGCTGCTGTCAGTGTCCGAGGTGGTGAAGGGAAGGGTCAGCCCGTCCGTGCCGTGGTGTACAACGCGGAGCCACAGCGGCAGCGCCGGCTGCAGATCAGAAGCAGCAGTCTCAGCGTACATCACGGCAACGCGGTGGCCGGCGGCAGAGCACACGCCAAGATGTAACCTCTGCGGGAGGGGGAGCGGGACAGAGAGGAACCACCTCGCCAGGATGTAGCCGCCGCGGACGACCAGGGCCGTCGGCCGTCGAGGACCACCAAGCGCGATTTGCCGTCGAGTAGCCGCCGCGGTCTCGTGGCGTTCCTGCCGGCGAGCGAAGGGATGAGACGAGCGACCGAGAGATCCTGTCCTGTCAATCTGAGAGCATGGGTATTTTGGTCATTATATGCGGGACCCATGTGACAGAGGGCAAAAAATCAAAATCCAATGTAAAGAGTGGCAAATTGTCAAAGTGCAAAGTAATTGGTGGCAAAAAATCAAAAACCCCATTATTTTATTATCGAAGTCTATACAATACATGAAAGGTCCTCGCAATCATATCAAGACGGAGATTTGGATAAAACCAAATATTATTCAAGTTCATAACTTGAGCATGTTCCCTTAGGAATACATATCTATCAGTCTTTATATATCCAAAATATATTGCAAAATTAAATATGGATAGATCATATCAAATACACATATGGTTATACTATCCCTAACAGGGATGCAAATTCAATCAGACACAGTATCAATGATGAAGTGGTATCAGGACCTCTAGTTCCATATCACAATACCATCGTTGCAAACTACATCACGTGTGACAATATTTTTATTGTCAATTTATTTAAAGTGCAAACCTAACAAAATGGTTGATGTAAGTAATATCCTTTGATATCTCAAAGACACAAAATATCTTGATTAATTCCATCAGGAACATCCAGATCTTACCATTATGTGATTTACATATACTAGCTATAATTATTTGATCTAGAAAATGCCATATCACGGACTGAATTCACTAGAAGATCCTTTTTAAGGAAAGTCTTCAAAATAGACTCTAATGTCTACTATTACTAATCATTCTGGAATAATTACTTTATACGAAGCATCATAAAATGAACATGGCTTCCCAGAATGATTGACCAGATTCAAACTTATGTGGTTAAGATTCAACCGAATCACCTACCATTATCTATCTGGATAATAACACTTGTATTTTCAAATTCATGCAGGCTATATAGAGAACAATATTGCAAAGAAAATTGTTGAGATTTGCAAGGTTCAGGGGGAGTAAACTCCCATAGCATAACCCGTCAATGATCATTTCATGCATGGTTTTGGAGGAGATTCTAAAATGAAGAATTTCAAGATGATAGAATCTACAAAGGACATCCTCATGGATACACAAGAACACTTTAAAGACTATGCTAGAAGATTCGAAGATTATACAGGAGATTTTCAAGAAATGGCGTTGTCCAAAGGGGAGTGTTAGGAATAAATTAGCTTAGATCATAAGCTACCTAGGCAGTTATTAGATTAGCTTACATCTTAAGCTAATTAGGTAGTTATTTTTGTCCAAACGCTGCGTCCCTTCGAGAGGACGTGATCCTTGTAACCGACCTTTGTATGCATCTGCTGGGGACATTTAAATACCCAACTCAGTCATCAATACAAACATTTGATTCTCTCAATCGTGTCTTTCTCTGAATCTCTGTTTCTAAACAAAAAGGAAGCCTGGGCGTCGTATGGTCATCGGGGCGTCGTTCCCCGTGTCCAACGTCATTGTGCTCAGCTTCGTCACCTCCGTGTCCTACAAACTAAGCATGCTCACCGTGGACGAGCTCATCGTCCGACTTCGATCAGGCGTGACACGGCCAGGTGGGGTTCCACGTGATTAGCTCGGTTCGATCCTCTACCAAAACAAATCAAAAAAATAAACCAGCCAACGTGGCATACACGGTGATCACTGAATTGAAACTCCAAAACAAACCAAAAATAAACCCAGGGCAAATAAATCAGCCAACGTTCCCCGGGTCCAAGGAGTCACTGCGGGAACTAAACGGTCAACTTGGTGAGCTAAAAAAAAGTCAGAACGAAAATAATTGAAATGATAATTCGTGACACAAGTTTGCTTAAATTAGATTAAAAAAATGTGTTTTGTCAAATAAGGTAATTGTTGCCACAAACGTTAAAATAAAGGTAAGAAATGGAATTGTAACTCTAAAAATAAACAAGAACCAACAATTTGATATTTATACATATGAAGTTCATTAAAATATATAGTAGCATCTTACAGTAAACAGGGAACTGAATCCCCTGGTTCAAAATCACAAACTACTGTACCAAGCGAACTACTAGCTACGTATAGGCAATATATAAGCAAGTATAATTTACAATTTCACTTTGTGGGTTCAGTACAACGTACAAAATAATTATACAGACGACCTCCAAAAATTACACTGACCTACGTACGAGCACCGACTACATGACGGCGCATGCCGCGTTGGGGTTCTCGTCGGAGAAGGCGGAGGTGTACTTGACCTCGGTGGAGGAGGCCCTGGCGAGCGGCGCGGCGTCCGGGTCGGCGACGACGTTCCGGACGTAGCCCGGGGGCGCCTTCTTGTCGTAGGCGCCGGGGGCGTAGGGGTGCGGCACCACGTCGTAGGGCACGTACGGCCACGGCTCCACCTTCTTGCCGGTCTTGCGCGCCACCCGCCGCATCAGCTTGGCCGGGTCGTCGATGTACCCGGTGACGGCCACCTTGTTCTGCTTGGGGAGCACCTCGACGCCGGTGACCCCGCGGATGCCGTCGACGGCCTTGCGGATGCGGCGCTCGCAGCCCTCGCAGTCGATCCGGACCTTCATCTCCACCGTCTCCAGCTGCGGCCGCTTCTTGATGTGCCGCCGCGTGCGCACCGTCGGGCACGCGCACATGTCCGACACCGCGTCCAGGATGCCCATCCTCGCCTGACCTGAAGATCGATCGGCAAGCAAGGCAGCTCAAGGATACAAGCTATAGCTCTGAGAAGATTGATTAGAAGTTCGAACGACGAGCTGAGAATGAATGGAGATCGAGGAGGAGGAGGCCGGGGAGGAGATATATGTGCCTGGACGGGGGCGGGGGCGGGCGTACGGAGTGCGACGGCGACACGTGGGGAAGGTGCGTGTGGGAAGGTGATAGGGTGACCGGGATGGGTCTGGAACGGCCGGGATCTCGTGTGATGGCGGAGCCCGCCACGTCAACCACCGAGAAGACGGGGAGGAGCCGGCGAGCACAAGGCCAACTCGGAATGATACTCTTGACGGAAACTTAACAAACATTTCTCTGTTTCTTTTTAACATCAGTACAGACGCAAGCGCTCATATATACACGTATACACTCACCCCTATGAACGCACACACGCACACCCTACCCTTATGAGCATCTTCGAGAGACTGAGCCGGCATGTCATCTTGAAATTTACAAAGTCACCGTAGGCGCCTCGTCGTCGACGGGATCGTCGACGGGAACGTCTCTACCCACTGAAAGCGCATCGCCGGAAATTCTGAAATAAATCCAGAAATAATACAAGCACCAGGACTTGAACCCTGATGGGCTGGGGATACCACTGTCCCTCTAACCATCCAACCACAGGTTGGTTCGCAAACATTTCTCTGTTGGTTTTGGCTTCAGTTGCGTCGGCTTTCAGCAAACAGGGGTCGTCGTCCGTCCTTGTCCCAACCATTCTGGGTTGGAGTTGGGCGGGTTGGAGGTTGGACTGAGCTTTCTTCTGCACTACTCCCTTCATTTCAGTTTTTTTTAGGGGCTTCATTTCAGGTTATCGCCCTGTTCAGAATCGCTCCGCTCCGCAACTCAGCTCCCAGAGCGGGCGGAGCTGTAGTTGAAAATCAGGGAGCTACACTTTTCACCCTCCGGAGATTCCTGGAGAGGGTTGGTTGCCGAACAGGGCCTACATATGGTGCGTTTAGTTTGTTTTTTCTTTTTTCTTATATATAAGACAGTGCGCATTTCCAATTTGAGTGATTCTGGATGAACGAACCTGCATGTGTCGAAAATAGAGCCTGACAAAAGGGGTGGTGCTACTGGGTGGACATGGTCTATGGACAACCCTGAAATTTTCCCCTAGTCTATTTTTCTTTCAAGTACAAATAGTCTATACTTAAACTTTTTTTTAAAAGAAAAAATAGCCTACATAGAATTTAGAAAAAAACTAGCACATATGCCCGCCCGTGCGTTGCAATGGAAGAAAAAATAGTATGTATTTAAAGTTAGTGAGAATTATATGTGCAAGCAAAACGCTGTGTGCACGTGAAAAAATAAACATTTAGCTTCTCGGTTTCGCCGTGTGTGAAGTAATCAATCCGCTATTTTTCCATTCATTTATCGAGGGCATTTAAGAGTTTTATTACGTCATTGTACGTCAGAAAAGGCAATTAAATTATTCAAAGTAATTTTCTTTTCAATCGAGTAGACCTTAAGGTATGGAGTTTCTGAATATTATAGTAAACATGAACCATTTTCTAAAACCTGAAGAGTTTTTTTAAAATTATGTACACTTCAGAAAAATGCGAATAAAATTTGAAATAGGAACGTCTTTCAAAATTCACACTTGAACATAAAAAAATCAAACATTTTTTGAAAACACTAACTTTTACCCATATGATAACGCCCACAGTCTGGCATATTTGCACTTCGCCCACATGCTTTGATCCATGTTGATTCTGTTTTGCACGAATCCTAAAGGAATCTATTGGAATTTCAGTGCCACGTAGGCATAGCATGTTGTGTGGGCATTAGAGCGCTCGCCCACACGACCCGCAGCACGCGGTTGCCAGCAGCGCTGGCGAACCAGTTCCCGCCCACACTGTGATGCCCCCGACTCAATCGTACACTAATCATACACGCAAACGTGTACGATCAAGATCAAGGACTCACGAGAAGATATCACAACACAACTCTAACACAAATAAACGGAGATCCACAATATTACAGACCGGGGATCACGAGGATCCGAATACATAAGTCAGTCATACAAATATTATCTGAGTACAGACATAGTTAGACAAGTTTTGCCTTAAGAAGGCTAGCACAAACAACGACTCTAGATCGAAAGGCGAAGGCCTCCTGCCTGGGAGCCTCCGATACTACTCCTGGTCGGCTGGCTCGATCCAGTAGTACGTGCCGTCTGGACCCATCTGATAGTAAGCTTCTGCAGTGGCATCTGGTTCTGGGGCTCCATCGTCTGATGTATCATCAAAGTGGGGTATGGGGAAAAGAAGTAACAAAGCAACCGTGAGTACTCATCCGAAGTACTCAGCAAGCAAGGATCTACACTACGTATGCAACATTATCAAAGGGGAAAGGCTGTATAGGTGGACTGGGCTGCAGAAATGCCAGAATAGAGAGGAGGCCTAGTCCTATCGAAGACTAGCATCTTCAAACATCTTCACGAAGCCACCATCTGCAGCAATAGAAGAGAGTAGAATAGCATTTTATTAAGCAAACATGTTAAAGTAAAGTCTAGAGATCCTTCCTCGACTTCCAGCGAAAAAGCGATCCCGAAGCTTCAATTAAGTAACAAGTATCCCGTTCAAGTAGTAGGTCGGGATATACAAACTGAGCGTCATTTACCGTAGGACCGGCTATCGATAGATTATTCATCCCTGCAGGGGTGCACTGGTGTTACCCAACACGCTCGATCAACTCTGGCCGGACACACTTGCTGGGTAATGCCCGGCCTCGGAAGATCAACACGAAGCAGCGCCCTACCTAGGCTCAGTAGAGAGGTCAGCACGCCGGACTAACCTATGCACCCAGAGGTCTTGGGCCATCGCCCTGGGCACCCTGCGCGTTGCGAGACTGGCCGGGGTGCAGGCGCGACACTGAACTCGTCAGTGAAGTATCCAGCCCATTCCCAACAATCAGCCCGCACGGTGAACCGTGACGTCTGAAGAGCTTTCGGGAGAAACGTACGACGTAGAGGGCCCCATAAACCATAATCCCGCGTGATGGTAGTGCGTATAGGGCACGTCGACCCACTCAGATCAAATACCCAAATCCAATAGGCTGATTTAATAACACGCGGAGACAATCTAAGTTTCTGAAGCTCCGCCACAATATCACACTCGAGTGCCCTTCCGGCACACCCGACATCATAGATCCCCTGCGGGTACCCATCAGGGTCGACCCACCTGTAACAAGGTCAAAGTAACCGTGTGGTCATATCATCAAAGGGGAAAACCACGAGGAATCACCCTCGGTGGATTCCACTCGACGAAATCATCAGGGTGAACGTATGAGGCATCACCCTCGAGGTTCACATTGAGTGGTTGCACGACAGAGTCGTATCAGAAGTGGAGAAGAAGGAATCACCCTCGATGACCACGACCGAACAGCTACACTGCAGAGTATTCATCAGGATTGCGTTACGAGGTATCACCCTCGGCACCCGATAGTAACTATGCAGAGTCATACAACTAAGGGGGTGAAGTGATGTGTTGGTCTCTGGTCGACGATCACTTTGATCGAGTCGTTGATAATCAAGCAGGGGCAACAAGGGTAAGGTGGTGGGGTCACTGATGGTTCACTACCAACCTATACTAAGCAGTTTAACATAGACAGGTAAGGTAGCAATAGATAGGTTACAAAAGCAGGCTATGCATCAAAATAGGAACAAACAGTAACAGTAGCAAAATCTAATGCAAGCAGGAGAAATGGAATGGGCGATATCTGGATGCTCAAGGGGGGGGGGCTTGCCTGGTTGCTCTGGCAAGAAAGAGGGATCGTCAACGGGCTGCTCCTCTGAAGCGTAGTCGTACTCGGCTGCAACGTCGTCGGTCTCGGCGTCTATCGAGAGAGAAGGAGGGGGAGAGAAACAATAAATTCACGGCAAAAATGCAAACAATATGTATGACATGCCTAAATGATATGCCGGGGTGTTCTACTGCCTAACTAAATGATTTAGTTAATTTAGGAATTTATTCGGATTTATTAAATTAAAGTGGGGCACTATTCATTTACTGAAATCGGTCTAAAAGTTCCATGTTCATCTAGCTAGAGGCATCTGACAGGAATACGGAGGGCGTACTCAGGTTCGTATCGAAATTCTGAGCAACTTTCATATATAAATTATTTTCATCGGAGTTACGGATTATTTTATATGATTTTCTAAAGTTTTAATCATTTTAGAATTTAATTATTTATTTAAATTTGAATTATCCAGAATAGTGATTGATGACGTCAGCATGACATCACCATGACGTCAGCAGGTCAAACCCAACAGACCAGGGTCAAACCTGACCTGTGGGTCCAGTGGGACCCACATGTCAGTGACAGAGCTAATTAAACAGGGTTAATTTAATTTAACTAAACTAATTAGCAGGTGGGGCCTACTGCCAGTGGGTGATTAATATACTAATTAACTAATTAATTAATTATCAGTTTTATTTATTTTTAATAAACGTTTAATGGGATGGGGCCCGTATGTCAGCGAGACAGGGGCGGCCACGTCAGCGTTGACCCAGGTCAACGGGGTCAAAGGGGCCCGCGGGGCCCCACAGTCAGTGGCACAGGGCGGGACCCACCAGTGCCACGTCGGACCGGCCGCCGGAGAGCGCTCCGGCGAGCCCGAGCGCGGCGTCGAGCTCCGGCGAGCTCGGGATTTGGCTAGGGTGCACCGTTTCGGGCGATTCTTCTTGCGTTCGAGAGCTGGCAGTGGGCCGCATCGAGTGGGGGCGATGGCGACGCCAGGAACGCGCCGGAGCGGCGACGGTGATGACGGAGGCGGACGGTGGCACACGGGTGTGGTGGTGAACGGCGATACGGCGCGCAAATGGACAAGGCGAAGCGCTGGGGAGGCCCTACGCGGCACGGTGAGCAAAATGCACGCGGGCCCAAAGCCATTGGGTCGCCGGAGCCACACCGGCGATGAGCTCGGGCGGAGCGGCGTTCGGGCAAGAAGGGGGCGGCGGCTACGGCTACGGAGAGCGCGCGGGGAGAGGGGGAGGAGGACGAGGTGCTCACAGCGGTGCAGAGAAGGCCCGGGGAAGAACAGAGGAGCTCGGGGCGACGTGAATCGAAGCGGCGATCACCGGAGCCCGTGCGGTGGGGGCGAGCTCGTAGCGCCCGCAGCAGGTGCTCCCGGCTTCGGTTGAGCGGTGGGGAGGAGGTATTCGACGTCGGGGAAGCGTGTGGGCACGTCGGTGAGGCGAAGAGGTGGCGGTGGCCGCGCGGTTTAGCCGTGGCCGAACATGGCGGCGCTCGGGTGCAGCAGAAGAGAGCGAGGGAGAGGGAGTGAGGCGACTAGGGTTCGCCAGGGGGGTGCGGGGAGCTGCTCTTATCCCCAGCGCACGCGGCGACGCGCTGTCGAGTGGCGAGCAAGGGGGGGCCGGGTGCGCGCGCGCGTGCGGGCGCGAGGTGTTCGACAGCGAGGCAGGGCTGAGCAGTGAGAGGTGGGAGAAGGGCTGCGTGGGTTGGGCCGGCGCTGTGCACTCGAGGCCCAGGCGCAGTGGGCCTCTTTCTTTTCCTTTTTCTTCTTTTCTCTTTTCTGTTTCTGTTTTCTTTTCTTACTTCTGTTTTGTCAATTGTTTGGGCACTAAATGAATTTTGTAAAAAGTGTGACCTAGTTCATAAATCACAGTGCATTATACCCTAACACAAAAAACTAGTTTGGACAAAACCTAATTTCATATTTAATTTAGATTAAATAAAAGGTTATTATAGGTGGCTGTTTGCTACTGTTTGAGGCTGTTAGAGCCACTTATCCAATTCCAATGATGTTGGTTTCAATTTTAGAATTGTCTCTGATTTACTTGCTATTTAATGAACATTTTAGTTTCTGTCTTGAATAACTTTTATTTTCCACTTTGAATTTAATTGAAGTTTGAATTAGAAGTTTGAAATGCAATATGATGCAAATGATGATTAGGCACTGTTAAACTTGCTGACATGGCATTAACTAAGGGTGATCACTGTTGCTAAGTACATGGGGTGTTACACACACAGTCACCACCCAGTCCACGTGCGTGTGGGTGAACTGTTCTTCGCCCACACGATGCTCGTACGGTGATAGATGGCAACTACAGTTGCGCGTATGTGGCAACTAGGTAAACACACACGACAACTATGATTTGTTGGTAGATGGCAACTGCAATTGCGCGTACGTGACAACTAGGTAAACACACATGGCAACTATGATTAACCATACATGGCAACAATGATTGGACCACACGTGACAACTAGGTAAACACACATGGTAACTATTATTTGACCACATGTGGCAAGTAGTTAATGACACACGGCAACTATTGTCTGATTACACGCGGCAACTACCATAAATTAGACATGGCAACTATAGTTAACCAAAACAGAGAGTTTTGCCATGCTTTTACAACTATATTTACCATCCCGGATAACTAAAGTTGCCATCCCCGGGGTAACTAAAGCATCATCCCGCGGGTAACTAATGTAGCTGCGCCAAGACGTGTGGGCATATTTGCTTCGTGCCACACGCGCGGGGTGAGGATGAGTAGTACTTGTTGGGCGTGTGGCACGAAGTAGTTGCGCCCACACGTGTGCGCAGTTCTAATGTTCGCCCACACATGACCCGTGTGGGCTGCCTCCTGCTTATGCCACACAGGGCGTGTGAGCGGATCCCTAATATGCCACACGTGTGGGCGTTATCAGGGTCCAACTTTTATTATAAAAACATGAACATTATTAGAATTTGTGAATATTTTCTTAGAATGGGAACATGTGTTGAAAATTCGTAACATTTTTCGAAAATGTGTATCTTTTATGTGCGAACATTATTTTGAATTGTGAAAATTTCACCAAAACAAGAATATTTTTCGAATTTGGAGCATTTTTTAAAGTGTCATTTTCTTTTTAGAAATATCGAACAATTTTGAAAAAAAATTAAAGTTTTTGAAAAAATGGGAAACTTTTTTCAAGTTTCGAATATTTTTCAAAATAGCACCAAAATTTGGAATTCTGAAGATTTTCTAAAATTTGTTTTTTTATTCTGAATGTTTTTACGAGAATTTTGCAATTATGAAATAATAAATTCTATAAGAAACTAAAATTGGAAGGGAGAAAAGAGATAGAGGAAGGAGAATAAAAATAGAAGTAAAACACAGAAACAGAAAAATGGGCCAGCCCATTATTGGTTGTCTTGTGCGAAACTCCGACTATTTGTCGCCCTGTGCGGAAAATAGAATTTTCCTAACTGCGTGGGCAGAAAAAAAAAGTTGGCTAGCTTCGCTGGGCCATAGCGCGCGGCCCATGTACGAAATTCTGGAAAAAGCCATTTTTTCTAATAGACGAACGCATAAGAATTTAGTACCATCTTGGATAGAAAAAAATTCTTCTCGGCGGTGAAGGATGAAAAAATTGGCGAAACGCGTCTTACCTTATTAGTAGGTATAGATATAGATATAAACAAATAAATTATTTTCAGGGACAGTCTTTTTATGTTGAGGGGATTTTCACGGAACAGTCAACAGTGCAAAACTTCAAAGGTAATACCCATCCGACCATTCCAGCTCTTCCAAATCCTTATTTTCTTGCTTTTTTTATCAAAAGAGGGGGTTTTCCTCCAATTTCATTAATGAAACCATCGAGCAAAAGCATCCACCACTGCTTATCAGGTTTTCAGAAGTTTTACCGAAGACATAACCACAAACTCCACACTGAAACGGAGGGACGCAACCCCACACGACCAGCGACCGCAACATAATTCGAACGACAGCAACAAAGTAAAATTCTAATAGGCGCTGAAGGAAAGCAAAATAAAGTAGCAAGCAGCCACGCGCACATCTTGATCGGGATCAGGGAGACGAAGCCAAGATCATCGTCAGCTCTCCAGCCTCAGCACCCTCGGCCTCCATCCCTGTGATGCGCGAAAGATTTCACTCGCCACCCGCTCAATTAGTTTTGCTCCCAGCATCAACAGCTTTTGTTCTGGGTTTTTTATCTGCAAAATAGACTAGCCAACAATCCATTTGCTCATTAGTCTCACGAGGATCATGGGATCATGAACTTTTTTCGGTCTAAAAACGATATCATTTCTGCATTTCCAAATGGACCAAAACAAAGCAGAAACCCCAACTAAGATAAGTCTTCTGTAAGATTTCTGAAAGGTTTTCAACCAGACATTTAAACAATCATCTAAACCATTTGGGATTAATCTCAAATCAAAAGCACACTTCACCAGGCTTCAAATCAGCCTGGCAGCAGAACATTGAAAGAACAAGTGATCAGTGATTTCATCTTGTCCACAGTAAACACACTCTTTTATCCCCTTCCACCCTTCTCTGATCAAATTGTCTTTAGTTAGAATGCTTTTACAAGCAATCAACCAAAAGAACATTTTAATCTTGGCTGGTGTTTTAATCTTCCACGGGAACTTGTGTGGGAAACCTATATCAGATTTAACCAAAAACAAGTATAATGATTTCACAAAGAATTTTCTGTCATTGGTGAGCATCCACTGAGGTTTATCTTTGCCCCCATACATTCTCACTTCTTCACACCTATTTTTGAGACTAGCCCATAGCTCAGCACTCTCTCCAATCAGGGTTCTTTTGAAAGAAAAATTATTTCAACCCTTACTAATAGCTTCTGCAATAGAAATGTTATGATCAAAGATGATGTTATACAATCTGGGGTATGCCTCCTTTAGTGGTTTGGAGCCCACCCACCAGTCTTCCCAAAACCTAGTGTTCTTACCATCACCCAACTCTTTCTTAACATGTTATTTTTCTTGCTAGATGCATTGTTTTGTGATGATTTTAATTCTTAATATTGTCCCCTTTCCAACATAAATGTGAAAACCGATTTATATATTTAGTAATTTTTGTTCCTGCATAATTGTACAGGAGGGCAAGATGAATAAACTGTAACAAGACAATGGCATTTTTTTCAAGTTCAAACCACGTGATCCGCCGAAACATGTCATTCAAAGCCGATCCACATTTGATGAATTGCAATGACCTTGGTCATCTTGCCATGAATATGGTTGTAGTGATGTGCACACAACTTTTCCTTTGCTCATGAATTATGCAATATAGCTTGACTTTTGTATGCCTTGAAACTGTTTTCCTTTTTTAGTATTTTTTGGCCCTTGGTTTCTCGTCTAGGGCGTTAGCCACTCCTGGCTCTGCCACTGTATGTTATTTTTTTATGATGTGTAATTATGGTATACACGCCACCAACCCGCTAAACACCCATGCAACAAAGTAGTATAATCATTCAAAATTCAGCATAAAACTATCTCTTGGTTAGTGTGGAAAAAGTAAAACACACTCTAGTATAAAAGTAATAAATTGAGAAAATATGTATTTGGCGCCAATAAAATTCATCTTGTAGCACTCGTGCACTTTGCTTCAAAAGCAAAGCGTGGTTAAGCCTTGGGCGGTGTTTTCTGTGCCTAAGATCATACAACATCTTCAAAGCGGACCCTCAAACCTCCTGTAAGCATCCGCCTTGAGCTAATCGGACGCAGTTTACCATCCAATGGCGTCCTGCATGTAACACCCCTTGTAATGAGCTTTGTGACACTCTGTTAATCTTGCCAAGTCATGACCATTTGCAGTGCCAAGTCACATGGGTTAAGGATCCAATTCAAATTCAATTATGGAAATCAACTCAAATTCAAAAGTGCAAAATAAGTTTGCTCAAACACCTTTGGAAAAATGTTCACTAATTAGCAAATAATCCAAGAGTACAAATAAAAATAACACCAGTAGCACTTGGACTAATTAAATGACTCAGACTATATGAAACAGCAACAAAACAGCCATAATTAATCCATTTCAAATCCAAACAAAATCTTGTATCGCCCAAACCACTTTTTGGTGAAAGCTAATATTGCACTGCAATATTTGGGCCTAGTCTCATATTTTACAAAATAACAAAAGTGGCCTAACTATTACAAACGGAATTGAAATAAAGAAAAAGAAAACAGAAAAGGAAAAGATTAAGTAAAGGCCACTGTGCACTGCCACTAGTGCACAGTGCCTAGACCGCGGCCCACCTGGCCCAACTCCTCTTTCTCTCCCCTGCGTGTCGGCGCGCCCCTGGCCGAGCGCGCGCGCGCCGGCGCGGTGTCGACACGTCGGCGCCGCCGACACTACAGGAGCGTGGAGGGGATAAGGGGAGGCCGAGCCATTCCCCCTGGTCCTCCTCGACCACTTCTCCCTTCTCCCCTCGCTCTCTCCTTCTTTTCCACATCGGCGTCCGACGCGGTCGCTGTCGTGCCTCGCCTGTGCTCGCGGCCACCGACGTTTTCCGACCACGCCGCCGCGTCCAGCTGCTTCGCCATGGAGCGCCGCGTCGACTACGCCGACTAGATCGAGCAGGGAGGCAGCACCGCTCCGGGTCCGCGTCGTCTTCTTCCTCGGACCCGGCGATCTACTTCCGTCTCCGTCGCCGTTCTGCAGCTCCTAAACCACCGCCGGGCCTACGTGTGCCCTCACGGTGAGCTCGCGCCTTCTTCCCCTCTTTATTTCGCACGAATCCGTGTCCGTAGCCACACCGCCGTCGTTGCCGAAGCTCAGCTCCGCCGCGTTTGTCACCGTTGCTGTTACGGTGACCCAGCACCGCGCCTGAGCATATGGACGAGCTCCCGCTGCCCCGTAGCTGCCGCCTGTGCCCTCCATTGACTCAGAAGCGAGCCGCAGCCCCGTGCTCGCACTTTGCCGAATTCCGGCCGTCACTTCGAGCTCGTTTCCGGCGAGCTCCGGCCACCCCAGTTGCCATGGACACCACCAACGGACGCGGCTCCGAGAGCCCGTTCGAATGAACCCAGGCGCACACGAAACGGCTCATCGTAGCAGATTTCCGGCCAACTCCGGCGCGGATCCGCCGCGGGGGTGGTCGCCGGCGCAACTCCGGCAGCCCCGCTGGCGTGGCACCCACGTGGCACCACCTGGGCCACTGACTGGTGGGCCCAGGGACCCCACTTTGACCTCGTTGACCAGGGTCAACGCGGCACTGTTCACCCCCTCTCACTGACATGTGGGCCCCACTCGGCTGATTAGGCTAATTAAATATTTTTATAAATAAAATAGATTAGTTAGTCTAATATCTCACTGACACCCGGGGCCCACACCCTTAATTAACCCTGTTATCTAGATTAATCCACTGTTAGTCTAAACAGAGACTGACATGTGGGTCCCACTGGACCCACATGTCATGTTTGACTGGTCAGCGACGCTGTTGACCGCTGACGTCACAGTGAAGTCATGCTGACGTCATAATTCATTTTCTGTAAATAAAAATAATTCCAGAAAATCAATAAATCTTTAAAAATTGATAACTTTTAAACCGTAGCTCAGATCGAAAAAGTTAAAACATGAAAGTTGCTCAGAACGACGAGACGAGTCTGATCGTGCTGTCTGTTTCTTTATCGGAACCCCCTACATAGAAGAACTCGTAACTCCGAGCCCGATTTCGGTAGATGAATAGTGTACACACACCGGTTGATAGATCCCAAATTTATTCTAAAAATAACTAAAATGACTTAGAGGCATATTTAGGCAACCCTGCACTGCATCATAGCATCGCACGCACTGTGTTGCATCTGATTGCATTATATTTACTTGTTTCCTCCCCCTCTTCTCTTTCGGTAGACCCAGACGTTGCCGTAACTCATGAGGCAGACGCCGCTCCGGAGTACGACTACGTCCCCGACGACCTTACCCTTGCCCCAGAGCAGACAGGCAAGCACCCCCATTTTGAGCATGCCTATATCGCCTAATCTCATCTCTCTTATGCTTGCATTAGAACTGCTACTGCTACTGTTTTCCTATATCTGTTGCATAGCCTGTTTAATTGTAGCCTACTGTTGATACCTGCCTGTTATCCTAGACTGCTTAGAATAGGCTGGGTAGAGACCCGACAGAGACCCCACTTGATCCCGACTGCCCCGCTGGACTCTCAGAAGACCCGAGCAACGGGATTGAAGATTAGAACCTGGCACCGCACGTCACTTCCCCTAAGATGCTCGACACTACTGGGTTACCATCGAGTGCCGAGCGTGATACCTCGTCAGCACTTATGATGATAACCTTGTAGGTTAGTTAATCGGTCGTGGTAAGCGAGGGTGATTCCTCCTACACCACCCCCGATAACGACATCATCGTGCAACTGTTCAAGTGTGGACCTCGAGGGTGGTACCTCCTTCGTTCACCTTGACGAGAACATCAGGTGGGACTCCTTCGAGGATGATTCCTCAGGGTTCCCCCTTGGTGTCAGACACACGGAGACTTTGGATACTATGACTGATTACTGAACTTTGATACTAAAGACGGGTCGGCCCTGAGGGGGTACCCGCGCGAGCATGAATGCGAAGTGATGTGGAGTCAGGTTGACCTGAGAGGTGCCCGTGAGATAACTATGAGGCGTGGCCGGGCATTCTTAGCCCTTGCCGCAAGTCCTCGAGACGGGGCGACGGGGTCACATCGATCGTGAGTCTCTGCTCGTTACCGCGCGCTCCTAATCCGCTACGGTTTGGATATTTGATCCGAGGGGCCTCTGGCCTGATAGCACTAACCATCACATGGGCATAATATGGGCGTTCTGCGTCGTATACTTCAGCCGAAGCTTAATGGACGTCAGCGACTGATGCGGCACACGCTGGGTTGGACTGGGAACGCAACCGCACTTGTATAAGGGGTTGCTAGGTCTGCTCACCGGCGGTGCACGTAACGTGCAGAAGTTCCCGGGGCGATGGCCCAAGACCCCTGGGGGCATAGGTTAGTCCGGCGTGCTGACCTCTCTGTTAAGTATTTGGTCGGGTTGCGGCGTGTTGCTTAGCCGAGGCCGGGCATGACCCAGAAAAGTGTGTCCGGCCAGAGTTAAGCGAGTGTGGTGGGTAAGTTGGTGCACCCCTGCAGGGAAGAAACTTCTATCGATAGCCTGTCCTACGGTAACGGACACTCGGAGTTGTATCCCGATCGGTACAACTAGAACATGTGATGAGAACTGGTTAGTACGGCTCTGGGATTGCTTTCTCGCAGGGAGTCGAGAAAGAATCCCCGGCCGAGGTTGATGACATTACTGCTATACTTTACATTATGTTGGTCTGCTCTCTTCTAATGCTGCGAGACCGTTGAAGAGGCTGAAGATGCTAGTCTTCGATAGGACTAGGCTTTCCCCTCTATTCTGGCATTTCTGCAGCCCAGTCCACATATATAGCCCCCTTTGAAAATGTTGCATATGTAGTGTAGATCCTTGCTTGCTGAGTACTTCAGATGAGTACTCATGTTTGCTTTATTTTCTTTTCCCCCCTTTATCCCTTTGTCGCATCCAGACGACGGAGCCCCGAAGCCAGATGTCCCCGTCGACGACCACTACTACTACCAGCCCGGAGAGTACTACTACTACAAGGTGCCGTCTGACGACCAGGAGTAGGATCGGAGGGTCTAGGGCAGGAGGCCCACGCCTTTCGATCGTAGCTTTTATTTTTACCCCGCCTCTGAGAAGGCCTATCTCTCTCTCTCTGTTCTGTATTATATCTATACCTAGATATCTGACGCTTCCGCTGACACTTGTATGCCATCGAGCTATGTATTCGAGCCCTCGAGGCCCTGGCTTGTAATATTAAACTTGTATGAATTTATTTATGTTTTAGGGTTGTGTTGTGATATCTTCAAGTGAGTCCTTAGGCTTGATCGTGTGCATTTGCATGTATGATTAGTGCATGATTAAGCCGAGGTTGTCACAGGTTGGTATCAGAGCCGACTGCCTCTACGAGTCCCCCTTTCCAACTCTTTGGCTGAAGTTGAGTCTAGTGGTCAAAAACTGTTTTACTAACTTGGTTGTGTGGGTTACGGGCCCACGTCGCCAACTGGGTGGTATTAGGATCTTTTATTCCTCGTCTTTACTCTGGGACTCTGATTTCTCTTCTATTCGGGTTTAATAAATTTACTAACACCAACACTTAGGATCTCGTAAATTCTATCCACCCGGAGAGCTGGATTCAGTGCGATTTCCCTGTCTTTGATCTGATTAGTCTGATAATCATTTCCTCTCCATTGTTTTGTTTAATCTTTCCATTCGAGATCTGTTATATTTCTCGTCGTCAAATGACAATCCTGAATCTTCTTATTTCAGATGGACCGTCTGTTTCCACCTCGCCCTGCGACACAGCTTGTGCTTCGTACCTGTGCTCGAGACGTCCCTGGGTTTCCAGCTGTTCTGATCGCCCTCTTGATTAGGCTGGGATACCGCTGGTGCCCCGAGTACATGGTCTACGAGGTTTATCGTGAGTTCAACCAGGAGCAGTACTATGCTGATGTTCGCATCTACAATCAGCAGGATGACTCAGACACTGAGCTACACCGTTTTCACGGTATCGGCGTGACGATTGAGATGGCAGTCCATGATGCCGCCTACTCTGCTGTCGCACGTCTTCGAGGACAGTTCAGTGCTGACTTGGATGCCGCCGAGTATCGTTATATTCCGTATGCCCCTGCTGGAGATGCTTCTGGATTTTACACAGCTGTCTGTGCCCCTTACGAGCCTCGACGCTACGATCAGCGAGTTCTGATTCATTGTACTCAGGCTCTGGATCACACGGTTCGCGCTCTTGCTGTCGAGTTGTTCGCCACTCGAGCACGACTCTATGAGGCTATGACGCAGTTGTTACCAGTTGTTCGTGCAGGGATACACCCGGAGCACATTCTTTACCCAAGCAGGACCGAGATGCCATCGGGGATCGATTGGCCTGCTGTGGGAGGTCACACGCCTGCACGTGGACCTCTTCTTATAGTTCGAGACCGGGTTCTGCATCAGAGTGCACATGGAGCGCAGGATCCTTCAGCGACGAATGTCCGTCGTCCGCACTTGTAGCTACCCCGTTTCAGTGGTTTTCTCCGACGTTGATGTAGCCTTTGCTATGTCTCGTTGTGTACTTCCTTATCGCGAGCCTGCGCGCCGCCTAGCATGTCTAGCTTTTGAATTTGCGCCGTTATGCTGCCTGAATGTAACCGACGTTGTATGGTTCTGTATGACTTAATGACTACTATTAAGCATCTGCTGTACTAGTTAAATTCCGTCACGTTACATCATGCATGTCGTTAAACACTCGCATTGGCTTCTGCTAAACTACCCCTGTCGATTTAGCAGGATGGCTGACAACAATCCACCACCACCGCCGCCACCTGACTATATGGCTGCGATGATGCAACAGTTCGAACTCAACCGCCAATTTATGACGGGAATTATGCAGCAATTCCCCCGTCCCAATGCCGACCAGCCGCTACCTTCCATCACCTTGCCCGAGTTTATGAGACTCAACCCGTCGTTCTTCCGCAACACCGTCAATCCATTGGATGCCGATGATTGGCTGCGTGACATCTCTCATGAGATGGAGTCTGCTGGTGTCGCCCAGGTCAACTATGTCACCTTTGCGACATACCTTCTGAAGGGACCCGCATCACAATGGTGAGCTACTCACCGACAGACTCTACCACCTGGTACCGTCGTCACCAGGGCAGAATTCAAGGTTGCTTTCCGTGCCCGCTACATTCCTCAAGCTGTCATAGCTCGGAAGAAGGCCGAGTTCCGCAACCTCGTACAAGGCAACAAGTTTGTGGAAGTATATCAGCGCGAGTTTCTGGACTTGTCTCGCTACGCTGAAGAGGATGTTCCCACTGATGAACGAAGGCAGGAGAAATTCCGCGAAGGGCTGCACCATAATATTCAGTTAGCCCTGCTTGTTCAAGACTACCCTGATTTCGCCACCTTGGTGAATAAGGCTATTATGGTCGAGACTGGATTGAAGAAGCACAAGGAAGCTACCCGATGCACTCGTGAGACGGGCTCATCTTCGGGCTCGTCCTCCCAGAAGCGCCGTATCTGGATCCCTCAGAGTATGTATCGTCCAGCAGCACCAGTGCACAGGCCCACTTATGCTGCACCACGTCTGCCTCCTCCACCACCAAGACAGCCTCTACAAACTCCAGCACCTCGAGCTCCTGCACCTCGTCCCGACAATGGACTCTGTTTCAAGTGTGGCCAGCCAGGTCACCGTGCCAGAGATTGCTCTCAGAATCAGAATCAATTGGCTCTTCCTTCTGCTGGACGTGGTATTGGCCGTGGTACTCCTCAGCAGCGCAACAACAATGCCAGACCTTCTTATGGTCGTGGGCAGTACTACCACGTTAACATGTCTGAAGCTCCAGATCAACCAGATACTGTGATGGGTACACTTCTCGTTAATTCAGTACCTGCATCTGTTTTATTTGATTCAGGAGCATCGCATTCATTTATGTCAGATAAATTCGCACTCATGCATGAAGTTAAATGTGATATGCTACCCCAAAAGATACGAGTAAATACTCCCGCGGGACACTGTCAAACCTCCTTGCTTAGCCCTGATGTTGTGATTAATATCGAAGGGTTGGAGTTCCGAGCATCCCCCATTATTCTCAACTCCTCTGATATTGATCTTATTCTGGGAATGGATTGGTTGAAGGCCCACTACGCCTCAATCAATTGTGCCACTAAAGTGGTACACCTTCTACATCCATCGAACGAGATAGTGAATTATCAAGCTCACCTCACCCAGAACGCTGAGGCTCAGATCTATGCCTTGAACGCGTTGAACGCTTCTCCGCTTGAGGGGATCGAGAACATCCCAGTTGTCTGTGACTTCCCGGATGTTTTCCCAGAAGAGCTTCCAGGAATACCCCCTGCTAGAGCTGTCGAGTTCGTCATTGACTTGAAGCCTGGCACCACTCCTATTGCGAAGCGTCCCTACAAGATGCCTCCGCACCATCTTATCGAGCTCAAGGAAGAAATCGATAAATCCTTAAGGAAGGGTTTCATTCGCCCTAGTTCCTCTGCCTGGGGAGCACCGTCTCTTTTTGTCAAGAAGAAAGATGGTACGAATAGGTTGGTTCAAGACTACCGTCCTATCAACCAGGCAACCATTCAGAATAAATATCCGCTTCCCCGGATCAATGACTTATATGATCAACTTGCTGGATCTTCGGTGTTCTCTAAACTCGACTTGAGGTTGGGTTATCACCAGATCCGTGTCCGAGAAGAGGATATTCCAAAGACCGCATTCGTTACTCGATATGGTTCTTACGAGTACACCGTCATGTCGTTTGGCCTCACAAATGCTCCGGCCATGTTCTCCCGCTTAATGAATTACATATTCATGGACTACCTCGACAAGTTCGTCATGGTATATCTGGACGATATCCTAGTATATTCGAAGAATAAGGAAGAACATGCCGAGCATCTTCGCCTTGTTCTGGAGAGACTTCGAGAGCACAAGTTATATGCCAAGTACTCCAAATGTGAATTCTGGCTTTCCGAAGTGACCTACCTTGGACATATGATTTCCAAGGACGGTATTGCCGTTAACCCGGAGCGTGTTCAGGCTATCCTTGACTGGACTCCTCCGAAGAATGCCAAGCAAGTCCGAAGCTTCCTCGGTCTAGCCAGTTATTGTCGCCGATTCATCGAGAACTTCTCCAAGATCGCCAAGCCCTTGACTAATCTGCTCCACAAAGGCGTTAAGTTTGAGTGGACAGACAAATGTCAGGAAAGTTTCCAGACCCTCAAGGAGAAGCTTACTTCTGCTCCAATGCTTGCTCCTCCTGATTCCCGCAAGGACTTTGTCATATACTGCGACGCCTCTCGTCAGGGATTAGGCTGTGTCCTAATGCAAGAACGAAGAGTGATTGCGTATGCTTCACGTCAATTGCGTCCGCATGAAGAAAATTATCCGGTGCATGATCTTGAACTTGCTGCAGTGATCTATGCATTAAAGTTATGGCGACATTACCTTCTGGGTAATCGGTGTGAGATTTATACCGATCACCAAAGTCTGAAGTATTTGTTCACTCAACCGGATCTTAATCTCCGTCAGCAGCGATGGTTAGAAACAATTACGGACTATGACTGCGGTATTTCATATACCCCGGGCAAGGCTAACGTGATGGCCGATGCCTTAAGCCGCAAGTCATATTGCAACAACCTCATGGTTAGGCGAGCTCAACCTCGTCTCTATGCAGAATTGAATCAGCTGAATCTGCGAATTGTTCCCCAAGGTTCTCTTAATAACCTTGTGGTATAGCCAGACCTTCAGAAGGCTGTTAAGGAAGCGCAAGCCAAAGATGCTGAGATTGACCTAATGAAGAAAGAGCTTCACCTTGATAAGTACCGGGATTTCTCAGTTGCTGAAGATGGAACATTATATTTTCGAGACCGCATTGTAGTACCTCGCTTCGAGCTGATGACTGACAAGGTCATGAAGGAGGCTCATGATACACCGCTGTCTATCCATCCGGGTAGCACTAAGATGTATCGCGATCTCCGACAGAGGTACTGGTGGTCCAGAATGAAGCAGGACATTGCTCGATATGTTGCCGAATGTGACGTATGTTGTCGCGTGAAGGCAGAACATCAGAAGCCTGCTGAAATTCTGCAACCGCTCCCTATTCCTCTATGGAAATGGGATAAAGTGCAGATGGATTTCATTACTGGTCTTCCCAAGTCTCAGAAAGGTCACGACGCTATTCTTGTCATCGTCGATCAACTTTCCAAGGTTGCTCATTTCCTACCTGTCAAGGAGACTATCACTGCTAGCCAGCTAGCAGAGCTGTATATCTCCAGAATCGTTTCACTTCACGGTATTCCGAAGGAGATCAGTTCGGACCGTGGTGGTCTTTTCACGTCCAAATTTTGGGAAAGTTTTCAAGAAGCTATGGGAACTCACATTACATGGAGTTCAGCTTATCATCCCCAATCCCAAGGCCAAGTTGAGCGCGTTAATCAAGTGCTTGAAGACATGCTTCGAGCCTGTGTTATATCCTTCGGTAAGAAATGGGAGGAATCTCTCCCGTATGCCGAGTTCTCTTATAACAACAGCTATCAAGCCAGCTTGAAAATGGCCCCCTTCGAAGTTCTCTATGGACGTAAATGTCGAACCCCTCTGAATTGGTCAGAAACTAGGGAACGACCTCTCGTGGGACCGGACATTATTCAGCATGCTGAAGAACAAGTCAGAATTGTCCGGGAGAATCTCAAAGCAGCTCAGGACCGCCAGAAGAGCAATTATGATCGCAAACGATGGGGTCTAACTTATCAACCAGGTGATCATGCTTATCTTCGTGTCACTCCTATGAAAGGCACCCGTCGTTTCGGAATCAAGGGCAAGCTAGCTCCTCGCTATATTGGTCCCTTTCGCATTGTTGCCAGACGTGGACAGGTGGCATATAAATTGGAGTTGCCACCACAATTCTCTCATATTCATGATGTCTTCCACGTGTCGCAACTTCGCAAATGCTTCAAGGAATCTCCGCACCGCGCAGTGGACCACGAGATGCTTCAGTTGCAAGATGACTTATCTTATAAGGAGCATCCGATCCGCATCCTTGATGAAGCTGAACGTCGAACTCGTCAGAAGACGACCAAGTTTCTGAAAGTGCAGTGGTCGAATCACACTGAAGATGAAGCCACTTGGGAACGAGAGGATCATCTTCGGGAAGAATATCCCGGACTCTTTCCTTCTACCTCCTAAATTCTCGGGACGAGAATTTCTTTTAGAGGAGGAGAACTTGTAACACCCCCTTGTAATGAGCTCTGTGATACTCTGTTAATCTTGCCAAGTCATGACCATTTGCAGTGCCAAGTCACATGGGTGAAGGATCCAATTCAAATTCAATTATGGAAATCAACTCAAATTCAAAAGTGCAAAATAAGTTTGCTCAAACACCTTTGGAAAAATGTTCACTAATTAGCAAATAATCCAAGAGTACACATAAAAATAACACCAGTAGCACTTGGACTAATTAAATGACTCAGACTATATGAAATAGCAACAAAATAGCCATATTTAATCCATTTAAAATCATTTCAAATCCAAACAAAATCTTGTATCGCCCAAACCACTTTTTGGTGAAAGCTAATATTGCACTGCAATATTTGGGCCTAGTCCCATATTTTACAAAATAACAAAAGTGGCCTAACTATTACAAACGGAATTGAAATAAAGAAAAAGAAAACAGAAAAGGAAAAGAATAAGTAAAGGCCACTGTGCACTGCCACTAGTGCACAGTGCCTGGACCGCGGCCCACCTGGCCCAACTCCTCTTTCTCTCCCCTGCGTGTCGGCGCGCCCCTGGCCGAGCGCGCGTGCGCCGGCGCGGCGTCGACACGTGGCGCCGCCGACACTACAGGAGCGCGGAGGGGATAAGGGGAGGCCGAGCCATTCCCCCTGGTCGTCCTCGATCACTTCTCCCTTCTCCCCTCGCTCTCTCCTCCTTTTCCCCATCGGCGTCCGACGCAGTCGCCGTCGTGCCTCGCCTGTGCTTGCGGCTACCGACGTTTTCCGACCACGCCGCCGCGTCCAGCTGCTTCACCATGGAGCGCCGCGTCGACTACGCCGACTAGATCGAGCAGGGAGGCAGCACCGCTCCGGGTCCGCGTCGTCTTCTTCCTCGGACCCGGCGATCTACTTCCGTCTCCGTCGCCGTTCTGCAGCTCCTAAACCACCGCCGGGCCTACGTGTGCCCTCATGGTGAGCTCGCGCCTTCTTCCCCTCTTTATTTCGCACGAATCCGTGTCCGTAGCCACACCGCCGTCATTGCCGAATCTCAGCTCCGCCGCGTTTGTCACCGTTGCTGTTACGGTGACCCAGCACCGCGCCTGAGCATATGGACGAGCTCCCGCTGCCCCGTAGCTACCACCTGTGCCCTCCATTGACTCGGAAGCGAGCCGCAGCCCCGTGCCCGCACTTTGCCGAACTTCGGCCGTCGCTTCGAGCTCGTTTCCGGCGAGCTCCGGCCACCCCAGTTGCCATGGACACCACCAACGGACGCGGCTCCGAGAGCCCGTTCGAATGAACCCGGGCGCACGCGAAACGGCTCACCGTAGCAGATTTCCGGCCAACTCCGACGCGGATCCACCGCGGGGGTGGTCGCCAGCGCAACTCCGGCAGCCCCGCTGGCGTGGCACCCACGTGGCACCACCTGGGCCACTGACTGGTGGGCCCAGGGACCCCACTTTGACCTCGTTGACCAGGGTCAACGCGGCACTGTTCACCCCCTCTCACTGACATGTGGGCCCCACTCGGCTGATTAGGCTAATTAAACATTTTTATAAATAAAATAGATTAGTTAGTCTAATATCTCACTGACACCCGGGGCCCACACCCTTAATTAACCCTGTTATCTAGATTAATCCATTGTTAGTCTAAACAGAGACTGACATGTGGGTCCCACTGGACCCACATGTCATGTTTGACTGGTCAGCGACGCTGTTGACCGCTGACGTCACAGTGAAGTCATGCTGACGTCATAATTCATTTTCTGTAAATAAAAATAATTCTAAAAAATCAATAAATCTTTAAAAATTGATAACTTTTAAACCGTAGCTCAGATCGAAAAAGTTAAAAAATGAAAGTTGCTCAGAACGACGAGACGAGTTTGATCGTGCCGTCTGTTTCTTTATCGGAACCCCCTACGTAGAAGAACTCATAACTTCGAGCCCGATTTCGGTAGATGAATAGTGCACACACACCGGTTGATAGATCCCAGATTAATTCTAAAAATAACTAAAATGACTTAGAGGCATATTTAGGCAACCCTGCACTGCATTATAGCATCGCACGCACTGTGTTGCATCTGATTGCATTATATTTACTTGTTTCCTCCCCCTCTTCTCTTTCGGTAGACCCAGACGTTGCCGTAACTCATGAGGCAGACGCCGCTCCGGAGTACGATTACGTCCCCGACGACCTTACCCTTGCCCCAGAGCAGACAGGCAAGCACCCCCATTTTGAGCATGCCTATATCGCCTAATCTCATCTCTCTTATGCTTGCATTAGAACTGCTACTGCTACTGTTTTCCTATATCTGTTGCATAGCCTGTTTAATTGTAGCCTACTGTTGATACCTGCCTGTTATCCTAGACTGCTTAGAATAGGCTGGGTAGTGACCCGACAGAGACCCCACTTGATCCCGACTGCCCCGCTGGACTCTCAGAAGACCCGAGCAACGGGATTGAAGATTAGAACCTGGCACCGCACGTCACTTCCCCTAAGATGCTCGACACTACTGGGTTACCATCGAGTGCCGAGGGTGATACCTCGTTAGCACTTATGATGATAACCTTGTAGGTTAGTTAATCGGTCGTGGTAAACGAGGGTGATTCCTCCTACACCACCCCCGATAACGACATCGTCGTGCAACTGTTCAAGTGTGGACCTCGAGGGTGGTACCTCCTTCGTTCACCTTGACAAGAACATCAGGTGGGACTCCTTCGAGGGTGATTCCTCAGGGTTCCCCCTTGGTGTCAGACACACGGAGAATTTGGATACTATGACTGATTACTGAACTTTGATACTAAAGACGGGTCGGCCCTGAGGGGGTACCCGCGCGAGCATGAATGCGAAGTGATGTGGAGTCGGGTTGACCTGAGAGGTGCCCGCGAGATAACTACGAGGCGTGGCCGGGCATTCTTAGCCCTTGCCGCAAGTCCTCGAGACGGGGCGACGGGGTCACATCGATCATGAGTCTCTGCTCGTTACCGCGCGCTCCTAATCCACTATGGTTTGGATATTTGATCCGAGGGGCCTCTGGCCTGATAGCACTAACCATCACGTGGGCATAGTATGAGCGTTTTGCGTCGTATACTTCAGCCGAAGCTTAATGGACGTCAGCGACTGATGCGGCACACGCTGGGTTGGACTGGGAACGCAACCGCGCTTTTATAAGGGGTTGCTAGGTCTGCTCACCGGCGGTGCACGTAACGTGCAGGAGTTCCCGGGGCGATGGCCCAAGACCCCTGGGGGCATAGGTTAGTCCGGCGTGCTGACCTCTCTGTTAAGTATTTGGTCGGGTTGCGGCATGTTGCTTAGCCGAGGCCGGGCATGACCCAGAAAAGTGTGTCCGGCCAGAGTTAAGCGAGCGTGGTGGGTAAGTTGGTGCACCCCTGCAGGGAAGAAACTTCTATCGATAGCCTGTCCTACGGTAACGGACACTCGGAGTTGTATCCCGATCGGTACAACTAGAACATGTGATGAGAACTGGTTAGTACGGCTCTGGGATTGCTTTCTCGCAGGGAGTCGAGAAAGAATCCCCGGCCGAGGTTGATGACATTACTGCTATACTTTACATTATGTTGGTCTGCTCTCTTCTAATGCTGCGAGACCGTTGAAGAGGCTGAAGATGCTAGTCTTCGATAGGACTAGGCTTTCCCCTCTATTCTGGCATTTCTGCAGCCCAGTCCACATATACAGCCCCCTTTCAAAATGTTGCATATGTAGTGTAGATCCTTGCTTGCTGAGTACTTCGGATGAGTACTCACGTTTGCTTTATTTTCTTTTCCCCCCTTTATCCCTTTGTCGCATCCAGACGACGGAGCCCCGGAGCCAGATGTCCCCGTCGACGACCACTACTACTACCAGCCCGGAGAGTACTACTACTACGAGGAGCCGTCTGACGACCAGGAGTAGGATCGGAGGGTCCAGGGCAGGAGGCCCACGCCTTTCGATCGTAGCTTTTATTTTTACCCCGCCTCTGAGAAGGCCTATCTCTATCTCTGTTCTGTATTATATCTGTACCCAGATATCTGATGCTTCCGCTGACACTTGTATGCCATCGAGCTATGTATTCAAGCCCTCGAGGCCCTGGCTTGTAATATTAAACTTGTATGAATTTATTTATGTTTTAGGGTTGTGTTGTGATATCTTCAAGTGAGTCCTTAGGCTTGATCGTGTGCATTTGCGTGTATGATTAGTGCACGATGAAGCCGAGGTCGTCACACTGCATCGGTCCGTGGACCAGTCCGGACATCTGGTTTCCCGCAAACCGGAAGCAAGCTAGGGGGTTTGCGGGAGTCCGAACACCAACCACGTAAGACTCTGACACCCCTGGCCCATCCAAAACTGCACCCGTGACCCCGCCCATACTCCCCTCTTTCTCTGGATACGCTTTCTCTCTCGCCGACACCGCCACTCTATCACCACAAATATATGGTTGTAAGAAACAAGTCCTCAAACCCATGCCTGTTTTAGTTATAAGTGTTTACACTCTAAGATTGTTAAGGTCCACTTGAAAAAACTGGAATTTAATTTTCTCGCAAAGACTTGGTAGAGTCTCTGTTGCAGTAGCGATAAACTTAGGGTCGCTACTTGGGAAAAGGGCGGGAATATCTTTGTTATCTAACCGAATCTCAAAGGGCATTAGGGGTGACCCCGGCTCTAGATGGTGGGGCATGAGGGCATTCCCCATTGTCGAGTTTGTAGGTGCAGTTCATAGCTTCAGTTTGTTTGTTGTATGTTCTTGCCGGACATTTGTCGAATAATTAATAATCCGACTTATGCATCCCTGGATGCAAAGGCCAGAGCTTGCTCCCCTTTCAAAGAAAAAAAATGAAAAAAATACTCCTAAACAAAGGCATGCACCAAGGACGGGCCACGTCTGCGGCTGACCACCCCACTGTCATCGGCCACGGGTTTGGCCGACGGCCTGGACCGAGTCAACCGCCCTTGGTTAAGGTTATTTGGAGAAGATAAATAGGAAAATGTATTACCTTCCAAAGTAGCTTCTCCAACTTAGATGGTGAATAACAAAATTTGCTCCTCTCACAAATGCCTCTATCTTTTGTATACATAGCAGAGTTAAAATCTAACGGTCCATCTTAAGAATGGTTTTGGCAATCCTCATGCAATTGAAAACATTCCTCGCATTAGTCGATTTTGTAGAGAGAAAAGCATAATCCCGAGATAGAAGATGGTGGTGTTGCAGTGAGCGTCAGCGATGCTCGGGATGCCGGCGAGGTCTTGGCCAGGAAGGACTCGGGGCCGGCGACAGCGGCATCACAGGTGGAGGGGAGTCCGAGGTTTGAAGGTTCGAGTGGGGATGCGAGCTCCTCGCCGACGCTGGAGAACTTGGGGGAAGGGGGGTAGAAGATGACCGGGGTGGCGATGGCTCGAGCAGGAAGGGGGCATGAGGCGGCGCACGGCAAAGGGAGGGGCAGCGGGTGGTTTGGTCGGCTTTCAGGCGGCGATTACAGGAGGAAGATAAGCAATGCATCTGGTTAGGCAGAGGAGAGAATATGACCAGTACCTGTTGGATCTGAATCCAACATCTGGGACAAAATCGACTGAAAGCGGGGGAAATCACGTATAGGTGGCCCTAAGAACATACCCAAAATCAAAATCTTCGTATGCCTACTCTGCTTTACTCATACATACTTTGAAAATAGTGTGTGGCTAGGTGTCGGTCCAGTGATATAACACATAAGAAAGAAAGAAAGAAAACTTCTAAAAAGAAAAAGTCCACGAATATTCATGTAAGATTTCATGAATGTGGTATCGACAAAGACATAACCAAGTCTCATTGAGATTTAGCAAAACTATTACGAAATATTGTATTCAGTATGGACTTGTTGCTTGCAGTCGAGTTGAACATACACATCTAAGATCTATATGCCTGAATGGTTTGTACACGGTCAATTATAATTTGGTTAACCTACACGAAGCACACCAAGAAGCTATGTCGCGGGCATCTTTGCCAAGAAGGCATCCAACTTCTCGTTGTCGCCTCGGGACAAGAACTTAATGCAGATGGGCGCCGTCGCCTTGGTGAGCGTGAGCAGCGACGACACGAGCGAGCCGAGCCCGTCCCCGCAGATGAGCCCGGACGCCACCGGCGACGACAGCATCCGCTCCTCAACAGGGTCTGTGCGCTCCCACAGCCACAGCACCAGGCTCCCGACGCACATGCCGATGGCCATGTCCGGCGGCACGAAAAAGGCCACGGCCATGGCCACGGTGCTCGGGAGGTACGCCTGCACGCGCCACTCCCAGCGACTAGCCAGCTCCCGGAGCATGCACAGGGCCAGCGCGAGCATGAAGAAGATCTTGGCGAAGAGCATGCTGTGCCTGGGCAGCCCATCCTGGCCGACGCTCAGCATGGCCATGCCGCGGTACACCCTGGCGTAGGGCACGTCGGGGATGTCGCCGCCGTTGGCCTCGCCCGTCTTGTACACCTTGTAGAACACCCAGAAGACGGTGGGGTTGATGAGGCAGCCGAATGCCGTGCCGATCAGCTCGCTGATGAGCACGGCGCGCGGCGAGGTGAGGGTGAGGTACCCCGTCTTGAGGTCCTGCATGACGTCGCCGCCGTTGGAGAGCGTGCACATCATGATCCCGCAGGCGACGAGGCCGGCAACCACACCGCCGTCCCTGAGCCCGACCCACGAACCGAAGACCAGCATGGCGATCTTGGCGTAGGTGCTGGACAGGTTCATGTCAGTGAGGCCGAAGCCGTAGACGTTGCAGAAGCTGAAGAGGGGCGCCATGAGGTAGACGAGCGCGACGTGGTAGTACCGCAGCTGCCGGTATAGTATCGGGACGGCGGCGGTGGAGAGGGCGGCGAGGAGGATGTAGACGCCGATGGTGACCATGTTGGGTATGCTGTCCCTGAGGAAGACCTGCGCCCTGCGGCGTTCGTCGAAGCTCTTGGCCGTCTTCTGCTGCTCCATGTCCGGGCCTTCGCCGATCAGGTGCTGGAACGGCTGGTTCACGTTGCCGCCGGCGGATGACATGGGCTGCTTGCGGCGCTTGGTCATGGTGCGCGACGTCCGGAACATGATGGAGAGGAAGTTGAAGAGGCCGTCGGCGAGGATCATGGAGACGCCGATGAACACCTTGTAGCCCTTGATGCCGCTGAGGTTGCCGCTGCCGAGGTCGGCGGGGTACCAGTCCCCCTCCTTGGTCTCGATGTAGGGCCAGAGGAACCCCCAGGAGACGGCGGACCCGACGAGCATGGAGAGGGTGATCGCGTAGGGGCAGATCATGCCGATGCCGACGTTGGTCATGCCGAAGTCGAAGAAGAAGCCTTGCCTGTAGGCCTCCATGCCGAAGGTGGGGAAGGTCTTGAAGCCGCAGTCCTTCCCGGCGGAGAAGAACCACTGGAAGATGGACCAGGCCAAGGAGCCTGCGAGCGACTTGAACAGCATGGACACCTGCATCTTGGCCTGGGTGGCGCCCTGCGGAGTGTTGAAGCTGTTGATGAGGTGCGCCGTGGCCGTGCCGCTGGGGAACGTCAGCTGGTGCCGGATGATCATCACCTTCCGGAACGGCATGATGATGAAGATGCCGGCGAAGCTGACGAGGTAGAGGAAGGCGATCATGCGGGGGATGCTCGGCTCCTCCACGTTGACGTCGTACTTGACGTTGTCGTCGCCGGCCGACTTCCGGCCCATGGCCAGGAGGAACGTGCCGAAGCCGCCGCTGAAGGCGATGGTGGTGCAGGCGGCGACGCAGGTCTGGATCACGGTGTTCTCCTGGCGGGTGAAGGGGAGGTGGGAGACCTCCATGTAGTCCAGCAGGCGGATGAGCACGCGCGAGAGGTAGAAGCCCAGGAGGCACGCCGGGATGCTGAGCGACGGGAGGAACCCCGAGTTGAGGCTGATCTTCATGGCCACCACGGTGAGGGTCACGGCCAGGACCAGGCTCACCGCCAGCGACCGCGCCGTGATGGTCTCCGACAGCGACGGCACCGGCTCCGCCTCGTAGGCGCGCTCCGTCGACATGCCTTCGCTTAGGTCGCATGTGTCCGACTCCATTGTCGTCGATCTTCACAGGAAATTCAAGGTTGTTGATTGAGGAATTTCTTGGCGCGCTTAGGCACGTGCATGTGTGTGTCTTGGTTCGTTTGATAGACAAACCAAAGACACACGAACAGAACCTGATGATGCCGGGAGAGAGTGGGGAAATGGGGAAGAGCTTCTTTTGGTGGTTAAGATGCATTTTCTAATTAAGTAAGGTTTGCTATATTTTCGCAGCTCTAAGTATAGTTTGCTATCAGTACCATAGACCCAAAAGAGACTCATGCAAGAAGAAAGGAAAGAACGTCCGGTCACCAAAAATAGCATGCACTATCTGCTTGCTCCGGCTAACATTTTAGTGTTTATAACTAGGATTGAATACTAATTAATCACCCTGATTCTATCTACATATAAGGTGTAGTTTGATTATTCAAATTCATGTTTTGATAGTAAATCTCTAGTACAATATTTAGTCAGCGGTTACATAATTAGTTTCGCCGGGGTCGTGGCGTCGCGGTAAACGCACCCTCAAACAGGGGGGGAGCTCGTGCGGCAAGCCTCTGTCGTGGTATTTGCACGGCAGATGCCATGGGATGGTTAAGAGAGGTGAGAGCAATGCTACGGTGGAGATTCAGGACGGGATTGGGCAACAACACACGGTGATATACCCAGGTTCGGGGCCCTCGTATGAAGATAACACCCCTACTCCTGCAAAGATCACTATGATGAACACATGGTGTATAAGGTTGCTCCTAGAGCAGTATCAGAGGAGTAAGAAGAGGGCTCTAGGCTCTGCTCTCTCCTCGAATGTGTGGGTGTGTGTGGGTGGAGTGAATGAATGGCCGGGGCTCCCCCTCTGTGAAGGCTCCAAGAGAGTGAGGGAGAGTAAAAAGGGGGTCCATGAGACCCGGTTGGCTGCTCCGTCTTGTCCCCGAATCTGGGTATATCACCGTGAAGATGTCTCTTGTCTTGTCCGCGATCTTCATCCCTACAGATACCCAGGATCATCGAGATCGAGCACCGGTAAGGCTAGGAGCAAGGAGACCATGAAGTGTTATACTGAACACCGGTGACAGTAGGGTTCAGTAAGGTAACATGGATCATATCCTTGGGGATAAATGAGGTGTAGTCATTAAACACCCAAAGCTCTTGTCTGATTTCATTATCTTAATTATCGAGGCAACCCCGCGCGACGGATAGGGCATGCGGTAGGACAACTGATTCTTGATGCAGGACTTGTGTCGGTCAACATGTTATTTGGACACACACCCCACTTAGATCCGTAACAAGCACATCTCGATGGGTGTCTTCCAGCATACAAATTAATATCCTATTTGATTCCAGCACAAATATAAGGTTGTAAGCATAAGACTTCATACCCTTACCTCTTTTTATTATAAGTGTTTGAATCACTATTTGCTTGCTGATCCGGTCAAAACTTCGATTTGACACTTTGACAAAAGCTTGCTAGAGACCATCGCTTCAAGGGAATCTTCCTCTCGTGGGTTCGATAACCCAGGGTCACCTCTGGGGAAATAGATGCGGGATACTCTTTTCTGCTCCAATATCGGACCAATGAAAGGAGGTACAACGTGCACGAAGACTTCCCGGCTGTCATCGACAAGGTCAAGCCGGCTCCGATATGGGAGTGGCGATAGCGGCGACAGCGGCACGTCGGCGACTCATTCTGACGGCGGTAGTGGTCGTTCGGTGATCTCAGAATCTCGATGTAATTTTTATTATGTTTGAGGTGCTTTGTATTTCCGATGAACTTTGATAATAAATCTGGATCATTTACGCAAAAAAATCTCCTTGCAACTTCTATGCAATGGCTTAAGTGTACAAAACTCTCACGCTGCGTTTGGATGTTCCCATTGGAGGCTTGGAATCTGAATTGGTATTGTAATCTTTCAATTCATGTGTTTGGTTGGACAGCGAATTGGTAGGCTGTAATGAAACGAAAACGCTGGCTGAATTACATCCCACGCGAAGTGCCCGCCCACGATACGGAGCCATCCCGCTACGAATCGTGCTAAAATCAGCCTGCCCGCAAAACATACATGTTCGAGCGACCAGAAAAAAGAAGGGGATAGGAAAGGCCGACCGCGACGGAAAAAAATTCCGTGCATACAGGTTGCAAAGGAGAAGGTTTGCAACCGGTATGTACGGAATTTTTTTCCACCGCGATGACCTAGCAGAGGCCGGCGGCGGCGCAGGTGCCTTCCTCCCCTCTTCCCCAGCTCCTGCTCGCCGTCCACTTAAGCCACTCCCCGCCATGGAGTCCAACGACGGCGTAGGTGCCTACCTCCCCGGTCGGCCCCGCCTCCTCCCCGGCCGTTGTGCCCCGCCGTCCTTAGCCACGCCCTCCTCCCCGGCCGTTGTGCCCCACCGTCCTTAGCCACGTCTGACCATCCTCCCTGCCGGCCGTCCCCCGCCCCTCTTCTGCTCGATTGACCCTCGTGCTTGCCGGCGTGGACGTCCTCTGCTCTGGATCCCGCGGCCATCGGAGTTTCCCATAAACGAGGAGTTGCACCTGCACGAGCTTGACCCATCATGCTGGCCGTCGTCGCTCCAACCCGGTCGCGGATGGTCGGCTGACCGTTGGGGACGACTTCCTATGCTCCTCACGGCTGCTCGGCCGGCTCCGTTCATGGCGCAGCTCATGCAAACCGCAAATTCCATTGTATGGCATCCGAACGTAACATTGGTATTGCTAGCTTATCTAATTCCAACCTGCAATATTTTGTACATCCAAACATCTGTATTGGTATTGGAGCCCATTGCAATACAAAGGTTGATTTGGTATTGGATCCAATGCAATTCATAGGCTCTCAATGGAGACATCCAAACGCAGCGTCAAATGAATTATGACAATAAATACAGAGATAATATACTGATGGGAAGTATAATAACTTTTATAAAGTTTTCATCAGATATTTTAACCTAATTATTTGTTGCAACGATTGACAACAATATGCAATCGAGTCGATATCCTTGTGATCAACTTTTAACCATAAATTGATGACTAAGAACATAGTTTATTAGTGTTTTGATGACTAAGAACATAGTTTGTTAGTGTTTTTCTTAGCAAAAGAGAGGTTTTCCCCCCTCCGTTTTCCTTTAGGGCTTGTTCGGTTGACAGGGATTCGAAGTGGTTTGGCAGGGATTGGTGGGGAATTAAATCTTCTACAAGTCAAAATCCTCTCCAAACCTTTTCAATCCCCTTGGGACAGGGTGTAACCGAACAAGGCCTTAATGAAACCAGAACCAGTCTTACATTATCCAAGCATCTAGCATAGAACCAGACCCAACATAACGCAACATAGTTCGACCAAGTTATCTTGCAGACCCACCCCATCATGACATATGTGGTAAGCAATTTAAACAAATTTTTTTTTAAACTTATCTTACAGATCCAACGAACCCAGGCCGAGAGACCTTACGGCGACGATGTTACGAATATGCATCCACACATGCAACATTTAAGACTGTAGAGTTTCGTTTTGAGAATTTTTACGGTGCATCATACTACTCAATATAATGAGTAGTATTTAGTTGATCCAATGGTCAATAGTGATCTGTCAAATATTTGCTCAGGGACATATTGGTAATTTCTGATTAGACATAGATTTGTTCTTTCCTAGTTTTAATCATAATTTATCAATCTAATTAATTAAATTAACCACATCGCATCCGACGGGACACCGTTCGTCCACTACTCGCGACTACACGCCGCCGCAAAATGTCCATGCAGTGCGCCGGCGCAAGGACTTCCGCTATATACTGACTCCGGTGCAGCCAGTTGTACGTGCACAGAACAGCACAACTCGGTGTGGCAAGCGATGCGCTAGCCGGTTTGATTTTCATTTGATTAGCTGCAACGGCAAGGCGGCGGACGGTGCCATGGTGAGCAATGCGGCGCGGGTGTGCGATGTCTGTCTGCAGCAGCGAGCGAGGTGGTGCTGCTCGTCCGACACCTTGGTGTACTCCGTGAGCCTCGCGCTGAGGCACGAGCGGGTGCCTCTGCGGCCCACGTCGCTGCTGCTTCCTCGATCGGGCTGCTGGAGCGGCCCTGCGGGAGAGACGACAACCGGAGTTTTGATCCCCTACTCGCAGACCAAGAGCCTCCTGTCAAGGCGGCGCGTTGTCCCGGAGGCGTCCGGCGGGGGGACTGGGATCCAGTGACACGCCGTAACTGGCGGCCAGCCCACCGTTGGATGCAGGGGGGCGGGCCAGATCAAACACTGCAGACAGATACTGTAGACCGGGTACTGTGGATGCGGTACTGTAGACCGAACACTATAGATCTTGTACTGTTCATGCGCATCTGTCCGCTGATTTTAGATCAGACGGTGTGGAGAGGGGGGCAAGTCACCATACTGTTCACTGGTGACCGGTGACTAGCAAGTTACTGGATCTCAATCCATCGCATGCCCACCTTCGATCCCGCACTCCCAGAGCTCTACACGCCGCCATCGGCCTTGTAATCAGACTGTGAGTTGAAGCGATAAAGAAAAGTCGTCACCGGGGAGGCAGGGACGATACGTGCCCGTGGCCATCGACAAGGGCCTCGGGTGCATATTTGTGTCACCAGAGCAAGCAGCGATCCGATTTGTGGCGTACGTGCGTGACGTGCTTTTGTATTCAGCCGGCCGGCGACAAGTTTGCTATCGACGTAACCTACGTCGCTGTGTACATGCGGTACAGGCCAGCTGAGAACATGAAGCAAGACCGTCAGCTCCGCTTCATCGTCTTGGTCGTCCATCGTCGCATGTCACAACGTGGCCCGAGCCAACGGATGATAGCAGGAAAGGTTGGCCATGGCGGGGAAGGAACCTGGGTGCGTGATTGATAATTATTAAAGTACCCAAAATGCCCTTAACTAGTCAATATACTACCCAAAACCTCTAGTAGTATTGGCTCATCTGGGCCCTCCAAGCCACATAAATGAATGGCTCAAATTGACTTGATGTACTGTAAAAGGTCTCGTGGTTTTTGCCCGGGTTTTGGTTAATTAAATTAGCGAAATAAACATTGTATACTGAAGTATGTTATTATGTACACTGAGTCACCGAGATGATATACAAATGTACAGACAGCTGTATTCTGAATTGGCCAGGCTTCATGAGCAACCATGCCGATAACGGCAGATGGTATAGGCGGCAGACATGACCGAAACGGCGAGCAACAACACCGCCACGAGGAGGTTGATGATGGAGCACGGTGTCCGGAGGTGGTCACGCTTCGGGACAGCAATGTACCGGTTCCAGCGGCAGCTGCAGTGCTCGTTTGTCTGCCTGAACAGCGGCGCGAAGCGGTGCGGCCTGCGGTCGAAGAGCGCGCAGCCGACGAGCCGGTTCAAGAACGCCGCCGCGTCGTCGTCGCTGGAGAGGATGTTGTCCAGGATGCCGTGGCGCCGGAGCGCGGCGACGTCCGCGCCCGTGCTCACCAGCGCGTTCATCAGCACGAGGTAGCCCGTCACGGCGCCCTCCTTCCAGTCCTTGGTCTGCTCCAGCGCGAACATGTTCGCCATCAGGATCCTCGAGCCGGCGTTGATGGCCAGGCGCGGGATCACCATCGCGCCGTCCTGGAACGTCACGTCGAACTGGCCCGCCGGCGAGGTATTCTGCTTGAACGAGACGCCGAGCTCCATGAGCGCGGTCGCGCAAGGGATCGCCAGCGGCGTCGTGGCGGACGTCCCGATCATCCGGGCGCGTATGGACGAGCAAACGCGGGACAGGCTCGCGCTCAGCTCCCTGGTCAGCCGCGAGCTGATCCGGCCGAGCTTCCCCGGCCGCTCCGGGGCCACCATGACCATCCTCTGGTACTGGAGGTGGAGCAGGTGGTGCACTCCGGTGAACTGGGCCGGCTCCGGAACCTTACCCGGAGGCTCGTGAAGGCAGAAGAACATGAGGATGAGACGAAGAAGCCGCCGATCCACCGCACCGTCGTCTGCCGCTGCCGCGTCGACGTTGCCCATCGCAACGTTGAACAGCTTGGCGAGGACGAAGAACGGCAGCTGGTTCTCCAGGAGGAGCAGGTCGTAGTACACGTAGATCCAGACCCACCGCATGTACGCGTCGAGCTCCGCCGCGTCGTACTTGAGCATGAACTCGAGGACGAAGCAGGCGTCGAGGACCAGCAGCTGCACCAGGTCGTCGCTCCCGACCTGGCCCAGGGGCTCGCCGTAGCAGCGCCGCGCGCGGGCCTCCACCCCGCGGACCTCCCGGACGCACGCGGCGAGGCGGCGGCCCAAGAGCTCGGCGCCGCCGCCGCCGCGGAGCAGGAAGTCGCGGAGGAACCTCCACTTGTGGGCCTGCATGGCGCGGGTGGTGGCGCTGTTGAGGTGGTACGGGCCCAAGGAGACCAGGCGCGGCTCGTAGAGGCCCTTGTTGACGTCGTGGACGTGGGACGGCAGGCGCACGATGGCGAAGACCTCGCCCTCCTCCTCCTTGCTGCCGCCGCCCCCCGGAGGCCACGGGCTGTTGAGCTCGATCCCTTCCTCCATGCGCCCGAGCAGCGCCACGTCGTTCATGGCCATGCATGCATGAGGATGCCCTCGAGCTAGATACTTAGCCGGTCTCGTTCTCATTTTATAGACGAGTAGCGAGCGAGCAAGTTGCCTCTTCGGCTCTTCGCGTAGCGCACAGGTTCTATGTTTAACTCTTTCGTTCATGAACAAGCACTTATGCTAGAACGATCCACGCCGGTAGTCGTATCTAACAGATCCAGTATAAAAATGGCAGCTTCTTAAAATTAACGTTGATAACAGGACTAGGATTCCAAGTTCGCTTCCGCATCTTGTGTTTTTCTAGTGGGAAAGCCTATGGAATAACGATAGTCCAGCCTTCTTATCTGATACGAACATTTCCAAGTACTGATGCCAAGTTTCTGGGATGGAATATGACAGTGCACTGAGTTGTAACAGGATACGGGATTACGCTGAACTGACACTTTTACAATGGCTGTCATAGCATTTGGAGGCAGTGACGACTGCCGAGTGACGACACCGTGGAAACGACGAGAATTAGTATCTACTTTTTCCCCAAGACAAAAGGTTTGACAAATGCAGTTCGGTAGTAGGAGTACTTAATAATGTAATCTACCAGCTTTTACATATTTCACGTGTACAAAACCAGCTTGACGATTATCTTTAGGGGAGAGATTGACCAGGTGCCGGGACTCACGACCACCGGCTCAATAGCCACATCGTGGGTGGATAGGCACGAGTATGGCCTTCTGCCGCCTACGAAATTTTCCCACGAGACTAGCTCCACATGATGCTCAACTATTGGCGCTCAAGGTGGAGAGCATGTTGATCTTGTCGGGTTTAGAATTGTGTTTGCGCGGGTGGTGCCATGTGTTGGTCGTGACCGGGTCTGGGTTTCCTGTGCCCCGTCTCCTCGTCTTCCATAGCCGGAGGCCGGGGTAGGCAGGTTTTGCTGTGTTGTGTACTTTATACGGGTTGAGCAACATATGTCTCTCTACTCCAGATATCATGCTCGCGCCTTCTTGCCTCTATATTTGAGTATCCTTCTTGTACTTATCATATTTTCTTCTGTCAATAAAAAGATAAGCAAGCTTTGCGTATTCGAAGAAAAAAAGGCATCCATGAATTGTTCCATTTACGAGATTATTCACATCTCTCTCTCTCTCTCTCTCTCTCTCTCTCTCTCTCTCTCTCTCTCTCTCTCTCCCCTTGTCGATCACCCCTCTCCACCATAGACTGGGTGAGGACATGTGAGGCCACAATGCAATAAGAGAATAGGGTGGTTCATAGATGCAAGTTCATTACAAAATAAAACAAGTAACATCTTCTACATGCCTTCTCTTAGCCAAGTTGTCTCTAGTCAGGACTTTGTTGTTCACAATCAACCACAGAAAACATGAATATTTTGAGGGCACGTAATTTTCCAGAAGCAGTCCCTAATTTCAGACACCACACCTCCAAAGTTAATAGTGTGGTAGAAGGATTTAACTAAATATCGACCATTAGGTTCCAACATCCACATAGACTCATACGAAGAATCAGAGAATGAAATTTTACTGACATCATAGAAGAGTTGTTGCCATCAATCCAACCCATCTTGGTCCACACATCTCCTAAATGTTAATTTCAAGTTTGCTCGGTCCCAGGCTTGCACTAGGGAGCAGAGAGGTTGGTTACAAATTTCAAACAGAGCCCAATATTTGACTTTGAAGGAACAACCCCCCCCCCCCCCCCCTCTCCAAGTGTCATGCCAGAAACTTATGCATTTACCATTTCCCACATTCCATTTATAAAAAGTGTTGGAGGCATTTAAGGCCTGGGTGATACCTTTCTAGAGTGGAGACCCAACTCCACTTTTAGACCACATAACATTTGGATTATCAGTATTATATTTATGATCAATCAAAACTCTTCAATTCCGGCCTTCACTATCAAAATATATTTTCCCCAAGAGGCTAGAAGAGCCATATTAAAATCTCTAATATTTGGAACCTAGACCTCCAAAATCCTTCTTCCTGGAGACCAAGCCCCAATGAGCAAGATGATACTTATGACTATCACCCATATTACCCCAAAAGAAGTAAGCCATCTGAGAATTGATTGCATTTATAACCCATTTGGGGAATTTAATAATAGCCATAAGGTATGCAGGTATGCTAACAATAAAAGCACAAAGCAATATTAGTTTTCCCCTATTGGACTGAGTCCTACCCATCCATCTAGATATGTTCCTTATAATCCTATCAATGATAGGTTGTAGGTCTTCCCTTTGCAACTTATCGTAGTCCAGGGGAACACCCAAGTACTTAATAAGGAAAGATCCCAATTGACAGCAAAAAATGGGCAAAAGATTTCGCCACATCCTCCTCAATGTTAATAGTAAGTAAATCACTCTTATGAAAATTGCTCCCCCCCCCCACCCCCCGGAACCACATTAGGCAGAACCCTCGAAATAATCCCATGCCAGGCAGCCTTAAACAACATCTTGGAAGAAACATCGGCTACAAAATTAAAAAGCAAGGGCGAGAATGGGTCACCTTGCTTATATCCTCCCCCACCCCACAAAGTAGGATCCATTAGTATAATTAATATTGACACTAAAGGAGCTTTGCACAAGAGTGCTTCTAATCCAGCTAATCCATTTATCTCCAAAGCCTCTCGAAGCTAGGAAAGAGAAACTCCCAACTAACCCTGTCATATGCCTTATCGTAGTCGAGCTTAAGAATAAGCCCCTCAGAACTAGTTTTCTTAAGTTCATGGATAACTTCATGGGCCATTACTACGCACTCAAGGATAAATCTACCTTTAATAAAGGCAATTTGGTTGTAAGGTGTAGGAACGAAGTATGTCTACCAGAGGGGGTGAATGGGAGTTTTAACATTTCTTCGGAAATCTCAAAACTCTCGGAACCCAGCAGCGGAGCGAATGAAAAACAAACTACAGCGAGCTAAAACTAAGTATCGAATGTAAACTAAAGCATGCATCGAGACAAATTACATGAAGAAAAACAAATCGAATGTAAACAAGGGTAGCAGAGGTAACCAGTGGTGCTCGATGGCGACAGGGTATTTGTTCGACCAGTTCGTCCTTCTGCACAAGGACTACGTCTGGTTGGAAGGGCTGTGACTAAACACGGAAGATAAACTCTCTTCACCCTATTCTCCTCGACAATTGGTTCGTCAACCAATGCCGATCACTCGTGGTAGATACTTGAGGCGATCTCCGAACCTTCACAGTCTTCTTCTTTGAGAACCACAATCACTCTTGGTCTCTGAAGAAATTGACACCTAACCATCTAGAGATTTTGCAGCTCTCAAGAGTAATAGGCGGAGCATACTGGACTTAGATTCGAGTGATGCTAAACCACTATCTAATTCTTCGGCTCTAGGGGTTTTCTCTCGGTGGATTTTAAACTCAAATCGCTAAGAGAGGGGTTGCTCAACAATCTTCTCAGAATCAAACGGAGCAGCCACCGGACAAAGCCGGCGCGGGGTGGCTATTTATAGCCGCAGCCTTCCTGGATGGGAAATGACCATTTTGGACACGCGGTTCAGCCAATGGCCAACCGACACGTTTGCAACGGTCGGATTTTGGAGCAACGGTAACATTACTTGAGGAACAAGTAATGCTAACTCCTCGGTCAGAGTCAAATCTCTCGCAGCGAAGAAGATCTCAGTCTCTTGCTGGCAAGTATTTGCTCGGAACACAAAGAGATTTCTCTCGCAACTTTCATAGGAATTAGGTTTAGCATCAGAGAATCAAAGTTTCTAATGCTACACCCCTCTTAATAGTACGATGGTCCTATGACTCAATAAAGAGAAGAAGAACTATGAAATAAATCGTCTTCAATCTCCTCGGACACAGTCATTTTCCACGGACAGGAACCAAACCAATTGCTTCACTTCAGCAATTTTTGAGGGGTCACTCTTGTTATCATAATCTGCGGTGATAACCTTCGCTGCACGACAGGGAGATTATCTTCACCGTTTGCATCAAACTCCTCGATATCTCAGGGATCTGTTACTCTCTGTGCACTATCAAACACATAAGTCCCAAACTGTTTATGTCAACAAACTCCAAAACAAAAGGGGTCTATCATTGCACCAACAATCTCCCCCTTTTTGGACGGTTGTTGACAAAACAGATAATCATCGAAGTGAAGATAGATAAGTGAAAAGTAAATCGAACAAGAGTGAATTAGTGTTACTTGGCTCGATGATGAAAGACACTCCCCCTAGATGTATGCAGGGTTATAGATATGAGATAAAATCTCCTGCAATTCATTGAAGTATGTGGAGGAAATCTCAATCATCCGAGATAATGATTCGCACTGATAATCTATAATCCATCGAGATTATAGTGTAATCATTCATAACTTCTGATAATAATTCCACCTGCAAGACAAATGCTTCGAGAGAAATGGTGCAGCAGGCGGGGTTATTAACATTACATCACAGAAGTTTTACATCATAGCATAGAAAGTCTTTGAGGCATAAGTTTCAAATCTCACGCGAAACCAAAACCAACGGAACGCAAAAGGCAAATCTATCGAAACTCGATGTAATTCTCCCCCTTTTTGTCAACTAGTGTCAAAAAGGTGACGAATAACATGAGTGCAACAGCTTTGAACTTGATTCACTCGGTGGCATTGCCAGAGGAACTATCCGAAGAGGTTTCTGATTCGGAAGTGACTGGAAGATCTTCATTGTCAACAGCAGCAGATTTTCCTTCAGGAATGGCAGCTTGAGGCTGAGATGATGAAGGTACATTTGGATCAACCACTGGAGTCACACGTGAAAGCACATTTCCTTCGGCTGGTTATTCGGTCAGTGAGGTGGCTTCAGATTCTTCGATAATCTTGCGAAGCTTAATATGTAGAAGATCAGTAGTTGGCGCTTGAGCAGGAAGTGGAAGAACACTGCGAGATTGATAATCTTCAAGTGAGAGGCCTTTGTCAATGTATGGTGCATATACTAGAGGAATAAAGCTTTTATGGCTCGCCTTTGCCAAATACTCGGTTTTCATGGAATAATCAACCACTTTGTGAATCCATGGTGCATATACTTTCAGTGTTTTCGGATACTGAGCAGAATCTTTCAATATTTGCAGAAACATATCCTCAACATCAAAGACATATTTCTCGAAGATGGCATAGATAGCATTTCAAAGAACATCTGAGATTGCACCGTCAGTATTCATTCCGGCCAGAGGGCAGATGGTATAAGCGAGCATATGATAGAGAGTTTGATTCTCGAAGGTTAAGTGCTCTAGCTTGGGAGGACCATTATAGTCACAAATCTTTTCCTTATCCATGGTGCACCAAAACATATCATCTGAAATGGCGTCAATGTTGTGCACTCGGATTTCAGTTTTACCATGCTCAAATCGAGGGAAATGAAAGTGCAAAACTAAATCCCTGTAGGTGCACTTGATACGTTTTCCTTCGGTCATCCATTCCATGATCCATTTGGAACTGTCAGCTGCATCACCAAAGATGTATAATGTTGCATAAAACTGAAGAATTATCTCTCGGTTCCACGGATGTTCGAAAGCAAACACACTGGTGAGGCGAAAGTCTTCTAAATCTTGCATCAGCTGATCAAAGCAACCAATACTCTTCATAGCAGTGATATCCAGAAATTCATGAGGGAATATCTTCTTGCTGTCATAGAGAATCCGAGAATAATAGATGGCCTGTTCTTAGGTCCAGAAACGAGGCGATTCAGATGTGCGTGGCCCATTGTAAGGACTTTCTTGAAAGAATTGAGGGTGCGTATTCCGATTGAATAGCGGTCCTTTGGCACCAGCACCAGTCGAGAACAATGGTAGTTCTTCATGAGGAAATGGATATTTGAGTTCATCCTCGACTGTGATCACTTCATCACCATATATTATAGAGTCAGTATGACGAGTAGAGATAGATTTATGTCCAGATGAACCATCTTCACAAATTATTTGTGCTGTGTTGATGGAAATCCGCAGTTGAGAGGGAGCTGATTCTTTAACAGGCGGCACTGAGGTTGAATTAGGCACGGGAGTCTGTTGGGGTTGTTCATCGGGAGTCGGCTGTTGAGCAGAGGGAGGAATCGAAACATTTGGTTCTGCATGTGCAGGAGAGGCTTGAGGCTCAGACTGAAGGATTTCACCATCTTCAGAACCAACTTGCTGTGATGGAATTTCAGCTCTTACAGGGGAGGCCACAGGCATTGGTTCAGTTGGCCTTGGCGAGGGAGATGCATCAGTAACTTGAGCAGTGGGTTGCGAAGGAATTGCTGGCTCAGAAGAGTTCTCTTTCGTAGGCTGAGGATCAGAATGATCAGGAGACTTTGCAGTCGTAGGTAGAGGAGCATTTTTTGTCGCAATTTTCTTTCACTTCTTCTTCTGAGCTGTTGGCTCAACATGCCCTTTGAATAAATCATTATAACCAGTAGCTTGGGCTTGATGCTCGATGCAAATCTTTCGAACAATATTATCCAGATCAAAGTGAAAGCCCAATCTTTTGTTGCGAAAGATAGTCAAAGCCCTATAGATGTCCATGTATGATTCTTCAAGTTGATTAATGACAAACTTGGAAGATCTAGCTTTCATTCGACTGTCAAGATCATTGAGTTTGGCAGTGAGGGAATTGATTTCAACAGATTCTTCTCTCATATTACGAACAAGATCAGAAGTTTGTGAAATGACTTCAGGAGGGATTGGCAGATATTCCACTTCACCATCGAATAGGTTTTCCAAAAATTTGTTAAGCTGCTCCATAATGAATAGTTGATCATAATAATGAGGAGCAACAGATTGGACATCAGCCTGTGCAACTGGTGCAGTCTGCACTGGACCTTGCTGAGATGGTGGCATAGAAGCTAGGGGCTGCATTAACTTCAGAGCAAACTTAGCAGCCTTCTCATTTGTACCATCAGCTTGAGGAGCTCTTTGCTCGGCAGCAGGAGCCTTGATTTGTTTCACTTTTGGCTTTGGAATTTGCTCGCCTGGCTTAGCTGTGCTGACAGGGGCATCAACTACCAAATCCTGCAAGTTGATTGCATCAGGATGAGAAGTTAAGTTCAAAGAGTCCTTCACGGTGACAGTGGTTTGTGGAGTTTTTCTCTTCATAATGATCTTCTTCGGAGGTGCTATTGGAGCAGTACGAGCTCAAAGATCAGGTAGTACGGTAGTTGTGGTGATGTTCACTTGCTCGGAGAGAGAAGCTTGAACTTTTTCCCTTGTGAGTGGAGGATCATCTTGATCGGAGGAATTGCTTTCAGCATTTTTATCAGCTAGTTCAGCCGGCCTCTTCTTTGGTGCACTCTTTTTCTTCAGTGCAGCAGTGCTGGGATCATGTTTGCGCTCGGAATGCCATTCTTATTTTCCTTCGGCCTTTTTCTTTTCTACGTCAGATTTGATAAGGCGACGATTTTCTTCTTCTCAAGCTCTTTCTTTTTCTGCCTTCTTGGCTCTCTTTTCAGCATTCTTCTCTCGCTTAGCCTTTTCATCAGGATAGGAGTCAGGAGTCTGAAGAGATGACTCATCAGCATCTGGTGGTGGAGGTGGTCTCTCCTGGGGATCACTTGCACGAATGAGACCAATTTCACGGCAGTCACCCCAAGGAGGATGAAAAGCGAAGTTCTTAGCAAACCGAGGATGAACCATTTCATAGTTAAACCACTTGCGCACCCACTGACGTCGAATTCTTTGCAAACACTTGTCTCTTTCCCATTTAGACTCTTCTGGAACAGTGTTATAATTATCATGAGAGATGTACAGAGCTGAATTTGCGTATGGTTGTCTGCCACCTTTCTTTTTCTTTGGAGCATCTTCTTCTTGCTCATCTGCATTTTGCTCGTGTCTCTTTCTTTTGCTGGTTGATGGGCCTACCGTTGGGCCCTTTGCATTTGGAGCTTTTGACTCGTTGATACGTCCATTTTGCATCATGTTTTCCTACTGTTATTTATAATGTTCTTATGCATAATAATGCTTTATGGAGTAATTCTAATGACTTTTCTCTCATAATATGCAAGGTTTACACAAAGAGGGAGAATACCGGCAGCTGGAATTCTGGACCTAAAAAAGCTACGTCAGAGTTACCTATTCTGCACATCTCCAAATAAGCTAAAAATTTATGGAGAATTGTTTTGCAATATAAGAAAATATTGGAGCAAATAACTACCAGAGGGGGCCCACCAGGTGGGCACAACCTACCTGGGCGCGCCAGGGAGCCCAGGCACGCCCTGGTGGGTTGTGTCCTCCTCGGCCCACCTCCGGTGCCCATCTTCTGGTATATAGGTCATTTTGACCTAGAAAAATTAGGAGGAGACTTTCGGGATGAATCGCCGCCGTCTCGAGGCGGAACTTGGGCAGGAGCACTTTTGCCCTCCGGCGGAGCGATTCCGCTGGGGAACTTCCCTCCCGGAGGGGGAAATCATCGCCATCGTCATCACCAACAACTCTCCCATCTTTGGGAGGGCCATCTCCATCAACATCTTCAACAGCACCATCTCCTCTCAAACCCTAGTTCATCTCTTGTGTTCAATCTTTGTACCGGAACCTCAGATTGGTACCTGTGGGTGACTACTAGTGTTGATTACATCTTGTAGTTGATTACTATATGGTTTATTTGGTGGAAGATTATATGTTCAGATCCATTATGCTATTTAATACCCCTCTGATCTTGAGCATGATTATTATTTGTGAGTAGTTACTTTTGTTCTTGAGGTCATGGGAGAAGTCATGTTGCAAGTAATCATGTGAACTTGATATGTGTTCCATATTTTGATGATATGTATGTTGTGATTCCCTTAGTGGTGTCATGTGAACATCGACTACATGGCACTTCACCATATTTGGGCCTAAGGGAATGCATTGTGGAGTAGTTATTAGATTATGGGTTGCTAGAGTGACAGAAGCTTAAACCCTAGTTTATGCGCTACTTCGTAAGGGACCGATTTGGATCCAAAAGTGTAATGCTATCGTTAGATTTTATCTTAATACTTTTCTCATAGTTATGGATGATTGCGAGGGGGTTAATTATAAGTAGGAGGTTTGTTCAAGTAAGAACAGCACCTAAGCACCGGTCCACCCACATATCAAATTATCAAAGTAGTGAACATGAATCGAACCAACATGATGAAAGTGACTAGATGAAATTCCCGTGTACCCTCAAGAACGCTTTGCTTATCATAAGAGACCGTTTTGGCATGTCCTTTGCCACAAAAGGATTGGGCTACCTTGTTGCATTTTATTTACCATTACCGTTACTTTCTCGTTACAAATTATCTTGCTATCAAACTATCTGTTACCAATTATTTTAGTGCTTGCAGAAAATACCTTGCTGAAAACCACTTGTCATTTCGTTTTGCTCCTCGTTGGGTTCGACACTCTTACTTATCGAAAGGACCATGATTGATCCCCGATACTTGTGGGTCATCAAGGCTCTTTTCTGGCGCCGTTGTCGGGGAGTGAAGCGCTCTTGGTAAGTGGAAATTGGTAAGGAAAAATTATTGCTACTTATTGAAATTTATTATTACTTGCTACTATGGAGAATCATCCTTTGAGGGGTTTGTTCGGGGTATCTTCACCTCGACCGGAACAACAATTAGTTGCCCCTCAACCTACTGCACCTACTGAAAATATTGGTTATGAAATTCTTTCGGGTATGATAGAATAACTGCTAGCTAATCCTTATGCAGGAGATGGAACTGAACATCCTGATATGCACTTGATATATGTGGATGAAATTTGCGGATTATTTAAGCTTGCAGGTTTATCCGGAGATGAAGCTAAGAAGAAAGTCTTCACTTTATCTTTGAAGGGAAAGTCATTGACATGGTATAGGCTATGCGATGATATTGGAGCTTGGAACTGGAATCGGTTGAAATTGGAATTTCACCAAAAAATTTAACATATGCATCTAGTTCATCATGATCGGATTTGTATATATAATTTTTGGCCTCGTGAAGGAGAAAGTATCGCTCTCGCTTGGGGGAGGTTTAATTCAATGTTATATTCATGCCCCAATCATGAGCTCTCTAGAGAAATTATCATTCAGAATTTTTATGCTCGGCTTTCTCGTGATGATCAATCCATGCTCGATACTTCTTATACTGGTTCTTTTATGAAGAAGACTATTGAATTCAGGTGGGATCTTTTAGAAAGAATTAAATGCAACTCTGAAGATTGGGAACTCAACGAAGGTAAAGAGTCAGGTATTAAGCTTCAATTTGATTGTGTTAAATCTTTTATGAATACCGATACTTTTCACAAGTTTAGCACTAAATATGGACTTGACTCTGAGATAGTGGCCTCTTTTTGTGAATCATTTGCTACTCATGTTGATCTCCCTAAAGAGAAGTGGTTTAAATATCATCCCCCTATCAAAGAAGAAATTAAAGAACCCGACATAGCTAAAGATGAAACTATTATCTACAATGTTTATCCAGTTGTGCCAACTGCTTATATTGAAAAACCACCTTTCCCTGTAAGGATAAAGGAACATGCTAAGGTTTCAACTGTGGTTCGCAAAAGTAATATTAGACCACCTAAACCTGCTAAACAAATTAAAGTAAAACCTAGTGTTGCTATGGTTAAAGATCTCCTGGTAGAAAATATTGATAGGCATGTTATTTACTTCTGTGATGAAGCTGCTAGAATTGCCAAACCTGATGAAAAATATAAACATAGACCTGTTGTTGGCATGCCCGTTGTCTCAATTAAAATAGGAGATCATTGTTTTCATGGTTTATGTGACTTAGGTGCTAGCGTGAGTGTTATCCCTTTTACCTTATACCAAGAAATTATGAATGGCATAGCGCCAGCTGAAATAGAAGACATAGATGTCACTATTAAACTTGCTAATAGAGACACCATCACACCACTTGGGATTGTTAGAGATGTTGAAGTCTTGTGCGAGGAAATAAAATATCCTACTGATTTTCTAGTTCTTGGTTCCCCACAAGATGACTTCTATCTCATTATATTTGGTAGACCTTTCTTGAACATTGTCAATGCTACTATAGATTGTCATAAACAAACTATCAGTGTTAGCTTTGGTGATGAGTCTCATGAGTTTAACTTTTCCAAGTTTAATAGACAACCTCATAAGAAAGAATTACCTAGTAAGGATGAAATAATTGGTCTTGCTTCTATTTCCGTGCCTCCTACTGATCCACTAGAACAATATTTGCTAGACCATGAAAATGATATGCATATGCATGAAAGAAATGAGATAGATAAAATTTTCTTTGTACAACGACCCCTGCTCAAACACAATTTTCCTATTGAAACTCTAGGAGGTCCACCTCCACCTAAAGGTGATCCCGTGTTTGAATTAAAACAATTGCCTAACACTTTGAAATATGCTTATCTCGATGAGAAAAAGATATATCATGTTCTTATTAGTGCTAACCTTTCAGAACATGAAGAAGAAAGATTGTTAGAAATTCTGTAGAAGCACCGTGCTGCTATTGGATATACTCTTGATGATCTTAAGGGCATTAGTCCCACTCTCTGTCGGCACAAGATTAATATGGAACCTAATGCTAAACCCGTTGTTGATCATCAACGACATTTGAATCCTAAGATGAAAGAAGTGGTAAGAACTGAAATATTAAAGCTTCTGGAAGTAGGTATAATCTATCCCATAGCTGATACTAGATGGGTAAGTCATGTTCATTGTGTACCTAAGAAGGGAAGTATTACTGTTGTTCCTAATGATAAAAATGAACTTATTCCACAAAGAATTGTTACTGGCTATAGAATGGTAATTGATTTTAGAAAGTTAAATAAAGCTACTAGAAAAGATCATTACCCTTTGCCTTTTATTGATCAGATGCTAGAAAGATTATCAAAGCACACACACTTTTGCTTCCTTGATGGATATTCTGGTTTTTCTCAAATACCTGTTTCACAACCTGATCAAGAGAAAACCACTTTTACTTGCCCTTTTGGAACTTATGCTTATAGACGTATGCCTTTTGGTTTATGTAATGCACCTGCTACCTTTCAAAGATGTATGACTGCTATATTCTCTGATTTTTGTGAAAAGATTGTTGAGGTTTTCATGGATGATTTTTCTGTATATGGAACTTCTTTCGATGATTGCTTGAGCAACCTTGATCGAGTTTTGCAGAGATGTGAGCAAACTAATCTTGTCTTGAATTGGGAGAAGTGCCACTTTATGGTTAATGAAGGTATTGTCTTGGGGCATAAAATTTCTGAATGAGGTATTGAGGTGGACCAAGCTAAAGTTGATGCAATTGAGAAAATGCCATGTCCTAAAGATATTAAAGGTATTCGTAGTTTTCTCGGTCATGCTGGTTTCTATAGGAGGTTTATTAAAGACTTCTCTAAAATTTCTAGGCCTCTTACAAATCTTTTACAAAAGGATTATGCATTTGTTTTTTATGATGATTGTGTAGAAGCCTTTGAAACACTTAAGAAAGCCTTAACTTCTGCACCTATTGTTCAACCACCTGATTGGAACTTACCTTTTGAAATTATGTATGATGCTAGTGATTATGCAGTTGGTGCTGTTCTAGGACAAATAGTTGATAAAAAATTGAATGTTATTCAATATGCTAGTAAAACTCTAGACAGTGCTCAACGAAATTATGCTACTACTGAAAAAGAATTTTTAGCAATTGTGTTTGCTTGTGATAAATTCAGATCTTATATTGTTGATTCCAAAGTAATTGTTCACACTAAGCATGTTGCTATTAAATATCTTATGGAGAAGAAAGATGCTAAACCTAGGCTCATTAGGTGGGTTCTCTTGCTACAAGAATTTGATTTACATATCACTGATAGAAAAGGAGCAGAGAACCCCGTAGCTGATAACTTGTCTAGATTAGAGAATATCCTTGATGACCCACTACCTATTGATGATAGCTTTCCTGATGAGCAACTAGCTGCAATAAATATTTCTCATAACACTCCTTGGTATGCTGACTATGCTAATTATATTGTTGCTAAATATATACCACCTAGTTTCACATACCAACAAAAGAACAAATTCTTCTATGATTTAAGACATTACTTTTGGGATGACCCACATCTTTATAAAGAAGGAGTAGATGGTATTATTAGACGTTGTGTACCTCAGCATGAACAGGAACAAATCTTACAGAAATGTCACTCCGAAGCTTATGGAGGACATCATGCGGGAGATAGAACTGCTCATAAGGTATTGCAATCTGGTTTTTATTGGCCTACTCTCTTCAAGGATTCCCGTAAGTATGTTTTATCTTGTGATGAATGCCAAAGAATTGGTAATATCGGTAAGCGTCAAGAAATGCCTATGAATTATTCACTTGTTGTTGGACCATTTGTTGTTTGGGGTTTTGATTATATGGGACCTTTTCTTTCCTCTAATGGGTATACTCATATTTTGGTTGCTGTTGATTATGTTACTAAGTGGGTAGAAGCTATTCCAACTAGTAGTGCTGATCACAACACCTCTATTAAAATGCTTAAAGAAGTTATTTTCCCAAGGTTTGGAGTCCCTAGATACTTAATGACTAATGGTGGTTCACACTTTACTCATGGTGCTTTTCGTAAAATGCTTGCTAAATATGATGTTAACCATAGAATTGCATCACCCTATGATACGTCTCCAACGTATCTATAATTTTCCATTGTTCCATGTTATTATATTATCTATTCTGGATGTTTTATATGCGTTAATATGCTATTTTATATTATTTTTGTGACTAACTTATTAACCTAGAGCCTAGTGCCAGTTTCTGTTTTTTCCTTGTTTTTGAGTTTTACAAAAAAGGAATATCAAACGGAGTCCAAATGGATTAAAACTTTCACGATGATTTTTCTTGGACTAGAAGACACCCAACAAACTTGGAGAGGGGGCCAGAAGAGTCCCGAGGGCTCCACAAGCCCTCAGGGTGTGCCCTAGGGGGGCGCGCCCCCTGGCTTGTGGGCCCCACGGGACTCCTCCAACCCTAATTCTTTCGCTATAAATTCCCAAATATTCCCAAACGACCAGAAGCGTCCACCAAAATACTTTTCCGCTGCCGTAACCTTCTGTACCCGTGAGATCCCATCTTGGGGCCTTTTCCAGCACCTTGCCGGAGGGGGATTCGATCACGGAGGGCTTCTACATCAACTCTATTGCCCTTCCGATGAAGCGTGAGTAGTTTACCACAGACCTACAGGTCCATAGCTAGTAGCTAGATGGCTTCTTCTCTCTCTTTGATCTTCAATACAATGTTCTCCTCGATGTTCTTGGAGATCTATCCGATGTAATATTCTTTTGCGGTGTGTTTGTCGAGATCCGATGAATTGTGGATTTATGACCAGATTATCTATGAATATTATTTGAGACTTCTCTGAATTCTTATATGCATGATTTGATATCTTTGTATTTCTCTTTGAATTATCGGTTTTGTTTGGCCAACTAGATTGGTTCTTCTCGCAATGGGAGAGGTGCTTAGTTTTGGGTCCAATCTTGCGGTGTCCTCACCCAGTGACAAAGTAGGGGTAGCGAGGCTCGTATTGTATTGTTGTCATCAAGGATAAAAAGATGCGGTTTTCATCATATTGCTTGAGTTTATCCCTCTACATCATGTCATCTTACTTAAGGCGTTACTCCGTTCTTATGAACTTAATACTCTAGATGCATGCTGGATAGCGATCGATGTGTGGAGTAATAGTAGTAGATGCAGGCAGGAGTCAGTCTACTTGACACGGACGTGATGCATATATTCATAATCATTGCCTTGGATATCGTCATAACTTTGCGCTTTTCTATCAATTGCTCGGCAGTAATTTGTTCACCCACCGTATGCTTTCGTTCAAGAGAGAAGCCTCTAGTGAAACCTATGGCCCCCGGGTCTATTTTCCATCATATATTTTCAGATCTATAAACCAAAAAACCCAAAAATACCTTGCTGCACTTTATTTGTTTTTACTTTATTTTATGTTTTAGTAATCTTTTATATCTATCTCTATCAGATCTCATCCTTGCAAGTGATCATGAAGGGATTGACAACCCCTTTATCGCGTTGGGTGCAAATGTTTGATTGTTTGTGTAGGTGCATAGATTGCAGACTTGCGCGTACCTCCTACTGGATTGATACCTTGGTTCTCAAACTGAGGGAAATACTTATCTCTACTTTGCTGCATCACCCTTTCCTCTTCAAGGGAAAAACCAACGCAAGCTCAAGAAGTAGCAGGAAGAATTTCTGGCGCCGTTGCCAGGGAGGTTCTACATCAAGGCTACCAAGTACCCACCATAAAATATCATCTCTTGCATTACATTATTTGCCATTTGCCTCTCATTTTCCTCTCCCCCACTTCTAAAATGTTTTCAAAAAAACACAAAAAGATTTGCCTTTTTATTCGCCCTTCTTCCGTTCGTCTTTTCGTTTGCTTTTTGGTTGCTTGTGTGCTAGATTGCTTGCTTTGTCACGATATCTCAAGAAAATACCAAGTTGTGTGACTTTTCCAATACTAATAATAATGATTTTATTAGTACTCCGATTGCTCCCACAACTAGTGCGGAATCTTATGAAATTAATGCCGCTTTGCTGAATCTTATTATGAAAGATCAATTTTCCGGCCTTCCTAGTGAAGATGCCGCATCCCATCTAAATATTTTTGTTGAGTTGTGTGATATGCAAAAGAAAAAAGATGTGGATAATGGTATTGTTAAATTGAAGCTATTTTCCGTTCTCTCTACAAGATCATGCTAAAAACTTGGTTTTCATCTTTGCCTAAAAATAGTATTGATTCATGGAATAAGTGTAAAGATGCTTTTATTTCCAAGTATTTTCCTCCTGCTAAGATCATCTCCCTTAGGAACGATATAATGAATTTTAAGCAACTTGATCATAAACATGTTGCACAAACTTGGGAGAGGATGAAATTGATGATAAGAAATTGCCCTACTCATGGTTTAAGTTTATGGATGATCATACAAAAATTTTATGCGGATTGAATTTTGCATCTAGAAATCTTTTAGATTCTGCCGCAGGTGGTACTTTTATGGAAATTACATTAGGAGAAGCTACTAAACTCCTAGATAATATTGTGGCTAATTACTCGCAATGGCATACCGAAAGATCTTCTACTAGTAAAAAAGTGCATGCGATTGAAGAAATTAATACTTTGAGTGGAAAGATGGGTGAACTTATGAAATTGTTTGCTAGTAAGAGTGCTCCTATTAATCCTAATTATATGCCTTTGTCTACTTTCATTGAGAACAATAATGAATCTATGGATGTGAATTTTGTTGGTAGGAACAATTTTGGTAATAACGCTTATAGAGGTAATTTCAACCCTATGCCTTTTCCTAGTAATTCCTCTAATAATTATGGTAATTCCTACAACAATTCTTCTGGAAATTATAATAAGATGCCCTCTGATCTTGAGAACAATATTAAAGATTTTATTAATTCCCAAAAAGTTTTCAATGCTATGGTTGAAGAAAAATTGCTCAAGATTGATGATTTGGCTAGGAACGTTGATAGAATTTCTCTTAAGGTTGATTCTTTGAAAATTAGATCTATGCCACCCAAGCATGATATTAATGAATCTCTGAAAGCTATTAAAATTTCTATTGATGAGTGTAAAGAAAGAATCGCTAGGATGCGTGCTAAGCGAGATTGGTTTTTAAAAGCGTGTTCTTCTAGTTTTTGCGAGAATAATGATGAAGATCTTAAAGTGATTGGTGTGAATCATATTGAATCTTTTTTTTCTAATATAAATCTTGATAAATATGAGACTGGATATGAGTCAACTTTAGATAGAAGGCATCCCAATGATTCGGAGTTTATAGATCTTAATGCAAAAATTGATAAAAGTGGGATTGGAGAGGTCAAAACTTTAAGTAGCGATGAACCCACTGTTTTGGATTTCAAGGACTTTAATTATGATAATTGTTCTTTGATAGATTGTATTTCCTTGTTGCAATCCATGTTGAATTCTCCTTATGCTTATAATCAAAATAAAGCTTTTACTAAACATATCATTGATGCTATGAAGCAATCTTTTAAAGAAAAACTTGAGTTGGAAGTTTCTCTCCCTAGAAAGCTTTATGATGAGTGGGAACCTACTATTAAGATTAAAATTAAAGATTATGAGTGCCATGCTTTGTGTGATTTGGGTGCTAGCGTTTCCACGATTCCAAAAACTTTATGTGATGTGCTAGGTTTCCGTGAATTTGATGATTGTTCTTTAAATTTGCATCTAGCGGATTCCACTATTGAGAAACCTATGGGAAGGATTAATGATGTTCTTATTGTTGCAAATAGGAATTATGTGCCCGTAGATTTCATTGTGCTTGATATAGATTGCAATCCTACATGCCCTATTATTCTTGGTAGACCTTTCCTTAGCACGATTGGTGCAATTATTGATATGAAAGAAGGAAACATTAGATTTCAATTTCCATTAAGGAAGGGCATGAAACACTTTCCAAGAAATAAAATTAAGTTACCATATGAATCTATTATGAGGGCTACTTAAGGATTGCATACCAAAGATGACAATACCTAGATCTATGTTTTATGCCTAGCTAGGGGCGTTAAACAATAGCACTTGTTGGGAGGCAACCCAATTTTATTTTATGTTTTTGGTTCTTTTTTTCAATAAATACACATTATTACCTCTGTAGTAATTGTGTTTTGGTGTTTTAATTAGTGTTTGAGCCAAATAAGACCTTTGGGATGGCTTACGGTGATCGTTGATTTGATCTTGCTGAAAAATAGAAACTTTTGCTATCAGTAAAACAATTTTACAAAATCACAGAAGTGTACTTTTGATCTGAATTTTTTACAAAAGATTCATATACAAATTACCCAGGTTGGCCTAATTTTTCAGAATTTTTCGAGTTACAGAAGTGTACGAAGTTTACAGATTGCTACAGACTATTCTGTTTTTGACAGATTCTGTTTTCTATGTATTGTTTGCTTATTTTAATGAATCTATGGTTAGTATCTGGGGGTATGAACCATGGAAAAGTTGGCATACAGTAGATATTACACCAATATAAATAAAGAATGAGTTCACAACAGTACCAAAAAGTGGTGATTTATTTTCTTATACTAACAGATCTCATGAGTTTTCTGTTGAGTTTTGTGTTGTGAAGTTTTCAAGTTTTGGGTAGAGATTTGATGGACTATGGAATAAGGAGTGGCAAGAGCCTAAGCTTGGGGATGTCCAAGGCACCCCAAGGTAATATTCAAGGACAACCAAGCATCTAAGCTTGGGGATGCCCCGGATGGTATCCCCTCTTTCGTCTTCAATCCATTGGTAAATTTACTTGAGGCTATATTTTTATTCACCACATGATATGTGTTTTGCTTGGAGCGTCTTGTATGATATGAGTATTTGCTTTTAGTTTGCCACAATCATCCTTGTTGTACACACCTTTTGAGAGGGACACACGTGAATCATGATTTATTAGAATACTCTATGTGCTTCACTTATATCTTTTGAGCTAGGCAATTTGCTCTAGTGCTTCACTTATATCTTTTTAGAGCACGGCGGTGGCTATATTTTATAGAAATTTTTTAACTCTCATGCTTCACTTATATTATTTTGAGAGTCTCTAAACAGCATGGTAATTTTCTTAGGTTATGAATTTAGTCCTAATATGATGGGCATCCAAGAGGGATATAATAAAAACTTTCATATAAAGAGCATTGAATACTATGAGAAGTTTGATTCCTTGCATTTGTTTTGAGATATAAAGATGGTGATACTAGAGTCATGCTAGTGAGTAATTGTGGATTGGTAGAAATACTTGTGTTAAAGTTTGTGATTCCTGTAGCATGCACGTATGGTGAACCGTTTTGTGATGAAGTCGGAGCATGATTTATTTATTGGTTGTCTTCCTTATGAGTGGCGGTCGAGGACGAGCGATGGTCTTTTCCTACCAATCTATCCCCCTAGGAGCATGTGATTGCGGCTAGAGCTACATCAGTATTTCCCCAAAGAGGAAGGGATGATGCAGCACAGCGACGGTAGGTATTTCCCTCCGTGATAAGACCAAGGTTATCGAACCAGTAGGAGAACCATGCAACACTACGTAAACGGTACCTGCACACAAAGAACAAATACTTGCAACCCGACGTGTTAAAGGGGTTGTCAATCCCTTTCGGGTAACGGCGCCAGAAATTGGCACGTGGACGGGAGAAAGTTGTAATAGATTGATAGATGCAAATAAAAGCAAATAAAATTCAGCGAGGTATTTTTGGGTTTTTGATAATGTAGATCTGAAAATAAAATATGCAAATAAATAAAAAGGCAAATAGCAAAATAGATCTGAAAGTATATGATGAGGAAATAGACCCGGGGGCCGTAGATTTCACTAGTGGCATCTCTCGAGAAAAATAGCATACGGTGGGTAAACAAATTACTGTTGGGAAATTGATAGAACTTCAAATAATCATGACGATATCCAGGCAATGATCATTATATAGGCATCACGTCCAAGATTAGTAGACCGACTCCTGCCTACATCTACTACTATTACTCCACACATCGACCGCTATCCGGCATGCATCTAGTGTATTAAGTTCATGGAGAAACGGAGTAATGCAATAAGAACAATGACATGATGTAGACAAGATCTATTTATGTATAAATAGACCCCATCTTGTTATCCTTAATAGCAACGATACATACGTGTCGGTTCCCCTTCTGTCACTGGGATCAAGCACCGTAAGATCGAACCCATCACAAAGCACCTCTTCCCATGGCAAGATAAATCGATCTAGTTGGCCTAACTAAACCAAAGATTCGAAGAAGAAATACGAGGCTATAAGTAATCATGCATATAAGAGATCAAAAGACTTAAATAACTATCATGGATAAAAACATAGATCTGATCATAAACTCAAAGTTCATCGGATCCCAACAAACACACCGCAAAAAAGAGTTACATCAAATAGAACTCCAAGAGACCATTGTATTGAGAATCAAAAGAGATAGAGGAAGCCATCTAGCTACTTACTACGGACCCGTAGGTCTACAATGAACTACTCACGCATCATCGGAGAGGCACCAATGAGGATGATGAACCCCTTCGTATGGTGTCTAGATTGGATCTGGTGGTTCTGGAACTTGCGCGGCTGGAATTGATTTTCGTCGACTCCTCTAGGGTTTCTGGAATATTGGGGTATTTATAGAGCAAAGAGGCGGTGTGGGAGGCCACCGAGGTGGGCACAACCCACCTGGGCGCGCCCGGGCCCCCAGGCGCGCCCTGGTGGGTTGTGCTCCCCTCGGAGCTCCCCTCAGGTACTTTCTTGGCCCAACAGGTGTCTTCTGGTCCAGAAAAAATCACCAAAAAGTTTCGCTGCGTTTGGACTCCGTTTGGTATTGATTTCCTATGAAGTAAAAAACAAGCAAAAAACAGCAACTGGCACTGGGCACTATGTCAATAGGTTAGTCCCAAAAAATGATATAAAAATATTGTAAAATGATTGTAAAACATCCAAGAATGATAATATAACAGCATGGAACAATCAAAAATTATAGATACGTTGGAGACGTATCAGCATGCGTGTAGTACTTTGTTTCGATAGCTAATAAATTTTTGCAATAAGTATGTGAGTTCTTTATGACTAATGTTGAGTCCATGGATTATATGCACTCTCACCCTTCCACCATTGCTAGCCTCTCTAGTACCGCGCAATTCTCGCCGGTGCATTAAACCCACCATATACCTTCCTCAAAACAGCCACCATACCTACCTATTATGGCATTTCCATAGCCATTCCGAGATATATTGCCATGCAACTTCCACCGTTCCGTTTATTATGACATACTTCATCATTGTCATATTGCTTTGCATGATCATGTAGTTGGCATAGTATTAGTGGCAAGGCCACCGTTCATATTTTTTATACATATCACTCTTTATCATTGCACATCCCGGTACACTACCGGAGGCATTCATATAGAGTCATATTTTGTTCTAGAATCGAGTTGTAATTCTTGAGTTGTAAGTAAATAAAAGTGTGATGATCATCATTATTAGAGCATTGTCCCATGTGAGGAAAGGATGATGGAAGCTATGATTCCCTCACAAGTTGGGATGAGTCTCCGGACTTTACAAAAAATAAAAGAGGCCAAGAGTAGCACAAACAAAAAAAATGAGAGAAAAGAGAGAAGGGGCAATGCCACTATCCTTTTACCACACTTGTGCTTCAAAGTAGCACCATGATCTTCATGATAGAGAGTCTCCTATGTTGTCACTTTCATATACTAGTGGGAATTTTTCATTATAGAACTTGGCTTGTATATTCCAATGATGGGCTTCCTCAAATTGCCCTAGGTCTTCGTGAGCAAGCGAGTTGGATGCACACCCATTTAGTTTCTTTTTAGGCTATCATACACTTATAGCTCTAGTGCATCCGTTGCATGGCAATCCCTACTCACTCACATTGATATCTATTGATTGGCATCTCCATAGCCCGTTAATATGCCTAGTTGATGTGAGACTTTCTCCTTCTTTTTGTCTTCTCCACAACCACCATGTTCTATTCCACCTATAGTTCTATATCCATGTCTCACGCTCATGTATTGCGTGAAAGTTGAAAAAGTTTGAGAACATCAAAAGTATGAAACAATTGCTTGGCTTGTCATCGGGGTTGTGCATGATTTAATACTTTGTGTGATGAAGATGGAGCATAGCTAGGCTATATGATTTTGTAGGGATGACTTTCTTTGGCCATGTTATTTTGAGAAGACACGATTGCTTTATTAGTATGCTTGAAGTATTATTGTTTTTATGTCAATATTAAACTTTTGTTTTGAATCTTATGGATCCGAATATTCATGCCACAATAAAGAAAATTAAATGGATAATTATGTTAGGTAGCATTCCACATCAAAAATTCTGTTTTTATCATTTACCTACTCGAGGACGAGTAGGAATTAAGCTTGGGGATGCTTGATACGTCTCCAACGTATCTATAATTTTTTATTGTTCCATGCTATTATATTATCTATTTTGGATGTTTTATATGCGTTAATATGCTATTTTATATTATTTTTGGGACTAACTTTTTAACCTAGAGCCCAGTGCCAGTTTCTGTTTTTCCTTGTTTTTGAGTTTTACAGAAAAGGAATATCAAATGGAGTCCAAACGGAATAAAACTTTCGCGATTATTTTTCTTGGACCAGAAGACACCCAGCAAACTTGGAGAGGGGGCCAGAAGAGTCCCGAGGGCTCCACAAGCCCTCAGGGCGTGCCCTGGGGGGCCGCCCCCTGGCTTGTGGGCCCCACAGGACTCCTCCTACCCTAATTCTTTCGCTATAAATTCCCAAATATTCCCAAACGACCAGAAGCGTCCACCAAAATACTTTTCCGCCGCCGTAACCTTCTGTACCCGTGAGATCCCATCTTGGGGCCTTTTTCGGCACCTTGCCAGAGGGGGGTTCGATCACGGACGGCTTCTACATCAACTCTATTGCCCTTCCGATGAAGCGTGAGTAGTTTACCATAGACCTACAGGTCCATAGCTAGTAGCTAGATAGCTTCTTCTCTCTCTTTGATCTTCAATACAATGTTCTCCTCGATGTTCTTGGAGATCTATCTGATGTAATATTCTTTTGCGGTGTGTTTGTCGAGATCCAATGAATTGTGGATTTATGATCAGATTATCTATGAATATTATTTGAGTCTTCTCTGAATTCTTATATGCATGATTTGATATCTTTGTATTTCTCTTCGAATTATCGGTTTGGTTTGGCCAACTAGATTGGTTCTTCTTGCAATGGGAGAGGTGCTTAGTTTTGGGTTCAATCTTGCGGTGTCCTCACCTAGTGACAAAGTAGGCATAGCGAGGCACGTATTGTATTGTTGCCATCAAGGATAAAAAGATGGGGTTTTCATCATATTGCTTGAGTTTATCCCTCTACATCATGTCATCTTACTTAAGGCGTTACTCTGTTCTTATGAACTTAATACTCTATATGCATGTTGGATAGCGATCGATGTGTGGAGTAATAGTAGTAGATGCAGGCATGAGTCGGTCTACTTGGCACGGACATGATGCCTATATTCATAATCATTGCCTTGGATATCGTCATAACTTTGCGCTTTTCTATCAATTGCTCGACAGTAATTTGTTCACCCACTGTATGCTTTCGTTCAAGAGAGAAGCCTCTAGTGAAACCTATGGCCCCCGGGTCTATTTTCCATCATATATTTTCAGATATATAAACCAAAAAACCCAAAAATACCTTGCTGCACTTTATTTGTTTTTACTTTGTTTTACGTTTTAGTAATCTTTTATATATATCTTTATCAGATCTCATCCTTGCAGGTGACCATGAAAGGATTGACAACCCCTTTATCGTGTTGGGTGCAAGTGTTTGATTGTTTATGCAGGTGCATAGATTGGAGACTTGCATGTACCTCCTACTGGATTGATACATTGGTTCTCAAACTGAGGGAAATACTTATCTCTACTTTGCTGCATCACCCTTTCCTCTTCAAGGGAAAAACCAACGCAAGCTCAAGAAGTAGCACCCTATCATCCTCAATCTAGTGGTCAAGTTGAACTTAGCAATAGAGAAATAAAACTAATATTACAGAAAACTGTTAATAGGTCCCGAAAGAATTGGTCTAAGAAATTGGATGAAGCACTTTGGGCCTACAGAACAGCATATAAAAATCCTATGGGTATGTCTCCCTATAAAATGGTTTATGGAAAAGCTTGTCATTTGCCTCTTGAGTTAGAACATAAAGCATATTGGGCAATTAAAGAACTCAACTATGATTTCAAACTTGCCGGTGAAAAGAGGTTATTTGATATTAGCTCACTAGATGAATGGAGAACCCAAGCTTATAAAAATGTCAAATTATTTAAAGAAAAAGTTAAAATATGGCATGATAAAAGAATCCAAAAGCGGGAGTTCAAAGTTGGAGAATATGTTCTTCTGTACAACTCTCGTTTCAGATTCTTTGCGGGAAAACTTCTCTCCAAATGGGAAGGACCATATATTATCGAAGAAGTTTACCGCTCTGGAGCTATCAAAATAAATAATGCCGAAGGTACTAACCCGAAGGTTGTCAATGGGCAAAGAATTAAACACTATATCTCAGGTACGCCAATTAATGTTGAAAGCAATATTATTCAAACCATGACACCGGAGGAACACATAAAAGAGACCTTCCGGAACACTCCAGAATCCTAAAAAAGAGGAGGTACATGATACGGTAAGTAAACGGACTCCGAAAAATCCGCAAAAATATTTTCTGTCAGTTTTGGAATATTACAAAAATTAGGAAAATAAGAAACAATCAGGAAGGCACCCGAGGGGGGCACAAGACACTAGGGCGTGCCTGGGCCCCCTCGCGCGCCCAGGTGGGTTGTGCCCACCTCGGGAACCTTCCCGACTCCGTTTTTATCCCGTTTGCTTGTTTCCCAAGATAAAAAATTCTTTATATACCCCCCGAACGTATTGAACACCATATCACGGAGAATTCTTCTGTCCTTCTTTCTTGCTGTTTTCCTGGTAGATCTGAAATATGTCATCTCAAGACTCGGAAGAGGATTGCCCAGTTTCTTATCAGCCTTTGGATAATAATATCTTCAAGGACACCTATCCCTATATATGGTTCACTGATGACCCACAAGTATTGGGGATCAATTGTAGCTCTTTTCGATAAGTAAGAGTGTCGAACCCAACGAGGAGCAGAAGGAAATGACAAATGGTTTTCAGCAAGGTGATGTCTGCAAGTGCTGAAATTGTAAGTAACAGAGTAGTTTGATAGCAAGATAATTTGTAACGAGCAAGTAACAATAATGGTAACAAAAGTGCAGCAAGGTAGCCCAATCCTTTTGAGGCAAAGGACAGGCCAAAATGGTCCCTTATAGTAAGCAAAGCGTTCTTGAGGGTACACGGGAATTTCATCTAGTCACTTTCACCATGTTGATTCGATTTGTGTTCGCTACTTTGATAATTTGATATGTGGGTGGACCGGTGCTTAGGTGCTATTCTTACTTGAACAAACCTCCTACTTATGATTAACCCCCTCGCAAGCATCCGCAACTACGAGAAAAGTATTAAGAATAAATTCTAACCATAGCATTAAACTTTTGGATCCAATCGTTCCCTTACGGAATAGCACATAAACTAGGGTTTAAGCTTCTGTCACTCTCGCAACCCATCATCTAATAACTACTCCACAATGCATCCCCTTAGGCCCAAATATGGTGAAGTGTCATGTAGTCGATGTTCACATGACATCACTAAGGGAATCACAACATACATACTATCAAAATATCGAACACATATCAAGTTCACATGATTACTTGCAACATGATTTCTCCCGTGACCTCAAGAACAAAAGTAACTACTCACAAATGATAATCATGCTCAAGATCAGAGGGGTATTAAATAGCATATTGGATCTGAACATATAATCTTCCACCAAATAAACCATATAGTAATCAACTACAAGATGTAATCAACACTACTAGTCACCCACAAGCACCAATCTATAGTTCCGGTACCAAGATTGAACATAAGAGATGAACTAGTGTTTGAGATGAGATGGTGCTGTTGAAGGTGTTGATGGAGATTGCTCTCCCCAAGATGGGAGAGTTGTTGGTGATGATGATGACGATGATTTCCCCCTCCGGGAGGGAAGTTCCCTCGGCGGAATCACTCCGCCGAACGGCAAAAGTGCTCCTGCCCAAGTTTCGCCTCGAGACGGCGGCGCTCCGTCCCGAAAGTCCTCTCCTTATTTTTTCTAGCTCAAAATGACTTATATACCAGAAGATGGGCACCGGAGGTGGGCCTGGGTGAGCACAACCCACCAGGGCGCGCCTGGGCTCCCTGGCGTGCCCAGGTTGGTTGTGCCCACCTGGTGGGCCCCCTCTGGTACTTATTGGCTCCAATATTCCTCAAATATTCCATAAAAAATCTCTGTAAAGTTTCAGCTTGTTTGGAGTTGTGCAGAATAGGTGGCCTGACGTAGCTTTTCCAGGTCCAGATTTCCAGCTGCCGGAATTCTCCCTCTTTGTGTGTACCTTGCATATTATGAGAGAAAAGGCATCAGAATTACTCCAAAAAAGCATTATTATGCATAAAAACATCATAAATAATAGTAGGAAAACATGATGCAAAATGGACGTATCATTCACCGATGAGGAAGATGAAGATGAACCAGTCCCTCCTTGTTTCAAGCAAGAAAGCAAGGAGGCATTTGTTGACCCACAAGTATAGGGGGTCTATCGTAGTCCTTTCGATAAGTAAGAGTGTCGAACCCAACGAGGAGCAAAAGGAAATGACAAGCAGTATTCAGCAAGGTAATCCCTGCAAGCACTGAAATTATCGGTAACAGATAGTTGTGTGATAAGATAATTCGTAACGGGTAACAAGTAACAAGTGTAACTAAGGTGTAGCAAGGTGGCCCAATCCTTTTTGTAGCAAAGGACAAGCCTGGACAAACTCTTATATAAAGCAAAGCGCTCCCGAGGACACATGGGAATTACTGTCAAGTTAGTTTTCATCATGCTCATATGATTCGCGTTCGTTACTTTGATAATTTGATATGTGGGTGGACCGGTGCTTGGGTGCTGTCCTTACTTGGAAAAGCCTCCCACTTATGATTAAACCCTATCGCAAGCATCCGCAACTACAAAATAAGAATTAAGATAAATCTAACCATAGCATGAAACATGTGGATCCAAATCAGCCCCTTACGAAGCAACGCATAAACTAGGGTTTAAGCTTCTATCACTCTAGCAACCCATCATCTACTTATTACTTCCCAATGCCTTCCCCTAGGCCCAAACAATGGTGAAGTTTCATGTAGTTGACGTTCACATAGCACCACTAGAGGAAAGACAACATACATCTCATCAAAATATCGAACGAATACCAAATTCACATGATTACTTATAACAAGACTTCTCCCATGTCCTCAGGAACAAACGTAACTACTCACAAAGCATATTCATGTTCATAATCAGAGGAGTAATAAATATCATTAAGGATCTGAACATATGATCTTCCACCGAATAAACCAACTAGCATCAACTACAAGGAGTAATCAACACTACTAGCAACCTACAGGTACCAATCTGAGGTTTTGAGGCAAAGATCGGATACAAGAGATGAACTAGGGTTTGAGAGGAGATGGTGCTGGTGAAGATGTTGATGGAGATTGACCCCCTCTCGATGAGAGGATCGTTGGTGATGACGATGGCTTCGATTTCCCCCTCCGGGAGGGAAGTTTCCCCGGCAGAACAGCTCCGCCGGAGCCCTAGATTGGTTTTGCCCAAGTTCCACCTCGAGACGGCGACGCTTCGTCCCGAAAGCTCTCTCCTGATTTTTTCCAGGTCAAAACCCTCCATATAGCAGAAGATGGGCACAGGAGACCTGACAGGGGGCCCACAAGCCACAGGGGCACGCCTAGGGGGTAGGGCGCGCCCCCCAAGCTTGTGGCCTCCTGGTGGGTCCCCTCTGGTATTTTCTTCGCCCATTATTTTTTATATATTCCAAAATAATTCTCCGTAAATTTTCAGGACTTTTGGAGTTGTGCAGAATAGGTCTCTCAGATTTTCTCCTTTCCGGTCCAGAATTCCAGCTGCCGGCATTCTCCTTCCTTATGTAAACCTTGTAAAATAAGAGAGAAAAGGCATAAGTATTGTACCATAATGTGTAATAATAGCACATAATGCAATAAATATCAATATAAAAGCATGATGCAAAATGGACGTATCAACTCCCCCAAGCTTAGACCTCGCTTGTCCTCAAGCGGAAGCCGAAATCGATAAATATGTCCACATGTTTAGAGATAGAGGTGTCGATAAAATAAAATACGGACATGAAGGCATCATGATCATCTTTAGAACAGCAACATATATTGACATATAATTTCTTATGCTAAAGTGACAATTCGTTCACAAGGTAAAGTATGAATCAGAAACTTTTATTGAAAGCTAACAAACTATGATCTCAGTCATTGAAACAATTGCAATTTATCATAACATCGGAAAGAGTCAATATAAGAGATTTTCAGCAAGTTCACATACTCAACTATCTTTTAATCTTTCACAATTGCAAACACTCACGCGGTACTAATGAGTCCAAAGTCTCAATCAGACACAGAGAAAGATAGGGGCTTATAGTTTTGCCTCCCAACCCTTTACCTCAAGGGTAATGTCAACGATAATACTTTATGATAACCTACATCCAAGTGGATATATATATATCTGGATCTTTCCCCAACATATTGTGCTTGCCAAAAAGAAAAAGTGTAAAAAGGAAAGGTGAAGATCACCATGACTCTTGTACAAGGGTAGAAGATAAAAGTAAAAGATAGGCCCTTCGCAGAGGGAAGCAGAGGTTGTCATGCGCTTTTAGGGTTGGATGCACAAAATCTTAATGCAAAAGAACGTCGCTTTATATTGCCGCTTGTGATAAAGAACTTTATTATGCAGTCCATCGCTTTTATTTCTTCCATATCACAAGTTCGTATAAAGCTTATTTTCCTCACACTAAAAGATAGTACATATTTAGAGAGAAATTTTATTGCTTGCACCGATGACAACTTACTTGAAGGATCTTACTCAATCCATAGGTAGGTATAGTGGACTCTCATGGCAAAACTGGTTTAAGGGATGTTCGGAAGCACAAGTAGTATCTCTACTTGGTGCAAAAGATTTGGCTAGCATAAGAGGGAAAGCAAGCTCAACATGTTGGAGGATCCATGATAATATAACTTCTATTTGGATATAGGAAAACATAACCCATTGTGTTGTCTTCCTTGTCCAACATCAACCTTTTAGCATGTAATATTTTAAAGAGTGCTCACAATAACAAAAGATGTCCAAGATAATATATTTATATGTGAAACCTCTCTTTCTTTATTACTTCCTATTAATTGCAACAATGACCAAAACTATGCTTGTCAACCCCCAACAAATTTTATTCATCATACTTCTTATATGTGAAGTCATCACTCCCCATAAGGTCATTATATAATCTTTTTATTTCTCTTTATTTCTTTCTTTTCTTCAAGATCATAGCACGAAAACAAAGCCCTCAACTCAAAATTACTCTTTATTATATAACTCACGGACTCAATTACATAGATAGAACACAAAGCAAAGCTCAAAGGCTAGATCATACTAAAAACTTTATTCTACTAAACCAAGATATAACCAAAAGGATCGAACTAAGAAAAACGATAAAGATAAAGATGTGATGGTGATACGATACCGGGGCACCTCCCCCAAGCTTGGCAGTTGCCAAGGCGAGTGCCCATACCAATGTATTTAGATCTCTTTCTTCAGAGGTGGTGACGATGGAGTTGTTGATGTTGGAAGAATCTTATCCTCCGTCTTCCAAGGCATAGGTTCACCATCGTAAAAAGATGAATGAGTCTCCGGGATCCTCAAATCTGCAGCCAAACTCATCCTCTTAAATTTGTATTCATACTCACAGTTTTGGTTTTGCAGGTCATAGATCTGGGCTTGGAGATGCTCGATTTTCTCATGAAGCTTGAAGATGGCCTCCCCAATGTTCTTGGCATCCAGCTTGTGATCATGGGTAAATTCAGCGATCATCAAGTGGTTGGCGTTGAGTCCACATTCCACCATCCCTTGGCACTTGAAGACTTGCTGCTCCATTGCTTCGAGCCTTGTCTCCATGCTTCCGGTCCTCTTTGGCCCTTCAACATCGCGGATGTGCAGCACCCCCTCACGCATCTCAATGGTTTGAGGGTGTTGCAGCACCTTCGCGAGGTAAGGGTTGATGACCTTCTCGAAAAACTTGTCCTTGGGGGCGCTTGGAGACGTCATGGTGATCTGGATCTGTCAGGAAAAACAGCTCGAAACAAGAACAGGGGATATTGCTGTGGTACGGTGGTCAAAACCTTCAGGAGATTATATAATGAATTTTTACCGACCAAAAGAAGTGTACTACAAGAAAACGAAGTCCAGAGGGCACACGAGGTGGCCACAAGCCAGGGAGGCGCGCCCAGGGGGGTAGGGCGCGCCCCCAAGGCTTGTCGCCTCCTCGTGCACTTTTCGGACTACTTTTTATTTTTCTAATTTTTTAAATATTCCAAAACAGGGTAAAATTGCCATTGGAAAAGTTTTGGAGTCGGTTTACTTACCGTACCACATACCTATTCCTTTTCGGAGTCTGAAACGTTCTGGAAAGTCTCCCTTATGTACTCCTCCGGTGTTATGGTATTAATAATATTTGTCTCAACATTTATGGGAGTACCTGAGATATAATGTTTGATTCTTTGCCCGTTTACCACCTTGGGGTTGGTACCTTCGGCGTTGTTGATCTTGATGGCACCAGAACGATAGACCTCCTCGATAATGTAAGGACCTTCCCATTTGGAGAGAAGATTTCCTGCAAAAAATCTTAAACGAGAATTGTATAGCAAGACATGATCACCTACATTGAATTCACGCTTTTGTATCCTTTTGTCATGCCATCTTTTAACTTTTTCTTTAAACAACTTGGCATTCTCATAGCCCTGGGTTCTCCATTCATCAAGAGAGCTAATGTCAAATAACATCTTTTCACCGGCAAGTTTGAAATCATAGTTGAGCTCTTTAATTGCCCAATAAGCCTTATGTTCTAGTTCAAGGGGTAAGTGACATGCTTTTCCATAAACCATTTTATACGGAGACATACCCATAGGGTTTTTATAAGCAGTTCTATAAGCCCATAATGCATCATCAAGTTTCTTAGACCAATTCTTTCTAGATCTATTAACAGTCTTTTGCAGGATCAATTTAATTTCTCGGTTACTCAACTGTACTTGACCACTAGACTGAGGATGGTAAGGAGATGCAACTCTATGGTTGACATCATACTTAGCAAGCAATTTACGGAAAGCACCATGGATAAAGTGTGAACCACCATCAATCATTAAATATCTAGGGACTCCAAACCTCGGGAAAATAACTTCTTTAAGCATTTTAATGGAAGTGTTATGATCGGCACTACTAGTTGGAATAGCTTCTACCCACTTAGTAACATAATCAACAGCAACCAAAATATGTGTATACCCATTGGAGGAAGGAAAAGGTCCCATATAATCAAAACCCCAAACATCAAATGGTTCAATAACAAGTGAATAATTCAGACATTTCCTGACGTCTACTAATATTACCAATTCTCTGACATTCATCACAAGACAAGACATACTTACGAGCATCCTTGCAAAGAGTAGGCCAATAAAAACCAGATTGTAATACCTTGTGTGCAGTTCTATCTCTAGCATGGTGTCCTCCATAAGCTTCGGACACTTGCGTAGGATTTGTTCCTGTTCATGCTTAGGTACACAACGTCTAATAACACCATCTACTCCTTCTTTATAAAGGTGTGGCTCATCCCAAAAGTAATGTCTTAAATCATAGAAAAACATTTTCTTTGGTGGTATGTGAAACTAGGTGGTATAAATTTAGCAACAATGAAATTAGCATAATCAGCATACCATGGAGCACTACGAGAAGCATTTATGACAGCTAATTGTTCATCAGGAAAGCTATCATCAATAGGTAGTGGGTCACCAAGAACATTCTCTAACCTAGACAGGTTATCAGCTACAGGGTTCTCAGCTCCCTTTCTATCAGCTCCCTTTCTATCAATAATATGCAAATCAAATTCTTGTAACAAGAGAACCTATCTAATAAGTCTAGGTTTAGCATCTTTCTTTTCCATAAGATATTTAATAGCAGCATGATCGGTGTGAACAGTTACTTTGGAATCAACAATACAAGATCTGAACTTATCACAAGCAAATACAACTGCTAAAAATTCTTTTTCAGTAGTAGCATAATTTCTTTGAGCACTGTCTAGAGTTTTACTAGCATAATGAATAACATTTAATTTCTTATCAACTGTTTGTCCTAGAGCAGCACCAACAGCATAATCACTAGCATCACACATAATTTTAAAGGGTAAATTCCAATCAGGTGGTTGAACAATAGGTGCAGAAATCAAGGCTTTCTTAAGGATTTCAAATGCTTCTACACAATCATCATCAGAAACAAATGGAACATCTTTTTGCAAGAGATTAGTGAGAGGCCTAGAAATTTTAGAGAAGTCTTTAATAAACCTCCTATAGAAACCAGCATGACCAAAGAAACTTCTTATACCTTTGATATCTTTGGGACACGGCATTTTTTCAATAGCATCAACTTTAGCTTTATCAACTTCAATACCTCTTTCAAAAAATTTATGCCCCAAGACAATACCTTCATTAACCATAAAGTGGCACTTCTCCCGATTCAAGACAAGATTAGTTTCTTCACATCTCTGCAAAACTCGATCAAGGTTGCTTAAGCAATCATCAAAAGAAGTTCCGTAAACGGAGAAATCATCCATGAAAACCTCAACAATCTTTTCACAAAAGTCAGAGAATATAGCAGTCATATGATACGTCTCCAACGTATCTATAATTTTTTATTGTTCCATGCAATTATATTATCTGTTTTGGATGTTTTATATGCATTAATATGCTATTTTATATTATTTTTGGGACTAACCTATTAACCTAGAGCCCAGTGCAGTTTTTGTTTTTTCCTTGTTTTTGTGCTTCTCAGAAAAGGAATACTAAACGGAGTCCAAACGGAATAAAACTTCGCGATGATTTTTCTTGGACCAGAAGACACCCAGGAGACTTGGAGTTGAAGTCAGAAGAGCCACGAGGTGGCGACAAGGGTGGAGGGCGCGCCCAGGGGGGTAGGGCGCGCCCCCCTACCTTGTGGGCCCCTCGTGACCCCCCTGACCAAGATCTTCCTCCTATATATTTGCAAATATTCCCAAACCACCAAAAGCATCCACGAAAACACTTTTCCACCACCGCAACCTTCTTTTCTAGTGAGACCCCATCTTGGGGCCTTTTCCGGCACCCTGCCGGAGGGGGATTCGATCACGGAGGGCATCGACATCAACTCTATTACCCTTTCAATGAAGCGTGAGTAGTCCACAGCAGACCTACGGGTCCATAGCTAGTAGCTAGATGGCTTCTTCTCTCTCTTTGATTCGCAATACCATGTTCTCCTCGATGTTCTTGGAGATCTATCCGATGTAATACTCTTTTGCGGTGTGTTTGTCGAGATCCGATGAATTGTGGATTTATGATCAGCTTATCTATGAATATTATTTGAATCTCCTCTGAATTCTTATATGCATGATTTGGTATCTTTGTATTTCTCTTCGAATTATTGGTTTGGTTTGGCCAACTAGATTGGTTTTTCTTGCAATGGGAGAGGTGCTTAGCTTTGGGTTCAATCTTGCGGTGTCCTCTCCCAGTGACAAAGTATGGGTAGTGAGGCACGTATTGTATTGTTGCCATCGAGGATAAAAATATGCGGTTTACATCATATTGCTTGAGTTTATTCCTCTACATCATGTCATCTTAGTTAATGCGTTACTCTGTTCTTTATGAACTTAATACTCTAGATGCAGGCAGGAGTGGGTCGATGTGTGGAGTAATAGTAGTAGATGCAGGCAAGAGTCGGTCTACTTGATACGGACGTGATGCCTATATTGCATAATCATTGCCTTGGATATCATCATAACTTTGGGCTTTTCTATCAATTGCTCGACAGTAATTTGTTCACCCACCGTATTATTTGCCGAGAGAAGCCTCTAGTGAAACCTATGGCCCCCGGGTCTATTTTCCATCATATTAGTTTCCGATCTACTATCTTCCATCATATTAGTTTCTGATCTACTATTTTCCATTATATTAGTTTCCGATCTACTATTTTGCAATCTTTTATTTTCAGATCTATAAATCAAAAAATATATTTTATCTTTTGTTTATCTATCTCTATCAGATCTCACTTTTGCAAGTGACCATGAAGGGATTGACAACCCCTTTATCGCGTTGGGTGCAAGTGTTTGATTGTTTGTGCAGGTATTGGTGATTTGCGTGTTCTTCTCCTACTGGATTGATACCTTGGTTGTCAAACTGAGGGAAATACTTATCTCTACTTTGCTACATCACACTTTCCTCTTCAAGGGAAAAACCAACGCAAGCTCAAGAAGTAGCATCATACATCTTTGAAAGGTAGCAGGAGCATTGCATAAACCAAAAGGCATACGTCTATAAGCAAAGGTACCGAAAGGGCAAGGAAAAGTAGTTTTTTCTTGATCCTCTTTTGACACAGGTATTTGAGAAAAACCACTGAAGGAAATATGCCCTAGAGGCAATAATAAAGTTGTTATTTTATATTTCCTTATTCATGATAAAGGTTTAATATTCATGATAAAGGTTTATTATTCATGCTAGAATTGTATTGATCGGAAACCTAAATACATGTGTGAATACATAAACAAACACCGTGTCCCTAGTGAGCCTCTACTTGACTAGCTCGTTGATCAAAGATGGTTATTGTTGGGGATATAACTACTGGGTATGACCCGCCTAGGAGGGGCTGGGTCATGCCACTGGCGGCTTAAGATGAAGAGGCCCAAGAAGATATGAAGATGGCGGTTCACAGAGCAAGCTTATTGAAGGCCCAAGACCCGGGGATGGCTTGAGGCCCACGGGTGTGAGCCGCCATATGTTTAACTTGTATTGTAAGGCAAGCTTAGTTAGATACCGAGCCGGACACATTGTGTATGAGCCGGCCGGGACTCTGTAAGCCGTCGGGCATCAACCTGTGTATATAAAGGGGTGACCCGACGGCGGCTTAACTGAGAAAAATGATCAATCGAAAGCTAGGTCAAGCGTATTCGCTCCCTGGTAATCGAAACTCCAACAATACAACTGAAAGCAGGACGTAGGCTTTTACCTCATTGAGAGGGGCCAAACCTGGGTAAACTTTCTGTGTCCTTTGTCCCGTTCAACCCCTTCAAGCTAACCTAGTTGCGATGGCTCCACACCTAAGTCCTTTTGCTAGGGCTTCTGCCGTGTTAAGTCCACGACAGCTGGTGCCCACCGTGGGGCCAGCGCACGGTGGTTTCGAGTTCTTGAAGGGCAACTTCGCAGGGATCAAGGGATATGCCATGGGCCGGATGACCAAGAGTCGTCACGGCAAGCTCTACATTGACGACGCAGGCTAGGGCCCCGAGGCCGGCTCAATCGAGTACGGGTACCGGGTCCCCTTCGGCGGAATCCATGTCTTCATTGGCAAGATCGGTGAGTCAGAGCTTGAGCCGGACACCTTCACCGACATCGTCGAGACGGCTCAGCGTGCACGACCTGCCAAGTTTCAACCCGCCATAAAACGCGCCTTTGTTGGTTGCATCCAAGGGGCGGATCTTGAGGAAGGAACTGTATCCGGTGGAGAGACGGCCATCTACTCTGGTGATGAGTCCTCAACTGGCGAGACCGATTCAATGTATCAGTTACAAGACGGCCGGCTTGGGAGCTATTCCGATGGTGACAGTATTTCGGACCCTAATGAGCCGCCGAACAGACTCGCGATCTTCATGGCCGGCACTCAACCGGTGCTCAATTCATCAACTGCTACAGCCATGACTTCCGGTTCAACGGCCGCGGCAGCGGCCGCGGCAAGTAACTCCACGCGCCCGCCGGCTCAAGTTTTATCTGAGCTCTTGGAGGCTTTGGCGACCTTATTAGCTACAGAGGTAACACCAAAAAATCAAGCACAGCATAAGGTGGATGTTGCGAAGCTGCGAGATGAGATAGCTCAAGCCAAGGAGGAGTTCAATGCTGAAAATACTAGGATGGCGACAGAATGAGCCGCCCTGGATGCTGCGTCTCAACGGATTCAAGCAGAGAATTTCCGGTTAAGCCTGGATCAGAATGCATCTAACGCCGTTCTGCGAAGGAGGCACCAGAGTCATCTACCTTCGGAGTACGATGCAAGGAATCTTTTCAACACACCTGGGGCTGGAACTAGTAACCCGCCCGTGGTGAACTGGGTTGTAGAGGCGGCCGGGACAGGAGCGATGGTTCAGCCACGTGCTGCAGACCCGCCCCGTTTGAATTTGACCCCGCCTCGGCATGTCCCAACACCGCCAGGTCATTATTCTAACCCTTTGGACAATATGATTGCGGCAGCCACGCGATTAGTGGCTCTCCCTGTTGAAGGCAAGTCACCAGCCGCGATGGAGATACAGAGAGCCGGAGAGCTTCTTCAGACAGCGGTGGAGCAGCAGGCGGCTTATTCGTATAGTCGGGAACGGATTCATTCAACCCCGCGGCCAAGCCTGAGTTATAGCAGGCATATTAACTCGCCAGCAGTTTCAAGCAGTGAGCGGCACCATAACCAGCCTCGTAGGCATGACCCGCCGCGTGCTGATAACGATGCTCAGACCTTGGTAGATCAGGGCAGAGCACGTCGGGAGGCCGAGCTGGCAGCTCAGTTGACAGCCCATCAACAATCTCCGGTTTACCCATCGGCGTCCGTGGAGGCTGGAGTAACCTCTAGAACCCTTGGGGTGCCATGCTTAGTGCCGGCTTTACGTAATGAGCGCCTACCCAAGGATTTTAAGGGCCCTCGCAAGGTGCCTAATTACACAGCGGATCAGCCCCCAGAGGCTTGGATTGAGAGTTATGAGATGGCCATGGAGATGTGACGCCCCCGATTCAATCGTACACTAATCATACATGCAAACGTGTATGATCAAGCACAGGGAGTCACGGGAAGATATCATAACACAACTCTAACACAATTTAAATGGAGATCCACAATATTATAGACCAGAGATCCGAAGATCCGAATACATAAGTCAGTCATACAAATATTATCTGAGTACAGACATAGTTAGACAAGTTTTGCCTTAAGAAGGCTAGCACAAACAGCGACACTAGATCAAAAGGCGTTGGCCTCCTGCCTGGGAGCCTCCGATCCTACTCCTGGTCGGCTAGCTCGATCCAGTAGTAAGTGCCCTCTGGACCCTCTTGGTAGTAAGCTCCTGTGGTGGCATCTGGCTCCTGGACTCCATCGTCTGATGTATCATCAATGTGGGGTATGGGGAAAAGAGAAAGTAAAGCAACCGTGAGTACTCATCCGAAGTACTCAGCAAGCAAGGATCTAAACTACATATGCAACATTATCAATGGAGAAAGGATGTATAAGTGGACTGGGCTGCAGAAATGCCAGAATAGAGAGAAGGCCTAGCCCTATCGAAGACTAGCATCTTCAAACATCTTCACAAGGCCATCATCTTGCAGCAGTAGAAGAGAGTAGAATAGCATTTTATTTAACAAACATGGTGAAGTACAGCTTAGAGATCCTTCCTCGACTCCCATGCGAGAAAGCGATCCCGAAGCCTCAATTAAGTAACAAGTATCCAGTTCAAGTAGTAGATCGGGATACACAAACTGAGCGTCCTTTACCGTAGGACCGGCTATCGATAGATGATTCATCCCTGCAGGGGTGCACTACTGTTACCCAACACGCTCGATCACCTCTGGTCGGACACACTTGCTGGGTAATGCCCGGCCTCGGGAGATAACACGAAGCAGCGCCCTACCTAGGCTCAGCAGAGAGGTCAACACGCCGGACTAACCTATGCACCCAGAGGTCTTGGGCCATCGCCCTGGGCACCCTGCGCGTTGCGAGACTGGCCGGGGTGCAGGCGCGACACTGAACTCGTCAGTGAAGTATCCATCCTAATCCCGACAATCAGCCCGCACGGTGAATCGTGACGTCAGACGAGCTTTCGGGAGAAACGTACATCGCAGGGGGTCCCATAACCATTATCCCGCGTGGTGGTAGTGCGTATAGGGCACGTCGACCCACTCAGATCACACACCCAAATCCAATAGGCTCAATTAGTATCACGCGGAGACAATCAGAGTCTCTGATGCTCCGCCACAATATCACACTCGAGTGCCCTTCCGGCACACCCGACATCATAGATCCCCAGCGGGTACCCACCAGGGTGGACCCGCCTGTAACAAAGGTCAAGTAATCGTGTGGTCATAACATCAAGGGGGAAACCCGAGGAATCACCCTCGATGGATTCCACTCGATGAAATCATCAGGGTGAACGTATGAGGCATCACCCTCGAGGTTCACACTGAGGGTTGCACGACAGAGTCGTATCGGAAGTGGAGAAGGAGGAATCCCCCTCGATGACCACGACCAAACAGCTACACTGCAGAGTATTCATCGGGAGTGCGTTACGAGGTATCACCCTCGGCACTCGATAGTTACTACACAGAGTCGTACAACTAAGGGGGTGTGAAGTGAGGTGTCGGTCTCTGGTCGACGATCACGTTGATCGAGTCGTCGATGATCAAGCAGGGGTAACAAGGATAAGGTGGTGGGGTCACGGATGGTTCACTACCAACCTATACTAAACAGTTTATCATAGGCAGGTAAGGTAGCAATGAACAGGTTACAACAGCAGGCTATGCATCAGAATAGGAGCATACATTAACAGTAGCAAAATCTAATGCAAGCAGGAGAATAGAATGGGCGATATCTGGATGCTCAAGGGGGGGCTTGCCTGGTTGCTCTGGCAAGAGAGAGAGATCGCCAACGGGCTGCTCGTCGGTAGTGCAGTCGTACCCAGGTGCAGCGTCGTCGGTCTCAGTGTCTATCAAAAGAGAAGGGGGGAGAGAAACAATAAATTCACAGCAATAATGCAAACAATATGTATGACATGCCTAAATGATATGCCGGGGTGTTCTACTGCCTAACTAAATGATTTAGTTAATTTAGGAATTTATTCGGATTTATTTAATTAAAGTTGGGCACTATTCATTTATCAAAATCGGTCTAAAATTTCAACGTTCTTATAGCTAGAGGCATCTGACAGGAATACGGAGGGCGTATTCGGGTTCGTATCGAAATTCTGAGCAAGTTTCATATATAAATTATTTTCATCGGAGTTACGGTTTATTTAATATGATTTTCTAAAGTTTAAAACATTTTCTGAATTTATTTATTAATTTAAATTTGAATTATCCAGAATAGTGAATGATGACGTCAGCATGAGGTCAGGGTGATGTCAGCAGGTCAACTCTGGCTGACCAGAGTCAAACCAGACAGGTGGGACCCACATGTCATACACTGTGACATTAACTGAGGGGTTAAATTAATTAATTGGATTAATTAACAGGTGGGGCCCAGCAGTCAGTGACTGATTAGGATTTTAATTATTTTTATTTATCTAATTAGTTAATTAGGCACCTGACAGGGGGGCCCATATGTCATAGACACAGGGAAGGGGGCCCCACCAGTCAGCGACTGGGCAGCGCCCAGTCAGCCAGTTGACCAAGTCAACTGGTCAACTGGAGCCGGCATGGCCCACCGGCAGTGGCACTAGGGGTGGCCCCAGGCCAGCCACGTCGGCGGCGGCGCCGGTCGGCCACCGGAGTTGCTCCGGCGAGCACCAGGGACGGCGGCGCGACTCAGAAATGGCGCACAGAGCACCATTGCGAGCGCGGTCGGGCTCTTTCGAACGGGCAGACGACGGCGGAGCGATCTAGGGTGACGGCGGGGCCTGCGGTGGTCGGTAGCATCGACGGCGAGCAACGCGGCGGACGCCGGAGTTCGGCCACCGTCGGGATCGGGGCTGCGGCGTGCAAAAAGGGCAGGGCGAGGTGGCTACGGTGTCTACTCATTGCGGGGAGTGCAACTGTGGCACGCACGGCACCAAATGGTCGTCGTGGCCACGCCGGCAACGAGGTCAGGCGGCGGCGCGTTCGGGCATCTCTATTGCGACCACTACGGCGACGGTATCGTGCCGGAAAGAGAGGGGAAGGACGATGACGGCTCACCAGGCCCTATAGGTGTGCAATAGCGGGCTCGGGGAGGGCTCGACGAAGGCGAATCGACGACGAAGTGCGGCGGTGATCCGAGGAAGAAGAAGATGGCGCAGGGTCGATGCAGGGCTCCCGGGACTCGAGCTTGTGGTTGAGGAGGACGGGCTCGACGCGGCGGAGCTCGTGGACACGTCGGCGGGGCGAACGGGGCACGGTGGCCGTGGTTATGCCGGAGCCATGGCGGCGGTGGCGCTCGGCTGTGACTGGGGAGCGAGGGAGAGGACGAGGGGAGTGGCTAGGGTTCGCCGGGGGGGGCAGGGTTGCTCTTAACCCAGCGCGCGCGCGGGCGCGCTGCCGAGTGGCGAGCGAGGGGGGCCTGGGGCGCGCGCGCGTGCGCGTTCGACAGCGGGGCGGTGGTGAGCAGTGAGAGAAGGGAGGAGGCGCGGGGTGGGCTGGGCCGCGGCTGTAGCGAGCAGGCCAAGTGCACAGTAGCTCGTTTAGGCCTTTTTCCTTTTCTCTTTTTCTGTTTCTTTCTTTTCTGTTTTGTTAATTATTTGGGCCCCAAATGGATTTTGTAAAAAGTGTGAGCTAGTCCATAAATACCAGTGCATTATACCCTAACATCAAAAACTAGTTTGGGCAAAACATCATTTCATATTTGATCTAGATTAATTAAAAGGCTATTAAATATTATTTCCAGCCACTGTTAAAAGAGGTATGGGTCACCTAAATAATTTATTAAATGTTGGTTACAATTTTAGAATGGTCTCTGTATTATTTGTCATTTATTGAACATTTTAGTTTTTATGTTGCACAACTTTTATTTTCCACTTTCATTTAAATTTGAATTTGAGTTAGGAGTTGAAATGCAATATGATGCTAATGATGATTATGCACTGTTAAACATGCTGACATGTCATTATCAAAAGTGATTACTGTGGCTAATGACATGGGGTGTTACAGGAGATGTTGGATGTTAGTGATGCTGCGTGTGCTAAGTACTTCACTATGATGTTGGATGGACCGGCGCGCACTTGGTTGAAGGGATTGCCCCCTAACTCCGTCAGTTCATGGGCTGAGTTGAAGCAGCCTATGTCGATTCTTGATTTAGACTCTTGCGTCCAGGGTGAGGGCGAGTCAACCACCCATTGGGTGCGTCGGATATCAACTATTATTCACTCGTCGGACAGTATCAACGCCGGTTCAGCCGTCCTGATGTTGGAAAAGAATTGTCGTTTCCTCCCCCTTAAGCAGAAACGGGGGCGGCTTAAGCGCCACTGTAATGATATGGGAGAGCTCATGGCAGCTCTCGTCAAATATGTTGATTCTGATAGCACTAAGGACCCCGAGTCAGATGAGAAGAAAGTTGGGAAAGGGAAGAAGAATGGCAACGCAAAGGGACAGCAGCATAGTCCGGCGGGTCAAGGTAACAATGGTAAGCGCAAGCAGTTGGACGGTGGTTCAGATTTTGTGGCGAACACCAATACGCAGAATAGTAATCAGCATCGCAAGGGGAAGTCATCAGCGCCCCGGTTCGGCGGGCCAAAGTTCAACATTGAGGCGATGATGAATCAGCCTTGTCCAAAGCACGGTACGCAGGATAAGCCGGCCAGCCATCTATGGAAAGATTGCTTCATCATGAAGGAATATAGAAATTCCAGTTTTTTCCGGAATAACCATGGCCCGCATGGCGGGTCAGGATCCGGCTCTCACGGACCTGGTTTTGGGCATGGCGGCTCAAGCTCCGGCTTTCAGGGCCAAGGCAATCAAGGTGGTTTTAATCAGCAATCTGGTCAAGGGAATCAGCAGCAATAGCCTGGTTATCAGAGTAATCCGAAGCAGTTGAATAGCGGTCAATATCACGTGTTTACCACAAGCTTATGCAAACGTGATCAGAAGCTTCATAAGCGAGCAGTGAACGCGGTTGAGCCGGCAGTTCCTCGGTACTTGCGATGGTCTAAATAGCCTATTGTGTGGAGTCGTGAGGATCACCCGCCCTAGGTTGACAATCCGGGTCAATTGGCTTTGGTGGTTGCGCCTTAGGTTAGAGGGTACAAGTTTACTAAAGTACTTATGGATGGAGGCAGTAGTATCAATATCCTTTACTATGATACTTTTCGCCGTATGAATTTGACTGACAAAGATCTTAAGCCATCTTCTACTGTCTTTCATGGGGTGGTGCCTGGTAAGTCGGCATATCCAGTGGGTAAGATAACTTTGGAGGTAGCTTTTAGCGATGATCACGATTACAGGGCTGAAAAGTTAACCTTCGAGGTGGTCAAGATTCAGAGCCCTTATCACGCCTTGTTTGGGCAGCCGGCTTATGCCAAGTTTATGGCGCGGCCTTGTTATGTTTATCTACAGCTCAAAATGCCGGGTCATAAGGGCACCATCACGGTGCATGGTGACAGGAAGATAGCCCTGGAATGTGAAGAAGGCGATGCTGCTTATGCTGAGTCTGTTTGTGCGACAGAGGAGTTGAAGTTCTACAAAGATAATGTTGACCCAGCAGATATGACACCTTTGAAAAAACCAACCACAGAGCATGATCCCTTGTTGAAGTTCAAATTGGCAGATGACACCAAGCTGGTTGACTTTGTTCCTGGCGACTCATCCAAGCAGTTCAGTATCAATGCTAATATGGATCCGAAATAGGAAGGCGCACTCATCGAGTTCATCCGTGAGAATCGGGACATCTTTGCATGGAAACCTTCAGACATGCCAGGTGTACCGAGGGAACTCGCTGAGCACACTCTCAATATTGATCCAAAATTTAAACCGGTCAAGCAATTCCTTCGTCGTTTTAATGAAGAGAGGAGCAAGGCCATTGGTGAGGAAGTGGCCCGGCTCTTGGCGGCTGGTTTTATTGTTGAAGTTTTTCATCCTGAGTGGTTGGCTAACCCGGTGCTGGTGCTTAAAAAGAATGGCACTTGGCGTATGTGTGTGGATTACACAGACCTTAACAAGGCCTGTCCGGCTGACCCTTTTGCTCTCCCTCGTATTGATCAGATCATTGATGCTATGGCGGGTTGTGAGCGTTTGAGTTTTTTGGATGCTTACTCTGGTTATCATCAGATCAAAATGGCAGTTAAGGACCAGGAGAAGACAGCTTTTATCACTCCCTTTGGAGCCTTCTGCTATGTGTCTATGCCTTTTGGGCTCAAGAGTGCCCAGGCGACTTATCAGCGTTGTGTTCAAAATTGCCTGCATGACCAGATTGGACGCAATGTTCATGCTTATGTGGATGATATTGTTGTGAAATCCAGGAAGAAAGAGACTTTGATAGATGATTTAAAAGAGACCTTTGACAATCTCCGGGTCTACAAGATGATGCTTAACCCGGCCAAGTGTGTCTTTGGTGTGCCAGCAGGCAAGCTGTTGGGTTTTTTGGTTTCTAAAAGAGGCATAGAAGCTAACCCGGAGAAAATCAAGGCTATCACTTCTTTGGCTAAGCCGGCGTGTATTAATGACGTCCAGCGTCTGGCAGGTCGTATTGCGGCTTTAAGCCGGTTTATAAGCCGTCTGGGCGAAAAGGCTATCCCTCTGTATCAGATGATGAAGAAAACAGATCATTTTGTCTGGAGTGATGCTGCTAATCAGGCATTTGAGGCATTGAAAAAGCAGTTGGCTGAGCCGCCAATCCTTGCAGCTTCTATTGATAAGGAGCCCTTGTTGTTATATGTAGCTGCTAACAGCCGGGCCGTTAGTGTGGCAATTGTTGTGGAAAGAAAGGAATCAGGCAAGGAATATCCAGTTCAGCGACCGGTTTATTATGTCAGTGAGGTACTCATTGAATCCAAGCAGAGATACCCACATTGGCAGAAGCTAGTTTATGGCGTGTTCATGGCTAGTCTAAGTTGAAGCAGTATTTCCTTGGTCATCCCATCACTGTGGTCAGTTCTGTTCCCTTGGGAGATATTATCCAAAATAGAGAAGACACAGGCCGGGTAGCCAAGTGGACCATTGAGCTTGGACCCCATGGTTTGAAGTATGTGCCTCAGACAGCTATCAAGTCTCAAGCACTTGTGGATTTCATTAATGACTGGACAGAGTTACAGATGCCTGAGGAAAAGCCGGATAGCACATATTGGACTATTCATTTTGATGGATCCAGGCAGTTAGAAGGCTCGGGGGCTGGAGATATTTTGACCTCCCCACGAGGTGATAAATTTTGTTATGTTCTAAGGTTGATGTTCCCTTGTACTAACAATGCAGCTGAGTATGAAGCCTTGCTCCATGGTCTTCGGATGGCTAAAGAGATGAATCTAAGCCGGGTGAGGTGTTTTGGCGACTCAGACTTGGTGGCTCAGCAAGTTTCAGGCACTTGGGATTCCAAGGGCCCACTCATGGTGGCTTATTGCCGAGAGGTTGATGCTATTGCTGGTCATTTCAAGGGTTATAAAGTGGAGCATGTTGATCGCAGGAAAAATGAGGCTGCTGATGCGTTAAGCCGGCTAGAGTCCCAGCGTAAGCTGGTACCACCTAATATCTTCCTTGATATTTTGCATAATCCTTCGGTTAAATTGCCTACGGAGGAAGATCTTGCTATTCCTGACCCGGAGGCACAGTTGGTGGCGGCTCTCCATGTTATTCTTGATTGGACAGTTCCATATTTGGCTTATATGACCCGGGGCGAGTTACCTGAAGATGAAACTTTGGCCAGGCAGATAACCTGGCGATCTAAGTCAATGACTATTGTCAATGGTGAGTTGCACCAATGCAGTGTTATAGGGGTGTTTCAGCGTTGTGTTTCTCCTGAGGAGGGCCATGAGATTCTATGAGAGATTCATGAAGGAGATTGTGGCCATCATGCCGGCTCTAAGTCTCTCGTGGCTAAAGCTTTTCGTCATGGGTTCTATTGGCTGACGGCTCATGCTGATGCAGAGGATTTGGTTAGTAAGTGCGATGGTTGTCAAAAAAATTCAAGACGAGCTCACATGCCGGCTCAAGAATTGAGGATGATTCCAATTACTTGGCCGTTTGCAGTCTGGGGGCTGGACATGGTTGGACCTTTTAAAAGATCCAAGGATAAAAAGACTCACCTCCTGGTGGCAGTTGACAAGTTTACAAAGTGGGTTGAGGCTGAGCCGGTCAGCAAGTGTGATGCAGCGACGGCGGTTCAATTCATCAAAAAGGTGATCTTTCATTTAGGATACCCTCATAGTATCATCACTGATAATGGTACCAATCTGTCTAAGGGTGCTATGAAAGAATTTTGTCAACAAGAGCATATTCGTCTTGACATTTCATCTGTGGCCCACCCCCAGTCCAATGGTCAAGCTGAAAGAGCCAATCAAGAAATCTTGAGAGGAATAAAACCCCGGCTTATGGTCCCTTTGCAGAGGACGCCGGGTTGTTGGGTTGAGGAGTTGCCTTTGGTGCTATGGGGTATCAATACTACCCCAAACAGATCTACGGGTTACACGCCTTTCTTCATGGTTTACGGAGCAGAGGTGGTTCTCCCTAGTGACATCCGTCACGACTCGCCCCGTGCGGCGGCTTATGTTGAAGCTGATAATGAAAAAGCACGTCAGGATGCTCTTGACCTTCTGGATGAAGAACGTGATCTTGCGGCGGCTCGTTCAGCGATATACCAGCAAGACCTGCGTCGTTATCATAGCCGCCGGGTTAAAACCCGGACCTTTCAAGAAGGTGACTTGGTGCTCCAGCTCATCCAGAATCAAACTGATATGCACAAGTTATCCCCACCTTGGGAAGGGCCCTTTGTGGTCAGCAAAAATCTGAACAACGGGTCATACTACCTTATCGATGTTCGAGACCACAAGGACTCACGCATGTCGGAGGAGGAGACCCGCCGACCGTGGAACATTGCTCATCTTCGGCCCTATTACACCTGAGCCACTAGCTCTTGTGATGTACATATTTCTACCAATGTATATATTATGATTAGTATAATAAAGCCGGCATCCCTGATAATTCAGGGCCTCTGTCGTTTCATTTTTGAGAATCTGAGTCTTTATTGTCAGTTCATAAGATCACTTGGGGGCTTCCTGCTCACTGAGCATAGCTATGATTACCCTCTTGATCCGACTTGCTTGCCTTGTTACAAATAACATGGGGGCTTCCTGCTCATTGAGCATAGCTGTGACTACCCTATTGCTCCGGCTTATACGCCTGGGTTGAAAGGTTACTTTGGGGCTTCTTGTTTAATGAAACAGAGCTTTGTTGTCCCGTGTAATAGGCTTGGACGCCAGGTGTATTCACCAAAACTCTGGGTTATCCTGCCTTTGTATACCTGCCACTCCGACCAGGTAATCCTGGAATGACTCACTGTACTCTTGACAGTCAATCTTAAAAATACCCTGAACTTGTCAAAGTTAAAACGGCGATTGGTCATGTGAGGCCCAGTTTACAGGTTTGAATGAAGGATTAACTCAGTGGCTGTGCGGCCCTTGAATAGCACTTGATATTGAGGCTTGGCAGCCTATGAAAGCCTTGTTTTATTTGATTTATCTTTGTTTTGAACATCTTTTGGGTTCATCTTTTGTACCATATTGATATACGGTTTGAAATTGATTTAGGCCATGTAGCCTTGATCCTTATAACTCATGTTTGAGTATATCCGGAGTTTTGATAACCCGGCCTGGTTCTGGACAATAAGTCGCCAGTGTGTTTTGATTATACGCTTGGAGTTCTGCGCTCTAAGCCCTTGGGATGTTACCCTTGCTGCGTACGGCGTTGTAAGCCGGCGATATGAATAAATGGAACAGGGTGCTGGGCTATTACCCTTACTGCATATGGCGTGGTAAGCCGGTAGTATGAACAAACGTCGCAGGCATGATATTTACTTGTTACGAGTATATGAGATTTGTATAATCCCGCCCTGGTTATGGACTATACAATCACCAGTGGATTTTCTGCGGGGTATTATGACCCGCCCTGGGGTAAACCGCCAGGGCAAATGTTATCTATTTATGTGCATGCAATATGATAAACATAATCTGCATGATTGACGATATTATGAGCATAAGTGGCAGATCTTCAACATCGGATCGGCGGCTCAAAAGTATTATACATAAACATGCACGATGGCATGGCAGATCATTCTTTTCAACTACCTATTACAAGGCATTGGACGGCCCAAAAGAATCAAGTGTTTTTTTATGCACACAGCATCCAATGATGTGGATGGTAAACTGGCTTTTGGCGTCAGTTGGTTTGGTCTTGGCGGGTTGAGGCTGTCGGGTCATCCTGCACCGATTCTTCTTCCTCCTCTATCATCTGGAAGTTAGGCGATGACCAATTGATCCCAGTCAAATCTTTGAAAGCAGCTTCATCATCTATAAGAGTTGACGGGTCAATGTCAGGAGCGAAGGTGTGCTTACGCGTTGGCGGGATAAGGTCCACAACCTCATACACCGGCGCCTTCACTTTGGCATTTCCAGCATCGTAAACCGGATGATATTTGGAGAGATCAGTCTCTTGGGCCAATTTGCTTGCAAAGGGATGCATTTCCCTTACTATTTTTGTGAAGTCCTCGGCACTGAAGGGAGATCCATCTTCTTTTAAACTCGGGCAGCCAGTGGCTAGTTCTGCCGGATCAAGTTCTGCTTGCCATGCCTTTGCCCGGCTCAAAGCCGTGATGGCACCGGCTCTGGTGGCTCATCGTTTCAATTCTTCAATTCTTTGTGGCAGCATAGATAGCTTTTCCAACATTTCCTTGATGAGGGAAGGCGGTTGCTTCTTATGGGTGGAGGCAGAGCTAGCTCGTTGAGCGCCAGTGTATAATTGCTCTATAAGAGTATAGGCAGCTTTCAGCTTCAGGCGCATGTCTGAGCCAAAGTGGGAGATTCTCGAGCCTGCGTTGCCAAAGAGATTGGTAAACCGGCTAAATGATGGTTCAAAGCATGGATGATGAAAGGATGAAATATATTATCGCTTACCAAAGATGGCGGCTGTCATGCTATTGATTTGATGTTTTAAACTGGATAACTCATCGGTAACCGGTTTAAGGGCAGCCTCAGCATCTTCTGCTCTTTTTTGTAGAGCTGCCTTCTCGGTTTCCCAGCCATCTCTCTCAGCACTGAAGTCCTTTTTTAGTCTTTCAATGTTTTCCAAAGTGGTCTTCAGCTCTGCTTTGGCCTTGGAAGTCTCAGATTGCTGGGTCTGAATGTTTTGCCTCAGATCGCTGACTTGAGATTCCTTCATGTTCAATTCAGCTTGTCACATAAAAAGGCAGGCAGTATGACATTCTGATGATCATTTTATTTTAAGTCCCAAGCATAATACAAGTATTTTACTTGGCACTTGGGGGCTAATGCACATTGCTCTTTTCTTGAAGGCAGTTATGTGATGACCCGGCTACACTGTTATAACTATAGCCGACTCATGGGGGCTACATACTTGGATTTTGTTCACAATTATGGTGATAAGTCCCGGCTTATAAATGCTGAATAAGCCGGCCCTTGGGGGCTACATGTGAAATTGAGTGCTACAATTTGAAGTCCCGGCTTAACTTGTCAGTTTAAGCCGGCTCTTGGGGGCTACATATGCGAAGTTAAGAGCTACAATTTGAAGTCCAGGTTTTAGCTATGCAGCTTAAGCCGGCCCTTGAGGGCTATTCGTTCTGATTCTGCAACTCCCAAGATGCTATGACAGTAATGAAAGATTAAAGAGGTTATTTGAAGTCTACAGTATATTCAATTCTATCATATCCGGTAGACTTGGCGGCTGGCAGAGATATATGGAAAAGATGGTAGTGGTTACCTCAAAACATTCCTTCATGAGGTTGACCAGGCCGGCTTCAAAGTCACAGCTGGTGTGAAGGCGGTTTAGATAGCCTGAACAAATCTCCTAAGCGTTGAACTGGGCATAGCCTTCCAAGTCCACTTTCCACTTGCCCTTATCGAAAGCAGAAAATTCTTCCTTGGCGTTGTGCTTGGATAAGACGGTGGGATTACCCGATGCTGCATAAGCCGTCCCAGTGACTATGACGTCTTCAGTATCTTGAGCCGGCTGAGCGGGGCTGGGCGGTTTAGCAATTTCTTCATCAACATTCATGGTAACAAGGGGCTCTTCTGGTGGCGGGTCATCCATAGCCGTTTCTGAAGTTCGAGGCATGGATTCAGACACGGTCTACTTCTCTGGGTCAGTAACCTTGGGATCTTCAGCCGGCTTGTTAACTTTAAGCTTTTTGCTGGGCTTGGCCATGGCGCTGACAATAACAACTCATGATGAGATTAGTGTATTAATGGAATAAGGTATTAAGGCAAACAGGCTTAAGTATTTCTTACCCAGGAACAGTTTTGAACAAGGGAATTTGAGTCCCAGTTGAGTCGCCAGAGGAAGAATGAGAGGTCCCCTGATAGTTTGAATTAGATGGGTCAAGAGGTTGGCGAAAAAGACCCGCCTTGGGGTAAGCTAAGTCGAAAATATATGAAACCTCTGGACGATGCTTGCAACGAGCCGGCGTGTTAGGTAAGCTGGAAGAAAGAATCCCGCCACCGCTGTTCCAGGTTGTGCGACGAGCTTCATGCTGCTGCTTCTTCAAAATAAAGTTGGGATCCAAGTAAGCTAAAGGGTGAGAAAACCTTACTTTCTGGCTTGCTTGATGAATTTTCTGTCTTGGCAGAGGTTCTGAGTTGGAGGAAAGGATAGTTACCTCTACACCATCTGCGTGGCTGCCTTCCGCATCATCCTGATAGTGATCAATGTCAATAAGATGAACAAAAAAGGAGCCAAGAGAATCAAGCTCTACCTCTGACTCTTCATCAAGAGTAAACGGATCAACTACTTCTGATTTCTTCTTGGCAGGTTTCTTAGCCAAGATTTTGGTCCTGGTCTTCTTGGCCGGTTTATCTTGAAGCCTCTTCTTCCAGAAGGGGGAATCAGCCTGCAGAGGTTCAAGTAAGAATGAAAAGGCAGATTGACAGATAAAGTTAATGAAAGCTGTTCACAAATACTCACGACTGGCGGTTTGTTGAGGGTGCAAAAAGGGTTCAGCCCCGTCTTGCTGCAAGTGGCCAAGTTTTCACTCAGAAATGTCTTGACCATCTTGTTGAGGCTCTCATCGTCCAATTGCACTTGACTGTGGCGTTGTGGATCTTTGACGTCACAGGTATACTTGCACATTAAGCCAGTCCGGCGGCTTAAAGGTAAAATTCTCCATGCGACCTAGCATCGAACTAGGTCAACTCCGGTTAAGCCATTGGCCATTAAGGCTCTAATTTTTCCAAAAATAGGCATACATTTGGCTCGTTCTGCTGTGCTGATCCGGTCAGGGAGGGGGTGCCTGTTGCTAAGCCGGCTCGGACGATAACCCGGCAAAGGATTTTCACCTTCTGGAGATGTGTCTTGGCAGTAAAACCAAGTCTGGTTCCAGTCCTTGGGATGACTGGGAAGTGCAGCGGCTGGGAAGTAGTTTCTTTGCGCCTCTGGATTGAAATGCCGCCTAGTTCTAGGTTGGGCCCATCTGTGAACTCAGTCTGGCAGTTCAAATAATAGAATTCCCTGAACAGCTCTACAGTGGGTTCCTGTTGAAGATATACTTCACAGAAAACTTGGAAGTTGCAGATGTTTGAAACAGAGTTGGGCCCAATATCTTGCGGATGAAGTTGAAAGAAGTGCAACACATCACGAAAGAATTTTGAGCCGGGAGGAGTGAATCCCCGGAGCATGTGATCAGTGAAAACTACAACTTCACCCTCTTTTGGTTCAGGGGTCGTCTCGGTTCCTGGGGCCCTCCAGTGGATCACACTCTTTTTAGCCAGGACGCCTTCGTTTACAAATTCAGTAAGGATTTCTTCCGTGACAGTGGAAGTGACCCAGTTGCATGAGGTGACAGTTTTGGTCATTTTGGGGATGAAGGCCTGAAAGGAAAATATTATCAGTTTAAGATTATGTTGTTAAGCCGGCCAATGATTGAAAAGTAAGTGTTATAAAGGTTGACATGATTAAACCGAAAGGCAGTGCCCGATCATACGAATTGTGAACACGTATTGGCGGCTTAACAAGGGAACTAATGGTACATAGCGGGTTACGGTTTATCATTTAAGCCGCCCGAACAGTGGCCATATTTCAGATCTATAAGTAAGGATTCACTAAGTGATGGACAAACAGATTCCACAGATTGGTGATATGGTTTTGGATCTACAGCAGTTCAGAAAAGGCAAATAAATTCTAAACCTAAGGCGGTGACAGCAGAAGGACTCGTATGCTCAGATGAGATTTTTGTACATAGGGAGGATTTTCTTTGATTGAAAAGGGATGCTAAACTGCTACCGCAAAACTTTGGTACCATATTCAGATCAAACTACACGATTTAGCAAAGAATATAAAGGAGTAGTGAAGAACGCCGACGAACGGTGAAAACCCTAATGCAGATCTGCTACGGGAAAGGAGAATACTTACTGACGCTGATGAATAGCGGAGGTGTGCCGCAGCGCTCTGATCCGATCAGGTCGATGCAGTGGCCGGAGTTGAGGACGCTGGACGGAGACGGCGGCGGCAGAGCTCGGGCTTGCTGAGGCGCCACGAGGAAGAAGATGAAGACGAGGGGGCAAGGTAAAAAATGAAAAGAAGGACCCTCCCGTCCCTATTTATAAGGAAGTGGATAGATGGCATGCGCGGGAATCGAGGAAGCAAAAAAAATGATTATGTGGCTATAAGGGCGCCTTGATTTTTGGAGGTTCATTAAAAGAATCTATTGAGATATTCTGGGTTTGCGTGTAATTAATGCGCCTGATGTCATGGCGGGTTACCGCGGTTCTGTGAGTTGGTGTCATGGCGGGTTATAACAAATTCATGAAAGTTGACAATGGAAGATTCTGCTAAAGACAAGTGTTGAAGATTGATGTGAACAAGTTCAAATCAACCTGGGGCCTAATGTTGGGGATATAACTACTGGGTATGACCCGCCTAGGAGGGGCCGGGTCATGCCACTAGAGGCTTAAGATGAAGAGGCCCAAGAAGATATGAAGATGGCGGTTCACAGAGCAAGCTTATTGAAGGCCCAAGACCCGGGGACGGCTTGAGGCCCACGGGTGTGAGCCGCCGTATGTTTAACTTGTATTGTAAGGCAAGCTTAGTCAGATACCGAGCCGAACACACTGTGTATGAGCCGGCCGGGACTCTGTAAGCCGCCGGGCATCAACCTGTGTATATAAAGGGGTGACCCGGCGGCGGCTTAACTCAGAAAAATGATCAATCAAAAGCTAGGTCAAGCGTATTCGCTCCCTGGTAATCGAAACTCCAGCAATACAACTGAAAGCAGGACATAGGATTTTACCTCATTGAGAGGGGCCGAACCTGGGTAAACTTTCTGTGTCCTTTGTCCCGTTCAACCCCTTCAAGCTAACCTAGTTGCGATAGCTCCACACCTAAGTCTTTTTGATAGGGCATCTGCCGTGTTAAGTCCACGACAGTTATGATTTCCTAACCATGGACATGAGTTGTCATTTGATAATGGGATCACATCATCAGGAGAATGATGTGATGGACAAGACAAATCCGTTAGCTTAGCATAATGATCGTTCAGTTTTATTGCTATTGCTTTCTTCATGTCAAATACATATTCCTACGACTATGAGATTATGCAACTCCCGGATACTGGAGGAATACCTTGTGTGCTATCAAATGTCACAACGTAACTGGGTGATTATAAAGATGCTCTATAGGTATCTCCGAAGGTGTTTGTTGAGTTGGCCTAGATCGAGATTAGGATTTGTCACTCCGAGTATCGGAGAGGTATCTCTGGGCCCTCTTGGTAATACACATCATAAGCTTGCAAGCAAACGACTAAGGAGTTAGTCACGAGGTGATGTATTATGGAACGAGTAAAGAGACTTGCCGGTAATGAGATTCAACTAGGTATGAAGATACCGACGATCGAATCTCGGGCAAGTAACATACCGATGGACAAAGGGAATTACGTATGTTGTCATAACGGTTCGACCGATAAAGATCTTCGTAGAATACGTAGGAGCCAATATGAGCATCCAGGTTCTGCTATTGGTTATTGACCGGAGAGGTGTCTCGGTCATGTCTACATAGTTCTCGAACCCATAGGGTCCGCACGCTTAACGTTCGATGATGATATAGTATTATGAGTTATGTGATTTGGTGACCGAATGTTGTTCGAAGTCCCGTATGAGATCACAGACATGGCGAGGAGTTTTGAAATGGTCAAGAGGTAAAGATTGATATATAGGACGATGGTATTTGGACACCGGAAGTGTTCCGGAGGGTACCGGCTACTTATCGGGTCACCGGAAGGGGTTCCGGGCAACCCCGGCAAAAGATATGGGCCTTATGGCCAAGAGGGGAAATGCACCAGCCACAAGGGGCTGGTGCGCCCCCCATATGGGCCGGCCTAAGTGGAGAAGGAAAAGGGGAGGACGAAAGGAAAGAGAGGGAATAGGACTCCCCCTTCCTTCCCCCTCTCCCCTCTTCCCTTCCCCCTTCCGTATACAAGGAAAGGGGGGGCGCAGGGCAAGGCAGGGCCCCTAGGGGGCGGCGGCCAAGCCTTAGGGCGCCCTGGCTGCCTTCCCTCCCCTCCCACCTATATATATGTGGGGAGGGGGCGCCTCACAAGGACACAACATCAATTGTTAGCCGTGTGTGGCGCCCCCCTCCACAGTTTACACCCCCGGTCATATTCTCGCGGTGTTTAGGCGAAGCCCTGCGAGGATCACTTCACCATCACCGTCACCACGCCGTTGTGCTGACGAAACTCATCTACTACCTCAACACCTTGCTGGATCAAGAAGGCGAGGGACGTCACCGAGCTGAACGTGTGCAGAACTCGGAGGTGTCGTACGTTTGGTACTTGATCAGTCGAAGCTAGAAGAAGTTCGACTACATCAACCGCGTTGTCAAACGCTTCCGCTTATGGTCTACGAGGGTACGTAGACACACTCTCCCCCTCGTTGCTATGCATCTCCATGGATAGATCATTGCATGTGCGTAGGAAAAAAATTTGTTTTCCATGCAACGTTTCCTAACAGTGGCATCATGAACCAGGTCTATGCGTAGATGATATGCACGAGTAGAACACAAAGAGTTGTGGGCGGTGATAGTCATACTGCTTACCACCAACGTCTTATTTTGATTTGGCTGTATTGTGGGATGAAGCGGCGCAGACCAACCTTACATGTCCACGCACATGAGACCGGTTCCACCGACAGACATGCAACTAGTTTTGCATAAAGGTGGCGGGCGGGTGTCTGTTACTACTACTTTAGTTGAATCGAATTTGACTATGGCCGGTCCTTGAAGAAGGTTAAAATAGCAAACTTGATGAAACACCGTTGTGGTTTTGTGCATAGGTAAGAACGGTTCTTGCTAGAAGCCCGTAGCAGCCACGTAAAACTTGCAACAACAAAGTAGAGGACGTCTAACTTGTTTTTGCAGGGCATGTTGTGATGTGGTATGGTCAAGACATGATGTGATATACGTTGTTGTATGAGATGATCATGTTTTGTAAGTTATCGACAACTGGCAGGAGCCTTATGGTTGTCGCTTTATTGTATGAAATGCAAACGCCATGTAATTGCTTTACTTTATCACTATGCGTTAGCGATAGTTGTAGAAGCAATAGTTGGCGAGACGACCACGACGAAACGATGGAGATCATGACGATGCTTTGGAGATGGAGATCAAAAGCACAAGATGATGATGGCCATATCATGTCACATTTTTTGATTGCATGTGATGTTTATCTTTTATGCATCTTATTTTGCTTAGTACGACGGTAGCATTATAAGATGATCCCTTCACTAAATTTAAAGGTATAAGTGTTCTCCCTGAGAATGCAACGTTGCGACAGTTCATCGTGTTGAGACACCACGTGATGATCGGGTGTGATAGACTCTACGTTCACATACAACGGGTGCAAGACAGTTTTGCACATGCGGAATACTTGGGTTAAACTTGACGAGCCTAGCATGTACAGACATGGCCTCGGAACACTGGAGATCGAAAGATTGAACGTGAATCATATAGTAGATATGATCAACATAGAGATGTTCTCCATTGATGACTACCCCATCTCACGTGATGATCGGACATGGGTTAGTTGATTTGGATCACGTATCACTTAGATGACTTGAGGGATGTTTATTTAAGTGGGAGTTCTTAAGTAATTTGATTAATTGAACTTAATTTATCATGAACTTAGTCCTAATAGTATTTGCATATCTATGTTGTAGATCAATAGCTCGCCTATAGCTCCCCTGTTTTATTTTTGATATAATCCTAGAGAAAACTAAGTTGAAAGATGATAGTAGCAATGATGCGGACTGGGTCCATGATCTGAGGATTATCCTCATTGCTGCACAGAAGAATTATGTCCTTGATGCACCGCTAGGTGAGCAGATGCAGACGTTATGATCGTTTGGCAAGCTCGATATGATGACTACTTGATAGTTTAGTGCGCCATGCTTTACGGCTTAGAACCGGGACTTCAAAAACGTTTTGAACGCCACGGAGCATATGAGATGTTCCCAGAGCAGAAAATTGGTATTTCAGACTCATGCCCGTGTCGAGAGGTATGAGACCTCTGACAAGTACTTTGCCTACAAGATGGAGGAGAATAGCTCAGCCAGTAAGCATGTGCTTAGAATGTCTGAGTACTACAATCGCTTGAATCAAGTGGGCGTTAATATGTAACACATCGGTAGTTAAGCTACAGTAACCACACGCTAGTGGTGCCATGTCATCGCAATTACTGTTGCTAGATTCCCCTTTGATTCAAAACCGATTCAAATTCAAATTCAAAGTCAAGCAAACAATAAAAGTTTTCAAAAATTAAAACTAAAATGTTCGGAGTAAACCAAATAATGCATAGGTAATTACGATGGAGAAGCCACACCTTTATAAGATATTTAAATACTATAAGATGGATAAAACAGTAGCGAAAACTATTATTTAAATACTTTTAAATATTAAATAATTATGAAACTATTTTAGCTTGGGTAGCAAGTTAATGTGGCAGTGGCATATTTGGTAACATCAAATTAGGTGCCATTTTGGTATTTTGCTAAAACAAAAATAAAAGGAAACTAAGAGAAAACAGTAAAGCAAATATAAATAAAACGAAAAGGCAAACAAAAAAATATTAAAAGAAACCCCACGGGTCACGGCCCCACTGGGCCAACTTGCCCAGTTGGCCAGCCGGCCCAGCTGGCCCAACTGCCCCATTATCCCCCCCCCCACTCTCCCCGTGACCTAGTCCACTCCGCCCTCGTTCCCCCACTCCCCTACGCTTCAGGATCGGGGCAACCATCCCCGTCCCCGAGCCTCACAGCCGTCATCGCCATGGATGCCTTGCCCGCGAGCTCTCCGACCTCCCCACGTGCTAGGACGGTGTCGGCCCGCACCGCCATCGTCTGCTACCTCCTCTCCGACCACAAGCACAAGCGTGGGACCCCTACCTCGCCGGATCGGCCTCATCCCCCTTCTCTTCCCCGCCGGTCATCACCGTCGATCTGCCACTCCGGCGCCTCCCCGAGCCCGCTACGCACCCCTACCGGCTCACAGTGAGCCCTGCTCCCCTCTCCCCTCACTCTGCCGTGCAGATCCGCCGTCGTTGCACCGTCCCCGTGTTCGGTCACCGCGCCAGAGCTCTCTGCGAGCTCGTGCCCACCACGCCCCGGCACTTCACCACAGATCCCTGGCCGCGCTCGCGCCCCCCCCCCCCACTGGCCGCTCTTTCCCGCGCCACCCCTCCGCTGTCGCCCTGGCCATCCTCTTCCCCGCCTCGCCTCACTGCAGCTACTACGGCTGCTGCCTTGCCGCTGCTAGCGCCGCTCTCTTCCTCCCTCTACCATCGCGCATGCCTCGCCCCGCTCCCTGCTCGTTCGCACCGTGCCGTCGCACCGTCCGCTCCGCACGCCCCAGCACGGGTCCTCGCGCACGCGTGCCCGCGAGCAGCCGCTCCCCCGCCGTGCTCGTCGCAGCCGCCAGCCCCTGCTACCCCGCTCTGGCCTCGCTCAGCACGTGCCACCGCGCCTACCCCCGCGCGCTGCCCCTGCCGCTCGCCCAACACCGCCCGGTCGGCCCTCACCCGGGTCGGCCGCCCGCAGCGCCACAGCGCCCGCACCCGCATGCCCGTTCGCCCGCTAAGGACCCCTCTGCCTATGACACAGGGGGCCCACCACAAGAATGTTTGTAAAATAAAAGAGAATAAAAAAAGAAAATAATTAATAATTAAATTAATTAATTAATTAAATGATTTAATTAACTTAATTAATTTAGGATAATTAACTTAACCTAATTAACCTGTCTAACTATAATGATTAACTCTGTTAGTTAGTGAGGAGACAATGACATGCGGGCCCCACATTCACTGTTCATCTTTTGACCAAGTCAACAGTCAGCTGTTGACTGGGTCCGCTGGACCCACCAGACAGCCTCTCTGTGCCCACTAGTGGTTACAGATGTGGGTACACTTAGCTATTGCTATTTAATTTCGAATATATAATAAAACCAGTAATTTCAGAAAATGCAATAAACTTCAATAAATCTTATAAATAAATCCGTAACTCGAATGAAAATACTTTGTACATGGAAGTTGCTCAGAACGACGAGACGAATTCGAATAAGCAGTCTGTTCGTCCGCCACGCGTCCCTAGCATAGCGAACATGCAACAATCCACCTCCGGTCCGCGTGTCCGAAATTGCAAAACACCAGGGATACTTTCCCGGATGTTTTCCCCCTTCGCCGGTATCACCTATCCCTGCGTTAGATCACCCCTGGCACCGCGTATCGCCTTGTTATATTTTGTGATGCTTTGCTTGCTCCGTATTTACTATTTCTCTCCCCCTCCTTCTCTCTCGATAGACGCCGAGACCGATGACGCTGCAGCTGGGTTTGACTACGCTACAGACGAGCAGCCCGTTGACGATCTCTCTCTCTTGCCAGAGCAACCAGGCAACCCCCCCCCCCCCCCCCGCCCCGTTGAGCATCCAGATATCGCCCATTCTATTCTCCTGCTTGCATTAGATTTTGCTACTGTTAATGTATGCTCCTATTCTGATGCATAGCCTGCTTTTGTAACCTATTCATTGTTACCTTACCTGCCTATGATAAACTGTTTAGTATAGGTTGGTAGTGAACTATCAGTGACCCCACCACCTTACCCTTGTTGCCCCTGCTTGATCATCGACGACTCGATCAATGTGATCGTCGACCAGAGACCGACCCGTCACCTCACCTCCCTTAGTTGTACGACTCTGAATAGTTACTATCGAGTGCCGAGGGTGATACCTCGTAACGCACTCCTGATGAATACTCTGCAGCGTAGCTGTTTGGTCGTGGTCATCGAGGGTGATTCCTCCTTCTCCACTTCCGATACGACTCTGTCGTGCAACCCCTCAGTGTGAACCTCGAGGGTGATGCCTCATACGTTCACCCTGATGATTTCATCGAGTGGAATCACCGAGGGTGATTCCTCGGGGTTTTCCCCCTTGATGTTATGACCACACGGTTACCTTGACCTTTGTTACAGGCGGGTCGACCCTGATGGGTACCCGCTGGGGATCTATGATGTCGGGTGCGCCGGAAGGGCACTCGAGTGTGATATTGTGGCGGAGCATCAGAGACTCTGATTGTCTCCGCGTGATACTAAATGAGCCTATTGGATTTGGGTGTGTGATCTGAGTGGGTCGACGTGCCCTATACGCACTACCACCACGCGGGATAATGGTTATGGGGCCCTCTGCGATGTACGTTTCCCCGAAAGCTCGTCAGACGTCACGATTCACCGTGCGGGCTGATTGTCGGGATTGGGCTGGATACTTCACTGACGAGTTCAGTGTCGCGCCTGCACCCCGGCCAGTCTCGCAACGCGTAGGGTGCCCAGGGCGATGGCCCAAGACCTCTGGGTGCATAGGTTAGTCCGGCATGCTGACCTCTCTGCCGAGCCTAGGTAGGGCGCTGCTTCGTGTTGATCTCCCGAGGCCGGGCATTACCCAGCAAGTGTGTCCGGCCAGAGGTGATCTAGCGTGTTGGGTAACAGTAGTGCACCCCTGCAGGGATGAATGATCTATCGATAGCCGGTCCTATGGTAAAGGACGCTCAGTTTGTGTATCCCGATCTACTACTTGAACTGGATATTTGTTACTTAATTGAAGCTTCGGGATCGCTTTCTCGCTGGGAGTCGAGGAAGGATCTCTATGCTTTGCTTCAACTTGTTTGCTAAATAAAATGCTATTCTACTCTCTTCTACTGCTGCAAGATGATGGCCTCGTGAAGATGTTTGAAGATGCTAGTCTTCTACATGACTAGGCCTTCTCTCTATTCTGGCATTTCTGCAGCCCAGTCCACATATACAGCCTTTCTCCATTGATAATGTTGCATATGTAGTATAGATCCTTGCTTGCTGAGTACTTTGGATGAGTACTCACGGTTGCTTTACTTTCTCTTTTCCCCATATCCCACTTTGATGATACATCAGACGATGGAGTCCAGGAGCCAGATGCCACCTCAGGAGCTTACTACCAGGAGGGTCCTGAGGGCACGTACTACTGGATCAAGCCAGCCGACCAGGAGTAGGATCGGAGGCTCCCAGGCAGGAGGCCAACGCCTTTCGATCTAGTGTCGTTGTTTGTGCTAGCCTTCTTAAGGCAAAACTTGTCTAACTATGTATGTACTCAGATAATATTTGTATGTCTGACTTATGTATTCGGATCTTCGGATCCCTGGTCTGTAATATTGTGGATCTCCGTTTAAATTGTGTTAGAGTCGTGTTGTGATATCTTCCCGTGAGTCCCTGTGCTTGATCGTACACGTTTGCGTGTATGATTAGTGTACGATTGAGCCGGGGGCGCCACAAGTTGGTATCAGAGCCGACTGCCTGTAGGAAGCCCCCTTCCAATTCCTTGGCCGAATTTGAGTCTAGACATCGAAAAACTAATTTACTAACTTGGCTGTGTGGCTTACGGGCCCACGTCGCCAACTGGGTGGTGTTAGGATCTTTTATTCCTCGATCTTTACTCTGGGACTCTGATCTCTCTTCTATTCGGGTTAAATGATTTTACTAACACCGACTCTAGGTTCTCGTAACTACTTCCTCCCGGAGAGCCCCTTACTCCAGATGATTACTTGGTGCACCAGAAGATTCCGAAGATACCCTCTGATGTTCTCTTGAGACTTTGTGCCCACCACTTTTGTTATTCCCGACCACCGATAAATCCTTATGGATAACTGCTTACACTTGTCGTTCATACCTTCATTCCCAATTGCCCCTGTTATGACTTGATACCCTGAAAAATTCTTCGATATTCCAAGAATCCTTTGTGCCCACTGCTTTGCAGCTCTTTTCCGCATTAATACCCCTACGGATAATTCCTCGCACATAACGAGTATCCGCTCATCACTAGTTGTTCATGTGTTTCACAAGGATCTTCAAAAATACTATTCGATCTTCCAAAAATCATCAGCAGCTTATTGCTCTTGAAATTCTTACTTGCTTGCATTATGGTTAATCCCATAAGTATAGCAATCTTATTGGCAATCCTCAATCAGATCTTAGAATTCATCCTTCCGGCTCAGACGTCATTTTAAACACGAGCTGGATCTCGACCAATCAAATTGCCATTGATTGTACCCCTAAGCCTACTCAACTTATCCATCCTTAATCAGAGAGTTTGCTTCTGATCCCTTGATTTGGAAATCATAATTCCTTTGCATTGGAGTTCTGAATTAGTCAGTTGATTTTGTAATCCAATGCCTTTGCATTTTTCTTCTTCGTCCGACTGAGTACCAATACTCATTCCAGATCCTTTATGGACCGTCAAATCCTTTGTTGGTTTATTATCCGATAGTGTCATTCATATTCAAATTACCTTATGAGTTCTTACCCTGATACATAATGCCATTGGTAAATCCTATTATCTGATTTGGCCAACCATGCTCTGCTTTTGAGCTGGTGATAATTACTCTTGAAGCTTGTAGTATATGTTTCTAAGATACCCCAATGGGTTGAACCTATGCTTGCCCTAATCGGTGTGAACTCGAAAAGTTATGCGGGTTATACTCTACTGGCTTTTCGCCATATGAAATTTCAATGTTACAACTTCTTCGAAGACGAGAAGTGAATGAAAGGTTAGGCATTGAAGAAGTGGGAGTCGACCTTGAACTTTGTGTTCATGTCCATGGACCCGATGTGGAACTTATCATGAAAGCTTCTTGCAACAATATTGAATCATTCGAATAATACTTTCGGTGTCAATAAATTGGATCCCTTGCAGTTATCGTCCCGACCATGCTAACCTTATTCATTATATCTGCAAGGAAACCATTCTAGTGCCTCGTCTATTTTGATGAGATTATAGTATCCGCTATCGCAAGTCAACGATCCAGCTCAGTTTCTATTCTGATCTCCCTTCGAGTATTACCCCTTGGCATCCCGATAATATCACGGGGCTGCAATACTTCTTATGAGACTTCGTCAAGTATTCCTTCTCACTGATTCAGTATTCCACAGGTTTTGGGTTGTTTGTCAACTGAGAACATCTATAAGTGAATCGAATCCACCCTGTGATCCAATACTCCTAGTAATGTACTGCTGGGAAATTTAACTTTCAACTCATGTCCTTCTTAGCCTAATCGGCTACATCATTATCTTAACTGTGCTACCTAGTACTGCTTCTCGGAGCACAATTTTGACGATGAGTTAATCTTACGTCGATCTTCATCGTCATATCTTTTTGCCTTGAACAAGCAAGCTTGATTCCGAGTTTGTGTCGTACCCGTGGTTTCAATAACCTTTCGCTTCATCATTCCTTTGGCTTGATGTCTTCGCCGATCGATTACATCTTCATGAAATCTCTCGACAAATGTGTCGTGATCATCATCAACATTCTGAGCTCTTCCAGGTTATCAATAGAATTCATGATGAGGAATACCATCCTTGCCCCTTGATGATTTGGGTTATCATCGACAACATTATTGCCCTCCGTTCAACACAAACTTGTTCGTGTTTTGTGTTATACCTTGAGATCCTTGCTATCCAGCATTTGTTCTTCTTTACCTTGGAGTATTACCATCTTTTATGTCAAGAATGTCATGAGAATTTAACCACCTCTTAAGAATTCTTGATACAAGTGATACTTCTTGTCATCTCAAATCATTCCCTTGGTCCCCATGTTGTTTCTAACCGGAAAACCAACAATTGAACTATGATGTGCGAATTCAAAACTTCTAGCAACCCTATTGCTTTGAAGTTAATGGTCGATATTTCATTCTTAGACCATTGGTTATCGAATCACCATTCTAACATTGATCATGCTACCTAAGCCCATATTTCGGGTGCACCTTTCAACCAATGTTTAATTGTGTATATTTTCCTCGAGCATACCTCATTATATCATTTGATCTGGCAAATTTATCTCCTTGTTCACATAATTGTGGAAATCCATCTTTTGGAAATCTCAATGAATTGCCGCTGAGTTCATCAGCCACCTCCTCATCCTCTCATTGGCTTAACGATGAACTCCTGATTCGGAACCTGCTTCCATAGTTCATTTCCCAAGGATCTTGCAACTGCATCTCGTCAAATTGTGTTGCACCCCTTCCTTCTCAGGCATCATGAGTTTGAGGTATCCTGACACCAATCAGATCTGAATCTCGGTCAGATATGATGGTTGGAATATATTTCCAAGAGTTATAACACCGGCCTTTACATGAACCGGTAAGGTGACGTCTTGCCTAGCACACCTGGCCGGAGGACCTATTGTTATAGTTTCCTTTTTAGCAAGGTTAGCCATTCATCCATGCGGAAATTGTAAGACTTATTCTATAAAGAAGTTCCCGCTGGATCCTTTGTATTCCGAAAGTCTGACCGTTACTTGATGACCATGCCTATGCTATCTCGAAGCATGTCTGTGGTACTCCGATTATCTATAAAAAAACATTTAAAGCACAATCCTAAATTTTCTTATCAATTATCCAACACCGTTGTATGGGTAATGACATGAAATTTCTCTCCCCTTACCTAAAGGGTTTTCTACATTATACCATGTCATGGATATCATGCTCTGCTTGTCCTTGAGAAAGATATACCCCTGAAATATGTGTTTAAACACATTTTCCTTTCCATTGTTCTGTTTAATCTGAAAATCGTATTTCCTTTCCATTGTTTTGTTTAACCTTTCTTGTAATCTGACTTAACTAAGCAGTGATAATTCCCTGCTTAGGTAAGCACCTCGTTGTACCACTCTGTCAGTAAGACCATGCTACTATTGTTGATGACATTCCGGTAGCCACCGATGGACGAGAACCTTGCATATTGGTCCGCCTCGTTCAACGAGCGGGAAAATGGTTCACTTCGTCCCTCGCCCTTGGTACCAACGATGCAGCCAACATAACTGACCGGTTATTCTCTAACATGCCTTGCTATAATAACCGTGCAAGATGTCAACGCCCTTCCTTCTTTTAACCCACATGGTGGGCCCATAACCCACAGTTCCACAGGATCGAAACCTGACTCTCTTATACACCTCTGTTTCCAAAGTTATTCCTCACGCTTGGCTCGTATGTAATTCACGAGCCACCTTCCGAGAGATCATCAATTCTGGTATGAAACACAATACTTATTCCCGTTACTCTAAACCCCTTTCACACTCTGTTCCAGGCAACGAATGATTGTCTATGCGCTTGAAACTTCTTATGGTACCTTCTTACTTGTCTCTCGATGTGTTTCATTTGTTCAACTCTAGAGATACACATGTGTTCATTCCCGGGATAACCCCAAATGATTTCCCCTTATACCATTCTATCATTTTAGAGCAGCCCCTTGCCTATTTGTAAGTACGATGGAATTTTCCGAAGAAAGGAGGACGACTTCATCATGATGACCTGGAGCAGAGGAATGAAGGAATCAACGTAATGGATTGACCTCTTCGAGAAGAGTAACCAGCACCGAGAAGACCCGTTAGAATTTCGTAACCAAATCCCTTTCCCCTTACTCCCGCTCCTAAATCTCGGGACGAGATTACTTGTAGTGGATGAGATTTGTAACACACCGGTAGTTAAGCTACAGTAACCACACGCTAGTGGTGCCATGTCATCGCAATTACTGTTGCTAGATTCCCCTTTGATTCAAAACCGATTCAAATTCAAATTCAAAGTCAAGCAAACAATAAAAGTTTTCAAAAATTAAAACTAAAATGTTCGGAGTAAACCAAATAATGCATAGGTAATTACGATGGAGAAGCCACACCTTTATAAGATATTTAAATACTATAAGATGGATAAAACAGTAGCGAAAACTATTATTTAAATACTTTTAAATATCAAATAATTACGAAACTATTTTAGCTTGGGTAGCAAGTTAATGTGGCAGTGGCATATTTGGTAACATCAAATTAGGTGCCATTTTGGTATTTTGCTAAAACAAAAATAAAAGGAAACTAAGAGAAAACAGTAAAGCAAATATAAATAAAAAGAAAAGGCAAACAAAAAAATATTAAAAGAAACCCCACGGGTCACGGCCCCACTGGGCCAACTTGCCCAGTTGGCCAGCCGGCCCGGCTGGCCCAACTGCACCATTATCCCCCCCCCCCACTCTCCCCGTGACCTAGTCCACTCCCCCCTCGTTCCCCCACTCCCCTACGCTTCTGGATCGGGGCAACCATCCCCGTCCCCGAGCCTCACCGCCGTCGTCGCCATGGATGCCTTGCCCGGGAGCTCTCCGACCTCCCCGCATGCTAGGAAGGTGTCGGCCCGCACCGCCATCGTCTGCTACCTCCTCTCCGACCACAAGCACGAGCGCGGGACCCCTACCTCGCCGGATCGGCCTCATCCCCCTTCTCTGCCCCACCGGTCATCACCGTCGATCTGCCACTCCGGCGCCTCCTCGAGCCCGCTACGCACCCCTACCGGCTCACAGTGAGCCCTGCTCCCCTCTCCCCTCACTCTTCCGTGCAGATCCGCCGTCGTTGCACCGTCCCCGTGTTCGGTCGCCGTGCCAGAGCTCTCTGCGAGCTCGCGCCCACCACGCCCCGGTGCTTCACCGCAGATCCCTGGCCGCGCTCGCACCCCCCCCCCACTGGCCGCTCCTGCCCGCGCCACCCCTCCGTTGTCGCCCTGGCCATCCTCTTCCCCGCCTCGCCTCACTGCAGCTACTGCGGCTGCTGCCTTGCCGCTGCTAGCGCCGCTCTCCGCCTCCCTCTACCGTCGCGCATGCCTCGCCCCACTCCCTGCTCGTTCGCACTGTGCCGTCGCACCATCCGCTCCGCACGCCCCAGCACGGGTCCTCGCGCACGCGTGCCCGTGAGCGGCCGCTCCCCCGCCGTGCTCGTCGCAGCCGCCAGCCCCTGCTACCCCGCTCTGGCCTCGCTCAGCCCGTGCCACCGCGCCTACCCCCGCGCGCTGCCCCTGTCGCTCGCCCAGCAGCGCCCGCTCGGCCCTCACCCGGGTCGGCCGCCCGCAGCGCCACAGCGCCCGCACCCGCATGCCCGTTCGCCTGCTAAGAACCCCTCTGCCTATGACACAGGGGGCCCACCCTCAGAACGTTTGTAAAGTAAAAGAGAATAAAAAAAAGAAAATAATTAATAATTAAAGTATTTAATTAATTAACTGATTTAATTAACTTAATTAATTTAGGTTAATTAACTTCACCTAATTAACCTGTCTAACTATAATGATTAACTCTGTTAGTTAGTGAGGAGACAATGACATGCGGGCCCCACATTCACTGTTCATCTTTTGACCAAGTCAACAGTCAGCTATTGACTGGGTCCGCTGGACCCACCAGACAGCCTCTCTATGCCCACTAGTGGGTATAGATGTGGGTACACTTAGCTATTGCTATTTAATTTCGAATATATAATAAAACCAGTAATTTCAGAAAATGCAATAAACTTCAATAAATCATATAAAATAATCCGTAACTCGAATGAAAATACTTTGTACATGGAAGTTGCTCAGAACGACGAGACGAATTCGAATACGCAGTCCGTTCGTCCGACACGCGTCCCTAGCATAGCGAACATGCAACAATCCACCTCCGGTCCGCCTGTCCGAAAATGCGAAACACCGGGGATACTTTCCCGGATGTTTTCCCCCTTCGCCGGTATCACCTATCCCTGCGTTAGATCACCCCTGGCACCGCGTATCGCCTTGTTATATTTTGTGATGCTTTGTTTGCTTCGTATTTACTATTTCTCTCCCCCTCCTTCTCTCTCGATAGACGCCGAGACCGACGACGCTGCAGCTGCGTTTGACTACACTACAGACGAGCAGCCCGTTGACGATCTCTCTCTCTCTCTTGCCAGAGCAACCATCAAGCACCCCCCCCCCCCCTCATTGAGCATCCAGATATTGCCCATTCTATTCTCCTGCATGCATTAGATTTTGCTACTGTTAATGTATGCTCCTATTCTGATGCATAGCCTGCTTTTGTAACCTGTTCATTGTCACCTTACCTGCCTATGATAAACTGTTTAGTATAGGTTGGTAGTGAACTATCAGTGACCCCACCACCTTACCCTTGTTGCCCCTGCTTGATCATCGACGACTCGATCAATGTGATCGTCGACCAGAGACTGACCCGTCACCTCTCCTCCCTTAGTTGTACGACTCTGCATAGTTACTATCGAGTGCCGAGGGTGATACCTCGTAACGCACTCCTGATGAATACTCTGCAGCGTAGCTGTTCGGTCATGGTCATCGAGGGTGATTCCTCCTTCTCCACTTCCGATACGACTCTGTCGTGCAACCCCTCAGTGTGAACCTCGAGGGTGATGCCTCATACGTTCACCCTGATGATTTCATCGAGTGGAATCACCGAGGGTGATTCCTCGGGGTTTTCCCCCTTGATGTTATGACCACACGGTTACCTTGACCTTTGTTACAGGCGGGTTGACCCTGATGGGTACCCGCTGGGGATCTATGATGTCGTGTGTGCTGGAAGGGCACTCGAGTGTGATATTGTGGCGGAGCATCAGAGACTCTGATTGTCTCTGCGTGATACTAAATGAGCCTATTGGATTTGGGTGTGTGATCTGAGTGGGTCAATGTGCCCTATACGCACTACCACCACGCGGGATAATGGTTATGGGGCCCTCTGCGATGTACGTTTCTCTCGAAAGCTCGTCAGACGTCACGATTCACCGTGCGGGCTGATTGTCGGGATTGGGCTGGATACTTCACTGACGAGTTCAGTGTCGCGCCTGCACCCCAGCCAGTCTCGCAATGCGCAGGGTGCCCAGGGCGATGGCCCAAGACCTCTGGGTGCATAGGTTAGTCCGGCGTGCTGACCTCTCTGCCGAGCCTAGGTAGGGTGCTGCTTCGTGTTGATCTCCCGAGGCCGGGCATTACCCAGCAAGTGTGTCCGGCCAGAGGTGATCGAGTGTGTTGGGTAACAGTAGTGCACCCCTGCAGGGATGAATGATCTATCGATAGCCGGTCCTATGGTAAAGGACGCTCAGTTTGTGTATCCCGATCTACTACTTGAACTGGATATTTGTTACTTAATTGAAGCTTCGGGATTGCTTTCTCGCTGGGAGTCGAGGAAGGATCTCTAGGCTTTGCTTCAACTTGTTTGCTAAATAAAATGCTATTCTACTCTCTTCTACTGCTGCAAGATGATGGCCTCGTGAAGATGTTTGAAGATGCTAGTCTTCGATAGGACTAGGCCTTCTCTCTATTCTGGCATTTCTGCAGCCCAGTCCACATATACAGCCTTTCTCCATTGATAATGTTGCATATGTAGTATAGATCCTTGCTTGCTGAGTACTTCAGATGAGTACTCACAGTTGCTTTACTTTCTCTTTTCCCCATATCCCACTTTGATGATACATCAGACGATGGAGTCCAGGAGCCAGATGCCACCTCAGGAGCTTACTACCAGGAGGGTCCTGAGGGCACATACTACTGGATCGAGCCAGCCGACCAGGAGTAGGATCGGAGGCTCCCAGGCAGGAGGCCAACGCCTTTCGATCTTATGTCATTGTTTGTGCTAGCCTTCTTAAGGCAAAACTTGTCTAACTATGTCTGTACTCAGATAATATTTGTATGACTGACTTATGTATTCGGATCTTCGGATCCCTGGTCTGTAATATTGTGGATCTCCGTTTAAATTGTGTTAGAGTCGTGTTGTGATATCTTCTCGTGAGTCCCTGTGCTTGATCGTACACGTTTGTGTGTATGATTAGTGTACGATTGAGCCGGGGGCGCCACATAATCTTCCAGATAAGATAGTGATTGACAGAGTTCTCTAGTCACTATCACCAAGCTACTACAACTTCGTGATGAACTATAATATGCAAGGGATGACGAAAACGATTCCCGAGCTCTTCGCGATGCTGAAATCGGCGAAGGTAGAAATCAAGAAAAAGCATCAAGTGTTGATGGTTAACAAGACCACTAGTTTCAAGAAAAAGGGCAAGGGAAAGAAAGGGAACTTCAAGAAGAATGGCAAGCAAGTTGCCACTCCCGTGAAGAAGCCCAAAGCTGGACCTAAGCCTGAAACTGAGTGCTTCTACTGCAAAGGGAATGGTCACTGGAAGCGGAACTGCCCCAAATACTTGGCGGATAAGAAGGATGGCAAAGTGAACAAAGGTATATTTGATATACATGTTATTGATGTGTACTTTACTAGTGTTCATAGTATCCCTGGGTATTTGATACCGGTTCAGTTGCTAAGATTAGTAACTCGAAATAGGAGTTGCAAAATGAACAGAGACTAGTTAATGGCGAGGTGACGATGTGTGTTGGAAGTGATTCCAAGGTTGATAAGATCACCATCGCACACTCCCTCTACCTTCGGGATTAGTGTTGGACCTAAATAAATGTTATTTGGTGTCTCCGTTGAGCATGAATATGATTGGATCATGTTTATTGCAATACGGTTTTTCATTTAAGTCAGATAATAATTGTTGTTATGTTTACATGAATAAAACCTTCTATTGTCATACACCCAATGTAAATGGTTTATTGAATCTCGATCGTAGTGATACACATATTCATAATATTGATGCCAAAAGATGAAAAGTTGATAATGATAGTGCAACATACTTGTGGCACTGCTGTTTAGGTCATATTGGTGTAAAGCGCATGAAGAAACTCCATGCGGATGGACTTTTGGAATCACTTGATTATGAATCATTTGATACTTGTGAACCATGCCTCGTGGGCAAGATGACTAAAACTCCGTTCTCCGAAAAAATGGAGCGAGCTAATGACTTATTGGAAATAATACATACAGATGTATGCGGTCCGATGAGTGTTGAAGCACGCGGCGGGTATCGTTATTTTCTGACCTTCACAGATGATTTGAGTAGATATGGGTATATCTATTTGATGAAACACAAGTCTGAAACATTTGAAAAGTTCAAAGAATTTCAGAGTGAAGTGGAGAATCATCGTAACAAGAAAATAAAGTTTCTACGATCCGATCGTGGAAGCGAATATTTGAGTTACGAGTTTGGCCTTCATTTAAAACAATGTGGAATAGTTTCACAACTCACGCCACCTGGAACACCACAGCGTAATGGTGTGTCCGAACGTCGTAACCGTACTTTATTAGATATGGTGCATTCTATGATGTCACTTACCGATTTACCACTATCGTTTTGGGTTTATGCATTAGAGACAGCTACATTCACATTAAATAGGGCGCCGTCTAAATCCGTTGAGACGACACCGTATGAACTGTGGTTTGGCAAGAAACCTAAGCTGTCGTTTATTAAAGTTTGGGGATGCGACGCTTATGTCAAAAAGGTTTCAGCCTGATAAGCTCGAACCTAAATCGGAGAAGTGCGTCTTCATAGGATACCCTAAGGAAACAATTGGGTACACCTTCTACCACAGATCCAAACGCAACATCTTTGTTGCTAAGAATGGATCCTTTCTAGAGAAGGAGTTTCTCTCGAAAGAAGTGAGTGGGAGGAAAGTAGAACTTGATGAGGTAATTGTACCTTCTCTCGAATTGGAAAGTAGCACATCAGAGAAAACCGTTCCCGTGATGCCTACACCAACTAGAGAGGAAGCTAATGATGATAATCATAAAACTTCAGATCAAGTTACTACTGGACCTCGTAGGTCGAACAGAGCATGTTCCGCACCAGAGTGGTACGGTAATCCTGTCCTGGAAGTCATGTTACTTCACCATGGCGAACCTACGAATTATGAAGAAGTTATGATGAGCCCAGATTCCGACAGATGGCTTGAGGCCATGAAATCTGAGATTGGATCCATGTATGAGAACAAAGTGTGGACTTTGGTGGACTTGCCCGATGATCGGCAAGCCATTGAGAATAAATGGATCTTCGAGAAGAAGACTGACGCTGATAGTAATGTCACTATCTACAAAGCTCGACTTGTCGCAAAAGGTTTTCGACAAGTTCAAGGGGTTGACTACGATGAAGACTTTCTCGCCCGTAGCGATGCTTAAGTCCGTCCGAATCATGTTAGCAATTGCCACATTTTATGATTATGAAATCTGGCAAATGGACGTCAAAACTGCATTCCTTAATGGATTTCTTAAAGAAGAGTTGTATATGATACAACCAGAAGGTTTTGTCGATTCTAAAGGTGCTAACAAAGTATGCAAGCTCCAGCAATCCATCTATGGACTGGTGCAAGCATCTCAGAGTTGGAATATACGCTTTGATGAGGTGATCAAAGCATATGGTTTTATACAGACTTACGGTGAAGCCTGTATTTACAAGAAAGTGAGTGGGAGCTCTGTAGCATTTCCAATATTATATGTAAATGACATATTATTGATTGAAAATGATATAGAATTTCTGGATAGCATAAAAGGATACTTGAATAAGAGTTTTTCAATGAAAGACCTCAGTGAAGCTACTTATATATTCGGCATCAAGATCTATAGAGATAGATCGAGATGCTTAATAGGACTTTCACAAAGCACATACCTTGACAAAGTTTTGAAGAAGTTCAAAATGGATCAGTCAAAGAAAGGGTTCTTGCCTGTGTTACAAGGTGTGAAATTGAGTAAGACTCAAAGCCAGACCACGGCAGAAGATAGAGAGAGAATGAAAGTCATTCCCTATGCCTCAGCCATAGGTTCTATAAAGTATGCCATGCTGTGTACCAAACCTATTGTGTACCTTGCCACGAGTTTGGCAAAGGGGTGCAATAGTGATCCAGGATTAGATCACTGGACAGCGGTCAAAATTATCCTTAGTTAAGAGAACTAAAGAAATGTTTCTTGGTTATGGAAGTGATAAAGAGTTCGTCGTAAAGGGTTACGTCGATGCAAGCTTTTACACCGATCCAGATGACTCTGAGTCTCAATCTGGATACGTATTGAAAGTGGGAGCAATTAGCTAGAGTAGCTCCATGCAGAGCATTATAGACATAGAAATTTGCGAAATACATACGGATCTGAATGTGGCAGACCCGTTGACTAAACCTCTCTCACAAGCAAAACATGATCACTCCTTAATACTCTTTGGGTGTTAATCACATGGCGATGTGAACTAGATTATTGACTCTAGTAAACTCTTTGAGTGTTGGTCACATGGCGATGTGAACTATGGGTGTTGAATCACATGGTGATGTGAACTAGATTATTGACTCTAGTGCAAGTGGGAGACTGAAGGAAATATGCCCTAGACGCAATAATAAAGTTGTTATTTTATATTTCCTTATTCATGATAAAGGTTTATTATTCATGCTAGAATTGTATTGATCGGAAACCTAAATACATGTGTGAATACATAAACAAACACCATGTCCCTAGTGAGCCTCTACTTGACTAGCTCGTTGATCAAAGATGGTTATGGTTTCCTAACCATGGACATGAGTTGTCATTTGATAACGGGATCACATCATTAGGAGAATGATGTGATGGACAAGACCCATCCGTTAGCTTAGCATAATGATTGTTCAGTTTTATTGCTATTGCTTTCTTCATGTCAAATACATATTCCTTCGACTATGAGATTATGCCACTCCCGGATACCAGAGGAATACCTTGTGTGCTATCAAACGTCACAACGTAACTGGGTGATTATAAAGATGCTCTACAGGTATCTCCGAAGGTGTTTGTTGAGTTGGCATAGATCGAGATTAGGATTTGTCACTCCGAGTATCGGAGAGGTATCTCTGGGCCCTCTCGGTAATACACATCATAAGCTTGCAAGAAAATGACTAAGGAGTTAGTCACGAGGTGATGTATTATGGAACGAGTAAAGAGACTTGCTGGTAACGAGATTGAACTAGGTATGAAGATACCAACGATCGAATCTCGGGCAAGTAACATACCGATGGACAAAGGGAATTACGTATGTTGTCATAACGGTTCGACCGATAAAGATCTTCGTAGAATATGTAGGAGCCAATATGAGCATCCAGGTTTCGCTATTGGTTATTGACCATAGAGGTGTCTCGGTCATGTCTACATAGTTCTCGAACCCGTAGGATCCGCACGCTTAACGTTCGATGACGATATAGTATTATATGAGTTATGTGATTTGGTGACGGAATGTTGTTCGGAGTCCCAGATGAGATCACGGACATGGTGAAGAGTCTCAAAATGGTCGAGAGGTAAAGATTGATATATAGGATGATGGTATTCGGACACTGGAACTGTTCCGGAGGGTACCGGGTACTTATGGGGTCACCGGAAGGGGTTCCGGGCACCCCCGGCAAAAGATATGGACCTTATGGGCCAAGAGGGGAAATGCACCAGCCACAAGGGGCTGGTGCGCCCCCCATATGGGCTGGCCTAAGTGGAGAAGGAAAAGGGGAGGAGGAGGAGGAAAGGAAAGAGAGGGAATAGGATTCCCCCTTCCTTCCCCCTCTCCCCTCTTTCCTTCCCTCTTCCGTATACAAGGAAAGGGGGGGCGCAGGGCAAGGCAGGGCCCCTAGGGGGCGGCGGCCAAGACCTAGGGCGCCTCACAAGGAAACAACATCAATTGTTAGCCGTGTGCGGCGCCCCCCTCCACAGTTTACACCCCCGGTCATATTCTCGCGGTGTTTAGGCGAAGCCCTGCGAGGATCACTTCACCATCACCGTCACCATGCCATCGTGCTGACGGAACTCATCTACTACCTCGACACCTTGTTGGATTAAGAAGGCGAGGGACGTCACCGAGCTGAACGTGTGCAGAACTCGGAGGTGCCGTACGTTCGGTACTTGATCGGTCGGAGCCAGAAGAAGTTCGACTACATCAACCGCGTTGTCAAACGCTTCCGCTTACGGTCTACGAGGGTACATAGACACACTCTCCCCCTTGTTGCTATGCATCTCCATGGATAGATCATTGCGTGTGCGTAGAAAATTTTTTGTTTTCCATGCAACGTTTCCCAACAACCAGAATAACCATCTAGAAAGCAAAAGTGTGTATTTTTTGATAGTCTTTCTAGCATTTGATCAATAAAAGGTACAGGATAATTATCTTTCCTAGTAGCTTTATTCAACTTTCTAAAATCAATTACCATTCTATAACCTGTAACAATTCTTTGTGGAATCAATTCATTCTTATCATTAGGAACAACAGTAATACCTCCCTTCTTAGGGACACAATGAACAGGACTTACCCATCTACTATCAGCAATAGGATAAATTATACCTGCCTCCAGGAGCTTTAGTATTTCATTTCTTACCACTTCTTTCATCTTGGGATGCAACCGTCGTTGATGATCAACACCTGGTTTGGTGTCAGGCTCCATATTAATTTTATGCTGACATAGAGTGGGACTAATGCCCTTAAGATCATCAAGAGTATATCCAATAGCAGCATGATGCTTCTTCAGAGTTTTCAATAATTTCTTTTCTTCATGCTCTGAAAGGTTAGCACTAATAATAACAGGATATATCTTCTTTTCATCAAGATAAGCATATTTCAGAGTATCTGGTAATTGTTTAAGCTCAAACACGGGATCACCCTTGGGTGAAGGAGGATCCCCAAGAATCTCAACAGGCAAGTTGTGTTTCAAAACAGGCATTTGGCTAAAGAAAATCTCATCTAGTTCCCTTCTTTCATTCATAAACATGTCATTTTCGTGGTCTAGCAAATATTGTTCTAAAGGATCCATAGGAGGCACAGCAACAGAAGCAAGACCAATAATTTCATCTTTACTAGGCAATTCCTTATCATGGGGTTGTGTACAAAATTTAGAGAAATTAAAATCATGAGACACATCCCCAAAACTTACTGTAACATTTTCTTTCTCGCAATCTATCTTAGCATTAATGGTGTCTAAGAAAGGTCTACTAAAAATAATGGGACAAAAATCATCTTGTGGGGAACCGAGAACGAGAAAATCAGTAGGGTATTTTATTTTCCCACACAAGACTTCAACATCTCTAACAATCCCAATTGGTGATATAGTATCTCTATTAGCAAGCTTGATAGTAACATCAATATCTTCTATTTCAGCAGGTGCAATATCGTTCATAATTTCTTGATATAAAGTAAAAGGAATTGCACTCACACTAGCACCCAAGTCACATAAGCCATGATAACAATGATCTCCTATTTTAACAAAAACAACAGGCGTGCCAACAATAGGTCTATGTTTATCTTTAGTATCAGGTCTAGCAATTCTAGCAGCTTCATCACAGAAATAAATAACATGCCCATCAATATTATCGACCAAGAGATCTTTAACCATAGCAATACTAGATTCAACTTTAATTTGTTCAGGGGGTCCAGGTGTTCTAGTATAACTCTTACAAACCACAACTGAAGCTTTAGCATGTTCCTTTATTCTAACAGGGAAAGGTGGTTTCTCAATATAAGCAGTAGGAACAATAGGATCAACATTATAAGTAATAGTTTCTTCTTCAGCTTTAATAGGTTCTACTACTTTTACTTCAATGGGAGGATGATATTTAAACCACTTCTCCTTAGGGAGATCAACATGCGTAGCAAATGATTAACATAAAGAAGCTACTATCTCAGAGTCAAGTCCATATTTAGTGCTAAATTCACGAAAAGCATCGGTATCCATAAAAGATTTAACACAATCAAACTTGAGGTTTATATCTGACTCCTTACCTTCATCGAGTTCCCAATCTTCAGAGTTGCGTTTAATTCTTTCCAATAAATCCCATTTGAATTCAATAATCTTCTTCATAAAAGAACCAGTACAAGAAGTATCGAGCATGGATTGATCATTATGAGAAAGCCGAGCATAAAAATTCTGAATAATAATTTCTCTTGAGAGCTCATGATTGGGGCATGAATATAACATTGATTTAAGCCTCCCCCAAGCTTGAGCGATACTTTCTCCTTCACGAGGCCAAAAATTATAAATATAATTCCGATCACGATGAACTAGATGCACAGGATAAAACTTCTAATGAAATTCCAATTTCAATCGGTTGTAGTTCCAAGTCCCAATATCATCGCATAGCCTATACCATGCCAATGCCTTCTCCTTAAAATATAAAGGGAAGACCTTCTTCTTGACTTCATCCTCGGGCAAACCTGCAAGCTTAAATAATCCACAAACTTCATCCACATAGATTAGATGTATATCAGGATGTAATGTTCCATCTCCTGCATAAGGATTAGCTAGCAGTTTATCTATCATACCCGAAGGAATCTCATAATAAATACTTTCAGTAGGTGCAGTAAGTTGAGGGGCAACTCTTTGCTTTTTCGGTCGGGGTGAAGATACCCCGAACAAGCCCCTCAAAGGATTATTTTCCATAGTGACAAGTGACAGTAAATTTCAGCTCGTAATATAAATGTTTCCTTACCAAATTCCGCTCACCAAAGGCGCTTCACTCCCCGGCAACGGTGCCAGAAAAGAGTCTTGTTGACCCACAAGTATAGGGGATCTATCATAGTCCTTCCGATAAGTAAGAGTGTCAAACCCAACGAGGAGCAGAAGGAAATGACAAGCAGTTTTCAGCAAGGTAATCTCTGCAAGCACTGAAATTATCGGTAACAGATAGTTGTGTGATAAGATAATTCGTAACGGGTAACAAGTAACAAGTGTAACTAAGTTGCGGCAAGGTGGCATAATCCTTTTTGTAGCAAAGGACAAGCCTGGACAAACTCTTATATAAAGCAAAGTGCTCCCGAGGACACATGGGAATTACTGTCAAGTTAGTTTTCATCATGCTCATATGATTCGCGTTCATTACTTTGATAATTTGATATGTGGGTGGACCGGTGCTTGGGTGCTGTCCTTACTTGGACAAGCCTCCCACTTATGATTAACCCCTCTCGCAAGCATCCGCAACTATGAAAGAAGAATTAAGATAAATCTAACCATAGCATGAAACATGTGGATCCAAATCAGCCCCTTACGAAGCAACGCATAAACTAGGGTTTAAGCTTCTGTCACTCTAGCAACCCATCATCTACTTATTACTTCCCAATGCCTTCCCCTAGGCCCAAACAATGGTGAAGTGTCATGTAGTCGACGTTCACATAACACCACTAGAGGAAAGACAACATACATCTCATCAAAATATCGAACGAATACCAAATTCACATGATTACTTATAACAAGACTTCTCCCATGTCCTCAGGAACAAACGTAACTACTCACAAAGCATATTCATGTTCATAATCAGAGGAGTAATAAATATCATTAAGGATCTGAACATATGATCTTCCATCAAATAAACCAACTAGCATCAACTACAAGGAGTAATCAACACTGCTAGCAACCTACAGGTACCAATCTGAGGTTTTGAGGCAAAGATCGGATACAAGAGATGAATTAGGGTTTGAGAGGAGATGGTGCTGGTGAAGATGTTGATGGAGATTGACCCCCTCCCGATGAGAGGATAGTTGGTGATGATGATGGCTTCGATTTACCCCTCCGGGAGGGAAGTTTCCCCAGCAGAACAGCTTCGCCGGAGCCCTAGATTGGTTATGCCCAAGTTTCACCTCAAGACGGCGGCGCTTCGTCCCGAAAGCTCACTCCTTATTTTTTCCAGGTCAAAACCCTCCATATAGCAGAAGATGGGCACCGGAGACCTGACAGGGGGCCCACAAGCCACAGGGGCGCGCCCCCCAGGCTTGTGGCCTCCTGGTGGGTCCCCTCTGGTATTTTCTTCGCCCATTATTTTTTATATATTCCAAAATAATTCTCCGTAAATTTTCAGGACTTTTGGAGTTGTGCAGAATAGGTCTCTCAGATTTGCCCTTTCCGGTCCAGAATTCCAGCTGCCGGCATTCTCCTTCCTTATGTAAACCTTGTAAAATAAGAGAGAAAAGGCATAAGTATTGTACCATAATGTGTAATAACAGCCCATAATGCAATAAATATCAATATAAAAGCATGATGCAAAATGGACGTATCAGCATTATGCAAGAGGATAATAAAGCTTGAGATGGAGATCGATGAGTTGAGGATAGATAATTTTACCCTCCGACGCAAGCTGTAGAAGAAGGATAAGCCCGCTACTACTTCACCACCACCTTCATCATCTTCTCCAACAAAAGAAACTTGAGTTCATGGTATGGACACTCCCCTTGGCTTGTGCCAAGCTTGGGGGAGGTGTCCCGGTATCGTATCACCACCACTATCTTTGCTTTAATCTATTTTAGTTTGATCTTTAATTACCCTTTGATCTAGTTGAACAAAAGTTTAGTTCGATCCTTTCTTTTCGAGTGTTTGCTTAGTGATCTATCTATCGATGTAATCGTGTGCGAGATATATAATAAAGAGTAGTTTGAGTTTTGTTTCTTTACTTTTATGTTTCAATAAAAAGAAAGGAAAATAAATGAATAAGATCATATGCTAATCTTATGGTAAGTAATGACATCACATAAGGAAAAGTATAAGTGGTAAAATTTATTGGAGATTGACAAACATAGCATTGGTCAATGATGCAATTCATGAAAGAATTAATAAGGAAAGAGAAGATTCACATGCAAATACACTATCTTGGACATCTTTTATGATTGTGAGCCCCCATTAAATATTTTGTGTCAAAATTGTTAACGTTGGACAAGGAAGACAACGTAATGATTTATGCTTGTTCATATTCACATAGAAGTTATATTGTCATAGATCCTTCAACATGTGGTGCTTGCTCAATATCTTTTCTAGCCAAAAACTCCGCACTAAGTAGAGATACTACTTGTGCATCCAAAAACCTTTAAACCCAAATCTTATTTTGAGAGTCCACCATACCTACCTATGGATTGAGTAAGATCCTTCAAGTAAGTTGTCATCGGTGCAATAAGGCAATAAAAATTGCTTCTAAATGTGTTGGATCATTTAGTGTAAGAGAAAATTAAGCATTGTACGAACTTGTGATTGCAAAATAATAAAAGCAACAGACTGCGTAATAAAGGTTGCTATCATAAGGGGCAATATAACATGACGTTCTTTTGTATTAAGGGATTTGGCATACAAACAAATAAGCGCATGACAACCTATGCTTCCCTCTGCGAAGGGCCTATCTTTTACTTTTATGCAAGAGTCAAAGTATTCTTCCCTGTTCCTTTTTATTTTCTCTTTTTGCAAGCATCATGTGGTGAGGAAAGATCTAGGCACATATATCCAGTTGGATGTGAGTGGGCATGAGTTATTATTGTTGACATCACCCTTGAGGTGAATATGTTGGGAGGCGAAACTATAAGCCCCTATCTTTCTATGTGTCCGGTTGAAACTTTTTGTTCATGGGTATGATGTGAGTGTTAGCAATCATAGCAGATTAAATGATGGTTGAGTATGTGGACTTGCCTAAAGGCTCCGATACTAGACCCTTCCTAAAAATATGATGAATTGTAGTTGCAAAGTTGACTGAGAACATAGTTTCTTGGCTTTCAATAAGGTTTATGCTTTATACTTCAATGTTGTGATGAATTGTTACTTGTTCATGAGAAGTTATATGATAAAAATTATTTGATAATATGTTAAAGTTTCTTTCTGTTATAATAATATGCATGATGCTTCTATGTCCGTATTTTGTTTTTATCGACACCTCTCTCTCTCTCTAAGCATGTGGACATGTTTTTCGATTTCGGTTTTCGCTTGAGGACAAGCGAGGTCTAAGCTTGGGGGAGTTGATACATCCATTTTGCATCATGTTTTCCTACTGTTATTTATAATGTTCTTATGCATAATAATGCTTTATGGAGTAATTCTAATGCCTTTTCTCTCATAATATGCAAGGTTTACACAAAGAGGGAGAATACCGGCAGCTGGAATTCTGGACCTGAAAAAGCTATGTCAGAATTACCTATTCTGCACATCTCCTAATAAGCCAAAAATTTACGGAGAATTGTTTTGCAATATATGAAAAATATTGGAGCAAATAACTACCAGAGGGGGCCCACCAGTTGGCACAACCCACCTGGGCGCGCCAGGGAGCCCAGGCGCGCCCTGGTGGGTTGTGCCCTCCTCGGCCCACCTCCGGTGCCCATCTTCTGGTATATAGGTCATTTTGACATAGAAAAAAATGAGGAGGAGACTTTCGGGACGAAGCGCCGCCGTCGCGAGGCGGAACTTGGGCAGGAGCACTTTTGCCCTCCGGCGGAGCGATTCCACCAGGGGAACTTCCCTGTCGGAGGGGGAAATCATTGCCATCGTCATCACCAACAACTCTCCCATCTTTGGGAGGGCCATCTCCATCAACATCTTCAACAGCACCATCTCCTCTCAAACCCTAGTTCATCTCTTGTGTTCAATCTTTGTACAGGAACCTCAGATTGGTACCTGTGGGTGACTAGTAGTGTTGATTACATCTTGTAGTTGATTAATATTTGGTTTATTTGGTGGAAGATTATATGTTCAGATCCATTATTCTATTTAATACCCCTCTGATCTTGAGGATGATTATTATTTGTGAGTAGTTACTTTTGTTCTTGAGGTCACGGGAGAAGTCATGTTGCAAGTAATCATGTGAACTTGATATGTGTTCGATATTTTGATGATATGTATGTTGTGATTCCCTTAGTGGTGTCATGTGAACGTTGACTACATGGCACTTCACCATATTTGGGCCTAAGGGAATGCATTGTGGAGTAGTTATTAGATGATGCGTTGCTAGAGTGACAGAAGCTTAAACCCTAGTTTATGCGCTACTTCATAAGGGACCGATTTGGATCCAAAAGTTTAATGCTATGGTTAGATTTTATCTTAATACTTTTCTCGTAGTTGCGGATGCTTGCGAGGGGGTTAATCATAAGTAGGAGGTTTGTTCAAGTAAGAACAGCACCTAAGCACCAGTCCACCCACATATCAAATTATCAAAGTAGCGAACACGAATCGAACCAACATGATGAAAGTGACTAGATGAAATTCCCGTGTACCCTCAAGAACGCTTTGCTTATCATAAGAGACCATTTTGGCCTGTCCTTTGCCACAAAAGGATTGGGCTACCTTACTGCACTTTATTTACCATTACCGTTACTTGCTCGTTATAAATTATCTTGCTATCAAACTATCTGTTACCAACTATTTCAGTGCTTGCAGAAAATACCTTGCTGAAAACCACTTGTCACTTCCTTCTGCTCCTCGTTGGGTTCGACACTCTTACTTATCGAAAGGACTACGATTGATCCCCTATACTTGTGGGTCATTACTCGTCAGTTGTACCCAAGATTACCTCATCTTCATCGGCCATGCTCATTGGTCGAGCAGAATCCTCAACTGATTGCATACACCTATGAATAAGAATAGATGCGAGGGAAAATGGGGACAGGGTTACAAATGCTCACAGCATATGTTTTTTGAGCGAAAACATTTTGATGAAGAATTAGATGCAGACTTTGAGAAATGTTTTGAATGAAAGAAATGTATAGAATGAACTAGTAGATTGAAAGAAAATACTAGTCAGCGTGCCAAGCATTCCATTCATGCGAGACATAACACAAACCCTAGATCTGAAATTTTTCGGATGTGAGGGACAACTACAAACCAAATCCGCACGAGTTACCTAAGAAGTAAAGATCTAAGATATGCGGTAAAATCAAAGAATAATAACCACGGACGAACTCGAACGAGAAGGACGGAGGCCCGAGTTCAAACTGCACATACCCTAGCTGTTGGGAAACGTTGCATGCAATTTCAAAAAAAATCCTACGCTCACGCAAGATCTATCTAGGAGATGCATAGCAACGAGAGGGGGAGAGTGTGTCTACGTACCCTCGTAGACCGAAAGCGGAAGCGTTTCACAACGCAGTTGATGTAGTCGAACTTCTTCTCGTTCCGACCGATCAAGCACCGAACGTACGGCACCTCCGAGTTATGCACACGTTCAGCTCGATGACATCCCTCAAACTCTTGATCCAGCAAAGTGTCGAGGAAGTAGATGAGTTCCGTCAGCACGACGGCGTGGTGACGGTGATGGTGAAGTGATCCGCGCAGGGCTTCGCCTAAGCACTACGAAGATATGACCGGAGGCGTAAACTATGGAGGGGGGCGCCGCACATAGCTAACAATTATTGGTGTGTGTACTAGGCGCCCCCTCCCCATGTATATATAGGTGGGAGGGGGAGGGGAGCTGCCATGGGGCGCCCCAAGTAGGAGGAATCCTACTTGGGGCCTAGTCCAATTCGCCCCCCCCCCCTTCCATACTTACCGGAGGGGAAAGGAAGGAGGAGGGAGGAGGGAAGGAAGGGGGAGGCCGAATTGCTCACCTTCCTTCTCTCTTCCCCTCTTTCCTTCCCCTCAGGTGCGGCCCATATGGGGGGGGCAGCAGCCCCTGCTAGCTGCTGTGTTTCCCCTCTTGGCCCATTAGGCCCATATCTTTTGCCGGGGGTGCCCGGAACCCCTTCCGGTGACCCGATATGTACCCGGTACCCTCCGGAACACTTTCGGTGTCCGAATACTATCATCCTATATATCAATCTTTACCTCTCGACCATTTCGAGACTCCTCGTCATGTCCGTGATCTCATCCGGGATTCCGAACAACATTCGGTCACCAAATCACATAACTCATATAATACAAAATCGTCATCGAACGTTAAGCGTGCGGACCCTACGGGTTCGAGAACTATGTAGACCTGACTGAGACACCTCTCCGGTCAATAACCAATAGCGGAACCTGGATTCTCATATTGGCTCCTACATATTCTATGAAGATCTTTATCGGTCGAACCGTTATGACAACATACGTTATTCCCTTTGTCATCGGTATGTTACTTGCCCGAGATTCGATCGTCGGTATCTTCATACCTAGTTCAATCTCGTTACCGGCAAGTCTCTTTACTCATTCCGTAATACATCATCCCACAACTAACTCATTAGTCACTTTGCTTGCAAGGCTTCTTATGATGTGCATTACCGAGAGGGCCCAGAGATACCTCTCTGATACTCGGAGTGACAAATCCTAATCTCGATCTATGCCAACCCAACAAACACTTTCGGAGATACCTGTAGAGCATCTTTATAATCACCCAGTTATGTTGTGACATTTGATAGCACACAAGGCATTCCTCCGATACTCGGGAGTTGCATAATCTCATAGTCGAAGGAATATGTATTTGACATGAAGAAAGCAATAGCAATAAAACTGAATGATCAATATGCTAAGCTAACGGATGGGTCTTGTCCATCACATCATTCTCCTAATGATGTGATCCCGTTCATCAAATGACAACACATGTCTATGGTTAGGAAACTTAACCATCTTTGATTAACGAGCTAGTCTAGTAGAGGCTTACTAGGGACACGGTGTTTTGTCTATGTATCCACACATGTATCAAGTTTCCGGTTAATACAATTCTAGCATGAATAATAAACATTTATCATCATATAAGGAAAAATAACAACTTCATTATTGCCACTAGGGCATATTTCCTTCAGTCTCCCACTTGCACTAGAGTCAATAATCTAGTTCACATCGCCATGTGATTAACACCAATAGTTCACATCGCCATGTGACTAACACCCAAAGAGTTTACTAGAGTCAATAATCTAGTTCACATCGCCATGTGATTAATACCCAAAGAGTATTAAGGTATGATCATGTTTTGCTTGTGAGAGAGGTTTAGTCAACGGGTCTGCCATATTCAGATCCGTATGTAATTTGCAAATTTCTATGTCTACAATGCTCTGCATGGAGCTACTCTAGCTAATTGCTCTCACTTTCAATACGTATCCAGATTGAGACTTAGAGTCATCTGGATCGGTGTAAAAGCTTGCATCGATGTAACCCTTTACGACGAACTCTTTATCACTTCCATAACCGAGAAACATTTCTTTAGTTATCTTAACTAAGGATAATTTTGACCGCTGTCCAGTGATCTACTCCTGGATCACTATTGTACTCCCTTGCAAAACTTATGGCAAGGTACACAACAGGTCTGGTACACAGCATGGCATACTTTATAGAACCTATGGTTGAGGCATAGGGAATGACTTTCATTCTCTCTCTATCTTCTGCCGTGGTCGAGATTTGAGTCTTACTCAACTTTATACCTTACAATACAGGCAAGAACTCCTTCTTCGACTGATCCATTTTGAACGCCTTCAAAATCTCGTCAAGGTATGTACTCATTGAAAGTCTTATCAAGCATCTCGATCTATCCCTATAGATCTTAATGCTCAATACATAAGTAGCTTCACCGAGGTTTTTCATTGAAAAACTCTTATTCAAGTATCCTTTTATGCTATCCAGAAATTCCATATCATTTCCAATCAATAATATGTCATCCACATATAATATCAGAAATGCTACAGAGCTCCCACTCACTTTCTTGTAAATATAGGCTTCACCGTAAGTCTGCATAAAACCATATGCTTTGATCAACTCATCAAAGCATATATTCCAACTCCGAGATGCTTGCACCAGTCCATAGATGGATCGCTGGAGCTTGCACACCTTTTTAGCACCTTTAGGATTGACAAAACCTTCTGGTTGCATCATATATAACTTTTCTTTAATAAATCCATTAAGGAATGCAGTTTTGACATCCATTTGCCAGATTTCATAAAATGCGGCAATTGCTAACATGATTCGGACAGACTTAAGCATCGATACGAGTGAGAAAATCTCATCGTAGTCAACACCTTGAACTTGTCGAAAACCTTTTGCGACAATTCAAGCTTTGTTGATAGTAACACTACCATCAGCGTCTGTCTTCCTCTTGAAGATCCATTTATTCTCTATGGCTCGCCGATCGTCTGGCAAGTCAACCAAAGTCCATACTTTGTTCTCATACATGGATCCTATCTCAGATTTCATGGTCTCAAGCCATTTATCAAAATCTGGGCTCATCATCTCTTCTTCATAGTTCGTAGGTTCGTCATGGTCTAGTAACATTACTTCCAGAATAGGATTACCGTACCACACTGGTGCGGAACGTGCTCTGGTTGACCTACGAGGTTCGGTAGTAACTTGATCTGAAGTTTCATGATCATTATCATTAGCTTCCTCTCTAGTTGGTGTAGGGATCATGGAAACGGTTTTCTGTGATGCGCTACTTTCTAATTCGAGAGAAGGTACAATTACCTCATCAAGTTCTACTTTCCTCCCACTCACTTCTTTCGAGAGAAACTCCTTCTCTAGAAAGGATCCATTCTTAGCAACAAAGATCTTGCCTTCGGATCTGTCATAGAAGGTGTACCCAACAGTTTCTTTTGGGTATCCTATGAAGACGCACTTCTCCGATTTGGGTTCGAGCTTATCAGGCTGAAGGTTTTTCACATAAGCATCGCAACCCCAAACTTTAAGAAACGACAGCTTAGGTTTCTTGCCAAACCATAGTTCATACGGTGTCGTCTCAACGGATTTAGACGGTGCCCTATTTAACGTGAATGCAGCTGTCTCTAATGCATAACCCCAAAATGATAGTGGTAAATCGGTAAGAGACATCATAGATCGCACCATATCTAATAAAGTACGGTTACGACGTTCGGACACACCATTACGCTGTGGTGTTCCAGGTGGCGTGAGTTGTGAAACTATTCCACATTGTTTTAAATGAAGGCCAAACTCGTAACTCAAATATTCGCCTCCGCGATCAGATCGTAGAAACTTTATTTTCTTGTTACGATGATTCTCCACTTCACTCTGAAATTCTTTCAACTTTTCAAATGTTTCAGACTTGTGTTTCATTAAGTAGATATACCCATATTTTCTCAAATCATCTGTGAAGGTCAGAAAATAACAATACCTGCCACGTGCCTCAACACTCATTGGACCGCATACATCGGTATGTATTATTTCCAATAAGTCATTGGTTCACTCCATTGTTTCGGAGAACGGAGTTTTAGTCATCTTGCCCATGAGGCATGGTTCGCAAGTATCAAATGATTCATAATCAAGTGATTCCAAAAGCCCATCTGCATGGAGTTTCTTCATGCGCTTTACACCAATATGACCTAAACGGCAGTGCCACAAATAAGTTGCACTATCATTATCAACTTTGCATCTTTTGGCATCAATATTATGAATATGTGTATCACCACAATCGAGATTCAACAAAAATAGACCACTCTTCAAGGGTGCATGACCATAAAAGATATTACTCATATAAATAGAACAACCATTATTCTCTGATTTAAATGAATAACCGTCTCGCACTAAACAAGATCCAGATATAATGTTCATGCTCAACGCTGGCACCAAATAACAATTATTCAGGTCTAAAACTAATCCCGAAGGTAGATGTAGAGGTAGCATGCCGACGGCGATCACATCGACCTTGGAACCATTCCCGACGCGCATCGTCACCTCGTCCTTAGCCAATCTTCGTTTAATCTGTAGCCCCTGTTTCGAGTTACAAATATGAGCAACCGAACTAGTATCAAATACCCAAGCGCTACTACGAGCATTAGTAAGGTACACATCAATAACATGTATATCACATATACCTTTGTTCACTTTGCCATCCTTCTTATCCGCCAAATACTTGGGGCAGTTCCGCTTCCAGTTACCAGTCCCTTTGCAGTAGAAGCACTCAGTTTCAGCCTTAGGTCCAGATTTGGGCTTCTTCACGGGAGTGGCAACTTGCTTGCCATTCTTCTTGAAGTTCCCTTTTTCTTGAAACTAGTGGTCTTGTTAACCATCAACACTTGATGCTATTTCTCGATTTCTACCTTCGCCGATTTCAGCATCGCGAAGAGCTTGGGAATCGTTTTTGTCGTCCCTTGCATATTATAGTTCATCAAGAAGTTCTAGTAACTTAGTGATAGTGACTAGACAATTCTGTCAATCACTATCTTATCTGGAAGATTATCTCCCACTTGATTCAAGCGATTGTAGTACCCCAGACATTCTGAGCACATGCTCACTAGCTGAGCTATTCTCCTCCATCTTGTAGGCAAAGTACTTGTCAGAGGTCTCATACCTCTTAACACGGGCATGAGTCTGAAATATCATTTTCAGCTCTTGGAACATCTCATATGCTCCATGGCATTCAAAACATTTTTGAAGTCCCGGTTCTAAGCCGTAAAGCATGGCGCACTAAACTATCAAGTAGTCATCATACCGAGCTTGTCAAACATTTATAGCGTCTGCATCTGCTCCTGCAATAGGTCTGTCACCTAGCGGTGCATCAAGGACATAATTCTTCTGTGCAGCAATGAGGATAATCCTCAGATCACAGACCCAGTCCGCATCATTGCTACTATCATCTTTCAACTTATTTTTCTCTAGGAACATATCAAAAAATAGGGGAACTACATCGCGAGCTATTGATCTACAACATAGATATGCAAATACTATCAGGACTAAGTTCATGATAAATTAAGTTCAATTAATCAAATTACTTGAGAACTCCCACTTAGATAGACATCCCTCAAGTCATCTAAATGATACGTGATCCAAATCAACTAAACCATGTCCGATCATCACATGAGATGGAGTAGTCATCAATGGTGAACATCTCTATGTTGATCATATCTACTATATGATTCACGTTCGACCTTTCGGTCTCCAGTGTTCCGAGGCCATGTCTGTACATGCCAGGCTCGTCAAGTTTAACCCAAGTATTCTGCATGTGCAAAACTGTCTTGCACCCGTTGTATTTGAACGTAGAGTCTATCACACCCGATCATCACGTGGTGTCTCAACACGACGAACTGTCGCAATGGTGCATACTCAGGGAGAACACTTATAGCTTGAAATTTAGTGAAGGGATCATCTTATAATGTTACCACCGTACTAAGCAAAATAAGATGCATAAAAGATAAACATCACATGCAATCAAAATATGTGACATGATATGGCCATCATCATCTTGTGCTTTTGATCTCCATCTCCAAAGCATCGTCATGATCTCCATTATCACCGGCTCGACACCTTGATCTCCAGTGTTGCGTCGTGGTCGTCTCGCCAACTATTGCTTCTACAACTATCGCTAACGGATAGTGATAAAGTAAAGCAATTACATGGCGTTTGCATTTCATACAATAAAGAGACAACCATAAGGCTCCTGCCGGTTGCCGATAACTTTTATAGAACATGATCATCTCATACAACAATGTATATCACATCATGTCTTGACCATATCACATCACAACATGCCCTGCAAAAACAAGTTAGACGTCCTCTACTTTGTTGTTGCAAGTTTTACGTGGCTGCTACGGGCTTCTAGCAAGAACCGTTCTTACCTATGCATCAAAACCACAATGGTGTTTCATCAAGTTTGCTATTTTAACCTTCTTCAAGGACCGGCCGTAGTCAAATTCGATTCAACTAAAGTAGGAGAAACTGACACCCGCCAGCCACCTTTATGCAAAACTAGTTGCATGTCTGTCGGTGGAACCGGTCTCATGTACGTGGACATGTAAGGTTGGTCCGGGCCGCTTCATCCCATAATATCGCCGAATCAAAATAAGATGTTGGTGGTAAGCAGTATGACTATCACCGCCCACAACTTTTTGTGTTCTACTCGTGCATATCATCTACACATAGACCTGGCTCATGATGCCACTGTTGGGAAACGTAGCATGCAATTTCAAAAAAAATCCTACGCTAACGCAAGATCTATCTAGGAGATGCATAGCAATGAGAGGGGGAGAGTGTGTCTACGTACCCTCGTAGAACGAAAGCGGAAGCGTTTCACAACGCGGTTGATGTAGTCGAACTTCTTCTCGTTCCGACCGATCAAGCACCGAACGTACGGCACCTCCAAGTTCTGCACACGTTCAGCTCGATGACGTCCCTCGAACTCTTGATCCAGCAAAGTGTCGAGGAAGTAGATGAGTTTCGTCAGCACGACGGCGTTGTGACGGTGATGGTGAAGTGATCCGCGCAGGGCTTCGCCTAAGCACTACAAAGATATGACCGGAGGCGTAAACTGTGGAGGGGGGCGCCGCACATGGCTAACAATTGTTGGTGCGTGTACTAGGAGCCCCCTCCCCATATATATAGGTGGGAGGGGGAGGGGAGCTGCCATGGGGCGCCCCAAGTAGGAGGAATCCTACTTGGGGCCTAGTCCAATTCGTCCCCCCCCCCTCCATACTTACCGGAGGGGAAAGGAAGGAGGAGGGAGGAGGGAAGGAAGGGGAAGGCCAAATTGCTCCCCTTCCTTCTCTCTTCCCCTCTTTCCTTCCCCTCAGGTGCGGCCCATATGGGGGGCGCAGCAGCCCCTGCTGGCTGCTGTGTTTCCCCTCTTGGCCCATTAGGCCCATATCTTTTGCCGGGGGTGCCCGGAACCCCTTCCGGTGACCCGATATGTACCTGGTACCCTCCGGAACACTTCCGGTGACCCGATATGTACCTGGTACCCTCCGGAACACTTCCGGTGTCCGAATACCATCGTCCTATATATCAATCTTTACCTCTCGACCATTTCGAGACTCCTCGTCATGTCCGTGATCTCATCCGGGATTCCGAATAACATTCGGTCACCAAATCACATAACTCATATAATACTATATCATCATCGAACGTTAAGCGTGCGGACCCTACGGGTTCGAGAACTATGTAGACATGACCGAGACACCTCTCCGGTCAATAACCAATAGCGGAACCTGGATGCTCATATTGGCTCCTACATATTCTACGAAGATCTTTATCGGTCGAACCGTTATGACAACATACGTTATTCCCTTTGTCATCGGTATGTTACTTGCCCGAGATTCGATCGTCGGTATCTTCATACCTAGTTCAATCTCGTTACCGGCAAGTCTCTTTACTCGTTCCGTAATACATCATCCTGCAACTAACTCATTAGTCGCTTTGCTTGCAAGGCTTCTTATGATGTGCATTACCGAGAGGGCCCAGAGATACCTCTCCGATACTCGGAGTGACAAATCCTAATCTCGATCTATGCCAATCCAACATACACCTTCGAAGATACCTGTAGAGCATCTTTATAATCACCCAGTTACGTTGTGACGTTTGATAGCACACAAGGCATTCCTCCGGTACCCGGGAGTTGCATAATCTCATAGTCGAAGGAATATGTATTTGACATGAAGAAAGCAATAGCAATAAAACTGAATGATCAATATGATAAGCTAACGGATGGGTCTTGTCCATCACATCATTCTCCTAATGATGTGATCCCGTTCATCAAATGACAACACATGTCTATGGTTAGGAAACTTAACCATCTTTGATTAACGAGCTAGTCTAGTAGAGGCTTACTAGGGACACGGTGTTTTGTCTATGTATCCACACATGTATCAAGTTTCCGGTTAATACAATTCTAGCATGAATAATAAACATTTATCATGATATAAGGAAAAATAACAACTTTATTATTGCCTCTAGGGCATATTTCCTTCACTAGCTTGGTGTCGTGCAGCAGCTACGACGACGCAGGGAAGAAGATATCCCGCGGCGGCGAGGAAAGACTCCGGCGATCGCTTTCCGGCAGTGAAGTGGTGAAGGGGTCGTCGGCGTCAAGCTCAAGGTGGAGCACTGCGGCGAGGGTTTTGGAGGAGATGAGGGCAAGAAGGAAGAGAAGTGAATGAGGGAGCGGGGTGCTGCGGTATTTATATGCAAGGGAAAATAACCGCACGGCGTGAATCCGATCGAACAGCCACTATCAAGAGACTATTGAGATTCAACGGACAGGATGGGGTGGCAGTTGATGGATTGCATGTGGCAACCGTCATAAAAGATCGTGGTCCTGACTTGGGCGGTAAACCCTAAATTTTGGACAACTTTCGCCAAAATAGATTAAAGTTCGGACCGAATCTTAATCGTGGTCAAGGACACCAGATAAAGTTTCGTTCCAGATGAAATTGAGCATTCATAACGGAAAAGCATAGACTGGAAGAGATAGAACAGAGGGAAAATAGGGTCCTAGGCATTTCACTCAGACAACAAAACACAAACACCTGAAAGAATAGCTATGAGAGAAATGCATTCGGACAAACACAAAATCTTCGATCGAAAAGAAACTCAACGAACAAAAATTGTGGTGGCGTGACCCACCATATAAGAACTGTATGACCCCGAGCATCGCACAATTATCGTGGCACCCGGTTAGTCTAGTTCTTCGTTAATGTATTCACTCTCAGAAAGAAAATTTCACTTTGTCGAAATTTTCAAACTCTTCAAGTGTTATGCACCCATTCCTTCTAAGATGTGGAAGTGTTAGCACGGGTGCCAAGTCCAGCTTACTGCACGTTTGCGAAGTCCAAGATATTTAGCTCACACTGTAACGCATAGAATCTTTTCTCATCAAGAGGCTTGGTGAATATATCAGCGAGATTGTCTTCGGTCTTGACATGATTGATGACAATATCCTCTCGAGCAACATGATAGCGAATGAAATGATGTCTGATGGCAATATGCTTGGTGCGAGAATGCTGCACTGGATTGTGTGCAATTTTGATAGCACTCTCATTGTCACAATATAAAGGAATCTTCTTGACCTTGAAGCCATAATCCTTCAGAGTCTGCTTCATCCACAATAACTGAGTGCAACAAGCGCCAGCAGCAATATATTCAGCCTCAGCCGTAGAAAGAGATACACAATTCTGCTTCCTTGATGACCAACATACCAATGATCTACCGAGGAAATGGCATGTCTCCGAAGTAGATTTCCTGTCAACCAAGTCACCTGCGTAATCTGAGTCTGAATATCCAACAAGATCAAACTGTGCTCCCTTAGGATACCATAAACCTAAGGTGGGGGTGTGAGCCAAATATCTCAAAATACGCTTGACCGCTTGGTGATGCGATTCTTTCGGTGCAGCTTGATAGCGGGCACACATGCAAACACTCAACATAATGTCAGGGCTGGATGCACATAGGTAAAGAAGAGAACCAATCATCGAACGATAAGCCTTCTGATCGTAATCCTTACCATACACATCTGCATCCAGCTTACCATTCGTGGTCATAGGTGTTTTGTAGCCCTTCATTTTGGAATCTTGCATTTTGAACTTCTTCAGACATTCTTTAAGATATTTCTCCTGAGATATGAAAATTCCATTTGCCTGTTGACGTATTTGCAGTTCGAGAAAGAACTTAAGTTCACCCATCATAAACATTTGATATTTATCGGACATCATTTTCCCGAACTCTAAGTTGCAAGCATTGTTAGTACAGCCGAAGATAATATCATCCGCATAGATTTGACATATGAATATATCATTATCAACAGCACGAGTGAAAAGTGTGGGATCAGTGGATCCTGTCTTGAACCCTTTGTCGAGCAAAAACTTCTTCAAGGTGTCATACCAAGCTCGAGGGGCTTGCTTCAGCCCATATAAAGCCTTCTTCAACCTGAAAACTTTGTTAGGAAACTCAGGGTGTTCAAAGCCAGGTGGTTGTCTAACACAAACTTCCTCATCAATTTCACCATTGAGGAAAGCACTTTTCACATCCATTTGATAAAGCATGATATCATTGTAATTGGCATAAGCGAGAAGAATACGAATTGCCTCAAGGCGTGCAACAAGAGCATATGTTTCACCAAAATCAATACCTTCTACCTATGTGTACCCTTGAGCAACAAGACGTGCTTTGTTTCTTACCACAATGCCATTTTCATCTTGCTTATTGCGAAAAATCCACTTTGTGCTGATGATATTGTGCTTCTTAGGATTCGGTTTGTCAACCAATTCCCATACATCATTCAGTTCGAATTTCACCAACTCCTCTTGCATGTCATTCATCCAATCTGGATCATTCATGGCTTCTTCATACTTGGTAGGTTCTGCCAATGACACAAATGAGAAACATCCACGGTAGTTAGCTAATCGAGTGCATGAACGAGTTGTTGGTCGATAACCTGGATTCTCAAGTTCATCGAGAATTAATGAAGGATCAACTCGATTTGCCACTCGTGGATGAGGATTTTCATGTTGATGATCATTATCATTTTCATCAGTATTAGCATTTGTATCGCCATTCCCTTCAGGATTGCCATTTTGATCGGCATTTGGAATTTGATTGCCATTAGCATTCGGAGTGGCATTTGTGTCGGCAGTGGCTTGACGAGTTCTGCTTCGAGTCATAGGGGCATCATCATCAGAGGATTCTGGTGCATTTCCTTCAACTGGCTTGACGCTCCCAATAACCATTTGCCGAATAGCATCAGAAATCAGTGGTTCATCTATCACATTTGGCAGGTGCTCCTTTTGGGAGCCGTTAGATTCATCAAATCGCACATTTACCATTTCCATAACTTTCCCATGGTGAGAGTTATAGACACGATAAGTATGCGAGCTCGAGCGATAACCAAGAAGAAAACCTTCATGTGCCTTAGGTGCAAACTTGGAAGAATGATTCATATCAAGAATGTAGCAAGGTGCACCAAAAACACATAAATAAGAAACGTTTGGTTTCTTGCCAGTGATAAGCTCATATGAAGTTTTCTTAAGGAACTTGTGAAGATAAACATGATTGATAACATGACATGCAGTGTTAATAGCATCAGCCCAGAAGCGAATAGGAGTTTTATACTCATTGAGCATTGTTCTCGCCATTTCGTTGAGAGCTCTATTTTTTCGTTCAACAACTCCATTTTGTTGGGGAGTGTATGCGGCAGAGAACTCATGAGTAATACCATTTTTGTCGAGAAATTCATCGATACGAGTATTTTTTAACTCAGTTCCATTGTCACTTCTGACGTGCTTAATTCGCACATCATATTCATTCTGGGCCTTCTTAACGAAGCTTTTGAAGATGTCTTGGGTGCAGGTTTTGTCTTCGAGAAAGAATACCCAAGTGTATCGAGAGAAATCATCAACAATAACCAGACCATAATGACTGCCACCGAAACTTGCATAATTTTGAGGACCGAATAAATCCATATGAAGAATTTCCAGAGGTCTTGTCGTGGTCATGACAGTCTTTGAAGAATGATGTTTCTTAGCCAATTTACTAGCCTCACATGCAGCACAGAGACGATCCTTGTCGAATTTTACATCAGGAATGCCAAAAAGATGATTTTTTGTCACTAGGGTTTGCAAATTTCTCATACCTACATGACCAAGCCTTCAGTGCCACAGCCAACCCTCGGTTGCTTTTGCAAGCAAGCAAGTTTGGACTGAGGGACCCTTAGAGATATCCACAATATATAGATCACCTTTTCTAATTCCCTCGAATACGAAGGAATTGTCAGAGGCCAAGAAGACAATGCATTTGGATATAGAAAATAAAACTAGCATGCCTAGATCACATAGCTTACCAACTGACATAAGATTGAATCCAAGAGACTGAACAAGTAAAACATCATCAATGCACTTGTCTCTGGATATAGCAATTTTACCTAGCCCAATTACCTTTCCTTTGTTGTTGTCGCCAAAAGTGATATACTTCAGAGGAGAAGCAGTTAAGTTGGGGTAGACAAACAATGACTTGTCTCCGATCATTTGACTAGTGCATCCACTATCCATTATCCATTCGGTACACCCGAAGACATAGTCCTGCAGAAGAATTAGGCTTTCTTAACCACCCACATCTTTGCAGGTGGCTTCGAAACAGTAGAGCGAGCAGGATATGATTTCTTTCGGTAAACATAATTTTTGCTCGAAGAATTGTGAGCATAATCAAAAGAATAAGCATTTAAATTCTTTCCAAATGAATGAGCATAATGATTGAATGAGGTATGCATGTACTCATTCTGTCAAACTTTTTCAAGGAAGTAACGAGCATTTTGAGCCTGCATGGTTAGTAATGTGGTAATAGGTAATGCTTCAATAGCTTTCTTAGGCACCCATATAGCTTTCTTTGGGGGGCCATTCCTGCTGTTTGGTCCAACATAACGAGCAACAGCCTCGCCATATTGGTTTTTGAACAATTTATAGTTGTCCAGAGAATCATTATCAGGATATTCAGGGATGGGAGAGTTATATCCCGAAAGTAATGCTGGATCAAGCGTTTTACTCTTGCAGGGACCCACACAATGCAAGGATATTGATGAGGTTCCTAGTATGAACCATTTTCATTCAGTTTCCTTTCGAAACCGATACCTTCCTTCCTGGGATTTTTGTGAAGAATAGATTTCTTCATAACATCACAAAGCGTTTGATGTCGCTTGAACTACGTCGGTATTTCCCCAAAGAGGAAGGGATGATGCAGCACAGCTACGGTAGGTATTTCCCTCAGTTATGAAACCAAGGTATCAATCTAGTAGGAGAACCAAGCAACACTATGTAAACGGTACCTGCACACAAATAACAAATACTTGCAACCCGACGATTAGGAGGGTTTGTCAATCCCTCTACGGGTAAAAAGATAGATAAATTTGTGACAGATTGGATAAATAGATCTCGATAAAACGTGAAATAAAAGATGCAAATAAAAAGTGTAGCAAGGTATTTTTGGGTTTTTGGAATAATAGATCTAAAAATAAAAGTGACAAATAATAGATCGAAAGGCAAATATGATGAAGAATAGACCTGGGGGCCGTAGATTTCACTAGTGGCTTCTCTCAAGAAAATAGCATACGGTGGGTAAACAAATTACTATTGGGCAATTGATAGAACCTCAAATAATTATGACGATATCCAGGCAATGATCATTATATAGGCATCACGTCCAAGATTAGTAGACCGACTCCTGCCTGCATCTACTACTATTACTCCACACATCGACCGCTATCCAGCATGCATCTAGTGTATTAAGTTCATGGAGAAACGGAGTAACGCAATAAGAACGATGACATGATGTAGACGATATCTATTCATGTAGGAATAGCCCCCATCTTGTTATCCTTAATAGCAACAATACATGCGTGTCTTGTTGCCCCTTCTGTCACTGGGAAAGAACACCGCACGATCGAACCCGTCACAAAGCACCTCTTCCCATGGCAAGAAAAATCAATCTAGTCGGCCTAACTAAACCAAATATTCGAAGAAGAAATACGAGGCTATAAGTAATCATGCATAAAAGAGATCAAAGAACTCAAATAACTTTCATGGATATAGATCTGATCATAAACTCAAAGTTCATCGGATCCCAACAAACACACCGCAAAAAGAGTTACATCAAATAGATCTCCGAGAGACCATTGTATTGAGAATCAAAAAGAGAGAAGAAGCCATCTAGCTACTTCCTACGGACCCGTAGGTCTACAATGAACTACTCATGCAACATCGGAGAGGCACCAATGAGGATGATGACCCCCTCCGTGATGGTGTCTAGATTGGATCTCATGGTTCTGGAACTTGCGGCGGCTGGAATTGTGTTTCGACGTCTTCCCTAGGGTTTTTGGAATATTGGGGTATTTATAGGGCGAAAAGGCGGCTCGGGAGGCCACCGAGGTGGGCACAACCCACCAGGGCACGCCTGGGCCCCCAGGTGCGCCCAGGTGGGTTGTGCCCCCCTTGGGGCACCCCTCTGGTACTTCTTTGGCCCATCTTGTGTCTTCTGGTCCAGAAAAATTCTCCAAAAAGTTTTGTCGCGTTTGGACTCCGTTTGGTATTAATTTTCTGCGAAGTAAAAAACAAGCAAAAAATAGCAACTGTCACAGGGCATTATGTCAATAGGTTAGTCCGAAAAAATTATATAAAGTTGCTATAAAATGATTGTAAAACATCCAAGAATGATAATATAACAGCATGGAACAAGCAAAAATTATAGATACGTTGGAGACGTATCAGTGTTTGATTCCCTTTGAGAGATTTGAACATTCCTGTCTGAAGAAGATCCTTCAACCTAGCATTTTCATCAGAAACAGAACCATTCTCCTTGACCGAGGGGTTAGCATTTATAGATGATTCATCATTGGATCTTTCAAGGCATTTAAAACAGGGTGGCTCAAACACTTCAGGTTTCTCTTTAAGATGTTGGGTGAGAAGAGAATTTTCCCTTATCAAATCCTCATGAGCCTCTCTCAGTGCCTCGAGTTCCTGTTTCCTTTTCAGGTAATCATAGGTCAATCTTTCATGGTCAGCTAAGAGAAAATCATGACGAGTTGAGAATTCATCCATTTGTGACTTGAGAGTGGAATACTCTTCGGTCAACGACTGATTTTTCTCCATCTCCTCAACCAACAAGCCTTCAGATTTCCTGAGGGTTTTCTCAATTTTCTCAAGAGAGTATTGTTGAATATTTGCAATTTTTATCAGTTTAGCATGGTCATCCTCATCAGAAGAATATTGATCACTGGAGCGAACCTTGTGATGTTTGGAGGATACATGTTCCTTTGAGGCTTTGGCCATGAAGCAGTAGGCAGGAGATTCATCGTCGCTTGATAGATTCCCGAAGAAGTTTGTTGCAGGGGATGAGGCACATGCAATGACAGCCATGCCAGAGTCGGAATCCTCATCGGATTCATCAGATTCTTCAGCGTCAGACGATTCTTCTTCATTATAATCCATTTCCTTGCCGATATACGCCTTGTCCTTGCGAGAGTTATTCTTGCAGTTGGAGGAGGACTTGGAAGGGTTCCTTGATGAAGATCTTGACGAAGATTTTGAAGTGGAGTTGTCCTTCTTCTTGAAGAATTTCTTCGCTTTCTTCTCATCATCGGAGTCGTAGTTCTTGCTCTTGCTTTTGCCTCGATAGTTATCAGAATCATATATTCCACTAGCACGGATTTCAGCTTCCCGGAGAGGGCAGTCCGAAATGAAGTGTCCAGGCTTTTTGCACTTGAAGAAGGTGTATTCTCCTGTAGGTTTTGATGAAGATTTTGACCCACCAGAGTTGCTCGAACCTTTCTTCTGGAACTGGCTCTTCCTGTGAAAGCGCTGGAATCTCTTCGTGATTAAGGCGAGATCTTTGCTGAGACTTTCTGGGTCATCTGAATCTTCTTCGGCATTTCCATCGGAGGAGGAATCAGCCACAACCTTGAGAGCATGATTTTTGCGTTGACTTGAGCCATACAGATCTCTTTTCTCTTCTTCTTATTCCTCGTGAGTGTTCAGTCTTTCCATGATATCAGTAGAGTCGAGGGTTTTGAAATCAGCTCATTCACGAATCATCAGAACAAGTGTGTCAAATGAACTGTCAAGAGATCGGAGCAGTTTCTTCACAACTTCATGGTCAGTGATATCTTTGGCGCCGAGACCTTGAAGCTCATTTGCTATGTCACTCAGACGACCGAAAGTTTGCTGACAGCTTTCATTTACAATGCGCTTGAATCGATTGAATTTTGCATGAAGAGTATCAATTCGAGCTTCTTTCTGAGTTGAAACACCTTCATTTATCTTCTTGAGGACATCTGCTACTTCTTGAGCTTGCGTTGATTTTTCCCTTGGAGAGGAAAGGGTGATGCAGCAAAGTAGAGATAAGTATTTCCCTCAGTTAAGAACCAAGGTATCAATACAGTAGGAGGCACAAGCAAGTCTCCAATATATGCACCTGCACAAACTAACAAACACTTGCACACAACGCGAAAAAGGGGTTGTCAATCCCTTCACGGTCACGAACAAGAGTGAGATCTAATAGAGATAGGTATAAAAGATAAATAAAAGAGCAAACTAAAGTAAATATAAATAAATTGCAGCAAGGTATTTTTGGGTTTTTTGGTTTATAGATCTAAAAATATATGATGGAAAATAGACCCAGGGGGCATAGGTTTCACTAGAGGCTTCTCTCTTGAAAGAAAACATACGGTGGGTAAACAAATTACTGTTGAGCAATTGATAAAAAAGCGCATAATTATGATGATATCTAAGGCAATGATCATGAATATAGGCATCACGTCCGTGACAAGTAGACCGAAATGATTCTGCATCTACTACTATTACTCCACACATCGACCGACTCCTGCCTGCATCTAGAGTATTAAGTTCATAAGAACAGAGCAACGCTTTAAGTAAGATGACATGATGTACAGGGATAAACTCAAGCAATATGACATAAACCCCATCTTTTTATCCTTGATGGCAACAATACAATACGTGCCTCGCTACCCCTTCTATCACTGGGTGAGGACATGATAACCCACAACCACAAGTATAGGGGATCAATCGTTGTCCTTTCGATACATAAGAGTGTCGAACCCAACGAGGAGCAGAAGGAAATGACAAGTGGTTTTCAGCAAGGTAATTTCTGCAAGCACTGAAATAGTCGTTAACAGGTAGTTTGATAGCAAGATAATTTGTAACGAGCAAGTAACGGTAACGGTAAATAAAGTGCAGCAAGGTAGCCCAATCATTTTGGTACAAAGGACAGGCCAAAACGGTCTCTTATGATAAGCAAAGCGTTCTTGAGGGTACACGGGAATTTCACCATATCACTTTCGTCATGTTGGTTTGATTTGTGTTCGCTACTTTGATAATTTGATATGTGGGTGGACCGGTGCTTAGGTGTTGTTCTTACTTGAACAAACCTCCTACTTATGATTAACCCCCTCGCAAGCATCCGCAACTATGAGAAAAGTATTAAGATAAAATCTAACCATAGCATTAAACTTTTGGATCCAAATCGGTACCTTACGAAGTAGCGCATAAACTAGGGTTTAAGCTTCTGTCACTCTAGCAACCCATCATCTAATAACTACCCCACAATGCATTCCCTTAGGCCCGAATATGGTGAAGTGCCATGTAGTCGATGTTCACATGACACCACTAAGGGAATCACAACATACATATCATCAAAATATCGAACACATATCAAGTTCACATGATTACTTGCAACATGACTTCTCCCGTGACCTCAAGAACAAAAGTAACTACTCACAAATAATAATCATGCTCAAGATCAGAGGGGTATTAAATAGCATAATGGATCTGAACATATAATCTTCCACCAAATAAACCATATAGTAATCAACTACAAGATGTAATCAACACTACTAGTCACCCACAAGTACCAATCTAAGGTTCCGGTACAAAGATTGAACACAAGAGATGAACTAGGGTTTGAGAGGAGATGGTGCTATTGAAGATGTTGATGGAGATGGCCCTCCCAAAGATGGGAGAGTTGTTGGTGATGACAATGGCGATGATTTCCCCCTCTGGGAGGGAAGTTCCCCCGGCGGAATCGCTTCGCCGAAGGGCAAAAGTGCTCCTGCCCAAGTTCTGCCTCGAGACGGCGGCGCTCCGTCCCGAAAGTCCTCTCCTTATTTTTTTTCTAGGTCAAAATAACTTATATACCAGAAGATGGGCACCAGAGGTGGGCCGAGGAGGGCACAACCCACCAGGGCGCGCCTGGGGGGCCTGGTGCGCCCAGGTGGGTTGTGCCCTCCTGGTGGGCCTCCTCCGGTAGTTATTTGCTCCAGTATTTTTTATATATTGCAAAATAATTCTCTGTAAATTTTCAGCTCATTTAGAGATGTGCAGAATAGGTAACTCTGACGTAGCTTTTTCAGGTCCAGAATTCCAGCTACCGGTATGTTGGGTAACGCAGCAGAAAACAAAAAATTTCCGACCTACGCACCAGCCCAGGACCACTATGGAGACTGCATACAAGGTTTGATCTTTTCGTTACCGACTCGTAGTGCAACGGAAGTAGAGTCGATGACGATCGGCGGTGCAGATCCCCGCAGTTAGGATTTACAACCTCCCAACCGCGAGGATGTATACCCTCGTCTTCCCTTCGGACAGCCCTCCGGGAGGCGGTCAAACAGTCCCCCGGACGGTGTCGCGGACAGCCCTTCGGGAGGACCTTCGAAACTCGAACGGTCACTCGGACAGCCCTTCGGGAGGACTCACAGAACTTGGACCGTCACTTGGACAGCCCTTCGGAAGGCACTCACGAACAGCCCCTCGGGCACTAAGATCGAAACTACGACCTCTCTACAGAGTTGCACACATACGGTGTCATCTATCCGGCAGGGCTTCGCCGTCCAGAACTAGTTCCCACCGGAACCCAGACAGCCTTTCGGCTCTACGAAACTATTTCGCGGAGAGGGAGAGAAGAAGCCAGATCATTGCAATGGCATGTATATGTGAGAAAGAGTGAGTCTTTAGGCAGCCCCCTCCACCCCTATTTATAGGCCAAGCCCAAGGGTGGCTTCTCCAAGAAGCCAAGGGGAAAAATACCAAAGGACCCTCAAGGTGGCTTCTCCAAGAAGCCACCCAAAAAGCACTTTCACTATTCACGACGACATTTTTCAGCGTCTGTTCTAACTGAAAATATTTATGTGGGCTTAGAACATTTCCAGTACCCACTAAAATAATTTTCAACGCGTTCTGGAACAATTCCAGATTAGTGATTTTCATCTGCGAAAAGCATCTGAAGTGGTTCCGGCAGCTCCGGAACATTTTCGGTTTTTCTTCCAGAAAATTCCCAAAAGTTTCCAGAATGATTCTGGCACCCTCCAAGAATTATCGGGCATGTGCCGAAACCAATTTGACTTTATGGTATCCTCTGAAACAACTTTTCAGTTTCACCGGAACTCATCCGGTGACCTCTCTCTGCGGAACTTTTTCGCTGTTCGAAACTTTTTCGGTGATTTTCTCTCAGACTCCCTGTCTAGTATTCAGCAGATAGATGACCCTTAAGCGTGTGACCCTATAGGTTCGGTGAAGTATAGACATGACACGGAACCCTTTCCGATCAATGATCAACATCGGAGCCGTGGACACCCATATTGACCCCTATACCCACACGAATGAATATTCGAGTGAACCTCCAGTTGCCGTGTGCTATTCCTGTTGCTTCGCGATATGTTACAAATACCCGAGGTGAGACATGTTGGCATTCCCGTGGATCAACAACTTGTCCACTATGCTAGTTACCTCGTTACCGGTATTGTTCTCTTTTCTCGTTACCGTGTTCCGGCATCCCCGTGATCAAATCACAAAGTGTCTGGCCAGACGATGATGGATACCGTAACACCGAGAGGGCCCAGAGATATCTCTCCATCGTCGGAGGAGCAAATCCCAATCTTGAGCTATCAAGTTACTGACATACTTTCCATGAACCCGTAAGCCGCCGTAATAGCCACCCATTTACGGATGACGTTTAACAAACCCCAAAGTTCATGAAGCAAGCATGAAGAAACTCGATACTCTCATGGTCTAAGGAATCATGCAAACGTTAACCATCTCTGTGTTATTAACCATTAACTTGTGACGAATGTATCTCATAGCATAACATCAATCGGGTCGATTCAACACAAATGTTCTTCTAACATTAGTGCCCTCAAAATTGCTGGCATAGACATGCCCATGATCAGGAAAACAGGACCATCATGCAACACTTGAGCTAGTCTTAGAGGCTAGACTAGGAATACATTTTACCGTTTATTATTCCACACGTGCATATGAGTCTTCCTCCGAGCCTCGTGGTTATTGCAGACTCGAGAACCATAGCAGTTATAGCATGGAACATAAACATAATAATGAGCATGGAGATAAAAAATAACTTTTATTATTGCCTCTAGGGCATATCTCCTACAGACTCCCACTTGCACTAGAGTCAATAATCTAGTTAATGCTAATGCACTTTACACCTGTGACACACCGGTGTAAATATGCTTCGCTTGTGGTATAGCCTGATGTCCAACGGATCTGACGACTTCAGCTCCGTGTGTATCTTTGCATATCCTCGCATTTTCACGCTTTCACAAAATTCATATTTTGTGTGGACTTGGTTTTGTATGTATATATGTGAATCACAGGTCAAACCTGGATTCCTCAGACTGAGTCATGGAGCAACTACCTGCAGTAGTGCCCCATTGACAAAAGCCATCTTGGAACCATACTAAGTTCATGAATGAACTATATGATTCAACATCTTCTTTGTCGCTTTTCAAAGCGGCAACATACTTCGCCTCTGTTATAGAATTCACCACAGTAACTTGTTTGGAACAATTTCCAACTACCATGCCACCATATTGTGTGTTACACAAAACCCTCAATTTAAATCGAAAATCACTTGGAGCATGGATAAAGACTGTATCGATGTAACCTTTTACAACGAACTCTTCATGATCTCCGCATGCGAGAAAACATGTCATCGGTGCTACTATAGTACTCAATGACCCTTTTTCACTGTTGTCCCATGATCAGTACTTTTGATCACTTTGGTATCTATACTCGCAACAACTTTGGGAGTATTGGACATATCTGGTTTGTTTTTACATACCATGGAATACATGATTAATCCAAACACAAGAGTGTGTGGAATCTCCATCATGTATTTTGCTCATCAGTGTTATGGGACACCGAGTCTTGCAAAAACTCTTTCCATGTGACTTCGGCAAGAATCACTCCTTGACGTTTTTAATGCTAAAAGGTTTTAGCATCTTGTCAATATGTATCTTTGCTCAACCCCATTAGGTAAATCTATCTCCATAGATCATCATGCCTAATATAAAGGGTATTTAGCCCAAGCACTTCATCGAAAAACTATTTTCAAATGAAGTCCTAATTCGTGTCAAGAAATTTATTTCCAATTAACAATGTGTCAAGCACACAACGTTTCTAGAAATATTATTATGCTCCCACTTACTTTCTTGAATCACAAGCATCTTCGTTACCCATTGATGAAGTCAAAACCCTTTTAACCATTTCATCAAAACACGAAGATTCCAACTCCATTTTGCTCTCTTCTGTCCATCGCTGGAACTCTGAAGTTTGCATACTTACTAGCATCCTCTGGACTGACAAAATACCTTGGACTGTAACACATGCAAGTCCTTGGTTTTATTTCCATCATATGGAAATCCTATTGTCATCCATGTTTCATATCTCATGACTGAAATATGTATTAATTGCTAGTTCAACCCGAACCGACTTTAAGCAACGCTACGGTGAAACAACCTCATCGTAGTCAACTCCTTGAACTTGTTATTTCAACAAGTCGAGCTTTATGGATAAAACATTTTTATCCGTATCAGTTTTAAGTTCCATAAAATTCGTTAGACTCTAAGTCTTCCGAAAGGTGTACCAAGATTTTAATCTTGAAACATTTATATGGAAACTATCTCGGATTGTATTGGCATTTAGCCAATTCCGGAGTCAGGGCCCATCAACGCTTCCTTGTGTATCATAGGTATACTGTTGTCTAACAACAATATCTCGTTTGCGCACCTGAGAGGTTTGCACGAGCCTTGCCTACGTGGTTCAGCTGCAAGTTCGACCGAAGTCCATACATTTTATTGTAGAGACTTCCGTATCAGTCGCAGTAGGAAAACCTGGAATTACTTCCAAGGTCTCTTTCCTTTGATCTGATGACGAAGATACTGTTTATCTCGTCGAGTTGCACTATTCTCCCACTCACCTTTTTGACCATTTTCTTCAAAAAGCATACCGTTCTTTGTGGCAAACCTATTTGCCTCGGTATAGTGAGGGAGGAATACCCAATTACTTGGGATAACCTACAAAGTAGGACTTGTCTGATTTGCAATAGGTTTGTAACCTTTTACACAAGCCCCATATTCCAAATGTTAAGAAAAGATATAACATGGTTGGGCGTACCATTCCATGTCGTCATTTCAACAGACCCGATGGAGCTCTTTTCAGTGTAAAAAGCCGCAGTCTCTAAAGCATCACTTTAAAGGGGATAATAGCAAATTTATTTATGTCATCTTTGATCTTACCATGTCATAAATGGTTCGATTACATCTTCACGGACTTTCCACTTGCAGTGGTGTTCGGGAGGTGCAAGCTATGAAACCCCTTTCACAACTCATCAGACATTCGCTAAACCTGTAACTCAAATATTCCTTTCTGCAATCGAATTGTAGAAACATAATTTTCTTGTTACAATAATTTCTTCTTCATTTTGAAAACCTTTCGAATGATTTCAAAAGATCCAGACTTACGTCTCATCAAGTAAATATCCATATATCTACTTGAGTCATTTTTGAAGATAGATAAATCCACTGTTTGCAACATTATTTATCGGACTACATACATCAAAATGTATGATCACCAATAAGTTCTTTGCTCGTTCCTTATGGCCTGTGAACGGTATTTCAGTCACTTCACTTTTCGGAGGAAAGTTGCAAGTGTCAGATGATTCAAAATCAAACGACTTCAAAATCCATCATAATGGAATTTTCCATGCGGGCTTCTCCAATGTGACCAAATGCAGTGCCACACATGTGTGGTATTCTTTTAGTCTTGCGACTTTTAGCGTCAGTGTAATGGATGTATCATATTACTCTCAATACTCATAACATACATCCCATCTTTGATGGAAGTATGGCCCTTCATGTTATTCATAATACTGAACAACAATTGTTGTTTTTATGAACAACCCTCTTGCATCAAACATTGCGCAATGGGCTAGAGTGTATGAAACTCAAAAATGAATTATGAAAGTAAACCCAGAGGTAATATATTATTATCAACATTCATAACATACATCTCATTCATAATGAAAGTATGGCCCTTATGTTATTCATAACACCGAACATCAAAAGTTCTCTTATGAACAACCTTCTTGCAAGATACCTTATGCAATGGGCTAGAGTTTGTAAAACTCTAAATGAATTATGAAAATAAATACAGACGGTAATACACCGATGGAAGGTATAGTAACATTTACTATGTTCCCTGTGTATACCTAAACCTCTTTCCTGGCTAGTCTTTCAGGCCATAGTAGTTCTTACATCGAGTTGCAACAGAATGCAATCGAGCGGGTATCTTTTTGATTAACTCACAATACCCAAGAATCAGTGATTAACAATTTAATCATAATTCCCAAGAACTATATCTTTGACCAGCCTTCTATACATCAAAAACTTGTATGACATTCATACATGAGCTGGATATTCCAGTCTTCTTTCTTTTGCCTTTATACTTCTAACAGTTTAACTTTCAGTATTTCTCCTACTCTCAGAAGAAGCACTCAACTTAAGAGTGGCGTTAGCCACGGACTTCCTAGGTGTCTTATCACACTAACACCCTTCGGACACTTCCTTTCTCTTTAAGTTGTTGTTTTATTCACCTTTCATCATATGACAGGCGTTCTTCTGGATCCCTCTCTTATCAGTCTAATGCATAGTAAACTTCTTTACTAATAGTTTGCAAACAAACATTGCTTTGGATATCTCATATCTTTTAGCCTTTGTCTGTCTCTGAAAAATGATTTTCAGATTCCATGAATATCACATAACTATCCAAACTTTCGAAGTTCGGGTCTCATGGAAGCAAACATATTGCACTTGACTGAAACGGAATTCTAGCTTTTGGATCGAAGGACGAGAGTCACATGATCCATAGCATAAGCGAGAGAATACCGAAAGTATGCGATAGGACAAAGTCCTTCTCGGCACTCTTGAGGACAATCCTCACATTACGTTACCAACCGTAAAGTTTTAACCAGATATTTAACAGCTATTCAATTTTAAATAGGGAAGGTGGAAATGCGAGCCATAATTCTACAACTATTAAGCAAACCACACTTAGACAGTGTTCATAATTAATTGCACTGAGAATTAAACAAGTTAATTCAACAGTGCGCTCCCACTCAAATCAATATCTCTCATAATTGATTGTGAGTGATTCAAGATCCGCATATCAATTCAACGCCATTGACGGGTTCATCACTGATGACGTGAATTTCAATCGGTAGGCCAACTTGCCAATCACATCTCTATGTGACTCTTGTCCATCTTTCGATGCGTGTGTTCTGAGCTCAGGACTGTCCTGCCTGAACGTCAAGACAACCAAGTGATCACGCAGTGAGATCTGACCTTCACCCGCCTTACACCTCTCTAATCGTTTGTGCTCATGTGTACATGGCGCACCCCGAAAAGATACGTGTTGTAGACGGTGCTACACTTGGGAGAACACTAACTACTTGATATTTTTGTGAGAGATCACCCTAATAAAAGCGACTACCGCGCAATCAAGAAGGGTGCATCATAAGGGATAAACATCTCAGGAAATTCATAATAGCATGATATGGTATAGCCCTTTCTGACGGAGAAGTCTATCATTTCTTCGTCTCCGGCATTCACGTCGGTGTTCACCTTCGCGAAGATTGCCACCACCTTGTCGATGCACCAGATAATATTGCTATCTCTATAGCTAATAAAATAATGCATTACAACAAGGTTGACACGCAGGTCATTAAAGTGCAATCATATGGCTCCAGCCATCATGCCGAATCATGACACGCAGGTCATGTTAATCAATTTACATTATATAGTCATCTCATACATAATCAAATTATTATGAGCACCGCTATACCACATCACATGCACATGTAAACCCTCCTGCAAAACCAAGTTAGACGCCTCTAATCGGTTCATGCAAAAAACTAGTTATTCGTGGCTTCTAAGGTTTCGAAACAAACCGAAGCTACCAACGTCCATCATCAAGTATGATAATTCAAGTCGCTAGATTAACATTCCAGGGTGTATGAAAACCGAGATAATAAAATCTCGAGCCCCATACTAAACTTCGTCATACGCATGACCCCCGTGCAGATCATATCTGCATTGCCCTTTCGTCTGCGAAATTTCATCTTTCTTTTTAACTACGATGGAATTCAATGAACTGTTAGCACTTCGTTGATCAATCAGGATCGCGGATTGCCAGAACATTGAAACTCCACCATGCTATTATCAAGATCAGAAATATGAAAATTCCAGGGAAGCAACAAGAATATCGGGTAACAGATTTCATCTGCTACCCGCACAAATAATTTTCAGTAATAGAACTCATCTACTACCTAATTATATTGTGCAACACCCATACATCACTATGTATTCTAGATCGCAACCTGCATCTACGCATAGCACGGCTCTTGATGCCACTGTTGGGTAACGCAGCAGAAAACAAAAAATTTCCGACCTACGCACCAGCCCAGGACCACTATGGAGACTGCATACAAGGTTTGATCTTTTCGTTACCGACTCGTAGCGCAGCGGAAGTAGAGTCGATGACGATCGGCGGTGCAGATCCCCGCAGCTAGGATTTACAACCTCCCAACCGCGAGGATGTATACCCTCGTCTTCCCTTCGGACAGCCCTCCGGGAGGTGGTCGAACAGTCCCCCGGACGGTGTCGCGGACAGCCCTTTGGGAGGACCTTCGAAACTCGAACGGTCACTCGGACAGCCCTTCGGGAGGACTCACAGAACTTGGACCGTCACTTGGACAGCCCTTCGGGAGGCACTCACGAACAGCCCCTCGGGCACTAAGATCGAAACTACGACCTCTCTACAGAGTTGCACACATACGGTGTCATCTATCCGGCAGGGCTTCGCCGTCCAGAACTAGTTCCCACCGGAACCCAGACAGCCTTTCGGCTCTACGAAACTATTTCGCGGAGAGGGGGAGAAGAAGCCAGATCATTGCAATGGCATGTATATGTGAGAAAGAGTGAGTCTTTAGGCAGCCCCCTCCACCCCTATTTATAGGCCAAGCCCAAGGGTGGCTTCTCCAAGAAGCCAAGGGGAAAAATACCAAAGGACCCTCAAGGTGGCTTCTCCAAGAAGCCACCCAAAAAGCACTTTCACTATTCACGACGACATTTTTCAGCGTCCGTTCTAACTGAAAATATTTATGTGGGCTTAGAACATTTCCAGTACCCACTAAAATAATTTTCAACGCGTTCTGGAACAATTCCAGATTAGTGATTTTCATCTGCGAAAAGCATCTGAAGTGGTTCCGGCAGCTCCGGAACATTTTCGGTTTTTCTTCCAGAAAATTCCCAAAAGTATCCAGAATGATTCTGGCACCCTCCAAGAATTATCGGGCATGTGCCGAAACCAATTTGACTTTATGGTATCCTCTGAAACAACTTTTCAGTTTCACCGGAACTCATCCGGTGACCTCTCTCTGCGGAACTTTTCCGCTGTCCGAAACTTTTTCGGTGATTTTCTCTCAGACTCCCTGTCTAGTATTCAGCAGATAGATGACCCTTAAGCGTGTGACCCTATAGGTTCGGTGAAGTATAGACATGACACGGAACCCTTTCCGATCAATGATCAACATCGGAGCCGTGGACACCCATATTGACCCCTATACCCACACGAATGAATATTCGAGTGAACCTCCAGTTGCCGTGTGCTATTCCTGTTGCTTCGCGATATGTTACAAATACCCGAGGTGAGACATGTTGGCATTCCCGTGGATCAACAACTTGTCCACTATGCTAGTTACCTCGTTACCGGTATTGTTCTCTTTTCTCGTTACCGTGTTCCGGCATCCCCGTGATCAAATCACAAAGTGTCTGGCCAGACGATGATGGATACTGTAACACCGAGAGGGCCCAGAGATATCTCTCCATCGTCGGAGGAGCAAATCCCAATCTTGAGCTATCAAGTTACTTGACATACTATTCCATGAACCCGTAAGCCGCCGTAATAGCCACCCATTTACGGATGACGTTTAACAAACCCCAAAGTTCATGAAGCAAGCATGAAGAAACTCGATACTCTCATGGTCTAAGGAATCATGCAAACGTTAACCATCTCTGTGTTATTAACCATTAACTTGTGACGAATGTATCTCATAGCATAACATCAATCGGGTCGATTCAACACAAATGTTCTTCTAACATTAGTGCCCTCAAAATTGCTGGCATAGACATGCCCATGATCAGGAAAACAGGACCATCATGCAACACTTGAGCTAGTCTTAGAGGCTAGACTAGGAATACATTTTACCGTTTATTATTCCACACATGCATATGAGTCTTCCTCCGAGCCTCGTGGTTATTGCAGACTCGAGAACCATAGCAGTTATAGCATGGAACATAAACATAATAATGAGCATGGAGATAAAAAATAACTTTTATTATTGCCTCTAGGGCATATCTCCTACACGGTATTCTCCCTCTTTGTGTAAACCTTGCATATTATAAGAGAAAAGGCATTAGAATTACTCCAAAAAGCATTATTATGCATAAAAACATTATAAATAATAGTAGGTAAACATTATGCAAAATGGATGTATCAGGACACCGCAAGATTGAACCCAAAACTAAGCACCTCTCCCATTGCAAGAAAAACCAATCTAGTTGGCCAAACCAAACCGACAGTTCGAAGAGAAATACAAAGATATCTTAATCATGCATAAAAGAGTTCAGAGAAGACTCAAATAATATTCATAGATAATCTGGTCATAAATCCACAATTCATCGAATCTCAACAAACACACTGCAAAATAAGATTACATCGGATAAAACTCCAAGAACATCGAGGAGAACATGGTATTGAAGATCAAAGAGAGAGAAGAAGCCATCTAGCTACTAGCTATGGGCCCGTAGGTCTGTGGTAAACTACTCACGCTTCATCGGAAGGGCAACAAGGTTGATGTAGAGGCCCTCCGTGATCGAATCCCCCTCCGGCTGGGTGCCGGAAAAGGCCCCAAGATGGGATCTCATGGGAACAGAGGCTTGCGGCGGCAGAAAAGTATTTTGGTGAACGCTTCTGATGTTTGGGGAATATTTGAGAATTTATAGAGGTGGAACTAGGGTTAGGGGACTCCCGAGGGGCCCACAAGCCAGGGGGCGCCCCCCTGAGGCGCGCCCTGAGGGCTTGTGGCCTCCTCAGGACTCTTCTGGCCCTCTCTCCAAGCCTCATAGGTGTCTTCTGGTCCAAGAAAAATCATCGTAAAGTTTTATTCCGTTCGGACTCCGTTTGATATTCCTTTTCTGTAAAAGTCAAAAACAAGGAAAAAACAGAAACTGGCACTGGCACTGGCACTGGGCTCTACGTTAATAGGTTAGTCCCAAAAATAATATAAAATAGCATATTAATGCATATAAAACACCCAAAACAGATAAATATAATAGCATGGAACAATAAAAAATTATAGATACGTTGGAGACGTATCAACATCCCACAAATCCTTCGCAGTTTCACAGTGGCGATAGCGAAGAAATTGCGCACGAGAGAGATGGCCACCAATTTCATCTTTGGCTTGAGCATCCATCTAAATGAGTTTCTTCTCCCCGTTAGTGGGGGCTTGAGGTATTGCAACCGTGAACCCGAACTGCACCACATTCCACATGTCATCATCTATTGCTCGGAGACGGATCTTCATCTTCTTCTTCCAGAAGGGGTAGTCCGCCCCATCGATCTGGAGATGCAACTTGTAGCTCACTGAAGACATACTTAAACTCCAAGGTTGTTAGACCAAAATGAGCAGAGTCAAGGAGTACCTCGCTCTGATACCAATTGTAGGAACGAAGTATGTCTACCAGAGGGGGGGGTGAATGGGAGTTTTAAAATTTCTTCGGAAATCTCAAAACTCTCGAAACCCAGCAGCGGAGCGAATGAAAAACAAACTACAGCGAGCTAAAACTACGTACCGAATGTAAACTAAAGCATGCAGCGAGACAAATTACATGAAGAAAAACAGATCGAATGTAAACAAGGGTAGCAGAGGTAACCAGTGGAGCTCGATGGCGACAGGGTATTTGTTCGACCAGTTCGTCCTTCTGCACAAGGACTACGCCTGGTTGGAGGGGCTGTGACTAAAAACGGAAGATAAACTCTCTTCACCCTATTCTCCTCGACAATTGGTTCGTCAACCAATGTCGATCACTCGTGGTAGATACTTGAGGCGATCTCCGAACCTTTACAGACTTCTTCTTCGAGAACCACAATCACTCTTGGTCTCTGAAGAAATTGACACCTAACCGTCTAGAGAGTTTGCATCTCTCAAGAGTAATATGCGGAGCGTACTGGACTTAGATTCGAGTGATGCTGAACCACTATCTAATTCTTCGGCTCTAGGGGTTTTCTCTTGGTGGATTTTAAACTCAAATCGCTCAGACAGGGGGTTGCTCAACAATCTTCTCAGAATCAAACAGAGCAGCCACTGGACAAAGCCGATGCGGGGTGGCTATTTATAGCCGCAGCCTTCCCGGATGGGAAATGACCATTTTGGATACGCGGTCCAGCCAATGGCCAACCGACACGTTTGCAACGGTCGGATTTTGGAGCAACGGTAACATTACTTGAGGAACAAGTAATGCTAACTCCTCGTCAGAGTCAAATCTCTCGCAGCGAAGATCTCAGTCTCTTGCTGGCAAGTATTTGCTCGGAACACAAAGAGATTTCTCTCGCAACTTTCATAGGAATTAGGTTTAGCATCAGAGAATCAAAGTTTCGAATGCTACACCCCTCTTAATAGTACGGTGGTCCTATGACTCAATAAAGAGAATAAGAACTATGAAATAAATGCTACGTCTTCATTTCGTCTTTAACCTCCTCGGACGCAGTCATTTTCCATGGACAGGCACCGAACCAATTGCTTCACTTCAGCAATTTTTGAGGGGTCACTCTTGTTATCATAATCTTCGGTGATAACTTTCGTTGCACGACAGGGAGATTATCTTCGTCGTTTGCATCAAACTCCTCGATATTTCAGGGATCTGTTACTCTATGTGCACTAGCAAACACATAAGTCCCAAACTGTTTATGTCAACACAGTCCAAAAGAAAAGGGGCCTATCATTGCACCAACATGAGGAATGAGCCTATTACTAATAGGTGAAAACCTATTAGTCATAGCCTTAGTGAGGATTTTAATAGCGCAATTACTCAAACTGATTGGTCTAAACTTCTTCATATCTTTGGCATCAGGTTCTTTTGGAATAAGAACAATTAAGACAAAATTTTATATGTAGATATCTAGTTCATCCTTTTCAAAATCTCTGACCAGACCCATGAAATCATGTTTGATCAGTTCCGAAAAAAGTTTGTTAAAATAGAAAGGAAAATCCATCAGGGCCAGGGGCCACATGGGAGTATGAGCCAAAAATGGCTTCCTTAGTTTCTTCCTCGGAAAAATCGTTTTGGAGAATATCATTTTCAACATTAGTGGCTAGTTCATGTTCATCCCAAAAAGGAATCTCCCACATGAATATTCAGTTTTTCTTCACAACCAAAAAGTTTTTTGTAAAACGAAGTGGCCACATCAAGCATATCACTAGTAGAATGAACTTGGACATCATCCCCACTAGAAGGGTTGGACGCGCTTTGCTGCGCCGTTGGTGTTGTTAGGTTCCTTAAAAAATCACTTTGTTTCAACTATAAGGTGTATTACGTTTTTGAAAAGACAAACCTTTTAAATTTGATCAAATTTGTAGAGAAATATATCAAAAACCCATAATGTTAAATTGGTATTTTTAGATTTATCATGAAATGAATTTCCATACTTTTTTGTTTAATATTGTGGATATCGATATTTTTGCTCTGAACTTGGTCAAAGTTAAAGAATTTTGACTTTTTAAAAAGCTAATACCTCTTATATTTTGGAACTGATAGAATATTTAGTTTGGCGGGTGGGGGAGATGATAGAGTGTGTTTTATTTTTATTTATAATGCATTGATTTGGTGGGCCTTTCGTGGTGTGATTCTGTGTTATCCGCTAACCAATCTATATTTATGTGGGGAAATTTCTGCGTCGGTGGTTACATATACTATATTGGTGCTACAATATCACATGGCGGCGCTTCTTTTTTCTAGGTGGTGGGAGGGTGCGTGGGGTTGATATGTTTTCATTGGCCGATTGCTGCTAATTGATTTGAAAAATCGTTGGTCCGGTCAAAATCGTAAATCAAATCCAAAATTGAATACCTCAATTGAATGAAAAAGCTTCAAAATTAGCGAACATAGTGAATTAAAAGAATTGAATGGGAGAGCTTGAGAAATTGTTGACCCAGTCAAAATGGGATGACCTAATTCTAAATTAAATACCTCAATTAATTGATAGGTCTTAAAAATTAGGAAGTATAGTGTATAGTACAAAAGAATTGAGTGAGAGAGTTTTGAGAAATTATTGACCCAGTTAAAATCGGGTGACTCAATTCTAATTGTAGACCTCAATTGAATGTGGGCTCTTTAAAACTAGGGAGCTTAGTGTTACAGAGGATTAAGCACTGAAAGATTGTTCCTCCGATGTCGTTGCAAGAGCATGAAAATAGGCATTGTTCTTATCCCCATCCCTAATCATGCGATCTCTAGACCTCTGCTGCAAGGCAGTTTCCTCTTTACGCTAAATTGCATCAAGTTTCTCTTTTTGACTTGCAACCTGGCCTTATTAGAATCATCTAGATGATTATCCTTAGAAAATACATCTAAGATGTCATATTCTAGCATTAATTATATTTCTTTCTTTTCAAGGCCGCCTCTAAGTTAATACTTCACCCTTTTGCTTTTTTCCTAAGCAGGCTAGTTTTGGCATGCCATATATGAATGGCAGAAGAGACAACAGTTGGAGTATTCCAAACCTCATAAATCAAAGTTTTAAAATCAGGGTGGTCGAGTAACATCTTTTGGGAGGTAACCTTCCTAGCACCAGTATCCAGCAAAAGGGGGGTATGATCAATCCCAACTTTGGAGAGTGCAGTGACAGCAGATAGGGGGAAGTGTGCATCCCAACTAGGTGAAACAAAAAATCCTATCTATGGCAGAAAAATTGGATCATCTTGGTTATTACTCTATGTGTAGCTGCTATTAGCAATTACCACTTCAATCAAACCCCATTTATTAATCTAGTCATTAAACAAAAAACAAACTAGTTATTAAGGCCTTGTTTGTTTGGTCTTTTGCTTCTGCTTTTGCAGTTTTTTCACTTTGGACAAAAGCCACATAAGCTCCTAAATAGGTGCTTTTGGAGATTTTGATGAATTACGAGTTTTTATGGCTTTTTGGTCAAAATGAAAAAGCTGCAAAAGGAGAAGCAAAAGCCCAAACAAACAGGGCCTAACAACACCATTGTTCTTGTATTTCGCGGATCTCACAAGATTAAAATCACCACCAATAATTGTAGGGATACGTACAAGGAGGAGGAGGCGGCAGACAAGGAGGCGGAAGTGGCGGCGGCGAAGGAAGCGGAGTCTGCCTACGCGGCGACGGCGACACCTTGAGCGTGAAGGCTCCGATTGTTGGTCCGCCAGGGCAGAAAATCTATATATTTTTTGCACGGACTATCGGACTGATATTCTTTTGTGATCGGAGATGTAAAAACTAAGCATACTTGCCTCTTTTTGGTTGTGAGCGGACATGTGATTCAATGACGGTGTGATCTGACGCGCGCTATGGATCGGACTCTATTTAAATTTCAAATTGCCCTTTACCGGCAAACATATACCGGAGAGCTTTGAATTGCCTGCTCCCGCATTAGTGTAGACTTGTTCCCCTATCCGCGGACATATTCTTTTTCTTTTTTAGCAACATCCGCGGAGAGATGCGGCCATGCGGGGTAGGGATGTCAATGGGTAGGGTATGGGCGGGTACAACCTCCTTCTGCCCAAACCCATACCCATCAAAACTTTCTATACACACCCACTCAATACCCATGGGTATAAATTGACACACATGCCCATGCCCATCGGGTATCCTATACCCAATGGGTACCCAGTGGGTACAATATATAACATTTAAATTTTCGGAAGGTAGAGAAATGAGTTTAAAAATCATGTGATGATGGGCGAGCAGTATAGCACTGACATGGCCTCCTCATGTGGTGGCCGCTTGGAGGCATCAAGGTAGTATGAGCAACGATTGGTAGAAGCAAACGCAATGGGAGGCGGCGGTGGGAATTGGGGATCTCTTGATCGAGAGTTGGAAAATAGTCCAATAGAGAAGAGTCGATATTTCATCTTTTTGAGGATTCGCATAGGACGTACGAGGAGTGGCGATCAAGTGATTACCGGCCTATGAGCTAAGGACGCTTTAAGGAATACAAGATCTAGGGTTGGGTCATAGGAGTTGGATGTTGACCCAAATGCCATAGGAATTATTTTCATTTATTATTATCTTCTGGGTATCCATTGGGTTACCCTTGGGCACAAGTTCATACCCATGCCCTACCTATATATTTTGCGGGCATGAATACCCATTACCTATGGGTACAAAATCTCTCCAAGTCTTGCCTATGCTCGTTGTTTTCGGGTAGGGTGCCCGCAGGTATCCATACCCATGGGCAAAACTGCCATCTCTAGTGCGGGGCTATTTTGCGGTGGAGATGCCTTTACCCAGAAAACCAAAATATGTGTTTTCTCGGGCCAGCCTCAAACTCAGCCTACCCGCTGCCAAGCCCACTAGGCCCAGGAAGGCACCGGCGCGCTAGGGTTTTAAAGAGGCACCAGCCAGCCTCCGTAACAGCGAAGGAAGCCACTGCCTCCCTCCCTCCCTCCGCCGCCGCCTCCCCACTGCCCACGAGCCAGCGTCATCCCCGCCCTCCGCCTCCGAACCCACGGTGAGCACCCGTCCCCGCCCTCCCTCTCGAATCCCCAGCGAAGTTTTCCCCTTCCCCGCCATGAATCCCCCGCGATTTAGTCCGAACAGTCGTTCCTACCGCAGCATTTCTTCGCACGAGCTGAAAATGTTCGGAGCGCGAGCTAGACCTTCGCCGCGCCCCTAGATTTCCCCGGATCCGTGAGGAACTGGAGTGGATCGCTTACTAGTTTTCCCAGTAATGTCGGCTCTGATTCCAGGTGGCTTCGGTCCGAGGGGAGGTGGATGAACAGGAGCGTGTGCCATCACCTTCTCGCCCAGTGCAGATCCCTGCGAGAGCTCGAGAGTATCCACGCCCGTGCTCTCGTCAATGGCCTCCACCCCTGTAACCAGTCCATCTCGTGTAAGCTCTTCCGGCGCTACGCCGACTTCGGCCGACCCGCCGAGGCGCGCCGGCTGTTCGGCGAGATCCCCTGCCCGGACCTCGTATCCTTCACCAGCCTCATGTCGCTCCACCTCCAGCTAAACCAGCACCACGAGGCCATGTCCCTCTTCTCATGCGCTGTTGCCTCGGGCCACCGCCCTGACGGCTTTGCTGTCGTCGGCGCGCTCTCGGCGTCTGGCGGGGCTGGGGATCTGCGCGCTGGTTTGGGGGTGCATGGTCTCATTTTCCGTTGCGGGTTGGGCTCAGAGTTGGTCGTCGGCAACGCTCTGGTTGATATGTATAGCCGGTGCGGGAGGTTTGAGGGCACACTAGGGGTGTTCGACGAAATGACTGTGAAAGACGAGGTCACCTGGGGCAGCATGCTGCATGGGTATATGAAGTGTGTTGGTGTGGATGCAGCGTTGTCCTTCTTTGACCAGATGCCGGTGAAGAGCACAGTTTCCTGGACAGCATTGGTGACCGGCCATGTTCAGGCCAAGCAACCTATCCGAGCTCTAGAAATTTTTGGTAGGATGGTGCTGGAGGGTCACCGTCCTACTCATGTTACAATTGTAGGTGTGCTATCTGCTTGCGCTGACATTGGCTCTCTAGATCTTGGGCGTGTCATTCATGGGTACGGAAGTAAATTCAATATCAGCACAAATATAATTGTTAGCAATGCTCTGATGGACATGTATGCAAAGAGTGGAAGCATAGAGATGGCATTTGCCGTGTTCGAAGAACTGCCGTTGAAGGACGCATTCACATGGACAACCATGATCTCAAGCTTCACTGTCCAGGGTGATGGGATAAAAGCTCTTGAGCTCTTTGAGGACATGCTAAGGTCTGGGATTGTTCCAAATAGTGTGACCTTTGTGTCAGTTTTGTCAGCCTGCAGCCATGCTGGGCTAATACAGCAAGGCAGAGAATTATTTGATAAAATGCGTAGGGTCTACAACATTAAACCACAGCTTGAGCACTATGGATGCATTGTTGATTTGTTAGGACGGGGTGGGCTATTAGAGGAAGCAGAAGCCTTGATATATGATATGGATGTGGAACCTGATACTGTTATATGGAGGTCACTTCTTAGTGCATGCCTTGTTCATGGCAATGATAGACTGGCTGAGATTGCTGGGCAGGAGATTATAAAGAGAGAACCAGGGGATGATGGGGTTTATGTGCTTCTTTGGAACATATATGCCTCATCAGATAAGTGGAAAGAAGCTCTGGATATAAGAAAACAAATGTTGACAAGGAAGATCTTCAAAAAACCAGGGTGTAGTTGGATTGAAGTCGATGGTGTTGTCCACGAATTCTTGGTACAGGACAAGGCACATGATGCTCGAAGGGAAATTTATGACACCTTGGAAGGAATTGATAGGCAGTTAAAGATGGATCTTAGATCATCCCCACTGGAAGAAAACTCATTAATCTGTGTGGATGAGGAACTCTTATTCTAAATATGTATACTGGCCATTTCTTCGTTGATAAGAGATTTTCTGAGTTCCTGAGATAGTCTTGTGTCTTGTCCCAGAATTTTTGGATTTTGTAGCCAAATACTGTGATTAAGGCTAGTCATAGTGGGGAGTAACTTAGACTAGTAATATGTTACTAGTCTATGTTACTACCTTCATAGTGGGAAGTGTCATAGATGTAGTAACATAAATATCTTCATTTATTACTTTGTAGACTCATTTTGCATTGAAAAGCGCTATGTGATGGTAACATATTATGTTACTCTATTTGTCTCTCTCCTCTTTAATTACATGACACATCATCTTTTTTGCTTATGTGGCATGTATGTTACTACTTATGTTACTCCCACTATGACTAGCCTAATGCACTGTTCGTATATTGTTATGCGTTGTCTTGTAATTATGGATGCCTTTTTTTGTATTATGCTTAAAACTTGGAAGGCAATGCACTGTATTTTTCTGTTGATTGGGGTTTCACATGTTGTGGAGTCATTAACATTCATATTAAGTTATCCACTTTAAAAGCATGCGATACTTGCAGTGGTTGTTGATATTTGATAAAAGAAGAGTAGATAGGTAGTCGAGTTATGTACCTGTTTGCAATCATTTTCAGTTATCTTGTTTTGTTCTGTTTGTATTCGGTACCTATGAATGTTTCATCAAGTTGCTTGCTATTTTGTAATAAACACCACTTCTAACTTTCTCTTTCACCTACTGTTAGATGTCTTCTGGAGATGGGATCGATGGAGATGAAAAGTCTGAAGAGATGCATAGCAAAGATATTAGACGCATCAAGTGTGAATTTTGCACTGTTGTTAGGTCCAAGATGTATCTGATTCGAGCTCACATGGTTGCTCAGCACCAGGTACACTATTTTACAGATATTTTTGGCACATGGTTAAGATTATATCTTCTTCGTGCTGAAAGGCAGTGTGCACCCATTTTTGGTTTAGTTGATGTATAGGTGTATCTTTTCTGATTTTTGCCCAGTTTGATTAATCAAGTTTTCATCAAGTTGTAAATAGCTTCACCATGCACGTAGACCAGGCGAGAATGAAATCTTAGGTGCTGTTATAACGTTTGAACATAAATACGCCTATCGCAACATTACAACCACTCAACCAGAATCACCGCGATAGTTATGAACCCGATCTGCAGACTTGCACTGTAGTATAACACTTCAAATGAAAATATAGATGTGAATCATGGATGCCTCATCCAACTTCAAATAGGAAGTAAAATCCAGTGATTTTGTCTGCTCCATAGATCATAGATAATGGTACTTTGTCTGGGTTGCATCAATTAAATCCAGCCCTTTCACTTTTATGCTTTTGCATTTTATATCCTGTGCTTTTTTTTACGAATGACATACTTTCCCTTTATGTTTCCACATACTTTTCACCCACTTGAGAAAATGTGTGATATTAATAATACTTTCTCTCCCAAATATATTTATAGGATGAGTTAGACGCATCAGAAATCTACAACTCAAATGGTGAAAAGATTGTTCATGGGGTTGGACATTCATGTGAAGAGTGTGGAGCTTGTTTCCGGAAGCCAGCTCATCTGAAGCAGCACATGCAAAGTCATTCCAAAGAGGTTGGTATTTCTCATGAATGAATAGAATTTGAGACTACTGGACAAGTCAATAACACCGCACAGTTTCCCTGTATTTTCTGCATCCATGAATCTTTCCAGGAAAAAAATTGTTCTATTTTATACAATTCGCTAAACACAACTGTTTTGCAGGGTTTAGATAATAGATACTTAACAGCGTGAAGCATTGGATCCCATTACAGAACTCCAAAATGCATGGAGGCACATTTTAATCTTGGTTGGACTAGTAACAGGTTGGGATGACCTCCTGTGAAGCTCCAACAAGATTGCCTCCTTCACGCTTATTCAGGAGGTTTGTCCTTTTTTATACTCGTTTAGTACTGTTTTAATCATTACATAACTCTGTGATAATCTGCATAATATGTTGTTTGTTTTTGTTTGTACTATGCAAATGCCTGCTGAATTGTTTTTCATCTATTGAGTTGTGTATAAAATATGTTGAGTTTCCTGGCTAGTCTGCAGTTACATAGGCCGTGTAAGCATATATAACTGTTATAATTGGCTTGATGCTGTCTATTAGGGCATTAAAGCATAGGTAACTGCTTTATGATTGGCTTGATGCTCTCCATTGTTCATTGTGATGTTGCATAGTTGTAAAATGTATCCTTCAGGGATTATGGGACGCCATCTATCTCCTATCTTTCTACTGTCCTCTTTCTCCGTTACTTCTTTGGGCTTCATGTTTTGGGGTCCTTAGTTGGAGCAAAGATTGGATCCAAAATCAAGATGCCATCTCAGAAAGTTTGGTCCTTATTTATTAGGTTCTTTAGCTCGTTATGGTGTGGATACTTATTCAACATAATCTTTACTCGACAGTTAATAATTGTATGTGTTGTGGATCCTTTGGAGATAAGGGTGGCAATGCCCTTACCTTATCCTGCTATCTCTTAGTGGGTTTCCTTAAGGGAGCTTTGCTAAGAGTGAGAGGATCCGATATCAAAATGTCGTCTCAGAAAGCTAGGGCCATTCTTCATTGGTTCTCAGCTCGCTATGGTGACAATATTCATATCTTGACTCAACAAATTACTATTAGGTGTGTTTTGGATTCTTTGGAGATAAGGGTGGCTATACCCTTGTTTTATCCAACTATCTCTTAGTGGGTTTCCTCAAGTGAGCTTTGCGAAGAATGAGAGGATCCGATAACAAAATGTCTTCTCAGAAAGCTAGCACCATTCTTCATTGGTTCTCAGCTCGCTATGGTGACAATACTCGTAAAAATAAACATATAGGTGTTCTTGGATCCTTTTTAAGATAAGGGCGGCAATGCCCTTATCTTATCTCTTAGTGGGTTTCCTTAACGGAGCTTTGCCAAGTGAGAGGATCCGATATCAAAATGTCGTCTCAGAAAGCTAACACCATTCTTCATTGGTTCTCTGCTCGCTATGATGACTATACTCCTCTGGCATTGTTCTTTAAGAGAGCAAAATAGTATGATGTTTGAATGAAATGACAATCTGCAGGTTTCTATTTATTATCTTTAAATGACAATCTTGTAGTCGTTTCGTGAGAATACAATTTTCAGATTATATTGCTCCCTCATTATTTGGATGATATATGGGTTTAAGGGTTTTAGATAGGGAAGATTTTGAATCAATATTTTTCTGTTTAGGTGACATGCAATATTACCAAACCATGAGTACTGCAACCGGACTAACTTTTCTTGCTTGACTGCAGAGATCCTTCGCCTGCCCACTTGAAGACTGCCCCTTCAGCTATATAAGAAAAGATCACTTGAACCGGCATATGCTTACACATGAGGGGAAGTTGTTTACATGCCCTCTAGAAGGATGTGGCAAGAGGTTCAGCATCAAGGCAAATATTCAAAGACATGTTAAGGAAATGCATGAGGATGAACATGAATGCAAAATGGATGACACTAACAGCAACCAACAGGTTATTTGCCAGGAGGAGGGCTGTAAAAAGGCTTTCAAGTATCCTTCACAGCTGAAGAGACACGAGGAAATGCATGGTATGACCTCAGTGATAAGAATCAATCAGTAGACTGCTTGTTAAATCAGATTGTGTACCGAAGCGCGTTCTTTATTACTCCCTCTGTCCCATAATGTAAGACGTTTTTTGACACTACACTAGTGTCAAAAAACGTCTTACATTATGGGATGTTATCCATAGCGTGCTTACGGGATTGTCTTGATCTGATGCATGTTTTGCTATTTTCTGGCAGCCAAATTGGACTATGTGGAAGTAGTCTGCTGTGAGCCTGGCTGCTTGAAGACGTTCACAAATGCTGGGTGCCTGAAGGCTCATAACCAGTCTTGCCATCTATATACTCAGTGTGATATTTGTGGGGAGAAACACCTGAAGAAGAACATTAAAAGGCATCTGCGAGTTCACGACAAAGCGCACGAAGCGCACTCTACTGAAAGGTTGAAATGCAGTTTTGATGGCTGTGAATGCTCCTTTTCAAATGTAAGAACTTACCTGTGCCCTTCCAAGTTTTGATACACTTTCTGATACCTTACTCTTTTCTCAAGTGTTGTTTTATGTTCACATATTTTCGTCTGAACTTACCTGTGCCCTTTCCATTGTAGAAATCAAATCTAAACAAGCATATGAAGGCATGCCATGATCAAGTGAGACCTTTCGAGTGTCGCGTCGCGGGGTGTGGCAAGACATTCCCCTACAAGCATGTCAGGGACAATCACGAGAAGTCCAGTTGGCATGTATACGTAGAGGTGAGTCTTGCTTACAAATTCCATATCTCCTTTGGCCGATGCCTGAAGTCGCAAATATGATCCACAAATTCTCTTGCTGCCCGAATCAAGTGAAGGACACCCTACCTAACTTGACGCAGGGTGACTATGAGGAGATGGACGAGCAGCTACGCTCGCGCCCAAGAGGTGGGCGGAAGAGGGCGGCTGTGACTGTCGAGACGCTGACTCGGAAGAGGGTGACCATCCCTAGCGAGGCATCGTCGCTGGACGACGGGGCGGAGTACATGCGCTGGCTGCTGTCTGACGGGGATAATTCGAACCACACCGGGTAGGCGTGTGTGCTGTTAGTATGTTGTTGCAGTACTACACCGGGTAGACACGAGGAAATGTATAGGGGTCTCTACGGTGTTGCTGCTCAAGTCGGTGTTGTTGCGTGGAAATTGCGTTTGTGTGCATGTATGCAGAGTTCTGATTTAGTAAGTATATATGGTACTAGTAAGTGAAGCAGTCGTTATATATGGGTAGTACGTAGTTAGTAACTGGTTTGGAGATAGTAGCTGTCTGGGCATTTGAGTCGTTGTAATAGCCATCTGCCATCTTGAAGCTGTGTTGTGTTTTTGGATGGCTGCTTGGTGTTGTGGCGGGAATGAAGTTGTTGTCGAATTGGCTGAATATATGCACGTTTTAACGAAGAAACTAAGAAAGTTTGAGGAATTTGTCTGTTTACTGTGAAATGTCGATCAATCCTTTGCTGGCCATGTATGTAATGTTCGGAAAGTGCATCTCAAAACAAAAAAAATGTTTGGAAAGTATCCATCTGAAGTCCCAACTTGTAGTGGACTGAAGCCTTGATGGCCAGGTTGAGCCAACGTGCTGAATTTCCTTCACTCCAAGACGCCCATCAATTTGCTGAATATGTACATGAGATTTACTGAAACATCAGTCAGTGCGATGCAACTAAGCCGTACATGAAATTTACCGAAACATCTCCGTCCCTACTCGGCAGCAAGAGCTTCAAGTATTTTGATTACTACTACTCCAATTTGGTACCCACGTGTATAAGATGGAAACAAAATTGCCCTCCATTTTGATTCTTTCAGCTTCCTGCTGCTTGAAGGAAACACAATCGCCTCAACACTGTGGCCCTGTTAATAGGGCGACAATTAACTGAAAACTGAAAGATAACATCTAGGATAGGAAGTTTAACATGACTGGCTGAAGTTGAGGACCATGCTTCAGTAGGCCAAGAACACATGGGGCAATTTTCAGATCCACACCAAATGTTTCGGAGGCAAATCCTGGTGACAAAGATCCACAAGATTCATTTCAGTCATAGATTCACAAGAGAATTAAGATTGAAAGGGTCGCATCTTTTGCCATTCCCACATAGTAAATCACAGACACAATGCCGGCCTTGCTCATCGAGATCTGATGAAAAGGCCACTACACTACAGACTACTACCAGCTTGCAACTCCAGACACAGGCACTACATACAAGATCCAGTTGCCCGAGAGACATGGAAACAGGCAACACGACACGGTCCCTCGTAGTAGCAGGCGAGGGTATGGTGCGGCTACTCCTTGGTTCCGGTGGCCTTCTTCTTGGGGGACTTGGCGGCGGCCTTCTTCTTGGGGGACTTGGTGGCCTCCTTCTCGGCGGCGGCGGCGGACTTCTTGGGGAGCAGCACGGGGTTGATGTTGGGGATGACGCCGCCGTGGGCGATGGTGACGCCGGCGAGCAGCCTGCCGAGCTCCTGGTCGTTGCGGACGGCCAGCAGCAGGTGGCGCGGCACGATGCGGGTCTTCTTGTTGTCCTTGGCCGCGTTGCCGGCCAGCTCCAGGACCTGCGGTTCATCAACCAAGAACGAAATCAGTTATCATCCGTCGAGCAAAGGAGGAAGGGGACCGGACAGGAACGCGGCAGATGCTCGAGGAGGGGGGGAGAGACAGTGGGTACCTCGGCGGCGAGGTACTCGAGGACGGCGGCGAGGTAGACGGGGGCGCCGGAGCCGACGCGCTGAGCGTAGCGGCCCTTCTTGAGGAAGCGCCCGATGCGGCCGACGGGGAACTGGAGCCCGGCCTTGACGGAGCGGGTCACCGACTTCTTCCTCTCGCCGCCCTTCCTCCCGGCCATCTTGCTTGTTTGCTTGCTTCTCCGGCGAACTGGAAACCACTCTGGATGCGGGGGGCTCTCGGGTGCTGCTGGATCGGAGCGCTCTGAGTTTGGTGGGTTGGGACGGCGGCGAGGGCGCGGGTTTTATAGGGGGGGGGGGGGGGGGGGGGGGGGGGGGGGGGGGGGGGAGCGATCCGTGGGAGCGTCCAATCGACCAATCAGAGCTCAGAGGCTTTTCACCCTGCCTTGGCGCGTCTTTTTTCGTTTCTTCGTTCCGTTTCTGCGTCCGGGAAACGAAATTTGAACCGAGGAGCCGCGGAAAAACACGTTGTAACTTTTTTTCTTTTTTTAAAGAAGTCAAATTTATTAATTAAAGTATCAAGCTAATACAGTTCGGTTTTGCTAAATCTCAGGTGCCTGGAATTTTTCCCCGCGCCAGTCAATTTTTGTTGTGCACGAGGCCGAAGGTCGGGACGACGTGACGAGCAGCGGTGTCGGCGCCGGAGCCGGGGACGGTGTCCCAGGTGGAAGCGAGGAAGAAACTTCACTGGGGGTGCTGGGGGTCTTCAGGGTTTAGACGGATGGCCATGGCGGTGGCAAGCAACGACGGTGGGTGGGAAGGAGTTGAAGGGAGGGCGGCGCGATGAAGCGGTGCATGGTAGCACCCATCGACCACGGTGGTGGAGACCGGCAGTTAGGGTGGGGTAGGTTGGGAGGGTGTGTGAGGAAGGAGAAAGGGAGGAAGAAGATGAAAGTGTTGACCTATTTCGGGCCGTTGGATGAAGATCTAATGGTCCTCATGAAAAGTGACTGATGTGCAACTTTTTTTAGTTGCTTGACTAATACGCACTTTCAGATCCTGTGGACAACTACATAGGGCTTCAAGGCTTTGCCTCAGCCCATGGTCTGATGGGATTCCTCACACATTGCAATCATATCATAGATGAAAAACATTGTAGATGACATTGATGAATGATGGATGATTGTATGGAATCTTATAATGCCGCCATATGCGATGGATCGATTACAAGTATGGCTAACTATGGGGAGAATGGTATGGATATGGGGACAAAGATGGCGGCGGTTAGGGTTTATGGGAATGGTGGTGGTGATCATGGCGTCTCTTTGCTTCTTTTCTGCTTGTTCTGTTGTGAATGGGGCCTCAACCTTTTTATAAAGTGTGTCAGCGATGTTAGGGTATATTTCTCCCCTAGTGGTTTTGGTGATTGATGACAATGCTTTTGCGGACTAATCGTGTGCATTGAGCATTTCAGATAATCTATTATATGGCACAAGATGATTTGTGCCCCTCGGAGATTTAAAGTCAAGATGGTTATTTTTGCTGTGTTTCTTTTTCGATGGATTTGAGTCATAGGAAAGTCGTACTATTAAGATGGGGTACGCATTGGAAAGGTTTGGGTGGAATCATCACGTACACATCTTCCTTTTGCACCCTTGTTCTTTCCCGCTTCTCTGGAGTTCCACCTTGTTTCTCTGAAAAACTGTCCTAAGGCTACCCAGCGGTAGTACCGCTCTGGGCAGTGGTAGTACCACCCTGGGCAGCGGTAGTACGACTCTGGGCAACGGTAGTACCGCTCGGCGGTACTTCCGCTGGTCCATTGTCGCTTATGTGCGGCCTGTGGACAGGATAACAATTGGATTTGTTCCCACTATATAAAGGGGGTCTTCTTCAAGAAGACCCACCTCTTATCCCCCAAAACTCCATTGTTTCTCAAAGCTTCATTTTCGCCCGGCCTCTCTCCTTAGCCAACAAAACTTATTGATTCTCTAGGGTTTGGTTGAGAGGGCCCCGATCTACACTTTCAGCAAGAGATATTTCATTCCCCCCACTAATCCCTTACGGATCTTGTTACTCTTGGGTGTTTGAGCACCCTAGACGGAAGAGGTCACCTCGGAGCCACAATCTATTGTAGTGAAGCTTCGTGGTGGTGTTGGAAGCCTCCAATTGAGTTGTGGAGATTGCCCCAACCTTGTTTGTAAAGGTTTGGTTGCCGCCTTCAAGGGCAGCACTAGTGGAATCACGGCATCTTGCATTGTGCGAGGGCGTGAGGAGAATACGGTGGCCCTAGTGGCATCTTGAGGAGCATTGTGCCTCAACACCGCTCCAACGGAGACGTACTTCCCCTCAAAGGGAAGGAATTTCGGCAACACATCCTCATCTTCACCGGCTCCACCTATAGTTATCTCTTACCTTTACTTTGTGCAAGCTTGTATTGTGTTTGTATCCTTAGCTTGCTTGCTTGTGTTGCTGTTGTTAGCATCATATAGGTTGTCCAGCTAGTTGCATATCTAGACAACCTTTTTGTTGCTAAACCTAATCTGTTAATAAAAGCTAAAAAATGGTAGTTGCCTATTCACCCCCCCTCTAGTCAACCATATCGATCCTTTCAATTGGTATCAGACCCTCGTCTCTTTTTAAGGGCTTAACCGCCCAAAGAGTATGGTTGACGACGGGCACCGGGCGGATGGACTACCCGCGACCGAGGCGGTGGCCACGGTCACAAGAGAGGACCTAAATGAGGCTATTGCTTCACTTAGGACCTCTATGACGACCAAGGTCAAATCCTTATTTAAAGATTTCCTTGAAGGTCTCAAACTTTCGACTGATCCGCTTCAAGTTGTTAAACCCACTACCGCGGAGTTAGATGTCAACTCCGGTAAGGAGGGGACTAGTAGTGATAAGAATCCTCTACCTCAAGGAAAGATTGGGACGGGCATCCATGCCGCAGTTGCCCCTCCCCCGACCTATGGAGGACCAATCAATGCACCTCATATCAACCACCTAGGTCCTCCTCCTAAGCTTGTGTTAAATGATTTTCCTAATTGGGTTTTACGTATCAAGTCTCATTTGATCACAGCTCAACTCATTTATGAAGAATCATCAAACAAGGCTTCTACCCGCATGATCCAAACAGCTTCATTCCAAGAGAAGAAGTGGACAACCAATACAACCATTCCGCCTTGTTCATTCTTCATTCCGCAATGCCTCCCGAAGAGCTCGCCCACTTGCGCCCATTCACTCGTGCAAAAGATGCATGGGAAAACATTATCTCTTTGTACAAGGGAAGCTCGAGCATTCAACGCTCCAACTTTGAAGTGATACTTGATGAGGCCGATGAGTTTGCTATGATTGAAGACGAAGACCTCGTGAGCTCTACCGGAGATTGACTACTCTCGCGGTCTCACTCCGAGATCATGGGAACAAGGATACAGATGACAATTGTATCAAGCGCAAGTTCCTCAAGGCCATCATGCCTTACAACAAGGCCATGTCCTCCGTGATCCATCAAAGACTGGACTTCCACACCTTGTCCTCAAGTGATGTGTTGGATGAATTCATTGCTATGAATATCTTGAACAAGACCGCCGACAATGCCCTTGTGCGTGCTCAACGGTCAAAGAAGCCCAACCTTACTTTGAAGGCCAAGGCCATTCTGGAAGAAGAGGAAGAGGAAGAAGTAGAGGGTTGCCCCGAAGACACCAAATATGCTTACCACAAGCACATGGCTCTTGCGTCAAGGCAATTTTGGGGCAACAAGCGAAACTCAAGGCCCAACTTCTCCAAGAACAACTCAAGTGGCTCCAAGGGCAAGAAACGTGTGAGAACTTGCTACAATTATGGCAATGTGAGTCACTTTGTGGTGGGTTGCCCCTACGAGAAGAGAGAAGACAATGGTGGCAAGATCATTCGCAAAGACAAGGCCTAGTCCTTCCCCAACAAGAAAAACTTCACAAAGAAGGTGCCACAAAAGGGGTTGGTGGCACACGAAGAGTACATCTTCGATGATGACGATGAAGATGCAAGTGGTGAAGGGATGGTAACGGCTTCCGTGGCCATTGCTACCTCTTCCCCAACGTCGGTGTCTCTCTTCGACGTCCCCAACTATAACCTCATCCCCAAGTGCCTCATGGCAAAAGGCATCAACAAGGTAACCTCAAATATCAAAACATCCATCTCTACTAGTCCTTCTTTGTTGGATTGTGTGGATGAAAACGAGGAGATGAAAGTGGATGAGAATGAGTTTGACAAGTTCTTGGGTAAGCTTAAAGGCGAGACCAAGAAGCACTTTGTTGCTCTCTTGGAACAACTTTGTGAGGCCAATGATATCATTAAGTCTCATGAAGAGACCATCACTAAGATGGAGGGGCATAGTCGTGATTATGCCGACGAGATAGCGAATCTTTCCATTGCTCTTGAGGAAGAGTGAGGTCTCCGTTTGGCTCATGAGGAGTCACACAACGTTGATCTTGCCAAACTTAGGAAAGATCATGCTCATACTCTTGTTCTTGCTCGTGTTCTTAAATCCGAAAAGGTTAAACTTGGGGTTGGCCATGCTTGGATTGTCTTGCACTTGACCCATGTGTTTAGACACTTCATTTTATATGGTGTTGTGAATGATTCCTATGCCTACCATAGACCTTTCATTGAGCGCTTTGTGAATGCTTGCTATGACTTTGAGGTAGATGCTTGTTCACTTGTCAAACATATTTGCATCACTACCTCACAATTGCATACTTGTCCCTATGATATCCTTGATTGTGCTCAATTCATATGCTTACATGCCATGTCACAATCCTTTGTCACGCCATATGCTATGCTTGATGACGACACTTGTTGGGTGAATAACCTCTCGAATGCTTGCTTTTGCACTAACGCTAACCACATTTGTTTTTCCAAGTGTTTGTTGTCCTTGCTCCTTTTGAAGGAATCACGAGACGGTGCGACATTGGAGAGTGCCCATTCCGAGATTGAAGATGATGAGTACTTGGTGATCGTCCACTTCTACACGGCGAAGCCATCTCTTTCCCATGGTGATTTGGTTTTCGATCCGAGGTCGGATCTTCCCCAAGGGGGGGGAGATGATGTGGAGCATCCTACGGACATCACCATGTAAAGAGTCCGTTTGGCAAGTGACATGTGTGACATCTGTAGGAAATATGCCCTAGAGGCAATAATAAATGTTATTGATTATCTCCCTGTTCATAATTAGGTTTATGTTCCATGCTATAACTGCAATGATTCTCGAGTCTACAAATAAAACGAGGCTTGGAGGGAAACTCATGTGCACGTGTGGGATAATAAACGGTAAAATGTATTCCTAGTCAAGCCTCTATGACTGGCTCAAGTATTGCATGATGATCCTGTTTTCCTGATCATGGGCATGACTATGCCGGCAATTTGAGGGCACAATTGTTAGCAGAACATTTGTGTTGAATCGACCCAAATTGATGTTATGCTATGAGATTCTTTCGTCACAAGTTAATGGTTAATAACACAGAGATGGTTAACGTTTGCATAATTCCTCAGACCATGAGAGTATCGAGTTTCTTCATGCTTGATTCATGAACTTTGGGGTTTGTTAAACGTCATCCGTAACTGGATGGCTATTACGGCGGCTTACGGGTTCATGGGAAAGTATGTCAAGTAACTTGATAGCTCAAGATTGGGATTTGCTCCTCCGACGATGGAGAGATATCTCTGGGCCCTCTCGGTGTTACGGTATCCATCATCGTCTGGCCAGACACAGGGTGATTTGATCACAGGGATGCCGGAACACAGTAACGAGAAAAGAGAACAATACCGGTAACGAGGTAACTAGCATAGTGGACAAGTTGTTGATCCACGGGAATGCCAATATGTCTCACCTCGGGTATTTGTAACATATCGCGAAGCAATAGGAATAGCACACGGCAACTGGAGGTTCACTCGAATATTCATTCGTGTGGGTATAGGGGTCAATATGGGTGTCCATGGCTCCGATGTTGATCATTGATCGGAAGGGGTTCCAGGTCATGTCTATACTTCACCGAACCTATAGGGTCACACGCTTAAGGGTCATCTATCTGCTGAATACTAGACAGGGAGTCTGAGAGAAAATCACCGAAAAAGTTTCGGACACCGAAAAGTTTCGGACAGCGGAAAAGTTCCGCAGAGAGAGGTCACCGGATGAGTTCCGGTGAAACTGAAAAGTTGTTTCAGGGGATACCATTAAGTCAAAATGGTTTCAGCACATGCCTGATAATTCTTGGAGGATGCCAGAATCATTCTGGAAACTTCTGGGAATTTTCTGGAAGAAAAACTGGAAATGTTTCGGGGCTGCCGGAACCGCTTCAGATGCTTTTCGCAGATGAAATCACTAAACTGGAATTGTTCCAGAACGCGTTGAAAATTATTTTAGTGGGTACTGGAAATGTTCTAAGCCCACATAAATATTTTCAGTTCAAACGGACGCTGAAAAATGTCGTCGTGAATAGTGAAAGTGCTTTTTGGAATTTTTTGGAAAACCACCTTTTAGGGCTTTTGCTAAAGGCTTCTAGAAGGTGATGTGGATGGATGAGAGCCCCCTTTGGGGGGGACCCCTAGGGGGTGGCCGGCCACATGTGGAGCTCCTCCTTGGAGCTCCACATGTCCTTTGGTTTCTCTCTTATGCCCTTGGAAAGAGTTTCCTTCATGGGTATTTTGGTATTTCTTGAATGCCCATCCTACCCCTTGGTTTTCCTATATAAGGAGGAGAGGGGGCTGCTCAATCCTTCATCCCTTCTCACATACAAGTGCCATGCAATGATCTGGCTTCTCTCTCCCTCCCACGAAAAGAGTTTCGTAGAGCCGAAAGACTGTCTGGGTTCCGGTGGGAACTAGTTCTGGACGGCGAAGCCCTGCCGGATAGATGACACCGTATTTGTGCAACTCTGTAGAGAGGTCGTAGTTTCGATCTTAGTGCCCGAGGGGCTGTTCGAGAGTGCCTCCCGAAGGGCTGTCCAAGTGACGGTCCGAGTTCTGTGAGTCCTCCCGAAGGGCTGTCCGAGTGACCGTTCGAGTTTCGAAGGTCCTCCCGAAGGGCTGTCCGCGACACCGTCCGGGGGACTGTTCGACCGCCTCCCGGAGGGCTGTCTGAAGGGAAGACGAGGGGATACATCCTCGCGGTTGGGAGGTTGTAAATCCTAGCTGCGGGGATCTGCACCGCCGATCGTCATCGACTGTACTTCCGCTGCGCTACGAGTCGGTAACGAAAATGATCAAACCTTATATGCAGTCTCCATAGTGGTCCTGGGCTGGTGCGTAGGTCGGAAATTTTTGTTTTCTGCTGCGTTACCCTACAACGTCTACTTCACATACATAAAGGTGAATCATCTCCTTTACACGTGCTCATTTGACCCCTTTGAGGATGGTATACTACTTGACACTCCACTCGTGTGCATGCATAGGAATTGTCGGAGCTTCACGGATGACGAGGAGGAGTGCAAGCGCCAAGGAACAACTACACCATCCGCGAGGGAAGCGTGGAAGCGAAGACAGAAGAAGACGGAGCTGCGGAGTCTACAGCGGCCGGATGATCGACGTGCCTTCGGACGTCCGACACTCTACAGCGCCCGGACGACCGGCGTCCACTGGACGTCCGACACACCCTCCACCCAGCCAGAAGAAGAGCCGACGAGACCTACAGCAGCCGGACGACCGACGACCACCGGACGTCCGACAAGTACCAGTGACCGGACGACCGACGCCGACCGGACGACCGGTGCCACCTGTCCAGAGAAGAAACGTTGGACTTCCGACGCGCGCTGGACGACCGGTCCCCCACGAGCCGTCGGACGTCCGACACCAACCGGACGTCCGGTACCTGCCTGTGCGCAGCCGCGGGCCTTTGGCCTTGTATCCCTCTCCCACTTACCCCTTCATGGCTTAGACTATAAATAGAACTCCCCCTTCTCCTTTCTAGGGTTAGCAAAGTGATAGCTCATTTGTATGTGAGCTTTGCTCCTACCACTCCTCCTCTTGAGAGAGAGAGAGACCACCACTCCCATGGAGTTCAAGGCCTCCATGTGAGAAGATCCTACGGGATATCATCAAGGCCCCTCACGGGAAGATCCGTCTAGGATATCATCAAGACCTCCTCATGGAGATGAACTTTACCTTGTATCTTTCCCTTTGTTGTTCATGTACCTTGTGGATCTTGTGTGTTTGATTGTCTAGTGGATGTGTGATTGGACTTGTTCTTGAGTGTTTCCCTTTGTGATTTCTCTCCGTTCTTCCCCGTGTTCATCGTGTTCTTCGAGGGAATCCACTCCAATCGTGAAAGATCGGCCTACACCGGGTTAGCCCCGTATCATATGGAATCAGAGCTTAGGTTTATCATGAATTTGGAGCCTCCCCTCTTTGTTTTCTAGCCTAATTTTGTTGTGTTCTTCCCCAATTTCGAAAATCCCCACCAAAAATAGCCCCAATTTTTTTTTGTGATTTATTGGTTTGATGATGTTTTGTTGATTTTGATCCATGGATTTGCTTTGTTTCAAGTGGATCTAGCTTTTCCCCAAGTTTCCACACTTTTCAACCACGAAATCTCATCAATTTTGACCCCAAAATCATCCATTTCCGCCCAAAATCGCGTCCCGGATCTAAATCCCGAGTTGACCCAGACCCACCGGACGACCGACGTTTTCTCGGACGTCCGACCTTTACCGGACGACCGGAACCCCGATCCAGAGCTGAAATCTCGGATTTTCGAGCTCTTTCAGACGTCCGACGACCGGACATCCGATAAGTCTCGGACATCCGACGCCCCTAACCAGAGCTGAAACCTCGGACTTCCGACGTTTCTCGGACGTTCGACACTTGTAGATTTTGACTTCGGCTGATTTTTGTTTCGCCCGTAACTAATTCATCCGGACTCCGATTTTGACGTTCTTTAGCTCGTTTTGAAGCTATTGACATCCCCCTTCCCACAAAAATACTTCCACCATCATTTGACTTCATCAAATTTTTGGAACTTTGGCATCTTTGCCTAGGGCCTTCGCCACATCATCCGCATAACCACCACCGACTTCCGCAACCCTAACCCTTTTTGTTTCATATAGCATTAGTGGTTGCTTGAGTAGTGATTCGAGTCTCCTAAGGTGTTTCGGCTACTTAGGGACGGTTGCTTCTTCATCAACCACCACCATAACTTCCACATAACCTTGCCCACCATACACTTCCGCCACCCCAACTTAACCCAATTTTGTTTGAGCTTGTTTGAGTTGTGGCTTGTGTCTCCTAAGGTGTTTCGGCTACTTAGGGATGGTCACTTCAACTTTGACTCGCATAACCCATCATTCCACTTCCGCACTGTCGAGTGCAAAACCACCAGAAGTTATATTGTCATAGATCCTCTAACATGTGGTGCTTGCCCAATATCTTTGCTAGCCAAAAATCCGCAGTAAGCAGAGATACTACTTGTGCATCCAAAAACCTTAAACCCAAATTCATGTTTTGAGAGTCCACCATACCTACCAATGGATTGAGTAAGATCCTTAAAGTAAGTTGTCATCGGTGCAAAAAGGGCAATAAAAATTGCCTCTAAATGTGTTTGATCTTTTAGTGTAAGGGAAAATAAGCGTTGTACGAACTTGTGATGTCAAAGTAATAAAACCGACATACTGCATAATAAAGGTTGCTATCATAAGGGGCAATATAACATGACATTATTTTGCATTAAGAGATTGTGCATATAAAACCAAAAAGCGCATGACAACATTTGCTTCCCTCTGCGAAGGGCCTATCTTTTACTTTTATGTACTTACTTTTTATGCAAGAGTCAAAGTATTATCCTTTATTCCTTTTTATTTTCTCTTTTGCAAGCACCATGTGGTGGGGAAAGATCTAGGCACATATATCCAGTTGAATGTGAGTGATCATGAGTTATTATTGTTGACATCACCATTGAGGTGAATAAGTTGGGAGGCGAAACTATAAGCCCCTATCTTTATATGTGTCCGGTTGAAGCTTTTTGCTCATATATATGCTGTGAGTGTTAGCAATCATAGAAGACTAAATGATGGTTGAGTATGTGGACTTGCCAAAAGGCTCCGACACGAGACCCTTCCTGAAAATATGATGAATTGTAATTGCAAAGTTGACTGAGAACATAGTTTGTTAGCTTTCAAGAAAGTTTATGCTTCATACTTCGATGTTGTGATGAATTGTTACTTGCTCATAAGAAGCTATATGATAAAGTTTATTGCTGTCATAATAACTACCATGATGCTACTATGTTCGTATTTTGTTTTTATCGACACCTCTCTCTCTAAACATGTGGACATGATTTTCGATATCGGCTTTCGCTTGAGGACAAGCGAGGTCTAAGCTTGGGGGATTTGACACGTCCATTTTGCATCATGTTTTCCTACTGCTATTTGCTACTTCTTGAGCTTGCGTTGGTTTTTCCCTTGAAGAGGAAAGGGTGATGCAGCAAAGTAGAGATAAGTATTTCCCTCAGTTTGAGAACCAAGGTATCAATCCAGTAGGAGGTACAAGCAAGTCTCCAATCTATGCACCTGCACAAACAATCAAACACTTGCACCCAACGCGATAAAGGGGTTGTCAATCCCTTCACGGTCACTTGCAAGGATGAGATCTGGTAGAGATAGATATAAAAGATTACTAAAACGTAAAACAAAGTAAAAAAAATGCATCAAGGTATTTTTGGGTTTTTTGGTTTATAGATCTGAAAATATATGATGGAAAATAGACCCGGGGGCCATAGGTTTCACTAGAGGCTTCTCTCATGAAAGAAAACATACGGTGGGTAAACAAATTACTGTCGAGCAATTGATAGAAAAGCGCAAAGTTATGACGATATCCAAGGCAATGATTATGAATATAGGCATCACGTCCTTGTTAAGTAGACCGACTCCTGCCTGCATCTACTACTATTACTCCACACATCGACCGCTATCCAGCATGCATCTAGAGTATTAAGTTCATAAGAACGGAGTAACGCCTTAAGTAAAATGACATGATGTAGAGGGATAAACTCAAGCAATATGATGAAAACCCCATCCTTTTACCCTTGATGGCAACAATACAATACGTGCCTCGCTACCCCTACTTTGTCACTGGGCGAGGACACCGCAAGATTAAACCCAAAACTAAGCACCTCTCCCATTGCAAGAAGAACCAATCTAGTTGGCCAAACCAAACCGACAATTCGAAGAGAAATACAAAGATATTTAATCATGCAAAAAAGAGTTCAGAAAAGACTCAAATAATATTCATAGATAATCTGATCATAAATCCACAATTCATCGGATCTCGACAAACACACCTCAAAAGAATATTACATCGGATAGAACTCCAAGAGCATCGAGGAGAACATTGTATTGAAGATCAAAGAGAGAGAAGAAGCCATCTAGCTACTAGCTATGGACCCGTAGGTCTATGGTAAACTACTCACGCTTCATCGGAAGGGCAGCAAGGTTGATGTAGAGGCCCTCCGTGATCGAATCCCCCTCCGGCAGGGTGCCAGAAAAGGCCCCAAGATGGGATCTCACGGGAACAGAGGCTTGCGGCGGCGGAAAAGTATTTTGGTGGACGCTTCTATTTGTTTGGGAATATTTGGGAATTTATAGAGCAAGAATTAGGGTTGGGGGGCTCTCGAGGTGTCCACAAGCCAGGGGGCACCCCTCCTAGGGCGCGCCCTGAGGGCTTATGGGCCCCTCAGGACTCTTCTGACCTCCTCTCCAAGCTTCGTGGATGTCTTCTGGTCCAAGAAAAATCATCGTAAAGTTTTATTCCGTTTGGACTCCGTTTGATATTCCTTTTCTGTAAAACTCAAAAACAAGGAAAAAACAGAAACTGACACTGGGCTCTAGGTTAATAGGTTAGTCCCAAAAATAATATAAAATAGCATATTAATGCATATAAAACATCCAAAACAGATAATATAATAGCATGGAACAATCAAAAATTATAGATACGTTGGAGACGTATCAAGCATCCCCAAGCTTAATTCCTGCTCGTCCTCGAGTAGGTAAATGATAAAAGCAGAATTTTTGATGTGGAATGCTACCTAACATATTTATCCATGTAATCTTCTTTATTGTGTCATGAATATTCAGATCCATAAGATTCAAAACAAAGGTTTAATATTGACATAAAAACAATAATACTTCAAGCATACTAATAAAGCAATCGTGTCTTCTCAAAATAACATGGCAAAAGAAAGTTATCCCTACAAAATCATATAGTCTTGCTATGCTCCATCTTCATCACACAAAGTATTTTATCATGCAAAACCCCGATGACAAGCCAATCAATTGTTTCATACTTTTGGTGTTCTCAAACTTTTTCAACTTTCACGCAATACATGAGCGTGAGCCATGGATATAGCACTATAGGTGGAATAGAATATGGTGGTTGTGGAGAAGACAAAAAGAAGGAGAAAGTCTCATATCAACTAGGCGTATTAACGGGCTATGGAGATGCCCATCAATAGATATCAATGTGAGTGAGTAGGGATTGCCATGCAACGGATGCACTAGAGCTATAAGTATATGAAAGCTCAAAAAGAAACTAAGTGGGTGTGCATCCAACTCGCTTGCTCACGAAGACCTAGGGCAATTTGAGGAAGCCCATCATTGGAATATACAAGCCAAGTTCTATAATGAAAAATTCCCACTAGTATATGAAAGTGACAAAATAGGAGACTCTCTATCATGAATATCATGGTGCTACTTTGAAGCAAAAGTGTGGAAAAAGGATAATAACATTGTCCCTTCTCTCTTTTCTCTCATTTTTTTATTATTTTTATTTTGGGCTCTTTGGCCTCTTTTTTCTCTTTTTTTATTTTTCGTCCGGAGTCTCATCCCGACTTGTGGGGGAATCATAGCCTTCATCATCCTTTCCTCACATGGGACAATGCTCTAATAATGATGATCATCACACTTTTATTTACTTACAACTCAAGAATTACAACTCGATACTAGAACAAAATATGACTCTATATGAATGCCTCTGGCGGTGTACTGGGATGTGCAATGATCAAGAGTGACATGTATAAAAAAATATGAACGGTGGCTTTGCCACAAATACTATGCCAACTACATGATCATGCAAAGCAATATGACAATGATGATGCGTGTCATAATAAACGGAATGGTGGAAGTTGCATGGCAATATATCTCGGAATGGCTATGGAAATGCCATAATAGGTAGGTATGGCGGATTTTTTGAGGAAGGTATATGGTGGGTTTAATGCACCAGCGAGAATTGTGCGGTACTAAAGAGGCTAGCAAAGGTGGAAGGGTGAGAGTGCGTATAATCCATGGACTCAACATTAGTCATAAAGAACTCACATACTTATTGCAAAAATTCATTAGCTATCGAAACAAAGTACTACACACATGCTCCTAGGGGGATAGATTGGTAGGAAAATACCATCGCTCGTCCCCGACCGCCACTCATAAGGAAGACAATCAAACAATAAATCATGCTCCGACTTCATCACATAACGGTTCACCATACGTGCATGCTACGGGAATCACAAACTTTTAAAACAAGTATTTCTACCAATCCACAATTACTCACTAGCATGACTCTAATATCACCATCTTTATATCTCAAAACAAATGCAAGGAATCAAACTTCTCATAGTATTCAATGCTCTTTATATGAAAGTTTCTATTATATCCCTCTTGGATGCCCATCATATTAGGACTAAATTCATAACCTAAGAAAATTACCATGATGTTTAGAGACTCTCAAAATAATATAAGTGAAGCATAAGATTTCATCAATTTCTATAAAATAAAACCACCACCGTGCTCTAAAAAGATATAAGTGAAGCACTAGAGCAAACTGCCTAGCTCAACAGATATAAGTGAAGCACAAAAAGTATTCTAATAAATTCACGATTTATGCGTGTCCCTCTCAAAAGATGTGTACAGCAAGGATGATTGTGGCAAACTAAAAAGCAAAGACTCATATAATACAAGACGCTCCAAGCAAAACACATATCATGTGGTGAATAAAAATATAGCCTCAAGTAAATTTACCTATGGATTGAAGACGAAAGAGGGGATGCCATCCGGGGCATCCCCAAGCTTAGATGCTTGGTTGTCCTTGAATATTACCTGGGGGTGCCTTGGGCATCCCCAAGCTTAGGCTCTTGCCACTCCGTATTCCATAGTCCATCAAATCTTTACCCAAAACTTGAAAACTTCACAACACAAAACTCAACAGAAAACTCATGAGATCCGTTAGTGCAAGCAAAGCAAATCACCACTTAGGTACTGTTGTGAACTCATTATTTATTTATATTGGTGTTATATCTACAGTATTCCAACTTATCCATGGTTCATACCCCCCCGATACTACCCATAGATTCATCAAAATAAGCAAACAACACATAGAAAACAGAATCTGTCAAAAACAGAACAGTCTATCAAGATCTGAATTTAGCTCAAACTTCTGTAACTCCGAAAATTCTGAAAAATTTGGACAACCTGGGAAATTTGTATATAAATCTTGTGTAAAAAATTCAGATCAAATCGCGCTCCTGTGGATTTAAACAATTCTGTTACTGGAAGCAAAAGTTTCTGTTTTTCAGCAAGATCAAATCAACTATCACCGTAGACCATCCCAAAGGTCTTACTTGGCTCAAACACTAATTAAAACACCAAAACACAATTACTACAGAGGTAATAATGTGTATTTATTGAAGAATAGAACCAAAAACAAAAACCATAAAAATAAAATTGGGTTGCCTCCCAACAAGCGCTATTGTTTAACGCCCTAGCTAGACATAAAACATAGATCTAGGTATTGTCATCTTTGGTATGCAATCCATAAGTACCCCTCATAATAGATTCATATGGTAACTTAATTTTCTTTCTTGGAAAGTGTTCCATGCCCTTCCTTAACGGAAATTGAAATCTAATGTTTCCTTCTTTCATATCAATAATTACACCAATCGTTCTAAGGAAAGGTCTACCAAGAATAATAGGACATGTAGGATTGCAATCTATATCAAGCACAATGAAATCTACGGGCACATAATTCCTATTTACAACAATAAAAACATCATTAATCCTTCCCATAGGTTTCTTAATAGTGGAATCTGCTAGATGCAAATTCAAAGAATCAAACTCACGGAAACCTAGCACACGAGCAACAAAAAAGCAAATGAAAAGACGAACGAAAGAAGGGCGAATAAAAAGGCATTTTTTTTTGTGATTTTCTGAAAATGTTTTAGAAGTGGGGGGGAGGAAAACGAGAGGCAAATGGCAAATAATGTAATGCAAGAGATGAGAGTTTATGATGGGTACTTGGTAGGCTTGATGTAGAACCTCCCCGGCAACGGCGCTAGAAATTCTTCCTACTACTTCTTGAGCTTGCATTGGTTTTTCCCTTGAAGAGGAAAGGGTGATGCAGCAAAGTAGAGATAAGTATTTCCCTCAGTTTGAGAACCAAGGCATCAATCCAGTAGGAGGTACAAGCAAGTTTCCAATCTATGCACCTACACAAACAATCAAACACTTGCACCCAACGCGATAAAGGGGTTGTCAATCCCTTCACGGTCACTTGCAAGGATGAGATCTGATAGAGATAGATATAAAAGATTCCTAAAACGTAAAACAAAGTAAAATCAAATAAATTGCAACAAGGTATTTTGGGGTTTTTTGGTTTATATATCTGAAAATATATGATGGAAAATAGACCCGGGGGCCATAGGTTTCACTAGAGGCTTCTCTCTTGAAAGAAAACATACGGTGGGTAAACAAATTACTGTCGAGCAATTGATAGAAAAGCGCAAAGTTATGACGATATCCAAGGCAATGATTATGAATATAGGCATCACGTCCATGTCAAGTAGACAGACTCCTGCCTGCATCTACTACTCTTACTCCACACATCGACCGCTATCCAGCATGCATCTAGAGTATTAAGTTCATAAGAACAGAGTAACGCCTTAAGTAAGATGACATGACGTAGAGGGATAAACTCAAGCAATATGATGAAAACCCCATCTTTTTACCCTTGATGGCAATAATACAATACGTGCCTTGCTACCCCTACTTTGTCACTGGGTGAGGACACCGCAAGATTGAACCCAAAACTAAGCACCTCTCCCATTGCAAGAAGAACCAATCTAGTTTGCCAAACCAAACCGATAATTCAAAGAGAAATATAAAGATATTTAATGATGCATAAAAGAGTTCAGAAAAGACTCAAATAATATTCATAGATAATCTGATCATAAATCCACAATTCATCGGATCTCGACAAACACACCGCAAAAGAATATTACATTAGATAAAACTCCAAGAACATCGAGGAGAACATTGTATTGAAGATCAAAGAGAGATAAGAAGCCATCTAGCTACTAGCTATGGACCCGTAGGTCTGTGGTAAACTACTCACGCTTCATCGGAAGGGCAGCAAGGTTGATGTAGAGGCCCTCCGTGATCGAATCCCCCTCCGGCAGGGTGCCGAAAAAGGCCCCAAGATGGGATCTCACGGGAACGGAGGCTTGCAGCGGCGAAAAAGTATTTTGGTGGACGCTTCTGTTGGTTTGGGAATATTTGGAAATTTATAGAGCAAGAATTAGGGTTGGGGGACTCCCGAGGTGTCCACAAGCCAGGGGCGCCCCCCTAGGGCGCGCCCTGAGGTCTTGTGGGCCCCTCGGGACTCTTCTGACCCCCTCTCCAAGCTTCGTGGATGTCTTCTGGTCCAAGAAAAATCATCGTAAAATTTTATTCCGTTTGATATTCCTTTTCTGTAAAACTCAAAACAAGGAAAAAACAGAAACTGGCACTGGGCTCTAGGTTAATAGGTTAGTCCCAAAAATAATATAAAATAGCATATTAATGCATATAAAACATCCAAAACAGATAATATAATAGCATGGAACAATAAAAAATTATAGATACGTTGGAGACGTATCACTATTTATAGTGATTTTATTCATTATAACACTCTATGGAGTAATTCTAATGCCTTTTCTCTCATAGTATGCAAGGTTTACACAAAGAGGGAGAATGTGGGCAGCTAGAATTCTGGACCTGAAAAAACTATGCCAGAGATACCTATTCTGCACATCTCCAAATGAGCTAAAATTTCACGAAGAATTATTTTTGAATATATAAAAAATATTGGAATAAAGAACCACCGGAGGGGGTCATCCAGGCGCCCACAAAGGCACCAGGGCGCGCCACCCCTCCAAGCGTGCCCTGGTGGGTTGTGGGGGCCCAGGCCCACCTCCAGTGCCCATCTTCTGGTACATAAGGTCTTTTGACCTAGAAAAAATAAGGAGAGGACTTTCTGGACGGAGCGCCGCCGTCTCGAGGCGGAACTTGGGTAGGAGCACTTTTGCCCTTCGGTGGAGCGATTCTGCGGGGGGAACTTCCCTCCGGGAGGGGGAAATCGAAGCCATCGTCATCACCAACAACCCTATCATCTTTGGGAGGCCAATCTTCATCAACATCTTCAACAGCACCATCTCATCTCAAACCCTGGTTCATCTCTTGTGTTCAATCTTTGTATCAAAACCTCAGATTGGTACCTGTGGGTGACTAGTAGTGTTGACTACATCTTGTAGTTGATCCTAGATGGTTTATTTGGTGGAAGATCATATGCTCAGATCCATTATGTTATTTAATATCCCTCTGATCTTGAGCATGAATATTATTTGTGAGTAGTTTTCCTTGTTCTTGAGGCCACGGGAGAAGTCATGTTGCAAGTAATCATGTGAATTTGATATCCGTTCGATATTTTGATGGTATGTATGTTGTGATTCCCTTAGTGGTGTTATGTGAACGTCGACTACATGACACTTCACCATCTTTGGGCCTAAGGGAATGCATTGTGGAGTAGTTATTAGATGATGGGTTGCTAGAGTGACAGAAGCTTAAACCCTAGTTTATGCTCTATTTCGTAAGAGGCTGATTTGGATCCACATGTTTAATGCTATGGTTAGATTGCTATCTTAATTCTTCTTTCGTAGTTGCGGATGCTTGCGAGGGGGTTAATCATAAGTGGGAGGCTTGTTCAAGTAAGAACAACACCCAAGCACCAGTCCACCCACATACCATATTATCAAAGTAGCGAACCCGAATCATACCAACATGATGAAAGTGACTAGATGAAATTCCCGTGTGCCCTCAGGAACGATTTACTTATTATAAGAGACCATTCCGGCCTGTCCTTTGCCACAAAAGGATTGGGCTACCTTGCTGCACTTTTGTTACCGTTACCGTTACTTGCTCATTACAAATTATCTTGCTATCAAACTATTTGTTACCTACAATTTCAGTGCTTGCAGAAATTACCTTGCTGAAAACCGCTTATCATTTCCTTCTGCTCCTCGTTGGGTTCGACACTCTTACTTATCGAAAGGACTACGATTGATCTCCTATACTTGTGGGTTATCACATATTGCCGGACAAAGGGAATTGCATATGGGATTGACTGAATCCTTGATATCGTGGTTCAGCCGATAAAGATCTTCGTTGAATATGTAGGAATCAATATTGGCATCCAGGTCCCTCTATTGTTTATTGACCGGAGAGGAGTCTCGGTCATGTCTGCATGTTCTGAACCCGTAGGGTCGCACGCTTAACGTTCGATAGCGCTAGGGTAGTACTTAGATATTAATAGCGGAAAGTTCGAAGGTTGTTCGGAGTCCTGGATGGGATCCGGGATATCACGAGGAGCTACGGAATGGTCCAGAGGTAAAGATTAATATATGGGAAGTCATATTTTGGGTTCCGAAAAAAGTTCAATTTTTTCGGTATTGTACCAGGAAGGTTCTAGAATGTTCTGGGGGTTCCACCGTGGGGCCCAACGACCTAGGAAGGACCCACATGGACCGAGGGGTGGGGCTACAGCCCACATAGGCTGGCCGCCCCATTCCCCAAGGCACATGTTGTTTAAATCTAGAGATAAGGTCTTATCTCTAAATTTAAAGGGTTGAATCTAGAGATAAGATGTTATCTCCAAGTTTAAAGGGATTTCAACCTTGTGGCCGACCCTAGATGGGTTTTGGATGCCCTCCCCTGCCCCCTAGCCTATATATATATATATATATATATATATATATATATATATATATATATATATATATATATAGATGGGGGAGGCGCATGGGGGCAGCCACCCCTTCACCCTGGCCCGTTCCCGCTCCTAATTCCTCCCACGTCCCTTCGGTACACGCTTGGCGAAGCCCTGTCGGAATTCCGCTGCTGCCACCACCACCATACCGCCATGCTGGTTTCGATCTCATCTACCTCCTCTCCCTCGCTTGCTGGATCAAGGAGAGGACGCCATCGATCTGAACGTGTGCTAATCTCGGAGGTGCCGTCCGTTCGGCACTAGATCGGATTGGATGGAGATTAGATCATGAAGAGTATGACTACATCAACCGCGTTACGACGTTAACACTTTCGGTCTACAAGGGTATGTAGACACACTCCCCTCTCGTAGCTACGCATCTCCTAGATTGGATCTTGGGTATTTCGTAGGAAATGTTTTAATTTTCATGCTTCGTTCCCCATCAGTGGCATCATGAGCTAGATCTATGCGTAGATGTATATGCACGAGTAGAACACAAAGTTGTTGTGGGCGTTGATGTTCAGATTGCTTACTTCCCTTGTCTTATTTGGATTCGGCAGTATTGTGGGATGAAGCGGCTCGGACCAACCTTATATGTCCTCGCACATGAAACCGGTTCCACTGTTTGACATGCAACTTGTATTGCATAAAAGTGGCTTTGCGGGTGTCTGTCTCTCCTACTTTAGTTGAATCTGATTTGACAAAGGCGGTCCTTGTAGAAGGTTAAAAGACAATTTGTATATCACCGTTGTGGTTTTGCGTAGATAAGAACGATTCTTATAGTTTGCCCTAACAACCATGTAAAAATTGCAACAAGAAAGTAGAGAACGTCTAACTTGTTTTTGCAGGGCATGTTGTGATGTGGTATGGCCAAAATGTGATGTGATATATGTTGATGTATGAGATGATCATGTTTTGTAATAGGTTCACGACTTGCATGTCGATGAGTACAGCAACCGGCAGAAGTCATAGGGCTGTCTTTAATTTATTGTGACCTACGTATCAATTATTAAACGTCATGTAATTGCTTTACATTATCGCTATGCATTAGCAATAGTAGGCGAGACAACCACGTGACGACACGATGATGGAGATCATTGTGTCATGCCAGTGACGATGGAGATCATGTCGGTGCTTTGGAGATGGAGATCAAAAGCACAAGATGATAATGGCCATATCATGTCACATACTTTGACTGCATGTGATGTTTATCTTTTATGCATCTTATTTTGCTTAGGACGACAGTAGCATTATAAGATGATCTCTTCACTTAATTTCAAGATAAAATATGTTCTCCCTAAGTATGCACCGTTGCGAAAGTTTATCATTTCGAAGCATCTCGTGATGATCGGTAGGGGTGGAAACGGATCGGATGCGGATCGGATAGTGCTCTTACCACTTCCGTTTTCATATTTTCAAAACGAATACGAATGCGAATACGGATGCGGCTCGGATATTATTCGAATACGGATATGTATCGGATGTTTTCTTGATTCGGAACAGATACGAATAATAGCGACATATTGCTTAAGTATATCAGTCAATAGCTATGTGACATGAAATAATCAACTTGTGACATACAATAAGTCAATGATAAATAGTTTTATGAATAAATACTATTGTAATGCATAATAATTTCTAAGTTTAATCATAAAAAGAGTAAAATTTGACTAGTTATTTGGCTTTTATGTTGGATAATTGGAATATTGGGGCAACAATTTTGAAAATTTCCTCCCATAATCTTATTCGGATACGGATATATCCACTTCCATATCCATATTTGTGTCAAAAACCTCATGCCATATTTTATTTTCTATTTGTTAAATAAATTCGGATACGGATAATTTCCATTTTCATTTTGGTTCGAATGCGGATGTTTTGGATACAAATAGGCATTTTCTCGAATACGAATATCGGATATTTCGGATTATCCGCTACCAATTTCCACCCCTAATGATCGGGTGTGATAGACTCTATGTTCGCATACAACGAGTGTAAATCAGCTTTACACATGCGAAATACTTGAGTTAAACTTGATGAGCCTAACATGCACAGGCATGGCCTCAGAACACGGAGGACCAAAAGATAGAACATGAGTCATATAGTAGATATGATCAACATGGAGATGTTCACCATTGATGACGACCCCATCTCACGTGATGATTGGACATGGGTAGTTGATTTGGATCATGTGATGACGACAACTACACCGCTACCCTTGCGCTTGGCGAAACTGCCGAGTGGGCCCATCGAGCCCCCTGTTCTCTCGCGCTCGAGCTGGGCGTCGCGACAAGTCCATTCATGCGATCATCGCGCTCATTGGTGTCTTTAGAAAATATATCCAGTTGAATAATCAAAACCGTCACGCCTCAAATTGGTGACACTCGCTAGCTTCTTGGCGTGATTACAATTGGACCACTAACCTTGCGCATCGGCGAAACTGCCGAGTGGGCCCATCGAGCCCCCCTGTTTTCTCGTGCTTGAGCTGGCGTCGTGACAAGTCAATTCACGCAATCGTCACGTTGTATCTATGTTCTTTCTTAAATTTGAGAAAGTTAGCGCTGGCTAACTAATAGGCTCTTGGCGTGACGACAACTACGCTATTGACATCGCGCATCTTGGAGATGTGGCTCATTAATGGATTTTCATTATAGTCTCTGTCCACGTGGCATCGTATATTCCTCTCACGTGTCATAAAGTGGATAATTTTAAATTTAAGAAAGTTAACGCGCACTAACTTCTTGGCATGACAACAACTACACCGCTACCATTGCGCTTGGCGAAACTGCCGAGTGGTCCCAGGCTCCCAGCAAGGCCCTTGTTCTCTCGCGCTCGAGCTGGGTGTCGCGACAAGTCCATTTACGCGATCATCGCGCTTCTTGGTGTCTTTAAAAAACATATCCAGTTGAATAATCAAAACCGTCATGCCTCAAATTAGTAACGCTCGCTAGCTTCTTGGCATGACGACAATTGTACCACTGACCTTGCGCATTGGCAAAACTGCAGAGTGGGCCCATCGAGCCCCCCATTTTTTCTCGCGCTCGAGCCGGGCATCGCGACAAGCCCATTCACGCGATCGTCACGCTGTATCTATGTCCTTTCTTAAATTTGAGAAAGTTAACGTTGGCTGATTAATAGGCTCTTGGCGTGACGACAACTACGCTATTGACCTCACGCATCTTGGAAATGTGGCTTATTAATGGATTTTCATTATAGTCTCTGTCCACATGGCATCATATATTCCTCTCACCTGTCGTAAAGTGGATAATTTTAAATTTAAGACGGTTAACGCGCACTAACTTCTTGGCATGACGACAACTACACCGCTACCCTTGCGCTTGGCGAAACTGCCGAGTGGGCCCAGCGAGCCCCCTGTTCTCTCGCACTCGAGTTGGGCGTCGCGACAAGTCCATTGAAGCGATCATCGCGCTTATTGGTGTCTTTAAGAAACATATCCAGTTGAATAATCAAAATCGCCACGCCTCAAATTGGTAACGCTCGCTAGCTTCTTGACGTGATTAAAATTGAACCACTGACCTTGCGCATCGGTGAAACTGCCGAGTGGGCTCATCGAGCCCCCCTGTTTTCTCGCGCTCGAGCTGGGCGTCGTGACAAGTCAACTCACGAGATTGTCATGTTGTATCTGTGTCCTTTCTTAAATTTGAGAAAGTTAACGCTGGCTGACTAATAGGCTCTCGGCGTGACGATAACTACGCTATTGACCTCGCGCATCTTGGAAATGTGGCTCATTAATGGATTTTCATTACCGTCTCTGTCCACGTGGCATCGTATATTCCTCTCACATGTCGTAAAGCGGGTAATTTTAAATTTAAGAAAGTTAACGTGCACTAACTTCTTGGCATGACGACAACTACACCGCTACCCTTGCGCTTGGCGAAACTGCCGAGTGGGCCGAGCAAGCCCCCTGTTCTCTCGCGCTCGAGCTGGGCGTCGCGACAAGTCCATTTACGTGATCATCGCACTTCTTGGTGTCTTGAAAAAACATATCCAGTTGCATAATCAAAACAACGATGCCTCAAATTGGTAATGCTCGCTAGCTTCTTGGCGTGACGACAATTGGACCACTGACCTTGCACATTGGCGAAACTGCCGAGTGGGCCCATCGAGCCCCCCTGCTTTCTCGCGCTAGAGCTGGGCGTTGCGACAAGTTCATTCACGCGATCATCGCGCTTATTGGTGTCTTTAATAAACATATCCAGTTGAATAATCAAAACCGCCACATCTCAAATTGGTAATGCTCACTAGCTTCTTGGCGTGATTACAATTGGACCACTAACCTTGCGCATTGGCGAAACTGCCGAGTGGGCCCATCGAGCCCCCTGTTTTCTCGCACTCGAGCTGAGCGTCGTGACAAGTCAATTCACGTGATCGTCACGCAGTATCTATGCCGTTTCTTAAATTTGAGAAAGTTAACGCTGGCTGACTAATAGGCTCTTGGCGTGACGACAACTACGCTATTGACCTCGCGCATCTTGGAAATGTGACTTATTAATGGATTTTATTGTAGTCTCTGTCCACGTGGCATCGTATATTCCTCTCACGTGTCGTAAAGTGGATAATTTTCAATTTAAGAAAGTTAACGTGTGCTAACTTCTTGGTATGACGACAACTACACCGCCACCCTTGCGCTTGGTGAAACTGCCGAGTGGGCCCAGCAAGCCCCCTATTCTCTCGCGCTCGAGCTGGGCGTCGCGACAAGGCCATTTACGCGATCATCACGCTTCTTGGTGTCTTTAAAAATCATATCCAGTTGAATAATCAAAACCGCCACGCCTCAAATTGGTAACTGCCGCTAGCTTCTTGGTGTGGCGACAATTGGATCATTGACCTTGCGCATCGGCGAAACAGCCGAGTGGGCCCATCGAGCCTCCTGTTTTCTCGACCTCGAGCTGGGCGTCGCGACAGGCCCATCCACGCCATCATCACCCTTGTTGACGTCTTTAAACCAAAACCACCACGCCTCAAATTGGTAACGCTCGCTAACTTCTTAGCGTGACGACAACCAGACCACTGACCTTGCGCATCGACGAAACTGTCGAGAAGGCCCATCGAGCCCCCTGTTCTCCCGCGCTCGAGCCGGGCGTCGCGACAAGTCCATTCACGCGGTCGTCGTGTTGTATCAATGTCTTTACTTAAATTTCAGTTCAAGAATCCAAAGTGCCACAGCTCAAATTGGTAAGATTCATGTCCAAACTCAACGTATTGATTCCAAACCTGGACTCTGTCTCTGGAAAATAGTACCAGACAAGTCGTTATCCTTGCCTCAGAGAGCAACCCCGGACCCACCCGCCAGACGTCGACCGACCGGCGCAGAACTAACGAGAAGCATCCTCCGTCCATCCGTTCCATCCACGCGACGCGAGCCAATCGGGCCGCTCCGCGTCGAGGGGGCGCGTCGGGGCCGTCGGATGGGCGGCACGGACGGCCGCGGCGACCCCAGCACAGAGCCCGCCCCGATTGGCCCGGGCCGCCACGTGCCCGCCCCCGATTCGCCCAGCTTGGACCCGTGACGTTCCGGCCAGCGCGACGGGGGCAGCCTGCGGATCTGGCCGCCTCCGGCCCCGCCGTATATAAATCTCACACACACGGCGCAGTCTCCTTAAAACTCAAACCCACTTCCTCAAACGAGATCGACAAGGCGAAGGAGGAAGAAGCCTCAGAGAGGAGAAGCTCCAGACGAGGAGGAGAGGGATCGCGTTGCGCGTCGTCGTGGCGATGGATCGGGTCCGCGGCTCCGCGCTGCTGCTCGGCGTCCTGCTCGCAGGTATGCGCGATCTCGATCTCGATCTCTTCCCGTTGCTCTGTTTTGTTTCGTCAGATCTGTGTGTAGCGGACATGGGGTATAGGGGGAGCTCGATCCGGGGCGGTCGGGGGTGATGATCCCGATGGTGCCGTGCCGATGGATCGAGCTGCTTATTTAGAAACGACCTGCAGCTTCACTGGATCGATGCTTGCGAGCCGTAGGCCGTGTGATCTAGATTTCGATGCATACTTTAGGACCCTTTGATCCGTGGCTTAGTTGTTCGTCGAATGGAGGGCTTAGTTTTAGTGCTGCGCCCCGCAGATTTGAATTGTTCAATTGTTCTGTTGCATTAATTGTGCCGCGATCTGTCCTTAAAATTGATAGGAATACTGACATAGGCTCGCAATTCCACTTCTCGCTTGATGATTATCTTAGGACTAAGTTTGATCAAAAGTTGCAAGGGCTTTGCATGATTTCATTATAGTAGTAGCAGTGACACTAAAAGTAGCGCCTTAGGAAAATGTTTGGGTTTCAGGGGAAATAATAAATTAATAATTGGCAATGGTGGCCGAACTGAACCTCACTGAAATCAGCTGAACTAGTACAATACTTTGAATTATGCAGCTGTCTGTGTGCTAATGTGCAAGGCCATTGAGATTGGGTTAAATAATTGAGAATGTTGCTTACCTACTTGCTGTTGTGTGTGCAGGATCGCTGTTTGCGCTTTGTGCTGCAAAGGAGGAGGCCAAGAAGCTCGGTACTGTGATTGGTATCGATCTCGGTACCACCTACTCATGTGTTGGTGTGTACAAGAACGGTCATGTCGAGATTATCGCCAATGACCAGGGTAACCGTATCACGCCCTCATGGGTTGGGTTCACCGATGACGAGAGGCTCATCGGTGAGGCTGCCAAGAACCAGGCAGCTGTCAACCCTGAGAGGACCATCTTTGACGTCAAACGTCTCATTGGAAGAAAGTAATACTCCTTTCCTATTCATCCACTCTAGCTTTTTTGTGTAGTGTTGATGTGTGGTGCCTGAACTGTACCCTTTTTTTTCCAGGTTTGAGGACAAGGAAGTGCAGAGGGACATGAAACTTGTCCCCTACAAGATTGTGAACAAGGAGGGGAAGCCTTACATTCAGGTCAAGGTCAAGGATGGAGAGACCAAGGTCTTCAGCCCTGAGGAGATCAGTGCTATGATTCTTGGAAAGATGAAGGAGACTGCTGAGGCATACCTTGGGAAGAAGATCAACGACGCTGTCGTCACTGTTCCTGGTTAGTAATGGTGCCATTCAGTTGCTGACTCAGTATTATCTCTATGTATGTCATTGCTCACTTCAATTTATTTCTATTTTCAGCGTACTTCAATGATGCGCAGAGGCAGGCTACCAAGGATGCTGGTGTGATTGCTGGCCTGAATGTTGCTAGGATCATCAATGAGCCAACTGCTGCTGCTATTGCCTATGGTTTGGACAAGAAGGGTGGTGAAAAGAACATCCTTGTGTTTGACCTGGGTGGTGGTACTTTCGATGTCAGTATCTTGACCATTGACAATGGTGTCTTTGAGGTGTTGGCTACCAACGGTGACACCCATCTTGGAGGTATGACAACTGTTCTTTGTCATTTGCTGCTATGGTTTTGTTATAATGCCATTAGCTAGTCACTGAAAACTGCATATAGACAATATGATGCCCTTGGTTAGGTTTCTTTCACATGCGATATAGGCATTGACTAAAGCATGATTATTTCGTAAAGATTTCTATACAGTACAAATGATTTTGATACCACATCTTGGAATTGCACATAAGATATTTTGTAATGCACTGCTGCTGGCTTGGGATATATTCATTGGTAACACAACAAAGCTCTCAGCGATCCTGCAGTTGATTATGTGCTGCTCGTTTTACTTGATAAAGAGCTAAAATGATCTAGCGATGATTAATTTGTCATCTCAGTAGGTATGAGTGGTGCATTGTATTGGCCCATATGTAACTGAGCTGTATATTCTCTCCAGGTGAGGACTTTGACCACAGAGTCATGGACTACTTCATCAAGTTGATCAAGAAGAAGTACAACAAGGACATCAGCAAGGACAACCGTGCTCTTGGAAAGCTGAGGAGGGAAGCTGAGCGTGCCAAGAGAGCCCTCAGCAACCAGCACCAGGTCCGTGTTGAGATCGAGTCCCTCTTCGATGGGACTGATTTCTCGGAGCCACTGACCCGTGCCAGGTTCGAGGAGCTGAACAACGATCTGTTCCGCAAGACCATGGGACCCGTGAAGAAGGCCATGGATGATGCTGGCCTCGAGAAGAGCCAGATCCACGAGATTGTTCTTGTTGGTGGCAGCACTAGGATTCCCAAAGTCCAGCAGCTCCTCAGGGACTACTTTGACGGCAAGGAGCCAAGCAAGGGTGTGAACCCTGATGAGGCTGTTGCCTTTGGTGCTGCAGTGCAGGGAAGCATCTTGAGCGGTGAGGGCGGTGACGAAACCAAAGGTACGATGAATCTTCTTACTACCCTCTTTTTTCTTTTCCTGCTGGTGTGAATCATCCTACTTACACTACTGTGATCTGATCTTTGATACAGATATCCTCCTCCTCGATGTGGCGCCCCTCACCCTCGGTATCGAGACTGTTGGAGGAGTCATGACCAAGCTGATCCCCAGGAACACCGTCATCCCCACCAAGAAGTCACAGGTTTTCACCACCTACCAGGACCAGCAGACCACCGTCTCCATCCAGGTAACAAACAATGAGCATTCTGCTTTCCTCTCTGAAACTTCTCAGTGTGAGCTTGCTGGACCTTGCCTCTTACATATATCTGCTAATATGTTCAGGTCTTTGAGGGTGAGCGCAGCATGACCAAGGATTGCCGTCTTCTCGGCAAGTTCGACCTTAATGGCATCCCCCCAGCTCCAAGGTTTGTACCACCTGTCAAAGTTCAGAGATAATGAAATCTTTCATGCGTTGCAATATGACATGTTGACTGATTGTGTGTTATTGTCTGGAACTCGACTTTCAGGGGCACTCCTCAGATCGAAGTCACCTTTGAGGTTGACGCCAACGGTATCCTGAACGTGAAGGCCGAGGACAAGGGCACGGGCAAGTCGGAGAAGATCACCATCACCAACGAGAAGGGCCGCCTGAGCCAGGAGGAGATCGACCGGATGGTCAAGGAGGCGGAGGAGTTCGCCGAGGAGGACAAGAAGGTGAAGGAGCGCATCGACGCCCGGAACCAGCTTGAGACCTATGTCTACAACATGAAGAACACTGTCGGCGACAAGGACAAGCTGGCGGACAAGCTGGAGAGCGAGGAGAAGGAGAAGGTGGAGGAGGCCCTCAAGGAGGCGCTGGAGTGGCTGGACGAGAACCAGACGGCCGAGAAGGAGGACTACGAGGAGAAGCTCAAGGAGGTGGAGGCCGTGTGCAACCCCATCGTGTCGGCCGTGTACCAGAGGTCTGGCGGCGCGCCAGGGGGCGAGGGCGCCGACGGCGGCGTCGACGACGAGGACCATGACGAGCTGTAGATGGTTTGAAAGGGGAACCAATTTTTGTAATGGGTTAGTAGGGGAGAGGAGACATGGATAATTGGTACTGCTGCTTACTTTGGGTCTGGGGTTGTTGGAGGTGGTTGAGACTGCTGTTGTTAGTCTGTTGGCCGAGTTGTAGAGAACTCTCTTTGCTGCTGCTGTTACTTCCTTCTGATGTTTTTTCGTTTTGTTATTATATAGCCGGATGGATTCGCATCGGAACTTATGTGAAGAAAAGATGATGCAGTTTTATCTATTTCTCTGTTGTTTATCCTCCTGATTTCTACCGTTTTCTTTGCGAATAGTTTCGGATTGCTGTTAGTCACGAGTTGGCGCATTGATCGTGTAGTTGCTGGCTGGCTATATCCTGTTCTGTCTGACTAAAAATAGTTCAGAAGGCATCAGTTTTCTAGTTAGTATAAAGTTGGGTCATCTATTTTGGAACGGAGGGAGCACTTCACATACCTTGGTAGATTTGAATGAGGATGAAAGGAATGAGCAAACCTTACTAGGAAAATTTTAACTTTTTAAGTGTTAAAAACTGAAAAAAGTTAGGACTTTGGCATTGTTCAGGAGAATCAGGGCCATGCCTCATTTCTCAGATATGTTGAACTTCCACGTTTTTCTTCTCAGATATGCAACAGAGAACGAAAGAAAGGGAAAGCGCGAGAGACAAATATTTTTTCAGATGGGCTGCGCTAGTGGGCTTTGCTCATTCTCGTGCGCGGATAGACGGGCAGTGCCCCTCCTTCCAAAGCTGACCGAGGAAGCGCAGCGCTAGTTTAGGCGACGCTGCGCTGCTGCATGCCGCTGCTGTTAGTCCCACATCGGTAGTTTAGGCGACGCTGGAGTGGTTTATAAGGCAAGGCGCAGCTTAATGTAGCACGACCTTACTTGAACAGGATCTGTTCTATAGGCTCGTACCGCTCCATCCTTTACCAATAAGGAGGCAAGCACTCATGTCTGGTTGATGCATTCTAACCTCTGGAGGCAAGCACTCATGTCTGGTTGATGCATTCTAACCTCTGGGCCAGAGCGTGATTAACAGCTAGGATCACCTGATGGGTGTCATCCGATGGTTGTAGAGGATCGTTCCTGCCTTGTGAATGTCTGGTTGATGCATTCTAACCTCTGGGCCAGAGCGTGATGGGTGTCATCCGATGGTTGTAGAGGATCGTTCCTGCCTTGTGATCACCTGATGGGTGTCATCCGATGGTTGTCTGACAGACTCCACAATTCTTTTTCTTTTCAGCTCAGCTCTTTTTGTCTGTAGAGCTAGGATCTGCTTGTACAACAAGCTAATCCAGATTAGATTCAGTTCTTGTTCCATATGTACAAGTTAATCCCGAATAGATTCAGTTGTTGTTGCTCCATATATCCAAGCTAATAAAAATATGTTTTTTTTACCACAAACAGATTCAGTTAGCCTTCAAGTACCCAATGCAGCTTCAAGTTCAGGGTGAAATCCATGGATTAATAATCTGAATTAGCTAACTTTCAGGCATCTATGAAGGCTCGGCTGCACTAATCCTCTGAAGACGTGGTTACTCGTGTCTTGGTAACCCAGATGCTCCAGCAGTGATGATGTTCATAAAAGAAGATTATTGCTTGCTTGCTTGCTTAAGAGTTTGAAATGTTATATTATTGCTTGCTTGCTTGCTTAAGAGTTTAAAATGTTATAAAAAAAATCAAGTCCAGGATTAATGGCCATATTATAAAAAAAAATCAACTCCAGGATTAATGGAGAGGGCATAAGTTCGAGGACTTTGCAAACTGACAACTGAAACAGAGGCGATCCTTTGCTTCAACTGACCCTTGATGTCTCAGACTTCGTTTTCTGTAGTAGAAACTGTAATACTGCTGCACATTTGCTTGCACAGTTCGGTCTGAAGGCGTCTGTGCCTCTCACCGTTTGGGCAGATGTTGCCCCTGACTGTGTTGCTTGTGTGGTGAGTCGCAAGATTGCTAGGAGCCAAGTCTGAGTGGAATAGAAATTACTCCGTTCAAAAAGGAAAATAAAAACTGTCTGAAGACCACACATGACACAGTGGTAAGATGGCGGAAAGAAGTTGTTCCTTTGCAACATGGCGCTCGTATTCAGTCTGTCTGTCAATTAGTAGTAGCCAGATAAAAAAGGTTGACTGGAACTCTGCACCTTTGATTTTGAGAAGGAACTCTGCCCATTGCCTTTGAGAAAACAGTAGGTGGTATGCTCAGTAATGAGAATGTTTGTGGCATTCAGAACAAGACTTTCTTTTGCTTGTGGAAGACTGAGTTCAGCTTTTCATTCAACACTTTCATGCATCCGTACCAGAAGCTCCAGGAGGCAAGAGTGCTAATTGCTTGCTTAAGAATGCCAGGGCCTAATTAGGACATTTGCGCTTCAAATATGGAGACTGATTTCAGCAGGCCAAGTGACAGTCTCCCAGGCCAACACCCTTGAGCATATATCATGTCATCGTATTCGTATACCCTACCAAGAATTTTTTTCCGGCGTAAACTGAAAACAAGCCACGTAGATGCACCAAACAATTAAATGCATAGATCCAAGGAAACTCATCCATGCACTGGTCATAAGTTCGAACCAATTATATTACATCAGTTTGAAGCAGGGATTTCATCCATATAATGACAGAAGAACGAATGCATGACACATGTTGGCCTATTTGAATATGTATTGCCTGTATATATTGCGAAAAAAAATGCAATGGCAATTCTTGAAGAGCAACCCTTTTTTAGGGGAAGGCCTTACGGCTAGCTTTATTAACTTCAAACAATGCTTACATCATCCGCAAGTAAAACCGAAATGAAAATAGGGGGGGGGGGGGGGTGAGGGCGTCCAACCACACAGCCGGTGGATCATCCCGTCCCTGTTGAGCTAGCCTATGAGCAACCATATTGGACTCTCTATTACAATGCTGAAAAAAGACCTCCCCGAAATCTAAACACAATTGACGGCATTCATCAAGGATAGGGCTTGCCACCATCGATTGGCCAGAGTTATTTGCCATCGCCTCTACCACTATGGCCCGAAGGGGCGATGCAGCGGCGACGCGCGAGTCGATGCAGTCGCGAGAAGAACCACGGGGCGACGAAGCGGCAGCCTGTTGCTCGATCGGTGGAGGGGCGCGCTGAACTCGGGGACGATCTTCACGGGACCTGCGGAGGCGCGCGCAACCGACGGGCCAGGTCGGTCGCGTGGCGTAGATGAGGCGGATCACAGCGACGAGCGGGTGATCAAGCCGATCGCGCGCGAGGTCGGGGACGCCGCTCGGTGGAGGCGTGGTGACGGCGGAGTCCAAGATGAGGCCGACAATGACGGCGTGGGACGACGTGCGGACGAGCGCGTCAGCGCCGGCACCCGGGCTGCCAAAACAGCGCCGGCGCCCGGGCAGCGAGGCCCGAGCGACCAACTTAGCAGCGGCGCCCGAGCTGAGGCAGCCGACGAGCTTGACGCAGCCGGCCCGACGCACCCGGGGACGAAGCCGGCGAGGCAGACCGCAGGGAAGCCGTGCAGACGCGACGGAGGCGGGTGGTGTGGATCGATGGGTGAGCCGGCGCGCGAACGGCGGCTATGATGGGCCGCCGGGTCGGGGCGATGCAGGAGTCCCGGTCGGAGCAGGGCGGAGACGGCCGGCGCAAGGCGACGGACGGGCTGACGCGCGGACGGTGGCTGGCCCTGACGGGCCGCCTCGGCGTGCGTGGCCGCCGGGTCGGAGGAGAAGCCGGTTGGTCGTGCCGGGGTCGAAGTAGAGGCGCGCGGGGGTCGACGGCGGCGGCGGACGACGCAAACCGATCAAGCATAGATCGGAAAACCAAAAAGAAAAACGCCGATCAAGGTGACCGGCGGGAGAGAAAAAACCCAGAGCAAGGTCTCGGAAAAAAGACTCTCTAGGGTAGCCGGTCAACACGACCGGCGGACGAACCCTAGGTACGGGCGACGCGGCCCCTGGCGGCGGTCATGGAGGCCGACCGCCCCGAGGGCGGCGCGGAGCAGAAGCGGCGGGCGACGGCTAGGGTTTGGATCGGTTAGGCCGATATCATGTTAGAAGGGATAGAGGGGAATTGTTACGGAATATGATGGATGTATTATTGAGCCTCGAGGACGAGTATATATTGAGTACAAGCCTCTTCTAAAGATAAGATAGAAAACGGATTACAAATCTTAGACTATCAAACACATGTAGCCCAAATATATCTCTAACGGTTGTTATCTCTAACGGTTGTTGCTGCCCGAACAAAGTTAAGGGCTATAGCGGATGGCTTGGCTTGATCTTTCAATATTTTGGACGTCCTCTCCCTTCTCTATCATGCTGTAAAGCTTTTCTTTCATTGGTCATGCACGCGCCAGAGCTGGCAAGCGCAACGGAGTCCAACACTATTGGATTTAATCACCAACGTTAACTGCGCCCTCCAGCCAATGCAAGCAGCTGCTTGAATAGCGCGCGAGAACAGCTGCATTTACCTTGGTACTAGAGTATAGGGACTTTTAAACCCGGACGAAGATAGTAAATGGCTTTCTTGTGAGACTATCCATAGTGGGAGTAACATACTCCCTCCGTTCGGTAAAGAGTGTGTATTTGGCTTTAAAATTTGTCCACAAAAGAGTGTCCTTCTACCTTTCCAATGCACTTTAAAATAGAAAAAAATATTTCTCTCTTATCACACGGTAATCAAGACCAATAACAATCTACACATGGTCTTCTTAATTTCTACATGCACTTAGCTCATTGGGGGTTGGTTAATTAAAGATGAGAGAGATGATGGCTTGCACTTTTCCAATGCATTTTTTACTTGACTCCATAATTTGTCCTAAAATCTCTAGATGTTCACTCTTCACCGGACGGAGGGAGTAGGTGGTAACATCACACATCTCTAAGCAAAACAGATGATGTGACAAGTAATTAATAAGAAAATAGAGGCATGTGGTAACATAGCTAGTTAATGTAACATCACACATACCAAGACAAGATAAGTCTACAACCTAATAAATGAAGTGTTGCATGACACCATACATATGTTATTCCCCACTATAGAGGTAGTAACATAGACTAGTAACATATGCATATTACTAGTCTAAGTTACTATGCATTGTGACTAGTCTAAGGGATGCTTTGAAGCGCAAGGGCTGACCACCGCTCGAGAACATCTCTCATTTGAGTCCAATCGCTCTAGTGAAGGTAAAAAAAAACCCGACCAAGACTTGACCATGTTCAAAGTCCTAAGAATGTAGCGGCACTTGAAAAGTGGGTGCCCTTTGGAAATGACCACTAGGGGCAGGGCTCCAGGGAGCCTGTTTCTAAAATATCATATTTTCAAAGCGCAAAAAAAAATAAAAATACAGAAATACATGCATAACACGTTCGAGAAAAGTTTTATAACAATATACTTTCATATGTGGCGTAGGCAAAAAAGACAAATATGCACATGAAATTTGGCCAACTTTTTTTTTTGGCACAACTTGCAAATCATAATATTTTTGAACGAAAATTTACGGATCCGTCACAAAATATGTACGACTTTTGACAGTTTTTTTATTTCTTAAAACATGGACATATCATTTCCGTTTTTATATTTCCAAAAAGGGGCTCCAAGGAGCCCCGTCCTCCAAAAATTCGCACTCTCGTGCCCTGGTGTTTTTGGCTCTCTTGCAAAATTGACGACATGTGCCACAACTAGGCTATCCACACACTTGGTTTTCAATAAAATAGACAGAAATTGTTTTGACATAACCCCACTTACTGAATGAAAGTCCCTTTCCCGCAAAAAAAACCCCATTAAATAGAACATTAGCCAAACCTCCAATCGTCGAACCTGTAATCTATACCTAATAATAAAGAGGCTTTTTCTTATGGAGGTACGTCACGGAATTTACCCGCAAAGTTGCAAAATATTATTCACCAATGCCACCTATAAGTGATAATAAATGTTTCATACAGGCGAATCCCCTACCTGGGCCGACCAACGCAGTAGGGACCTCTTATACTGCACTATGCGCGTTGGGAGAAGACACAGCGCGCCCGTTTGGGCCAGCCCATCTCCGGGTGGCCTGTTTTTTCACTTTCTTTTTTATACTTTTTATTTTCTATTTTCATTTTTCTACTTTAAATAATTTGGGACTTGAAAAACGTTCTGAAAATTTTAAAAATCAAGAATTTCGAAATAAAATGTTTAATAAATCATAAAATATTTTTGGTTTCAAAAAATATTCGCCATTTTGTAAAACAAATGTTTGCTTATTAAAAAAATGTTTGAATTTTTGGATAAAAGAGTTTAGGAAATAAAAAATTCATAATTTTTTTAAAAGTTCATGTATTAATTTTTTAATGAAATTGAACAAAATTTCATGAATTAAAAAATTGTTCATGAATGGAGAAATATCATAAAAATTCAAAAACTGTTTGTGACCTACAAAGTAGTTTATTCATTCATAAAATGTTCACTGATTCAAAAATGATCATGCATTTAAAAAATGTTTGTTAAATCAAAAAAAAGTTCGTGAATTTCTAAAATTGTTCCAACAATTTCGCAAAAATGTTCGTTGATTCAAGAAGTGTTCGCCGATTCAAGAAAATTGTTTAGGAAAATGTTCACAATTTTACTAAAATGTTTACAAATGGTATAAAATGTTCATAAATTCGAAAAATGTTCTTGATTTTTGAAAATGTTCGAAAATTTGTAAAAGTGTTCACGAATTTGAAAAATATACACGATTTTAAAGATGTGTGTGTACAACTCTTCTTCCCAAGCTCCCAATGGCATGTGGTAGAGCAGCCCTTATAAAAGGGTCTCACTCTTCTTACTGTAGCAGTATGGGACTAAACTTCCCACCACTTGCCATGCACCTAAATGGGCCTTAGAGATTAACCAGGGATTATTGTCTTATATGACCTAAGCCCATCTATAATCCAACAATCCCTCACCAGATCTCGAGGCACATAAGTTTGTCAATTGTTCCAAATAATGTTTGATATACCAAAATTTTCAGTGGAGACTGTTAAGTTGAACTTCCACTTAGAGCAACAGGATTAGACTTCTTCACAACTGAACAATGGACTATGCCTTGAATTGAGTTTGGCGTGCAGAAGTTTTGCCAATTGTCTGCTGATATGTGGCTGCCGAAGGCTAAATCCCACGGGTGGAGCTTATTAGTCATAGTCCTTACCTTCTCATGAGCTTCCTAGTGATTACCCAATCTCATAGACTGTGACCAGCAGTCGGGCTCACGTAGGTGTGTTCCTCCAAAGAATGCTATGTATGTTAGCATCTTGCTTACATAAGGTTAGCATCTTGCTTACATAAGGTTTGAAACACATTAAGACAAAAGTCAGCCTGCCTTACAGATTTGAGAGTATTATCGCATCTCCAACGGAGTGGGTTAATTAAGGATACTCTCCTTAGTTGACCGCTGGAATGTTTTCCCAGGTCCTAATTCATGGGATTTCCGATCACATAGGTTGGGTTACCCCCATGGCAACTTACGTGGGTCTCATACCCATCTCCCTTGATGCATTTTCTATCACAATCTGTGATAGCCCTTTCGTAAAAGGGTCTGCCAGATTCTTAGCCGTTTGGATGTAATCCAACGCTATCACTCCGGAGTTTCTTGATTTTCTGACAGATTTTAATCTTCTTCTTATGTGCTTTGTGGATTTCATGTTGTCCTTTCACTAAAAAAAAGACACATCCGTGACATTATGGCCCGAACGAAAACTTTTTCTGTCATGGTTATGACACTTCTATGACAATAATTGTGACAAAAACACGTACCTTCATAGATGTGGTGGGCTCCTACTTCTATGACAAAAAATCATGACAGAAAATGAGCTTTTTGTCCTGGGCGGGCTGGAGACGCACCTACATGACAATCTTTGGACCATCCATGACATAAAAAATCATGGTAGAAGTGAGGCCGAGAAATTTTCGCGGAGTTCCCGGTTACGGTGGGTGATCGGGGGCCGAACGATGCAATGTCGTTTGCGCGTTTCTCTCTCGTACACGCGCATGTGAGAGTTGTGTTCGCTGCAACTGAACCCGAGCGAGGCATTCGCTTACTGAACCTGAGCGCTCGATCCCACTACGTACTGAAGCCGATCGATCACTTCGCTGCTAACTGAACCCGAGCGATGCCTTCGCTGGTGTTGCTAACTGAACCCGAGCGATCGATCGCTACTGCTGCTTATACTGAACCGATTAAGCCCCCGTGCGAGACATAGCTAGCCACCCCATGTGTTGGGTTGCCTCTCAATGAACAGTGGCCGTTGCTGCCGCGCGCGTGATACGTAGAACGAGTAGAGACGCGGTGAGTCGACCTAGCCGGTTGGTTGCATGTGGATGAACTGTTCCCTGTGGGGGTTGGATGAATAGGACCCCGGCCGTGTGTAGACGGTTGTTGCTGGATGAACAGGACCCCATGGTAGTAGGCGGTTGCCCTGGATGAATATGACCCCGAGGATGATGGAAATATGCCCTAGAGGCAATAATAAAGTTGTTATTATTATATTTCCTTATTCATGATAAATGTTTATTATTCATACTAGAATTGTATTGACCGGAAACTTAAATACATGTGTGGATACATAAACAAATACCGTGTCCCTAGTGAGCCTCTACTAGACTAGCTCGTTGATCAAAAGATGGTTAAGGTTTCCTAACCATAGACATGAGTTGTCATTTGATAACGGGGTCACATCATTAGGAGAATGATGTGATGGACAAGACCCAACCGTTAGCATAGCATATGATCGTTCAGTTTATTGCTACTGCTTTCTTAATGTCAAATACATGTTTCTTCGACCATGAGATTATGCAACTCCCGGACTCCGGAGGAATGCCTTGTGTGCCATCAAACGTCACAACGTAACTGGGTGGTCATAAATGTGCTCTATAGGTATCTCCGAAGGTGTCTATTGAGTTGGCATGGATCGAGACTGGGATTTGTCACTCCATATGATGGAGAGGTATCTATGGGCCCTCTCGGTAATACAACATCTCACAAGAAGCTTGCAAGCAAAGTGACTAAGGAGTTAGTTACGGGATGATGTATTACGGAACGAGTAAAGAGACTTGCCGGTAACGAGATTGAACTAGGTATGGAGATACCGACGATCGAATCTCGGGCAAGTAACATACCGACGGACAAAAGAAACTACATATGTTGTCATAAAGGTTCGACCGATAAAGATCTTCGTAGAATATGTAGGAACCAATATGGACATCCAGGTCCCGCTATTGGTATTGACCGGAGAAGCATCTCGCTCATGTCTACATCATTCTCGAACCCGTAGGGTCCGCATGCTTAACGTTCGTTGACGATATATTATTATATGAGTTATGTATGTTGGTGACCGAATGTTGTTCGGCGTCCCGAATGAGATCACAGACATGACGAGGAGCTCCGGAATGGTCCGGAGGTAAAGATTAATAAATATGATGATATGGTTAGGCCAAGGGGTAAGGCCCACGGGGCTTTAGGTCGGTGCAAAAGGAAGTTTTGTGGAGGTCAGGGACCAGACGCCAGGGACCCTGGCGTCTGGCCCTGGGCCAGACGCCGAGGACCGTGGCGTCTGGGCCAGGCACCGAGGACTGTGGCGTCTGGTCCTGGAAGTCCGAGAAGGACTCTTCCTTGCAGGCTAAACCGACTTTGAGGAGGCTCTTTCTCCAAGAAACGACCCCAGGGCTCAACATATAAATAGAGGGGCAGGGCTAGCACTCGGAACACATCAAGATTCACCAAGCCGTGTGCCGGCAACCTCGTCCCCTCTAGTTTATCCTCCGTCTAGTTTCCGTTGTGCTTGGCGAAGCCCTGCGGATATTGTTCTTGATCACCACCGTCACCACGCCGTTGTGCTGCCGGAACTTATCTACTACTTCGCCCCTCTTGCTGGATCAAGAAGGCGAGGACGTCATCGAGCTGAACGTGTGCTGAATGCGAAGGTGCCGTACGTTCAGTACTTGATCGGGACGGATCATGAAGGTGTACGACTACATCAACCGCGTTGATAAACGCTTCCGCTTAGCGATCTTCAAGGGTATGAAGATGCTCTCCCCCTCTCGTAGCTATGCATCTCCATGGATAGATCTTGCGTGTGCGTAGAATTTTTTTGTTTTCCATGCAACGTTCCTAAACAGATGAGGCCGTGTCGCGCTACGCCACACCCAGCCGGTTGGGGGTGGATGAACAGGACCCCGTGGAGGCTAGATGAACAGTAGGCGGTGGAGGCTGGATGAACAGTATCCGTGGATGAACAGTGCTGGTGGAGGCTGGAGGAAGTCGCGGTGGATGAACAGTGGTAGGTGGAGGTTGGCGGAAGTTGACGGTGGATGAACAGTATCCCGTGGAGTCCCTCTGGTAGCGGCGAAGCAGGAGAAGAGGGAGGAGGGAGGTGTTGGGGGAGGTGCTGTCAGAGGCCCTCCCCGTCGCCTGGCGGGGGCGGTGCGGGAGGGGAAAGGGGAAAGGGGAAAGAGAGGCCACTCCTGACCTACTAACACTCAACATATCATGATTCCCTTAAACTTGTGACCCTGTAGGTTTGATAAAACATAGACACGAACAAAACCCCTTTTGTTCAATGACCGATAGCGGAACCATGGACATCCATATCGATCCCTATGAGTACCCGAATGACATTTGAGTGGACCATTGGTTATCTTGTGCTATTCCCTTTGCTTCGCGATACTTTAGAAAACCTAATGTGAGATATATCGGTATCCTCTTGAGTCATTCTCATGCTCACTACACCAGTCTCCTCATTACCGGTTTTGTTCTTCTTTTTCGTTGACATATTTCGGCATCCCCGTGACCTAGTCACTTGTGTATGGCTAGACAATGATGGATGACGTCACACCAAGAGGGCCCTAAGAATATCTTTCCATCGTCGAAGTAGGAAATCCCACTCTTGAGCTATATAGCCCCTTGTCAAACATTTCGATAAACCTGCAAGTTGTCGTTATGATCACCGTGTTACAGATGCCGTTTGAGCAACCCCAAAGTTCATCGTACGGTAGAAAGTGACTACGATACTCTCATGGTCTAAGGAACTAAATCACAGGTTAACTCTTCGTGTTGTAACAATTGACTTATGATGATTGCATCTCAAAGTATAACAAACAAGTTTGGGTCGATTCAATATGATCGTTCTTCCAACATCTATTCTCAAAGTTGTTTTAGGACTATCGTTACACTTAACGATATCCTAAGATCCGAAAAACATGAACACAAACTACAGTTGAGCTAGTCTTAGAGGCGAGACTAGGAATCTGGTTTTACCTTTTATCATTCCACACGTGCATATGAGTTTTCCACTGAATCACATATTTTAGAATCACAACAGTTATAGCATATAATATAAACTAATAATAGAGTGAATTCCACTTTTTACCCTGTAGTTGTATATTTGTGACACATATTACCCATTTAGTGAAACTTCTATCGAAATATCATATTTTGAAGACTTTTAACATAGTTTTACCTCGATTTTGCATTTTGCTTGTTTATGTTAGATAGGATCGACATGTTGCGTGAATGATTTGTAAAAAATGTGTAAAGATCGGAGGGCATTATTGATGATCATGTCCATCTTTTCCATTCCACCTCCTCGTCCAGATATTTTTAGACCCCGGGAGTCACCTCACACCTTGCCTAATGAACACATATTAGAAAACGAGGGTCCAAAGCTTCTAAAAGGGGTATTCTAAACGAATTTCCACTCAACGGGGTAATTAGTGTCACAAATGCATATCTAGAGGGTAAAATGTGGAATTCACTCATAACAATACAATATTATTGCCTCCAGGGCATACTTCCAACAGTTTAATGGAGGTAGGCGGGCAGATGGATGCCGTTTAAATGCGGAGAGAAGGCATGCGCAACGGGTGTGCGGCGGGCGGCGCTCTCGAACAGCGCACCTCTTCAATGCCGGGTTCAGTGAGTGGTCGCGTCCACTCTGGGCTGACATGAATGCGGGCAGCTAGCTTCGGACGGGAAGGGCGCAGGCGAGGGAGAAGGGCTTGGGTGGGCCAGAGTTGTTGGACGCTTGCATGGCAGCAGTCTGGACCCCCTGGTTTGCTTCCGGTTTACGGGAAAATGGACGTCCAGACCTGCCCATGGACGGATACATGACCACATTATATGTCAAAACACGTCCAGACCACGCGGTCCGGATGGTTGCGAGCAGTTAGAGAGTCGGCTTTGGAGATGCCCTCATGTTCATATAAAATAGTTGACTGATGCAACGTTCATTTCATTAACACCGTTCTTTAGTACCACATTTTAGTGGACCGGAAGATTAGACTGTCCTACCCCCTTCCTAATATGATTTGTCCTTACTTGCTAGCACTACTGGAATCTGGTTCTATGCCGAGTATCAGAAATACCAGGCGAAAGTCCAAAAATATCTGGCAAAGGATTTGCCAAGTGTTGCCCTCGACAAAGAGTGTTTACCAAGAGCTTTGCCGAGTTCCTTTCGTGTGTCACTTGTAAAAAAGTTTGCTGAGTGTCAAAAGAGGGTACTCGGCAAAATGAAGTAGACTGACGGCTAGCTGACGAAAATGGCCCCTGCTACATGGCATTTGTTTGCCGTGTGAAATGAGAAAGGTACTCGTTAACCGCTCGAGCTACCATAATACCCCATGTGTCCAAGATGATTTCTTGAGTGTGGCACTCGACAAAGGCTGTGAACAAGAACAAAAAAAAAGGATGCCGACGGAACACTGCTTTTGCCTGGAGCTCACTTCTCGGCCTTGAGCTCGCTGAGCTCGTCACCCTCCTCCCCGGGAGGGTGAGACCACGCCAGGTGGGGAGGGATAAGATGAAGGCTCGCACTAGATGCCGTCTTGCCGGAGAGTGCAAAATAAAGGGAGAGGGGCTTTGCAGCGCTGCGTGAGGGTTTGAAATGGGGACGGGCATGGGCACGAATTATAACGGGCCGCGTACGCAACAACACTGACCGGCGGGAAAAGCAAAGTGTCAGTTTTGAATGAATAACACAGACCAGCCAGTTTTTTCTTTTTTTTAACGGTCACCGGAGGGGAGAGGATCCCCACCTGAATATATTGCTCAAAAAGTTGCCAAAGCTTAGCCAAAGCCAAGAGTCACCCCTTAAGCTTTGGCTGATCCAATTTATAAGGGAAACCGGATCAAAACCCTAAACAAGTTGACCCCGTTTATGAGGGAAACCGGGCCGAAAACTGTACAGGTAACAAGGTTACAGAAGATGAGAGAAAATTGCCACCCAAGAGAGGGCATGACCTAGCTAGCAGGCAAAAAGACCAACACCATGAGAGACACAAGTAGATGTGGGGTTTTGTACAGGGATCACAATACCAAGACTCTGCAAACAACCTAACGCACCGCACCGGCGTGCGTACCGAGCCCCACGACACAACAGAGGATCAACCATAATCAACGAGCGCCAAACCTTAACACGAACCTTGACTGGAAGATCCGCCACGGGCGGTCGAAACGATTAGCAGGTTGGGAGGCATCATTGCGTCATCATTGAGCAAAGGTGAACCAAGACAACACCAAGAGCTCGAAGCTCGCCGCAGCACAACGACAACCATGGGAGGGTCTTGAGCATGCACAGAAACAAAACGGAGACCACATGAAGGACAGTAGAAGAGAAACACATGAAGAAGAAGACATCACCATCGGCCCCAAGCTGGCTGCACCATCATCAACCACGCGCAGCAACATGAGCCGTGAGTGATAAACCTGTGCTCTGAAGTGGCCAGTCACTTCTAACGCACATCACACTGACTGGCACGTGATCACACGCCGGTCACTGATGAGGGATCAACACTATTCGGATTTGTAGTAGTGACTGTTCCCAGGAATCAACTACAACACACTTGACAATAAATTATGTCAGCCATGTTTCTTTGATGCCGAAAATCCTCAATGGGTAGGGGCTGCTGCGCCAAGCGCCAAAGGAACATGTGAAGCTTTGCTGGAGCAGACTTTCCACAGTAAAGGTTCAGAAAATTCTTTCTGTTGAAGAGTTAGAGGAGTCAACACATCCGTCATGCCAATCTTCCTTGCGCTTTTTCGCAGCCACCATCATACGATAAGTTGAACGAACTAAGAACGCCCCCTTCCGCTCGAAGTTTCACACACAAAAATCTGGGACCCTTCTAGTGCAAAGCGGCATACTCTCTCTGTTTTTTTTAAGTTCTAGGTTTGTCCCAAGTCAAACATTTTAAGGTTTGATCAAGTTTACAAAAAAATATCGACATCTACAACATATACCATGAAAATATTTTTTAGGATGAATCTAATGAGACTAATTTGATGTTGTAGATGTTATTATATTTTTCTACGCACTTAGTCAAACATAGGACAAACCTAGAACTTCAAATATTTCAGAATGGAGGCAATGTTGCGCTTGATGAAAAATAATTTTACTTTAGCATCCTGGCACATAGTGTTTTGAAAAACCAAAGAAAACGACATACTTGCTTGGCTAGCAAGGTGAGATTAAAAATCTTGAAATCCCTAAAGATGCGAACTCCCATAAACTTTGGCCGACTCATGGTTTTCCAAGAAACCCAAATTGGTTTGCGCTGGCCTTGCTCACCCCTCCCCCACCCCCACCCACGGACCCACCAATACTTTCTAAGGTGCTCAATTAATCTCGATGTAGCTGGAATAAGGACATGGAATACATGAAGTATCTCTTGCGCCACTGACTTGACCAAAACATCCTTCCTATCCATTATTGAACCTTGTTCCAAAGTCTATTTTCAAGTTCTTTTTTGCAATGGTACCTTTCAAGTATTTCAAGGCCCCGTTCATAGGAGCATCTATGTTAGAAGGCATGCCTAGGTACATTTCAATTGAGAATTCACTGATAACTTTAGTATATCTTTTATTGCGGGTAACTTTAGTATATTTTAACTTCTTCAGGAATAGGATTAGGGCAACTCTTGCTTAAGAAAATAGAAGATTAGTTGGTGTTTATGCGTTGTTCAGAACCTGGTATAAAGAGTAAGAGCTCGACAACTAGGGCTCCTCTTCTGCCCCTTGACCATCGCCTTGAAAACAAACTGAGATGATTGAACTATTGATTTTAGGAGGCATGAAAAACCATGTGCTGCTAACAAGAAAAGGTAGGATGAGATTGGATCCCCTCGACGGATACACTCAAAAGGTTTAAATTCATCGACCTAGTTTTCCTTTGAAGACGAAGAACTGAGAATATTGAATGTTACCCGCAAATGTGGGCGTGCCACTGTACTAGGTTTTTTAGAAGATTTTTTTGTTTGAGACTTTTTTTAGAATATGCCACTGTACTGGTTTAATTGAAAATATACAGCCCTATTAGCCTTTGTAATGTTGTGTACAAACTAGTGTCCAAGGTCTTGGCCAACCGTCTGAAGTGCATTTTGGGAGAGATCATATCACCAAACCAGAGTGTGTTCGTGCCCGACAGACTTATTTCTGATAATACCATTCTGGCGTATGAAATGACACATTTTTTGAAGAGGAGGATAACCGGTTCTACTAGCTATGCAACTCCAAAGCTCGACATGAGCAAGGCCTACGACCGGGTCGAGTGGGATTTCATGGAGAAGATCATGGTTCAGTTGGGTTTTGCACGGAGTTTTGTGGAGCAAATCAACAGGTGCATGAGGACTGTTCGTTTCAGGTTCAAGATCAATGGCTCATGTACTGATACGGTGGTTCTGGGCCGAGGTCTGCGACTGGGAGATCCAATATCCCCGTACTTATTCTTAATATGTGCTGAGGGCCTCTTCGCTCTTCTTAATCATGCGGAGGCAGTGGGTTCAATAAGTGGTATTAAGGTGGCGCCGGAAAGCACCATCTGTCACACACTTGCTCTTCGCTGACGATTCCTTATTGCTCATGAAGGCCACTGAAGAAAGTGTGACGGTAGTAAATGAACTACTTGCAGCATATGAGAGGGGGTCCGGCCAAACCATAAACCGTGAGAAGTCTGCAGTGCTTTTCAGCAAGAATACACCACATCAGAGGAGACATACTTTACTGCACTTACTTGGTTTACAGAGGGCCAGCAGGGGAAATACTTGGGTCTACCTTGCTGTGTGGGTAAATCACGGCGTATTTGCTTCGAGTATTTTCAGGATAGAATTTGGGAGCTGCTGCAGGGCTATAAAATAAAGCTCTTGTCTAAGAAGGGAAAGGAAATATTGATAAAAACTGTCGCCCAGGCTATCCCAGCCTATGCCATGGCCCATTTCGATTTGACCAAGTCCCCGTGTGAAAGTATAAGCCATATGATTTGCCGCTTTTAGTGGGATAATCAGGAGGATGAGCACAAACATCACTGGGCTGGCTGGGATAAGTTGACACTACCTAGGGAGCAAGGCGGGCTAGGCTTCAGGGATCTTCACTCCTTCAATATGGCGATGTTGGCTCGTCAAGTATGGAGACTGATCCAGGCGCCGGAATCGCTATGTGCCCGTGTTCTTCGTGCAAAATACTACCCGGACAGCAACATACTTTCAGCCATTGCATCCTCGGGAATCAGTTATGTGTGGCGCAGCATTTTGCAGGGCGTGGAGGTGATCAAGGAAGGGATGGTGTGGAGAGTGGGTACGGGCGAGCACATTCGGATTTGGCAAGTTCCCTGGCTCCCTACGGGTGATGTATGCTTCCCAAGATCCCCAAGAGGTACCACCTACTGGCGAGAGTTGACGAGCTAATCGATCCTTACACACATTCCTGGGATGTTCAGCTAGTAAGGCAAACTTCTAATAAGGAAGATGCTGATGTGATCCTCAAAATTCCCATTTTTGAACACCATGAGGATTTTCTTGCATGGCAGTTCGATAGCAAGGGACTCTTTTCAGTGCGGTCTGCATACAGAGTTCATTGTCAAATCATAAAAAGGTAGGCCCTTCGACAGCAGGGTGAGAGCTCCATGGGTGATATAGATGATAGGAATATGCGGCAGCAACTTTGGAAAGTGAGATGTCCGGGAAAAGTGCATCACTTTATGTGGAGAGTAGCCCATAATAGCCACCTTACGTTCAGGAATATTTAACGAATTGGGGTGGAATTGAACACTACTTGTATTCTCTGCCAAAGGCTTCCGGAGGATGGCTGACACCTGTTCCTTAGATGCAAAGAGGTTAAGAAGATGTGGCGTGCGTGTGAGCTTGAGGATTTCCGGCTAGCCCTTTTGCAGTATCAATCCCCTCGCAAACTCCTTCAGAACATTTTTGCCATGTCGGAAGAGAAGAAACTGAGAATTATTTGTCTCCTGTGGCTATGGTGGACTGAGAGAAACAAGGCTAACCATAAACAAAAGAGATCCGCGCCTGACGAGTTCCACTTCATGCTCGAGAAGCATGTTGCTGAATGGCGTGAAGTCTTGTTCATACAGAGCAATTGAAGGTGCACACCCAGCTCATGTGGGCCAAACCGGCGGTGGACATGGCGAAAATGAACGTCGACGGAGCCTTTGATGCACAAAACCAGAGCTCGGGGTGGGGCTGTGTTGCTCGAGATCATACAGGCGATGTGATGTTTGCTGTTGCTGGCAAGCTAGACCACATGAGTGAAGCCCTGCATGCCGAAGCTACTGCTCTGATGCGCGCTATCGGCCTTGCTGAGGAACATGGCATGGGGCAGTGTTACCTTTGAGACGGACTGCCCGGGGCTTGTGCAAGCCATTAACACCTCTGCGCTCGACAGATCCGCCCTTGGTGCTGTTTTTCGCGAGACCAAGTATCTTCTTCAGATGGCTTTTAACGTATGGAGCGTATCTCATTGCCCTCGTGCTTGTAACAAGCCTGCCCATGAGCTGGCTGCTTTAGGTAGATGTGGTGATCTTATGAGCCAACGTCTGTGGCTAACAAATCTCCCCCCAAATGTAAGCTTGGATGTGGCTGCCTATTTGATCAGTCCGAGGTATTTAAAAAAAAATGAGATCCATGGGCACTGGCACCCAGGATATATTGGGTGCAGCACTGTGACCCTTTGCCACTAGGCTACAGCCCAGTTCTCAGTCCGAGGTAATTTGGAATAGAAGAAAGTATACTTTTCCCCCTCAAATCCTTCTAATTGGATCAAATCCCCCCTCAAGTCTAAAACCAGATCGATCACCCCCTCAAATCTGTCATACCGGATCAATCAGGTCCCAAGGTGGTATTGAACATGATTTGAGGTGGTTTTGAGTTGTTGATGCTGACTGGACATATAAAAGTCAACTCCGATGAGGAGACACCTTGGCGACGCCCGCACGGACACCACGAGGAGACTCCCCCGTCAACCGTCCTCCTCGCCGACGGGGTCTGGCCGGTGAGCCCCATGCCGCGTGACGAGGTGCCCGAGAGGTCGTCCATCTCCACCGGGCGGCCCTCCACTATGAGCCTCATCCTCTCCGACAGGATCTGGCTGGTGAACCAGCTCCAGCGCGGCCTCCAACGGGGAGCAGAGCCAGCGGACGAGGCATCAGTGCTCGCTGTGGGGCTCGAAGACGAGGCCCCAGAGCGGCTCATGGGGAACCGGCGGTGCCACAGGCAGAGGAGATCGGAGGGGCGGCAGTCATCTCCTCGGGACCTGCGCTACGGGATCGCTGAGAAGTGCTCGAACAGTTCGGCGTCCGCACCATCCCGTCCGGCCGGGTCAAGCTCGAAAATGTCAGCGGCGCCGCATGTACAAGCATCAATTCTACTGCTAGTCTATCTAAGAAGAAGAAACATAGTACCACCGATCCTAATCAGAGGTCATGACAGGAGATTAATAAGTCGATCCGACCAGCCGGCCGGAGTCCGGTCATCATCATCTCAGGCGGCGGGGACCTGGCCATGACAACATCGAACTAGCCAAAGCTGAAAGCTCACACCATCCCCATCCGCGTCCCCGTCCCTGTCTCGCGTCACAGTACGCAGCTCGTCGAAGTTGAGCGGCTGGCCGAGCCTGGCCATGGAGCGCGCGAGTGGCGACGTGCTCGCCTTCGCCAATGGAGTCAACCCGCGGCAAGGCGTGAACCGCGCGGCCTCCAACATCCGGTGCGTATACTATCGACGTGGCAAGTGAAAAGAGAGAAAATCAAAGCAAAACCACCTTCAATTCTCTCCAAAACCACCTAGGGTGAGATTTATACGGTTTTAGAAGTTTAGGGGGTAAATAATCCGGTTTTGGAGTTGAGGGGGATATTGATACATTAATTAGAGATGATTTGAGGGGGAAAACTATACTTTCCTCTTTGAAATACAAGGCGTTTCGGTTCAAAAAAAAAAAAGAAAGAAAGAAATAAAAATATACAAAACAAGAACAACTCCCATCCGGGCTGGGCTTCAAGCCCAGTCCAGTGTTCCCCTAACCCTACCTAACCCACACGCTTCCAGTGTTCCAGGGGAGGGGGCTCATCTCGCCGCCGGCACCGTCTTCGACATCAGATCGAATCCACGGCGATTCCGACGATGTCGCGCTTCGAGAAGGCCGTCCTCCTCTGCTTGGCCCTATTCGCCGCATGGCACCTCTGCTCGACCCTGTTCGCCGACGCGCCTCCTCGTCCTGGTGGCCACTCTACGGAGGAGAAAGCTGTAGTCAGCGACGCGGCCGGGAGGGCGTCGGGCCTGAGTCTCGAAAGGGAGGCCGGCGTCCGGGCGGCGGACGGAGCGGGGAGCAACTTCGTCATCTCCCCGTTGTCCATCCACGCGGCGCTCGCGTTGGTTGCCGTCGGCGCGCGGGGCGACACACAGAGGGAGCTCCACAGATTTTTTATTTTTGGTTTGTGTTTTTTTTCGTCCTTGGCCGAAATGGCTGAATTTGGGGAATTTCAAAAAATTCGGCAAAATCTCGGACGAAATTGCAAAATCAAAATTTGAAAATTTGGCCGAAATTCGGCCGAAATTTGAACAGAACTTTAAATAAAATAGAGCAAAATATATCAGCACAACAACCATCAGGAGAGATCTTATAAACTTTAGCAAATAAGCTCTAGGGATTAAGAAAATTGAATCTGCCCAACATAACAGGCACACATTAGCTATAATGTTGCCTCCAACATAACAGTTAACAATCCAACATAGCAGACACACATTAGTTATAAAATTGCCTCCAACATAACCCTTAACAGTCCAACATAACAGGCACACATTAGTTATAAAGTTGCCTCTGACATAAACCCTTAACCGTCCAGCATCAGTTCAACCATCACAGCGTAGTTCAAAGTTTAAATAGTCCAGTACAGCCAAAAGACTTTAAAGCATTAAACATAGAAACATCTCCAAAAGACAACCATCAGCTTATTTGAAGCATCAGCTCCAAGCTTCCCAACATCCAAAAGCTTCTTGATATCCTTTGCTCACGTGCCATTTCTGGTTTGGAGAAAACAGAGGAAGGGTCACGATACAGAGTGCATACATCTAAGTAACTAGCAGTTCCAAGTAGCAACTAAAATAGTGTGTTAAGTAGCAATTAGAACAACACTACTAAGTGATTGGTAGCAACTAGAACATCACTGGTACGTGATAAGTAGCAATTATAGCAACAATACAAGAAGATAAGTATCAATTACAACAACACTACTAGGTGAGCAATTAGAACAGCAGTACTAATCATACACAGTGAGCATAAACATTAGAGCACGAGAACAATTAAAGATCAACCTACTTAAAGAAAGCAATATACATCAAGCTATTTAAAGATCAGCCGCTTTGAACATATACATCAAGCTAGATTTTTCTAAGTAACAAACCTGAATCAGAAACACCAAAAAGAAGAGACTTACCAAATTTATGAGTAGAGGCTGTTGACGTTCTTGGTCTTCTTCCTAATAAGTCGTCCAGATCTAGTCTCCAAATGGCCAGTGCTTGTTGGTGCCTCCTTTTCAACTTGTACTTGTGTCTCTTCTTCAAGTTGCATTTGTGTCTCTAGCTGATCTTGTTCACCATCCTCATCATCCTCACTCACCCCATCATCATCCTCAATGTCATTATCAACATATTCATTCTCTTCTTCATCATCCTCACTCTCAGTTTCAAGAAACTCCTTCTCATCATCATCATTCCTCTTTCTTTTCTTGTTATTACCCTTTGAACCAACATAAGACGCCTTCCTGCTTGAGTTGAGGCGCCTTATTTGCTCAAAAACAGCACTAGCTGCATCAGCTCCATCCACAATCGGATCCTCTACATCCTCATTCAGCCACTCCATTATTGGGTTTGTTTCATCAAACATTGTGGTATCCATTAGCAATGCACTTGGATCAATTTCTTTATCTATATCTCTCTCTTTCTCTTGATCTTCTTCAGCACGTATCTTCAAGGTTTGAATAGTAAACAAGTAAATTATATGACATGCAAGGACAACACAAAGTAGAAAGTAAAAGTGATGGTTTATACCTTTAAGTTGTAGCGTACAGAAACTAGCTTGTGGAGCTTGTCATATAGAAGACGATTTCTTTGCTTTGTGTGCACCAAAGCAAAAGCGCTCCAATTTCTCTCACACCCACTAGAGGAGACACATTGTGAGAAAATTCTCATTGCACATTTCTGCAATGCAGGAACATCCCCTCCAAACTGAAACCACCATTGGGCTGCAAGATAACACCAATGAAATTTTCAGGAATGCAAACCAAAAGGAAATGGAAATTCTAAAACTAAAACACCATAACTTACTTGGCTCCATTCTCGCCGCAGCTTCTTCTGCCAATCTGGTCCCAAACCTCCCTTGGCACTCCCTGAACTTGCTCACTTCATCAATGGCTGAAAGAGCACTCACTGGGTCTAATATCTTCGCTATCGCATCTGTTAGTGAAGTGGCATAATCTGTGTGGTTGCAAAGGTTCAGCTTGTAATGTGTATATGGGTCAAGGACAGCAGCTGAAAAACAATAGAGCCACATGAGTTAAAGAACAGAAAAAAGAGAAACATAAATTGCGAAGGTCGAATCATTTATCACTACCTGCAACCATAAATGTATCTTCTTCCATTGCATCTATCCTCTTGCCCACCTTGCGCATGAACGAAAGGTACAACCTTGATGTAGGGCCAAGATGGGCTTCCATCCTTTGTATAGCAAGCATCATGCTTTTTTGAAGCCAGAAAGTGTGCATTGTTTTTGTGTATCAGCATACATCATGGCCGTATAAAGTGGCCTCAATGAACTCAATACCCACTCTAGTGCGTTCCACCAAACATTACTAGACAAACACTCTTCAGCAAACACATACCCAGGCTCATACCTCCACTGACACTCCTTCCAATCCTTTGAAACCATCCACTCCCTAAATTTATCTTTCTTTGAATGGTAACTCTCAAGGAACATGAAGACAGTCCCAAAACGGGTGGCATTTGGTCTAATTAGTTCACCACCTATGTTCTTCTTCATGTTATCATGGAGGTTATTGTGCTTATGCATGAACCTACAGATTGTCTTGGCACTCTTGACTATCACATCAACCTCAGGAAATTTTGCTATATCTTTTAGCATAAGATTGACGGTATGGGCCACACACGGTTGCCAAACAATATGAGAGTATTTTGGTTCTTCTATAAGGGTTTTGCAAGCTTTCTTATAATTGGATCCATTATCGGTTACTATTTGAACTATATGCTCATGCCCTATCTCTTCTACAACCTTTTCAATCTCTCTATAGATAAAGTCTGCAAAATTACGTAAAATGCATATATACCTAATGAGAACAAGCCATTAAGAACATAAAACAACTATAGGACAGATCCAAGTATTCAAGAACAATATTGTAATAACATACGTAAAATGCATATATACCTAATGAGAACAAGGCATTGAGAACATAAAACAACTATAGGACAGATCCAAGTATTCAAGAACAATGTTGTAATAACATATGTACATACCTAATTAGAACAAAGCAAATATTTTAAGAACATAAGACAATTGTAGGACAGATCCAATTATTCAAGAAGCAAGTAAAGTGCTAAGAAGAGAAGGAAGAAGTAACCTGAATTCTGAGTTTGTCCGGATGCATCAATGGTATTGAGGAAGAACATTCGTGCATTACAATACACCATGTAGTTTATGATGCTCATTCCTGTAGGACCAGTCCAAGAATCGCACATAAGAGTCACACCAAAGTTCTTCCAGTCTTGTTTGAATTTTTGAAGAAACGAATTAGCTTCATCATAGTTGGCCTGCAAATATGGCCCATCAATCTCCTTCGCGGTTGGTATAGGAATAGGCCCTAATTGTTGAGTGATCTTCACAGCAGCTCGAAAGTATGGGCAATCAGCTTTACGTCCAGCAATATCATTGGCATGAAAAAACTTGGACCAAGCTAGACCAAGTGCATCTCTTGAATTAGGATCCAAAGCACTACTGATCTTGGGCTGCATAGATACTTTGTTGCTAGATAATTGCCTGTCAAAATAGGCGGTGATACTCCTTTTACCAACAGAAACATGCACATCACCCACACCCCCCTTGCCAATTCTCCTTTCAATTCTGCGAGAGACATTCGGGTCACGCAATGCTTCTCTAATATTCATCTGAATTTCTTCTTCATCATCATCTAGTACGTTAATCACCCCTCCTTTTTGATACAACCCTTCCATAATATTTCTTTCAATTCTCAGCCTGCTATTTTGTTTGTCTCTTTTCTTCCTCCTTGATTCATCCCGGCACTCTCTCATTGCATCTCTCACATTTCTTGGCACATTGGGGCAGCTCCTCACATTACCTACAATACCACCAAGGTGCTCCGCAACACGGGTTGCACCTCCACCTTTGTGCTTTAGGCTGCAGTACGTGCAATCAAAACCCCCATAATACGGCCATGCATGGTTCCAAGGATCATATAAGTTATTGTCTTTAAGTCCTGCATTGCAAGGTTACAAACATCAGTTTAATTGAACCTAGCAAATAAAGATCATGGTTCCAATTGCATCGTGTGACCAAGCAAAGCATAGTAATACCTTTCCAAGGTCTTTGGGAACCACTTCCATTTGCATCCTGGTCGCCGCTGCCACTCCTATTTGCAGTTCCATTACCTGAAAATCACATGACAAAAGAACGACGGTCAGTTATTAAGAGTAGACAGCTAAGAAAGCAAACCTTTCTTACTAGGGTGTCCTGATATGAATGAGGAACAAAAACAGTACAGACAGATTATCTAGTTTAGATACTAAGGAATAAATAATTTATATACAAGCTGATGCTCTAGTACCGCTGGACATTGAAATTAATCAGTGGTCAACAACTACTTAGTTAAATACACAAACACAACTGAAGTTTATATTGGACGCGTTGTAGATCTAAATAAATGATCGATTCAAACATGGGATGCTTCTGCAAATATACAAGCCAGTGGTTGGATGTGATAATAAAAGCTTTAATTTTGTGCACAAGCCACTGGTTGTAACCACTTTTCTATTACCAGATCGTGGGCAACCTTTCTGACTACCAAATGCATGTACGTTTCAGATTATATACCAAGTCAAAACATTGTCAGAATCCTTGGTGACTACAAGATGCATGTGTATTTCAGATTAATGATGCCACTACTCTGTTCAAATCATCAAGACTGAGTTTTTCTTACCCCTGTATGATATTGCAGCCTCTCATTCATCTAAAGAAGCACAAGTACTGAAACTGCATCTACGTACTGAAACTGAAACTGCATCTACGTACTGAAACTGAAACTGCATCTACGTACTTGACTGAGATGTATATGCATCAAGAAAGCTTGTACCTTCCCAAACAAGAGGACGCCCTCCATGCTGCTGTCGCTGCCCCGTGCTACTGCCTCCATTCAACTGGTTGGCTCGTGCACCATCAGCTTCGTTGCCGCAGCCGCCGAGCACCATGCCCTTGTCTTGGAGCAGCGAATGGCACGAACTGGATGGGGTGGAGGCGAGGAGATGTGGAGGAAGGCGGGAGGCTAGTGAGCGCGTTGGCCGGACGCCGGAGAAGCTGCGCTGGCGAGGATGTGTTCTGTGCGCAGCGGCGGCGCCGCCCACAGGAGGAGCGAGAGGAAAAACAGCGATTCTAGGGTTAGGACATTTGCGTTCGTGCTTTTATACGAGCAGAAGCGTAACATGAAGGCCCTAGAAGCTGGGCCGGGCAAATAAATTCAAACTGGGCCAAATAATTCGGCCGAAAGGCCCATATGCCAGGCCCAGGCGAGATGGCCGAAATTCGGCTGAAATTTAGTTTTTTCGGCCGAAAATCAAAACAGCTCCTGGGGCTCCTCGGGTCAGCGTCGCTCGACGAGCTGCACCGCGCGCCGACGATCAAGCTTGCGGGCAGGCTCAACGGCCTGACGCAGACGTCCTTCGCCTGCGGCGTGTGGGTCGACCGGGGGCGGGCGCTCAGGCCGGAATTCACGGCCACTGGCGCGTTGCGGTACGCCGCCACGGTGGAATCCGTGGACTTCGTGTCGGGGGCCGAGCTGGCGAGGCGGCGCGTGAACGGCTTCGTGGCGGATGCGACGAAGCAGCTCATCCGCGAGGTCCTCCCTCCCGGCTCCGTCGACTCCGACACGGCGGTTGTGCTTGCCAACGCGGTCTACTTCAAAGGAGCATGGTCCCAGCCGTTCGACGTCTTCACCGCACCTTTCCACATTCCCGGCGGCAGCACCGTGGGCGTGCGGTCCATGAAGACAGACCAGTCACAGTACATCGCGCTCTACCCGGGCTTCAGAGCCCTCAAGCTGCCCTATAAGAATGACGTGCAGCAGCAAGCTGCATTCTACATGCTTATCCTTCTCCCGGACAGCGACACTCTCAGTCTCGCCGATCTCTACGGCAAGGCGGTGTCGATGCCGGAGTTCGTCAAGAAGCACACGCCGGCACAGAAGGTTCCAATCGGACAGTTCATGGTCCCCAAGTTCAAGTTCACGTTCGAGTTCGAGGCGTCGTCGGACATGCAGAAGCTTGGTGTCACCAGGGCTTTCAATAGGGGCAACTTCTCAGGCATGGTGAGTGGCAGGGATGAGCTCTGCATCACCGGGGTGTACCATAAGGCCACCATCGAGGTGGACGAGCTAGGCACCGTGGCCGCTGCAGCCACGGCCATCGTAATTGGGACTACTAGTGTGGGTCCAAGGGCACTGATGGATTTTGTGGCGGATCGGCCCTTCTTATTTGCCGTGGTTGAGGAGAGGACAAGCACAGTGTTGTTCCTGGGTCATGTTGTTAATCCTCAACTGGGCTAACTGAATTATTCCATAAAATGTGGAATCCTTTGGTTGTTGAATGAAACAATTGAACATTGTTTCTCAACTGGGCTGAATTAGCTAAAGGATGTGTTTCTTTTAGCTTTCTGAACCAGCTAATTAGTTAAAGGGTCTGTTTGGTTCAACTTAATTTGTAATTTCTGAACCAGATTCATGCCCAGGAATCCCCCAAGAAAAAAACTCCTGGCGTACAACAATTGTTTCTAATTTTCTAATTTCTGAACCACATATCATTTCAGATGTCCCCATGTGCAATTGATGGTTTGTGGAGTTGCTGCTGGCAACATATTTCTGCTCATTTCTCTGATGCTTCATGCTCAGCTAGATTTTCAGGTGGATGCAGAAGCAGAGGTGGGAAGTTACGGATGGTCATGTGGCTCTTCTTTGAGATGTGCAACAGTGGGTGCAAGCCAGACACTTCGGTATATAATTCCCTTGTTGCTGCTCATCTGCATTCACTAGACAAGAGTAAGGCTTTGGTGAAAACTCTCGGTTATTTTGACAAGATGAAGGGCATGGAGACTTGGAGAGATACCAGCCGAATATTGTGACGTACAACATCCTCTTGAGGGTGTGTGCTCAGGCTAGCGACACGAAACAGGTGGACATCCTTTTCAAGGATCTGGATGAAAGCCAGTCTCTCCAGATATCTACGCATATAATGGAGTGATTGACGGATATGGGAAGAATGGCATGATCAAACGGATGGAATTTGGCTCCTCCGTCAATAAACCCAGGAGAGTGCAAACCTCAAACTCTGCAAGAGAGACATGTAGAGATTCTGCAAGCAATTCAGAAATGGCTAGTTCAAGCAAGCCAATGTTAAGTGCGTTGGAACCAGCTGGCGCCTCCGAGAAAAAACCGAAGATATTACCCAATTCAAACTTCGCAAGCAAGCCAATACAAAGCAATTCAGAAACGGGCCACGTCAAGTGAGCCAGAGTTAAGCTTTTGGCAAGTAGAATGTGTTCGGTTGCTTGTACCAAGTGATATCCTAGGGAATGGACATCCATGTGATTGGTTGCTTGAATTGAAACCATCCTAGATAGTGGGGTTCAAATTTTAGGAAAATTTCTCATGTACATTCACCAAAAACAACCGATCCACATGGTACTGGAGCCATCTTATCCCATTCAACATCAAGATACCCTTCTGTTTTTTTCTACTTTGGCAAGGGTTGCTTCTAAATTTCATATTGATGTTATAAAATCACAGTACCATTTTTGTTTCATCGGTAAACTTGCTGTACCTTTTATTACTAGGGATAGTATTGGCTGTGCTTCAAATAAAAGGTGTCATATCTTTAACAGTTTGTTATGGATTAGATCAGCATTTGGAAGAAACCCTCATCCCACACATCTCAGAATTTGACATTCTGAAGTTGCGGAAGCTTAACAATGACATTCTGAAGAAACCCTCATCCAACGCCTCTCAACGATGGCCCGTGATGTGTTGGCCATCCCAATGTCCACGGTCAGTAGCAACATCAACAACTCTATTGTGAAGTTACATCACTTTGGTAGCGTTTTTAGAACATAGGCTGTGAGCTTGGTATGGTGCAGGTAATATCTTTAGTAGATGTGATCTGGGTTTTGTCCCACTTGATTGGGTGTAACCGTCTAAAATTTAGCCCAGCATGCGATTTTCTTTGTTTTCATTTTTAGATTTTTTTTCTTTGCTTTCTTGGATGGTATACTCACATTGGCACCGGCCTCAGAATTGCATAATAAAAATGTTCAGTTTTCTTTTACCAATATCTCTATATTGCTTTGACCTGAAATTGAAGGATGGATATTTTATGGGTTCGCTTTCAAGGTTCATATCACAATTCGTTTTGTTTATCAGTGTGTTCCATCCATGGGTAGATTTTCAACTACGCCTGCCCGGATTTTGGAATTTTGGAATTTACATGTCTAATCTTTCATTAGTCTACTTTGTCAACACATGCACTGCACACACATTGCTAATATCAATTAAAATGCTTACTTTATTAGAAGTATGTTCTACAAAGGATCGACAAACAACTAGAGAATTTACACCCCAATCATTCTATGCTTCCAAGTTGAAGAGGTGAACATTATTAGAGACCTCAACACTGGATTTCAAACAACATGGAGCCATGTGAGGTCACCACTGCTGAGATGCCCCCCTTCATCAGACTCCATCTCTTTCTACTCCATACTTCAGTGCAGGTGCACCTTGCCAACTTTCTCCCAACAACCTTTTCTAGATCCGGCACGCTTACAGTAATCTTCCTGCTCGCGGTGTCGAGGTTGAAGATGGCCACGTAGATCTCTCCTGCTTCCATGTAAGAAGAAGAATCAGCCAAAGAAAAGGGACAGTACTTATTCACCAAGTGTGCATTGGCAAAGAAGCATGCTGCTCAGATAAAAGTACCTTTGTCTCCAATTGCTGTCCATGCTCGTGCTCCGGTAGTTTCATTTTCAGTTGCGTCAAACAAAAGTGTTACTTAGGTAAAAATAGCGATTAATTTACGGTGAATCAGTGTAGAGTAACTTGTACCTCCTTCCTTGGTGGACCGCATTGTAGCACACAATCCTGAGTAAGAGTGAATTCCGGTTTTTACCCTTTATTTTGACATTTTTGACACTAATTACCCCATTTAGCGGGTTTTCATCTGTTTTACCCCATCTAGCAGAAGTGTTGCCAGAATTTACCCTGTTTCAAATTTTGTGAGCATTCCGACTGATGGGTCCCAATTGCAAGGTCCAGTTGGCATATGCCACATCGACGGGTTTTTTTCTGATGGTTTTTCTGCACGCCGAACCGCATCGCCCTAGCTTCTTCCGACCGCCCAAGCTCGATATGATCGCACCAGAGCAGCTCGGCAAACATACTATCTCTCTGGCGGTCAACATATTTGTACGATGGCCCTATTTATCAGCGAGTGTTCTTGCGTTGACATGCATGGATGGCTTGATTGTTTTGTCGTCCATAATTCGTGTCCATAGTATCGTCTGCATAACACTGGTCTTTGCTAGCTATCACGGGAAAGGAGCTTCTAAAACGTCATTCAACTAGTTCGTGCTTGACTAGGTATTCAGATATGTACGTTCATCAAAGTTAATAAAGTAGTGTATTTACACCACTTTTAATCTGATCCGCAGAATCATGCATACTTAAGATCATATATAATAATATTAAAGAAAAACATACATGATTTCAAGTTATATCAGTAATAATTTCTCCTATAATTTATTCAATGGGAAGATGTCACGCTGATCAAGTACTGTTATCTCATCAAAATACTTCTTTGAATCGGAAACAAGTAGCCTAAACCTAACTAATATGCATCCCAGACTGAGAGAAAATGCCAAAAAAGCCAAACGACCAAGGGTGAGAAACAGAGGATGCGGTCGTGCATGGGAGGGGAGAAAATTGCCGTAATGGCTGCCTTCGCTCCGTCGATTGCCAGCACCACGCCTTCAAGTCTTGCCCGCCGCGGGTCACCTACGTCATCCTACCCCCTCCTACCGAAGGAGGCAGTGGTATTAGGCAAGACTAGGGCAGGATCATGCGTGTGATTGAAATGCTAGTGATGCGTGTCGTGAATAATGGAGGCCAATGTGGTGCGGCCCGACCTGGGTAACTTGGCCATCGGGCGCTGCGAGCTGCTCTGGTGCGATCATATCTAATCTGACCGATTGGGAGAAGCTAGGTGATGTGGTTCGGTGTGCAGAAAAATCATCAGGAAAAACATGCCGATATGGCATGCCAACTGGACCTTACAATTGGGACCCATCGGTCAGAACGCTCATAAAATTTTAAAGAGGGTAAATTATGTCAACACTTTTGTTAAATGGGGTAAAACGGATGAAATCCCGCTAAATGAGGTAATTAGTGTCAAAAATGTCAGAATAGGGGGTAAAAACCGGAATTCACTCCCTGAGTAACTGCTTACAAGCTGTCCATTCTCTGTTAGCTCCCAGACCTGCCATTGTTATCGGTAAAAATTGATCAACCACGACTTAAGTTCACTTCCAAAGTTAAATGATCAATTGTCCATTTTTTGGTTATTATGACAGCTAAATAGCAATTTCATGACACAAAATGCTCCACAAAATTCTGCATTTCAGCCCCACTCTACATGGATCCCGTTTCTCTTACCAGGATACCAATGTGTGTGCTAAACTTACCTGCTTTGTATGCCGTTCGCAGGCCGAGAACATGGAAGTTTTGCTCGCTGAGCTTGTTCGCCATGGACTGATAGATGCATCCAAGCAACCATCATCAGCGTCAATACCTGCCAGATGAAACTTTGCTTGGTCTTCCTCACTGCTCATGGTAACTCCATCCCTGCATAAAAATAATTAATATGTGTGGATCATACACATAATTCAAAAGATTAGGACTGCTTCCTTTCGTGCATTGTTTTGTCACACGCCACTTACGATGTTGAAAGAAGTTTTGCTTTGGATATGCAAAATGAGGCATTGCCATTCTGGATTCCATAGCTTCTGCAAATGCGATCTTCTGAGGAACTGTGCCACTCACCGGCGCTCTTACCTCTGCATGTACCGAGACCAAGAACCATTCCACCATTGTTTGTCACGTCCACCGGATATCCGGACTTTGAGCGATCGGATTGTTCATCTGGCTTTGAAGCCCTCTCACTATGTATATAACCAAACTGAAAAAAATACCCACAGGTTAGTTCGTTGTTCAGTACATGTTGCAGCAGGAATCTCCGGACTCCAACTAATATTTAGTTCACCTCCATGTTGTTCCTAGTGTGGTGATTTATCTTCAGGAGAGTAGGGTGGGTAATTAGATTGAATGTGCGATCATCGAGATGCCTCAAGTCCCCACCATACATGAGCGGTGATTTAGCCATTGACCAAAGTACCATCTGCAAAAATGTGTTCAAAGGTTTAAGACTTCGGCTTCCAACTTGGAAACAGAGATGAAGTTTCTTCAATTGCAAACCTGTGTTGTTTGTTCGTCAAATGTAAGGCTAGTGGTTCTGTGAGGGCCCTGATTAGCGCCTGTATGAGAGAAAGATCAAATATTTTTGAGCGATTAGTCACACCGATGCACATGGAAAGTCGAACCGAGTTGTGCATTACAAAAGGAAAGTGCCACAAAGTTATGGTATGGATGATCACCTGCATCGGTAAGCCAGCCAAATGGAAGCATGTGTAAGTCTGGCCAGGACCTCCCTCGCAATCCGGCGGCGCCAATCTTATTCGCAGCAGCAAATGATCTATATATTATATCCGCTGCGAATAAGAAGATAAAGTAAATTGGTTGTACTGCAAGCTACAAGTAGCAGTTGCCATATATCTAGAATTGTGTGAGAAGCATATGCTTAAATGGAATCTACCTGGCGACATCGAAATGTGGGCGAACATCTTTCCAGCTGTCCCAATCATCTCCTGTTACCCTGTACATGTCAACATGTTGTGTGATATTCTCAGCTAATGCTGGAGTGACAACGGTTCCGGGGGAGATGGATAGCACGATTGGGTTTCTCAAGCTCTTTCAGGATCTGCAATTGACGCAATGTGTTTTTCCCATGAATTGATTTCAACAGATCACCAATTGTGATGTAGCTAATTTTAGAATGAAGAGCTACATTAATTCATACCTCTGAGACGGTCACGATCTCTTTCGGGCTGTAATCCATGCTGAAATGCAATCTAGCTTCACTGCAAGCAGAACAACTTGGTGCATCATGTCACCATTTGCTGAGATTTCAGTTTCTAGCGTCGCACATTGTACAAGACGACAATCCGCTTCTCAAATTCAGAATAATGTAGCTAAAAATGGTATGGAGTTGTGCTTACCGAAATGGACACCCCAATCGACATACTGTCGGTAGAGAGACCTCAGGAATGCTCGTCCAGCCCCCATGTCGGTATTTACACTCATAAATCCTTTTGGCATCCACGGACATGTCCTGTGGGTGAGGCCTATGTCACGCGACCTCCATTGTCGGCCATTCTCTACGTAGGCTTTTCCCTAAATAAAAATTGCAAAAAACCCACTAAGATCTCTTTCTTTTATGGTTCTAACGAGGTAACTTACTCCGCTTAAGCAACTACTGCTGTCATGATGAGGAATTTTAAGACGATGCTCCATCTTATTTTCTAAGAGGTAAGAGGACAATTTGATCCTAGCTGCTGATTAGACAAGGGTATATACTTGTCTACAGAAATATGGTTGGTATAACAAGATTATGTGCAGTTTGGGGATAATTAGATAGCAACTATTATTACATGGACATAATTGGATAGTAATAACTATATGGGAGTAATAATTGGATAGTAATAATTACCGAACAATAATAATTGGATAGGCCTATGGGTTAGGCCTATGTCACGGGCCGTCCATTGTCGGCCATTCTCTACCTAGGCTTTTCGCTGAATAAAAATCATGAAAAAACCCCACTAAGAATCTCTCTCTTTTATGGTTCTAATAAGGTAAGTAAATCGGCTACAGCTACTATTGTCGTGATGAGAAATTTTAAGATGGCCCATCTTACTTTCTAAGAGGTAAGAGGGCAATTTGATCCTTGCTGTTGATTAGACAAGGGTATATACTTGTCTACAGAAATATGGTTAGTATAACAAGATTATGTGCAGTTTGGAAATAATTAGGCAGCAATTATTATTATATGGACATAATTGGATAGTAATAACTATGACAGTAATAATTGGATAGTAAGGCTCTGCAATCCATCACAATGCTCGTCTCCTGGATGATCTGGAAACATAGGAACGAATGCATCTTCCACAATGCAAGTCCCTCGATAGATACGTTAGTCGATAGGATTAAAGACGAGGCCAAATGTTGGGCACAAGCTGGGGCACAGGGGCTGAGGGTTGCGTTGCCCGCCTCCTGGGATGTCCACTGATCGGGCGTAGGGCCCTTGTAACTATCACTTCCTAGGAGGCGTGTACTCTCTCATCTTTTCAATGCAATGAAACGCAAACATCCTTTGCGTTTTCTCAAAAAAAAAATTGGATAGTAATAATACCAAGTAATTGTAATATTTTTTGGGGGAAGTTTGTAATATTGAGCATGCCAAACATGTTTAGCAGTAAACATCAAATCGACACAGGTTGTTGCATTGACGTGGATGAGTGGTTGAGATCTGTTGAATCTCCAAAACTCGCTCTTTTATATAGAACAAATGTGTGCGTGCAATGCACATTGATATTAGACGCAAAATTAGTTGCACATTGATATCAAGCAAAAAATTAATTGCGCGTTAATATTAGGTAGGATATCGATTACACGTTAATTACATAGATAGTATATATTTGGTATGTTATTAATTGCATGCTAAACATGTTGAGCGCTTGCCATTGGAGCAATATAGGTCGTTGGATTAATATTGTTTGTTGGCTGAAATTTGTTGGATTTGGTCCTTTGGGTCTTTTATATTGACATAGATATAGATAAAAAAGAAAAGATGATAGGATAAAAGAATAGATAGATACCAATACGAAAATATGCATTTATTTTTTGGACGCGAAAGATTCTACCAAAATACTGCAAAATGATAACTACCAAAAAAAACTTCAAAACGAAGCGAAGTTCAGCTATTCTGGAAGACCACGTAGAACATGGAGTAATAAGCTACCCAAACTCTAAAGACAAAAAAAGCTACTACTCCAAAAGTAATAATAAAAGAAAAAAAAAGAATCAAGATGGAGAGGAGTACCGTGAAGACGTCGAGGATGGGCGTGTTGGCGTTGACGGCCTGGGTGCTGTTGATGACCCACAAGTATAGGGGATCAATCGTAGCCCTTTTGATAAGTAAGAGTGTCGAACCCAATGAGTAGTAGAATGAAATGACAAGTGGTTTTCTTCAAGGTATTTTCTGCAAGCACTGAAATAGTCGGTAACAGGTAATTTGATAGCAAGATAATTTGTAACAGACAAGTAATGGTAACGATAAATAAAGTGCGTAGCAAGGTAGCCCAATCCTTTTGTAGCAAATGACAGGCCAAAATAGTCTCTTATAATAAGCAAAGTGTTCTTGAGGGCACACGGGAATTTCATCTAGTCACTTTATCATATTGGTTTGATTTGCGTTCGCTACTTTGATAATTTGATATGTGGGTAGACCGGTGCTTGGGTGCTGTTCTTACTTGAACAAACCTCTCACTTATGATTAACCCCCTCGCAAGCATCCGCAACTACGAGAAAAGTATTAAGATAAAATATAACCATAGCATTAAACATTTGGATCCAAATCGGTCCCTTACGAAGTAGCGCATAAATTAGGGTTTAATCTTCTGTCACTCTAGCAACCCATCATCTAATAACTACTCCACAATGCAATCCTTTAGGGCCAAAGATGATGAAGTGCCATGTAGTCGACGTTCACATGATACCACTAAGGGAATCACAACATACATAACATCAAAATATCGAACACATATCAAGTTCACATGATTACTTGTAACATGACTTCTCCCGTGACCTAAAAAATGAAAGTAACTATTCACAAATGATAATCATGCTCAAGATTAAAGGGGTATTAAATAACATAATGGATCTGAACATATAATCTTCCACCAAATAAACCAAATAGTAATCAACTACAAGATGTAATCAACACTACTAGTCACCCACAAGTACCAACACTACTAGGGAAAAGCCTAGCAGTAGCGTGGGTTAGAGGCGTAGTAGTGGCGGGGGGGGGGGGGGGGGGGAGGGGTGCGCTACTGATACGGCGCTACAGCTAATGTTCAGCAGTAGCGCTGGTTGGGGCGCGCTACTACTATCCTGCATAGCAGTAGCGTGTTTTCCCGCCCGGCGCTACTACTACACCTTCCTAGCAGCAGCGTCTTTTTTCACCCAGCGCTACTACTATACCTCCCTAGCAGTAGTGCCTGGTGGGCTACCAGCGCTACTGGTAAAGTTTGCTATTTTTTTTACTGCAAATTGCCCCTGTATTTGTACTGGTTTATAGTAGTCGCATCATATGATTTTATGATCATGATGAGTTATTATTTCAGTGGGTGAAAGAGACATGGATTAGGTTCAAGTGGAGCCAACATGGTGCATATCCAAAGTACTACTAATCCAAACTTGATCACTTTAGTTTGGATTAGTATGATCAAGTTTGGATTAGTTGTACTTTCGATCTCCACTTGAATCTAATCCATATTTATTTCACCCACTGATATATATATAATAACTGATCATGCTCATAATGATATAACAACTAAGCATCATCATCATTAATAATAACTCATCATCGTTATCATAATAACAAGTCATACTCATCATCATCATAGTCATCTAACAACTTCTACTTGTTATCATAATAACAAGTCATACTCATCATCATCATAGTCATCTAACAACTTCTACTCATCATAATAACAAGTCATACTCATCATCATCGTAGTCATCTAACCAACCTTACTTAATTGTTCTTAGCACATGATCATGAGTATTAGCTAGGACCTACTACCCTTTCTAAGGTAAAATAGCATAAAACAAGATAGCCCTGTTGGAAATATTCCCTAGAGGCAATAATAAAGTGGTTATTATTATATTTACTTGTTCATGATAATTGTTTATTATCCATGCTATAATTGTATTGACCGGAACTCAAATGCATGTGTGGATATATAGACAACAACATGTCCCTAGTGAGCCTCTACCGGTCTAGCTCGTTGATCAAAGATGGCTATGTTTTTCTAGCCATAGACATGAGTTGTCATTTGATAACGGGATCACATCATTAGGAGAATGATGTGATGGACAAGACCCAAACTATGAACGTAGCATATGATCATGTCAAGTTTATTGCTATCGTTTTCTGCATGTCAAGTATATGTTCCTATGACCATGAGATCATGCAAACTCACTGACACCGGAGGAGTACCTTGTGTGTACCAAACGTCGCAACGTAACTGGGTGACTATAAAGATGCTCTACAGGTATCTCTGAGGGTGTCTATTGAGTTGGCATGGATCAAGACTGGGATTTGTCATTCCGTATGACGGAGAGGTATCTCAGGGCCCACTCGGTAATACAATATCACAATAAGCTTGCAAGCAATGTGACTAAAGAGTTAGCCACGAGATCTTGTATTACGGAACGAGTAAAGAGACTTGCCAGTAACGAGATTGAACTAGGTATGGGGATACCGACGATCGAATCTCGGGCAAGTAACATACCGATGGACAAAGGAAACTGCATACGAGATTAGCTGAATGCTTGACATCGAACGAAAACTCATCTGTTACAAAAGGCATTTCATTTCTTGACATGTAACTGCAGTGATATTCTAGATAAAAGCCATCATTAGAATAGTTGTGGAGAGAAAGTCTTCACTTTTTCTTCGCGTGTGTCCCTTGGTTATTGCGTCGTAACCATGGATAATCTTCATCGTTTAACAGGATGCTTGTTTCAGCCTTCACTTTGAAGGGAGGAATTTCATGAAACTTTTCATAATCTTCAGACATGTATGTCTTGCCGTCCACTCCCACAATGTCTCTTTTCCCTGAAAGAACTATGTGGCACTTTGGCTCATCATATGATGAATTCGCTTCCTTATCTTTTCTTTTTCTCGGTTTGGTAGGCATGTCCTTCACATAGAAAACCTGCGCCACATCATTGGCTAGGACGAATGGTTCGTCTGTGTACCCAAGATTGTTCAGATCCACTGTTGTCATTCCGTACTGTGGGTCTACCTGCACCCCGCCTCCTGACAGATTGACCCATTTGCACCGAAACAAAGGGACCTTAAAATCATGCCCATAGTCAAGTTCCCATATGTCCACTATGTAACCATAATATGTGTCCTTTCCCCTCTTGGTTGCTGCATCAAAGCGGACACCACTGTTTTGGTTGGTGCTCTTTTGATCTTGGGCGATCATGTAAAATGTATTCCCATTTATCTCGTACCCTTTGTAAGTCAATACAGTCGAAGATGGTGTCTTGGCCAACGAGTACAACTCATCTCCAACAGTGGTGTTACCCATGAGATGTGTTTACAACCAATTGCTGAAAGTCCTGATATGTTCACATGTAATCTAGTCGTCACACTGCTCCGGGTGTTTGGAGTGCAGAATATTCTTGTGTTCATTGACATATGGGGTCACCAAGGTAGAATTATGTAGAACTGTGTAGTATGCTTGAGCCCAAGAATGCTCGTCCCTACATATTATTGAGTCCGCTCCTAGCGTGCCTTTTCCAGTCAGTCTCCCCTCATACCGCGATTGAGGGACACCAATCGGCTTAAGGCCAGGAATGAAGTCAACACAAAACATAATGACCTCCTCTGTTTGCCGGCCCATGGAGATGCTTCCTTCTGCCTAGCACGGTTATGAACATATTTCTTTAAGACTCCCATGAATCTCTCAAAGGGGAACATATTGGGTAGAAATACAGGACCCAGAATGGCAATCTCATCGACTAGATGAACTAGGATGTGCGTCATGATATTGAAGAGGGATGGTGGGAACACCAGCTCGAAACTGACAAGACATTGCACCAAATCGTTCTTTAACCTTGGTAGGATTTCTGGATCGATTACCTTCTGAGAGATTGCATTGAGGAATGCACATAGCTTCACAATGGCTAATCGAACGTTTTCCGGTAGAAGCCCCCTCAATGCAACCGGAAGCAGTTGCGTCATAATCACGTGGCGGTCATGAGACTTTAGGTTCTGGAACTTTTTCTCTGCCATATTTATTATTCCCTTTATATTGGACGAGAACCCAGACGGGACCTTGATACTGAGCAGGCATTCAAAGAAGATTTCCTTCTCTTCTTTGGTAAGAGCGTAGCTAGCAGGACCTTGATACTGCTTTGGATGTATGCCATCTTTTTCATGCACACGTGTTCCACGGGCACCGGGTTATGACCAGGATGACCGAAAGGGGTTTCAGGGGGCCCCGACAAGTGTTGGGGAGCCTCATGGGCCTAGGGAAGGGGGCACACCAGCCCACTAAGGGGCTGTGCGCCCCCTCACCCCCTTCCTTGGGAGGCAAGGCACCTAGGGGGCCACCTAAAACCCATCTAGGGTTGCCCTGGTGGCTGCCGGCCCCCCTAGGGGAAACCCTAGGGTGCCTCCTCCTCCCCTTCCCCCTATATATGGAGTGGTAGAGAGAGGGCAGCCGCACCCATCTATGCCACGGCGCTACCCTCCCTCTCCCTCGTAGCCCTCTTCCTCTCCGTAGTGCTTAGCGAAGCTCTGGTGAGATTCCACCACCACCGCCACCATGCCGTCGTGCTGCCGGAGGACTCGAGCTACTACTTCACCATCGCTCGCTGGATCGAGGAGGTGAAGGCATCATCAAGCCGTATGTGTGTTGAACGCGGAGGTGCCGTCCGTTCGGCACTTGGATCGGGAGTTGGCGGGACGGATCGTGATTGGATCGTGAAGATGTTCGACTACATCAACTGCGTTTCTTAACGCTTTCGCTTAGCGATCTACAAGGGTATGTAGATGCAATCACTCCTCTCGTAGATGTTCATCTCCTAGATTGATCTTGGTGAGCGTAGGAAATTTTTTGTTTCCCATGCAACGTTTCCCAACAGTGGCATCATGAGCTAGGTCTATGCGTAGATGACATCATGAGTAGAACACAAAGGAGTTTGTGGGCGTTGATATTCAGATTGCTTCCTTCCTTGGTCTTTTCTTGATTCGGCGGTATTGTGGGATGAAGCAGCCCGGACCAACCTTACATGTCCACGTACATGAGACCTGTTCCATCGACAGACATGTGACTTTGTTGCATAAAGATGGCTGGCGGGTGTCTGTCTCTCCCACCTTAGTTGAATCAGATTCGACAAAGGCGTTCCTTGTAGAAGGTTAAATAGCAACTTGCATATTACCATTGTGGCTTTGCGTAGGTAAGAATCAGTCTTGCTAGATACCCATAGCAGCCACGTAAAACATGCAACAACAATTAGAGGACGTCTAGCTTGTTTTTGCAGGGTATGTTGTGATATGATATGGCCAAAGACATGATGAGATATATTTGATGTATGAGATGATCATGTTTTGTAATAGTTTATCACGACTTGCATGTCGATGAATACGGCAACCGGCAGGAGCCATAGGGTTGTCTTTAATTATTGTATGACCTGCGTGTCAATCATTAAACACTATGTAATGCTTTACTTTATCGCTAAGAGGTAGCAATAGTAGTAGAAGCATGGTTGGCGTGACAACCCCGATGGCGACACGATGATGGAGATCATGGTGTCATGCCGATGTTGATGGAGATCGTGCCGGTGCTTTAGAGATGGAGATCCAAAGCACAAGTTGATGGCCATATCATGTCACTTATGATTTGCATGTGATGTTAATCCTTTTATGCATCTTATTTTGCTTAGGACGACGGTAGCATTATAAGGTGATCCCTCACTAAAATTTCAAGATAAAATTGTGTTGTCCCCAAGTGTGCAACATTGCGAAAGTTCATCATATCGAAGCACCATGTGATGATCGGGTGTGATAGACTCTACGTTTGCATACAACGGGTGCAAGCCAGTTTTGCAGATGCGGAACACTTGGGTAAAACTTGATGAGCCTAGCATGTACAAACATGGCCTCGGAACACAAGAGACCGAAAGGTCGAACACGAGTCATATAGTAGATATGATCAACATAGAGATGTTCACCATTGAAACCACCTCATCTCACGTGATGATCGGACATGGGTTGGTGAATTTGGATTGTGTTACACTCGTACAACCGGAGGGATGTTGATTTGAGTGGGAGTTCTTAAGTAATATGATTAATTGAACTCATTATCATGAACAATAGTCTAAAGTTGCCTTTGCAAATTTATGTTGTAGGTCAATGGCTCGCACAGTACCTCCCCTGAATTTCAATGCGTTCCTAGAGAAAGTTAAGCTGAAAGATGATGGAAGTAACTTTGTTGACTGCGCCCGTAATCTGAGGATTATCCTCACGGCTGCCCAAAAGGCTTATGTCCTTGATGCACCGCTTGGTGCGCCACCCCCTCCAGCGACTGTGGACGTTGTGAATGCCTGGCAGTCGCGTGTTGATGACTACTCAATAGTTCAATGCGCCATGCTGTATAGCTTAAAGTCAGGACTTCAAAGGCATTTTGAATGTCATGGAGCATATGAGATGTTCCATGAGTTGAAGTTTATCTTTGAGAAGAATGCCCGGATCGAGAAGTATGAGACCTCCGATAAGTTCTATGCCTGCAAGATGGAGGAGAACGGGTCTGTCAGTGAGCACATAGTCAGAATGTCTGGGTACTACAACTGTCTGGCAGAGTTGGGAGTTGAGCTCCCGCCAGAGGCTGTCACTGACAAAGTTCTTCAATCGCTACCACCTAGCTACAAGAGCTTTGTGTTGAAGTATAACATGCAAGGGATGAACAAGTCAGTCTCCGAGCTATTCGCTATGCTGAAAGTCGCTGAGTCAGACATCCAGAAGGAGCATCAAGAGTTGATGGTCAATAAAACCACTGGTTTCAAGAAAGGCAAGGGAAAGAAGGGAAACTTCAAGAAAGGTTGCAAAGCAGTTGCTCCTCCCGTGAAGAAACCCAAGGCTGGACCCAAGCCGGAGACTGAGTGCTTCTATTGCAAGGGAACTAGCCACTGGAAGCAGAATTGCCCCAAGTATCTGGCCGACAAGAAGGGGGCCAACGTCAACAAAGGTATACATGATATACATGTTATTGATGTGTACCTTACCAACTCTCGTTGTAGTGCCTGGGTATTTGATACCGGTTTGGTTGCTCACATTTGCAACTCAAAGCAGGAACTACGGAACAGATGGAGGCTGGAGAAGGACAAAGTGACGATGCGTGTGGGAAATGGTTCCAAGGTTGATGTGATCGCCGTCGGCACGCTCGCTCTTCGATTACCATCGGGATTAGTGATGAACCTGAATAATTGTTATTTAGTGCCTGCGTTGAGCATGAACATTATATCTGGATCTTGTTTAATGCGAGACGGTTACACATTTAAATGAGAGAATAATGGTTGTTCTATTTATATGGGTAATATCTTTTATGGTCACGCACCCATTGTGAGGGGTTTATACTTATTGAATCTCGATAGTGATGATACACATGTTCATAACATTGATGCCAAAAGATGTAGAGTTGATAACGATAGTACCACTTTCTTGTGGCACTGCCGCTTAGGTAATATTGGTGTAAAGCGCATGAAGAAACTTCATGTTGATGGACTTTTGGAGTCACTTGATTTTGAATCACTTGACACATGTGAACCATGCCTCATGGGCAAGATGACTAAGACCCCGTTTTCGGGTACAATGGAACATGCAAGTGAGCTGTTGGAAATCATACATACTGATGTGTGCGGTCCGATGAGCGTTGACGCGCGTGGTGGATACTGTTATTTTCTCACCTTCACCGAGGACTTGAGTAAATACGGGTATATTTACATAATGAAGCATAAGTCTAAAACATTTGACAAGTTCAAGCAATTTCAGAGTGAAGTTGAGAATCATCATAACAAGAAGATTAAATTCCTACGATCCGATCGAGGGGGAGAATATCTGAGTTATGAGTTTGGCAATCACTTAAGACAATGTGGAACGGTTTCACAGTTGACGCCACCTGGAACACCACAACGTAATGGTGTGTCCGAACATCGTAATCGTACCTTATTGGATATGGTGCATTCTATGATGTCTCTTGCCGATCTGCCACTACCATTTTGGGGTTATGCGTTAGAGACAGCTGCATTCACTTTAAATAGGGCACCATCTAAGTCCGTCGAGACGACACCATATGAACTGTGGTTTGGCAAGAAACCTAAGTTGTCGTTTCTTAAGGTTTGGGGCTGCGATGATTATGTCAAAAGGCATCAGCCGGAAAAGCTCGAACCCAAAGCGGACAAATGCGTCTTCATAGGATACCCAAAAGAGACGGTTAGGTATACCTTCTATCTCAGATCCGAAGGCAAAGTGTTTGTCGCTAAGAACGGGTCCTTTCTCGAGAAAGAGTTTCGCTCGAAAGAATTGAATGGGAGGAAGATAGAACTTGATGAGGTTGTTGAACCTTTACTTCAACTAGAGAGTAGTGCAGCACAGAAAGATGTTTCTGTGGCACCTACGTCAGTTGAAGAGGAAGCTAATGATGATGATCATGAAGCTTCAGATCAAGTTACTATCGAACCTCGTAGGTCGACAAGGGTACGTACAAATCCTGAGTGGTACGGTAACCCTGTCTTAGAGGTCATGTTGTTGGACAACGGTGAACCTACGAGCTATGGAGAAGCGATGGTGGGCACGGATTCCGACAAATGGTTAGAGGCCATGAAATCCAAGATGGGATCCATGTATGAAAACAAAGTATGGGCTTTGGAAGTATTACCTGAAGTGCGAAAGGCCATTCAGAATAAATAGATCTTCAAGAAGAAGACGGACGCGAACGGTAATGTCACCGTCTATAAAGCTTGATTTGTGGCAAAGGGGTTTTCACAAGTTCAAGGAGTTGATCACGATGAGACTTTCTCACCTGTAGCGATGCTTAAGTCTGTCAAAATCATGTTAGCAATAGCTGCATTTTTTGATTATGAAATCTGGCAGATGGATGTCAAAACAGCGTTCCTTAACGGTTTCCTTAAGGAAGAGTTGTATATGATGCAACCGGAAGGTTTTGTCGATCCAGAGAATGCTGACAAAGTGTGCAAACTCCAGCGATCCATTTATCGACTTGTGCAAGCATCTCGGAGTTGGAATCTTTGCTTTGATGAGGTGATCAAAGCGTATGGGTTTATATAAGTTTTTGGATAATCTTGTATTTACAAGAAAGTGAGTGGGAGCTCTATAGCGTTTCTAATATTATATGTGGATGACATATTGCTGATTGGAAACAATATAGAACTTTTGGAAAACGTGAAGGAATATTTGAACAAGAGTTTTTCAATGAAGGACCTAGGAGACGCTGTTTTTATATTGGGCATGAAGATCTATAGAGATAGATCAAGACGCTTAATAGGACTTTCACAAAGCACATACCTTGATAATATTTTGAAGAAGTTCAAAATGGATCAGTCCAAGAAGGGGTTCTTGCCTATTTTGCAAGGTGTGAAGTTGAGTCAGACTCAATGCCCAGCGACTACAGAGGATAGAGAAAAGATGAGTGTCATCCCCTATGCTTCTTCCATAGGCTCTATCATGTATGCGATGCTGTGCACAAGACCGGATGTCAGCCTTGCCATAAGTATGGCCGGAAGGTTTCAAAGTAATCCAGGAATGGATCACTGGACAGCGGGAAAGAATATCCTTAAGTACCTGAAAAGGACTAAGGAAATGTTTATCATTTATGGAGGTGATAAAGAGCTCGTCGTAAAGGGTTACATCGATGCAAGCTTTGACACTGACCTGGATGACTCTAAGTCTCAAACCGGATACGTATATATTCTAAACGGGGGAGCGGTAAGCTGGTGCAGTTCTAAGCAAAGCGTGGTAGCTGATTCGACATGCGAAGCGGAGTACATAGCTGCCTCGGAGGCAGCAAAGGAAGGTGTCTGGATGAAGCAGTTCATGACTGATCTTGGAGTTGTGCCTAGTGCACTGGACCCAATGACTCTGCTCTGTGACAACACTGGTGCCATTGCTCTGGCCAAGGAACCAAGGTTTTACAAGAGGACCAGACACATAAAGTGACGCTTCAATTCCATCCGCGACTGGGTCAAGGAAGAAGACATAAACATTTGCAATGTACATACAGATCTGAATGTTGCAGATCCGTTGACTAAACCTCTTCCAAGGGCAAAACATGATCAGCACCAGAACTCTATGGGTGTTAGATTCATTACCATGTAATACTAGATTATTAACTCTAGTGCAAGTGGGAGACTGTTGGAAATATGCCCTAGAGGCAATAATAAAGTGGTTATTATTATATTTCCTTGTTCATGATAATTGTTTATTATCCATGCTATAATTGTATTGACCGAAAACTCAAATGCATGTGTGGATATATAGACAACAACATGTCCCTAGTGAGCCTCTACCAGACTAGCTCGTTGATCAAAGATGGCTATGTTTTCCTAGCCATAGACATGAGTTGTCATTTGATAACGGGATCACATCATTAGGAGAATGATGTAATGGACAAGACCCAAACTATGAACGTAGCATATGATCGTGTCAAGTTTATTGCTATCATTTTCTGCATGTCAAGTTTATGTTCCTATGACCATGAGATCATGCAAACTCACTGACACCTGAGGAGTACCTTGTGTGTACCAAACGTTGCAACGTAATTGGGTGACTATAAAGATGCTCTACAGGTATCTCCGAGGGTGTCTGTTGAGTTGGCATGGATCAAGACTGGGATTTGTCATTTCGTATGACGGAGAGGTATCTCAGGGTCCACTCGGTAATACAACATCACAATAAGCTTGCAAGCAATGTGACTAAAGAGTTAGCCACGAGATCTTGTATTACGGAACGAGTAAAGAGACTTGCCAGTAACGAGATTGAACTAGGTATGGAGATACCGACGATCGAATCTCGGGCAAGTAACATACTGATGGACAAAGGGAACTGCATACTGGATTTAGCTGAATCCTTGACATCGAGGTTCGACCGATAAGATCTTCGTAGAATGTGTAGGAACCAATATGGGCATCGAGGTCCCGCTATTGGTTATTGACCGTAGAGGCATGTCGGTCATATCTGCATAGTTCTCAAACCCACAGGGTCTACACACTTAACGTTTGGTGACGATATAAGTATAGTCGAGTCATTATGATGGTTACCGAAGGTTGCTCGGAGTCCCGGATGAGATCCCGGACATGACGAGGAACTCCGGAATGGTCCAGAGGTGAAGATCGATATGTAGGACGAAGGGAATCAGAGTCCGGAAGTGTTCCACGGGCACCGGGTTATGACCAGGATGACCGAAAGGGGTTTCGGGGCGGCCGGCAAGTGTTGGGGGGCCTCATGGGCCTAGGGAAGGTGGCCCACCAGCACACTAAGGGGCTGTGCACCCGCTCACCCCATCCTACGAGACCAGGAGGCTTGGTGCGCCCCTAGGGCTGCCTCCCCCTTGCTTGGGAGGCAAGGCACCTAAGGGGGCCACCTAAAACCCATCTAGGGTTGCCCTGGTGGCCGCCGGCCCCCCTAGGGGAAACCCTAGGGCGCCTCCTCCTCCCCCCTTCCCCCTATATATAGAGAGGTAGAGAGAGGGCAGCCGCACCCATCTATGCCACGATGCTGCCCTCCCTCTCCCTTGTAGCCCTCTTCCTGTCCGTAGTGCTTAGCGAAGCTCTGCTGAGATTCCACCACCACCGCCACCAAGCCGTCGTGCTTCCGGAGGACTCGAGCTACTATTTCACCATCGCTCGCTGGATCGAGGTGGTGAAGGCGTCATCAAGCCGTACGTGTGTTGAACGCGGAGGTGCCATCCGTTCGGCACTTGGATCGGGTGTTCACGGGACGGATCGTGATTGGATCGCGAAGACGTTTGACTACATCAACCGCGTTTCTTAACGCTTCTGCTTAGCGATCTACAAGGGTATGTAGATGTAATCTCTCCTCTCATAGATGTTCATCTCCTAGATTGATCTTTGTGAGCGTAGGAAATTTTTTGTTTCCCATGCAACGTTTCCCAACAGTGGTATCATGAGCTAGGTCTATGCGTAGATGACATCACGAGTAGAACACAAAGGAGTTTGTGGGCGTTGATATTCAGATTGCTTCCTTCCTTGGTCTTTTCTTGATTCGGCGGTATTGTGGGATGAAGCGGCCCGGACCAACTTTACATGTCACATACATGAGACCTGTTCCATCGACAGACATGTGACTTTGTTGCATAAAGATGGCTGGCGGGTGTCTGTCTCTCCCACCTTAGTTGAATTGGATTCGACAAAGGCGGTCCTTGTAGAAGGTTAAATAGCAACTTGCATATCACCGTTGTGGCTTTGCGTAGGTAAGAATCGGTCTTGCTAGATACCCATAGCAGCCATGTAAAACATGCAACAACAATTAGAGGACGTCTAACTTGTTTTTCCAGGGTATGTTGTGATATGATATGGCCAAAGACATGATGAGATATATTTGATGTATGAGATGATCATGTTTTGTAATAGTTTATCACGACTTGCATGTCGATGAATACGCCAACCGGCAGGAGCCATAGGATTGTCTTTAATTATTGTATGACCTGCGTGTCAATCAATAAACGCTATGTAATGCTTTGCTTTATCGCTAAGCGGTAGCAATAGTAGTAGAAGCATGGTTGGCATGACAACCCCGATGGTGACACGATGATGGAGATCATGATGATGGAGATCATGGTGTCATGCCGGTGACGATGGAGATCATGCCGGTGCTTTGGAGATGGAGATCAAAGGCACAAGCTGATGGCCATATCATGTCACTTATGATTTGTATGTGATGTTAATCCTTTTATGCATCTTATTTTGCTTAGGACGACAGTAGCATTATAAGGTGATCCCTCACTAAAATTTCAAGATAAAATTGTGTTCTCCTCAAGTGTACAACGTTGCGAAAGTTCGTCATATCAAAGCACCACGTGATGATCGGGTGTGATAGACTCTATGTTTGCATATAACAGGTGCAAGCCAGTTTTGCACATGTGGAACACTTGGGTTAAACTTGACGAGACTAGCTTATACAGACATGGCCTCGGAACACAAGAGACCGAAAGGTAGAACACGAGTCATATAGTAGATATGATCAACATAGAGATGTTCACCATTGAAACCACCTCATCTCACATGATGATCGGACTTGGGTTGGTGAATTTGGATCGTGTTACACTCGTACAACCGGAGGGATGTTGATTTGAGTGAGAGTTCTTAAGTAATATGATTAATTGAACTCATTATCATGAACAATAGTCTAAAGTTGCCTTTGCAAATTTATGGTGTAGATCAATGGCTCGCGCAGTAGCTCCCCTGAATTTCAATGCGTTCCTAGAGAAAGTTAGGCTGAAAGATGATGGAAGTAACTTTGTGGACTGGGCCCGTAATCTGAGGATTATCCTCACAGCTGCCCAAAAGGCTTATGTCCTTGATGCACCGCTTGGTGCGGCACCCCCTCTAGCGACTGTGGACGTTGTGAATGCCTGGCAGTCGCGTGTTGATGACTACTCAATAGTTTAGTGCGCCATGCTATATAGCTTAGAGCTGGGACATCAAAGGCGTTTTGAATGTCATGGAGCATATGAGATGTTCCAGGAGTTGAAGTTTATCGTTGAGAAGAATGCCTGGATTGAGAAGTATGAGAGCTCCGATAAGTTCTATGCCTGAAAGATGGAGGAGAACGGATCTGTCAGTGAGCACATTCTCAGAATGTCTGGGTACTACAACCGTCTGGCAGAGTTGGGAGTTGAGCTCCCGCCAGAGGCTGTCACTAACACAGTTCTTCAATCTCTACCACCTAGCTACAAGAGCTTTGTGTTGAACTATAACATGCAAGGGATGAACAAGTCAGTCTCCGAGCTGTTCGTGATGCTGAAAGTCGCTGACTCAGGCATCCAGAAGGAGCATCAAGTGTTGATGGTGAATAAAACCACTGGTTTCAAGAAAGGCAAGGGAAAGAAGGAAAACTTCGAGAAAGGTGGCAAAGCAGTTGCTCCTCCCGTGAAGAAACCCAAGGCTGGACCCAAGCCGGAGACTGAGTGCTTCTATTGCAAGGGAACTAGCCACTGGAAGCGGAATTGCCCCAAGTATCTGGCCGACAAGAAGGGGGCCAACATCAACAAAGGTATATATGATATACATGTTATTGATGTATACCTTACCAACTCTTGTTGTAGTGCCTGGGTATTTGATACCGGTTCGGTTGCTCACATTTGCAACTCAAAGCAGGAACTACGGAATAGATGGAGGCTGGCGAAGGACGAAGTGACGATGCGCATGGGAAATGGTTCCAAGGTTGATGTGATCGCTGTCAGCATGCTCGCTCTTCAATTACCATCGGGATTAGTGATGAACCTGAATAATTGTTATTTAGTGCCTGCGTTGAGCATGAACATTATATCTGGATCTTGTTTAATGCAAGACGGTTACTCATTTAAATCATAGAATAATGGTTGTTCTATTTATATGGGTAATATCTTTTATGGTCATGCACCCATTTCGAGGGGTTTATACTTATTGAATCTCGATAGTGATGATACACATGTTCATAACATTGATGCCAAAAGATGTAGAGTTGATAATGATAGTACCACTTTCTTGTGGCACTGCCGCTTAGGTCATATTGGTGTAAAGCGCATGAAGAAACGACATGCTGATGGACTTTTGGAGTCAACTGATTTTGAATCACTTAACACATGCGAACCATGCTTCATGGGCAAGATGACTAAGACCCCGTTTTCGGGTATAATGGAACGGGCAAGTGACTTGTTGGAAATCATACATACTGATGTGTGCGGTCCGATGAGCATTGACGCGCGTGGTGGATATCGTTATTTTCTCACCTTCACCGATGACTTGAGTAGATATGGGTATATTTACTTCATGAAGCATAAGTATAAAACATTTGAAAAGTTCAAGCAATTTCAGAGTGAAGTCGAGAATCATCGTAACAAGAAGATTAAATTCCTATGATACGATCGAGGGGGAGAATATATGAGTTATGAGTTTGGCAATCACTTAAGACAATGTGGAATTGTTTCACAGTTGACGCCACCTAGAACACCACAACGTAATGGTGTGTCCGAATGTTGTAATCGTACCTTATTGGATATGGTGCGTTCGATGATGTCTCTTGCCGATCTGCCACTATCATTTTGGGGTTATGCATTAGAGACAGCTGCATTCACTTTAAAAAGGGCACCATCTAAGTCCGTCGAGACGACACCGTATGAACTGTGGTTTGGCAAGAAACCTAAGTTGTCATTTCTTAAGGTTTGGGGCTGTGATGCTTCTGTCAAAAGGCTTCAGCCGAAAAAGCTCAAACCCAAAGCGGACAAATGCATCTTCATAGGATACCCAAAAGAGACAGTTGGGTATAACTTCTATCTCAGATCTAAAGGCAAAGTGTTTGTCGCTAAGAATGGGTCCTTTGCAAGGTGTGAAGTTGAGTCAAACTCAATGCCCAGTGACTACAGAGGATAGAGAAAAGATGAGTGTCATCCCCTATGCTTCTGCCATAGGCTCTATCATGTATGCGATGCTGTGCACAAGACTGGATGTCAGCCTTGCCATAAGTATGGCCGGAAGGTTTCAAAGTAATCCAGGAATGGATCACTGGACAGCGGTAAAGAATATCCTTAAGTACCTGAAAAGGACTAAGGAAATGTTTCTCGTTTATGAAGGTGATAAAGAGCTTGTCATAAAGGGTTACGTCGATGCAACCTTTGACACTGATCCGGATGACTCTAAGTCTCAAACAGGATACGTATATATTCTAAATGGGGGAGCGGTAAGCTGATGCAGTTCCAAGCAAAGCGTGGTAGCTGATTCTACATGCGAAGCGGAGTACATAGATGCCTCGGAGGCAACAAAGGAAGGTGTCTGGATGAAGCAGTTCATGACAGATCTTGGAGTTGTGCCTAGTGCACTGGACCCAATGACTCTGCTCTGTGACAACACTGGTTCCATTGATCTGTCCAAGGAACCAAGGTTTCACAAGAGGACCAGACACATAAAGCGATGCTTCAATTCCATCCGCGACTGGGTCAAGGAGGAGGACATAAACATTTTCAAAGTACATACGGATCTGAATGTTGCAGATCCGTTGACTAAACCTCTTCCAAGGGCAAAACATGATCAACACTAGAACTCTATGGGTGTTAGATTCATTACCATGTAATACTAGATTATTGACTCTAGTGCAAGTGGGAGACTGTTGGAAATATGCCCTAGAGGCAATAATAAAGTAGTTATTATTATATTTCCTTGTTCATGATAATCGTTTATTATCCATGCTATAATTGTATTGACCGGAAACTCAAATGCATGTGTGGATATATAGACAACAACATGTCCCAGTGAGCCTCTACCTGACTAGCTCGTTGATCAAAGATGGCTAAGTTATCCTAGCCATAGACAAGAGTTGTCATTTGATAACGGGATCACATCATTAGGAGAATCATGTGATGGACAAGACCCAAACTATGAACGTAGCATATGATCGTGTCAAGTTTATTGCTATCGTTTTCTGCATGTCAAGTATATGTTCCTATGACCATGAGATCATGCAAACTCACTGACACCGGAGGAGTACCTTGTGGGTACCAAATGCCGCAACGTAACTGGGCGACTATAAAGATGCTCTACAGGTATCTCCGAGGGTGTCTGTTGAGTTGGCATGGATCAAGACTGGGATTTGTCATTCCGTTTGACGGAGAGGTATCTCAGGGCCCACTCGGTAATAGAACATCACAATAAGCTTGCAAGCAATGTGACTAAAGAGTTAGCCACGAGATCTCGTATTACAGAACGAGTAAAGGGACTTTCCAGTAACGAGATTGAACTAGGTATGGAGATACCGACGATCGAATCTCGGGCAAGTAACATACTGATGGACAAAGGGAACTGCGTACGGGATTAGCTGAATCCTTGACATCGAGGTTCGACCGATAAGATCTTCGTAGAATGTGTAGGAACCAATATGGCATCCAGGTCCCGCTATTGGTTATTTACCATAGAGGCGTCTCGGTCATGTCTGCATAGTTCTCGAACCCGCAGGGTCTACACACTTAACGTTTGGTGACGATATAAGTATAGTTGAGTCATTATGGTGGTTACCGAAGGTTGTCGGAGTCCCGGATGAGATCCTGGACATGACGAGGAACTCCGGAATGGTTCGGAGGTGAAGATCGATATATAGGACGAAGGGAATCGGAAACCAGAAGTGTTCCACAGGCACCGGGTTATGACCAGGATGACCGAAAGGGGTTTCGGGGGGCCCCGGCAAGTGTTGGGGGGCCTCATGGGCCTAGGGAAGGGGGCACACCAGCCCACTAAGGGGCTGTGTGCCCCCCACCCCATCCTACGAGACCAGGAGGCTTGGTGTGCCCCTAGGGCTGCCTCCCCCTTGCTTGGGAGGCAAGGCACCTAGGGGGGCCCACCCAAAACCCATCTAGGTTGCCCTGGTGGCCGCCGGCCCCTCCTAGGAGAAACCCTAGGGCGCCTCCTCCTCCCCCCTTCCCCCTATATATAGAGAGGTAGAGAGAGGGCATCCGCACCCATCTATGCCACGGCGCTGCCCTTCCTCTCCCTTGTAGCCCTCTTCCTCTCCATAGTGCTTAGCGAAGCTCTGGTGAGATTCCAGCACCACCGCCACCACGCCGTCGTGCTGCCGAAGGACTCGAGATACTACATCACCATAGCTCGCTGGATCGAGGAGGTGAAGGCGTCATCAAGCCGTATGTGTGTTGAACGCGGAGGTGCCGTCCGTTCGGCACTTGGATCGGGAGTTCGCGGGAGGGATCGTGATTGGATCGCGAAGACGTTCGACTACAACAACCGTGTTTCTTAACGCTTCTGCTTAGCGATCTACAAGGGTATGTAGATGCAATCTCTCCTCTCGTAGATGTTTATCTCCTAGATTGATCTTGGTGTGCGTAGGAAAATTTTTGTTTCCCATGCAACGTTTCCCAACAAGCCCCTGACTCTCCATTATGGAGAATGGAGATTATACTGTCTCCAATTCTTGCGCTTCGCCCAATGTTGCTTCCAAGCAGCTCCCTCTGATTCTTCATACATTTATTCCATTCTTTGATTGTCATGTCTTCATCGGTTTGAGAAATCTTGTATGAACAGCGGTGAAGCCTAGGCAGACTTGGTCGTAGGCTAATAACATCAAGGCGACCTTTCAGAAACATCAGATGAGGCACACAATCCTTCGGGATTTTTGTTGAAAAACACAATAATAACATCGTAGTTAGCAATGTAGTTTAGCTTTAGAAGAATGTATGCAAAAGACGCACGGATGTCGTAATAGTAAAAAATCTTACCATGCCATCTCCATGGATGTTACAGTAGTTCAACACGTGCACTAGTGGCACATATTGAGCATAATGTGCAGGAGTTCCATAATTGATATTGTAATTCTCAACATCAATAATAAATGAGATAATATGATCTTTTCTCCTCATAAGTTAATTCAGAGCCATCAGTGTAGTAGGTTCTGTCTACTATCTTCCGTACATTTTTTGAAGAATGAAAATAAGCTGTCAATGGAAATAAGTTGTCAAGTATTTTGAAATAAACAATATAAATTACTTAATAAATATGTTTGAAAACTCACATAGAGGTAGAAGTGGAGGCGTATCAACAAGAAGCCAAATGTCGACAATCTCTTCGTCGATATTATCTTCATCAACATTATCTTCGTCGAGGTCATCTTCAGGATCACCAAGATCGAAGATGACATGCATACCCTCCTGAAAACCATACGCCTTGCACAGTGCTTCCCAATTCAAGCAACCAAAATGGGATACGCTCTCTGCATTGTATAGCTTTACGGCAAAAGCATAACCATGATGGGTCCTGAGGTGAACTATCTTTGTCTCCATATTCTCATGATCTTCGAAATTCAGCTTCTCCAAGACATAGCGTCTTGCATGGAATGGGATAAGCAAGTCGAATTGTAAAAGACGGAAATTACACGTTGAAGAAGCAGAAGTCATGCTTAATTATGAAAAAAGACTTGTCGTCGTTGCGTACCGTTTCAACATCGAAGGTCTCGTTGAGCTTAATACCGAAGCGCCGACCGTCTACCAGGTGAGGCCTGTCGCACAGACCCCGGTCGTCACCGCAGTAGTCGCACTCCGGATCCTATCGCCATTGTCAGACATTTCCTATGTTCATAATTCAAAGATTAAACTTATAAAATTCAATATATGTACTACAAAAACTAAATTAGATCATTATTATTCATCACGGGTTGACTATCGGTCTGTCGAGTCTTTTCTTGAAAACTCTTAGCTCACGTGGTGTATATATTTGACCGTCGGTGATGGTTGCTCCTCCCTTCGTCCCCGAGTGCATTACACTAAAATGTCTAGCACACGGGAACGAAGGAGAAGCGACCCCCATGACAACAGTCGAGATTCTTCCTCTCTGACATTTGCGACCGTCGGTGATGGTAGCTACTCCTGTCATTCCAAAGTGCATTACATCAAAATGTCTAGCACCTTGGAATGAAGAAGAAGCTACACGCATGACAACAGTCGGGATTCTTCGTCCTCTCATATATGGTGGAGACTCTCCCTCACTGATTCCTCTCTGACATTTGCGACCGTCGGTGATGGTCGTTCTTCTCTTCCTTCCCGTGCATTACAAAAGGATCTATCACAAGAAAGAAGAGGAAGAACGACCCGCACGATAACAGTCGGCATTCTTCTTCTCTCATACATGGTGGACACTCCCTCACAGTTTTTTGACTGTCATATATGGAGCCCCAACAGAATTAAAGTCAACCCAAAATGTCGTTTAATGCTCTTTGCGGCAAATCCAACACACTCGATATTTCCTATATTGTAGCACAAGCCATGCCAAAATTCATGGAAAAATCCGGCATGACCTTTGCTAAAAAGGACATATCGAGCGCCTGAAATTTGCCGAAATGGAAATTAATCAACACTCCGACAAAACATAGGCCACTCGGGGGCGTTCCCTGCAAACATAGGCCACTTGGGCAAGCACTACACTAGTACAAAACAGGGCACTTGTCCCCGTTCCAGAGGGCCTTTAGTCCCGGTTCTGCAACCGGGACAAAACGATCGGGACTAAAGCCCCTCACTTTTAGTCCCAGTTGGCTTACGAACTGGGACTGTAGGAGCTCTACGTTGCCTCTGTGGGGCGCCCAGGCAGGAGGACCTTTAGTCCCGGTTGGTAACACCGACCGGGACTAAAAGGCAGCCACGCGTCAGCACCTGCCAAGCGCTGGGGTTTTTGTTTTTTTAAGGGGGGTTTAGGGGTTTTGGAGGGTTTATGAGGGGTTTCATATTATGTTAGCTAGCTAATACATATAGAGAGAAGTGACCTCTCTTTCTTCGTGCTTTGTTGACTCTAGCTACTACATATAGAGAGAACTCAACGCTAGCTAGTAAGCAAATGAAGGAACCATTAATTACACAAGATCACCATGAACATATATAGAGAGAAGTGACCTCTCTTTCTCCGTGCTTGGTCGAACAACAAGTTTTTCTATATCTATCCGAAGCTACTACATATATACAATATAACATCTCTTACGAGCCCTAACATCATCTACCGAAAATCCATTTGAATTTCCGTATGGTATTATCCCTTTTCATGTATGACGTGGTTAAGAAAGAATCCCGCCAATTCCTCTTGAATTGCTCGTATGCGATCATGTGGTAGGAGTTTATCCCGCATCTCCCGCATTTAAGAAGGGGGTCAATACATATATATGAATGAAACTCTACACAATTGATGGTAATAAATAAAATTGTGAATATTGTTTACGTACTTCAAATTGTTGGTCAGAGAAGCCCCAGGTCGAGTGGCGCATGAACTCGCAAACATAGTATCCACATAAATTAGTCGCGGGTGGCTGCAACAAGCACTTTACGAGAATAGAGTTCAATCAAAATGATAATCAAGTATGATAATGGTATTGATAAAACTAGAATCAATGAGAGATGTGCGGAACTAGCTAGTACTACTTACTTTGGGGTGTGTAAATCGCAGCTCATTCTTCAGACCGGGAACCATTCCGGTGAACTTTTTCCAAACCCTGCCTGGCAAAGAAAATGATTACTTGATATCAGGAAATGAACGAAAGTTGCCGATATGGTGCGATAATGATTGAACTTACTTCTGAAGCATTTCACTCATGTCCGCATAATCCTTAGGATCTTTACGTCTCGAGTCTAAGACAGTTACTACTCCCCCTTCAAGCTTAATGGATAGCAGAATAAAGTGGAACCTGCGCATGCATAACTCATCAATTACATTACTTAACCTCGAGTAAGCGAAAACGAATATGCACAAGACAATAAGACTCACTTGAAGTTGTAAGGAAAGAGTATTTTCCTTTTGTTTTGATGTCGAAGTAACGCTTTTAGAAAGTTTTCCTCAGTATCTTCAACTATGTTTTGTACCGTCCATTCATTTACGGTATTTGGGCTAATGAACCCAATGTCATAGATTTGTCCTCTTTTACATTCGACGATCTTCAATCTGCATAATATAGTGAGGATAATTGTATATACATGCAATGAACGAGCTGAGCTAGAGAGTTAATTACAGAAATAATACTTACAGATAGTAGCAACTCATGAGTTGTTTGTCGAGGGCGTCTTAATTGAATAACTAGAATAATTCCACAAGTTCAACAGGCATCAGGTCGACTCCAATGAAGTTGTGCTCATCTTTAATTCCCACCATCATACTGTCGGTCCCATCCTTGCTGCAGGTTTCCAAGTACCAGTCATGCAATCTTCACATCATCATTGGTAGATGCGGGAGCTGATCAGGTTTGACGAGAGGCTTCCCGTGCTCATATCTAAAGGGCTAATTAGCGATATCGCTAGACACCTTGAGCGGGGGGCACGATTGCTTCTCCTATTTGCCGAGCTGGGGAATTTTTTCCCACTTCGTCTTGCAGCACTCGTAGTACTTCCCGACTGCCGTGCTTCATCAAATGTCTTTTCAATACAACGGTCATAGTTGGATTGCGGCAGAGGCGGTGGTGGTCGCTTAAGGGAATCCAGAGTGCGCTTCGCTTTCACTGGATCTACTATTTCCTTCGGAGGTGGACGTTTCCATTCAAAATGGGCCCGCACTTCGGCATCCAGTATGCCCTTGCTTTCCTCGTCAGTCCTCTCATATGGTTACTTTGGAGGAGCCTTGAGGCTTGGACCAGCTCTGAATTTCTTCCCGCCTTTTGTACTGCTAGCGGCTAGAGCGACGGTGGCTCTCTTCCGCCGTTGCTGGGGCGGCGGAGCCCGCTGACGCACCGGAGGAGGTGGAGCCTGCTGACGCGCTAAAGATGGGTGCGGCGGCGGAGACGGCTGAAGCGCCAGAGACAGCTGAGGCGGAGGAGGATTCTGCTGAGGGGCCTCCTCCGTTAGAGTCCACTGAGGCGGCGGAGACAGCTGACGTGCCGGAAACGACTCAGGCAGCGGAGATAGCAGAGCTAGACTATGAGGAGGAGTCCTCTGAAGATCCGGTTGAGTCTGCTGAGGCGGCGTCCAGTTTGGAAGCTTGATGTGCTCCTTTCTCCATAGACATGTACTCCGTAAGGGTACTCAAGAAGCATCTCCCCATCACCTGTAGGGTACTCAAGCTCCAGCCCCTCAAATCCCTCCATTATTTCATCCACCCCGACAATAGCAAAGCCATGTGGAATAGGACGGCAATGGAAAGTTCCCTCAGCTCGAGGAGGTAAGACAGAGCCGACCGCCACCTTCACTGTCAGGTTATGGCATTTCGCCATTAGCACACAATGTTCATTCTTCGTGATACTATCCATGGGGTAGCGAGGAGCCGTGATATCAGGCTGAACGAGCTCCGTGGAAGCCACACTGCTTCTCCACTGAGATGGTGGGGTAGATTTGGGGGCAGCTCGAACGAAGGATCTTCGTGCCGCTGAGATGGTTGGTCGGTAGCTTGCTGGCTCTCAAGTTCCTCTAGTTTCGCTAATCTTGCATTGATCTTCTGCAATTCGCTTGCTTCCACTTTCTTCTTTCTCTCTCGGCTTCTCTAACCACCACTGTCGGGAAACCCATGCACCCACGGAATGGAGCCTGATGTGCCTCGTGTTCGTCCATGGTGTTCAGGATTCCCGAGGGCCTCTGTCAGCTCGTCCTTCTCTCTGTCGGGAATGAACATCCCTTCCTGCACTGCCTTGATTGCTTACTCAAGCTTCGTGACGGGTATTGCAAGTTGATCATTCGTCCAAACACACTTCCCTGATTCTAGGTCCAAAGTTCCCCCAACCCCAAAGAACCAAGTCCTTGCCTGATCTGGCCAGTGCAATATCGCTGGTTGGACCCCTTTAGCAAGCAGGTCTTACTCAGCTTTGTCCCACGTAGGCCGGGCTTTGCTGTAGCCACCTGACCCCGTAGTATGGTGATACTTCTTCTTTCCAGCATTTTGCTTGTTTGTCAGTGAACTTTGCTTAGCCTTCTCCGATTTCTGGTAGGCTACAAATGCGGGCCTGTGATCTCTTATCTTCTCATATTGACCGATGAATTCTGGAGTCTCGTCTTTGTCGGCAAACTTTTTCTTCAAATCTTTCTTCCAGTTCTTGAATAGTTCTGCCATCTTCTTAAGAGCAAACACCTTGACCTTTCGCTGTATAACTGGGTTATTCGGATCCTCCTCTGGCGGTAGGCTGAAATTTGTCATCAGCGAGGTCCAAAGATCATCTTTCTATCTATCTTGGACATAAGAAACTTCAGGGTCCTTCTTCTTATTCCATTCTTGGATGCTGATCGGGATGCTGTCCCTAACAATAACTCTGCACTGATGTATAAATTTGGTCTTGGTCCGCTTGGGAGCAATCGGTTGGCCATCTCGAGCGATTTCTTCGATCGTGAACCTTTCATCCTGGCCCAACTTTTTATTCAGGCCTCGTCTCCTTACCGAAGTTTGGCTCGATCCAGAGGGCTAAAATAAGAAAGAAGCGTCAATATATGTACATACAAAACAATTAATGCATCTAGTCAGCAGAGGCTTAATTAATATATATATACCTCACCGGAATTTGCAACAGTTCAAGCTCCCTTCTCCGTTGGATCACCGGAGCCGTCATGATCTCCTTCCTCCTCCATTGGATCACCGGGGCCGTCATGATCTCCTTCCTCCTCCATTGTTAAATCACCGGAGCGGTCATGATGTCCTTCGTCACCATCGGTGTCATTGAGAAACGACAAGGTGATATCACCTCCGTCGCGGATTATATCCCCCAACAACTCTTCTTTTTCTAAGTCTCTGTCCATAGTTTCTGCAAACATTACAACATGGCAATATACAACCATGAGAGATGGATTAGTGGCAAACATAGACCTAATCACAACAAGGAATCATATGCATATGAGCAATGGATTAGTGGCAAACATCATGCAAAGTTCACAAGTTTTATAACAGTCAGTTTCAGACGATCGTCGAGGACTCCTCCCCCCTCATGTCTGATGAGTCGTCCTATCTTTCAAGAGAGGATACTTTGCGGACCGCCTCCGTCATGGTCGTCGAGGATACTTGCGGACCCCCCGGCCCCCCTCATGTCAAAGTTATCAGGGATATGTTGAATTCCCAAGAGAGTTAGGGGTGTTCTAATGCGACACTACACGATATAGGTGAAGGGGGATAACATCCGGGAATGTTTTCCCTAAGTCTGCATTTTCGGACAGATGAACCAGAGGGGGACGGTTCCAGGTTCGCTATGCTAGCTGCTTGTGACAGACAAACAAAGGGCATATTCGGATTCGTCATATTTTTCTGATCGATTTTCATATATAAATTATTTTCATCGGAGTTACGGTTAATTTTCTATGAATTTCTAAAGTTTTACCAATATCCTGAAAATTCTTAACGATTGCAACTTTAGAGCAAGATACAGACATACTACAGCAAGATTACATGGCAACCAGAGGCATGGCATCAAAGAACACATTACATAGAGCAAATCACACAAAGTAACCACATGCATATGAGCTATAGATTAGTGGCTATCATCAAGCAAACATTGAATCGATTAACAGTTTGAGACTTAGTGAAATATGGGCATAGCAGACAACAGCTTAACGATTGCAACTTTAGAGCAAGATAGACATGCTACATCAAGATTACATGGCAACCAGAGGCATGGCATCAAAGTACACATTACATAGAGCAAATCACACGAAGGAACCACATGCATATGAGCTATAGATTAGTGGCTATCATCAAGCAAACGTTGAATCGATTAACAGTTTCAGACTTAGTGAAATATGGGCATAGCAGATTCGTACATGATTCACTTTTGCAACGAAGATTATGACATGTAGATGAATCCTAACATGAATGCAATTGACACCATCATGTAGAGCAAAGAGAGTACATCAACTTTCATATACAAATCATCTCCATCGGGCCGGAGCGAGGGCGGCGTCGGCATCGGGGCGGGCTGCCGGAGCGCGGGCGGTCGGAGAGTGCAGGCGGTTGGAGTGCGGGCGGCAGCCAGCGTTTTGGCGCGCAGGGGTTGGGGGGGAGGAGGAGGAGAGGAGGGGAAGGCGTGGTGGCTCACAGTGGGAGCGGGGACGGCGTCGGGGCAGCTCGACGACGGCGGCCGGAGCGTGGGCGGCGATGGCGAGGAGGCCCGGCGAGGGCGTCGGCATTGAGGGCAGCAGCCTGGTGGCGTCGAGGGCGAGGGCGTTGGCATCGGGGGAGAGAATGGGAGAGTGGGGGAAATTTTCTAACTGTTGGCTTATATACCCAGCCCTTTCGTCCCAGTTGGTGGCTCGAACCGGGACGAAAGGCCCCCCTTTCGTCCCGGTTCGAGCCACCAACCGGGACTAAAGCTCCTTTTCAGCAGCCGAAAGGGCGGGAAGCAAAGGGCTTTAGTCCCGGTTGGTGGCTCGAACCAGGACAAAAGGGGGGCCTTTCGTCCCGGTTCGAGCCACCAATCGGGACGAAAGCCCTTTGCTGCCGCATCCACAAGCTTAGTCCCACCTCGCTAGTTGAGAGGGGCTCGGAGTGGTTTATATGCGCTGTTGACGCTACCCACTCGAGCTCCTCTCAACTGCAGGAAGTACATGCCTATTTGATGCCCTGTTGGGCCTGCTTGCACTGCGGGCCTGCATCCAGGCCCATTTCTAGGGTTTCTAGTCGTATGCTGGCCGTGGTGGCAAGTAGGTGGGCCTTTTTTGCATTTGTTTTGTTTTTAATTTTTTAATGTTATTTTTTGCATATGTTATTTTTAGTTATATAATTTTAGTTGCATAAATTTTATATAATTTTAGTTGCATAAATTTCATATAATTTTAGTTGCATAAGTTTTATTTTTTATTGATTCTTTTTAGTTGATTCCTTTTGTTATTAGAGTTTTATAAAACTTTTTAGTTTTCTATTAAGTTTGTAACAAAAATACTTATGAAATCATTTTACTATTAATTTTTTTACAAATTACTTTGATAATTATAGTTAATATTATTTTAATTCTTTTTGAGTTGATTCTTTTCCTATTGAAGAATATTATATTTAATTCTTCTTTAGTTCATTCTTTTGCTATTAGAGTTTTATAAAGCTTTTTTAGTTCATTCTTTTTGCTATTAGAGTTTTATAAAAGCTTTTTAATTCATTCTTTTTGCTATTAGTTCATTCTTTGAACTAAATGACCCTGAAATTGAAAAGCATTACAAATGAACTCTGAAAAGGTTGAAAGTTGGCTGTATCATCATTTCACCCCACATACATGTGCTAAAAAGTTGAGAGGGTTACGGCAAAAACTGGATGCACTTCGTGTACAAAATGGACAATCTCTTTCGAAGTATCAGGGTTTCGGACGAAAACTCATATGTTCAAAGGCATTTCATTTTTTTAAACTTATTTCAACTCCAGACTTTTTGTGCGTTCAACATGCACCATTCAAAGCCACATCATCAATTTTCAACCCTTTCGACTTCATTTGCTATTTTTCATGCATTTACTGATTTTTTTAGCAAAATGACCCTGAAATTGAAAACAGTACAAATGAACTCTGAAAAGGTTGAAAGTTGGCATGGTATCATCATTTCACCCCCTAGCATGTGCTAAAAAGTTGAGAGGGGTTACGGCAAAAACTGTGCACTTCATGTACAAAATGGAGAATCTCTTTCGAAGTATCAGGGTTTCGGACGAAAACTCATCTGTTACAAGGGCATTTCATTTTTTAACTTATTTCAACTCTAGACTTTTTGTGCGTTCAACATGCACCATTCAAAGCCACATCATCAATTTTCAACCCTTTCTGACTTTATTTGCTATTTTTCATGCATTTACTAATTTTTTTATAGCTAAATGACCCTGAAATTGAAAAGCAGTACAAATGAACTCTGAAAAGGTTGCAAGTTGGCATGGCATCATCATTTCACCCACATAGCATGTGCTAAAAAGTTGAGAGGGTTATGGCAAAAAGTGGATGCACTTCGTGTAGAAAATGGACAATCTCTTTCAAAGTATCAGGGTTTCGAACGAAAACTCATCTGTTACAAAAGGCATTTCATTTCTTGACATGTAACTGCAGTGATATTCTAGATAAAAGCCATCATCAGAATAGTTGTGGAGAGAAAGTCTTCACTTTTTCTTCGCGTGTGTCCCTTGGTTATTGCGTCGTAACCATGGATAATCTTCATCGTTTAACAGGATGCTTGTTTCAGCCTTCACTTTGAAGGGAGGAATTTCATGAAACTTTTCATAATCTTCAGACATGTATGTCTTGCCGTCCACTCCCACAATGTCTCTTTTCCCTGAAAGAACTATGTGGCGCTTTGGCTCATCATATGATGAATTCGCTTCCTTATCTTTTCTTTTTCTCGGTTTGGTAGGCATGTCCTTCACATAGAAAACCTGCGCCACATCATTGGCTAGGACGAATGGTTCGTCTGTGTACCCAAGATTGTTCAGATCCACTGTTGTCATTCCGTACTGTGGGTCTACCTGCACCCCGCCTCCTGACAGATTGACCCATTTGCACCGAAACAAAGGGACCTTAAAATCATGCCCATAGTCAAGTTCCCATATGTCCACTATGTAACCATAATATGTGTCCTTTCCCCTCTTGGTTGCTGCATCAAAGCGGACACCACTGTTTTGGTTGGTGCTCTTTTGATCTTGGGCGATCATGTAAAATGTATTCCCATTTATCTCGTACCCTTTGTAAGTCAATACAGTCGAAGATGGTGTCTTGGCCAACGAGTACAACTCATCTCCAACAGTGGTGTTACCCATGAGATGTGTTTACAACCAATTGCTGAAAGTCCTGATATGTTCACATGTAATCTAGTCGTCACACTGCTCCGGGTGTTTGGAGTGCAGAATATTCTTGTGTTCATTGACATATGGGGTCACCAAGGTAGAATTATGTAGAACTGTGTAGTATGCTTGAGCCCAAGAATGCTCGTCCCTACATATTATTGAGTCCGCTCCTAGCGTGCCTTTTCCAGTCAGTCTCCCCTCATACCGCGATTGAGGGACACCAATCGGCTTAAGGCCAGGAATGAAGTCAACACAAAACATAATGACCTCCTCTGTTTGCCGGCCCATGGAGATGCTTCCTTCTGGCCTAGCACGGTTATGAACATATTTCTTTAAGACTCCCATGAATCTCTCAAAGGGGAACATATTGGGTAGAAATACAGGACCCAGAATGGCAATCTCGTCGACTAGATGAACTAGGATGTGCGTCATGATATTGAAGAGGGATGGTGGGAACACCAGCTCGAAACTGACAAGACATTGCACCAAATCGTTCTTTAACCTTGGTAGGATTTCTGGATCGATTACCTTCTGAGAGATTGCATTGAGGAATGCACATAGCTTCACAATGGCTAATCGAACGTTTTCCGGTAGAAGCCCCCTCAATGCAACCGGAAGCAGTTGCGTCATAATCACGTGGCGGTCATGAGACTTTAGGTTCTGGAACTTTTTCTCTGCCATATTTATTATTCCCTTTATATTGGACGAGAACCCAGACGGGACCTTGATACTGAGCAGGCATTCAAAGAAGATTTCCTTCTCTTCTTTGGTAAGAGCGTAGCTAGCAGGACCTTGATACTGCTTTGGATGTATGCCATCTTTTTCATGCACACGTTGCTGGTCCTCCCGTGCCTCCGGTGTATCTGTTGTCTTCCCATACATGCCCAAGAAGCCTAGCAGTTTCACGCAAAGATTCTTTGTCATGTGCATCACGTCGATTGCAGAGCGGACCTCTAGGTCTTTCCAATAGGATAGGTCCCAAAATATAGATTTCTTCTTCCACATGGGTGTGCGTCCCTCAGCGTCATTCGGAACAGATTGTCCGCCAGGACCCTTTCCAAAGATTACATGTAAATCGTTGACCATATCAAGTATGTGATCACCAGTGCGGAGGGCGGGCTTCTTCCAGTGATCCGCCTCACCTTTGAAATGCTTGCCTTTCTTTCGACATTGGTGGTTGGTCGGAAGAAATCGATGATGTCCCAGGTACACATTCTTCGTGCATTTGCCCAAATATATAATTTCGGTGTCATCTAAACAGTGCGTGCATGCGTGGCATCCCTTGTTTGTCTAGCCTGAAAGGTTACTGAGAGCAGGCCAATCATTGATGGTTACAAACAGCAACGCATGTAGGTCAAATTCCTCCTGATTGTGCTCATCCCACACACGTACACCTTTTCCATTCCACAGCTGTAAAAGTTCTTCAACTAATGGCCTTAGGTACACATCAATGTCGTTGTCGGGTTGCTTAGGGCCTTGGATGAGCACTGGCATCATAATGAACTTCCGCTTCATGCACAACCAAGGAGGAAGGTTATAGATACATAGAGTCATGGGCCAGGTGCTATGATTGCTGCTCTGCTCCCCAAAAGGATTAATGCCATCTGCGCTTAAACCAAACCATATGTTCCTTGCATCACCTACAAAGTCCCCCCACCTTCTCTCGATTTTTCTACACTGCTTCCCATCAGCGGGTGCTCTCAACTTCCCGTCTTTCTTACGGTCCTCTTTGTGCCATCACATCAACTTGGCATGCTCTTTGTTTCTGAACAGACGTTTCAACTGTGTTATTATATGAGCATACCACATCACCTTGGCAGGAACCCTCTTCCTGGGGCGCTCGCCCTCAACATCACCAGGGTCATCTCGTCTGATCTTATACCGCAATGCACCGCATACCGGGCATGCGTTCAAATCCTCGTATTCACCGTGGTAGAGGATGCAGTCATTAGGGCATGCATGTATCTTCTGCATCTCCTATCCTAGAGGGCATAGAACCTTCTTTGCTTCGTACATACTGTCGTGCAATTCATTATCCTTTGGAAGCTTCTTCTTCATTATTTTCCGTAGCTTCCCAAATCCATTTTCAGATACACCATGGTCTGCCTTCCATTGCAGCAATTCCAATGTGGTACCGAGCTTTGTGTTGTCATCTTCGCAATTTGGGTACAACCCCTTTTTGTGATCCTCTAACATGCGATCGAACTTCAACTTCTCCCTTTCACTTTGGCATTGTCTCTTCACATCAACAATGACCCGGTGAAGATCATCATCGGGCACATCGTCTGGTGCCTCTTGATCTTCAGCTTCCCCCATTGCAGTATCACCGTATTCAGGGGGATAGTTGTCATCATCCTCTTCTTCTTCGTTGTCTTCCATCATAACCCCTCTTTCTCCGGGCTTGGTCCAAACATTATAGTGTGGCATGAAACCCTTCTCAAGCAGGTGGACGTGAAGGGTTTTCGAGGAAGAGTGATCCTTCGTATTCTCACAGACAGTACATGGACAATACATAAAACCATTCTGCTTGTTTGCCTCAGCCACTTCGAGAAATTTATGCAGGCCCTCAATATATTCGGAGGTGCGTCGATCACCGTACATCCATTGCCGGTTCATCTGCGTGCATTATATAATTAAGTGTATTAAAAACAATTACAGAACATCATGAATAGAGAAGTGACTAAATTAATACAAGTTCATCATCACATTAAAACCAAAGTACAGTAGTGATCAAATGTTATTACTGAAAAAGTAAATACATAAAGTTCACACATAGTTCTCATAGAACAACATATAGCTCTCTAGAGTATCTAATTAAAACGTACATTGAAACTATGTAAAACATTTAAATGCAACAACAAATGCGATCATAATCACAACTAAGGTAACAATTGATCCAACAGCAAAATGATACCAAGCCTCAGTATCAATGGCATATTTTCTAATATTTCTAATCTTCAAGCGCATTGCATCCATCTTGATCTTGTGATCATCGACGACATCCGCAACATGCAACTCGAATTCCATCTTCTCCTCCGTAATTTTTTTCAATTTTTTCTTCAAGTAATTGTTTTCTTTTTCAACTAAATTTAACCTCTCGATAAGAGGGTCAGTTGCAATCTCTGGTTCACATACCTCCTAGATAAAAACATCTATGTCACGTTGGTCGGCATAATTGTCATAAACACTAAATGAAACAAATAGTTATAGAATATAATATACCACATCTGAATCATAGACAGGACGAGGGCCGACGGGGGCGGATACCAAAACCATGGCACTATATAATAACAAACAATAATAAAAGTAAGAAAATTATACAAGTATCTATCTAAATCATACAAGTAAGAATGTTTTGCTTCTAGAAAGAAGATAAGAACAAGAGGCTCACCACGGTGGTGCCGGCGACGAGATCGGCGCGAGCGATCGACGGCGGTGAGGACGGGGACGGGACGGGACGGGCCACCAAACCTAGACAAATCTTGAGGAAAATGGAGATTGGAGGTTGAGCTTGGAGAGGAGAAAGCTTAAATGTGGCTCGGGCATTTCATCGAACACCTCATGTGCATAGGAGATGAGAGCAGAGCAGCACACACCTCCCACACGCCGGCCGGCCAAAAAACAGAGGAGTGAGCGGGCAGGGGCGAGCATATATATATAGGCATCTCTTTAGTCTCGGTTGGTGGCTAGAACCGGGACAGAAGCCTGCTCTTTAGTCCCAGTTCCAGCCACCAAACGGGACTAAAGGAGCTGCGCCAGGAGCGAGGCCCTTTGGTCCCGGTTCGTGTCTAGAACCGAGACCAAAGGGGTCAGACGAACCGGGACCTATGGCCCCCGAGGCCCGGCCGGCGCCCTGGCCTCACGAACCGAGACTGATGCACTCATTGGTCCCGGTTCATAAGAGAACCGGGATTAGTGCTCTTATCTGGCCTGGACCAAAGCCCTATTTTCTACGAGTGCTAGTAGTACACAACACTACATATCACATGTCTAAATCTCCATCATATTTGAAAGACCTACATTGAAAATTTTCTATTCCATGGAAATTGTCACAGCTACTCATCTACTACTGTACTACATCTATCAAAACATCTACATCATCATCGACATGGGGATTTGGCTGGTCTCACCCCGAGGTCGGAGGGGGTCGGTGACGGGGACGACAGTGGGGATGATGCATGGCTCCTTAATTTCTGCAAAAACAAGATATAAACAAAAACATTATTATCCTCATTTAGGACTTAGTGAAACCCTATAAGCTATCAACTAAATATTCAATTTGATTTCAAATAAAAATTTCTACTGTCTGCAATATGTTTCCTAAACCCCAGAAAAATGCCTTGATTTTTTAACCTACTGTCTACTTCTTGAACCATAGAAATTTGTCATATAGCATTCCAATACATTTCTATAATTCAAACTTTTCTATACCTAAAAGTTTCTATTAATATTTTTTTACTAAACCCTAAAAATATGCCCTAAGTTCAGAATATAACAAGTACAGGACATTTTTTCAAATTTTACCAACTAAAAATTTCTATTACTAAAACTTCTAATCAAAAGAACTAAAATTTCCTATTCTATTGAAAGCACCTAAAATAGTAAAAAAAAACTACATTTACTCAAATGACCTAAAAAATTATTCTATTAAAAAACCTACATTCTACAATGTCTACATTCTAAAACCTACATTTAAATTACCTACATTCTACAAGAACAGAGAGAGAAGGGAGGGAGGGAGGAGGGGTAGGAAGGAGGGAGGGAGGAGGGGAGGAAGGAGGGAAGGAGGCAGGGAGGAGGGGGACGGAGTGTTTTTCCGCGGACGGACGGAGGGCAGGGTAGCGAGGGAGGAAGGGAGGGAGGGAGGGATGGAGGAGGGAGGGGATGGAGGAGGGAGCTAGGGAGGGAGGACGGTCGAAGGAAGGGAGGGAGACATACCGGGGTGGCAGCGGCAGCAGCGGGCGGCAATGCGGCGGCAGCGATGGGCCGGCAGTGGCAATGACGGGCGAGATGAGATGGAGAGTGTGGAGGGGGATAGTGAGGGCCGCGCGCGGTGAAGGTAAGTTGGACTTACCAGTAGCGCGGTATAAGAAAACGCTCTACGGACACTCCCATAGCAGTAGCGCGTTTTCCAGGCAGCGCTGCTACTATGCCTAGCTTGACGGCAACGGTGATGGCCAAAATATTAGTAGCATGTTTTCGTGTTGCCGCGCTACTGTTATATTTGTAGCAGAAGCGCGTGTGGTAACAAAGCGCTACTGTTAAATATCAGTAGAGCCCGATTCTAACCCGCGCTACTGCTAATCCTTTGTATATAAGGTTTTCCCTAGTAGTGCAATCTAAGGTTCCGGTACAAAGATTGAACACAAGAGATGAACTAGGGTTTGAGAGGAGATGGTGTTGTTGAAGATGTTGATGGAGATTGCCCTCCCAAAGATGAGAGGGTTGTTGGTGATGACGATGGCTTCGATTTCCCCCTCCGGGAGGGAAGTTCCCCCGGCGCAATCGCTCCGCCGGAGGGAAAAAGTGCTCCTGCCCAAGTTCCGCCTCGATACGGCGGCGTTCCGTCCCAAAAGTCCTTCCTTGATTTTTTCTAGGTCAAAATGACTTATATACCAGAAGATGGGCACCAGAGGTGGGCCGGGCTGACCACAACCCACCAGGGTGCGCCCGGGGGACCTGGCGCGCCCTGGTGTCTTGTGGTAACCAGGTGGCCCCCCTCCAGTAGTTATTTACTCCAGTATTTTTTATATATTCCAAAATAATTCTCCGTAAATTTTCAGCTTATTTGGAGTTGTGCAGAATAGTTATATCTGACTAGCTTTATTATGAGAGAAAAGGCATTAGAATTACTCCATAAAGCATTATTATGCATAAAAACATTATAAATAACAGTAGGAAATCATGATGCAAAATGGACGTATCAACTCCCCCAAGCTTATACCTCGCTTGTCGTCAAGCGAAAGCCAAAATCGAAAAACATGTCCACATGATATGAGAGAGAGAGGTGTCGATAAAAAAAATACAGACATAGTAGCATCATGCTTATTATCATAACAACAACAAATTTAATCATAAGGCTTTATCATATAACTTTTATCATATAGCTTCTCATGAACAAGTAACAATTCATCACAACATCGAACTAAAAAGCATAAACTCTATTGAAAACCAACAAACTATGTTCTCAGTCAACTTTGCAACTGCAATGCATCATATTTTCAGGAAGGGTCTCGTATCGGAACCTTTTGGCAAGTCCACATACTCAACCATCATTTAATCTTCTATGATTGTTAACACTCACGGCATACCCATGAGCAAAAAATTTCAACTGGACACATAGAAAGATAGGGGCTTATAGCTGCGCCTCCCAATGTATTCCCCTCATGGGTGATATCAACAATAATAACTCATGCTCACTCATATCCAACTGGATATATGTGCCTAGATATTTCCTCACCACATGATGCTTGCAAAAAGAGAAAATAAAAAGGAATAGGGAAGAATACTTTGACTCTTGCATAAAAGTAAATACATAAAAGTAAAAGATAGGCCCTTCGCGGAGGGAAGCAGAGGTTATCATGCGCTTTTTGGTTTGTATGCCAAATCCCTTAATGCAAAAGAAGGTCATGTTATATTGCCCCTTATGATAGCAACCTTTATTATGTAGTTCATCGCTTTTATTACTTTGCCATCACAAGTTCGTACAACGCTCAATTTTCTCTTACCCTAAATGATCCAACACAGTTAGAAGCAATTTTTATTGCCGTATTGCACCGATGACAACTTACTTGAAGGATCTTACTCAATCCATAGGTAGGTATGGTGGACTCTCAAAACATGAGTTTGGGTTTAGGGTTTTTGGATGCACAAGTAGTATCTCTACTAAGTGCGGAATTTTGGCTAGCAAAGATATTGAGCAAGCACCACATGTTGAAGGATCTATGACAATATAACTTCTATGTGAATATGAACAAACATAAATCATTACGTTGTCTTCCGTGTCCAACATCAACAATTTTGACATATAATATTTAATGGGGGCTCACAATCATAAAAGATGTCCAAGATGGTGTATTTGCATGTGAATCTTCTCTTCCCTTATTAATTCTTTCATGAGTTGCATCATTGACCAATGCTATGTTTGTCAATCTCTAATAAATTTTACCACTTATACTTTTCCTTATGTGGTGTCTTTACTTACCTTAAGATTAGCATATGATCTTTTTCATTTATTTCCTTTTATTTGATTGCAACAAGAAAGTAAAGAAGCAAAAACTCAAACTAAAGTTTATATATAACTCTCACTCGATTACATAGATAGATAAATCACTAAACTAATACCCAAAAGGAGATCATGCTAAACTTTATTCAACTAATTCATGATAAAACTAAAGATTGAACTAAGATAGGTAAAGACAATAAAAGTGATGGTGATACAATACCGGGCCATCTCCCCCAAGCTTGGTGCAAGCCAAGGGGAGTGCCGATACCCATGTACTCAAGTCTCCTTTGGTGGGGAAGATGATGATGGTGGTGGTGATGAGGTAGTAGCGAGCTTATCCTCCGGCTTCCATGGCAGCGGCTCACTATCATAAGAGGAAGCGCGAGTCTCACGAGTCCTGCAACTGGCAGCTAAACTCATACCTTTAAATCTTGCCTCATATTCAAACACTTGATTTTGTAGATCATAGATTTCGCTTTGAAGAAAATTGATTTGCTCATTGAAGGTGAAGGAAATGTCCTTCATAGACCGGCCATCCACCTTGTGATCACGAATGAAATTCGTAATCATGAGGTGATTGGCACTGAGTCCACGCTCCACCATCCCCTTGCACTTGAAGACCTCCTGCTCCATGGCTTCGAGCTTAGCCTCCACGGTCCCTGTCCTTTCACTACTAGGGAAAAGCCTAGCAATAGCGCGGGTTTTTGGCCTACCAGTAGCGTGGGTGACCGCGCTACTGCAACGGCGCTACAGCTAAAGGTTAGCAGTAGCGTTGGTTAACCCGCGCTACTGCTATATGCACTTAGTAGTAGCGCTTCCTCCAGAAGGCGCTACTGGTAATTACTAGTAGCGCGTCTCACTGCCCGCGCTACTACTATTATTCTATATTCTATTTCTTTTTTATTTTATGTCGTATTCATACACCTTTATACAAGTTTTCATACAGTAGCAATTTAGAGATTGTTTTTACATTATAATGAGTTATTAAATCACTAGGTGAAAGAACCGCAGATTAGTTTCAAGTGGATGGATCCTAAGTGACCAAGTCATGGTTTATCACGATAATCCATGACTTGATCACTTAGGATCCATCCACTTGAAACTAATCCGCGGTTCTTTCACCCAATGATATAATAACTCATCATCATCATATTAATATAAAAACTCTTGCATCATATCATCACCAACAACACTAGCTAATAATCATCATAGTCATTACCACAAACACTATTTAATCATCATAGTCATAGTGTAGCTATCTAATCACCACCAACACTAGCTAATAATAATCATCATAGTCATTACCACCAACACTAGCTATTTAATCATCATAGTCATAGTGTAGCACATCATCATCTTCAAACTCATTCTAGCTAGCTAATCACTCCTGCTGCTCTCTCTCAGGTAAAATAGCATAGAACATGTGTAGCACTCCTGCTTCATCATATTGGAGCATGCAGATGAACCTGTCTCCTAATTGTGGGCTGCGCTTCTGATTGCTGCCCCCTAGTACTTCTCTGCGATCCTTCACAATTTTGCTCCAGTCTTTGACTATTAAGACTTGCTCGCTTTTAGAAATACTGAATGCACTCATGTGCAATGTAGGATGTCTTGGCCATAAGCTAACCATTGCCATGCGACCTTTAGGATCGATCCAATGAGGCACAACTATCATCGGGAGTCCCTGTTGAAGAACATCGTAGTAACATACTTAGCAATGAAGTTTAGCTTAAAAAATAATGTATGCAAAAGATGCACCGTGGACAAATAGTAAAAATCTTACCATCTTTCCTAAATAGATGTGGCCGTAGTTCAATACGCACGCTAGTGGTCGCACGTTTTGAGTACTAAGATTTTCAAGTCCAGGAAAATAATTTGTCTTGACAGTATCAAGATCCTCAAGCCATGAAACATAATGACTTATCTCCTCGCAATTTAGTTCAGCCCCGGGAAAGTAGTAGGTCATGTCTACCAAGCACCGGACATGTTTGCTTGAACGGAAATAAGCTGTCAATAGAAATTAGTTGTCAACTATTTTTGAATAAACAATATCGAAGACATAAATATGGTTGAGAAACTCACATAATGGTAGAACTGGAGGCGTCTGCACATCGACCCAGAAGTCGATATTACCTTCAATATCATCTTCCGGACGAATATCAAAGGTGATGAGCATATCAGGCTCAAATGCATAAGCCTTGCATAGTGATCTCCAATTTTTGCATTCAAAATAGGTGTAGGTGTCTACATTGTATAATTTTGCGGCAAAAGTATAACCATGCTTGGTCCTCAAGTGAACTCTCTTTACCTCCATAGTTTCCATAGGACTGAAACCAATCTTATCCAAGACAGAAATTCTTGCATGGCAGGAGATACGCTAGTAGAATAGTAAAAAATTAAAATTATAAGTTGAAGCAAAAGAAGCAGAAGTCATCCTTAATTACGAAAAAAGACTTGTCGTTGTGACTTACTGTATCCACTTCGAAGGTCTCATCCAGCTTGATGCTGAAGCGCCTACCACCAACTAAGCAATTTCTGTCGCACAGGCCGCGCTCGTCTTCGCAGTATTCGCACATACTGAAATCCTTTTCGTCGTCAGACATTTCCTATGTTCATAGTTGAAACATTAATCAAAAATTGATCGAAGGCAACTACCAGGAAACTCAACACACAGATCACTATTACTCAATATGCAATGGGTTGACTTTAGGTCTGTCGAGTCTTCCTTCCTAAACTCTCATCTCACGTATATGGTGGGCACTCCCTCTCTGATATTGCGACCGTCGGTGATGGTCGCTACTCCTCCTTTCCCTAGTGCATTACAAATATCTAGCACAAGGAAAAGAAGGAGAAGCGACCCCCATGACAACAGTCGACATTCTTCTTCTCTCATATATGGTGGACACTCCCTCACCATTTCGACCGTCGATGATGGTCGCTACTTCTTCCCCTAGTGCGTAACAAAGGTCTAGCACAAAGAGAAGATGGAGAAACGACCCCCACGACAACAGTCGGCATTCTTCCTCTCTCAAATATATATATGGTGGACACTCTCCCTCACTGAACGACACACAAGGAGCCGAAACAGACCTAAAGTCAACACGTTCCATATATCGAGCAATGACATAGAAAAAATGCCCTATGTTTTGCCGAAATATCATTGAATTCCCGTTTTGGCAAATCACAAGCACTCGATATGCCCTACATTGTAGCACAAGTCATGCTAAAATTCATGAAATTTTTTGGCATGACCTTTGCTAAAGAGAGGACATATCGAGCGCCTGAAATTTGCCGGGACGGAAACGAATCAACATTCCGGCGAAACATAGGCCACTCGGAATGCATCATCATCATCATCATCTATATTCAGAATGCATCATCATCGACAACAATGAAATGGCGACTAGCACTAGCATTTTCATCATCGACATTTACAACACATTATCATCTATATCAACAACATGGGGATTTGGCTATTCTCACCTAGAGGTCTTAAGGGGTCGGTGATGGGGACGACTGCGGGGACAAGGCAGGGGCAAATACTTAATTTCTGCATAAACAAACTAGTTCTATTAAGCACTTACTAAATAAACTAGTTCTATTAACTACTTACTAAATAAACTAGTTCTATTAAGCACTTACTATAAATAAACTAGTTCTATTAAGCACTTACTATAAATAAACTAGTTATATTAAGCACTTACTATAAATAAAATTTCTAATCAAAAGACCTAAAATTTCCTATTCTATTCAAAACACCTAAAATAATCTAAAAAAATTATTCTATTAAAAAACCTACATTCTACAATGTCTACATTCTAAAATCTACATTTAAATTACCTACATTCTACAAGAACAGAGACAAGTGAGGGAGGGAGGAGGGGGTGGTAGGAAGGAGGGAGGAAGGAGGGGGTAGGAAGGAGGGAGGGAGGAGGGGGAGGAAGGAGGGAGGAGGGAGGGGAAGGAGGGGGGAGGAAGGAGGAGCTACCTCAGTGGCGGGTGATGGCGGGGGGGGGGGGGGGGGGGGAGGGGCGACTGCGGCGGGATGGAGGAGGGATGGAGGAGGGAGGGGATGGAGGAGGGAGCTAGGGAGGGAGGGGGCAACGGTGGCGGGATGGAGGAGGGAGCTAGGGAATGAGGGGACGACGGTGGTGGGATGGAGAAGGGAGGGGATGTAGGAGGGAGGGGGCGACGGCGGCAGCAGCTGGCGGCAATGCGGCGGCGGCGGACAACGGGGTGAAGGAGGGGATGGAGGAGGGAGTGGAGAGGGGAGAGTGAGGGGCGGGCGGCCGGGCGGAGAAGAACCGCGCTGCCTTAGCAGTAGCGCTCTTTAGGGAAAAGCGCTACTGCTAAGATCAATAGCAGTAGCGCTCTTAGGAAACAGGTGCTACTACTAAACCTACTCCGGCGGCAACGTCGTGGCATTTGTAGTAGTAGCGCTATTTTTTTTAACGCGCTACTGCTATGAGGATGGTAGTAGCGCAGTTTTTTTAAGCGTGCTACTGATAAGTAGTAGTAGCGCCTAGTTTTGAACTGCGCTGCTGGTAAGGTTCTGTGTATAAGGTTTTCCCTAGTAGTGTTTTGGGCCCTTGAAAATCCCGGATGTGGAGCACCCCTCCCGCATTTCAATGGTTTGAGGGTGCTTCATCACCTCCGACAAATAGGGGTTGATTATCCTCTTGAAGAACTTGTCCTTGGAGGAGCTCGGTGCGGCCATGGCGATCTAGATCTATCAAAAAACAGTAAGAAACAAGAACAGAAGATTTCTCCACGATACGGTGGTCAATACGTTCGGGGGGTATATAAAGATTTTTTATCTTGGGAAACAAGCAAACAGGAGGAAAACAGAGTCGGGAAGGTTCCCGATGTGGGCACAACCCACCTGGGCGCGCCAGGGAGGGCAGGCGTGCCCTGGTGTATCGTGCCCTCCTCGGTTGCCTTCCTGGTTATTTCTTATTTTCCTAATTTTTGTAATATTCCAAAACTGATAGAAAATATTTTTGCGGATTTTTAGGAGTTCGTTTACCTACCGTATCACGTACCTCCTCTTTTTCAGGGTTCTGGAAGGTTTCTTTTATGTGTTCCTCCAGTGTCATGGTTTGGATAATATTTCTTTCAACATTAATAGGCATACCTGAGATATAGTGTTTAATTCTTTATCCATTGACCACCTTCGGGTTAGTACCTTCGGCATTATTAATTTTGATAGCTCCAGAGTGATAAACCTCTTCGATAATATATGGCCCTTCCCATTTGGAGAGAAGTTTTCCTGCAAAGAATCTAAAATGAGAGTTGTACAAAAGAACGTATTCTCCAACTTTGAATTCCCACTTTTGGATTCTATGGTCATGCCATCTTTTAACTTTTTCTTTGAATAGTTTGGCATTTTCATAAGCTTGGGTTCTCCATTCATCTAGTGAGATAATATCAAATAACCTTTTTTCACCGGCAAGTTTGATATCATAATTGAGTTATTTAATTGCCCAATATGCTTTATGTTCTAACTCAAGAGGCAAATGACAGGCTTTTCCATAAACCATTTTATATGGAGACATACCCATAGGATTTTTATATGCTGTTCTGTAGGCCCAGAGTGCATCATCTAATTTTTTAGACCAATTCTTTCGGGACCTATTGACAGTTTTTTGTAATATTAGTTTTATTTCTCTATTGCTAAGTTCTACTTGACCAATAGATTGAGTATGATAGGGTGAAGCAATTCTATGGTTAACATCATATTTAGCAAGCATTTTACGGAAAGCACCATGAATAAAGTGTGAACCACCATCAGTCATTAAATATCTAGGAACTCCAAACCTTGGGAAAACAACTTATTTAAGCATTTTAATGGAAGTGTTATGATCAACACTACTAGTTGGAATAGCTTCTACCCACTTAGTAACATAATCAACAGCAACCAAAATATGTGTATACCCATTAGAGGAAGGAAAAGGTCCCATATAATCAAAACCCCAAACATCAAATGGTTCAACAGCAAGTGAATAATTCATAGGCATTTCCTGGCGCTTACCGATGTTACCAATTCTTTGACATTCATCACAAGATAAAACAAACTTACGGGCATCCTTGAAGAGAGTAGGCCAATAAAAACCAGATTGCAATACCTTGTGAGCGGTTCTATATCCCGCATGGTGTCCTCCATAGGCTTTGGAATGACATTTCCGAAGGATTTTTTCCTGTTCATGCTCAGGTACACAACGTCTAATAATACCATCTACTCCTTCTTTATAAAGATGTGGGTCATCCCAAAAGTAATGTCTTAAATCATAGAAGAATTTTTTTCTTTTGTTGGTATGTGAAACTAGGTGGTATATATTTAGCAACAATGTAATTAGCATAGTCGGCATACCAAGGAGTATTATGAGAAACATTTATTGCAGCTAGTAGTTCATCAGGAAAACTATCGTCAATAGGTAGTGGGTCATCAAGAATATTTTCTAACCTAGACAAGTTATCCGCTACGGGGTTCTCAGCTCCTTTCCTATCAGTGATGTGTAAATCAAATTCTTGTAACAAGAGAAGCCACCTAATGAGCCTAGGTTTAGCATCTTTCTTTTTCATAAGATATTTTATAGCAGCATGATCAGTGTGAACAATTACTTGAGAATCAACAATATAAGATCTGAATTTATCACAAGCAAACACAACTGCTAAAAATTCTTTCTCAGTAGTAGCATAATTTCTTTGGGCACTTTCTAGAGTTTTGCTAGCATAATGGATAACATTTAATTTCTTATCAACTCTTTATCCTAGAACAACACCAACAGCATAATCACTAGCATCACACATAATTTCAAAAGGCAAGTTCCAATCAGGTGGTTGAACAATAGGTGCAGAAGTTAAGGCTTTCTTAAGTGTTTCAAAGGCTTCTACGCAATCATCATCAAAAACAAATGGAACATCCTTTTGTAAAAGACTAGTAAGAGGCCTAGAAATTTTAGAGAAGTCTTAAATAAACCTCCTATAGATATCGGCATGACCAAGGAAACTACAAATACCTTTAATATCTTTAGGACATGGCATTTTCTCAATTGCATCAATTTTAGCTTTATCCACCTCAATACCTCGTTCAGAAATTTTATGCCCCAAGACAATACCTTCATCAACCATAAAGTGGCACTTCTCCCAATTCAAGATAAGATTAGTTTGCTCACATCTCCGCAAAACTCGATCAAGGTTGCTTAAGCAATCATCAAAAGAAGTTCCGTAAACGGAAAAATCATCCATGAAAACCTCAACAATCTTTTCACAAAAATCAGAGAATATAGCAGTCATACATCTTTGAAAGATAGCAGGTGCATTGCATAATCCAAAAGGCATATGTCTATAAGCAAAGGTTCTAAAAGGGCAAGTAAAGGTGGTTTTCTCTTGATCAGGTTGTGAAACAGGTATTTGAGAAAAACCAGAATACCCATCAAGAAAACAAAAGTGTGTGTGCTTAGATTATCTTTCCAACATTTGATCAATAAAAGGCAGAGGGTAATGATCTTTTCTAGTTTCTTTATTTAATTTTGTAAAATCAATTACCATTCTATAGCTAGTGACAATTCTTTGTGGAATAAGTTCATTTTTATCATTAGGAACAACAGTAGTACCTCCCTTCTTAGGGACACAATGTACAGGACTTACCCATCTACTATCAGCTATGGGATATATTATACCTGCTTCCAGAAGCTTTAGTATTTCAGTTCTTACCACTTCTTTCATCTTAGGATTCAATCGTCGCTGGTGATCAACAACAGGTTTAGCATCAGGTTCCATATTAATCTTGTGCTGACAGAGAGTGGGACTAATGCCCTTAAGATCATCAAGAGTATATCCAATAGCAGCACGGTGCTTCTTCAGAATTTTTAATAATCTTTCTTCTTCGTGTTCTGAAAGGTCATTAGCACTAATAATAACAGGATATATCTTTTTCTCATCAAGATAAGCATATTTCAAAGTGTCTGGCAATTGTTTTAATTCAAACACATCATCACCTTTAGGTGGAGGGGGACCTCCTAGAGTTTCAATAGGCAAATTGTGTTTAAGGAGAGGTTGTTGTTCAAAGAATATTCTATCTATTTCATTTATTTCTCGCAAGTGCATATCATTTTCATGGTCTAGCAAATATTGTTCTAGTGGATCAGTAGGAGGCATAGCAATAGAAACAACACCAATTATTTCATCCTTACTAGGTAATTCTTTATTACGAGGTTGTCTACTAAACTTGGAGAAATTAAATTCTTGAGACTCATCACCAAATCTAGCACTGACAGTTTGTTTATGACATTCTATAGTGGCATTGACAGTGTTCAAGAAAGGTCTACCAAAGATAATGGGACAAAAGTCATCGTGTGCACTACAAGAAATATGTCAACTTGTGACCTTCTGTCAGTGACCCTAGAAGAATTGGTCATAAATCTATGACCATTTGAGACCAATTGGTCAAAAGCTGTTCGGGGGGCTCCAAACCCTAAACTATAACGACCATTTTGGTCAGAAAGGTCATAATTTCCTTACACGAAATGGTCATGAAGCAGACAACACTGGTCCGCTGCCTTATTTCTAGCTGATCACGACCAATATAGATGGTCATAACCTTGTAAATTGTGGTGGATTGCTATGACTAGGCGCCACCTCATCAGTTTTGCCTATGTGTCATGTCCATGTGTCAATTTTTGCCCTAGGTTGTGAAGCAACCTATATTTCTATCATTCCCAAAATTCCTAAAAAAATTGGGCATTCTTTACTATCCAAATCATTGCCTCATGATAATATTCAACTCCATTTTCCTGGTAAATCTTCCTCGGCAAATTTCCAAAGTTTTTGTTCAGCTCGAACTGTTGTGAAGGAAGTACTAGCTAGGCATATCCTAATGAGCTGAATTTTTGCCACATCTTCTATATTCCCAAATCATAGCTCTCCACAAAATTTGAGCCCCATATAACAATACATGTGAGCTCAGCATCCAATCTTTGTTTCTGGTGATATTTTCAGTTTGTGAAGCAACTATATTATATGTTAATTTATAATTGCTGAAAATTTACCACGATATGACCCTGCCCATAGAACCTCCCTCCCCCAAATTTTACCTCATTTATTCTAGCCAATTTCCCTCAGCATTTTTCCCAATTTTCTGTTCACTTGAGAGCACTGTGAAGGAAGTACCATTTTTATTTATCCAAATGGTATGAAAATTTTAAAGTGCCTTCATATGCCCAAATTATCATCCTCCTCCAAATTTCAGATCAATCCATTCATTCATTTGAGTCTAGCTTCAACATTCATATTCCTGTCCAGTGTGGTATGTTGCAAAGCAAGTGACACCTAGGCTCCTCCATTTGAGCTGCAAATTTTCCAAGATAGTTTCCTTAGTAGATGATCATCCTCGGCCAAACCTCAGGCGCATTGGCCATGTGCATTTTCCCCACCACTAATCAAACACTTAGGTGCTAATTCATGTTTGAGCTCAGTTCAGTCTCCTCGTGAGATTCTTCTATTGCCTTCTTCTTCCTGACACCTATCGGGGGAGTGCCCAACCCACTAGACATGCCTAGGCTGCCCGAAACGCGTTGTAACACCACGGTCATGCGGTGACCATGCGGCGGGCATGCGAGTTTACGCGCTCTAGAGTTGCGGCCCTCGGCCACCATCCAAACCTCAATGTATCACCACCAAACTATGTATTTATGATTAAATAGATACTTATGTACCTATAAATGATTTTTGGAAAAAATAAAGAGCAAACTATGAGGCAGTTGCAGTTCAAATTTGACCCGCTTCCTACTGAATCGGCGGAAATTTGTCTTTTTCACCAGAGGTGTATAAATACTTTTTACGACCAACCATTTTGTCAATTGTACATTAAATATGGCCTAATATATTATAAAAATGACCTGGTCCCATTTTGCAACAAATATATGGTAGGTCCTTCACAAAAAAAACTCATTTTGGGCACTCAAAAAATAGAAAATGAATGTTTTGTCCAAATAAAATGAAAACTTCCTTAGGCAACATTGTTTGCCATCCCAAGATGCACCATTGTGCACAATATGAGATCATTTGAACAAACTATGCCATGAATGTGGCCATAAGATTTATCATTTGGCTTTAAAGCCATGTATCTTCACACATGATAGCTCGTTTCTGAGAACACTTTTTAAAAATAATTACCGTATTACAAGTTTATTATTTTTCCTGGTAACTTGGTCACATATAATGACACAATGCGAAGGTTTTCTAATTTTTTGATTTTTTTGAATTTTTTATGCTCGTTTCAAAATGCGGTCAAAACGGCGAGAATGACCGTTCCTAGCTAGTAGTTGAATCTTGGAATTTTTTTGGTGTTTCTCTGATTAAATAGATACTTATGTACCTAGAAATGATTTTTGGAAAAAATAAATAGCAAACTATGAGGCATGTGCAGTTCAAATTTGACCGGCTTCCTGCTGAATCGGCGGAAATTTGTTTTTTTCACGAGAGGTGGATCAAATCTTTTGGCATCCAACCGGGCGGGCTGCCCCTGCCGCGGCCGCCCGCGGGGATGGATTGCGGGCCCGACGCGGCGGCCGCGCTGCTGCTCCCCGCTGCGCCGATGGCCTACGCGGTCGTCTCCGACCCCGGCGCCGTCGACACCCCCAACGTGCCCAGCTACCAGCCCTACATGTACGGCCGCCTCGACCCGCCCGCGCTCATCCCACTGCAGATGAAGGAGATCGACCTGGCCGTCGACTGCGCGCTCGACACGGCCGCCGTCACCCTGTGCGCCCGCTGGTGGCTGCATTGCATCACGCGCAGCCGCGAGTGCGATGTCAGGCTCGTCGTGCCCATGGGGGAACAGGTGAGGCCATCGGATTCTGTCGTCGTCGTCGGCGTATCGCATTTTTTTTAATTTCCTGGTGTTGTTCTGTTGGCTCGTCTTAGTAGGATTCAGTTTGGTGAGGGTTGACATGATTGGTGATGCCATATTATTGTGTCTGTTTGACTTGAGTTGTTGTACAGTTATGGTCGCTTGTCGTGTCAGGGTGTCTGACTGCAATCGTTGGCTCGCCTGATGCTAAATTCTAGATACTGTCAATAGCTTGGTTCCTAAGTTCTAGACAAGTAAAAGGGATACACCTTCAGTTAATAAACGACGAATAGTATGTTCTAGTGTTGCATCAGCAAGTGAAAGCAGTTCCTTGCTTTGTCCAATGGAAACAATCACCGGAAGGGATATGTTGGTCTTGCAAGAGGCAAACACACTTGGAATGTGTAGGAAATGTTGCATTATCTCATTTGGACATGCATATCATCATACTGGATTGCTTGGCCTTTACTCCAGCATGTGCTAGGATATACAAGACTTGGAAATAGAAATTAAATTGATAGCAAAGTTATTAAACTCGGATGGTTAGTGTGTATTATTAAGTGTAGTTGTGTTGCTTCTGTTTATCTCGCCTTGTAGCAAAGGTTGATAAGGGCTTAAATAAGTATCGTAGTTGCACTCGGGCATAGGTTGATAGTAAAGTTATTAATCTCGGATGGTCAGCATGTATTATTAAGTTTATTATTACTCAAGCACTTGCACTATCACTGGATTTCTTGTTAAGTTACTCGGGTTGCTTAAGTTTATTAACCTGATAGGTACAAATAATACAGAAACTTCACTAGATTTCTTTTCATCCTCACATGATGCCTCCTGTATAATTTATTCCTCATCCACTGTTAAGAAAAAGAACATCAAGTGAAGCATTGGGATCTGTTTCTTGCATATACTTGTGAAGCCCAGTGGCTATCATAAAAAATTCTGGTAACAGGAGCACTTTGATTTGTAGCTGCTATTGTCATATCTACTACTTGTGGTTCCCTCAAATTATCTATATCTGCTATTGTCATATCTCTATTCACATGTAACGCTGAGATATAACGCTGTCACTTTGGAAAAATAGCGCAATCTTAAGAAGCATGCTCTCTTAATTAGAATTGTTTTTACTAGAAAACAACTGATCCTAGGATGTTAAAGACTTCTGTCATATCATTCTTCTTGAACCATGTGTTGCTCGTGGTGTTTATCTGATGCATGTACTTGTACTGTCTCTCTAGACTGCCACTTAGCTTGGTTTCTCCAAGTGAAAGCAAGTCTTCATGCAGTCCTTTTGACATGAAAGAATAGTGTTACAAATCCTTCACGCTGCTATTGAATACTCCTGCTGCCACACAAGACGACCAAGGTCCGCTCTGCTCTGCTGCTATCCCTCGCTCTAGCTCCGTTCGTTGCTGCACAAGAAAAATAGAGACAAATGAAAACTAATTATCTAAGGTCCTGTTATTATTACCTATATATGACATTGCTACTGGATTGCCTAGCGCCCCCTGTTCACGGTGGGCTAAACTTGTATTTGCTCCTGCTGCTGCGTTTTGATGATCATGAGTGTGATGCAGCATTTTGATGATCTCCTTGTACCAGATGAGTCCGTCGATGAAGCGGCAGCGTCTCCTCTAGAGGGTGACGGCGGCGGCGGCGTCTGTGTGCGGCTTCGACTACAACCTCCTCTCCGGTGAGTCCATCTCCTACCTAGAGATGGTACACAATTGTTACACAATTTTTGCTGCTGGCTAATCAGCTTTAGAGATGGTAACATGGTGCTGCACTCTCAGGATCATCTTATGACACACAATCAATTTTTGGTGTGCTCATATTTTTAATTTTAGTGATAAGGAAAGATCCCACCTAGTTTGCTGGCTCTCTCACTTGAGTTGGTCTAACAGTAGTGGCCTCCTGACTTGTAGTTGGGTAGGTAGCTGAGAAGACTCATGGTGCTGGCTGGGAGCAAAAGTTTATATGCATGGATGATGTAGTAGTTCTGTTGTTGTATGGGGATATATGCAATAGCTATGTAACATGTGGGTTCAAACCCTGCTCTTTCGAGAAAAAAATTCTGTCTAATTTGAACACTGTACATGTGCCGTTCTTGTGGAATGGGAATTACTTGAGGGAATAAGAGTGTGCAGGGCAGGTTATCAAGTGCATGGTTGCTAGTTTGTTTAGTAGCTCTGTTCTATGTGTATATGCACATAAATTTGTATATGTGGGTTTTTAAGCATGGTTTCTGTATATCTGATAAGTGCACACATATGTAACTGTTCCTCCTTGTCTGGTATTATAAGGCCATTTGACTGGATGCTTTAAAAGATGAGTCGATGCGGTAAATGTGTTGCAAAGTCTCATGTGGTTTCAGAAACACATGCATTTGTTTGTCATGCTTTGTTATTCCTCAAGATAAAGCTCCTTTGTATTGCTTAAAACTATTCCATAGTTTCACAAACATTTAGCATCATCAGCCTGCATGTATTATCTGTATTCTTCTTTTGGACCTGATGATAAGGACCTTTCTTTTCTCCCGTGGGTTAAAATAATGGGAGTTTGCATGGAAGGTTCTCTCGCTGTATGTGAACAGCAGTCTGATGTTACTTGGCAAATGTTTTTTCTATGATATGAGGGAAGAGCTACTATCATGTGCATGGAAGGTTTTCAAGTGAGCACTTGTTAGTTTGTTTAGTACTTATGTAGTATGGGAAATATGCATAGGTATGTCCATGTGATTTTTAAGCATGCTTACTGCCTACCTGATACAGAGTTCTGTAACTGATGTTCTTTATTTGACAGTCTATAGCCTCTTATAGTTGAAAAGTTGAATAGTTACAGTATGTGTGCTGCTATGTCTCTTATAGTTTCAGAAAAAACATTAATTTATCTGTCCTGTTCTATTAATCCTGAAGATCAAACTCACATGCATATGTTGCTTAACCTGACTGGCTTGAGTATTGTTCCGAACGGATTATACTACAGATTCCCTTCACTGTTTTTCTTCTAGTTATCTCATAGGATTACTCACGAGGCACATCTATTCTCTCCATTTTTTAGAACAAAAATGTGATTAATTCAGCATGCTTATGAGGAATGTTGAATATTTTTGTGCATTAGCTTCTGCTGGGATTTTTTTTGGTCGATTTGTACCCATTGGTCCATTATGGTGGTGATCCTCTCTCCATTTTTTAGAACCAAAATGTGATTAATTCAGCATGCTTATGAGGAATGTTGAATATTTTTGTGCATTAGCTTTTTCTGGGATTTTTTTTGGTCGATTTGTACCCATTGGTCCATTATGGTGGTGATCCTCTTTACTTTATTGGCTGAATAAGCTTGATCTTGGACTGATCGTGTATATTGGAACGTACAAGACTCATGTGGAATTAGTTAAGTTGATATCAAATACATTTGTTGCATGCTCCATTAGTGGTTTATACTTGAAACCTGGCTTGTCATTTTTAGTAAATATTACATCATGAAAGTTGTTTTATGCATGCTGTTGGTAACTTTATACTCTCCTAACAGTTTTATTACTTGTTGTATGCAGGCTGATTGGAGCCTATTTTTTCCTTTAAAATCCTAATTTTTGATATCAGGTGCTCATTGAGCTGTCTAAGAACAAGCAGATCATCATTTCACCATTTTAGGCTGCCTCACGTTATGCCATCTCTCTGGCCTCTTCCAGCCAGCACTATCTTCTTTGTTCCTGACTATAAAAATTGATGCATGTGGACTATCTTCTTTGTTCCTGACTATAAAAATTGATGCATGTGCCCTGTTCTAAAGTGGAAAATCATTGGAAAATCACTGTTAGCTTGTACTGTCCATCTGTTCTGTTAACTTGCACTGTGGTGGTACTTATCGTTTGCAAAATATATCTTAGTTTTTGCTGTTATGAGAATGTTATATGCATGGTTTCCTGTTAAATCTAAAGTTCTGCAACAAATTTTCATCGTTATGAGAATTTTGTATTCACGGATTCACTTGATTATGTTTCTAACTTTTCATAATTTATTATTTGCAGATGCTGGCCTTCATTCTTCAAAAGTTGGGTGTACATGAGCTGTAGGAAGACGAATCCCGAAGAAAAACCACACCTAGAATGCGTTTTAGCTCACTGGAGCTAGTTATGTGTATATTTAGTTGTATTTTATAGCCGAGTACCAGATTTGTACTATGTACTTTGCTTGGTTGTTGTAATGTACTATCTCAGATTTGTACTATGTACTTTGGTTGGCTGTTGTATGAAATATTATGCCTTATTGACTCTTTTTGAATCAAATTATCTAATTGCACAAATATAGTATTGACCTGTGGTAATTGGTTCCCAATTGACTAGTGGGACCTACTTTAAAATGGAAAAGAAACAAAAGAAAACTGACAAATGGGCTGGAAAAAGGCCGAGGCCCAAAAAAATGTGGACTGTAAAAGGTTGTTGCCCAAAAAATAAGTCTGTTGGACCAGGCCCATGTAGCCGACCAAAAATTCACATGAAAAAAACAATAAATAGGCAGAATTGTTGGGCTCGGCCCATATAGACACCTAATCGGACCGGGCTGATTCTTGTCAACGACCTTTTCATTTGGTCGCAATTTTGCCACGTCAGCTTGCCACGTCGGATCCGACGTGTCCTGGGCAGAGAGCTAGCGACCAAAACAGAAGGTCATAGGATCAACGACCTTTTGTTTTGGTCGTTGCCTTCCACGACCTTATCCCGAAGAAGGTCGTTAATTTCAGTTTACGATGGCCAGCTTTTGACCATTTGTTTTTGGTCACAAAAAGGTCGCAAATGGAAAACAATGACCATTCAGTGACCAATAGTGATGGTCGCAAGTTGACGTATTTCTTGTAGTGGTGGGGAACCTAGAATTAGAAAATCAGTAGGATATTTTATTTTCCCACACAAGACTTCAACATCTCTAACAATACCAAGTGGTGTGATGGTGTCTCTATTGGCTAGTTTAATAGTAACATCTATGTCTTCTATTTCAGCGGGTGCTATATCATTCATAATTTCTTGGTATAAAGTAAAAGGAATAGCACTCACACTAGCACCCAAGTCACATAAACCATGATAACAGTGATCTCCTATTTTAACTGAGACAACAGGCATGCCAACAACAGGTCTATGTTTATCTTTATCACCAGGTTTGGCAATTCTAGCAGCTTCATCACAGAAGTAAATAACATGCCCATCAATATTTTCTACCAAGAGATCTTTGACCATAGCAACACTAGGTTCTACTTTAATTTGCGCTGAGGGTTTAGGTGCTTTAATATTACATTTGTGAACCACCGTTGATACCTTAGCATGTTCCTTTATCCTAACAGGGAAAGGTGGGGTTTTCAATATAAGCAGTAGGCACAACTGGATCAACATTGTAAAAAATAGTTTTATCTTTAGTTAGTACCGGTTCTTTAATTTCTTCTTTAATAGGGGGATGATATTTAAACCACTTCTCTTTAGAAAGATCAACATGAGTAGAAAATGATACACAGAAAGAGGCTACTATCTCAGAGTCAAGTCCATATTTAGTGCTAAACTTGTGAAAAACATCGGTATTCATAAAAGATTTAACACAATCGAACTCAAGCTTAATACCCGATTGTTTACCTTCGTCGGGTTCCCAATCTTCAGAATTGTGTTTAATTCTTTCTAAAAGGTCCCACCTGGATTCAATGGTCTTCTTCATAAAAGAACTAGTACAAGAAGTGTCGAGCATGGATTGATCATCACGAGAAAGCCGAGCATAAAAATTCTGAATGATAATTTCTCTAGAGAGCTTATGATTGGGGCATGAATATAACATTGACTTAAGCCTCGCCCAAGCTAGAGCGATACTTTCTCCTTCACGAGGCCAAAAATTATATATATAATTCTGATCACGATGAACTTGATGCATAGGATAAATTTTTTCGTGAAATTCCAATTTCAATCGATTCTAGTTCCAAGATACAATATCATCGCATAGCCTATACTGAAGGAAATATGCCCTAGAGGCAATAATAAAGTTGTTATTTTATATTTCCTTATTCATGATAAAGGTTTAATATTCATGCTAGAATTGTATTGATCGGAAACTTAAATACATGTGTGAATACATAAACAAATACCGTGTCCCTAGTAAGCCTCTACTAGACTAGCTCGTTGATCAAAGATGGTTAACGTTTCCTAACCATAGACATGTGTTGTCATTTGATAACGGGATCACATCATTAGGAGAATGATGTGATGGACAAGACCCATCCGTTAGCTTAGCATAATGATCGTTCAGTTTATTGCTATTGCTTTCTTCATGTCAAATACATATTCCTTCGACTATGAGATTATGCAACTCCCGGATACCGGAGGAATACTGTCGTGGTTTTGTTACGGCAGATGTCCTAGTGTGAGGACTTAGTCATGAGGCCATCGCATCTAAGTGGTAGCCTGAACGGGGTTGGTCGGAATCGAGAGACGCGAGGTTTTTTACCCAGGTTCGGCCCCTCATGGTGGAGGTAAAAACCTACATCCTGCTTCATTGATATTGATCATGATGCTCACGATTACAAGGGAGCTCTTTCGCTACCTCTATCTTGAGAGCTATTGACTTGTCTGTCTTTACTTGTCCCCTTCGGGTGCCTTGCCCCTCCTTATATAAGTTGAAGGGGCGGGTTACATGTAGAGTCCTAGTAGGATTAGGACTACTTCTATTACAAGCGGAATCCTAGTCTTGCTTCCCTTGCAACGGAAATATTCCTTATGTCTTTTTTCTCAAGCCGACCCACCATCACGTGAGTTGGCCTTCCCATGAGCCGCCTTATGGGCCGTTGGGTCTTGTTGTCTGTCTGACCCGCCCGTCGGGTCACTAATGAACCACAAACCTCGGGCGGGTCATCCGTGAGTCGCCAGGTCCGGGCGGGTCACCAATGAGTCGCCAAGCTCCAGCCGGGTCATACATCAGGCCGGGTTACACTTTGGGGTATATCCCCGACATTAGCCCCTAGTTTAATTTGGATTTATCCATGTTAAACTGATCCTGCAAAATAAACACAAGAATAAATTTGACAGGTTGTGCTCCGGGTTAAAAGTTCTTCTGAACCGGCGCCTGATCATCCTTAAGTCCTTGTCATTTCCTTCTTCTGGAAAGTCCGGGTCAATAGACCAGCTTCATAGTCAATTTGCTGACATTGGTTTCTTGTGGAAAGACATTGTGAAAAATAATCCATTTGAATCGGCCTCTAATGCTCTGACTTGGCAAAAAATTTGGTCTTTGAAATATTCATCTAATGTTCGGCCGGCTTGAAGATGTAGAACTTGTTAAGTTACAATCACCAAAACTGTCGGGTTATAAAAATTGATGAAACCGGGTCATGATTGTTGCTGACACCGGGTCAATCTTATGGTGACTTGGTGCTTGCTTATGTAAATATAGCTTCCAATCATTGAGTCGGCTCTCCAAGCCTTTCTATGAATAGCTTGGAGGAAATAAACTTTGCAAATTCCTCCAATAAGAATATGATACATGGTTTGCTCAAAACTGAAAATTTGAAGATGTTCCTCCCTTATATGCATATCACCTGTAGCCCCCAAGTCTTAAGTGGAGAATGTAGTGATAGCTTAAGACTTGCTTTAATATAATGTTGCAACTTTGGAGACATCTAGGTTGTTCATCCGAGTCACCAGTCATAAACTGAATGTGTTGTATTTCACAAGTGTAGCCCCCAAGTACTGGTTTGTCTTGCCTGCAGCAACCTGGGACTTGTAACTGTCTTATGCTCATAAAATTTCAACCAGTGTAGCCCACAAGGGCCGGGTCATTATGCAATAATGAGCAGGGACTTTGTAGATCTGATTATGTAGACTTGAACAACAATGTGTAGCCCCCAAGGGCCGTCTTAGTAAGATAATACTAGGCTGGGACTTTACATGCACTTCATTGAAAATAACATCATATGATGTAGCCCCCAAGGGCCGGCTCATCACTATGTGATGGGTCGGGTCTTCAATAAGGCGAGTTAAAAATGACCTTGCATTAGCCCCCAAGTTCCATGGCGCATGCTTGCAGTGACATGGGACTTGCATGCTTTGATATAATCCTGATTTGAATAATGTAGCCACCAAGTGCTGGTTCGTATGCCTGCAGCGACTCGGGACTATTCCTTCCATTGTAGAATAAATCATATCCTCTGTCTGGATGATATTGCTGAATGCTTTGCATATCAATAATGAACCATGCTCTCTGTTGTGAACTGGTATTCTTGGATGAAGAAATAATAGCCATTGCTCTGAAGCGGCTTTGAAACCTCAATCATAATACTGGTTATTGATAACCATAATAAAAATCCAGCCATGTTGGCTATTAAAAATTTGAATAACATAACCTGGTATGAAAACAATCACAAGATCTTGTCTCTTGACAAGTAAATCCAGAGTTAAATACTCAGTGGCACTTGGCCGATGGCGACTTAATGCGCATTCATTGTAATCCGGGATTTTTGTAACCCGGCGGCTTATAGCCTTTGTAAAAATCAAGAACTGATAACCCCTGCAAACAGAGATGTTTTAAAAAAATTGCAAATATGCACAATAATATTATTCATGAGTCGGCTTTTAAGGCTCGAATCCAGGGCGGGTTATAACCCAGAGACTCATGGTCATAAACAATCATTGAAAAGATTATGATGGCGGATTATAGCCAAAATTATACTGGCGACTTAAAGTCAAAAGTCAGGACGGGTGACAAACCGAAAGACTTGTAGTCTTATCCAGCTATTGAAGAAATCATGAACATGGCTGATGAGCCAAAACATCCTGGCGACTTAAAATCAAAAGTTAGGCCGGGAGACAACCCCAAAAACTTGTAGCCACATAACCATGGCCGTTCAAACCAAAATATAATGGCGACTTAAAGTCCAAAGCCAGGATGGGTTACAACCCAAAAATACTCAAAAAAGAGCAACATAACCCGGCGTATCATGACCCGGAGATCTTCAAATTGCACAGAAAACAAAAATCAAAATCGCAAAAACATCTTAAAAAATAGAGACTATGTAAATCTCAAAATTAAGCCGGCTTTTCAAAGGCACAGCTTAAAATGTTGGCTCACAGGCCTCATGTTTGCTTTCAAGGCCGCAAAGCCGTGGTTCATCCTAGCTCACTGTAAGCCGGCTCTCACGTGACACAAAACCGTCGTTTTAACCTTGGCAAATTTAGGGTCTTTAAGAAGATTGACTTGCCAAGAGTTCGGCGGGTCACCTGGCGGAGTAGCAACTTCAAACAAGCAGGATGAAACCATAATTTGGCGTCCATGCCTGGTCAAGAGGGTATGAAAGATAAACCTGGTGGGTTGGAAGCCCCCAAGTGACCTTATGATCAATCAATAAAGACTCAGATGCACATAAATGAAACGACAGAGGCCCCGAATTTCAGGGATGCCGGCTTTATTAAGTTGATCATAATATGATAAGCCCATAAGGCAGGATACCCATGTTTGAACCGCGCATCATGGCAGCAAGTTCTCTTTGGTAACCTTTAATTTTTCTGAGAACTCGAACTTGTGAGAGGTGCATTCTTCCTGAACCGGACGTTGAGCCAGACATTGAGAGCTCAAAACTTTGTGGGAGACAGATTTCCATTGAGCCGGATTTTAAACCGGAATCTTTTCTGATAACCCGGAAGTCTTCTATTGAGCCGGAATATTTTGATTGCCAAGCACTTTTTAAGACGAAAATTTTCTGACAGCCTTTAAATTTTCACCAATGTGGTAGTAGCCTCCGGGACCGGGTTATTTTCCCTCCAATGACCCGGGGTTCTTGAATCTGGCAAGATTTGCTAAGTCATGTCATTGTAGCCCCCCGAGTCTTAAGACGACTCGAGGAGTTGTCTTGAGATTCTCCATACTTGACCATGATATAAACCGGCATATAGTTGAATAGCGGAACACTGGAATATGTTAAAGCTGGAGGCAAGGTGGTGAGTTGATGATCTTCGCAACACTCATTGTATATCCTTGGTGTTGGTAATGCGATGTGAATCCACGGAAGGTTGAGGTCTACCATGGCGGGTTATACATGACCCCGTATGATCTGTGTCAGCAATCCGGACAGTGGTTCATCCCAGCTGGTTGTTGAAGTTTAAACAAAACGCAGTGGTGGCGACTTCTGCGCCTGTCCATTGAGCCATCTGGTGCAGGCAGAAGCTGATAATATATCATTGGCTCAACAGTTGTTGGAATAGACCGGGCTGCAGGAGCAGCAACTTGCATGCGCTCACTAAACAGCTCATGCAGACAGGTGCAGCCCCGGTGTGTTGATGTAGACCAGACCGCGGGGGCGGACAGTAAAGACGACCGCGACATTAGAGACAGCACGAACGCGGGCAAGTTGGCCGCGGGCATGGACAGATGAGTCGGCCGTGGAGCTGTAAGCCGGTGCGGACGGGCGAGTCAATCACAGGCGCGGTAAGCCGTACGAACGGGCGAGTCGGCCGCATCGTGTTGATGTAAATTGGGCCGCAGAGGCGGCGGTTTGCACATATATTCATCGAGCATCATGGCATAGTCATATGCTAGCGCATGATAATGGGGGCGCGAGCTATATATACATGACACGACCATCGCTCTTATAGTGAACAATTGTCCTGCATAAAAAAATATCACAAGCCAGAGTACTTGTTCTTTAAACAATAAAAATATATCAGCAAAAATTGACTGGACAGAATTCACCTGATTTGTAAAAATTGACTGGACAGAATTCACCTGATTTGTCCGGACGATAGATGATCCATTCTGTGAACATCCTTCAATATTTGCAATATCGATTAGCCCTTTTCTCCCGCCCTTGCAAAAAGGGGCATCGTCCACAGCAAGTAAAAACACGATGGCTCAGAACAAGGCCGATTGGGGTGGCTCAGCACGAGATCATAGTGACGACGGCGGAAGCGGCTGCTTGAAGCTCGACCACAGCAGAACCAGAGCCGGATAACTCTGAACGGATCATCCGGGTTGCATTTGACCCCTTTTCTTCAGACAGTGATTTAGCAAAGTATAGCACGCAGAAGCGAACGCCGCGGAGGCGGACGCGAGACTCAACAGTGGCTCATCAGGGTGACTCGGAGGCGACCAGAGCGAAGGCCACGGCGGCGTAGAACGACCACACAGGGGGCGATTCATTGGCGGCTCGGGTTGGCGATTGGGCGACTTAGCGCGGGTGCGCAGGGCCAAGTCCGCGACAGGTCATAGCAGCGGCGGAAGCGGCCGGTGAAGGCGACTCGGAGTCGCGGCAAAGGACTGGCCCGGGGCCTGAGGCGGGCGGATTGGCGAATCGCGACAGCCACTTGACAGAGGCCGGCGGCTCACGGTAGCAGCACGAGGTATATGCCGCGGCGACGGAGGCTGGGCGGTCGATGAGGCACCGGCGGGTTGAAAAAGCGGCGGGTTAAAGCGAGGGCACGACCGGCCCATCCTCGACGCGGCGGGTCAAGCGCGACACGGCGGGTCGAGCGCGAGGCGGCTCGACGAAAGCGATGTGAGGCCCGGGGCGGCTCAGTTCAGGCGACGACTCCCGGCAGAAGTAAACCAGGGCGGCGGCTCGTGCGGCGGACATGAACCTCGCACGGCCGCGAGGGTGGAAACGACCCGGCAGGGGCTCGAGGCGCAAGCCGGCCAGAGAAGGCGCAGCGCGGCAGTGGCACGGAGCCCACGGGCGTAGAAGTAGGCCAGAGGAATCGGCTCGAGGCTACAGCTCAGGGCCCGGCACGGCGGGTTGGAAGCGGCAGCGGCATGAGCGGGTCGCGGAGTGGCGGTTTGAATCCGCAGCGGCTTGCTGGTGACTCGACGAGGTCGCTCAGGGAGCGCGCGGGTGAGGCCGCCAGCGGCTCAGCAGGGCTAGCGGAGGCGGGGCGACTTGAAGTCGCAGCAGAAGTGGCACGAGGGGAACCACGGTAGCCGGTGATACGGTGGAGGATGAACTCGCCGCGGCGCAACGCAGCGAGTCAAAGTGGCCGGGTCAAGGCCGCAGTGGTTGCAGCTGCGGGGCGGAGCTGACGCCGACCGCGGCGGAGGTCAGCGAAGTGAGGAGAGGCCGCGGAGGCGGATTCCGGTGGGCGCAAGGCCGAGGTGACAAAGGACGGCTTGGCGTTGGCGCGGCTTGCGGCGGCGCGGGGCTGGGGTGATTTGCCGTGAGACGCTGCGGCAGAGCGACGATGCAGGACGGCTCGCGGCCAGCGATGGCAGCAGAGGAAATATTGATGATTCCTTGGTTTTCACAAGACAAAGTAGTGCACGTTTTCTCAAAACGAACTAGTGCACGAGCTCCACATCAGGTGACAGTTGGTTGGATTTTGGAGAGTTCGTACATACGTACCAATGTTTAATCCAATGTCTTATCCTGCTTTGGTGAAGTTGTACTTTCTTTTCAGTACTGTAATCTCTCGCATGGGATGTTTGAAAAATCAATTGACTTGGGGGCTCGCGCTGTTAATGGGTCTTCCCGTGGGACTAGCAGTACTAGCTGGTTGATGGCCTTCACGAGGAGTAGCACTAACTGCTATCAGTTGATGCCCTCGGGGCTTGTAACCAGCGTAGGCACAGGCAGAGGAAATTTACTGTCCTCTGTTGCCGTAATCGAATCCGACTATGGTACAACGAAAACACATGTCGAGCCGGACTGACTCCTTCAATTAGCGGCAGCAGAAAATCTTGCCGGTATTGGTGGAACTTGCGGCCATGCAAATTAGATGGATCTTAATTCTGTCGGTCTCGACGAAACTAGCGGCTAGGCAGATTGGACAGATCGTACTCCTGCCGGTCTTGGTGATTTTTGGGGCGACGGCTGCACGCGATGCAACCCTAATCTCATCGACTTAAACCTCATACTGCCCGCTCCAAAATTAATCACAATTTTGATCATAAACAATGAATTTGCCGGTCTTGCCCAAGGTTGTCCCATGCCGGGTTATCCTGCGGGATTGTTTCGTGCTGACTTTTCTTCATCCGACCAAATCGCGAGCTTCTCGATCCCTGAAAAAGATCTGTCCAAGAACTCAACACCATCGTGCCGCCCCACGGTGGGCGCCAACTGTCGTGGTTTTGTTACGGCAGATGTCCTAGTGTGAGAACTTAGTCGTGAGGCCAGCACACCTAAGTGGTAGCCTGAACGGGGTTGGTCGGAATCGAGAGACGCGAGGTTTTTTTACCCAGGTTCTGCCCCTCACGATGGAGGTAAAAACCTACATCCTGCTTCATTGATATTGATCATGATGCTCACGATTACAAGGGAGCTCTTTCGCTACCTCTATCTCGAGAGCTATTGACTTGTCAGTCTTTACTTATCTTCTTCGGGTGCCCTGCCCTCCTTATATAAGTTGAAGGGGCGGGTTACATGTAGAGTCCTAATAGGATTAGGACTACTTCTATTACAAGCGGATCCTAGTCTTGCTTCCCTTGCAAGGGAAATATTCCTTATGTCTTCTTTCTCAAGCCGGCCCACCATCACGTGAGTCGGCCTTCCCATGAGCCGCCTTATGGGCCGTTGGGTCTTGTTGTCTGTCTGACCCGCCCGCCGGGTCACTAATGAACCGCAAAGCTCGGGCGGGTCATTCGTGATTCGTCAGGTCCGGGTGGGTCACCAATGAGTCGCCAAGCTCCAGCCGGGTCATACATCAGGCCGGGTTACACCGCGGGGTATATCCCTGACAAATACCTTGTGTGCTATCAAACGTCACAACGTAACTGGGTGATCATAAAGATGCTCTACAGGTATCTCCGAAGGTGTTTGTTGAGTTGGCATAGATCAAGATTATGATTTGTCACTCCGAGGTTTTGGAGAGGTATCTCTGGGCCCTCTCGGTAATACACATCATAAGCTTGCAAGCAAATGACTAAGAAGTTAGTTACGAGGTGCTGTATTACGAAACGAGTAAAGAGACTTGCCGGTAACAAGATTGAACTAGGTATAGAGATACCGACGATCGAATCTCGGGCAAGTAACATACCGACGGACAAAGGGAATTACGTATGTTGTCATAACGGTTCGACCGATAAAGATCTTCGTAGAATATGTAGGAGCCAATATGGGCATCCAGGTTCCGCTATTGGTTATTGACCAGAGAGGTGTCTCGGTCAGGTCTACATAGTTCTCGAACCCGTAGGGTCCGCACGCTTAATGTTCATTGACGATATAGTGTTATATGAGTTATATGATTTGGTGACCGAATGTTGTTCGGAGTCCCGGATGAGATCACGGACATGACGAGGAGTCTCTAAATGGTCGAGAGGTAAAGATCACTAGTAGAAAAATGGCCTAATGTTCAGCTCATTAGTCCCGGTTTGTAAATGAACCGGCACTAATGTGACCATTAGTGCTGGTTCCAACGGCTAGGCGGGCGGCACTCATTAGTCCCGGTTCATTTCGAACCTTTAGTACCGGTTCGTGCCACGAACCGGGACTAAAGAGGTGGTGGCAGGCTGGTGTCAGGCTGGGGCCCCGCCAACACCTTTAGTCCTGGTTCGTGGCAAGAACCGGGACTAGAGATGCATCTTTAGTCTCGGTTTGTATAACCAACCGGGACTAAAGATCATCCTATATAAACCCTTCATCGAGCCCGAGCTCTCTGTTCGGTATTCTTCTTGGTCGACGGGACCTCCCCTCTTCTTACCCAGAAAAGGAAACGAGTCTTCCCCTTTCCTCTCCTCTCTGTTTTCTTCCTCTCCTCTCGAGCTCATCCTCCATTTTTGCCAAAATTTGTCAAGATTTGAAGGCACCCCATCCATCCAAGTGATCACAAAGGTTAGCAACTTTGTCCTTTCATCTCTCATTGCTAGATTAGCTCTTGCAATGCTCTATAAGTATAGTGATTTGTGGGTTTTAGTTTGGGAGGAATTATATGTGGTAGTTTATTTGATTTATATGCAATTTGAGCTCAAAATAACTCTTAGTTTGCATATGTAGGTGTGGTTTACTTAGTGCCTTCCCGTCTCCGTCCTAACCACCATCGATCGCCCGCACCGTCCCGTCGCCGGCACCACCTTGTGGTGAGCCTCTTGTTCTTATCTTTTTTATATATAAAAAATCATGTTTGTGTGATTTAGATATATTGTTACTTGTATAATTTTCTTACCCGTACGTTGTTTGTTATACATAGTGCCATAGTTTTGATATCCGTCCCTGTCGGCCCTTGTCCGGTTTATGATTCGGATGTGGTATATTCTCTTTTATAACTATTTGTTGCATTCCGTGTTTATGACAAATTATGCCCATCAAGTTGACATAGATATTTTTATCTAGGAGGTATGTGAACCGGAAATTCCAACCGACCCTATTGTCGAGAGGTTAAATTTAGTTGAAAAAAGAAAACGAGTATTTGAAAGAAAAATTGAAAAGAATTGAGGAGGAGAAGATGGAATTGGAGTTGCATGTTGCCGATGTCGTCGATGATCACAAGATCAAGATAGAGAAAATGCGCTTGAAGATTAGAAAGATTAGAAAATATGCCATTGATAGTGAGGCTTGGTATCATTATGCTGTTGGATCAATTGTTACCTTAGTTGCGATCTTGATCGCATTTGTTGTTGCATTTAAATGCTTTAGCTAGAGAGTTTGTATGTTGTTTTATGAGAATAAGTGTGTATGAACTTTATGTATGAACTTGTATTAATTTGGTCTTTTCGGTGCTGTGTAATGAAGATGAGCCGGCAATGGATGTACGATGACCGATGCTCTCCTCAGTTCGTTAAAGGCGTGCATACTTTTCTGCTTGCAGCTGAGGCAAACAAGCGGGCGGATGGTTTTATGTCTTGTCCATGTGCTGGCTGTAAGAATGTTCACAATTACTCTAACTCAAGAACCATTCACTAGCACCTGTTTGAGTCCGGTTTCATGCCCTACTATAATGTTTGGACCAAGCATGGAGAAAGAGGGGTTATGATGGAAGACAATGAAGAAGAGAACGACGACATCTATCCTGGCCATGGGTTTCCTGAATACGATGGTACAACAATGGGGGAAGAAGCTGAGCCGGCAATGCGGGAAGAAGCTAAAGAAGAGGCATCAGATGAGCCCATTGATGATCTAGGTCGGGCCATTGCCGATGCAAAGAGAAACTGCGCAAGTGAAAAGGAGAGGCTGAAGTTGCAGCGCATGTTAGAGGATCACAAGAAATTGTTGTACCCAAATTGCGAAGCTGACAAGAAAAAGCTGGGCACCACACTGGAATTGCTGCAATGGAAGGCAGAGAATGGTGTATCTGACAAGGGATTTGGAAACTTGCTGATAATGTTAAAGAAGATGCTTCCAAAGGACAACGAATTGCCCGAGAGTACGTACGAAGCAAAGAAGGCTGTCTGCCCTCTAGGATTAGAGGTGCAGAAGATACATGCATGCCCTAATCTCTACTGGAATCAGGATCTTTGCCGTCTGCTGGCAGACGGCAAAGAGGCTCTTTGCCGTCTGCTTTGGTAAAACAGACGGCAAAGAACTGACAGACGGCAAAGAACCTGGTTGCCGTCAGCCAATTCTTTGTCGTCTGCCAGCAGATGGCAAAAATTCTTTGCCGTAACGGCGCACCAGCCCCATCTCTTTGCCGTCTGCCAGCAGACGGCAAAGATTCTTTGCCATCTGCTGGCAGACGGCAAAGAGGTGGGCTATTTTTTTTTGTGGGTAAAAAAAAAAGCCGTACAGTTACGCTGGCTGGGCTAGACCAGAACCAACGCACGCGCCCGTCTTTCTCGCTCGCTTAGCTCTCTTCCTATCTGGTCCTCTCGATCCCCTTGCGCCGCCACCACGGACGCCGGCCGATTCCGGCCGCTCCGGTGAGCTCTGGCGCCGCCCAGCACACCTACGGCTGCTCCTCGATGAGCTCTGTCGATTCCTCCGCATCGATTTGTTTTCCTCTGCTCCCTGTGGTCGCCCCCTTCGGTTATGCCCTGCTAGGGTTTCGGTGTTGGTGGTGATCCTTGTCTCCGGCGGCTACCTGCTCGTTGCTCCGGTCGTCCCCGCTCCTGGTGGCGCTCCTTGATGTACTCTATGCCACCGCCGGCCTCCTTGGTCGCGTTTGTGCCCGTGGTGTTCGTGCTCGTCGGCGGGACGGTGCTCTGGCGCAACTCCGACATGGCGTCGTCGGCTTGCGGTGCAGGAGGGCTCCTCGCCGGTTGGACGGCGTCCAACGCAACCCCGGCGCCTCCCCGAGTGCTGCTCTGTCAACAGCCCCTCGGTGAGCTCCATCTCCCCCTGCTCCTACTCTTCTGCTACTCTGTGGAACATCGGATAACTTGAATCAATTAGATGGTGGTTTTATGTCGTGGTCTGGTCCAAGTAGAAGAAGGGGCGAGTTTGTGCATTGATTCAAGTGTCTGGCTTTGCTGGTTATGCCACTCTGGTCTCCTGGATGCCGCTGTAATTGTATCAGAAGTGTTCTTTTGTTGCTGATATATAGTGTATTGGATTATCAACGTGTGTTAACCTGCATTCTTATCGCACAAACCAAAATTATCATCCTTGCTGTACACTTTCCTGAATATTAGTCATGTGGTTGTAGACCTGCTCTTAATTTGTTCATCCTCTGTTATTCTTCAGAAACTAAGCATATAAGAGAATTATTATTTCAGCAAGCTAAGGGCTATTTCTATTTTGTAAAGTTGTAGTGACGCAAAAAAGATTCAATGTAGCCTACGACAACACTGCCTGTCCCACATATGACGATAGAACCCTTGTTTCAGAGTTATTTCTTACCACATTAACAATTTAGAGCACTACCTTCTACCATTTATGTGGTCACTCTCTACTAGGATGTTGTTATCTTATCCTGTGTTCACTCTGGTTCCATTTTCTTGAATTATCATCATTTCTATTTAGTGCCGAGAAAGTTTAGTTGGTACACCAATTGGCTCTTTATATTATTTTGAAGTTTCTATATGCCATCAAACCAAAAGCTGACAAGTAGATGATCTTCTTTTGTGTGAGGGCTCTGAGTATGTAGTTGGCTCTTGGATTTGTTAAATTGGTCAGTGGTTGCTCATGTGTGTAGTTGCTCATGTGCATATGTGCTTCTGGATTTGCTAAATTGGTTAGGCTGTGCTGCTCCTCTAGTTGTTCCTAAGTGAGGCTTGCTGTGGTTGATCTAGTCAGTGGCTAAATCCTGTACTTGGCTATACTGGGGATCTCTCCCTGTAGTTGTTGTGGCTATCAGTTAATTCGCTAACTGTTGGTGGTGACTTTGATTCAGTTAACTGATTTTAGTGTTATATTTCCTTTCCATTGGTCTGTTTAACCTTTGGATAATAGTGGTTATAGCTGTTGTTAACTAATGCTGCTGCTGTTTAGTTGTAGTAGCTGTTAAGTGATACTAGCCCCCTGTGCTTGTGGGTGCAGTGCCCTATTTGCAGAAATTACTAGGTGCATGTGTGTGCTGTGTTCTGCAGAAGCAGATAATCAGTGGGGTGCTACCCTGCTATTTCTTCTATGCTATTTCTATTGATCTTATGAACAGATGCTCACTTGATCTTAGTTGCTTTATTTCTAATACTAACATGAACAGATACCACTTGGTTTGGCTATTCCTATTGGTCTCTTTCTAATAGCATATGAACAGATGCTATACTTGGTTTTGGCTGTTACTTTCCTAGTTTTCTACTGATAAGACAGATACTACATCTGATTTGGGCAGTGATGCTGGTCTGAGCCCCCCCTCCTCTTAGGCTTAATTTACATGTGGCTATCCCTGTGCTATGATGAACTAGCCCTGGCACTTCCAGGCTGTCTGAGCACATAATCCCTCAAGTATACCTTGAGGTCTTCTGTAGCTTGGTCTTGTGGATTCTGGTAAACCTGCTTCTTGTGGACAGCCTGCTCCTCCTAGCTGCTTCACTAGACAAAACTGATTGTGGTGATGAAGTCTAATCCTTGGCTTTAATCACTAGTTTTTAGTTGGCTTAATTCCTGCAGCTAGTACTGATAGTGGTCTTTGTGTTGGCATTTAACTTACTTCTAATTGTGGTGGCTTCTTGATTGGGTCCTTGGCTGGTTCTCTCCTTTGGCTCTTTGGTATTGGTTTACTCTATTTGGCTTTCTAATTAAGATCACTTTGAAAATCAGGATCTTAACTAAGATTGTCTTGATCTCAAGTGCTAGCTCCTACAGCATTGCATTTCACCAAGTGAAATGTTACATTTCTACTCCTAACCCATTCTCTCTTTCTTAGTGTTTTTGTTATGCAGGTTGGAAGAAAAGAAGAAGATCCAGAGAAGATCTTAGTAATAAGATAGTTTTTAGGAAAATAGATATTTAGTTTTAGGTCATTTCTTGTAAATTCCGAAATGTAAATTTAATTACTTAATCATTTCTGATTCTTTATAATATGACTTTGTATTACCTATTCCAATTATTAATAAAGTTTTTAATTTACATGTGTTCATGACTATTGGTAATATGTGTTGGATATGCTATATTGGTCATATATATAATTTTCTGTGAAAATGAATTGATATAAGAAAAAACAGGGGCTATATAGCCACTTTGGCCTATTTGGCCTCTTTGCCGTCCGCCAGCAGACGGCAAAGAGCTTCTTTGCCGTCCGCCAGCAGACGGCAAAGAGCTTGATTCTTTGCCGTCCGCTAGCAGACGGCAAAGTGGCCTTTGCCGTTATCTGTTCAGCCAGAGTGTTGGCCGTCTGCTGGCAGACGGCAAAGGCTTTGCCGTCCGCCAAGCATGCCAGCAGCTGGTTCCTGTAGTGAATGACTGCATCCTCTACCGCGGTGAGTACGAGGATTTGAACGCATGCCCGGTATGCGGTTCATTGCGCTATAAGATCAGCTGCGATGACCCTGCTGATGTCGAGGGCGAGCGCCCCAGGAAGAAGATTCCTGCCAAGGTGATGTGGTATGCTCCTATAATACCACAGTTGAAACGTTTGTTCCAAAACAAAGAGCATGCCAAGTTGATGCGATGGCACAAAGAGGGAAAGACGGCAAGTTGAGAGTGCCCGCTGATGGGTCGCAGTGGAGAAAAATCGAGAGGAAGTGGAGGGACTTTGCAAATGATGCAAGGAATGTATGGTTTGGTCTAAGCGCAGATGGCATTAATCCTTTTGGGGAGCAGAGCAGCAATCATAGCACCTGGCCTGTGACTCTATGTATGTATAGCCTTCCTCCTTGGTTGTGCATGAAGCGGAAGTTCATTATGATGCCAGTGCTCATCCAAGGCCCTAAGCAACCCGGCAACGACATTGATGTGTACCTAAGGCCATTAGTTGAAGAACTCTTACAGCTGTGGATTGGAAAAGGTGTACGTGCGTGGGATGAGCTCGATCAGGAAGAATTTGACCTACATGCGTTCTGTTTGTGACCATCAATGATTGGCCTGCTCTTAGTAACCTTTCAGGACAGACAAACAAGGGATACCGCGCATGCACGCACTGTTTGGATGATACCGACAGTATATATTTGGATAATTGTAAGAAGAATGTGTACCTGGGACATCGTCGATTTCTTCTGAGCAGGCATCCCATAAGAAAGAAGGGCAAGCATTTCAAAGGTGAGTCAGATCACCGGACGAAGCCTCGCCACCGTACTGGTGATGATGTACATGATATGGTCAGGATTTGAAGGTAATCTTTGGATAGGGTCCTGGCGGACAATCTGTTCCGAATGACGCTGACGGACGCGCACCCATGTGGAAGAAGAAATCTATATTTTGGGACCTACCCTATTGGAAAGACCTAGAGGTCCGCTCTGCAATCGACGTGATGCACGTGACGAAGAATCTTTGCGTGACCCTGCTTGGCTTCTTAGGCGTGTATGGGAAGACAAAAGATACACCGGAGGCACGGAAGGACCAGCAACGTATGCATGGAAAAGACGGCATACATCAGGGTCATGCCAGCTATGCTCTTACCAAAGAAGAGAAGGAAATCTTCTTTGAATGCCTGCTCAGTATGAAGGTCCCGTCTGGCTTCTCATCGAATATAAAGGGAATAATAAATATGGCAGAGAAAAAGTTCCAGAACCTAAAGTCTCATGACTGCCACATGATTATGACGCAACTGCTTCCGGTTGCATTGAAGGGGATTCTACCGGAAAACGTTCGATTAGCCATTGTGAAGTTATGTGCATTCCTCAATGCAATCTCTCAGAAGGTAATCGATCCAGAAATCATACCAAGGTTAGAGAATGATTTGGTGCAATGTCTTTCCAGTTTCGAGTTGGTGTTCCCACCATCCTTCTTCAACATCATGACGCACGTCCTAGTTCACCTATGCGAAGAGATTGTCATTCTGGGTCCTGTATTTCTACAAAATATGTTCCCCTTTCAGAGGTTCATGGGAGTCTTAAAGAAATATGTTCATAACCATGCTAGGCCAGAAGGAAGCATCTCCAAGGGCCATGAAAATGAGGAGGTCATTGAGTTTTGTATTGACTTTATTCCTGACCTTAAGCCGATTGGTGTTCCTGAATCGCGGCATAAGGGCAGACTGGGTGGAAATGGCACGCTAGGACCGAAACAAATAATATGTATGGACGGGCATTCTCTCACTCAAGCACACTACACAGTTCTACAAAATTCCACCTTGGCGGCTCCGTATATGGAGGAACACAAGAATATTCTACGCTCCAAACACCCGGAGCAGTTTGACGACTGGATTACACGTGAACAAACGGGGACTTTCGCCGGTTGCTTGCAGACACATGCCATGCATGACGACGCTGTTGAAGATGACCAGTACTTGTTGTCCCAGTTACCATCTTCGAATATAATGACTTTCAAAGGGTACGAGATAAATGGGAATACATTTTACATGATCGCCCAAGATAAGAATAGCACCAACCAAAACAGTGGTGTCCGCTTTGATGCAGCAACCAAGAGGGGAACGGACACATATTACATAGAGGAGATATGGGAACTTGACTATGGACATGGTTTGAAGGTCCCTTTGTTTCAGTGCAAATGGGTCAATCTGACACGAGGCGGTGTAACGGAAGACCCGCAGTACAGAATGACAACAGTGGATCTCAATAATCTTGTGTACGCAGACGAACCATTCATCCTAGCCAATGATGTGGCGCAGGTTTTCTATGTCAAGGACATGTCTACCAAGCCGAGAAAAAGAAAAGGTAAGGAAGCGAATACATCATACGATGAGCCAAAGCGCCACATAGTTCTTTCAGGGAAAAGAAACATCGTGGGAGTGGATGACAAGACAGACATGTCAGAATATTATGAAAAGTTTCATGAAATTGCTCCCTTCATAGTGAATATTGACCCGAGCATCCAGTTAAATGATGAAGATTATCCATGGTTACGGCGCAAAGGGACACACGCGAAGAAAAAGTTTCACACCCAAAGATCCCACTCTGGGATGTGACCGGCTTCACTGTCATCACTTTCTTCTCTAGTGAGTTTCCGGACTTATATATATCTGAAAAGTCCCACTTTGGACAAACCGTAGGGAATCTTTGTAATAGTTAGGGTGCTTATGTGTTTTGGCATTTGAAACGTGTACTTTAGTGCTTCGGACAAACGTCATCAATTTTCAACCCTTTCCGACTTCATTTGCTATTCTTCAGCTCATTTACTGATTTTTTTTAGCTAAATGACCCTGAAATTGAAAAGCACTACAAAATGAACTCTGAAAAGGTTGAAAGTTGGCATGTTATCATCATTCCACCCACATAGCATGTGCTAAAAAGTTGAGAGGGTTACGGAAAAAACTGGATCCACTTCGTGTACAAAATGGACAATCTCTTTCGAAGTATCAGGGTTTCGGACGAAAACTCATCTGTTACAAAGGCATTTCATTTTTTAAACTTATTTCAACTCCAGAATTTTTGTGCGTTCAGTAGGTACCATTCAAAGCCACATCATCAATTTTCAACCCTTTCTGACTTCATTTGCTATTTTTCATGCATTTACTGATTTTTTTCAGCTAAAGGACCCTGAATTTGAAAAGCAGTACAAATGAACTCTGAAAAGGTTGAAAGTTGGCATGGTATCATCATTTCATCCACATAGCTTTTGCTTAAAAGTTGAGAGGGTTACGGCAAAAACTGGATCCACTTCATGTACAAAATGGACAATCTCTTTCGAAGTATCAGGGTTTCGGACGAAAACTCATCTGTTACAAAGGCATTTCATTTTTTAAACTTATTTCAACTCCCGACTTTTTGTGCGTTCAGTATGACCATTCAAAGCCAGATCATCATTTCAACCCTTTCTGATCATTGCTATTTTTCATGCATTTACTGTTTTTTAGCTAAAGGACCCTGAAATTGAAAAGCACTACAAATGAAATCTGAAAAGGTTGAAAGTTGGCATGGTATCATCATTTCATCCATTGAATGTGCTAAAAAGTTGAGAGGGTTACGGCAAAAAACTGGATCCACTTTGTGTACAAAATGGACAATCTCTTTCGAAGTATCAGGGTTTCGGACGAAAACTCATTCTGTACAAAGGCATTTCATTTTTAAACTATTTCAACTCCAGACTTTTGTGTTCAGTATGCACCATTCAAAGCCAGTCATCAATTTTCAACCCTTTCTGACTTCATTTCTATTTTTCATCATTTACTGATTTTTTTGAGCTAAAGGACCCTGAAATTGAAAAGCACTACAAATGAACTCTGAAGGTTGAAAGTGGCATGGTATCATCATTTCATCCACTAGACATGTGCTAAAAAGTTGAGAGGGTTACGGCAAAAACTGGATCCACTTCTGTACAAAATGACAATCTCTTTCGAAGTATCAGGGTTTGGACGAAAACTCATCTGTTACAAAGGCATTTCATTTTTTTAAACTTATTTCAACTCCAGACTTTCTGTGCATTAAGTATGCACCATTCAAAGCCACGCCATCAATTTTCAACCCTTTCTAACTTTATTTGCTATTTTTCATGCATTTACTGATTTTTTTGAGCTAAAGGACCCTGAAATTGAAAAGCACTACAAATGAACTCTGAAAAGGTTGAAAGTTGGCATGGTATCATCATTTCATCCACATAGCATGTGCTAAAAAGTTGAGAGGGTTACGGCAAAAACTGGATCCACTTCGTGTACAAAATGGACAATCTCTTTCGAAGTATCAGGGTTTCGGATGAAAACTCATCTGTTACAAAGGCATGTCATTTTTTTTAAAATTATTTCAACTCCAGACTTTTTATGCATTCAGTATGCACCATTCAAAGCCATGTCATCAATTTTCAACCCTTTCTGACTTCATTTGCTATTTTTCATGCATTTACTGATTTTTTTGAGCTAAAGGACCCTGAAATTGAAAAGCACTACAAATGAACTCTGAAAAGGTTGAAATTTGGCATGGTATCATCATTTCACCCACATAGCATGTGCTAAAAAGTTGAGAGGGTTACGAGTAAAACTGGATACACTTCGTGTACAAAATGGACAATCTCTTTCAAAGTATCAGGGTTTCATACGAAAAGTCATCTGTTACAAAGGCATTTCATTTTTTTAAATAACCTAAGTATTACCAAATTAAATATAATGATAAAACACACTAATATTATACTTAAGAAAAAAGAATCACTGAAAAATCTATTTTTAAAGTAAAGTTATTCACAAACTAGTGATTCACACAAATTTTAAATAATTCAAATTTGAAAACTACTAGCACTAACAGAAAGTTTATAATTTTTTTACCTAAAGTAAAAATATTCACAAGGAAACTCTAAATAAAGCAAAATACATCTCAGAAATAAAAGAAAATAAATAAAACAAAAAATAAAAAAAAAGCCCGCCTACTGGGCCATAACGGCCTGTATACGACTAGAAACCCAACCTATAGTTGGGCCAGGATGCAGGCCCGCAAGGCCCAGTAGGCCCACAGGGCAGCGCAGCAGAGTTAGGCCCAGAAGCCTGCTTTGGAGAGGAGCTCGAAGGAGCAGCCGCGGCTGGGTTTATAAACCAGTGCGGCTGCCCTTCGCTCGGCGAGGTGGGACTAAACTTCTGCACCGCGCACACGGGAAGCACAAGCCTTTAGTCCCGGTTGGTGGCTCCAACCGCGACTAAAGACCCCCCTTTAGTCGCGGTTGGAGCCACCAACCGGGACTAAAGGCCTGCGCTTCCCGCCGCTTGGCCTGGCCAAATTTGACCTTTAGTCCCGGTTGGTGGCTCCAACCGGAACTAAAGGTCCCTCCTATATATACAACACTTACGAATTTTCAGTTTCTTCTCTTCTCTTCTTCGTCTCCTCTGCTTCGATCGACATCGCCGCCGGCCCCTGTCGCCGCCCCCGTCGCGCGCCGTCGCCGCCCCCCGTCGCCGTCCCCCGTCCCCCCGCCGTCCCCGTCGCCGTACGTCCCCGTTGCCGCGCGCCCCCGTCGTCGCCGCCCCCCGTCGACGCCGGCGTCGCCTCGCCTCGCCGGCCGTCGCCCCGATGTGAGCAGCCCCTGTGCCGCCATGGCCGCCCCTCCCACCGAACTCACACACACACAAATTTTCTTATTTTTTTTCTGTTTTTCTATTTTTTAGTTAAATTAGATGAATTAGATATATATAAATGTTAATTAAATGAATTAGATATATATAAATGTTAGATGAATGTTTTTTTAGTTTTTTATACTTTTAGTTATAGAAATGTTTAGATGAATTTTAGATATATAAATGTTAATTAGATGAGTAGGAATTTTAGTTTTTTATACTTTATGTTTTGATGTTTTAGATGTTTTATTGAGTGGGAATTTTTGATGTTTTAGATGTATATATGTATATGTTTTGATGTTTTAGATGTTTGAATGTATTAAAAGTTTGTCATATTGAAAAAAGTTTGAATGTTGCATATTTCACGATGCAACATTTGATCCAATGTAACTAGATGCAATAATTTTGACATATGTCAAAGTTTGATAATATGTCAAAGTTTGAATTTTGACATATGCAACATTTGATCATATGTCAAAGTTTGAATTTTGACATATGCAACATTTGATGATATGTCAAAGTTTGATCATATGTCAAAGTTTGAATTTTGACATATGCAACATTTGACCTAGTGAAATATATATGATCAAAGAATGCCCCCATTATGGATGTGTGAAAGTGCGTTATATCGACTAGAGGGGGGGTGAATAGGCGATTTTTACAAATTCGCCACTGAGGAATTTCACGGTGAGGAAATTCCTAAGTAACGAACTACTTAGCAGCGGAATAAGTACTCAGATGCAAACATAACATGGCATAAGAACAGTCATCATGATGAAATGAAATAGGCACAGAGTACAGGTAGCGTGAAACACAGGATAAGCAGGCTGAAGACTATGTGACTGAAGAAATAGGATTGAGGAAATTGAGAAAGTCTTCAGTCAAAGTCTTCACACAGTAACGATCAAGTACATTAACACATGAATGAGGAAATGAAAGGGTTGAGGAAATAGAACCAGTAGCTCAGTGAAGACGATGATTTGGTAGACCAGTTCCAACTGCTGTGACAGTTGTACGTCTGGTTGGAGCGGCTAGGTATTTAAACCTGAGGACACACAGTCCCGGACACACAGTCCTCACCGTATTCTCCTTGATCTAAGGTCACACAGACCTCGCCTAATCACTCGTGGTAAGTCTTCAGGTGACTTCCAAACCTTCACAGACTCGGTCACTCGGCGATCCACAATTTCCTCTTGGATGCTCCAGACCATGACGCCAAACCGTCTGGAGGATGCACAGTCCTCAAAGATAACAAGCGTCAGTTCCACACAGGAACAATTTCTTCAGTGATGCTCAATCACTTTGGGTTTGTAGGTGTTTGGGTTTTTGGGTTTTTCCTCACTTGATGATTTTCGCTCAAAGTCCTCGGAGGATGGGATGCTCTAAATGACAAGTGTCAATCTATCTCTCGGAGCAGCCAACCAGCTAGTGGTTGTAGGGGGCGGCTATTTATAGCCTAGGGAGCAGCTCGACATGATAAGACATAAATGCCCTTCAATGATATGACCGTTAGGTGGGTAGGATATTTGGACAGCTGGCGCGTAGCACAGCAATGGTCGAAAATGTGAGTATCAAATTCCTCAGGGTTATCATGTTCCTCACTTGTAGGCAATCCGCACTGGTGAATTCCTAACTCCTCAGTCAGAACAAATTCCTTAGAGAACAGAAGAACTTCGTCTCTGTGACTGAAGAAATTGACTGAACTGTATGAGATTTCCAATGGCTTCACTCGAAAGGATTGGGTAGGTGTAGGATTTTGAGATGAGCATCACTTGGAAACTTTTCCTTAGTTTTACCTCAACCCCCTTTAACAGTACGGTGTTTCCTATGACTTAAGAAGAAGGAAATGAAACTACGAAAACAAAAGTCTTCACGCTTCATAATCCTCGCATGAATATCAAGTCTTCAGGGTCACACCAATTTCTTCACTTTCAAAGTCTTCAAGAAAACCAAAGTCTTCAGTTGAAGACATTCATTTTTAGGGGTCGACTTTCATCGTAAATATCAAACTCCTCATAGACTTATAGAACCTGTGTATGCTTACAAACGCATTAGTCCCTTAATCTATAAGTCTTCAATACACCAAAATCACTAAGGGGCGCTAGATGCACTTACAATCTCCCCCTTTTTGGTGATTGATGACAATATAGGTTAAGTTTTCAACGGGGATAAACATATGAAGTGTAAATACTGATAATGAGGAATTTGATTGCAAGATATAGAAGAACTCCCCCTGAAGATGTGCAAATTGAGGATTTTGCTTTGGATTGCAAATGCACATTGTAGAGTAATATCATGGAGATCTCCCCCTATATCTTGTAATTCATACACGCATTTAACATATGATGTGAAGAATTTGAAATGCATGATGAAATATGGTGACTGATGTAATTCAGCATGCGTGCATTAACATATTGAGGAAATAGCATGCAGAAAAACAGAGCAAAAGTATCAGACCACCATAGGACTTAAGTTTACAACTCGATCCAACAAATACTTCAGAAGAACGAGAGTTGTAACTTAGCAAAAAAATGCCCATATATACAGACCCGCTTGAAGACTAACTCAAATTTCTCCCCCTTTGTCATCGAATGACCAAAAGGGACGAAAAATGAGGACTAATGCCCCTGAAGAATATCATCATGATGTCGATGGAGGAGCGCCAGCGTTGTTGGGGTCGTCCGCTGGAGTAGGGCCTGCCGCGGTGTCGTTTAAGTCTTCAGCTTCATCCGTCTCACGCGATGAAGAATATGAACTGGCAACAAGCTGAGGAACTTTGACCTTGTTGAACTTCTTCGAAGGTGGCTGAGACCAGTCAAAGTCCTGTTGGAATCCCATCTCTTTGAGATCTTCAGCACTATAAAGATTAGACAGAATAGCCCAAGTGCGGTCAAAGACTTCATGCAAGTAGTAGTGATTCTTCTTCACAGTATTTTGAGTGACTGTCATGTTCTGAAGAATTGCACCAAACTGACGCTTGACCCGCTTGTGATTTCGATCAACTTTCTGATGAAGACTAAGGAGAAGTTCACGATCAGTCATCACACGTGGAGCTGTGGCTTGAGGATTATGTTCTGAAGCTTTGGCGGCAGAATCTTGTGTTGCAGAGTCATCATTGGTGGAATATGAAGTAGCTTTGCGAAACTGTCCATCCAATGGACGAGTACCTTCATCAATAGCTGCAGCCTTGCCCTTCTCGTCAGCTGAGGAAATAGTCCGTTTGAGGACTTCAATAGGGGGCAAATAGCTGAGATGATTTTGAAAGTCAGCCTTATAATGAATTAAAGACCTTGATCTGATGAACCTCATGATCCAGGGAGCATAAGGCTTCAACTCAAAGGGTGACAGAGCAGCATTGGCCAAAGTCCTCATGAAGAAATCGTGGTAGTTGATAGGTATACCATGAATGATATTGAACATCAGATTCTTCATGATGCCAACAACCTCTTCGTCATCAGAGTTGTGGCCCTTGATTGGACTGAGGGTTTTGGTCAAAATGCGATAAACTGTCCTTGGCACATAGAGCAATTCCTTGACAAGGAATTTGGTCCTTGGAGCTTGGCCTAGCTTCAAAGGCTTCATCAGCACTTGCATCAGATGATCGGATAGTTCAGGTTCAACATAGAGAAGCCTAGCACCTTCAGTGGGAGGACTGACTGGGATGGTATGAAGCAATTCAGAGACCGGTGCTTTGTAATGAGTATTTTCAGTCATCCAGTCTATCACCCATGAATTCACATCTTCAATATTTCCAGTGATGTGCAGTGTGGCGTAGAATTGAAGAATGAGTTCTTCATTCCAATCGCAGATGTCGGTGCAGAAGTTGAGTAACCCAGCGTCATGAAGAACACTGAGGACTGGGGTGAAGCAGGGCAGCGATTCCATATCCACATGAGGAATTTGCTCATGATCAAAGATCTTGTCCTTATCAAACAACAGCGAGGAATAGAAGTTCATCTGGCTAGCAGTCCAGAAGCGCTTGCGACGAAGTTTAGCAGAGTCATAGGGATTGTAGTCAGTGAAGAATATGTGCTCATTGAAGAAATCTTCAGCATTGAACTTCTGCTTCTTGGAGTGAGGGTTCTGTGGCTTGGGCTGAAGATTTATAGTTGAAGTCTTCACAACCTCTTGATGTATAGCCACTGGAGCCACAGGCTGAGGAATTTCAGTAGCTGTATCAGCAGCAGCCTTGGCCTCCATTTCTTCAGCACTAGCGGTTGGAACTTCTTCAGGAATAGATTGAAGTGAAGATTGAGGTCCATCAGAGCCCGTATGAATTTCTTCAGTTGGCACAGGGGACTGAGGAACTTGATGTAGTGGTGTTGTCAGAGGTGAATTGGGGTGATGACTTTCCCAAAAGTCATCATTCAGAATAGGAGTTGTAGACCCAATATCCACATCCTCATCTTTATCATCAAATTCCTCAACTCCTGCCTCTTCAGCTGTGAACTGAGGCATGGGCGATGATACCAACGGTGTTGAAGTGATATTGTCCACTTTAATATCTTCATCCAACTGCTCTGTCGAAGCAGCAGAAGGATCTTCTTCATCAGATTCACTTGGAATTGCATATTCGTCACCAAAAGGAATAATCTCCTTTGATGGCATGCTTGATATTGGAACAGCATCAATTGGGTTTTCAGTTGAGCTCGTCAAAGTCTTCACTTTCTTGGGAGCTGAAGACTCTGAGGAGGCAGATGCTTTCCTTTTCTTCACCGCAGCCTTCTCTGCGGCTTTGGTCTTCTTCGCTTCTGTTGCAGAAGGAAGGAAATCTTTCATCTGTGATGACTTTGCAGGAGGAGCAGATGAAATTGGTTGAATTTCTTCAGGCACAACTGATGCAGTTGCCCTGGCTTGTTCAGATTCCTCAGGGACAGTAGCAGATGTACCAACTGGCCTGGTTTGCTCTTCAGGCGCAACATTGGTGGTTGCCCTGGCATTTTCTTTAGAGACTGGAATTTCTTCATCAGCCCTAGTGCTTTCATTTTCTTCAACAGTCTGATTTTCATCAGCTGTGCTTGCATGTTCTTCAGTAAGCTGAGCAGATGTGTCAGTCTGAGGAAATTTGGGTTGCGATGAAGCTGCAACATTTGGAGTGAATCCCTTTGCCATTCTAACAAATCTGACTTTGGCACCTAGCCAATCTGCACGGTATGCGTGAAATTCATCACTGAGTGCTTTGATCTCAGCCTGCATAGTCACAAGTTCTTCAGGAGACATTTTCACAACATTGTTCTTCAGAAAACGCTCCTTCTTGTACTGAGCCTTCTTCACCTGCCTGGCCTTTTCAAATTTCCATTTCTCTTCATTAATGAAGGCCGTCAACATGTGACTTTGACCAGGAGTGAGGTTTAATTCAGGCAAAGGTGTATTTGGATCCTTGTGCCGTAGATCGATGAAATCAAGGATCTTCCTTGGATCCAGCATGAGGGGCACAGCACTGCCTTTGGCACTAGCGGCCCTTTGTTGTCGATCTCTGATGATCTCAGCTAATTCTTCATCATCAGCTTCGTCTTCACTTGACGAAACCTGAAAGCCGACCTGCTTTTTGTGAGGACTTGGCCTTGTGCCTCGTCCAGCAGTGGCCTTTTTCTTCAGCAAGGTCGGAGCTGTTGAAGACTGAGGTGGAGCTGAGGAACCTGCAGAGACTCCAGAAGCAATTGAGATTCCAGTAGTCCTTTGGCACGTGGCAAGATGCACAGGTGCTGAGGACTTTACAGGAGCAGCTGAGAATTTTGCAACTGAGGGAGTTTGAGCTGCTTTTGAAGAAGTTGCTTGAGGATCAGGCCGTGATGGCTTTGAAGAGCTTGGCCGTGAGGGCATTGCAGCTGAGGAACTTGTCTTGACAGCTGGTTTCTTTGGCATAGCCTTCTTAGGCTTGCTAGCAGAGGCCTCAGCAGTGGCAGCAGCAGACTCTTCGTTGAATTTCTTCACTACCTCTTTAGCCACTTTGGCCAGCTTGGCTTGACGCTTAGCCCACTCCTGAGGAAATTCCTCACCTCTTCTGATGCTTGTGGGATCAGCTTCTTGGCCTGGAGCCAATGGAGTTCTTGGGCATGGAGGGTTAACAGCGAATTTCTTCATGTACTTTGGAGTCACATATCAATACTCTCTCCATTCTCTTGCCCATCTTCTCTCAATCTTCTGAATGCGCACTTTGCGCTGATTTTTGTTCTCCTTGCCATGAGTTGCTTCATAAGGAGTACAATATTCATCATAGATGTCTTCAGGGATCTCAAAAGCAGTATTTGTTTCTGGCCTCTTTCCTCCCTTCTGAGATCTTTTACCATCAGCCATTTTCTTCACTTGAGGATTTTGAACAATGGATGTTTCTGAGGAAGTGTGCAACTTTTCTTCGAGGAACGCTGCAAATGAGTTAAGTTGATGAGAACCTAGAGATTCAGCAGCGGACATGTGTACCTGTGAACAGTATATAGGTGCGAAGAATTTGGAGAGGTCATATGCGTTCTCAGAAGTTTTTCAAAAGTATCGAGTTTGAGGAATTTGACCAGAGGTGTCTTGAGGAATTTCACTAAGCGTTCTTTGACTTAGGTTCCAGAGTTGTATAGATTGAAAATCCACACAATTGAGGAATCTTGAAGAAAACATTGCTTAGAGAAACAGATCAAGAACAGAAGCGAGGTGGTGTTTAATAACATGAAAGTTGAAGAATAAACACATTTTGAAGATTTTGTGGAAATCATCAGAATCAACAAGGGTAGTAAAAATAGATTTTATTTACCCTTGATGAAGAACACGACGAACTGAGGGTAGCAGTGGAGAAGCTCGTCCGTTCAGATCTTCCACGCCCTAACTTGGCGATGGAAAACAGCTACGGCGGCGGCGGAGTGAAGATTTTCGCGGCCGGCGTGAGTACGACGGCGACGAGGTCGAGGCAGTGAAGCTCTTCCTCACCGGCGATGATGGAGTGTAGCGGCGGCGCTAGGTCTGAGCGCTCGAGCGAGGGAGTAAGATCGAGCGGGGTAAATGAGATCTGAGGAGGGTGAGGGGTATTTATAACCGAGGTGAAAAAAACCGCTCGTCCGAAGAAAATGGACGAACATGCCCCTGACCCTTCTCATCCTAACGACAAGTGTCACCCACGTACTATGAAGTGGAGATCGTGTTAGATCGTGGGTGAATAGATAAATCTTATCGAGGGATATTGAACGGTTTGAGCGGCAAAAGCCGAAAATTTAGATACGAATATTTTAATGTTTTCGTTCACAAATTCTTCAGCTGTCAAGGACACAGTGAAGACTTTGAATGGGTTTCAAATAGAACGCACATGAAGAATTTGTGAACAGACTGGGTTGAGTTTAGCATAGAGGGGGAAAGGGTCCGATCACATTCACGTAGAAGAAAATCAATTTTGAAGAATTAGCAATAAGTGAATGTTGTAGAGGACATGAAAACTCAAATATATATATATATATATATATATATATATATATATATATATAGTCAATGAAGAACACAGCCGGAAAGAGTGAAGACTTTGCAAAGTTGAAGAATTTGAAAATTTGAAGAATTTGCAAAATGAAGAAAAACTCAATTTTTGAAGATTTTCAACTTTTTGTGGTGGCGTGACCCACCGTATAAGAATGATGATTTCAGACGCCGCGTACTATTATCGTAGGGCTCTGAGAATCAGATTCTTCGTTAATTTCTTCACACTTAGAGGGTTAGTCTTCATTGATTTGAAGAAAAACGTTTCTTCGTGTGTTGCGCATCTAAGTCATCAATTTGCATAAGTGTTAGGATGTGTGTCCTTTTCAAAGGACATTCGAAGATTCTAAGATATTTAGCTCACACCGCAACTTGCTAAATCTCTTCTCATCCAAGGGCTTTGTGAAGATATCGGCTAGCTGTTCTTCAGTCTTCACGTGCTCGATTGAGATGTCACCCTTCAACACATGATCTCGAAGAAAATGATGACGAATCTGGATGTGCTTTGTCTTTGAGTGCTGAACTGGGTTATGAGCAATCTTGATGGCACTCTCATTGTCACAGAAGAGTGGCACATTCTTCACATTGATGCCGTAGTCCTTGAGGGTTTGCTTCATCCACAGCAGTCGAGCACAGCAAGAACCAGCAGCAATGTACTCAGCTTCAGCAGTAGAGAGTGATACGCAGTTCTGCTTCTTCGAGGACCAACATACTAAAGATCGTCCGAGGAAATGGCATGTGCCTGATGTTGACTTGCGATCCACACGATCACCAGCATAGTCAGAGTCAGAATATCTAATGAGATCAAAAGCCGAGCCCTTGGGATACCATAATCCAAGTGTTGGAGTGTGAGCTAGATATCGAAGAATATGCTTCACAGCCTTATGGTGTGATTCCTTCGGTGTAGCTTGAAAATGGGCACACATGCAAACACTAAGCATAATATCTGGCCTAGATGCACATAGATACAGTAAAGAGCCAATCATGAAGCGGTATACCTTTTGATCGAAGTCTATACCATTTTCATCAGTGCATAGATGGCCATTTGTGGGCATAGGGATTTTGACGCCTTTGCATTCTTGCATACCGAATTTCCTCAGAACGTCCTTGAGGTATTTCTCTTGAGAAATGAAGATGCCATTGCGTTGTTGACGAATTTGAAGACCTAAGAAGAATTTCAATTCTCCCATCATGGACATTTGATATTCCTCACTCATCATATAAGCAAATTCGTCAGTATAACATTGGTTAGTACAGCCAAAGATAATATCATCAACATATATTTGGCACATGAATAATTCATCATCATATGTTTTGGTGAAAGAGTTGGGTCGAGTGAACCGGGTTTGAAGACTTTCTTCATGAGGAATTCCTTCAGAGTATCATACCACGCCCGAGGGGCCTGCTTGAGGCCATAGAGGGCCTTATTGAGTCTGAAGACTTGATCAGGATGCTTAGGATCTTCAAAACCTGGGGGTTGAGCAACATATACTTCTTCCTCAAGCTTACCATTGAGGAATGCACTTTTCACATCCATTTGATATAAGATGATATTATGATGGTTAGCATAGGCAAGCAATATGCGAATAGCCTCAAGTCTAGCAACAGGTGCAAAAGTTTCATCGAAATCAATTCCTTCAACCTATGTGTAGCCTTGAGCTACAAGACGTGCCTTATTCCTTACCACAAGGCCATTTTCTTCTTGCTTGTTGCGGTAGATCCATTTGGTGCCGATGATATTGTGCTTGCGAGGGTCTGGTCGCTTGACAAGCTCCCACACATTGTTCAGCTCGAATTGATGTAATTCCTCTTGCATCGCTTGAATCCATTCAGGCTCCAGAAATGCCTCATCTACTTTGGTGGGCTATGTGATAGAGACGAAAGCAAAATGCCCACAAAAGTTAGACAAATGTGAAGGTTTTGAGCGAGTGAGAGGACCTGGTGCGTTGATGTCGTTGATGATTCTCTCAATCTGTACTTCATTTGCAACGCGAGGATGAGCAGGTTGATGACTTTGATTTGGCTCAGCATTTTCTTCAGAGCCATTTTCTTCAGATGCACCAGCATGATTTTCTTCACAATCTGGAATGACTTCTTTAGCAGATTCTTCGGTAGGAATAACATCCTCAGTAGCCTTTAGCTTGATGGATTCCTCAGGAGACATTTCATCTAGCACAGGAGGTAGGTGCTCTCTTTGCGAGCCATTAGTTTCATCAAACTGCACATCTACAGTTTCAACAACCTTGTTGTGATAGGTGTTGAAGACCCTGTAGGTGTGCGAGTCCTTTCCGTAACCAAGCATAAAACCTTCATGTGCTTTCGATGCAAATTTAGAAATGTGATGGGGATCTCTAATCCAACATTTAGCACCGAAGACTTTGAAATAACTCACATTGGGTTTCTTGTCACTGAGGAGTTCATATGAGGTCTTCTTGAAGAATTTGTGAAGATATACCCTGTTGATAATGTGGCATGCAGTATCAATTGCTTCAGGCCAGAAGCGACGAGGTGTCTTGTATTCATCAAGCATAGTGCGAGCCATCTCGACAAGAGTCCTGTTCTTGCACTCCACGACGCCATTCTGCTGAGGAGTGTACGGGGCAGATAACTCATGAGTAATACCAAGTTCATCAAGATAGTCATCAAGACCAGTATTCTTGAACTCAGTCCCATTGTCACTACGTATATGCTTGATCTTCACACCAAAATTCGTCGAAGCCCTCGAAGAAAATCGTCTGAAGACTTCCTGCACTTCAGTTTTGTAAGTAATGACATGCACCCATGTGTAACGAGAAATAATCATCAACAATGACAAAGCCATATAGAGATGCTGCATTTGTTAGTGTGGCATAATGAGTAGGACCAAAGAGATCCATATGAAGCAATTCAAAAGGGCGAGAGGTAGTCATGATAGTCTTCGAGGGGTGCTTGGCTCTGGTCATCTTTCTAGCCTCACAAGCCCCACAAAGATGATCTTTGAGGAATTTGACACCCTCAATGCCAATGACGTGCTTCTTCTTCACGAGCGTGTGTATGTTCCTCATGCCAGCATGACCCAGTCGTCGATGCCATAGCCAGCCTTCTGAAGCTTTCGCAAGTAGACAAGTGGCAGGCTGTGGTCCTACAGAGAAATCAACAATATACAAGTCTCCTCTCCTAAAGCCTTCGAAGACTTTGGAATTGTCAGATTCCATGAGCACTAAGCAGCGATATTTGCCAAAGACAACAACCATATCAAGATCACAAAGCATTGAGACAGACATGAGGTTGAATCCAAGGGACTCGACAAGCATGAGTTTGTCCATGTGTCGATCCTTTGAGATTGCAACCCTACCTAGACCCAATACCTTGCTTTTGCCTTTGTCTGCGTAGGTGATATGCTTCAAATGTGATGGAGATAAAGGAGTGTTCATCAGTAAGCTCTTGTCACCAGTCATGTGATTAGTACATCCACTGTCGAGGACCCACTCAGTAGCTTTGGGTAAGTCATCCTGCAGATGAATTAGTGCATCTTACGAACACATATCTTCAGAGTGAAGAATATGACATCAATTTCATCAGACAGAAATTCATCAGTTAATGCAACTTATGTATATATATAGCAGTATAAGGACGTGAGAAATGAATGATTCATTTCTTCATGATTAGCTTGCGTCCTTTCAAGCATTTCAGGTCTCCAGAAAATTCTTCAGACGATTTAGTTCGTCTGGAGACCTGACCCTGCATAAGAGGTTAGTTCTTTTTCTTCACCACCCACATCTGGAGGGGTGGCAAAGAGTTCATCATTCTGCGAGCTCCATAAGAGAAAGGTGGCATTGAAGCCAAAGCGCTTCGTTTCACCTGAGAGGGATTAGTATAGGCATATGAGTAAGCAGAGAAATTCTTCGAGGACTTATGAACATAATGATTTGAAGAATAATGCACATAATTAGAACTCTTAGATTTTCCCTGCGAAACAAAAGCATTAGCATGATGATCATATGAGGACATGGATCCACGTGAGTAATTTGATCCATAAGAGGACTTGGATCCATATGAAGACTTTGGTCCATATGAAGAATTTGATCTGGGGTTCTTATTCTTCACAGGTGGAGTCATAAGGACATTCACCTGAAGACTTTCAAGGCACCTTTTGGGAACCCAGATTTTCTTCATAGGGGGACCATTCCTGCAGTTAGTTCCAACATATCTGGCAAATACTTCACCATTCTGATTTTTGAACAGTTTATAGTTGGAGTCAAATGACTCATCAGATGAATATGAGGATTCACAAGTAAAGCCAGATAAAGTGGATGGATCTATGGGAGGTCCCTTCACAGCAACCCATGATGTTTTGGGATACTGCTCAGGTTTCCAGTAGGTTCCATCAGCATTGAGTTTCCTCTCAAATGCAATACCCTCTTTCCTAGGGTTCCTGTTCAAGACCTGCTTTTTGAGCACATCACAAAGAGTCTGATGCCCTTTGAGGCTTTTGTACATGCCTGTCACATACAATTCCTTCAACCCTGCATTTTTGTCAGTGATACTAGTGGTATCCTCAGATGAGGAATTTGTGACCACAGAGATAGTTGAAGAATTTGCAGCAATAGAAGCATTTGAACATTCAGGTGAAGAATTAGCAGTTTCACATTCAATGCATTTCAAGCATGGTGGAATAAATTCTTCCTGAGCGGAACTGATCTGTTGAGCAAGCAATGAATCATTTTCCTTCTGAAGATCTTCATGACTCACCCTTAGCTTCTCAAGATCTTGATTTCTTTGAAGAAATTCATAAGAAAGCTTCTCATGATCGGCTAAGAGAGTTTCATGACGACTTTGAAGGTTGTCAAACTTAGACTGTAGTTGCTGAAGATTATCAGTCAGTGTTTGAGTTCGATCCATTTCCTCACCTAACAGATCATCGCTTTTGTCTAGCATATTTTGAACCTTTTCCAAAGCCTTTTGTTGTTTAACAGCAATATTAGCAAGTTTGGAATAGCTGGGTTTGAGGTTATCATCAGATTTATCCTCACTTGATTCAGAGGAGGGATATTTGAATACCTTGGCACCTTTTGCCATGAAGCAATAGGTGGGAGCATAGTCATCATTGCCATCATCAGCAGTGTTGGGGAAGTCATTTTCCTCAGTGTTGAAGATGGACTTGCTGATGTAAGCAGTAACGAGGGCTAGGCTCGCCACACCAGAGTCTGACTCCTCAGATGCCTACTCTTCCTCATGTTCCTTAGATTCAGCTTTAGAGTCCATTTCCTTGCCAATGAATGCCCGAGCTTTCTTGGAGCTGCTCTTCTTGTGAGATGAAGACTTTGAAGATTTTGACGATGAGGATTTTGAAGATTTCTTCTTCTTCTTAGAGTCATCTGAACTATCATCCTTGTATTTCTTCTTCTTTGATTCCTTCTCCCACTGAGGACAATCAGTTATGTAGTGACCAGGTTTCTTGCATTTGTGGCATTCTCTTCTTGTAATCACGGGATGAGAAATATGATTTCATGTCATCACCTCTTGAGGATTTTCCAAATCGGCCACGTCTAGATAACTTCTGGAATTTCCTCACGAGCATTGCTAGCTCCTGACTCAATTCTTCAGGATCACCAAGGCTGCTACCAGAATCTTCATCTTCAGATTCAGAGACTGCCTTGGCCTTCAGTGCACGAGATCTGCCATAGCTTGGTCCGTAGAGATCTCTCTTCTCAGCAAGTTGGAACTCATGAGTATTTAGCCTCTCGAGGATATCAGCAGGATCAAGTCACTTGTAGTCTCCACGTTCTTGAATCATCAGTGCCAGTGTATCGAATGAAGAATCAAGTGACCTTAGCAATTTCTTCACCACCTCATGGTCGGTGATGTCAGTGGCACGCAGTGCTTGAAGCTCATTTGAAATGTCAGTGAGGCGATCAAAGGTTTGCTAGACATTCTCATTGTCGAGTCTTTTGAAGTGGTTGAAGAGATTGCGAAGAACGTCAACTCGAGAATCACATTGAGTTGAGATTCCTTCGTTGACCTTGGACAGCCTGTCCCAGATAAGCTTTGCAGACTCCAAAGCACTCACTCTATCGTACTGTCCTTTGCTCAGATGGCCACATATGATATTCTTCGCTTGAGAGTCGATTTGCTTGAATCTCTTCACATCAGCAGCATTCACGGAAGGAGTGACAGCTGGAACGCCATTTTCCACAACGCACCAGAGATCGTTGTGAATTGCCTCAAGATGCATGCGCATCTTATTCTTCTAGTAGGGGTAGTCCGTCCCATCAAAGGTAGGACACCCAGCCGAGACCTTGATCATGCCTGCAGTCGACATAACTAAAACTCCAGGTGGTTAAACCAAAATCACACAGAACAAGGGTGTACCTTGCTCTGATACCAATTGAAAGTGCGTTATATCGACTAGAGGGGGGGTGAATAGGCGATTTTTACAAATTCGTCACTGAGGAATTTCACGGTGAGGAAATTCCTAAGTAACGAACTACTTAGCAGCGGAATAAGTACTCAGATGCAAACATAACATGGCATAAGAACAGTCATCATGATGAAATGAAATAGGCACAGAGTACAGGTAGCGTGAAACACAGGATAAGCAGGCTGAAGACTATGTGACTGAAGAAATAGGATTGAGGAAATTGAGAAAGTCTTTAGTCAAAGTCTTCACATAGTAACGATCAAGTACATTAACACATGAATGAGGAAATGAAAGGGTTGAGGAAATAGAACCAGTAGCTCGATGAAGATGCTGATTTGGTAGACCAGTTCCAACTGCTATGACAGTTGTACATCTGGTTGGAGCGGCTAGGTATTTAAACCTGAGGACACACAGTCCTCACCGTATTCTCCTTGAGCTAAGGTCACACAGACCTCGCCCAATCACTCGTGGTAAGTCTTCAGGTGACTTCCAAACCTTCACAGACTCGGTCACTCGGCGATCCACAATTTCCTCTTGGATGCTCTAGACCATGATGCCAAACCGTCTGGAGGATGCACAGTCCTGAAAGGTAACAAGCGTCGGTTCCACATAGGAACAATTTCTTCAGTGATGCTCAATCACTTTGGGTTTGTAGGTGTTTGGGTTTTTGGGTTTTTCCTCACTTGATGATTTTCGCTCAAAGTCCTCGGAGGATGGGATGCTCTAAATGACAAGTGTCAATCTATCTCTCGGAGCAGCCAACCAGCTAGTGGTTGTAGGGGGCGGCTATTTATAGCCTAGGGAGCAGCCCGACATGATAAGACATAAATGCCATTCAATGATATGACTGTTAGGTGGGTAGGATATTTGGACAGCTGGCGCGTAGCACAGCAACATTCAGAAATGTGAGTATCAAATTCCTCAGGGCTATCATGTTCCTCACTTGTAGGCAATCCGCACTGGCGAATTCCTAACTCCTCAGTCAAAACAAATTCCTCAGAGAACAGAAGAACTTCGTCTCTGTCACTGAAGAAATTGACTGAACTATATGAGATTTCCAATGGCTTCACTCGAAAGGATTGGGTAGGTGTAGGATTTTGAGATGATCATCACTTGGAAACTTTTCCTTAGTTTTACCTCGACCCCCTTTAACAGTACGTTGTTTCCTATGACTTAAGAAGAAGAAAATGAAACTACGAAAACAAAAGTCTTCACGCTTCATAATCCTCGCATGAATATCAAGTCTTCAGGGTCACACCAATTTCTTCAGTTTCAAAGTCTTCAAGAAAACCAAAGTCTTCAGTTGAAGACATTCATTTTTAGGGGTCGACTTTCATCGTAAATATCAAACTCCTCATAGACTTATAGAACCTGTGTATACTTACAAACGCATTAGTCCCTTAACCTATAAGTCTTCAATACACCAAAATCACTAAGGGGCGCTAGATGCACTTACAATGTGCACAAGTTGATCCATTTTTTTTCTGATCTCATCTATATATATATTCTTCTATATGTCACATTGTCTGTCAAAGTATTGAAGAAATCCATGGCTTCATCATTAGCCAGAAGTAACAGGCGTATGATGCTACGAAGCTCTTCAAAGTTGTTTTCCGGATAGAATAATTCGCTTTTTGGTACGAATTTCAGCAAAGGCCTTCCAAATAGCGATATTCGGAAGGCTTTTGCTGAACTTCGTACCAAAAGGCTAATTATCCTATCCGGGACTCCGTTCCAAAACAATTTGGAGAGCTTCGTACCATTATGCGCCTGTTACTTCCGGCTAATGATGAAGCCATGGTTTTCTTGAATCCTTTGACACTAGACAACGTGACATATAGAAGGGTAGATGAGATCAGGAAAAATATGAACCATTTTTTGCGCATCCAGAATGGCGCCATTTTGTTAAATCCCTTAAAGGTTAAGAGAATCCATTATGATTCTAAATCCTGTTCCTAGCCAAACATTTAAAAAATGTTACATATTTGCACTGAATTTGTTCTCCACATCAACGATGCCCGCCCGCATTCTCGTCGTCGACCCGTTCGCGACGACGTCCTGCTTCAAAGGCGCCATGTCCAGGACTGGGCTTCGTCGGGCTTGCACTGAGAGGTGCTACCTTCAGGGTCGCGCATCTTGGTGAGGAACCCGGGTCCCATCGTCGACCCGGAGCTTCTTTGGTGGCGGGCGTGTGGGCCACATTCGGTGCAGAGGCTAGCGTCCCCCACGGAGGTGGTACGCCATCGTGTGAGGGAGGAGGACGAGCACGTCCGTCGCTACATGGTTGCGTTGGACGTCAGGTTCTCCAATACCTGGCAGGTTCTTCAGGGATCTCACTGGAGCTATGATCCTGTGGTGGTTCCTTCTCTTTGGGTGTCCACCGCAAGTGAACTAGATTATTCGATAGTATTCGATCTGCATTAGCTAGTGATGTATTCGAGATATTCGAGATGATGTATTCGAGATTATATTATTCGATAATATTCGAGACGATTATTCGAGATTATATTCGATGATGCGCATATTATCTACTATGATTCAGTTTTATCTTTCGAGATGCATATCTATTACTCCCTCCATTCCTTTATCTAAGGTGTATTATTTTCAGCACGGTGACCAAGGCACATAATTATGCACTAGTTAGGACAAAATTACCCTTCTCTAATTTGTAGATTAGTGGCACGTAAATCATTTAGGTTAGGAAAAAAAGAGATACACACAATCGGGAGAAAGATAGTTTCCTTTTCTTTCTCTACAAGGAGAGATACATGCAATCAGGGGAGAGATACTTTCCTTTTTCTGGAAGGCCAAGATCGGAATTACGAGGAATTAGAACAAATGCACCTTACATTGTGGAATTTTATCAAAAAACAAATACACCTTATATAAAGGAACGGAGGGAGTATCTACTATTATTCGAGATGCATATCAATTATCTACTATTATTCGAGATGCGTACTAAATTGTTTTATATTTCTTCTGGATTAGTTAAATAGAAGCTATGGCGGACAATACCGGCAGAGAAGGAGAAGAGGCCTGTTCGAGATCATACGCTCCCCGAGCCGGCCAGCTGAGAATGAAGAAGATGACGGTTCACAATATCTGAACAATACCGGGGAGGGTGATATGATATTCGATGAAGACGAACAAATAGATGAAGTCCAGGACTATGATGATCTTCAAATAACAAATACTGGCGAGGTATATTTATAGAAGCAGGCATCTGGTGATCATCACATGTTTTAATTGATTTTGTATATATATATATATATATATATTAACGAATCGATCTTTCTTCTTTCAGCCTTTCGGATCGAGCAAATCTTCTACAGGAAGCAGGACAGTGCGAGGCCCGGCCAAAAAGTTGAAGGATGGCGTAAAGTACAACATCGATGCCATCAAACCTAATGGCGAACTGCGCGAGCCTAAGAAGAATGCGGACAAGTTCATTCGTCAGTGCAGAGTTCTTGTGAGGACCAAATCCCGATCTCCATTCAAGAATGGAAAAAGCCAGCAAAGGAACGTCCAAATCTTACTTTTGTTGACCAAAGAGCAAAAGATCGGCTTTGGGAATCTCTCATGTCACATTTCACCCTACCAGATCATTTCACAGATGCAGATGTCGAGAAAGTCAAGAACACTGCTCCTAGGAAGATGGCGATAGCATTCAACAACACAAGAAAAGTATATGGAACAAGTACGTCGAAGGAGGAAAGAAGACTCCAGAATTCAAGGGAACACTAGAGACGCAAAGAGATCACTGGGACGCTTTCGTGAAATTCAAGGAATCAAAGTAGCTCCAGAACGGTCAAGAATAAACAAGATCAATGCCGCGAAAAAGATATGGCACCATAAGCTGGGGCCAGGTGGCTACGAGGTGGCCCGGCCTAAGTGGGATCTCGCTGAGCAACATATGGTGGATGCAAGGGTCATTCCAGTTACATTGAGCTGGCCCCCCAGGTCCAGGACTTAGTTCTATGCGCATGGGGGGACGTTGGACCCAAAGACAGGCCAGGTTTTGGAGCAGGCAAGTCTTAAAGGAGTCGACCTCCATTTAATTGTTGCAATAGAAGAGGCTCGAACGGGGGTGTTCACGCCCAACAGAGAGAACGACGAGCTTACGCGCGCCCTGAAGAACCGTGAACACCCGGGAAGAACACGAGGCAAAGGCGTTGTTCCGTGGTTTGAGGGGTTTGCGGACTAGAACGCCGACTACAGAAGCCGTGCGAGAAAGAAGATGCAGGAGGAGAAGAAGAGGTAGCTAGAGGAGGAGCAAAGGAAGCAGGAAGCAGACCGCCTTCAAGGCCTAGAATCAAGGCACACAGAGTTGGCACTCGCTTTCCAGTGGCAGCAGCAGCAGATCGACTCACTTAGCCAGGAAAGGGGGTCTCAGCAGCGGCAGCGGCAGCGGCTAGCGGATCCAGCATTGGATAGCACCGTCCCATCCATGCCGAGAAGCAGAGCGGGTTCCGCCCCGGGCGATGAGGCACTGCTAGATAGATACCCTGTGGATGACATCATGGATAACACTAATTGTGACCTACACTTTAAAATGAAGAACATATCCATGAAGGTGGCGGACGGAGTTGCTTATACAAATCCCCCTGAAGCAACCTTACATTGCAATCTGATTCCAGCTGGCTATGCTCGTGTCGCGGTTGATGAAGTGGTGGCACAATATTCGGGGCTAGAGCTTGACATTCCTGGAGGTGACGACGAGCGCACACTGGGAGAGGCCATACATCGTGTCATTCTATGGAGAAAGGATTGCATCATCTTTCCAAGGCCACCGACACCACGTCAGCCGGCTCCTCCTCCAAGTCCACCACCGCGTTAGCAGACTCCAGCTCCTCCAAGTCAGCCACTGCCTCTGCAGAGTCCTGCTCCTCCAAGTTCGCCAACGCGTCAGGCCACTCCTCCTCCTCCAAGTCCGACACCGCGTCAGCCCACTCCTCCTCCTCCAAGTCTGGCACCGCGTCAGCCCAGTCCTCCTCGTCCAAGCCAGGCGCCGCGTCAGCCGTCTCCGCCACCTCAGTGGGCTTCGCCGCCTAAGCAACAGTGGAAGAGAGGCACCGCAGCTATGGCGGCTAGCGGTACAAGTACAGGAGGCAAGAGATACCAATTTGGTCCAAGCCTCAAGCCTCTTCCTCGTCGGCCTTACGACCTGACTGAAGAGGAAAACGAAGCCAAAGTGCAAGCCCAACTAAGGGCCCATTTTGGACCGAAACCGCCACCGCCGCCAAAGGAGGAAGTACCTGAGCATGTCATTGAGCACTTTATTCGTATGGCTCAACCACCAGCTCCGAAGCATGTTGACTCAGACTATGAGCGCAAAATCAAGAAGTCATATCAAGCACAAAAAAAGGAGTCAAGCTCGAGCTCCAGCCAAGCAGCTGCCAAAAAAAGCAGCAAAACTATTCCCCAGCTGGGAGAACAGGCTGTGCAATCGATCCCCCCGCTCATTGTACCAACACATGTGAGTACCGGCGCCAATCAGCTGGTAATAACCGACGATCATAGAAGGCAGGCTGAAGAGGCCGGTGTCACTGTAGAACAACTCCTAGGCATCGAGCCCATCGAAATGTTTAAAGACGAGGAACTAAAACAGAAATATGTCCGCGGCGAACCTCTGGTCAAGCCTGAGGAGGTCAAGAAGCTCTCAACGAGAATGTATGAATTGCATCAATGGTACATGAGAGAAGCCAAGACTACCAATAAAGAGTCCCTCATGGTAAAAGTCAAGGTAGAGCATTACTTCCATGAAAAAGATCTGTGGGTTGAGTTTCAAGAAATGTTTCAGTTATTCAATCAAGACGCACTCGACAAATCTATCGTCGGATGCTATTGTCTGTAAGTGATTTCTTTCTATAAGTTAAGTCTCTAGCTAGCTGTAGTGCTCGTTTATTAACTGTAATTATCCTCACTATATTCTTTTCCATGGTATTTTGCAGAATGAAGATCTATGAAATGAAAAAAGCTGGACGCTATGGCATTGGGTTCATTGACCCAAATACCATTAATGAAGAGACATGGTCACGTGAATATGATTGACCATACACAGAGAAAACCTTGCTACAGTTCTTGGTGCGACTAAATACCCAACCAGAAATACTACTTCCTTACAACTTCGGGTGAGTGACACTGTCTTGTACTACAAATTCTGTTTTTGCTTACTAGATGTTAATAAGTGTAGTTGATGATTTATGCACATGCCCGCTTAATTATACAAACGTGTGCGCATGCAGTTTCCACTGGATCTTGTTAATCATTGAAGTTGACAAGGGAAAAGTTCAAGTACTAGACTCACTACTTAAAGATGCTAATGAATACTCAATCGTGAGGGGGATGGTTGATAGGTAATTTCAATCATTATCGCACTATGTCGGCCTCTTTAGTTCGTTTCCTGATATCAACTAATTAATAACTCCTTTATTCATTTTCTTTGCCGGCGGGCAGGGCTTGGGAAAAGTTCATCAAAAAGGTTAAAGGCCAATGGAAACAACAGCTGACATGGGTGCTACCCAAGGTAATTAATTAAGTAGTACTAGCTAGCTAGCATCTCTTTAATTCTAGTTTCAATACCATTATCATGCTTGATTAATTATTATCTGATTGAATTCTATTCTCGTAAAGGCCCTGAAGCAGGCGCAGGGGACTAATTTATGTGCATTCTACGTTTGCGAGAACATTCGCATGATGGCGTCCGAAAGGAGCAAAGATGATAGAAACCGATGGGCACGTTTGCCAGAACACTATTCACAATTTTTACATCATTATCTAATATATCCACACACAACTAATAATACATGCATATTTTGATCTCTTCTTTAAAGATGAAGGACATGCGGGATAAGCTCCTACCAGAGAATCGCGTACGAGCGATTCAAGAGGAAATAGCGGGATTTTTTCTCGACCAGGTCATAGATCCCAAAGGAGAATTCCATTACCCCGTACCTAGCTAGATCGACCTAATGCCTCCATGTAATGATCTGTAAATTGAGAGGAGAAATTGTATATATACATGTTTATGTGTGAATAGTCGTGCGAGACATTCGATGATATATATATATATATATATATATATATATATATATATATATATATATATATATATATATATATTATCGGTTCTACGAGAAATTATATTTATATATATGCATAACGTGTACAATATGTAGTATCGTAAAATACCAGCAAATGAAAAAGAATTAAATGGAAAACACAAAATTAAAGGAAAAATAAATCATAAAACCAAAACCCCTAAACCTTTTAGTCCCGGTTGGACCAACCGGGACTAAAAGCCCCTAGCCCCCCGGCGCGTGCTCGTGCCACGTGGTGGCCCTTTAGTGCTGGTTCGTGTTGAACCGGGACTAAAGGGGGGGCCCTTTAGTCCCCACCCTTTAGTGCCGGTTCTAGAACTGGCACTAAAGGGCCTTACGAACCGAGACTACAGCCCGGTTCTGCACTAGTGGATTGATATATAGGACGATAGTATTTGGACACCGGAAGAGTTTCGGGATGCAGCGGGTAGCCATTGGGTCACCGGAAGGGGTTCCGGACACCCCCCCGGTAGGTATATGGGCTTAATGGGACAAGGGAGGGACAGACCAGCCCACAGGGGGCTGGTGCGCTCCTCTCCCTGGCCGGCCAGCCCTAGGGAAGGAAAGGGGGAGGGCTAGCCCCTCCTGCCTTCCCCTCTCATGGGAGAAAGGAAATGGACTTCATCATAACCATCACCACGCCGTCGTGCTACCGGAACTCATCCACTACCTCGCCGTCTTGCTGGATCAAGAAGGCGTGGACGTCACCGAGCTGAACGTGTGCTGAACGCGGAGGTGTCGTACATTCGGTACTCGATCGGTTGGATCACGAAGAAAGTTCGACTACATCAACCGCGTTGTCAAACGCTTCCGCTTACGGTCTATGAGGGTACGTAGACACACTCTCCCCTCTCATTGCTATGCATCTCATTGGATAGATCTTGCGTGTGTGTAGAATTTTTTTTGTTTTCCATGCAATGTTTCCCAACAGTGGAATCATGAGCCAGGTCTATGCGTTAATGATATGCACGAGTTGAACACAAAGAGTTGTGGGCGGTGATAGTCATACTGCTTACCACCAATGTCTTATTTTGATTTGGCGGTATTGTGGGATGAAGCGGCCCGGACCAACCTTACATGTCCACGCACATGAGACCGATTCCACCGACTGACATGCAACTAGTTGTGCATAAAGGTGGCTCGTGGGTGTCTATATCTCCTACTTTAGTTGAATCTAATTTGACTGCGGCCTGTCCTTGAAGAAGGTTAAAACAGCAAACTTGATAAATCACCGTTGTGGTTTTTGCCGTAGGTAAGAACGGTTCTTTCTAGAAGCCCGTAGCAGCCACGTAAAACTTGCAAAAACAAAGTAGAGGACGTCTAACCTGTTTTTGCAGGGCATGTTGTGATGTGATATGATCAACACATGATGTGATATACATTATTGTATGAGATGATCATGTTTTGTAATTTATCGGCAACCGGCAGGAGCCTTATGGTTGTCTCTTTATTGTACGAAATGCAAACGCCATGTAATTGCTTTACTTTATCACTATGTGTTAGCGATAGTTGTAGAAGCAATAGTTGGTGAGACGACCCCGACGGAATGATGGAGATGAAGGTGTCGAGTTGGTGACAATGGAGATCATGACGATGCTTTGGAGATGGAGATCAAAAGCACAAGATGATGATGGCCATATCATCTCACATATTTTGATTGCATGTGATGTTTATCCTTTATGCATCTTATTTTGCTTAGAACAGCGGTAGCATTATAAGATGATCCCTTCACTAAATTTCAAGATAAAAGTGTTCTCCCCGACTATGCACCGTTGCTAAAGTTCGTCGTTTCGAAGCACCACGTGATGATCGGGTGTGATAGAATCTACGTTCACATACAACGGGTGTAAACCAGATTTATACACGCGGAATACTTGGGTTAAACTTGACGAGCCTAGCATGTACAGACATGGTCCCGGAACACTGGAGACCGAAAGGTCGAACAAGAGTCATATAGTAGATATGATCAACATGAAGATGTTCACCATTGAAGACTACTCCATCTCACGTGATGATCGGACATGGTTTAGTTGATTTGGATCATGTATCACTTAGATAACTTGAGGGATGTTAATTTAAGTGGGAGTTCATTAGTAATTTGATTAATTGAACTTAATTTATCATGAACTTAGTCCTGATAGTATTTGCAAATTTATGTTGTAAGCTCGCGATATAGCTCCACTATTTTCGATAAGTTCCTAGAGAAAAACTAAGTTGAAAGATGATAGTAGCAATGATGCGGTCTGGGTCCGTGATCTGAGGATTATCCTCATTGCTGCACAGAAGAATTATGTCCTTGATGCACCGCTAGGTGACAGACCTATTGCAGGAGCAGATGCAGACATTATGAACATTTGGCAAGCTCGATATGATGACTACTTAATAGTTTAGTGCGCCATGCTTTATGGCTTAGAACCGGGACTTCAAAAATGTTTTGAACGCCAAGGAGCATATGAGATGTTCCAAGAGCAGAAATTGGTATTTTAGACTCATGCTCGTGTCGAGAGGTATGAGACCTCTGACAAGTACTTTGCCTACAAGATGGAGGAGAATAGCTCAGCCAGTGAGCATGTGTTCAGAATGTCTGAGTACTACAATCGCTTGAATCAAGTGGGAGTTAATCTTCCAGATAAGATAGTGATTGATATAGTTCTATAGTCACTATCACCAGGCTAATAGAACTTCGTGATGAACTATAATATGCAAGGGATGACGAAAACGATTCCCGAGCTCTTCGCGATGCTGAAATCGGCGAAGGTAGAAATCAAGAAAGAGCATCAAGTGTTGATGGTTAACAAGACCACTAGTTTCAAGAAAAAAGGCAAGGTAAAGAAACGGAACTTCAATAAGAATGGCAAGCAAGTTGCCACTCCCATGAAAAAGCCCAAAGCTTGACCTAAGCCTGAAACTGAGTGCTTCTACTGCAAAGGGAATGGTCACTGGAAGCGGAACTGCCCCAAGTACTTGGCGGATAAGAAGGATGGCAAAGTGAACAAAGGTATATTTAATATACATGTTATTGATGTGTACCTTACTAGTATTCGTAGTAGCCCCTGGGTATTTGATACTAGTTCAGTTGCTAAGATTAGTAACTCAAAACAGGAGTTACAGAATAAACATAGACTAGTTAAGGGCGAGGTGACGTTGTGTGTTGGAAGTGGTTCCAAGGTTGATACGATCACCATCGCACACTCCCTCTACATTCGAGATTAGTGTTGAACCTAAATAAATGTCATTTGGTGTTTCCGTTGAGCATGAATATGATTGGATCATGTTTACTGCAATACGGTTATTCATTTAAGTAAGAGAATAATTGTTGTTCTATTTACATGAATAAAACCTTCTATGGTCATACACCCAATGTGAATGGTTTATTGAATCTCGATCATAGTGATACACATATCCATAATATTGATGCCAAAAGATGCAAAGTTGATAATGATAGTGCAACATACTTGTGGCACTGCCGTTTAGGTCATATTGGTGTAAAGCGCATGAAGAAACTCCATGCAGATGGATTTTTGGAATCACTTGATTATGAATCATTTGATACTTGCGAAGCATGCCTCATGGGCAAGATGACTAAAACTCCGTTCTATGGAACAATGGAGCGAGCTAATGACTTACTGGAAATAATACATACCGATGTATGTGGTCCGATGAGTATTGAAGCACGCGGCAGGTATCGTTATTTTCTGACCTTCACAGATGATTTGAGTATGTATGGGTATGTCTACTTACCGAAACACAAGTTTGAAACATTTGAAAAGTTCAAAGAATTTCAGAGTGAAGTAGAGAATCATCGTAACAAGAAAATAAAGTTTCTACGATCTGATCACGGAGGTGAATATTTGAGTTACGAGTTTGGCCTTCATTTGAAACAATGTGGAATAGTTTCACAACTCACGCCACCTGGAACACCACAGTGTAATGGTGTGTCCAAACGTCGTAACCGCACTTTATTAGATATGGTGCGAACTATGATGTCTCTTACTGATTTACCACTATCGTTTTGGGGTTATGCATTAGAGACAGCCGCATTCACGTTAAATAGGGCACCTTCTAAATCCGTTGAGACGACACCGTATGAACTTTGGTTTGGCAAGAAATCTAAGATGTCGTTTCCTAAAGTTTGGGGATGTGATGCTTATGTCAAAAAGCTTCAGCCTGATAAGCTCAAACCTAAATCGGAGAAGTGCATCTTCATAGGATACCCTAAGGAAACTATTGGGTACACCTTCTACCATAGATCCGAAGGCAAGATCTTTGTTGCTAAGAATGGGTCCTTTCTAGAGAAGGAGTTTCTCTCGAAAGAAGTGAGTGTGAGGAAAGTAGAACTTGATGAGGTAGTTGTACCTTCTCTCGAATTGGAAAGTAGTACATCAGAGAAAGTTGTTCCCGTGATGCCTACACCAACCAGAGAGGAAGCAAATGATGATGATCATGAAACTTCAGATCAAGTTACTACTGAACCTCGTAGGTCGACCAGAACACGTTCCGCACCAGAGAGGTACGGTAATACTGTCATGGAAGTCATGTTACTAGACCATGGCGAACCTACGAACTATGAAGAAGCTATGATGAGCCCAGATTCCGACAGATGGCTTGAGGCATTGAAATCTGAGATAGGATCCATGTATGAGAACAAAGTTTGGACTTTGGTGGACTTGCCCGATGATCGGCAGGCCATAAAAAATAAATGGATCTTCAAGAAGAAGACTGACGCTGATGGTAATGTTACTGTCTACAAAGCTCGACTTGTTGCGAAAGGTTTTCGACAACTTCAAGGGGTTGACTACAATCAGACTTTCTCACCCGTAGCGATGCTTAAGTCTGTCCGAATCATGTTAGCACTTGCCGCATTTTATGAAATCTGGCAAATGTACGTCAAAACTGCACTCCTTAATGGATTTCTTAAAGAAGAGTTGTATATGATGCAACAAGAAGGTTTTGTCAATCCTAAAGGTGCTAACAAAGTGTGCAAGCTCCAGCGATCCATCTATGGACTGGTGCAAGCATCTCGGAGTTGGAATATACACTTTGATGAGGTGATCAAAGCATATGGTTTTATACAAACTTACGGTGAAGCCTGGATTTACAAGAAAGTGAGTGCGAGCTCTGTAGCATTGCTGATATTATATGTGGATGACATATTGTTGATTGGAAATGATATAGAATTTATGGATAGCATAAAAGGATATTTGAATAAGAATTTTTCATTGAAAGACCTCGGTGAAGCTACTTAAGTATTGAGCACCGAGATCTATAGGGATAGATCGAGATGTTTAATAGGACTTTCACAAAGCACATACTTGACAAAGTTTTGAAGAAGTTCAAAAATAGATCAGTCAAAGAAAGGGTTCTTGCCTGTGTTGCAATGTGTGAAGTTTTGTAAGACTCAAAACCCGACCACGGCAGAAGATAGAGAGAGAATGAAAGTCATTCCCTATGCCTCAGCCATAGGTTCTATAAAGTATGCCATGTTGTGTACCATACCGGTTGTGTACCTTGCCATGTGTTTGGCAAGGGGGTACAATAGTGATCCATGAGTGGATCACTGGACAGTGGTCAAAATTATCCTTAGGTGCCTTAAAAAGGACTAAGGAAATGTTTCTCGGTTATGGAGGTGATAAAGAGTTCGTCGTAAAGAGTTACGTCGATGCAAGCTTTGACACTAATCTAGATGACTCTAAGTCTCAATCTGGATACGTATTGAACGTGGGAGCAATTAGCTATAGTAACTCCATGCAGAGCATTGTAGACATAGAAATTTGCAAAATACATACGGATCTGAATGTGGCAGACCCATTGACTAAACTTCTCTCACAAGCAAAACATGATCACACTTTGGGTGTTAATCACGTGGCGATGTGAACTAGATTATTGACTCTAGTAATGTCTTTCGGTGTTGGTCACATGGCAATGTGAATTATGGGTGTTAATCACATGGCAATGTGAACTAGATTATTGACTCTAGTGCAAGTGGGGGACTGAAGGAATTATGCCCTAGAGGCAATAATAAAGTTGTTAATTTATGTTTCCTTATTCATGATAAAGGTTTGGTATCCATGCTAGAATTGTATTGATCGGAAACTTAAGGGTGTGTTTAGAGCTCCTCCCACTCCACGCTTCATAAATTCCTGGAGCAGATCTGAGCCGAACGAAATATCTCTCAGAAGCTAACTTCAGGAAGCTACGACGGATTGCAGTGCAAAAATGCGAAGCAGCAACGGCCCAGCTCCACGGCTTGGAGAATCGGAAGTTTGCTCAATTAACAAGGTGTTACCACCGCCAAAGAAAACATTTCGCTGCCCCCTCGCTGGAAGAAAAGAATCTAGCGATCTCCAGCGAGTCGGTACACCTCTTCCCACGTGAATCGATGCATTGGGCATGAATTAGCTGCCTCTAGCCGGCCCAGTCGGTGTCAAATGGGCCACAACCCTCCCAGCTGGGCTCCAGCGCTACGAGAAGCTGTTGATTCAAGCAGAATGGTTTCTGGATCGCCAGGTGAAGCTAGAAGCCACAAAAAGAAGCTGGATTTGAGAAGTTTTGTGAAGCTGGAGGAGATCCGAACATGACCTAAATACATGTGTGAATACATAAACAAATACAGTGTCCCTAATAAGCCTCTACTAGACTAGCTCGTTGATCAAAGATGGTTAAGGTTTCCTAACCATAGACATGTGTTGTCATTTGATAACAAGATCACATCATTAGGGGAATGATGTGATGGACAAGACCCATCCGTTAGCTTAGCATAATGATCGTTCAGTTTATTGTTATTGCTTTCTTCATGTCAAATACATATTCCTTCGACTACGAGATTATGCAACTCCCGGATACCGAAGGAATACCTTGTGTGCTATCAAACATCACAACATAAGTAGGTGATCATAAAGATGCTCTACAGGTATCTCCAAAGGTGTTTGTTGAGTTCGCATAGATCAAGATTAGGATTTGTCACTCCGAGTTTTCGGAGAGGTATCTCTAGGCCCTTTCGGTAATACATATCATAAGCTTGCAAGCAAATGTCTTAGAAGTTAGTTATGAGGTGATGTATTACGGAACAAGTAAAGAGACTTGCCAGTAATGAGATTGAACTAGGTATAGAGATACCGACGATCGAATCTCGGGCAAGTAACATACCGACGGACAAAGGGAATTACGTATGTTGTCATAACGGTTCGACCGATAAATATCTTCGTAGAATATGTAGGAGCCCATATGGGCATCCAGGTTCCGCTATTGGTTATTAACCGGAGAGGTGTCTCAGTCATGTCTACATAGTTGTCGAACTTGCAGGGTCCGCACGCTTAACGTTCGTTGATGATATATTGTTATATGAGTTATATGATTTGGTGATCAAATGTTGTTCAGAGTCCCGAATGAGATCACGGACATGACAAGGAGTCTCGAAATGGTCAAGAGGTAAAGATTGATATATAGGACGATGGTATTCGGACACCGAAAGAGTTTCGGGATGCACCGGGTAGCCATCGGGTCACAGGAAGGGGTTCCGGACACCCCCCCCCGGTAGGTATATGGGCTTAATGGGCCAAGGGAGGGACAGACCAGCCCACAGGGGGCTGGTGCGCCCCTCTCCCTGGCCGGCCAACCCTAGGGAAGGAAAGTGGGAAGGGCTAGCCCCTCCTGCCTTCCCCTCTCACGGGAGAAAGGAAAGTGTGGGGGCGCCTCCCTCCCGTGCCTTTCCCCCTCACCTATACATGGCAGGGGGCGCGGCTAGGGGCAGGACCCCAAGTGGGATTCGGCCCCACTTGGGGCGCCTCAGGCTGCCTCCTCCCTCCCCCCACCTATATATATGTGGGAGGGGGGCGCCTAGCACATCCAGAACATTGTCTTAGCCCTGTGCGGCGCCCCCTCCACCGTTTACACCCCCGGTCATATTTTCATAGTGCTTAAGCGAAGCCCTGCGGAGATAACTTCACCATCGCCGTCACCATGCCGGCGTGCTGCCGGAACTCATCCACTACCTCGCCGTCTTGCTGGATCAAGAAGGCGTGGACGTCACCGAGCTGAACGTGTGTTGAACGCGAAGGTGCCGTACATTCGGTACTCGATCGGTTGGATCGCGAAGAAAGTTCGACTACATCAACCGCGTTGTCAAATGCTTCCACTTATGGTCTACGAGGGTACGTAGACACACTCTCCCCTCTCATTGCTATGCATCTCCTTGGATTGATCTTGCGTGTGCGTAGAAATTTTTTTGTTTTCCATGCAACGTTTCCCAACAGTGGCATCATGAGCCAGGTCTATGCGTAGATGATATGCACGAGTTGAACACAAAGGGTTGTGGGCGGTGATAGTCATACTACTTACCACCAACGTCTTATTTTGATTCGGTGGTATTGTGGGATGAATCGGCCCAGACCAACCTTACATGTCCACACACATGAGACCGGTTCCACCGACTGACATGCAACTAGTTTTGCATAAAGGTGGCTGGCGGGTGTCTATTTCTCCTACTTTAGTTGAATCAAATTTGACTGCGGCCGGTCCTTGAAGAAGGTTAAAACAGCAAACTTGATAAATCACCGTTGAGGTTTTTGCCGTAGGTAAGAACGGTTCTTGCTAGAAGCCCGTAGCAGCCACGTCAAACTTGCAACAACAAAGCAGAGGACGTCTAACTTGTTTTTGCAGGGCATGTTGTGATGTGATATGGTTAAGACATGATGTGATATACGTTATTGTATAAGATGATCATGTTTTGTAATTTATTGGCAATCGGTAGGAGACTTATGGTTGTCTCTTTATTGTATGAAATGCAAACGCCATGTAATTGCTTCACTTTATCACTATGCGTTAGCGATAGTTGTAGAAGCAATAGTTGGTGAGACGACCCCGACGCAACGATGGAGATCAAGGTGTCGAGCTGATGACGATTGAGATCATGACGATGCTTTGGGGATGGAGATCAAAAGCACAAGATGATGATGGCCATATCATGTCACATATTTTGATTGCATGTTATGTTTATCCTTTACGCATCTTATTTTGCTTAGAACGGCGGTAGCATTATAAGATGATCCCTTCACTAAATTTCAAGATAAAAAGTGTTCTCCCCGAGTATGCACCGTTGCTAAATTCGTCGTTTCGAAGCACCACGTGATGATCGGGTGTGATAGACTCTATGTTCACATACAACAGGTGTAAGCCAGATTTACACACGCAGAATACTTGGGTTAAACTTGACGAGCCTAGCATGTACAGACATGGTCTCGGAACACTGTAGAATGAAAGGTCGAACATGAGTCATATAGTAGATATGATCAACATGAAGATGTTCACCATTAAAGACTACTCCATCTCACGTGATGATCGGACATGGTTTAGTTGATTTGGATCATGTATCACTTAGATAACTTGAGGGATGTTAATTTTAGTGGGAGTTCATTAGTAATTTGATTAATTGAACTTAATTTATCATGAACTTAGTCCTGATAGTATTTGCAAATTTATGCTGTAAGCTCGTGATATAGCTCCACTATTTTTGATATGTTCCTAGAGAAAAAACTAAGTTGAAAGATGATTGTAGCAATGATGCCGACTGGGTCCGTGATATGAGGATTATCCTCATTGCTGCATAGAAGAATTATGTCCTTGATCACCGCTAGGTGACAGACGTATTGCAAGAGCAGATGCAGACATTATGAATGTTTGGCAAGCTTGATATGATGACTACTTAATAGTTTAGTGCGCCATGCTTTATGGCTTAGAACCGGGACTTCAAAAACATTTTAAATGCCACGGAGCATATGAGATGTTCCAAGAGCTGAAATTGGTATTTCAGACTCATGCCCGTGTTGAGAGGTATGAGACCTCTGACAAGTACTTTGCCTACAAGATGGAGGAGAATAGCTCAGCCAGTGAGCATGTGCTCAGAATGTCTGAGTACTACAATCGCTTGAATCAAGTGGGAGTTAATCTTCCAGATAAGATAGTGATTGATATAGTTCTATAGTCACTATCACCTAGCTAATAGAACTTCATGATGAACTATAATATGCAAGGGATGACGAAAATGATTCCCGAGCTCTTCGCGGTGCTGAAATAGGCAAAGGTAGAAATCAAGAAAGAGCATCAAGTGTTGATGGTTAACAAGACCACTAGTTTGAAGAAAAAGGGCAAGGGAAAGAAAGGGAACTTCTAGAAGAATGGCAAGCAAGTTGCAACTCCCGTGAAAAATACCAAAGTTGTACCTAAACCTGAAACTGAGTGCTTCTACTGCAAAGGGAATGGTCACTGGAAGCGGAACTACCCCAAGTACTTGGCGGATAAGAAGGATGGCAAAGTGAACAAAGGTATATTTGATATACATGTTATTGATGTGTACCTTAGTAGTATTCATAGTAGCCCTTGGGTATTTGATACTAGTTCAGTTGCTAAGATTAGTAACTCGAAACAGGAGTTGTAGAATAAACACAGACTAGTTAAGGGCGAGGTGACGATGTGTGTTGGAAGTGATTCCAAGGTTGATACGATCACCATCGCACACTCCCTCTACATTCGGGACTAGTGTTAACCCTAAATAAATGTCATTTAGTGTTTGCGTTGAGCATGAATATGATTGGATCATGTTTATTGCAATACGGTTATTCATTTAAGTCATAGAATAATTGTTGTTCTGTTTACATGAATAAAACCTTCTATGGTCATACACCCAATGTGAATGGTTTATTGAATCTCGATCGTAGTGATACACATATTCATAATATTGATGCCAAAAGATGCAAAGTTGATAATGATAGTGCAACATACTTGTGGCACTGCCGTTTAGGTCATATTGGTGTAAAGCGCATGAAGAAACTCCATGCGGATGGATTTTTGGAACCACTTGATTATGAATCATTTGATACTTGCGAACCATGCCTCATGGGCAAGATGACTAAAACTCCGTTCTCTGGAACAATGGAGCGAGCTAATGACTTACTGGAAATAATACATACCGATGTATGCGGTCCGATGAGTATTGAAGCACGCGGCGGGTATCATTATTTTCTGACCTTCACAGATGATTTGAGTAGGTATGGGTATATCTACTTAATGAAACACAAGTATGAAACATTTGAAAAGTCCAAAGAATTTCAGAGTGAAGTAGAGAATCATCGTAACAAGAAAATAAAGTTTCTATGAACTGATCGCGGAGGCGAATATTTGAGTTACGAGTTTGGCCTTCATTTGAAACAATGTGGAATAGTTTCACAACTCACGCCACCTGCAACACCACAGCGTAATGGTGTGTCTGAGCGTCGTAAACATACTTTATTAGATATGGTGCGATCTATGATGTCTCTTACCGATTTACCACTATCGTTTTGGGGTTATGCATTAGAGACAGCCGCATTCACGTTAAATAGGGCACCGTCTAAATCCGTTGAGACGACACCGTATGAACTTTGGTTTGGCAAGAAACCTACATTGTCGTTTCTTAAAGTTTGGGGATGCAATGCTTATGTCAAAATGCTTCATCCTGATAAGCTCGAACCTAAATCGGAGAAGTGCATCTTCATAGGATACCCTAAGGAAACTATTGGGTACACCTTCTACCACAAATCCGAAGGCAAGATCTTTGTTGCTAAGAATGGGTCCTTTCTAGAGAAGGAGTTTCTCTAGAAAGAAGTTAGTGGGAGGAAAGTAGAACTTGATGAGGTAGTTGTACCTTCTCTCGAATTGGAAGGTATTACATCAGAGAAAGGTGTTCCCGTGATGCCTACACCAGCCAGAGAGGAAGCAAATGATGATGATCCTGAAACTTCAGGTCAAGTTACTACTGAACCTCGTAGGTCGACCAGAACACGTTCCGCACCAGAGTGGTACGGTAATACTGTCCTGGAAGTCATGTTATTAGACCATGCCGAACCTACGAACTATGAAAAAGCTATGATGAGCCCAGATTCCGACAGATGGCTTGAGGCATTGAAATCTGAGATAGGATCCATGTATGAGAACAAAGTATGGACTTTGGTGGACTTCCCCGATGATCGGCAAGCCATAGAAAATAAATGGATCTTCAAGAAGAAGACTGACGCTGATGGTAATGTTACTATCTACAAAGCTCGACTTGTTGCGAAAGATTTTTGACAACTTCAAGGGGTTGACTACAATGAGACTTTCTCACCCGTAGCGATGCTTAACTCTGTCCGAATGATGTTAACATTTGCCGCATTTTATGAAATCTGGCAAATGGATGTCAAAACTGCATTCCTTAATGGATTTCTTAAAGAAGAGTTGTATATGATGCAACAAGAAGGTTTTGTCGATCCTAAAGGTGCTAACAAAGTGTGCAAGCTCCATCGATCCATTTATGGACTGGTGCAAGCATCTCGGAGTTGGAATATACGCTTTTATGAGGTGATCAAAGCGTATGGTTTTATACAAACTTACGGTGAAGCCTGTATTTACAAGAAAGTGAGTGGGAGCTCTGTAGCATTTCTGATATTATATTTGGATGACATATTGTTGATTGGAAATGATATAGAATTTTTGGATAGCATAAAAGGATTTTTGAATAAGAATTTTTCATTGAAAGACCTCGGTGAAGCTACTTACGTATTGAGCATCAAGATCTATAGGGATAGATCGAGACTTTTAATAGGACTTTCACAAAGCACATACCTTGACAAAGTTTTGAAGAAGTTCAAAAATAGATCAGTCAAAGAAAGGATTCTTGCCTGTGTTGCAAGGTGTGAAGTTGAGTAAGACTCAAAACCCGACCACGGCAGAAGATAGAGAGAGAATGAAAGGCATTCCCTATGCCTCAGCCATAGGTTCTATAAAGTATGCCATGCTGTGTACCATACCGGTTGTGTACCTTGCCATGAGTTTGGCAAGGGGGTACAATAGTGATCCAGGAGTAGATCACTGGACAGTGGTAAAAGTTATCCTTAGGTGCCTTAAAAGGACTAAGGAAATGTTTCTCGGTTATGGAGGTGATAAAGAGTTCGTCGTAAAGAGTTACGTCGATGCAAGCTTTGACACTAATCTAGATGACTCTAAGTCTCAATATGGATATGTATTGAACATGGGAGCAATTTGCTATAGTAGCTCCATGCAGAGCATTGTAGACATAGAAATTTGTAAAATACATACGGATCTGAATGTGGCAGACCCGTTGACTAAACTTCTCTCACAAGCCAAACATGATCACTCTTTGGGTGTTAATCACATGGCGATGTGAACTAGATTATTGATTCTAGTAAACTCTTTGGGTGTTGGTCACATGGCGATATGAACTATGGGTGTTAATCACATGGCGATGTGAACTAGATTATTGACTCTAGTGCAAGTGGGAGACTGAAGGAAATATGCCCTAGAGGCAATAATAAAGTAGTTATTTTATATTTCCTTATTCATGATAAAGGTTTATTATTCATGCTAGAATTGTATTGGTCGGAAACTTAAGGGCATGTTCGGAGCTCCTCCCACTCCATGGTTCATAAATTCTTGGAGCAGATCTGAGCCGAACGAAATATCTCTGAGAAGCTAACTTCAGGAAGCTACGATGAATTGCAGTGCAAAAACGCGAAGCAGCATCGGCCCAGCTCCACGGATTGGAGAATCGGAAGTTTGCTCAATTTACAAGGTGTTGCCACCACCAAAGAAAACGGTTCGCTTCCCCCTCGCTCGAAGAAAAGAATCTAGCGATCTCCAGCGAATTGGTACACCTCTTCCCACGTGAATCGATGCACTGGGCATGAATTAGCTGCCTCTAGCCGGCCCAGTTGGTGCCAAATGGGCCACAACCCTCCCAGCTGGGCTCCAGCACTACGAGAAGCTGAAAATTCAAGCAGAACGGTTTCTGGATCGCCAGGTGAAGCTAGAAGCCACAAAAAGAAGCTGGATTTGAGAAGTTTTGTGAAGCTGGAGGAGATCCGAACACGACCTAAATACATGTGTGAATACATAAACAAATACCGTGTCCCTAGTAAGCCTCTACTAGACTAGCTCGTTGATCAAAGATGGTTAAGGTTTCCTAACCATAGACATGTGTTGTCATTTGATAACGGGATCACATCATTAGGAGAATGATGTGATGGACAAGACCCATCTGTTAGCTTAGCATAATGATCATTCAGTTTATTGTTATTGCTTTCTTCATGTCAAATACATATTCCTTCGACTATGAGATTATGCAACTCCCAGATACCGGAGGAATACCTTGTGTGCTATCAAACGTCACAACGTAAGTGGGTGATCATAAAGATGCTCTACAGGTATCTCCGAAGGTTTTTGTTGAATTGGCAAAGATCAAGATTAAGATTTGTCACTCCGAGTTTTCGGAGAGGTATCTCTGGGCCCTCTCGGTAATACACATCATAAGCTTGCAACCAAATTACTAAGAAGTTAGTTACAAGGTGATGTATTACGGAAAAAGTAAAGAGACTTGCCAGTAATAAGATTGAACTAGGTATAGAGATACCGACGATCGAATCTCGGGCAAGTAACATACCGACGGACAAAGAGAATTACGTATGTTGTCATAACGGTTCGACCGATAAAGATCTTCGTAAAATATGTAGGAGCCAATATGGGCATCCAGGTTCCTCTATTGGTTGTTGATCGGAGAGGTGTCTCGGTCATGTCTACATAGTTCTCGAACCCGTAGGGTCCTCACGCTTAACGTTCGTTGACGATATAGTGTTATATGAGTTATATGATTTGGTGATCGAATGTTATTCAGAGTCCCATATGAGATCACGGACATGACAAGGACTCTCAAAATGGTCGAGAGGTAAAGATTGATATATAGGACGATGGTATTCGGACACCGGAAGAGTTTCGGGATGCACCGGGTAGCCATCGGGTCACCAGAAGGTGTTCCAGACACCCCCCGGTAGGTATACGGGCTTAATGGGCCAAGGGAGGGATAGACCAGCCCACTGGGGTATGGTGCGCCCCTCTTCCTAGCCGGCCAGCCCTAGGGAAGGAAAGGGGGAGGGCTAGCCCCTGCTGCCTTCCCCTCTAATGGGAGAAAGGAAAGTGGGGGGTGGGGGGCGCCTCCCTCCCGTGCCTTTCCCCCGCACCTATACATGGCAGGGGGGCGCGGCTATGGGCAGGACCCCAAGTGGGATTCGACCCCACTTGGGGCGCCTCCAGGCTGCCTCCTCCCTCCCCCCACCTATAGATATGTGGGAGGGGGATCCTAGCACATCCAGAACATTGTCTTAGCCGTGTGCGGTGCCCCCCTCCACCGTTTACACCCCCGGTCATATTTTCGTAGTGCTTAGGCGAAGCCGTGCGGAGGTAACTTCACCATCACCTTCACCATGCCGTCGTGCTGCCGGAACTCATCCACTACCTCGCCATCTTGCTGGATCAAGAAGGAGTGGACGTCACCGAGCTGAACGTGTGCTGAACGCAGAGGTGTCGTACGTTCAGTACTCGATCGGTTGGATCGCGCAGAAAGTTCGACTACATAAACCGCGTTGTCAAACGCTTCCGCTTACGGTCTACGAGGGTACGTAGACACACTCTCCCCTCTCGTTGCTATGCATCTCCTTGGATAGATCTTGCATGTGCGTAGAATTTTTTTTCCATGCAACGTTTCCCAACATATACCATGTCAATGCTTTTCCCTTCAAAGATAAAGGGAAAACCTTCTTCTTAGCTTCATCTCCGGATAGACCTGCAAGCTTAAACAATCCACAAATTTCATGCACATATATCAAATGCATATCAGGGTGTTCATTTCCGTCTCCTGCATAAGGATTAGCAAGCAGATGTTCTATCATACTCGAAGAAATTTCATAACCAATATTATCAGTAGGTGCAGTAGGTTGAGGGGCAACAAATTGTGCTTCCGGTCGAGGTGAAGATATCTCGAACAAACCCCTCAAAGGATGGTTTTCCATTGTAACAAGTGACAATAAAATTCAGCACGTAGTAATAATTTTTCGTTACCAATTTCCACTTACCAAGAGCGCTTCACTCCCCGGCAACAGCACCAGAAAAGAGCCTTGATGACCCACAAGTATAGGGGATCAATCGTAGTCCTTTTGATAAGTAAGAGTGTCGAACCAACGAGGAGTAGAAGGAAATGACAAGTGGTTTTCAGCAAGGTATTTTCTACAAGCACTGAAATAGTCGGTAACAGGTAGTTTGATAGCAAGATAATTTGTAACGGACATGTAATGGTAACGGTAAATAAAGTGCAGCAAGGTAGCCCAATCCTTTTGTGGCAAAGGACATGCCAAAACAGTCTCTTATAATAAGCAAAGTGTTCTTGAGGGCACACGGGAATTTCATCTAGTCACTTTCATCTTGTTGGTTTGATTTGCGTTCGCTACTTTGATAATTTGATATGTGGGTGGACCGGTGCTTGGGTGCTGTTCTTACTTGAACAAACCTCCCACTTATGATTAACCCCCTCGCAAGCATCCGCAACTACGAGAAAAGTATTATGATAAAATCTAACCATAGCATTGAACATTTGGATCCAAATCGGTCCCTTACGAAGTAGCGCATAAACTAGGGTTTAAGCATCTGTCACTCTAGCAACCCACACTAGTAGAAAACAGGGCTTTGGTCCAAGCTCGATCTACACATTAGTCCCGGTTGCATTACGAATCCGGACTAATGTGAGCATTACTCCCAGTTCGAGCGGCTAGGGCGCCGGGCAGGCATTAGTCCCGGTTCAAATGGTCCTGGTTGCATTAGTCCCGGTTGCATTACGAACCTGGACTAATATGAGCATTACTCCTAGTTCGAGCGGCTAGGGCGCCGGGCAGGCATTAGTCCCGGTTCAAATGGGACCTTTAGTCCCGGTTGGAGACACCAACCGAGACTAAAGCCTCAACCCCTTTAGTCCCGGTTGGTGGCTCCAACCGGGACTAAAGGACTAAAGCCTCAACCCCTTTAGTCCCGGTTGGTGGCTCCAACCGGGACTAAAGGTCTAATCTTTAGTCCCGATTGGAGACACCAACCGGGACTAAAGGGCACCCTTTAGTCCCGGTTGGTGTCTCCAACCGGGACTAAAGGTCACCAACCCGGACTAAAGGGGTTCTGAAATTTGTTTTTTGTTTTTCCATCGTTTTTTTTGTTTTTAGTTTCTGTTTTAAATTGATTATATCTTTTAGGATATTTGATGTTTTTGAGTGATTCTTTTTGCATTAGATTCAAAATTTTGTCTAGTTTCTGTTTGTGCCATTAGTTTTCAAATTTGAATGATTTAAATTTGAATTTGTTCAAATTTGCTTCAAACCCTAGATTGTGAATAATTTGAGTTTAAAAATAGTTTTGAATTTAATTCTTTTTGCTCCTAGTCACATGTTAGATTGTTGTCACAGTAAGATTTATTTGGTTATTTTTTAAATAATTTAAATTAGGATTTTAATTAAAACAGTACTATTTTGCTTATATAGTTGTTTTAGTCCTTTAATTGTTGTTTTCAATTATTTTTAGTTAGTTCTTTCTGTAGATTTTAACATGTTGTAGCATGCTTCTGTTAGACAACAGTAGATAATTTTTTATAATTAATTAATATTAATTTTGCTACTCCCTTCGTTCCATAATGTAGTGCCTATAGATTTTTTGAAAAGTCAAACCTCATCAACTTTGACCAAATTTGTAGAGAAAAAGATTTACATCTGGAAGGCCAAACATATATCATTAGATTCGTCATAAGACATAGTTTCATATTTTATATATTTGATATTGTAGATATAAGTAGTTCTCTCTATAAACTTGGTCAAAGTTTGCAAAGTTTGACATTCCAAGAAATCTATACGCACTACATTTTGGAACGGAGGGAGTACTATTTTGAATTAATAGTTGTTTAGCCTTTAATAATAGTTGATAGAATTAGTTTTGCTATATTAAAAAGTAATTCTTTTTGTCACTTTAATAGAATGTGACTCCGGCTTGGTTAACCTTAGTTGCGACTCTGGCTGAGACGGTGCTAGCAGATGTAGTCGATGGTAGAATTGGATGGACACCATCCTGGACTAAAGGGATTCTGCAATTTTCAAACTCTACCCCCCCCCCCCCCCCTATCGCCATTTCAGTTTTAAAAAAACAAAAGAAAATGATAAAAACTTCAAAAATTAAAATCCTTCGAGATGTACTTACGTTACTACATCTACTAGTTAGGAAAATAAAAAAAACATAAATTTCGATATGTTTTGCAAAAAAGTGTTATGAAAAAGTAAAATGACTATAACATTTGCATACGATGTCGAAAAAAAACGTATAATATATCAAAATGTTCAGCACGAAAAGCCGGTTCCGATTTCGACTGCTGTAGGCTGTTTTGCAAATTTTTAGAATACTCAAATTTTGAAAGGAAAAAAGTTATCCTCAAATTTAAGTTTTTTTAAATTTCTGGTCAAACTCTGGTCAAACTATTTATTCAAGAAATATTAGTGTTACTAAATAATTATTGTTTTTTAGAATAATAGTTTCAAACTCAAACGGTGAAACGTGTGACTTCATGCTCAAGTTCAACTCCTAAGGGTTAATAGGATTGACAGCTTACTATTGTCAGGAAAACAACAAGTGCAGAGTTGGAAACTAAGGGGAATAGAACTTAGAAGTTAAGCGTGCTTAGGCTAGAGTAGTGAGAAGATGGGTGACTGGTCGGGAAGTTAGACGATTTGGAATGAGTGCTCCACACTTGAGCAGTGATGAGGGGTGATTAGAGATTAAATTGTCAAATAATTCAGAAATTTGAAAATCAGAAAGGAAAAATTGAAAAAAAATTCAAAGTTTTTTAAAAAAAAAATCAAAAAAAAAATTCAAACCGGGACTAAAGGTGGAGCTCCAGATAGCGGCCACGTGGAGCTCCTTTAGTCCCGGTTCGTAAGCCAACCGGGACTAAAGGTGGAGCTCCAGACAGGGGCCACGTGGAGCTCCTTTAGTCCCGGTTCGTAAGCCAACCTTACGAATCAGGACTAAAAGTAATGGGCATTAGTCCCGATCGGTCGGGAAGTTAGACGATTTGAAATGAGTGCTCCACACTTGAGTAGTGATGAGGGGTGATTAGAGATTAAATTGTCAAATAATTCAGAAATTTGAAAATTGAAAAAAAAATCAAAAAAAAAATTCAAACCGGGACTAAAGGTGGAGCTCCAGACAGCGGCCACGTGGAGCTCCTTTAGTCCCGGTTCGTAAGCCAACCGGGACTAAAGGTGGAGCTCCAGACAGCGGCCACGTGGAGCTCCTTTAGTCCTGGTTCGTAAGCCAACCGGGACTAAAGGTGGAGCTCCAGACAGCGGCCACGTGGAGCTCCTTTAGTGCCGGTTCGTAAGCCAACCGGGACTAAAAGTAATGGGCATTAGTCCCGATCGTTTTGTCCCGGTGGCAGAACCGGAACTAAAGGCCCTCTGGAACCGGGACTAAAGGCCCGTTTTCTACTAGTGCCATCACCTAATAACTACTCCACAATGCATTCCCTTAGGCCCAAAGATGGTGAAGTGCCATGTAGTCGACGTTCACATGGCACCACTAAGGAAATCACAACATACATATCATCAAAATATCGAACAAATATCAAGTTCACATGATTACTTGCAACATGACTTCTCCCGTGACCTCAAAAACAAAAGTAACTACTCACAAATGATAATCATGCTCAACATCAGAGGGGTATTAAATAGGCTGAACATATAATCTTCCACCAAATAAACCATATAGTAATCAACTACAAGATGTAATACTAGTCACCCACAAGTACCAATCTAAGATTTCGGTACAAAGGTTGAACACAAGAGATGAACTAGGGTTTGAGAGGAGATGGTGTTGTTGAAGATGTTGATGGAGATTGCCCTTCCAAAGATGAGAGAGTTGTTGGTGATGATGATGGCTTCGATTTCCCTCTCCGGGAGGGAAGTTTCCCCGGCGGAATCGCTCCGCCGGAGGGCAAAAGTGCTCGTGCCCAAGTTCTGCCTCGAGATGGCGGCGTTCTGTCCCGAAAGTCCTTCCTTGATTTTTCTAGGTCAAAATGAATTATATACCAGAAGATGGGCACCGGAGGTGTGCCAGGCTGACCACAACCCACCAGGGCGCGCCTAGGGGGCCTGGCACGCCCTGGTGTCTTGTAGTCACCAGCTGGCCCCCCTCCGGTAATTATTTGCTCCAATATTTTTTATATATTTCAAAATTATTCTTCGTAAATTTTCAGCTATTTGGAGTTGTGCAGAATAGGTATCTCTGACGTAGTTTTTTCAGGTCCAGAATTCCAGCTGCCGATATTCTCCTTCTTTGTGTAAACCTTGCATATTATGAGAGAAAAGACATTAGAATTACTCCATAAAGCATTATTATGCATAAAAATATTATAAATAACAGTAGAAAATTATGATGCAAAATGGACGTATCAATTCCGTTCATGAGATGGATGCCGAACTTCAAGCTCATGGCATGGACCTTATCGGCGATCAGCCTGAACCCTCCGCCACCTCGGCACGACGGGAACCTCTGGGGGTCAGGGTACGGGCGCCCCCACTGGTCCAGGCTGTCGAGGCCGTACGCACCCACCCCCGAGCCGGCGGCGATCCTCCGGTACCACAGGAAGTCTATCACCACGTACTGCGCTCGTGCATCTCATGCCATGTCATGCCGCCGCAGAGAAGAAATGATGTATGATCTTATGAAACTATGAATCGGACCGTCACCTACCTGGTATCCATGCGGGAGCAGCCTGGTGGCCATGATCCGCGCGTTGTCGAGGAACCACGAGAAGGAGTCGTATGAGTTCCAGCCTCTGGGCGGCAGCGCGGTGAGCTGCTGCTGCTGCCGGCGGCCATCTCCGGCCGAGCCGGCCGTAGGCGTGGCCGGCCAGACCAGGGACGCCAGGAGGAGGGCGACGCAGAGCATGCCCGCCATGGAGATGAGGTGTGAGCCGCTTCAGCTGTGTGTTGTGTTGCGAGCACGAGCAGGACCGGCCGCGGCAGGCAATTATAGGGAAGCGGTTGGGGCTGTGGACTGTGGTGGTGGAGTGAGGTGGAGATCGGGTCACATGCATGCATGCCCACGCAGGTTTGGAGGGATGCTAGAAGCGGCTGAGAGTCCATTTGGAATCTATCTGGCCGCTGACGCATTGTCCAACGTGGATACCGCCGGTGGTCCTTGCCATGGCCATCGATCTCGTGATCGTATCATCATTATCGTCTATTTTTTATTCGGCGCAATCTTTTATAGTAATAATGAAAATTATTCAAAATCTTCTTCAAAAGATAATGAAAATTATTAGCAGGGTTTAATTGCATTCTAAGGTACGATCTATTTTCATTCGTCTCAATCTTTTGGATTACAAAAAGATTGTGGAATTTAATAGCAATCCATCTGGACGAGGCTCACGCCCAACATGGATACGACCGGTGGTCCTGACCACGTGAGGGTACTGTAGCAACCCCCCCCCCCCCCCCCCCCCCCCCCCCCCCCCCCCCCCCCCCCCCCCCCAACACACACACACAGAAAAAGAAAAAAGAGGGTACTATAGCATAGTGTGATAATTCTGACTTTTTTTAGAAAAGCATAGGCATTCACATACCAGTAGACTAAAAATCCGACAAAAATTATCAGCTTTTTTATTCTATCTTCAGTTACCTCAAGTTTAGTTTGTTACCGTTGAGTTCTTTTTTTGAGAGAGAGAGAGTCATTACGTCTGAACCTTGTTACACAAATCACCATCACTCAAGGTGTTCTAACACAAGGCAGGTGTTTTCCAAAAAAACACACAGGACAGGTAATTATGGCCTTGCAATCTTTAGAGAAAAAATATTACAGGGAGGTGAAGTTTCTTCAGTTTTTTCATCCGTTATCAAAATAACCCTCGGAGTTAATATTTATTTACCCCTGTTGCCACCGATAAGTAAAAAATAATACTAATACAACTCAGAGCAGAGCAAAGGGAGATCGATGGATAGTCCCGTCAAATAAAAGGGCATCGATCGATAGAGTTCAGGTTGGGTTTCTATCTAAACACGCAATCAGATTTCAAGTGGTGGGCCTTGGTAGATCGACGTCGGGAGAAAGAGAGGGGGTGACAGGGAGAGAGCAGTAAGGAGCGACGACGATGGCGCGGAGCACAGTCAGGCGACGACGGCGGCTCGGGAGGACGAGTGCCATGGCGGTTGCACATTGTGGGTTTCGCAGATGGTGGGGGTTGAGTCCCTGAGCGCTCTACTACCGATTGCGATTCCATAACTAGCTCCCTGCCCCAACCCGATCCTGCTTGATTGGTCCAGTCGTGGCTCACGGCATCCTTAACGTCCCAAATCTCAAGAAATGCAGCGGCAGATCCATGAGGAGGCGTCGACATCCCAAACCCCAAGACGCGCAGTGGAAGCATGCGCAGTCGGACCGGTCTAGAGGAGGCCACAACCTTTGTGTAGATGGTAGAGGTCTACAAGGCCACCATGACGTGCAGTGACGAGCTGCCCGCGCATGACATCCGCCTCTTCGACCCGCTCTTCCTGTCCCCTGAACAATCCTCACCAGCAAGTGCACCATCACCATCAACCCCAAGCAGCTCTGATGCGTCATCACCACCGACGAGGCACTCCTCCTCAACTCACTTGACAACTACGTCTTCTAGCACGTAGCCGAGGTGCATCCACTCTTCTCTCTCTCCATCTCTCTCTCTCTCTCTCTCTCTCTCTCTCTATATATATATATATATATATATATATATATATATATCTTGCCGGAACGACCCCGGTTATGACTGGTGATCCCAAGCGAGTGGCTCATTTCATGTTGGTCGTGGTCGTATCCGTGTTCTTCTGATAAAATGAAAACCTGAATAAAGCACATCTCGATGGGTAACTTCTAGCGCACAAATTAAGATCATATCTGGTCCCAGCACAAATACATGGTTGTAAGCATTAAGACCGCTTACCCGTACTTACTTTTATTATAAGTGTTCAACTCAATGTTGTTGATTTTGATTCGGTCAAAAGCTAGAATTGTTTCTTTAACGAAAGCTTGCTAGAGACCCTAGCTTCAAGGGGACATTCCTCTCGTGGGTTCGATAACCCAGGGTCACCTATGGGGAAATAGGTGTGGGTATTTTCTGTTCCATTTCCGGATCACAAAAAGGAAGTATCAGCATCTTATGACACCACAAGGAAAACGAGGTTTTTCAACAACATCGCCTTCAGAAAGGAAGCGCCACTCTAAGCACCGGCATCACTGGATTTGACCACCAAAGGCCAGATCCTAGGCTTTTACCTTGAGCAACCAGTCTGAGCATATCTGAGCAATGCCTTCAACAAGGTAACGGCACAAAAACATCACCATTGCCAGGTATAACAAACTTAGGCCAGACCAAGGCTCTCATCCCAGAGTTTGTCAAAGTCAATCATGTGTTGTCACTACCACTTTTCCGTGATCCCAATAGGTACATGCTTTGGCTAGAAAATGGACCGCCGTCGCTAGACAACCAGACCAGCTAAAACCGTCATCCGTAGATTGCATATCACTGCCAAAAGCATCCATGAAATCTGAAGAAGACCTTCCGATGGCCACCGCAATACTCAGCGAGGCCTCCACTGCAAGCCGGAGTGGTCACCAAAATTGACGTTCGTCGCCTACCTGGAAGCTTCTCACACCCCTCAAGGTGCCACCAGCATGTGGGTGCCACGAATGAAGGTCCCCTAGCCCCATGGCAGGGTGAAGGTCTAGGCCTGAGCAAACCCAACCTGGTCACCAGCCCCCGGCCGGGAACGGTGAACACCCCAAGAAGTGTGTGTGATAAGTCGTGATAATGCACAAGATTGAAATTTCATAATCTTGTGCGCTGCCTAGCAAACACTTAAAATGAATTGTGTGTGATGACTTGGAGCATCACATGCGTTGCGTAATATGGTTTCTCAAGGTAACTCGTGTGTGATAATTTGTGAGAGCGCATAAAATTGTGTGGTGAGAATTGTGTACTCTACTAGGCACACAATTGAATTAATGGAACTATGTGCGATAGTGACAACCATCGCTCACAATTTTATCATATGGATTGTGTGAGATCTAGATCTACCTGAAGATATAAGATCGACGAAACCTAGAGCCAGAAGAGTAAACCTGCCATATGCACATACCAAGAAGGTAAACAAAAGTTTAAACGACTCTGGATAACCATTAATAAGACTCCATTAATTACATCAACTAATAGCTTGGGAGGAAAGTATCAACATATATGGAGTATATATATAAGCAAACTCAACAACAAAGATATACTATTCTACTCCTTCTTCTTCTTGGATGCCACTTTTGCGCCATTGTCTTGGTGAGGATACTTCTTGCCGCTATAACACCCCTGTGTAATAGCCATTGTGATCAACTGCTAATAGGGCCAAGTCATCTCATTTGCAGTGCTTAGTCATAGTGGTTAATCAAAACAATTCAAAATCTATTCTGAAAATCAACTCAAATTCAAAAGTGAAAAATAAATTGGTTCGAACACCTTTGGAAAAATGTTCACTAAATAGCAAATATTCCAGAAGCACTAATAAAAATAAAACCAATGATACTTGGATTAGTTAAATGACTCCAACAACATGAAACAGCACCAAAACAACATTATTTAATTCATTTATAATCATATCAAATTCAAATAAAATCCAACTTTGCCCAAACCAATTTTTGGTGAAAGGTAAAATTGCATTGTAATATTGGGGACAACTCTCATGTTTTGCAAAAGTGCACAAGTGGCCTAACTATTTCAAAACAGAAAAGAAATAAAAGAAAAATCAAAACAGAAAACAAGAAAATAAAACGAGGCACTGTGCACTGGGCCTAAGTGCACAGTGCCCCGAAACGGCCCGCCTGGCCCAACCTCCCTCTCTCTCCATCGCCGTGTCGCCACGCCCGTGGCTGCGCGCGCGCGCACCGGCGAGCGCGCGACACCGCAGCAGCCACCGACGCCCGCTGACCGCAGGGGGATAAGGACGAGGCCCGTCCAATCCTCCTGGACCTCCTCGTCATTCTCTCTCCCTCTCCGTCACTTCCCCACTCGCTCCTCGAGATCGTCCGAGCGAAGCCATGGCCGTGCCACCGTAGGCCGCGTAGCCGCCGCGCCCTCTGCACCTCGCCAGGACGTCCACGAGCTCCGTCAAGCTTCGCCGCATCCTCCCTGACCTGAAGCTCGAGCTTTGCGCCACCGCAGACTCGGATCGAGGCCGTCTTCTTCCTCGGATCGCCGGCGCCTCTCCGACGCGCGCTGACAACTCTGCAGCTCCTAAACTTTCGAGGGCCTTTGGCGTGCCGCTCGGTGAGCCCTTTCGTCCCCTGCTCCTCCCCATTGTCTCCCGCACGTGTCGTAGCTAGCTAGTCGACGAACCCGAGCTCTAGCCGCCGGAGACCACATCGCCGCCGTTGCCAAGGGCCCTGTCGTGCTCGCCTGAGCACAGCATCGAGCTCCTGGTGCTCACAGGAGCCCAGTGAGCCCGGTTGCGTGCCTCCCCGTGCCGTGTAGGGTCGTCTCCGTCGAAGCCCGAACTTCGGCGCCGTATTTGCTCGACGCCGGCGACGAATCCGGTCGATTTCGGTGAAAACTCCACCACCACTGGACGCGGCTCGGTCGACTCGTTCGAACGAGCCTAGCCACGCGCCAAACGGCGCTCTGTAGCACGTTTCCGGCGAGTGCCCGAGCTCCTCCGCCGTGTTTTTGGTCGCCGGCGTTCAGCCGCCGGCCGGCGCCGACGTGGCTACCACGTGGGTCACCCTGGCTCACTGACCAGTGGGCCCAGGGGCCCAGTTGACCGTGCTGACCGATCAACGGGCTGGCGTGGCCATGCTGAGTCACTGACATACGGGCCCCACCTCGTTAAAACGTTTTTTAAATAAATAAATTTGTTAATTAAAACGTTAACTAAATTCTTTAGCTAATCACTCACTGACATCAGGGGCCCACCCCACTAATCACTCTGCTAATTTAATTAATCCATTGTTAGACTAACAGAGCCTGACATGTGGGTCCCACTGGACCCACATGTCAAGTTTGACTGGTCAGCCGACCTGTTGACCTGCTGATGTCAGCATGGCATCATGCTGATGTCATAATTCAATTCTGTTAATAAAAATAATTCCAAAAAATCATATAAACTTTGAAAATTCATAACTTTTAAACCGTAGCTCAGATCGAAAAACTTAAAACATGAAAATTGCTCAGAACGACGAGACGAATTTGATCATGTCGTCTGTTTTGATGCCGGAACCCCCTACGTAGGAGAACCCGTAACATTTCGTCCGTATCCGGTAGATGATTAGTGCATAACTACCGGATAATAAATCCAACTTTAATCCTAAAATAACCAAAATGACTTAGACATATCTTTAGGCAACCCTGCACTGCATTGTAGCATAGCATGCCCTGTGTTGCATTTGATTGCATTATGTTTACCTGTTTCCTCCCCCTTTTCTCTCTCGATTAGGCCCCGACGTTGACGTAGCTCCTGAGGTAGACGCCGCTCCGGAGTACGACTACGTCCCCGACGACCAGCCACTTGCCCCAGAGCTTACAGGCAAGCACCCCCTTTTGAGCATTCCGATATCGCCTACTCTTCTCTCTCTTATGCTTGCATTAGAAGTTGCTGCTGCTACTGTCATCTTATATCTGCTGCATAGCCTGTTTAATTGTAACCTGCTGTTGATACCTGCCTATTATCCTAAACTGTGTAGTATAGGCTGGGTAGAGACCTATCAGAGACCCCACTTTATCCCGACTGCCCCGCTGGATTCTCAGAAGACCTGATCAACGGGATCGAAGACCAGGCCCCGACATTGCACGTCACTTCCCCCTTAACGGCTCGACACTACTGGGTTAACAACGAGTGCCAAGGGTGATACCTCGTCAGCACTTCTGATGATAACCTTGTAGGTTAGTTATTCGGTCGTGGTAAGCGAGGGTGATACCTCCTACACCACCCCCGATAACGACATTGTCGTGCAACTGTTCAAGTGTGGACCTCGAGGGTGATGCCTCTTTAGTTCACCTTGACGTTACGTCAGGTGGGAGTCCAACGAGGGTGATGCCTCGGATTCCTTCATGATATGATAGCCACACGGATGCCCTTACTTTATTGTTGACACTGCTTATTATGGATAAAGACGGGTCGGTCCTGAGGGGTACCCGCGCGAGCTTAATGGCGAGAGGTGTGGAGTCGGGCGGACCTGGATGGTGCCCGAGATTTGAACACGAGGCGTGGCCGGGCATTCCTAGCCCTTGCCGCAAGTCCTCGAGACGAGGCGACAGGGTCAAATCTTTCGTGAGTCTCTGCTCGTTACCGCACTACCAACACACTAACGGTTTGGATATTTGATCCGAGGGGCCTCTGGCCTGATAGCACTAACCATCACGTGGGCATAGTATGGGCGTTCTGCGTCGTATACTTCAGCCAAAGCTTAATAGATGTCAGCGACTGAGCGGCGCGCGCTGGATTGGACTGGTTACACAACCGCGCTTGTATTAAGGGGTTGCTAGGTCTGCTTCCGGCCGCCCACGCAACGCGCAGGAGTTCCCGGGGCGAAGGCCCAAGACCCCTGGGGGAATAGGTTAGTCCAGCGTGCTGACCTCTCTGTTAAGTATTTGGTCGGGTTGCGGCGTGTTGCTTAGCCGAGGCCGGGCATGACCCAGAAAAGTGTGTCCGGCCGGAGTTAAGCGAGCGTGGTGGGTAAGTTGGTGCACCCCTGCAGGGAAGAATTAATCTATCGATAGCCTGTCCTACGGTAACGGACACTCGGAGTTGTATCCCGATCGGTACAACTAGAACTGGTGACTTGAGATGAAATGAATAGTATGGCTCTGGGATTGCTTTCTCGCAGGGAGTCGAGGAAGGATCTCTGGCCGAGGTTGATGACACTACTACTACTTTACATTATGTTATTCTGCACTCTCCTTATGCTGCAAGACTGATGAAGATGATTGAAGATGCTAGTCTTTGATAGGACTAGGCTCTCCCCTCTATTCTGGCATTTCTGCATCCCAGTCCACATATACAGCCTCCTTTGAAAATGTTGCATATGTAGTGTAGATCCTTGCTTGCTGAGTACTTCGGATGAGTACTCACGTTTGCTTTATTTTCTTTTTCTCCCCATATCCAATTGATGCCGCCAGATGACGGAGCCCCTGAGTTAGCTGCCCCCGTCGACGACTACGGCTACTACTACTACCCTCCCGGCGAGTACTACTACGAGGAGCCGACTGATGACCAGGAGTAGGATTCGGAGGGTCCTAGGCAGGAGACCTTCGCCTTTCGATCATAGTGTTTTATTTTGCCCCGCCTTACTAAAGGCTTATCTCTATTTCTGTAATATATATGTACCCAGATATCTGATGCTTCCGCTGACACTTGTATGCCATCGAGCTACATCTTCGAGCCCTCGAGGCCCTGGCTTGTAATATAAAGCTTGTATGACTTTATTTATGTTTTAGAGTTGTGTTGTGATATCTTCAAGTGAGTCCTTAGGCTTGATCGTGTGCATTTGCGTGTATGATTAGTACACGATTAAGCCGGGGTCATCACAGGTTGGTATCAGCGCGAGTTCCTTGATTTGTCTCGCTATGCTGAAGAAGACATCCCCAATGATGCTCGTAGGCAGGAGAAGTTCCGTGAAGGGCTGCACCATGACATTCAGTTAGCCCTGCTCGTCCAAGACTATCCCGACTTCGCCACTTTGGTGAATAAGGCTATTATGGTCGAGACTGGTCTGGAGAAGCATAAGGAAGCGACCAGACGCACTCGTGAAGCGGGCTCATCTTCGGGCTCGTCTTCCCAGAAGCACCGCATATGGATTCCACAGAGCATGTACCGTCCAGCAGCTCCAGTGTACAGGCCAACATATGCTGCACCTCGTCTGCCTCCTCCACCACCGAGGCAGCATCTTCGAGCGCCACCACCTCGAGCTCCTGCACCACGTCCTGACAGTGGACTCTGCTTCAAGTGTGGCCAGCCAGATCACCGTGCCAGAGATTGTTCTCAGAATCAGAATCAACTAGCTCTTCCTTCTGCTGGCCGTGGTAATGGCCGTGGGAATTCTCAGCCTCGCTACAGCAATGTTAGGCCTTCTTATGGCCGTGGGCAGGTCTTCCATGTCAACATGAATGAAGACCCGGAACAACCAGCAATTGTGATGGGTACACTTCTTGTTAATTCAGTACCTGCAACTGTTTTATTTGATTCGGGAGCATCGCATTCATTCATGTCAGAACATTTTGCACTCTTGCATGACGTTAAGTGTGAAACGCTACAACATCCGTTAGTAGTAAACACTCCCGCGAGACGATGCCGAACTTCTATATTCAGCCCCCGAGTCACTGTTGAGATTGAAGGGTTGCATTTTCATGCAAACCCCATTATTCTACAATCTTCAAAAATTGACCTTATTCTGGGAATGGATTGGTTGAAGGCTCACTATGCCTCAATCAATTGTGCTACTAAGGTTGTTCACCTTCTACACCCATCAGATGAGTTAGTGAATTACCGAGCTCATATCACTCAGAACGCCGAGGCTCAGATTTATGCCTTGAATGCGTTGAACGCTTCTCTGCTTGAGGGGATAGAGAACGTTTCGGTTGTCTGCGAATTCCAGGATGTTTTTCCAGAAGAACTTCCAGGAATACCCCCTGCTAGAGCTGTAGAGTTTGTTATCGACTTGAAACCTGGCACAACTCCTATTGCGAAGCGCCCTTACAAGATGCCTCTGCACCACCTTCTTGAGCTTAAGGAAGAAATCGATAAATCACTTAAGAAGGGCTTCATCCGTCCTAGTTCCTCTGCCTGGGGATCACCGTCTCTCTTTGTCTAGAAGAAAGATGGTACGAATAGGTTGGTCCAAGATTACCGTCCTATCAACCAGGCAACCATTCAGAATAAATATCCGCTTCCCCGGATCAATGACTTATATGATCAACTTGCTGGATCTTCGGTATTCTCTAAACTTAACTTGAGGTTGGGTTATCACCAGATCCGTGTCCATGAAGAGGATATCCCGAAGACTGCATTCGTTACTCGTTATGGCTCCTACGAATACACCGTCATGTCGTTCGGCCTAACGAATGCTCCAGCTATGTTCTCCCGCCTGATGAATTATATATTCATGGATTACCTCGACAAGTTCGTCGTGGTATATCTGGATGATATTCTGGTATATTCGAAGAATAAGGAAGAACATGCCGAACATCTTCGCCTTGTTCTGGAGAGGCTTCGAGAGCACCAGTTGTATGCCAAGTACTCTAAATGTGAATTCTGGCTTTCTGAAGTGACCTACCTTGGACATGTGATTTCCAAGGACGGTATCGCCGTTAACCCGGAGCATGTTCAGGCTATTCTTGACTGGACTCCTCCGAAGAATGCCAAGCAAGTCCGAAGTTTTCTCGGTCTAGCAAGTTATTGTCGACGATTCGTCGAAAACTTTTCCAAGATTGCCAAGCCCCTGACTAATCTGCTCCACAAAGGCGTTAAGTTTGAGTGGACAGACAAATGTCAGGAGAGTTTCCAGACCCTCAAGGACAAGCTTACTTCTGCTCCAGTGCTTGCCCCTCCTGATTCTCACAAGGACTTTGTCATATATTGCGACGCCTCTCGTCAAGGATTAGGCTGTGTTCTAATGCAAGAACGGAAGGTAATTGCATATGCCTCGCGACAATTGCTTCCACATGAAGAAAACTATCCAGTGCATGATCTCGAACTTGCTGCTGTGATCTATGCGTTGAAGCAGTGGTGACATTACCTTCTTGGCAACCGGTGTGAGATTTATACCGATCACCAGAGTCTGAAATATTTATTCACTCAACCGGATCTTAATCTTCGTCAACAGCGATGGTTGGAAACAATTACGGACTATGACTGTGGTATTTCATATACCCCTGGCAAGGCTAACATGATGGCTGATGCCTTAAGCCGCAAGTCCTATTGCATCAACCTCATGGTTAGGCGAGCTCAACCTCGTCTTTATGCAGAACTGACTCAGCTGAATCTGCGAATTGTTCCCCAGGGTTCTCTTAATAACCTTGTGGTACAGCCAGACCTTGAGAAGGCTGTTAAAGAAGCGCAAGCCAAAGATGCTGAAATCGATCTGATGAAGAAAGAGCTTCACCTTGAGAAGTACAGGGATTTCTCGGTTGCTGAAGATGGAACCTTGTATTTCAGTGACCGCATCGTGGTACCTCGATTCGAGCTTATGACTGGCAAGGTCATGAAGGAGGCTCATGATACACCGCTGTCTATCCATCCGGGTAGTACCAAGATGTATCGCGATCTTCGACAAAGGTACTGGTGGTCCAGAATGAAGCAGGATATTGCTAGATATGTTGCTGAATGACGTTTGCCGTCGCGTCAAAGCAGAACATCAGAAGCCTGCTGGAATTCTTCAACCACTCCCTATTCCTCTGTGGAAATGGGATAAAGTGCAAATGGATTTGATTACTGGTCTTCCCAAGTTTCAAAAAGGTCACGATGCTTTTCTTGTCGTCGTCGACCAACTTTCCAAGGTTGCTCATTTTCTGCCTGTCAAGGAGACGATCACTGCTAGCCAACTAGCAGAGTTGTATATCTCCAGAATCGTTTCACTCCACGGTATTCCGAAGGAGATCAGTTCGGACCGTGGCGGTCTTTTCACATCCAAGTTCTGGGAAAGTTTCCAAGAAGCTATGGGAACTCACATTACCTGGAGTTCAGCTTATCATCCCCAATCCCAAGGCCAAGTCGAGCGAGTTAACCAAGTGCTTGAAGATATGCTTCGGGCTTGTGTTATATCATTCGGTAAGAAGTGGGAGAAATCTCTCCTGTTTGCCGAATTCTCTTATAACAACAGTTATCAAGCCAGCTTGAAAATGGCCCCCTTCGAAGTGCTTTACGGACGTAAATGTCGAACCCCTCTGAATTGGTCAGAAACTGGGGAACAACCTCTCGTGGGACCAGACATTATCCAACACGCTGAAGAACAAGTCAGAATTGTCCGAGAAAATCTCAAGGCGGCTCAGGACCGCTAGAAGAGCAACTATGATCGCAAACGATGGGGTCTGACTTATCAACCAGGTGACCAAGCTTATCTTCGTGTCACTCCTATGAAGGGCACCCGTCGATTCGGAATCAAGGGCAAGCTAGCTCCTCGCTATATTGGTCCCTTTCGCATAGTTGCCAGACGTGGACAAGTGGCATATAAATTGGAGTTGCCACCACAATTCTCTCATATCCATGACGTCTTTCATGTATCGCAACTCCGTAAATGTTTTAAGGAATCTCCGCACCGAGCAGTGGATCACGAGATGCTTGAATTGCAAGATGACTTATCTTATAAAGAGCATCCGGTCCGCATCCTTGATGAAGCTGAACGTCGAACTCGTCAGAAGATGACCAAGTTCCTGAAAGTGCAGTGGTCGAATCATACTGAAGATGAAGCCACTTGGGAATGCGAGGATCATCTTCGGGAAGAATATCCCGACCTCTTTCTTTCTACCTCCTAAATTCTCGGGACGAGAATTTCTTTTAGAGGAGGAGAATTTGTAACACCCCTGTGTAATAGCCACTATGATCAACTGCTAATAGGGCCAAGTCATCTCATTTGCAATGCCTAGTCATAATGGTTAATCAAAACAATTCAAAATCTATTCTGAAAATCAACTCAAATTCAAAAGTGCAAAATAAATTTGTTCGAACACCTTTGGAAAAATGTTCACTAAATAGCAAATATTCCAGAAGCACTAATAAAAATATAACCAATGATACTTGGATTAGTTAAATGGCTCCAACAACAGGAAACAGCACCAAAACAGCAGCATTTAATTCATTTATAATCATATCAAATTCAAATAAAATCCAACTTTGCCCAAACCAATTTTTGGTGAAAGGTAAAATTGCATTGTAATATTGGGGACAACTCTCATGTTTTGCAAAAGTGCACAAGTGGCCTAACTATTTTAAAACAGAAAAGAAATAAAAGAAAAATCAAATCAGAAAACAAGAAAATAAAACGAGGCACTGTGCACTGTGCCTAAGTGCACAGTGCCCCGAAACGGCCCGCCTGGCCCAACCTCCCTCTCTCTCCATCGCCGTGTCGCCGCGCTCGTGGCTGCGCGCGCGCACCGGCGAGCGCGCGACACCGCAGCAGCCACCGACGCCCGCTGACCGCAGGGGGATAAGGACGAGGCCCGTCCAATCCTCCTGGACCTCCTCGTCATTCTCTCTCCCTCTCCGTCACTTCCCCACTCGCTCCTCGAGATCGTCCGAGCGAAGCCATGGCCGTGCCACCGTCGACTGCGTAGCCGTCACGCCCTCTGCACCTCGCCAGGACGTCCACGAGCTGCGTCAAGCTTCGCCGCATCCTCCCTGACCTGAAGCTCGAGCTTTGCGCCACCGCAGACTCGGATCAAGGCCGTCTTCTTCCTCGGATTGCCGGCGCCTCTCCGACGCGCGCCGACAACTCTGCAGCTCCTAATCTTTCGAGGGCCTTCGACGTGCCGCTCGGTGAGCCCTTTCTTCCCCTGCTCCTCCCCATTGTCTCCCGCACGCATCGTAGCTAGCTGGTCGACGAACCCGAGCTCCGGCCGCCACAGATCACATCGCCGCCGTTGCCAAGGGCTCTGTCGTGTTGCCTAAGCACGGCATCGAGCTCCTGGTGCTCACAGGAGCCCGGTGAGCCCGGTTGTGTGCCTCCCCGTGCCGTGTAGGGTCGTCTCCGTCGAAGCCCGAACTCCGGCGCCGTATTTGCTCGACGCCGGCGACGAATCCGGTCGATTCCGGTGAAAACTCCACCACCACTGGACGCGGCTCGGTCGACTCGTTCGAACGAGCCTAGCAACGCGCCAAACGGCGCTCTGTAGCGCGTTTCCGGCGTGCGCCCGAGCGCCTCCGCCGTGTTTTTGGTCGCCGGCGTTCAGCCACCGGCCGGCGCCGACGTGGCTGCCACGTGGGTCACCCTGGCTCACTGACCAGTGGGCCCAGGGGCCCCAGTTGACCGTGCTGACCGGTCAACGGGCTGACGTGGCCGTGCTGAGTCACTGACATACGGGCCCCACCTCGTTAAAACGTTTTTTAAATAAATAAATTTGTTAATTAAAACATTAACTAAATTGTTTAGCTAATCACTCACTGATATCAGGGGCCCACCCCACTAATCACTCTGCTAATTTAATTAATCCACTGTTAGACTAACAGAGGTTGACATGTGGGTCCCACTGGACACACATGTCAGGTTTGACTGGTCAGCAGACCTGTTGACCTGCTGATGTCAGTATGGCATCATGCTGACGTCATAATTCAATTTTGTTAATAAAAATAATTCCAAAAAATCATATAAACTTTGAAAATTCATAACTTTTAAACCGTAGCTCAGATCGAAAAACTTAAAACATGAAAGTTGCTCAGAACAATGAGACTAATCTGATCGTGTCGTCTGTTTCGATGCCGGAACCCCCTACGTAGGAGAACCCATAACATTTCGTCCGTATCCGGTAGATGATTAGTGCATAACTACCGGATAATAAATCCAACTTTAATCCTAAAATAACCAAAATGACTTAGACATATCTTTAGGCAACCCTGCACTGCATTGTAGCATAGCATGCCCCGTGTTGCATTTGATTGCATTATGTTTTCCTGTTTCCTCCCCTTTTCTCTCTCGATTTGACCCCGACGTTGACGTAGCTCCTGAGGTAGACGCCGCTCCGAAGTACGACTACATCCCCGACGACCAGCCACTTGCCCCAGAGCTTACAGGCAAGCACCCCCTTTTGAGCATTCCGATATCGCCTACTCTTCTCTCTCTTATGCTTGCATTAGAAGTTGCTGCTGCTACTGTTATCCTATATCTGCTGCATAGCATGTTTAATTGTAACCTGCTGTTGATACCTGCCTGTTATCCTAAACTGTGTAGTATAGGCTGGGTAGAGACCTATCAGAGACCCCACTTTATCCCGACTGCCCCGCTGGATTCTCAGAAGACCCGATCAACGGGATCGAAGACCAGGCCCCGACATTGCATGTCGCTTCCCCCTTAACGGCTCGACACTACTGGGTTAACAACGAGTGCCGAGGGTGATACCTCGTCAGCACTTCTGATGATAACCTTGTAGGTTAGTTATTCGGTCGTGGTAAACGAGGATGATACCTCCTACACCACCCCCGATAACGACATTGTCGTGCAACTGTTCAAGTGTGGACCTCGAGGGTGATGCCTCTTTAGTTCACCTTGACGTTACGTCAGGTGGGTGTCCAACGAGGGTGATGCCTCGGATTCCTTCTTGATATGATCGCCACACGGATGCGCTTACTTTACTGTTGACACTGCTTATTATGGATAAAGACGGGTCGGTCCTGAGGGGTACCCGCGCGAGCTTAATGGCGAGAGGTGTGGAGTCGGGCGGACCTGGATGGTGCCCGAGATTTGAACACGAGGCGTGGTCGGGCATTCCTAGCCCTTGCCGCAAGTCCTCGAGACGGGGCGACGGGGTCACATATTTCGTGAGTCTCTGCTCGTTACCGCACTACCAGCACACTAATGGTTTGGATATTTGATCCGTGGGGCCTCTGGTCTGATAGCACTAACCATCACGTGGGCATAGTATGGGCGTTCTGCGTCGTATACTTCAGCCAAAGCTTAATAGACGTCAGCGACTGAGTGGCGCGCGCTGGATTGGACTGGTTACGCAACCGCGCTTGTATTAAGGGGTTGCTAGGTCTGCTTCCGGCCGCCCACGCAACGCGCAGGAGTTCCTGGGGCGAAGGCCCAAGACCCTTGGGGGCATAGGTTAGTTCGGCGTGCTGACCTCTCTGTTAAGTATTTGGTTGGGTTGCGGCGTGTTGCTTAGTCGAGGCCGGGCATGACCCAGGAAAGTGTGTCCGGCCGGAGTTAAGCGAGCGTGGTGGGTAAGTTGGTGCACCCCTGCAGGGAAGAATTAATCTATCGATAGCCTGTCCTACGGTAACGGACACTCGGAGTTGTATCCCGATCGGTACAATTAGAACTGGTGACTTGAGATGAAATGGATAGTATGGCTCTGGGATTGCTTTCTCGCTGGGAGTCGAGGAAGGATCTCTGGCCGAGGTTGATGACACTACTACTACTTTACATTATGTTATTCTGCACTCTCCTTATGCTGCAAGACTAATGAAGATGATTGAAGATGCTAGTCTTTGATAGGACTAGGCTCTCCCCTCTATTCTAGCATTTCTGCATCCCAGTCCACATATACAGCCTCCTTTGAAAATGTTGCATATGTAGTGTAGATCCTTGCTTGCTGAGTACTTCGGATGAGTACTCACGTTTGCTTTATTTTTTTTTCTCCCCATATCCAATTGACGCCGCCAGATGACGGAGCCCCTGAGTTAGCTGCCCCCGTCGACGACTACGGCTACTACTACTACCCTCCCGGCGAGTACTACTACGAGGAGCCGACTGATGACCAGGAGTAGGATTCGGAGGGTTCTAGGCAGGAGGCCTTCGCCTTTCGATCATAGTGTTTTATTTTGCCCCGCCTTACTAAAGGCTTATCTCTATTTCTGTAATATATCTGTACCCAGATATCTGATGCTTCCGCTGACACTTGTATGCCATCGAGCTACGTATTCGAGCCCTCGAGGCCCTGGCTTGTAATATAAAGCTTGTATGACTTTATTTATGTTTTAGAGTTGTGTTGTGATATCTTCAAGTGAGTCCTTAGGCTTGATCATGTGCATTTGCGTGTATGATTAGTACACGATTAAGCCGGGGTCGTCACAGCCGCTTACTGTCGGCTTCTCATCGCCGTTGTCGTCATCATCACTGTCATCAAAGTCGTCGTCGTCGCCATCACTGTCATCGACATCCTCGTCGTCATCCTCCTCCTCCTCATCTTCTTCATGGTTCTCCGGGTGCTCCTCCTCCGAGTCGGTCTCTGATGGCTCCTTTGGCCCTTCCATGAACTCAATATATTCGAGGTCATCAGAGCTGTAGAGGCTAGAGGGTGGCGTGGATTGCGGTCCCAATGAATCCTCACTTACATCAGGATTGCGGATGTCGTCATCACTGGAGGAGTACTGGTTCCATGGCCCTTTCCGGGAGGCCATGGCTGCGATGGGAGAGATTGCAAGAGAGAGTGTGTGAGAATGCGGGGATGAAGAAGGAAGGAATGACAATTGAATTGACGATTGACATATTATATAGGCGCATTAGAGGGTGGTCAGAATTTGGATATAATTAACTGCATTTAGTACCACCGACTACGCACACGGTTTTGCATATTCACACGTGTGTTAACCTAGGAATGGGGCGGTTTTAATTGGGAATTTTAGTGTCGGTTGTTGATTGGTTTCCTTTGGTTGGGCTATAATGGGCAGAAAAGGCTAACTGGGCTGGGGCGGGTGGGTGTAGCAGAAAACGAGTTGGATTGGGGTGGTGCGGGTTGAGGATGAATGAGAAAATTGGGTTAGACGACACCATGGGTTCAACCCGTGAGTGCACCCGCTCAACCCAGCCACACGCCCCTCTTCCCGTTCCCCAGCGCTCTCTAGTGTTCCATGACCACAGCCCTGCATCCACACTGATGCTGGCGCCACCTGTAGCTCCTGCTACCCACCACACCCCACTTCCCTCCTCTGCCTTGAACACCATCGTCCTCTGCACTGCAGTGACGCCCCGCCGGACCTTCGCTACTCCGATGTTCATTAGACTACACTACACTTTGTAAAGAGCAGAGACCGCTATTGTAAACTGAAAAGAACAAACAATGCACTTTGTGATTTGCACACCGTAAAGACAAGGATTAGCCCAGAACAAGAATAGATAATACAGAACACCGTAAAGACAGGTTAGCAACCTCCTTGAGCCATGGGGCCAAAGGAGACTGCTCCTCCACCATAGTGGGGCCATGGGGCCAGAGGAGCCTACGTGGAGTGTGGTTGTTGGCAAAGAGTCGTCGAGCTCCAGCCGGGGGCTCACTTTATGGCATCCACCCATGGAGGGCTGGCCTCCTATCACAGTCGGGTCTTTTGACTGGGCCACGCGATCATGCTGTGGCACGTAGCGATGTGAGATGCTACTTGTGAGCTGCGTTGGGATTTCCCTGAAGAGGAGAGGATGATGCAGTACAGTAGAGATAAGTATTTTCCTCAGTTAAGAACCAAGGTTATCAATCCAGTAGGAGAACCACGCAACACCTCGCTAGCAGTACCTACACACAAAGTAACAAATACTTGTACCCAACGCAAGCAAGAGGTTGTCAATCCCTTGACTGTTAATTGCAAGGGTCAAATCTCGTAGTGATAGATAGATAAAAAACTACAAAATAAAATAAATAAATTGCAGCAAGGTATTTTTGGATTTTAATATATGATAAAGATAGACCCGGGGCCCATAGTTTTCACTAGAGACTTCTCTCTTGAACATAAAGCATACGGTGGGTAACAAAATTACTGATGGGCAATTGATAGAAAAGCGAATAATTATGACGATATCCAAGGCAATGATCATGTATATAGGCATCACGTCCGAGACAGGTTGACCAACTCCTGCCTGCATCTACTACTATTACTCGACACATCGACCGCTATCTAGCATGCATCTAGAGTATTAAGTCCATAAAGAACGGAGTAACGCCTTAAGCAAGATGACATGATGTAGACAAAGTAAATCCAATCAATATGAATAAACCCCATTGTTTTATCTTTAATGGCTACGATACAAATACGTGTCATGTTCCTTTGTGTCACTGGGATTGAGCACCGCAAGATCGAATTCATCACAAAGCACCTCTCCCATTGCAAGATAAATCAATCTAGTTGGCCAAATCAAACGAATAGATCAGAGAGAAATACAAAGCTATAATAATCATGCATAAAAGAGTTCAGAGAAGACTCAAATAATATTCATAGATAATCTGATCATAAACCCACAATTCATCGGATCCCAACAAACACACCGCAAAAAAGGATTACATCGAATAGATCTCCAAGAACATCGAGAAGAACATTGTATTGAAGATCAAAAAGAGAGAAGAAGTCATCTATCTACTAGCTATGGACCCATAGGTCTGTGCTAAACTACTCACACGTCATCGAAGGGGCAACAAGGTTGATGTAGAAGCCCTCCGTGATCGATTCCCCCTCCGGCAGGGTGCCGGAAAAGGCCTCCAGATGGGATCTCGCGAGAACAGGAACTTGCGGCGGCGGAAAAAGTATTTTGGGTGGCCCTCTGTTGGTTTCCCGATTTTAGAGAATTTATAGAGTCGGAATTAGGTCAAAAGGAAGGACGAGGGGCCCACGAGGCACTTGGGCGCATATTTCTGGACTTCGTTTGGTACTGAATTCCTGGAAAATAAAAAACAAGCAAAAAACAGCAATTGTCACTTGGCACTAAGTTAATAGGTTTGTCCCAAAAAATGATATATAATTGCATATAAAACATCCAAGATTGATACTATAATACTCCCTCCGTCCCAAAATTCTTGTCTTACATTTGTTTAGATACGGATGTATCTAACACTAGAACATAACTAGATACATCCGTATTTAGACAAATGTAAGACAAAAAATTTGGGACGGAGGGAGTAGCATGGAACAATAAAAATTATAGATACGTTGGAGACGTATCATGAAAGTGCTCCGAGATTTGTGGAGAATGCTCTCCCGACATGGGAGTGCTCCGAGGCTTGTGGAGAATGCTCTCCCGACATGGTTGATAAATATTTTGATGAAGCCGAAGAAAACTTGGAGCCTTAGTCACCTACCTGGCATGCCAAATGTTGATGGGGAAACCCTCCATATCAGGGATTAAGTAGACCCCCTTTTGTGATTCGGTCAGGGGCTAAACCTCTTTAAGAATCTATGAACTACTGAGCACAAAGACATGGCTCGTGGGGGCATGTTTACTAAATGGGTCGTGTCATGCCGACCCGTGTGCTGCACCCTCCAGCCCAAGTTCGACCCAGCTGCTATACGGGCCGGCACGACAGCATGCCAGGCATGCTATATCTGCTAGGCTGTTTTTAGCCATATTTGGCCTATTGGGTTGTTCTTTAGGCCATAGATATATAAATAAAAACTTCTCAAAAAACCTAATGGGCTGGAGGCCCGCGTCGTGCCGGCCCGCGTGCCCATCCTTCAAGCCCAGGCACGGCCCTGGCATGCCGCGTGCCTGGCACAGCCGTTTAGCCCGTGTTGTGCCGTGCCAGCCCAGCTCTCCCGGCCCGTTTAGCCAGCTTTGCAGGCTGGCTGGGCTCGAAGCCCAGTACATTGTTCACCTAACCCTAACGCACACGCGAGAGCTTCCAGTTCCAGGGTAGGGGCTCAGCTCCGCCGCCGGCACCATCTCCGGCGCTCAACCAGTGTGATCCTATCCGAATCTTACCACGAACCGACGGCGATTCCGACGATGTCGCGCTTCGGGAAGGCCGTCCTCCTCTGCTTGGCCCTGTTCGCCGCATGGCACATCTGCTCGACCCTGTTCGCCGCATGGCACTTCTGCTCGACCCTGTTCGCCGACGTGCCTCCTGGTCCTGGTGGCGACCCTGCGGAGGAGGCACCGGTAGCGAGCGACGCGGCGGGGAAAGCGTCCGGCCTGCCTCTCGCCAGGGAGGCCGGCGTACGGGAGGCGGCCGGAGCGGGGCGCAACTTCGTCGTGTCGCCGCTGTCCATCCACGCGGCGCTCGCGTTGGTGGCCGCCGGCGCGCGGGGCGACACACACAGGGAGCTCCTTGGGCTTCTCGGGTCAGCTTCGCTCGACGAGCTGCACCGCACGCCGGCAATCAAGCTTGTGGGCAGGCTCAACGGCCTGACGCAGACGTCCTTCGCCTGCGGTCTGTGGGTCGACCGGAGGCGGACCCTCAGGTCAGAGTTCACGGCCACCGGCGCGTCGCGGTATGCCGCCACGGCGGAATCCGTGGACTTCGTGTCGGGGGCAGAGCTGGCGAGGCGGCGCGTGAACGCCTTTGTGGCGGACAAGACGAAGCAGCTCATCCGTGACGTCCTCCGTCCCGGCTCCGTGGACTCGACAACGGCGGTCATCCTCGCCAACGCGCTCTACTTCAAAGGAGCGTGGCGTCGACCGTTCGACGTCTTCACCGCGCTGTTCCATATCCCCGGCGGCACCACCGTGCGCGTGCCGTCTATGACGACAGGCCGGTCACAGTACATTGCGCTCTACCCGGGCTTCAGAGCCCTCAAGCTGCCCTACAGGAGCGACGGCGACAGCGTGCAGCGGCAAGCTGCTGCATTCTACATGCTTATCCTTCTCCCGGACAGCGCCACACTCAGCCTCACGGATCTCTATGACAAGGCGGTGTCGATGCCGGAGTTCATATGGAAGCACACGCCGGAAGAGGAAGTTCCAGTGGGGCAGTTCATGGTGCCCAAGTTCAAGTTCACGTCTGAATTTGAGGCGTCCTCGGACATGCAGAAGCTTTGTGTCACCAGGGCTTTTGCAGGCGGCGACTTCTCAGGCATGGTGAGCGGTGGGGATGGGTGGCTCTCCATCACCGGGGTGCATCATAAGGCCACCATCGAGGTGGACGAGCTAGGCACGGTGGCCGCTGCAGCCACGGCCATCGTATTCGGGTATGGTAGTGCGCGTCCAAGCAAACCACCGCGTCTGGTCGATTTTGTGGCAGATCGGCCGTTCTTATTTGCCGTGGTCGAGGAGAGGACGAGCACAACATTGTTCCTTGGTCATGTTGTTAATCCTCTTGCTAACTGAGTTAAATGTGGAATCGTCTGGCTGTTGTTGAATAGTAAATATTTGAACGTTGGTCATCCTTCAAAGATTTGGTCACTCCTGTAGGTTCAGAAAAAAGAGAGTAAGTTTTACATTAGGCTGGCAATTCAGAAAGAGACTATCTTTTAACCCAAATGATCTTTGACAATTCAGAAAGAGAGCTCTATGGAAAGCTAAGTTCAGCTCATCTTTCGACAATTTCAAACATTTTTAAAGTAATTCTTTGATGAAGCGGTCACACGTGTCCTGTTAACCCAAACGATCTCCATAAAAAGAGATTATCGATTGCTTGCTTAAGAGTTTGAAACATTATCCAAAAGAGCATGTCCTGGATTAATGCCAGGGCACAATTGGGAGGAATTTGCAAACTGCTAACTGAATCAGAGGTGAAGCCTTGTTTCGACTGTATTCAGCCAGTCACCTAGCAGTGGCCGGTAAAAAAATGATGCTTCCTTTGACAGCAAGATTTCCTTTTACAGAAGGAGGGTTTCATGATCGCCGTGTGAGGTAGAAGAGTATCCAGGTTAACGAAATTCAGTTTATATGTCCAGAGATCTTGCTCTGTCATTAGTACAGAATTAACATATAAATAGATCAGGTTTGTATAGAGGTTTATGCAATGTACATAATCTGCACAAAATTAACATATAAATAGATCAGCACAAAATTTGCTCTGTCATTAGTCCAGAGATCTATGCAATGTACATTTTACTTTGTATAGAGGTTTCGTCAATTAATTCAGATTGGAGGGAGTATTAAAAGTACAGGCTATGGAGCATTTGCCAGATATTTAAACTAGTTCAAAATCTGCACAGCTGAACGCTTCTCCGATGGGGCTGGGCCTTGCTCATTCTAGTGCCCCGCTACATGGGCCACAAACCATTCTTCCAAGCTCTGCATTTGGCAGCAAATCTGGTTGCCACGGCCTGCCAATATGCGACCGATAGTTAGCAGGGTTCCCAATCCGCCAGAGCACGTTGGGGAGTTGATTTTGCCGGGAGCAGAGTGGGATCATGATACTATTGCCGAAGTGTTCCTTCCTACCGATGCTCAAGCTATTCTTTCAATTCCTTTATGCACAAGACACTTAGAGGACTTCTGGTCGTGGGTACATGAAAAGAATGGAATCTTCTCAGTCCGATCGGCCTACCGCATGCTCATTGACACAAAGATGAGACGTGAGGCTTGGCTCGAGGGAAGGTCTGGGTCGTCGGACACTGCAGGTGAACACAAGGCGTGGACTAAACTCTGGAATATAGATATACCCTCAAAGGTCAAAATCTTTCTTTGGAGGCTTGCCCAACAATCCATCCCGACTACGGACCTTTTACATGAGCGAAACATGTCCACAACTACGTCCTGCGGACTTTGTGGTGCTGAAGATTCTTGGCAACACTCTTTACTTCATTGCAGTGTCGCGAGATGTGTCTGGGCTCTCCAAGATCATGATCTGGTCGAAGCACTTAATAGTACTGTTGAACCTGACGCAAAAAGGTGGGTGTTTGCACTACATGACATGCTATCAAGTGAAGAGTTCACTCAGACAGTCGTCACCCTCTGGTCGATTTGGTTTGCAAAGAGACAGGCATTGCATGAGCACATATTCCAGAGTCCCCAAGCGACCCATAATTTCATCATGAAATATCTGAGAGAGTTGAAGGATTGCAAACCAAAGACATCTACTCCACGGGCAGTGCCTGAGCAGCGGCAGCATCGGCATGAGGCATGGAGTCCACCGCCACCTGGGTATGTGAAGATTAAAGTGGACGGGGCTGTGGCGCGTCAGCTAAACGAAGGCGCTTTCAGTGCAGTTTGCAGGGACTCAGCTGGTATGTTTCTAGGCGCTTCATCTATACGGTGCAGGGGTATATCTGATCCGGCAATACTTGAGGCTCTGGCCTGTCGTGAAGGTCTGGCACTGGCCAATGATCTTGGTGCTACGCACGTGTTAATAGCGTCCGACTGCAAGGGGGTTATCCAGGACATCGCGAATAATACTGGAGGTGAGTACGGGACTGTCGTTAGAGAAATCTTGGAGACATCCACGATGTTTCAGCTTTGTACCTTCACTTTTGAAGGGAGAGAGACTAATATAGAGGCACATAGCCTCGCTAGACATGCTTTGGGTCTGGATTATGGACGCCATTTGTGGCTGATAGATCCACCAGACCTCAATTGTATACCTATGAACTTGTTGGCTGAATAAAGTAAAGCATGTTTAGACTCAAAAAAGCTCTGCCCGAGGAAGGCTGCTGCATGTGGCTGCTCTACTCAATTAGTCCCACCTCGCTAGTTTAGAAGACACTGGAGTGGTTTATAAGGCGAGGTGCAGCTGAAGGTAGCACGACCTTACTTGAACAGGATCTGTTCTATAGGCTCGTACCGCTGCATCCTTTACCAATAAGGAGGCAAGCATTTCAGTCTGGTTGATGCATTCTGACCTCTGGGCTAGAGTGTGATTAACGGCTAGGATCACCTGATGGGTGTCATCCGACGGCTGTAGAGGATCGTTCCTGCCTGGTTTAACTGGTGCATGGTGGCCTTAGAGGTTGTCTGACAGACTTCAAACAACATTTTTTTTTGCCTTGCTCTTTTTGGCAGTATGATCTGTACATTACCTAAAAAAAATTATGATATGTACATCATCTGCAAATTAGATTCAGCTAATGGAATCCGTGAAATGGGTGATATTGGACAAATAAAGTATGTACAGAGAGTTCCAAATAGGTTTACATGAGGCTGGTAATTCAGAAAGAAACTTTCCATATAGGTTTGCATGAGGCTGGCAATTCAGAAAGAGATTATGTTTTAACCCAAATGATCTCCGACAATTCAGAAAGAGAGCTCTATGGAAGGCTAAGTTCAGCTCATCTTTAGACAATTTCCAACATTTTTGTTTGAACAATCCAACATTTTTAAAGTAATCCTTTGATGATGTGGTCACTCGTGTCCTGTTAACTCCATAAAAAAAAGATTATCAATTGCTTGCTTAAGAGTTTGAAACACTATCCAAAAGAGCATGTCCTGGATTAATGCCAGGGCACAATTAGGAGGAATTTGCAAACTGCTAACTAAATCAGAGGTGAAGCCTTGTTTCAACTGTATTCAGCCAAGTGGCCGGTAAAAAAAATGATGCTTCCTTCCACAACAAGATTTTCTTTTTCATTTAAAGGTTTCATGACCGCCGGAGGTAGAAGAGTATCCAGGTGAACGAAATTCAGTTGATATGTCCAGATATCTTGCTCTGTCATTAGTACAGAATTAATATATAAAAACTCAGTACAAAATTATCCAAGGTGGAGATCATTGAACTGGGAGCAGGCCTGCTCACTTCTCAGACAGAGGCAATTGGAAATAAAATATCTGATGTTTTCACTCCTCAGTACTATCTTGGTAGAAACCCCCTTTTCGAAAAAAAAGGTACTATCTTGGTAGATACAAAGGAGAAGAGCTCTGGCACGAATAGGCCACTTCTAGTGACTCAAACAATCAAGCAATCAGTGATCAGCAAGCTCTCTCACACAGCAGTATCAGCATTATGCAGAGTCCAGGTATATTTTGAAAAGCATGGCAATTCTAATCGCTTGCTTTTCTCCATATATGGAATGTCACCAGTGATTCAAAAAAAAAAGTGTCCAGGAATATTTTGTCACACATCAACACATCATACATCAAAAGAAAGCATGGTAATACGACAGTATCTCCATTAACAGCTATAAAATGCAGCAACGTTGATAAAAGAAGAGATAACCAAGTATTATAACATATGTAGAGATGCCAAGTAACATCTGTATATTGGCTAGCCTGCAACTTCCTGCAGACATAAAAACTTCTGGTTCCCTTTTTGTCCTTTCCGTTCTGTTTTAAACCAACCTTATTCAAGAGCCTATGTTTGTTGTGAATTCTGATGCCCAGAACCACCCCCACCCCGCTCCAAATACAGAACAATTACTTAGCATGGCACAGAGTACTGCACTTCGCGTCGCGCCACATGCATTTTCTTCACTTGTAACCAACACACCACGTTCTCTTCAGCAGCACCTTCGAGCTGCTGCATATAGTTCTCACAATTCCCAGAAAAGAATGTGCTCATGTGCAGAACCTTGGTCCATACACATCCATGCTGCAGAGGTCTTGAATGGATCTCCCACGCGCTTCAACATGAACAACTTGGTCCACTCAGTAGCAAAAAATACTTGTATTTTTCTTCATTTTTACGTTTTATCCAGATATTTGTCTCACATATTGTCAGAGGCTTTCTATAATAAATAACCGCTCTAATCGCTTCAGCGGTCGTTTGCTTGGATCGCTGCACCAAAGATCGTCGCGGTAGGTGGCAGAAAAAGGAGAAAATGAAAATTGAGAAAAGCAGCATATTATTTGAGAAATGAATAGAAGATATTATGCTAGCCACCAGTGGGTCGACCTCTCTGGGAATGTCTAACCGTTTGTTCTGGAACCCAACTACTCCTACTCCGACGACTTGCATTGGATTCAGCCCGCTCCAAAACTGTAGCGTTGCTAATTAATTCCCGTAGGATCGCACCAAAACTGTAGACGTCGCAAAAGCATGGCAGGAACAGAGCATGACTTGAGAAAACTAAGGAACTGACATCTCATTAGCTGGCTCATTACGCAGGACCTCTGGTGCCATCCACTCCGACTGTAGGCCAACCGGAAATACAGTCACGATAGGCTATTCACAAAAGATGCACGCCAGCTGAACAAGGAAAATGTAAAACGCAATATCCATTTGTGGAACGGAACCAATGAATCAAGAAAAATGATTCTAGATGAATGGGGTATCGCGTCACACAAGAGCCAAACATAGCAAAACAATTGCATGGAATGATTCTAGATGTACTCCGTTGATAAAAGAAAGGATAGGATAGACATTAAATCCTGCAATAAAACTGTTATTACTCTATAGTTGTTCAGTATTCTACTTTTCAGTTTCAGTTAGACCAACTTCACACTCGACTATAGAACCAACAATAAGTTGCGCATGTAATAAATTGTAAAGGGAGTACATAAAAGATGGCCAGTGCATCTCTTGCTTCAAGCTCACAAACCCTACCTATGTTAGGTGCTGCATCCCTGTGATATTGTTTCATAAGTACTTAAACAGCAACGTAGAAAGAATACTGCTTGGCTATATTCAGACTAAACTCTAAAGTATTAATCCTAGCCTCCACTTTGTTGTGCACCTTTTCATTACATTTATGCTCATTTAATGCAAGTGCAACATCCCATTTTGACTCCTAGCTAAGAATACCCAAATGTTCATTGAACAGCTCAGCCTCACATAAGCTGATCCCTGATGGCTGGTTTGGTTGCTTGCGTTAGCTTCACACAAGCCCGCTGGATGCAACTTTGGCCTGTTTGGTTGCCTGCATTGCATTAAAATCTTGGCCCGCACGAACCTTAAAGCACCTCCCAGCTAGGCCCTCTAGGAACGGTCGATTCGATCGTTTCCCCTCAGCCAGGCTCGTAGCATGCAGGAGATGGCGCGAGGAAACGGGTCACCTCCCGCTGATTCGGTCGTTCTATTTAGCCCCTTCGTCTCACAGCTGAAACCCCCATCTGCATTACCCCCCTTCGAGCTCTCCGTCCTGGGCAAAGTCATCACAGACGAGCAGGTAAGCGGTGCATCTTCTCTGGTCGGTGGTAGACGGTGGCGGCAATTCTTCTTCCTCCAGACCTCCTCTTCTACGACTGTTCTATGCCTCCTCCCTGCTCCACCGATGGTGTAAGACATTCGAGATTAGATCTATGAGCATGTGATAGGAGGAGATATGTGAGCATGTGGTGGCATGGCAGACTCTGGATCTATGAGCATACGGTAATGTGGTAGATCAAATGACAATGCTGACGTTTGGGTAGCATGCTAGTCTTGCTTGTCGACGTTGATGATCCTCATGCCGTTTTCCATGTCGGTTTCTAATGAGTCCAAATTTGCATCACTTTTTACTTTATGTTTTGCACCGTAGTCATAAGATTTTCAGGATTTTATCGCTCCGCGCACCTTTTTGTCTGATTTCACCAGGATCTTGACCGAGGAGGAGATTTAGAGCATTAAAGAAGGAAGCGCATGTATATGGGTGAAAATCATGCTGACTGGTGTGATAGGAACCTACCATAAGAAGCAGTGATCAAACGGAACAAAATCCAGCCGCACGAGCGCCTCCAGAAGAAAAGACGATGCTTGGAACGAGCGTGCCCGCTCTTACCAGGTGGCATTGCCACCTCCTGGTCGACTTATCCCCGGCGGCTTCGGATCGCAGAATAGACACACAAAGAGACTAGAAACTCCGCCAAAACCAAGAATCCTAACCTCCGGAGGGGTAATCAATAGAAGGGCTTTGCTATGGCATCACCTCGGTCAAGGAGACTCCCACATCAATCATCGTCATCACCATCCCCATATTCATCTATTTGTAATACCAAATCCTAGGTGGATTCCTACGTGTATTACATTGATATTTCATCTATGATTACCATCATTATCCCTTTGATGCTTGTTGTCTCTATATGTAAGTAAAACACCTAATTCTCGGGATACGGAGGAAACCTAGTATCTTTAGGCACTGAACGCCGATAGGATTCGACATCCTCATCGTATGTTTATATTAATAATCTTTTTGATGTTGGTGAAGTCGACCACTCAACATTTGCCCTTAGGGATGTAAAGGTTATTACTATGGGAAAAGTCGGTTTGTGGCACTGCCGAAGTTGCATATTTGAGTTCTGCCCCTCAAACTTGCACACTTCAGTCTATGTGACTACGCTTGTGAAGATTAGGTCCATGCCACTCTGTGTCGTCTCCGCCAGTTACCGTTAGTTTTCCGTCAACTTTCGCCAAGGAAGAACACATGGATCATGAACAAGTTGTTGTCCACCTAGTGTATCTCTAGCTCACAGGCAAGCCTCCATGCGAATTTCATCGTGTCCTTGAAAGCAGGGGCATAGGCAGACCCCGGCTGCCCAGGCCGTGGCCTGGGACGTAGAGATTCAACACTTCGTTGACTGTAGCAAAAAGTACCACAAATGTAGCTACAGTGTTCACTGTACCAACAAGGCTGGCTTGGGTTGTGGGGAAATCCTAGCTATGGCACTGCTTGAAAGCATCTATGCTGAACGGATGTCTCATGTTTACTCTAGCCACTAAGAGCAATCTCGCTGCCTTCACAAGCTTGTTATTAATCTCCTCATCACGGACAAAGACGTCGTTAAGTCCTCCATTCTTCAACTTCATATTCTTCATCGTTGCCTGCAGGTCTGCTTTCTCCTTACCCTTTCTGCTACCCTTCACACATCCCCCTCCCCCAGCTCCTGATGAAGACCTCTCCATCACCTAGTAGCTATTTCTGACCTGTTCTCTGTTTATTCACGAGCCAACAACATCGTGCCAGAGCACACATGCAGGGTGCATGGAGGGGTGAACGAATTCACCGATGATCGTATAGATAACTAATGATGACAAAAAGCAGGCGAAGTACTTGAACCCTAATCATCTATAGTTTTCTTGAGGTAGAATAAAGCAATAACTAATATACCAATATAAAAAGATCCAAAGAAGCAAATTCAATTAATCTCGGCCATGAAACTAAGTCAATGCAAGGACCTGGATTGCTCCAAATATCAGCACCGCTGATCACATAATTAATACATAAATAATATCCCTTGAAGAAAATACACAAATTATATCCTACCTAATATATGTGTGCAATTACTTTCAGATGTCTGACGAGAAGAATTCATCAGACCGCTGGTGCGCCGTCGATTCGTCTTTAATCACACGGCCAGGGATGCACACAAAAATCCATGCCCACCACCCCCCCCCAACCCCCCCCCCACCCCCCCCCCCCCCCCCCCCCCCCCCCCCCCCCCCCCCCCCCCCCCCCCCCCCCCCCCCCAACCAATAATCTCTCTTATCCCGATTAATTTCCCTGAACCAACTCACCCCGATCTGCATCTCTCGTGCATCGTCCTTCCTCGGCCCGGCGCTCGTCGTTCCCCTCGCCCCCCGGCGGCCTCTCTCTTGCAGCCACCATCCTGCCCGTCTCCAGGCGACTGGGCGGGGTCTGGTCCTCGACCTTCTCGGCGAGGATCTCCTAATTAACGTCCCTAGCCGATGTGTTTATCTCCACCCGAATCGAGCCCGGTCGCCCTCGTCGTCGCCGGAGTGCCATGTCTGCTCAGGAACAAAACTCACACGAGTGGAGTACCATAGGTTCCGCCCACCACATCTGACCTTGGGTTCGAGACATCTCCTCTTGCAACTATATAACTCCTGCATTGTTAATTGATTTCTGACGTAATTGTGTTCTAGGATCTGTGTGATCTATGCTTCCACCAACTCTCATGTTTGTTGTGATAGAATAAATTATTGCATCATGTTATATGAATTAGATGAACGGTGATGTAATTGCACGTCACATGATTATGCATCCAAAATGTTCAAGCATTTTTTTTTGCTTAGTCTATATGCCTATATGTTTCTATACAGTATCAACTGTGTTGTGGTAGTTCAAAATTGATGCCTCCAATATTCATAATTCGCAAGCACCGTAGATTTGTTTCCTTAGTGTAGTTTGCTTCGATAAATAGAATGGTGTTTGAATAAAAACATATTAATTATGTTGATTTTCTAAATTGTCCAAAGCGTTATTTTCTACACTAGTTTCGTGCTCCCTTTATTTCATATATATGTGCTGCTCACGATGCAAGTCTATTCTTTCCATATATCCTTATTTTCCCGATTTCGAATTTCCATGCTTCTATATGGTACTACTTATGTTGACATAGCTTAACTTGTATGCTTCCAAATATCATATTACCCAAGCATCCTATGCGTGTTTCTGTGCTACACATAGTTTGCATCAGAAGAATCATGCTTGTACTTTTTTTTGTTATTTAACAGTGCCTCATTGCTTCCTACATCTATCATATATGTGTTTCACATGCTTCTAGTCAGTCTATTCTACATTACGTTTTTTTCTCCGATGTCCCCAGTGAGATTGCTAAGCTAGCTTGTTATGTTGGGGAACGTAGCATGCAATTTCAAAAAAATTCTACGCTCACGCAAGATCTATCTAGGAGATGTATAGCAACGAGAGGAGGAGAGTGTGTCCACGTACCCTCGTAGACCGAAAGCGGAAGCGTTAGCTTAACGCGGTTGATGTAGTCGAACGTCTTCGCGATCCAACCGATCAAGCACCGAACGTACGGCACCTCCGAGTTCTGCACACGTTCAGCTCGATGACGTCCCTCAAACTCTTGATCCAATAGAAGGTCGAGGGAGAGTTTCGTCAGCACGACGGCGTGGTGACGGTGATGGTGATGTGATCCGCGCAGGGCTTCGCCTAAGCACTACGACGCTATGACCGGAGGAGTAAACTGTGGAGGGGGGCACCGCACACGGCTAAGAGAATATCTGTTGTGCCTTTTGGGGTGCCTTCTGCCCACGTATATAAAGGAGGGGAGGAGAGAGGCCGGCGGCCAGGAGGGGCGCGCCATGGGGGGAGTCCTACTTGGACTCCTAGTCCAAGTAGGATTCACCCCCCCCCCCCCCCCTTTTCCTTTCTTCCACCGGAGGGAAAAGGAAGGAGAGGGAGAGGGAAAGGGAAGGGGGGCGCCGCCCCCTCCTCCTTGTCCTATTCGGACTCCCTAGGAGGGGGGCGCGCGGCCACCCCCGCGGGCTTCCCTCTCTCTCCCTTAGGCCCATGTAGGCCCAACACTTCCCCGGGGGGTTCCGGCAACCCCTCGGTACTCCGGAAAAATACCCGAATCATTCGGAACCATTCCGATGTCCGAATATAACCTTCCAATATATGAATCTTTACCTCTCGACCATTTCGAGACTCCTCGTCATGTCCGTGATCTCATCCGGGACTCCGAACAATCTTCGGTCACCAAAACACATAACTCATAATACAAATTGTCATCGAACGTTAAGCGTGCGGACCCTACGGGTTCGAGAACTATGTAGACATGACCGAGACACATCTCCTGTCAATAACCAATAGCGGAACCTGGATGCTCATATTGGCTCCTACATATTCTACGAAGATCTTTATCGGTCAAACCGTAATGACAACATACGTCATTCCCTTTGTCATCGGTATGTTACTTGCCCGAGATTCGATGGTCGGTATCTTCATACCTAGTTCAATCTCGTTACCGGCAAGTCTCTTTTTTCGTTCCGTAATGCATCATCCCGTAACTAACTCATTATTCACATTGCTTGCAAGGCTTATCATGATGTGCATTACCGAGAGGGCCCAGAGATACGTCTCCGATACACGGAGTGACAAATCCTAATCTCGATCTATGCCAACCCAACAAACATCTTCGGAAACACCTGTAGAACATTTTTATAATCACCCAGTTACGTTGTGACGTTTGATAGCACACAAGGTGTTCCTCCGGTATTTGGGAGTTGCATAATCTCATAGTCAGAGGAATATGTATAAGTCATGAAGAAAGCAATAGCAATAAAACTTAACGATCATTATGCTAAGCTAACGGATGGGTCTTGTCCATCACATCATTCTCCTAATGAAGTGATCCCGTTCATCAAATGACAACACATGTCTATGGTCAGGAAACTCAACCATCTTTGATTAACGAGCTAGTCAAGTAGAGGCATACTAGGGACACTTTGTTTTGTCTATGTATTCACACATGTATCAAGTTTCCGGTTAATACAATTCTAGCATGAATAATAAACATTTATCATGATATAAGGAAATATAAATAACAACTTTATTATTGCCTCTAGGGCATATTTCCTTCATGTTACTCCTACTTCTCTTATGCCATGCTTCCAAACTGTACTTCTTCTATCATTCTTGGATTTTGTTACAATCTGTTTGTTCCATGGAACATGCAAGCTGCCATTTCTTTGAAAACAATATTCATTTTCATTAGAAGCAAATTCTGGTTGTTAAGTGCTTCAATTTAGTACAGCAATCACTACTGGAATCAGGGATTTTGCCGTCTGCCAGTTCTTTGCCGTCTGCTAACAACAGACGGCAAAGAACTGGCAGACGGCAAAGAAGGTCTTTGCCATCTGCCAGTTCTTTGCCGTCTGCTGGCAGACAGCAAAGAGGTGCTGGTGGGGTCCACTTGATGCCAGTACACTGCAACGGTCCACCCCCCTCTTTGCCGTCTGCCAGCAGACGGCAAAGAGAGTAGTAGTTAACGGCTCTAAACGGCCCACCCCACCTCCTCTCTCTCTTCTCTCTCTCTTCCTCTCTCTCCTCCCCCGACCCCGAAACCCGCCGGCCGCCGCCCCCGACCCCCACCGCCCCTGCCGCCCCTAAACCCCACCACACCCGCCGGCCGCCGCGCGCCCTCGACCACCACGTCGCCCCGTCGCCCCGCCCCCGACCCCCACCGCCCCTCAACCCCACCGCACCCGCCAGCCTCGCCCGCCCCGACACCACGTCGCCCCGCCGCCCGCCCCGCCGCCCAGGGCCCGGCCGTCGCCGCTTGCCCCCGCGGCCGGGCCGCCCGGTGCCCCGCCAGGCCGCCCGCCGCCGTCGCCGCTCCGCCCCCGTCGCCCGCGCCCGCCACCGCTCCGTCCAGCCGCCCCCCGCTCCCGCCGCCGCTCCGTCCAGCCGCACTGGTGAGGTTCTTCATTTTTTTCTTTCTTTTTTTTCTTGCTGTTTTTTGATTAGGTTGTACTGTTAGTAGAATTTAGGTTAGTTGATTTAGTTGCTTTTTTTGTTGTAGTTAGTGCATTTTAGGTTAGTAGATTTTAGGGTAGTCATATTTTAGGTATTAGTACATTTGTGAGATGGAAAAAAGAAGAAAGAAGAAAAAGTAGAAGTGGAGAGGAAAAGGAAAATAAGGAAAATGAAGGAAAAAAGAAGGAAGAGGAAGAAGGAAAAGAGGAGAAGAAAGAAAAAAGAAGAGAGGAAAAGGAAAATAAAGAAGAAGAAGAAGAAGAAGAAGAAGAAGAAGAAGAAGAGGAGGAGGAGGAGGAGGAGGAGGAGGAGGAGAAGAATAGAAGAAGAAGAAGAAGACATGACCGGCACCCCGACACCCTGACCCCGACACGACACCCCCGACACCCCGCAACCGACCCCCTGACCCCATACCCCGACCCGACACGACACCCCGACACCCGACCCCGACACGACACCCTGACACCCCGACCCTGACATAGTACCCCGACCTGACACGGACACCCCGACCCCGACACAGCACCCTGACCCCGACACAACACCACCGACACCCCGACACGACACCCCGACACCCCGACACGGCACCCCTGACCCCGACACAGCACCCCGACCCTGACATGACACCCCCGACACCCCGACACCTCCCGAAAAAGGTGCTCTTCGGCCTTCCAGAGGCCGATGGGGTCATATATTTGTGAATTATGAGTTAGGTCATATATTTTTCGATTTTGTTATAAAAAACATCATATTTGTGTTGATCAGGTGGTTTTAAATGTGCAGTTATTTCGTCGCTGCGAGGGTCTGGTGTTCGACGACCTCCCTGTGCGTTCGACGAGCTACGCCCCTGCGTTGGTGGGTGAGCACAAATGACATCTCCTCCTCCCCCCTTCATTTGCTCTGTTCCGGTCTTCAAGCCGATGAAACCTGCTAGCTATAGGTGTCTTCAATCATTAGTATGCGTGGCCACTATGCGTCTCCCGTTCGAAAGAGTTACATCTATAAATATGCATGCATTTGCATATTTATAACCGTGATTCTTTTGAATTGTCCAACGTTATCCATGGACAGCCCGAGTATGTGTAGATTGGGTTCGTTTTCCCATATGCTCTGCTCCGGATCCGATGCAGAATTTCGTCAGTGCCTCCCTGTTGTTCTCCGGGTACACATCCTCTCTGCTTATTTCGTAATTAATTGTGAGATATAGCCGTAATTTCCCAAAATAATTTGCATAATAAAAGGGGATTTCACGCCATTTCCAACGATGCTTCCATGCATCAAGGAGAATGCTTCCTTATAAAAATCATGTTGCCATTGGTAAAGAAACAAATCTAAAAAATTAGTATCATAATTAATTGTTGGATTTAATTGGGAGAAATAATCACACTTCCAGCTATTTGAGGGTGCAGAACGCAATTTCTGGGGTTGGCGATTAGGAAGCACCTAATCTTACGGAAGCAGTTACCGTGAAGGAAGCGCCAAAGAAGGAAGCAAATTACCTACCAGGTGGGGCTTTATTAGCAGATCGGACGACCAAGATTCCTCTGATCCTACGACATCTGACTAGTCTGATGGAAGTAAATTATCAGTAGTCTAATCCCTAGAGGCTCCCTTTGAAAAATATAGAGTCAATTACACTGGTGGTGCTACAACTTGGCGTAAACGGTCACTTTGGTGCCAGAAGTTGTGGTGTACATCGAAGTGGTGCAAAAACTTGGCATTGACGTGCAAATACAGTGCTTATCTCGTTTATATACGGAGTCGGTGCTGACTAGACACGTAGGGCCCGCTGTCAGCCACTGGGCTAGAGAGAAGGGGCGTGTGGCCTGATTTTTTGAAAAAACACCTCGAGATATATTTTTTTCTCAAAAAAGACTCTATTGACGTGGCATTTTTTTCACCTCTATGACCAGTGGGTCCCCCTGTCAGAAGAGAGTGAAAATTAAACTAAACTAAAAGTGAGGCCAGTTCGCTTGGTCTCGAACACACGATCTACACCTAGATACCAATATGTCTAACAAACACACCATCTCGCTCGCATGGTCACTGTGGATAACAGAAGATAAGTATTAACCGGCGAGTGCTACGAATCGACGATGTTCGTGGAAATTAAGTCGCCTAGCCAGCCTTACGATGCAGCCTATCCAACGATCGTAAATCCCCCTGACCGACGCATCACGTGGCATAGGTTAGGTTGGGCCACACGCTTTTTGCATGCACATATACGTCAACTGACGGCATGTTAATCCCAAAAAACAATGTACACATACAACGGTGTCACGGTGATACTATGCGATGGTCATCAATGGACTCCATTAGCACATACGTATTTTTTTTCGAATCAGCACAAAGGTATTTTGACGATGGCGTGATGAGGTACGCCTGTGGTGTGCTTCAATGGCCGCGGCGATGCTGCGTCAGCATCCCGGCTGCTTTGAGGATGTTGCGGTGGCATGGTCCGATGGCCACGGCGATGCTGCGTCAACATCCTAGCTGCTTCGAGGATGTTGCGGCGGCATGGTTCGACGTCTGCCGCGATGCTGCATCAGCATCTCGGCTGCTTCGAGGATGTTGTGACGGCATGGTCCGACGGCTGCGGCATTGATGCGACAACATGCTTCAAACACTCGTGGTGTACTTGGACCGCTGCGATGATGCCGCGACGGTATGCTTTGACCGTGGTGATCCTACAAGGCATGCTGAAGCAGCCAAGGTGATGGCACGACGTCATGCTTCGAATGCTTGTGCGATGCTTCGACGACCCTCGACGATGGCACAATGACATGCTTCGTTGCCCGTGTTGTGCTTCGACGGCCGAGGCGATGCTGCGTCAGCATCCCGGCTGCTTCGAGGATTTTGCGATGTCATTGCTCCGACGACCGCGACAACATGCTTCGAACACTCGTGTTGTGCTCCGACAATGCCGCGACGGCATGCTTCGACCGCGGTGAAGCTACAATGCATGCTAAAGCAACCACATCGCTGGCACGACGACATGCTTCGAACGCCCGCGCAATGCTTCGACGGCTGAGGCGATGTTGCATCAATGTGACGCCCTCGATTCAATCGTACACTAATCATACACGCAAATGTGTACGATCAAGATCAAGGACCCACGGGAAGATATCACAACACAACTCTAGACACAAATTAAAATAATATAAGTTTTATATTACAAGCCAGGGGCCTCGAGGCCTCGAATACATAAGCTCGAATACACAAGAGTCAGCGGAAACAATAATATCTAAGTACAGACATAAGTTGAACAAGTTTGCCTTAAGAAGGCTAGCACAAAAGCAACATCGATCGAAAAGGCAAGGCCTCCTGCCTGGGAGCCTCCTAACTACTCCTTGTCGTCGGCGGTCTCCACGTAGAAGTAGGCTCCGTTGGGGTAGTAGTAGTCGTCGGCGGTAGTATCTGACTCCTGGGCTCCATCATCTGGTTGCAGCATCCGAGAAGAATGGAAAGAAGTGGAAAAATGGGAGCAAAGAAACCGTGAGTACTCATCCAAAGTACTCACAAGTAAGGATCTACACTACATATGCATCGGTATCAATGAAAAGGGTAGTATCTGTGAACTGAACTGCAGAATGCCAGAATAGAAGGGGAAGGCCTAGCCTATCGAAGACTAGCATCTTCAAGCATCTGGCAGCATATAGAAGAGTATATAATAGAATATTATATTTAACATGTATGTTGTAACATTAGCGCCCAGAGATCCTTTCTCGACTCCCTGCGAGAAATCAATCCCAGAGCCATCATATCCATTTCTCATGCCTCAGAATCCAGTTTTAGTTGTATCGATCGGGATACAACTCCGAGCGTCCGTTACCGTGGACACGGCTATTCGAATAGATAATACTTCCCTGCATGGGTGCACCAACTTACCCAACACGCTCGATCAACTCCGGCCGGACACACCATCAGGTCATGACCGGCCTCGGCCGATCAACATGCTGTAGTCCTACCTAGGCTCAACAGAGAGGTCAGCACGCTGATCTACATCCTAAATGCGAAGGGGTCATGGGCCAATCGTCCTTTGCAATCCTGCGCGCTGCGAACACGGCCGGCGAGCAGACCTAGCCCCCTTATACAAGTGCAGGCTTAACCAGTCCAACCCGGCGCGTGCCACTCAGTCACTGACGTCAGTGAGCTTTCGGCTGATACATACGACGCAGAGTGCCCATACTTATTCCCGCGTGGTGGTTAGTGCGAAAAGGCCGGAGGCCTACTCGGATCAAATATCCAAACCGTTAGTGTCTTGGTAGTGCGCGGTAACCGAGCAGAGACTCACGATCATGTGACCCCGTCGCCCCGTCTCGTGGACTTACGGCAAGGGCTAAGAATGCCCGGCCGTGCCACGTAATTATCTCTCGGGTACCCTCCAGGTCAACCCGACTTCACATCACTCGCGGGTACCCCTCGGGGCCGACCCGATGTCATCATGGTTCTGTGGTAAGTCAAAGTAACCGTGTGTCCAAAACAGCAAGGGGGAAACCCGAGGAATCACCCTCAATGGATTCCCACTCGATGTAACCGTCAAGGTGGACTTTGGAGGAATCGCCCTCGATGGTCCACACTTGAGGGGTTGCACGACAGAGTCGTTATCGGAAGTGGTGAAGGTGGAATCACCCTCGATGACCACGACCGAATAGCTACACTACAGGGTTAACATCAGAAGTGCTGACGAGGTATCACCCTCGGCACTCGATAATAACTCTGCAGAGTCATACAACTAAGGGGGGTGATGTGCGGTGTCGAGGCCTGGACGTCGATCACGTTGATCGAGTCATCGAACATAAAGCGAGGCAACTGGTACAAGGTGGGGGTCACTGATGGATCTATAACCAACATATACTAAGCAGTTTAGAATAAGCAGGTAAGATATGAAAGCAGGTAACAAAAACAGGCTATGCGTCAGAGTAGGATCATACAAAAAGCAGTAGCAGTTCTAATGCAAGCATAAGAGAGAAGGGAATGGGCGATATCGGAATGATCAATAGGGGTTTGCTTGCCTGGAAGCTCTGCTGAAGAGGAAGAAGGGTCGTCGGTGATGTAGTCGATCACAGTGGCATCGGCAGCGGTCGCAGGGCCTATCGGAGAAGAAAGAGGAGGGAGAAACAAATAAATAACGGGTAAGCAGAAGTACACAAAGCATGACACGGCAATACGCGATGCTAGGGATGAACTAACGCAATGCTACACGTTGCAGACGAAGCGGGAAAATAACTGGAACATTTTTCCGGTTTCGGACATCGGTCAGACAGATGAACCGGAGGGAAAGGTTTCATGTTTGCAGTGCTAGAGGCATCTGACAGGTATGTAGACAGCTTATTCGGGTTCGTCTCATTTTTCTGATCAACTTTCATGTAGAAAACTTTTTCATCCGAGCGATGGTTTATTTTCTATGATTTTTCAAAGTTTTAAACATATTCTGAAAATTCCTGAATTTTCAATTAATTCGAAAATAAAATGGTTAATTGCTAGATACATCCATAAGTGTACCTAGTCAATTGCAACAGGGGCTGACAGTGGGCCCTGTTGACTGGGTCAACATCCCAGTCAGCAGAGGCTGACTGGTGGGCCAGCTGCCCACTCAGTAGGGTCAACTATTGACCCGTTGACTGGTCAACAGGTCCAGGGGACCCACATGTCAGTGGTTGTTAGCAGTTAACAGAATTAACTAATCTAATTAGATAATTAGTGTGTGTGGGGCCCAGATGTTAGTGGGTATTTAGCAGTTTAGTTAAATAACACTAATACTAATCGCTACAGCAAACGGGCCCACTATCGGTGGCTGGTTAGCGCGCTGTTAAGCTACTAATGAGCTTACGGCAGGACCCATCGGAGTTTAAACGCCGGCGCATGCGCCGGTGACCAAACCGACGGCGGCGACGCGCTGGACTTCGTCGGAAAACGCGCACGGGGCACGGCTGAGGGCGTTCTTGGGCTCTACGGGACGCTGGCAATGCGCCGCGTCCAATGGGGCCACCAACGCAAGCCGGGGTGGTCGGAGTTGACCGCTACGACGATGGCAGGCGGCGGCCGGAGCATGCGCACGCGGGGACGGCAGCTAGGGGGCACGGGAACGGCATTGGGGAAAAGGGAATAGCGTGCGGGAGCTCACTTCGTTGCAGAGAGGGCTCGGGGAGGCCGGAGGAACTCGAAGCGGCGGGGACCGAGCGGCGACAGTGGCGGATGCCAACGAAGGGGAACGGCGTGAGCGTCGCCGTGGAGGCTCCTGAGGCTCGGTCCGGTGGCGAGGAGGAAGTAGGCGTCCGCGACGGAGCTCTCGGACAGCTCAGAACGGAGAGGGGAGGCCGATGGCCGCGTCCATGGCGACGGCAGTGGCAGGCGTTGCGGCGAGGAAGAAAGCGAGCGAGGGAGAGAGAGAAAAAGATCTGGGGCTGCCTAGGGTGTCCGCGGTGGTCTTCTTATCCACCCGGCGCCCTGTAGCGATGTGAGAAGGCGAGCTGGTGCGACTGCGACGGCGAGCCGGTCGTCGAGCGCGTGCGCGTGCGGGGGGTTAGGGAAAGGCCAACCCAAATCGGCTGGGCCACACTGTTGGGTCAACTGGGCCAAGTGCACAGTGCACTTTTCCCATTTTCCTTTTCTTTTACTGCCTTGCTATTTTCTTTCTGTTTGCAAATTGTTTGGCCACCAAAACATTTTTGAAAAATGTCCAACCTGGCCAAATAATTATGATGCAATATACTACACTGCCACAAAAAGTTTGGGAGCAATATAATTCCATTTTGAATTTTGCATTGCATTAAAAGAGTCGAAAAGGTGATGTTGGCTCTGCTTTCAAGATGTTAGAGTCATCTAGGGACTTTAGATGATGTTGTTTCCCTGAACATAATTCACAATGGATTATTTACAAAATTATGAACATTTTAGTTCCTGGATTTGGACAACTTTTATTTTCACCTCATATTTGAATTTCAATTTGAGTTGGAATTTGAAATGAGATATGATTCCAATGTGATCAAGCACTGTTCAGCAAAATTATTAGCTTAATCATAGAGGGTTACTGTAGCATGACACCGGGGGTGTTACAAATCTCCTCCACTACAAGAAATCTCGTCCCGAGATTTAAGAGTTAGAGTAAAGGGGAAGGAATTGGTTACGAAATTCTAACGAGGCTTCTTGGTCTTGGTTGCTCTTCCTAAAGTAGTTGATCCTTTTCGTTGACGCCTTTAGTTCTCTGCTCCAGGTCATCATGATGAAGTCGTCATCCTTTCTTCGGCATCTTCATCGTACTTACGAAAAGGATAAGGGGTAACTTCGGAAGAACGGACCTCTACAAGGTTGCTTATCTGGTAGATAGTTCAGGGAAAGTGACAGAAGTATCTCTCGAATTGAACTTAAGATAAACATCGAGAGCAGAAATAAGAAGGCACAATAAGAAGCTTCAAGCAGATAGCTAATCGTTCGATGCCTGAAACAGAGCGTGAAAGGGTTTCAGAGCAACGAGAATAAACATTGCATTTGATACCAGAGTAGTTCATCTCTAGGAAGGTGGCTCGTGATTTACATACGAAGCCAATCTTGAGGAATAACTTTGGAAGCAGGGATGTACAGGAGAGTCAGGTTTCGATCCTGTAGAACTGTGGGTTATGGGCCCACCATGTGGGTTAAAAAGTAGGAAGGGTGCTGACATCTTGCACGGTCATGATAGCAAGGCATGTCAGATGTTAGCCTGTCAGTTATGTTGGCAACAATGTTGGTACCAAGGGCGAGGGACGAAGAGAACCATTTTCCTGCTCGTTGAAACGAGGCGGACCAATAGGCAAAATTCTCGTCCATCGATGATTACCGGAATGTCAACAGCAATAATAATAGGGTCTTACTGACAAATTGTACACCGAGGTGTTTACATAAGCAGGGAACTATTACTGCTTAGATCTCATAAATTATATGACAGGTTAAACAAAACAATGGAAAGGAAAATATGATTGTTAGTTTAATCAGAACAATAGAAAGGAAAATGTGTTTAAACACAATTGTAAGGAGTATTCCCTTCCCAAGGACAAGCAGAGGACGATATCCATGGCAGGATAGTAAGTAGATAACCAAATAGGTAAAGGGGCGAGGGAATTCATGTTGTTACCCATACAACAGGGTTTGGATAATCGATCAAGAAACATTTAGCATTGCGCTTCCAATGTTCTTGTTGATGATCGGAGTACCATAGACATGCTTCGGGATAGCATTGACATGGTCATCAGGTAAAAGTCAGACTTTTGGATTCACAAAGGATCCCGCGGGAACTGCTAGAATAGTTCGTACAATTTCATCATGGAAAAGATGAGGATGTGGCCGATGGGTTTAGCAGCAATCCATCGACATGTCAAAAGGATGTAATGCCAAAATTATATGAACAAGTTTGTGTTGGGGGGAAGGGAAGAATATTGTCGATGATAACCCAAATCATCGAGGGGCAAGGATGGTATTTCTCATCATGAATTTGATTGATACCCTGGAAGAGCATCAGAATGTTGATGATGATCATGACACATTTGTCGAGAGATATCATGAAGATTTAATCGATCGGCGATGACATCAAGTCAAAGGATTGATGAAGCGAAAGGTTATTGGAACCACGGGTACGACACAAACTTGAAATCAAGCTTGTTGTTCAAGGCGAAATGATATGACGAGGAAGATCGACGTAAGCTTAGCTCATCGTCGAAAATTGTGCTCCGGGAAGAAGGACCAGGTAGCACAGCTAAAATTTGGCACGATAATGATATAGCCGATCAGGCTAGGAATGACTTGAAGGATTAATAAACTCGTAAGCAACGAAAATTACTTAGAGTTATTGAATCGGAGTGCGTAATCGATTCACTTCTCGGTGTTCTCGGTTGACAAACAACCCAGAACCCACGAAGTGACAAAGACAGGGTAAGGTAGTACTTCATCAAAAGTTCATAAGATGTAGTGCAATGGCATGATATCGTCGAGATACCAGGGGTAATACTCGAAGGTAGATCATAATAGAGGTTGGGCAGGCGTATTGACCTGCGGAAGACAAGTGATTTAACTTGTCCAGGAAATGGGACCAAAGAAGAACAATCATGGTCGGAACCACGGTTGTGAAGGATCAATTCACCGATACCAGATGATATTATATCAAGGAAATAGTTATTATTACAAGAAGCTTCCATGATAAGTTCCACATCGGGTCCATGGGCATGAACACAAAGGTTCAAGGTCGACTCCCAGTTCTTCAATGCCTAACCTTTCATTCACTTCTCGTCTCTGAAGAAGTTGTAGAGTTGAAATTTTATCTGGCAAAACACCAGAAGAGTATGACTCGTGAAAACTCTCGGGTTCACACGGATTATGGAACGCATAGATTCAACCCATCAGGACATCTTAGGAACGTATACCACAAACTTCAAGAGTAAATAACACCAGCTCGATAGTAGAGCATGGTTGAAAAAAAAAGCAGGGGATGCAATTTACCAAAGGTCATTATGTATCCTAGGAAAGACTCACAAGTTATTGAATACGAAGGACATTGTCGGATATTATCCCAACAAAGGATTTGGCGGTCCACAACGGAGCTGATGTGAGTATCAGTACTCAATCAGAGGAAGAAAGAATGTAAAGGTATCGAATTATAGAAACAGCTGACTAATTCAAAGTTTAATTAACAAAGGAATTATGATTTCCAAAATGAAGGATCAGAAGCAGACGCTCTGATCAAATGATGGGTAAGTTGAATAGAATTAGAACGGCAATCAACCAAGGTTTGATTTGCCGAGAACCAGCTCCTACTTAAAATACCGTCTGAGCCGAAAGTAAAATTTCTAAGGATCAATTGAAGACTGCGAGTAATTGCACACATGTTGAATCAAAGGCTCAGAATGACAACCACAAAGGATTTTAATGAATATTGCTATACATATGGAATTAACCATAATGCAAGTAGGTAAAACTTTCCAGAGTAATAGGTTGCTGAGGATTTTTGGAAGATTGAATAGCGTTTCGAAGACATTTGTGAAACGCATGAACAACTAGGGATGAACGAATCCCCGGTAAGTGTGAGGAATTATTCATACATGTATTCATGCGGAAAAGGAGCTGCAAGGTAGCAGGCACAAAGGATTCTCGGAATATCCGAAGTATTTCAGGGTATCTTGTAATAACAAGAACAATTGGAAATGAAGGTATGGACGACAAGTGTATGCAGCTATCCATAGGGATTTATCGGTGATATGGAATTGCAACGGCAAAGGGCACAAGGGTTTCGGGGAAACATCGGAGAGTATCTTCGAAACCTTCTGGTGCAGCAAGCGATCATCTGGACTGAAGGGGCTCTCCGGGAGAAAGTATTTTCGGGAACCTAAAGTTAGATTTTAGCAAAATCATTTAACCCGAATAGAAGAGAGATCAGAATCCCAGAGTATAGACGAGGAATAAAAGATCTTAATACCACCCAATGGCGACGTGAGCCCGTAAGCCAGACAGCCATGTTAGTAAAAGTTTTTCAATGACTAGACTCAACTTCGGCCAAGGAGTTGGAAAGGGGGCTACCTACAGGCAATCAGCTCTGATACCAAATTGTGACGCCCCCGATTCAATCGTACACTAATCATACACGCAAATGTGTATGATCAAGATCAAGGACTCACGGGAAGATATCACAACACAACTCTAGACACAAATTAAAATAATACAAGTTTTATATTACAAGCCAGGGGCCTCGAGGCCTCGAATACATAAGCTTGAATACACAAGAGTCAGCGGAAACAACAATATCTGAGTACAGACATAAGTTGAACAAGTTTGCCTTAAGAAGGCTAGCACAAAAGCAACATCAATCGAAAAGGCAAGGCCTCCTGCCTGGGAGCCTCCTAACTACTCCTTGTCGTCGGCGGTCTCCACGTAGAAGTAGGCTCCGTTGGGGTAGTAGTACTCGTCGGCGGTAGTATCTGGCTCCTGGGCTCCACCATCTGGTTGCAGCATCCGAGAAGAATGGAAAGAGGTGGAAAAGGGGGAGCAAAGCAACAGTGAGTACTCATCCAAAGTACTCCCAAGCAAGGATCTACACTACATATGTATCGGTATCAATGAAAAGGGTAGTATCTGTGGACTGAACTGCAGAATGCCAGAATAGAAGGGGAAGGCCTAGCCTATCCAAGACTAGCATCTTCAAGCATCTTGCAGCATATAGAAGAGTACAGAATAGCATATTATATTTAACATGTATGTTGTAACATTAGCGCCCAGAGATCCTTTCTCGACTCCCTGCGAGAAAGCAATCCCGGAGCCATCATATCCATTTCTCATGCCTCAGCATCTAGTTCTAGTTGTATCGATCGGGATACAACTCCGAGCGTCCGTTACCGTGGACACGGCTATTCGAATAGATAATACTTCCCTGTAGGGGTGCACCAACTTACCCAACACGCTCGATCAACTCCGGCCGGACACACCATCAGGTCATGACCGGCCTCGGCCGATCAACACGCCGTAGTCCTACCTAGGCTCAACAGAGAGGCCAGCACGCCGGTCTACATCCTAAATGCAAAGGGGTCATGGGCCAATCGTCCTTTGCAATCCTGCGCATTGCGAACGCGGCCGGTGAGCAGAACTAGCCCCCTTATACAAGTGCAGGCTTAACCAGTCCAACCCGGCGCGCGCCACTCAGTCGCTGACGTCAGTGAGCTTTCGGCTGATACATACGACGCAGAGTGACCATACTTATTCCCGTGTGGTGGTCAGTGCGAAAAGGTTAGAGGCCTACTCGGATCAAATATCCAAACCGTTAGTGTGTTGGTAGTGCGCGGTAACGAGTAGAGAGTCACGATCATGTGACCCCGTCGCCCCGTCTCGTGGACTTACGGCAAGGGCTAAGAATGCCCGGCCGTGCCACGTAATTATCTCTCGGGTACCCTCCAGGTCAACCCAACTTCACATCACTCGCGGGTACCCCTCGGGGCCGACCCGATGTCATCATGGTTCTGTGGTAAGTCAAAGTAACCGTGTGTCCAAAACAGCAAGGGGGAAACCCGAGGAATCACCCTCAATGGATTCCCACTCGATGTAACCGTCAAGGTGGACTTTGGAGGAATCGCCCTCGATGGTCCACATTTGAGGGGTTGCACGACAGAGTCATTATTGGGAGTGGTGAAGGAGGAATCACCCTCGATGACCACGACCGAATAGCTACACTACAGGGTTAACATCAGAAGTGCTGACGAGGTATCACCCTCGGCACTCGATAATAACTCTGCAGAGTCGTACAACTAAGGGGGGGTGATGTGCGGTATCGGGGCCTGGACGTCGATCATGTTGATCGAGTCATCAAACATAAAGTGAGGCAACTGGTACAAGGTGGGGGTCACTGATGGATCTATAACCAACATATACTAAGTAGTTTAGAATAAGCAGGTAAGGTATGAAAGCAGGTAACAAAAACAGGCTATGCATCAGAGTAGGATCATGCAAAAAGCATTAGCAGTTCTAATGCAAGCATAAGAGATAAGGGAATGGGCGATATCAGAATGATCAATGGGGGTTTGCTTGCCTGGAAGCTCTGCTGAAGAGGAAGAAGGGTCGTCGGTGACGTAGTCGATCATAGGGGCATCGGCAGCGGTCGCAGGGTCTATCAGAGAAGAAAGAGGAGGGAGAAACAAATAAATAACGGGCAAGCAGAAGTACACAAAGCATGACACGGCAATACGCGATGCTAGGGATCACCTAACGCAATGCTACATGTTGCAGATGAAGCAGGAAAATAACTGGAACATTTTCCCGGTTTCGAACAACGGTCAGACAGATGAATCGGACGGGAAGGTTCACTAGTGCAGAACCAGGCCGTAGTGCCGGTTTGTAAGGGCAACCGGCACTAAAGGGTGGGGACTAACACGAACCGGCACCAAAGGCCCACCACTTGGCACGAGCCCGCGCCGGGGGCTGGGAGACCTTTAGTCCCGGTTGGTAACACCAACCGGGACTAAAAGGTTTAGGGTTTATGGGTTTATGATTTATTTTTCATTTTAGTTTTGTGTTTTGCATTTAATTCTTTTTCATTTCAAACATATTTTACGCTACTACATATCGTACACGTTATGCATATATATAAATAGAATTTCTCGTAGAACCGATCATATATATATCATAGAATTTTTCGCACGACCATTCACATATATATATATATATATATACAATTTGGTATATACAATTTCTCCTACAATTTGCAGATCATTACATGGAGGCATTAGGTCGATCTAGCTAGGTACGGTGTAATGGTATTCTCCTTTGGGATCTATGACCTGGTCAAGCAAAAATGCCGATATTTCCTCTTGAATCGCTCGTACGCGATTCTCTGGTAGGAGCTTATCCCACATGTCCATCATCTTTAAAGAAGGAGATCAATATGCATGTATTAGTTGTGTGTGTATATATTAGATAATGATGTAAAAATTGTGAATAGTGTTCTGGCAAATGTACCCATCGGTTTCTATCATCTTTGCTCCTTTCGGACACCATCATGCGAATGTTCTCGCAAACGTAGTATGCACATAAATTAGTCCCCGGCGCCTGCTTCAGGGCCTTTACGAGAATAGAATTCAATCAAATAATAATTAATCAAGCATGATAATGGTATTGAAACTAGAATTAAAGAGATGTTAGCTAGCTAGTACTACTTAATTAATTACCTTGGGTCGCACCCATTTCAGCTGTTGTTTCCATTGGCATTTAACCTTTTTGATGAACTTTTCCCAAGCCCTGCCCGCCGGCAAGGAAAATGAATAAAGGAGTTATTAATTAGTTGATATCAGGAAACAAACTAAAGAGGCCGACATAGTGCGATAATGATTGAAATTACGTGTCGAGCATCCCCTTCACGATTGAGTATTCTTTAGGTTCTTTAAGTAGTGAATCCAGTACTTGAACTTTTCCCTCGTCAACTTCAATGATTAACAAGATCCAGTGGAAACTGCATGCGCACATGTTTGTATAATTAAGCGGGCATGTGCATAACTCATCAACTACGTAAGCAAAAACAGAATTTGTAGTACAAGACAGTGTCACTCACCCGAAGTTGTAAGGAAGTAGTATTTCTGGTTGGGTATTTAGTCGCACCAAGAACTCTAGCAAGGTTTTCTCTATGTATGGTCGATCATATTCACGTGACCATGTCTCTTCATTAATGGTATTTGGGTCAATGAACCCAATGCCATAGCGTCCAACTTTTTTCATTTCATAGATCTTCATTCTGCATAATACCATAGAAAAGAATATAGTGAGGATAATTACAGTTAATGAACGAGCACTACAGCTAGCTAGAGACTTAACTTACAGAAAGAAATCACTTACATACAATAGCAACTGACGATAGATTTGTCGAGTGCGTCTTGATTGAATAACTGAAACATTTCTTGAAACTCAACCCACAGATCTTTTTCATGGAAGTAATGCTCTGCCTTGACTTTCACCATGAGGGACTCTTTATCGGTAGTCTTGGCTTCTCTCATGTACCATTGATGCAATTCATACATTCTCGTTGATAGACGGTTGATCTCCTCAGGCTTGACCATAGGTTCGCCGCGGGCATATTTCCGTTTTAGTTCCTCCTCTTTAAACGTTTCGATGGGCTCGATGCCTAGGAGTTGTTCTATAGTGACGCCGGCCTCTTCAGCCTGCCTTCTATGATCGTCGGTTATTACCATCTGATCGGCACCGGTACTCACATGTGTTGGTACAATGAGCGGGGGGATCGATTGCACCGCCTGTTCTCCCAGCTGGGGAACAGTTTTCCCGCTTTTTTGGCAGCTGCTTGGCTCGAGCTCGAGCTCGACTCCTTTTTTTGTGCTTCATATGACTTCTTGATTTGGCGCTCATAGTCTGAGTTAATATGCTTGGGAGCTGGTGGTTGAGCCATACGAATAAAGTGATCAATGACATGCTCAGGTACTTTCTCCTCTAGCGGCGGGGGCGGTTTCGGTCCAAAATGGGCCTTCACTTGGGCTTGCACTTCGATCTCATTTTCCTCGTCTGTCAGGTGGTAAGGCAACCTCGGAAGAGGCTTGAGGCTTGGACCAAATTTGTATTTCTTGCCTCCTGTTGTACCGCTAGCCGCCGTAGCTGCGGCGCCTCTCTTCCGCTGTTGCTTAGGCGGCGGAGCCCGCTGAGGCAGCGGAGATGGCTGATGCGGTGCCTGACTTGGAGGAGGAGTCGGCTGACGCGGTGCCGGACTTGGAGGAGGAGGAGTCGGCTGACGCGGTGCCGGACTTGGAGGAGGAGGAGGAGGCTGACGCGGTGGCGGGCTTGGAGGAGGAGGAGTCTGCTGACGCGGTGGCGGACTTGGAGGAGCGGGAGTCTGCTAAGGCGGCAGCAGACTTGGAGGAGGAGCCGGCTGACGCGGTGTCGGTGGCCTTGGAAAGACGATGCAATCCTTTCTCCATAGAATGATACGATGTACGGTCTCTCCCAGTGTGCGCTCGTCGTCACCTCCAGGAATGTCAAGCTCTAGCCCCGAATATTGTGCCACCACTTCATCAACCCCGACACGAGCATAGCCAGCTGGAATCGGATTGCAATGGAAGGTTGCTTCAGGTGGATTTGTATAAGCAACGCCGTCTGCCACCTTCATGGATATGTTCTTCATTTTAAAGTGTAGCTCACAAGTTGTCGTATCTATGATATCATCCACAGGGTATCTATCCAGCAGTGCATCATCGCCCAGGGCGGAACCCACGTTGCTTCTCGGCATGGATGGGACGGTGCCATCCAATGCTGGATCCGTTAGCTACTGCCGCTGCTGAGACCCCCTTTCCTGGCTAAGTGAGTCAATCTGCTGCTGCTGCCGCTGGAAAGCGAGTGCCAACTCCGCGTGCTTTGATTCTACGATGCGAAGGCGGTCTGCTTCCTGCTTCCTCTCCTCCTCCTCCAGCTTCCTCTTCTGCTCCTCCTGCTGCTTCTTTCTCGCACGGCTTCTGTAGTCGGCGTTCCAGTCCGCAAACCCCTCAAACCACGGAACAACGCCTTTCCCTCGTGTTCTTCATGGGTGTTCAGGATTCTTCAAGGCGCACGTAAGCTCGTCGTTCTCTCTGTTGGGCTTGAACACCCCCGTTCGAGCCTCTTCTATTGCAACAAGCATACGCACATCGGCTCCTTTAAGACTTGCCCGCTCCAAAACCTCGCTTGTCTTTGGGTCCAACGTCCCCCCATGCGCATAGAACCAAGTCCTGGACCTGGGGGACCAGCTCAATATAACTGGAGTGACCCCTGCATCCATCATCTCTTGCTCAGCGAGATCCCACTTAGGCCGGGCCACCTCGTAGCCACCTGGCGCCAGCTTATGGTGCCACTCCTTTTTCGCGGCATTAATCTTGTTTTTTCTCGACCGTTCCTGAGCTACTTCCGATTCCTTGAATTTCACGAAAGTGTCCCAGTGATCTCTTGCCTTCTCCAGTGTTCCCTTGAATGCTGGAGTCTTCTTTCATGCATTGACGTACGCGGCCCATATACTTTTCTTATGGTTGTTGAATGCTATCGCCATCTTCCTAAGAGCAGCGTTCTTGACTTTCTCCACGTCTGCATCTGTGAAATGATCTGGTAGGGTGAAATGTGACATGAGAGATTCCCAAAGCCCATCTTTTGCTCTTTGGTCGACAAAAGTAACATCTGGAAGTTCCTTTGCTGGCTTTTTCTATTCTTGCATGGAGATCGGGATTTGGTCCCTGACAATAACTCCGCATTGACGAATGAACTTGTTCGCATTCTTCTTAGGTTCGCGCGGTTCGCCATTAGGTTTGATGGCATCGATGTTGTACTTTACGCCATCCTTCAACTTTTTGGCCAGGCCTCGAACTGTCCTGATGCTTGTAGAAGATTTGCTCGATCCGGAGGGCTAAAAGAAGAAAGATCGATTCGTTAATATATATACAAATCAATTAAAACATGTGATGATCACCAGATGCCTGCTTATATAAATATACCTCGCCGGTCTTTGTTATTTCAAGAACAACATTTCCTTCGTCATCGAAGGTCTGGACTTCATCTATTTGTTCGTCTTCGTCAAATATCATACCCTCACCGGTAGGGTTCAGATATTGCGAGCCGTCATCTTCTTCATTCCCATCTAGGCTCGGGGAGCGTATGATGTCAAACAGGGCCTCTTCTCCTTCTCTGCCGGTATTGCCCATAGCTTTTAATTAACTAATCCAGAAGAAAGATAAAACAATTTATTATTCAAATTAGAATGCATGCATGCATGCAATCAATAAGGAAAAACTGAATCATGGTACATAATATGCATCTCGAATAATCCAGATAATTGATATGCATCATCGAATATAATCTCGAATACATCGTCTCGAATATTATCGAATAATTATAATCTCGAATACATCACTAGCTAATACAGATCGAATACTATCGAATAATCTAGTTCACTCGCGGTGGACACCCAAAGAGAAGGAACCATCACAGGATCATAGCTCGGGTGAGATCCCTGAAGAACCTGCCAGGTATTGGAGAACCTGACGTCCAACGCAACCATGTAGCGACGGACGTGCTCGTCCTCCTCCCTGACACGGTGACATACCACCTCCACGGGGGACGCCAGCCTCCGCACCGAATATGGCCCACGCGCCCGTCACCAAAGAAGCTCCGGGTCGACGACGGGACCCGGGTTCCTCACCAAGATGCGCGCCCCTGAAGGTAGCACCTCCCAGTGCCAGCCCAGCGGAGCCCAGTCCCGGACATGCCCAGCTCCGGGTCGACGACGAGGATGCGGGCCGGGCATCGTTGACGTCGAGAACAAATTCTATGCAAATGTAACATTTTTTAAATGTTTGGATTGTGATTTCTTAATATACGAGGAAAACCTTTAGTCCCTGGCTAGGAACAAGATTCAGAATCATAACGGATTCTCTTAACCTTTAAGGGATTTAACAAAATGGCGCCATTCTGGATGTGCAGACAATGGTCCATATTTTTCCTGATCTCATCTACCCTTCTATATGTCATGTTGTCTAGTGTCAAAGGATTCAAGAAAACGATGGCTTCATCATTAGCCAGAAGTAACAGGCGCATGATGGTACGAAGCTCTCCAAATTGTTTTAGAACGGAGTCCCGGATAGGATAATTAGCTTTTTGGTACGAAGTTCAGCAAGAGCCTTCCGAATATCGCTATTTGGAAGGCCTTTGCTGAAATTCGTACAAAAAAGCGAATTATCCTATCAGGGACTCCGTTCCAAAACAACTTTGGAGAGCTTCGTACCATCATGCGCCTGTTACTTCTGGCTAATGATGAAGCCATGGATTTATTCAATACTTTGACACTAGACAACGTGACATATACAAGAATATATATATATATATATATATATATATATATATATATATATATATATATATAGAAAAAAATGGATCAACTTATGCACATCCATAATGGGGGCATTCTTAATAAATCCCTTATTAAAGGACTAAGAGAATCTATTGTACTATACATACATATACTAATTAATTGCAAATACATAACAAACTTTTGCAAATACAACATTAAAATACGCAACTTTTGCAAATACTAATTGCTATACATTGGATCAAATGTCAAAATTCTAGTTACATTGGATGTCAAAATTCAAACTTCCTCTCAAATGTACATCTATGTCATTCTTGCATCTATGTCAAAATTCAAACTTTGACATATGATCAAATGTTGCATATTTGATCATATTTCACTAGATCAAACTTTGACATATGATCAAATGTTGCATATGTCAAAATTCAAACTTTGACATATGATCAAACTTTGACATATGTCAAAATTCTTGCATCAAATGTTGCATCGTGAAATATGCAACATTCAAACTTTTTTCAATATACATCTAATCATCTAGTGAAAAAAATGTCAAAATTCATCTAATTAACATTTATATATCTAAAATTCATCTAACATTTCTAAAACTAAAAGTATAAAAAACTAAAAAAAAACATTCATCTAACATTTATATATCTAATTCATCTAACATTTCTATAACTAAAAGTATAAAAAACTAAAAAAAACAGAAAATAAGAAAATAAGAAAATGTGTGTGTGTGTGTGCGTGTGTGTGTTCATGCATCGTTGGGAGGGCGGCCATGGTGGCAGGGGCTCACAGCGGGGCGATGGCAGGCGAGGCGAGGCGACGGGGGGCGACGCGCCACGGGGGCGGCGACGGGGGACGGCGACGGGGGGCGGCGCGTCGGGGGCGGCGACGGCGTGGGCGGCGATGGCGTCGGGGCAGCCTGGCGGCGCGTCGGGGGCGGCAGCGATGTGCTCTGTTCGAAGAGACGAAGAAGCAGAGGGAAACTGAAAAATTCATAAGTGTTGTATATATAGGAGACACCTTTAGTCCCGGTTGGAGCCACCAACCGGGACTAAAGGTCAATTTTCGCCAGGCCAAGAGGCGGGAAGCGACCACCTTTAGTCGTGGTTGGTGGCTCCAACCGCGACTAAAGGGGGACCTTTAGTCACGGTTGCAGCCACCAACCGCGACTAAAGATGGTGCGCTGCCACAGCCGCGGTGCATGAAGTTTAGTCCCACCTCACCTAGCGAAGGGCAGCCGCACTGGTTTATAAACCCAGCCGCGGCTGCTCCTTCGAGCTCCTATCTAAAGCAGGCCTTCTGGGCCTACCTCACCTGTGCTGCCCTATGGGCCTACTGGGCCTTGCGGGCCTGCATCATGGCCAAACTACAGGTTGGGTTTCTAGTCGTATGCAGGCCGTTGTGGCCCAGTAGGCGGGCTTTTTTTATTATTTATTTTTCATTTTTTTTGTTTTCTGCTTTATTTATTTTCTTTTGTTTCTGAGTTTTTTTTGCTTTATTTAGAGTTTCTTTGTGAATCTTTTTGCTTTAGGTAAAAAAAATTATAAACTTTCTGTTAGTGTCAGTAGTTTTCAACTTTGAATAGATTATATTTGAATTATTTGAAATTTGTGTGAATCACTAGTTTGTGAATAACTTTACTTTAAAAATAGATTTTTCAGTGATTCTTTTTTCTTCTGTTTAATATTAATGTGTTTTATCATTATATTCAATTTGGTAATACTTAGTTTATTTAAAAAAAATGAAATGCCTTTGTAACAGATGAGTTTTTGTCCGAAACCATGATACTTCGAAAGAGATTGTCCATTTTGTACATGAAGTGCATTCAGTTTTTGCCATAACCCTCTCAACTTTTTTGCACATGCTATGTGGGTGAAATGTTGATACCATGGCAACTTTCAACCTTTTCAGAGTTCATTTGTAGTGCGTTTCAATTTCAGGGTCATTTAGCTCAAAAAAAATCTGTAAATGCATGAAAAATAGCAAATGAAATCAGAAAGGGTTGAAAATTGATGACGTGGCTTTGAATGGTGCATACTGAACGCACAAAAAGTCTGGAGTTGAAATAAGCTTAAAAAAATGAAATGCCTTTGTAACAGATGAGTTTTAGCCCAAAACCATCATACTTCGAAAGAGATTGTCCATTTTGTACACGAAGTGCATCCTGTTTTTGCCGTAACCCTCTCAACTTTTTTGCACATGCTATGTGGGTGAAATGATGATACCATGCCAACTTTCAACCTTTTCAGAGTTCATTTGTTGTGCTTTTCAATTTCAGGGTCATTTAGCTCAAAAAATCAGTAAATGCATGAAAAATAGCAAATGAAGTCAGAAAGGGTTGAAAATTGATGACGTTTGTCCGAAGCACAAAAGTACACATTTCAAATGCCAAAACACATAAGCACCCTAACTATTACAAAGATTCCCTACGGTTTGTCCAAAGTGGGACTTTCCAGATATATATAAGTCCGGAAACTCACTAGAGAAGAAAGTGATGACAGTGAAGCCGGTCACATCCCAGAGTGGGATCTTTGGGTGTAAATTTTTTTCTCCGCGTGTGTCCCTTTGCGCCGTAACCATGGACAATCTTCATCATTTAACTGGATGCTCGAGTCAATATTCACTTTGAAGGGAGCAATTTCATAAAACTTTTCATAATCTTCTGACATGTCTGTCTTGTCATCCACTCCCACGATGTTTTTTTTCCCTGAAATAACTATGTGGCGCTTTGGCTCATCGTATGATGTATTCGCTTGCTTATCTTTTCTTTTTCTCGGCTTGGTAGACATGTCCTTCACATAGAAAACCTGCGCCACATCATTGGCTAGGACGAATGGTTCGTCTGCGTACGCAAGATTGTTGAGATCCACTGTTGTCATTCCGTACTGCGAGTCTTCCGTTACCCCGCCTCGTGTCAGATTGACCCATTTGCACCGAAACAAAGGGACCTTCAAACCACGTCCATAGTCAAGTTCCCATATCTCCTCTATGTAACCATAATATGTGTCCTTTCCCCTCTTGGTTGCTGCATCAAAGCGGACACCACTGTTTTGGTTGGTGCTCTTTTTATCTTGGACAATCGTGTAAAATGTATTCCCATTTATCTCGTACCCTTTAAAAGTCATTATATTCGAAGATGGTAACTGGGACAGCAAGTACAGGTCATCTTCAACAGCGTCGTCATGCATGGCACGTGTCTGCAACCAACCGGCGAAAGTCCCCGTTTGTTCACGTGTAATCCAGTCGTCAGACTGCTCCGGGTGTTTGGAGCGTAGAATATTCTTGTGTTCCTCGATATATGGAGCCACCAAGGTGGAATTTTGTAGAACTGTGTAGTGTGCTTGAGTGAGAGAATGCCCGTCCATACATATTATTGCTTTCGGTCCTAGCGTGCCATTTCCATCCAGTCTGCCCTTATGCCGTGATTCAGGAACACCAATCGGCTTAAGGTCAGGAATAAAGTCAACACAAAACTCAATGACCTCCTCATTTTCATGGCCCTTGGAGATGCTTCCTTCTGCCCTAGCACGGTTATGAACATATTTCTTTAAGACTCGCATGAACATCTCAAAGGGGAACATATTGTGTAGAAATACAGGACCCAGAACGGCAATCTCTTCGCATAGGTGAACTAGGACGTGCGTCATGATATTGAAGAAGGATGGTGGGAACACCAACTCGAAACTGACAAGACATTGCACCAAATCATTCTCTAACCTTTGTATGATTTCTGGATCGATTACCTTTTGAGAGATTGCATTGAGGAATGCACATAGCTTCACAATGGCTAATCGAATGTTTTCCGATAGAAGCCCCCTCAATGCAACCGGAAGCAGTTGCGTCATAATCACATGGCAGTCATGAGACTTTAGGTTCTGGAACTTTTTCTCTGTCATATTTATTATTCCCTTTATATTCGACGAGAAGCCAGACGGGACCTTCATACTGAGCAGGCATTCAAAGAAGATTTCCTTCTCTTCTTTGGTAAGAGTGTAGCTGGCATGACCCTGATGTATGCCGTCTTTTCCGTCCATACGTTGCTGGTCCTCCCGTGCTTTCGGTGTATCTTTTGTCTTCCCATACACGCCCAAGAAGCCAATCTGGGTCACGCAAAGATTCTTCGTCACGTGCATCACGTCGATTGCAGACCGGACCTCTAGGTCTTTCCAATAGGGTAGGTCCCAAAATATAGATTTCTTCTTCCACATGGGTGCGCGTCCGTCAGCGTCATTCGGAACAGATTGTCCGCCAGGACCCTTTCCAAAGATTACCTTTAAATCCTTGACCATATCATGTACATCATCACCAGTACGGTGGCGAGGCTTCGTCCGGTGATCTGCCTCACCTTTGAAATGCTTGCCTTTCTTTCTTACGGGATGCCTGCTCGGAAGAAATCGACGATGTCCCAGTACACATTCTTCTTACAACTATCCAAATATATACTGTCGGTATCATCCAAACAGTGCGTGCATGCGCGGTATCCATTGTTTGTCTGCCTGAAATGTTACTGAGAGCAGACCAATCATTGATGGTCACAAACAGCAACGCATGTAGGTCAAATTCTTCCTGATTGTGCTCATCCCACGCACGTACACCTTTTTCATTCCACAGCTGTAAGAGTTCTTCAACTAATGGCCTTAGGTACACATCAATGTCGTTGCCGGGTTGCTTAGGGCCTTGGATGAGCACTGGCATCATAATGTACTTCTGCTTCATGCAGAACCAAGGAGGAAGGTTATACATACATAGAGTCACAGGCCAGGTGCTATGATTGCTGCTCTACTCCCCAAAAGGATTAATGCCATCTGCACTTAGACCAAACCATACGTTCCTTGCGTCATCTGCAAAGTCCCTCCACTTCCTCTCGTTTTTTCTCCACTGCGACCCGTCAGCGGGTACTCTCAACTTCCCGTCTTTCTTACGGTCGTCTTTGTGCCATCGCATCAACTTGGCATGCTCTTTGTTTTGGAACAAACATTTCAACCGTGGTATTATAGGAGCATACCACATCACCTTGGCAGGAATCTTCTTCCTGGGGCGCTCGCCCTCGACATCACTAGGGTCATCGCGGCTAATCTTATAGCGCAATGCACCGCATACCGGGCATGCATTCAAATCCACGTACTCACCGCAGTAGAGGATGCAGTCATTAGGGCATGCATGTATCTTCTGCACCTCTAATCCTAGAGGGCAGACAGCCTTCTTTGCTTCGTACGTACTGTCGGGCATTTCGTTGTCCTTTAGAAGCATCTTCTTTAACATTATCAGCAACTTTCCAAATCCCTTGTCAGATACACCATTCTCTGCCTTCCATTGCAGCAATTCCAGTGTGGTGCCTAGCTTTTTCTTGTCAGCTTCGCAATTTGGGTACAACGATTTCTTGTGATCCTCTAACATGCGCTGCAACTTCAGCCTCTCCTTTTCACTTGCGCAGTTTCTCTTTGCATCGGCAATGGCCCGACCAAGATCATCAGCGGGCTCATCTGATGCCTCTTCTTCAGCTTCTTCCCGCATTACCGGCTCAGCTTCTTCCCCCATTGTTGTACCATCGTATTTAGTGAACCCGTCATGGCCAGGATAGCTGTCGTCGTCCTCTTCTTCTTCATTGTCTTTCATCATAACCCCTCTTTCTCCGTGCTTGGTCCAAACATTATAGTGGGGCATGAAACCGGACTCAAACAGGTGGACGTGAATGGTTCTTGACTTAGAGTAATTCTGATCATTCTTACAGCCAGCACATGGACAAGACATAAAACCATCCACCCGCTTGTTTGCCTCAGCCGCAAGCAGAAAAGTACGCACGCCATTAACGAACTGGGGAGAGCATCGGTCATCGTACATCCATTGCCGGCTCATCTTCATTACACAGCACCGAGAAGACCAAATTAATACAAGTTCTTACATAAAGTTCATACACACTTATTCTCACAAAACAACATACAAACTCTCTAGCTAAAGCATTTAAATGCAACAACAAATGCGATCAAGATCGCAACTAAGGTAACAATTGATCCAACAACATAATGATACCAAGCCTCACTATCAATGGCATATTTTCTAATCTTTCTAATCTTTAAGCGCATTTTCTCCATCTTGATCTTGTGATCATCGACGACATCGGCAACATACAACTCCAGTTTCATCTTCTCTTCTTCAATTCTTTTCAATTTTTCTTTCAAATACTCGTTTTCATTTTCAACTAAATTTAACCTCTCGACAAGAGGGTCGGTTGGAATTTCCGGTTCACATACCTCCTAGATAAAAATATCTATGTCAACTTGATGGGCATAATTTGTCATAAACACGAAATGCAATAAATAGTTATAAAAGAGAATATACCTCATCCGAATCATAAACCGAACGAGGGCTGACAGGGACGGATATCAAAACCATGCCACTATGTATAACAAACAACGTACGGGTAAGAAAATTATTCAAGTAACTATATATCTAAATCACACAAACATGATTTTTTTTATATAAAAAAGATAAGAACAAGAGGCTCACCAAGGTGGTGCCGGCGATGGGATGGTGTGGGCGATCGACAATGGTCGTTAGGACGGGGACGGGAAGGCACTAAGTAAACCACACCTACATATGCAAACTAAGAGTTAATTTGAGCTCAAATTGCATGTAAATCAAATAAACTACCACATATAATTACTCCGAAACTAAAACCCACAAATCACTATACTTATAGAGAATTGCAAGAGCTAATCTAGCAATGAGAGATGAAAGGACAAAGTTGCTAACCTTTGTGATCACTTGGATGGATGGGGAGCCTTCAAATCTTAACAAATTTTGGCAAAAATGAAGGATGAGCTCGAGCAATGGGGAAGAACAGAGGAGAGGAAGGAATGAAAGGGGAAAACCGAGAGAAATGGGCTCGGGCTCGACGAAGGGCTTATATAGAGGCATCTTTAGTCCCGGCTGGTTATACAAACCGGGACTAAAGGTGCATCTCTAGTACCGGTTCGTGCCACGAACCGGGACTAAAGGGGTTGGTGGGGCCCCAGCTTGACACCAGCCTGCCACCACCTCTTTAGTCCCGGTTCGTGGCACAAACCGGTACTAGAGGTTCAACACGAACCGGCACTAATGAGTGCCGCCCGCCTAGCCGTTGGAACCGGCACTAATGGTCACATTAGTGCCGGTCCGTATTTGAACCGGGACAAATGAGGTGAACATTAGGTCATTTTTCTACTAGTGGTTCCATGTTTGCAGTGCTGGAGGCATCTGACAGGTATGTCGATAGCGTATTCGGGTTCGTCTCATTTTCCTGATCAACTTTCATGTAGAAAACTTTTTCATCCGAGCTACGATTTATTTTCTATGATTTTTTAAAGTTTTAAACATATTCTGAAAATTCCTGAATTTTAAATTAATTCGAAAATAAAATGGTTAATTGCTAGATACACCCATAAGTGTACCCAGCCAATTGCAACAGGGGCTGAAAGTGGGCCCTGTTGACTGGGTCAACATCCCAGTCAGCAGAGGCTGACTAGTGGGCCAGCTGCCCAGTCAGCAGGGTCAACTGTTGACCCATTGACTGGTCAACAGGCCCAGGGGACCCACATGTCAGTGGCTATTAGCAGTTAACAGAATTAACTAATCTAATTAGATAATTAGTGGGTGTGGGGCCCAGATGTTAGTGGGTATTTAGCAGTTTAGTTAAATAACCCTAATACTAATCGCTACAGCAAACGGGCCCACTGTCAGTGGCTGGTTAGCGCGCTGTTAAGCTACTAATGAGCTGACGGCGGGACCCACCGGAGTTTAAATGCCGGCGCATGCGCCGGTGACCAAACCGACGGCGGTGACCCGTGGGACTTCGTCGAAAAACGCGCACGCGGCACGGCTGAGGGCGTTCTTGGGGTCTACGGGACGCTGGCAATGCGCCGCGTCCAATGGTGCCACCCACGCAAGACGGGGTGGTCGGAGTTGACCGCTACGACGACGGCAGGCGGCGGCCGGAGCACGCGCTCGCGGGGACGGCAGCTAGGGGGCATGGGAACGGCATTGGGGAAAAGGGAATAGCATGCGGGAGCTCACTTCGTTGCAGAGACAGCTCGGGGAGGCCGGAGGAGCTCGAAGTGGCGGGGATCGAGCGGCGACAGTGGCGGATGCCGATGAAGGGGAACGACGCGAGCGTCACCGTGGAGGCTCCTGAGGCTCGATCCGGTGGTGAGGAGGAAGTAGGCGTCCGTGACGGAGCTCCCGGACAGCTCAGAACGGAGAGGGGAGGCCGGTGGCCGCGTCCATGGCGACGGCAGTGGCAGGCGTTGCAGCGAGGAAGAAAGCGAGCGAGGGAGAGAGAGAAAAAGAACTGGGGGTGCCCAGGGTGTCCGCGGTGGTCTTCTTATCCACCTCGGCGCCCTGTAGCGATGCGAGGAGGCGAGCTGGTGCGACGGCGACGGCGAGCCGGTCGGCGGGCGCGCGCGCGTGCGGGCGGTTAGGGAAAGGCCGACCCAAATCGGCCGGGCCACACTGTTGGGTCAACTGGGCCAAGTGCACAATGCACTTTTCCCATTTTCCTTTTCTTTTACTGCATTGCTATTTTCTTTCTGTTTGCAAATTGTTTGGCCACCAAAACATTTTTGAAAAATGTCCAACCTGGCCAAATAATTATGATGCAATATACTACATTGCCACAAAAAGTTTGGGAGCAATATAATTCCATTTTGAATTTTGCATTATTGCATTAAAAGAGTCGAAAAGGTGATGTTGGCTCTGTTTTCAAGATGTTAGAGTCTTCTAGGGACTTTAGATGATGTTGTTTACCTGAAAATAATTCACAATGGATTATTTACAAAATTATAAACTTTTTAGTTCCTGGATTTGGACAACTTTTATTTTCACCTCATATTTGAATTTCAATTTGAGTTGGAATTTGAAATGAGATATGATTCCAATGTGATCAAACACTGTTCAGCAAAATGATTAGCTTAATCATATAGGGTTACTGTAGCATGACACCGGGGGTGTTACAATCAGCATCCCAGCTGCTTTGAGTTCGAGGATGTTCGAACGGCATATGCACCGATGACCGTGGCGTTGGCAGAATAACATGCTTCGAAACCTCGAGGTGTGCTTCGATGTGGTGATGCTACAAGGCATGCTGAAGCTACGACGGCGATGGCATGATGACATGCTTCAAGCGCTCGTGTTGTGCTTTGGATGCTGTGATGATGTTGTGATGTGTTTCGACGGCCACGGCAATGCTGCGACGGCATATGCTTCGACGACCATGGTGATGTTGCACCGTCGTGCTTCGAACAATCATGGTTATGCTGCGACATATCGTGCTTCGACGCAATGCTACGACGGAGGTCCGACTACATCAACGTTGCGGCAATGGCTGCTGCATCGCCCCTCCGATTGCAGCGGCGATGTTGTTGGACGGAGTATGCATCAAGCGGCCGTCCGTCCCGGTTCCTAGCTACAGTGGTCGTGAGCTTCAGCTGTTCCTCTAGCCATGACAGGAAGAAAGAGGAGAGAAATACGTCCGTTGCTCAGCCCATCAATGATGTTGTGACTCGTCATGATACTAATGGATAAGGCAGTTGGACTGGACGTGGACGGGAATACTGCTGAGAATCGCGTGGCTTTTCGCAAAAAAAGGAAGAAGAGAATCGAGTGGCTAAAACACGTACACGCGACGAGTCACGCGTACACGCGATGAGCCACGCGGTCGCCGCTCGGCCCGACTGATTTTACCAAGAAATCAGTCGGTTGAATTTAAACCTTTTCCATTAACCTGGCTGCATGCGGAGCATATCTGGCCCGCAGATAGTGCGGCCCATTCTGCACCTGTTCCTTTTTAAAATTTTATTTGTAAACCGTAATTAATAAAAGTTATGTTTCAAATATTAGTGATACAAATATGATACATACAAACGAATATTAAATAATATGGCAAATTGAATTTATACCCTTAGTTGGGTCACCCTCGACTGATTTGCCCCTAATTTCGCAAAACACGCGGTCTTGCTCAGCTCACGTCGCTTTGCTTGCGTTTTTGCCCTTCCGGCACGTCTCCGTCCAGTCAGCGCCGTTTGACCGCAAACGATGCGTTACTTTGGACATTTTTGCCCTTGTCGGTGCTATACCTAATACCCCTTCGTCCTCAATGTGCAAGCGCAAGGAAACAGAGCAGAACAAGAAAGCCGGCGAGGAAAAAGGAGTGGGAGGCAAGGCGTGGCGCGGTAGAGCAAGGAGCGGCGGCGCATGGCAAGCTTGGGCTCTTCCATCTTCTCGCCGATGGTCGGAGAGGTAAGTAAAACTCCGGCAACGCTTCTTCCTCCCCCCCCCCCCAATGCGTTCTAGGGTTTGTGATAATTGGGGAAATTTCTGATTTAGGTTGATGGGGTCGGGATTGTGGAGCATGTCTCTGAGTTCTATCTTCCAGATGAAAGTTATTGCGGATTGGAGCATTTATCAAAGCATCGCTGCCCTGGTCATGGCCTTGTTCCTGCCCGGCGTGTTGCGTGGGGAGGAGCTAACACTGGCCGCCGTTTTTTAGGATGTCCTCTAGATGTAAGATCTTGTGAATTATACCATGTTTTAGATGGTGTTTAGGCAATCTCTAATGTTTTGTTAATGTGATGTTCAAGCAGTTACCACATGAGTGTCACTGGGTGGTTTGGGTTGATCCTCCTCCTCCATTTCGTGCTGCCCTTGCTTTTGAAGACCTGCACGCAGAGCTAGAACAAAGCTGGATCAGAAGCCACAAAATGCAGAAGCAAAACATGGAGCTGTCAAAGAAAAATCTTGCTTTGAAGAAGACAGTGAGAGAGAGAGAGATGAGATGCTGCTAGTTCTGGCATTGTTGTTTGTAGGAATGTGTGTTGCTGTGTTTTTTGTGTTGTAGTTTGTAGCAGTTGTTGAAGAAAGTGTGTGAGAGAGAGAGATGTATTGAATGTTGTTTATGATGCACTATTGTATGCTAAATTTGAAGATCATTATTCACTGCTGATGCTTGTGACATTGTACCAAATACATATTTATTCCATATGATAGTGCCAAATTCAGCAAACTGACATTGAACCAAATATATCAACCTGATAGAGCACATAATGTAGCAAATAGAGCAACACACACTAGCAAATAGAGCAACCAATTGTAGCAAATAGAGCACATATTGTACCAAATAGAACAACCTGATATATCAACCTGATAGAGCACATATTGTACCAAATTCAACAAACTGACATTGTACCAAATTCAACAAACTGACATTGTACCAAATATAGCAACTTCATAGTGCATTAAGCACACTTGGTACTAGAACTTAAGTGCATAACAACAAGATAACAGCACTGGCAAATATAACATAGTACTAGAACTTAAGTTTCTTGCTCCTGGTGTTCTTGGCTGGGTTTGGAGCTAGCATTGCCTTGCTTCTAGTGTTCTTTGATGGGTTTGGAGCTTCAACTGTTGTTTTTGGAGAGAAACCTTTGCTTTGAACACTAATTTCTTGCTCCTGTTCCACAACTGTATTCTGCTTGACACACCTGGGAGAAGCTCCTCTTGCTGCTGCCCTTTTATAATTTTTCCTAGGGCTAAAACAAGTGGAAGCATATCACAGTTTGAAAGATTTTATAAAGCAGTAAGATCAAAACATGTAAGAATTTGTAACATATGCACAAAGCCAAGATTTTATACCTGACTGCACAACTAGCTTCTGTAGATGCATCATGTGAGGGCTCCTTTGGTAGTGGCATCTGCTGCTGAAGAACATCAGGTGCTGTCTCATCCTCCTCCTCCTCCTCTAGTATTTCTGCTTCTGCTGGTTCATTGGCTGTAGGATGATCATCTGCATTGTCTGCTCCCCAGTGTTCATCTTCTCCAAAGGCTGGATCAACAGATTGTTTGCAGCCCTTGGCTTTGTGTCCACATCTCCCACACCTTTTGCACTTGTGCTTCCTAGGACCAAGGCCTTTTCCTTCACTGCTACTTCTAATCCTTTGCTTTCTTGGTCTGCCTGGAGCTCTGTGTTGAACAGGAGCACACAGTTTGAATCCAGGATCTATAATGTCCCACTGTTGCTTGCCTTCTAGAGCTGGGAGGTTCTCAGCATAAGTAGCTCTGAACATGTCAACTGAGTAATATTTGTGGACATACTGATCTATTCCACTTGCTTCACCTCTTAGAGCAGTGACAAAGAAAAGTGCATGGATGCATGGTTTACCAGTGATCTGCCATTGTCTGCAACTGCAAGACCAGTGCTCTAAGTCAACAGGATACCTCCATTCTCTTTTCTCACTATTAGTAGCAGTCACCTCTGCCTCTGTTGGGCTTCTCCTCACTATACTCATTTGCAAACCTTTTGTTTTCTCCATTAACACCTTCATTACTGCTAGTATGATGTAGTCCACAACTAAAGGAAATGTGAATCCACAATCTTTTCCTTTTGTACCAACAGAAACTAGAACAGTGGTCTCCATTCTAACTGAAAGAAAGAACGCTGTAGCTGGATCCATCCTATCATATAACACACAAATATCCAATGACAAAACGCACAAACTCTAGCCTAAACCCTAAATCCAAGCAAATCTCCTGTGAAAAAACTGATACTAACCCTGGGGGAATTTGCCCTGCAGATCCGCCCCCGCTTGTCGCCGTTGGTGCAGATCCGCCACCGCTTCTCGCCGTTGGTGCAGATCCGCCACAGGAGCTTCCCTTGTCGCCATTGGTGCCGCCGCAGCCGCCTTCTCCGCGCTGCAGTGGAGGTGTCTTGTCCCTACCACCGCAGCCGCCATCGCCGACGCTTTCTCCACTCTCCCCCATCACCTTGCAATGGATCTGGCCGCCGCCGCTCGGCGCCGCAATTTAGGGTTCGTGAGAGGGAAAGAAAGAGAGAAGAAGTGGGGAATGAGAGAGTGTGAGTGACCGCGGGGGCAAAAATGTCCAAAGTAACGCGTCGTTTGCGGTCAAACGGCGCTGACTGGACGGAGACGTGCCGGAAGGGCAAAAACGCAAGCAAAGCGACGTGAGCTGGGCAAGACCGCATGTTTTGAGAAATTAGGGGCAAATCAGTCGAGGGTGACCCAACTAAGGGCACAGAAACAATTATCCCTAAATAATAACATTAAATATATATCCGTGTATGATATGAAAATAATTTTGTTAATACGGACATTTTGTAAGAATTAAAATGTTTCTCGAATACTTAATATTATATAGTCATGTCTTATATTAAAATTATAGAAAATGAATATTCATATGAACAGTTAAATTATAAATTATGAATATGTTTAGTTATGAAAACATGTGTATAATTATTGAAATGTTGTATAACGAAAATAATGTTTTGAATAGAATTTTTTTATTATAAGTTATTCAAAAATATAATTTATAAATATTAGTTAAATATAAAAGTATTTTTAAATATTATGTGAACAATTTTTTAAATGTAATTTATTCTGTTCGTATGTACAATATTTATAAACAGAAATATTCATGCATTAATTTTTTTTAATGGAGCGTTAATTTTATTACTGAGGTTATAATTTAGATACTTTCACAGAAAATTTTAGAAAATGGGCCGCAAGATCGGTAGCTCATTTAACCTCCGCCTGCGCCCAAGGCAAATATATGAAAGGTCGTTATCCATACTAACCAAGGGAACGTAACGCATGGAGTGGTTAGCCATCTCTATTTCGTAGGCGAGGTTGTGCGTTCGATATACCTACCGGTAATTGCCAATTTCGTTTTTGCTTTACACGCAGGACCCACTTCTTAGGTGGCAAAATCTCCCACGTCAACAGATTTTTTTTTAAAATCAAGGGTGTTTTTGAAAAAATCAGGCCATACGTCATTCTCTCTGGTCCAGTGGCTGACAACGGCCCCACGCACCTGGTCAGCACTGACTACGTATACAAAAGAGATAAGCACTGTATTTGCACGTCAATATCAAATTTTTGCACCAATTCATTGTACACCATAACTTCTAGCACGAAAATATTGTAGCATCACCGGTGTAATTGACTAAAAAAATAATATTATACTAGTACTCCATCCCCAGTTCAAGAACGACCTGTCCACAGTCTCTCCCATCGATCCATTGTGCACCTAACCCCTACCTAACCCACGCGTCAGCTCCCACGGAGGGACTCCACCTGCACGCCGCCGGCTGTCTTCGTCGTCAGATCGCCGGTGATCCTGTCTGCGTCTTACCACAAACCCACGGCCATTCCGATGTCGCGCTTCGGGAAGACCGTCCTCCTCTGCTTGGCCCTGTTCGCCGCATGGCACCTCTGCTCGACCCTCTTCGCTGACGCGCCTCCTCGTCCTGGTGGCCACTCTGCGGAGGAGAAAGCTGTAGTCAGCGACGCGGCCGGGAACGCGTCGGGCCTGAGTCTCGCCAGGGAGGCCGGCGTCCGGGCGGCGGCCGGTACGGGCCGCAACTTCGTCGTCTCGCCGCTGTCGATCCACGCGGCGCTCGCGATGGTGGCCGCCGGCGCGCGGGGCGAGACGCGTAGGGAGCTCCTGGGGCTCCTCGGGTCAGCGTCGCTCGACGAGCTGCACCGTGCGCCGGCGATCAAGCTTGTCGGCAGACTCAACGGACTAAAGCAGACGTCCTTCGCCTGCGGCGTGTGGGTCGACCGGAGGCGGGCGCTCAGGCCGGAGTTCACGGCCACCGGAGCGTCGCGATACGCCGCCACGGCGGAATCCGTGGACTTCGTGTCGGGGGCCGAGCTGGCGAGGCGGCGCGTGAACGGCTTCGTGGCGGACGCGACGAAGCAGCTCGTCCGCGACATCCTCCCTCCCGGATCCGTCGACTCGTCCACGGCGGTCGTCCTCGCCAACGCGCTCTACTTCAAAGGGGCGTGGCCTGAGCCGTTCGACGTCTTCACCGCGCCGTTCCACACCCCAGGCGGCGCCACCGTGCGCGTGCCGTCCATGACAACAGGCCGGTCACAGTACATCGCGCTCTACCCGGGCTTCAGGACCCTCAAGCTGCCCTACAGAAACGACGGCGACCGCGCTGCTGCATTCTACATGCTTATCATTCTCCCGGACAGCGGCGCTCTCAGCCTTTCCGATCTCTACGACAAGGTGGTGTCATCGCCGGAGTTCATCAGGAAGCACACGCCAGAAGAGGAGGTTGAAGTACGCCGGTTCATGGTCCCGAAGTTCAAGTTCACCTCTGAGTTCGAGGCGTCCTCGGACATGCGGAAGCTTGGTGTCACAAGGGCTTTCGCAGGCGGCGACTTCTCAGGCATGGTGAGCGGTGGGGATGGGCGGCTCTCCATCGGCGGGGTGCACCATAAGGCCACCATCGAGGTGGACGAGCAAGGCACCGTGGCCGCTGCTGCCACGGCCATAGGCATGGTTGGTAGCGCCCTTCCAAGCGAGCCACCGCATTTTGTCGATTTTGTGGCGGATCGGCCCTTCTTGTTTGCCGTGGTCGAGGAGAGGACGGGCACAACGCTGTTCCTTGGTCATGTGGTTAATCCTCTCGCTAGCTGAGTAAAATGTGGAATCATTTGGCTGTTACTGAATAGGATTAAACATTTGAACATTGGTCATCTTCGAAGATTTGGTCACTCCTGTCCTGGTAGGTGGTAGCCGAATGTCCAAATTCGAGGATGCAGGAGTGAGTCCTGATCTCCATTAAAAAAAAAGTAAGATTATTGCTTGCTTTGCCTAAGAGCAACTAGCGGTTGCCAGTAGAAAAGTGAATGCAGATCAAGTACATTGGAGCATTGTAATTCACGCTGTACTGTGTATGGGAGCTGAATGAAATGAATTTGGCGCTTGTTGGCGCCTTTTCCTGTTCAAAACATAAATAAATCATGTCCCAGATCAAAGCCAGGGCATAAGTATGACTTTGCAAACTCGCAATTGAAAAAAGAGGCTCTTGTATTCAGTCTGTCTCTTGGCAGTAGCCAGAAAAAAAATTGACAGCAAAATATCTTGTCCCATTTAAATTCAGGAGGGTCTAGTTACATGACCCTCAGACAGGATTTGGCAAGGCGGCGAGGCGGACTATCCAGGTGGATTCACCATTGATATGATATGTACAGAGATCTTGCTCAGCGATCCGCAATTCAAACAGATCTCTGAGATCTTCACACAGGAGTATCATTGTAGATCAATGAAGGGGGACAGTTCGGGCAACAAAAAGGATGCTGATTAAAGAAACTAAATCTTGTTCTAGCCAGCGAGTGATTCCCCAGTGTGTTGTTCTAGGGTACCGAGGGCTAGTTCTTTTGCGCGGCTTAACAAATAAGCTGCCTCTCCCTAGCTTAAAAAATAAGCCGATCCTAAAAAAAATTGAGGTTTCTAAATTAGTTATCCCATAACTAGTTCAAAAGCCCCAATGAATGACGTTGATGGCTTATGGGAAAAGCGGGGGAGGAGGCAGCTTATTTTTTAAGCCGCCAAAAGAACTGGCCCTGAACCTGATTGTCTGTACCATTTTTCGCTGTCACGTGTATTCTGTTTTTCAGGTATAACTAGAAGCACGCACACTCTGCAGAAGAAGAACAGAGCCGATCAGTTGTCGATCCATTAGGCAAGGCTTTGCTGAGCGGCATTCTGTTGTCGATCAGGTTATCGACGTTCGTCATTGCCCTGTCTTCACAAACCAGGCGAGCTGAAGGTACCAGCTTCCTTCGCTTGACTGATGCTAGTGGTGAGAGAGTGTGTGATCAATGAGACGCTGAGAAATTAAGATGCATTGACCCTATCTGATCATCCTGTCTTTGGTTCTGTCTCTGCTCATCCTGGGTTCATACTCACTTATTGGTTGCAAAAGTGGGTTTCAGTCTATGTACGAAGATGTTCAGGCTGGCAGTTTTTGCATATGTCTGCTATGATCGACCGGAACCCATATGTGCATTCATCCATATATCTGGGGCTGCGCCGCGCCTCCCTCTAACGTCCCCCTCTGACACGACCGAAGATGGCGCCAAGGATGTTATCGCCGTGCTCCCAACAGAAGATGAGGGTCAGAAGCCATGATATAACTTGACCTGCAGGAAATCTGAATGGGAAGTTGCAGCAAGTAGTGTTCCCAACTGGACTACTTTTGAACAGCTGAGTCGACAAAACAAATAGATATTGTAAATGTAACCAAAGTACTTCAACAGACAGGTGTATGTTCTGTCTGGGATGCTCCGGAGTTACACCACACTCATTTTTCTCTTCGGTTTTGTTCTTGTCTGTCGCATCTTTTTTCTCTGTTCTTTCTAACCAAGCAGTGTGTCTGCTACTTTAATTTAAAAAATACTCCAGTTAGAATTCAGCATTGATCATAAATATATATTAAAATTATTGAGCATGCAAAATTTGAGTATATAGCAAAAAACTACCACATTACGGGCTAGGGCTACAAAAAACTACATGTTTTCTTAATTTTTCAAAAAGCTACCACAAAATTGGTTGGCTGTTCCAAAAAACCCAAATGACTGAACTATTAGGTGTTAACCAGGTTTATGACAGAGTGGGGCCCACTCAGTGGCGGAGATAGGGGGGACCAGCAGGGGCCTGGCCCCCCCTAACATTGCTGTATTAAGCCTAATATGCATGCTAATAGATGATCAATGGTTGCAAAAGTGGTGCATTCTTATGAGCTGGCCCTCCCTAACAAGGATTTACTACACTTGGCCCTCCTCATACTATATTCCTGGCTCCGCCACTGGGCCCACTCGAAAGTATTGACCGTTAAGATCATTAGCGTTGACCGTTAAGGGCCACATGTCATCCGCCCAGCCCATTACAAATGGAAAAAACGAGAGAAAACCACCCAGCACCGGGTCAACTCCCACGCGCCCGACCCCTCCCCTCCCTCTCCCGAGTCTGCTGGTGAAGGGCACCTGACCGGGGCGCCACCGTCGGAAGCCAGCAGGGCCGACGGCCGGGGCGCACGGGCCACGTCGTCCCATCTTTTGCAGCCAGCGCCTCCGCCCGGACCATTTCCGGTGCTCCCTCCGCCCCCCTCCCTACAACCTGTCGCCGCCTCCCTGCAAGCTGCCGCCGGCCAAGCTCGGGTAGCCGCGCGCTGTAACACCCCTATGTAACCTAGCACTATGGCTCTCTGTTAAACATGCCAAGTCATCATCTATGCAATGCTTGATCATAGTGTTAGCTCAACTCAATTCAAATTTCTCTCTGAAAATCTATTCAAATTCTAGTGCAAAATAAAGATGTTCAAAATTTGCTGAAAAATGTTAACCTTCTAGCAAATATTCCGAAACCATTTGCTGTTAAGGAATACAACATCATCATCAATTCAAATGGGCCTAAGCATTTAAAACAGAGCCAAAACAGCACTGTTAATGCTATTTTCATTTTTGAAAAATCCAAAAGAATTCCAAAATTGCTTAAACTTTTTGTGGCAGTGCAAAATATTTCAATGTACTTATGTGACCAAGTTTCACATTTATACAAAATCATTTGGTGGCTCAAAATATTGCAAAACCCTCTTTGAAAAAGAAGAAGCAGAGAACTGAAAAAGAAAAAGGAAAAATGCCACTGTGCACTGGGTCTAAGTGCACAGTGCCTGAGGCCGACCCATCTCTCTCTCCTCCCGCTCTCTCTCCTGTGCGTGTCGCCACGCCTGTGGCCGCGCCGGTGAAACGACGACAGCGCGACGCCACAGACGCCCACTGACGCGAGGGGATAAGGCCACGGCCTCGTCCATCCCCCCTGGCCTCCCTCGCCATTCTTCCCCTTCCCCAGCGCTCGCCCCTCTCTGTTTTCCCCACTGGCCGAGCGCCATCGCCGCCGTCCTCCGTCGTCACCGTGGCCACAGCCACCGCCTCGCCTCGCCGACCTGTCCGTCGGCTCCGCCATCCTCGACTACCCCGGCCTCGACCACGCGCGCGAGCAGGCGAGCTCTGCATCGCCTGGATCGAGCCGCCCCTTTTGCTTCGGTCGCCGGCGATCTCCGTCGTCTCCGGCGAGCTCTGCTGCTCCTAAGCTGTCAAGGGTCTTTCTTGACCGCTCGGTGAGCTTCCACACTCCTCTCCTCCCTCGTTGGTTGCCGCTATTTAGCCGTAGCCGCCCCGCCGCGTTGCCATGCTCCGCCGTCTGCTGTTGCCGTCGCCGCCGTAGCTCTCTTCGTTGTCATGGCCGTCCGAGCATGCCATCGAGCTCGGGGCACCCTAGAGGTGCGGCCGTGCCCGTTAGTCCGCTCGCACGCGCGCTGCTTCGCCATCCCCGACGTGCACCCGAGAACGCCGCCGCCTCCACTCGTCGCCGGCGCCGATTCCGGCCATTTCCGGCAAGGCCACTGCCACCATTCGACGTGGCTCGCTCGACTCATTCGAACGAGCCTAGCCGCGCGCCAAACGGCGCTCTGTAGCGCGTTTCCGGCGAGCGCCCGAGCGCCTCCGCCGTGTTCTTGGTCGCCGGCCGCCGCCGACGTGGCACACCCGGAGCCATCCCCAGGGTCACTGCCAGTGGGCCCAGGGGCCCTGTTGACTGGTTTGACCAGTCAACGTGCTGACTGGGCACCCCTGTGTCACTGACAGGCGGGCCCCACCTCATAAATAACCTAATTAAACATTTTTTCTATATAAAAATAATTAGTTAACTAATTAGTCACTGACATGTGGGGCCCAGCTGCAAATTAACTCTGTTTAATTAAAATAAACTGCTGTTAGTCTCTCTGTGTATGACATGTGGGACCCACTGGTCAGGTTTGACCTGGTCAGTGAGTCTGTTGCCTGTTGACGTCATCCATACGTCATGCTGATGTCACCAAATACTATTCTGGATAATGTTGATTTAAATTAATTAAATAAATTACAGAAAATGATTAAAACTTTAGAAAATCATATAAAATAAACCGTAGCTCGGATGGAAAAACTTTATATATGAAAGTTGCTTAGAAAAATCCCACGAATCCAACCGTGCTATCTGTTTCCGTGTCGGGACCCTCTATGTAGGAGAATCTGCAACTTTTTACCCATTTCCGGTAGATGAATAGTGCATATACACCGGTTAATAATTCCAACTTAAATCCTAAAATAACTAAAATGACTTAGACATATCTTTAGGCAACCCTGCACTGCACGTTAGCATAGCATGCTCTGTGTTGCATATGTTTGCTGTGTATTTATCTGTTTCCTCCCCCTCTTCTCTCTCGGTAGATCCCGGTACCGACGTAGTCCCCGAGACCGATGCAGCTCCGGAGGTCGACTACGCCCCTGACGACCAGACCTTTGCCGCAGAGCTTCCAGGCAAGCACCCTCCCCTTTGAACATGCCGATATCGCCTATTCTTTCTCCCTTATGCTTGCATTAGAAATTGCTGCTGCTACTGTTTATCCTATTTCTGATGCATAGCCTGTTTTTGTAACTGCTATTGATACCTACCTGTTTATCCTAAACTGTTTAGTATAGGCTGGATAGAGACCCACCAGAGACCCCCATTTTGTCCCAAGTTGCCCCGCTAGATTATCAGATGACTCGATCTAGGTGATCGACAACCAGGCCCCGGCACCGCACATCATCCCCTTAGTTGTACGACACTGCAGCGTTACTATCGAGTGCCGAGGGTGATACCTCGTTTAGCACTTCTGATGTTAACTCTGTGGAGTAGTTACTCTGTCGTGGTCCTCGAGGGTGATTCCTCCTTCACCACTCCCGATAACAACGCCGTCATGCAACACCTCAAGTGTGAACCTTGAGGGTGATTCCTCCTAGGTTCACCTTGACGACTACATTAGGTGGAATCCATCGAGGGTGATTCCTCAGGTTTCCCCCTGGTGTTTGGACACACAGTTACTGTGACTTTACCCCTGAATCATGTTAGAAATGGGTCGGCCCCGAGGGGGACCCGCGAGAGTTACTATTACTATAGGACTGGAGGGACAGGCGGTACCGCCCAGTAGAGGTGGACCTGAGTTCCCGACAGTCTTTTGCGAGACGGGTTGACCTGGACGGTACCTGAGAGATAATTACGAGGCGTGGCCGGGCATTCTTAGCCCTTGCTGCAAGTCCTCGAGACGGGGCGATGGGGTCACATGATCGTGAGTCTCTGCTCATTACCGCGCTTCCAATACACTAACGATTTGGATATTTGATCTGAGTGGGCCTCTGGCCCGATAGCACTAACCATCACGTGGGAACAGTTATGGGCACTCTGCGTCGTATGCATCAGCCGAAGCTTAATAGACGTCAGCGACTGAGCGGCGCACGTCGAGTTGGACTGGTAACGCCCGCGCTTGTATAAGGGGTCCAGGTCTGCCCTTGACGGCCCCGTAACGTGTAGGAGTTCCCGGGGCGATGGCCCAAGACCCCTGGGGGCATGGGTTTAGTCCAGCGTGCTAACCTCTCTGTTAAGCCTAGGTCGGGTTGCGGCGTATCGTTTGGCCTAGGCCAGGCATGACCCAGAAAAGTGTGTCCGGCCGGAGTTAATCGAGCGTGGTGGGTAAGTTGGTGCACCCCTGCAGGGAAGAACTAATCTATGCATAGCCGGATCCTCGGTAACGGACGCTCGGAGTTGTATCCCGATCGATACAACTAGAACTGGATACTTGTGATGAGAAATGGATAGTATGGCTCCGGGATTGCTTTCTCGCAGGGAGTCGAGAAAGGATCTCTGGGCGAGGTTGATGACACTGCTACTACTTTATATTTTGCTATTTTGTACTCTTCTAATGCTGCAAGACCACTGAAGATGATGCCGCAAGACCGCTGATATGTCTCCAACGTATCTATAATTTTTGATTGTTTCATGCTATTATATTATCTGTTTTGGATGTTTTATATGCATTAATATGATATTTTATATGATTTTTGGGACTAACCTATTAACCTAGAGCCCAGTGCCAGTTCCTATTTTTTTTTCCTTGTTTTTGAGTTTCGCAGAAAAGGAATACCAAACGGAATGAAACTTTCGCGATGATTTTTCTTGGACCAGAAGACATCCAGAGGACTTGGAGTGCACGTCAGGAAAGCCACGAGGTGGCCACAAGGTTGGAGGGAGCGCCCCCCCCCCCCACCCTTGTGGGCCCTCGTGACTCCACCGACCTATTTCTTCAGCCTATATATTCTCAAATACCCCAAAACCTATCAGGGGAGCCATGAAACCACTTTTTCGCCGCCGCAACCTTCTGTACCCATGAGATCCCATCTTGGGGCCTTTTCTGACATCCTGCCGGAGGGGGATTCGATCACGGAGGGCTTCTACATCAACACCATTGCCTCTCCGATGAAGCGTGAGTAGTTTACCACAGACCTACGGGTCCATAGCTAGTAGCTAGATGGCTTTTTCTCTCCCTTTGATTCTCAATACAAAGTTCTCCTCGATGTTCTTAGAGATCTATTCGATGTAATACTCTTTTGCGGTGTGTTTGCCGAGATCCGATGAATTGTGGATTTATGATCAGCTTATCTATGAATATTATTTGAATCTCCTCTGAATTCTTATATGCATGATTTGATATCTTTGCAAGTCTCTTCGAACTATCGATTTGGTTTGGCCAACTAGATTGGTTTTTCTTGCAATGGGAGAAGTGCTTAGCTTTGGGTTCAATCTTGCGGTGTCCTTTCCCAGTGACAGCAGGGGCAGCAAGGCACGTATTGTATTGTTGCCATCGAGGATAAAAAGACGGGGTTTTCATCATATTGCTTGAGTTAATTCCTCTACATCATGTCATCTTACTTAATGCGTTACTCTGTTCTTCATGAACTTAATACTCTAGATGCAGGCAGGAGTCGGTCGATGTGTGGAGTAATAGTAGTAGATGCAGAATCGTTTCGGTCTCTTTGACACGGACGTGATGCCTATATTCATGATCATTGCCTTAGATATCGTCATAACTTTGCGCTTTTCTATCAATTGCTCGGCAGTAATTTGTTCACCCATCGTAATAATTTCTATCTTGAGAGAAGCCTCTAGTGAAACCTATGGCCCCCGGGTCTACTTTCCATCATATAATCTTCTACTTTCCATCATATAAGTTTCCGATCTACAATTTTAGTTTCCTATTTATTTTCTTTGCAATCTTTTACTTTACGTTCCATAAACAAAAAATATTACTTTACCGTTTATCCATCTCTATCAGATCTCACTTTGCAAATAACCGTGAAGGGATTGACAACCCCTTTATCGCATTGGGTGCAAGTTGGTGTTTGTTTGTGCAAGTATTCGGTGGCTTGCGCGTTGTCTCCTACTGGATTGATACCTTGGTTCTCAAAACTGACGGAAATACTTACTCTACTTTGCTGCATCACCCTTTCCTCTTCAAGGGAAAAACCAACGCAAGCTCAAGAGGTAGCAGAAAGAATTTCTGGCGCTGTTGCCAGTGAGATCTACGCAAAGTCAAGCCATACCAAGTACCCATCATAAACTCTCATCTCTCGCATTACATTATTCGCCATTCGCCTCTCATTTTCCTCTCCCCCACTTCTAAAATGATTTTCAAAAAGATTTGCCTTTTTATTCGCCTTCTTTCCGTTCGATCTTTTGTTTGCTTGTGTTACCATGTGCCTTCTTTTTGCTTGCATCTTCGCTTGCTAAAAGTTTATGGATCCTCATCCACTTGCTAATCTTTTTAAGAGATCCAATTATGATGAACCAATTTCTAGTGATTTGAGTGCACTAGATTATCTTTATGAAGTTTTGCTTGAAATTCGTGAATCTGAAAATTGTGATGAAGTGTTAAAAGAAGAAATCTATGAATTGATTCACGATAGCTCCTTGGATGAAAAGCATGATTGCAATGGTTCTACTATAAATTCTATTAATGTCAGTTGTGCTAATGATATGCAGAACCCTAAGCTTGTGGATGTTAGTTTTGCTAGGTCCACTACTTGTTGCAATGATCATGATTGGGGTGATTCTTTTTATGATCTTGAAAATTTATTTAAGCCCCATGATGAATATATGATTGATAATAATGTTTGCAATAATATTGAAAGTGGGTTTGGAAGAGTGTCAACTTTAGATCCCACATATTTGGAGAATGTTCAATCTTGTGAAATTTTTGATAAAAGTGGGTTTGGAGAGGTCATGACTTTAGTTAATGTTAATGCCACTATTTTGGAAGAGTGTCAACTTCGCATGCATGTGGATCGTGTTGAGAATATATTATGTGATAGCTATATTGTTGAATTTTCTTATGATCCTACATGTAATTATTATGAGAGAGGAGAATATGGTTGTAGAAATTTTTATGTTACTAAATTACCTCTCTTCATGTTGAGATTGCTATCGTTTCTTTCTTCTTCCTTGCATATGCTAGTTTTTGCTTGTCTTGATAATTTGTTTGCTTATAAAATTCCTATGCATAGGAAGTATGTTAGACTTAGCTGTGTTTGTCACGTGTTTTATGATGCTCTCTTTGTGCTTTAATTCTTCTCTTTTGTGTGAGCATCATTGAAATTATCAATGCCTAGCTAAAAGGCTTTAAAGAAAAGCGCTTGTTGGGAGACAACCCAATATTTTTATTTCCTGTTTTTCAATAAATAATTAATCTAGCCTCTGGTTAGATGTGGTTTTATGTTTTAGTTAGTGTTTGTGCCAAGTAAGACCTTTGGGATAGCTTATGGTGATAGTTGATTTGATCTTGCTGAAAAACAGAAACTTTCGCGCTCAGGAAAATAATCTTCATAATTCACAGAAGAGAGCTTTTTATTTGATTCTTTTTGCAGAAGATTAATAAAAAAAATTCTTAGGTCGTCCTAATTTTTCAGAATTTTTGGAGTTACAGAAGTATGCGAACTATCCAGATTGCTACAGACTGTTCTGTTTTTGACAGATTCTGTTTTCTATGTGTTGTTTGCTTATTTTGATGAATCTATGGCTAGTATTGGGGGGTATGAACCATGAAAAAGTTGGAATACAGTAGATATTAAACCAATATAAATAAAGAATGAGTTCACAACAGTACCAAAAGTGGTGATTTAGTTTCTTATACTAACGGAGCTTATGAGATTTTCTGTTGAGTTTTGTGTTGTGAAGTTTTCAAGTTTTGGGTAAGGATTTGATGGACTATGGAATAAGGAGTGGCGAGAGCCTAAGCTTGGGGATGCCCAAGGCACCCCAAGGTAATATTCAAGGACAACCATGAGCCTAAGCTTGGGGATGCCCCGGGAAGGCATCCCCTCTTTCGTCTTCGTCTATCGGTAACTTTACTTGAGGCTATATTTTTATTCACCACATGATATGTGTTTTGCTTGGAGCGTCTTGTATGATTTGAGTCTTTGCTTTTTAGTTTGCCACAATCATCCTTTCTGTACACACTTTTTGAGAGAGACACGCATGAATCGTGATTTATTAGAATGCTCTTTGTGCTTCACTTATATCTTTTGAGCTAGGCAATATCGCTCTAGTGCTTCACTTATATCTTTTTAGAGCACGGCGGTGGTTTTATTTTATAGAAATTGATGAACTCTCACACTTCACTTATATTATTTTGAGAGTCTCTAAACAGCATGGTAATTTGCTTTGGTTATAAAATTAGTCCTAATATGATAGGCATCCAAGAGGGATATAATAAAAACTTTCATATAAAGTGCATTGAATACTATGAGAAGTTTGATTCCTGATGATTGTTTTGAGATATGAAGATGGTGATATTAGAGTCATGCTAATGGGGTAATTGTGAAATACTTGTGTTAAGGTTTGTGAGTCCCGAAGCATGCACGTATGGTAACAGTTGTGTAACAAATTTGGAGCATGAGGTATTTTTTGATTGTCATCCTTTGTGTGGAGGTCGGGATCGCGCGATGGTTAACTCCTACCAACCCTTCCCCTAGGAGCATGCGCGTAGTACTTTGTTTCGATGACTAATAGATTTTTGCAATAAGTATGTGAGTTCTTTATGACTAATGTTGAGTCCATGGATTATACGCACTCTCACCTTTCCGCCATTGCTAGCCTCTCTTGTACCGCGCAACTCTCGCCGGTACCATACACCCACCTTATACCTTCCTCAAAACAGCCACCATACCTACCTATTATGGCATTTCCATAGCCATTCCGAGATATATTGCCATGCAACTTTCCACCATTCCGTTTATTATGACACGCACCATCATTGTCATATTGCTTTGCATGATCATGTAGTTGACATTGTATTTGTGGCAAAGCCACCCTTCATCATTTTTTATACATGTCGCTCTTGATTCATTGCACATCCCGGTACACCGTCGGAGGCATTCATATAGAGTCATATTTTGTTCTAGTTTCGAGTTGTAATTTTTGAGTTGTAAGTAAATAGAAGTATGATGATCTTCCTTATTAGAGCATTGTCCCATGTGAGGAAATAAAAGAAAAAAAAAGAAATAAAGGAAAAAAGGGAAAAAAAGAAAGAAAAAAAAGAAAAAAAGAGAAAAAAAGGGAAAATGAGAGAAAAAGAGAGAAGGGGCAATGTTACTATCCTTTTTCCATACTTGTGCTTTAAAGTAGCACCATGATCTTCATGATAGAGAGTCTCCTATGATATCACTTTCATATACTAGTGGGAATTTTCATTATAGAACTTGGCTTGTATATTCCAACGATGGGCTTCCTCAAATTGCCCTAGGTCTTCATGAGCAAGCAAGTTGGATGCACACCCACTTAGTTTTCTTTTTGAGCTTTCATACACTTATAGCTCTAGTGCATCTGTTGCATGGCAATCCCTACTCACTCATATTGATATTTATTGATAGGCATCTCCATAGCCCGTTGATACGCCTAGTTGATGTGAGACTATCTCCCTCTTTTTGTCTTCTCCACAACCGCCTTCTATTCCACCTATAGTGCTATGTCCATGGCTCACGCTCATGTATTGCGTGAAAGTTGAAAAGGTTTGAGAAGATCAAAAGTATGAAACAATTGCTTGGCTGAAACCGGGGTTGTGCATGATTTGAGTATTTTGTATGACGAAGATGGAGCATAGCCAAACTATATGATTTTGTAGGGATAAGCTTTCTTTGGCTATGTTATTTTGAGAGGACATAATTATTTTATTAGTATGCTTGAAGTATTATTGTTTTTATGTCAATATTAAACTTTTGTTTTGAATCATACGGATCTGAACATTCATGCCACAATAAAGAGAATTACATGGATAAATATGTTAGGTAGCATTCCACATCAAAAATTCTATTTTTATCATTTACCTACTCGAGGACGAGCAGGAATTAAGCTTGGGGATGCTTGATACGTCTCCAACGTATCTATAATTTTTGATTGTTCCATGCTATTATATTATCTGTTTTGGATGTTTTATTTGCATTAATATGCTATTTTATATGATTTTTGGGACTAACCTATTAACCTAGAGCCCAGTGCCAGTTCCTGTTTTTTTCCTTGTTTTAGAGTTTCGCAGAAAAGGAATACCAAACGGAATGAAACTTTCGCGATGATTTTTCTTGGACCAGAAGACATCCAGAGGACTTGGAGTGCACGTCAAGAAAGCCACGAGGCGGCCACAAGGTTGGAGGGCGCGCCCATGGGGGTAGGGCGCGCCCCCACCCTTGTGGGCCCCTCGCGACTCCACCGACCTATTTCTTCAGCCTATATATTCTCAAATACCCCAAAACCTATCAGGGGAGCCACGAAACCACTTTTCTGCCGCCGCAACGTTTTGTACCCGTGAGATCCCATCTTGGGGCCTTTTCCGGCATCCTGCCGGAGGGGGATTCGATCACGGAGGGCTTCTACATCAACACCATTGCCTCTCCGATGAAGTGTGAGTAGTTTACCACAGACCTACGGGTCCATAGCTAGTAGCTAGATGGCTTTTTCTCTCTCTTTTATTCTCAATACAATGTTCTCCTCGATGTTCTTGGAGATCTATTCGATGTAATACTCTTTTGCGGTGTGTTTGTCGAGATCCGATGAATTGTGGATTTATGATCAGCTTATCTATGAATATTATTTCAATCTCCTCTGAATTCTTATATGCATGATTTGATATCTTTGCAAGTCTCTTCGAACTATCGATTTGGTTTGGCCAACTAGATTGGTTTTTCTTGCAATGGGAGAAGTGCTTAGCTTTGGGTTCAATCTTGCGGTGACCTTTCCCAGTGACAGTAGGGGAAGCAAGGCACGTATTGTATTGTTGCCATCGAGGATAAAAAGATGGGGTTTTCATCATATTGCTTGAGTTAATTCCTCTACATCATGTCATCTTACTTAATGCATTACTCTGTTCTTCATGAACTTAATACTCTAGATGCAGGCAGGAGTCGGTCGATGTGTGGAGTAATAGTAGTAGATGCAGAATCGTCTCGGTCTACTTGACACGGACGTGATGCCTATATTCATGATCATTGCCTTAGATATCGTCATAACTTTGCGCTTTTCTATCAATTGCTCTGCAGTAATTTGTTCACCCACCATAATAATATCTATCTTGAGAGAAGCCTCTAGTGAAACCTATGGCCCCCGGGTCTACTTTCCATCATATAATCTTCTACTTTCCATCATATAAGTTTCCGATCTACAATTTTAGTTTCCTATTTATTTTCTTTGCAATCTTTTACTTTTCGTTCCATAAACCAAAAATACCAAAAATATTACTTTACCGTTTATCCATCTCTATTAGATCTCACTTTGCAAATAACCGTGAAGGGATTGACAACCCCTTTATCGCGTTGGGTGCAAGTTGGTGTTTGTTTGTGCAGGTATTCGGTGGCTTGCGCATTGTCTCCTACTCGATTGATACCTTGGTTCTCAAAACTGAGGGAAATACTTACGCTACTTTGCTGCATCACCCTTTCCTCTTCAAGGGAAAAACCAACGCAAGCTCAAGAGGTAGCAACCGCTGAAGATGCTAGTCTTCGATAGGACTAGGCCTTCTCTCTATTCTGGCATTTCTGCAACCCAATCCACATATATAGCCTTCCTTTGATAATGTTGCATATGTAGTGTAGATCCTTGCTTGCTGAGTACTTCGGATGAGTACTCACGATTGCTTTGCTTCCTCTTTTTCCCCATATCCATTTGGTGCAACCAGATGACGGAGCCCCTGAGCCAGCCGCCCCACCTACGGCTACTACTACTACCCTCCTGGCGAGTACTACTACGAGGAGCCGTCTGACGACCAGGAGTAGGTTCGGAGGGTCTCAGGCAGGAGGCCTGCATCTTTTCAATCGTAGTGTTTTATTTTGCCTCGCCTGTTAAAGGCCTGTCTGTCTTTCTTTTATATTTGTTCTCAGATATCTGATGCTTCCGCTGACGCTTGTATGCGAGCTTATGTATTCGAGCCCTTGAGGCCCCTGGCTTGTAACATAAAGCTTGTATTATTTTAATTTGTGTTTTAGAGTTGTGTTGTGATATCTTCAAGTGAGTGCTTAGGCTTGATCGTGTGCATTTGCGTGTATGGTTAGTGCATGATTAAGCCGGGGGCGTCACAGGTTGGTATCAGAGCCGACTGCCTGTAGGAATCCCCCTTTCCAACTCCTTGGCTGAAGTTGAGTCTAGTCGTCCAAAACTGTTTTGCTAACTTGGCTGTGTAGCTTACGGGCCCACATCGCCATTGGGTGGTATTAAGATCTTTTATTCCTCGTCTATACTCTGGGACTCTTATCTCTCTTCTATTCGGGTTAAATAATTTTACTAACTCCAACATTAGGTTCTCGTGATCACATCCACCCGGAGTTCTGAAATTACCCCACCCCTTTCTTCAAGATTGTGGGCCAGGTTTTGCTTGCAAGATCCTTTTATCGAGGGCACCCTGTGTTGTCACTTGCAGATTCCTCGCCCCAGCAGTTTTCTCCGACGTTGATGTAGCCTTTGCTATGTCTCGTTGTGTACTTCCTTACCGCGTGCCTGCGCGCCGCCTAGCATGTCTAGCTTTTGAATTTGCGCCGTTATACTGTCCGCATGTACTCGACTCTGTGTATGGATCTGTATGCCGTGTTTGACTATGATGAAGTATTTAATGCACTTCCTTCTGTTGTGCGTATTACTTCATGAATGAATTCCACACATCTGCAATGATTTATTGCTAAAATACCCCTGTTGAATTTAGCAGGATGGGTGACAATAATCCACCACCGCCAGATTATATGGCAGCTATGATGCAACAATTCGAGCTCAACCGTCAGTTCATGACTGGGATTATGGCTCAGTTCCCGCATCTGAACAACCAGAACCAGAACCCTGCTTCAATAACTTTGTCAGAATTTGTGTGTCTTAACCCCACCCAGTTCCACAACTCTGATAAGCCACTGGATGCTGATGACTGGATTCGCGACATCACTCACGAGATGGAGTCTGCCAATGTCTCCCCTGCCAACTTTGTCACCTTCGCGTCCTTTTTCTTAAAGGGTCCCGCTGCTCAATGGTGGGACACACACAAGCGTACACTGCCTGCTGGAACAGCCGTTACTTGGCCTGAGTTCTAGGCTGCTTTTCGTGCCTGATATATTCCTCAGGGAATCATGGACCAGATGAAAACTTAGTTTTGCAACCTCACTCGGGGCAACAAGACTGTCGAAGCCTATCAGCGGGAATTCCTTGACCTATCCCGCTATGCTGAAGAAGACATCGCCACGGATGCTCGTAGACAAGAGAAGTTCTGTAGTGGACTCCACCCAGACATCGAGCTTGCACTTGCCGCTCAAGACTTCACCAACTTTGCTACCCTTGTGAACAAGGCTATTCTGGTTGAGACCGCTCAGATCAAGCACAAGGAGTCACAGAAGTGCTATCGTGATGCTGGCTCATCTTCGGGCTCATCCTCATAGAAGCGCCGTATCTGGATTCCCCACAGTATGTATCATCCAACTGCACCTGCACCAAGGCCGTACCATGCTGCACCACATTTGCCTTCTCCACCATCGAGGCAGCCTCTTCGAGCTGCACCACCCCGAGCTTCTGCTCCCAATCCCAATGATGGGCTGTGTTACAAGTGTGGCAAACCAGGTCACCTTGCCAGGAACTGCTACCAGATCAGAATCAACTGGCTCTGCCTGCTAATGCCCGTGGCAACAATCAGCCCCGCAACAACAATGTCAGGCCTTCTCATGGTCGTGGACAGTACTACCACATCAACATGGCTGAAGCTCAGGATCAACCAGAAACTGTGATGGGTACACTCCTTGTTAATTCAGTACCAGGATCTGTTTTATTTGATTCAGGAGCATCGCATTCATTCATGTCAGAACATTTCGCACGCATGCATGACATTAAGTGTGAGCACATGAACACTTCATTAGTGGTACATACTTCCGCGGGCGGCTGCCGAACCTCCGTGGTTAGTTATAATATTCCCATTGAAATCGAAGGGATGACATTTCTTGTCTCTCCCATTATCCTGAAATCTTCCAAAATTGATCTTATTCCGGGAATGGATTGGTTGAAGGCTCATTACGCCTCAATCAATTGTGCCACTAAGGTTGTACACCTCCTGCACCCGTCAGATGAGCTAGTAAATTACCATGATCATATCACTCAAAATGCCGAGGCCCTAATATACGCTCTAAATGCGTTAAATGCTTCTCCGCTTGAGCGGATCAAAAACATTCCCGTCGTTCGTGACTTTCAGGATGTCTTTCCGGAAGAACTTCCAGGAATACCCCCTGTTAGAGCTGTCGAGTTTGTCATCGACTTGAAACCTGGCACAACTCCTATTGCTAAGCGTCCTTATAAGATGCCTCTACACCACCTTCTCGAGCTTAAGGAAGAAATCGACAAGTCACTTAAGAAGGGTTTCATCCGCCCCAGTTCCTCTGCTTGGGGAGCACCTTCACTCTTCGTTAAGAAGAAGGATGGAACTAACCGATTGGTTCAGGATTATCGGCCCATTAACCAAGCCACAATCCAAAACAAATACCCACTGCCCTGGATCAATGATCTTTATGATCAGCTTGCTGGGGCCTCTGTGTTCTCGAAACTCGACTTGAGGTTGGGTTATCATCAGATCCGTGTCCGCGAAGAGGATATTCCGAAGACTGCCTTTGTTACTCGTTCTGGCTCTTATGAGTACACAGTCATGTCATTTCGCTTAATAAATGCTCCAGCTACGTTCTCCCGTCTGATGAATTACATCTTCATGGATTACCTCAACAAGTTCGTCGTGGTATATCTGGATGATATTCTGGTATACTCCAAGAATAAGGAAGAACATGCTGAACACCTTCGTCTTGTGCTGGAAAAGCTTCATGAACACCAGCTCTATGCCAAGTATTCCAAATGTGAAGTAACCTACCTTGGTCATGTGATTTCCAAGGATGGAATTGCTATGAACCCGGAGCGGGTTCAGGCTATTCTGGACTGGACTCCTCCAAAGAACGTCAAGCAAGTGAGAAGTTTTCTCGGCCTTGCAAGCTATTGCCGTCGATTTATCGAGAACTTTTCCAAGATTGCTAAGCCTTTGACTAACCTGCTTCACAAAGGCGTTAAGTTTGAGTGGACAGACAAATTTCAGGAGAGTTTCCAGACTCTCAAGGACAAGCTAACTTCTGCTCCAGTGCTTGCTCCTCCAGATTCTCGCAAGGACTTTGTGATTTATTGCGACGCCTCTCGTCAACGATTAGGCTGTGTTCTAATGCAAGAACGGAGAGTAATTGCGTATGCTTTGCGTCAATTGCGTCCACATGAAGAAAACTATCCAGTGCATGATCTGGAACTTGCTGTTGTGATTTATGCATTGAAGTAGTGGCGGCACTACCTTCTTGGTAACCGGTGTGAGATTTATACTGATCATCAAAGTCTGAAGTATTTATTTACTCTGCCAGATCTCAATCTCCGCCAACAGCGATGGTTGGAAACAATTACGGACTATGACTGTGGTATTTCATATACCCCTGGCAAGGCTAATGTCATGGCTGATGCCTTAAGCCGCAAGTCCTATTGTAACAACCTCATGATTAAGAGAGCTCAACCTCATCTTTATGAAGAACTGCGCAAACTGAACCTGCGTATCGTTCCACAAGGTTCTCTTAGAAACCTCGTAATACAGCCAGATCTCGAGAAGGCTGTTAAGAATGCGCAAGCTAAAGATGTTGAAGTTGATCTGATGAAGAAAGATCTTCACCTAGAAAAGTACAGGGATTTCTCGCTGTCTGAAGATGGAACCCTGTATTTCAGAGACCGCATTGTGGTACCTCGCTTCGAGCTAATGACTGACAAGGTCATGAAGGAGGCACATGATACACTACTAGGGAAAACCTTATACACAGAATCTTACCAGCAGCGCGGTTTAAAATAAGGCACTACTACTACTTAGTAGTAGCGAGTGGAAACAAACCGCGCTACTGCTACCCACGTAGTAGTAGCGCGTTAGCAAAACACCGCGCTACTACTACAATTGCCACGACGTTGCCGCCAGACTAGGTATAGTAGTAGCGCCGGTTTCGTAAACGGGCTACTGGTATTGAACTTAGCAGCAGCGCTTTTCGCCAACCCGCGCTACTGCTAAGTTCAATACTATCCTCCCCAACCGGCCACCCCCACTCGCCCTCTCCACTCCCACTCCGCTCCCCCCACCCCCAGTCGTTCGCCGCCGCCGCCGTTCCCTGACCATCGTCGTCGCCCGCCGTCGCCGACGCTCCTGCTCCTCCTCCACTGAGGTAGTCCCTTCATCCCTCCTCCTCCTCTCTCCTCCCTCCTCCTCCTCCTCCCTCCTCCCTACCGCGCCCCTCCCTCCTCCTCCGGCCACCCCCTCCTCCCTCCTCCCTCCTCCTCTGGCCAAGCCCTCCGCCGGTAGCCCTCCTCCCCCTTCTCCTCTCTCCTCCTCCTCCCCCCCCCTCCTCTCTCCTCCTCCTCCCTCCTCCCACCGCCCTCCTCCTCCTCCTCCTCCCTCTCCTCCTCCTCCTCCTCCCCCTCCTCCCCCCCCCCTTCCCTCCTCCTCCCTCCATCTCTCCTAAACCCTAAACTGTTTTTTACTGTTCTTGTATAATGTAGTTTTTTTTACTGTTTTTTTGTAAGAAAATTAATTATTTTTATTTATAGTAAGTGCGTAGTTGAACTAGTTGAATTAATAGAACTAGTTTATTTTTAGTAAGAAAATTTAGGTATATGAGATTTGATGATCTAATTAAAATTTTACTATAGAACTAGTTTATTTTTAGTAAGAAAATTAATAGAACTAGTTTATTTTTATTAAGTGCTTAGTTGAACTAGTTGAATTAATAGAACTAGTTGAATTTATGTCATTATCACTTTGTCATCAAAGAATGCTATATGAGATTTGATGATCTAAAATTTTACTCGGTGGAATGTGCAGGCTTTGTAGAGTCGTGTCTCTTTGGAGTGATCGTCATCCGAGCTACCTCTACTTTCTCTACACCCGATTCGGTGAGCTAAAAGTCCACCTCCTCCTTCTCTACTCCTCGGTGTTGAATAGAGTAGAACTAGGGTATTTAGTTATGCTTCTTAACCAAATGAAATGTTTGGGTTATAAGATATATTGAAATGTTTTTGTCAATATTGAACCATTGAAATGCAATGAGCACCAGTTTAAGCATCGTTGTATGTGTATGGACATCTTTGTATCGCAGGGAAAATCCGAGTGGCCTATGTTTTGCTGGAGTGTTGATTCATTTCCGTTCCGGCAAATTTCAGGCGCTCGATATGTCCTATTTTAGCAAAGGTCATGCCGGATTTTTTCGTGAATTTAAGCATGACTTGTGCTAGAATATGTAGGAAATATCGAGTGCCCCGGATTTGCTAGAAAGAGAATTAAATGACATTTCGAGTTGACTTTAAGTCTGTCGGGGCTCCATACATGACAGTCAAAAAATCAGTGAGGGAGAGTCTCCACCATATATGAGAGAAGAAGAATCCCGACTGTTGTCATGGGGGTAGCTTCTCCTTCGTTCCCGTGTGCTAGACAAATTGGTGTAATGCACTCGGGAACGAAGGGAGGAGCTACCATCACCGACGGTCAAATATATACACCACGTGAGCTGAGAGTTTTCAAGAAAATACTCGACAGACCGATAGTCAACCCGTGATGAATAATAATGATCTAATTTAGTTTTTGTAGTACATATATTTAATTTTAGAAGTTTAATCTTTGAATTATGAACATAGGAAATGTCGTCCGACGACGATAGGCTCCCGGAGTGCGATTGGTGCGGCGATGACCGGGGTATGTGCGACAGGCCTCACCTGGTACAAGGTCGGCGCTTCAGTATTAAACTCCAGGAGACCTTCGATGTTGAAATGGTACGCAACGACGACAAGTGTTTTTTCGTAATTAAGCACGACTTCTGCTTCTTCAACGTGTAATTTTCGTCTTTTACAATTCGACTAGCTTATCCCATGCTATGCAAGATGCTATGTCTTGGAGAGGATGAATTTTGAAGATCATGAAAGTATGGAAACAAAGATAGTTCACCTAAGGACCCATCATGGTATAGATTTTGCTGTAAATCTTTACAATTCTGAGAGCGTATCCCATTTTGGTTGCCCGAATTGGGAAGCACTTTGCAAGATGTATGATTTTCATGAGGGTATGCTTGTCACCTTGGATCTTGGTGCTCCTAACGAAGATAATATGGACATTTGGGTCCTTGTTGATATGCTTCCAATTCTACCGCTATGTGAGTTTATCAAACATAGTTATTAAGTAATTTATATTGTTTATTTCAAAATAGTTGACAGCTTATTTTCATTGATAGCTTATTTTCATTCTTCAAAGAATGTGCGGAAGATGGTAGACAGAACCTACTACACCGATGGCGCAGAATTAACTTATCGGGAGAAAGATCATCTGATCTCATTTATTAATGATCTTGGGAATTACAATATCTATTATCAAACTCCTGCACATTATGGTCAATACGTGCCACTAGTGCACGTGTTGAACTATGGTAACATCCATGGAGATGTCATGGTAAGATTTTTTACTATTACGACATCCGAGCATCTTTTGCATAAATTCTTCTAAAACTAAACTACATTGCTAACTACGAAGTTATTACTATATTTTTTCAACAGAAAATCCCGAAGGATTGTGTGCCTCATCTGATGTTTCTGAAAGGTCGCCTTGATGTTATGAGCTTACGGCCAGGTCATCCTATGCATCACTGCTGTTCATATCGGACTTCTAAAACCGATGAAGACATGACAATCAAAGATTGGAAAAAATGTATGATCACTCGTAGGGAGCTACTTGGAAGCAACATTGTGCGAAGCGCAAGAATTGGAGACAGGATAATCTCCATTCTCCATAATGGAGAGTCGGGGCCTATCTTGTTTTATGCTATTTTACCTAAGAGAAGGTAGTAGGTCCTATAAAAGAGGAGTAGGTCCTAGGTACAATGTGTTATTATGTGCTACAATGTGTTAGCTAGAGTTGATGATGATGATCATGAGGAGTTGTTATATGACAATGAGGAGTTGTTATATGACAATGAGTTGTTATATGACAATGATGATCATGAGGAGTTGTTATATGACAATGATGTATTACGATGATAAGTTGTTAATGATATGATGATGATTTATTATATCATTGGGTGAAAGAACCGTGGATTACGGTTCTTTCACCCAGTGATGTAATAACTCATTATGATGTAAAAACAATCTCTAAATTGCTACTGTATGAAAACTTGTATAATGGTGTATGAATACGACATAAAATGAAAAAGAAATAGAATACACAATAATAGTAGTAGCGCGGGCACAAAGGCGCGCTGCTAGTACTTACCAGTAGCGCTTTCTGCAAAACGCGCTACTACTAAGTACATATAGCAGTAGCGTGTGTAGGCCCATGCTACTACTAACCTTTAGCTGTAGCGTCATATCAGTAGCACGGCTCCCCGCGCTACTGATAGGCCAAAAACCCGCGCTACTGCTAGGCTTTTTCCCTAGTAGTGATACACCACTGTCTATTCATCCGGGTAGTACCAAGATGTATCGTGATCTCCGTCAAAGGTACTGGTGGTCCAAAAGGAAGCAGGATATCGCTTGATAAGTTGCTGAATGTGATGTTTGTCGTCGCGTTAAAGCAGAACATCAGAAGCCTGCTGGAATTCTGCAATTGTTACCTATTCCTTTATGGAAATGGGATAAAGTGCAAATGGATTTCATTACTGGCCTTCCCAAGTCACAGAAGGGTCATGATGCTATTCTTGTCGTCGTCGACCAACTTTCTAAAGTTGCACACTTTCTGCCTATCAAGGAGACTATCACTGCTAGTTAGTTAGCAGAGTTGTATATCTCCAGAATTGTTTCACTCCACGGCATTCCGAAAGAAATCAGTTTGGACTGTGGCGGTCTTTTCACCTCAAAGTTCTGGGAAAGTTTCCAAGAAGCCATGGGAACTCATATTACCTGGAGTTCGGCTTATCACCCCCAGTCCCAAGGCCAAGTTGAGCGAGTAAATCAAGTGCTTGAAGACATGCTTCGAGCTTGTGTTATATCATTCGGTAAGAAGTGGGAAGAATCTCTCCCATATGCCGAATTCTCTTATAACAACAGCTATCAAGCCAGCTTGAAAATGGCCCCCTTCGAAGTACTTTATGGACGTAAGTGTCGAACCCCTCTGAATTGGTCAGATACTGGGGAACGACCGCTCGTGGCAACGGATATTATTCAACACGCCGAAGAGCAAGTCCGTATCATTCGAGAAAATCTGAAGGCGGCTCAGGACCGCCAAAAGAGCAACTATGATCGCAAATGATGGGGTTTGACTTATCAACCTGGTGATCAAGCTTATCTTTGTGTCACACCTATGAAGGGCACTCACCGTTTCGGAATTAAGGGCAAGTTAGCTCCACGCTACATTGGTCCTTTTCGCATTGTTGCTAGACGTGGTCAGGTGGCGTATAAATTGGAGTTGCCGCCACAATTCTCTCCTATCCATGATGTCTTCCATGTGTCGCAACTTCATCGTTGCTTCAAGGAGTCTCCGCACCGAGCAGTGGATCATGAATTGCTCGAAAGATGACCTATCTTATAAGGAGCATCCGATCCGCATTCTCGATGAAGCTGAACGTCGAACCCGTCAAAAGACGACCAAGTTCCTGAAAGTGCAGTGGTCGAACCATACTGAAGATGAAGCCACTTGGGAACGCGAGGGTCATCTTCGGGAGGAATACCCCAACCTCTTTTCTTCTACCTCCTGAATTCTCGGGACGAGAATTTCTTTTAGAGGAGGAGAATTTGTAACACCCCTATGTAACCTAGCACTGTGACTCTCTGTTCAACATGCCAAGTCATCATCTATGCAATGCTTGATCACAGTGTTAGCTCAACTCAATTCAAATTTCTCTCTGAAAATCTATTCAAATTCTAGTGTAGAATAAAGTTGTTCAAAATTTGCTGGAAAAATGTTAACCTTCTAGCAAATATTCCAAAACCATTCGCTGTTAAGGAATACAACATCATCATCAATTCAAAATGGGCCTAAGAATTTAAAATAGAGCCAAAACAGCAATGTTAATGCCATTTCCATTTTTGAAAAATCCAAAAGAATTCCAAAATTGCTCAAACTTTTTGTGGCAGTGCAGAATATTCCAATGTACTTATGTGACCAAGTTTCACATTTATACAAAATCATTTGGTGGCTCAAAATATTGCAAAACCCTCTCTGAAAAAGAAGAAGCAGAAAACTGAAAAAGAAAAAGGAAAAAGGCCACTGTGCATAGTGCCTGAGGCCGGCCCATCTCTCTCTCCTCCCGCTCTCTATCCTGTGCATGTCGCCACACCCGTGGCCGCGCCGGCGAGTGCCGGTGAAACGACGAAAGTGCGACGCCACCGACGCCCACCGACGCGAGGGGATAAGGCCACGGCTTCGTCCATCCCCCCTGGCCTCCCTCGCCATTCTTCCCCTTCCCCAGCGCTCGCCCCTCTCTCTTTTCCCCACTGGCCGAGCACCATCGCCGCCGTCCTCCGTCGTCACCGTGGCCACAGCGACCGCCTCGCCTCGCCGACCTGTCCGTCGACTCCGCCGTCCTCGACTACTCCGGCCTCGACCACACGCACGAGCAGGCGAGCTCTGCATCGCCTGGATCGAGCCGCCCCTTTTGCTTCGTGATACGTCTCTGACGTATCTATAATTTTTGAAGTATTCATGCCATGTTTACAATAATTTTATATGGTTTTGGTATGATTTGATTAGAACTAACCAAGACTGACGCTGTTTTCAGCAGAACTACCGTGGTGTCGTTTTTTGTGCAGAAATAAAAGTTCTCGGAATGGGCTGAAAATTTACGGTGATTTTTTATGGACCAAAAGAGAACCCCGAAGCACAAGAGTTGGATCAGAAGAGTCCCGAGGCGACGACAAGGTATGGCCACGCCCTACCCCCCGGGACGGTGCTCCTACCTTGTCGCTGCCACGTGGACCCCGTTGGCCAAAAATTCCTATAAATACCAAATCCCCCAGAAATAAACCTAGATCAGGAGTTCCACCTACGCAAGCCTCTGTAGCCATGAAAAATCAATCTAGGCCCTCTCCGGCACCCTGCCGGAGGGGGCCATCATCACCGGAGGCCATGGAGGAGGATCCCGGAGGGGGCCATCATCGCCATGGAGGCTAAGGACCAGAGGGAGAACCTCTCCCCATCTTGGGGGAGGCCATGGAGGAGGAAGCACAAGGGGGATACCCTCTCCCCCTCTCTCTCGGTGGTGCCGGAGTGCCACCGGGGGAACCATCGCCGCGGTGATTGTCTTCATCAACATCACCATCCTCATCTCTTTTACGCGGTCCACTCTCCCACACCCCGCTGTAATCCCCTACTTGAACATGGTGCTTTATGCCACATATTATGATCCAATGATGTGTTGCCATCCTATGATGTTTTGAGTAGATTTCCTTTATCTTTTGGGTTGATTGATGATCTAGATTGGTTTGAGTTGTATATTTTATTTTGGTGCTGTCCTATGGTGCCTTCCGTGCCGCGCACACATGAAGGATTCCCGCTGTAGGGTGTTGCATTACGTTCATGATTCGCTTATAGTAGGTTGGTAGAGTGACAGAAGCTTAAACCCGAGTAGGGGGTTGTTGCATATGGGATAAAGGGGATTTGATGCTTTAATGCTACGGTTGGGTTTTACCTTAATGATCTTTAGTAGTTGCAGATGCTTGCTAGAGTTCCAATCATAAGTGCATATGATCCAAGAAGAGAAAGTATGTTAGCTTATGCCTCTCCTTCATATAAAATTGCAATGACGACTACCGATCTTGTTAACAATTGACTAGGATGATTCTGCACGCCGACCCATCATTATTCCACACTTGCTATTTATAATATATAGTAATATATTCTAACTTCATGTTAACAGCGCCTACTTTTATATTATATTTCTCCGATATCATGCAAAGTTATCCTCTTCATACCCATAACGTAGTTTATTTCTCGTTTCTGGATGGAAGCAAACGTTCGGTGTACGTAGAGTCGTATCAGTGGCAGATAGGACTTGAGAGAATATTGATCTTACCTTTAGCTCCTTGTGGGTTCGACACTCCATACTTATCACTTCCTCCTTTGGTAATTGCTACGATGATTCCTAGCACTTCGGGATTATCAAGCTCTTTTCTGGCGCCGTTGCCGGGGATCAATAGCGTGGGGTTAATATTTTCGTGTATGCTTGTTTGCTTTCTTCACTAAGTAGATTTTGTTTTCCCTTTTTGTTTTCTTTAGTTGTGGGTGAAACAAACAAAAAAATTAAAAAAAATGCAAATTACAAAAAAAATTACTTGCCTCTTATGCTTAAAAAGTTTTTCAAAAAGAGAAGTGATTGGAAGGTTGTGCATTGGAGAAGTGAGGGTCGACCTTGAACACTTGTGTTCATGCTCATGGAAACAATGTAGAATTTTTCATGGAAGTTTCTCAAAAACAATTTTCCCCTTGTATATATACATTTTATTATAAAAATAATGTGCCTAGATTTGCCTTTAGGATGATTAGATTGCTTGTTTGGTATGTGCGGTGCAAAAACAGAAACTGTTTCTGTAGTGCGTGAATTTAAATGTTTTACTGGAACATGCAAAAATCCTGAAATTTTTACACAGTACTTATATGCAAATTTTTTATTTTTTCCTAATTTTTAATAAGTTTTGGAGGTACAGAAGTATACGAAATATTCAGATTGCTACAGACTGTCCTGTTTTTGACAGATTCTGTTTTCTATGTGTTGTTTACTTATTTTGATGAATCTATGGGTAGTACTTGTTGGGGAACGTAGTAATTCAAAAAATTTCCTATGATCACGAAAGATCTATCTAGGAGAAGTATAGCAACGAGCGGGAGAGTGTGTCCATGTACCCTCGTAGACCGAAAGCGGAAGCGTTTAGTAACGCGGTTGATGTAGTCGAACGTCTTCGCGATCCAACCGATCCAAGTACCGAACGTACGGCACCTCCGCGATCTGCACACGTTCAGCTCGGTGACGTCCCTCGTACTCTTGATCCAGCTGAGGCCGAGGGAGAGTTTCATCAGCACGACGGCGTGGTGACGGTGATGATGAAGTGATTCCGGCAGGGCTTCGCCTAAGCTCTCCGAAATTATGACCGAGGTGGAAATCTGTGGAGGGGGGCACCGCACACGGCTAAAAACAATTAACTTGTGTGTCCTAGGGTGGCCCCCTCCCCACGTATATAAAGGAGGGAGGGGGAGGCCGGCCGGCCCTCATAGGCGCGCCAAGGGGGGAGGAATCCTCCTCCTAGTAGGAGTAGGACTCCCCCCTTTCCTAGTCCTACTAGGAGAAGAAGGAAGGAGGGGGAAAGAGAAGGAAGGAGAGGGCGCCGCCCCTCCCCCTAGTCCAATTCGGACTAGGCCCATGGGGGGGCGCACGGCCAGGCCTTGGCTGCCCCTCTCTCTTTCCCCTAGGCCCAATAAGGCCCATTACTTCTCTGATGGTTCCAATAACCCTTCCGGCACTCCGATAAATATCCGGAACCTTTCCGGAGGCCAAATACTATCTTACAATATATCAATCTTTACCTCTCGGACATTCCGAGACTCCTCGTCATGTCCGTGATCACATCCGGGACTCCGAACTACCTTCGGTATATCAAAACACATAAACTCATAATACCGATCGTCATCGAACGTTAAGCGTGCGGACCCTACGGGTTCGAGAACAATGTAGACATGACCAAGACTCATCTCCGGTCAATAACCAATAGCGGAACCTGGATGCTCATATTGGCTCCCACATATTCTACGAAGATCTTTATCGGTCAAACCGCATAACAACATACGTTGTTCCCTTTGTCATCGGTATGTTACTTGCCCAAGATTCGATCGTCGGTATCTCAATACCTAGTTCAATCTCGTTACCGGCAAGTCTCTTTACTTGTTCCGTAATGTATCATCCCGTAACTAACTCGTTAGTCACATTGCTTGCAAGGCTTCATATGATGTGCATTACCGAGAGGGCCAGAGATACCTCTCCGACAATCGGAGTGACAAATCCTAATCTTGATCTATGCCAACTCAACAAACACTATCGGAGACACCTGTAGAGCATCTTTATAATCACCCAGTTATGTTGTGACGTTTGATAGCACACAAGGTGTTCCTTCGATATTCAGGAGTTGCATAATCTCATAGTCAGAGGAACATGTATAAGTCATGAAGAAAGCAATAGCAACAAACTAAACGATCATCGTGCTAAGCTAACAGATGGGTCTTGTCAATCACATCATTCTCTAATGATGTGATCCCGTTCATCAAATGACAACTCATGTCTATGGCTAGGAAACTTAACCATCTTTGATTAACGAGCTAGTCAAGTAGAGGCATACTAGTGACACTTTGTTTGTCTATGTATTCACACATGTATTAAGTTTCCGGTTAATACAATTCTAGCATGAATAATAAACATTTATCATGATATAAGAAAATATAAATAACAACTTTATTATTGCCTCTAGGGCATATTTCCTTCAGTCTCCCACTTGCACTAGAGTCAATAATCTAGATTACACAGTAAAGATTCTAACACCCATGGAGTCTTGGTGCTGATCATGTTTTGCTCGTGAGAGAGGCTTAGTCAACGGGTCTGCAACATTCAGATCCGTATGTATCTTGCAAATCTCTATGTCGCCCTCCTTGACTTGATCGCGGATGGAATTGAAGCGTCTCTTGATGTGCTTTGTTCTCTTGTGAAATCTGGATTCCTTTGCCAAGGCAATTGCACCAGTATTGTCACAAAAGATTTTCATTGGCCCCGATGCACTAGGTATGACACCTAGATCGGATATGAACTCCTTCATCCAGACTCCTTCATTTGCTGCTTCCGAAGCAGCTATGTACTCCGCTTCACATGTAGATCCCGCCACGACGCTTTGCTTAGAACTGCACCAACTGACAGCTCCACCGTTCAATATAAATACGTATCCGGTTTGTGACTTAGAGTCATCCGGATCAGTGTCAAAACTTGCATCGACGTAACCACTTACGACGAGCTCTTTGTCACCTCCATAAACAAGAAACATATCCTTAGTCCTTTTCAGGTATTTCAGGATGTTCTTGACCGCTATCCAGTGATCCACTCCTGGATTACTTTGGTACCTCCCTACTAAACTTATAGCAAGGCACACATCAGGTCTGGTACACAGCATTGCATACATGATAGAACCTATGGCTGAGGCATAGGGAATGACTTTCATTTTCTCTCTATCTTCTGCAGTGGTCGGGCATTGAGTCTTACTCAACTTCACACCTTGTAACACAGGCAAGAACCCTTTCTTTGCTTGATCCATTTTGAACTTTTTCAAAACTTTATCAAGGTATGTGCTTTGTGAAAGCCCAATTAAGCGTCTTGATCTATCTCTATAGATCTTGATGCCCAATATATAAGCAGCTTCACCGAGGTCTTTCATTGAAGAACTTTTATTCAAGTATCCGTTTATGCTATCCAGAAATTCTATATCATTTCCAATCAACAATATGTCATCCACATATAATATTAGAAATGCTACAGAGCTCCCACTCACTTTCTTGTAAATACAGGCTTCTCCAAAAAGTCTGTATAAAACCATATGCTTTGATCACACTATCAAAGCGTTTATTCCAACTCCGAGATGCTTGCACCAGTCCATAAATGGATCGCTGGAGCTTGCACACTTTGTTAGCATCCTTTGGATCGATAAAACCTTCGGGTTGCATCATATACAACTCTTCTTCCAGAAATCCATTCAGGAATGCAGTTTTTACATCCATTTGCCAAATTTCATAATCATAAAATGCGGCAATTGCTAACATGATTCGGACGGACTTAAGCATCGCTACGGGTGAGAAGGTCTCATCATAGTCAACTCCTTGAACTTGTCGAAAACCTTTTGCAACAAGTCGAGCTTTGTAGACAGTAACATTACCGTCGGCGTCAGTCTTCTTCTTGAAGATCCACTTATTCTCTATGGCTTGCCGATCATCGGGCAAATCAACCAAAGTCCACACTTTGTTCTCATACATGGATCCCATCTCAGATTTCATGGCCTCAAGCCATTTTGCGGAATCTGGGCTCATCATCGCTTCCTCATAGTTCGTAGGTTCATCATGGTCAAGTAACATGACCTCCAAAACAGGATTACTGTACCACTCTGGTGCGGATCTTAGTCTGGTTGACCTACGAGGTTCGGTAGTAACTTGATCTGAAGTTTCATGATCATCATCATTAGCTTCCTCACTAATTGGCGTAGGTATCACTGGAACTGATTTCTGTGATGAACTACTTTCCAATTCAAGAGAAGGTACCACTACCTCATCAAGTTCTACTTTCCTCCCACTCACTTCTTTCGAGAGAAACTCCTTCTCTAGAAAGGATCCATTCTTAGCAACGAATATTTTGCCTTCGGATCTGTGATAGAAGGTGTACCCAACAGTCTCCTTTGGGTATCCTATGAAGACACATTTCTCCGATTTGGGTTCGAGCTTATCAGGTTGAAGCTTTTTCACATAAGCATCGCAGCCCCAAACTTTAAGGAACAACAACTTGGGTTTCTTGCCAAACCACAGTTCATAAGGTGTCATCTCAACGGATTTAGATGGTGCCCTATTTAACGTGAATGCAGCCGTCTCTAAAGCATAACCCCAAAATGATAGCGGTAAATCAGTAAGAGACATCATAGATCGCACCATATCTAATAAAGTGCGGTTACGATGTTCGGACACACCATTACGCTGTGGTGTTCCGGGTGGTGTGAGTTGCGAAACTATTCCACATTGTTTCAAATGAAGACCAAATTCGTAACTCAAATATTCTCCTCCACGATCGGATCGCAGAAACTTTATTTTCTTGTTACGATGATTTTCCACTTCACACTGAAATTCTTTGAACTTTTCAAATGTTTCAGACTTATGTTTCATCAAGTAGATATACCCATATCTGCTCAAATCATCTGTGAAGGTCAGAAAATAACGATACCCGCCGTGAGCCTCAATATTCATCGGACCGCATACATCAGTATATATTATTTCCAATAAATCTGTTGCTCGCTCCATTGTTCCGGAGAACGGAGTTTTAGTCATCTTGCCCATGAGGCACGGTTCGCAAGTACCAAGTGATTCATAATCAAGTGATTCCAAAAGTCCATCAGTATGGAGTTTCTTCATGCGCTTTACACCAATATGACCCAAACGGCAGTGCCACAAATAAGTTGCACTATCATTATCAACTCTGCATCTTTTGGCTTTAACATTATGAATATGTGTATCACTCCTATCGAGATTCAACAAAAATAGACCACTCTTCAAGGGTGCATGACCATAAAAGATATTACTCATATAAATAGAACAACCATTATTCTCTGATTTAAATGAATAACCGTCTCGCATCAAACAAGATCCAGATATAATGTTCATGCTTAACGCTGGCACCAAATAACAATTATTCAGGTCTAAAACTAATCCCGAAGGTAGATGTAGAGGTTGCGTGCCGACGGCGATCACATCGACTTTGGAACCATTTCCCACACGCATCGTCACCTCGTCCTTAGCCAATCTTCACTTAATCCATAGTCCCTGTTTCGAGTTGCAAATATTAGCAACAGAACCAGTATCAAATACCCAGGCACTACTGCGAGCATTAGTAAGGTACATGTTGGGGATATTATTACTGGGTGTAAACCGGCCAGGAGAGGCCGGGTTATCCCCATAATGAGTTATTTATATTTGAAGCCCATGAAGACAAGGAGTATGGCGCTTTATGAAGGCCCAGGGCCCAAAGGCGGATTAAGGGCTTGTAGGTGTAAACCGCCATATTATATGTAACTTGTCTTGTAAGATAATAAAAGAGTAGAGACCGAGCCGGACACGTTTATGAGCCGGCCTCGGGATTCTGTAAACCGCTGGGCGTCAACCTGTGTATATAAAGGGACGACCCGGCGGCGGTTTGGGGAGAGGGACAACAATTCGAGAGCCAGGCATAGCGGATTCGCTCCCTGGTCATCGAAACCCTAGTAATTCCACAACAACTGGATTAGGCCTTTACCTTCACCGCAAGGGGCCGAACCAGTATAAACTCTCTGCGTCCCTTGTCCGCTTTAACCCCTTTAAGCTAACCAGTCGCGATGGCTCCACGACTAAGTCCTTTCTCTAGGACATCTGCCGTGATAAGACCACGACAGTTGGCGCCCACCATGGGGCTATCTCATGATGGTTTCGAGTTCTTAGAGGGCAGCTTCGAAGGACTCAAGGGATACGCTGTGGGCCGGATGACCAAAAGTCATCGCGGCAAGCTCTACATCGACGACGCAGGATGGGGCCCCGAGGCCGGTTCGATTGAGTACGGGTACCGGGTCCCCTTCGGCGGCATTCACGTGTTCATTGGCAAGATTGGCGAACTGGGCCCTGAGCCGGACATCTGCACCGACATCGTCGAAACGGCTCAGCGTGCGAGATCTGCCCGGGTTAAGCCTGTCATGAAGCGTGCCTTCGTGGGAGTCATCCACGGAGTGGAATCTGAAGATGGATCGGAATATGATGGCGAAACCATTGTTTATTCCGGTGACGAGTCATCTACTGGAGAGACCGAGTCATTGTACCAGCTGCAGGATGGCCGGTTTGGTGGTTGTTCCGATGGCGACAGTATTCCGGACTCTCTTGACCCGCCAAGCCGGGTTGCGATCTTCATGACCGGTACACAATCAGCGCCACAATCTTCGACCGCTGCGGCGATGATCTCCGGTTCAGCAGCAGCGATGGCAGCTGGGGCAGGAGGCCCTGCGCCACCACCGGCTCAGGCTCTGTCCGATTTATTCGACACCTTGGCAGCACTGTTAGCGGCCGAAGTCAGCCCGGCGGATCAGGAGCGGCACAACGCGGAAGTGGTGAAGGTGAAGGATCAGATAGCCCAAGCCAAGGTGGATTTGGCAGCTGAAAACACCAGGATGGCGGTAGAGCGGGCCGAGTTAGATGCACAGGCCTATCGGCTTACGTTGGATCAGAACACGTCAAATGATGTAATGAGAAGGTACCGATCTCACCTGCCTCCGGTTTATGAAGCCAGGAATCTCTTCAATACGCCAGGGGCCGGAACCAGCAACCAGCCAGTGGTAAACCGGGTAGAAGCGCCTGGAACGGGGACGCCGGTTCAGCCACGCGCAATGGATCCGCCTCTTCAAAATATCCCATCCCAGCATGTGCCCACGCCTCCGGGTCATTATTCCAACCCCTTGGATAACATAGTCGCGGCCGCTTCACGATTGGCAGCCCTTCCAGTCGATGGTGAGTCCCTTGTAGCGGTGGAGACGCGACGGGCTAGGGAGCTCCTTCAGACAGCTTTGACTCAGCAATAGGCTTATTCGTACAGTCGCGAGAGGATTCATTCCACCCCCCGCCCAAGCCGGAGTTACAGCAGGCATGTTGATGAACCGGCTGTGTCTAGCAGTGCCCGCAATCGTAATCCGCTACGAGGCCATAACCCAGCGGGTGGCGGTGTTGATGCTCAGGATGTGGTGGACCGTGCTAGGGCACGTCGAGAGGCTGAGTTAGCAGCACAGAACGCGGCCCGTCAGCTTACTCCGGTTCGTCCAACAACTTCGGTGGAACCAGGGGTTACTTCCAGTTCTTTGGGGGTGCCGTGTCTCATCCCAGCATTACGCAATGTACGGCTGCCCAAGGACTTCAAGGGCCCACGTAAAGTGCCGAATTACACTGCCGATTTATCCCCCGAGTCGTGGGTGGAGAGTTATGAGATGGCGATGGAGATGCTGGACGTAGATGATGCGGCATGTGCTAAGTACTTCACCATGATGTTGGAAGGGACAGCTCGCACTTGGTTGAAAAACCTACCAGCTAACTCCATTAGGTCATGGGCCGAGCTAAGAGCCCGGTTTATTCAGAATTTCAAAGACACGTGCAAACAGCCCATGTCAATTGTGGATTTAGCTGCCTGTGTCCAGGAGGAAGGAGAATCAACAACCCATTGGGTGCGCCGGGTTTCAGAGATTTTGCGTTCATCGGACCACATCAACGCTGATACGGCCGTTTTGACGTTGGAAGGCAATTGCCGGTTTACGCCTCTTAAGTTGAAGCTGGGACGGCTCAAACGCCATTGCAATGACATGGGGACCCTTATGGCAGCTCTGGTGAAATATGCCGACTCTGATAGTACCAAGGACCCTGAATCTGATGATGACAAGACAGGAAAGGTAAAGAAGGGTGGCAACACCAAAGGGCAGCAGCATAACTCGGTGGGGCATGGAAACAGTGGTAAGCGTAAAGCGGATAACAGTTCAGATTTTGTAGCTAATACCAACGCGCAGGGTAATGGTCAGCGTCGGAAGGGTAAACCGCCCCCGCGTGGAAGAGAACCAAGTCCCAATCTGGAGCGCCTGAATTACCTGTTGAACCAGCCCTGCCCAAAGCACGGATCGCGGGACAAGCCGGCCACGCACCTCTGGAAGGATTGTTATATTATGCGAGAATTCAAAGATTCAGATTTTATGATCAATATAATAAACCGGAGCCTCAGCTAAAGCGGGGTATCTGTTGGTTTTTCTTACATCAGGTGTGGTTACATGGAGGTTTCTGCTTATAAAGCGGCGTCCGGTTTACCCCTTGATTCGGCTTATCAAGCCATATATATAAATCACTTGGGGGCTTGGTCGTATTCGAACCTTAGCTACACCTCTTGATAGGCGCAAGGCCACCAGAAAAATCACTTGGGGGCTTGGTCATATTCGAACCATAGCTACACCTCTTGATTGGCTCAGAGCCAAAAAGAAAAATTACTTAGGGGCCAAAGAGAGTGTTCCAAAAGAACAGCTCAAACATAGGCACCCACTGAGCATAGCTCAAAATATTGCTTGGGGATTCTTTGCTATCGCAATGAACAAAGAATCTACACTTGTAATAGGCTATCAAGCCACGGCTTGGAAGCCTGGTGTATACACCTAAAACCCCGGGTTAGCCTGCCTTTTTTAAGTAAGTCACTCCATCCAGGTAAACCTGGTATGACCCGTCGAACTTCGACAAGTCAATCTCATAAGACCCTGAACTTGTCAAGGTTAAAACGACGATTGGTTAAAGATTGAGGACCATCTTAAAAGGCTTTGTAAAATGGTTTAACTCAGCGGCCTGGCAGCCCATGAAAAGCCTCAAATTTGGGGCCTGGCAGCCCGTGAAAAGCCTCGACTACAAGTTTTCATATGCTTTTATTTGCCAAGTTTTTTCTCCTTTGATGAGATTTATGATGATTTTGGTAAACCGGCGTTAATCAACCCGGCTCGGCTTTCAACTACAAGTTGTCAGTACATGATTAGTCATAATCCGGTGCTTATTAACCCGGTCTGGTTTTGACTATAAGTTGCCAGTATTATATATGAGTAATCCGGTGTTTTTTCACAACCCGGTACGGGTTTATCATAAACCGGCACAATATGGAAGGAGTTATCAATACTCATGATTAGGGGTATCGCCCTTACTACAAAGTTGGTCAACCTACGATGTGATTCAATGTCACAGGTATCATTTATTTTCATATTTGATTATTTTTAACAGCCTTGTTTATAAACCCAGGCTATATGTTTGGGCATCATGACCCGTCCAGTGGTAAACCGCCAGGACAAGTTCAACTTTTTGTATGCAGGAACAGCCTAAATAAATCGCTCTGGATTATGAACATCATATATCTTAAGCATGGTGAATTAACGGTATCAAGCAAAGTAAATATGCATGATGGCATAGCAGACCAAGTGTTTAAACTAGCCTATTACAAGGCGTTTCAGTGCCCAAAAGAGTAATTGTTTTTTCGCAAGTATTGCAGCACGTAGAAGGCTAAATCGGCCTCCGAATCATGACTCGTCACCAGGCTGCCCTGACGGTTGTGGATCGCCTTGCGCCGGTTCATCCTCTTCTTCTCTACCCAGCGGCTGGAAGTCAATGGTGGCCCAATCGATCCCAGTTAAGGCTTGGAACACAGCTTCATCACTTATAAGTGTGGACGGTTCAACGTCAGGGGCATAGGTGTGCTTACGGATTGGCGGGATAATATTTTGAGCCTCAGGGGTTGGTGCAGCAACCCGTTTGTTGTTGACATCATAACTCGCCTGGTAATATGAAAGATCAGTTTCTTTAGCTAGTTGGCAAGCCAGTGGACGTACTTCCTGGTTTATTGCTCGGAGGTCCTCATGGCCAAATTCTGATCCGTCTTCTTTTAAGCTTGGATAGCCTTTAGCCACATCCACCGGATCAAGATCAGGCACCCATGCTTTTGCCCGGGTTAGTGCGGTCAGAGCACCATCCCTGGCAGTAGATCTCTTTAGCTCTTCTACCCAGACAGGCAGCATTGACAACCTTTCTAAGGTCTCCTTGATTAAAGTTGGGGGCGGCTTGTTGTGAGAAGCAGTGTAGATGATCCGTTGCGCGCCGGTATATAACTGCTCTATAAGAGTATAGGCAGCCTTCAGCTTCTTCTGTACGTCAGAGCCCAGATGACTAATGCGAGTTCCTGCGCCATTACAAACATCAGTAAACCGGCAATGTATGGGATGATATGTTGAAAATTTAAAGCCAGGATATTTACCAAACACAGCAGCAGTCATGGCATGTATTTGCCGCTTTACACTAGTTAGCTCGTCTACCACCAGTTTAAGAGCTGCTTCTGCGTCCTCGGCTCTTTTTTGCAAGGCGGATTTTTCTGTGTCCCAATCCGCCCGCTCCTTGTTGAAACTCTCCTTCAGCTTTTCCATAGCGGCTAAGGCACTGGTAAGCTCATCTTTGGTTTTGGAGGTTTCTGCCTGCTGGGACTTGATGTTTTCTTGCAGATCAGCGGTTTGAGTTTCCTTTTTGCTCAGCTCAGCCTATAAGAGAGAAACATATCATGAATTGGCAGTGCATATTTGAAGTACCAAGCACATAACAAGTTATGCACCTGATACTTGGGGGCTAATGCATATTTGCTCGTAATCAGAAATTTCTGCAAGTCCCAAGTGCAATACAAGTATTACTCTTGGCACTTGGGGGCTAATGTATGCTTGCTCAAAGTGACATTATGAGTATTCTTCTAAATGTCCTGGTTCATCTTCATCAGTTAAACCGGCCCTTGGGGACTATACCGGCGAAAGTTGTAATATTGCAATTCTAAGGTACTGTTTCATTTTAGAAAGATAACCCGGCCCTTGGAGGCTAAGCATGCAAAGTTGAGATATTACAAAGTCCCAGTTTAGATGACTATCATAAACCGGCACTTGGGGGCTACTGGAGTTAATATTTGGAATTGAACACAAGAGAGAAGCAGTTATGCAGTTACCTCATATCGCTCCTTCATTAGATTCACTAAACCGGCTTCAAAGTCGCGGCTTGTGTACAGGTGGTTTAAAAAACCAGAATGGATGTCTTGGGCATTGAGGTGAGCATAGGTTGACAAATCTGTGTTCCATTTGCCTTTGCCCATAGCAGAAACCTCGTCCTTGGCACTATGCTTCGATAAAGCAACAGGATTGCCAGGAGCGGTGTGGCCGACGCCAGTAATCATAATATCATCTTCTTTATCATCAGCAGCCTTCACGGGAGTTGACGGTTTATCAGCAGCCTTAGCTGGGCTGGCCGACTTATCATCCGCGCGAGCCGGGCTAGTCGGTTTATCAGTGTGGCCTGTGGTGTCAACTTCTGTTTGTTCAACTATGAAGTTATAATCTTGAGGCTGTGGATCATCATGTGTAACATCAGTATTTGTTCTTTCCAGATCTGGAGTCTTCTCCGGTTCAATATCCACATTGTCATCAGACGGTTTATTTAACCGGGCCTTATTACTGGGTCTAGGCTTGGCACTAAGAAGAACAAGCATAAAGATCAGTACAGTATGCAAACATAACACATTAAGGATAAGATTAAAGCATAACCTACCCAGGGACCGTCTTGAGGGTTGGAAGTTGTGTGGCCGTTGACTCGCCAGAGGACGAATTAGGTGTTCCCTAATAATTTGAATCAGACGGATTAAGAGGCTGTCGAAAACAACCCGCCTTGGGGCAAGAAATATCAGGAGTATAAGAGACCTCTGTTCGACGTTTCCGGACCGGAGTGTTCGGTAAACCGGCAGAGGTAACTACCTGGCCACTGTGCCGGGTTGTGCGGCGGGCTTCGTGTTGCTGCTTCTTCAAAAGAAAGTTTGGGTCCAAGTGAGCTAAGGGGTGAGAAAATTTTATTTTCCGATTTGCTTGACGGATTTTCTGTGTTGGCAGAGGGTCTGAACCGGAAGAAAGGATAGTTACCTCTGCATCGTCAGCCTAGCTGCCTTCAGCGTCGTCCTGATAACAGTCGTTGTCAATAAGGTGTATGAAGAAAGAACCAAGAGAGTCAAGTTCTACCTCTGAGTCCGGATTAGCCAGATCCGCATCAGCATTTGGTTCAGAAGATTCAGTGGTCCTCTTCTTGGCAGGTTTCTTGGTGACCTTGGTCTTCGAGCGAAGTGGTTTGGCCGGTTTATCCTGTGGTTTTTTCTTCTAGAATGGGTCATCGCCCTGTGAAAGATGGACAAAATTTTGAGACTATTTGAAAAGGGGTAAGCTAAAACAAGAAAGTTGTGATTCTTACAGTTGGCGGCCTGTTGGAGACGCAGAAAGGGCTTAACCCAGTCTGGCTACAGACAGCTTCCGGTTCATTCAGTATTTTCTTGACAGCCTCAGTAACTTCAGCTTCTGTTAGCTGAATGTCGATGTGTCGTTGAGGGTCTTTCAAATCCCTTGTGTACTCACACATTAAACCGGGGCGCCGGCTTAAGGGCAGAACGCTCCAAGTTATCCAACAGCGAACAAAGTCGACACCTATCAAACCGTTTGCCATAAAGGCTCTGAGCTTTGACAGTTGTGGTGCATAGTTGGACCGTTCCTTGGCAGTCAGCCTTTGAGGGAAGGGATGAGTGTTGCTAAGCCGGTGGGGACGGTAACCCGGCAGAGGATTTTCATCAGTGGGAGATGTGTCTTTGCAGTAAAACCAAGTCTGATTCCAGTCCTTGGGGTGACTATGAAGCTTGGCATGAGGGAAGCTGACATCCTTCCTCTTTTGAATTGCCATTCCACCAAGCTCAGTGTTGGGTCCATCTGTGAACTCTGTGCGACGGTTTAAATAAAAGAAATCCCAGAACAGTTCAACTGTGGGCTCCTCTTGAAGATAGGCCTCACAAAATACTTGGAAATTGCAAATATTGGACACAGAGTTTGGTCCAATATCTTGAGGGTGGAGTTGGAAGCTGGCCAGCACATCCCGGAAAATTTTTGAACCGGGAGGGCTAAAGCCTCGACCCAGATGGTCAGTAAATACAACTACTTCTCCGTCCTTGGGTTCAGGAGGATTTTCCGGACCAGGGGCCCTCCAGTGGATGACTTCTTTCTTGGCTAAAGCGCCAGTGGTGACACATCTGTTTAATTGCTCTTCAGTAACCCGGGAAGGAACCCAGTTGCATTCGTAAACTTGTTTGGCCATTTCAATGGGAAGCTGAAACATATTTATTGCCGGTTTAAGATTTATGACGGGCGAGCATAAAGCAATGCAAGATAAGCAGAAGCAGAGGTATATGCATATTGTTAAACCGGAGTTTGATATTACTAAACCGGAGTCTGACAATGGAGAAGGTGCAAAGATCAATGAATCGGCGGTTTAAGAGGGGACTAATGATGCATACCGGATTATTGTTCTTTGACAAAGCTAAACCGCCTATATTGGTACCTAAGTGAGGGAAAAACAGATTTCACAGACTGGTAAGATAAATTCAGATCTGCGGCGTGGCAGAAAAAAGAAATATATTCAGACCTAAAATACAGGTGCTTCAACAGTTCATCGGATTCAGATGAGTTTTTCTATATGAAGAGGATGATCTAATGAGGAAAAAAGGGGCTATGACTACGACCGCACAAGAAATATCAGATCCAAATTAGCCATTTATGGTACTAAGAAGAACAAGGACGAACAGCGCCGGAGCTTTAATGAACTCCGACGAACACCGAAACCCTAATGGTGAATCTGGAGAAAGAGAAAAGGGACTTACAGATGCTGATGGAGCAGCGAAGGAGCACCGCGTTTTTTCTGGTCCGTTCAGGTTGATGCAGCGGCCGGAGTTGAGGAAGAAGGCGGAGCTTGACGACGGCGGCTGCGTGTGACGGTCAGGTCGGCGCGAGGAAGAAGGAGAAAGACGAAGAGGCAAGGCGGAAAAATGAAAAGGGCCCCCGGCCTTATTTATAAAGGTGAAGAGATAAGTGACAGACGCGAGAATCGACGAGCCCAAAGGTTGGATATGTGACAGAGCTGTCGCCTCGATTCTCGGAGGCTCATTTTAAATAACAGGTGACTTCATGGCGATTTATTATGATCCTGGAAGATGACATCATGGCGGTCTACAAGACTTAGGTGAAGGTTTTGAAGAAGAAAATTTCTAAGTGTTGGAGATCGACATGAACAAGTTCAAATCAATCTGGGGCCTAATGTTGGGGATATTATTACTAGGTGTAAACCGGCCAGGAGAGGCCGGGTTATCCCCATAATGAGTTATTTATATTTGAAGCCCATGAAGACAAGGAGTATGGCGCTTTATGAAGGCCCAGGGCCCAAAGGCGGATTAAGGGCTTGTAGGTGTAAACCGCCATATTATATGTAACTTGTCTTGTAAGATAAGAAAAGAGTAGAGACCGAGCCGGACACGTTTATGAGCCGGCCTTGGGATTCTGTAAACCGCCGGGCGTCAACCTATGTATATAAAGGGACGACCCGGCGGCGGTTTGGGGAGAGGGACAACAATTTGAGAGCCAGGCATAGCAGATTCGCTCCCTGGTCATCGAAACCCTAGCAATTCCACAACAACTGGATTAGGCCTTTACCTTCACCGCAAGGGGCCGAACCAGTATAAACTCTCTGCGTCCCTTGTCCGCTTTAACCCCTTTAAGCTAACCAGTCGCGATGGCTCCACGACTAAATCCTTTCTCTAGGACATCTGCCGTGACAAGACCACGACAGTACACATCAATAACATGTATATCACATATACCTTTGTTCACCTTGCCATCCATTTTATCCGCCAAAATACTTGGGGCAGTTCCGCTTCCAGTGACCAGTCCCTTTGCAGTAGAAGCACTCAGTATCAGGCTTAGGTCCAGACTTGGGCTTCTTCACTTGAGCAGCAACTTGCTTTCCGTTCTTCTTGAAGTTCCCCTTCTTCCCTTTGCCCTTTTTCTTGAAACTGGTGGTCTTGTTGACCATCAACACTTGATGCTCCTTTTTGATTTCTACCTCCGTTGCCTTTAGCATTGTGAAGAGCTCGGGAATTGTCGTATCCATCCCTTGCATATTATAGTTCATCACGAAGCTTTTGTAGCTTGGTGGCAGTGATTGAAGAACTCTGTCAATGACACTATCAACCGGAAGATTAACTCCCAGCTGAGTCAAGTGATTATGATACCCAGACATTTTGAGTATATGCTCACTGACAGAACTATTCTCCTCCATCTTGCAGCTATAGAACTTATTGGAGACTTCATATCCCTCAATCCGGGCATTTGCTTGAAATATTAGCTTCAACTCCTGGAACATCTCATATGCTCCATGACGTTCAAAATGTCGTTGAAGTCCCGGTTCTAAGCCGTAAAGCATGGCACACTGAACTATCGAGTAGTCATCAGCTTTGCTCTGCCAGGCGTTCACAACGTCCGGCGTTGCTCCTGCAGCGGATCTTGCACCTAGCGGTGCTTCCAGGACGTAATTCTTCTGTGCGGCAATGAGGATAATCCTCAAGTTACGGACCCAGTCCGTGTAGTTGCTACCATCATCTTTCAACTTAGCTTTCTCTAGGAACGCATTAAAATTCAAAGGAACAGTAGCACGGGCCATTGATCTACAACAACATAGACATGCAAAATACTATCAGGTACTAAGTTCATGATAAATTAAAGTTCAATTAATCATATTACTTAAGAACTCCCACTTAGATAGACATCCCTCTAATCATCTAAGTGATCACATGATCCAAATTAACTAAACCATGTCCGATCATCACGTGAGATGGAGTAGTTTTCAATGGTGAACATCACTTATGTTGATCATATCTACTATATGATTCACGCTCGACCTTTCGGTCTCAGTGTTCCGAGGCCATATCTGCATATGCTAGGCTCGTCAAGTTTAACCCGAGTATTCTGCGTGTGCAAAACTGGCTTGCACCCGTTGTATGTGAACGTAGAGCTTATCACACCCGATCATCACGTGGTGTCTCGGCACGACGAACTGTAGCAACGGTGCATACTCAGGGAGAACACTTGTACCTTGAAATTTAGTGAGAGATCATCTTATAATGCTACCGCTGTACTAAGCAAAATAAGATGCATAAAAGGATTAACATCACATGCAATTCAATATGTGACATGATATGGCCATCATCATCTTGTGCTCTTGATCTCCATCATCGAAGCAACGTCATGATCTCCATCGTCACCGGCGCCCCAGCATGATCTCCATCGTCACCGGCGCTCCAGCATGATCTCCATCGTAGCATCGTTGTCGTCTCGCCAACTTATTGCTTTTACGACTATCGCTATCGCTTAGTGATAAAGTAAAACAATTACATGGCGATTGCATTGCATACAATAAAGCGACAACCATATGGCTCCTGCCGGTTGCCGATAACTCTGTTACAAAACATGATCATCTCATACAACAAATTATATCACATCATGTCTTGACCATATCACATCACAGCAAGCCCTGCAGAAACAAGTTAGACGTTCTCTACTTTGTTGTTGCAAGTTTTACGTGGCTGCTACGGGCTGAGCAAGAACCGTTCTTACCTACGCATCAAAACCACAACGATTTTTCGTCAAGTGTGCTGTTTTAACCTTCAACAAGGACCGGGCGTAGTCACACTTGATTCAACTAAAGTTGGAGAAACTGACACCCACTAGCCACCTGTGTGCGAAGCACGTCGGTAGAACCAGTCTCGCGTAAGCGTACGTGTAATGTCGGTCTGAGCCGCTTCATCCAACAATACCGCCGAATCAAAGTATGACATACTGGTAAGCAGTATGACTATTATCGCCCACAACTCTTTGTGTTCTACTCGTGCATATAACATCTACGCATAGACCTGGCTCGGATGCCACTGTTGGGGAACGTAGTAATTCAAAAAAATTCCTAGGATCACGCAAGATCTATCTAGGAGAAGTATAGCAACGAGCGGGAGAGTGTGTCCACGTACCCTCGTAGACCGAAAGCGGAAGCGTTTAGTAACGCGGTTGATGTGGTCGAACGTCTTCGCGATCCAACCAATCCAAGTACCGAACGTACAGCACCTCCGCGATCTGCACACGTTCAGCTCGGTGATGTCCCTCGTACTCTTGATCCAGCTGAGGCCGAGGGAGAGTTTTGTCAGCACAACGGCGTGGTGACGGTGATGATGAAGTGATTCCGGCAGGGCTTCGCCTAAGCTCTCCGAAAATATGACCGAGGTGGAAATCTGTGGAGGGGGGCACCGCACACAGCTAAAAACAATTAACTGGTGTGTCCTAGGGTGCCCCCCTCCCCATGTATATAAAGGAGGGAGGGGGAGGCCGGCCGGCCCTCATAGGCGCGCCAAGGGGGGAGGAATCCTCCTCCTAGTAGGAGTAGGACTCCCCCCTTTCCTAGTCCTACTAGGAGAAGAAGGAAGGAGGGGGAAAGAGAAGGAAGGAGGGGGTGCCGCCCCTCCCCCTAGTCCAATTCGGACTAGGCCCATGGAGGGGCGCGCGGCCAGCCCTTGGCTGCCCCTCTCTCTTTCCCCTAGGCCCAATAAGGCCCATTACTTCTCTGGTGGTTCTGATAACCCTTCCGGCACTCCGATAAATATCCGGAACCTTCCGGAACCTTTCCGGAGGCCAAATACTATCTTACAATATATCAATCTTTACCTCTCGGACATTCCGAGACTCCTCGTCATGTCTGTGATCACATCCGGGACACCGAACTACCTTCGGTATATCAAAACACATAAACTCATAATACCGATCGTCATCGAACGTTAAGCGTGCGGACCCTACGGGTTCGAGAACTATGTAGACATGACCGAGACTCATCTCCGGTCAATAACCAATAGCGGAACCTGGATGCTCATATTGGCTCCCACATATTCTACGAAGATCTTTATCGGTCAAACCGCATAACAACATACGTTGTTCCCTTTGTCATCGGTATGTTACTTGCCCGAGATTCGATCGTCGGTATCTCAATACCTAGTTCAATCTCGTTACCGGCAAGTCTCTTTACTCGTTCCGTAATGTATCATCCCGTAACTAAGTCATTAGTCACATTGCTTGCAAGGCTTCATATGATGTGCATTACCGAGAGGGCCCAGAGATACCTCTCCGACAATCGGAGTGACAAATCCAAATCTTGATCTATGCCAACTCAACAAACACTATCAGAGACACCTGTAGAGCATCTTTATAATCACCCAGTTACGTTGTGACGTTTGATAGCACACAAGGTGTTCCTTCGGTATTCGGGAGTTGCATAATCTCATAGTCAGACGAACATGTATAAGTCATGAAGAAAGCAATAGCAACAAACTAAACGATCATCGTGCTAAGCTAACAGATGGGTCTTGTCAATCACATCATTCTCTAATGATGTGATCCCGTTCATCAAATGACAACTCATGTCTATGGCTAGGAAACTTAACCATCTTTGATTAACGAGCTAGTCAAGTAGAGGCATACTAGTGACACTTTGTTTGTCTATGTATTCACACATGTATTAAGTTTCCGGTTAATACAATTCTAGCATGAATAATAAACATTTATCATGATATAAGGAAATATAAATAACAACTTTATTATTGCCTATTTCCTTCAGTATCGGGGGGTATGAACCATGGTGAAGTTGGAATACAGTAGATATAATGCTAATATGAAATTGGAATGAGTTTACAACAATACCTAAAGGTAGTGATTTGCTTTATTATACTAACGGGTCTCACAAGGTTTTTTGTTATGTTTTGTGTGGATGAAGTGTTCAAAGATCGAGGAGTTATCGATATGAGAAGAATAAGGAGAGGCAAGAGTTCAAGCTTGGGGATGCCCAAGGCACCCCAAGTAAATATTCCAAGGATACTCAAGCATCTAAGCTTGGTGATGCCCCGGTTGGCATCCCATCTTTCTTCCTCAACAATTATCGGTATACCTTGGTTTTTGTTTTGTTCACATGATATGTTTCTTTTGAGTTTATTTTTCCTTTATTTTCCTTTATGCACCATGCTAGTATGAGTTAGTCCTTCATTGATTTATAGAATGCTTCATGCGCTTCACTTAAATCTTTTGAGTATGGCTTTTTAGAATGCTCTTTGTGCTTAACTTAAATCTTTTGAGTATGACTTTATAGAATGCTTCGTGTGCTTCACTTATATATTTTGAGCTTGGATGTTGGTAAATCTATATTAATTGTAGAATGCTCCATGAACTTCACTTATATCTTTTGGAGTATGAATAAGACTATCATCGAAATTGGGCTTGGAAGAGTATCATTAAAATATCATGCCTAGCTAAAAAGGTATTAAAGAAAAGCGCTTGTTGGGAGACAACCCAATATTTACCCCTACTGTTTTTGTATGTTCTCATGATTATGCTACTGTATTAATCATGTTTTATAGCTTTTGTTTCAATAAAGTGCCAAGTAAAGCCTTTGGGATAGTGTGGTTGATAGTTGATTTGATTCTGTGCAAAAACAGAAACTTTTGTGTCCTGTAATAGATTTTTTAAATTCACTGGAACGTGGAAAAACTCTGATTTTTTTACAGAGGATTTATATACAAATTTTCTACGTTTTCCTACGTTTTCAGAATTTTTAGAGTTAGATAAGTATGAAAAAAATTCAGATCTTCCCAGACTGTTCTGTTTTTTGACAGATTCTGTTTTCAATGCATAGTTTGCTAGTTTTAGTGTTTCCATAGCATATATTAAGTGATATAAATTGTGGAAATGATAGGGTACAGTAGTAATTATGTGGAAACAATTATGAATCTTGTGTTGACAGTACCCAAGTGAATGATTTGTTTTATACTAACGGAGCTCATGAGTTTTCTGTTGAGTTTTGTGTGATTGAAGTTTTCAAGTTTTGGGTGAGGTGTCGATATGATGAGAATAAGGAGTGGAAAGACCCTAAGATTGGGGATGCCCAAGGCACCCCAAGGTAATATTCAAGGAAGACTCAAGCGCCTAAGCTTGGGGATGCCCCGGAAGGCATCCCCTCTTTTGTCTTCAACACTATCGGTATACCTTACTCGGAGATATATTTTTATTCGTCACATGATATGTGTTTTGCTTGGAGCGTATTTTCATTTTACTTGCTGTTTGAATAAAATCATTGGATCTGAAATCTTGAATGAGAGAGAGTCCTCCCATGGCTATTTAACTATTTGATTACTCATTGATCTTCACTTATATCTTTCTGGAGTAGTTTTGTCATTTACTCTCGTGCTTCACTTATATCCTATGAGTAAATGGTTGAATGAATTGAATATCATAAATCTGAAATTATATATGTTTCATATGCTTATCCCATGGGGAGTAATGACTTCAAATAAGAAGTATATGTGGTAAAATTTATTGAAAGTTAGCAAACACAACATTGGTCACTTGAACAATTCATGAAAGAATATTGAAGGAAGAGAGATTTCACATATAAATATACTATCTTGGACATCTCCTATGATTGTGAGCCTCTTTAATTATTTTCAAACTTGAGCAAATTAGTTGAAGTTGGACAAGGAAGACAACGTAATGAGTTATCTTTGGTATATTTGTATAGAAGTTATATTGTTATGGATCCTCCAACATGTGGTGCTTGCTTAGGATCTTTTGCTAGCCAAAATTTTGTACTAAGTAGAGATACTACTTGTGCATCCAAAACCCTTAAACCCCGTTTCATGCCATGAGCGTCCACCATATCTACCTATGGATTGAATAAGATCCTTCAAGTATGTTGTCATCGGTGCAAAAAGCAATAAAAATTGCTCCTAAATATGTATGATCTTTTATTGTAAGGGAAAATAAGCGTTGTACGAACTTGTGATGGTAAAGAAATAAAAGCGATGGACTGCATAATAAAGGTTGCTATCACAAAGGGCAATACAACGTGACGTTCCCTTGCATTAAAGGTTTGCACATCCAAAATTAAAAAGCGCATGACAACCTCTGCTAAGGGCCTATCTTTTACTTTCATGTATTTACTTTTATGCAAGAGTCAATAGTATTCCTTCTTATTTCAACCTCAATTATTCTTTAGTCGGCAAGCATCATGTGGTGGGGAAAGATCCAAGCATATATGGCCATTCAAATATATTTGATCATGAATTATTATTGTTGACAATTATCTATATGATATGTAAGTTGGGAGGCGAAACATTAAGCCCCTATCTTCCTCTGTGTTTGACGGATGCTATTTGTTCTAAAAATATGCTTTGAGTGTTAGCAATCATGGAAGACTATATGATAGTTGAGTATGTGGAATTTGCTAAACCAAAGCTCTTACATAGACCCTTCCTAAAAATAAGAAGAATTGTAATTGTTTGGTGACCGAGAACATGGTTTGTTAGTTTTCAAGAAACTTTATGGTCTATACTTTAACATGTGAATACCTTGTTACTTGATCATGAGAAGTTTTATGAGATGAGCTACTGTTTATGATAAAGAATAATGCTAGAAAAGGTGTTTGGAACTATATTTGATCAAATTTATGTACTATGCTAGCATTCACACTTCATAAATTATTTCTTTTATCATTTACCTACTCGAGGACGAGCAGGAATTAAGCTTGGGGATGCTGATATGTCTCCGACGTATGTATAATTTATGAAGCATTCATGCCATGTTTACAACAATTTTATATGGTTTTGGTATGATTTGATTAGAACTAACCTAGACTGACGCTGTTTTCAGCAGAACTACCTTGGTGTCATTTTTTGTGCAGAAATAAAAGTTCTCAGAATGGACTAAAAATTTACGGTGATTTTTTATGGACCAAAAGAGAACCCCGAAGCACAAGAGTTGGACCAGAAGAGTCTCGAGGCGACGACAGGATAGGGGGCGCGCCCTACCCCCCCGGGAGGGTGCTCCTACCTTGTCGCTGCCTCGTGAACCCCCTTGACGTGAGACCGACGCCAAAAATTCCTATAAATACCAAAAACCCCAGAAATAAACCTAGATCGGGAGTTCCACCGCCGCAAACCTCTATAGCCATGAAAAATCAATCTAGGCCCTCTCCGGCACCCTGCCGGAGGGGGCCATCATCACCGAAGGCCATGGAGGAGGATCCCGGAGGGGGCCATCATCGCCATGGAGGCCAAGGACCAGAGGGAGAACCTCTCCCCATCTAGGGGGGAGGCCATGGAGGAGGAAGCACAAGGGGGAGACCCTCTCCCCCTCTCTCTCGGTGGCGCCGGAGTGCCACCGGGGGAACCATGGCCGCGGTGATTATCTTCATCAACATCACCATCTTCGTCACCATCCTCATCTCTTTTACGTGGTCCACTCTCCCGCACCCCGCTGTAATCCGCTACTTGAACATGGTGCTTTATGCCACATATTATGATCCAATGATGTGTTGCCATCCTATGATGTTTTGAGTAGATTTCCTTTGTCTTTTGGGTTGATTGATGATCTAGATTGGTTTGAGTTGTATGTTTTATTTTGGTGCTGTTCTATGGTGCCTTCCGTGCCATGCACACGTGAAGGATTCCCGCTGTAGGGTGTTGCAATATGTTCATGATTCACTTATGGTGGGTTGCTAGAGTGACAGAAGCTTAAACCCGAGTAGGGGGGTTGTTGCGTATGGGATAAAGGGGACTTGATGCTTTAATGCTATGGTTGGGTTTTACCTTAATGATCTTTAGTAGTTGCGGATTCTTGCTAGAGTTCAAATCATAAGTGCATATGATCCAAGAAGAGAAAGTATGTTAGCTTATGCCTCTCCCTCATATAAAATTGCAATGACGACTACCGATCTTGTTAACAATTGCCTAGGATGATTCTGCACGCCGACCCATCATTATTCCACACTCGCTATTTATAATATATAGTAATATATTCTAACTTCATCTTAACAGCGCATACTTTTATATTTTAGTTCTCCGATATTATGCAAAGTTATCCTCTTCATACCCATAACGTAGTTTCACTACAAGAAATATGTCAACTTACGACCATCACTATTGGTAGCTGAAAGGTCGTTGTTTTTCATTTGCGTCCTTTTTGTGACCAAAAACAGATGGTCAAAAGCTGACGGTCGTTAATGGAAATTAACGACCTTCTTTGTGATATGTAAAAGGTCGTTGGTTGCATGACCAAATTTTTGGTCACTGGCAGCCTCCCCAGGCCACGTAGGATCCAGCGTGGCAAGCTGACGTGGATAAGAATCAGCCCGGTCCAATTCGGTGTTTTACATGGGCGAAGCCCAACAAATTCAACTTATTTATATTTTTATTCTATCAATAGTAGTCAGCTACATGGGCCAAGCCCAACATTGAAGCCTTTTTATTTTTGGGCCGGGCTATTTTTCTCAATAGTTTTTATTTTTCTTCTTTTATATAAAAAGGGGTCCACTTGTCACATGGGTCCCAGCTGTCAGGTTCATATTATTCATATTTCAATTTAACAGTAAATAAATAACTAGTATTTAAATTGGCGGCATTCAAATTGCATTGGCAGAAAACACATGTAATACTTCAAATTATATCAGCCAGATTCATGCAGCTCCTGCTCTCCAAATAACACGTAATACAAGCTCTAACACAAAGTTTACAAGCTCTACAAGTGGAATAACGATACAAGCTCTACAGGTATGGCAATCATAATTACAAGCTCTATAAGGTAACAACTAGATACTTCATAAGCTCTACAAGTGTTTTCTTCTTCAGCATGGAGCTCCTTCGATAGCGATCATATGCCGAATTCACTAGACAACCATATTCAGGACTGAGCTAACAGAACAGCAACATGCCCTCCACGGGCCTTCCATGGCCGCCCTGTTACATGAATAAGCTGAGAAGAATCAGAACAAATGGAGCCAATATATTATCAACATTCCATTCAAAAAAGGACAGTTTTGTATATAGAATGATAAGACAAATCTAGCTAGTACCATGCTTTTTTATTCATACAAGAAAACAGAGACTATGAATATGCATGAAGTGCAGGTCCTGTTACCTCACCGCAACACATTGCACCTAAAACAACAATGCCATTCTACTACCACGGCCATCCATTTAATAGGCAAGATCTAACATTACTAGTCAAAGCACATACACTAACATCACAAACGCAGGAGAGAATAAAAGGAACCGAGAGACACATGTGGATGACAATTGAGTTAGCATTTGTGAGGAGGTAGATGATCACCATGGTGTGCTTGATGTGATGATGCACACGACCATCATCTTCTTGCCACCGTTGCATCCGTGCGCTCGATGATGGGGGTACCAATGCATCCAAGTAGAATAAAATCACCATCATTAAACCACAGCTTCAAGTACAAGCTAAGTATATATCAAGTGACAACGGTATGGACAGTTTGAGCTTCATAAGTCTAATTATGGAGAAAAAAATGCACTGAAATCAACTTGATCTGCGTTGCAGACTAAGACAGTAGCAGGCAGGCAGCGTTGCAGTAACCCAAGTAATATAATGTACAGCAGAGCGAGGCAAATCAAGTTGGCTGTGTGTGTGCTTGAGCTAGCTTAGTACATACAGTCCATGGTTGAGCTCCAAAACAAACAGAGCATGCTAGTGTCAACAGAATCAAGCTAGGAGAATAGAAACAGACCATACCATGATGAAGTTTAAAATAGAATAAACAATGCATATACATTTTCTAGTGGAAAATCACAGAAACAGTTGATGAAAATCTACATCCGAAGTTCTAACAATGCCATCCGGTTCCATATTTTTCTACCAGTATGAAACAAGGTTGAAAAAAAAGACAAATGCAGAACTAGCCAACTGACAGTATAGATTAAAAGGGAAATAAAACAAAGGAACACAAACCCATAAAGCGTCAAGGTTGAATTTACCACTCTGCGGAACCAAACTGCAGGGTTATTCCAGTTCTATACACAAAAGATTTAACATGTTTTCCTACTAGTATTTACAATGTTTTTATTTCTGTAATTTAGAAAGAGGGGAGATGGGGCACAGAACTTTGAGGCACTGTTATGAGGTAGTGTCTGATGAAGGTTGCCCTTTGGGGCTGCAGCAGTAGCTCCGCCAAATGTAGCAGCAGCACCTCCAACTGGCACAGCGGCAAATACCGAGAAGAATGTCATGACAAAAGCAACACAAAAGGCTTTTGTGATGGCATACCTGAAAATGGCAGCAGTAGGTTAGTGTGGTTTTTGTATATTTGCATAGCACACAGCATAATAGATAAACAAAGGCCAAGAACCCATAGGCGCCGGAAAACAAAAATATTTTTAGACTAGTGCCTATTCCATGCCATCTGATCTACAGCAGTAAAATTCACCACACAATAGTTTTTTCATAGAAGAACGTTACTCCAGCAGTACAATTCACTACATAATAGTTATTTCATAGAAAAATGTTACTCCATGTGCACCAAAAGCAACCAATGCATCTTTTCACTGAGCTTGCTGGGGAAAAGCAATGATGCTACAGAAGCAGTTCTTGAACTTAATCCATACTACGTGCACAAAGTAACTGGAGAGAGATTGTCTGCACAATCCCATCCAAGCTTCTGAACCATACAACAGCAGACTAAATGCCACTGAAAGAACATCACAGTGACTTGAAAAGCAATACAACGGACGGAGTTAACATATGCTATTTGCAAATTGGAAAGAGATTGATTGTAGAATATCCGAGGTTCATAGGGAAGTAACAGCAGTTAGCAAGATGGAATTTGCACAAAAGTGCAAGAGCTGGCCTAGAAAATGCTGCATATCCTTTCCGCGCAATCAAATCAAAGGGGGCTGGGGACGTGAAGGGAGCAGCAGATGGATATACCAGAACTTGAACTCGGGGAGGCGGCGGATGAATGGCTTGAACTCGTCGTTGCCGCGGGTGGGGAGCACGGGGCCGGCCTGGTCGAGCGCCTCGAGCTCCGAGTCGACCATGGGGGAGAGGAAGCCGATGAGGAGGTTGAGGAGGTAGATGCCGAGGCCGTAGGAGACGACGTAGAAGCCCTGCACGTAGTAGACCCGCAGCGCGTAGACGGCGGCGGCCAGCAGCATGCCCGCCCACCGCCCCGCCGTGTGCGGCGCCGCCCAGTCCAGGTAGTGCTGGAACGCCCGTGCCGCCTCTGCGCGGTACCGCTCCACCGCCGAGGATGCGCCCCCGCCGCCTACGGGCTCCATGGTCGTCACTCGCCGCTTGGGTTGGGGATTTCTGGGTGGGGGAGGGGGGAGCGAGCCGGTCGGTGGGGTGGGGTGGGTGGGCTGATGGCTAGGTTACGTTCTCGCTGGGCGGTGGCGCCTCTCTCTCCGTTGCGTGAGAAGGAGGAGGGCAGGGGCGGCGGCTGGTGGATCTGAATCGGGGGAGGGGATCTGAATCGGGGGAGTTAGGGTTTGGGTCGTGGGCTGCGGGTGGGGTTTTCTTTTTCTTTCCTTTTCTCCTTTTTGTCTTTAGATGAATGGATGGGTGGATGGATGTGTGCCATGTCATCAATCCATGGCACAAACATCTCCACCAATGAGAATTAAGCTTATGTAAATGTGTTTTTTCTTTTTGTTTCTCCTCTTTGTTTTCACCTATGTGAAGAACCTATAAAATATTAGTTACAAAATTGGACCGCAACAATTTTAAAAAAAAATCGGCCATATTTTATGTACAAATTGACCAAATGGTTCCCTTTTAAAAGTTTTTCGTCCATCTCTCGTCCATTTTTCGAGCGCCCAAAATGAGTATTTTGTGAAGAACCTAGCAAATATTTGTTGCAAATTTGGACCAAATCAATTTTATAAAACCTTAGGCCATATTTAATTCACAATTGACCAAATGGTTGGGTGTTAAAAGTTTTGATCTACCTCTGATGAAAAAGACAAATTTCCGCTGATTCAGCTGGAAGCGGGTCAAATTTGAACTGCAAATGCCTCATAGTTTGCTCTTTATTTTTTCCAAAAATCTTTTCTAGGTACATAAGCATCTATTTAATCAGAGAAACACCAAAAGTTTTCCAAGATTCAACCACTAGCTAGGAACGGTCATGCCCACCGTTTTGACCGCATTTTGAAACGGGCATAAAAAATTCAAAAAAATCAAAAAATTGGAAAACCGTTTTGACCGCATTGTGTCATTATATGTGACCAAGTTGCCAGGAAAAATAATAAACTTGTAATACGGCAATTATTTTAAAAAAGTGTTCTCAGAAATGAGCTATGATATGTGAAGATTCATGGCTTTCAAGCCAAATGATCAATCTTATGGCCACATTCATGGCATAGTTTATTCAAATGATCTCATATTGTTCACAAGGGTGCATCTTGGAATGGCAAACAATGTTGCCTAAGGGAGTTTTCATTTTCTTTGGACGAAAAATCAATTTTCCATTTTCCGAGTGCCCAAAATGAGTTTTTTTTGTGAAGGACCTACCATATATTTGTTGCAAATTTGGACCAAATCAATTTTATAAAATACTAGGCCATATTTAATGCACAATTGACCAAATGATTGGGCGTCAAAAGCTTTGATCCCCTCTGGTGAAAAAGACAAATTTCCGCCGATTCAGCACGAAGCGGGTCAAATTTGAACTGCAGCTGCCTCATAGTTTGCTCTTTATTTTTTCCAAAAATCATTTCTAGGTACATAAGTATCTATTTAATCATGGAAACATCAAAAGTTTTCCATGATTCACCCACTAGCTAGCAACGGTCATGCCCGCCGTTTTGACCGCATTTTGAAACGGGCATGAAAAATTCAAAAAAAAATCAAAAATTGGAAAACCTTCGCATTGTGTCATTATATGTGGCCAAGTTACCACGAAAAATAATAAACTTGTAATACGACAATTATTTTTAAAAAGTGTTCTCAGAAACGAGCTATCATGTGTGGAAATCAATTGCTTTCAAGCCAAATGATCAATCTTATGGCCACATTCATGGCATAATTTGTTCAAATGATCTCATATTGTGCACAAGGGTGCATATTGGAATGGCAAACAATGTTTCCTAAGGAAGTTTTCATTTTCTTTGGACGAAAAAATTATTTTCCGTTTTTCGAGCGCCCAAAATGAGTTTTTTTGTGAAGAACCTACCAAATAATTATTGCAAAATTGGATCAAATCAAATTTATAAAATACTAGGCCATATTTAATGCACAATTGACCAAATGGTTGGGTGCCAAAAGCTTTTATCCACCTCTCATGAAAAAGACAAATTTCCACCGATTCAGTAGGAAGCGGGTCAAATTTGAACTGCAGCTGCCTCAGAGTTTGCTATTTATTTTTCCCAAAAATCATTTTTAGGTACAAAAGTATCTATTTAATCAGAGAAACACCAAAAGTTTTCCAAGATTCAACAACTAGCTAGGAACGGTCATGTCCGCCGTTTTGACCGCATTTTGAAATGGGCATGAAAAATTCAAAAAAATCAAAAAATTGGAAAACCTTCGCATTGTGTCATTATATGTGGCCAAGTTACCAGAAAAAATAATAAACTTATAATACGACAATTATTTTTAAAAAGTGTTCTCAGAAACGAGCTATCATGTGTGGAGATCAATGGCCTTCAAGCCAAATGATCAATCTTATGACCATATTCATGGCATAGTTTGTTGAAATGATCTCATATTGTGCACAAGGGTGCATATTGGAATGGCAAACAATGTTTCCTAAGGAAGTTTTCATTTTCTTCACACGAAAAAATCATTTTCCGTTTTTCGAGCGCCCAAAATGAGTTTTTTTGTGAAGAACCTACCAAATAATTGTTGCAAAATTGGACCAAATCAATTTTCTAAAATACTAGGCCATATTTAATGCACAATTGACCAAATGGTTGGGTGTCAAAAGCTTTTATCCACCTCTCGTGAAAAAGACAAATTTCCACTGATTCAGTAGGAAGCGGGTCAAATTTGAACTGCAGCTGCCTCAGAGTTTGCTATTTATTTTTCCCAAAAATCATTTATAGATACAAAAGTATCTATTTAATCAGAGAAACACCAAAAGTTTTCCAAGATTCAACCACTAGCTAGGAACGGTCATGTCCGTCGTTTTGACCGCATTTTGAAACGGGCATGAAAAATTCATGGCATAATTTGTTCAAATGATCTCATATAGTGCACAAGGGTGCATCTTGCAATGATGAATAATGTTTCCTAAGGGAGTTTTTATTTTCTTTGGACAAAAAATCAATTTTCCATTTTTTAGTGCCCAAAATGAGGTTTTTTAGTGAAGAACCTAACATATATTTGTTGCAAAATTGGACCAAATCAAATTTCTAAGATACTAGGCCATATTTAATGTACAATTGACCAAATGGTTGGGTGTAAAAAGTTTTTGATCCATCTATCGTGAAAAAGACAAATTTCAGCATATTCATTTTCCATTTTTCGAGTTCCCAAAATGAGTTTTTTGGTGAAGAACCTAACAAATATTTGTTGTAAAAAAACTTCTTCATTTTTCAAGAATATTAGACCACTTTTATGAACAAATTTGTGTACACTAAAAACATTTTTTATAGATATTAAATGGTTTTTAGTTACATCATTAACATTTTTTTTAAATATTTTGATGTCTAATATTTGGAAAACACATTCTACATTTTTTAAGACACATTGTACCATATTGTTTATAATGTTTATTTTTCAAATACATGATTAACATATTTTCATATTTTCCAACAAAAAAAACATCTTTTCATACATACGTTTTGATGTCTATATTTGTTTTTACACTGTACATTTTTGTATACATATAAACATGTTGATATTGGTTAAGAAAATTTAAATACATGATTAACATTTTTAGAAAATCTTGTTTGTTATCTATTTTTTCAATATAAATATATATATTGAAAAAAATTATATATACGTACTGATGACTTTTTTGCATACACATGAAACTTTTTATACATATCTAATATTATTTATGATTTCATTTTTTTATGTCATGAAACTTTTCAAATACACACATTTAGTTTTTTAAACACATGATTACATTTTTTGAAATACGTATTAACATTAATATTTTTTTGAATTACACGTTTTGTTTTCTAATTGCTAAACCATATAGAAAGATTCACGAAGGAGTTCATTATTTTCCTATTCTTATAATTTTATATTGTTTAATTGGTTTCGAGATTTTTCTATAAGGAAAGCCCTTTTTAGAGTTATACAATGAAACCTGTTTTTTAGACAATGAAAACTTTTTTTTTTCAGATAACTGACCATCCTTACCAAATGGTAATAATGAAAAACTTGTTATTTTCCCATTTTCGCTGGGCCGAATATATGTTTTTTTAGTAATATGAGGGCATCCCACATTTCTTCCTGGATGGGCCGAGGCCTACATGGCACACGGATTTTTTTTTTTAAAAAGGAGGTGGCCTCGTTCCACCGAGGCCCAAGCGCACCTTGAGCGACACCTTAAGTACCAATGCATCCACGTTCACAACCTCATGGCCATTTATATTGGTCGCAATCAGATAGAAATAAGGTCGTTGATCACTCTTGTCTGCTTTATGACCATTAGGTGTAAGGCAATTTCAGGGTTTGAGCCATTCCAAGCGAAATGGCCGTGGATTTACGACCAATTCAGCTGGGGTCACTGAGAGAAGGTCATAAGTTAACATATTTCTTGTAGTGATTTATTTCTCGTTTCTAGATGGAAGCAAACGTTCGGTGTACGTAGAGTCGTATCAGTGGCAGATAGGACTTGAGAGAATATTGATCTTACCTTTAGCTCCTTGTGGGTTCCACACTCCAAACTTATCACTTCCACCTTTGGTAATTGCTACGATGATTCCTTGCACTTGGGGATTATCACTTCGGTCGCCGGCGACCTCCGTCGTCTCCGGCGAGCTCTGCTGCTCCTAAGCTGTCAAGGGTCTTTCTTGACCACTTGGTGAGCTTCCACACTCCTCTCCTCCCTCGTTGGCTGCCGCTGTTTAGCCGTAGCCTCCCCGCCGTGTTGCCATGCTCCGCCGTCCGCTGTTGCCGTCGCCGCTGTAGCTCTCGTCGTTGTCATGGCCGTCCGAGCACGCCATCGTGCTCGGGGCACCCTAGAGGTGCGGCCTGGCCCGTTAGTCCGCTCGCACGCGCGCTGCTTCGCCATCCCCGACGTGCACCCGAGAACGCCGCCGCCTCCGCTCGTCACCGGCGTCGATTCCGGCCATTTCCGACAAGGCCACCGCCACCATTCGACGCGGCTCGCTCGACTCGTTCGAACGAGCCTAGCCTCGCGCCAAACGACGCTCTGTAGTGCGTTTCCGGCGAGCGCCCGAGCGCCTCCGCCGTGTTTTTGGTCGCCGGCATTCAGCCGCCGGCCGCCGCCGACGTGGCACGCCCGGGGCCACCCCCAGGGTCACTGCCAGTGGGCCCAGGGGCCCCGTTGACTGGTTTGACCAGTCAACGTGCTGACTGGGCACCCCTGTGTCACTGACAGGCGGGCCCCACCGGATAAATAACCTAATTAAAACATTTTTCTATATAAAAATAATTAGTTAACTAATTAGTCACTGACACGTGGGGCCCAGCTGCAAATTAACTCTGTTTAATTAAAATAAACTGCTGTTAGTCTCTCTGTGTATGACATGTGGGACCCACTGGTCAGGTTTGACCTGGTCAGCGAGTCTGTTGACTTTTGACGTCATCCATACGTCATGCTGATGTCATCAACTACTATTCTGGTTAATGTTGATTTAAATTAATTAAATAAATTACAGAAAATGATTAAAACTTTAGAAAATCATATAAATACAACCGTAGCTCGGATGGAAAAACTTTATACATGAAAGTTGCTCAGAAAAATCCCACGATTCCAACCGTGCTATCTGTTTCCGTGTCGGGACCCTCTACATAGGAGAACCTGTAAGTGCATTTAGTGCCCCTTAGTGATTTTGGTGTATTGAAGACTTATAGGTTAAGGGACTAATGTGTTTGTGAGTGTACACAGGCTCTATAAGTCTATGAGGAGTTTGATATTTACAGTGAAAGTTGACCCCTAAAAATGAATGTCTTCAGTTGAAGACTTTGGTTTTCTTGAAGACTTTGAAAGTGAGGAAATTGGTGTGACCTTGAAGACTTGATATTCATGCGAGAACTATGAAGCGTGAAGACTTTTGTTTTCGTAGTTTCATTTTATCTTTCTTGAGTCATAGGAAACACCATACTATTAAAGAGGGTCGAGGTAAAACTAAGGAAAAGTTTCCAAGTGATACTCATCTCAAATCCTACACCTATCCAATCCTTTCGAGTGAAGCCATTGGAAATCTCATACAGTTCAGTCAATTTCTTCAGTGACAGAGACGAAGATCTTTTGGTCTCTGAGGAATTTGTTCTGACTGAGGAGTTAGGAATTCGCTAGTGCGAATTGCCTACAAGTGAGGAACATGATAGCCCTGAGAAATTTGGTACTCAAATTTCCGATCGTTGTTGTGCTAAGCGCCAGCTGTCCCAAAATATCTACCCACCTAACGGTCATATCATTGAAGGGCATTTATGTCTTATCATGTCGGGCTGCTCCCTAGGCTATAAATAGCCGCCCCCGACAACCACTAGTTGGTTGGCTGCTCCGAGAGAAATTGACACTTGTCATTTAGAGCATCCCATCCTCCGATGACTTTGAGCAAAAATCATCAGTGAGGAAAAACCCAAACCCAAACACCTACAACCCAAAGTGATTGAGCATCACTGAAGAGATTGTTCCTGTGTGGAACCGACGCTTGTTACCTTTGAGGACTGTGCATCCTCCAGACGGTTAGGCGTCATGGTCTAGAGCATCCAAGAGGAATTGTGGATCGCCGGGTGACAAAGTTTGTGAAGGTTTGGAAGTCACCTGTGAAGACTTACCACGAGTGATTGGGTGAGGTCTGTGTGACCTTAGCTCAAGGAGAATACGGTGAGGACTGTGTGTCCGGGACTGTGTTTCCTCAGGTTTAAATACCTAGCCGCTCCAACCAGACGTACAACTGTCACAGCAGTTGGAACTGGTCTACCAAATCATCGTCTTCACCAAGCTACTAGTTCTATTTCCTCAACCCTTTCATTTCCTCATCCATGTGTTGATGAACTTGATTGTTACTGTTTGAAGAGTTTGACTGAAGACTTTCTCAATTTCCTCATTCCTAATTCTTCAGTCACTTTGTCTTCAGCCTGCTTATCCTGTTTACACGCTACTTGTGCTCTGTGCTTGTTTGATTTCATCATGATGACCGTGTGACTGCCATGTTATGCTTGCACCTGAGTACTTATTCCGCTGCTAGTTGTTCGTGACTTAGGAAATTCCTCACCTTGAATTTCCTCAGTGACGAATTTGTAAAAATCGCCTATTCACCCCCCTCTAGTCGATATAACGCACTTTCAATTGGTATCAGAGCAAGGTACTCCCTTGTTCTATGTGATTTTGGTTTAACCACCTGGAGTTTTAGGTATGTCGACTACATGCATGATCAAGGTCTCGGTTGGGTGTCCTACCTTCGATGGGACGGACTACCCCTACTGGAAGAATAAGATGCGCATGCATCTTGAGGCAATTGACAACTATCTCTGGTACGTTGTGGAAAATGGTGTTCCCTCCATCACTCCTTCCGTGAACGCTGCTGATGTGAAGAGATTCAAGCAACTCGACTCTCAAGCGAAGACTATCATATGTGGCCATCTGAGCAAAGGACAGTACGGTAGAGTGAGTGCTTTGGAGACAGCAAAACTTATCTGGGATAGGTTGTCCAAGGTCAACGAAGGAGTCTCAACTCAACATGACTCTCGAGTTGACGTTCTTCACAATCTCTTCAACCGCTGCAAAAGACTTGACAATGAAAATGTTCAGCAAACCTTTGATCGCCTCACTGACATCTCAAATGAGCTTCAAGCACTTGGTGCCACTGACATCACCGACCATGAGGTGGTGAAGAAATTGCTGAGATCACTTGATTCCTCATTCGACACACTTGCACTGATGATTCAAGAACGTGGAGACTACAAGTCACTTGATCCTGCTGATATCCTCGAGAGGCTAAATACTCATGAGTTCCAACTTGCTGAGAAGAGAGATCTCTATGGACCAAGCTATGGAAGATCACACGCACTGAAGGCCAAAGCAGTTTCTGAATCTGAAGAAGAGGATTCTGGTAGCAGCCTTAGTGACCCTGAAGAACTGAGCCAGGAGCTAGCAATGCTTGTGAGGAAATTCTAGAAGTTCTCAAGATGTGGTCGCTTTGGAAAATCTTCAAGAGGTGATGACATGAGATCAGATTCCTCATCCCGCGATTACAAGAAGAGGACTTGCCACAAATGCAAGAAACCAGGTCACTATATGACTGATTGTCCTCAGTGGGCTAAGGAAGCAAAGAAGAAAAAGTACAAGGATGACAGTTCTGATGACTCGAAGAAAAAGAAGAAATCTTCAAAGTCATCATCGTCAAAATCTTCAAAGCCTTCATCTCTCAAGAAGAGCAGTTCCAAAAAGGCTCGGGCTTTCATTGGCAAGGAAATGGACTCGGAAGCTGAATCTGAGGAAATTGAGGAAGAGGAGGAATCTGAGGAGTCAGAATCTGGTGTGGCGAGCCTAGCTCTCGCTACTGCTTTCGTCAGCAAGTCCATCTTCAACACTGAGGAACATGGCAACACCAACACCGCTGACGATGGTGACGATGACTACGCTCCCACCTATTGCTTCATGGCAAAAGGTGCTAAGGTACTCAAATATCCCTCCTCTGAGTCAAGTGAAGACGAATCTGACGAAAACCTCAAACCCAGCTATTCCAAGCTTGCTAATATTGCCATTAAACAACAAAAGGCTTTGGAAAAACTTCAAAATTCTCTAGACAAAAGTGATGACCTGTTGGGTGAGGAAATGGATCGAACTCAAACTCTGACTGATAATCTTCAGCGACTAGAGTCTAAGTTTGATAAACTTCAAAGTCATCATAACACTCTCTTAGCCGATCATGAGAAGCTTTCTTATGAATTTCTTCAAAGAAAGCAAGATCTTGAGAAGCTAAGGGTGAGTCATGAAGATCTTCAGAAGGAAAACGATTCATTGCTTGCTCAACAGATTAGTTCCGCTCAGGAAGAATTCATTCCACCATGTTTGAAATGCATTGAACGTGAATCTGCTAATTCTTCACCTGAAAGTTCAAATGCTTCTATTGCTGCAAATTCTTCAATTGTCTCTGTGGTCACAAATTCCTCATCTGAGGATACCACAAGTATCATTGACAATGCAGGGTTGAAGGAATTGTATGTGACAGGCATGTACAAAAGCCTTAAAGGACATCAGGCTCTCTGTGATGTGCTTAAAAAGCAGATCATCAACAGGAACCCTAGGAAAGAGGGTATTGCCTTTGAGAGGAAACTCAATGCTGATGGGACCTACTGAAAACCTGAGCAGTATCCCAAAACCTCATGGGTTGCTGCGAAAGGACCTCCCGTAGATCCATCCACTTTATCTGGCTTTACATGTGAATCTTCATATTCTTTTGATGAGTCATTTGACTCCAACTATAAACTATTCAAAAATCAGAATGGTGAAGTATTTGCTAGATATGTTGGAACGAACTGCAGGAACGGTCCCCCTATGAAGAAAATTTGGGTTCCCAAAAGGTGCCTTGAAATTCTTCAGGTGAATGTCCTCATGACACCACCTGTGAAGAATAGGAACCCCAGATCAAATTCTTCATATGGACCAAAGTCTTCTTATGGATCCAAATCCTCATATGAACATCATCGTGCTAACACTTCTGTTTCGCAGGGGAAATCTAAGGGCTATGAATATGTGCATTATTATTCAAATCATTATGTTCATAAGTCCTCGAAGAATTTCTCTGCTTATTCGTATGCTTACTCTAACCCCTCTTCTATGAAACGAAGTGGACTGGCTTCTATGCCACCTTTCTCTTATGGAGCTCACCGAATGATGAACTCTTTGCCACCCCTCCAGATGTGGGTGGTGAAGAAAAAGAACTAATCTCTTATGCAGGGTTAGGTCTCCAGACGAACTTGAATGTCCGATGAATTTGCTGGAGACATGAATATGCTTGAAAGGACGCAAGCTAATCATGAAGAAATGAATTATTCATTTCTCACGTCCTCACACTGCTATATCTATTGTGTTGTTTGATGAAATTCTATCTGATGAATTTGACATCATATTTTTCACTGATGAAGTATATGAGTTTGTAAGATGCACTAATTCATCTGCAGGATGATCAACCCAAAGCTACTGAGTGGGTCCTCGTTAGTGGATGTACAAATCACATGACCGGTGACAAGAACTTATTGATGGACACTGCTTTATCACCATCACATCTGAAGCATATCACCTACACTGACAAAGGCAAAAGCAAGGTATTGGGTCTAGGTAGGGTTGCAATCTCAAAGGATCGACACATGGATAAAGTCATGCTTGTCGAGTCCCTAGGATTCAACCTCATGTCTGTCTCAATGCTTTGTGATCTTGATATGGTTGTCGTCTTTGGCAAATATCGTTGCATTGTGCCCATGGAATCTGACAATTCCAAAGTCTTCGAAGGCTTTAGGAGAGGAAACTTGTATATTGTTGATTTCTCTACAGGACCACAGCCTGCCACATGTCTACTTGCAAAAGCTTCAGAAGGCTGGTTATGGCTTCGACGACTAGGTCACGCTGGCATGAGGAACTTACACACACCCACGAAGAAGAAGCACGTCATTGGCATCGAGGGTGTCAAATTCCTCAAGGACCATCTGTGTGGAGCTTGTGAAGCTAGAAAGATGACCAAGTCCAAGCACCCCTCGAAGACTATCATGACTACCACTCGTCCATTTGAATTGCTTCACATGGATCTCTTTGGCCCTACTCATTATGCCACACTAACAAATGCAGCATCTCTATATGGCTTTGTTATTGTTGATGACTATTCTCGTTACACCTGGGTGCATATCGTCACTTACAAAACTGAAGTGCAGGAAGTCTTCAAACGATTTTCCTCGAGGGCTTCTACGAATTTCGGTGTGAAGATCAAGCACATTAGGAGTGAAAATGGGACCGAGTTCAAGAATACTGGTCTTGATGACTATCTTGATGAACTTGGTATTACTCACGAGTTATCTGCCACTTATACTCCCCAGCAGAATGGCGTCATGGAGCGCAAGAACAGGACTCTTGTTGAGATGGCTCGCACTATCCTTGATGAATACAAGATGCCTCATCACTTCTGGCCTGAGGCTATTGATACTGCGTGCCACATCATCTATAGGGTATATCTTCACAAATTCTTCAAAAAGACCTCATATGAACTCCTCACTGACAAGAAACCCAATGTGAGTTATTTCAAAGTCTTCGGTGCTAAATGTTGGATTAGAGATCCTCATCACAATTCTAAATTTGCACCGAAAGCACATGAAGGTTTTACGCTTGGTTACGGAAAGGACTTGCACACCTACAGAGTCTTCAACACCTTTCACCACAAGGTTGTTGAAACTGTAGATGTGCGGTTCGATGAAACTAATGGCTCGAAAAAGAGAGCACCTACCTCTTGTGCTAGATGAAATATCACCTGAGGAATCCATCAAGTTCAAGGCTACTGAGGATGTCATACCTACTGAGGAATCTGCTGAAAAAGTCATTCCTGATCATGAAGAACATCATGCTGGTGCATCTGAGGAAAATGGCTCCGAAGAAAATGCTGAGCCCAATCAACGTCATCAACCTGCACATCATCGCGTTGCAAATGAAGTGCAGATCGAGAAAATCATCGACGACATCAACGCACCAGGTCCTCTCACACGCTCAAAAGCTTCACATTTGTCTAACTTTTGTGGGCACTTTGCTTTTGTCTCTATTACAGAGCCCACCAAAGTTGATGAGGCATTTCTGGAGCCTGAGTGGATTCAAGCGATGCAAGAGGAATTACATCAATTCGAGCTCAACAATATCTGGGAACTTGTAAAGCAACCAGACCCTCGCAAGCACAATATCATCGGTACCAAATGGATCTGCCGCAACAAGCAAGATGAAAATGGCCTTGTGGTGAGGAATAAGGCTCGTCTAGTAGCTCAAGGCTACACACAGGTTGAAGGAATTGATTTCGATGAAACTTTTGCACCTGTTGCTAGACTTGAGGCTATTCGCATATTGCTTGCTTATGCTAACCATCATAATATCATCTTATATCAAATGGATGTGAAAAGTGCATTCCTCAATGGTAAGCTTGAGGAAGAAGTATATGTTGCTCAACCCCCAGGTTTTGAAGATCCTAAGCATCCTGACAAAGTCTTCAGACTCAATAAGGCCCTCTATGGCCTCAAGCAGGCCCCTCGGGCGTGGTATGATACTTTGAAGGAATTCCTCATGAAGAAAGGCTTCAAACCCGGTTCACTTGACCCAACTCTTTTCACCAAAACCTATGATGATGAATTATTCGTGTGCCAAATCTATGTTGATGATATTATCTTTGGTTGTACTAACCAACGTTACAGTGACGAATTTGCATATATGATGAGTGAGGAATATCAAATGTCTATGATGGGAGAATTGAAATTCTTCTTAGGTCTTCAAATTCATCAACAACGCAACGGCATCTTCATATCTCAAGAGAAATACCTCAAGGATGTGCTGAGGAAATTCGGCATGCAAGATTGCAAAGGCGTCAAAATCCCTATGCCCACAAATGGCCATCTATGCACTGATGAAAATGGTATAGACTTCGATCAAAAGGTATACCGCTCCATGATTAGCTCTTTATTGTATCTATGTGCATCTAGGCCAGATATCATGCTTAGTGTTTGCATGTGTGCCCGATTTCAAGCTACACCGAAGGAATCACACCATAAGGCTGTGAAGCATATTCTTCGATATCTAGCTCACACTCCAACACTTGGATTATGGTATCCCAAGGGCTCGGCTTTTGATCTCATTGGATATTCTGACTCTGACTATGCTGGTGATCGAGTGGATCGCAAGTCAACATCAGGCACATGTCATTTCCTTGGACGATCCTTAGTATGTTGGTCCTCGAAGAAGCAGAACTGCGTATCACTCTCTACTGCTGAAGCTGAGTACATTGCTGCTGGTTCTTGCTGTGCTCAATTGCTATGGATGAAGCAAACCCTCAAGGACTAAGCATCAATGTGAAGAATGTGCCACTCTATTGTGACAATGAGAGTGCCATCAAGATTGCTCATAACCCAGTTCAGCACTCGAAGACAAAGCACATCCAGATTCGTCATCATTTTCTTCGAGATCATGTGTTGAAGGGCGACATCTCTATCGAGCACGTGAAGACTGAAGAACAACTAGCGGATATCTTCACAAAGCCCTTGGATGAGAAGAGATTTAGCAAGTTGCGGTGTGAGCTAAATATCTTAGAATCTTTGAATGTTCTTTGAAAAGGACACACATCCTAACACTTATGCAAAATTGATGACTTAGATGTGCAACACACGAAGTAATGTTTTTTCTTCAATCAATGAAGACTAACCCTCGAAGTGTGAGGAAATTAATGAAGAATCTGATTCTCAGAGCCCTACGACAATTGTATGCGGCGTTTGAAATCATCATTCTTATACGGTGGGTCACGCCACCAACAAAAGTTGAAATTCATCAATTTGAGTTTTTCCTCATTTTTGATATTTCCTCAGAATGTTCAAACTCTTCAACTTTGCAAAGTCTTCACTCTTTCCGACTGTGTTCTTCATTGCCTATATATATATATATATATATATATATATATATATATATATATATATATATATATATATATATATATATATATATATATATATATATATATATATATATAGTTTTCAAGTCCTCTACAACATTCACTTATTGCTAATTCTTCAAGTTGACTTTTTGCCTAAGTGAATGTGATCGGACCTGTTCCCCCTCTATGCTAAACTAAACCCAGTCTGTTCACAAATTCTTCATGTGCGTTCTATTTGAAACCCATCGAAAATCTTCACTGTGTCCTTGTCAGCTGAAGAATTTGCGAATGAAACATTAAAATTGTCATATCTGATTTTTCGGTTTTTGCCGCTCAAACTGTTCCGCATCCCACGATAAGACTAATCTATTCACCCACGATCTAACACGATCTCCACCTCTCAGTACGTGGGTGACACATGTCACTAGGATGGCAAGGGTCAGGGGCATGTTCGTCCAATTTCTTCGAACGTGCGGTTTTTGACCTCGGCTATAAATACCCCTCGCCCTCCTCAGACCTCATTTACTCCGCTCGATCTCACTCCCCTCCCTCGAGCTATCTGACCTAGCACCGCCGCTACTCTCCATCGTCGCCGGTGAGGAAGAGCTTCACTGCCTCGACCTCGTCGCCGTCGTACTCGCGCCGGCGGCGGAAATCTTCACTCCGCCACCGCCGTAGCTGTCTTCCGCCGCCAAGTTAGGGCGTGCAAGATCTGAACGGACGAGCTTCTCCACTACTACTCTTAGTTCATCTTGTTCTTTGTCCAAGGTAAATAAAATCTGATTTTACTACCCTATTTTGATTCTGATAATTTCCACAAAATCTTCAAAAGGTGTTTATTCTTCAACTTCCATATCCATAAACACCCTGTTACATCTGTTCTTGATTTGTTTCTCTCAGCTACGTTTTTTCCTCAAGATTCCTCAATTGTGTGGATTTTCAAATCTATACAACTCTAGAACCTAAGTCAAGAACGCTTAGTGAAATTCCTCAAGAAACCCCTGGTCAAATTCCTCAAACTTTATACTTTTGAAAATTTCTGAGAACGCATATGACCTCTCCAAATTCTTCGCACCTATACTCTGTTCACAGGTACACATGTCCACTGTTGAATCACTAGGTTCTCATCAACTTAACTCATTTGCAGCATTCCTTGAAGATAAATTGCATACTTCCTCAGAAACTTCAATTGTTCAAAATCCTCAAGTGAAGAAAATGGCTGATGGTAAAAGACCTCGAGGCCAGAAACAAATACAGTGTTTGAAATCCCTGAAGACATCTATGATGACTATTGTACTCCTGATGAAGCCAAACATGGCAAGGAGAACAAAAATCAGCGCAAAGTGCGCATTCAGTGGATTGAAAGAAGATGGGCAAGAGAATGGAGGGAGTATCGATATGTGACTCCAAAGTACATGAAGAAATTCGCTGTACACCTTCCATGCCCAAGACCTCCATTGGCTCCAGGCCAAGAAGCTGATCCCTCTAGCATCAGGCGAAGTGAGGATTTTCCCAAGGAATGGGCCAAGCGCCAAGCTAAGTTGGCTAAAATAGCAAAAGAAGCAGTGAAGAAATTCAATGTAGATTCTGCTGCTGCTGCTGCTGAGGCCTCTGCTAGCAAGCCCAAAAAGGCTATGCCGAAGAAATCAGTTGTAAAGCCAAGTTCCTCAATAGCAATGCCCTCACGGCCAAGTTCTTCTAAGTCCTCACTGCCTATTCCTCAAGCAACCTTTTCAAAAGCAGCTCCAACTCCCTCAGTTGCAAAATCCTCAGCTACTGCTACAAAGTCCTCAGCACCTGTGCATCTTGCCACGTGCCAACGGACTACTGGAATCTCAATTGCTTCAGGAGCCTCTGCAAGTTCCTCTGCTCCGCCACAGTCCTCAACAGGCCCGGCCTTACAGAAGAAAAAGGCCGCTGCTGGACGAGGCCCAAGGCCAAGTCCTCACAAGAAGCAAGTTGCCTTCCAAGTTCCGTCTGATGATGATGAGGCTGATGATGAAGAACTCGCTAAGATCATCAGAGACAGGCAACAAAGGGCCGCTAGAGCCAAAGGCAGTGCTGTGCCTCTCTTACTGGATCCGAAGAAGATCCTTGATTTCATTGACCTATGGCACAAGGATCCTTACACTCCTCTGCCTGATCTAAACCTCACACCTGGCAAAAGTCACATGCTCAATGCCTTCATAGGCGAAGAAAAATGGAAATTTGAGAAGGCCAGGCAAGTCAAGAAAGCTCAGTACAAGAAGGAGCATTTTCTGAAGAAGAATGTTGTAAGCATGTCTCCTGAAGAACTTGTGGATCTGCAAAAGGAGATCAAAGCTCTTAGTGATGAATTTGACGCATATCGTGCAGATTGGCTAGGCGCCAAAGTCAGATTTGTCAAATTGGCAAAGGGATTCAAGCCAAATGTTGCTGCTACATCGCAACAAGAAATTCCTCAGGCTAAGGCATCTGCTCAGCCTACTAAAGAGAATGCTAGCACAGCTGATGAAAATCAGACTGTTGAAGAAACTGAAAGTACCAGGGCTGCTAAAGAAATTCCAGCTCCTGAAGAAACTGCCAGGGCAACCTCCAATGTTGCGCCTGAAGAACAATCCAGGCCAGTCGAAGCATCTTCTACTGCGCCTGAAGAATCTGAACATGCCAGGGCAACTGCATCAGTTGTGCCTGAAAAAACTGAACCAATTTCATCTGCTCCACCTGCAAAGTCATCACAGATGAAAAATATCAACCTTCCTTCTGCATCATAAGCGAAGAAAACCAAAGCTGCAGAGAAGGCAGCTGTGAAGAAAAGGAAAGCATCAGAAACTATAGAGTCTTCAGCTCCAAAGAAAGTGAAGATTTTGACGAGCTCATACACCAACCCCATTGATGCTGTTCCTATCTCAAGCATGCCATCAAAGGAGATTGTTCCCTTTGGTGAGGAATATGTCTTCCCTGATGACTCAGATGAAGAGAATCCTTCTGCTGCTTCTTCAGAGCAGTTGGATGAAGATATTGAAGTGGATGAAATCCCTTCAACTCCGCTGGTATCATCGCCCATGCCTCAGTTCACAGCTGAAGAGGCAGGCGTTGAAGAAATTGATGAAGAAGATGAGGATGTGGACATTGGGTCTACAACTCCTATTTCGAATGATGACTATTGGGAAAGTCAGCATCCCAATTCACCACTGACCACTCCTCTGCATCAAATTCCTCAGTCCCCTGTACACACTGAAGAAATTCATACGGGATCTGCAGAACGTCCAACTTCACTCCATTCTATTCCAGAAGAAGTTCCGGCCACTAGTGCTGAAGAAATGAAGGTCAAAACTGCTGCTGATGAAACTGCTGCTGAAATTCCTCAGCCTGTGGCTCCAGAGGCTGTGAAGACTTCAAATGTTAATCTTCAGCCAAAGCCACAAAATCCTCATACCAAGAAGCAGAAATTCAAAGCTGATGATTTCTTTGCTGAGCATCATTTCTTCACGGATTACAATCCTTGTAACTCTGCAAGACTTTGACGCAAGCGGTTCTGGACAGCAAGTCAGATGAACTTCTATTCTTCACTCCTGTTTGACAAGGACAAGATATTTGAGCACCGTCAAATTCCTCATGTTGACATGGAATCCATTCCTTGCTTCCAACCAGTCTTAAATGTTCTTCATGACACTGGGCTACTGAATTTCTGCACTGACATCTGCGACTGGAATGAAGAACTCATTCTTCAATTCTATGCCACTCTGCACCTCACTGGAAATGTGGCTGATGTGAATTCATGGGTGCTAGACTGGATGACAGAAAATACTCATTACAAAGCTCTGGCCTCTGAATTGCTTCATGCCGTCCCAGTCAGTCCTCCTGTTGAAGGCGCAAGACGTGTTTATGAGGAACCTGAACTCTCAAATCACTTGATGCAAGTGCTGATGAAGCCATTGAAGCCTGGCCAAGCTCCAAGGACCACATTCCTCGTCAAGGAATTACTCTATATGCCAAGGACAGTTTATCGCATCTTGACCAAAACCCTCAATCCAATCAAGGGCCACAACTCTAATGAAGAAGAGGTTGTTGGCATAATGAAGAATCTGCTGTTCAATATCATACATGGTATTCCTATCAACTACCATGATTTCTTCATGAGGACTTTGGCCAATGCTGCTCTGTCACCTTTTGAGTTGAAGCCTTATGCTCCCTGGATCATGAAATTCATCAGATCAAGGTCTTCAATTCATTACAAGGCTGACTTTCAAAATCATCTCAGCTATTTGCCCCCTATTGAAGTCCTCAAAAGAACTATTTCCTCAGCTGATGAGAAGGGCAAGGCTGCAGTCATTGATGAAGGCACTCGTCCATTGGATGGACAGTTTCGCAAAGCTACTTCCTATTCCACCAATGATGACTCTGCAACACAAGATTCTGCCGCAAAAGCTTCCAAGCAAGATGCTCAAGCCACTGCTCTGCGTGTGATGACTGATCGTGAACTTCTCCTCAGTCTTCATCAGAAAGTTGATCGAAATCACAAGTAGGTCAAGCGTCAATTCGGTGCAATTCTTCAGAACATGACAGTCACACAAAATACTATGAAGAAGAATCACTACTATTTTCATGAAGTCTTTAACCGCACTTGGGCTATTCTGTCAAATCTTTATAGTGCTGAAGATCTCAAGGAGATGGAATTTCAACATGACTTTGACTGGGCATAGCCACCTTCGAAGAAATTCAAGAAGGTCAAAGTTCCTCAGCTTGTCACTAGTTCATTTTCTTCATCGCGGAAGACAGATGAAGCTGAAGATTTGAACGACACTGCGGCAGGCCCTACCTCAATGGACGACCCCAACAATGCTGGCGCTCCTCCATCGACATCATGATGATATTCTTCAGGGGCGTTAGTCCTCATTTTTTCGTCCCTTTTGGTCATTCGATGACAAAGGGGGAGAAATTTGAGTTAGTCTTCAAGCGGGTCTCTTATATATGGGCGTTTTTTTGTTAAGTTACAACTCTTGCTCTTCTGAGGTGTTTGCTCGGATGAGTTGTAAACTTAAGTCCTATGATGCTCTGACTCTTTTGAACTGCTTTTCTGGATGCTTATTCCTCAAGTACCTTAATGCACGCATGCTGAATTCATCAGAGTCCATATTTCATCATGCATTTCAAATTCTTCATATTATATGTCAAATGCATGTATAAATTACAAGATATAGGGGGAGATCTCCAAGATATTACTCTACAATGTGCATTTGCAATCCAAAGCAAATTCCTCAAATATGCACACCTTCAGGGGGAGTTCTTCTATATCTTGCAATCAAATTCCTCAATATCAATATTTACACTTCATATGTTTATCCCCGTTGAAAACTTAACCTATTTGTCATCAATCACCAAAAAGGGGGAGATTGTAAGTGCATCTAGTGCCCCTTAGTGATTTTGGTGTATTGAAGACTTATAGGTTAAGGGACTAATGTGTTTGTGAGTGTACACCGGCTCAATAAGTCTATGAGGAGTTTGATATTTACAGTGAAAGTCGACCCCTAAAAATGAATGTCTTCAGTTGAAGACTTTGGTTTTCTTGAAGACTTTGAAAGTGAGGAAATTGGTGTGACCTCGAAGACTTGATATTCATGCGAGGACTATGAAGCGTGAAGACTTTTGTTTTCGTAGTTTCATTTTCTCTTTCTTGAGTCATAGGAAACACCGTACTGTTAAAGGGGGTCAAGGTAAAACTAAGGAAAAGTTTCCAAGTGATGCTCATCTCAAATCCTACACCTATCCAATCCTTTCGAGTGAAGCCGTTGGAAATCTCATACAGTTCAGTCAATTTCTTCAGTGATAGAGACGAAGATCTTCTGGTCTCTGAGGAATTTGTTCTGACTGAGGAGTTCGGAATTCGCCAGTGCGAATTGCCTACAAGTGAGGAACATGATAGCCCTGAGAAATTTGGTACTCAAATTTCCGACCGTTGTTGTGCTAAGCGCCAGCTGTCCCAAAATATCTACCCACCTAACGGTCATATCATTGAAGGGCATTTATGTCTTATCATGTTGGGCTGCTCCCTAGGCTATAAATAGCCGCCCCCTACAACCATTAGTTGGTTGGCTGCTCCGAGAGAAACTGACACTTGTCATTTAGAGCATCCCATCCTCCGAGGACTTTGAGCAAAAATCATCAGTGAGGAAAAACCCAAACCCAAACACCTACAACCCAAAGTGATTGAGCATCACTGAAGAGATTGTTCCTGTGTGGAACCGACGCTTGTTACCTTTGAGGACTGTGCATCCTCCAGACGGTTAGGCGTCATGGTCTAGAGCATCCAAGAGGAATTGTGGATCGCCGGGTGACCAAGTCTGTGAAGGTTTGGAAGTCACCTATGAAGACTTACCACGAGTGATTGGGCGAGGTCTATGTGACCTTAGCTCAAGGAGAATACGGTGAGGACTGTGTGTCTTCAGGTTTAAATACCTAGCCGCTCCAACCAGACGTACAACTGTCACAACAGTTGGAACTGGTCTACCAAATCATCGTCTTCACCAAGCTACTGGTTCTATTTCCTCAACCCTTTCATTTCCTCATTCATGTGTTGATGAACTTGATCGTTACTGTTTGAAGACTTTGACTGAAGACTTTCTCAATTTCCTCATTCCTAATTCTTCAGTCACTTTGTCTTCAGCCTGCTTATCTTGTTTACACGCTACTTGTGCTCTGTGCTTGTTTGATTTCATCATGATGCCCGTGTGACTGCCATGTTATGCTTGCACCTGAGTACTTATTCCGCTGCTAGTTGTTCGTGACTTAGGAAATTCCTCACCTTGAATTTCCTCGGTGACGAATTTGTAAAAATCGCCTATTCACCCCCCCCCCCTCTAGTCGATATAACGCACTTTCAGAACCCGCAACTTTTTACCCATTTCTGGTAGATGAATAGTGCATATACACCGGTTAATAATTCTAACTTAAATCCTAAAATAACTAAAATGACTTAGACATATCTTTAGGCAACCCTGCACTGCACGTTAGCATAGCATGTTCTGTGTTGCATATGTTTGCTGTGTATTTATCTGTTTCCTCCCCCTCTTCTCTCTCGGTACATCCCGGTACCGACGTAGTCCCCGAGACCGACGCAGCTCCGGAGGTCGACTACGCCCCTGACGACCAGACCTTTGCCGCAGAGCTTCCAGGCAAGCACCCCCCCTTTGAACATGCCGATATCGCCTATTCTTTCTCCCTTATGCTTGCATTAAAAATTTCTGCTGCTACTGTTTATCCTATTTCTGATGCATAGCCTGTTTTTGTAACTGCTATTGATACCTACCTGTTTATCCTAAACTGTTTAGTATAGGCTGGATAGAGACCCACCAGGGACCCCCATTTTGTCCCAAGTTGCCCCGCTAGATTATCAGATGGCTCGATCTACGTGATCGACAACCAGGCCCCGGCACCGCACATCACCCCCTTAGTTGTACGACACTGCAGCGTTACTATCGAGTGCTGAGGGTGATACCTCGTTTAGCACTTCTGATGTTAACTCTGTGGAGTAGTTACTCTGTCGTGGTCCTCGAGGGTGATTCCTCCTTCACCACTCCCGATAACGACGCCGTCGTGCAACACCTCAAGTGTGAACCTCGAGGGTGATTCCTCCTAGGTTCACCTTGATGACTACATTAGGTGGAATCCATCGAGGGTGATTCCTCAGGTTTCCCCCTGGTGTTTGGACACACAGTTACTGTGACTTTACCCCTGAATCATGTTAGAAACGGGTCGGCCCCGAGGGGGACCCGTGAGAGTTACTATTACTGCAGGACTGGAGGGACAGGCGGTACCGCCCAGTAGAGGTGGACCTGAGTTCCCGATAGTCTTTTGCGAGACGGGTTGACCTGGACGGTACCCGAGAGATAATTACGAGGCGTGGCCGGGCATTCTTAGCCCTTGCCGCAAGTCCTCAAGACGGGGCGACGGGGTCACATGATCGTGAGTCTCTGCTCGTTACCGCACTTCCAATACGCTAACGATTTGGATATTTGATCCAAGTGGGCCTCTGGCCCGATAGCACTAACCATCACGTGGGAACATTTATGGGCACTCTGCGTCGTATGCATCAGCCGAAGCTTAATAGACGTCAACGACTGAGCAGCGCGCGTCGAGTTGGACTGGTAACGCCCGCGCTTGTATAAGGGGGCCAGGTCTGCCCTCGACGGCCCCGTAACGTGCAGGAGTTCCCGGGGCGATGGCCCCAAGACCCCTGGGGGCATAGGTTTAGTCCGGCGTGCTGACCTCTCTGTTAAGCCTAGGTCGGGTTGCGGCGTATCGTTTGGCCGAGGCCGGGCATGACCCAGAAAAAGTGTGTCCGGCCGGAGTTAATCGAGCGTGGTGGGTAAGTTGGTGCACCCCTGCAGGGAAGAACTAATCTATGCATAGCCGGATCCTCGGTAACGGACGCTCGGAGTTGTATCCCGACCGATACAACTAGAACTGGATACTTGTGATGAGAAATGGATAGTATGGCTCTGGGATTGCTTTCTCGCAGGGAGTCGAGAAAGGATCTCTGGGCGAGGTTGATGACACTGCTACTACTTTATATTTTGCTATTATGTACTCTTCTAATGCTGCAAGACCGCTGAAGATGATGCCGCAAGACCGCTGAAGATGCTAGTCTTCGATAGGACTAGGCCTTCTCTCTATTCTGGCATTTCTGCAGCCCAGTCCACATATACAGCTTTCCTTTGATAATGTTGCATATGTAGTGTAGATCCTTGCTTGCTGAGTACTTCGGATGAGTACTCACGGTTGCTTTGCTTTCTCTTTTTCCCCATATCCATTTGATGCAACCAGATGACGGAGCCCCTGAGCCAGCTGCCCCCGCCGACGGCTACTACTACTACTACCCTCCTAGCGAGTACTACCACGAGGAGCCGTCCGACGACCAGGAGTATGTTCGGAGGGTCCCAGGCAGGAGGCCTACGCCTTTTCGATCGTAGTGTTTTCTTTTGCCCCGCCTGTTAAAGGCTTGTCTGTCTTTCTTTTATATCTGTTCTCAGATATCTGATGATTCCGCTGACGCTTGTATGCGAGCTTATGTATTCGAGCCCTCGAGGCCCCTGGCTTGTAACATAAAGCTTGTATTATTTTAATTTATGTTTTAGAGTTGTGTTGTGATATCTTCAAGTGAGTCCTTAGGTTTGATCGTGTGCATTTGCGTGTATGGTTAGTGCATGATTAAGCCGGGGGCGTCACACGCGTCGGCTATGCCCAGGAGCTCAGGTCGCCGCTGCGCGCCAACCATGTCCAGGATCTTGGGGCGCCGCGCCCAGCAGCTAGAGCAGCCGACGCCGTTCCCAAGAGCTCAGGCCGCCGGAGTAGCTGCTGGGCCGCGTGCAGCAGCCGGCATGCCCTTGAGCTCCGCCGCATGCCCGCCGCAGCCAGGGCCGGCCACCACCACGCCATGGATACGGAGAAGATGGAAGGAGGGCGGCGGATGGGCGGCTCGGAGCGGCTCGCTGGTGGTCGAAGTCGAGCCGCCGCCTGCTTCGTGTCCGTTGATGCCCGGGCTGGAAGCCACTAGGACGCGCCGCCAGCTGCCGCAGCCGTCAACCACACCCAGCTTGGCCACGAGCTTGAGCACAGGCGGGAAGCAGCCAGGGAGCACGGGTGGTTCCAGCCCGCCGCCGCTGCTGCTTCCCGCTGGCCACGACCAAAGCAACGCCTGCCGACCAACAAAGGTCCCTTCGTCGGCTCCGGCGACGAGCTCGCCGGCGAGGACCCAATTGCTTTATTTTTTATTTTTCAGGGACCCGATTGTTTTTTTCAGGGACCTGATTGCTTTTAGTTTTTATTGTAGGGACCTGATTGCATTTCAGAAAAAATTTGGGCCCACCTGTCATAGCCTGTCAACAGTCAAACCTAACGGTTAACCTGACGAGTGGACCCGAGCTGTCATAATAATGTTTAAAGTTAATCAACATAGTCATCAGTGTGGCATGGTAGTTTTTCGGAACAGCGAACCAATTTTGTGGTATTTTTTGAAAAAATAAGAAAAGTGGTAGTTTTCCGTAATCCTAGCCCGTAATGTGGTAGTTTTTTGCTATATACTCTGCAAAATTTGGTAGATATTTAAACTGGTTCAGATCTCCACAGCTGATTGACGAGAAGAAAAAAATAACGAAACAAAAGCGCGAGACATACCTCAGATGGGAAGGGCTCTACTCATTCTCGTGCCAAACTGCTACATGGGCGGATGGGCCGCGAACCCTTCTTCCAAAGCTCTAGCCGAGGAGGCGCTGCTACCCCTCAAAAAAAAAAACCTGAGGAGGCGCTGCTGCATGGCTGCTCTCTAATTAGTCCCACCTCGCCAGCTCACGGGACGCAGGACCGGTTTATAAGGCGAGGCGCTGCTCTCCTTGGCAAAACCTTACTTGAACATGATCTGTTCTATAGGCTTGTACCAATAAGGAGGCGAGCACTTCAGTTTGGTTGAGCACTCTGACGAGAGTGGCAGGCACTGGGTTCTGCAAAGCTTGGATCGGCCCAGCGTCGGTATGTGTTCTCGAGTTTCAGTTTGGTTGAGCACTCTGACGAGAGTGGCAGGCACTGGGTTCGGCAAAAGCTTGGATCGGCCCAGCGTCGTTATGTGTTCCTCGAGTGTGAGGACTAACACTCGAGTGTACGTGAGTGTTGACACTCGGCAAACGGTGCATCATACTATAGTTTTTATGGTGTAGCATATAGGGGAGCCAATGGTTGAAATTTATTGAGCCAGAGGTATGCATAATATCCTTGGAAGGATGCCATCGTGTAGCCGATGAAGAACACAACGACCCAGGTGCAGGAGGACACAACGACCCAGGTGCAGGACGGACGAGCTAGGGACTAACTGAAGGAGCCATTGAAACTTGTCTTTTTATGTGCCATTTGATAGCCTCAATCCTTATTTTGGTATACTTCCTAAAAGAAAATGCCGCTTGCCATTTCAGTCAGCGGGGCATCATTTTCACTGGAAGGTCAAAATCCTGGATCTGAGGACTACAATGGTATTCTTGGATATATTGATTTGTTACTTACTTCGTCAACAATGATAGCTTATCATATATTTTTTTTCTTTTTTCCGTTAAGCTAAGAATCAAGTCATTCACTATCCCAGAACTGTTCATTGAGATCCCTGAAAACGCAACAGTTGGCTCATTGAAGGTAAAGGCTATATCGGCTTCTAGAAGTTAATCTATTGGTGATATTTCGTTATAAATTGTTATAGGTGAAATCTGCACCAATTCTTCGGTAAACAAGTTTTCTGTACTCTGTTTTACAGAGTTGTGTACATAATTAAGGAACACATAAGTTACTTTTTGTAATTGTTGAGTTGAAATGGCATGGTTAAATTTCTAAATTTAAGCAACTGAACATACTACATAGTAAAATTCATCGACTCATGACAGTTTTAATGTTTTCCAGTTGCACGTATTTTTGGGTAAATATTACCTTCTATGAATGATTCCCAGTAATATTCTTCATTTTATTTGCAGAGAACTGTAATGGATGTTGTTACTGTTGTATTTATTGGAGGATCTTAGGATCATCAAGCTCAAGTTTTGAACCACATCTGAGATGATTATTGAAATAAACACACTTGAGAGTGATAGATAAATCATCTTAGTAACCTTGTAGTTACTGAAGACGTCATTTAGGGTTTCACAGATGAAGCCCTATCTCTTCTTCTCCTTCCTTAGCTGCTAGAGCATGTGGAAGGTGCTGGAGAGCCCTTCCCATGGCTGCTGTGTATGTGCTGGATTGGGCAGCTGGTGGAGTGCCGTATGCCTCTCACCTCTTTTTCATCCCTGTCCCATGGGGACAACCCCTTATATTTATAAGCACAGCACCATGGAGGGACCCACCTGTAAGTTGGTGTGTGTGTGCCCCAAATCAGGGCACCTTTAGTCAAGTTGGAAATGCCAACTTGCTGCTGCTGCTGCTGCAGCTGGCCTTATAATTTGGCCTTTTAGATCAACCAACATTCTCCCCCTTGATCGTAAGGCTAAACTTATAAGCCCATTCCTTAATAAAATGGCATATGAGATAAAAGGATTGCAACGGCCAGTTATTACCGCAGAACCCAGTTACTACAATATACCACCTCATCTTGAAATGGAACTTCTTTAGCTTAGGAGTTCCATTAACTTAATGCTTATTTGAAAAACTTATGAGCTCATTCCTTTGTTGGAACTTATACAGAGTCAATAATATACAATGGTCAATTAAGTACCATTGATCTAATTGACTATAATACATCATTCCATCAAAGAAACAAACCCCCTTAGATTTGTAGGGAGATGGTGTTGCAATGGTCCCAAGAGTGTAGTTTCTCTTCATATATTCTTGTGCATATCCTTATGCGCGCGCTTTTGAAAAGAAGATAAATATGTTTTGTTTCCAGAATCATAATTTGTCCCTCAATAATAGGTTGCCATTTAATCTTTATGCCGGCAACGTTAGAAGGCAAGCCTCTTTAAATATGATTCTTAACTTTAATATCTTTAGCATATCACTTAAGCATCAAGACATTAATCTTATATAATGCTCAACACTTATGCCTTAGGTTTAATACTTATTTGTTGAGCCATAAAACTTAATTCATCAAGGGCTTGAACATATTTGATTCTGGAATTAATCTTTCACAATGTCATAGGTCTGATAGATACCTTTTGACATGTTACTCGAATAATCTGCACTCTTACATAATGTATTCCGGGATAAATTTCTTGAAGGAAATTCCTTATTCTTAAATTTATATGGATCAGGGACATGAATCCATATCTTAAAAGCTTAGGGATTAAAGCATGCCACAACTTCAATTTGCATCCTTAACAATGCCTTAAGAAAAAATTGGGTAGCACCATTCCACAATATGGCTCCCCTGCATGGGTGAAACTTTTGTGGATAAAACTTTTCGTAAATTCACACCTTGCCAAATATCTTAGCGGTCCACGACTTGGTGGTCACCGTTATATTTAAATGTGGGCATGCAATCCCTTAATGTGATATATTGCACACATAATTACTTTAACACTTAAGCCAATTAGGCAAAGCTTTTCTTAACAATTTTCCAGGGGTCCAATCCTAGATTTATGTCTGCTAGTTATCCCGGTCTCAAAACTTAAAGGGTGCATAATAACTTAAGCATTAGTGATAACATAAGAAAACTTATCGCCCTTGAGGGAGTGAGCATAAATCTTTACGATGAACTTTAATACTCCCTTTATGGACCAATCTTAGTGAATCTTTAAAATGCAAAGAGCATCACTAAGATTAATTTAGTACCCCGAGGAAAAACCTCGAGTCTTATGCAATATCCCAATTGCTTATTGTCAACATAATATTGACCAATCGTAAATTCCTCATTAAACTTATTTCTTATTGAGCTTTGTACCACTGTCAGATATTCATTGCCTCAAAAATTAGTTAATCGTCATGACTGATTCCCTATTATGCAAAAGGAAAAACTTTTATGAAATTTCCATCTCTAAAATGGTGATCACACGTCACCTCTTCATAATTTATTCCCTCAAACTCCCAGACACGTTAAATATTTTCCAACAAGTCTTTTAACAAGACGTGTTGCTTGGAACTTAAGAGAAACTTTGCCAAGGATTACCTTGGTTGTCTGGGAGTTAGGAATAGCTCCTTTAATGGTATCCAATTATGGAGCTCTTATTTGCCACAAAGCCCTTATGATTTAACTACTCTCCCTTTATGTTTTCAACATCATACTCTATTTCAGAGTATCATAATTTTCATTGTCCTCCTTTAGTGCTTTAGGAGGATCATTATGGAGAGCATAATTAAATCTTTATCTTTCTTAAGAGAAAGACTTATGCAAGATTTATCACTTAATATGACATAAACATCAGAAGGAACATAATGCCCAATTATACGACATTAATATTAAAAGGGTAATTTAATTATTCTTTATCACCATAATCATCATGCACTGAGGTAATAATAATAATACCCTTGAGAGATGGAAATTCAAATGAAGACTTAAAAATTTGACTAAAAGTGGTACTTAACAAAAGCTCAACTTTCATTCATAATTCCTTTTTAGAAATTAATTACAATAGAAATGATAAAAGTGGATTTTAACGGAATTTAAACATACCTGGAAGTTCAATTGCTCCCCCTCGAAATGTGGGCGGAGCTATTGCTCAACATTTCGACGAACTTCCATAATAAATATTCCACTTTTATAGGAGAAGTCCATAAAGTTAATAACATAAATCATATTACAGGAATGGAGGATAAGAAACTTTATATTTTGTGCTAATGGAAAACTTCCATTAGCCTTAACATTAGCCTCCATTCCAGCTTTAAAACTTTGCCTCAAAACATTCTTATTCATGAGGCCATAATAATATCATACTTATAGTATTCAATTCTCTTATGGATACAAATACCTTTAAGCTTAATTTTGGTCCACTTTATAGACTTTATTGTAAACAACATAATAAAGTGAACTCAAAAGCTCCATAAATTCATCATGTCTCAAACCTTAAATCTTAAGTATTCTTATGGTCAATATGATTTCATAAGACTTTAAGAAGCCATTCAAGCTACTTCATTTAATGCCAGATATAACTTCATTATGATGGAACTAGGGAATCACTCCCCCAGATCCTTACTGGCATACTCCCCCAGATTCTTTGCTGGGTTTTGCTCCCTTAAATGTTAATAAACAAAAAAACCTATCAGATTCTTGTTAATACCTCAATAATCAAAGTTTCTTTAACAGGAGCTCATAAGATTTTTATTATGCATGACCTCATGAAACAATAATATATATATATAAACTTAAATCATTATTTATGAGGAACATTAAATCAGCCGAAAACATTATGGCTAAATTGAAAAACATTAGCAATAGGGATAATAAAAGTGTATGATCACAAACTTTCATAGTGACCATGCAGAACATAATTCCTCATGTAAACATTAATCTTTTAGGGAATGGCACATGTATCCAATCAACTTTGGTCAGAATGAATTCACGTCCCACAACTCATCCCAAAATAACATTAAGTCTCCAACCAAAATTTTCCTTTGGTTCCATCTTAATTGGAGACAACTTAGTCGAAAGACAACTTTGTGATCATGATAATGATCATAGAAGCTTATAGCTTCAAGAATTAATTGATCTGGGACTTAATTAAATGACTCATGTATGTATGTATGTATGTATATAGCCATGAATCACAACATTAATCAGAGACACTTAATAGCGGAAGCAAACAAGTCAATTGTAAGTATAAAACCTACAACAACTTAATAATCAATTAATTGATTTACGTCTTTAGTTTAATTTCGCAAAAGTACTTTAATATTTGTGGCCTATTTCCAAAAATTTGTCCAAAAACCTTATGCATGAGAATTCTTTTTCCAAATCATAAACTTCTTTTGTTGATATGATCCACATTAGCTTTGGCCAGAAGTGTATCATAGCAACAAAATTTTGTGATCAAGTATTCATTAATCAGCTTTGGCCAGAATAACAAATACCAGTCACACTTTATGGCCTCTTCAACCTTCTTTTACTGATCCAACTCACATCAGCTTTGGCCAGAAGTGAGCAAGAGCAGTAAAAAAAATTGCAGTCAGATATTCGTCAACCAGCTTTGGCCAAGATGACAAACATCAGCCACACTTAATTGAAATTATGTCTCTTTATTCTTTCTTTTATTGAACTAGTCCACATCAACTTTGGTCAGAAGTGGACAAGAACAATAAAATTCTGCAGTCATGCACCCACCAATCAGCTTTGGCCAGAATGGTAAATACAGACCACACTTCATTAGTCAGAGACATTTAATAAAATAGAGTCATCAAATATGCATGGCTCAAGGACAAAACTTCTTTAGTGGGCAATAAGTTATGACAATCCATGGTTTGGTTGAATATGACCATGAAAAGTCAACATTAGGTATTCTTTATGCCCAAAAATTAATCATGATTCAGATCAAAACCCACTTAATTTCTTAAATAAATCAATCATTGATTGAATTTTGGGGAACATCATTATCATAAAAGGCCTTATTAAAAAATAGCACATTATTATATTTTGAGCAACAGTCATTAGTTATTTTAGGGCCAAGTCTATAATTAACATAATTGCTCATAAAGAGCATAAAAGCCCCAATTTAATTTAGTTGCTCAACATTATTTAATTAAGGCCATATTAATTAAAACTTAAAGCTCTTTAATAAGAAAACAATTAGAGAAGCACATTGTAAGCTTAGATGGAATATCATTATTTTGAGATCAAGACATAATAATAATATGTCTTAAAGACAATTCATCATAATGCATAATTGCCTTAGGAACAATTAAACATAATTCATAATAAATGATGCCACAATTATATTCAAACATGATAATAAATGAAGCATAAGAATATTGCTTAATAGTAAAAGAGCATAATAAGATTGTATTAAAATAACTAAGCATGGCACATAAAAATATGAGGAGAAACAGAATGCTAGAAAGTATCTAGCATAAATAAGCATAATATACCATGCATAATTTTAGCCTTAGGACTCACTTATTTTAGCCCAAAGAAATAATTCTTAAAAGGAAAATTAGTAAATAATTTTCCCGCATCAAAATTTGGCCCATCATAATTAGACATCATATTGGTATAATCTTTAGAATTATTAACAGTGCATAAACATTATTATAATGTCTTAATTGACAGGAAAAATGCACTGATAATAATTAAAAAAATGCCAAACTTAATATGGCCTGTAGCAGCCCAATAGACTGCCCAGCCTAGTAGCAAAATTCCCTTAAAAGGAAAATTTGCTATGGGCTAGCTTAACCTGGGCCGGAGCCCATAGCCGAAAACAGCCCAAAACAGCTGCCGGCCACATTACCCCGAAACCCTAGCTTCACTCCACTCCTTCCCCTTTCTCTCCTCTCCCCGACGGCGCATCAAGCAAGCGAGGGAGGCGACAGCGTCGGGCACCTGCCGTGGCTGAGGAAGAAGATGGCGCCGGCGAGTCCATTTCGCCGAAGTCCCGTGCAGCTTTGGCGTGCGCGAGGCTCCGTCGAGCGGTGCTCGTCCGTGTCCTTGCGAGGCGGCCGTGCTCATCCAGTCGTCCCCGCGATGGCGAGGGTGCATTTCACCAGCTACAGCACGACGGCGAGCCCCGACGACGACAAGCGTGCGAGGAGGCATAGCCACCGGCCGGTGCGGCGGACGGCAAGGCCGCGCAGGTACAAGCCTGAGCTCTCTTGCAAACATTAGGTGGTGGCCATGGCGGCGCCGTACGACGACGACGAAGGCCACAGCCCTAAGGTAAATGTCCGCCACCACTTTAATCCTTAATATTGGAGTTAGGGTTCCCCAATTTGGGAGAAATTTGGGGATTAGGGTTTCGGATTTGGGGATTTTGCTTAAGAAATGCACAAAATAACTTAATCCCCTTTCAATTGTTGCATAAACCGAATGCCCTTACTCAATTTTGGACCAAAACTTAGGGATTTGGCATCTAGGGTTTCGGGATTTCTCTTAGAATTTCCATAATTCACTGCAATCCCCACCTGATCTCTCTTAAGCCTGAAGCCCTAGATCCTTAGCTTACTTATGTTGATGCAGGAGCATAATCAGGGCATGAAACTGAACATTTAGGGTTAAAATTTAGGTATTTTAGGGCTAAACTGAGAGTAGTCTGAGATCAAAGCACAAGAACAGATAAACATAAGCTTGAACTTGAGCTTGCTCAGATAAAATTTAGGGCATAAGCTTATAATAAACATCAACGGGAACACATGATCTTGAGGGATATGCCCTTACGCAGTAGTATATAAACATCAAAGAAACTTGCTTAAAAACATCCAGGATATTAAATCTCAGCTAAAACTTAATCAGAAGCACATAACCATGTGGCAGATGCCCTTAACAGAGGCATATGGACATGGATCTTAACATTAAAGGGTTCAAACTTAAGCAAGGAGGCTCTGGTCCCATTGTTGTATTTATTGGATGATCTCAGGATCATCGAGCTCAAGTTTTGAACCACATCTGAGATAATTATTGAAATAAACACACCTGAGAGTGATAGATAAATCATCTTAGTAACCTTGTAGTTACTGGAGACGTCATTTAGGGTTTCACAGATGAAGCCCTATCTCTTCTCCTCCTTCCGTAGCTGCATGGCTGCTGTGTATGTGCTGGATCGGGCAGCTGGTGGAGTGCCGTATGCCTCTCACCTCTTTTTCATCCCTGTCCCATGGGACAACCCCTTATATTTATAAGCACAACACCATGGGGGGACCCACCTGTAAGTTGGTGTGTGTGTGTGTGTGCCCCCAATCAGGGCACCTTTAGTCAAGTTGGAATTGCCAACTTGCTGCAGCTGCAGCTGCAGCTAGCCTTATAATTTGGCCTTTTAGATCAACCAACAGTTACTAGTATAATTGAAGGTGGCCTCCGGGTTGGTGTTCTTGAAGGAAAGAATATTCAAGATGACAACAAGACACTTCGTCAAGCTAAAATTTGACACGGAGGGAATCTTGATAGCGTGGATTTTACACCGGAGTGTGAAGCTACACAAAACTCTTCTGCTGGGGTCAGAACACTAGAGGGAATGGATTTTCTTGGTGCAGATGCCATGAAACCGTTAGCTATGTAAGGCGTAATGAAGTTATTTCTTGTTCTATCATAATATGGTAGTTTTGGTTGAGGAAGGCAATTGCCAAGATGCGTCTGACTGGAGTGCAACCAAATCTGAAGACCGCTGATGGTTTTAATATCCCATGATTTGCAGGATACCTTCCTGTCCCGAGCTGTTCAACAACTTCCACTAGCGCCTCCACCTCAGGGAAGGAGAAGGGCCTCCTTATCCGTCTCTGCCCAATAACGGCCCGCTTCGACTTACAGACAGGCACAATGGCTAGAGCCTCTGACTTTAGAGAGGCAACAGGGACGATGGCTTGTGAGCTCGCCGTTGTTTCTGGCTGGCTGTTATCACTGGCCTTATTTTCGGAGAAAGGCTCTTCGCATTTTATCCTGCAAATATTAATACTAGTACTCTATCTTTTTTTAGTTGTTGAGAAGAACAGTCTATCCTGCAAATATTAAAACTTGGCATGGTGCCTTGGAATGGTGATACAAGGCCCTAGAAAAAATTTGGTCCATTTGAACGATGTCGAAAAAAGGTACTCCTAGACGGAACCTTCCGCCCAACCCGAAATTTTTTCCATTTAAATTCGTGAACATTTTCTTAAATTTGCAAACTTTGTTTTCAAATTCATGAAGTTTTTTTCCATATCTAGGAACTCTTTTCAACTTTTACATAGTTTTATAAAGCCTGTAATTTTTTTAAATGCATAAAAATTCTTTTTCAAAATTGATGAACTTTTTTCAAGTTGGCAAATGTTTGGGCAGCTCGATGGAAGCGATGTTGTTGCCAGGTTGGGCAAGGCCTGAGCGTATTTTTTTCTATTCTATTATTTCGGTTTTTCTTTTTCCGTTAATTTCATTTTTTTTCCTTTTTGAACTTTATTATACATTTTAGAACCTTTTTTAAAATTTGAAATATTTTGAATTAGCAAAAAATGCTATTGATTTCAAATATATTTTTACAAATTATAAAAGTGTTCTTGAATTTAAAAAACATTCACATTCAGCCCCCCTTCCCCCCCCCCCCCAAACACCCAAATCAGATTCATCTCAATGCTCTGGACCTGCACTGTCATTCATGATAGCTGGTTTGCAATGACCTAGTTGAGACATAGCTCTAGGATGCTCTGTATATGTGCCCACGCCTGGATTCGATAAAGCCTCACCATTTCCGACCTAACTCTGCCATCATAGTCTTCAATAAGGAGAACCAAGCTGCGAAAATACACTGACCTTTACGCATAACCCTGTTTCGTTCGCCAAGGAAGAACACATGGATCATGAACAAGTTGTCGTCCACCTAGTGTATCTTTGGCTCACAGGCAAGCCTCCATGCGAATTTCATCGTGCCCTTGAAAGCAGGGGCGTAGGCAGACCCCGGGCTGCCCAGGGCGTGGCCTAGGGCGTAGAGAGTCAACACTTCGTTGACTGTAGCAAACAGTACCGCACTCTAGCTATGTACCAACAAGGCTGGCCTGGGTCGTGGGGAAATCCTAGCTATGGCACTACTTGAAAGCATCTATGCTAAACAGATGCCTCATGTTTACTCTAGCCACTAAGAGCAATCTCGCTGCCTTCATAAGCTTGTTATTAATCTCCTCATCACGGACAAAGACGTCGTTAAGTCCTCCATTCTTCAACTTCATATTCTTCATCGTTGCCTGCAGGTCTGCTTTCTCCTTACCCTTTCTGCTACCCTTCACACATCCCCCTCCCCCAGCCCCTGAAGAAGACCCCGCCATCACCTAGTAGCTATTTCTGACCTAGTCTCTGTTTATTCACGAGCCAACAACATCGTGCCAGAGCACACATGCAGGGTGCATGGAGGGGTGAACGAATTCATCGATGGTCATATAGATAACTCAATGATGACAAAAAGCAGGCGAAGTACTTGAACCCTAATCATCTAGAGTAGTTTTCTTGAGGTAGAATAAAGCAATAACTAATTTATACCAATATAAAAAGATCCAAAGGGGCAAATTCAATTAATCTCGGCCATGAAACTAAGTCAATGCAAGGACCTAGATTGCTCCAAATTATATCCCCTCGAGAAAATACACAAATATATGTGCAATTAATATACTCCTGCCACTGTAGTGGTTTCTTATTTGAAAAATATTATACTCCTGCCACCAGTCTCTCCCATCCGGGACTGGACTCGAGGCCCATCAGTCCATTGTGCACCTAACCTACCTAACTCACACCACGTCAGCTCCCACGGAGGGAGGGGACTCCTGCCCGCCGCCGGCTGTCTTCCCCCATCGTCTTCGTCCTCAAATCGCCGGTGATCCTATCTGCGTCTGACCACAATCCCACGGCCATTCCGATGTCGCGCTTCGGGAAGACCGTCCTCCTCTGCTTGGCCCTGTTAGCCGCATGGCACCTCTGCTCGACCCTCTTCGCCGACGCGCCTCCCGGTGGCCACTCTGCGGAGGAGAAAGCTGTAGTCAGCAGCGCGGCCGGGAACGCGTCGGGCCTGAGTCTCGCCAGGGAGGCCGGCGTCCGGGCGGCGGCCGGCACGGGCCGCAGCTTCGTCGTCTCGCCGCTGTCGATCCACGCGGCGCTCGCGATGGTGGCCGCCGGCGCGCGGGGCGAGACGCGCAGGGAGCTCCTGGGGCTCCTCGGGTCAGCGTCGCTCGACGAGCTGCACCACGCGCCGGCGATCAAGCTTGTCGGCAGACTCAACGGACTAAAGCAGACGTCCTTCGCCTGCGGCGTGTGGGTCGACCGGAGGCGGGCGCTCAAGCCGGAGTTCACGGCCACCGGAGCGTCGCGGTACGCCGCGACGGCGGAGTCCGTGGACTTCGTGTCGGGGGCCGAGCTGGCGAGGCGGCGCGTGAACGCCTTCGTGGCGGACGCGACGAAGCAGCTCGTCCGGGACATCCTCCCTCCCGGATCCGTCGACTCGTCCACGGCGGTCGTCCTCGCCAACGCGCTCTACTTCAAAGGGGCGTGGCCTGAGCCGTTCGACGTCTTCACCGCGCCGTTCCACACCCCAGGCGGCGCCACCGTGCGCGTGCCGTCCATGACAACAGGCCGGTCACAGTACATCGCGCTCTACCCGGGCTTCAGGACCCTCAAGCTGCCCTACAGAAACGACGGCGACCGCGCTGCTGCATTCTACATGCTTATCATTCTCCCGGACAGCGGCGCTCTCAGCCTTTCCGATCTCTACGACAAGGTGGTGTCATCGCCGGAGTTCATCAGGAAGCACACGCCAGAAGAGGAGGTTGAAGTACGCCGGTTCATGGTCCCGAAGTTCAAGTTCACCTCTGAGTTCGAGGCGTCCTCGGACATGCGGAAGCTTGGTGTCACAAGGGCTTTCGCAGGCGGCGACTTCTCAGGCATGGTGAGCGGTGGGGATGGGCGGCTCTCCATCGGCGGGGTGCACCATAAGGCCACCATCGAGGTGGACGAGCAAGGCACCGTGGCCGCTGCTGCCACGGCCATAGGCATGGTTGGTAGCGCCCTTCCAAGCGAGCCACCGCATTTTGTCGATTTTGTGGCGGATCGGCCCTTCTTGTTTGCCGTGGTTGAGGAGAGGACGGGCACAACGCTGTTCCTTGGTCATGTGGTTAATCCTCTCGCTAACTGAGTAAAATATGGAACCATTTGGTTGTTAAATGCAGTACGAGCAGGAGTGAGTGCTGATCTCCATTAAAAAGAGCTTGATACATTATCCAGCAAATCATGTCCCAGATCAATGCCTGGGCATAAGTATGACTTTGCAAACTGGCAACTGAAAAAAAAAGCTCTTGTATTCAGTCTGTCTCTTGGTATAGCAGCCAGGAAAATAAATGACTGCAAGATTTCGTGTCCCATTTAAATTCAGGAAGGGTTAGTTACATGACTGGCAGACAGAATTTGACATAGCAGCGAGGCGGTGTATCCAGGTGAATTCACCATTGATATATGTTCAGAGATTTTCTTGCTCTGTGATCATTGTAGATCCAACACAAACGAGAACAGTCCGGGCAACCAAAAGGATGATGATGATTAAATAAACTAAATCTTGTTCTAGCGGAAACATGCAACAATTGTGATTCCCCAACAGGCTGTTCTACAGAACTTGGCCTGTTGTTTGTCTGTATCATCTTTCTTTCTCATATGTATTATGTTTTCAGGTATAATAATTAGAACCGTGCTCTGCAGAAGAAGAATAGAGCCGAGCCCCTTGTCAGTGGCGTTTGGGAGCTTTTGACGAGCAGCATTCTGTTGTCTTTCAGGTTGTTGACGTTCGTCCTTGCCCGCGAGCTGAAGACTTCCTTCACGACAAGTCTTTTGTAGCGACTGACTGATGCTGACGGTGAGAGTGCTAGATCAATGTCTTTTTTCTTCCAGAAGTTAAGATACATTGCCGTGCTATACCTTCCTTGACTTGTTGGGAAAGTTGGAGCAAGTAATGTTTCGTCTGGAAAACTTTTGAACAGCTGACTCAACAAAACTAAAAGATACTGTAAATGCAACCGAAGTACTTCAGCAGACAAGTGTATGCTCTCTGTGTGATGTTCCGGAGTTACACCACACCCATTTTTCTCTCCAGTTTTGTTCGTGTCTGTCGCATTTTTTTCTCTTCTTTCTAAGTTAGCAGTGTTTGCTACTTTAATTTAAATAGTGGTCATTGCTCAAAATTATATATTGAAATTATTGGGCATGCAGCATTTGCTAGATATTTAAACTGGTTCAAAATCTCCATAGCTAACTCAACAAGGAGAAAAAAAAACGAAACAAAAGCACCACTCTTTTTTTTTTTTTTGAGTGAGAAAAACAAAAGCATCACTCGGGTGGGATGGGCTAGGCTCTATTCTTTCTCGGGCCCAACTTCTACATGGGCCACTAACCCTTCTTCCAAGCTCTGCCTGAGGAGGCGCTGCTGCATGTGCCTGCTCTACTCAATTAGTCCCACCTCGCTAGTTTAGACGACGCTGGAGTGGTTTATAAGGCGAGACACGGCTGGTTGTAGCATGACCTTACTTGAACAGGATCTGTTCTATAGGCTCGTACCGCTGCATCCTTTACCAATAAGGAGGCAAGCACTTCAGTCTGGTTGATATCCGATGGCTGTAGAGGATCATTCCTGGATTGGCTTCTGTCTCTACAGGGTGGCCTAGAGGAGGTTATCTGACATTTCTTTTTGCATTTTTCCCACCTCCTTTTGGCAATATGATCTACACATCATCTGCAAAATAGATTCAGTTAGTGTTAGTTACCAGATTTTTTGCCTTTTCTCCGAACTCCTTTTGGCAATGTGATCTGTACATCATCTGCAAATTTGATTCAGTTAGTGTTAGCTACCAATTGTTTTTGCCTTTTCCCGAAATCCTTTTGGCAGTGTGATCTGTACATCATCTGCAAAGTAGATTCAGTTAGTGTTAATTACCCTAGGCAGCTTCAAATTCAGAGTGAAATCCATGAATGGATGATATCAGACACAGGGGTGAACCCTTGTTTCACTTAGTAGGATGACTTTGCAAACTGCCAATTGAAACAGAGGTGAACCCTTGTTTCAACTGTCTGAAGACCACAAATGGCACATGAGTAAGATTGCTCTTGTATTCAGTCAGTCTCTTAGTGGTGACCAGAAGAAAAATTGATGCTTCCTTTGACAGCAAGATTTGCTCTTTTTTTTTTTCATTTAACAGGAGGGGTTTCATGACTGCAAGAGTACAGAATTTTATATGGCTGCGAGGTAGGAAAGTATCCAGGTCAACAAAATTCAGTTGATATGTCCAGAGATCTTGCTCTGTCATCATCAGTACAGAATTACTGAATTAGCCAAGAGTTGTACTCCCTCCGTTCGGAATTACTTGTCGCAGAAATGGATGCATCTAGACCTACGTCTAGATACATCCATTTCCGAGACAAGTAATTCCGAACGGAGGGAGTAGATCATTGAACTGGGAGTAGGCCTGCTCACTGCTCCGACAGGGGCAATTGGAAATAATATCCGAGAGATCTCCACTGTCCAGTACTCACTACGTAAAGAAATATATTTCTTTACAGAAAGAGTACCATCTTTGTAGAAATGAGGATTTTATAGAACAAAGAAGAACAACTCAGGCCACTGCTGGGAACGAATAAGGCCACTATGGAGTATGGACATGACGGTGTGTGTGCTTCCAAGCTTGTTGCAGCGAACGCACGAGTCCAGGCCTGCATCCCGCACTCGTACCTGCTGTGCGTGATCCGGTGGAACCCCTTGTTCCCCCTGCTGTGCGGCGCGTATGGACAGCAGCATCAGCATTATGCAGAGTCCAGAAATATTGGTAATTCTAATTGCTTACTTTTCTCCATATATAGAATGTCTCCGCTGATTGGGAGAAAGAAAGAGGCTAGGAATATTTTATCAAACATCAACACATCATACACCAAAAGGAGGCTTGTTAATACAACAGTATCTCCATTAATTAACAGCTATAAAATGAGGTAACATCGATAAAAGAGGATCCAACACAAAAGGAGAACGGTCCGGGCAACCAAAAGGATGATGATGATTAAATAAACCAAATCTTGTTCTAGCCAAAACATGCAACAATTGTGATTCCCCAATGTGTTGTTCTAGGGCTGAGCCTGATTGTCTGTACCATTTTTCACTGTCACGTGTATTCTGTTTTTCAGGTATAACTTGAAGCACGCACACTATGCAGAAGAAGAATAGAGCCGAGCCCCTTGTCGACTGACCGATCAACACCTGTTGTGTCAGCGGTGTTTGGGAGCCACCTGTACAGATGCACATACTTGCTTCACATTCATTAGGTTGTCGATCAGGTTGTTGACGTATTTCAGGTGATCCTGCTCATCTTGGCTTCAGTTTGTATAAGAACAGGTTCAGGCTGGCAGTTTTTGCATATGTCGAGATGGAGCCGGAGCCCAACCCATATATGCATTCGTCCATATATATCTTCATGCATATATGTCCATGATCAATCATGTACTGGAAAACCAGTCACGGCAAAATCTGTTCAGTTAGCCTGTTACTCAATTCAGGGAGAAGAACAATACCAGTTACAAAATCCATATGTTCTGTGATGTTCCGAAAAGTACTTCAACCACACCCATTTTTCTCTCCGGTTTCGTTCTTACCTGTTGCAAAAAAAAGGAAAAAAAATCTCCTCTCTAAGCAGTGTGCTTGCTACTTCGGTAATGACCGGCTGTAATTTAATTTAGGAAATGATAAAGGAAAAAAACCAGCTGCCACGAAAGAGAACAAGTTAGAATTCCGCATTGTTCAGAATAATAGTTGTAGTACATATTAAATCCACACAGCTGACGTAACCAAAATGAAAAGGCAAGGAAAGGAAAGGGCAAGAAATACATTCCTCAGATGGGCTGGGCTCTGACCATTCTCGTGCCCAACTACTACGTGGGCCATGATCCGCGTGCCCTTCAGGCCCTCACGCTCAGCCTCTCGCTGAGGACTGAGGAGGCGCTGCTGCATGCCGCTGCTATTAGTCCCACCTCGCTAGTTTAGGCGACGCTAGAGTGGTTTATAAGGCGAGGCGCAGCTTTATGTAGCATGACCTTACTTGAACAGGATCTGTTCTATAGGCTGGCAAGCACTTCAGTACAGGTGGCTCAGAGGTTGTCTGACAGACTATAACACACTTTTTGCATCAGTTAATTATGTATACAGGATCCAGTTCACAATAAGTAAAACCAATCAAATGATTCACCAAAAGCAGCAAATTTCACTTAGTTCATGAATGTCAATCGAGCTGTGCACTTTCTTTTTGCTCTGTGGGAGATTACATTCAGCTCATCTTTCAACACTACCATGCATCTATGGAGGCTGGGCTGCAGTAATGCTCCAGGATGAAACAGCGAGTTGATCATCTCCATACAAAAAAAAAAGGAAAAGGATCATCGATCGCTTGCTTAAGAGTTTGAAACATTATCCAAAGAAGCATGTCTCTGATTAATGCCAGGGCTGTGCAAACTGGCAACTGAAACAGAGGTGAATCCTTGCTTCAATTGTCTTAAGACCACACATGAAACACGAGTAAGGTTGCTCTTGGATTCAGTCAGTCTCTCAGTAATGGCCAGGAAAAAAAATGATGGTTTCCTTGACAGCAATAGATCATTTGTCCCTTTAAAAGCAGGGGGGGTTTCAAGACTGCCAGAGCACAGAATTTTATATACCTGAGAGGTAGAAGGGTATCCAGGTGAATGAAATTCAGTTCATATGTTCCGTTTAAAAAAAAATCAGTTGATATGTCCAGAGATCTTGCTCACTGGTTGAGATCATTGAACTGGGAGCAGGCCTGCTCACTGCTCAGGCAGAGTCAATTGGAAATAAAATCTCTGAGATCTTCACTCTACGGTACTTATCTTAAATGAGGATTCCATAGCATAAAGGAGAACAGCTCAGGCCACTGCTGGTGGCTCACACAATCAAACAACCAGTAATCAGCAAGCCCTCTTGGGGATGCAGAGGTGCCCGGTCTTGTGCCAGCTCTCGCGACCATCACGGTGGACGTATGGACATGACGGTGTGTATGCCTCCAAGGTTGTTGCAGCAAATTTACGAGTCCAGGCCGGCATCCCGCACTCGTACCTGCTGTGCGTGATCCGGCGGAACCCCTTGATCACGTCTTCATTCTCCTTCGAGTCGCCCGGGTTGATGTCCACGACGAAGATGTCACCGAAGGTCCGCACCATGTGCCCAAACATTGGCAGTGACATCGGGTCAACCGATACTGCCGCGAGATCCGCCATCATGGCGATGCTCCTCCCATCCGGGCTGAACACCGGGTGGTTTATGTGACCGCCGAGCACGCCCCCATTGCTCATCACCCTGATCACCACCGTTGGGTCGCTCACCTTCACCAGGTACACAGACAAGTATACCATGTCCAGGTCGTTGTCCAGCTCGGCAGCGTTTTCCGGCTTGTCGCGTGTCGACAAAAAGACGATCCAATCCCCCTTTGGGGACCACTGGCAGTGGGTGTCTGTCCACTCCCCCCTTGTCAGCCGTGTCTCCCAACCATCCCAGAGTTCCCCCTTCCCTGCGTCCATCATTATGTACAAGTTCTTGTACTTCTTCTGCTCTCCGTCCCTCGTCGGCGGTAACACAGTTTGTCCCCTTCTGGAGTGGTTGACAGGAACAGATTGCTCCTTGTCGACAGGAACACCAACTTGTCCCTCGCTGTACCTTATCGACCGGAACACCAGCTTGTCCCCTTCTGGGTTGCTCGATGGGAATGCGTTGTTGAACCCGCCATAGGTGAGTCGACGGGCTTGTCGCTTTGTCGGGGGGCCAGAGGCGTTTCGGATCGCATAGATCTCCATCGGCTTGTGGTCATTGAAGGAAGTGCCAACACAGATGTAAAGGGTGTCCTTATCAGGGTTCTGGTTCCACACAGGGGAGAAGGCCTTGTTCGGGCTATCATTCTTGTACACAATGCGCATCCCTTGGCTGTCGCCGACCCACACTGCCTTGAACTCGTTGTCAACGAAGGCGAGCTTGGAACCGTCCTTAGATATGGTTGGAAACACACCAGACACACGAAACAGATCGATGTCCTTCATCGGGGATTCCAGCTTGTGCAAGTTCTGAGGCACATGGTCTCCATGCTGCACGAGGCTGCTCCTGCAGCGGTGATATCCAATGCGCCCCCCACCTTCCAGCACAAAGGGGTTGTAGTGGTCACATTTCGGCCTCATCTTCTGGGTGATCTGCACTGGCTGCAGCCCCGGCGAATTTGTGTCAAAGATCTCGATGTGCCGGTACTGTGCCTCCACGCGGACTTCACGGAACTTGGACTTCTGGTGGATGGTCGCCACCGCTACCTTGGTCTCGCTGATGGCCGCTGGAGTCACCGCGTCCAACTCTTTTGGAGTCACCTGGATGGTCTTTTCTGTACTGATGTTGTACCTATACACGCCCCAAGCTGTTTCAACCTTGCCCGAGGAAAGGGTTTTATCGGTGCCTCGATGGAAGAAGATGATGTTATTGCTGCCCCAGGATGGCCAGCCACCGTTCTTGATGAGTAGCTTGCGCCCCAGGCCCTGACACTCCTCGTTATCCATGTTCATTACGTAGATGTCTGTCTTGAGGTTCTCGATCTCACCATTCCAACTCTTGCTTTCAAATGACGCCACTGCTACCATCTTCCCAGATGGCGATACTGCTGGGCTCAAATCAAACACGCCTGCACATGTCAATCATATGTAGTGCGATAGATGATCAATAGGAATGTCAAGTGCTTATTGACCGATCGGTGCATGATATGAATACACACACACACCTTTTGGAGTGAGGCGCTCCGTCTTGCCTGTTGCAAGGTTAGTTTTGTACACGACGGTCCAGGGGCTACGGCGGTCCTGCACCGGCTCCTTGGTGGAGACGTAGACGAGGCAGTGATCAACAGTGCAAGATCCCACATTGTAGCCGCCGCCGATGCAGCCACTGTCCTCCAGGCGCGCGCCGCTGAAGTCAGCGATGCTGAAGATGTCGGCGAGGGCGAATACCTTGACCTTGCTGTCGGCATTGAAGCGCAAGGCGATGTAGAGCGTCTCGAGACCATCGTCTCTCTCCGAGACGAAGATGAGTCCAGAGACGTGCTTGGCGTCGACGTCCACATCAGTGACGCCGCCCTCATCTATCAGCTTGGGGGTCTTAAGGAGGGTCTTCAGCGCGGCGGGAGGGATGGGGTGGCCGTTGTAGTTGTAGGACACACCATCGGTGAGATGAAGCTCATCTTCAATGGACGAAGGCGAGAAGGGGCAGGAGAATATGTCGAATGGCACCGGGGGTCTGTAGATGGCAGAGAATGCGATTCTGCCTCGCCGGTCTGCCATTCAATAACGAAAGGAGGGATTAGATGTTATGGACACCAAATGAGTTAGATGATGCGATAATATTCACAAAGCTACCAAGGTGTGCTAATACTAAGAACTTCTCCTAGTCTAAGAGTTTAGTATTATGTATTAATGCAAATTATAAATTATCTGAGGGTCCCATTGTTATCTTCCTCCCCCACTGTTGTCATCCACAGGCAGTGGGTCCTAGCCCTGGGTAGGAGGGTAGGTGAAGGAACCCACTCACCTTATCCCTTCTAATCTCTATTCTTATGCCGCTGACACCGTTAAACTGTTATGGATGTAATGAGCATTTGCCTTGCTGCCCAGTTAGTAAAGCAATGACCGTGTACTATTATAAAAGTAAAAGCTAGGGTTTCACGCAAACAATCTTACACATTTAATCTGATCTAACAGATCAAGAATTAAGTTAGATCTCTATGAGGTACTACGACTAGTTGAACATTTAAATCCGTAATAATACCATACTATTTACACTTGACAACTTGCCTTTTCGAATCTGACTTTTTTATTGCCTCCGCATTCAGCCACATCATTTCTCACTCCCCCCCCCCCCCCCCCCCACCCAAAAAAAGAAAAAAAGAAAAGGAAACTATTCTTCTTGTGTTCAGGATCGAGTGTTTTTGTAGTACTTTTATGTCAAGATGTTTACCTGAGTTGTTCTGGTTTAAGCCATGGTTGCTTTGGTAGTTGGCGACCTGCAACAACAAAACTTAGGAGGTTCAGTTCTTGTATACAGAGGCCTCCTGCCAGTTGTGTACAAAATGGAATCTACTCTTTAAGATGCTTAATAGTCCTAGCAAACAACTTTTTCTTTAGACGTATTCAAACCGCATTTCCTTGATTAGTGGTTGATCGGAACATGCATGAAACAACTGGTACCCTAATTCTATTTTTTTTAGATTGAAGAGTTACGGCAACAATTTTGATATTTCTACCAATGATCATTTTCATCTTAGAAAATAATGTTGGTGTGACTTCACAAATCCAATGTGCACACTGCACTATATGTAGTTCAAAATTAATCATTAACCATTGGGGGTTGCTTTGTTATTTTGTTTCTCCAAAAAAATATGTTGACATCTACAAACCTGCTCTTATTCTCTAGTAAGTTGTTAATTATTAAGATGTCAAAAAAAAAGTTGTTAGTTATTAATACATCCGTTGGTAAACAGATGACTTCCTAGAAAGCATACATTAACAATTTTAACTTTGACTCACATAATTATTTTTTACAAATAGATGGAGTAATTGTCAAGCTTTTGTTTATTTATGCCTCCCATAAATATATATAAATAGTACTTATAGTGGTTGAGCTTTAGAGAGTAGGTAAAGAAGAACAGAATGATGAAATTATAAAAGTTGATGTTTATGAAGAGTGGTAAGTTAAGTGTTTAATTAGAGGACCAAAATGGCAGAGGATGTAATTTGATAACGCAATGTAAATCCTGGCCTAAATACCTGACTTGTAGGTGCAAATTCTGCAGTATCAACCTTGTTTAGTATCTCGACAATCTCGGCTATAGTAGGCCTTCTCTCACGATCAACCTCCACACACCTTAGCGCAATTTGGATGCATGTCTTAACTTGCTCTGATATATGCGACGACATTGTTTCCTGCAGCCGTTTTCTCCAGTTTTCATGTACCTGCAAAGTTGGAACACAATGGCAAAAGGCGGCATGGAAAGTAAGGAACAACAAGATTATAATATTTTTGAAAAAGAAATTTAGTTCATGATACAAGATATCTTCCATACATGCTCAAGAAATTCTTTTGAAGACATATGTGCCCATTTGGAGTAGCCCCCATCTCCTGCCATTATCCGTATGCTTATAACACCCAAACTGAATACATCATACTTCGATGTGATTTTGCATCTCTCAATGTATTCTGGTGGCATGTATCCACTGCATGGTATATATCAAATACAATTATTTCTATATAAAAAATAATATAAATTGATTATTTATCATGAGATATCAACTTACAGTGTTCCTATCATTTTGACCGTGATATAGGTTTGTGCTGAAGGGAAGAGTCTTGACAAACCAAAATCTCCAATTTTTGGGACCATGTTCTTGTCCAGCAATATATTAGCAGGTTTCAAGTCAAGATGGTAAATAGGATCTTTGGACCCATTATGAAGGTAATTTAGACCCTCACAAACTCCCTTAATAATTTTGAAACGTGTGTGCCAATCGAGTCCGCACGATTCATCTGTAAAAGTAAACATGCCATGTATTATCAAGACATATATTAAGGGGTATCTAAGGAATACTACCTTTGTTTATAAATATAAGACGTTTTGGCAGTTCAATTTAAAATGCCAAAACGTCTTATATTTATGAACAGAGGGTGTACATAATTTCATTTCTTTACATGCAAAATAACATCGTCTAAGTACAAGTAGAGCAGCATCATACCAGAAATATGCTTGTCAAGGCTTCCACCCTGCAAGTACTCGAAGCAGAGAACTCTTTCTTCCACAAGGGCAAAAATATATTCACCTTTGTACTTGATGCGTTGATGTCCTATATCATAGCAGTAGCCAACCAACCGGGTAATATTTGGGTGTTGGGCCCGCATAAGGTTGTTAAACTCATTCCTAAATTGCTTGTCGTCAAGCCCCGGTGTGTGATGAAGCTTTTTGAGAGCAATCTCTTCCCCATTTTCCAGTATTCCCTGTAAAAGTTACACAAGACCTTAAAGTTATGGACAGCAGTATCACTTGAAATTACAAGATCTAAGTAATAAGCATAGGAGTATACCTTGTAAACTACTCCATACCCACCACGACCAATGATGCGCTCCTCGGAAAAATTGTCTGTAATTTGTTCCAAGAACTCGAGTGTAAACTCCCTTATTGTCGCACTACTCTGTTCGAACTTGTTCGCCAATGCCATGGCATCACTGCTCTGCTCGAACTTGTTCGCCAATGCCATGGCATCACTACTCTGCTCGAACTTGTTCGCCAATGCCATGGCATCACTACTCTGTTCGAACTTGTTCGTCAATGCCATGGTATCTTATCTGCTACTAAGAAAAATTCCCCTCCCGCTAGTGGACTAGCTTGGATGCTTCATCTCTCTAATAACACAGAAACTATCACATATCTTGCACAGAAAACGTAACTTTCTTGAAGGAAGAAAAATAGCTTGAAAAATAGACCTTCACCTCGCCCCTGCCAGATGGGATACCTACCCAGAGCGCCAAGAACACGCAGCGAATGCCAAAGGGATCCAGCGGCGACCTTGTTGGCCGGTATCTTCCTCTTCCCCGCCGCCCGAACCATTCACCGCCGACCAGGTAATGGTTTGGCTGTGGGTAACTGGGTGAGGAAGAAGCGCGCGGGTAGGCGGCCTCGCCGGCAGCCCCGACGGCGGCGAGCTCGTGGCTTGCAGAAGCGCCGCCGATTGGTGATGGGTTCGAGGGGATTTGGGGATTCAGGACACACAGTGAAAAAACAGGGTGTAGATGGTGGCAATCTCGAAAGATAAAAGTATTATTATTATACTCCTGGCTGGATTTGTAGGTATGTGATTAAATTAGTGACATAGTGTGCACACATCAAGGAACAAGAGTTGCTAAAAAAAATCAAGAAGACTTATCGAAAACAAGTTGAGGCAAAAAAAAAATTAGTTAGCGTTTGCATACACTTTGAGCTAACCTGCACTGAAAAAAAGATCGGGCGAAGACCTGATGAATGCCAGGGGACCAGATATACGAACAGTTCGTTGTTAGTTAGTGGTTTAATTTCACAATGGAATGGAATATATGACCCTGCCTCTGCATCTGATTCCAAAGATATGCGCATTCCACTATTGCAACTGTTCAAGTTTTACATGGTACATAGATCTCTTTCTTCCCATGGAAGAAAAGAAAGAAAGGTGCCGAAAGAAAGGTGCCGGCGTGAGTTCGATTCTCTGAGGGAACGAATTTCAGCCGTACCTTACAAAATAAAAGTTGGCCTTCCCCTCACGCGTGCTGTAAGAGATAGTGCAGTGCGCCCACTGTCACAGAGTTCTAGGACTCTGAAGTTGTCCAGGCTGCGTTCTAGTATAGAAGTTGCACTGTCTAGGCTTGCTCGCTAGGGGTGTGCGTGCGTGTACTATAGCTGTACTAAGATCGAGGGGAATAAAAAAAAGGCTTTCTTTTTTATTTCTTTTTCTTTCTTTTTTTTTGCGAAAAGTGCAATCAGCCTTTCGGCGCCATCCTTCGGCAGTTCCCTTCCATCGATGACCTCTTACTTGTTGATGGTAAGGGGTCACCAGATCTCGCGCGTGTGGATGTGTGTAGCGGTAGGTTTTTTTCCCTGGTAACTTAGGTTTTTGCTACTCATCATCTTGGTTACGGCAGCGCTGAATAAGAAAGCTCTGGATCTTTTTTCATCACGGTGTTCTGCCCTACATGATTATGCTTAATCTGATTTAAACCTTAGCATTGATGTTGATTATGTGACAAATTTTTTTTATGTTTAAATTATATAGATGCCCTATGTTTGATTTATAGATGCATATTTTTCTCATGTTTACCATTGGCCAGTTTAGACATGTAATCACTAGTGCGAAAGATGTACATAAGTTTAGTTTAATCTTTCAAGTAAACTACTACAATGACAAAAAGTAGAAAAAGGGCTTTTATTGACAGTAAACTACCGCAATTTAGATAGGGAATATATGTACCTGCCTCTACATCGGAAAACATATGCACATTACACTATTGCAAGTTTTACATGGTAGTCCCCAGAAAAGAAGTGTTTTACATGGTGGTGATAAAAGCAATGGGCCAGAACAAGGTAAGGTCAAGTTTCCTTTTCTCTCTTTTTTTGCGGGGGAATGATAAATTCAATTATCAAAGGGTCTGACTACACCCTAGTCGACTGAGATTTAATTAACGGAAATGCTATCTGACGACCGTGCGCAAAGCCAACGCCACGTAGGATTGCTGCAATAGTTCGTTGCTCGGCTGCTTCTGGCGAACACCCAATTTTTTTCAAGGAGAGGGATCGAACCCGTGACCCCTTGTGCGTGCTAGGGCGCCCATTGCCACTGGGCTGAGAGGGCCTCTGTGAATCTTTTGTGTTTAAAATGCCACATATATATTTCTCAATCCCGAAAATCCTGAATTATTTTTATTTTCTCACATGGAAGTTTGATTTTTTATAGCATGGCATTTTTAAGAGGATGGCATTTTTATTAATGAGAGATGGCATTTTTTATTTTTAATGGCATGGCAGTTTTATCACTAAGCGCATTGCATTTTTATTAACAATAGATGGCATTTTTATCAATAATTGGATGACATTTTTCTTATTATTGAGAGATGAAATTTTTATTTTTAGTGGCATGACAGTTTTACTACTAAGCGCATGGCATTTTTTTATTAACAATAGGATTCGATTTTTATGAATTAGGATGACATTTTAATTATTGAGAGGATGACATTTTTCATTATAAATAGGATGGCATTTTTTAATGTTTGAGAGGATGAGTTTTTTAATGGCATGCCAATTTTATTTTTGGGGCTTATCCAGATAAAACTATTTATCTAGAGGATGACAGTTTATAAAGTATCACGGCAATTTTTTCAAAGCATGGCATTTTTATCAATTTAGAAATTTCTGTATAATTTTTTGTTCATGGCATTTTTATCCTGGAGATGGCAGTTTTAAAGTTTAACATTTTTATTATCTAGAGGATGGCATTTTTATTAGTAAGAGGATGACAGTTTTTTTGTCATGGCAAAAAAAAATTCACTGACATGGCATTTTTATATTCACGGCAATTAACATGGCATTTTTGTAAAGTAGCATGACCTTTTTATAAATTAACATGGCCTTTTTCATAAAGCAACATGGCATTTTTATGGCAATTACGCAAAGCTTTTTTCTTTGTTTTTACCGACTTGGCATTTTTTATTGATTTTTTACACAATGGACCAAATAAAAGCAAAACAGTTTTTTCATGGCATTTTATTAAATTAACTTGGCATTTTTATAAAGTAGCATGGCATTTTTTTATGGAGTACTCCTTCCGTCCCGAATTACTTTAGATTTGTCCCGAATTAACGTTTTAGTGTAGATACATCCGTACATTCGTATCTAGACAAATATAAAACAAGTAATTTGGGATGAAGGTAATAGTAAACTGGGCCTTTGGCCCAATGAGGGTCGCCCTGCCCTTCCCTGGCAAACGATCGGGAAGGGGTGATTAGTTCACTGGGTGCTTCTTCTAAAAAAAAGTTCACTGGGTGCAGTCCCCCAGTGACCGAATTCGTTCGATCGAGTGGCGGAGCGTAAGTGAAAGGGGACAAAACAGCTAGAGAGATTAGAGATGCCGGGAAGTTAGTAGGGAGTTTAGGCTTAGCAGGAACACATCCTTGTACCCCCGGGTCCCGTCGACGCTCCACCAGTGGTTCTATCCCCCTCCGTTCCCGGTGACTGATCGCCAGTTATTGGTGTCCTTAATTAAATCTCAATCGGCTGACGTCAGCAGCAAATAGAATAGCCCACATTACTATGGCAAAGTCCGGTTCTTTCCTATTGTTCTTACTTCTTAGTGGGCTGGCCTTATTTTTCTTTCATATTTGGTTTCTGTTCTGAGAGCAGCGATTCGGTGTCCAGGTTCATCTGCACCCCGATGAAGAAAAAAATTCAAAACAAATACTAGAAAAATTTAAGAAATTCTAAAAAAAATTGCATGGTAGATAATTTGGTGCGTGAGGTGCGCTCCAAATTTTAGATCATTTGAACATCTGAGTAGCTCTCGGCAAAAAAGACAAAATTGAGGTCTGTAAAAAAGTTTACTGTTCATGTACTGTTCTGACCCAATTTGTCTTTTTTTCTTAGAGCTACTCATATGTCCAAATGATCTGGAATTTCTAGCGCACCTCACGCACCAAATTATCTACCATGAAAAAAAAATGGATTTTTAAATTTTTTTTTGTATTTTTTGTGAATTTTTTCTTGACCGGATGCAGGTGAGCCTGGTCTCAGAAATGGATATTCGTTCTGTTCTTTCCTATTTTGGGCGCACCGGCCAGTCGAGTAGCGTACTTACAGTTCTACGTATGGTTGCGCTGATGTGCGGTCACATATAATTTTTCCCTGCAAAAAATAAATACTACCTACGATCCATAATAAGAGTACAATTTTATTTTTTTGGTAACTTGTGGTTTTCTGCCAGCATTTGGCTAGTTTTTCTGTTCCTTTTTTTGTTTTTCCTTATTTTTTCTGTTCAAGTTTTATTTTTTGTTTTCCATTTTTCTCTTCTTATTTTGAAAAAAATAAATGCAAAACTAGTGTGATGATATTTCATAAAAAGTGTTTACACAATTTAAAAAATATTCATGTTGTTTTAAGAAAATATTCATTATGCATTATGTATTTAGAGAAAAAGTTCAATGTTATTTATAAAAGGTTAGTCCTATAATTTAATAATATTTAAATTGTATTTCAAAAGAATGTTTCAGCGTGCAATTTGAAAAATAAAATGGACGTTGTGTCGGTGCTAAAACTGGCAGATCTCGGGTAGGGGTCCCAAGCTTGGTGATCTGAGCTAGATGGTAACAGGAGAAAGTAGGAACACGATGTTTACCCAGGTTCAGACCCCTTCTAGGAGGTAAAACCCTACGTCTTGCTTCTGATATATTGATTATGATGGGGTACAGAGTACAATATGATCTACCTTGAGATCGTATGAAGGAGTTCTAAGCTCTAAACCTTGTAATTGTGTCTCTACAGACTAAACCCCATGGCTTATATAGGCACCAGGGGTATCTATGGTTTACACATGGTCGGTTACAATCTAGGGATAAACATGCCGATAGTTTAAACATGTCTTGAAGTGTACGCCAAATGTTCAGGAGATCTTCATCTTGATTACGCCGGGGGCCAGGGCCAGCATGGCCCATTCATCAATCCTTGGTGGGTCCTTGGCCCGGAACCATAACCGGCGGACCGACGTGGCAAGCACCCCCTAGTCCAGGACACCAATAGTAGCCTCTGAACTAGTCTTCAAGCCGAGGACATCGGGCACCTTCTTCGGGACAGCTTCACAATTTTGAGTCTTCGGTTTCGTAGGCGAGTTCCATTCTCCACGTCGGTTCCCGATTCCGAGGATATGCTCAGCTCCTAGGTCTTCTTGGCCTTCCTGATCGTGACCATGCGTCTGGTAAACAATGAGAGATATCTTTTGACAAGATCCCCTCCTCGGCACACTCTACCAATAGGCAAGGCCGAGATATTCCATTAGCTTAGCAACGAAGGCTTGCCGTGGGAGGCTTGACCAGGTCAAACCCTGACAGCTTTTTCGGCCGAGGGCCGAAGCGTCATCTCCTGCGGCAGCATTGAACCGTCTTGTCAACAGTCATTATTAGGCATATCGTGGCCCAAGGCCATTTCTATTGACACGTCCCGTCAGTATAGAGGTCGTGCTACCAGATTCCTAGCTATGTCATCAACGCACATGCCTTAATCTCTGCGTGCATAGATTGCATGACGCATTGGGAAGCGACGATCCATTCCCTGTGGTGAGGCGACCCCTGGTCTTTAACTGGCCTATAAAAAAGGAGAACCGGTAAGTCAATTTTACCCACGCTTTCAGCCCTTGCACCAGTGCCAAGAATCCGTCGCAAGCACAGGTGTTTCAAGATCCACTTCTAGCCTCCACCCTATTCCCCTCCCCTGTTGCTATGGCTGGCAAGGGGAAAGATTTCGAGGACGAGGCCGCCGGCAGAGGGGGTCAGTGGATGTGCTCTGCCGTCACCGCCGGCACCATCACGAAGCTCCAGGCCGATGGATACCTCTCCAGCGAGGTCAGGTGTCGGTCTCCTGTGGAGGCGGTCATGAATCGCTCATCTTCCGCCACCCCCCCCCCCCCCCCCCCCCCCCCCCCCCCCCCCCCCGCCCGGGCAATGGAGAGAGGGTGGTTTTCGTTCCCTGCCTCATTCGAGGTCTGTGTTTCCCCCTCCATCCCTTTGTTCGGAGGCTACTATTTTATTATGGGCTCGATTTCCATTATCTGGCCCCGAACTCCATCCTTCATATCGCCAGTTTTATAATCTTTTGTGAGACCTTCCTTCGCGTTGAGCCCCACTTTGGACTTTGGCTGAAGGTGTTCTGCGTCACGCCATACAACAGCGCCCCCAGCTAGCGGAGTGCGGCGGGGCCACGATTAGTCGACTCCCCAAAGTGACCTGGCCTGAGGGCACTTTCATCGAAACAGTGAAGCTCTGGCAATAGGAGTGGTTTTATGTGGCAGACCCCTCAATAGGAGGCCAGGAAAGGTCTCCCCACTTTTCGGCGGAACCGTCGAGGAGGCTGACCTCTTGGAAAGACAAGAACCTCGAATGGGGGGACCCGAAGGAGGTGAAGGTTCTTCAACGCAAGCTCAAGGCTGTGGTCAGCGAGGGCAATAGTCTAGTGGACGTAGTCCACGTGATGCTCCATCGTCGGATCCTCCCGCTTCAAGTCTGAGCCATTCAAATGTGGGAGTTCAAGCTCGGGGACGAGGCGGTGGTTCGAGAGTTCTGCCGAGGATAGGACCTCGGTGGAATTTGGAAGCTCTTGTTCAAGACCAAGAATAATTTATTCCCCTCCCGGGCCGAGGATATCGGTCTAAGTCAAGCCGTCCCCATCGCCGAGGTAGCTTTCCTTTCTTAGCTTACTAAATTTTATTTCTTTGCTGTTCTCTTTCTCTGAACAACGGTCGGCTGTATATTGTTTACACAGGTTTGGCGCGTGCCGGCTGTAACACCCCGAGACCCTAATGCCCTATTAAGTTAATTATCATTGCCATGTCATCATGATCATCATAGTTAAAATTCTACTAAGAAATAATTCAACTCTCAAACCCATTCAAATTCAAATTCAAACTTTAAGTGAAATTAAAACATTCACAAACAAGGCTACAAAATAGTTCATGTTTTTGCAAATATTCCATAACAAATACTTGTTAAGGAAAACAACATCACTTGTTTGCTTAATTGGAAATTAACATCCAAAAAATAGTACCTAAACAACCTCTTTTAAACCATTTCTAATTAACCAAATTCAAATGAATTCAAAATGGCTTCAAACTTTTTGTGCCAACCCTAAATATTTCAATGCATTTATGTGCTAAATTTTGCATTAAACAAAAATCATTTGATGCTCCAAGCAAATGCAAAACAGTAAGTAAAATATTTAAACGGGAATAAAAAGAAAAGAACAAAACGGGCTACTGTGCTACTGGGCTCTAGCAACACAGTGCCAGCCCAGCCCATCACCGGTCACCCCTAACCTCCCACCTGCTCCCCCTCGGTGTCAGCACGCGCGCGGCGCGGATCGACAGTCACCGGCCAATGCTTGACACGCCGCAAACACAGGAGCTCCCCCGAGGGGATAAGGCCTCGTCCCCGACGCCCTCTGCCCCTGTGAACCCTAGCTCGACCCCCCTTCACTCCCTCACCCTATCCCCGCTCTGGATCGAGATTGCCACGGCGCACCGGAGCACGCCGTCGTGAACCACCACGCCCACCGGCCTCCCCCCTCCGAGCTAGCATGTCCAGGAGATGCGTGCCTTCCTGCTCATCGTCTAGGCGAAGCAGCGCAAGCTGGATCGGCCTGCTTCGTCGCCATCGCCGCCATCTTTGCCGCCTCTGCCCGACTACCGTCGCTGTTTATTCGCGCAACACCGAGCACCCCCGGCTTCCCCGGGCGCCTCACCGCATCGCTGTGAGCTCCCGCAAATTATGCCTCTCTTCCCGGCTCGATTCCTTGCTCTAACTAGCCCATCGCCATAGCCGCCGCTCCGGCCGCCGCAAAGACCCGCTGCTGTCGCCGCTATAGGCCTCTTTAGCAACCGCCGTTGTCGCCGTTCGACGCGCCGCGCTCGCCTCGTTCTAGAGAGCCCCTCTGCGTGCCATATGGTCACTGAAAATGCCGGCCCAAGCAACTGCCGCCGCGTTCTGTCTCCGGCGACGCGCGCGGCGGCGGTTCAAATGGCCTTTTGGCTCACTGGCCGGTAGGCCAGCCGACCGGATTAGGTTAACTGCTAATGGCTAATTACTACTAACCAGCCGGCTAACCAACTATGACATGTGGACCCCCAAAACTTAATTAACCACTCATTATTAACTTATGACACTGATCGATGGGTCCCATGTTAATTAAAACATAATTAGATATTTATCTTAACATAGTGACACTGACATGTGGTCCCCACATGTCAGGTTGACCAGTCAAGAGTCAATCTGTTGACTAATGACTGGGCTATTGACTTTGACTCTGGCCCCACCTGTTAGTCAAACAACCACCTCTCTGGGTACATTTCCTGGGTTCCCATAGCAATTACTATTTTGATTTTCAAAATAATAGTAAATACAGAAATTTCAGAAAATGATTAAAACTTTGAAAATTCATATAAAATAAAATGAAGCTCAGATGAAAATAATTTATATATGAAAAATGATCAAAAAATAAGACGAATCTGAATATGCCACCCACTTACCTGTCACATGCCCCTAACATGATGAACATGGAACTTTCCCCTCCGTTTCCAAATACCGAAAACTGCCCGGAGCTGGGAAAATATTCCCGGATATTTCCCCGTTGCGTCTAAAATACTTAGTACTGCATTAGGTCACCCCTAGCATAGCCTACCGACATGTCATGCATCTGTGTGCATTTGTGTGCTTTATATTTACTGTTTCTTCCCCCTCTTCCTCTCATCGGTAGACCCCGAGACCGACGTGGCCCCTGAGGACTGCTACACCACCGAAGACCCCTCTTCCACTGCAGAGCTTCTAGGCAAGCAAAACCCCCTTGATCATTCCTATATAACCCATTCTTTCTCTCTCATGCTTGCATTAGATTTTGCTACTGTTATTCGATAGCTCCTATTCTGATGCATAGCCTGTTTTTGTAACCCGCTGTTGATACTTTACCTGTTATCCTATATGCTTAGTATAGGTTGGATAGTGATCCATCAGTGGCCCTACACCATTGTCCGTGTCGCCATGCTTTACTACGTGTGATCCAAGCCAGATGGCTGTCGAGCAGAGACCGAACACACCACCAGTACCCCCCTTAGTTGTACGACACTGCAGAGTTGCTATCAAGTGCCGAGGGTGATTCCTCGAATCTCACTTCCGATGTTATCTCTGTAGCGTAGCACATCGAGTGTGGTTTAGCGAGGGTGATTCCTCGTTCTTCACTCTCGATGATGACTCTGTCATGCAGAACCTGAGGTGTGATCCTCTCGAGGGGGATTCCTCCGAGTTCACCTTGATGGTTTACCTCAAGTGAGAATCTATCGAGGGTGATTCCTCAGATTCCCCTTGATGGTATGGACCCCACTAATACACTTTAAAAGGTTACTACGGGACTGAAGGGTAGGTGGTACTATCCCAGTAGAGGTGGACCTGGGTTCTCGATAGCCCTTTGCTTAAGTCGGGTCGGCCCCAAGGGTACCCGCGAGTGATATTGAGGCGGGTCAGCCGGGCAGGCGGAGACCATCCAGGAGAGAGCTGGGCCTGGTCCCTTCCTGTGAACCGTGAGATGGGGCGACAGGAGCACTGATCGTCTCCGCGAGATCCTAATGCACTAATGGGTTTGGATATTTGATATGAGTAGGCCTTTGGCCTTTTTCGCACTAACCACCATGCGGGATAAGTTATGGGCACTCGGCGTCGTACGATTCTCCCGAAAGCTCTTCAGACGTCACAATTGTGCGGCACGCACCGGGTAGGACTGGTTACGCCTGCTTGTGTATACAGAAGTTAGGTCTGCTCACCGACCGTGTACGCAACATGCAGGAGTGCAAAGGGCGATGGGCTCAAGACCCCTGCGCACTTAGGATGTAGACCGGCATGCTAACCTCTCTGCTGAGCCTAGGTAGGACTATGTCGTGTCGATCAGCCGAGGCCATGCATTACCCAGAAAGTGTGTCCGACCAGAGTTAATCGAGTGTGTTGGGTAAGTTGGTGAACCCCTGCAGGGAAGTAATCTATTCGAATAGCCATGTCCATGGTAACAGGATGCTCGGAGTTGTATCCTGATCTACTACAACTAGAACCGGATACTTTGAGATACTAAACTATTATATTGCTCCGGGATTGCTTTCTCGTAGGGTAGTCAAGGAAGGATCCCTGGGCATTGCTAATATATACTTTTACTTTATGTTACTAAGCTCTACTCTCTTCTGATGCTAAAAGACGCTGGAAGATGCTAGTCTTCGATAGGCTAGGTTTTTCCCTTCTACTCTGGCATTCTGCAGTATAGTCCACAGATATACCCCCTTTCCTTTGATACTGATGCATACTTAGTATAGTTCTGATGTCAGTCTTGCGAGTACTTTGGATGAGTACTCACGGTTGCTTTGCTACATCTTTTTTCCCTACCCGGTTGCTGTGACCAGGTGACGGAGCCCAGGAGCTGGAGAACCCTGGAGGTGCCTACTACTACATGGAGACTGTCGACCAGGAGTAGTTCAGAGGCCCCTGGCTAGAGGCCTGCGCCTTTTTGATATAGTGTCGTTGTTATGCTAGCCTTCTTAAGGCAAACTTGTTTAACTATGTCTGTACTCAGATATCATTTGCTTCCGCTGACTTATGTATTCGGGCCCATGTGACCCCTGGCTTTTAAAATAAAGCTTTATGTTTAATTTGTGTTTTAGAGTTGTGTTGTGATATCTTCCCGTGAGTCTCTGGTATTGATCATGCACATTTGCATGTATGATTAGTGCACGGTCAAGCAGGGGCGTCACAAGTTGGTATCAGAGCCGACTGCGGGTAGGAGCCCCCTTCCAATTCTTTGACAAACTATTTTACTAACAGTGTTGTGTGGCTTACGGGCCCACATCACCTATGGATGGGATTAGGATCTTTTATTCCGCATCTTTACTCTGGGATTCTGATCTCTCTTCTTTTTGGGTTAATTTTTTTGCTAACTCTGACTCTAGGATCTCGTGACCATTTTCCCTAGGAGAGCCACTTGATACAGATCTTCTCACTACTCTTGGTTTACCAGAAGATTCCGAAGACACTCTCCGATGTTTCGAGAATCCCTTGTGTCTACTGCATTGCAGCTCCTTTTTCGCATGAATACACCTACGAATAATTCCTCACACTTATCGGGGATTTGTTCATCCCCAGTTGTTCATGTGTTTTGCAAAACACTTCATAATGCTATTCGATCTTCCGAAAATCCTCTGCAGCCTATTGCTCTTGAAATTCTTGCTTGCTTACATTATGGTTAATTCCATATGTCTAGTAATCTTATTGGCATCCTTTATCATTATCATCTTGAGTCTCTCCGTTCAATACATTTGCGAATGCTCACAATCATCAGTCAAATCCTAGAATTCATTCTTCCGGCTCAGACGTCATTCCGGACATGAGCTGGAACAAGCCAATCAAGCATTGACTGATTGTCCATCTAAGTTTATTCACCTTACTCGTCCACTTTAGAAATTATAAATCCCTTGTATTCTATCCTTGGGTTATTTGGATGTTTCTATAATCCGATGCCTTTGCATTCTTTCTTCTTCTGGTTGAGTACTGATACTCACAATCAGATCCTTTGCGGTCTGCTAGATCCTTTGGTGGATTATTTTTCGACCTTTCCTACATATTCTAAAACCTTGTTAGTTTTTCCCCTGATACAAAATGCCTCTGGTGAATTGTATCGTCTACTCCGTGTCATCAGCCCCCTGCTTTCGAACTTGTATCCCTTGCTTCTGTTATTTATTGTATAGATTCCTAAGATGACCTGATGGGTTGAACCTATGCCTTCCCTAATCTGTGTGAACCCGGTAACTTTTATGGGTCATACTCTACTGGTGTTTCACCGGATACAATTTCAACACTACAACTTCATCGAAAGCGAGAAGTGAATGAAAGGTTATGCGTTGAAGAAGTGGGAGTCGACCTTGAACTTTGTGTTCATGCCCATGGAAATGATGTAGACCATCACGGAAGCTTCTTGTATAAATATTTATTCATTTGTATAATTCTTTTGGTATCCTTAACTTGATTCCATGCAGTTATGGGTCTAACCATGCTGACTTCATTTGATAACTCCATTCCCATGCCTCGTTTATTTTTTTGACAAGGTTAAAATGTCTGCTTTCCGCAGATCAATGATCCAGTTCAACTCCTATTCTGTTATGCCTTCGAGTAATATCCTCTGGTATCTCGAGGATATCATGCCACCGCCCTACCTCTTATGAAATCTCTTTGGAATAATAATTCTCACCGATTTAGTCATTCCACGGGTTCTGGGTTGTTTGTCAACCGAGAACACTGATAAGTGATTTGAATTCACCTTATGGTTCATTCCCCCTAGTAATTTGTTGTTGGGAAGTTTAAATACTCAATCTTGTTATTCCTAGCCTACCGGTTACATCCTTATCATGCTACCTTAGGCCGCTACCTCGTCTTTCTTTGGTACACGAATTCTTCAGACCATGAGCAAAGCTTATGTCAAGTTTTCAACATCATATTGTTTGTCTTGAAAAGCAACTCCGATTCTGAGCTTGCATCTTATCTGTTGTTCCCATAACTTCCCACTTTGCCATTCCTTTGTTGGATATCGTCACTGTTCGATTGCATCTTTATGAGACTCCTCGACAGATGTGTCATGATCATCATCAACCTTTTGACTCTTCTAAGAGGTCAATCGAATTCATGATGACAAATACCATCCTTGCCCCTCGATAATTTGTATTGTCATCATTAACATCCTTGCTTTCCTTCCAACCCAGACTTGGTTAAGCTATGGTTCTACCTCGCAATTCCTTGCTATTCTTGAAATTGTCCTTGTGCATTTCTTGGGATCTTCAGACCCAACCCTTACTTGAAACACCATATCGTTGCTACCCCGAAGCATGGCTGTGGTACTTCAAATATCAACAAGAACATTGGAAGCGCAATGCTAAATGTTTCTTGATCAATTATCCAAACACCATTGTATGGGTAACGTCATGAATTTCCTCGCCCCTTGATACGTCTCCAACGTATCTCTAATTTTTTATTGTTCCATGCTGTTATATTATCAATCTTGGATGTTTTATATACATTACAAGAAATTATATATCATTTTTTGGGACTAACCTATTAACTTAGTGCCCAGTGCCAGCTGCTCTTTTCTGCCCTATTTTTGTTTTACAGAATATCAATACCAAATGAAGTCCAAATGCAATGAAACTTTTTGGAGATTTTTTTGGACATATGCAACTCTAGAAGCTTCAGGAGAGGGCCAGAAGACCCAGTGTAACACCCCCGGTGGTTAACTACAGTAATCACCCTTTTGATAATGCCAAGTCAGCATGATTAACAGTGCATGATCATCAGTAGCATCATATTGCATTTCAACTCCTAAGTCAAAATTCAGATTTAAACTAAAGTGGGAAATAAAAGTTGTTCAAACTGGAAAACTAAAATGTGCCTCATGTTGCAAATATTCCCATAGCATTTGTAAAAATGATTGCAACATTAGTTGAAATTGTAAAAGGACTCGAACAACTAGAAACAGCAGCAACATAGCACTATTCAACCCCTTTTCAATTAAATAAAATCCAAACCAAAAAGATATGGACCCCAAACCAATTTCTAGCAGTGACAAATAATGCACTGTAAATAATGGGGCAAGTCTCATATTTTACAAAAGTCCTTTGGAATAAAAATAAAAGGCAAAACAGAAAAGTAAAATAAATAATATAAAAAAAAAGTAAAAAAGGAAAAGCCCCCCCCGGACCAACTGGGCCGTGGCCCAGCTGGCCACCAGGCCACCACCCAGGCCGGCCCATTCCCCCCCCTGGCCTATACCTCCCCCTCGGGCCGAACCCTAGCCGCTACACCCCCCCACCCCCTCGCTCACTCCTTTCCCCACCCCACCCGATCCATAACGATCGGGGAAGCTCCCACCGCCGCCCGCGTCGCCCCGACGCGCCCCGTCGCCGCCTCGCCCTCGCCGCCGACGCCGTCGCTAACCGCCGTCGCCGCTCGCCTCGTCGCGCCCGCTGCCTTGACCCTGCATCGGGGGTGGCCGCGCCCCTCTCCTCTTCTCTCTCCCCGACGCCGCGCCCGCAATGTCGCCGCCGGTCGCGCTCGCCCGGGCCCAGTCCCGCTCGCGCACGGCCTCGCCCATCCCCGTCGCCTCCTCCCCTGCGCCACTCCCTCGCCGCCCTACCGCACCGTCCCCGCGCGCCCGCCTTCGCCTGTTGCTCGCCCCGCCATCGTCCGACCCGCGCCCGCGCGCTCCGGCCCCGCCACCTGCGCCGCGCGCCGCCACCCTCCCTGCCACTCCGCCCCGCACGCGCTACCGCGCCCGCGCCGGCCGCGCCCGCCGCCCGCACGCCCGTGCCCGCTCGCTGTGGCCTCTGGGCCACCGACAGCCGGGCCCCACCCCCTGACCCACTGACAACGGGGCCCCACGCCCTTAAAACGTTTAAAAAAAAGAAATGAAAAATGAAAATAAATAATAATAAACAAAATAATTAAAATAAATAATTAGATAATTAATTTAATTAATCCTGCTTAATTAGTCTAATTAATTAGTTAGTTTAATTAATCAGTAATTAATTAACTTAACCCTAATGACTGCTGACATCAGCATGATGTCATGCTGATGTCATCAGTTACTATTCTGGATAATGTTGAATATAATAATAAAAATAAATTCAGAAAATTAATAAAATCTTTAGAAAATCATAAAAAATAATCCGTAGCTCAGATCGAAAAACTTTGAACATGAAAGTTGCTCAGAACGACGAGACGAATCTGAATACGCGGTCCGTTCGTCCGTCACGCGTCCCTAACTATCCGAACTTGCAACCGTTCCCCTCTTATCCTCTGTCCGATAATTCCAAAGACCCGGGAAATATCGTCAGATATTCTCCCGCTCCGTCTGTTACGTGTGATGCTGCGTTAGACTACCCCTAGCACCGTGTATCGTATTTGTCATGCTCATGTTTGCTCTATATTTATACTGTTTCCTCCCCCTCTTCTCTCTCGATAGCCCCCGACCCCGACGTCGTCCCCGAGACCGACGCAGCTCCGGATCCCGAAGACACCATAGACGACCTTGCCCTTACCGCCGAGCAACCAGGCAAGCCCCCCCTTTGATCATCCCTATATCGCCCATTCTATATTCTCATGCTTGCATTAGATTTTGCTACTGTTACTGTTTACTCCTATTCTGATGCATAGCCTGTTTATTGTAATCTGCCATTGATACCTTACCTGCTTATCCTAAACTGCTTAGTATAGGCTGGGTAGAGACCCACTAGAGAACCCCACTTTGTTCCTTGTTGCCCCGCTGGATTATCAGAAGACCCGATCAATGGGATTGAAGACCAGGACCCGACACCGCACATCACCCCCCCCTTAGTTGTAACGACACTGCAGCGTTACTATCGAGTGCCGAGGGTGAAACCTCTTGTAGCACTTTTGATGTTAACTCTGTAGAGAAGCTATTCGGTCGTGGTCATCGAGGGTGGTTCCTCCTTCTCCACTTCCGATACGACCCTGTCGTGCAACACCTCAAGTGTGAACTCATCGAGGGTGATTCCTCCTACGTTCATCTTGGCAGTTACGTCGGTAGGAATCCAACGAGGGTGATACCTCGGATTCCCCTGATGTTATGGACACACGGATACTTGGACTTTACACTGTTACTTGGAAAGGCGGGTCGGCCCTGAGGGGTACCCGCGTGCGCCTGAGAGGCGAGTGTTGTGAAGACGGGTGCCTGTGTGGTGCCCGAGTGGTGAATACGAGGCGCGGCCGGGCATTCTTAACCCTTGCCGCAAGTCCTCGAGACGGGGCGACGGGGTCACATCTTTCGTGAGTCTCTGCTCGTTTTCCTCAAGCCCCTAGTCCACTTACGATTTGGATATTTGATCCGAGCAGGCCTCTGGCCTGATAGCACTAACCATCACGTGGGCATAGTATGGGCGTTCTGCATCGTATGCATCAGCCGAAAGCTCTGTCAGATGTCCAGTTCAGCAGTGCGGCATGGAGTGATTGGCGCCATCCATATACAGAGGTGGTGCTTGGATCTGGACCATGCACGCAACGACCCGGAGGGCGAGGGGCGATGGCCAAGACCCCCTTGCGCTTAGGATGTAGAACGGCGGGGACCTCTCTGCTGAGCCGTAGGTATGGTTGCGATGTGTTGTTTGGTCGAGGCCGGGCATGACCCAGGAAAGTGTGTCTGGCCGAAGTTAATCGAGCGTGTTGGGTAAGTTGGTGCACCCCTGCAGGGAAGAACATTACTATCGATAGCCGGTCCTACGGTAAAGGACACTCGGAGTTGTATCCCGATCGATACAACTAGAACTGGACCCTTGAGACGTTAACAGGTTGATGACTGTATTGGCTCTGGGATCGCTTTCTCACAGGGAGTCGAGAAAGGATCTCAGGACGAGGTTTGATGACTTTATGGCTCTGGGATTGCTTTCTCGCAGGGAGTCGAGAAAGGATCTCTGGGTGAGGTTGATATTATTACTGCTACATTATATGGTATTGTTCTACTCTCTTCTACTGCTGCAAGACCGCTGAAGATGCTAGTCTTCGATAGGACTAGGCCTTCTCTCTATTCTGGCATTTCTGCAGCCCAGTCCACATATACAGCCTCCCCTTGATAATGTTGCATATGTAGTGTAGGTCCTTGCTTGCTGAGTACTTCTGAGTACTCACGGTTGCTTTGTTTTCCTTTTTCTCCCCCTATCAGTTTGACGTGACCAGAGGACGGAGCCCCCTGAGACAGATGCCCCGACGATCGCTACTACTACTACCCAGAGGATGGATTCTACTACGAGTTTACCGACGACCAGGAGTAGGTTCGGAGGGTCCCAGGCAGGAGGCCTGCGCCTTTCGATCGTAGTGTTTTATTTTTGCCCCGCCTTTCTAAAGGCCTTTTTGTTTCTCTTTTATATCTGTACTCAGATATCTGATGCTTCCGCTGATGCTTGTTTGGCATCAAGCTTATGTATTCGAGCCCTCGAGGCCCTGGCTTGTAATATAATGCTTGTATGCCTTTATTTATGTTTTAGAGTTGTGTTGTGATATCTTCCCGTGAGTCCTTAGGCTTGATCGTGTGCATTTGCGTGTATGATTAGTGCACGATCGGGCCGGGGGCGTCACACCCAGGAGGTGGCCACGGGCCACCAGGGCGCGCCTGGGGGGGCAGGCGCGCCCTGGTGCCTGATGACCCACAAGTATAGGGGATCAATTGTAGCTCTTTTCAATAAGTAAGAGTGTCGAACCCAACGAGGAGCAGAAGGAAATGACAAGTGGTTTTCAGCAAGGTAATGTCTGCAAGTGCTGAAATTGTAAGTAACAGAGTAGTTTGATAGCCAGATAATTTGTAACGAGCAAGTAATGATAGTAGTAACAAAAATGCAGCAAGGTAGCCCAATCCTTTTGAGGCAAAGGACAGGCCAAAACGGTCTCTTATAGTAAGCAAAGTGTTCTTGAGGGTACACGGGAATTTCATCTAGTCACTTTCATCATGTTGGTTCGATTTGTGTTTGCTACTTTGATAATTTGATATGTGGGTGGACCGGTGCTTAGGTGTTGTTCTTACTTGAACAAACCTCCTACTTATGATTAACCCCCTCGCAAGCATCGGCAACTACGAGAAAAGTATTAAGAATAAATTCTAACCATAGCATTAAACTTTTGGATCCAATCGGTCCCTTACGGAATAGCGCATAAACTAGGGTTTAAGCTTCTATCACTCTTGCAACTCATCATCTAATAACTACTCCACAATGCATTCCCTTAGGCCCAAATATGGTGAAGTGTCATGTAGTCAACGTTCACATGACACCACTAAGGGAATCACAACATACATACTATCAAAATATCGAACACATATCAAGTTCACATGATTACTTGCAACATGATTTCTCCCGTGACCTCAAGAACAAAAGTAACTACTCACAAATGATAATCATGCTCAAGATCAGAGGGGTATTAAATAGCATATTGGATCTGAACATATAATCTTCGACCAAATAAACCATATAGTAATCAACTACAAGATGTAATCAACACTACTAGTCACCCAGAAGCACCAATCTATAGTTCCGGTACAAAGATTGAACACAAGAGATGAACTAGGGTTTGAGAGGAGATGGTGCTGTTGAAGATGTTGATGGAGATTGCCCTCCCCAAGATGGGAGAGTTATTGGTGATGATGATGACGATGATTTCCCCCTCCGGGAGGGAAGTTCCCCCGGCGGGATCGCTCCGCCAGAGGGCAAAAGTGCTCCTGCCCAACTTCCGCCTCGAGACGGCGTGCTCCATCCCGAAAGTCCTCTCCTTATTTTTTCTAGGTCAAAATGACTTATATACTAGAAGATGGGCACCGGAGATGGGCCTGGGTGAGCACAATCCACCAGGGCGCGCCTGGGCTCCCTGGCGCGCCCAGGTGGGTTGTGCCCACCTGGTGGGCCCCCTCTGGTACTTATTGGCTCCAATATTCCTCAAATATTCCATAAAAAATCTCCGTAAAGTTTCAGCCTGTTTGGAGTTGTGCAGAATAGGTGGCCTGACGTAGCTTTTCCAGGTCCAGATTTCCAGCTGCCGGAATTCTCCCTCCTTGTGTATACCTTGCATATTATGAGAGAAAAGGCATTAGAATTACTCCAAAAAGCATTATTATGCATAAAACATCATAAATAACAGTAGGAAAACATGATGCAAAATGGACGTATCAACTCCCCCAAGCTTAGACCTCGCTTGTCCTCAAGCGAAAACCGAAATCGAAAAACATGTCCACATGCTTAGAGAGAGAGGTGTCGATAAAAAAACAAAATACGGACATAGAAGCATCATGTTGATTATTATAACAGCAACAAAATTAAACAGAAAACTTTTATCATAGAACTTTTATCATAGACTTCTCATGAATAAGTAACAATTCATCACACAATTGAAGTATAAAGCATAAACTCTATTAGAAACCAACAAACTATGTTCTCAGTCAACTTTGCAACTACAATTCATCATCTTTTCAGGAAGGGTCATGTATCGGAGCCTTTAGGCAAGTCCACATACTCAACCATCATATAGTCTTCTATGATTGCTAACACTCACCACATACACATGAGCAAAATGTTTCAACCGGAAACATAGAAAGATAGGGGCTTATAGTTTCGCCTCCCAACGTATTCACCTCAAGGGTGATGTCAACAATAATAACTCATGCCACCCATATTCAACTGGACATATGTGCCTAGATCTTTCCTCACCACATGATGCTTGCCAAAGGAGAAAAATAAAAAGGAATAGAGAGAAAAACTTCGACTCTTGCATAAAAGTAAATACATAAAAGTAAAAGATAGGCCCTTCGTAGAGGGAAGCAGCAGTTGCCATGCGCTTATTTGTTTGTATGCTCAACTCCTTAGTGCAAAAGAAAGTCACGTTGTATTGCCCCTTGTGATGGTAACCTTTATTATGCAGTCTGTCACTTTTATTCTTCACCATCACAAGTTCGTACAACGCTTAATTTTCCCTTACACTAAATGATCTCACACTTTTAGAAGCAATTTTTATTGCCTTATTGCACCGATGACAACTTACTTGAGGGATTTTGCTCAATCCCTAGGTAGGTATGGTGGACTCTTGAAAATAAGATTTGGGTTTAAGGGTTTTTGGATGCACAAGTAGTATCTCTACTTAGTGCGGAATTTTTGGCTAGCAAAGATAGGGGCAAGCACCACATGTTGAGGGATCTATGACAATATAACTTCTATGTGAATATGAACAAACATAAATCATTACATTGTCTTCCTTGTCCAACGTCAACAATTTTGGCATATAATATTTTGATGGGGGCTCACAATCACAAAAGATTTCTAGGATAGTGTATTTATATGTGAATCTTCTCTTCCCTTATTAATTCTTTCATGAGTTGCATCACTGACCAATGCTATGTTTGTCAATCTCTAATAAAATTTCCTACTTATACTTTTCCTTATGTGGTGTCATCACTTACCATAAGATTAGCATATGATCTTTTTAATTTATTTCCTTTCTTTTTATTGCAACATGAAAGTAAAGAAAGCAAAAACTCAAACTAAACTTTATTATATATCTCGCACACGATTACAAGGATAGATCACTAAGCAAACTCTCAAAAAGAAAGGATCGAACTAAACTTTTATTCATCTAAAGCAAAAGATAACTATGGATCGAACTTAAATAAATAAAGGCAAAAGATAGTGGGGATGATACGATACCGGGGAACCTCCCCCAAGCTTGGCGGAAGCCAAGGGGAGTGCCCATACCCGATACTCAATTTTCTTTTGGTGATGAAGAAGAAGGTGGTGGTGATGAAGTAGATGCGATCTTGTCCTCGGGTTTCCATGGCAGAGGCCCACCATTGTAAGAGGAAGAATGAGTCTCACGGGTCTTGCAACTGGCAGCCAAACTCATACCTTTAAACCTCGCCTCATATTCAAAGACTTGGTTTTGAAGATCATAGATATGGATTTGGAGGAAATTGATTTGCTCGTTGAGGGTGAAGACGATGTCCTTCATGGACTTGCCATCCACCTTGAGATCATGGGTAAGGTCCATAATCATGAGGTGATTGGCATTGAGTCCACGCTCCACCATCCCCTTGCACCGGAAAACTTCCTGCTCCATAGCTTCAAGCCTGGCCTCCACCGTTCCCGTCCCCTTAGGTCCTTGCACATCGCAGATGTGCAGCACCCCCTCATGCATCTGGATGGCCTGAGGGTGCTGCACCACCTCCCGCAAATATGGGTTGATGAGGTTCTTGAAGAACTTGTCCTTGGAGGAGCTTGACGCGGCCATGGTAGATGGGATCTGACAGAAAACAGCAAGGAAAAGAAAATAGAAGATTTCTCCGCGATACGGTGGTCAATAGGTTCGGGGGGTATATAAAGATTTTTTATCTTGGGAAACAAGCAAACGGTAGAAAAACGGAGTCCGGAAGGTGCCCCAGGTGGGCACAACCCACCTGGGTGCGCCTGGCAAGCCAGGCGCGCCCTGGTGTCTTGTGCCCACCAGGGTCTCTTTCCCGGTAGTTTCTTATTTTCCTAATTTTCTAAATATTCCAAAATGGACAAAAAATATTTTTGCGAATTTTTCAGAGCCCGTTTACTTACCGTATCACGTCCCTCCTCCTTTTTCAAGATTCTGGAGTGTTCTGGAAGGACTCTTTTATGTGTTCTTCCGGTGTTAGTGTTTGGATAATATTACTTTCAACATTAATGGGCGTACCTGAGATATAATGTTTTATTCGTTGCCCATTAACAACCTTCGGGTTAGTACCTTTGGCATTATTTATTTTGATAGCTCCAGACCGATAAACCCCCTCGATAACATAGGGTCCTTCGCATTTGGAGAGGAGTTTTCCTGCAAAGAACCTGAAAGGAGAGTTGTACAAAAGAACATATTCTCTGACTTTGAACTCACGCTTTTGGATTCTTTTATCATGCCATCTTTTAACATTTTCTTTAAATAATTTGGCATTTTCATAAGCTTGGGTTCTCCATTCATCTAATGAGCTAATATCAAATAAACTCTTTTCGCCGGCAAGTTTGAAATCCTAATTGAGTTCTTTGACTGCCCAATATGCTTTATGTTCTAACTCAAGAGGTAAATGACAAGCTTTTCCATAAACCATTTTATAAGGAGACATACCCATAGGATTTTTATATGCTGTTCTATAAGCCCAAAGTGCATCATCTAATTTCTTAGACCAATTCTTCCGGGACCTACTGACAGTCTTTTGTAAAATTAATTTTATTTCTCTATTGCTAAGTTCAACTTGACCACTAGACTGAGGATGATAAGGTGATGCAATTCTATGGTTAACATCATACTTGGCAAGCATTTTGCAGAAAGCACCATGAATAAAGTGTGAACCACCATCAGTCATTAAATATCTAGGGACTCCAAACCTTGGGAAAATAACTTCCTTAAGCATTTTAATAGAGGTGTTGTGATCAGCACTACTGGTTGGAATAGCTTCTACCCATTTAGTAACATAATCAACAGCAACCAAAATATGTGTATACCCATTAGAGGAAGGAAAATGTCCCATGTAATCAAATCCCCAAACATCAAATGGTTCAACAGCAAGTGAATAATTCATAGGCATTTCTTGATGCTTACCAATATTACCTATTCTTTGACATTCATCACAAGATAAGACGAACTTACGGGCATCCTTGAAGAGAGTAGGCCAATAAAATCCAGATTACAATACCTTGTGAGCAGTTCTGTCTCCAGCATGATGCCCTCCATAAGCTTCAGAGTGACATTTCCGTAGGATTTGTCCCTGTTCATGCTCAGGTACACAACGTCTAATAATACCATCTACTCCTTCTTTATAAAGATGTGGGTCATCCCAAAAGTAGTGTCTTAAATCATAGAAGAATTTTTTTCTTTTGTTGGTAAGTAAATCTAGGTGGTAAATATTTAGCAACAAGGTAATTAGCATAATCAGTATACCAAGGAGTGTTATTAGAAACATTTATTGCAGCTAACTGCTCATCAGGAAAACTATCATCAATAGGTAGTGGGTCATCAAGCACATTTTCAAGCCTAGACAAATTATCAGCCATTGGGTTCTCAGCTCCTTTCCTATCAGTAATCTGTAAATCAAATTCTTGTAGCAAGAGAACCCTTCGAATAAGTCTAGGTTTAGCATCTTTCTTTTTCATAAGATATTTAATAGCAGCATGGTCGGTGTGAATGATAACTTTAGATCAACAATGTAGGATCTAAATTTATCACAAGCAAACACCACTGCTAGAAATTCTTTTTCAGTAGTAGCATAATTCCGTTGTGCACTGTATAGAGTTTTACTAGCATAATGAATAACATTCAGTTTCTTATCAACTCTTTGTCCTAGAACAGCACCAACAGCATAATCACTAGCATCACACATAATTTCAAAAGGCAAGTTCCAATCAGGTGGTTGAACAATAGGTGCAGAAATTAAGGCTTTCTTGAGTGTTTCGAAGGCTTTTAAACAATCATCATAAAAAAGAAAAGGAACATCCTTTTGCAAAAGATTTGTAAGAGGCCTAGAAATTTTAGAAAAGTCTTTGATAAGTCTCCTATAGAAACCAGCATGACCTAGGAAACTACAAATACCTTTGATATCTTTAGGACATGGCATTTTCTCAATTGCATCAACCTTAGCTTTGTCCACCTCAATACCTCTTTCGAAAATTTTATGGCCCAAGACAATACCTTCATTAACCATAAAGTGGAACTTCTCCCAATTCAAGACAAGATTTGTTTGCTCGCATCTCTGCAAAACTCGATCAAGATTGCTTAAACAATCATCAAAAGACTTCCCATAAACAGAGAAGTCATCCATGAAAACCTCAACAATCTTTTCACAAAAGTCAGAGAATATAGCAGTCATACATCTTTGAAAGGTAGCATGTGCATTGCATAAACCGAAAGGCATACGTCTATAAGCATAAGTTCCAAAGGGACAAGTGAAAGTGGTCTTTTCTTGATCAGGTTGAGAAACAGGTATTTGTGAAAAACCAGAATATCCATCAAGAAAGCAAAAGTGTGTGTACTTAGATAATCTTTCTAGCATTTGATCAATAAAAGGCAGATGGTAATGATCTTTTCTAGTTGCTTTGTTTAATTTTCTAAAATCAATTACCATTCTATAGCCTGTAACAATTCTTTGTGGAATAAGTTCATTCTTATCATTAGGAACAACAGTAATACCTCCTTTCTTAGGAACACAATGAACAGGGCTTACCCATCTACTATCAGCTATAGGATAGATTATACCTGCTTCCAGAAGTTTTAATATCTCCGTTCTTACCACTTCTTTCATCTTCGGATTTAACCGACGTTGGTGATCAACAACGGGTTTAGCATTAGGTTCCATATTAATCTTGTGCTGACATAGAGTGGGACTAATGCCCTTTAAATCATCAAGAGTATATCCAATAGCAGCTCGGTGCTTCCTTAGAACTTTCAATAATCTTTCTTCTTCATGTTCTGAAAGGTTAGCACTAATAATAACAGGATATATCTTCTTTTCATCAAGATAGCATATTTCAAAGTGTCTGGCAATTGTTTTAATTCAAACACAGGATCACCTTTAGGTGGAGGAGGACCTCCTAGAGTTTCAATAGGCAAATTGTGTTTAAGCAGAGGACGTTGTTCAAAGAAAATCTCATCTATTTCATTTCTTTCATGCATATGTAAAACATTTTCATGGTCTAGCAAATATTGTTCCAAAGGATCAGTAGGAGGCACAACAATAGAGGCAAGACCAATTATTTCATCCTTACTAGGCAATTCTTTATCATGAAGCTTTCTACTAAACTTGGAAAAATTAAACTCATGAGACTCATCACCAAAACTGACACCGACAATTTGTTTCTTACAATCTATTTGAGCATTAACGGTGTTCAAGAAAGGTCTACCAAAGATAATGGGACAGAAGTCATCTTGTGGGGAACCAAGAACAAGAAAATCAGTAGGGTATTTTATTTTACCACACAAGACTTCAACATCTCTAACAATCACAATTGGTGAAATAGTATCTCTATTAGCAAGTTTAATAGTAACATCTATGTCTTCTATCTCTGCGGGTGCTATGTCATTCATAATTTCTTGATATAAGGGGTAAGGAATAGCACTTACGCTAGCACCTATGTCGCATAAACCATGATAACAGTGATCTCCTATTTTAACTGAGATAACGGGCATGCCAACAACGGGTCTATGATTATCTGTTTTATCAGGTTTGACAATTCTAGTAGCTTCATTACAGAAGTAAATAACATGCCCATCTATATCTTCTTCCAAGAGATCTTTAACCATAGCAACACTAGGCTCTACTTTAATTTGTTCATCAGGTTTAGGTGTTCTAATATAACTTTTGTTGACCACAGTCAAAACTTTAGCATGTTCCTTTATCCTAACAGGGAAAGGTGGTTTCTCAATATAAGCAGTAGGAACAACTGGATTAACATTATAGAGTATAGTTTCCTTTTTGACTGGTACCGGTTCTTTAATTTCTTCTTTAATAGGTGGGTGATATTTAAACCACTTCTCTTTAGGGAGATCAACATGAGTAGCAAATGATTCACAAAAGGAGGCTACTATCTCAGAGTCAAGTCCATATTTAGTGCTAAACTTTTGAAAAGCATCGGTATTCATAAAAGATTTAACATAATCATAGTTAAGCTTAATACCTGACTCTTTACCTTCGTCGAGTTCCCAATCTTCAGAGTTGCATTTAATTCTTTCCAAAAGATCCCACCGGAATTCAATAGTCTTCTTCATAAAAGAACCAGCACAAGAAGTATCAAGCATGGATCGATCATTATGAGAAAGCCGAGCATAAAAATTCTGGATAATAATTTCTCTTGAGAGCTCATGATTGGGGCATGAATATAACATTGATTTAAGCCTCCCCCAAGCTAGAGTGATACTTTCTCCTTCAGGAGGCCAAAAATTATATATGTAATTCCGATCACGATGAACTAGATGCATGGGATAATTTTTTTGGTGAAACTCCAATTTTAATCGATTCCAATTCCAAGATCCAATATCATCGCATAGCCTATACCATGCCAATGCTTTTCCCTTCAAAGATAAAGGGAAAACCTTCTTCTTAACTTCATCTCCGGGTAAACCTGCAAGCTTAAACAATCCACAAATTTGTTCCACATATATCAAGTGCATATCAGGATGTTCGGTTCCGTCTCCTGCATAAGGATTAGCTAGCAGTTGTTCTATCATACCCGAAGGAATTTCATATTCAATATTTTCAGTAGGTGCAGTAGGTTGAGGGGTAGCTAATTGTGGTTCCGGTCGAGGTGAAGATACCCCGAACAAACCCCTCAAAGGATTGTTTTCCATAGTAACAAGTGACAATAAATTTCAGAACACTATATAAATGTTTCCTTACCAAATTCCACTTACCAAAGGCGCTTCACTCCCCGGCAACGGCGCTAGAAAATAGCCTTGATGACCCACAAGTATAGGGGATCAATTGTAGCTCTTTTTGATAAGTAAGAGTGTCGAACCCAACGAGGAGCTGAAGGAAATGACAAGTGGTTTTCAGCAAGGTAATGTCTGCAAGTGCTGAAATTGTAAGTAACTGAGTAGTTTGATAGCCAGATAATTTATAACGAGCAAGTAATGATAGTAGTAACAAAAGTGCAGCAAGGTAGCCCAATCCTTTTGAGGCAAAGGACAGGCCAAAATGGTCTCTTATAGTAAGCAAAGCGTTCTTGAGGGTACACGGGAATTTCTTCTAGTCACTTTCATCATGTTGGTTCGATTTGTGTTCGCTACTTTGACAATTTGATATGTGGGTGGACCAGTGCTTAGGTGCTGTTCTTACTTGAACAAACCTCCTACTTATGATTAACCCCCTCGCAAGCATCGGCAACTACGAGAAAAGTATTAAGAATAAATTCTAACCATAGCATTAAACTTTTGGATCCAATCGGTCCCTTATGGAATAGCGCATAAACTAGGGTTTAAGCTTCTGTCACTCTTGCAACTCATCATCTAATAACTACTCCACAATGCATTCCCTTAGGCCCAAATATGGTGAAGTGTCATGTAGTCGACGTTCACATGACACCACTAAGGGAATCACAACATACATACTATCAAAATATCGAACACATATCAAGTTCACATGATTACTTGCAACATGATTTCTCCCGTGACCTCAAGAACAAAAGTAACTACTCACAAATGATAATCATGCTCAAGATCAGAGGGGTATTAAATAGCATATTGGATCTGAACATATAATATTCGACCAAATAAACCATATAGTAATCAACTACAAGATGTAATCAACACTACTAGTGACCCACAAGCACCAATCTATAGTTTCGGTACAAAGATTGAACACAAGAGATGAACTAGGGTTTGAGAGGAGATGGTGCTGTTGAATATGTTGATGGAGATTGCCCTCCCCAAGATGGGAGAGTTGTTGGTGATGATGATGACGATGATTTCCCCCTCCGGGAGGGAAGTTCCCCCGGCGGGATCGCTCCGCCAGAGGGCAAAAGTGCTCCTGCCCAACTTCCGCCTCGAGACGGCGGCGCTCCGTCCCGAAAGTCCTCTCCTTATTATTTCTAGGTCAAAATGAATTATATACCAGAAGATGGGCACCGGAGGTGGGCCTGGGTGAGCACAATCCACCAGGGCGCGCTTGGGCTCCCTGGCGTGCCCAGGTGGGTTGTGCCCACTTGGTGGGCCCCCTCTGGTACTTATTGGCTCCAATATTCCTCAAATATTCCATAAAAAATCTCCGTAAAGTTTCAGCTTGTTTGGAGTTGTGCAGAATAGGTGGCCTGACGTAGCTTTTCCAGGTCCAGATTTCCAGCTGCCGGAATTCTCCCTCCTTGTGTATACCTTGCATATTATGAGAGAAAAGGCATTAGAATTACTCCAAAAAGCATTATTATGCATAAAAACATCATAAATAATAGTAGAAAAACATGATGCAAAATGGACGTATCAACTCCCCCAAGCTTAGACCTCGCTTGTCCTCAAGCGAAAACCGAAATCGAAAAACATGTCCACATGCTTAGAGAGAGAGGTGTCGATAAAAAAACAAAATACGGACATAGAAGCATCATGTTGATTATTATAACAACAACAAAATTAAACATAAAACTTTTATCATAGACTTCTCATGAATAAGTAACAATTCATCACACATTTGAAGTATAAAGCATAAACTCTATTAGAAACCAACAAACTATGTTCTCAGTCAACTTTGCAACTACAATTCATCATCTTTTCAGGAAGGGTCACGTATCGGAGCCTTTAGGCAAGTCCACATACTCAACCATCATATAGTCTTCTATGATTGCTAACACTCACCGCATACACATGAGCAAAACGTTTCAACCGGACACATAGAAAGATAGGGGCTTATAGTTTTGCCTCCCAACGTATTCACCTCAAGGGTGATGTAAACAATAATAACTCATGCCACCCATATTCAACTGGACATATGTGCCTAGATCTTTCCTCACCACATGATGCTTGCCAAAGGAGAAAAATAAAAAGGAATAGAGAGAAAAACTTTGACTCTTGCATAAAAGTAAATACATAAAAGTAAAAGATAGGACCTTCGTAGAGGGAAGCAGAGGTTGCGATGCGCTTATTTGTTTGTATGCTCAACTCCTTAGTGCAAAAGAAAGTCACGTTGTATTGCCCCTTGTGATGGTAACCTTTATTATGCAGTCTGTCGCTTTTATTCTTCACCATCACAAGTTCGTACAACGCTTAATTTTCCCTTACACTAAATGATCATTGCCTTGGATATCATCATGATTATTTGCTTTTCTATCAATTGCCCAACTGTAATTTGTCTACCCATCGTATGCTATTTTCTCAAGAGAAGCCTCTAGTGAAAACTATGGGCCCCGGGTCTACTTTATCATTTACTAAAACCCTAAAAATACTTGCTGTAATTTTATCTTATTTATTTTATTTTGTATTTTTTTAATCTATCTATCTATCTATCAACATGCAATTTGGTCTTGCAATTTACTACCGAGGGATTGACAACCCTTCGTTTGCGTTGGGTGCAAGGGTTTGTTCTTTGTGTGCAGGTATTGCTAACGAGGTGTCACGTGATTCTCCTACTGGTTCGAGAACCTTGGTTCATAACTGAGGGAAATACTTACCTCTACTGTGCTGCATCATCCCTTCCTATTCGGGGAAAATACCAACGCAAGCTACAAGTAGCAGGAAGAATTTCTGGCGCCGTTACCGGGGAGACATCATCAACGTCTATCAAGTACCTTTGCATAAACTATCATCTCCTTGCATTTATTTTATTTGCCTCTCTTTTTCATCTCCCCCACTTCTAAAACTTTTTACAAAAATACCAAAATATTTTCCGTTTGCCTTTTTCTTGTTTGCTTCTTTGCTTGCTTGTTACTTTGATTGCGTAGTCATGAAGTCTCAAGAAAATACAAAATTATGTTATTTTTCCAATACTAATAATAATGATTTTATTAGTACCCCAATTGCTCCTCCCGCCGGTAGTGCGGAGACTTGTGATATTAATGCCGCTTTGCTTAATCTTGTGATGAAAGATCAATTTTCTAGTAGTCCTAATGAAGATGCTGCATCCCATCTAAACACTTTCGTAGAATTGTGTGATATGCAAAAGAAAAAAGATGTGGATAATGATATTGTGAAATTAAAATTATTCCCATTCTCATTGCGGGATCGTGCAAAAATTTGGTTCTCATCTTTACCACCAAATAGTATCGATTCTTGGGATAAGTGTAAAGATGCTTTTATTACTAAGTATTTTCCTCCTGCGAAAATTATTTCTCTAAGAAATCAAATTATGAATTTTAAGCAACTTGATCATGAACAAGTTGCACAATCTAGGGAAAGGATGAAATTAATGATAAGAAATTGCCCAACTCCTGGAAATTCTTCTAATAATTATGGCAATCCTTATGGTAATTCTTATAATAATAATAATAATAGGATGTCCTCTGATTTTGAAAGTAATATTAAAGAATTTATTAATGCTCAAAAAGTTTTCAACACTACGATAGAAGAAAAATTGAGTAAACTTGATGATATGCCTATGAGCATTTATAGAATTATTCATGATGTGGAAAATCTTAAGATTAAAATTTTGCCACCTAAAATTGATATTAATGAATCAATTAAAGCTTTATATGTCTCCATAGATGAGAGCAAAAAAAAAGAACCACTATGCTAAGAGCTAAACGAGAATTTTTAGAAAAAGCGATTCCTCCCGGTTTTTATCATAGTAATGATGAAGATATTAAAATGATTGGTGTTTCATCTATTGATTCTTTGTTTAGCAATATTAAACTTGATGAAAAGGGGACTGAAGAAGAGTCAACTTTAGCTAAATGGTGTCCTCAAAATTCGGAGGGTGAAAATCTTAATGAAAAAATTGATAAAAGTGGGCTAGGAGAAGTAAAAACTTTAACTAGCCATGTGCCCACTCTTTTGGATTACAAATATTTTAATTATGATAATTATTCTTTGATTGAGTGTATTTCTTTTTTACAATCCATGCTAAATTCACCCAACGCTTATGAACAAAATAAGGCTTTTACTAAACACATCGTAGAAGCAATGATGAAAGCTTTAGAAGAAAAATTAGAACTAGAGATTTCAATTCCTAGAAAGTTATATGATGAGTGGGAAACCACCTTTAAAGTTAAAATTAAAAATTATGAGTGCAATGCTTTATGTGATTTGGGTGCTAGCGTTTCCACAATTCCAAAATCTCTTTGTGATGTTCTAGGCTTTACCAATGTTGATGAATGTTCTCTTAATTTGCATCTTGCGGATTCCACTATCAAAAAGCCTTTGGGTAGAATTAATGATGTTCTTATTCTTGCTAATAGAAATTATGTGCCCATTGATTTTATAGTACTTGACATTGAAGGCAATCCTTCTTGCCCCATAATACTTGGTAGACCGTTCTTGCGAACTATAGGTGATGTTATTGACATGAAAGAAGGGAATATAAAATTTCAATTTTCACTAAAAAGGGTATGGAACATTTCCCAAGGAAAAGAATTAAAGCACCATATGAATCCATTATGAGGGCCACTTATGGAATCAACTTGAAGGATGACAACACTTGAAACTATGCATTATGCCTATGTAGGGGCATAAAACAATAGCGCTTGTTGGGAGGCAACCCAATGAATAAAATATTTTTTTACCTTTTTGTTTCTCTTCATGTGTGTTTACACAATTATGCTACTGTTATGATTGTGCTTTTATGTTTCAATTAGTGTTTGTGCCAAGTAAAGCCTTTGGGATGATTTGGAAGATAATATAATTGATGCTATTTGGAAAACAGAAAGTTTTGCGTCTAGTGCTGAATTTTTGGTTCCGTACTGGAGTGTCAAAAAAATAAGAAATTTTTACACAGTATTGGTATATGAATTGTCCATGTTGTCCTAATTTTTCAGAATTTTGAAGTTACAGAAGTATGGCTTTTAAATAGATTGCTACAGACTGTTCTGTTTTTGACATATTCTGTTTTTGATGTGTTGCTTGCTTGTTTTGATGAAACTATGGATTGTATTGGGGGGTATAAGCCATGGAGAAGTTAGAATACAGTAGGTATAATTCAAAAATAAAATATGAATGGGTTTGCAATAGTACTTAAAGTAGTGATTTATTTTGTTATACTAACGGATCTCACGAAGGTTTTGTTGAGTTTTGTGTGATTGAAGTTTTCAAGTTTTGGATGAGATCACGATGGATGAAGGAATAAGGAGTGGCAAGAGCCTAAGCTTGGGGATGCCCACGGCACCCCAAGGTAATATTCAAGGAAGACTCAAGAGTATAAGCTTGGGGATGCCCTGGAAGGCATCCCCTCTTTCTTCTACCAACCATCGGTGATTTTACTTGGAGCTATATTTTTATTTGTCACATGATATGAGTTTTGCTTGGAGCGTCTTGTATGATATGAGTCTTTGCTTTGTTTGCTTTTTAGTTTGTCACAATCATCCTTGCTGAACACACCTATTTTTGAGAGAGCCACACGTTATCATGATTTGTTAGAATACTCTATGTGCTTCACTTAAATTTTTTGAGCTAGGCAGTTGCTCTAGTGCTTCACTTAAATCTTTTTGAGCACGGTGGTGGCTATATTTTGAAGAAATTAACTCTGATGCTTCCCTTATATTATTTCGAGAGTTGTTCAAATTTTGAAGAAATGAATTCTCATGCTTCACTTATATTATTTTGAGAATTGATAAGATTGAAATTTTGAAGAAATATTTGCACTCTCATGCTTCACTTATATCTTTTTGAGAGATGATTATAGTAATGGTAATTTGCACAAGATATGAATTTGGTCCCAAAGTGATAAATATTCAAGAGGGATATAATAAAAACGTTCATATAGATCATTGGATATGATGAGTGTGATTCCTTGCAATAGTTTTGCGATATGGAGATGATAATATGTGAGTCATGCTAGTGAGTAAATTGTGATTTAGTAAGAATATTGGTGTTAAGGTTTGTGATTCCCTATGCATGCATGAAAGTCAATAGTTATTCAATGAAATTATATCCTACTTATGGTGCATTATTCGGTGTTAGTTATGTTCAATGCATGTTTATGACCGTTTTTGCTTTTTGGTTGGTCGCTTCTCAATCTATTTGCTAGCCTTCATTTGTACTAAGCGGAAATACTACTTGTGCATCCCAACTCTTTAAACCCAAGTTGTGCTATTTGAGTCCACCATACCTACCTATATGTGGTATTTCCATGCCATTCTAAGTAAATTTGCGTGTGCCAACTCTAATTTTCAAAATAATTTTTCTGTTTTGTGTGCCCGTACCGCTCATGAGGCAGAAGGGGTGGCCAATATTTTCCATGCTAGGTGGGTTATTCTCACGATGAGTGTTTATTCACTTGTCATTGCACGAGAGTGTGGCAGGTATTAGGGATGCCCAGTCCCGAAATGAAATGAAAAATCTTATATGATGATAATAATAAATTCCTTGGAAAGTGATGGTATGGAGGGCACCCATGGATACGGCTAGCCATGGATTGTGAAAGAATGGTGGAAAGGAAATGAATTTTACTTTCTGTTTGGGAACCGCCTATAATGTATCTAGCATGGAAGATATTGGGAATTCTCGTTCGTTTTCGTTGACAGGAAAAGCATGCCTCCCAATTTTTTTTATCTCTCTAATTTAAGCTTTGAGGTCTGGCACATTAGCAAATCTCTGCTTCCCTCTGCGAAGGGCCTATCTATTTACTTTTATGCAATTTTTATTTTTATTTGAGTCTCCATCTTCTCTTATAAAAGCACCAACTAGAGAGCACTATTGTCATACTTGTGCATTGGATGTAGCTAATATGGAGTGTGTTTCATGAATGGATCAATGATTGAGCATAATGGGCTAGGGATAACTTTCTTTAGCGTTGATATTTTAAAAGGCATGGTTGCTTGTTAGTATGCTTGAGTATTTATGCCTTCATGTCAAATTATAGACTATTGCTTTGAATCATTCAAGTCCAATGTCCATGCTATAAAAAAGAGAATATGATGAATATGTTAGGCAACATTCCACATCAAAAATTCTATTTTTATCATTTACCTACTCGAGGACGAGCAGGAATTAAGCTTGGGGATACTGATACGTCTCCAACGTATCTATAATTTTTGATTGTTCCATGCTTTTATATTTTCAATCTTGGATGTTTTATATACATTTATAAGCAATTATATATTATTTTTTGGGACTAACCTATTAACTTAGTGCCCAATGCCAGTTGCTGTTTTCTGACCTATTTTTGTTTTACAGAATATCAATACCAAATGAAGTCCAAATGCAACGAAACTTTTTGGAGATTTTTTTCTAGACATATGCAACACTAGAAGCTTCGGGAGAGGGCCAGAAGACCCAGGAAGTGGCCACGAGGCACCAGAGCGCACCTGCCCTCATGGGCCCCCCTGAGCTCCCTTTGACCTAATTCCAGCACTATAAATTCCCAAATATTCCCAAACCATCAGGGGAGTCCACGATATACTTTTTTCGCCGCCGCAAGCTTCTGTTCTCGAGAGATCCCATCTGGGGTCCTTTTTCGGTACTCCACCGGAGGGGGATTCGATCATGGAGGGGCTCTACATCAACCTTGCTGCCTCTCCGATGATGCGTGAGTAGTTTACCACAGACCTTCGGGTCCATAGTTAGTAGCTAGATGGCTTCTTCTCTCTTTTTGATCTTCAATACAAGGTTCTCCTCGATGTTCTTGGAGTTCTATCCGATGTAATCACTTTTTGCCATGTGTTTGTTGGGATTCGATGAATTGTGAGTTTATGATCAGATTATCCATGAATATTATTTGAGTCTTTGCTGCACTCTTTTACGCATGATTATTATAGCCTCGTATTTCTTCTCTGATCTATTGATTTGGTTTGGCCAACTAGATTGATTTATCTTGCCATGGGAAGAGGTGCTTTGTAATGGGTTCAATCTTGCGATGCTCAATCCTAGTGACAGAAAGGGACATGACACGTATGTATCGTTGCTATTAAGGGTAAAAAGATGGGGTTTATTCATACATGAGTTTATCTTGTCCACATCATGTCATCTTGCTTAAGGCGTTACTCCGTTCTTTATTGGACTTAATACACTAGATCCATGCTGGATAGCGGTCGATGTGTGGAGTAATAGTAGTAGATGCAGGCAGGAGTCGGTCTACTTGTCTCGGACGTGATGCCTATATACATGATCATTTCCTTGGATATCATCATGATTATTTGCTTTTCTATCAATTTCCCAACAGTAATTTGTCTACCCACCGTATGCTATTTTCTCTAGAGAAGCCTCTAGTGAAAACTATGGCCCCCGGGTCTACTTTATCATTTACTAAAACCCTAAAAATACTTGCTGCAATTTTATCTTATTTAATTTATTTTGTATTTTTGTTTAATCTATCTACCTATCAACATACAATTTAATCTTGCAATTTACCGCCGAGGGATTGACAACCCCTCGTTTGCGTTGGGTGCAAGGGTTTGTTGTTTGTGTGCAGGTACTGCTAACGAGGTGTTGCGTGATTCTCCTACTGGTTCATGAACCTTGGTTTCTGTAACATCCCCAGATTACCCCACCTTAGTCAAGTTAATTAACTTGCCAGGTCTTCATGGTCATCTCAATTTAATTGCATTTAGAAATAATATGACTCTCAAACCCTATCCAAATTCAAAATCCAAGTCAAAATAAAACTTATTTAATTAATTAAAAAAATGTTCATAATGTTACAAATAATCTCAGAGCAATTATAAAAATAAAATCAACATTATTAAAATTCCAAATCTGACCCTAGCAACTAGAAAGCAGTGCTAACAGCCCCCCTCTTGGCCCATTTAATACAACTTAGAATTTAAATGGATTCAATTGACCTCCCAGATTTTTGTGGCAGTGTCTAATAATGCGCTAGATTTATTGGACCAGGTCCCCTATTTTTCCTAATCTTTTTGGTAACCCAAACATTTCCATTTCTGCCTTTGCTTAAATAATAAAAAGAAAAACAGAGGAAAACAACAAAGGAAACTTACCTGGCGCTGGGCTGAACCGGCCCAGCCAGCCCAGCCCAACCTATCGCCCACCTGCTCCCCCCACCATGTCGTCATCTCCGCATCCAGTGCGTGCGCGCGTCGCCCACTTCCCGCCACGGCGACGTAGCCGGTGAGAGGAGGGGATAAGGGACTCCCCGTTCCTTCCCTCTGGTCGCCTCGCCCTCACTCCCTCCTCTCCTTTCTCGCACGCGCCCTTCTTGCCTCCCTCGCTTCCCGAGCACCACCGTTACCGTGCGTCGCTCGAGCCCGTGGCCTACGCCGTCCCCGCACCACGCAAGTCCGCCCGCAGGCTCCGTCGACGTCTCCTACTTCTCCTTCGACCCCGTGTACGAGCCGCAGGCCGCTGCAATGCCCGGAGCCCGCCGTCTTCCACCTCGGATCACAGGAGCTCGCCGGCGTCGATCCACTGCACGGCAGCTCCTAAACCTCTCGCGGGCCAACTTGCAACGCTCGGTGAGCGTTTCCCCTCTCTCTGGCCGCCTGGATCTCGCCGTAGTCTGCCGTCCATGCCGCCGCGCCATAACCGCGAGCTCGCCGCCATCGCTTACCTCACCGCCGTGGCCACCGTCACTGCAGCTCGCGTCTGAGCTCGCTACCGAGCTCCTGGAGCTCCCAGTAGCCGAACGCGCGCATGCACATAGCCCCTCGACGCCTCTAGCTATGTTTTCGCCCGGACCCAAACTCTGGCCACCCCGTTCACCGCCGGCGCTGATTCCGGCCACTCCAGGGCGAAGCACCACCACCACTGGATGCGGCTCTTCGCGCCGGTCCCGTTACACCCAAGCGCAAGCAAAACCGTGCACTGTGGCGCGTTTCTGACGCCCTCCAGCGAGAGCGCCGCCGTGGGAGGCCACCGGAGCGATTCCGGCGACCCAGCTGAGCTGGCATGGCATGGGGCCCACCCCGTGACTCTGACTGTGGGCCCCGACCACTTCATTTGACCATGTTGGCCCAGGTCAACAGCACTGTTCATCGCTGACCCTGACAAGTGGGTCCCCCATGTCAGTTAGTTAGTTAGCAGTTAATTGCGTTCAATTAGTTAATCCAATAATTAGCACAGACACTGACAGTGTGGGCCCATTGTTAAATTAAGTTATTTATATAGGTTAAACCACTATTAGGCTAGTCAGAGGCTGACCACTGGGTCCCACTGGACCTAGTTGACTGATCAAGCCCCAGTTGACCGCTGACGCAGGGATGACATCAGCATGATGTCATATTCCTGATTTGACTATTTCTGTCAATTTAGATAAATTCAAAAAATTGCTAAAAACTTTAGAAAATCATATAAATTAAACCGTAGCTCGGATGAAAAAACTTTCTATATGAAAGTTGATCAGAAAAATTAGACGATTTCGACCGTGCCATCTGTTTCCGTGTCGGGACCCTCTACAGAGGTGAACCCACAACTTTTCGCCTGTTTTCGGTAGCTGAATAGTACATATAGACCGGTTAATAAATCCAACTTTAATCCTAAAATAACTAATATGACTTAGACATGCTTTTAGGCAACCCTGCACTGCACCATAGCATGGCATGCTCTGTGTTGCATATGTTTGCTGTGTATTTATCTGTTTCTTTCCCCTCCTCTCTCTCGGTAGATCCCGGTACCGACGTAGTCCCCGAGACCAACGCAGCTCAGGAGACCGACTACACTGCTGATGACCCCTCCTTTGCCGCAGAGCTTCCAGGCAAGCAACCCCCCTTGAACATGCCTATATCGCCTATTCTTTCTCCCTCATGCTTGCATTAGAAATTGCTGCTATTACTGCTTATCCTATTTCTGATGCATAGCCTGTTTTTGTAACTGTTGTCGATACATGCCTTTTATCCAAAACTGCTTAGTATAGGATGGATGGAAAACCATCTGAGACCCCTCTTCCTTGTCCCAGTTGCCCCGCTTGGTTACCAGTGACCCGTTCGATGGGATCGATGGGCTGAGACCTGCACATCACCGCACACCCCCTAAGTTGCTTGACTCTGCAGAACTACCATTGAGTGACGAGGGTGAAACCTCTTATCTCACTCCGGATGTTACCTCTGTAGTATAGTTAGTCGGTTGTGGTTTCCGAGGGTGATTCCTCTTTCACCAGCTCCGATGAAGCTTCTGTCGTGCAACTCCGCAAGTGTGAACCCATCGAGGGTGATTCCTTCGAGTCCACCTTGACGGATACATCAAGTAGGAATCCAATGATGGTGATACCTCAGATTCCCTCTGGGTGTTATGGACACACGAATACTTGGACTTTACTACTGTTTCTTGATAAAGACGGGTTGGCCCCGAGGGGTACCCATGAGAGTTACTGTTACTGCAGGACTGGATGGGTAGGCGGTACCACCCAGTAAAGGTGGACCTGAGTTCCCGATAGTCTATTGAGAGTCGGGTGACCATGGAGAGTACCCGCGAGATGATGTGTAGTCGGGTGACCATGGAGAGTACCCCGCGAGATAAGTATGAGGCGCAGCCAGGCAATCTTAGCCCTTGTCGCAAGTCCTCGAGACGGGGCGACGGGGTCACATCGATCGCGAGTCTCTGCTTGTTACCGCGCGCTCCCAATACACTAACGATTTGGATATTTAATCCGAGTAGGCCTTTGGCCTGTTTCGCACTAACCACCATGCGGGAATAAATATGGGTACTTTGCGTCATATGCATCAGCCGAAGCTTTCTAGATGTCAGAGACTGAGCGGCGCGCACCGGGTTGGACTGGAACGCAACCGCCTTGATAGTGTGGGTTGCTAGGTCTGCTCACCGGCCGCCCACGCAACATGCAGGAGTGCGCAGGGCGATGGCCCAAGACCCCTGTGTGCATAGGGTTAGTCCGGCGTGCTGACCTCTCTATTGAGCCTAGGTCAGGTTGCGGCGCGTCGTTTTAGCCGAGGCCGGGCAGGACCCAGAAAAGTGTGTCCGACTGGAGTTAAGCGAGCATGGTGGGTAAGTTGGTGCACCCCTGCAGGGAAGAATAAATCTATTCGAATAGCCGGATCCTCGGTAACGGACGCTCGGAGTTGTATCCCGATCGATACAACTAGAACTGGATATTTGAGATGAGTTATGGATATGATGGCTCCGGGATCGCTTTCTCGCAGGGAGTTGAGGAAGGATCTCTGGGCGTGTTACTACATACTTATTAATTATATTATGCTGTTCTGTACTCTTCTATATGCTACAAAATGCTGAAGATGCTAGTCTTCGATAGGACTAGGCCTTCTCTCTATTCTGGCATTTCTGCATCCCAGTCCACATATAAAGCCTTCTTTGAAAATGATGCATACTAGAATAGATCTGATGTAAGTCTTGCTGAGTACTTTGGATGAGTACTCACGGTTGCTTTGCTTCCTCTTTTCCCCATACCCGAATGATGCGACCAGACGACGGAGCCCAGGAGACAGCTGCCCCCGTCGACGACTACTACTACCACCCCGAGGGTGGTTACTACTACGAGTTGGCTGACGACCAGGAGTGGGTTTGGAGGGCCCCAGGCAGGAGGCATGTGCCTTTTCGATCGTAGTCTTTGTTTTGCCCCGCCTTCTTAAGGCTTATCTGTTTCTCTTTTATATCTGTACTCAGATATCTGATGCTTCCGCTAACGCTTGTAATCGAGCTTATGTATTTGAGCCCTTGAGGCCCCTAGCTTGTAATATAAAGCTTGTATGACTTTAATTTGTGTCTAGAGTTGTGTTGTGATATCTTCAAGTGAGTCCTTAGGCTTGATCGTGTGCATTTGCGTGTAGGGTTAGTGCACGATTGAGCCGGGGGCGTCACAGTTTCATAACTGAGGGAAATACTTACCTCTACTATGTTGCATCATCCCTTCCTCTTCGGGGAAAATACCAATGCAAGCTACAAGTAGCACCCCTTTACCTAAATGGTTACCTACTAGCTATCCTGTCATGGATATCATGCTCTGCTTGTCCTTGGGAAATGATATACTTCTAATACTTGTGTATATACACATTTTCCTTTCCATTGGTCTGTTTAATCCGATAATTACATTTTCCTTTCCATTGATTTGTTTACCCTTTCTTGAAATTTATATTATCTAAGTAGTGATAATTCCCTACTTATGTCAACACCTCGGTGCACAACGCAGTCAGAAAATCCCTGTTACTATAGTTGCTGACATTTCGGTAACCACCGATGGACGAGAACTTTGCCTATTGGTCCGCCTCGTTTCAACGAGCAGGAAAATGGTTCTCCTCGTCCCTCGCCCTTGGTACCGACGTTGTTATGAACTTAGCTAACAAACTATTCTCTGACGACCCTTGTATCATGATCACACCTGATGCCACCACCCTTCTTATTAATCATGGTGGTATGAATATTGATCTCTTCGATTTTGATCATCCTAATGATTCGGGAATGCTCAAATTCCCAAATACATATTGGTGCAGTATGCCTTGCCTTCTGTAGCACTTGTGACTGAATCTCCCAGTTAACCTTGTACCCTATTTGTCATTCTACCGTGAGCCTATCATTCCTTTGAATTCCTTATGGAAGTTCTCTCTCATAACTTATGAAGTTTCATGCAAATGACTATATAATCTTGTGTCTGAAATTATTCCTTGAACTTGGCTTCGTATGTATCTCTGCGGGCCACCTTCCTTGAGATGTTCCATTCCGGCATCAATACTTATTCCTGTTGCCTGGAACCCCCCCTTTCATCATCTGTCATGGGCATCAAATGATTGCCTATCTGCTTGAAACTGCTTATTGTACCTTCTTACTTTGCTCTCGATGTTTCTCTTAAGTTTCAATTCGAGAGATGCTTTATACCTTCATCCCCTGAGATAATTATCGGATGCCAATCCTTCCAGACATCTGTCCTTATATAGTTCTCCCTTGTAACCTTTTCGTAACTATGATATAGATCCCGAAGGAAGGATGACAACTTCATCACGATGCCCTAATACAGGGAAATGAAGATGTCAACGCAATGGACCAACCTCTTCGGGAAGAGCAACCAAGACCAAGAAGGCCTGTTAGATCCGTGACCCGACCTTGTTCCCCCTAACTCTATCTCTTAAATCTCAAGACGAGATTTCTTTTAGTGAAGGAGATTTGTAACAACCCCAGACCCTAATGCCCTATTAAGTTAATTATCATTGCCATGTCATCATGATCATCATAGTTAAAATTCCACTAAGAAATAATTCAACTCTCAAACCCATTCAAATTCAAATTCAAACTTTAAGTGAAATTAAAAGATTCTCAAACAAGGCTAAAAAATAGTTCATGTTTTTGCAAATATTCCAGAACAAATACTTGTTAAGGAAAACAACATCACTTGTTTGCTTAATTGGAAATTAACATCCAAAAAACAGTACCTAAACAACCTCTTTTAAACCATTTCTGATTAACCAAATTTAAATGAATTCAAAATGGCTTCAAACTTTTTGTGCCAACCCTAAATATTGCAATGCATTTATGTGCTAAATTTGACATTAAACAAAAAATCATTTGATGCTCCAAGCAAATGCAAAACAGTAAGTAAAATATTTAAACAAAAATAAAAAGGAAAGAACAAAACGGGCTACTGTGCTACTGGGCTCTAGCAACACAGTGCCAGCCCAGCCCATCACCGGTCACTCCTAACCTCCCACTTGCTCCCCCTCGTTGTCAGCACGCGCGCGGCGCGGATAGACCATCGCCGGCCGATGCTTGACACGCCGCAGCCACAGAAGCTCCCCCGAGGGGATAAGGCCTCGTCCCCAACGCCCTCTGCCCCTGTGAACCCTAGCTCAACACCCCTTTCACTCCCTCACCCTCTCCCCGCTCTGGATCGAGATTGCCATGGCGCACCAGAGCACGCCGTCGCGAACCACCACGCCCACCGGCCTTCCCCCTCCGAGCTAGCATGTCCAGGAGATGCGTGCCTTCCTCCTCATTGTCTACGCGGAGCAGCGCAAGCTGGATCGGCCTGCTTCATCGCCATCGCTGCCATCTTCGCCGCCTCTCCCCGATTACCGCTGCCATTGATTCGCACAACACCGAGCACCACCGGCTTCCCTGGGTGCCTCACCGCATCGCCGTGAGCTCCCACAAATTATGCCTCACTTCCCGGCTCGATTCCTTGATCTAACTAGCCCATCGCCATAGCCGCCACTCCAGACGCCTCGAAGACCCGCCGATGTCGCCGCTATAGGCCTCTTTAGCAACCGCCGCTATGGCCGTTCAACGCGCCGCGCTCGCCCCATTCTAGAGAGCCCCTCCGCGAGCCATATGGTCACCGGAAACGCCGGCTCGAGCAACCGCCGCCGCGTTCTGTCTCCGGCGACGCGCGCGCTGGCGGTTCAAATTGCCTTTTGGCTCACTAACCGGTGGGCCAGCCGACCGGATTAGGTTAATTGCTAATGGCTAATTACTACTAACTATCCGGCTAACCGACTATGACATGTGGACCCCCACAACTTAATTAACCACTCATTATTAACTTATGACACTAATCGGTGGGTCCCATGTTAATTAAAACATAATTAGATATTTATCTTAACATAGTGACACTGACATGTGGTCTTCACATGTCAGGTTGACTAGTCATTAGTCAATCTGTTGACTGATGACTGGGCTGTTGACTTTGACTCTGGCCCCACCTATCAGTCAAACAACCACCTCTCTGAGTACATTTCCTGGGTACCCATAGCAATTACTGTTTTGATTTTCGAAATAATAGTAAATATAGAAATTTCAGAAAATGATTAAAACTTTGAAAATTCACATAAAATAAACCACAGCTCAGATGAAAATAATTTATATATGAAAAATGATCAAAAAAATAAAATGAGTCCGAATATGCACCCACTTACCTGTCACATGCCCCTAACATGATGAACATGGAACTTAGCCCTCCGTTTCAATATACCGAAAACTGCCCGGAGCTGGGAAAATATTCCCGGATATTTTCCTGCTCCGTCTAAAATACTTAGTACTACATTAGGTCACCCCTAGCATAGCCTACCGACATGTCATGCATCAGTGTGCATTTGTGTGCTTTATATTTACTATTTCTTCCCCATCTTCCTCTCATCGGTAGACCTCGAGACCGATGTGGCCCCTGAGGACTGCTACACCACCGAAGACCCCCCTTCCACTCTAGTGCTTCCAGGCAAGCAAAACCCCCTTGATAATTCCTATATCGCCCATTCTTTCTCTCTCATGCTTGTTTTTGATTTTGCTACTGTTATTTGATAGCTCCTATTCTGATGCATAGCCTGTTTTTGTAACCTGCTGTTGATACTTTACCTATTGTCCTATATGCTTAGTATAGGTTGGATAGTGATCCATCAGTGGCCCTACACCATTGTCCGTGTCGCCATGCTTTACTACTATGTGATCCGAGCCAGATGGCAGCAAAGACCGAACACACCACCAGTACCCCTACTTAGTTGTACGACACTGCAGAGTTGCTATCAAGTGCCGAGGGTTATTCCTTGAATCTCACTTCCGATGTTATCCCTGTAGCGTAGCACGTCGAGTTTGGTTTAGCGAGGGTGATTCCTTGTTCTTCACTTTTGATGATGACTCTGTCGTGCAGAACCTCAGGTGTGATCCTCTCGAGGGTGATTCCTCCGAGTTCACCTTGATGGTTAACCTCAAGTGAGAATCTATCGAGGGTGATTCCTCAGATTCCCCTTGATGGTATGGACCCCACTAATACACTTTAAAAGGTTACTACGGGACTAAAGGGTAGGTGGTACCACCCCGGTAGAGGTGGACCTGGGTTCCCGACAGTCCTTTGCTTAAGTCTGGTCGGCCCCAAGGGTACCAGCGAGTGATATTAACGCGGGTCGGCCGGGCAGGCGGAGACCATCCAGGAGAGAGATGGGCCTGGTCCCTTGCCTTGAACTGTGAGACGGGGTGACAGGAGCACTGATCGTCTCCGTGAGATCCTAATGCACTAATGGGTTTGGATATTTGATCTGAGTAGGCCTTTGGCCTTTGTCGCACTAACCACCACGCGGGATAAGTTATGGGCACTCGACATCGTACGATTCTCCCAAAAGCTTTTCCAACATTGCAATTGTGCGGCGCGCGCCGGGTTGGACTTGTTATGCCTGCTTGTGTATATAGATGTTATGTCTGCTCATCGGTCACGTACGTAACATGCAGGAGTGCAAAGGGCGATAGGCCCAAGACCCCTGCGCACTTAGGATGTAGACCGGTGTGCTGACCTCTCTGCTGAGCCTAGGTAGGACTACGTCATGTCGATCAGCCGAGGCCGTGCATTACCCAGAAATTGTGTCCGACCAAAGTTAATCGAGCATGTTGGGTAAGTTGGTGCACCCCTGCAGGGAAGTAATCTATTCGAATAGACGTGTCCACGGTAACAGGACGCTCGGAGTTGTATCCTGATCTACTACAACTAGAATCGGATACTTTGAGATACTAAACTGTTATATTGCTCCGGGATTGCTTTCTCGCAGGGTAGTCGAGGAAGGATCCCTGGGCGTTGCTAATATATACTTTTACTTTATGTTACTAAGCTCTACTCTCTTCTGATGCTGTAAGACGCCGGAAGATGCTAGTCTTCGATAGGCTAGGTTTTTCCCTTCTACTCTGGCATTCTGTAGTATAGTCCACAGATATACCCCCTTTCCTTTGATACCAATGCATACTTAGTATAATTCTTATGTCAGTCTTGCGAGTACTTTGGATGAGTACTCACGGTTGCTTTGCTACCTCTTTTTCCCCTACCCGGTTGCTGCGACCAGGTGATGGAGCCCAGGAGCCGGAGAACGCTGGAGGTGCCTACTAGTACGTGGAGACCGTCGACCAGGAGTAGTTAGGAGGCCCCAGGCAAGAGGCATGCGCCTTTTCGATCTAGTGTCGTTGTTATGCTAGCCTTCTTAAGGCAAACTTGTTTAACTATGTTTGTACTCAGATATCATTTGCTTCTGCTGACTTATGTATTCGGGTCCACGTGACCCCTGTCTTGTAATATAAAGCTTTATGTTTAATTTGTGTTTTAGAGTTGTGTTGTGACATCTTCCCGTGAGTCTTTGACTCTCTGGTCTTGATCGTGCACATTTGCGTGTATGATTAGTGCACGGTTGAGCAGGGGCGTCACACCGGCCGAGAGGATTAAATCTCCAGCTCCGCTCCCCGGGGACCCCAGAACTCCCGAGCTTGACAGGCTCCTAGCTGAAGACCCTTATGACATTCCGATCAAAAAGAAGGAGGGCAAAAGGAAGAACAGAATGATGGGTTTGTCCATCCGAGAATATACCCCGGGCGCCGTGGAAGAAAGCCGCCAAAGCTCTTCTTCCGAGTTTATTGCCTAAAAGAAGGAAAGGAAGAACAGGACGAAGAATCCTATCTTCCGAGACAATACCTCGAGCATGATCTCAGGGGATCACCAAGGCGCCGCCCAGATCAAGGAAAGGAAGAACATGACGAAGAACCTGGATCTCCAAGAAGGCGCCTCAAACACATCATCAGAGACCTATCCAAGCTTCCCCTCTAGGCCAAATGTCATTCAAGGAGGGGAGAGGAAGAACCGGACTAAGAACCCGGGCTTCCAGCAAGGTACCTCTAATTCAACATCGGAGAGTCATCGAAGCTCTTCCAATGACATTGTCTGGGAGGGCGGAGATGAAGAGAGTGAGGCCTACTCTTAGGAGGGATGGAAAAAGGCCGGCATCCGAGGATGGCGAGGAGGTTGATCCTCCTCGAAAGTTCAAGCATCTGAAGAAGGGCGCCTCGGTTTTGACAAGACAGGTATCAATCTGAGCGACGGTGGTCAGCTCTGACTCATCCGGGAGCTTTTGCCGAGAACATCTGGGCGCTAAGAGGTAAACTCTTGCTTATCTTGGATATTAACCTTTCCAAAAAGCATTCGGAAGTTTGATGTTTACCCTACCTCTGCTTTATTTGCGGTAATCGATCTACCGAGGATGACTCTGACAACGGAGTCCTGCCGGCATCACTAGGTCAGAGTTCTTCGAAGACGGTCACAGATTCTTCCCTTGCCTGTGGCAGGATGGGGGAAGGCATGTCTCATCGTGCCCCTTCGGAATCCAATGCCGGGAGCGGGTTTGAAGTTCCTATGGCTGGGGTTGAGCCCTCTCTCATGCTCGGCCCCGAAGAGGTTGAGCCACCAGGGTGTGGACGAAAGGTAGAAGCAGCTTTAAACATGTTCTCTATCCTACCCAAGCACGGGGCCATGCTAGGAGCGTCCTTAGCACAATTCCAATCCGCTAAGGCTGGGATGCTGGACGTTTTTATCGACCTTGCCAAAGGTTTTGAGGTAAGCACATTCAAGGCCATACTTGTTTTTTGGCCTTTACCTTTATAGAGCAAGACTACACGCTAGGGGTAGCTCTTGAGGAGGACGTTCATATGCCCACTAAGAACAAAGTCTGTATGACTTCCGAAAAAGGCTCATAATGGATTTTTCCTCTAAAGGAGTGCCAACACAGTACCCCCCGAGCCTTAAGATAGTTTTGGCAAAACTGGCATGAGGGTTGCTAGATTTATGTTATGAGTGTGAATATGCAGTAGCACCCGAGACTCTGGCTGGGTTGAAAAAAGCAAACCAGAGGATCGATTCGCTCTTCGGGTACTAAACTGCTTATGCTTTGACATGCAGGTGTCTATGTCCTCCTTGGCCTCCAATTTGGAAGAGTTGGAGGATCTCAATCGAAAGCCAATGCAGTCCGAGGAGGGTCTACTTGTGATACATCAACAGATGGAAACGGTGCAAGGTAGACAATTGATGCACTTACTTTATATTTAACTGCTGAACAGCACAATTTTAGAACTTCAAATGTGCATTTGTGTTTGAGCAGCAGCCAACAAGGCATTAGCTGACCTGCGCATCAAGCTAAAAAATGCTCGCTCGGAGGCCGAGCAACAAAAGGTTGCAGCTCAACAGTGCGCAGAAAATCTTGCCTAGCCTGTAGAAGCTCGGCGAGGGGCTCAATCTCGGATTGCTGAGGTTGAGCAGATGTTGAAAGGGCGTAGTCACTGAACATGATGTGCTGAAGTCCTCGAGGGAGAAGGATGCCGTTGAGCTAAAAAAGCTCGGCGCGGAACATCGGGAGGCCATTACCTTGGCTAACGCCGCGAAGGAGAAACTTCTTCAAGCAACAGATATTGCTACTGGTAAGGCTTATTTATTGCAGTGCGTTTTTTGCCGTGAAGCCTTCCCCGAGCTGACGCAGAATTGGCGCTTGTCAGGCATTTTTCTGGAGCTGCCGCCCAGCATAAAGGATGCGCACCAGCACTTCGTTGGTCGTGATGAAGTGGTCAACAAAAGGGCATTCTGGATGCAGTTCCAGGGGACCTCGGGCTACCACCTCCTTAGTGACAGGCTGAAACAGCTGGCCAAGCTGCATCAAATGGCAAAGCATGCCATAGAGGGTGTATGCAGTGATACGTCCATTTTGCATCATGTTTTCCTACTGTTATTTATAGTGTTTTTTATTAATATTTCACTTTAAGATGCAATTCTTATGTCTTTTCTCCCTTAATATGCAAGATCTATATGAAGAGGGGGATTGTCGACAGCTAGAATTCTGGACCCAAAAGATCTACAACAGTTATAGCTATTCTTCGGAGCCCCAAATGACCTGAAATTTCATGGAGAATTATTTTGGAATATATAAAAAATACTGAAAGAAAGAAGTTCTGGAACGGAGCAACCATGGGCCCACAAGACAACATGGCATGCCTTACCCCCTGGGCGTGCCCAGATGTCTTGTGGGGCCCACAGAAGCCCTTTGGTGCCCACCTTCTGCTATATGAGGCCATTTGCCCTAGAAAAAAATAGAAAAAGACTTTCGGGACGAAGCGCCGCCGTCTCGAGGCGGAACCTGAGCAGGAACACTTTTCCTCTCCGGCGGAGCGATTCTGCCGGGGATACTTCCTTCCGAGAGGGGGAAATCGAAGCCATCGACATTACCAACGTTCCTCTTATTGTAGGAGGACACATCTCCATCAACATCTTCACCAACACCATCTCATCTGTGGCACCCCGGTTCAGAGAAACCGGAACACCCCATATTCCAGCCCAGAGATCAAGTCTTCTGGAATACGGCATTGCTTGGCATAGAACAAATCATCTCTTTATTACAATTAGTTGGGGTACAAAGGTTTGGGGTATTACAAGGGTTACATCAGCACGATGATACTATGTCTGCCAAGGCCGCACTATGCTAGCAGCGGAACAACTCCTAGCAGCGGAACAACGAGAATAGTGGTGGACTCCACTCCGCAAGGACTCTGGCTGGGACACGTCCTAGCTCGCAACACGAAATCCTCAGGCTACGCAAACATGGCAGCACCTGCAAACTGGCATGACACACCAGGTGAGTACGTTGAATGTACTCGCAAGCTCACAACAAACAAAAGCATCAAGGCAAAACAATGTCATAGCAATCATGATTATATCAGGATCAATTGTTATAAAATGGGGTGGAAGAAAATAATAAACATGTTATCATCTACCTTCGTGATCATCTCGGAATCATCTTAAAGTCATATGGCGACCATCATCGAGATCACTACCCAGATCATCACCGGCTCTCTGGCAAGTGATCACCATGCTGTACCAAGACAAGTTCTTCCATCATTATCAAGTCATTCCATCATTGGTGTTGATCAGACAGTGTGACTTAATATGAACTGTGTCCAATACCGTGGATGCGGCTATTCGAATAGATTCTTACACTCTGCAGAGGTTGCGCACTTTACCCACATCATGGAGTTCCTTGTCCCATACCTCGGTACACTTTTCTTACGAGTGGACCGGTGTTGCTCTAATGAACTTGCCTAACCCGTGACCCCTCTACCATACCATCGACAATCATTCCCTGTCCAGGTCATGCCCTGGGTGGCCCCTGTGTCACTTCTGACACCTGCCACCGTCGTGGCCAAACAAACTGTCCCAAATGGGGACCTGAGCTCAATAACCAAACCGGGCTCACAAGATTATCGTCGTCTACCTGATCAGGGTAGCACGCACGCATAACCTTCCCTCCTTGGTGGTACCGATAAAAGAGCACAAGGCTAGCCCAAGTTAAGGCCATCCCATTCTAGCAGATGTGGCTGCACTGAAAGCTCGGTTCAGTGGCACTTGATCAACAATGAAGCAATTTTATCCCCAATTAACTTTCATAATTGATATTCCGGTATCACAGTAAGCCAGGTTATAACAACAGCCAACTTTTAATCCAATGAGGATCATGAATAAACTACTACTACTGATTCCACAACCAAACTGCCAGACGAAAATCACAAAGTAATCATAGACGGTAATCTCAACATCATGACCTCATCAAACATGTGCTCTACTAGCCACTAATAACCTAGTCATCAACATGACAGTACCATATCCAAGAATTCATCTAAGTAGTGCATTAAATAATCCATTATGAATAATTCAAATTTTAGCAAGAATATTCATTTAAACCATGGCATTGCAATGCAATTATGCAAATGAGAGTTGTGGCTTGCCTGGCACCAAGAGAGTGTGGGAGTACTCCTAGCCTTCACCAACAATTCAAATCAATCTGAAAAACATTTTCAAACAAGCATTTTCTTTTTTAACTAGAAATTTTAAACAACAAAGAAAAATACCAAAACTTTACAGCAGATAGAGGAGCTCATAAGAAAAATAGTGCAAAAAGAATGAACTCATTTGGACTTATGGTTTAAAAGATAGGACTGGTCAAAGTTTAGTCAAAATTCTGGTTTAATTTGAATTTAAACAGAAAACCAGAAAAACCTCAGCCGACCACGTCGAAGACGTAAACCAGCCGGGCGCCTCCACGCTTCGGCCGTGTGTGGATTCGCCGATAGGTGGGGCCTGGCTGTCTATTTTGAGGAGAGGAAGAGAGGGAACAGAGGACGGCGGAGCTCACCAGCGACACTCTCTGGCGTAGAGGCCACGGCGGACCTGGGCGAGGGCGGGGATGGAACGGGAAGGCGACGGCGAACACACCCGTACCCGTAGCTCGGTGGGAGACGACCGGACGGCGTCATCCCCTTCTTCTCAGGTGGTGGCGAGCTACGGTGGTCGGCGGAACTGACAACTTCGGTGGAGATTTGAGTAGAGGAGGGACTGGGACGGGTCAGTGGAGCTTCACGAGCTCGCTGGTGGCCTTGGTTGGAGCTGGAGTGGATGGAGTCTAGCTAGAGGAGCTGGGGCAGAGCGGCGGAGCACCTCGCCGGAGATGGGAGGAGGGCTCCCCGGCTCTACTGCTGGGTGTGGGGCGATGATTGATAGGTGGGGAGGCCAAGTGGTGAGGAGAGGGAGGCTCGGGAGTGGCTTTTATAGCCGGGTGAGGCTGCGGTGGCCGAATGCTGCCACGGATGCGCTGTCACAGCGAGGATGGTGAGCTGGCTGCTGCGCTGGCCGTCGAGGTGCATAAGGAGGGGACGTGAGCTTGTAGAGGATGACGGGACGGGTTCGGAGCCTTTAAGGGCGTGCGAACAATGGCGGCGATCGCGGTGCACTGTTCGGCCCATGGGCGAACTTGGCCGTGAGCGGCGACGGGCCTTGCTGGAGAAGGTAGAGGGTTCTGGAGGGGGGGTACGTGGGTGGCGGCGATGACATCAGCACGACAGGACAAGGAGGGGCAGCACGGGGTGGCCGGAGTGGTCGCGTCCGACGCGGTCGGCCCATAGAGTGTGACTATGGCACTGGTAGACGCATGGTCACCACGTGTACTGGTGCCTACGGTGCGCTCTGGCATGTCTGGTCGTGTCTACGTGGTAGTCCCTCCTCCCTATGACCTCCCTGTGCAACTGGTTTGGCAAGAGGTGGCCTGGACAGCACTGGAGCTTCCAGACAAGTTTCTGGATAGAAACTTGAGCAACAAGCTGAGGTGAAAATGTTATATAAATGAGAGAGGGAGTTTTTCACAATGATTTGTGGTAGGAAGGTGTCCATGCTTGGAAAATTTCAGGCCAAATGGATAAGTTTTAGATGTAGTTGCTTTACAACTTCTTCTCTGGTCCAGAAGCTTGTTGAAGATGTTGCACTCACATAGATGGGCTCCTGGAGATGAAACTTGGTATTTGTGGGTCATTTAGTGATGGCAAGATGCTATAAAAAATTTATACCATTTGGATAAGCATAAATGGTACTTCCTTCACAATGCTTCCCATTGGACATCAACTTGGGGGAATTTTGTGGAGAAAATGGCGAAATGAAATGGGCCAAAATTTGGTGGAGAGTGTTTATATAGGTAGGAGAATGTCCTGAAATAATTTTAGAATTTTTGAAGCAGTATAAAATATAGTTGCTTCACAAACTGAAATTATGACTAGAAACAAAGATTGGATGGTGTGCTCACCATGAATATGAAATCTTGAATATTTTCACATATTCAAGGTTCACATTGTCCAAAGAATTTATGAGAATTTTCCTGGAATTTTGGGGAGGACAGAAATGTAGGTTGCTTCACAACCTGGAGCAAAAGGGCTATTCCTTTAATAGAATAAAGGAATATTAAATTGGAATAAAGAATTGAGATTGGGCAAGAATGGAAATGGCATGACTTGAGAGAAGTTTTTGAAGCTTGAGTCACTTGGGAAGGAAAAGTAAGAATATTCCCAAGTTTTAAGTCCATAGAGCAATTCAAATTGAAGTCCAAACCAAATTCCAAATAAAATTAAAATTAGTTTTTATAAAGAAAGATTGGGAAAAACCAGGGTGTCACATCATCTCAAACCCTAGTTCATCTCTTGTATTCAATATTTGTCTCAAAACCTCATATTGGTACATGTGGGTTGCTAGTAGTGTTGATTACATCTTGTAGTTGATGCTAGTTGGTTTATTTGGTGGAAGATCATATGTTCAGATCCTTAATCATATATTATACTCCTCTGATCTTGAACATGAATATGATTTATGAGTAGTTCCGTTTGTTCTTGAGGACATGGGAGAAGTCTTGTTATAAGTAATCATGTGAAGTTGGTATTCATTCAATATTTTGATGATATGTATGTTGTTCTTCCTCTAGTGGTGTCGTGTGAACGTTGACTACATGACACTTCACCATGTTTGGGCCTAGGGGAAGGCATTGGGGAGTAGTAAGTAGACGATGGGTTGCGAGAGTGACAGAAGCTTAAACCCTAGTTTATGCGCTATTCCGTAAGGGGCTAATTTGGATCCATATGTTTCATGCTATGGTTAGATTTATCTTAATTATTCTTTTGTACTTGCAGATGCTTGCGAGAGGTGGTAATCATAAGTGGGTTGGTTTTTCATGTAAGAACAGCACCCTAGCACCGGTCCACCCACATATCAAATTATCAAAGTAGTGAACGAGAATCAACTAAACATGATTAAAGTTAACTAGACAATATTCTCATGTGTACCCGAGAACGCTTTGCTCACTATAAGAAGTACTTTCGGCTTGTTCTTTGCTATAAAAAGGATTGGGACACCTTGCTGCACCTTTGTTACTCTTGTTACTTTCTACTTGTTACGAATTACCTTGCTACCAAACTATCTATTACTACTACTTACAGCACTTGCAGAGATCACCTTGCTGAAAACCGCTTATCAATTCCTTCTGCTCCTTGTTGGGTTCAACACTCTTACTTCTCGAAAGGACTATGATTGATCCCCTATACTTGTGGGTCATCAAGACTCTTTTCTGCCGCCGTTGCCGGGGAGTGAAACGCCTTTGGTATGTGGAAATTGGTAAGGAAACATTTTTATTACGTGCTGAATTTTATCTTCACTTGTCACTATGGAAGATAATTCTTTGAGGGGCTTGTTCGGGGTATCTTCACCTCGATCGAAAGTGGTAAGAGCCGCTCCTCAACCTACTGAAAATATTTACTATGAAATTCCTTAGGGTATTGTGGAAAAACTGCTTGCTAATCCTTATATAGGAGATGGAACAATACATCCTAATATGCACTTAATCTATATAGATGAAATTTGTGGATTGTTTAAGCTTGCAGGTCTATCAGAGAATGGAGTTAATAATAAAGTATTCCCTTTATCTTTGAGGGGAAAGGCATTTTCATGGTATAGGCTATTGGATGACACCAGAACATGGCATTGGACCGATTGAAGCTGGAATTCCATCAGAAATTTTATCCTATACACTTGGTTCATCGTGATCGGAATTATATATATAATTTTTGGCCACGTGAAGGAGAAAGTATTGCTCAAGCTTGGGGGAGGCTTAAATACATGATGCACACATGCCCCAATCATGAGCTCTCAAGAGAAATGATTATACAAAACTTTTATGCTCGACTTTCTCATGAAGATAAAACAATGCTTGATACTTCTTCTACTGGTTCCTTCATGAACAGAACTACTGAATTCAAATGGGGTCTTATTGAAAGAATTAAACGCAACTTTGAATATTGGGAAATCGACAAAGTTAACGAGCCAAGTATAAATCTTGAATTTGATTGTGTTAAGTCTTTTATAGAAATAGATGTTTTTTCATAGGCTTAGTGCAAAATATGGACTTGACTCTGAGATAGTAGCTACATTCTGTGAATCATTTGCTATTATGTTGATCTCCCTAAGGAGAAGTGGTTTAAATTTCATCCACCCATTGAAGAAAATTGTGAAGAACTAGTTATTGCTAAATCTGAAACAATTGCTTATACTGCTAATCCAGTTGTGCCTGCTACTTATATTGAGAAACCTCCTTACCCTGTTAGGATTGAGGAACATGCTAAAGCTACAACTGTGGTTCATAAGAGCAATGTTAGAACACCTAAACCCTCAGAACAAATTAAAGTAGAACCCAATATTGCAATGGTTAAAGATCTCTTGGTTGATAATATTGATGGACATGTCATTTATTTCTGTAAGGAAGCTACCAGAATTGACAAACAAGTTAATACTGAACAAGATAAATTAGATAAGAGTAAGCCGGTTGTTGGCATGCCTGTTGTTTCTGTTAAGATTGGAGATCATTGTTACCATGGTTTATGTGATATGGGTGCTGGTATAAGTGCTATTCCTTTTTCCTTATATCAAGAAGTTTTGCATGATATTGCACCTACTGAAATATAACACATTGATGTTACTATTAAGCTTGCAAACAAAGATACTATTTCGCCACTTGGGATTGTTAGAGACGTGGAAGTCTTGTGTGGTAAGATTAAATACCCTATTGATTTCCTAGTACTTGGATCACCACAAGATGACTTTTGTCCCATTATATTTGTTAGACCTTTCTTAAATACCGTTAATGCTGAAATTGATTGTGTTAGGGAAAAGGTCAATGTTAAGTTTGGTGATGTATCTCAGAAATTTAATTTCTCTAAGTTTAATAGACAACCTCATGATAAAGAATTACCCAATAAAGATGAAGTTATTGGTCTTGCTTTTATTGTTGTGCCTCCCACCGATCCATTAGACCAATATCTGCTAGACCATGAAAATGATATGCACATGAATGAAAGAAATGAAATTGATGAAATATTCTTTAGGCAAGCACCTATCCTTGAACATAATTTGCCTGTTGAAACTAGGAGACCCTTTCCACCTAAGAGTGATCTTGTGTTTGAATTAAACAAACTTCCAAACACATTAAAATATGCTTATCTTGATGAAAAGAAAATATATCATGTCATTATCAATGCTAACCTTTCAGTGCACGAAGAAAAAAGATTACTCAAAACTCTAAGGAAGCATCATGCTGCAAATTGGATATACTCTCGATGATCTTAAAGGCATCAGTCCTACTCTTTGTCTACGCAAGATTAATATGGAACCTGATACTAAACCAGTTGTTGATCATCAACGCCGCTTGAATTCTAAAATGAAGGATGTGGTAAGAACTGAAATATTAAAGCTTCTAGAGGCAGGTATAATTTATCCTATAGCTGATAGTAGATGGGTAAGTACTGTTCATTGCGTCCCTAAGAAAGGTGGCATCACTGTTCTTCCTAATGATAAAAATGAACTTATCCCATAAAGAATTGTAATCGGTTATATGATGGTAATTGATTTTAGAAAATTAAATAAAGCTAATAGAAAATATCATTACCCTTTCCCTTTCATTGATCAAATGTTAGAAAGATTGTTTAAGCATACACACTTTTGCTTTCAAGATGGATATTCTGGTTTCTCTCAAATACCTGTATCACAAGAAGATCAAGAGAAAACTACTTTTACTTGTCCTTTTGGATCTTATGCTTATAGACGTATGCCTTTTGGTTTATGTAATGCACCTACTACCTTTCAAAGATGTATGACTGCTATATTCTCTGATTTCTGTGAGAAAATTGTTGAGGTATTTATGGATGATTTTTCCATTTACGGAACTTCTTTTGATGATTGTCTGAGCAATCTTGACAAAGTTTTAAAGAGATGTGAAGAGACAAATCTTGTCTTGAATTGGGAGAAGTGCCACTTTATGGTGAATGAAGGTATAGTCCTTGGTCATAAAATTTTCGAAAGAGGTATTGAGGTAGACAAAGCTAAAATTGATTCAAATGAGAAAATGCCATGTCCTAAAGATATCAAAGGTATAAGAAGTTTCCTAGGTCATGCTGGATTCTATACAAGGTTTATTAAGGACTTCTCTAAAATTTCTAGGCCTCTTACTAATCTCCTACAAAAAGATGTCCCATTTGTTTTTTATGATGATTGTGTAGAAGCCTTTGAAATACTTAAGAAAGCTCTAATATCTGCACCTGTTGTTCAACCACCTGATTGAAACCTACACTTTGAAATTATGTGTGATGCTAGTGATTATGCCATTGGTGTTGTTCTAGGTCAAAGAGTTGATAAAAAAATTAAATGTTATCCATTATGCTAGTAAGACCTCGGATAGTGCTCAAAGAAATTATGCTACTACTGAGAAAGAATTTTTAGCAGCTGTGTTTGCATGTGATAAGTTCAGGCCCTATATCGTTGATTCTAAAATTACTATTCACACTGATCATGCTGGTATTAAATATCTTATGGAAAAGAAAGATGCTAAACCTAGACTGATTAGGTGGGTCCTTTTATTACAAGAGTTTGATTTGCATATTGTTGATAGAAAAGGAGCTGAAAACCCCGTAGCAAATAATTTTTCTAGAATGGAAAATGTTCTTGATGACCCACTGCCTATTGATGATAGTTTTCCTGATGAACAATTAGCTGTTATAAATGCTTCTACTTCTCGCGATAATCCTTGGTATGCAGACTATGCTAATTTCATTGTTGCTAAATATATACCACCTAGTTACACATATCAACAAAAGAAAAAGTTCTTCTTTGATTTAAGACATTATTGTTGGGATGACCCACATCTATATAAAGAAGGAGTAGATGGTGTTATTAGACGTTGTGTACCTGCGCATGACCAGGAACAAATCCTAAGGAAGTGTCATTCTGAGGCATACGGAGGACACCACGCGGGAGATAGAACTGCACATAAGGTATTGCAATCTGATTTTTACTGGCCTACTGTCTTCAAGGATGCACGTAAGTTTGTCCTCTCTTGTGATGAATGTCAAAGAATTGCTAATATTGGTAGACATCAAGAAATGCCTATGAATTATTCACTTGTTATTGAACCATTTGATGTTTGGGGCTATGATTATATGGGACCTTTTCCTTCCTCTAATGGATATACTCATATTTTAGTTGTTGTTGATTATGTTACTAAGTGGGTAGAAGCTATTCCAACTAGTAGTGCTGATCATCACACATCTATTAAAATGCTTAAATAAGTTATCTTTCTGAGGTTTGGAGTCCCTAGATATTTAATGACTGATGGTGGTTCACATTTTATTCATGGGGCATTCCGTAAAATCTTAGCTAAATATGATGTAAACCATAGAATTGCATCACCTTGTCATCCTCAGTCTAGTGGGCAAGTTGAATTGAGCAATAGAGAAATAAAATTAATCTTGCAAAAGACTGTTAATTGATCTAGGAAGAATTGGTCTAAGAAATTTGATGATGCAGTGTGGGCATACATAACTGCTTATAAAAGTCCAATGGGTATGTCCCCATATAAAATGGTCTATGGAAAAGCATGTCATTTACCTCTCGAGTTAGAACATAAAGCTTATTGGCAGCTAAAGACCTCAATTATGATTTCAAACTTGTAGGTGAAAATAGGTTATTTGACATTAGTTCTCTGGATGAATGGAGAACACAAGCTTATGAAAATGCAAAGTTATTTAAAGAAAAAGTTAAAAGATGGCATGATAAAAGAATTCAAAAACAAGAATTTAATATTGGTGACCAAGTTCTATTATACAATTCTCATTTTAGACATTTTCCAGGCAAGCTTCTCTCCAAATGGGAAGGGCCATACATTGTCGAAGAGGTCTACCATTCTGGAGCTATCAAGATTAATAACGCCGATGGGACTAGTCAGAAGGTGGTTAATGGGCAAAGGATTAAACATTATATTGCAGGTACCCCCCATTAACATTGAAACCAATATTATTCAACCAATTACACCAGAGGAACATCTAAAAGAGGCCTTCCAGAACGCTATAGAATCCTGAAAAAGGAATAGGTAGGAGATATGGTAAGTAAACCGACTCTAAAAATTCCGTAAAAATATTTTCTGTCAGTTTTGGAATATTAGAAAAATTAGGAAAATAAGAAACAGCCGGGAAGGTCCACGAGGAGACCACAAGACAAGGGGGCGCACCCTACCCCCTGGGCGCGCCCTGTTGTCTTGTGGGCCCCTCATGCACTTTCCCGACTCCGTATTCTTCTTGTATACTTCTCCTGCAAGATAAAAATTCATTATATATACTCCACGATGTTTTGACCTCTGCATCAGAAGTTTCTCCTTTGTTCTTGTTCCGGGTTGTTTTTCTGACAGATTTAGATCGCCATGTCGCCATCAAGCTCGTCCAAGGACAAGTTCTTCTAGAAGGTCATCAACCCCTACCTTTCAGAGGTGATGAAACACCCTCAAACCATGGAGTTGCGCGAGGGGGTGCTTCACATCTGGGACATTCAAGGACCGAAGAATGAGGGGAGCGAGAAGGCCAGGCTTGAAGCAGTGGAGCAGGAAATCTTCAAGTGCCAAGGGATGGTGGAGCGTGGATTCAACGCTAACCACTCCATGATCACGGATTTTATTCATGAGCACAAGTTGGACAACAAGGAGATCGAGGAGGCCATCTTTAAGCTTCACGACCGGATTGAGAATATCCAAGCACAAATCTTTGACCTGCAAAACCAAAACTATGAGTATGAATCCAGATTTAAAAGGATGAGCCTAGCTGCCGATTTCAGGATTCCAGAGACTCATTTTTCTTTCTTGGACGGCAAGCCCATGTTTTGGAAGACGGAGGACAAGCCCACCACTTCATCACCACCACCGAAAAAGGAAACTTGAGTACACGGGTATGGGCACCACCCTTGGCTTGTTCCAAGCTTGGGGGAGGTGCCCCAGTATCGTATCACCATCACTTTTACCATCATTATCTATCTTAGTTTGGTCCTTAGTTATTCCGTGATATAGAAGAATAAAGTATTAGTACGAAATAGTTTTCGAGTGCTTGTTTCGTGATCCATCTATGTAATCATGTGTGAGAGTTATATAATAAAGAGTAGTTTGAGTTTTTGCTTTACTTTCTTATTCCAAGCATAGTAATGATAATAAAAGTTCATATGCTAATCCCATGGGGAGTAATGACTTCACATATAAGAAGTATATTGATAAAATTTATTGGAACTTAGCAAACATAGCATTGGTCATTGATGCAATTTATGAAAGAATAATACCTAGATGGGCTAAGTCCCTCCACGTGGAGGTATGTTGGCAGCCCAACATCAGCCCACACAAGACCAACACATATGAACCATTGATTTGTTCTGCATCCAACGGTTGTGAGTTGCTACTTGTGAGCTGCGTTGGGATTTTCCCCGAAGAGGAAGGGTGAAGCAATATAGTAGCGGATAGTATTTCCCTCAGTCGAACCAATAGGAGATTCACGCAAACGACCATCGACAGCACCTACACACACAAGAGCAAATACTTGCACCCAACACGGGCAAGAGGGTTGTCAATCCCCTTGTACTCGTTAATTGCAAGGATCAAATCTGATAGTAGTAGATAGATAAATTGCAAAGTAAAATAAAAGTACATAAATTGTAGCAAGGTATTTAGGGTTTTAGTAATATGATTAAAATAGACCCGGGGGCCATAATTTTCACTAGAGGCATCTCTCTCAAGAACATAGCATACGGTGGGTAGACAAATTACTGTTAGGCAATTGATAGAAAAGCGCATAGTTATGATGTTATTCATGGCATGATCATGTACATAGGCATTACGTCCGTGACAAGTAGACCAAAATGATTCTGCATCTACTACTATTACTCCACTTCGAGAGCACTTCTATGCTTGCCTCTCTAGGTATTAAGTTCATAACAAACAGAGTAATGCATGAGGTATGATGACATAATGTAGACAGGATAAAACCAAGCAATATGATTGAACCCTGTCGTTTTCCCCTTAGTAGCAACAATACAAATACGTGCCTCACTACCCCTTCTGTCACGAGGTGAGGACACCGCAAGATTGAACCTACTACTATGCACCATTTCCACTGAAGATCTACTCATCAACTTGGCCAAAGAAAACTCATAGATCGGAAAGCATTACATAGCTATAACAATCACACATAATAAAGTTCAGAAAAGACTCAATTAGTTTCAATGAATAATCTGATCATAAACCCATAATTCATTGGATCCCAGCAAACACCGCAAAAGAAGATTACATCGGATAGAACTCCGAGGAGAACATTGTATTGGAGATCAAAGAGAGAGAGAGAGAGAGAGAGAGAGAGAGCCATCTAGCTAATCACTATGGACCCGTAGGTCTGTGGTAAACTAATCACACATCATCGGAGGTGCAGCAAGGTTGATGTAGAAGCCCACCGTGGTCGATTCCCCCTCCGACAGAGTACCGACGGAGGCCCCCAGATGGGATCACCGAAGAACAGAGGCTTCCGGCGATGAAATAATTGTTTCGGGTCTTGCTCTGGTGGTTTTGGGATTTTAGGGAATTTATGAAAGTGGAATTAGGTCAAACGGAGCTATGGGGGGCCCACAAGCTCAGGTGGCGCCCCCTGGGGGCGTGCCATGTGAGCTTGTGGCCCACTCATATATCTTCTGGCCTCCTCCCAAAGCTTCTAGGGTCCCTTCTGGTCCAGAAAAAATCACCGTAAAGTTTCATCCCATTTGGAATTCGTTTGGTACTGGTTTTTTCTATGAAACAATAAAATAGGCAAAAACAGGAACTGACATTGGGCAGTAGCTTAATAGGTTAGTTCCCAAAAATGATATAAAATTGCATATAAAGCATACAAGATTGATAATATAATAGCATGAAACAATAAAAAATTATAGATACGTTGGAGACGTATCAGCATACCCAAGCTTAATTCCTGCTCGTCCTCGAGTAGGTAAATGATAAAAACAGAATTTTTGATGTTGAATGCTACCTAGCATGTCTATCATGTAATCTTTTATGGTATAAATATTGAGAAACGATTAAGTAATTGATATCAACATAATAATATCCATGAATACTTGAACATGATCATTACTCTTCAAAATATACGATGCTTAACGAATGTTATCCCTACTCATTGAATTATGTAAGCATGGCATGGCTCCGTCTGCCTCACATAAGTACAAATCATGAGCACCCCAGTGTCAAACCAATCAATTGTATCATACTTTTTCACGTGCTTAAGCATTTTCAACTTTACTCAATATATGAGTGTGAGTCATGGACTTAGCACCACGGGTAGAATAGAATATGTTGGTAGAGGTATAAGGAAAGACAAAAGGGGAGAAAGTCTCGCATCAACTCGGTGGATCAATAGGCAATGGAGAGGCCTATCAATCGATATCGATGCGAGGAGTAGGGATTGCCATGCAATGGATGCACTAGAGCTATAAGTGTATGAAAGCTCACTACTGAAACTAAGTGGGTGTGCATCCAACTTGCTTGCTCATGAAGACCTCGGGCATTTGAGAAAGCCCGTCATCGGAATATACAGGCCAAGTTCTATAATGTAAAAATTCCCACTAGTATATGAAAATGACAAATCATGGAGACTCTCTATATGAAGAACATGGTGCTACTTTGAAGCACAAGTGTGGTAAAAGGATAGTAGCATTGCCCCTTCTCTCTTTTTCTCTCATTTTTCTTTTGTTTTCTTTTCTCTTTTTTTGTGGCTCTTTTGCCCTCCTTTTTTTAAGTCAGGAACCTCTCTAGAGGCATCTCTCTCAAGAACATAGCATACGGTGGGTAGACAAATTATTGTTGTGCAATTGAGAGAAAAGCGCATAGTTATGACGTTATTCATGGCATGATCATGTACATAGGAATTACGTCCGTGACAAAGTAGACCGAAACGATTCTGCATCTACTACTATTACTGCACTTCAAGAGCCCTTCTATGATTGCCTCTCTAGGTACTAAGTTCATAACAAACAGAGTAATGCATGAGATATGATGACATAATGTAGACAAAATAAAACAAAGCAATATGATTGAACCTTGTCGTTTTCCCCTTAGTAGCAACAATACAAATACGTGCCTCGCTACCCCTTCTGTCATGAGGTGAGGACACCGCAAGATTGAACCTACTACTATGCACCACTTCCACTGAAGATCTACTCATCAACTTGGCCAAATAAAACTCATAGATCGGAAAGCATTACATAGCTATAACAATCACACATAATAAATTTCAGAAAAGACTCAATTAGTTTCAATGAATAATCCGATCATAAACCCACAATTCATCGGATCCCAACAAACACACCGCAAAAGAAGATTACATCGGATAGAACTCCGAGGAGAACATTGTATTGGAGATGAAAGAGAAAGAGAGAGCCATCTAGCTAATCACTATGGACCCATTGGTCTGTGGTAAACTACTCACGCATCATCGGAGGTGCAACAAGGTTGATGCAGAAGCCCTCCATGGTCGATTCCCCCTTCTGCAGAGTACCGGCGGAGGCCTCCAGGTGGGATTGCGGAAGAACAGAGGCTTGCCGCGGCGGAATAATTGTTTCGGGTCTCGCTCTGGTGGTTTTGGGATTTTAGGGAATTTATGGAAGTGAAATTAGGTCAAACGGGGCTACGAGGGGCCCACAAGCTCAGGTGGCACCCCCCAGGGGGCGCGTCGTGTGAGCCGCCGTGTGAGCTTGTGGCTCACTCATATATCTTCTGTCCTCCTCCCGAAGCTTCTAGGGTCCCTTCTGGTCCAGAAAAAATCAGCGTAAAGTTTCATCGTGTTTGGACTTCGTTTGATACTGTTTTTCTGCGAAACAATAAAATATGCAAAAACAGGAACTGACAATGGGCACTAGGTTAATAGGTTAGTTCACAAAAATAATATAAAATTGCACATAAAGCATACAAGATTGATAATATAATAGCTTGAAACAATCAAAAATTATAGGTACGTTGGAGACGTATCATGAGTGTTCCCTGGTGAAGGGAGCAAGGAGAAAACCCTAGCCACTCCACCCCTGCTGGTGGTTGTTGGGGAACGTAGCATGCAATTTCAAAAAATTTCCTACGATCACGCAAGATTTATCTAGGAGATGTAAAGCAAGGAGAAGGGGAGAGCATCTTCATACCCTTGAAGATCGCAAAGCAGAAGCGTTTATCAACGCGGTTGATGTAGTCGTACACCTTCATGATCCGTCCCGATCAAGTACTGAACGTACGGCACCTCCGCGTTCAGCACACGTTTAGCTCGATGACGTCCTCGCCTTCTTGATCCAGCAAGATGGGCGAAGTAGTAGATGAGTTCCGGCAGCACGACGGCGTGGTGACGGTGTTGGTGAAGAACAATCTCCGCAGGGCTTTGCCAAGCACAACGGAAACTATGAAGGAGGATAAACTAGAGGGGATGGGGTTGCCGGCACACGGCTTGGTGTTTCTTGATGTGTCTTGGGTGCTCGCTCTGCCCCTCTATTTATATGTTGAGCCCTGGGGTCGAAACTTGGAGTAAAAGCCTCCTCAAAGTCGGTTTTGCCCGAAAGGCAAGAGTCCTACTCGGACTCCAGGACCAAACGCCACAATCCTTGGCGTCTGGCCCAGACGCCATGGGCCTCGGCGTCTGGCCCAGGGCCAGACGCCAATGTCTCCGGCGTTTGGCCCCCTGGCCTCCGCAAAACTCCTTTTGCACCGACTTATCGCCCCGTGGGCCTGACCCCTTGGCCTAACCATATCATCCAATATATGAATCTTTACCTCCGGACCATTCCGGAGCTCCTCGTCATGTCCGTGATCTCATCCGGGCCTCCGAACAACATTCGGTCACCAACATACATAACTCATATAGTACTATATCGTCAACGAACGTTAAGTGTGCGGACCCTACGGGTTCGAGAACTATGTAGACATGACTGAGACACCTCTCTAGTCAATAACCAATAGCGGAACCTGGATGCCCATATTGGCTCCTACATATTCTACGAAGATCTTTATCGGTCGAACCGTTATGACAACATACGTAATTCCCTTTGTCCATCGGTATGTTACTTGCCCGAGATTCGATCGTCGGTATCTTCATACCTAGTTCAATCTCGTTACCGGCAAGTCTCTTTACTCATACTGTAATACATCATCCCGCAACTAACTCATTAGTTACATTGCTTGCAAGGCTTATTATGATGTGCATTACCAAGAGGGCCCAGAGATACCTCTCCGATACTCGGAGTGACAAATCCTAATCTCAATCTATGCCAACCCAACAAAACACCTTCGGAGATACCTGTAGAGCATCTTTATAATCAACCAGTTACGTTGTGACATTTGATAGCACACAAGGTATTCCTCTGGTATCCGGGAGTTGCATAATCTCATAGTCAAAGGAATATGTATAAGTCATGAAGAAAGCAATAGCAATAAAACTTAATGATCATTATGCTAAGCTAACGGATGGGTCTTGTCCATCACATCATTCTCGTAATGATGTGATCCCATTCATCAAATGACAACACATGTCTATGGTTAGGAAACTTAACCATCTTTGATTAACGAGCTAGTCTAGTAGAGGCATACTAGGGACACAATGTTTTGTCTATGTATTCACACATGTATCAAGTTTCCGGTTAATACAATTCTATCATGAATAATAAACATTTATCATGATATAAGGAAATATAAATAACAACTTTATTATTGCCTCTAGGGCATATTTCCTTCAGTCTCCCACTTGGACTAGAGTCAATAATCTAGATTACATTGTAATGATTCTAACACCCATGGAGTCTTGGTGCTGATCAAGTTTTGCTCGTGGAAGAGGCTTAGTCAACGGGTCTGCAACATTCAGATCTGTATGTATTTTGCAAATCTCTATGTCTCCCTCCTTGAATTGATCGCGGATGGAGTTGAAGCATCTCTTGATGTGTTTGGTTCTTTTGTGAAATCTGGATTCCTTCGCTAAAGCAATTGCTCCAGTATTGTCACAAAAGATTTTCATTGGACCCGATGCACTAGGTATTACACCTAGATCGGATATGAACTCCTTCATCCAGACTCCTTCATTTGCTGCTTCCGAAGCAGCTATGTACTCCGCTTCACACGTAGATCCCGCCACGACGCTTTGCTTGGAACTGCTCCAACTTACAGCTCCACCGTTCAATATAAATATGTATCCGGTTTGAGACTTAGAGTCATCCAGATCAGTGTCAAAGCTAGCATCAACGTAACCATTTACGATGAGCTCTTTGTCACCTCCATAAACGAGAAACATATCCTTAGTCCTTTTCAGGTATTTCAGGATGTTCTTGACCGCTGTCCAGTGATCCACTCCTAGATTACTTTGGTACCTCCCTGCTAAACTTATAGCAAGGCACACATCAGGTCTGGTACACAGCATTGCATACATGATAGAACCTATGGCTGAGGCATAGGGAATGACTTTCATTTTCTCTCTATCTTCTGCAGTGGTCGGGCATTGAGTCTTACTCAACTTCACACCTTGTAACACAGGCAAGAACCCTTTCTTTGACTGATCCATTTTGAACTTCTTCAAAACTTTATCAAGGTATGTGCTTTGTGAAAGTCCAATTAAGCGTCTTGATCTATCTCTATAGATCTTGATGCCCAATATATAAGCAGCTTCTCCGAGGTCTTTCATTGAAAAATTCTTATTCAAGTATCCTTTTATGCTATCCAGAAATTCTATATCATTTCCAATCAATAATATGTCATCCACATATAATATTAGAAATGCTACAGAGCTCCCACTCACTTTCTTGTAAATACAGGCTTCTCCAAAAGTCTGTATAAAACCATATGCTTTGATCACACTATCAAAACGTATATTCCAACTCCTAGATGCTTGCACCAGTCCATAAATGGATCGCTGGAGCTTGCACACTTTGTTAGCACCTTTAGGATCGACAAAACCTTCTAGTTGTATCATATACAACTCTTCTTTGAGAAATCTATTAAGGAACGCAGTTCTGACATCCATTTGCCAGATTTCATAATCATAAAACGCGGAAATTGCTAACATGATTCGGACGGACTTAAGCATCGCTACGGGTGAGAAGGTCTCATCGTAGTCAACTCCTTGAACTTGTCGAAAACCTTTCACAACAAGTCAAGCGTTGTAGACAGTAACATTACCGTCAGCGTCAGTCTTCTTCTTGAATATCCATTTATTCTCTATGGCTTGCCGATCATCGGGCAAGTCAACCAAAGTCCACACTTTGTTCTCATACATGGATCCCATCTCAGATTTCATGGCCTCATGCCATTTCGTGGAATCTGGGCTCATCATCGCTTCCTCATAGTTCGTAGGTTCGTCATGGTCTAGTAACATGACTTCCAGAATAGGATTACTGTACCACTCTGGTGCGGAACGTACTCTGGTTGACCTACGAGGTTCTGTAGTCACTTGATCTGAAGTTTCATGATCATTATCATTAGCTTCCTCATTAATTGGTGTAGGCATCACTGGAACTGATTTCTGTGATGAACTACTTTCCAATTGAAGAGAAGGTACCACTACCTCATCAAGTTCTACTTTCCTCCCACTCACTTCTTTTAAGAGAAACTCCTTCTCTAGAAAGGATCAATTCTTAGCAACAAATATCTTGCCTTCGGATCAGTGATAGAAGGTGTACCCAACAGTTTCTTTTGGGTATCCTATGAAGACGCATTTCTCCGATTTGGGTTCGAGCTTATCAGGCTGAAGCTTTTTCACATAAGCATCGCAACCCCAAACTTTAAGAAACGACAACTTAGGTTTCTTGCCAAACCACAGTTCATACGGTGTCATCTCAATGGATTTAGATGGTGCCCTATTTAATCATGAATGCAGCTGTCTCTAATGCATAACCCCAAAACGATAGTGGTAAATCGGTAAGAGACATCATAGATCGCACCATATCCAATAAAGTACGATTACGACGTTCGAACACACCATTACGCTGTGGTGTTCCAGGTGGCGTGAGTTGCGAAACTATTCCGCATTGTTTTAAATGAAGACCAAACTCGTAACTCAAATATTCGCCTCCGCGATCAGATCGTAGAAACTTTATTTTCTTGTTACGATGATTTTCAACTTCACTCTGAAATTCTTTGAACTTTTCAAATGTTTCAGACTTATTTTTCATTAAGTAGATATAGCCATATCTGCTCAAATCATCTGTGAAGGTAAGAAAATAACGATACCCGTCGCGAGCCTCAACACTCATCGGACCGCATACATCGGTATGTATTATTTCCAATAAGTCCGTAGCTCGCTCCATTGTTCCGGAGAACGGAGTATTAGTCATCTTGCCCATGAGGCATGATTCGCAAGCATCAAATGATTCATGATCAGGTGATTCCAAAAGTCCATCAGCATGGAGTTTCTCCATGCGCTTTACACCAATATGACCTAAACGGCAGTGCCACAAATATGTTGCACTATCATTATCAACTTTGCATCTTTTGGCATCAATATTATGAATATGTGTATCACCATGATAGAGATTCAACAAAAATAGACCACTCTTCAAGGGTGCATGACCATAAAAGATATTACTCATATAAATAGAACAACCATTATTCTCTTATTTAAATGAATAACCGTCTCGCATCAAACAAGATCCAGATATAATGTTCATGCTCAACGCTGGCACCAAATAACAATTATTCAGGTCTAAAACTAATCCCAAAGGTAGATGTAGAGGTAGCGTGCCGACGGCGATCACATCGACCTTGGAACCATTCCCGACGCGCATCGTCACCTCGTCCTTAGCCAATCTTTGTTTGATCCGTAGCCCTTGTTTCGAGTTACAAATATGAGCAACCGAACCGGTATCAAATACCCAGGCACTACTACGAGCATTAGTAAGGTACACATCAATAACGTGTATATCAAATATACCTTTGTTCACTTTGCCATCCTTCTTATCCGCCAAATACTTGGGGCAGTTCCGCTTCCAGTGACCAGTCCCTTTGCAGTAGAAGCACTCAGTTTCAGATTTTGGTCCAGACTTGGGATTCTTCCTGGGAGCAGCAACTTGTTTGCTGTTCTTCTTGAAGTTCCCCTTCTTTCCCTTGCCCTTTTTCTTGAAACTAGTGGTCTTGTTAACCATCAACAATTGATGTTCTTTCTTGATTTCTACCTCCACAGCTTTGAGCATAGCGAAGAGCTCGGGAATTGTCTTATTCATCCCTTGCATATTATAGTTCATCACGAAGCCTTTATAGCTTGGTGGTAGTGATTGAAGAACTCTGTCAATAACACAATCATCTAGAAGATTAACTCCCAGCTGAGTCAAGTGGTTATGGTATCTAGACATTCTGAGTATGTGTTCACTGACAGAACTGTTCTCCTCCATCTTGCAGCTATAGAACTTGTTGGAGACTTCATATCTCTCAACTCGGGCATTTGCTTGAAATATTAACTTTAACTCCTGGAACATCTCATATGCTCCATGACGTTCAAAACGTCTTTGAAGTCCCGATTCTAAGCCGTAAAGCATGGCACACTGAACTATCGAGTAGTCATCAGATCAAGCTTGACAGACGTTCATAACATCAGCATCTGCTCCTACAGCAGGCCTTTCACCCAGCGGTGCATCAAGGACATAATTCTTCTGTGCAGCAATGAGGATAATCCTCAAGTTACGGACCCAGTCTGTGTAGTTGCTACCATCATCTTTCAACTTAGCTTTCTCTAGGAATGCATTAAAATTCAAAGGAACAGTAGCACGAGCCATTGATCTACAACAACATAGATATGCAAAAACTATCAGGACTAAGTTCATTATAAATTAAAGTTCAATTAATCATATTACTTAAGAACTCCCACTTAGATAGACATCCCTCTAGTCATCTAAATGATCACGTGATCCATATCAACTAAACCATGTCCGATCATCACGTGAGATGGAGTAGTTTTCAATGGTGAACATCTCTATGTTGATCATATCTACTATATGATTCATGTTCGACCTTTCGGTCTCAGTGTTCCGAGGCCATATCTGCATATGCTAGGCTCGTCAAGTTTAACCCGAGTATTCCGCACGTGCAAAACTGTCTTGCACCCGTTGTATGTGAACGTAGAGCTTATCACACCCGATCATCACGTGGTGTCTCGGCACAACGAACTGTCGCAACGATGCATACTCAGGGAGAACACTTATACCTTGAAATTTAGTGAGGGGTCATCTTATAATGCTACCGCCGTACTAAGCAAAATAAGATGCATAAAAGATAAACATCACATGCAATCAAAATATGTGACATGATATGGCCATCATCATCTTGTGCCTTTGATCTCCATCTCCAAAGCACCATCATGATCTCCATCGTCACCGGCATGACACCTTGATCTCCATCGTAGCGTCGTTGTCGCCTCGCCAACTATTGCTTCTACAACTATCGCTAACGCATAGTGATAAAGTAAAGCAATTACATGGCGATTGCATTTCATACAATAAAGCGACAACCATAAGGATCCTGCCAGTTGCCGATAACTTTTACAAAACATGATCATCTCATACAATAACGTGTATCACATCATGTCTTGACCATATCACATCACAACATGCCCTGCAAAAACAAGTTAGACGTCCTCTACTTTGTTGTTGCAAGTTTTACGTGGCTGCTACGGGCTTCTAGCAAGAACCGTTCTTACCTACGCATCAAAACCACAATGATTTTTCGTCAAGTGTGTTGTTTTAACCTTCAACAAGGACCGGCCGTAGTCAAACTCGATTCAACTAAAGTTGGAGAAACAGACACCCGCCAGCCACCTGTGTGCAAAGCATGTCGGTAGAACCAGTCTCATGAACGCGGTCATGTAATGTCGGTCTGGGCCGCTTCATCCAACAATACCGCCGAATCAAAGAAAGACGTTGGTGGTAAGCAGTATGACTATTATCGCCCACAACTCTTTGTGTTCTACTCGTGCATATCATCTACGCATAGACCTGGCTCTGATACAACTGTTGGGGAACGTAGCATGCAATTTCAAAAAAATTCCTACGATCACGCAAGATCTATCTAGGAGATGCATAGCAATGAGAAGGGGAGAGCATCTTCATACCCTTGAAGATCGCAAAGCGGAAGCGTTTATCAACGCGGTTGATGTAGTCGTACACCTTCACGATCCGTCCTGATCAAGTACCGAACGTACGGCACCTCCGCGTTCAGCACACGTTCAGCTCGATGACGTACTCGCCTTCTTGATCCAGCAAGACGGGCGAAGTAGTAGATGAGTTCCGGCAGCACGACGGTGTGGTGACGGTGTTGGTGAAGAACAATCTCCGCAGGGCTTCGCCAAGCACAACGGAAACTATAAAGGAGGATAAACTAGAGGGGACGGGGTTGCCGGCACACAGCTTGGTGTTTCTTGATGTGTCTTGGGTGCTAGCCCTGTCCCTCTATTTATATGTTGAGCCCTGGGGTCGAAACTTGGAGTAAAAGCCTCCTCAAAGTCGATTCCTTTGCAACGGACGCCGGGTTGTTGGGTGGAGGAGTTACCTTCTGTGTTATGGAGCATCAATACCACGCCCAACAGGTCTACGGGTTACACACCTTTCTTCATGGTCTACGGAGCAGAGGCGGTTCTCCCGAGTGACATCCGTCATGACTCGCCTCGTGTGGCGGCTTATGTTGAAGCTGATAATGAAAAGGCACGGCAGGAAGCACTTGACCTGTTAGATGAGGAGCGTGACATTGCAGCAGCCCGTTCGGCGATTTATCAGCAAGATCTGCGTCGTTATCATAGCCGCCGGGTTAGAACCAGAACTTTTCAAGAAGGCGATCTGGTGCTCCGACTCATCCAGGATCAGACGGATATGCACAAGTTATCCCCGCCTTGGGAAGGACCCTTTGTGGTCAGCAAGAAACTGCACAACGGGTCATACTACCTAATCAATGTTCGAGAGCACAAAGACTCACGTAAATCAGAGGAGGAGACCCACCGGCCGTGGAATATCGCTCATCTACGGCCTTACTATACCTGAGCCCTAGGCTCTGCTATATACATAGTTATGACAATGTATATATTATGATCAATATAATAAACCGGAGCCTCAGCTAAAGCGGGGTATCTGTTGATCATGTGTGGTTACATGGAGGTTTCTGTTTATAAAGCGGCGTCCGGTTTACCCCTTGTTTCGGCTTATCAAGCCATATATATAAATCACTTGGGGGCTTGGTCGTATTCGAACCTTAGCTACACCTCTTGATAGGCGCAAAGCCACCAGATAAATCACTTGGGGGCTTGGTCGTATTCGAACCTTAGCTACACCTCTTGATAGGTGCAAGGCCACCAGAAAAATCACTTGGGGGCTTGGTCATATTCGAACCACAGCTACACCTCTTGATTGGCTCAGAGCCAAAAAGAAAAATTACTTAGGGGCCAAAGAGAGTGTTCCAAAAGAACAACTCAAACATAGGCACCCACTGAGCACAGCTCAAAATATTGCTTGGGGATTCTTTGCTATCGCAATGAACAAAGAATCTACACTTGTAATAGGCTATCAAGCCACGGCTTGGAAGCCTGGTGTATACACCTAAAACCCCGGGTTAGCCTGCCTTTTTTAAGTAAGTCACTCCGTCCAGGTAAACCTGGTATGACCCGTCGAACTTCGACAAGTCAATCTCATAAGACCCTGAACTTGTCAAAGTTAAAACGACGATTGGTTAAAGATTGAGGTCCATCTTAAAAGGCTTTGTAAAATGGTTTAACTCAGCGGCCTGGCAGCCCATAAAAAGCCTCGAATTTGGGGCCTGGCAGCTCGTGAAAAGCCTCGACTACAAGTTTTCATATGTTTTTATTTGCCAAGTTTTTTTTTCTCCTTTGACGAGATTTATGATGATTTTGGTAAACCGGTGTTAATCAACCCGGCTCGGCTTTCAACTACAAGTTGTCAGTACATGATTAGTCATAATCCGGTGCTTATTAACCCAGTCTGGTTTTGACTATAAGTCACCAGTATTATATATGAGTAATCCGGTGTTTTTTCACAACCCGGTACGGGTTTATCATAAACCGGCACAATATGGAAGGAGTTATCAATACTCATGATTAGGGGTATCGCCCTTACTACAAAGGTTGATCAACCTACGATGTGATTCAATGTCACAGGTATCATTTATTTTCATATTTGATTATTTTTAACAGCCTTGTTTATAAACCCAGGCTATATGTTTGGGCATCATGACCCGTCCGGTGGTAAACCGCCAGGACAAGTTCAACTTTTTGTATGCAGGAACAGCCTGAATAAATCGCTCTGGATTATGAACATCATATATCTTAAGCATGGTGAATTAACGGTATCAAGCAAAGTAAATATGCACGATGGCATAGCAGACCAAGTGTTTAAACTAGCCTATTACAAGGCGTTTCAGTGCCCAAAAGAGTAATTGTTTTTTGGCAAGTATGGCAGCACGCGGAAAGTTAAATCGGCCTCCGGATCATGACTCGTCACCGGGCTGCCCTGACGGTTGTGGATCGCCTTGCGCCGGTTCATCCTCTTCCTCTCTACCCAGCGGCTGGAAGTCAATGGTGGCCCAATCGATCCCAGTTAAGGCTTGGAACACAGCTTCATCGCTTATAAGTGTGGACGGTTCAACGTCAGGGGCATAGGTGTGCTTACGGATTGGCGGGATAAGATTTTGAGCCTCAGGGGTTGGTGCAGCAACCCGTTTGTTGTTGACATCATAACTCGCCTGGTAATATGAAAGATCAGTTTCTTCAGCCAGCTGGCAAGCCAATGGACGTACTTCCCGGTTTATTGCTCGGAGGTCCTCAGTGCCAAATTCTGATCCGTATTCTTTTAAGCTTGGATAGCCTTTAGCCACATCCACCGGAGCAAGATCAGGAACCCATGCTTTTGCCCGGGTTAGTGCGGTCAGAGCACCAGCCCTAGCAGCAGATCTCTCTAGCTCTTCTACCCGGACAGGCAGCATTGACAACCTTTCTAAGGTCTCCTTGATTAAAGTTGGGGGCGGCTTGTTGTGAGAAGCAGTGCAGATGATCCGTTGCGCGCCGGTATATAACTGCTCTATAAGAGTATAGGCAGCCTTCAGCTTCTTCTGTACGTCAGAGCCTAGATGACTAATGCGAGTTCCTGCACCATTGAAAACATCAGTAAACCGGCAATGCATGGGATGATATGTTGACAATTTAAAGCCAGGATATTTACCAAACACAGCAGCAGTCATGGCATGTATTTGCCGCTTTACACTAGTTAGCTCGTCTACCACCGGTTTAAGAGCTGCTTCTGCGTCCTTGGCTCTTTTTTGCAATGCGGATTTTTCTGTGTCCCAATCCGCCCGCTCCTTGTTGAAACTCTCCTTCATCTTTTCCATAGCGGCTAAGGCACTGGTCAGCTCATCTTTGGTTTTGGAGGTTTCTGCCTGCTGGGACTTGATGTTTTCTTGCAGATCAGCGTTTTGAGTTTCCTTTTTGCTCAGCTCAGCCTATAAGAGACAAACATATCATGAATTGGCAGTGCATATTTGAAGTACCAAGCACATAACAAGTTATGCACCTGATACTTGGGGGCTAATGCATATTTGCTCGTAATCAGAAATTTCTACAAGTCCCAAGTGCAATACAAGTTTTACTCTTGGCACTTGGGGGCTAATGTATGCTTGCTCAAAGTGACATTATGAGTATTCTTCTAAAAGTCCCGGTGCATCTTCATCAGTTAAACCGGCCCTTGGGGACTATGCCGGCGAAAGTTGTAATATTGCAATTCTAAGGTACCGGTTCATCTTAGAAAGATAACCCGGCCCTTGGAGGCTAAGCATGCAAAGTTGAGATATTACAAAGTCCCAGTTTAGATGACTATCATAAACCGGCACTTGGGGGCTACTGGAATTAATATTTGGAATTGAACACAAGAGAGAAGCAGTTATGCAGTTACCTCATATCGCCCCTTCATTAGATTCACTAAACCGGCTTCAAAGTCGCGGCTTGTGTACAGGCGGTTTAAAAAACCAGAATGGATGTCTTGGGCGTTGAGGTGAGCATAGGTTGACAAATCTGTGCTCTATTTGCCTTTGCCCATAGCAAAAACCTCGTCCTTGGCACTATGCTTCGATAAAGCAACAGGATTGCCAGGAGCGGTGTGGCCGACGCCAGTAATCATAATATCATCTTCTTTATCATCAGCAGCCTTCACGGGGGTTGACGGTTTATCAGCAGCCTTAGCTGGGCTGGCCGACTTATCATCCGCGCGAGCCGGGCTAGTCGGGTTATCAGTGTGGCCTGTGGTGTCAACTTCTGTTTGTTCAACTATGAAGTTATAATCTTGAGGCGGTGGATCATCATGTGTAACATCAATATTTGTTCTTTCCAGATCTGGAGTCTTCTCCGGTTCAATATCCACATTGTCATCAGACGGTTTATTTAACCGGGCCTTCTTACTGGGTCTAGGCTTGGCACTGAGAAGAACAAACATAAAGATCAGTACAGTATGCAAACATAACACATTAAGGATAAGATTAAAGCATAACCTACCCAGGGACCGTCTTGAGGGTTGGAAGTTGTGTGGCCGTTGACTCGCCAGAGGACGAATTAGGTGTTCCCTGATAATTTGAATCAGACGGATTAAGAGGTTGTCGAAAACAACCCGCCTTGGGGCAAGAAATATCAGGAGTATAAGAGACCTCTGATCGACGTTTCCGGACCGGGGTGTTCGGTAAACCGGCAGAGGTAACTACCTGGCCACTGTGCCGGGTTGTGCGGCGGGCTTCGTGTTGCTGCTTCTTCAAAAGAAAGTTTGGGTCCAAGTGAGGTAAGGGGTGAGAAAATTTTATTTGCCGGTTTGCTTGACGGATTTTCTGTGTTGGCAGAGGGTCTGAACCGGAAGAAAGGATAGTTACCTCTACATCATCAGCATGGCTGCCTTCAGCGTCGTCCTGATAACAGTCATTGTCAATAAGTTGCATGAAAAAAGAACCAAGAGAGTCAAGTTCTACCTCTGAGTCCGGATTAGCCAGATCCGCATCAGCATTTGGTTCAGAAGATTCAGTGGTCCTCTTCTTGGCAGGTTTCTTGGTGACCTTGGTCTTTGGGCGAAGTGGTTTTGCCGGTTTATCCTGTGGTTTGGCCGGTTTATCCTGTGGTTTTTTCTTCCAGAATGGGTCATCACCCTGTGAAAGATGGACAAAATTTTGAGACTATCTAAAAAGGGGTAAACTAAAACAAGAAAGTTGTGATTCTTACAGCTGGCGGTTTATTGGAGACGCAGAAAGGGCTTAACCCGGTCTGGCTACAGACAGCTTCCGGTTCGTTCAGTATTTTCTTGACAGCCTCAGTAACTTCAGCTTCTGTTAGCTAAATGTCGATGTGTCGTTGAGGGTCTTTCAGATCCCTTGTGTACTCACACATTAAACCGGGGCGACGGCTTAAGGGCAGAACGCTCCAAGTTATCCCACAGCGAACAAAGTCGACACCTGTCAAACCGTTTGCCATAAAGGCCCTGAGCTTTGACAGTTGTGGTGCATAGTTGGACTGTTCCTTGGCAGTCAGCCTTTGAGGGAAGGGATGAGTGTTGCTAAGCCGGTGGGGACGGTAACCCGGCAGAGGATTTTCATCAGTTGGAGATGTGTCTTTGCAGTAAAACCAAGTCTGATTCCAGTCCTTGGGGTGACTATGAAGCTTGGCATGAGGGAAGCCGATATCCTTCCTCTTTTGAATTGCCATTCCACCAAGCTCATTGTTGGGTCCATCTGTGAACTCTGTGCGACGGTTTAAATAAAAGAAATCCCTGAACAGTTCAACTGTGGGCTCCTCTTGAAGATAGGCCTCGCAAAATACTTGGAAATTGCAAATATTGGACACAGAGTTTGGTCCAATATCTTGAGGGTGGAGTTGGAAGCTGGCCAGCACATCCCGAAATTTTTTTGAACCGGGAGGACTAAAGCCTCGACCCAGATGGTCAGTAAATACAACTACTTCTCCGTCCTTGGGTTCAGGAGGATTTTCCGGACCAGGGGCCCTCCAGTGGATGACTTCTTTCTTGGCTAAAGCTCCAGTTGTGACACATATGTTTAATTGCTCTTCAATAACCCGGGAAGGAACCCAGTTGCACTCGTAAACTTGTTTGGCCATTTCAATGGGAAGCTGAAACATATTTATTGCCGGTTTAAGATTTATGACGGGCGAGCATAAAGCAATGCAAGATAAGCGGAAGCAGGGGTATATGCATATTGTTAAACCGGAGTTTGATATTACTAAACCGGAGTCTGACAATGGAGAAGGTGCAAAGATCAATAAATCAGCGGTTTAAGAGGGGACTAATGATGCCTACCAGATTATTGTTCTTTGACAAAGCTAAACCGCCTATATTGGTATGAAAGATACGGATCTAAAATACCTAAGTGAGGGAAAAACAAGTTTCACAAAGTGATATGATAATTTTAGATCTGCAGTGCGACAAAAAACTAGAATATACTTAGACCTAAACTTCAGGTATTTAAACAGTTCATCAGGTTCAGATGAGTTTTTCTGTATGAAAGGGATGCTCTAATGGGGAAAAAGGGAGCTTTAACTACAAAGGCACCGGAAAATATCAGATCTAACTTGCCATTTGCGCTACTGAGAAGAACAGGGAAGAACAGTTCTAGAACTTCGAAGAACTCTGATGAGTACAAGCCCTAATGATAAGATCTAGGGTGGAAGGAGAAAGGCTTACCAGTATCAAAGGAACAGCGGAGAGGCGTCGCGGCTTTCTGGTACGATCAGGGTGATGCAGCGGCCTTTGTTGGGGCAGATGCGATGGTCGGCGGCGGCGGAGGAGCTCCAACGTTCGGGCCACGCGAGGAAGAGGACGATGTGAAGGGGAACGAAGGGGAAAAATGAGAAGGACCCTTCGGCTTTATCTATAAGGTGAATAGATAAGTGACAGGCACGAGAATCGAGGAGCCCAAAGCGGGATGTGTGGCAGAGCTGTCGCCTCGATTGTCGGAGGCTCATTAATGAAGGTGAGAGATATACCATTTTTAATAACAGGTGACGTCATGGCGGTTTATCAAGATGCTGGAAGATGACGTCGTGGCGGTTTACAAGATTTATGCGAAGATGCTGAAAGAAGAATTTTTCTCAAGTTGAAGATTGACATGAACCAGTTCAAATCAATCTGGGGCCTAATGTTGGGGATATTACTACTGGGTATAAACCGGCCAGGAGAGGCCGGGTTATCCCCATAATGAGTTATTATACTTGAAGCCCACGAAGACAAAGATGGAGGTGCTTTATGAAGGCCCAGGGCCCAACGGCGGATTAAGGCCTGTAGATATAAACCGACATTGATATGTAAACTTGTGCTATAAGATAGAAAGAGTAGAGACCGAGCTGGACATGTTCATGAGCCGGCCTCGGGATCCTGTAAACCGACGGGCGTCAACCCATGTATATAAGGGGACGACCCGGCGGCAGTTTGGGGACGACGGACAACAATTCGAGAGCCAGGCATAGCGGATTCGCTCCCTGGTCATCGAAACCCTAGCAATTCCACAACAACTGGATTAGGCCTTTACCTTCACCGCAAGGGGCCGAACCAGTATAAACTCTCTGTGTCCCTTGTCCACTTTAACCCCTTTAAGCTAACCCATCGCGATGGCTCCACGACTAAGTCCTTTCTCTAGGACATCTGCCGTGACAAGACCACGACACTCCTCAAAGTCGGTTTTGCCCGAAAGGCAAGAGTCCTACTCGGACTCCAGGACCAAACGCCACAATCCTTGGCGTCTGGTCCAGACGCCATGGGCCTCAGCGTCTGGCCCAGGGCCAGACGCCAAGGTCTCCGGCGTTTGGCCCCCTGGCCTCAACAAAACTCCTTTTGCACCGACTTATCGCCCCGTGGGCCTGACCCCTTGGCCTAACCATATCATCCAATATATGAATCTTTACCTCCGGACCATTCCAGAGCTCCTCGTCATGTCCGTGATCTCATCCGGGACTCCGAACAACATTCGGTCACCAACATACATAACTCATATAGTACTATATCGTCAACGAACATTAAGCCTGCGGACCCTACGGGTTCGAGAACTATGTAGACATGACTGAGACACCTCTCTAGTCAATAACCAATAGCGGAACCTGGATGCCCATATTGGCTCCTACATATTCTACGAAGATCTTTATCGGTCGAACCGTTATGACAACATACGTAATTCCCTTTGTCCATCGGTATGTTACTTGCCCGAGATTCGATCGTCGGTATCTTCATACCTAGTTCAATCTCGTTACCAGCAAGTCTCTTTACTCGTACTGTAATACATCATCCCGCAACTAACTCATTAGTTACATTGCTTGCAAGGCTTATTATGATGTGCATTACCGAGAGGGCCCAGAGATACCTCTCCGATACTCAGAGTGACAAATCATAATCTCGATCTATGCCAACCCAACAAAACACCTTCGGAGATACCTGTAGAGCATCTTTATAATCACCCAGTTACGTTGTGACGTTTGATAGCACACAAGGTATTCCTCCGGTATCCGGGAGTTGCATAATCTCATAGTCAAAGGAATACGTATAAGTCATGAAGAAAGCAATAGCAATAAAACTTAACGATCATTATGCTAAGCTAATGGATGGGTCTTGTCCATCACATCATTCTCGTAATGATGTGATCCCATTCATCAAATGACAACACATGTCTATGGTTAGGAAACTTAACCATCTTTGATTAACGAGCTAGTCTAGTAGAGGCATACTAGGGACACAATGTTTTGTCTATGTATTCACACATGTATCAAGTTTCCGGTTAATACAATTCTAGCATGAATAATAAACATTTATCATGATATAAGGAAATATAAATAACAATTTTATTATTGCCTCTAGGGCATATTTCCTTCAGTGGTGGCTACCATTGTGAGAGTGAGAGAGCACACAAGAGAAAACACAACCTGAGAGAAGAGAGGAAGAAGATGAAGTGGAGGTTCTGTCCAGATTTGCTGCATCTGACTAGACAGTGTTCAAGCTGTTGATTGTAGGCTAAAACGTGCTTGGATTCACACCAAACTTGGTAAGCCCGTTCCTTACTTTAAGTACTTCGATCTGGTTAGCTGGTTTGAGGATTGGGTCAGTGGAATATCAGATTTGAGAGTGGTTTTGTCAGCTCTGACTGTTGCAGTTTCAGAATAGATTAGTTTTGGGCGACGAACAGTTTGGTAGGCAAGCAGTGTCCGATTGAGCTGAAATTTTGAGGGGATCTCAGGAACTCGTCTGTCTACTGGTTTTCCAAACTTGGTGCTATTTGGTTTAGCAGTTTAAGAGCAATTTGCAAAATACACAAGGGGACAGAAGCTGTGTAAACTCTGCTTGCTGAAATCTTGCCTCTTGTGGTTGTTGTTGCTGTTGCCGGTTGGCAATGTGGAGAGTGTGTTGTAAATCTCTCTAGAGGTTCTAGAGAAGACTTTGTACTCACCATTCTCATAGTGTAGTTTTGTGGACCGGTCCGTACACAGCCGTGGTTTTTTACTCCTCAAGTTGAGGAGGGTTTTCCACATTAAATCCTGTGTCACATGTGCATGTTGTTTGTGTTATTCCGCTGCTTAGATCATCTACAGCCGGGGGCCTCAAACCCATCTCAAACGTCCGGGCAGGCTAACCGGTCAGTGACCGGTCACAAAAAACCGACCCACCCAGGCGCCTCAAACCGTCCTCAAACACCCGGGCTGTCCGGCGCCCCTCATATCCAGCCCAAATATGGGGCGGCCCGGGAGCGCCCGGGCGCATCCGCCACGTCAGCCCGGCCCACCACGACCCTATATATATCCCCTCCGATGAACCCTAGACCTCAGTCCACTCCACTCTCTCCGTCCTCTCCTCTTCCCAATCCGTCGTCTCCTCTTCCCAATCTGTCGTCTCCTCTTCCCAAGCTGATCCATGGCCGATGACTGCGGGAGCTCCGGCTCCAATGGCGACGAGAGCGACCTCGATGTGGTCGCTCCCGCATTGCTTTGCGTTGATCTGTCTAGATGGAGCGACGCGTCGTCCCCTTTCGCCCACCATCGTAGTGCGGGCGACATTGCCGGGCCCTCCCATCCGGCGTGCAGCAGCGGTGGGAGCGTCGCCCGCTCTGCCCCAGTCTAGGTACGCCGCCCCGCCGCCACCCCTTCCATTGTACATCCAGAGGGCGTCCATGGGCACCGTTGGGTGCTTGTGCCCTCGCCGGCGCCGGGCCGGTTGAGGACGCCCGAGTCGTAGGCGCGGGCCGCACGGCACGAGCGGCAACATGCGAGGGAGGCCATGGCGGCGGGTGATGCGTCGGCGAGGCTCCGGGCACTCGCGCACGCGCCGGTCGATCCTGAGGATGCGCTCATTGCGTCCGTCCTCTGGCGCTCCCTGACAACGGCGGAGACGGATGCGCGGTGGCTGCGGCAGAAGAATGCCAAAGCGCTCCGGCTCGCTATCGAGCTGTCGGAGCGCGAGGCGTCGGCGAAGGCGAAGGCGAGGAGGCACGCCGAGGAGCAGGAACGCTTGCTCCGGAGGCTTGCCGGGGGTCACATGGAGCTGTCGGACGACTCCGACGACGGATCAAGCTCCGACAACGACGACGGCGACCCTCCGGCAGCCGACGCCTACATGGAAGGCCAAAGCAGCACCGCCTACCGCAAGGGGAAGGGGGCGGCGAGGAAATGGTGATTTCCTCCGCCATTCCCCGTTTAATTAAGTTTTTTTATCATATGTTTAGGGTATTGTCTGATTGAAACTACGTCTTTTGGTTGTCCGATGATCGTTTATGCTACAATTATTCCCGATTTAACTAGATTTGGTGCTAGTTCGTTGATCTACGTAAGTTTATTTTCGTACATGCATGTGTTGCATGGATATGAGGGGCTGGATTTGAGATACACGGGTGCAGACGCACCTAAATGAGGAGTGCCCGGTCAGTGCCCGTGGACGCACCCGGACGCGTCCGCAGGCGTTTGAGGGGCCGGATTTGATGTCTTCGGCTGTAGATGCTCTTACTTGTTGGTTGAATCTGTCCTCAAAGTTCAACACAAGTGGAGGGGGCTGTATAATGTGCATATTTGTCATGTCGGTGAATTTGTGCAACGCATTGTTGCTGTCCAGCTCTAACAGATATTACATTATAAGCAAATGAAGGTGCCATTTATCTAAGGAAAAATGTAAATCCTGGCCTAAAACCAATTTTAAAATATATAGCCACTTAAACCGATTTAAAAATACATATACCTGGCCTCTAGGTGAACTTTGTGTGGTAGATCAACCTTGTTCAGTTCATCGACAATCTCGGCTATGCCATGCCTTTTCTCTCGGTCGACCTCCAGACACCTTAACGCTATTTCAATGCTTGCCTTAACTTGCAATGATGTATGCGACGACATTATTGCTTGCAACCGTTTTCTCCAGTTTTCATGTACCTGCAAAAGTTGGAACACAATGGCAAAAGGCAACATCGAAAGTAAGGCACAATAGGACTATAATAATTGTGAAAGAAGATTGTTGTTTTTTATACAGGATATCTTTCATACGTGCTCAAGAAATTCTTGGGAAGACATCCGTGCACATTTAGAGTAGCCGTCGTCTCCTGCCATTATCCGTACAATTGTAACACCCAAACTGAATACATCAAACTTCAATGTGATTTCATATCTTTCGATGTATTCAGGTGGCATGTATCCACTGCATGGTATATGTATTACAATTATTTCTATAAGTTACTAAAAAAAAGGTTATTTATCATCTAATACCAACTTACGGTGTTCCTACGATTTTGACCGTGATATATGTTCGTGTTGAAGGGAATAGTCTTGACAAACCAAAATCTCCAATTTTGGGGACCATATTCTTGCCTAGCAATATATTGGCGGGTTTCAAGTCATGATGGTAAATAGGATCTTTGGATCCATTATGGAGAAAATTTAATCCCTCACAAACTACCTTGATAATTTTGAAACGTGTATGCCAATCAAGTCTGCAGGATTCATCTGTACAAATAAACATGCAATGTTACCAAAGAGTAATTTTAGTGATTAGCATTACATAATGCAAAATAATAGTATTGTCTTGGTAGAGCATAGTCATACCAGAGGTATGCTTGTCAAGGCTTCCACCACGCAAGTATTCGAAGCAGAGAACCCTTTCTTCCACATGGGCAAAAATATATTCACCTTTGTACTTAATGCGTTGATGTCCTAGGTGGTAGCAGTAGCCAACCAATCGGGTAATATTTGGATGTTGGGCCCTCATTAGGTTATTAAATTCATTCCTAAACTGTGTGTCTTTTTTTATTTTTTTGAAAGATCCAGCTGAGTGCTGGCTTGTATTAATTGATAGTAGAGAGCAGATGGTAATACAAAAAGGCGGGTTCTGATCCGGAGATCAAAGGAGATAAAAAGAAGATTTAAGAAAACACAACAGCTATTCAAGCTAGGCTACTATCTCACGGAGGGTCGCCAAAGGGGTGCTCCAAAAATGCTGCTCCCGCTTGGCGCCAGAATTCAAAAGTTCTTCTGATGGCTGCGCTGATGCCGGTCGGTGTTGCCACTTTGCTTCTGAAAGTACACTCATTTCTTTCCTTCCAAAGCTCAGAAAGGATTAGGATGATAGTGGTTTTGATGGCCTTCTTGTGCTCGGGTCGTGCTCCACTGATCATTTCAGCTATGATGGCAGTCGGCTTGGTTTTGTTTTGCCACTTGTTTGGGTGAAGTGAGCTGCAGCCGCAGCCGGCCGCCGCGTCCGTCCACACTGCGATCGACAGCGGGCACTGCCAGAACAAATGCGTCGAGGATTCTAAGCTTCGGACGCACAGCTGGCAGAAGTATTCGTTTGGCCAGCCTCTTCTTTGGAGACGATCGTTGCACCACAATCTGTTCTTGAGCAGCAACCATGTGAAGATCTTCAGTCTAGCAGGGGCCCAAGTGCTCCAGATCACCTTCTTGAGATCTGATTTGATGAGACCTTGAAATTGGGCTTTATATGCAGAGCTGACAGTGTACACTCCTGAAGCCTCGTGTTTCCACTTGATGGTGTCTCTTGTTTGGTCCTGCAGCCGAAGATCGGCTGCTTGGATCCACCTGTGCAGTCTGATCGTCTCACCCCAAAGATGTTGGGTGTCCCCATGCGCTAGATCTTTTATCCAAGTATCGTTTGCAAGGGCTTGCTTGACCGATCTGTTCTTTCTTCTAGAGTGCCTGAAGAGCATGGGAAAGGCCGTCTTCAGGTTGCCAGAGCCGGTCCACGAGCAGTGCCAGAAGGAGGCCATTTCGCCATTGCCTAGCATGACCGAGGTCGAGGCACTGAACAAAGCTCTGTCTCCGTCATCACATGGCAGTTGCATGCCAATCCATGGCCTGTCCGGAATGTAATAAAGCTTTTTAAGAGCAATCTCTACCCCATTTTCCATTACTCCCTGTTAAAATTTACATGGAGTAGTATCATTTGAAATCCTAATTATAGGATGCAAGAAATAATCGTATGAGCATACCTTGTAAACTACTCCATACCCACCACGCCCAATGATGCGATCCTCAGAAAAATTATCTGTAATTTGTTCCAAGTACTCGAGCGTAAACTCCCTTGTTGACGTACCGCTACTCAGTTCGAACTTGTCCGCCATGGTATCCTATATCTCCTGTTAGTGCTAGGATTGATTAGTTTGCTAGGATAACAAAGGAAAACAGAGTATTTATGGATATATTTTAGGCTTTTAGCTTGAAAAATTAGCCCCTGAGAAGGGATGCCAAGGCCGCAGAGTGATCAAGCGACCTTGTTGTGGGAAGGCATATTCACATTCTGCAACGCATGAACCATGAACCATTTACCAGTCACCAACAACCTTGTGGAGGCAGTACAGGTGAGTGTGGAGAAGAGGTGCACAGACAAAGGAGGAGCCAGAATTTAAACATAGTGGTCGGGCCGTATTTCTAGTTTTCTTCGGGCACTTAGGCCTAGAACTAATCAATACGTATGCAGATAGTTTTTTTGGCTATCAGGCCTAACACCAATCAATACTTCTTTTTTTGCCGGAACAGCACTAATCAATACTTATGCAGCCTAGTTACTAGTAGCACAGTGGGAGCAGATCTAGAGAAAGAAGTTGTGAAGCAGGAAAAATAAAGGCAAAGGTGGGGATTGTTACATGTGTTTGAATTGGCGATACCGTGAAAGACACAGGGCTAGAACAAGAAGAAATTTCACGGTACAAGAAAATGAAGGGAAGGGAAATAAACTGGTTAATTAATACGTAGGTGAGAACAAGCAAGAGTTTGCATAGGCTTTTGTGGTTACCTGCAGCAGATGGGCGAAAAATCTATGAAACGCCAGGGGAGCGGACGGGGCCGGAGAGACTTTGATCCCCTGCTTTGCCTGGTGAAGTGTATTGTGGATTATGTGCTCCAACTTTCCCCTCGCCTTTGGTCATTTTCCCTTTTTCAAATGGCATCTTCGGGATGTAAAGTGGACGGAAATGCCCTCTTGGCCACCTGGTTCAAGCAGACCAGGAACCCCATGTGCGCTACTCCCATCCACGGCGCCGGCTGCACTGCTGGTCCCACTACGCTCCGCCATGCCGCTGCTCGCCCTCCCGTGGTCTCACCGCTGGAGCTTCCGTCGTGGACTATGAACTGTTGTGTTGCGGCGAGGTCGGAGTAGCAGGGGATAGCAGAAAGCGCACTGGTTCGCAGGCAGGGACACGGGGTTCGCAGGGCGGAGACGGCAGCGGCCGGCGTCCAAGCCATTGTCGTCCTCCATCCGTCATTTACATGAGCACCGGCGATAAGACTCATGAAGTGAAGCTGCGGTCTCCGGTGAGGAAGAGTAGAACACGGGAGACGGACTGACCCACGTGGGACGCAAAGCTCTGCGCCTCCCGTGCCCTCCTTATCCTCGGAGGAGTCTGCGCTTTGTCTATCGCCGGCGAACGTAAGGTCCACGATGAAAATGGTGGCGTCCGCGCTGTCCTCGCCCCACCGGGCCACTGAATAGTTCATCGGCAGCGCGTAGGAAGCGCAGCTGGCGTTGTTCTCCTCCGCATCGGCGGCCGCCGCTTCTTGGTGAGCGACGGCTTGAGCGCGGACGGCATCGTAGATGGCACGCTGTTCCGGGACGAAGTTGAGGTTCGCCGTGGCCATGGCCTCCTCGCTCGCGCGCTCGCCGTAGATCTGGCCCTCCGCCAGCCGGTGTTGCTACCGTTGTTCCTCCTGCGCCCGCTGGAATGCCGATAAAGGCACAGGCGCAAGCTGCACCTCCGCCATGGTGGCGTTGTAGTGCGCCTGCGCCTGCTCCATGGTGAAGCCGGCGTGCACAGGCGGCACACGGGAGCCGGGGCAGTGTCGTCGGAGCCCGTCTCCATCGTGGGGTCGTCCTCGTCGTCGGAGACCTCGGGCGAGCCGGCCGGTAAGCCAGCCTCGATCCGCCAGGCACGGCGGCACTGCCAGGTGGCGGCAAGGGGCGGCCACCTCGTGCTTCATCTCCATGGAAAGGGTCTCCCACAGAGCTTCGCCGCCTGCAGTCATGGCAGATGCAGTGCAAGGGAGGAGAATGGCGAGCGGCTTGTTGTGGCGTGGAGTTAGCCGGGTGTGGCAGTCTTTAAATAGCGGATTCCGGTGAGGCCAGACGTCCGGGTGCGTCAATACACGGCACCAGAGTAGGTTTCTCGGCCGGCGGGCCTACTTAATGGCGGCATACGGACGGACGGGGCATTCAACGTGCGTGGTAGATATCCGTCCCGTCCAGTAACGCGTCTCCAGCATTGAACAGGCACGAACATCGGAGACGCGTCGCAGGCGGCGTCCTCAGCCGGTGCACCGCTTCAATGGCGGAGGCAGTGAGAGGTCGCGTCTGCTCTGGCCGGCTTCAATGTGGAGTGGCACGCTCTACAGCAATATGAATGAGGGCAGTTGGCGCCGTGCGGGAATGCGGGCGAGGAGGAGGGAGTTTGGGTGGGGGAGGTCAGAAGCGGGCGTGGTTGCTGTCCAAACGCCCGCAAAACCCCACGTTTGTCTCTGGTTTGCGGGAGATAGTACGTCCGGACCGCCCTGCGGACCGATACAGGACCACGTTGGATGGCTTCCACGGTCCGGACAGCACGGTCCAGATGTATGCGGGCGGTTTGAGGGCTAGTGTTGAAGATGCCTTTAGCATGCTATTAGCGAGACATTATACACTTATTTATTTAACGAGACATTGCTCGAAAGGCTATAGCGCACTATTTTTTTCACTTGTTTTGAGCCAACGGCTCAACCTAAACGAAAGGAAAGTAAAGAGCATTTAGTCAGTCTAAAGCTGCAATCGGTGAATTCACTTTTTCATAGCTCGCTATTACTGCTCACATCTGCCTGTCTTTAAGGGGGAGCTGGTGGAGGATTTGGTCATTTCCCTACTTGACTTTTATCCCACTTTTCTTTTGACATCCACTTTCTAGTGCTGCATATGCTCCATTTTAGGGCTACCCAAAAATATTTATCCAAATTTTTTATGGTTGGGCAGTTTTTGAAGGAGATTTTTTTGCCCCAAGTGCCCTAAAATAGGGGAGATATTGGAGATGCTCTTAGGCCTTGTACAAATGCTTGGTGGTTAAAGATGTGATTAGAAAAATAAACTGGGTTTTTCTGAAGCACCAATTCCTATTTCTACAGAATAGACGCTCGATTAAATGTCTACCCTCTACACATAAGCACCGATGTTTAAAAAAACACTGATTTATTTCTCTAAGCATCTCCCCTAAGCGCCTTGCATTATACAGCGCCTTAAAGAGCAAGGACGACGCTAGGCGCCGGTCGGCAGGCCGGCCAAAAACTCGGTCGGTGCATTCCAGCCGCAGGATCTAGCTTCCCGCGTCCGTCTGATTTGTCCGCAAGGCAGCCTAACACCGAATGCAACAAAAAAAAAAACAGACAGGTTTTGTTGCAACGGTCGAGTCGTCCCCTCTCCACCAACCCCCGAGAGAGAGAGAGAGGGAGGGAGAGGGTGGGAGAGAGAGAGGGAGAGGGAATCCATTAGGGTTCTCCACGTCCACCGTGCCGTCCTCTGATGCAGCGGCTCGCGCCCTCAGTCGCGCTCTAATTGCAGCTCCGCTGCAACCCCACCGCGCACTCAATCGCGCGGCTGCCGGATTGCGGCCTGACGGCCATTTGGGTTTCAGCTTTTGTCGTTAGACGATTGCAGCCCTGCTACCGTTTGGTTCGAGCGCACGGTCACCGTGGTTGCAACATCCTAGTGTCACAGCCACTGCCGCGCAACAGTCGTACCGCCTGCCGCCGTCTCCGCTTGGTCAACTACTTCATGCCCGTGCAGATGGATCGGAGATCAGGGACACCATGCGACCAGAAACACATGCAGAACGAAGAACCCTTTACATCAGTGCATCCAAGTAGATCATTTTTAGTAATGTGTGTCTATTGTCTTCTCATACCACAAAATATTAAACAATTACATTTGTGACAACTAGCTCCTATAGCTGAGTCACTCAAACAATTAAATGCATGTTAAATATATCATTTGGGTGAATATTCTTCAGTTTGTTTTCCTTGGTAGGAGCTCCTGATGAACATATTATTTCTCTGCAACAAAATGTAAACTGTCCTTGTAAGAAATTCTAGAAATGGGAGCATGTGTGTTCATTAGGAATTACCTAATAAGTGATTCATTTTTTTAACAATGGAGGCAAAAGATTTGCCTCTTCTATTAATTAAGGATAATAGAATAGAATTTTTTGTGTTACAATCCCTTGAGTTTTAAGCGTTACAACAACCTCTAGTACAGCTATGCCTCACTCTCCCGGCATGATTTGCCCTAGTTTCTTAGCACCAGCAAGCACCCATAGGGCCGCCTCCTGCTTAATCTCATGAAGAAGGGTTGTCGGCGGGACGCTCTTCTGGCGGAACACTCGTGCATTTGTTTCCCTCCAAATGGCCCAAGAGATATGTCGTTCAGAGATCATTTTTTTTTTTACCTACCTGCTGATCTGTTGTTTCCAGACAATACAGGGAACCTTGAATAGCTATTAGTGAGTGAATTTTTAAGCCGTCCATCCATTGAATTGGACTTCTTACCATATTGAAATCCGGAGCAACTGGGAAGTGTGAGTTCTCCGGCCAATATCTCCTATGTGCATCTCTTTGTTTTGGGATTGCTGGATTATTTGAGCCTTTATGTAACTTAGTTTTAGGTTCCAGTTGAAGTTCTTGATTTAAATCTCCCATTTGATTTGGGGTGCTACAAATGACTCCAATGCTGGTGCTTGAGTTTTAAATTTACGACATGTTACGGATGACAGGGAAGACAAACTTTTCATAGCAGGGAAGAGTGCGTAATGGCCTAATAACCACACAAAAATCTGGAGAAGAATGAAAAGATCGATAAAACTTACCGATCATGTTCTGTCATCTCTCCGGCGTGTTTCGAGAATAGTCTACTAGTTTGTGACCAACCGTATCAATTGTTCAGAGTGAGGTACTTCCATTGCCGGTTCCTTGTTGATCTCACCGATTTGATGCACAGGTGTTCCTTTTCCACTCCTCTCATCGTTAGCATTACCCACAATCTCAGACTACCAAACCCATAACAAATGGTACCACACGCATCTAGAACAGCGCACTTTCTGACTCTACCCCGCATGTACTAAAGTACATTGTGTCTGCATTCTGCACCCCTTTGTACCACACAAAAATCAGTCTCATATATATGTATTCTGCTTTTAAGGTTAAGCAAGAAGCACAATCTGCAGAAGAAGAATACAGCCCTTTGTCGATCGATCGACGCCTGTTGTATCATTCAGTGGTCTTTGGGAGCCACCTGTGCGTGCAGATGCACAAACTTGCTTCGGCTTCATTAGGCAAGGCCGTGATGACATTCTGCTCTCGATCAGGTTGTCAACATTCACCATTGCCTGACGAAGCAGGCGAGTTGAAGGTGCTTGCTAGCTTCCTTCACGAGAGTGCGGCCAGCCTGCCCAGATGCAACAAACTGCTCCTGTTTTTCAGACTTCAGAGAGATGCTGAGAAATAAAAATGTATCAAAGTGATCATCTTGACTTCATTTCATCCTGTCGAAGCCATGTTGCAAAGTGGGTGTAAGTTCGAAACCATGTTCAGGCTGGCAGTTTTTGCATGCCTCGGTGCTTCGGCTTGCCTGAGCCTCGCCGAATGGACGTTGCAGCTGAGTCAACCAAACAGAAGGATATTTGTAGATGCCACAAAAGTACTATAGCAAACAAGCGTATGTTCTGTCTGTGATGTATCCAATCTGGTAGTGTGTAGTACTTCTGTAAAAGCCGACTGCAATTTTTTTTTTAAAAAAACTAGGTGCCACTGAAAAACATGCTAGAATTCAGCATCATTCGTAATTATATATGAACGTATAGGCCATGCAGCATCAGATATTAAACTGCTTCAATATCTCCAAACTCCACAGCTCATCCAACGAAAATGAAAAAAGGACAACGAGATAAAATCGCAACACAATCATTCCTCAAATGGGCTGGGCTTTGATCAGTCTCGTGCCCATCATGGGCCATGACCCGCGTGCCCTTACTTGAACAGGATCTGGCCGAGGAGGCACTGCTGCATGGTTGCTCTCCAATTAGTCCCACCTCGCTAGTTTAGACGACACTGGAGCACTTTATAAGGTGAGGTGCTGCTGATTGTGGCACGACCTTACTTGAACAGGATCTGTTCTATAGGCTCGTACCGCTGTATCCTTTACCAATAAGGAGGCAAGCACTTCAGTCTGGTTGATGCATTCTCACCTCTGGGCCAGAGCGTGATTAACGTCCTGGATGGGTGCCATCCAACGGCTGTAGAGGATCGTTCCTGCATGTCTCACAGCAGTGTAGGATGGCTCGGAGGTTGTCTGACAGACTACACAAAATCTTTTTGTTTTTTGCAACTCCTTTTACCTTGTGGCAACCGATTCTCTTGGAAACTATGCATGATTCAGTTCTACAATGGATCTGGAATGCAGGTACTTTTTCATCTCTTTTGAACTTGTTTAACCAACAAAATCTCCCTCCTTAATCACATATCTGAAACCATGTATGGTTCAGTTCACAGTATAGTATTAGACTATAAGTAGTGCCAGTAAGATAAGATGCACCCACTTTATTTTTAGCTGCACTAGTACTAGTCAGTTGTCACTGCAAAATTATCCGAAGGTAACAGAAGCACACTGACCACATGGATGATCCATACACATATCTACACCTGTTCCAGGAGCTCGATCACTGAAAGATTTCGCTTCACGGCTCAAGCTTTTATACAACACCTACCGGTCCATGGATCATATGCATGGGTTGGTTTGCCGTCGAGGTCGATTCGGCGCCTTCATCCGACACAAATGTGCCACACTGCATCCACGAGTGCAAAGTAATCAAGATTCAGCTAGCGATTCTCTTATTACAAGTCCAGTGGATGATCGTCTGAAATTTGCCACTACTGAGAGTGACAGTAGCAATGAGATGTTCACTACTGAACTGGGACTTGTAGTGACACGGCTGGTTGTAGCATGACCTTACTTGAACAGGATCTGTTCTATAGGCTCGTACCGCTGCATCCTTTACCAATAAGGAGGCAAGCACTTCAGTCTGGTTGATGCATTCTGACCACTGGGCCAGAGCGTGATTAACGGCTAGGGTTCACCTGATGGGTGCATCCGTTGGCTGTAGAGGATCGTTCCTGATTTGGCTCCTGCCTCTCCAGGGTGGCCTAGAGGTTGTCTGACAGACTACACAAAATCTTTTTGTTTCTTGCAACTCCTTTCATCCTTTTATCTTGTAGCAACCGATTCTCTTGGAAGCTATACATGATTCAGTTCTACAATGGATCTGGAATGCAGGTACATTTTTGTTTCATTTGAACTTGTTTAACCAACAAACCTCCCTCCTTAATCACACATCTGGAACTAAGTATAGGGTTCAGTTAACACTATAGTATTAGTAGTGGGCTAGTGGCAGTAAGATAAGATGCACACACTTTATTTTTAGCTGCACTACTACTTGTCACTGCAAAAATATCCGAAAGTAACAGAAGCCAACTGACCACCTGCATGATCCATACATTCATTTACACCTGCACCAGGAGCTCCATCACTGAAAGATATTTGCTTCACAGCTCAAGCTTTTATACAACACCTACCGGTCCATGGATCACATGCTTGGCTTGGTTTGTCGACTTGTCGTTGAGACCGATTTGGAGCCTTCGTCCGACACGACGTGTCACACTGCATCCACGTGTGCAAAGTAATCAAGATTCAGCTAGCGATTCCCCTACTACAAGTCCAGTAGATTATTGTCTGAAATTTGCCACTGTTGAGAGTGAGAGTAGCAATGCGATGCTTCACTACTGAACTGGGAGAGAAAATTGACCAATATGGCACGGAACTAGTGACTGAACAAGTATGTTCAGGAAGGAAAATGGGTACAGACACTGATTTGTGCAGAACTCGTCCACGTACATAGCCTGAATACCTATTTCTTCAGACACAAATTATTTTACATACATCTGTGTTACATGAAGTTGGTAACTACTCCTACCACTGCTCTGGCATTAATCTAGGACATGATTTTGAAACGAGTAGGAGATTATTCAGGGCATGTTGGAACGGACTTCATCAGGAACCATCAAGCACTGCAAATTGATTTAGCTTCAGTTCATATCTTTTCAGACACTAGGTAAGTCTTCATGTCTAATCCCACGTGACATAAGATTGGGAAGTATGGAGCAAAGGAGTAAACGACAGTCAGCAAAGATGCAACCAAAGAGTCAGTCGAACTAGTAAGAATTAGTAAAGCTTCCTCGAATTAACACTCGTCAAAGGCACCAGTGGTCTAGTGGTAGAATAGTACCCTGCCACGGTACAGACCCGGGTTCGATTCCCGGCTGGTGCATGGCCCTTTTTTTTTCGTTTTCGGGGCTGCTAGTTATAACTTTGCAAATCAATTATTCCTTACTGCTGATCCTGGTTTTGGTACTGCCTCTGCACCAAAGTGGGTTTCAGTCTTTTGGTATATATATATATGGCAATTCGGCTGCATCGGCCATCAGGCATAAGCTGCGTCGCGCCACGCTGTCGCCAATCGCTGGTCATGTGTGCGCGCCTCCCTCTGGTGAGGCCGAGGGTGGCGCCAAGGATGACACCGCCGTGCTCCCCACCGAGGAAGGATGGCGGTCAGAGGCCGTGCTATACCTTGACTTGTTGGATTTCTGATACTATTGGATCAAGTGAAATTGCAGCAAGCAGCGTTTCCACTAGAATACTATTTCAACAGCTGACTCAACAAAACAAAAAAGACACTTCAGCAAAGTGTAGGTGTTCCGGAGCTTTACACCACACCCATTTTCCTCTCTAGTTTTGTTGCTATCGGTCACATTTTTTCCCCTCTTCTTTCAAAACTTGCAATGTGTCTGCTACTTTGGTAATGGCCGACTGAAATTTAATTTGGCATATATATAAAAGCTAAAGAAAACAAAAGACTAGCTGTGTTGAAATAAGTTACAATAAGCATTGTTCAAAACTAGGTATGGAAAGTAGAGGCTATGCAGCATTTGCCATATATTAAACTCGTTCAAAATCTCCACGGCTGAACATTCTCTCTGATGGGCTGGGCTTTGCTCATTCTCGTGCTCTTGTACATGGGCCACTAACCTCCTTCCTTCCAAGCTCTGCCTAGGAGGCGCTGCTGCATGCGCGTGCAATACTCAATTAGTCCCACCTCGCTAGTTTAGGCGACGCTAAACCAGTTTATAAGGCGATGTGCTGCTGGTTGTGACACGACCTTACTTGAACAGGATCTGTTCTATAGGCTCGTACCGCTGCATCCTTTACCAATAAGGAGGCAAGCACTTCAGTCTGGTTGATGCATTCTGACCTCTGGGCCAGAGCGTGATTAACGGCCAGGATCACCTAGATGGGTGCTATCCGACGGCTGTAGAGGATCGTTCCTGTTCCAGTTCACACTGGTGCGGGTTGGCTTAGAGGTTGTCTGACAGACTCCACAAATCTTTTTTTCCCTTTTTGGCTGTAGAGCTAGGATGTGGTTCTACAACATTTGGCAATTACATTCAGTTGTTGTTCCACATGTACAAGGCTACAAGCTAATCCATAATAGATTCAGTATGCAGCTTCAAGTTCAGGGTGAAATCCATGGATTAATCATCTGAATTAGCTAACTTTCAGGCATCTATGAAGGCTGGGCTGCAGTAATCCTTTGGATATGCTCCAGCAGTAATCCTTTGAAGATGCTCCAGCGTGTGATGATGTTCACAAAAGAAGATTATTGCTTGCTTAAGAGTTTGAAATATTATCCAAAAGATCAAGTCCCAGACTAATGCCAGGGCATACGTAGGAGAGCTTTGCAAAACTGACAACTGAAACAGAGGTGACTGCCAGGCAGAACTTGATATACCTGTCCAGGTGAGTTCGCCATCGATATGTACAGAGGTCACTGAATTGGCAGTAGGCCTGCTCAGGCAGAAGCAAGTGGAACAAATCTCTGAAATCTTCACTCTCCAGCGCTGTCTTTGTAGAATAAATACATGAGGACCCAACAGTACAAAGTACAACAGTCGATCAGTAATCAGCAAACCCTCTTGGGGATGCAGAGGTGCTCTCGTCCCCGTCACGGTGGACGTACGCCGTGGTGTGCGCCCCCATGCTTGTTTCAGCGAATGTAGAGTCCAGCGCTCATACCTGATGTTCGCTTGGCTGCAAAAGGATGTCGAGGCTTCCATTCATGATCTCTACAATCACCAAAGTTGTACTAACTTTAGTACCCAAAAAAAAAAGGATCTCTACAATCACCCACTTTAACTGGTTGATGCCTATACATGGTGCCCCGGAGGTTTCCTGACAGACTAAAAAATTCTTCTTAAAACTGTTCTCTTTTTGAATTTGTTTAACCACACATCTGAAACTATATAGGATGTAGGACTCATCTCATATATAGGACCTGAATAAATATTTCTCCACACAGAAACCATTTTACGCCGCAGACGACATCTGTGTTACATGAAGCTGGTAACTCAAATGCTCTATGGAAGACTAAGTTCAGCTATCTTTCAACACTTTCCTGCATCTGTAAACTAATCCTTTGAAGAAAATCATGTCCCATATTAATGCCAGAGCAAAATTAGGAGTACTTAGCAAAACGGAGGTGATCCTTCTACTGAACACGTCAGTAAGTTCAGAAAACAGTAGGTGGTTTGCCTACTGAAGTAGTACATGTTCATGAAGGAAAATGTGTATAGAGAGTCCCAGCTGTGTATTAGTGTTGCACTCCCAGAAAAAGGCTTTGCTTGCTTAAGATCAATGCCAGGGCATAATTAGGAGTTTTCTGAACTGCACGTGATTTGCTTCGTTGGTTCCTGGACATGAATCCAGTTCAGAAGGCTGAACTGGACAAACCATTTAACTACTACTCCTTCGGCTCGGTTCAAATTTGAACTAAAACCACACCACTTATTTCTGAACAAAGGGAGTAATTAAATATTAGTTAGCTGGTTCCACATGTTCAATTATCCATTCCACAACCAAAGGGTTAGACATATTACAGGATCATTATGTATTCAGTTAGCCCGCGAGAGGATTGACCACATGACCAAGGAACAAGACAGCCCCCGTCCTCTCCTCAACCACGGCAAATAAGAATGGCCGATCCGCAACAAAGTCCACCAAATGTGGTGGTTCCCTTTCCTCAAGCGCAGTACCTTCCATGAGTACGACGACCGTGGCAGCAGCGGCCGCGGTGCCTTGCTCGTCCACCTCGATGGTGGCCTTATGATACACCCCGGTGATGGAGAGCCCATCCCCGCCGCTCACCATGCCTGAGAAGTCACCGCCTGAGAAAGCCCTGGTGACACCAAGCTTTCGCATGTCGGACGACGCCTCGAACTCGAACGTGAACTTGAACTTGGGCACCATGAACTGCCCGACTGGAACCTCCTCCACCGGCGTGTGTTTGCTGATGAACTCCGGCGTCGACACCGCCTTGTCGTAGAGATCGGCGGGACTGAGAGTGCCGCTGTCCGGGAGAAGGATCAGCATGTAGAATGCATCAGCTTGCCGCAGCACGTCGTTCTTGTAGGGCAGCTTGAGGGCCCTGAAGCCCGGGTAGAGCGCGATGTACTGTGACCGGCCTGTCGTCATGGACGGCACGCCCACCGTGTCGCCGCCTGGAACGTGGAACGGCGCCGTGAAGAGGTCGAACGGGTGAGACCACGCGCCTTTGAAGTAGAGCGCGTTGGCGAGCACGACCGCCATGGACGAGTCGACGGAGCCGGGAGGGAGGATGTCGTGGATGAGCTGCTTCGTCGCGTCCGCCACGTAGGCGTTCACGCGCTGCCTCGCCTGCTCGGCCCCCGACACGAAGTCCACGGATTCCGCCGTGGCGGCGTACCGAGACGCGCCGGTGGCCGCGAACTCTGGTCTGAGCGTCAGCCTCCGGTCGACCCACACGCCGCAGGCGAAGGACGTCTGCGCTAGGCCGTTGAGCCTGCCGACGAGCTCGTTCGCCGGCGCGTGGTGCAGCTCGTGGAGCGACGCTGAACCGAGGAATCGCAGGAGCTCCCTACGCGTGTCGCCCCGCGCGCCGGCGGCCACCATGGCGAGCGCCGCGTGGATGGACAGCGGCGAGAAGACGAAGTTGCTTCCCGTGCCGGCCGCCGCCCGGACGCCGGCCTCCCTGGCGAGAGGCAGGCACGACGCATCGCGGACAAGCGGTGCCTCCTCTGCAGAGTGACCACCAGGACGAGGAGGCGCGTCGGCGAACAGGGTGGAGCAGAGGTGCCATGCGGCGAACAGGGCCAAGCAGAGGAGGACGGCCTTCCCGAAGCGCGAAATGGGAATGGCTGCACTTCGCCGTGGGTTCGCGCCCTCGCGGTACGACTCAGACAGCATCCTACTGGTGTCCATCGATCGATCAGATGTTGAAGACGATGGGGAGGAGGGCAGGAGGCGGCGGCGGCGGCGGCCAGTCCCTCCCTGCAATGAACTTTTTTTTTTTTTAGCATCTGTAACCTTTATTAAATCTAGATGTTCATAGGGATACAGATGATGTCGGGCGTATTAACTAGCCACAGGTGGCGCCCGGGAGACAGAGAAGCCGCAGCTTTTGCAAGAGCATGCGCTTCAAAATTATGTTTTCTATTCTCATGAACAAAACGGATATTAGGGAAATGTCTAGCCCTATGGTTTATCTCACTCAAGACCGAAGCGAACTGGCAAGGAACTTCCAAGCCGATCATAGAGATCACGGAGGCACAGTCCGACGCCACGCATACAGAGTTGAGATTGAGATCCATCGCCAATGCAAGGGCTTCATTGCATGATTGTGCTTCCAACGAGGGCGGATCCGTGAGACCGTCGAAAACTCTTGCAGAAGCTCCCAGAAACAGACCTGCTCTGTCACGGCATACCACAGCTGCTGCGCCTCTGCTACCTGATCTGGACACGGCCCCATCTGCATTTAGCTTCGCTTCTTCGTCAGTTGGGGGTAGCCAAACTGATGGTGACATTCTAGTCCTTGGATTTTCCCTTGTTACATGCAGATCCTTAGGCTTCGCATGCAAGTCCCTCAGGCGTGACTTGTTCACAGCCGTACAATCAAGCTCCACCAGAAATTTCTTAATGAAGACCGAAGTGCTCAGGGGGCTTTGGTACTGCTCATCGTGGATAGCGCGGCGTCGCGCCCACCATATGGCCCACATGGTGATCAAAATATGAATAACTTCCTGCTCTGTTAAGGTGTCCAGTAGCCAGAACATCCATAATCGAGCATCCTCGGTTCTGTTGGAGATCATCACTTCTGTCGGTTCCTCGTCGGCCAAAGCCCAGACACACCGTGACATATGGCAATCAAACAGAGAATGTCTCCAAGTATCTACCGCCGCTTGGCATAAAGGACAAGCCGGCGAATCTGCCATCTTCCTGTGATTCCTAACCTCACCGGTTGGGATCGATGTCTTGGTCAGCCTCCACGCAAAAATTTTGATTTTGGATGGTATGCTCAACTTCCAAAGTTTGCCCCAAGACTTCTTATCTGCATCCGAATGTGAGTGCCCCGGAACATGCTCCAACCAGTCTGTTCTCTGTTGCTTCGTAGCCGCCAGTAAACGGTACGCCGACCGTACTGAAAAAATGCCTCTTCTGTCATAATGCCATGCCCAAAAATCGGCTTGAACTCGTGTACTCAAGGGGATATTCAGTATTGCTTCCTTGTCCATTGCATAAAAGTGCTCATCCAGAACCGGAATATTCCAGCCCGCATTAGTGTGGTCGATCAACTCTGACACTAGTTGCGGCGGGTTTGGGGACTTTGGGCAAACCGGCCGTAGTTTATGATCTCGCGGTATCCAATTGTCATGCCATATACTCGTCTCGCTTCCCGTTCCTATCCTTTTGATGATTCCCAATTTAAGGGTGTCACACCCTTCATGTATGGAGCGCCAGACTTGGGACGGATTGCTTCCCAACTCAGCTTCCAGAACGGAACAAGCGGGGTAATATACTGCCTTTAGTATGCGTGCACTTAGCGAATCAGGATGTTGCAGTAGGCGCCAGGCTTGGCGGGCAAGTAGGGCTAAATTAAACAGCTCGATGTCACGAAAGCCCATACCTCCCATAAATTTTGGTTGTGTCATAACTTCCCACGAGACCCATGCGGTTTTTCTTTCTCCATTCTTAGAACCCCACCAGAACTTCCGGAGCAAGCCGTTAATATGTTGGCATAGACCCCTTGGTAGCTTGAAGCACGCCATCGAATATGTGGGTATCGCTTGCGCCACCGATTTTATAAGAACTTCTTTGCCACCCACTGAAAGGATCTTTTCCATCCACCCTTGAACATGTTTCCAAATCCTGTCCTTTAGATACTTGAAGGATCCCTCCTTTGCTCTACCGACGTCTGAAGGGAGCCCTAGGTACTTCTCGGATAATTGTTCCTTCTTTACATCCAAGACTTGCATAACTTCTTTCCTCAAGTCCTCAGAACACCCCTTGCTGAAGAAGATTGACGACTTGTCTTTATTAATACGTTGTCCCAACGCATTGCAGTATCTCTGAAGCAATGCATTGACCCGTGTTGCCATCTCAGGTGTAGCGTCGAAAAAGAGCAAACTGTCATCAGCAAAAAGGAGATGATTGACACGTGGAGCATTTGAAGCTACCTGAATGCCATGGATACTCTCCCCTGGGACCGAAGATTTCAGCAAGGACGAGAGGCCTTCTGCCGCCAATAGAAACAGATAGGGCGAATTGGGGTCACCCTGCCTTAAGCCCCGTGTTGGCTTGAAATCCTCCAGCTTACCTCCATTAAACATGACTGAAAAGGATACCGAGGTCACACACCTCATGATAGTATCGGTGAACCGAGGACTAAAACCTAGCTTCAGCATTACTGCCTTCAAATATGTCCCTGCAATGAACTAATGGGCGGCGGCGGCGGCGGCCGTGCGAGCGGGTAGGGTTAGCGGGACAATGGGCTACTGGGCTACTGGACAGCCGGGACTGGGAGTTGGGCTGTATTCTAAATTAAATAAATGGCCCGCGGAAATGCATGCAACATTCTAATGTTAAATTTTTATTATAAAAAGTTTTTATATGTAAATAATGCGTTACCCACGTAAATTCCATGATTGAGTTTTGCTTTGCACCTGCATAATTAACAATGGGGATGGAGCTAAATTTGTGCAACACCAATCTATGCACTATCTTAAGCTATGCATTAATAATTTAAATTTTATTTAGGTTGCCTTGCACAAGTAGAAAAAAGAGCATTAGAAGCGGCCCCTGAAAGCGGTTGTGACCAAGAAGAATGAAACCCAATTATGTACTAGTGTTGAGATTTTAAGGTTTCTGAATTCATTATTTTGAAAGGGAACCAAAATGCTACTCCATCCATCCCATAATATAAGATCTTATTACATCCAATATGTGTGTATATTGGATGTAATAAGATCTAATATTATGGGACAGAGGGATTACTCTACAACATGTATAGCAAAATCCATAATTTAATTTGAATCATTGTTTGATTATCTTCATGAGTGTACTTTCAAAGCTTCAACACTGCAACCAAATCAATTATAAATTTTGTGGATATCCACAAACATATTGTTCATCTTCTACATGAAATTTCATTGAACTCTAATATTGACATGTGCGTGTGTGTGTTTTTCCAAAATTTTGTAGATATCCAGATTTTTTTTCTTCATCCATTAGCAAGTGCACTTTCAAATTTCCGCCCATTTTTAGTCATTCTTCTCTAACAGTTTGTGCAAAACCTAGTTTGTGTCCTCCCCAAACCAACAAGTCACCCAAACCAACATTTCTTCATGGTGTTTTGGAAAGCGGAGGTCTATCTTCACCAACCACTAGGTTACCAGGTTATGATGGCAGTAATCCCTGATTTTGTGTGCATGCTTGAGAAAAGTACAATATAATCTAAAACATGCCTGGAGAGAATGGTTCTGTAGATTGAGTTTTAAGTTGATCGTTCTTGGATTTATTCCATCAAAATTAGACACCTCTTTATTTATACTTAGTATAGTAGATCTGGCGTGACTATGTTTGTTTCATTACGAGTGGATGATTGTCCATTTTCTTCTTCTTTAAGGGTAATACCAATGCCACTCATTCATTCTTTCTTAGAAAACTTCATTATTTTGATTTTGATTTTGTTTTTATTTCATTTTATTCTTTTTAAGGGTAATACCAATGCCACTCATTCATTCTTTCTTAGAAACCCCATTATTTTGATTTTCTTTTAGTTTTTGTTTCATTTCGTTTCTTCTTTAAGGGTAATACCAACACTACTTGTTCATCCTTCCCTAGAAAACTTCATTATTTTAATTTTGTTTTAGTTCTATCTAATTTTTGTTTCTTTTTAGGGGTAATACCTACTAATTTATTCCTTTTTGGGAATTTTTTTTTGTGAAATCACTTTTATATGCTTACTCTTCCATATTATAAAAAGAGTGCAGTTCTCTGTAAATTATGTCATTTTTTTATTTTTTCCATTTTATTTTTCTTCGAGGGTAATACCAATGACACTAATTCATTTCATATTAAATATTCTTTTGGCAAAAAATCCACTATTGAAAGCTTATTCTTGGATATTTAAAAGATGTAATTTCTGTGTAAATAGTGTGCAATTTTTTTTTCATTAATTGTTTATTTTTCCTTCAAAAGGTAATACCATATCACTAATTCATTCTTTCTTAGAAATTTTCATTATTTTGATTATGTTTTAGTTTTTATTTATTTTTCCTTCCTTTTTAATGGTAATCAGTGCCACTAATTCATTACTTCTTAGAAACTTTTTTACGAAAATTATAAAAAACTGCATTTATGTGTAAATTGTGTGAAATGTTTTCATTATTTTTTAAACTGTTTTTCATTTTCTTTCTTCTTTGAGGGTAATACCATGACTCAATTTATTTCATTTAGATTTTTTTAAAAAAATTCAATATTACATGCTGTTCTTGCATATTTTAAGAAGACACAATTCATGTGTAAGTTGTGTGCAAATTTTTCTTTTTTTCATTCTTCTTAATGGTCATCCCATGCCACAAATTCAATTTTCATTAGAAAACTTTTTATTTTGGTTATGTTTAGTTTTTTATTTCCTCAAGGTAATACCAGTGCCACTAATTCCCTCCTTCTTTGGAATCTTATTTATTTTTTGCCAAAACAAGCTATTATATGCTTATTGTTGCATATTATAAAAAGCGCAATTTCTGCATGAATTTATCATTATTTTTAATTCATTTTTATCTACTAAAGGGTAATACCAATGCCACTAATTCAGTGTTTCTAGAAACTTCATTATTTTGATTTTATTTTAGTTTTTATTTATTTTATTTCTTTCTTTAGGGTAATACCAATGCCACTAATTCCTTGCTTCTTAGTGAACTTCTTTTTTCCAAAAATAAAAAATCACAATTATATGCTTATTTTTTGATATTATATAGAAGTGTAATTTTAATGTAATATGGGAACCAATTTATTATTATTTATTTTTTTTATTTTATAGTTAAAGGGTAATATCAATGCCACAAATTCATTCATTCTTTGGAAACCACATTAGTTTGATTTTGTTCTAGTTTTTTTGTCTCATTTGCTTAAATTTTTAGGGGAATACAAATGCCGCTTACTTATTCCTTCATTGAAAATTTATTTTTTTTGCGAAATTCCTCTATTATATGTTTATTCTTGCATAATATTTAAAAGTGCAATTTTTTTGTTAATTGTCGACAAATTTTATCATTTTTATTATTATTTGTTCTTCAAGGTAATACCAATGTGATTAATTAATTCCTTAGAATTGTTTTTCCTAAAATACTACTATAGTATGTACTTGCTCTTGCATATTACAAAAAAGTGCACTTTATTTTGCAAATTGTGTGCAAATTACGTCATTATTTGTTTTATTGTTTTTCCATTTTCTTTCCTTTTTAATGGTAATACCAATGCTAATAATTCATTCTTTTTTAAACCTTTATTTTTTGTTTATGTTTTTATTTTTATATTAGTATAGGTGAATAAGAAGGCTAGATAAAGCATATGTTTTTATGCTATAGTTGCATAATATTTTACCTTTTAAAACTTGTGTGTGTTTTACTTTAGGGTTAATCTAGTTCATAGCAACACTACAGACGGACAAACTCTCCCCTCCAGACTTCGCCGGCGAGCCCGTGGATTCACTTCCTCTCTGCCTGTCTCTCCGACGGCCGATAGCAGCGAGGGGAATCCCGGTGCCTATGCCCCGGTTAGTAGTTTAGGTTAGGGTATTTTAGTCCTCACACGTGCGGCGCTCAGACGGCTGATGGTGCTTCTTCTTCGAGTTTGTGTTCCGCGCTCCGATCCTCCTCGAACTCGTCCATCTGGACGTAGTCAATGGAGCTCCGGCGTAAATATCTGCCGTTTCCTTGGGGCGGTGTGGTTAGGGTTTCTAGTCATGTCGTGAGATTTGGTGTCAGGTATTTCAGATCTATTCAAGTGTTCAACGGCGACGACTAGGGCACGTGCACGAAGACTTCCCAGCTGTCGTCGACAAGGTCAAACCGGCTCTGGTAGGGGAACAGCGGAAGCGGCGCATCAACGACTCGTTTTGGCGGCAGTAATGATCGTTTGGTGGTCTTAAAGTCTCGATGTAATTTTTATTATGTTTGAGATGCTTTGTATTTCTGATGAACTTTAATAAAATATATCTGGATCATTTTGGCAACAAAAAAAAAAGACAGATGCAAGTTGATCTTCATTGGAAATACTAGTCGGTAAAATGGTGACATGGCGTAGCGTGGACCACATGAAAAAAAACCCACCAGTACAGCTGTGTGCATGTATCAATGCATGTGTGGTGTATCACTGTTCCAACTCAAAACAGAAGAGAATAGACGACCAAACGTATCCATGCATGCATGGCCACCAATATGTTTTGACCGCAACTTTATTTCATTGGAAAACAGCGCGCGTCGTCGTTTCATACATTTTTTAACACAGTACAAACGCAAGCGCTCATATATACATACATACACTCACACTTATGAATGCACACACGCACACCCTATCTCTATGAGCACCTCCGAAAGACTGGGCCTGCATATCATCTTTGTTAAACATTGTATTTACGGTATTTCTATAAACCGTATCTAGTCAGGTTGTATGTGGCGTGTGTTGTATCTTAGGTTAGGTTAGGTAGGCTGTTGTGATTCGATCCTAGTAGTTAGCTTGCTTGGAGATCAATCCACGACTAACCTCCTAACCTCCTTCTGTAATCTTGTGCGCCTCTCCTGGCTATAAGTAACACGCATGCGTCCCTGCCTAGGGCATACGCTTAAGCCTCATTTTCTACATGGTATCAGAGCCTCTCTCTTCCAATACATCTAGGTCATGTCATCCTCCTCCTCTCCTGTCGCCATGGCCACCCCGTCCCTCGCATCGCTTGGCCACACCATCATCGAGAAGTTAACCAGGGAAAACTTCCTGGTGTGGAAGGCTCAGGTACTGCCGCACGTCAAGGCGGCAGGGATGATGGGCTACCTTGATGGATCGATAAAGGAGCCAAACGCCGTTCTTCTCTCTGAGAAGGAAATCGCCGACGGGAAGAAGGAGGTCGTCACCACGCCAAACCCTGAGTATGCCATCTGGGTAACTCAGGATCAACAGGTGCTCACGTTCTTGATTGCCTCTCTTTCCCGTGAAGTTCTCATGTAAGTCTCGAACCACACCACCTCTGCTAGCATCTGGCAAGCCTTGCTCCAGAGCTTTTCTTCGCAGTCCAGAGCACGCACCATCCAGCTCCGTTCTGCCCTCGGGAACACAAGCAAGGGGGACCTCTCGGCAGCCGCTTACTTCACCAAGATGAAGGGCATTGCCGATGAGCTAGCAGCCGACGGCAAGCCTCTCGGTGAAGATGATCTCGTCGACCAGATTCTCCAAGGTCTGGTGCATGAGCCCGACTACAACGGCTTCGTCTCCACCATCTCTACGCGCGCCGCCATGGACCAGCAGATCGGGCTCACCGAGCTTTTCTCGCTGCTCCTTGCGGCTGAGGCTCGCATCGCTGCCCAGCAGGCGGCCTTCTCCCCCAACCACTCTGCCAATCTCGTGTCTCGCGGCGGAGGCCGCGGTGGCAACTACAACCACGGAGGAGGTAGCAGCGGCGGACGCGGCGGCTACAGCTGAAAGCGATAATGAAGCGTCTCAACCCCCTGATCGGGAGCCCGCAGATGTTTATATAGATTGTAAACGTGAAGTACAAGGTGGTCCGTTGTTGTAACCAGACAGGATTACAGGAGCGAGGAGATCGGGATAGAAGGAGGTTTAACAGGACAGGAGATCTATCCCTAGATATTCAGGTGTGAGGCACAAGACAGGAACCCTTCACGCCTCCACATTAACATGTTGAACACCCTCCCTTAATCTGAACTGCGAAAGTTTAGATTACGCTTAAACTCCTCAAACGGCCTTGTAGCCAGCGCCTTTGTAAACTCGTCAGCAACTTGATCCTTCGAGTGAACAAATCGAATGTCTAATTCCTTGTTAGCAACTCTTTCCCTCACAAAGTGATAATCGATTTCAATGTGTTTATTACGTGCATGAAACACAGGATTAGCTGACAAGTTGGTCGCACCAAGATTGTCACACCAAAGACAAGGTGTCTGAGTGTTATATATACCAAGTTCCTTAAGCATAGACTTCACCCAATTAATTTCTGCCGTTGCATTGGCAAGTGCTTTGTATTCTGCCTCAGTACTAGATCTGGAAACCGTGGCCTCCTTCTTTGCACACCAAGAGATCAAGTTGGGACCAAAGAACACTGCAAAGCCACCAGTTGATCTTCTGTCATCCAAGCAACCTGCCCAGTCAGAATCAGAGAAGGCACTAACAAGAGTGGATGATGACTTACTGAAGGTTATACCAACACTTAGAGTGTTTTTCACATATCTCAGTATACGTTTGGCTGCCGTCCAATGAGTAGTGGTTGGTGCATGAAGATACTGACAGACCTTGTTTACTGCAAAGGAGATATCAGGCCTGGTGAGAGTCAAGTACTGAAGCGCACCCACCAGACTTCTGTATTTGGTGCCATCCTCTTGGTTCAAGAGTTCTCCTTCAACAAGTGTGAGTTTCTCTGAACTAGACAAAGGTGTTGGGGAAGGTTTGCAACCCTGCAACCCAACTCTCCTCAAAAGATCTGTAGCATACTTTTCTGAGAAAGATGAAGACCACCTTCTTTGTTTCTCTTGACCTCAATGCCAAGGAAAAAGTGCAAGTCACCAAGATCTTTAAGAGCAAATTCTGAGTTCAAATCTGACAAGAGAGCTGTCACCGCTTCATTAGATGAGCTTGTGACAATAATATCATCAACATAGATAAGCACAAAAACTGAAGTGTTTGACTTATTGTAAATAAACAATGATGTGTCAGATTTTGAAGGAGTGAAACCAAGTTGTTGCAATTTTGTACTCAACCTAGAGTACCATGCTCTGGGGGCTTGCTTCAGTCCATAGAGTGATCTGTCAAGCCTGCATATGTGAGACAGTTTGTTTTTGTCCTCAAACCCAGGAGGTTGCTTCATGTACACTTCCTCTTCCAGAACACCATGAAGAAACGCATTCTGCACGTCTAGCTGTCTAAGACTCCATCCTCTTGACACAGCAATGGATAGAACAAGACGAATGGTAGCAGCCTTAACAACAGAAGGTTTAACAGGACAGGAGATCTATCCCTAGATATTCAGGTGTGAGGTGCAAGACAGGAACCCTTGAGGCCTCCACATTAACATGTTGAACACCCTCCCTTAATCTGAACTGCGCAAGTTTAGATTACGCTTAAACTCCTCAAACGGCCTTGTAGCCAGCGCCTTTGTAAACCCGTCAGCAACTTGATCCTTCGAGTGAACAAATCGAATGTCTAATTCCTTGTTAGCAACTCTTTCCCTCACAAAGTGATAATCGATTTCAATGTGTTTAGTACGTGCATAAAACACAGGATTAGCTGACAAGTAGGTCGCACCAAGATTGTCACACCAAAGACAAGGTGTCTGAGTGTTATATATACCAAGTTCCTTAAGCATAGACTTCACCCAAATAATTTCTACTGTTGCATTGGCAAGTGCTTTGTATTCTGCCTCAGTACTAGATCTGGAAACCGTGGCCTGTTTCTTTGCACACCAAGAGATCAAGTTGGGACCAAAAAACACTGCAAAGCCACCAGTTGATCTTCTGTCATCCAAGCAACCTGCCCAGTCAGAATCAGAGAAGGCACTAACAAGAGTGGATGATGACTTACTGAAGGTTATACCAACACTTAGAGTGTTTTTCACATATCTCAGTATACGTTTGGCTGCTGTCCAATGAGCAGTGGTTGGTGCATGAAGATACTGACATACCTTGTTTACTGCAAAGGAGATATCAGGCCTGGTGAGAGTCAAGTACTGAAGCGCACCCACCAGACTTCTGTATTTTGTGCCATCCTCTTGATTCAAGAGTTCTCCTTCAACAAGTGTGAGTTTCTCTGAACTAGAAAAAGGTGTTGGGGAAGGTTTGCAACCCTACAACCCAACTCTCCTCAAAAGATCTGTAGCATACTTTTCTGAGAAAGATGAAGACCACCTTCTTTGTTTCTCTTGACCTCAATGCCAAGGAAAAAGTGCAAGTCACCAAGATCTTTAAGAGCAAATTCTGAGTTCAAATCTGACAAGAGAGCTGTCGCCGCTTCATTAGATCAGCTTGTGACAATAATATCATCAACATAGATAAGCACAAAAACTGAAGTGTTTGACTTATTGTAAATAAACAGTGATGTGTCAGATTTTGAAGGAGTGAAACCAAGTTGTTGCAATTTTGTACTCAACCTAGAGTACCATGCTCTGGGGGTTTGCTTCAGTCCATAGAGTGATCTGTCAAGCCTGCATATGTGAGACGGTTTGTTTTTGTCCTCAAACCCAGGAGGTTGCTTCATGTACACTTCCTCTTCCAGAACACCATGAAGAAACGCATTCTACACGTCTAGCTATCTAAGACTCCATCCTCTTGACACAGCAATGGATAGAACAAGATGAATGGTAGCAGCCTGAACAACAGGACTGAAAGTATCCTCATAATCTATGCCATACCTCTGTTTAAAACCTTTGGCAACAAGCCTGGCTTTATAACGATCAATCGTGCCATCAGACCTTCTTTTGATCCTGAATGTAACACCCCCAGTGGTTGGCTACAGTAATCCCCTTTTGATAATGCCATGTCATCATGATCATCAGTGCGTAATCATCATGAGTAACATATATCATTTCAAAATTCAAATTCAAATGGAAATTCAAACTAAAAGTGAAAATAAAAGTTGTACAAATCCAGGAACTAAAATGTTCATAATATTGTAAATAATCCAGAGACAATTCTAAAATTATATCCAACATTCACTAAATTAATTAATTGACTCTAACAACAACAAAACAGAGATATTTAATCCATATTCATTTACTTAAAATCCAAATAAAATTCATTTGCCTCCAAACCAAATTCTAGCAGTGACAAATATTGCACTATATTTATGTGGCTAGTTCACATATTTTGTAAAGCTATATATGAGCCCACACTTTTTTGCAAAGCAATGAAACAAAAGAAAACAGAAAAGAAAATAAAAAGAAAAGACCCGCAGTGGCTGGGCCTTAGTCAGCCAGCCGGCCCAGCCCACCCAACGCCGTCCCCCACCTCGCACTGCTCCTCCCCGAGCTGCTGTCGCTGCGCGCGCACGCCCGCGCCAGGCCCCCCTCCCCCTGCTCGACACCCGCGCTCGTCGTGGAGGGGATAAGAGCCCCCTCGCCCGTCCCCGCGAACCCTAGCCCCCTCAGGCGCTCGCCCGCGCCTCTCCTCTCTCTTTTCCCCACTCACCCGACAGCCGCCGTCGCCGCGCCGCTCGATCCCGCGTAGCCACCGAACCTCCCGTGCCTCCCCAAGGTGCTCACAGTCTTCCCCGTCGACGGCTGCTTCGTCTACGCCCTCTCCTTCGACTGGACGGAGCCCGCAGCGGAAACCCCGAGCTCTTCTTCCCCGACGCCGTCCGCCACTGCCGTCATCGATTCCGGCTGCCCCACGCCTTCCCCGCGCCCGCGTTCGCACACCTGCAGGTCCCAGTGAGCTCTGCCTCCCTCTCCTCATTTCCTCGCTGTCGATTTCGACCGTTAGCGCCCGATCCGGACTAGCCGACCCCCTGCCTCCGCCACCGCTCATCGCCGGCGTCATTCCGGCGAGCAAATGGCCTCGCAACCGAGCCCGTTACATTCGCCGCGTCGCGTAGGGTCGCCCTGGCCTTTTAGCTCGCTTGCTACCGCGCTGCAACGCCGTATCCGCCCAAGCCCGAACACCGCCGCCACCATTGTCGACGGTGTGCTCCACTCCGGCCATCTCCGGTCGAGCCGCGGCCACCACTCGATGTGGCTCACTGCCAGCTCTCGAATGCGACCAAGAACGCCCTAAACGGTGCACCACAGCCGAATCCCGAGCTCGCCGGCGCTCGCCACCGCGCTCGGGGCTCGCCGGAGCGCTCTCCGGCGGCCGATCCGACGTGGCGCTGACCTGGCTGCCTCTGTGCCACTGATTGGCGGGCCCAGGGGCCCGCAGTTGACCTGTTGACCCAGTCAACGCTGACTAGGCAGGCCCTGTGTCTAGGACATGCGGGCCCCACTTCTTTAATCGAATTAAAATAAATAGATAATCTGCTAATTAATTAGTTAGTTAATTGGATCCTAAACACCCACTGACTACTGGGCCCCACCCGCTAATTAGATTAGTTAATTTAATTTAACTCTATTTAGTTAGCTCAGTCAATGACATGTGGGCCCCACTGGACCCACATGTCAGGTTTGACTCTGGTCAGCCAGAGTTGACTGCTGACGTCATCTTTTCATCATGCTGACGTCACCTTATACTGTTTTGGATAATTCGAACTTAAATAAATAAATAAATCCAGAAAGTGTTTAAAAAATTTAGAAAATCATATAAAATAATCCGTAGCTCGGATCGAAAAACTTTGTACATGAAAGTTGCTCAGAACGACGAGACGAATCCGAATACGCGGTCCGTTTGTCTGCCACACGTCCATAGCATAGCGAACATGCAACCGTCCCCCTCCGTTTCCTCTGTCCGAAAGTGCCGAACTTCGGGAAAACATTCCCGGATGTTTTCCCTCTTCACCTATATTGTGTAGCACCGCGTCGGAACACCCCTAGCTCTGCGTATTGTCATGTCATGCTCTTGTTTGCTTTATATTTACTGTTTCTTCCCCCTCTTCTCTCTTGGTAGACCACGACACCGACGTCGTCCCTGAGGCCGACGCAGCTCCGGAGGTTGACGACACCGTTGACGACCTTGCCTTTGCCGCCGAGCAACCAGGCAAGCACCCCCCTTGAGCATACCGATATCGCCTATTCTTTCTCCCTCATGCTTGCATTAGAATTGCTGCTGCTACTGCTTTACCTATTCCGATGCATAGCCTGTTTATTGTAACCTGCTATTGAAACCTTACCTGCTTATCATAAACTGCTTAGTATAGGATGGGTAGAGACCTATCAGTGACCCCACTTGTCCCGATTGCCCCACTGGATTATCAGAAGACTCAACAACCAGGCCCCGGCACCGCACATCACCCCCTTAGTTGTAATGACACTGCAGCGTTACTATCGAGTGCCGAGGGTGATACCTCGTGTAGCACTTCTGATGTTAACTCTGTAGAGTAGCTATTCGGTCGTGGTCATCGAGGGTGATTCCTCCTTCCCCACTTCCAATAACGACGCTGTCGTGCAACACATCAAGTGTGAACCCATCGAGGGTGATTCCTCGGAGTTCACCTTGACAGATACATCGACTAGGAATCCAACGAGGGTGATACCTCGGATTCCCCTGATGTTATGGACACACGGATACTTGGACTTTACAATTGTTACTTGGAAAGGCGGGTCGACCCTGAGGGGTACCCGCGTGTGATGTGAAGATGGGTTGCCTGGATGGTGCCCGAGTGATGAATACGAGGCGTGGCCGGGCATTCTTGGCCCTTGCCGCAAGTCCTCAAGACGGGGCGACGGGGTCACATCGATCGTGAGTCTCTACTCGTTACCGCACCCCCAAGGTACTAACGATTTGGATATTTGATTCGAGTGGGCCTCTGGCCCGATAGCACTAACCATCACGCGGGAATAAATATGGGTACTCTGCATCGTATGCATTAGCCGAAAGCTCTGTCAGACGTCCAGTTCAGCATGGCGGCTCGGACGGACCGGCGCCATCCTGTAGTGGTGGTGCCTGGCTTCACCGTGTGCGCAACTACCTGGAGTTCACAGGGCGATGGCCCAAGACCCCTGAGTGCTTAGGATATAGACCGACAGGGACCTCTCTGCTGAGCTCTAGGTAGGGTTGCGGTGTGTCGTTTGGCCGAGGCCGGGCCTGACCCAGAAAAGTGTGTCCGGCCGGAGTTAAGCGAGCGTGGTGGGTAAGTTGGTGCACCCCTGCAGGGAAGAACTAATCTATGCATAGCCGGATCCTCGGTAACGGACACTCGGAGTTGTATCCCGATCGATACAACTAGAATTGGATACTATGGCTCTGGGATTGCTTCTCGCAGGGAGTCGAGAAGGGATCTCAGGACGAGGTTGATGACTGTATGGCTCTGGGATTGCTTTCTCGCAGGGAGTCGAGAAAGGATCTCTGGGTGAGGTTGAGACTTAATGATACTACTACTTTATGCTGTACTAATTTACACTCTTCTAATGCTGCAAGACCGTTGAAGATGCTAGTCTTCGCTAGGACTAGGCCTTCTCTCTATTCTGGCATTTCTGCAGCCCAGTCCACATAAACAGCCTCCCTTTGATAATGTTGCATATGTAGTGTAGATCCTTACTTGCTGAGTACTTCGGATGAGTACTCACGGTTGCTTTCCTTTCTTTTTCCCCCATATCCTTTTGATGCAACCAGATGACGGAGCCCCGGATACAGTTGCCCACGCCGACGATCGCTACTACTACCCCGAGGGTGGATACTTCTACGAGTTGGCCGACGACCAGGAGTAGGTTCGGAGGGTCCCAGGCAGGAGGCCTGCGCCATTCGATCGTAGTGTTTTCTTTTGCCCCGCCTTCTAAGGGCCTATCTGTGCTTTCTTTTATATCTGTACTCAGATATCTGATGCTTCCACTGACGCTTGTACGCAAGCTTATGTATTCGAGCCCTTGAGGTCCCTGGCTTGTAATATAAAGCTTGTATGACTTTATTTATGTTTTAGAGTTGTGTTGTGATATCTTCCCGTGAGTCCTTAGGCTTGATCGTGTGCATTTGCGTGTATGATTAGTGCACGATTGAGCCGGGTGCGTCACACTGAATACTCACTGGCAGTCAATCACATTTTTACCTTGCCGTGAGGGAACTAAATGCCACGTGTTATTCTTCTGAAGAGCATGATATTCATCCTCCATAGCCTTTTTCCAACTAGGATCAGCAAGAGCTTCCTTATATGTGCGGGGTTCTCCTGTGGAAGCAGCCAGACTAAATTTAACTTTATAATTTGTAGGTTGAATCACACCTGCACGAAGACGTGTACGAGGTGGTGTAGCAACAGCACGTGTTGGCGTAGAAGATCCAGACACAGCAGCATCAGCATAATCGGCAATCTCACCCTGGATCGAGGCCGGCGATCCCGAGGAACCAGACACAGGATCTTCTGCGGCCTGCTGAACCGTAGGAGACGATGAGATGGCCACAGAGGATCCGGGCGGGGCGGAATCCAGCTGGGAGCGCGCGCCTGGTGCGGTTGCCAGAGATGGGGCCCGCCGGGTGTAGACGCGAGGTTCAGCCAGGAACCGCGTTGGTTGGTGGAGCTCCCCCGCGGTGTCGAACCCAGGCGCAGACCGACGCGGGGTGCAGGGCGACGACTGCAGTCTGGCACGGGATTGGCGCGGAGCAGGAGCGGGCGCAGGATGGGACGAAGGAGCGGATCCCGGCGCAGATCCTGTCGGCCCTGGCACGACTGGAAGCGCAAATCCTGAAGACGATTGCAGTGGCTCCATCGTGACAGCTACAGGGCGTAATGGAGCACTGTTTTCAGCAGAAATTGCACCGTTTTCAGCACATGCTTCACCTGTAGCAGCAGACTCAGATGACAGATTAGAAGAATTAGTCAAATTTAAGTCAGCACAATCATCAATTTCCACAGGAGCAATGCCGGATAAATGAGATGGGAAGAGAAGTATCTCCTTTCGAAGGAGGGCTCCGGCATTTGGATGAAGTTTGGCAAACGGGAATTGAGTTTCATCAAACACAACATCATGGGAGATGTACACACGACCGGTGGGCACATCAAGACACTTGACACCTTTATGTTGTGCACTATAACCAAGAAAGACACATTGTTGAGATCGAAACATAAGTTTCCGAGAGTTGTAGGGACGAAGGTTTGGCCAACAGGCACACCCGAAAACATGAAGTGTATTATAATCTGGTGTGACATGAAGAAGACGTTCAGTGGGGGTTTCATTGGCAATAGTACGACTAGGCCACATATTGATAAGATGAACTGCAGTGAGAAACGCTTCGTCCCAAAATTTTAAAGGCATAGAGGCGGAAGCCAGGAGGGCAAGACCTACTTCAACAATGTGTCGATGTTTCCGTTCAGTGGAGCCGTTTTGTTGGTGAGCATGCGGACAAGACACATGATGAGTGTAGGGTAACGCAACAGAAAACAAAAATTTTCCGACCTACGCACCAGCCCAGGACCACTATGGAGATTGCATACAAGGTTTGAACTTTTTCGTTACCGACTCGTAGCGCAGCGGAAGTAGAGTCGATGACGATCGGCGGTGCAGATCCCCGCAGCTAGGATTTACAACCTCCCAACCGCGAGGATGTATACCCTCATCTGCCCCACGGACAGCCCTCTGGGAGGCGGTCGGACAGTCCCTCGGACGGTGTCGCGGACAGCCCTTCGGGAGGACTCACAAAACTTGGACCGTCACTTGGATAGCCCTTCGGGAGGCACTCTCAAAACAGCCCCTCGGGCACAAAGATCGAAACTACGACCTCTCTACGGGGTTGCACACATACGGTGTCATCTATCCGGCAGGGCTTCGCCGTCCAGAACTAGTTCCCACCGGAACCCAGACAGCCTTTCAGCACTACGAAACTATTTCGCTGGGAGGGAGAGAGAAGCCAGATAACATCAGATGGCATGTGTATGTGAGAAGGAATGAGTGTTTTGGGCAGCCCCCTCACCTCCTTATATAGGAAAACCAAGGGGTAGGATGGGTATTTCAAAAATACTAAAAATACCCATGAAGGAAATACTTTCCAAGAGTAAAAGCGGGAAGCCAAAGGACAAGTGGAGCTCCAAGGAGGAGCTCCACTTGTGGCCGGCCACACCTCTAGAGGGCCCCCCAAGGGGGCTCTCATCCATCCATGTCACCCCAAAATATCTTGGGACAAAACCCAAAATAATGGCTTTCAAAAAAGTAATCCAAAAAACACTTTCACTATTCATGACGACATTTTTCAACGTCCGTTCGAACTGAAAATATTTATGTGGGCTTAGAACATTTCCAGTACCCACTAAAATAATTTTCAACGTGTTCCAGAACAATTCCGGATTAGTGATTTTCATTTGCGAAAAGCATCTGAAGCGGTTCCGGCAGCTCCGGAACATTTCCGGTTTTTCTTCCGGAAAATTCCCAGAAGTTTCCAGAATGATTCTAGTACCCTCCAAGAATTATCAAGCGTGTGCCAAAACCAATTTGACTTTATGGTATCCTCTAAAACAACTTTTCAGTATCACCGGAACTCATCCGGTGACCTCTATCTTCGGAACTTTTCCGTTGTCTCCGAAAACTTTTTTCGGAAACTTTCTCTCAGACTCCCTGTCTAGTATTCAGCAGATAGGTGACCCTTAAGCATGTGACCCTATAGGTTCGGTGAAGTATAGACATGACACGGAACCCCTTCCGATCAATGATCAACATCAGAGCCGTGGACACCCGTATTGACCCCTATATCCACACGAATGAATATTCGAGTGAACCTCCAGTTGCCGTGTGCTATTCCTGTTGCTTCATGATATGTTACAAATACCCGAGGTGAGACATGTTGGCATCCCTGTGGATCAACAACTTGTCCACTATGCCAGTTACCTCGTTACCGGTATTGTTCTATTTTCTCGTTACCGTGTTCCGGCAACCCCGTGATCAAATCACAAAGTGTCTGGCCAGACGATGATGGATACCGTAACACCGAGAGGGCCCAGAGATATCTCTCCATCGTCAGAGGAGCAAATCCCAATCTCGAGCTATCAATTTACTTGACATACTTTTCCATGAACACGTAAGCTGCCGTAATAGCCACCCATTTACGAATGACGTTTAACAAACCCCAAAGTTCATGAAGTAAGCGTGAAGAAACTCGATACTCTCATGGTCTAAGGAATCATGCAAACGTTAACCATCTCTGTGTTATTAACCATTAACTTGTGACGAATGTAACTCATAGCATAACATCAATCGGGTCGATTCAACACAAATGTTCTTCTAACATTGTGCCCTCAAAATTGCTGGCATAGACATGCCCATGATCAAGAAAACAGAACCATCATGCAACACTTGAGCTAGTCTTAGAGGCCAGACTAGGAATACATTTTACCATTTATTATTCCACACGTGCATATGAGTCTTCCTCCGAGCCTCGTTGTTATTGCAGACTCAAGAACCATAGCAGTTATAGCATGGAACATAAACCTAATTATGAACAGGGAGATAATCAATAACATTTATTATTGCCTCTAGGGCATATCTCCTACAGACTCCCACTTGCACTAGAGTCAATAATCTAGTTAATGCTAATGTACTTTACACCTGTGGCACACCGGTGTAAATATGCTTCGCTTGTGGTATAGCCTAATGTCCAACGGATCTGACAACTTCAGATCCGTGTGTATCTTTGCATATCCTCGCATTTTCACGCTTTCACAAAATTCATATTTTGTGTGGAATTGGCTTTGCATATGTGTGAATCATTGGTCGAAACCTGATTCCTCAGACTGAGCTATGGAGCAACTATCTGTAATAGTGTCCCATTGACCAAAGCCATCTTGGAACCATACTAAGTTCATGAATGAACTATATAATTCAACAACTTCTTTGTCGCTTCTAAAGCGCCAACATACTTAGCCATTTGTCATAGAATTCGCCACAGTAACCTATTTGGAACAATTTCCATCTACCGTGCCACCATATTGTGTATTGCACAAAACCCTTAACTTAAATCGAAAATCGCGTGGAGCATGGATGAAGACTGTATCGATGTAACCTTTTATAATGAACTCTTCATGATCTCCGCTTGCGAGAAAACATGTCATCAGTGCTACTATAGTACTCAATGACCCTTTTTCACTGTTGTCCCATGATCAGTACTTTTGATCACTTTGGTATCTATACTCACAACAACTTTGGGAGTATTGGACATATCTGGTTGTTTTACATAGCATGGAATACATGATTAATCCAAACACAAGAGTGTGTGGAATCTCCATCATGTATTTTGCTCATCAGTGTTTTGGGACACCGAGTCTTACAAAAACTCTTTCCATGTGACTTCGGCAAGAATCACTCCTTGACGTTTTTAATGCTAAAAGGTTTTCGCATTTTGTCAATATGTATCTTTGCTCAACCCCATTAGGTAAATCTATCTCCATAGATCATCATGCCTAATATAAAGGCTATTTAGCCCAAGCACTTCATCGAAAAACTATTTTCAAATGAAGTCCTAATTCGTGTCAAGAAATTTATTTCCAATTAACAATGTGTCAAGCACACAACGTTTTTAGAAATTTTATTATGCTCCCACTTACTTTCTTGAATCATAAGCATCTTCGTTACCCATTGATGAAGTCAAACCCCTTTGACCATTTCATCAAAACACGAAGATTCCAACTCCATTTTGCTCTCTTCTGTCCATTGCTGGAACTCTGAAGTTTGCATACTTACTAGCATCCTCTGGACTGACAAAATACCTTGGACTGTAACACATGCAAGTCCTTGGTTTCATTTCCATCAGATGGAAATCCTTTTGTCATCCTTTGTTTCATATCTCATGATATGAAATATGTATTAATTGCTAGTTCAACCCGAACCAACTTTAAGCATCGCTACGGTGAAACAACCTCATCGTAGTCAACTCCTTGAACTTGTATATTGCAACAAGTCGAGCTTTATGGATAAAGCATTTTTATCCGTATCAGTTTTTAGTTCCATAAAATTCGTTAGACTCTAAGTCTTCCGAAAGGTGTATCAAGATTTTAATCTTGAAACATTTATATGGAAACTATCTCGGATTGTATTGGTGTTTAGCCAATTCCGGAGTCAGGGCCCATCAACGCTTCCTTGTGTATCGTAGGTATAATGTTGTCTAACAACAATATCTCGTATGCGCACCTGAGAGGTTTGCACGAGTTTTTCCTACGTGGTTCAGCTGCAAGTTTGACTGAAGTCCATACATCTCATGTAGAGGCTTCCGTATCAGTCGCAGTAGGAAACTCTGGAATCACTTCCAAGGTCTCTTTCCTTTGATCTGATGACGAAGATACTGCTTATCTCGTCGAGTTGCACTATTCTCCCACTCACCTTTTTGAAAGAACCATTTTCTTCAAAAAGCATACCGTTCTTTGTGGCAAACCTATTTGCCTCGGCATAGCGAGGGAGGAATACCCAACATTTTGGGATAACCTACAAAGTAGCACTTGTCTGATTTGGAATAGGTTTGTAACCTTTTACACAAGCCCCACATTCCAAATGTTTAAGAAAAGATATAACATGGTTGGGTGTACCATACCATGGCGTCATTTCAACAGACCTGATGGAGCTCTTTTCAGCGTAAAAGGCGCAGTCTCTAAAGCATCACTCTTTAAAAGGGATAATGGCAAATTTATTTATGTCATCTTTGATCTTACCATGTCATAAATGGTTTGATTACATCTTCACGGACTTTCCACTTGCAGTGGTGTTCTGGGAGGTGCAAGTTATGAAACCCCTTTCACAACTCATCAGACATTCGCTAAACTTGTAACTCAAATATTCCTTTCTGCAATCGAATTGTAGAAACATAATTTTCTTGTTACAATAACTTCTATCTCATTTTTGAAAATAGATAAATCCACTACTTGCAACAACATTTATTGAACTACACACATCAAAATGTATGATCAGCAATAAGTTTGTTGCTCGTTCCTTATGGCCTGTGAACGGTATTTCAGTCACTTCACTTTTCGGAGGAAAGTTGCAAGTGTCGGATGATTCAAAATCAAACGACTTCAAAATCCATCATAATGGAATTTTCTATGCGGGTTCCTCCAATGTGACCAAATGCAGTGCCACACATTTGTGGTATTCTTTTAGTCTTGCGACATTTAGTGTCAGTGTCATGGATGTATCATATTACTATCAATATTCATAACATACATCCCATCTTGGATGGAAGTATGGCCCTTCATGTTATTCATAATACTGAACAACAATTGTTGTTTTTATGAACAACTCTTTTGCAACAAACATTGTGCAATGGGCTAGAGTGTATGAAACTCTAAAAAGAATTTTGAAAGTAAACACAGAGGTAATATATTATTATCAACATTCATAACATACATCTCATTCATAATGAAAGTATGGCCCTTATGTTATTCATAACACCGAATATTAAAAGTTCTCTTATGAACAACCTTCTTGCAAGATACCTTATGCAAAGGGCTAGAGTGTGAAACTCTAAAATGAATTATGAAAGTAAATACATAGGGAATACACCGATGGAAGGTATAGTAACTATTACTATGTTTCCAGCGTGTATCAAAACCTCATTCCTGGCTAGTCTTTCAGGCCATAGTAGTTCTTACATCGAGTTGCAACAGAATGCAATCGAGCGGGTATCTTTGTGATTGTCCCACAATACCCAAGAATTAGTGATTAACATGTTTAACCATAATTCCCAAGAACAATATCTTTGACCAGCCTTCTATACATCAAAAACCTGTATGACATTCATACATGAGCTGGATATTCCAGTCTTCTTTCTTTCTGCCATTATACTTCTATCAGTTTAACTTTCAGTATTTCTCCTACTTTCAGAAGAGGCACCGAACTTTAAGAGTGGCGTTAGCCCCGGACTTCCTAGGTGTGTAAGTCACACTAACACCCTTCGGACACTTCCTTTCTCTTTAAGTTGTTGTTTTATTCACCTTTCATCATATGACAGGCATTCTTCTGGATCCCTCTCTTATCACTCTAATGCATAGTAAACTCCTTTACTAATAGTTTTCAAACAACATTGCTTTGGATATCTCATATCTTTTAGCCTTTGTCTGTCTCTGAAAATGATTTTCAGATTCCATGAATATCACATAACTATCCAAACTTTCGAAGTTCGGGTCTCATGGAAGCAAACATATTGCACTTGACTGAAATGGAATTATAGCTTTTGGATCGAAGGACGAGAGTCACATGATCCATAGCATAAGCGAGAGAATACCGAAAGTATGCGATAGGACAAAGTCCTTCTCAGCACTCTTGAGGACAATCCTCACATTACGTTACCAACCGTAAAGTTTTAACCAGATATTTAACAGCTATTCAAAATTAACAGGGAAGGTGGAAACGCGAGCCATTATTCTATAACTATTACGTAAATCACACTTAGACAGTGTTCAAAATTAATTGCACTGAGAATTGAACAAGTTAATTCAACAGTGCGCTCCCACTCAAATCAATATCTCTCATAATTGATTTTGAGTGATACAAGATCCAGGCTTCAATTCATCGCCATAGAATCATCGTCTCATGACGGGAATTTTAATCGGTAGGCCAACTTGCCGATCACAACTCTATGTGACTCTTGTTCATCTTTCGATGCGTGTGTTCCGAGCTCAGGACGATCCTGCCATGAACGTCAAGACAACCAAGTGATCTTGCTGTGAGGTGTGACCTCACCCGCCTCACACATCCCTAATCGTTCGTACCCATGCAACCATGGCGCACCCCGAAAATTTAGGTGCCGTGACGGTGCTACACTTGGGAGAACACTAACTACTTGATATTTTTGTGAGAGATCACCCTAATAAAAAGTGACTACTGCGCAATCAAGAAGGGTGCAACATAAGGGATAAACATCTCAGGCAATTCGTAATTAGCATGATATGGTATAGCCCTTTCTGACGGAGAAGTCTTTCATTTCTTCATCTTCGGCATTCACGTTGGTGTTCACCTTCGCGAAGATTGCCACCACCTTGTTGATGCACCAGATAATATTGCTATCTCTATAGCTAATAAAATAAGTGCATTACACAAGGTCGACACATAGGTCATTTAAAGTGCAATCATATGGCTCCAGCCATCATGCCAAATCATGACACGCAGGTCATGTTAATCAATTTACATCATATAGTCATCTCATACATAATCAAATTATTATGAGCACTGCTATACCACATCATATGCACATGCAAACCCTCCTGCAAAACCAAGTTAGACGCCTCTAATCGGTTCATGCAAAAACTTGTTTTTCATGGCTTCTAAGGTTTCGAAACAAACCGAAGCTACCAACATCCATCATCAAGTATGATAATTCAAGTCACTAGATTATCTTCGCGGGGTGTATGAAACACGAGATAATAAAATCTCGAGCCCCATACTGAACTTCGTCATACAAATGACCCCCGTGCAGATCATATCTGCATTGCCCTTTCGTCTGTGAAATTTCATCTTTCTTTTTAACTATGGTGGAATTCAATGAACTGTTAGCACTTCGTTGATCAATCAGGATCGCGGATTGCCAGAACATTGAAACTCCACCAAGCTATTATCAAGATCAGAAATATGTAAATTCCAGGGAAGCAACAAGAACATCGGGTAACATATTTCATCTGCTACCCGCACAAATAATTTTCAGTAATAGAACTCATCTACTACCTAATTATATTGTGCAACACCCATACATCTCTATGTATTCTAGATCGCAACCTGCATCTGCGCATAGCACGGCTCATGATGCCACTGTAGGGTAACACAGCAAAAAACAAAAAATTTCCGACCTACGCACCAGCTCAGGACCACTATGGAGACTGCATACAAGGTTTGATATTTTTCGTTACCGACTCGTAGCGCAGCGGAAGTAGAGTCGATGACGTTCGGCGGTGCAGATCCCCGCAGCTAGGATTTACAACCTCCGGGAGGCGGTCGGACAGTCCCTCGGACGGTGTCGCGGACAGCCCTTCGGGAGGACTCATAGAACTCATACCGTCACTTGGACAGCCCTTCAGGAGGCACTCTCAAAACAGCCCCTCGGGCACAAAGATCGAAACTACGACCTCTCTACGGGGTTGCACACATACGGTGTCATCTATCCGGCAGGGCTTCGCCGTCCAGAACTAGTTCCCACCGGAACCCAGACAGCCTTTTGGCACTACGAAACTATTTTGCTGGGAGGGAGAGAGAAGCTAGATAACATCAGATGGCATGTGTATGTGAGAAGGAATGAGTGTTTTGGGCAGCCCCCTCACCTCCTTATATAAGAAAACCAAGGGGTATGATGGGTATTTCAAAAATACCAAAAATACCCATGAAGGAAACACTTTCCAATGGTAAAAGGGGAAAGCCAAAGGACAAGTGGAGCTCCAAGGAGGAGCTCCACATGTGGCCGGCCACACCCCTAGAGGCCCCCCCCCTAAAAAGCCGCGAAGATGATGAAGTTGGCAGGGGCGACATTAGCAGACTCCATCTCGTGAGTGATGTCGCGGAGCCAGTCATTAGCATCCAGTGGCTTGTCAGAGTTGCGAAATTGAGTGGGGTTAAGCCGCATAAACTCTGTCAAAGTTATTGAAGCAGGGTTCTGGTTCTGGTTGTTCTGATGCGGAAACTGAGCCATGATTCCAGTCATGAACTGATGGTTAAGCTCAAACTGTTGCATCATAGCTGCCATATAGTCTGGCGGTGGTGGGCGTTCAGGGGTACCACGACCACGAGCACCTGGTCTAACCATCCTGCTAAGTATCAACAGGGCGTAGTTTACTAAAAGCAACTGCGAGTGTTTAGCGACAAGCCTGATGTAACTCAACAATTAAGTAGTGTAACAGATACATAACAGTAGTCAATTTAGACATACAGATCCATACACAGAGTCGGGTACATGCGGACAGCATAACGGCGCAAATTTAGAACTAGACATGCAAGGCGGCGCGCAAGCACGCGGTAAGGAAGTACACAACGAGACATAGCAAAGGCTACATCAACGTCGGGGAAAACCACTGAAACGGGGTAACTGCAAGTGCGGACGACGAATGTTCATCGCGGTAGGATCCTGCGCTCCATGTTCACTCTGATGCAGAACCCAGTCTCGAGCTGTAAGAAGAGGTCCACGTGTAGGTGTGTGACCTCCAATAGCAGGCCAATCAATACCAGCATACATCTGAGTCCTGCGCGGGTAAAGGATGTGTTCCGGGTATATCCCTGCATGAACTGTGGATAGCAACTATGTCATAGCATCATAGAGACGTGCTCCAGTGGCAACCAAGTCGACGGCAAGAGCCCGAACAGTGCGATCCAGAGCCTGAGTGCACTGAATCAGAACACGCGGGTCATAGCGACGAGGCTCGTACGGGGCATAGATAGCTGTGTAGTATCCAGTAGCATCTCCAGCAGGGGCATACGGGATGTATCGGAACTCAGAGTCATCTAGGATACCGCTGAACTCTCCTCGGAGACGTGCGACGGCAGAGTAGGCGACATCATGGACTGCCATCTCAATCGTCACGCCGATACCATGGAAAAGGTGTAGCTCAGTGTCTGAGTCATCTTGCCGATCATAGATTCGAACATCAGCATGGTACTGCTCCTGATTGAACTCGCGGTAATCCTCGTAAACCATGTACTCGGGGTACCAGCGGTAGCCAAGTCTGGTCAGGAGGGCGATCAGAACAGCTGGAAACCCAGGGGCATCACGAGCCCAAGTGCGAAGCACAAGCTGTGTCGTAGGACGTGGTGGAAACAAACGATCCATCTGAAATAGAGGAAATTCAGGATTGTCAAATGACAACGAGAAGTTTAACACAACTCGGAGAGAAAGGTTAAACAAAACAATGGAAAGAAAAATGATTATCAGACTAATCAGATCAATGACAGGGAAATCGCACAGATATCCAGCTCTCTGGGTAGACTGGATTTACGAGATCCTAAGTGTCGGCGTTAGTAAAATTTATTTAACCCGAATAGAAGAGAGATCAGAGTCCCAGAGTATAGACGAGGAATAAAAGATCCTAATACCACCCAGTTGGCGACGTGGGCCCGTAAGCCACACAGCCAAGTTAGTAAATTAGTTTTTCGGTTTCTAGACTCAACTTCGACCAAGGAATTTGGAAGGGGGCTTCCTACTGGCTGTCGGCTCTGATACTAACTTGTGGCGCCCCCGGCTCAATCGTGCACTAATCATACACGCAAACATGCACAATCAAGCACAGGGACTCACGGGAAGATATCACAACACAACTCTAAACACAAATAAACGGAGATCCACAATATTACAGACCAGGGATCACGAAGATCCGAATACATAGTCAGTTATACAAATATTATCTGAGTACAGACATAGTTAGACAAGTTTTTCCTTAAGTAGGCTAGCACAAACAACGACTCTACATCGAAAGGCGTTGGCCTCCTGCCTGGGAGCCTCCGATCCTACTCCTGGTCGGCTGGCTCGATCCAGTAGTACGTGCCCTCTGGACCCTCCTGGTAGTAAGCTCCTGTGGTGGCATCTGGCTCCTGGACTCCATCGTCTGATGTATCATCAAGGTGGGGTATGGGGAAAAGAGAAAGTAAAGCAACCGTGAGTACTCATCCGAAGTACTCAGCAAGCAAGGATCTATACTACATATGCAACATATCAATGGAGAAAGGCTGTATATGTGGACTGGGCTGCAGAAATGCAAGAATAGAGAGAAGGTCTAGTCCTATCGAAGACTAGCATCTTCACGAAGTCATCATCTTGCAGCAATAGAAGAGAGTAGAGTAACATTTTATTTAGCAAACATGTTGAAGCAAGCCCAGAGATCCTTCCTCGACTCCCAGCGAGAAAGCGATCCCGAAGCTTCAATTAAGTAACAAGTATCCAGTTCAAATAGCAGATCGGGATACACAAACTGAGCGTCCTTTACCGTAGGACCGGCTATCGATAGATCATTCATCCATGCAGGGGTGCACTACTGTTACCCAACACGCTCGATCACCTCTGGCCGGACACACTTGCTGGGTAATGCCCGGCCTCGGGAGATCAACACGAAGCAGCGCCCTACCTAGGCTCGGCAGAGAGGTCAGCACACCGGACTAACCTATGCACCTAGAGGTCTTGGGCCATCACCCTGGGCACCTTGCGCGTTGCGAGACTGGTCGGGGTGCAGGCGCAACACTGAACTCGTTAGTGAAGTATGCAGCCCAATCCCGACAATCAGCCCGCACGGTGAATCGTGACGTCTGACGAGCTTTCGGGAGAAACGTACATCGCAGAGGGCCCCATAACCATTATCCCGCGTGGTGGTAGTGCGTATAGGGCACGTCGACCCACTCAGATCACACACCCAAATCCAATAGGCTCATTTAGTAACACGCGGAGACAATCAGAGTCTCTGAAGCTCCGCCACAATATCACACTCGAGTGCCCTTCCGGCACACCTGAAAATCATAGATCCCCAGCAGGTACCCACCAGGGTGGACCCGCCTGTAACAAAGGTCAAAGTAACCATGTGGTCATAACATCAAGGGGGAAAACCCGAGGAATCACCCTCGGTGGATTCCGCTCGACGAAAACATCAGGGTGAATGTAAGAGGCATCACCCTCGAGGTTCACACTGAGGGGTTGCACGACAGAGTCGTATCGGAAGTGGAGAAGGAGGAATCACCCTTGATGACCACGACCGAGTAGCTACACTGCAGAGTAATCATCAGGAGTGCGTTCGAGGTATCACCCTCGGCACTCGATAGTTACTATGCAGAGTCGTACAACTAAGGGGGGTGTGAAGTGAGGTGTCGGTCTCTGGTCGACGATCACATTGATCGAGTCATCGATGATCAAGCAGGGGCAACAAGGGTAAGGTGGTGGGGTCACTGATGGTTCACTACCAACCTATACTAAATAGTTTATCATAGGCAGGTAAGGTAACAATGAACAGGTTACAACAGCAGGCTATGCATCAGAATAGGAGCATACATTAACAGTAGCAAAATCTAATGCAAGCAGGAGAATTGGAATGGGCGATATCTAGATGCTTAAGGGGGGGGGGGCTTGCCTGGTTGCTCTGGCAAGAGAGAGAGATCGTCAACGTGCTGCTCGTCTGTAGTGTAGTCAAACTCAGCTGCAGCGTCGTCGGTCTCGGCGTCTATCGAGAGGGAAGGGGGGGGGAGAGAAACAATAAATTCACGGCAAAAATGCAAACAATATGCATGACACGTCTAAATGATATGCCGGGGTGTTCTACTGCATAACTAAATGATTTAGTTAATTTAGGAATTTATTTGGATTTATTTAATTAAAGTTGGGCACTATTCATTTATCGAAACCGGTCTAAAAGTTCAATGTTCATATAGCTAGGGGCATCTGACAAGAATACGGAGGGCGTATTCGGGTTCGTATCAAAATTCTGAGCAAGTTTCATATATAAATTATTTTCATCGGAGTTACGGTTTGTTTAATATGAATTTCTAAAGTTTTTATTAATTTCTGGAATTTAATTATTTATTTAAATTCGAATTATCCGGAATAATGAATGATGACGTCAGCATGAGGTCAGTGTGACATCAGCAGGTCAAGTCTGGCTGACCAGAGTCAAACCTGACAAGTGGGGCCCACATGTCAAAAACTGTGGCTTTAACAGAGGTTAAATTAACTAATTGGGTTAATTAACAGGTGGGGCCCAGCAGTCAGTGAATGATTAGTGTTTAAACTAATTAATTATCTAATTAATAGATTTTCTATTTATTTTAAATCGTTTTACAGGTGGGACCCACATGTCATAGAGACGGGGCCGCCCAGTCAGCAGTTGACCCAGCCAACTGGGGCCTGTGGGGCCCGCGGTCAGTGACACAGGGGCGAGGCCCACCGGCGACAGGTCAGCACGGCGGCCGGAGCAACGCCGGCGACCTCTCCAGCGGCGGATCCGCGCCGGAGTTGGCCGGAAATCGCCCATAAGGGGCTGTTCGACCCGCGCGTAGGCTCGTTTGAACAAGCGTCGAGGCGCGGATCGAGTGGTGGTGGTGGTTGGAGCTGGGGGTGGCCAGAACGACGGCGGCATCGACCGCGGCAGCGCCAGCGTTCGGGTGGACTGCGGGATCAGGGCTACAACGGCCAAACGAACGAGGCGAGGCGCTGGTAGGGCTCTACGTGACGCGGTGAGTGCGATGGTGACTCGCACGGGGTCCTACGGTTGTCGTGGGCACGCCGGCGACGAGGCCTGGCGGCGGCGCGTTCGGGTGTCACCAAATGCGGCAGCTACGGGACGTGAGCGAGCTAATGGAGAGGGAGAGGAGGAGCAGGAGCTCACAGTGGTCCTGCAGGTGTGCAAAGCGGGCTCGGGGAGGGCTCGACGGAGGTGAATCGATGGCGGCAACGCAGGCGGCCGTAGGGGAAGAAGACGATGTAGGCCGGCGATGCAGAGGCGTTCGGCTCCATCTCGTTGGCGCAGGCGGCGTAGCGGAGCACGGCGGTGGTGCTGGACTAGGCGGGACGGTGTGGCGGAGGCGGTGGCTACGCGGGCGAGGGAGCAATGGCGATGGCCGTGTTGGCCATGGCGGTAGCGAGCGAGGGAGGGGGAGAATGAGGCGAGAGAGAGCCAGAGAGGGCGTGGGGGATGCTCTTATCCACCAGGGAGGGCGCGGGCGCATTGTCGCGCGAGGGAGAAGGGGGCCCCGGCGCGGGCGCGTGGCGCACGCGGGGTGTTCGACAGCGGCGCAGGGGAGCAGTGCCGGGGGTGGGAGGAGGAGCTGCGCGGGATGGGCCGGGCACTGTGGCCACTTAGGCCCGGTGCTGTGGGCCACTTTTCCTTTTTCTATTTTCTCTTTTCTGTTTCTTTTCTTTTCTGTTTTGTCTTTTATTTTTACTCCAAATGACTTTTGTAAAATATGGCACTTGACCATATAACATCAGTGCAATATCCAACCCTGGTATAAAATGGTTTTGGGGCCAAATGTTTTCACATGGATTTTATTTAAATAAAAAGGTGTTAACCAACCCTGCTTTTCTACTGTTAGAGCCACTTAGCTAATTTATTAACTGTTGATTACAATTTTAGAGTTGTCTCTGTAATATTTTTTATTTATTGAACATTTTAGTTTCTATGTTGAACAACTTTCCACTTTCATTTAAATTTGGATTTTGACTTAGGAGTTGAAATGCAATATGATGCTAATGATGATCATGGACTGTTAAACTTGCAGACTTGTCATTATCAAAAGTGATTACTGTGGCTAATGACATGGGGTGTTACAATTCTCCTCATCTATCAAGAATTCTCGTCCCGAGAATTAAGAGGAAGACTGGAAGAAAGAGGGGTATTCTTCGCGAAGATGATCCTCGCGTTCCCATGTGGCTTCATCTTCAGAATGATTCGACCACTGAACTTTGAGGAATTTGATTAACTTTTGATGAGTCCGACGTTCACCTTGATCAAGAATACGGATGGGATATTCTGGATAAGACAGATCTTCCCGTAATTCAAGCATTTCATGATCCACAGCTCGAATAGGATCCTTGAAGCACCGACGGAGTTGGGATACATGAAAGACATCATGTACTTGTGAAAGATTTGGCGGCAATTGCAACTGATATGCCACTTCTCCTCGACGGGCAAGAATACGGAACGGGCCAATGTAGCGAGGAGCTAACTTGCCTTTGATTCCGAACCGGTGAGTGCCTTTCAACGGAGTGACGCGGAGGTAAGCTTGTTCGCCAGGTTGATAGACCATTTCCTGGTGCTTTCGGTCATAGTTGCTCTTTTGACGAGACTGAGCAGTTTTCAGATGTTCACGGACAATGCGGACTTGTTCTTCAGCTTGCTGAACAATGTCCGGTCCGACGATTGAGCGTTCCCCAGTTTCTGACCAATTCAGAGGGGTTCGACACTTACATCTGTAAAGAACTTCAAACGGTGCCATCTTCAAACTAGCTTGATAGCTATTGTTGTAAGAGAATTCGGCATACGGGAGAGATTCCTCCCATTTCTTACCGAAGGAGATGACGCAAGCTCGAAGCATATCTTTGAGCACTTGATTAACTTGTTCGACTTGACCCTGAGACTGAGGGTGAAAAGCGGTGCTAAAAGACAGATGAGTTCCCATAGCTTCTTGGAAACTATTCTAGAATCTAGAGGTGAAGAGGCTGCCACGGTCCGAACTAATCTCCAATGGAACACCGTGGAGTGACACAATTCGGGAAACATACAAGTCTGCTAACTGGCTAGCAGTGATTGTCTCCTTAACTGGCAGAAAGTGAGCAACCTTGGAGAATTGGTCAATGACGACAAAAATAGCATCATGACCCTTCTGAGATCTGGGAAAACCAGTAATGAAATCCATTTGGACCTTGTCCCATTTCCATTCAGGAATTTCAAGGGGTTGCAGAGTTCCAGCAGGCCTTTGATGTTCTGCTTTAATGCGGCGGCAAACGTCACACTCAGAAACATAACGAGCAATGTCTCGCTTCATATTAGGCCACCTGTATCTCTGACAAATGTCACGGTACATCTTTGTGCTACCAGGATGAATTGACAAAGGAGTGTCATGAGCTTCTTTCTTAACGTGTTCCCTCTCATCCTTGAACTTAGGTACGAAGAGACGGTGTTGAAAGAATAGGATCCCATAATCATCAAGATGGAATTCCGACGGCTTTCCTTTCTCGAGGTATCGCTTGATCCTTTCAACTTCAGAGTCATACCGTTGCATAGTCTTAATGCTGTGCTCGAAATCTGGTTCAACAACCAGGGTATTGAGATAACCCTGTGGAACAATATGGAGGTTCAACTTGCGAAGCTCTTCATAAAGCATAGGTTGTGCTCCCTGAACCATAAGGTTGTTGCAATAAGCCTTGCGACTCAAAGCATCAGCCATTACATTAGCCTTGCCAGGGGTGTATGAGATATTCATATCATAATCGGCAATTGTTTCGAGCCATCTTTGTTGACGAAGGTTCAGATCTGGTTGAGTATATAAATACTTCAAACTTTGATGATCCGTGTATATCTCGCAATGATTACCGAGAAGGTAATGTCGCCATAGCCTCAGGGCATACATAACCACAAAAAGTTCAAGATCATGCACTGGATAATTTTCTTCATGAGGACGCAATTGTCGAGAGGCATAAGCAATCACCTTACGCTCTTGCATTAGGACATAGCCTAATCCTTGACGAGATGCACTGGGGCAGATGTTAACTTATCTTTCAGTGTCTAAAAGCTTTCTTGACATTTTTCTGTCCACTCAAATTTAACACCTTTGTGGAGCAGATTCGTCAATGGTTTTGCAATCTTGGAAAAGTTCTCAACGAATCGACGGCAATAACTAGCGAGTCCGAGAAAACTTCTGACTTGCTTAACATTCTTCGGGGGAGTCCAGTCAAGAATAGCCTGAACTCGTTTGGGGTTAACAGCAATGCCATTCTTGGAAATCACATGACCCAGGTAGGTCACTTCAGATAACCAAAATTCACACTTGGAGAATTTAGCATACAACTGATGTTCTCGTAGCTTCTCCAATACAAGCCGAAGATGTTCAACATGTTCTTCTTCATTCTTGGAATATATAAGGATATCGTCCAAATAAAACACGACGAATTTGTCGAGGTAATCCATGAATATATAATTCATCAGACGGGAGAACGTAGCTGGAGCATTCGTTAGGCCAAATGACATGACAGTTTACTCATATGAGCCATATCGAGTAACAAAGGCAGTCTTCGGGATATCCTCTTCACGAACACGGATCTGATGATAACCCAACCTCAAGTCAAGTTTCGAGAAGACAGAGGATCCAGCAAGCTGATCATAAAGATCATTGATCCGGGGTAGTGGGTATTTATTCTGGATTGTGGCTTGGTTAATGGGCCGGTAATCCTGAACCAAGCGGTTAGTTCCATCCTTCTTCTTAACGAAGAGTGAAGGTGCTCCCCAAGCAGAGGAACTGGGGCGGATGAAACCTTTCCTAAGTGACTTGTCAATTTCTTCCTTAAGCTCAAGAAGGTGGTGCGGAGGCATCTTATAAGGATGCTTGGCAATAGGGACAGTGCCAGGCTTCAAGTCAATGACAAACTCGACAGCTCTAGCCGGGGGTATTCCTGGAAGTTCTTCTGGAAAGACGTCTGGAAAATCTCGAATGACAGGAATGTTCTCGATCCCTTCCAGAGGTGAGGCGTTCAAAGCATTCAGAATATATATCTGAGCTTCAGCATTCCGAGTAATGCGGGCAGTGTAGTTCACTATCTCATCGGAGGGGTGAAGAAGTTGGACAACTTTAGTGGCACAATTGATCGAAGCAATGTGAGCTTTCAACCAATCCATTCCGAGTATGAGGTCTATGGTGGAAGACTTCAGGACAATGGGTGAGGCAAGGAATTCCAACCCTTTAATTTCGACGGTAATGTTAGGTGCTATCACGTCAGCATGACAATGACCTCCGGGAGTTTTAATGACTAACGGAGTATGCATCTTCTCATACTGAATGCCATGCATGAATGCAAATTTTCCAGAGATGAATGAATGTGATGCTCCTGAATCAAATAAAACAGAAGCAGGTACTGAATTAACCAGAAGGGTACCCATCATAGTAGCAGGTTGATCCTGGACTTCTTCAATATCAATGTTGTAAGCGTGTCCACGACCATGTGCAGCAGACCCAGTATTATAGTTGCGGGTCTGATTGTTGCCACGACCATTGCCACGGCCAGTACGAGGAAAACCAACTAATTCTGAGTCTGGCGACAGTCCTTAGCATTGTGACCTGGTTTGCGGCACTTGAAGCATAGACCATCTTCAGGATGAAGAGGAGCATTGTTTTGAATAGCTTGAGCTCTTTGTTGCCTCGGCGGGGGAGGAGGTAGACGTGGTGCAGTATATTTGTTCTTTGGCGCAGGGGTATTGGGACGGAACACGTTGTTGGGAATCCAGACTCGACGCTTCTGTGCTAAGCCCGAAGATGAGCCAGCATCACGATAGCGTTTCTGCGAGTCCTTGTGTTTCATCTGAGTAGTCTCAACAAGAATAGCCTTTTTCACAAGAGTTGGAAAGTCGTTGAAGTCTTGAGGAGCAAGGGCAAGCTCGAGGTCTGGGTGGAGTCCATTACGGAACTTCTCTTGTCTACGGGCATCTGTGGCGATGTCTTCTTCAGCATAGCGGGAGAGGTCAAGAAATTCCCGCTGATAAGCTTCGACAGTCTTGTTGCCCTGAGTGAGGTTGCGGAACTGGGTCTTCATTCGTTCCATAATTGCTTGAGGGATATAACATGCACGGAAAGCAGCGTGGAACTCATACCAGGTAATGGCTGTTCCAGCAGGCAGTGTACGCTTGTGTGTGTCCCACCATTGAGCAGCGGGGCCCTTTAAGAAAAAGGCCGCGAAGATGACGAAGTTGGCAGGGGCGACATTAGCAGACTCCATCTCGTGAGTGATGTCGCCGAGCCAGTCATCAGCATCCAGTGGCTTGTCAGAGTTGCGAAACTGAGTGGGGTTAAGCCGCATAAACTCTGTCAAAGTTATTGAAGCAGGGTTCTGGTTGTTCTGATGCGGAAACTGAGCAGTGATTCCAGTCATGAACTGATGGTTAAGCTCAAACTATTGCATCATAGCTGCCATATAGTCTGGCGGTGGTGGGCGTTCAGGGGTACCACGACCACGACCACCTGGTCTAACCATCCTGCTAAGTATCAACAGGGCGTAGTTTAGTAAAAGCAACTGCGAGTGTTTAGCGACAAGCCTGATGTAACTCAACAATTAAGTAGCGTAACAGATACATAACAATAGTCAATTTAGACATACAGATCCATACATAGAGTCGGGTACATGCGGACAGCATAACGGCGCAAATTTAGAACTAGACATGCTAGGCGGCGCGCAAGCACGCGGTAAGGAAGTACACAACGAGACATAGCAAAGGCTACATCAACGTCGGGGAAAACCACTGAAACGGGGTAACTGCAAGTGCGGACGACGAATGTTCATCGCGGTAGGATCCTGCGCTGCATGTTCACTCTGATGCAGAACCCAGTCTCGAGCTGTAAGAAGAGGTCCACGTGTAGGTGTGTGACCTCCAATAGCAGGCCAATCAATACCAGCATACATCTGAGTCCTGCGCGGGTAAAGGATGTGCTCCAGGTATATCCCTGCACGAACTGCGGATAGCAACTATGTCATAGCATCATACAGACGTGCTCGAGTGGCAACCAACTCGACGGCAAGAGCCCGAACAGTGCGATCCAGAGCCTGAGTGCACTGAATCAGAACACGCGGGTCATAGCGACGAGGCTCGTACGGGGCATAGATAGCTGTGTAGTATCCAGTAGCATCTCCAGCAGGGGCATACAGGATGTATCGGAACTCAGAGTCATCTAGGATACCGCTGAACTCTCCTCGGAGACGTGCAACGGCAGAGTAGGCGACATCATGGACTGCCATCTCAATCATCACGCCGATACCATGGAAAAGGTGTAGCTCAGTGTCTGAGTCATCTTGCCGATCATAGATTCGAACATCAGCATGGTACTGCTCCTGATTGAACTCGCGGTAATCCTCGTAAACCATGTACTCGGGGTACCAGCGGTAGCCAAGTCTGGTCAGGAGGGCGATCAGAACAGCTGGAAACCCAGGGGCATCACGAGCCCAAGTGCGAAGCACAAGCTGTGTCGTAGGACGTGGTGGAAACAAACGATCCATCTGAAATAGAGGAAATTCAGGATTGTCAAATGACAACGAGAAGTTTAACACAACTCGGAGAGAAAGGTTAAACAAAACAATGGAAAGAAAAATGATTATCAGACTAATCAGATCAATGACAGGGAAATCGCACAGATATCCAGCTCTCTGGGTAGACTGGATTTACGAGATCCTAAGTGTCGGCGTTAGTAAAATTTATTTAACCCGAATAGAAGAGAGATCAGAGTCCCAGAGTATAGACGAGGAATAAAAGATCCTAATACCACCCAGTTGGCGACGTGGGCCCGTAAGCCACACAGCCAAGTTAGTAAATTAGTTTTTCGGTTTCTAGACTCAACTTCGACCAAGGAATTTGGAAGGGGGCTTCCTACTGGCTGTCGGCTCTGATACTAACTTGTGGCGCCCCCGGCTCAATCGTGCACTAATCATACACGCAAACATGCACGATCAAGCACAGGGACTCACGGGAAGATATCACAACACAACTCTAAACACAAATAAACGGAGATCCACAATATTACACACCAGGGATCACGAAGATCCGAATACATAGTCAGTTATACAAATATTATCTGAGTACAGACATAGTTAGACAAGTTTTGCCTTAAGGAGGCTAGCACAAACAACGACTCTACATCAAAAGGCGTTGGCCTCCTGCCTGGGAGCCTCCGATCCTACTCCTGGTCGGCTGGCTCGATCCAGTAGTACGTGCCCTCTGGACCCTCCTGGTAGTAAGCTCCTGTGGTGGCATCTGGCTCCTGGACTCCATCGTCTGATGTATCATCAAGGTGGGGTATGGGGAAAAGAGAAAGTAAAGCAACCGTGAGTACTCATCCGAAGTACTCAGCAAGCAAGGATCTATACTACATATGCAACATATCAATGGAGAAAGGCTGTATATGTGGACTGGGCTGCAGAAATGCCAGAATAGAGAGAAGGTCTAGTCCTATCGAAGACTAGCATCTTCACGAAGTCATCATCTTGCAGCAATAGAAGAGAGTAGAGTAACATTTTATTTAGCAAACATGTTGAAGCAAGCCCAGAGATCCTTCCTCGACTCCCAGCGAGAAAGCGATCCCGAAGCTTCAATTAAGTAACAAGTATCCAGTTCAAATAGCAGATCGGGATACACAAACTGAGCGTCCTTTACCATAGGACCGGCTATCGATAGATCATTCATCCCTGCAGGGGTGCACTACTGTTACCCAACACGCTCGATCACCTCTGGCCGGACACACTTGCTGGGTAATGCCCGGCCTCGGGAGATCAACACGAAGCAGCGCCCTACCTAGGCTCGGTAGAGAGGTCAGCACGCCGGACTAACCTATGCACCTAGAGGTCTTAGGCCATCACCCTGGGCACCCTGCGCGTTGCGAGACTGGCCGGGGTGCAGGCGCGACACTAAACTCGTCAGTGAAGTATCCAGCCCAATCCCGACAATCAGCCCGCACGGTGAATCATGACGTCTGACGAGCTTTCGGGAGAAACGTACATCGCAGAGGGCCCCATAACCATTATCCCGCGTGGTGGTAGTGCGTATAGGGCACGTCGACCCACTCAGATCACACACCCAAATCCAATAGGCTCATTTAGTATCACGAGGAGACAATCAGAGTCTCTGAAGCTCCACCACAATATCACACTCGAGTGCCCTTCCAGCACACCCGAAAATCATAGATCCCCAGCGGGTACCCACCAGGGTCGACCCGCCTGTAACAATGGTCAAAGTAACCATGTGGTCATAACATCAAGGGGGAAAACCCGAGGAATCACCCTCGGTGGATTCTGCTCGACGAAAACATCAGGGTGAATGTAAGAGGCATCACCCTCGAGGTTCACACTGAGGGGTTGCATGACAGAGTCGTATCGGAAGTGGAGAAGGAGGAATCACCCTCGATGACCACGACCGAACAGCTACACTGCAGAGTAATCATCAGGAGTGCGTTCGAGGTATCACCCTCGGCACTCGATAGTTACTATGCAGAGTCGTACAACTAAGGGGGGGTGAAGTGAGGTGTCGGTCTCTGGTCGACGATCACATTGATCGAGTCATCGATGATCAAGCAGGGGCAACAAGGGTAAGGTGGTGGGGTCACTGATGGTTCACTACCAACCTATACTAAATAGTTTATCATAGGCAGGTAAGGTAACAATGAACAGGTTACAACAGCAGGCTATGCATCAGAATAGGAGCATACATTAACAGTAGCAAAATCTAATGCAAGCAGGAGAATTGGAATGGGCGATATCTGGATGCTTAAGGGGGGGGGGGGGTTTGCCTGGTTGCTCTGGCAAGAGAGAGAGATCGTCAATGTGCTGCTCGTCTGTAGTGTAGTCAAACTCAGCTGCAGCGTCGTCGGTCTCGGCGTCTATCGAGAGGGAAGGGGGGGGAGAGAAACAATAAATTCACGGCAAAAATGCAAACAATATGCATGACATGTCTAAATGATATGCCGGGGTGTTCTACTGCATAACTAAATGATTTAGTTAATTTAGGAATTTATTTGGATTTATTTAATTAAAGTTGGGCACTATTCATTTATCGAAACCGGTCTAAAAGTTTAATGTTCATATAGCTAGGGGCATCTGACAAGAATACGGAGGGCGTATTCGGGTTCGTATCGAAATTCTGAGCAAGTTTCATATATAAATTATTTTCATCGGAGTTACGGTTTGTTTAATATGAATTTCTAAAGTTTTTATTAATTTCTGGAATTTAATTATTTATTTAAATTCGAATTATCCAGAATAATGAATGATGACGTCAGCATGAGGTCAGTGTGACATCAGCAGGTCAACTCTGGCTGACCAGAGTCAAACCTGACAAGTGGGGCCCACATGTCATACACTGTGGCTTTAACAGAGGTTAAATTACCTAATTGGGTTAATTAACAGGTGGGGCCCAGCAGTCAGTAACTAATTAGTGTTTAAACTAATTAATTATCTAATTAACAGATTTTCTATTTATTTTAATTATCTAGTCAGCAGTTGACCCAGTCAACTGGGGCCCGTGGGGCCCGCGGTCAGTGACACAGGGGCAAGGCCCACCGGCGACAGGTCAGCACGGCGGCCGGAGCAACGCCGGTGACCTCTCTAGCGGCGGATCCGTGCCGGAGTTGGCCGGAAATCGCCCATAAGGGGCCGTTCGACCCGCGCGTAGGCTCGTTCGAACGAGCGTCGAGCCGCGCATCGAGTGGTGGCGGTGGTTGGACCTGGGGGTGGCCGGAACGACGGCGGCATCGACCGCGGCGGCGCCGGCGTTCGGGTGGACTGCGGGATCAGGGCTACAGCGGCCAAACGAACGAGGCGAGGCGCTGGTAGGGCTCTACGTGACGCGGTGAGTGCGATGGTGACTTGCACGGGGTCCTACGGTCGTCGTGCGCACGCCGGCGACGAGGCCTGGCGGCGGCGCATTCGGGTGTCACCAAATGCGGAAGCTACGGGACGTGAGCGAGCTAATGGAGAGGAGAGGAGGAGCAGGAGCTCACAGTGGTCCTGCAGGTGTGCAAAGCAGGCTCGGGGAGGGCTCGACGGAGGCGAATCGACGGCGGCGACGCAGGCGGCCGTAGGGGAAGAAGACGATGTAGGCCGGCGATGCAGAGGCGTTCGGCTCCAGCTCGTTGGCGCAGGCGGCGTAGCGGAGCACGGTGATGGTGCTGGACTAGGCGGGACGGTGTGGCGGAGGCGGTGGCTACGCGGGCGAGGGAGCAATGGCGATGGCCGCGTTGGCCATGGCGGTAGCGAGCGAGGGAGGGGGAGAATGAGGCGAGAGAGAGCCAGAGAGGGCGTGGGGGATGCTCTTATCCACCAGGGAGGGCGCGGGCGCGTTGTCGCGCGAGGGAGAGGGGGGGCCCCGGTGCGCGGCGCACGCGTGGTGTTCGACAGCGGCGCAGGGGAGCAGTGCCGGGGGTTGGAGGAGGAGCTGCGCGGGCTGGGCCGGGCACTGTGGCCACTAAGGCCCGGTGCTGTGGGCCACTTTTCCTTTTTCTATTTTCTCTTTTCTGTTTCTTTTCTTTTCTGTTTTGTCTTTTATTTTTACTCCAAATGACTTTTGTAAAATATGGCACTTGACCATATAACATCAGTGCAATATCCAACCCTGGTATAAAATGGTTTTGGGGCCAAATGATTTCACATGGATTTTATTTAAATAAAAAGGTGTTAACCAACCCTGCTTTTCTACTGTTAGAGCCACTTAGCTAATTTATTAACTGTTGATTACAATTTTAGAGTTGTCTCTGTAATATTTTTTATTTATTTAACATTTTAGTTTCTATGTTGTACAACTTTCCACTTTCATTTAAATTTGGATTTTGACTTAGGAGTTGAAATGCAATATGATGCTAATGATGATCATGCGTTGTTAAACTTGCAAACTTGTCATTATCAAAAGTGATTACTGTGGCTAATGACATGGGTTGTTACAGGGCTCTCATCCATCCATGTCACCCCAAAATATCTTGGGACAAAGCCCAAAATAATGGCTTTCCAAAAAGTAATCCAAAAAGCACTTTCACTATTCACGACGACATTTTTCAGCGTCCGTTCGAACTGAAAATATTTATGTGGGCTTAGAACATTTCCAGTATCCACTAACATAATTTTCAACGCATTCCAGGACAATTCCGGATTAGTGATTTTCATCTGCGAAAAGCATCTGAAGCGGTTCCGGCAGCTCCGGAACATTTCCGGTGTTTCTTCCGGAAAATTCCCAGAAGTTTCCAGAATGATTCTGGTACCCTCCAAGAATTATCCGGCGTGTGCCGAAACCAATTTGACTTTATGGTATCCTGTGAAACAACTTTTCAGTATCACCGGAACTCATCCGGTGACCTCTATCTTCGGAACTTTTCTGTTGTCTCCGAAAACTTTTTCCGGAAACTTTCTCTCAAACTCCCTGTCTAGTATTCAACAGATAGATGACCCTTAAGCATGTGACCCTATAGGTTCGGTGAAGTATAGACATGACACGGAACCCCTTCCGATCAATGATCAACATCGGAGCCGTGGACACCCATATTGACCCCTATACCCACCCGAATGAATATTCGAGTGAACCTCCAGTTGCCGTGTGCTATTCCTGTTGCTTCGCGATATGTTACAAATACCCAAGGTGAGACATGTTGGCATCCCTGTGGATCAACAACTTGTCCACTATGCCAGTTACCTCGTTACCGGTATTGTTCTCTTTTCTCGTTACCGTGTTCCGGCATCCCCATTATCAAATCACAAAGTGTCTGGACAGACGATGATGGATACTGTAACACCGAGAGGGCCCAGAGATATCTCTCCATCATCGGAGGAGCAAATCCCAATCTCGAGCTATCAAGTTACTTGACATACTTTTCCATGAACACGTAAGCCACCGTAATAGCCACCCATTTACGGATGACGTTTAACAAACCCCAAAGTTCATGAAGCAAGCATGAAGTAACTCGATACTCTCATGGTCTAAGGAATCATGCAAACGTTAACCATCTCTGTGTTATTAACCATTAACTTGTGATGAATGTAACTCATAGCATAACATCAATCGGGTCGATTCAACACAAATGTTCTTCTAACATTGTGCACTCAAAATTGTTGGCATAGACATGCCCGTGATCAGGAAAACAGAACCATCATGCAACACTTGAGCTAGTCTTAGAGGCCAGACTAGGAATACATTTTACCGTTTATTATTCCACACGTGCATATGAGTCTTCCTCCGAGCCTCGTGGTTATTGCAGACTCGAGAACCAAAGCAGTTATAGCATGGAACATAAACCTAATTATGAACAGGGAGATAATCAATAACATTTATTATTGCCTCTAGGGCATATCTCCTCCAATTAGAAATTCCTATCTTTTGAAAAAAAAAGAATTGAGCTTCTCATATTCACCACCCCAGTCTGGTTGCATGGCAAGGATTTTGCGATCAAACTTTCGTTCAACAAGTGCTTGAAAGTTATGTAAAACTTGGAACACGTCAGAACATTTTTTAAGAAGATATATCCAGGTGTATTTGCTATAATCATCAATGAAACTCACATAGTAAGAGTGTCTACCAACGGAGGTGGGTGCCGGACCCCAAACATCAGAGAAAATATGTTGCAATGGCTGGGTAGACACACTAGTAGAAATAGGATAAGGCAACTGATGACTTTTTGCTCTTTGACAAGAATCACAAATAGTTTCTAAATTTCGCTCACCAACAACTGGGAGTTTATTTTTACTAAGAATTTGATGTACAGTAGCAAACGAGGGATGATCTAAATGACTGTGCCACCTTTCAGCAGAAAGCTTGATGGCACCATATACTTGTTTGTTGAACTGACAATATTGAGGAAGCAACGCATAGAGTCCTTGCACACATGTACCCCTATGGAGAACTCTCTTCGTGACCTGATCCTTGATCAAAAAGAAGAACGGGTGAAACTCAAGGAAGACATTATTATCAAGAGCAATACGATGGACGGAAAGAAGAGTTTTGGAAGCATTGGGTACATGCAAGATATCTTTCAGAACTAGATTTTTATGTGGAGTTTCGATAATTGATTGACCAATATGACTAATCTTCATACCTGCACAATTTGCTGCGGTGTAAACTTGATCATGGCCGCGGTATTTTTCTTGCATCATCACCTTGTCGAGTTCTCTGGTGATGTGATTTGTTGCACCCGTGTCTAAGTACCAATTGGTATCGACACCATACGATGCATCAGCTACAACAGCAACTTTTTTCTTTTGGGATGTGTCATTAGCATAACGCCAATCACAATCTTTGGCGAGATGGTTAGTTTTTTTGCAAATTTGACAATGACCTTCATACCCTTCATACCCCTGAAAGTTGTTGCACCCTCTGTTGTTGTGTCGAGGAGGGTAGCCGCCGCCGTTGTTTCCCTGATGATAATGGCCACCGCCACCACCACCACCGTAGTGGCCGCCGCCACCATTGTTGCTGTTGTAGCCGCTAGGGTTGTAGCCAGGATTGTTGTAGCTGCCGCCGCCATTGTTGTAGCTGCTGCCGCCGCCACCACCAGGACGAGAGCCACCACCACCGCCACCCTTCTGCTGACCACAGGAACCCTTGTTGGATCCCTGGCGGCCGCGAGAAATAAGGTTGGCGGAGGACTTGAAGTTGCCGGCGCCTGTCCCATGGAACATCTCGACGCGCTGGTCAAAATTGGCTACCATGGCGAAGAGGTTCTCGACGGTGACTGGATCAGTACGTGTGTCCAAGGCGGAGATGATGGGCTGATACTCCATGTCAAGCCCCGCGAGGACGAACGACACCAGCTCGTCCTCCCCGATCAGTTTGCCTGCCGCCGCAAGCTCATCGGAGAGAGCACGCATGTGCCTGTAGTAGGTTGCCACCGGCTGGTTGCCCTTCTGGGCGTTGGTGAGGGAGGCCTGAATGTTGTTGACGCGGGAGAGCGAGACAGCGGAGAACATGTCGCTCAGGGCCGTCCAAATCGCATGTGATGTTTCCATCGATGCAACTTGAAACAGCACCTCCTTGGAGAGATTTCGAAGGAGATATGCGATGTTCTGTTGATCTTGAATTAACCAGGGGGCATAGGCAGGGTTGGTGATCACCTGATCCTTGCCGTCCTTGTCCTTGGTGGTGATGATCTTGGGAGGTTCTGTCGTGGTTTGGTCGATGTAGCCGTACAGGCTGGCGCCCAATATCTGGGATCCTGCCTGGGCTCGCCAGAGGACGTAGTTCGTCCGGGTGAGCGGCTCGGAGACGTTGTAGTTGAGGCCGGAGGAGACCGGAGCAGAGGAGGTAGACATGGCAGCGAGATGGGTTTTGGGAGATCGATGAGGAGAGGCTAGACGTGGTGGAAGAAACCTGCTGTGTATACCATGAAAGCGATAATGAAGCGTCTCAACCCCCTGATCGGGAGCCCGCAGATGTTTATATAGATTGTAAACGTGAAGTACAAGGTGGTCCGTTGTTGTAACCGGACAGGATTACAGGAGAGAGAGGAGATCGGGATAGAAGGAGGTTTAACAGGATAGGAGATCCTGTGTCTGGTTCCTCGGGATCGCCGGCCTCGATCTAGGGGGAGATTGCCGATTCTGCTAATGCTGCTATGTCTGGATCTTCTGCGCCAACACGTGTTGTTGCTACACCACCTCGTACACGTCTTCCTCAATGCGTTGCTTCCTCAATATTGTCAGTTCAACAAACAAGTCTATGGTGCCATCAAGCTTTCTAATGAAAGGTGGCACAGTCATTTAGGTCATCCCTCGTTTGCTACTGTACATCAAATTCTTAGTAAAAATAAACTCCCAGTTGTTGGTGAGAGAAATTCAGAAACTATTTGTGATTCTTGTCAAAGAGCAAAAAGTCATCAGTTGCCTTATCCTATTTCTACTAGTGTGTCTACCCAGCCATGGCAACTTATTTTCTCTGATGTTTGGGGTCCGGCACCCACCTCCGTGGGTAGACACGCTTACTATGTGAGTTTCATTGATGATTATAGCAAATACACCTGGATATATCTTCTTAAAAAATGTTCTGACGTGTTCCAAGTTTTTCATAACTTTCAAGCACTTGTTGAACGAAAGTTTGATCGCAAAATCCTTGCCATGCAATCAGACTGGGGTGGTGAATATGAGAAGCTCAATTCTTTTTTTCAAAAGATAGGAATTTCTCATCATGTGTCTTGTCCGCATGCTCACCAACAAAACGGCTCCGCTGAACGGAAACATCGACACATTGTTGAAGTAGGTCTTGCCCTCCTAGCTTCCGCCTCTATGCCTTTAAAATTTTGGGACGAAGTGTTTCTCACTGCAGTTCATCTTATCAATATGTGGCCTAGTCGTACTATTGCCAATGAAACCCCCACTGAACGTCTTCTTCACGTCACACCAGATTATAATACACTTCGTGTTTTCGGGTGTGCCTGTTGGCCAAACCTTCGTCCCTACAACTCTCGGAAACTTATGTTTCGATCTCAACGGTGTGTCTTTCTTGGTTATAGTGCACAACATAAAGGTGTCAAGTGTCTTGATGTGCCCACCGGTCGTGTGTACATATCCCGTGATGTTGTGTTTGATGAAACTCAATTCCCATTTGCCAAACTTCATCCAAATGCCGGAGCCCTCCTTCTAAAGGAGGTACTTCTCCTCCCATCTCATCTATCCGGCATTGCTCCTGTGGAAATCGATGATTGTGCTGACTTAAATTTGACTAATTCTTCTAATCTATCATCTGAGTCTGCTGCTACAGGTGAAGCATGTGCTGAAAACGGTGCCCAAAACGGTGCAATTTCTGCTGAAAACAGTGCTCCATTGCGCCTTGTAGCTGTCACGATGGAGCCGCTGCAATTGTCTTCGGGATTTGCGCCTCCAATCGTGCCAGGGCTGACAGGATCTGCTCCGGGATCCGCTCCTTCGTCCCATCCTGCACCCGCTCCTGCTCCGCGCCAATCCCGTGCCAGCCTGCACTCGTCGTCCTGCACCCCGCGTCAGTCTGCGCCTGGGTCCGACACCGCGGGCGCGCTCCACCAACCAACACGGTTCCTGGCTGAACCTCGGGTCTACACCCGACGGGCCCCATCTCTGTCAACCGCACCAGGCGCGCACTCCCAGCTGGATTCCGCCCCGCCCGGATCCTCTGTGGCCATCTCATCGTCTCCTACGGTTCAGCAGACCGCAGAAGATCGTGTGTCTGGTTCCTCGGGATCGCCGGCGTCGATCCAGGGGGAGATTGCTGATTCTGCTGATGCTGCTATGTCTGGATCTTCTGCGGCAACACGTGTTGTTGCTACACCACCTCGTACACATCTTCCTCAATGCGTTGCTTCCTCAATATTGTCAGTTCAACAAACAAGTCTATGGTGCCATCAAGCTTTCTGCTGAAAGGTGGCACAGTCGTTTAGGTCATCCCTTGTTTGCTACTGTACATCAAATTCTTAGTAAAAATAAACTCCCAGTTGTTGGTGAGCGAAATTTAGAAACTATTTGTGATTCTTGTCAAAGAGCAAAAAGTCATCAGTTGCCTTATCCTATTTCTACTAGTGTGTCTACCCAGCCATTGGAACTTATTTTCTCTGATGTTCGGGGTCCGGCACCCACCTCCATTGGTAGACACTCTTACTATGTGAGTTTCATTCATGATTATAGCAAATACTCCTGGATATATCTTGTTAAAAAACGTTCTGACGTGTTCCAAGTTTTTCATAACTTTCAAGCACTTGTTGAACGAAAGTTTGATCGCAAAATCCTTGCCATGCAATCAGACTAGGGTGGTGAATATGAGAAGCTCAATTTTTTTTTTCAAAAGATAGGAATTTCTCATCATGTGTCTTTTCCGCATGCTCACCAACAAAACGGCTCCGCTGAACGGAAACATCGGCACATTGTTGAAGTAGGTCTTGCCCTCCTAGCTTCCGCCTCTATGCCTTTAAAATTTTGGGACGAATCGTTTCTCACTGCAGTTCATCTTATCAATATGTGGCCTAGTCGTACTATTGCCAATGAAACGCTCACTGAACGTCTTCTTCACGTCACACCAGATTATAATACACTTCGTGTTTTCGGGTGTGCCTGTTGGCCAAACCTTCATCCCTACAACTCTCGAAAACTTATGTGTCGATCTCAACAGTGTGTCTTTCTTGGTTATAGTGCACAACATAAAGGTGTCAAGTGTCTTGATGTGCCCACCGGTTGTGTGTACATCTCCCGTGATGTTGTGTTTGATGAAACTCAATTTTCGTTTGCCAAACTTCATCCAAATGCCGGAGCCCTCCTTCGAAAGGAGATACTTCTCCTCCCATCTCATCTATCCGGCATTGCTCCTGTGGAAATCGATGATTGTGCTGACTTAAATTTGACTAATTCTTCTAATCTGTCATCTAAGTCTGCTGCTACAGGTGAAGCCTGTGCTGAAAACGGTGCCCAAAATGGTGCAATTTCTGCTGAAAACAGTGCTCCATTGTGCCCTGTAGCTGTCACAATGGAGCCGCTGCAATCGTCCTCGGGATTTGAGCCTCCAGTCGTGCCAGGGCCGACAGGATCTGCGCCAGGATCCGCTCCTTCGTCCCATCCTGCGCCCGCTCCAGCTCCTTGCCAATCCCGTGCGAGCCTGCAGTCGTCGCCCTGCACCCCGCGTCGGTCTGCGCCTGGGTCCGACACCGCGGGCGCGCTCCACCAACCAACGCAGTTCTTGGCTGAACCTCGGGTCTACACCCGGCGGGCCCCATCTCTAGCAACCGCACCAGGCGCGCGCTCCCAGCTGGATTCTGCCCCACCCGAATCATCTGTGTCCATCTCGTCGTCTCCTACGGTTCAGCAGGCCGCAGAAGATCCTGTGTCTGGTTCCTCGGGATCGCCGGCCTCGATCCAGGGGGAGATTGCCGATTCTGCTGATGCTGCTGTGTCTGGATCTTCTGCACCAACATGTGCTGTTGCTACACCACCTCGTACATGTCTTCGTGCAGGTGTGATTCAACCTACAAATTATAAAGTTAAATTTGGTCTGGCTGCTTCCACAGGAGAACCCTGCACATATAAGGAAGCTCTTGCTGATCCTAGTTGGAAAAAGGCTATGGAGGATGAATATCATGCTCTTCAGAAGAATAACACGTGGCATTTAGTTCCCTCACGGCAAGGTAAAAATGTGATTGACTACAAGTGGGTATTCAGGATCAAAAGAAGGTTTGATGGCACGATTGATCGTTATAAAGCCAGGCTTGTTGCCAATGGTTTTAAACAGAGGTATGGCATAGATTATGAGGATACTTTCAGTCCTATTGTTAAGGCTGCTACCATTCGTCTTGTTCTATCCATTGTTGTGTCAAGAGGATGGAGTCTTAGACAGCTAGACGTGCAGAATGCGTTTCTTCATGGTGTTCTGGAAGAGGAAGTGTACATGAAGCAACCTCCTTACCGGGAGCCCGCAGATGTTTATATAGATTGTAAACGTGAAGTACAAGGTGGTCCGTTGTTGTAACCAGACAGGATTACAGGAGAGAGAGGAGATCGGGATAGAAGGAGGTTTAACAGGACAGGATATCTATCCCTAGATATTCAGGTGTGAGGCGCAAGACAGGAACCCTTGACGCCTCCACATTAACATGTTGAACAACAGCAACAACAACTCTGGCGCTCCTCGCTACTCCGACAACCTAGCGGCGGCTCTTCCAGTGGTGCACCGCGCAAGCAGGGTGGTGATCGCGGTGACCGTGAGCGCTGCCAGATCTGCAAGGAGGAAGGCCATGGTGCATGGCGCTGCAAAAAGCGCTATGACAAGGGCTACAACAACAATGTTTGTCATCCCGCATGAGGCGATGGTGGCGGCAACAGTGGCGGCGGTGGCAGCCAGCATCGCTCCGCCAATGCAGCACACTCGTATGGCGTAGATACCAACTGGTATCTCGACACCGGTGCGACAGATCATGTCACCGGAGAGTTGGAGAAGCTTGCCATTCGAGATCGCTACACCGGCAACAAACAAATTCACACCGCTAGCGGTTAAGGTATGGACATTGCGCATATTGGCCATTCAGTTTTATCTACTCCCTCCGGGTCGTTGAACTAGAACAATATTCTTGATGTCCCTAGTGCCGAGAAAAGCCTCCTTTTTGCCTATCAACTTACGAAAGATAATCATGTGTTTATTGAACTTCACCCTGAAACTTTTCTTGTCAAGGATCAAGCTACCCGGAGAACCATTCTTCAAAACAAGAGTAGATGGCGTCTGTTCCCTATGACCGGGCGGCAGAGTGCTCCTCAACGGCAAGTGCTTGGAGCAACCAAATCATCCACATCCCGGTGGCACAAGCGTTTAGGGCATCCCTCCGTTCCGGTAGTCCAGAAAATTCTTCGAGATTTCAACCTTCCCGTGTCCAATAAACAAGATCATCTTTTAGTTTGTGATGTATGTCAGACGGCCAAGAGTCATCAACTACCTTATTCTCGCTCGACTAGTGAATCCAAAGCTCCTTTAGAGCTTATTTTTTCAGATGTTTGCGGTCCTGGACCCATTTCTGTTGGCAGACAGAAATACTATGTTAGTTTTATTGATGATTATTTCTGTAGGCAGACAGAAATACAATTATCCAAATATATACTGTCGGTATCATCTAAATAGTGCATGCATGCGCGGTATCCCTTGTTTGCCTGTCCTGAAAGGTTACTGAGAGCAGGCCAATCATTGATGGTCACAAACAGCAACGCATGTAGGTCAAATTCCTCCAGATTGTGCTCATCCCATGCACGTACACCTTTTTCATCCCATAGCTATAAGAGTTCTTCAACTAATGGCCTTAGGTACACATCAATGTAGTTGCCGGGTTGCTTAGGGCCTTGGATGAGCACTGGCATCATAATGAACTTCCGCTTCATGCAAAACCAAGGAGTAAGGTTATACATACATAGAGTCACAGGCCAGGTGCTATGATTGCTGCTCTGCTCCCCAAAAGGATTAATGCCATCTGCGCTTAGACCAAACCATACGTTCCTTGTGTCATCTGCAAAGTCCCCCCACTTTCTCTCGATTTTTCTCCACTGCGACCCGTCAGCGGGTACTCTCAACTTCCCGTCTTTCTTACAGTCTTCTCTGTGCAATCGCATCAACTCGGCATGCTCTTTGTTTTGGAACAAACGTTTCAACCGTGGTATTATAGGAGCATACCACATCACCTTGGCAGGAATCTTCTTCCTGGGGCGCTCGCCCTCAACATCACCAGGGTCATCGCGGCTGATCTTATAGCGCATTGCACCGCATACCGGGCATGCATTCAAGTCCTCGTACTCACTGCGGTAGAGGATGCAGTCATTAGGGCATGCATGTATCTTCTGCACCTCTAATCCTAGAGGGCAGACAGCCTTCTTTGCTTCGTACGTACTTTCGGGCAATTCGTTGTCCTTTGGAAGCATCTTCTTTAACATTATCAGCAACTTTTCAAATTCCCTTGTCAGATACACCATTCTCTGCCTTCCCTTGCAACAATTCCAGTGTGGTGCCCAGCTTTTTCTTGTGAGCTTCGCAATTTGGGTACAACAACTTCTTGTGATCCTCTAACATGCGCTGCAACTTTAGCCTCTCCTTTTCACTTGCGCAGTTTCTCTTTGCATCGGCAATGGCCCGACCAAGATCATCAGCGGGCTCGTCTCATGCCTCTTCTTCAGCTTCTTCCCGCATTGCCGGCTCAACTTCTTCCCTCATTGTTGTACCATCGTAATCAGGGAACCCATGGCCAGGATAGCTGTCATCATCCTCTTCTTCTTCATTCTCTTCCATTAGGACCCCTCTTTCTCCGTGCTTGGTCCAACAGTTATAGCCGGACATGAAACCGGACTCAAACAGGTGGATGTGAATGGTTCTTGAGTTAGAGTAATTTCGATCATTCTTACAGTCAGCACATGGACAACACATAAAACCATCTGCTCGCTTGTTTGCCTCAGCCGCAATCAGAAAAGTATGCACGCCTTTAATGAACTGGGGAGACCATCAGTCATCGTACATCCATTGCCGGCTCATCTTCATTACACAACACCGAAAAGACCAAATTAATACAAGTTCATCCACACTTATTCTCATAAAACAACATACAAACTCTCTAGCTAAAGCATTTAAATGCAACAACAAATGCGATCAAGATCGCAACTAAGGTAACAATTGATCCAACAGCATAATGATACCAAGCCTCACTATCAATGGCATATTTTCTAATCTTTCTAATCTTCAAGCGCATTGCATCCATCTTGATCTTGTGATCATCGACGACATCGGCAACATGCAACTCCAATTCCATCTTCTCCTCCTCAATTCTTTTCAATTTTTTCTTCAAGTAATTGTTTTCTTTTTCAACTAAATTTAACCTCTCGACAAGAGGGTCGGTTGGAATTTCCGGTTCACATACCTCCTAGATAAAAATATCTATGTCAACTTGATGGGCATAATTTGTCATAAACACAAAATGCAACAAATACTTATAAAAGAGAATATACCACATCCGAATCATAAACCGGACGAGGGCCGACGGGGACTGATATCAAAACCATGCCACTATGTATAACAAACAACGTACGGGTAAGAAAATTATACAAGTAACTATTTAAATCACACAAACATGATTTTTTTTATAAAAAGGATAAGAACAAGAGGCTCACCAAGGTGGTGTCGGCGACGGGACGGTGCGGGCGATCGACGGTGGTCAGGACGGGGAAGGGAAGGCACAAAGTAAACCACACCTACACATGCAAACTAAGAAGTTAATTTGAGCTCAAATTGCATATAAATCAAATAAACTACCACATATAAATACTCCCAAACTAAACCCACAAATCACTATACTTATAGAGCATTGCAAGAGCTAATCTAGCAATGAGAGATGAAAGGACAAAGTTGCTAACCTTTGTGAACACTTGGATGGATGGGGTGCCTTCAAATCTTGACAAATTTTTGCAAAAATGGAGGGTGAGCTCGAGCAAGAGGGGAAGAACAGAGAGGAGAGGAAAGGGGAAGAACAGAGAGCTCGGGCTCGACGAAGGGTTTATATAGGAGCATCTTTAGTCCCGGTCGGTTATACAAACCGGGACTAAAGGCACTAGTGCAGAACCGGGCTGTAGTCCCGGTTCGTAAGGCCCTTTAGTGCCGGTTCTTGAACCGGCACTAAAGGGTGGGGACTAAAGGCCCCCCTTTAGTCCCAGTTCAACACAAACCGGCACTAAAGGGCCACCAGGTGGCACGAGCACGCGCCGGGGGGCTGGGGGCTTTTAGTCCCGGTTGGTTACACCAACCGGGACTAAAAGGTTTAGGGGGTTTTGGTTTTATGATTTATTTTTCCTTTAATTTAGTGTTTTCCATTTAATTCTTTTTCATTTGCTGGTATTTTACGATACTACATATTGTACACGTTATGCATATATATAAATAGAATTTCTCGTAGAACCGATCATATATATATATATATATATGTATCATCGAATGTCTCGCACGACCATTCACACATACACATGTATATATACAATTTGGTATATACAATTTCTCCTCTCAATTTGCAGATCATTACATGGAGGCATTAGGTTGATCTAGCTAGGTACGGGGTAATGGAATTCTCCTTTGGGATCTATGACCTGGTCGAGCAAAAAATTGCGCTATTTCCTCTTGAATCGCTCGTACGCGATTCTCTGGTAGGAGCTTATCCCGCATGTCCTTCATCTTTAAAGAAGAGATCAAAATATGCATGTATTATTAGTTGTGTGTATATATATTAGATAATGATGTAAAAATTGTGAATAGTGTTCTGGCAAACGTACCCATCGGTTTCTATCATCTTTGCTCCTTTCGGATGCCATCATGCGAATGTTCTCGCAAACGTAGTATGCACATAAATTAGTCCCCTGCGCCTTCTTCTGGGCCTTTACGAGAATATAATTCAATCAGATAATAATTAATCAAGCATGATAATGGTATTGAAACTAGAATTAAAGAGATGTTAGCTAGCTAGTACTACTTAATTAATTACCTTGGGTCGCACCCATGTCAGCTGTTGTTTCCATTGGACTTTAACCTTTTTGATGAACTTTTCCCAAGCCCTGCCCGCCGGCAAAGAAAATGAATAAAGGAGTTATTAATTAGTTGATATCAGGAAACGAACTAAAGAGGCCGACATAGTGCGATAATGATTGAAATTACCTATCGACCATCCCCCTCACGATTGAGTATTCATTAGCATCTTTAAGTAGTGAGTCCAGTACTTGAACTTTTCCCTTGTCAACTTCAATGATTAACAAGATCCTGTGGAAACTGCATGTGCACACATTTGTATAATTAAGCGGGCATGTGCATAACTCATCAACTACACTTATTAACATCTAGTAAGCAAAAACAGAATTTGTAGTACAAGACAGTGTCACTCACCCGAAGTTGTAAGGAAGTAGTATTTCTGGTTGGGTATTTAGTCGCACCAAGAACTCTAGCAAGGTTTTCTCTATGTATGGTCGATCATATTCACGTGACCATGTCTCTTCATTAATGGTATTTGGGTCAATGAACCCAATGCCATAGCGTCCAGCTTTTTTCATTTCATAGATCTTCATTCTGCATAATACCACAGAAAAGAATATAGTGAGGATAATTATAGTTAATGAACGAGCACTACAGCTAGCTAGAGACTTAACTTACAGAAAGAAATCACTTACAGACAATAGCAACTGACGATAGATTTGTCGAGTGCAACTTTCACCATGAGGGACTCTTTATTGGTAGTCTTGGCTTCTCTCATGTACCATTGATGCAATTCATACATTCTCGTTGAGAGCTTCTTGACCTCCTCAGGCTTGACCAGAGGTTCGCCGCGGACATATTTCCGTTTTAGTTCCTCCTCTTTAAACGTTTCGATGGGCTTGATGCCTAGGAGTTGTTCTACAGTGACACCGGCCTCTTCAGCCTGCCTTCTATGATCATCGGTTATTACCAGCTGATCGGCGCCGGTACTCACATGTGTTGGTACAATGAGCGGGGGGATCGATTGCACCGCATGTTCTCCCAGCTGGGGAACAGTTTTCCCGCTTTTTTTGGCAGCTGCTTGGTTGGAGCTCGAGCTCGACTCCTTTTTTTGTGCTTGATATGACTTCTTGATTTCGCGCTCATAGTCTGAGTCAACATGCTTCGGAGCTGGTGGTTGAGCCATATGAATAAAGTGGTCAATGACATGCTCAGGCACTTTCTCCTTTGGCGGCGGTGGCGGTTTCAGTCCAAAATGGGCCCTCAGTTGGGCTTGCACTTCGGCTTTGTTTTCCTCTTCGGTCAGGTCGTAAGGCCAACGAGGAAGAGGCTTGAGGCTTGGACCAAATTGGTATCTCTTGCCTCCTGTACTTGTACCGCTAGCCGCCATAGCTGCGGCGCCTCTCTTCCACTGTTGCTTAGGCGGCGAAGCCCACTAAGGCGGCGGAGACGGCTAACGCGGTGCCTGGCTTGGAGGAGGAGGACTGGGCTGACGCGGTGCCGGACTTGGAGGAGGAGGAGTGGGCTGATGCGGTGCCGGACTTGGATGAGGAGGAGTGGCCTGACGCGTTGGCGGACTTGGAGGAGCAGGACTCTGTAGAGGCGGTAGCTGACTTGGAGGAGCTGGAGTCTGCTGACGTGGTGGCGGACTTGGAGGAGGAGCCGGCTGATGCGGTGTCGGTGGCCTTGGAAAGACGATGCAATCCTTTCTCCATAGAATGATACGATGTATGGCCTCTCCCAGTGTGCGCTCGTCGTCACCTCCAGGAATGTCAAGCTCTAGCCCCGAATATTGTGCCACCACTTCATCAACCGCGACATGAGCATAGCCAGCTGGAATCGGATTGCAATGTAAGGTTGCTTCAGGGGGATTTGTATAAGCAACGCCGCCCGCCACCTTCATGGATATGTTCTTCATTTTAAAGTGTAGCTCACAATTAGTGTTATCCATGATGTCATCCACAGGGTATCTATCCAACAGTGCCTCATCGCCCGGGGCGGAACCCACGCTGCTTCTCGGCATGGATGGGACGGTGCTATCCAATGCTGGATCCGCTAGCTGCTGCCGCTGTTAAGACCCCCTTTCCTGGCTAAGTGAGTCGATCTGCTGCTGCTGCCGCTGGAAAGCGAGTGCCAACTCCGCGTGCCTTGATTCTAGGCCTTGAAGGCGGTCTGCTTCCTGCTTCCTCTGCTCCTCCTCCAGCTTCCTCTTCTTCTCCTCCTGCATCTTCTTTCTCGCACGGCTTCTGTAGTCGGTGTTCCAGTTCGCAAACCCCTCAAACCACGGAACAACGCCTTTGCCTCGTGTTCTTCCCGGGTGTTCAGGGTTCTTCAGGGCGCGCGTAAGCTCGTCGTTCTCTCTATTGGGCGTGAACACCCCCATTCGAGCCTCTTCTATTGCAACAATTAAATCAAGGTCGGCTCCTTTAAGACTTGCCCGCTCAAAAACCTGGCATGTCTTTGGGTCCAACGTCCCCCCATGTGCACAGAACCAAGTCCTAGACCTGGGGGGCCAGCTCAATGTAACTAGAATGACCCCTGCATCCACCATCTATTGCTCAGCGAGATCCCACTTAGGTCGGGCCACCTCATAGCCACCTGGCCCCAGCTTATGGTGCCATATCTTTTTTGTGCATTGATCTTGTTTATTCTCAACCGTTCTTGAGCTACTTCCGATTCCTTGAATTTCATGAAAGCGTCCCAGTGATCTCTTTGCTTCTCCAGTGTTCCCTTGAATTCTGGAGTCTTCTTTCCTCCTTCGACGTACTTGTTCCATATACTTTTCTTGTGGTTGTTGAATGCTATCGCCATCTTCCTAAGAGTAGCATTCTTGACTTTCTCCACATCTGCATCTGTGAAATGATCTGGTAGGGTGAAATGTGACATGAGAGATTCCCAAAGCCGATCTTTTGCTCTTTGGTCGACAAATGTAAGATCTGGATGTTCCTTTGCTGGCTTTTTCCATTCTTGAATGGAGATCGGGATTTGGTCCTTCACAAGAACTCCGCACTGACGAATGAACTTGCCCGCATTCTTCTTAGGCTCACGCGGTTCGCCATTAGGTTTGATGGCATCGATGTTGTACTTTACGCCATCCTTCAACTTTTTGGCCGGGCCTCGCACTGTCCTGCTGCCTGTAGAAGATTTGCTCGATCCGGAGGGCTGAAAGAAGAAAGATCGATTCGTTAATATATATATACAAAATCAATTAAAACATGTGATGATCACCAGATGCCTGCTTCTATAAATACACCTCGCCGGTATTTGTTATTTGAAGATCATCATAGTTCTGGACTTCATCTATTCGTTCGTCTTCATCGAATATCATATCACCCTCCCCGGTATTGTTCAGATATTGTGAGCCGTCATCTTCTTCATTCTCATCTGGCCTGCTCGGGGAGCGTATGATCTCAAACAGGGCCTCTTCTCCTTGTATGCAAATTCTATGCAAATATGTAACATTTTTTAAATGTTTGGCTAGGAACAGGATTCAGAATCATAACGGATTCTCTTAACCTTTAAGGGATTTAACAAAATGGCGTCATTCTGGATGCGCAGAAAATGGTCCATATTTTTCCTGATCTCATCTACCCTTCTATATGTCACGTTGTCTAGTGTCAAAGGATTCAAGAAAACCATGGCTTCATCATTAGCCGGAAGTAACATGCGCATAATGGTACGAAGCTCTCCAAATTGTTTTGGAACGGAGTCCCGGATAGGATAATTAGCTTTTTGGTACGAAGTTCAGCAAAAGCCTTCAGAATATCGCTATTTGGAAGGCCTTTGCTGGAATTCATACCAAAAAGCGAATTATTCTATCCGGAACTCCGTTCCAAAACAACTTTGAAGAGCTTCGTAGCATCATACGCCTGTTACTTTCGGCTAATGATGAAGCCATGGATTTCTTCAATACTTTGACAGACAACGTGACATATAGAAGAATATATATATAGATGAGATCAGAAAAAAAAAATGGATCAACTTGTGCACATCCATAATGGGGGCATTCTTTGATCATATATATTTCACTAGATCAAATGTTGCATATGTCAAAATTCAAACTTTGACATATGATCAAACTTTGACATTTGATCAAATATTGCATATGTCAAAATTCAAACTTTGCCATATGATCAAATGTTGCTTATGTCAAAATTCAAACTTTGACATATGTCAAAATTATTGCATCTAGTTACATTGGATCAAATGTTGCATCGTGAAATATGCAACATTCAAACTTTTTTCAATATGACAAACTTTTAATACATTCAAACATCTAAAACATCAAAACATATACATATATACATCTAAAACATCAAAAATTCCTACTCAATAAAACCTCTAAAAACACAAAACAAAAGTATAAAAAACTAAAATTCCTACTCACTAATTAACATTTATATATCTAAAATTCATCTAAACATTTCTATAACTAAAAGTATAAAATACTAAAAAAACATTCATCTAACATTTATATATATCTAATTCATCTAATTAACATTTATATATATATCTAATTCATCTAATTCAACTAAAAAACAGAAAAACAGAAAAAAAAACTAAGAAAATGTGTGTGTGTGTGTGTGAGTTCGATGGGAGGGGTGGCCATGGCGGCACAGGGGCTGCTCACATCGGGGAGACGGCCGGCGAGGCGAGGCGACGGGGGGCGGCGACGACGGGGGCGGCGACGGGGACGGGGGCGGGGACGGGGGGCGACGACGGGGACGGGAGCGGCGACGGGGACGGTGACGGCGACGGCGCGCGAGGGGGACGGCGACGGCGCGCGACGGGGGCGGCGGCGATGTCGATCGAAGCAGAGGAGACGAAGAAGAGAAGAGAAGAAACTGAAAATTCGTAAGTGTTGTATATATAGGAGGGACCTTTAGTCCCGGTTGGAGCCACCAACAGGGACTAAAGGTCAAATTTGGCCAGGCCAAGCGGCGGGAAGCGCAGGCCTTTAGTCCCGGTTGGTGGCTCCAACCGCGACTAAAGGGGGGGCGGTCTTTAGTCGCGGTTGGAGCCACCAACCGAGACTAAAGGCATGTGCTTCCCGTGTGCGCGGTGCAGAGTTTAGTCCCACCTCGCCGAGCGATGGGCAGCCGCACTGGTTTATAAACCCAGCCGCGGCTGCTCCTTCGAGCTCCTCTCCAAACAGGCTTCTGGGCCTAACTCTGCTGCGCTGCCCTGTGGGCCTACTGGGCCTTGCGGGCCTGCATCCTGGCCCAACTATAGGTTGGGTTTCTAGTCGTATGCAGGCCGTTGTGGCCTAGTAGGCGGGCTTTTTTTCATTTTTTTTGTTTTTTGTTTTATTTATTTTCTTTTATTTCTGAGTTGTTTTTTGCTTTATTTAGAGTTTCTTTGTGAATATTTTTGCTTTAGGTAAAAAAATTATAAACTTTCTGTTAGTGCTAGTAGTTTTCAAATTTGAATTATTTGAAATTTGTGTGAATCACTAGTTTGTGAATAACTTTACTTTAAAAATAGATTTTTAAAAATAGATTTTTCAGTGATTCTTTTTTTTATGTTTAATATTAGTGTGTTTTATCATTATATTCAATTTGGTAATACTTAGGTTATTTAAAAAAATGAAATGCCTTTGTAACAGATGAGTTTTCGTCTAAAACCCTGATACTTCGAAAGAGATTGTCCATTTTGTACACGAAGTGGATCCAGTTTTACTCATAACCCTCTCAACTCTTTAGCACATGCTATATGGGTGAAATGATGATACCATGCCAACTTTCAACCTTTTCAGAGTTCATTTTTAGTGCTTTTCAATTTCAGGGTCCTTTAGCTCAAAAAAATCAGTAAATGCATGAAAAATAGCAAATGAAGTCAGAAAGGGTTGAAAATTGATGACGTGGCTTTGAATGGTGCATACTGAACACACAAAAAATCTGGAGTTGAAATAAGTTTAAAAAAATGAAATGCCTTTGTAACAGATGAGTTTTCGTCCAAAACCCTGATACTTCGAAAGAGATTGTCCATTTTGTACACGAAGTGGATCTAGTTTTTGCCGTAACCCTCTCAACTTTTTAGCACTTGGTATGTGGATGAAATGATGATACCATGCCAACTTTCAACCTTTTCAGAGTTCATTTGTAGTGCTTTTCAATTTCAGGGTCCTTTAGCTAAAAAAATCAGTAAATGCATGAAAAATAGCAAATGAAGTCAGAAAGGGTTGAAAATTGATGACGTGGCTTTGAATGGTGCATACTGAACGCACAAAAAGTCTGGAGTTGAAATAAATTTAAAAAAATGAAATGCCATTGTAACAGATGAGTTTTCGTCCGAAACCCTGATACTTCGAAAGAGATTGTCCATTTTGTACACGAAGTGGATCCAGTTTTTGCCATAACCCTCTCAACTTTTTAGCACATGCTATGTGGGTGAAATGATGATACCATGCCAACTTTCAACCTTTTCAGAGTTCATTTCGTAGTGCTTTTCAATTTCAGGGTCATTTAGCTCAAAAAAATCAGTAAATGAGCTAAAAAATAGCAAATGAAGTCAGAAAGGGTTGAAAATTGATGACGTTTGTCCAAAGCACAAAAGTACATGTTTCAAATGCCAAAACACATAAGCACCCTAACTATTACATAGATTCCCTATGGTTTGTCCAAAGTGGGACTTTCTAGATATATATAAGTCCGGAAACTCACTAGAGAAGAAAGTGATGACAGTGAAGCCGGTCACATCCCAGAGTGGGATCTTTGGGTGTGAAACTTTTCTTCGCGTGTGTCCCTTTGCGCCATAACCATGGACAATCTTCATCATTTAACTGGATGCTCGGGTCAATATTCACTATGAAGGGAGCAATTTCATGAAACTTTTCATAATCTTCTGACATGTCTGTCTTGTCATCCACTCCCACGATGTTTCTTTTCCCTGAAAGAACTATGTGGCGCTTTGGCTCATCGTATGATGTATTCGCTTCCTTATCTTTTCTTTTTCTCGGCTTGGTAGACATGTCCTTGACATAGAAAACCTGCGCCACATCATTGCCTAGGACGAATGGTTCGTCTGCGTACGCAAGATTGTTGAGATCCACTGTTGTCATTTCGTACTACGGGTCTTCCGTTACCCCGCCTCGTGTCAGATTGACCCATTTGCACCGAAACAAAGGGACCTTCAAACCACGTCCATAGTCAAGTTCCCATATCTCCTCTATGTAACCATAATATGTGTCCGTTCCCCTCTTGGTTGCTGCATCAAAGCGGACACCACTGTTTTGGTTGGTGCTCTTCTTATCTTGGGCGATCGTGTAAAATGTATTCCCATTTATCTCGTACCCTTTGAAAGTCATTATATTCGAAGATGGTAACTGGGACAGCAAGTACAGGTCATCTTCAACAGCGTCGTCATGCATGGCACGTGTCTGCAACCAACCGGCGAAAGTCCCCGTTTGTTCACGTGTAATCCAGTCGTCAGACTGCTCCGGGTGTTTGGAGCGTAGAATATTCTTGTGTTCCTCCATATACGGAGCCACCAAGGCAGAATTTTGTAGAACTGTGTAGTGTGCTTGAGTGAGAGAATGCCCATCCATACATATTGTTTGTTTCGGTCCTAGCATGCCATTTCCACCCAGTCTGCCCTTATGCCGCGATTCAGGAACACCAATCGGCTTTATGTCAGGAATAAAGTCAATAAAAAACTCAATGACCTCCTCATTTTCATGGCCCTTGGAGATGCTTCCTTCTGGCCTAGCACAGTTATGAACATGTTTCTTTAAGACTCGCATGAACCTCTCAAAGGGGAACATATTGTGTAGAAATACAGGACCCAGAACGACAATTTCTTCGCATAGGTGAACTAGGACGTGTGTCATGATGTTGAAGAAGGATGGTGGGAACACCAACTCGAAACTAACAAAACATTGCACCAAATCATTCTCTAACCTTGGTATGATTTCAGGATCGATTACCTTCTGAGAGATTGCATTGAGGAATGCACATAGCTTCACAATGGCTAATCGAACGTTTTCCGGTAGAAGCCCCCTCAATGCAACCGGAAGCAGTTGCGTCATAATCACGTGGCAGTCATGAGACTTTAGGTTCTGGAACTCTTCTCTGCCATATTTATTATTCCCTTTATATTCGACGAGAAGCCAGACGGGACCTTCATACTGAGCAGGCATTCAAAGAAGATTTCCTTCTCTTCTTTGGTAAGAGCGTAGCTGGCATGACCCTGATGTATGCCACTTTTCCGTGCATACGTTGCTGGTCCTCCCATGCCTCCGGTGTATCTTTTGTCTTCCCATACACGCCCAAGGAGCCAAGCAGGGTCACGCAAAGATTCTTCGTCACGTGCATCACGTCGATTGCAGAGCAGACCTCTAGGTCTTTCCAATAGGGTAGGTCCCAAAATATAGATTTCTTCTTCCACATGGGTGCGCGTCCGTCAGCGTCATTCAGAACAGATTATCCGCCAGGACCCTTTCCAAAGATTACCTTCAAATCCTTGACCATATCATGTACATCATCACCAGTACGGTGGCGTGGCTTCGTCCGGTGATCTGCCTCACCTCTGAAATGCTTGCCTTTCTTTCTTACAGGATGCCTGCTCAGAAGAAATCGATGATGTCCCAGTTACACATTCTTCTTACAATTATCCAAATATATACTGTCGGTATCATCCAAACAGTGCGTGCATGCACGGTATCCCTTGTTTGTCTGTCCTGAAAGGTTACTGAGAGCAGGCCAATCATTGATGGTCACAAACAGCAACGCATGTAGGTTAAATTCTTCCTGATCGAGCTCATCCCACACACGTACACCTTTTCCATTCCACAGCTATAAGAGTTCTTCAACTAATGGCCTTAGGTACACATCAATGTCGTTGCCGGGTTGCTTAGGGCCTTGGATGAGCACTGGCATCATAATGAACTTCCGCTTCATGCACAACCAAGGAGGAAGGTTATAAATAAATAGAGTCACACGCCAGGTGCTATGATTGCTGCTCTGCTCCCCAAAAGGATTAATGCCATCTGCGCTTAGACCAAACTATACGTTCCTTGCGTCATCTGCAAAGTCCCTCCACTTCCTCTCGATTTTCCTCCACTGCGACCCGTCAACGGGCACTCTCAACTTCCCGTCTTTCTTACGGTCCTCTTTGTGCCATCGCATCAACTTGACATGCTCTTTGTTTTGGAATAAACGTTTCAACCGTGGTATTATAGGAGCATACCACATCACCTTGGCAGGAATCTTCTTCCTGGGGCCCTCGCCCTCGACATCACCAGGGTCATCGCGGCTGATCTTATAGCGCAATGCACCGCATACCGGGCATGTGTTCAAATCCTCGTACTCACCGCGGTAGAGGATGCAGTCATTAGGGCATGCATGTATCTTCTGCACCTCTAATCCTAGAGGGCAGACATCCTTCTTTGCTTCGTACGTACTCTCGGGCAATTCATTGTCCTTTGGAAGCATCTTCTTTAACATTATCAGCAAATTTCCAAATCCCTTGTCAGATACACCATTCTTTGTCTTCCATTGCAGCAATTCCAGTGTGGTGCCCAGCTTTTTCTTGTCAGCTTCGCAATTTGGGTACAAAAATTTCTTGTGATCCTCTAACATGCGCTGCAACTTCAGCCTCTCGTTTTCACTTGCGCAGTTTCTCTTTGCATCGGCAATGGCCCGACCTAGAGTATCAACGGGCTCATCTGATGCCTCTTCTTCAGCTTCTTCCCGCATTGCCGGCTCAGCTTCTTCCCCCATTGTTGTACCATCGTATTCAGGGAACCCATGGCCAGGATAGCTGTCGTCGTCCTCTTCTTCTTCATTGTCTTCCATCATAACCCCTCTTTCTCCGTGCTTGGTCCAAACATTATAGTGGGTCATGAAACCGGACTCAAACAGGTTCCAGTGAATGGTTCTTGAGTTAGAGTAATTGTGATTATTCTTACAGCCAGCATATGGACAAGACATAAAACCATCCGCCCGCTTGTTTGCCTCAGCCGCAAGCAGAAAAGTATGCACGCCTTTAACGAACTGGGGAGAGCATCGGTCATCGTACATCCATTGCCGGCTCATCTTCATTACACAGCACCGAAAAGACCAAATTAATACAAGTTCATACATAAAGTTTATACACACTTATTTTCATAAAACAACATACAAACTCTCTAGCTAAAGCATTTAAATGCAACAACAAATGCGATCAAGATCGCAACTAAGGTAACAATTGATCCAACAGCATAATGATACCAAGCCTCACTATCAATGGCATATTTTCTAATCTTTCTAATCTTCAAGCGCATTTTCTCCATCTTGATCTTGTGATCATCGACGACATCGGCAACATGCAACTCCAATTCCATCTTCTCCTCCTCAATTCTTTTCAATTTTTCTTTCAAATACTCGTTTTCTTTTTTCAACGAAATTTAACCTCTCGACAATAGGGTCGGTTGGAATTTCCGGTTCACATACCTCCTAGATAAAAATATCTATGTCAACTTGATGGGCATAATTTGTCATAAACACGAAATGCAACAACTAGTTATAAAAGAGAATATACCACATCCGAATCATAAACCGGACGAGGGCCGACGGGGATGGATATCAAAACCATGGCACTATGTATAACAAACAACGTACGGGTAAGAAAATTATACAAGTAACTATATATCTAAATCACACAAACATGATTTTTTTTATATAAAAAAGATAAGAACAAGAGGCTCACCACAAGGTGGTGCCGGCGACGGGACGGTGCGGGCGATCGACGGTGGTTAGGACGGAGACGGGAAGGCACTAAGTAAACCACACCTACATATGCAAACTAAGAGTTATTTTGAGCTCAAATTGCATATAAATCAAATAAACTACCACATATAATTCCTCCCAAACTAAAACCCACAAATCACTATACTTATAGAGCATTGCAAGAGCTAATCTAGCAATGAGAGATGAAAGGACAAAGTTGCTAACCTTTGTGATCACTTGGATGGATGGGGTGCCTTCAAATCTTGACAAATTTTGGTAAAAATGGAGGATGAGCTCGAGAGGAGAGGAAGAAAACAGAGAGGAGAGGAAAGGGGAAGAACAGAGAGCTCGGGCTCGACGAAGGGTTTATATAGGATGATCTTTAGTCCTGATTGGTTATACGAACCGGGACTAAAGATGCATCTCTAGTCCCGGTTCTTGCCACCAACCGGGACTAAAGGTGTTGGCGGGGCCCCAGCCTGACACCAGCCTGCCACCACCTCTTTAGTCCCGGTTCGTGGTACGAACCGGTACTAAAGGTTCGCCACGAACCGGGACTAATGAGCGCCGCCCGCCTAGCCGTTGGAACCGGCACTAATGGTCACATTAGTGCCGGTTCATTTACAAACCGGGACTAATGAGCTGAACATTAGGCCCTTTTTCTACTAGTGAGGTGAGCCTCTAGTACCGGTTCGTGACACGAACCGGGACTAAAGGTGCCAGTGGGCCCCCGGCCTGACACAAGCCTGCCACCACCCCTTTAGTCCCGGTTCGTGGCACGAACCGGTACTAGAGGTTCAACACGAACCGGGACTAATGATTCCCGCCCCCCTAGCCGTTGGAACCGGCACTAATGGTCACATTAGTGCCGGTCCATTTACAAACCGGGACTAATGTTGCTCACGTAAAGTAGTTTTTCTACTAGTGTCATATATCTTCTTGCTCATGTCGAAGGTGCTTCCATGCTTCGGCTTGCCTCCCCGAGTGCCGCCTCCACTGTTGTGATGTTTCGGAGTCTGTACGAAAGGACTCCTCCCTCTCCGAATTATAAGATGTTTTAACTATTCGGATGTACGTAGACGTATTTTAGTGTGTTTATTTACTCATTTCACTCTGTATGTAGCCTATATTGAAATATCCGAAACATCTTATAATAGTGAACCAAGGAGTACACCCATTCTTAGCTGTTGCCTTTTTTCCTTCTTTCTAATCTGGCAGTGTGAGTTTGGTGCTATTTCTTTTTTCAGAATTTTTTGTAATGGTGGACTGTAATTTAATCTTGAAAAAAAATGAGTACCAAGAGAATAAAAAATATCTGTCATGCATAATATTAAAAGTACAGGCCATGTAGCATTTGCCAGATATGTAAACTGCTTCAAAATCTCTACAGCTGATGCAACGAAAATGGAAAAAAGAGAAGAAAACAAAAGTGCAAGACATACATTCCTCAGATGGGCTGGGCCCTGACCGAGGGCGCACCGCGGCCGCATGCCTGCTCTAATTTAGTCCCACGCCGCCATTTTACAGGACGCTGGACCAGCTTATAATAAGGCCCTGTTCGGATATCCACCAGATCCGTGGAATTAGAGGAGTTGCGGAGCACCTAATTAGCCTACAACTCCGCCGGCTCCGCGGAGGAGTCTGGGAGGGGAGGGACTCCGAACACTCCCTAAGGCGAGTGCGGCTCTCCCCTTGCATGCGAGCATCCACTTGAACCGAAGAAGATACGACTGAAAATTGCCCAATGCAGTATAATGAAACTCACAACTGAGATCAATCTGATGTGCGCGGCTGGGAGCATGTACAGAGTGAGGTGCAGAGTTAAACCCAATAAGAAGTAGGCAGTTAGGATTCCGCTATACCCCTGCTCGTCGGTATACATTGTACCCGCAATTAAACCAACTACGAAGCCGGCATGTGGAAAACTCAGAGCTAAACCCAATAAGAAGCATCCCAATACGAGTATTGTGGCGTATGGAAGTCTAATAAATAGTGTTGTCTCAACTACTGAACCCAAGTAGGAGGCGGCTGTGGTTGTTGACAGAATCAAACAAACAACTAAACCCCAGATGAAGTAGGCGGCTGAGGCTAGCAGTAGTCCTGCTACTACTGGCACTATTTGTGCTAAGTAGGGGACTGAGCTTTTGACTATTCGTGCTGCTGCTAGTGCGCGCCTAGTATGACTACTGAAGCTACTGCTAGTGCGCCTACTACGATTGCAACTGCTACGATTCGTCTAGCTAGGTCACCGAGCATAGTAATAATTAGGTTGCGCCACCACGATGCTTGCCAACGCTGATGTGATAAAGGCTTGCTATCGAAGTCAGGGGCCTGCAATAATAAGTTCAACTGTTTATACATGCCAATTTATACTCGTTATATAAAGCTTACTAAAAACATTTTAATAAAAACTTTGATCATTAATTTGGTGCACAAAACATTAGTTATATGTCCCACAAAAGACACCATTTGATTCAAATTCAAAATAGTTTTCCATGGTATAATTTTGTGGCATATAACTCATAATTTGCTGACCAAATTATTGATCAAACTTTGTATTGTAATAATATGTGTGAGACTGACAAACCCGAATGGAGGAAGTATTAGTTTTACTATCATATACTTGAACCATGTTTCTCTGATGAGCGGTTGCTCGGAAGATACATGATACAACTGATGCCCTGTTTTAAAATTCTTAGAAGTCCATGAATTACTGCACTGAGTTTCACATTTCTCTACTATAAACCATGGCTTTAGAAATACACATATTGACGATTATATAGTAATCCATTGATTATAAATATGTTATTTTTCATCTTAGGTTTATAGGTCAAGTGGAAGCATGGAGATAGCCTCAGTAGATTTATCATAAAAATATATGCCTAATATAATAATTATATTGTTTGACTAACATATTCAAATGAAAAGTAGTGCGCACAGTTTCATTTGTATCCATGTTTAGGTCACCATCTATTTACAAGCAGATGGAGTAATTATCAAACTTTTGGTTATTTCCTGGCTTATTAGATCCTAAAAAGAGGGGAAAAAATATTTACAGTAGCTGAACTTTAAGGAATAGGTAAGGCAGAACAACATAATGAAATTAAAAGGGTTGGCATTTATGATCTGTACGAAGTTAGTGGTCAATTAGAGGATGAATATGCAGAGGACGCTATTGCCATGTAAGAGCATCGATAGCAGACCTCTTAAAACGGGGCGGCCCATAAAAATCATGCGACTATACGGGTTTGGCCCGTTTTTTGGGCAGACCAGAGCTTGTATAGTCGCCCAGCCCGTAATTTTTTTTTACAGTGGCCAGCAAACCAACCAACCCCCCCGGCCGCAGTATATGTAAGGGTTTGCGGCTGAAATACGGGTCGAAACCCTATCCGCGCGCCGCCACAATTCCCAATCCCCCCTCCTGATTTCTCGCCGCCGGTGACTTCAGTCCCCCTCTCCCCTCTCGATGTGGCGCGGAATGTGGTCGGCCGGCCACGGCGCCGACGGTGGCGACGACCCCGAGCGGAGGCAGTGCGTCACCGCCAACGCCGCGAGGAAAAGGAGCACCCGTAGGTACACCAACAACGGGCTCTCGCCGCCGTCGTCACTCCTCCGCCGCGAGACGGAGCAGTACGACCGCAAGCAGGCGCTCCTGCGCCGTGGGCTGTCCTCCGGCTCCTCCGTCGCGGGCAGCTCCTCCGCCAGTGCCTCGAGCTCGCGGACGCCGCTCACGCCGGTCAAAAGAGAGCCGGAGAGCTCCCGCCGCTCCGCGCGGTGAAGAGGGAGCCAGAGTGGCGGGGCATCATCGGTCCGGAGGATTACCTCCCCCCGGCAGAGGCGGACGTCATGGAGTCCGCCATCATCGCGTTCTCTACGCGGGAGGAGGAGGAGGAGGCGGAGCAGCGCCATCGACAGGACGCCGACATCGACAGAATCTTCCTCGAGTAGGGGATCATGGTAGCGCAGGAGTTCGCGGCTAACATGGAAGAGTGACGCTGTGGCGCCCCCGGCTCGATCGTACACTAATCATGCACGCAAACGTGTACGATCAAGATCAGGGACTCACGGGAAGATATCACAACACAACTCTAAAACATAAATAAGTCATACAAGCATCATAATACAAGCCAGGGGCCACGAGGGCTCGAATACAAATGCTCGATCATAGACGAGTCAGCGGAAGCAACAATATCTGAGTACAGACATAAGTTAAACAAGGTGCCATAAGATGGCTAGCACAAACAGGGATACAACAGATCGAACAGGCGCAGGGCCTCCTGCCTGGGATCCTCCTAACTACTCCTGGTCGTCGGCGTCCTGGACGTAGTAGTAGGCTCCGTCCTGGTGGTAGTAGTCGTCGTAGGTGGCGTCTGGCTCCTGGGCTCCAACATCTGGTTGCGACAACCAGCAAGAAGGGAAAGGGGGAAAGGAGGGGGAAAGCAACCGTGAGTACTCATCCAAAGTACTCGCAAGCAAGGATCTATACTACATATGCATGGTATATGTGTAAAGAGGCAATATCGGTGGACTGAACTGCAGAATGCCAGAATAAGAGGGGGATAGCTAGTCCTGTCGAAGACTACGCTTCTGGCAGCCTTCGTCTTGAAGCAATAGAAGAGATTAGTTGGAAGTTAACTAAACAACAACGTAAAGCATAATCCTACCCGTCGATCCTCTCGTCGCCACCATGCGAGAGAGCGACCACCGGGTTATATCTGTCACTTGTAAGGGTGTGTTTTATTAAGTATCCATTTCTAGTTGTCATGAGGTCGGAATACAACTCCGGGTCGTCCTTTTACCGAGGGACACGGCTATTCGAATAGATAAACTTCCCTGCAGGGGTGCACCACATATTCCCCAACACGCTCGATCCCCTTTGGCCGGACACACTTTCCTGGGTCATGCCCGGCCTCGGAAGATCCACACGTCGCAGCCCCACCTAGGCTCAACAGAGAGGTCAGCACGCCGGACTAATCCTAGGCACTCTGGGGTCTGGGCCCATCGCCCAGTGCGCTCCTGCACGTTGCGTACGCGGCCGCGAGCAGACCTAGCAACCCACACGATCACGGCGGTTACGTTAGCGCGGTCCAACACGGCGCGCGCCGCTCAGTCGCTGACGTCAAGAAGGCTTCAGCTGATACCACGACGCCGGGATACCCATAACTACTCCCGCGTAGTTGGTTAGTGCGTATAGGCCAGTGGCCAGACTCAGATCAAATATCCAATCTCGTTAAACGTGTTATTATGAAGTAAACGCGAACGCCGACCAGGGCCTGGCCCACCTGTCTCCTAGGTGGTCTCAACCTGCCCTGTCGCTCCGCCACAAAGATCCACTCAAAGGGCCGTGGGGACAAAGGTCCTTTCAGCCCCCAATCCGTGAATCACTCGCGGGTACTCTTCGAGCCGACCCGACTTTAGTCACCATCTGTATAGTATGCATATATGTATAGTATACACCCGTGATCACCTCCCGAGTGATCACGGCCCGATAGTATAGCAAGGCAGACTGACAAGAGTGCAGGGCCAATGATGATAAACTAGCATCCTACACTAGGCATTTAGGATTGCAGGTAAGGTATCAACAACAGTAGCAACAATGACAGGCTATGCATCAGACTAGGATTAACGGAAAGCAGTAACATGCTACACTACTCTAATGCAAGCAGTATAGAGGAGAATAGGCGATATCTGGTGATCAAGGGGGGGGCTTGCCTGGTTGCTCTGGCAAGTAGGGGTCGTCAACAACGTAGTCGGTCGGGGCACCAGCAGCTGCGTCGGTCTCGTAGTCTACCGAAGAGAAGAGGGGGAAGAAACAGTAAACACACGGCTATAATGCAACAGGGATGCATGACATGTCTAAACGCAGGGCCAGGGTGATATACAGCCTAACTAAGCGATTTAGTTAATTTAGGAATTTATTCGGATTTATTTAATTAAAGTTGGACACTATTCATTTATCGAAATCGGTCTAATTGTTCAACGTTCTCATAGCTGCGGGCGTCTGACGGAGATACCGAGGGCGTATCCGGGTTCGTATCGTCGTTCTGAGCAAGTTTCATGTATAAAATATTTTCATCGGAGTTACGGTTTAAAAGATATGATTTTATAAAGTTTTTATTAATTTCTGAAATTTTAATTAATTATTTAATTCAACATTATCCGAAACAGTAATTGATGACATCAGCATGACATCATGCTGACGTCAGCAGTTAATTAAGTTAATTACTAATTACTGTTTAATTAACACTAATTAGTTAATTAGATTAACCTAATCAGGATTAATTAACTAATTAATTAATTAATTAATTAATTAATTATTTTAATTATTTATTTTTATTTCTATTTTCTTAAAACTGTTTCTGGGCCGTGGGCCCCATTCGTCAGCGTCACAGGGGTTCGGGCCCCACTGGGCAGTGGCCCAGGGGCGGACACGTCCGGGGCGTGCCCCTTTCGGGACCGGACATGTCCGGTGCCCAAAAGGGGACGCACGGGCGGTCGGCGGGAGAGGGAGAAGGAGAGGAAAGGAGGGGTAAGGTAGGAAGGGAGGAGGAGACGGGGATGGAGAAGGAAGAGGGAGGCGAGAGAGGCGGATACAGTCACCGATATAGGAGCGGAAGGGGCGAGGTCTCGAGCGGAGGCGAAGTGGGGGGGGGCCGGAGCGGGCGGTTGGCGGCGAGGAGCGAGCGGGCGCGCCGAAGCGAGGGCAGTGGGCGGCGCGCGCGCGCGTGCGGAGCGCGGCGAGGCTGCGGTGCGCGCGGGGCGCGGCGCGAGCAAGAGAGGGGGGAAGAGGCCCGAGGCCTCAACGGGATGTAGGGATGGGGCAGCGGGGGTCGGGGTGGTCGACGGGGACGACGGGATGGGGAGGCAGGCCGGCGGGACAAGGCGGCGACGTAGACGAGGCAGACCGGCGAGGGAGCGCGGGCTCCGGCGGCGGCGTCCAACGGCGACGGCGAGGCGGCGCGATCGGGCAGCGACCGAGGGCGACGGGGTCGTTTCCCGCGATCCCGATCCCGATCTGGATCGGGAGGTGGGGGCTGACGAGGGGGAGGCGGGGATCGGGGGTAGGGTTGGGTGTGGCCGGGGGGTGGCCGGCTAGTAGGCGCCGGCTGGGCCGGCCTGGCGGCCCGGTGGCTTGCTGGGCGAGGCCCAGTCGGGGGGGGGGGGGGGGGGCTCTCTCCCTTTATCCTTTTCTGTTCTTTTTTTTTTCTTTTTTTATTCTCTTTTTCTACTGTTAAATGTTTAGGCCTCAAATGGGTTTTGTAAAAGTGTGACCTATTTCATAAATACCAGGCATTATCCCTAACACCTAAAATTAGTTTGGACAAAACATAATTCCATATTTATTTCAGATTTAATAAATGGTTATTAAATATTATCTTTATCCACTGTTTGAGGTTGTTCGAGTCACTTATCCAATTCCAATGATGTTGGTTTCAATTTTAGAATAGCCTCTGGAATAATTGCTACTTATCTGACATTTTAGTTTCTATGTTGGACAACTTTTATATTCCAATTACATTTAAATTTGAATTTGACTTAGGAGTTGAAATGCAATATGATGCTAATGATGATTATGCACTATTAATCATGATGACATGGCCTCATCAAAAGGGTGATCACTGTAGCTTAATACAGGGGGTGTTACAGACGCCTCATAGCCAAGAAGCAAGACGAGGTCTACGTCGGCCTCGTCTCTGACGACGAGGACTGAGCTCCTCCGCCACCGCAATCCCCTCGGCTCCAGCGAGCCCAATTTTGTAATTAGGGTTACGGTGGCGCCTGCTCCTCCAAATATTAGTTGTAAAAATTCTACTTTGTATGACTTTTTAAGATGATCAATTGCTAGTAGTTTTACTGAACTAGTTCAATTTCTCGGGTGAATGTGTGATTTCAAATTTTGCGGGTTCATATTTGGTTGATGTTCTGCCGCGGCTGTTTTCGGTCCGGATCCGAAGACAGCCGCGAACTGTAAACGCGCTATAAGGGTCCGCGATATAAAGGGTCTGCTAGAGATGCTCGAAATCCTGGCCTACAACTAATAAAACTAGGTAAATTTCTCTAGTACCAACCTTGTTTAGTTCATTAACAATCTTGGCTATGGTAGGCCTTTTCTTACGATCAACCTCCACACACCTTAATGCTATTTTGATGCATATCTTAATTTGATCATATGCATGTGACAACATTGTTGCCTGCAGCCGTTTTCTCCAGTTTTTATGTACCTACAGAGTTGGAACACAGTGGCAGAAGGTGAGATGTAAAGTAAGGCACAACATGATTATTATATTTGTGAAAAAAAATGTTCATGATACAAAGGTATCTTACATACATGCACAAGAAATTCTTTAGAAGACATATATGCGCATTTGGAGTAGCCCTCATTTCCTGCCATTATCCGTATGATTATGACACCCAGACTGAATACATCATACTTTGATGTGATTTCGTTTCTGTCAATGTATTCTGGTGGCATGTATCCACTGCATGGTATATATGCAATACAATTATTTCTATAGTTAAAAACACAGAAGTTGTTTATTTATCATGAGGTATCCACTTACAGTGTTCCTATATTTTTGTTTGTGATATAGGTTTGTGCTGAAGGGAAGAGTCTTGACAAGCCAAAATCTCCAATTTTCGGGACCATGTTCTTGTCCAGCAATATATTAGCAGGCTTCAAATCAAGATGGTAAATAGGATCTTTGGACCCATTATGAAGATAATTCAAACCTAGGCAAACTCCGTGAATAATTTTGAAACGTGTGTGCCAATTTAGTCCGCGTGATTCATCTGCAGAAGTAAACATGCAGTGTATTACCAAGACGTAGGTTAAGGGATATCTTCTTCTTTTTTGCGGGGAGGTTAAGGGATATCTAGGAGGTGCATATTTCATGGATCATTTTTCTTTACATGCAAAATAACAGTTTGAGTAGAGTAGCACCATACCAGAAATTTTCTTGTCAAGGCTTCCACTTTGCAAGTATTCGAAGCAGAGAACTCTTTCTTCCACAAGGGGAAAAATATATCCACCTTGGTGCTCAATGAGTTCATGTTCTTGGTGATAGCAGTAGCCAATCAACCGGGTAATATTTGGATGTTGGGCCCTCATAAGGTTACTAAATTCATTCCTAAATTGTGTATCATCAAGCCCCGGCACATAATCGAGCTTTTTGAGAGCAATCTCTTCCCCATTTTTCAGTACTCCCTGTTACAAAAATACACGAGTCCATGCAGCTATGTATCATTTGAATTACAAGATCTAAGTAATAAACTTAAGAGTATACCTTGTAAATTACTCCATACCCACCACGACCAATGACGTGCTTCTCGGAAAAATTATCTGTAATTTGTTTCAAGGACTCGAGTGTAAACTTCCTTGTCGTCGCACTTGTCTGTTCGAACTTGTTCGCTAATACCATGGTATCTTATATCTCCTGCTAGATTGACTAGCTCAGCTCTCTAATAACACAGAAAATATTTCACATGGTTAACAGAGAGCATACCTTGTACAAAACAAGAAAAGGAAATAATGCAACTTATATTTTAGCATTAAACTTTTTAGATCTGCCATTGGATAACGAGAGCGCCAAGAATACACAGTAATGCCGAAGGAATCCGGTGCGCGACCATGTCGGCCGGCATCCCCACGGTAACTAGCCTGGTCCTCTGGGGTATTAATGCCATTTTCTCTCCATCTGACTTTCTTTTCATCAGTTCCCAGTACACTATGCACGCACCCGCATTAGTTCACAACTAAATGACAGATTTAGAGATAAAACAGCTGTAGGCTTGGACTGTCTATAAGCCACTGATTATGGATACACAACAGTGGAAAATAGTGGCTAAATCTTTAAGAGAAGGGTCGATCCCATACAAATTTTCCCTCGCCGAAAATAGAAATGAAAAATAAAATGGCTTGTGAGCAATTAAACTAGAAAAAAGAACTTGTGAAGCTCGTGTTGATATGATTTATATGAGATGTACCTGTATGCCAGGGGAGGAACCAGGAATGAAGGGTATGAAGCAGGGAAGCGAGAGCGACCGACCGGCGGCTTTGCTTGTGACCGGCAGCTTATCCTTTCCTCGCGTTCGTCGTCTCCAGGAGCAGCTCCACCTCGCACAAACCTGCAGCTGCAGGAGATAGAAGACAAGTGGCAGAGGCTGTGGAATGCAGCGGATCTGGACTAGAAAGCTTGACGGCCGGGAAGGATAAGAGTCTCATATGAAGGAATCCATACAGTAGTTGTTAGAACTTCAAGATGGGTCATGGATTGTTAATTAACAGCACGATGGCTCGCGTGGGTAACCGTGTGCATCTGATTATTATTTATTTTTAAATATTTAATTAATAAATTAACAGTGCGAATCATCGAGATTTACAACCTTTTGTCGTAGAGGTCTTAGCGAATCTATTAGAATGTGCTCCTTGTCTACCTCGTATTATCTTCTCATATTATTTACTAAGACACATCTTTCAAGCCGGCCTCAGAGTTACTTTTTGAAACAATAATACACCAAAAATAATTGTAGATCTCAATTCTATTGTTAATACTAGATTTAGTAGGAAGGGAAGTTGCAGCAAGTAGTTTTACCGCTGGAGTGCTTTTGAACAGCCGAGTCAATAAAACAGAAAGGTGTTGTAAATGCAACCAAAGTACTCCCTCCGTTCCAAATTACTCGTCGTGCCACGACGAGTAATTTGGAACGGAGGGAGTAGTACGTAGTATAACAAACAAGCATATGTTCTGCTTGTGATGTCTCCAATCTGGCAGTGTGTCTGCTACTTATGTAGTTGCCGCCTGTGATTTAATTTGGGGGAAAAAAACTAGGTGTCATTGGAAAAAAGGTTAGAATTCTCCATTGTTCGTAATTATATATGGAAAGTATAGAGAAGGCTGGGCCACCCTTTTCTGAACTGCACGTAGCTTGCATCTCCTGCCATTCTTTGGTTGGGATTCTGAGTTCCAAGACATGAAACTTGTTCATAAGGCTGGTTCCACATGTTTAATTATTCATAAGGTTGGTTGGGAAATTAATAAGATGTATTAATCCTTACTGCTGGTCCTTATTTTTGGTACTGCCTCCGCTCATCTTGGATTTATCCTGTTGAAACCATGTTGCAAAGTGGGTCTCAGTCTGAAACCATGTTCAGGCTGGCAGTTTTTGCATGCTTCAGGTGCTTCGGCTTGCCAGTCCGAGTACCTAGGATCGCCGTGCTCCACGCAGGGGATGACATGAGCGTGGCTGAATGGAAGTTGCAGCAAGTAGTTATCCCGCTGTAGTACTTTTGAACAGCTGAGTCAGCAAAGGATGTATGTTCCGGAGTTACAACACGCCCAGTTTTCCCTCCTGTTTTGTTCTTGCATTTCTTTTCTCTTCTCGTGTCTGCAACTTTGAAATGGCCAGCTGTAATTTCATTTGGCATAAAATCTAAAGAAAAACAAAAAAATAGGTGTAATGAAAAAAATACAATAAGCATTGTTCAAAATTATGTGCTATGCAGCATTTGCCAGATATGTAAATCAGTTCAAAATCTCCAGAGCTGAACGTTTCTCTGATGGGCTTTGCTCATTCTCATGCTCAGCTACATGGGCCACGACCCTTCTTCCAAGCTCTGCCAGAGGAGGCTTAATTAGCACTGCATGTCTACTCTCTAATTAGTCCCACCTCGCTAGTTTAGGCGATACTGGACCAGTTTATAAGGCGAGGCGCTGCTGATGGTAGCATGACATTACTTGAACAGAAACTGTTCTATAGGCTCGTACCGCTGCATCCTTTATTACCAATAAGGAGGCCAGAGCGTGATTAACGGCCTGCATTCACCTGATGTGATGGTTGTGTTTGTGTCGAATATGTCGGAGTCGGATTTTGTACTAGTTGGGTTACACTTGGACTTGGTGTAGGATACTTGTAGTGTCGGAGTCGGACACGTTGTACCCTTGACCTCAGGCACCCCACGTTGTAACCCATGACGACTAGATAGCGACAGGCTCGCAAGGAGGCACCCCACGTTGTAACCCATGACCGACTAGATAGCGACAGGCTCGCAAGGGGGTGCCGGCGCCCGGGTGGCCGGTGTTGCGGTATCTCGGGGAGGAGCACCCGTAGTCATTGCCCCGGGGAGTAGGCGAGTTCGCCGAACCTCGTTAACAAATCTCGGTATCGTCATTGTGCTGTGATTGCTTGTTCCTCGGTGGATCGACCGCGTACTTCGGATTAATTCTAACAAGTGGTATCAGAGCTAGGTTACGAGGCGGTTGATTGAGAGGAGGTTGATATCGCGGATGGGGCCGTCGACGTAGTCGGAAGAATCGGCGCGGCAGCACGATCGCGTGAAGCAGCGTCGAGTTGAAACCGAAGTCGAAGTCGACGCGATCGGAAGCAGCAGCGTGTGCGCTGGCATTGGGCCAAGGTGCGGTCCAGCACGGACTCAAGCAGGCTGCTGGAGGCGGGCCAGGGCAAGGCTACGCACACCTGGACGCTGCATGTGCAGGTTAGCGATGTTGTCTGATGCAATCGGAAACAGCAAAACCGAGTTTGTTTTGGAGACAAAAACAGGACCGAGTCCTGGGAAGTCCTCGTGTTCGACACGGACGCCTGGTGGTGCGCTATTATATACGGCAGCAAGGGCCGGGTATTGCACCGTATCGAGACAGAGGCAACAGATCCAATCGGCGGAAGAAAAAGGCCATCACTGGTTGTGGCTCCCATCGGAATTAGCAAGGGCTGAGGCAAAGCAAGTTGCGCTAGTATTGGAGTTGAGCCAAGGGAGCATATCACATGAAGACCAACTGGTTAGTTATTGCTACTAGTATGTGGACGTTTTGTTCGTCTACTTGGGGATCACGCGAAGACTGCTCGGTTATTTTTTCACAAGGTCAGCCGTACAAAGAACTATGGCGCCATCGGGTACCAGGTTTGAGGTGGAGAAGTTCAACGGAACTGGAAGCTTTGGGTTATGGCAGACAAGGGTGAAAGATTTGCTGGCACAACAGGGATGTTTGAAGGCGTTATTGCAGGAAGCCAAGCCAGCTAAGATGGAGGCAGATGACTGGGAGGAGTTACAGATGAAAGCAGCCGGGACTATACGGTTGTGTCTGTCGAACCAGGTTATTTATCATGTGATGGATGAAAATTCGCCTAAAAAGATCTGGGAGAAGCTGAAAAGTCAGTTTATGTCCAAGACTGCGACGACCAAGGTGTATCTGAAGCAAAAGTTGTATGGGATGAGGATGCACGAGGGGTCAGATCTTGTGGAGTATATGAACGCCTTTAATCAAGTTGTGACGGATCTAGCACGCTTGGGTGCGACGGTTGACGACGAGGATAGGGCAATTCTGCTTCTTTGTTCATTGCCATCATCCTATGACCATTTGATCACTACTTTGACGCACGGCAAGGAGACCGTCAAGAATGAGGATATTACTGCGGCATTGCTATCTTATGATATGAGAAAGAAGAACGCGGTGGAAGTCTCTCATGGTGAAGGTTTGCTAGTCAAGAGTGAGGAGTGGCGGAAGGGATATGAGGCTGGGAAGAACAAGAAAAAGAAAAAGAATATACAATGTCACAAGTGTAAGCAGTGGGGACATATGAGAAAGGACTGTTCAGAACTCAATGGTGGGGCAAGTGCTAATAAGGTAACTCATGGTGATGACTCAGACAGCAGTAGTGATGTTCTCATAGTATCAGACAGGCGGTCAACCAAAGGTGAAGCGTGGATGTTGGATTCAGCTTGCTCTTTTCATGCGACACCCAACAGGGAGTGGTTCTCTTCGTACAAGTCTGGTGAGTTTGGTTTAGCCTATGTGGGCAATGACACGGGTTATCGTGTTGCTGGAGTAGGTGACATCAAAATCAAGATGTTTGACGGAGTTGAGCGGATGCTTCGGGGAGTCAGGCATGTGCCGGGGCTGAGGAGGAATCTAATTTCGCTTGGTGTTCTTCATGATGGTGGTATGGTATTCCGTTGTGATCGGGATAAGAAGACCATGAGAATCATGAAAGATGAGGTGACCGTGATGATTGGAGCGAGGACGGCTTCGCATCTTTACAAGTTGCAAGGGAGCACTATTGCAGGTGGAGTCACGGAGACTGGAGTTGCGAGAGTAGCAGCGGGGTCTCACGGCGGCGGCGGGTCTGGGGCAGACTCGTCGAGTAGCTCTCGGTAAGCTATGAAGATGACAACACAAGTCCGGAGTACACGGAAGTTTGACACATGGACAAATTCAAGATGGTGAAGAATATTCGTCAAGGTGGAGTTTGTTGTGTTTGTGTCGAATATTTTGTACTAGTTGGGTTACACTTGGACTTGGTGTTGTATTGTGGGTAGGATACTTGTAGTGTCGGAGTCGGACACGTTGTACCCTTGACCTCTTATATATGAGGAGGCACCCCACGTTGTAACCCATGACGACTAGATAGCGACAGGCTCGCAAGGGGGTGCCGGCGGCTTGTGCCGGCGCCCGGGTGGCCGGTGTTGCGGTATCTCGGGGAGGAGCGCCCGTAGTCATTGCCCCGGGGAGTAGGCGAGTTCGCCGAACCTCGTTAACAAATCTCGGTATCGTCATTGTGCTGTGATTGCTTGTTCCTCGGTGGATCGACCGCGTACTTCGGATTAATTCTAACATAAGATGCACCCACTTTATTTTTAGTTGGCGTTTTGGCTCCCGGGAGCATTTGCTCCCGGATGAACAGTAACGTGAAAAATAATATTAAATGTTTTCGAAAAATTCTGAAATTTTTTGTAGGCGATTGTATTAGTGTCGCAAACATGCATGACAAAATTCATGCGAAACGGAGCTGCGGTGTTTCGTCGGAAAAAAAAAACAAATTTGGGATGACATTTTGGGGTAACTTTTGGTGTTCGATTTGTTTTTTTTTGTACAAGCCAAAATATTTAATCTTTTTGCCTCAAATTTGCAGCTGACATTTGGATGTGACTAAGTACACAAAAAAAATTTGTCATGATTTTTTTTTTCATTTCAAAAATTTATTTTTGGCCCCGGGAGCCAAATTGACTTTCCGTTTTGGCTCAAAAATTGACTTTCCGTAGTATTCACTGCAAAAATAACCGAAGTAACAGAAGCCACCTGACCACATGCATGATCCATACATATATCTACACCTGTTCGGCTGTTCCAGGAGCTCCGTCGCTCAAAAGATTTTGCTTCACAGCTCAAGTTTTCATCCAACACCTACCGGTCCATGGACCACATGCTTGCCTTGGTTTCTCGTCGAGGCCGATTTGCTGCCTTCATCCGACACGACGTGTCACACAGCATCCAGTGTGCAAAGTAACCAAGATTCAGCTAGCGATTCTCTTACTACAAGTCCAGTGGATGATCGTCTGAAATTTGCCACCGCTGAGAGTGACAGTAGCAATGAGATGTTTCACTGCTGACCAAGATGGCGTGGAACTAGTGGCTGAACAAGTATGTTCAGGAAGGAAAATGGGTGCAGAGACTGATTTCTGCAGAATTCGTCTTCGTACATAGGAGCTGAATACCTATTCCTTCACGCACAAATTATTTGACATACATCTGTTTTACATCAAGTTGGTAAGCCAAATGCTCTTTTGAAGACTAGGTTGAGCTCACCTTTCAACACTTTCCTGCATCTGCAAATTAACCCTTTGAAGATGCATGTGGTCCCTCGTGTTCTGCCATCCTGGTAACCCAAATGACCTCCATAAATAAAGATTATCGATTGCTTGCTTAAGATTTTGAAACACTCTCCACGAAATCATGTCCCGAATTAATGCCATGGCAGTATTAGGAGTACTTAGCAAACTGGCTACTGAAACGGAAATGATCCCGTGCTTCTACTGTCGGAAGACCACACATGACACATGAGTAAGATGGGAGAAAGGAGTTCTTTCCTATGCGACCTTGCGCCTGTATTCAGTCTGTCTGTTAATTAGTAGTAGTAGCCAGATAAATAAATTTGACGGGAACACTGAATCTTTGACTGGAGAAGGAACTCTGCACCATTGACTTTGAGAAAACAGTAGACAGGAAGAGTTTGGCCGTCTGACGGTTGCCTTTTTCATTGGAAAAGGGACAAAGAATGGAAGTGTATGGAGCCAACGAGTAAACAACAGCCAGCAAAGATGCAATCAAAGAGGTAGTCCCACTAATTGTAATTAGTTGAGTTCTCTCGACTGACAGCCCGTCAAAGGCACCAGTGGTCTAGTGGTAGAATAGTACCCTGCCACGGTACAGACCCGGGTTCGATTCCCGGCTGGTGCATCCTTTTTTTTTGTTACAAATCAGTTATTCCTTACTGCTGATTCTGCATTTGGTACAGCCTCTGCTCATCCTCACTTGTCGGTTGAAACCATGCTCCAAAGTGGGTTTCAGTCTTTCAGTCTTTTGGCCCCATAGCAATTCAGCTGCTGCGCATCAAGCATAAGCTGCGTCGTGCCGCGCTGTCGCTAATCGCCGGTCATGCGTGCGCGCCAAGGATGACACCGCCGTGCTCCCCACCGAGGAAGGATGGCGATCAGAGGCCGTGCTACACCTAGACTTGTTGGATTTCTGATACTATTGAATCGAGTGGAGTTGCGGCAAGCAGCGTTCCACAGAAAATACTATTGGATTTCTGAACAGCGGACTCAACAAAACAAAGAGACGCTTCAGCAAAGAGCTTTACACCACACCCATTTTTCTCTCTAGTTTTGTTCCTACCGGTCACATTTTTTTTCCTCTCTTCTTTCAAATCTTGCAACGTGTCTGCTACTTTGGTAATGGCCGACTGTAATTTAATTTGGCATATAAAAGCTAAAGAAAACAAAAAACTAGCTGTCTTGGAATAAGTTACAATAAGCGTTGTTCAAAACTAGGTATTAAAAGTACAGGCTATGCAGCATTTGCTATATGTTTACACTAGTTCAAAATCTCCACAGCTCAACATTTCTCTGATGGGCTGGGCTTTGCTCATTCTCACGCCCTTGTACATGGGCCACTAACCTCCTTCCGTCCAAGCTCTGCCTAAGGAGGCGCTGCTACATGTGCCTGCAATACTCAATTAGTCCCACCTCGCCAGTTCACAGGAATCAGAAGCAGTTTATAAGGCCAGGCGCAGCTTAACATAGCACGACCTTACTTGAACAGGATTTGTTCTATAGGATCTGGTTGATGCTGCAATCTGACCTTTGGGCCAGAGCGTGATTGACGGCCAGGATGCTCCTGATCGGAGCCATCCAACGGCTGTAGAGGATCGTTTTCTGCCTTGGCACATGCCTTTGCAGGGTGGCCTAGAGGTTGTCTAACAGACTACAATTATTCTTTTTTGCTTTTCCAACTCTCTGAAAATCATTTCTCCTTGATCAGACTAAAATAATTTGTTTGCTTTTACAACTCTCTGAAAACCATGTCTCCTTAATCAGACTACAATAATTTGTTTGCTTTTGCAACTCTCTTTATATTGTGGCAACGAACTTTCTTGGGAACTATGCATGATTCAGTTCTACTACAATGGATCTGGAACGCAGGTACATTTTTATTTTCGAACTTGTTTAACCAACAAATCTCCCTCCTTGATCATACATCTCAAGCTATGTACAGTATGATTCAGTTCACAGTATAATATTAGGAGAGGAAATTATTAGTAATGGTTTGGCTCTCATTGAGGCCGATTCAACGCCTTCATCCGACACGACATGTCACACTGCATCCATGTGTGCGAAGTAATCTAGATCCATAGTCTCTACTGCCCAAGGTAATTGACTACAGACCAGTAGATGGATCATATGACAGTGAGGGTAGCAGTGAGATAATTTTAGTATTGACCTGGGAGAGGAAACTGACCAAGATGGCATGAAACTCGCGGCTGAATAAATATGTAGAGACTGATTTCTGCAGGACTCATCTTCATTGGACCTGAATAGATATTTCTCCACACAGAAATTCTTTTACATAGATCTGTGTTACATGAAGCTAGCAACCCAAATGCTCTATGTAAGTCTGAGTTCAGCTCATCTTTCAACACTTTCCTGCATCCGTAAAGTATGGTAACTCCTGGTAAACCATGCTCCAGGAGACACGAGTGGGTGTTGCTCTCCAAGAAGAAGAAGGCTTAGTGATTGCTTGCTTAAGTGTTTGAAACATATTAAAACAATCATATACAATACAAGATTAATGCCAGGGCATAATTAGGAGTACTTACCAAACTGGCAGCTGAAACAGAGGTGATCCCTTGCTTCTACTGTCTGAAGACCACACATGGCGCTTGTATTCAGTCTGTCTCTTAGTAGTAGCCAGATAAAAAAAATGATGGGAACTCTGCACCTTTGACTATGAGAAAACAGTAGGTTGTTTGCCTACAGCAAGTATGTTGACTGTTGAGGAAGGAAAATGTTGTGTAGAGAGTCCCGTTATGAATGGCAATCCAGCTGTGGAATTCAGAACAAGACTTTCCTTTGCTTGTCGAAGACTAAGTTCAGCTTATCTTTCCAACAATTTCATGCATCTGTACCTGATGCTTCAGGAGGTAAGAGTGACTGTTTCTCTCCCAAAAAAGGGTTGTTGATTGCTTGCTTAAGATTAATGGCTGGTCCACGTTTGGCAGTGTGTAGTCTGCTACTTCTAATGGCCGACTGCAATTTAATTTGGAAAAGAAAAAAGAGTAGGTGTCACTGAAAAAAAGCTAAGAATTTACTATTTTACATAAATATAAATGGAAAGTATAGGCCATGCAGCTGTAGATATTAAACCGCTTAAATATCTCCAGACACCACAGACTCCACAGGTGATGCAACGAAAATGGAAAATGGACAACGAGATCATAAATAATTCAAATTTGCAAAAGAAAAGAGAACATAAATAATTCCTCACATGGGCTGGGCTTTGATCATTCTCGTGCCCACCTAGTACATCATGGGCCATGACCCGCTTGCCCTTCCAGCCGTTCCATGCTCTGGCCGAGGAGGCGCTGCTGCATGGCTGCTGTCTAATTAGTAATTAGTCCCACCTCGCTAGTTTAGGCGACGCTAAACCAGTTTATAAGGCGAGGCGCTGCTGGTTGTGACACGACCTTACTTGAACAGGATCTGTTCTATAGGCTCGTACCGCTGCATCCTTTACCAATAAGGAGGCAAGCACTTCAGTCTGGTTGATGCATTCTGACTTCTGGGCCAGAGCGTGATTAACGGCTTGGATTCGCCTGATGGGTGCCATCCAACGGCTGTAGAGGATCGTTCCTGTTCCAGTTCACAATTGGTGCAGGGTGGCTCAGAGGTTGTCTGACAGACTCCACAAATTCTTTTTCTTTCCCTTTTTGGCTGTAGAGCTAGCATGTGGTTGTACAACATCTGGCAATTACATTCAGTTGTTGTTCCGCATGTACAATGCTACAAGCTAATTCAGAATAGATTCAGTTACCATTGAAGTACCCAATGCTGCTTCACCATCTGAACTACAGTAGCTAACTTTCAGGCATCTATGAAGGCTGGGCTGCTTTGGAGATGCTCCAGCGTGTGATGATGTTCACAAAAGAAGATTATTGCTTGCTTGCTTAAGAGTTTGAACTATTATCCAAAAGATAAGTCCCAGAGTAATGCCAGGGCATAAGTAGGAGGGCTACGCAAAACTGACAACTGAAACAGAGGTGACTGCCAGGCAGAACTTGATATACCTGTCCAGGTGAGTTCGCCATCCATATGTACAGAGATCACTGAATTGGCAGTAGGCCTGCTCAGGCAGAAGCAAGTGGAACAAATCTCTCCAGCACTGTCTTTGTAGAATAAGTAGTACATGAGGATCCAACAGTACAAAGTACAACAGTCGATCAGTAATCAGCAAGCCCTCTTGGAGATGCAGAGGTGCTCTCGTCCCCATCACGGTGGACGTGCGCCGCGGTGTGCGCCTCCATGCTTGTTTCAGCAAATGTAGAGTCCAGCACCGCCATGTGCGCCTCCATGCTTGTGCGCGGCGGTAGCCCACTAGTTCATGCTTGTATACCTGATGTTCGCTTGGCTGCAAAAGGATGTCAAGGCTTCCATTCATGATCTCTACAATCACCCACTTTAATTGGCTGATGCCTATACATGGTGCCCCGGAGGTTGTCTGACAGACTACAAAGTTCTTCTTAAACCTCCTCTTTTCGAATTTGTTTAACCACTCAATCTCTCTTCTTAACCACATATCTGAAACTATGTATGATGTAGGACTCATCTTCATATATAGGACCTGAATAAATATTTCTCCACACAGAAAGTATTTTACTCCGCAGACGACATCTGTGTTACATGAAGCTGGTAACCCGAATGCTCTATGGAAGACTAAGTTCAGCTATCTTTCAACACTTTCCTGCATCTGTAAACTAATCCTTTGAAGAAAATCATGTCCCAGATTAATGCCAGAGCAAAATTAGGAGTACTTAGCAAACGGAGGTGATCCTTCTACTGAACACATGAGCAAGTTCAGAAAACAGTAGGTGGTTTGCCTACTGAAGTAGTACATGTTCAGGAAGGAAAATGTGTATAGAGAGTCCCAGCTGTGTATTGCTACATCATATATAGGGAGTGTTGCACTCGCGAAAAGAAGGCTTTGCTTGCTTAAGATCAATGCCAGGGCATAATTAGGAGTTTTCTGAACTGCACACGATTTGCTTCTTTGGTTGGGTTTCTGAGTTCCTGGACATGAATCCGGCTCAGAAGGCTGAACCAAACAAACCATTTAACCACTACTACTTCCGCTCGGTTCAAATTTGAACTAAAACCACACCACTTATTTCCGAACAAAGGGGGTAAAATATTAGTTAGCTGGTTCCACATGTTCAATTATCCATTCCGCAACCAAAGGATTACACATATTACAGAATCATTATGTATTCAGTTAGCCCACGAGAGGATTGACCACATGACCAAGGAACAATACAGCTCCTGTCCTCTCCTCAACCACGGCAAATAAGAAGGGCCGATCCGCCACAAAGTCCACCAAATGAGGTGGTTCCCTTTTCTCAAGCGCGGTACCTTCCATGAGTACGACGACCGTGGCAGCAGCGGCCTCGGTGCCTTGCTCGTCCACCTCGATGGTGGCCTTATGGTACACCCGAGAGATGGAGACCCGCCCATGCCCATCCCCGCCGCTCACCATGCCTGAGAAGTCACCGCCTTTGAAAGCCCTGGTGACACCAAGCTTTTGCATGTCCGACGACGCCTCGAACTCGAACGTGAACTTGAACTTGGGCACCATGAACCGCCCCACTGGAACCTCCTCCACCGGCGTGTGCTTCCTGATGAACTTCGGCGTTGACACCGCCTTGTTGTACAAATCAGAGAGACTTGGAGTGCCGCTGTCCGGGAGAAGGATCAGCATGTAGAATGCATCAGCTTGCCGCAGCACGTCGTTCTTGTAGGGCAGCTTGAGTGCCCTGAAGCCCGGGTAGAGCGCGATGTACTGTGACCGGCCTGTCGTCATGGACGGCACGCCCACGGTGGTGCCGCCTGGGACGTGGAACGGCGCCGTGAAGACGTCGAATGGGTGAGACCACGCTCCTTTGAAGTAGAGCGCGTTGGCGAGCACGACCGCCGTGGACGAGTCGACGGAGCCGGGAGGGAGGATGTCGCGGATGAGCTGCTTCGTCGCGTCTGCCACGTAGGCGTTCACGCGCTGCCTCGCCTGCTCGGCGCCCGACACGAAGTCCGCGGATTCCGCCGTGGCGGCGTACCGCGACGCGCCGGTGGCCGCGAACTCTGGCCTGAGCGTCAGCCTCCGGTCCACCCACACGCCGCAGGCGAAGGACGTCTGCGCTAGGCCGTTGAGCCTGCCGACGAGCTCGTTCGCCGGCGCGCGGTGCAGCCCGTGGAGCGACGATGACCCGAGGAACCGCAGGAGCTCCCTGCGCGTGTCGCCCCGCGCGCCGGCGGCCACCATGGCGAGCGCCGCGTGGATGGACAGCGGCGAGAAGACGAAGTTGCTCCCCGTGCCGGCCGCCGCCCGGACGCCGGCCACCCTGGCGAGATGCAGGCACGACGCATCGCCGCCTACCACTGCCTCCTCTGCAGAGTCGCCACCAGGAGGCGCCGCGGCGAACAGGGTCGAGCAGAGGCGCCATGCGGCGAACAGAGTCAAGCAGAGGAGGGCGGCCTTCCCGAAGCGCGACATCGGAATGGCTGCACTTCGCCGTGGGTTCGCGCCATCGCGGTAAGGTTCAGACAGCATCCGACCGGTGTCCATCGATCGATCAGATGTTGAAGACGATGGGGGAGGAGGACAGGAACCGGCGGCCGGCGGCCAGACCCTCCCTGCAATGGACTAATGGGCGGCGTCGGCGGCGGCCGGAAGCCAGTCCCTACCGGCGAGCTGGCGTGTCCGTGCGGGTTAGGGTTAGCGGGACAATGGGCTACTGGGCTACTGGCCACTGGACAGCCGGGGCTGGGGGTTGGGCTGTATTTTAAATGGCCCGCGGAAATTCTAAAAGGTTTTTATAAGTAAAATAGTGCCTATATTACCCACCTAAATTTCATGATTGAGTTTTGCTTTGCACCTGAATAATTGACAGTGGGGATGGAGCTAAATTTGTGCAACATCAATCTATGCACTATCTTAAGCTATGCATTAATAGATTTAAACTCCATTTAAGTTTACATGTACTCCATTTTACTTGATTTATGAAATTCACAAATGGTCTTTGATTATTTGTAAATGTTTAGGGTTGGCTCTAAATGTAAATTGGATCAAATCTCCAGAATCTGCTCATTCGTTAATCGGTACGTTGCCCTAGTACAAAAAATAGCATTAGAGGCGGCCCCTGAAAGTGGTTGTGACCAAGCAGAACGAAACCCGATTATGTACTAGTGTTGAGATTTTAAGGTTTCTGAATTCATTATTTTGGAAGGGAACCAAAATACTACCTTACATCATGTATAGGGCAATCCATAATTTAATTTGAATCGTAATCAATGTTTGATTATCTTCATGAGGGTACTTTTCAAAGCTTCAACACGGCAATCAAATAAATTTTAAATTTTGTGGATATCCACAAACATATTGTTCATCTTCTACTTGCAATTTCATTGAACTCTAATATTGACATGTGTGTGTTTTTCTAAAAAAAATAGTAGGTTATGTAGAAAACTGTTTTTTTTCCTTCATCCAGTAGCTAGTGCACCTCCAGATTTCCTCCCAATTTGTTCTCTAACAGTTTGTACAAAAATCAAGTTTGTGTTCTCCCCTAACCAACATTTCTTCATGGTGTTTTGGAAAGAGACGTATCTATATTTTTTCATTGTTTCATGCTTTATATGTCATTTTATATTATTTTCCTGGCCACTCGCGACACTCTTTTACTTGTCCTTGGCTTGTTCTCTGCTGCCTCCTCCTCGATGACCTGCTTCTCTTCCTTTGAGAGCGGCAACCAGTTTTTGACCGTGGAGGAAGTGGCATGATGACGTGGTGGGCAGTGGAGGTTGTGGGCGTCGGGATTTGAGCTATTCAGACATGGCGAGGAGGAGGGAGGAGGGAGGCGGAGGCTGTGGGTGGCGGTGTTAGAAGGGGAAGTTGTGAGATTCGACAATGGTGATGGCCTTTTTTGTAGTTCAGACCGGCGGACAACAAAAAACATGGCGTTAATGACCAGAAGTTGTTGGCACACAATCGACAGTCATTAATTGTTACACTTCCCGGCGCCATGACGTCTGTCGTATATGCCATTGACAGGGCGAGAAGATGGGCCGCTCGGGAGGCTAAGCGTGAGCTGCCCCTCCAAAGCAATGCCCCACAGGCTCCAAATATAAAGGTTCGCGAGGTCAAAATGAAGCGTCCATCATAAATCAGGGGCTGAATTGCGACTCTGCTAGAGTGACCTTTTCAACCAAAACTGCAGTATTAACGGTTATTAGACCGATCGGTCCAACACGACGACTTTGATAGAACTAGTCTCGCACAACTCTAAAAAATACAGAATGACTAATTCACATCTAGATGTTTTTTAAGGATATCACATCTAAGTAGTTCACCGCATAATTAGGTGCTTCAAGATTTGTACAAAATGTTTTTTAAATTGTTTTTTTTATGTTGTGTGATGTCATACTTAAATGTGACATAGTTATGTCACATCTAGATGAGTCATAGCCATAACAATGCAACCCCACCCATTGGCCAAAAAAAAAAAAAGGCAATCCCAATCACTGCGTGTTTTTCCTGTTTTTGAAGTGAGATCCAAACTGCTCCAGCGAGCAGACTGAGGTCCCGGCGAGCCCATCCAGCGACACAATGAGGCGAGTGGGGCTCACGAGCTATCAATCCTCTTGAAATAGCAAGCCGCTTCATCCCGGACAAAAATAAGTGCGAGCAGTTTCATCATCCCAAAAAGATAAGAGCAAGCCGCTTCGTCTGGCTCGCTCTTGGTCTCCGGCCAGATCCCGGCCGGTGTGTGCGTTCGTACCCTAACGAAGCTGCTTCTCCCCCGTCAAGGACTTCAGCAGGCCTTCGATCTATCGGTTAGCCCAAGTCAACACTCTGGTTTCTACTACCTATTACTACTAAGCATCTATATTTCTCAAAAAAAAGGAAAAAGAAACTATTAAGCATCTTTGTTTTTTTTTGCCTCGATTTAAGTTCAATCCTGTTACACGAGAAGCTGACCGCCAGATCCTTCCATTTCTTCCCGGTGTTTTCCTTCTGTTAGAAGGGAGAGAGAGGTTTGGTGGAATAGTTCATGTATTGCTTGAGCCTCGTGGGCATATATATAGAAGTACAATGATCAATTTGGAGTACAAGACAAGTCAGAACTAATGCTAGTCTATCTCGTCTTTCCTAATAATCAATATACTCAACATCCCCCCGCAGTCACAACGGTAGCGACGCAGACGGTGAGACTGGAGAAGAATCTGAAGGCAAGCCGACAGACACCCCCCACAGTCGTAACGTTCGACGCATCGCGGAAGTCGTGGCTGGAGTGGAAACCGACGAGGTTGCTCAAGCAAGGCGGTAGCCCTTTGTACCGATGTCGATGTAGCCGAGAGCGTAGGATGGTGTAGCCGTGGTCGAGGTAGCCGCGCGAAGAACGCCATGGTCGATGTCGAGTTGGGGTAGCCTGTGTCGAGGAAGTCGCCGAGGAGCAGCGGGCGCAAGGAGGCGCCGAGTCAGTCATGAGCGCAGTGGTGTCGAAGTAGTGGTGCGCCGGGAAGAAGACGTTGTTGACGACGCGTCGCGCCGGGTTTGCCAAACCCGGGGACACATCGTAGACGAAGGCACGCGTCGGTGTTGCCAGCACCAGGCATGCGTAGACGGACGAAGACGAAGTGGACGAAGCGCCGACCAGGCTTGCCAAGCCCGGGGACACGTCGTGGATGAAGGCACGCATCGGTGTTGCCAGCACCGGGCATGCGTAGACGAGGGACCTGCACGAGCTGTACGCCATGTCGGAGATGTCGGAGAGGCCAGCAAAGAAGGACTCGACGACGGTTGCGGCGCCAATCGGCGCGGGGCCGATGTCGCCGACGGTGGTCGGAGTAGACGAAGTGGTCGAGGAAGAAGACGGCGACGCTGGCGACGGGCTGGTGCTTGACGAAGACGAAGTGGGGTAGACGGGCGGCGGCGGCGGCTACGGGGGTAGTAGCGGCGGTGGCCGAAGAAGAGTGGCGGCGGCGGCCTGACGGCGGTGGCGGCGGCTAGGTTAGGAGCGCGGCGGCGGTGCTCGAAGTAGGCGAAGAACCCGACAGGTTGACGAAGACTGGCGCGGACAGTGGTGTTCCCGCGCCAAGGGAGGCGGCGCGGCGCATAGCACGGGAGGTCGATGCGTGGAGACGGCGGGGGACCGCGGGCCGTGGCGCTACGGCCCGAAGGGGCGACGCAGCGGCGGCGGGCAGGTCGGGGCGACGGCGGAAGACCTCGGGGCGGTTGCGGGTACCGCGGGCCGTGGCGCGACGACCCGAAGGGGCGGCGCAGCGGCGGAGCGCGGGTGGTGCAACCGCGGGGACGGTCGCGGGCGGCGGCGAGGATCACGTGCCACGCTCGCTACGGCCCGACGGGGCGACGCAGTGGCGGCGCGAGGGTCGGCGCAGTCACGGGGACGGCCTAGAGCGATTGCCTCGGGGCGGCGGTGGACTGCGGGCCACGGCACTACGGCCCGAAGGGGCGACGCAGCGGTGACGCGGATCGTGCAGTCGCGGGGGAGAACCACGGGGCGGCGACGGTGCGGCCCGACGGGGCGATGCAGCGGCAGCCCGTTGCTCGATCGGTAGAGGGGCGCGCTGAACTCGGGACAGTCTTCACGGGGCCTGCGGAGGCGCGCGCAACCAACGGGCCAGGTCGGTCGCACGGCGTAAATGAGGCGGATCGCGGCGGCGAGCGGGTGATCAAGCCGGTCGCGCGCGAGGTCGGGGACGCCGCTCGGTGGAGGCGGGGTGGCGGCGGAGTCCTAGATAAGGCCGGCGATGACGGACGGCGTGGGACCGGCACCCGGACTACCAAAGCAGCGCCGGGGCCCGGGCAGCGAGGCCCGAGCGACCAACGTAGTAGCGGCGCCTGAGCTGAGACAGTCGACGAGCCTGACGCCGACGTAGACGAGGCCGGCGAGGTAGACCGTAGGGCCGCCGTGCAGACGCGGCGAAGGCGGGTGGCGTGGATCGATGGGCGGGCCGGCGCGCGTACGGCGGCTATGATTGGCCGACGCATGGCGCGAGGCCGCCGGGTCGGGGCGATGCAGGTGTCCCGGTCGGAGCAGGGCGATGATGGCCGGCGTAGGGCGACGAGCGGGCCGGCGCGCGGACGACGGCCTTGAGGGGCCGCCTGTCGCGCGAGGCCGCCGGGTCGGAGCGATGGGCGGGCAGACGCACAGACAACGGCCGTTAGGGGCCGCCTGTTGCGCGAGGCCGCCGGGTCGGTGAAGAGCCCGGCCAGTCGCGCCGGTGTTGGAGTAGAGGCACACGGGGGTCGACGGCTGATTAAGCCTGCCGACGAGCTGTTCGCCGGCGCGCGGTGCAGCCCGTCGAGCGACGCTGACCCGAGGAATCGCAGGAGCTCTCTACGCGTGTCGCCCCGCGCGCCGGCGGCCACCATGGCCAGCGCTGCGTGGATGGACAGCGACGGGAAGACGAAGTTGCTTCCCGTGCCGGCCGCCGCCCGGAAGCCGACCTCCCTGGCGAGAGGCATGCACGACGCGTCGCGGACAACCGCGGCCACCTCCGCAGGGTCGCCACCAGGACTTGGAGTTGCTGCGGCGAACAGGGTCGAGCAGAGGCGGCATGAGGCGAACAGAACCAAGCAGAGGAGGACGGCCTTCCCGAAGCGCGACATCGGAATGGCGGCACTTCGCCGTGGGTTCGCGCCATCGCGGCAAGGTTAAGACAGGATCCTACTGGTGTCCGTCGATCGATCAGATGTTGAAGACGATGGGGGAGGAGGACAGGAGCCAGCGGTGGTGGCCAGTCCCTCCCTGCGAGGTGCGAGCTGGCGTGTCCGTGCGGGTTAGGGTTAGAGGGACAATGGACTAATGGGCTTTTTTTTTCAAGAGTACGCCTAGACGTACCATAGCTTTATAGAAGGCAGAATTTAGTTATAAGAAAGCTACCGCTCGATGCGAACAACGAGCGTAGCACGAACACCACATCCGGCAAGACCACAGACAAACACCACCGCTAGGCAAGTTACAACGCAAAAAGCCTATCCTAAACTGATACACAGCACCGCGTCTCGACCGACGCTGGACATCTCCGAAGATCACACTTCCGCAGAACTTCTCTTGTCGATGCACCATCCACCCTGAGCGCCTAAGAGAAAGTGGCAGATGAATGGCAGGACTCGATCCAATTCGGGAAGACGCCATCTTGGACTCACCGACGACGAACGTACATAGCGCCACTGAGGATCACAGAAGGATAGCGACGAACACCGGAGGAGAGCAACGAGGAGCCACTCGTGTCTCCAAACACAATGCTCCCAACAGAGGAGCGGCGCCGACGACGCTGCCATCGTGCCGATCCGAACATCGAATCTAGGCTTTCGCCCGGAGACATCCACCAACACCAAGAGCGCGAGGGAAGAGGCGAGCACGCTCGACGATGCCTCCAAGGAGGAGAATGACATCCACAGGTGCCATCACCACCGGCCCGGCAGGAGCCGTGCAAGATTTTCATCCGCGTGTCGCCCATCTCCACGCCTCCATGGTCTTGGCAGCACTGCCAAGAAGCCTCACACCGCCGCCACCGCAGCACTTGCCGATGTAGCTGCATAGCCGACGACCGACGACCGACCACCCGGCAGGGAAACCGCAACCACACCATCCACTCCCAGCCTGTACGAGGGTCCGCAGCCAACCAGCACCTCCGGCCAGGTCCAGGACTGCCCGCAACAGCCGTCACCCACTCCAAGGGACGGCCTTGCGACGATCAGACCGGCCTCTCCACGGAAAAATCCCAGGCCGGCACCACCAGGAAAGCACCGCCGCTCGCCACGCCGCACAGGGATGACCGACCGCTCGCTGCTCGCAAGACTCCATCTTGGCCGAGCCATCGCAGCGCCGCCACCAACCTGCCCGTGAAAACCCAGCACCGCCTCCTGCTGGCGCCGCCGCCACCAGAATGAGCCACATCTCTGCTGCCAGACCCCGTCAGGCCCTCTGCACCATCAACCCACCTGCCGTGCGCCAACCACGAGCCCTCACCTCCAGCCAGCGCAGATCTGGCCTGGTTCGAGCGCCGCCGCGACGAGGAACACCAAGCCGCCACCGGCCTGCGCGCTCCGCTGCGACACGCCATCACCAGCCAGCTGCGCCGGGCCTCTCCCCCTCCAGCCAGCCCCCACCACCGCGCGTTGACGAGCCGACCACCGAGACACCTCGCCAGCCTCGCTGGATCGAGCCCCACACGACCGGGGAAGACCATCGCGCGCTTGACCCCGCCGCCACCAGCCCCGCACCACCAGGCGCCGGATCCGGGCTGGGCAGCCCCGGCTCCACTCCCTGACGCCGGCGAAGAGGCCCTTCGTACCGGATCTCGCAGCGCCGCCGAATGGAACCCCCGCTAGCTGGCGAGCGCCGACGTAAAGGAGCCCCGCCGCCACCATCCCCGGGGCGCACGCGGCTTCGCCGGCGTCCTCTCCGGCAGCGGTGAAGCGGAAGGGTGTGTGTTGGGGAGGGCCGGCGGCGGCGCGACGGGGCTGCCCCCGAGCCGCCAGAGGAGGCGACGCGGGGGGAGGGCTGGACTAATGGGCTGGCTGCTGGACAGCCGGGACAACTAATGAGTTGGGCTGTTTTTTAAATTAAATGGCCCGCCGAAATGCATGCAGCATTCTAAGAGGTTTTTATATATAAGTAAATAAATGGTGCCTATATTACCCACCTAAATTTCATAATTGAGTTTTCTTTTGCACCTGCATAATTGACAATGGGGATGGGGCTAAATTTGAATAACACCAATCTATGCACTATATTAAGATATGCATTAATAAATTTAAATTCTACTTAAGTTTACATGTACTTCATTTTACTTGATTTATGAAATTCACAAATGGTCTTTGATTATTTGTAAATGTTTAGGGTTGGCTCTAAATGTAACTTGGAACAAACCTCCTAAATCTGGTAATTCGTTAATTGTTGTCTTGCACCAGTACCAAAAAGAGTATTAGAAGCGGCCCCTGAAAGCGGTTTTGACCAAGCAGAACAAAACCCGATTATGTACTAGTGTTGAGATAGGTTTCTGAATTCATTATTTTGAAAGGGAACCAAAATACTACTTTACGTCATGTATAGGGCAATCCATAATTTAATTTGAATCGTGATCATTGTTTAAAAAAAATTGTATGCAATGTAAAAAAATGATTGTGTAATGTAAAAAATGTGTCATGCCAATAAAACAATATATGTGATATGTATTTGAAAAACAATTATGCAATTTACGAAATGTGTGTGGTCATTAGGAAAATGTCAAACGTGTATTTTGGAAAAATGATACCATGTACTAAAAAAAAGTGTTGAAAACATGTATTTTTTAAAATGTACATAATGTATTTGAAAAATGTCACAACTGTATAAAAAATGTTTCATGTGTGCCCTAAAAATATATATTGTATACCGAGAAATATTAGACATATGTCAAGAAACAAAACCAGTTAAAATCGACAAAGAACAAAAAAGAAAGAAGAAAACAATAACAAAATGAAGAAAGAAACACAAGAAAACAAAAAGTATAACAAAGAAAGAAAAACCAAAGAAAACCAGTGAAAAAATAAAGTATATTTAAGAAAAAAAAAACAAAGAAATATCTTTGAGAAAACAAAGAAAACCCGAAGGTAAAAAAATAAAAAATAAAAAGTACCAACGAAAAACAAGAGCAGAAGGAGCGAACACCAGCTAAATGCTCCTAATATTCCAAATATACCGGGATCAGAGAGTTTGGTGTTGTTGATTTCTGGGATTCAGAGTTTAGGGTTCTTTATTTCCGGGTGAAAAGTTTAGGGTGCAATTTAACTTTCGTCTATACTTTCAAGATTTGTTTTGGACTTTTTCCTTAATAGTATGCGTGTTTTCATCTGCTGATGTAGAGGCTGGGGTATATCATCCTTTTTTTTTTTAAGAATAAATAAGGGCATGTACAATGGTTCTATCTTAGCAATGCCAAGTAGGATAAATAATGAGGTGGAGGAGAGAGAAATCATAAGAAAAGGCTTGTCTTCTCTTATTTAAGAGAAGACAAGAGATGATCTCTTAGCACAATACGTCTCACCACGTTTTTAGAAATAGCTAGTTATTGAAGATAAAACTAAGAGACGATCCATTATAGACATGTTTTCTTGTCATCTTTAAACTACATGCAAGACTTAAGATAAGATTATCTTATCAACCATTGTACATGCCTAACTAGGTGACTCGTGCACATCAACCATTGTACATGCCTAACTAGGTGACTCGTGCACATCTCATTTAGTTACAAAGCTCCACGCGCACGCCGTCCACGACGACCATCTCACCGGCTCGCGTTGACGAGTGTGACGTCCAGCCGCCGGTCCTGGCCGCACCCGAGGTCCTCAATCAGCTCCCGCAGCACGAACCGGTACGTCAGCGTCAGCCCCCCCATGCCTCGGCCGCTGCCGTGTGGCAGGTTCTCGAAGCTCCCGGCAAACTCGCTGTTATGCGGCCCCACCAGCGCCTCCTCGCCTTTGGGCACATTGACGATTACATCGAACTTGGTGTACTCGCAGGGGTCGATGGTGAAGTCCACCACCAGCACCTCCGGCGCCTTCTTGTTGCTGCCGCGTACGTCTTGTCTCATTTCGTTGTTGGTTGCGCATGTGACATTTGGATCTCGATCGATCTCCTTTTCTACGAGAAGTTCCTCCACCATGACTCTCCATTCGTGTCTGCGGCAGGCATGGCGAGCTCTAGCTTCATCGGCTTGCATCTTCGGCCTGCTGCTTTCTCAGATACTGATTGGGCACGTAATCCGGATGATCGACAATTCATGAGGGGTTATGATGTGTTCTTTGGCCCTAAATTGATCGTCTGGAGTGCGAGAAAGCAGGCCACAGTGTCTCGCAACAGTACTGAGGCCAAGTACAAAGTTGTAGCCAATGCAACCATCGAGCTCATTTGGGCACAATGCTTTCTTCAGGAGTTTGGGGGATCACAAAGGCAGCCACCTGTTCTTTGGTGTGACAATATTGATGCTACATACCTTTCCTCTAATTTGGTATTTCATGCATGAACAAAGCACATCGAAGTTGACTATTATTTCATCAGACAATGTGTTACACCAGCGGCGAAGCCAGCCTCGGGGATCTGTGGGGTCAGTGGTAATTTTGTTGATTATTTTCTTCACAATGAACAGTAATGGTACAGTGTTTTGCGGCTGTTTTTCACAAAAGTTGTGGGGTCAGCTGACCCCACAGCTTACACGTAGCTTCGCCGGTGTGTTACACAGAAGCTACTTTAAATCAAGTTCATATTCTCTAAACATCAACTTGCGAACATCTTCACAAAACCGTTGCCATTACTTTTGTTTGAGGTTTGTGGGCGCAATCTCAACCTAGGAGACGCAATTGAGATTGAGGGAGGGTGTTAGATTTTTTATAGCTTTTAGTATATATATGGTGTATACCTTGTATTCATGTACAACTCTCCTATATAAATATAACTAGCAAGCCGCCCCTATAGGCTGTGCGGTCCACCCCAAACATATGTACAACCTCTTTGTAGAGTATATTGATTATTTGGAAATATAGAATAGACTAGGAAGCATTCTGTCTTGTCTTGTACTCCAAGTAAATCATGTACTCTTATATATATGCTCACGAGGCTCAAATAATAAACATCCATTATACAACGACTATTCCACCAATCTCTCTCTATCTCTTCTAACATGGTATCAGGCTTACCTCGATCCTAAACCCTAGCCGCCGCCGCTTCCGCCCCGTGCACCGACCCTGGGGTGGTCGGCCTCCATGACCGCCGCCGGGGGCCGCGCCGCCCGTACCTAGCGTTCGTCCTCCGGCCTTGTTGGCCGGCTGCCCTAGAGAGTCTTTTTTCCGATCGTTTGATCCGGGGTTTTCTCTCTCTCGCCGGTCGCTTTGATCGTCGTTTACCTTTTGGTTTTCCGATCTAAGATCGGTTTGCGACGCCCGCCACCGCCGTCGACCCACGCCGCCTCTACTCCTACATCGGCGCGATTGGCCACCTCTCCTCCGACCTGGCGGCCACGCGCATTGAGGCGGCCCGTCACAGCCTGCCATCGTCCGCGCGCCGGCCCGCCCGTCAATCTACGCCGGCCGTCACTGCCCTGCTCCGACCGAGACACCTGCATCGCCCCAACCCGGTGGACTCGCGGCATGCGTCGGTCCATCACAGCCGCCGTTCGCGCGCCGGCAAGCCCGTCGACCCACCGCGCATGTACCGTCGCCCAGCCGACCGTCTTCGCCGGCTTCATCTCGGACTCCGCCGCCACCCCGCCTCCACCGAGTGGCGTCCCCGACCTCGCGCGCGATCGGATTGATCACCCGCCCGCCGCCGCGGTCCGCCTCATCTTCGCCGTGCGACCGACCTGGCTCGTCGGTGGCACGCGCCTCCGCAGGTCCTGTAAAGAATGTATTGAGTTCAGCGCGCCCCTCCACCGATCGAGCAATGGGTTGCTGCTGCGTCACCCCGTCGGGCCACAGGGCCGCTGCCCCGTGGTTCTTCTCCTGGCTGCACCGACCTGCGTCACCGCCGTGGCCACCGCCGCCCCAAGGCCATCTGTTCCAGGTCGTTCCTGTGGCTGCGCCGCCGCTGCGTCACCCCGTTGGGCCGTAGCGAGCGTGGCACATGGTCCACGCCGCCGTCCCGAGACCGTTCCCGCGGTTGCACAGACCCGGGTTCCGCCGCTGCGCCGCCCCTTCGGGCAGTGGCGTCGCAGCCCGCGGTCCCCACCACCGCCTCGAGGTCTTCCCGCCGTCGCCCCGACCTGCCCGCTGCTGCTGCGTCGCCCCTTCGGGCCATGGCGCTGCGGCCCGTGGTCCACTTTGCCGTCACCGCGCGTCGAATTTCCGTGGTATGCGCCGCGCCATCTCCCTCGGCGCGGGAACGCCATCGTCCGCGCCGGTCTTCGTCATGATGTCGGGTTCTTCGCCTACTTCGAGCACCGCCGCCGCGCTCCTAACCTAGCCGTCGTCGCTGCTCTTCTTCGGTCGCCGCCGCCGCTACCCCTGTAGCCGCCGCCGCCGCTGCCCGCCACCCCCTTCATCTTCATCAAGCACCAGTCTGTCGCCAGTGTTGCCATCTTCTTCCCCGACCACTTCGTCTACTCCGACCACCATTGGTGACATCGGCCCCGCGCCGATTGGCGCCGCAGCCATCGTCGAGTCATCTTCTCTGCTGGCCCTCCGACTCCTCGACATGGCGTACAGCTCATGCAGGTCCCTCGTCTACGCATGCCCGGTGCTGGCAACACCGATGCATGCCTTCGTCCACGACGTCTCCCCAGGCCTGGCAAGCCTGGTGCGGCGCTTTGTCAACTTCGTCTCCGTCCGTCTATGCATGGCCGGTGCTGGCAACCCCGACGCGTGCCTTCATCTACGACGTGTCCCCGGGCTTGGCAAACCCGGCGCGACGCCTCGTCAACATCGTCTTCTCCCCGGCGCACCACTACTTCGACTCCCATGCGCCCATGACTAACTCGATGCCTCCTTGCGCCCGCGGCACCACGGCGGCTTCCTCGACACCGGCTACCCCGACTCGACATCGACCACGGTGTTCTTCGCATGGCTACACCACCCTACGCTCTCGGCTACATCGACATCTTCACAAAGGGCTACCGCCTTGCTTGAGCAACCTCGTCGGTTTCCACTCTAGCCACGACTTCCATGATCCATCGACCGTTACGACTGTGGGGGGTGTCCGTCGGATTGCCTTCGGATTCTTCTTCAGTCTCACCGTCTGCGTCGCTACCGTTGTGACTGCAGAGGGATGTTGAGTATATTGATTATTTGGAAACATAGGATAGACTAGGAAGTATTCTGGCTTGTCTTGTACTCCAAGTAGATCATGTACTCCTATATATATGCCCACGAGGCTCAAGCAATAAACATCCATCATACATCAACGATTCCACCAATTCTTCTCTATCCGTATACACACAGGAGGGAGACAAAAATATAAAAAGATTATTTGCTTTTCTTTTTGCTGGAAAGTAGCACAAAGGAGGAAAAGATTATGTGGCTGTTCGATGGTAAAGGAACGCGCGATGAGTAAGGCCGAGAGAGCAGGCAAGCCCCGTCCGGTTGGCACTCATGCCATACAAAACTCACACCTATTAATAATTGGATTGAAAAAAATAAACTCGCTGATGTGGCAGATTGGTGAGGTGGATAGCTTGCATGCACTAGTAGAAAATGGGCCATTAGTCCCGGTTCCAGAGGCCCTTTAGTCCCGGTTCTGCAACCGGGACAAAATGATCGGGACTAAAGCCGAAAACTTTTAGTCCCGGTTGGCTTACGAACCGGGACTCCACGTGGCTACTATGCTGTGCTCAGGTAGGAGGACCTTTAGTCCCGGTTGGTAACACCAACCAGGACCAAAAGACTCCACATGGCTGCTGCGCAGCGCTCAGGTAGGAGGACCTTTAGTCCCGGTTGGTAACACCAACCGGGACCAAAAGGCCGCCACGCGTCAGCAGCCCCCAGGCGCTGGGCTTTTTGTTTTTTAAGAGGGGGGGGGGGGGTTAGTGGTTTTGGAGGGTTTAGGGGTTTCATACTGTGTTAGCTAGCTACTACATATAAAGAGAAGTGACCTCTCTTTCTCCGTGCTTGGTCGACGCTAGCTACTACATATAGAGAGAACTCGACGCTATAGTAAGCAAATGAAGGAAACCATTAATTACACAAGATCGTCATGAACATATATATATATATATATATATATATATATATAGAGAGAGAGAGAGAGAGAGAGAAGTGACCTCTCTTTCTCCGTGCTTGGTCGAACAACAAGTTTTTGTATATCTATCCGACGCTACTACATATATACAATATAACATCCCTGACATCATCAAGCACCAAACTCCCATTGAATTTCCGTATGGTATTCTCCATTTTCATGTATGACGTGGTCAAGAAAGAATCCCGCCAATTCCTCTTGAATTGCTCGTATGCGATCATGTGGTAGGAGTTCATCCCGCATCTGCCACATCTAATTTAAAGAAGGGGGTCAATACATATATATGAATGAAACTCAACACAATTGAATGTAATAAAATAAAATTGTGAATATTGTTTACGTACTTCATATTGTTGGTCAGAGTAGCCCCGCTCAGAGGTAGCGTGGCGAATGAACTCGCAAACGTAGTATCCACATAAATGATTCCCGCCTTCCTGCCACAAGCACTTTACGAGAATAGAGTTCAATCAAACTGATAATCAAGCATGATAATGGTATTGATGAAACTAGAATCAATGAGAGATGTGCAGAACTAGCTAGTACTATTTACTTTGGGGTGTCTAAATCGCAGCTCGTTCTTCAGACCCGGAACCATTCCGGTGAACTGTTTCCAAACCCTGCCCGGCCGGGAAAGAAAATGATTACTTGATATCAGCAAATGAACGAAAGTTGTCGATATGGTGCGATAATGATTGAACTTACTTCTGGAGCATTGCCGTCATGTCCGCATAATCGTTGGGATCTTTACGTCTCGAGTCTAAGACAGTTACTGCTCCCTTGTCAAGCTTAATGGATAGCAGAATAAAGTGGAACCTGCGCACGCATAACTCATCAATTACAGTACTTAAGTAACCTCGAATAAGCGAAACCGAATATGCACAAGACAGTAACACTCACTTGAAGTTGTAAGGAAAGAGTATTTGGCTCTTGTTTTGATGTCGAAGGAACGCTTTTAGCAAATTTTCCTCAGTAAGTTCAACTCTATTTTGTACCGCCCATTCATTTACGGTATTTGGGCTAATGAACACAATGTCATAGATTCTTCCTTTTTTGCATTCGATGATCTTCAGTCTGCATAATATATTGAGGATAATTATATATACATGCAATGAACGAGCTTAGCTAGAGACTTAATTACAGAAATAATACTTACAGGCAGTAGCAAGTCATGAGTTGTTTGTCAAGGGCCTCTTGATTGAATAACTGAAATAATTCCATAAATTCAATAGGCATCAGGTCGACTCCAATGAACTCGTGCTCACCTTTAATTGTCACCATCATACTATCGGTCTCATCCTTCTTGCAGCTGTCCAAGTACCACTGATGCAATCTTTGCTTCATCGTTGTTAGATGAGGGGCTTGATCAGGTTTGACGAGAGGCTTCCCGTGCTCGTATCTAAAGATCTCTACTACCTCAGCCGTTTCAAACTGTACATCATCGCCCACGTAATCACCAAGACTGGTACCGGGCTGTAGCCCCGGATGATTAGTGTAACATCCCCAGATCTTAACCCTGTCATTAAGCTAATTAAGTTGCCTTGTCATCTTGATCACTAAGCTAATCTGCCACTTGTCCAAAATCAAAGTCATTTTCCAATTCAAATTGCATGTCAAATAATTATTTCTTCAAATTGTAAAACTAAAATGTTCATAGTATTTCAAATAATCCCAGAACAATTATAAAAATAAAACCAACATTAAGAAAATTCCCAAATTGCCCCTAGAAATTAATTCAGAGGTCCAACAACAATTAAACTGGTCTTCCCAATTTCTAATAATACCTAACCTTTTCTTTTTGCCTCCAAACTTTTTGTGGCAGTGCCAGTCATTGCCTAGTATTAGATTTGGCAAGTCCCATATTTTACAAAATACAAATGCTAGCTAAAAGAAAATGCAACAGAAAAGAATAAATGAAAACAGAAAAGGGAAATTGGAAAAAGGGCTGAAGCCTACTGTGCACTACGGCCTGCTAGCTAGAGTACCGGCCCAGCTGGCCACCACAGCCCAGCCCATCGCGTGGTCTTCCTCCTCCCCGTGTCACCACCAGACGCCATCGCCGGCGCCATTGCCGTGCGATGGGTGACACCGAGGCCACAGGGGCTCGCCTGGGAGTAGATAAGGACGTCCCCGACCTCGCCCGGAACCCTAGCCTCGCTCACTTCCCCCCTCCCTCTCGCCCCGGATCCACATCTCCCCTCTCACCCGAGCGCCATCGCCGGCGTCCACTCGCACCCTTGTGGCCACCGAGCTCCCCGGCGCCCGAGCTGCTGTCCAGGAGGACCGCCGTCATCTCCTCCATCGCCTGAGCCACTGGATTGGAGCCGGAGAGCCGCCTCGACGCCGTCTGCCTCGATCTCCTTCGTCGGCCGCCGCCGCTACCTCGCCGTCGATCCCCTCGACTCCGGCAACCCCTGGCTCCCCTGAGCCCCCATGCCGGCCCTTTGTGAGCGCCCTCTCAGTTCCGCTCTCCTTCTCCCTCGCGCCCGAGCCCCGTTATGCCGCTGCCTTTGCCGAAGCTCCGCCGCTGCGGTCGAGCTCCAGACCGTCGCCCTAATGCCCCTCGGGCTCGTGTGAGCACGCCGTCGTGCTGGTAGTGCAGCGTAGGTGCCGCCTGCGTGCTTGTTTGGTCTAATGCGAGCCCGTGGCGCCTAACCGAGCAAGGCCGTAGCCGAGCTGCCGCTCCGCTCATCACCGGTGTTGATTCCGGCAGCCCCGCGACCCGCCGCTTGCACCACCGGATGCGCCGCGTCACCAGCTCTCCAACGCCCTCACCCGCGCGACCAACCGTGGCCGGAGTCGACCGCACGGTCCTCGCCGGCGTACCCTGCCTTGCCGTCGTTAGCGCGCCGGAGTGCCGCTGACGTGGCGGGTAATTAGCCGCTAAGCACGCGCTTAATTAACCCCAGTGAGACTGACAGGCGGGCCCCGCTGTTTAACTAAAACGGAATTAGATTCTAGTTAAAAATTAAATAAACCACCTGGGCCCACGCGTCAGATTTGACCCTGCCCAGTCAGCGTTGACCGGGCCCAGTCGTCAGTGACTGTGGCCAGCTGACAGGCGGGTCCCACTGCTACTGTTCACCCTTTGACGTGGTCAACCGGCTGGCCCCATTGTCAGCCCCAGTACACTGTTGGGTGCACTGCACCGGGTGCATCTAGTGTTTCTGGTTACTGTTTAAATTCAATTTAAATAAACCCAGAAATTCCAGAAAATCATTTGATCTTCAAAAAAATCATAGAAAATTAACCGTAGCTCAGATCGAAAAACTTTATATATGAAAGTTGCTCAGAACGACGAGACGAAGCCGACCGTGCTATCTGTTTTCATGTCGGGACCCTCCATAGAGGTGAACCCGCAACTTTTAGCCTGTTTCCGGTAGATGAATAGTGCCCAACTACCGTTTAATAATTCCAACTTAAATCCTAAAATAACTAATATGACTTAGACATACTTTTAGGCAACCCTGCACTGCACGTTAGCATAGCATGCTCTGCGTTGCATATGTTTGCTTTTATATTTATCTGTTTCCTCCCCCTCTTCTCTCTCGATAGATCCCGGTACCGACGCAGCTCCAGAGATCGACGACACCTGACGACCCTGCCTTTGCCGCCGAGCAACCAGGCAAGTCCCCCCTTTTTGATCATCCCGATATCGCCCATTCTATTCTCTCATGCTTGCACTAGATTTTGCTACTGTAATTGATTGCTCCTATTCTGTTGCATAGCCTGTTTTTGTAACTACTGTTGATACCTGCCTGATATCCAAACTGCTTAGTATAGGATGGTTAGAGACCCACCAGTGACCCCCACTTGTCCCAACTGCCTCGCTGGATTATCAGAAGACTCGATCAACGGGATCGAAGACAGGCCCCGGCACCGCACATCACCCCCTCAGTTGTACGACACTACTGGGTTACTATCGAGTGCCGAGGGTGATACCTCGTCAGCACTTCTGATGTTAACCTTGTAGGTTAGTTCATCGGTTGTGGTCATCGAGGGTGACTCCTGTTTCACCACTCCCGATAACAACGCTGTCGTGCAACACCTCAAGTGTGAACCCATCAAGGGTGATTCCTTCGAGTTCACCTTGACAGATACATCGAGTAGGAATCCCACGAGGGTGATACCTCAGATTCCTCAGATGTTATTGACACACGGATACTTGGACTTTACAACTGATACTTGGAAAGGCGGGTCGACCCTGAGGGGTACCCGCGAATGATGGGATGCCGGGTTGACCTGGAGGTTACCCGTGAGATAAATACGAGGCGCGGCCGGGCATTCTTAGCCCTTGCAGCAAGTCCTCGAGACGGGGCGACGGGGTCACATCGATCGTGAGTCTCTACTCGTTACCGCAAGCCCCTAATCCACAAACGATTTGGATATTTGATCCGAGCAGGCCTCTGGCCTGATAGCACTAACCATCACATGTGAAAAGTTATGGGCACTCTGCATCGTAGCATCAACCGAAAGCTTTATCAGACGTCCAGTTCAGCCTGGCGGCCGGGTTGGGCCGGCACCATCCTGTAGTGGTGGAGCCTGGACCCGCCCTGCTCGCAACGACCCGGAGTGCACATGGCGATGGCCCAAGACCCCTGAGTGCTTACGAGGTAGACCGACGGGGACCTCTCTGCTGAGCTGTAGCTAGGGTTGCGGTGTATCGTTTGGCCGAGGCCGGGCATGACCCGGGAAAGTGTGTCCAGCCGGAGTTAAGCGAGTGTGGTGGGTAAGTTGGTGCACCCCTACAGGGAAGAAAACATCTATCGATAGCCGGTCCCACGGTAAAGGACACTCGGAGTTGTATCCCGATCGATACAACTAGAACTGGATACCTGCAATGATAACTGGATATGATGGCTCTGGGATCGCTTTCTCGCAGGGAGTCGAGGAAGGATCTCTGGGCGAGGATGTTACTTGACACAACCACTATTATATATTGTACTGATCTACTCTCTTCTATTGCTGCAAGAACGCTGAAGATGCTAGTCTTTGATAGGACTAGGCTTTCTCTCTACTCTGGCATTTCTGCAGCCCAGTCCACATATACAACTTTCCTTTGATAATGTTGCATATGTAGAGTAGATCCTTGCTTGCTGAGTACTTCGGATGAGTACTCACGGTTGCTTTGTTTTCTTTTTCCCCCATATCCATTTGATGCAACCAGATGACGGAGCCCCTGAGACAGCTGCCCCTCCGACGACTACTTCTACCACCTCGAGGGTGGTTACTTCTACGAGCTGGCCGACGACTAGGGGTAGGATCGGAGGGTCCCAGGCAGGAGGCCTGCGCCTTTCGATCGTAGCTTTTATTTGCCCCGCCTTTCTTAAGGCTTCTCTGTTAACTTATGTCTGTACTCAGATATCTGATGCTTCCGCTGAAGCTTGTATGACTTCGAGCTTATGTGTTCAAGCCCTCGAGGCCCTGGCTTATAATATAAAGCTTGTATGTCTTTGTTTATGTTTTAGAGTTGTGTTGTGATATCTTCAAGTGAGTCCTTAGGCTTGATCGTGTGCATTTGTGTGTATGATTAAGCCGGGGGCGTTACAGGTTGGTATCAGAGCCGACTTCCTGTAGGTACCCCCCTTCCAAACTCCTTGGCCGAAGTTGAGTCTAGAATTTCAAAAAACTATTTTACTAACTTGGCTGTGTGGCTTACGGGCCCACGTTGCCAACTGGGTGGTATTAGGATCTTTTATTCCTCGTCTATACTCTGGGACTCTGATCTCTCTTCTATTCGGGTTAAATAATTTTGCTAACTCTAACACAAGGTTCTCGTAACCGCTTCCTCCGAAGAGCTCCTTCAACACAGATGATCGTCTGCTACATCAGAAGACTCTGAAGATACTTCTCGATGTTTCCCGAGACCCTGTGCCCACTGCTTTGCAGCTCCTGACCACCGATAAACTCCGATGGATAACTACTTGCAACTGTCGTTCATATATTCATTCCAGTTACTCTCGGGTTCTTTCCGACATATCGAAATACTATCCGACATTTCGAGAATTCTCTGAACCTACTGCCTTGCAGTTCCTTTCCGCCTGAACACACCTACGAATAAATCCTCATACTTACACGGGGTCCGTTCATCCCCAGTTATTCAAGTGCTTTCCAGAACACATTGAATTGCTATCTGATCTCCCAAAAATCCTCTGCGGCCTATTGCTCTTGAAATTCTTGCCTGCTTGCCTTATGATTAATTCCCTATGTCTAGTAATCTCCGTTGACATCTCTTGTCATCACCATTTTGAGCCCCTTGATCCAATCTGCTACGAATACTCGCAATCATCAGTTGTTTCCTACTAATTCATCCTTCCGGCTCTGACGTCATTCTGGACATGAACTGGTTCTTGCCATCTAATTCTATTCAACATACTCATCTTTTTACCAGAGCTTCTGCCTCTGATTCCCCAATTTTGAAATCGCAAACTCTTTCCATTTAAAGCTTCGGCTTATTCAGATGTTTCCATAAAACCGATGCATTTGCAATCTTCTTTCTCTGGCTGAGTACCGATACTCCCATCAGATCCTTTGCCGACCACCTGATCTTTTGTTGGACTATTATCCGACAGTGCCCTTCATCTTCTATCTTGAGAGTTCTTCCCCTGTTACAATTGCCTTCGGCAATGTGGTATCATTTAATTCTTTTCGTCCATATCCTATTTTGAAATGTTGTCTGTTGCTTATATAAGCGTGTGGTATAGATCTGTAAAATGCCCCTATGGGTTGTGTCTATGCCTTCGCTAGCTGTGAGAACCCACAAGGCTTCATGTGCCATACCTTCTGGTATTCCACCAGTTAAACTTTCAAATTCTAAACATTTTTAATAGAGAGCAGTGAATGAGAAGTTGTTCATTGAAGAAGTGGGAGTCGACCTTGAACTTTGTGTTCATGCCCATGGACCCGATGTAGAACTTATCATGGAAGCTGCTCGTAAAAAAATATTATTTCCTTGATACAAGTTCATCTTGTATCTATGAATTGATCCTTTGCAATCGTGGTTCCGACCATATTTCCTCCTTGATTCCATTTCCCGAATAAGTTAAAATACTTGTCCTCTGCAGATCATTTCACCCGTCCAACCTCTACTCCGATTTACCTTCCGGTATTACCCCTAGTACTTGTTACTGGGAAGTTTAATACTCCATCACATCATTTCTAGCCTGATCGGCTATATCATTATCATAATGATTTTTAATTATGCTACCTGGTCCTTATGCCCGTAGCAACTTCCGACGATGAGCGAAGCTTACGTCGATCTTCCTCATCTTGTCATTTCACCTCGAAAAACAAGCTTGATTTCGAGCTTGTGTCATATCCGCGGTTCCAATAACCTTTCGCTTCAGCATTCCTTTTGCTTGATGTCATCGCTGACCGATTACATCTTCTCGAAACCTCTCGACAAATGTGCCGTGATCATCATCAACATTCCGAGCTCTTTCAGGATATCAATTAAATTCATGGCTAGAAATACCATCCCTGCCCCTCGATGATTGGTGATATCATCGATGACATCTTGACTTTCTGCCAACACAGACCTGGTTGTGCTTGGTTATTCCTTACGCTCTGAGATAACCTTGGAATTGTTTCTCGGTATCTCTTGAGATCTTCGAACCCAATCTTTACTTGACACCATGTCATTGCTGCCTCGAAGCATGACTGTGGTATTCCGAACACCAACATGAACATTGGAAGCACATTGCCAAATGTTTCTCGCTCAATTATCCAAACACCGTTGCATGGGTAATATCATGATTCTTCGCTCGCCCCTTTATCTAAATGCTTTTGAACTTGCTATCATATCATGTATATCATGCTCCGCTTCCCCTTGAGAAGGGTATACCCCAAATTCTTGTGTGTAAACACATTTTCCTTTCCATTGGTTTGTTTAATCTGATAATTTCGTTCTCCTTTCCATTGGTCTGCTTAATCTCTCAGATAATCTATATGGTCTAAGCAGAGATAATTCCTTGTCTATGAAAACACCTCGGTTTTACAACTCTATCAGTGAGACCCTGTTACTATTGTTGATGACATTCCGGTAACCATCGATGGACGAGAACTTTGCCTATTGGTCTGCCTCGTTCAACGAGCAGGAAAATGGTTCTCTTCGTCCCTCGCCCTTGGTATCGATGTTGTCGCCGACATAACTGACAGGCTATCCTCGGACATACCTTGTTGTCGTGACTGGTAAGATGCCACCGTTCCCCCTACTTTTGATTGACACCCCTCCACAGCTCCACAGGATCGGAACCTGACTCTCCTGTACATCCTTAATTCCGAAGTATCCTATGCACTTGACCTTGGGTGTTATCACGAGCCACCCTTCGAGAGTTGATCTATTTCCGTTGCTTTGAACCCCTTTCACTCTGCTTCAGGCATCGAACGATCGCCTACCCATTTGAAACTTCTTATTGTACCTTCATACTTTGCTCTCGATGTTTTCCTAAGTTTCAACTCGAGAGATTCTTCATGCCACCTTCCCTGAATGGTCCACCAGATAATCGACCTTGCAAAGGTCCGTCCTCCCGAAGTCACCTCTTACTTCCCCACTTAAATCTCGGGACGAGATTTCTTGTAGTGGAGGAGATTTGTAACATCCCCAGATCTTAACCCTGTCATTAAGCTAATTAAGTTGCCTTGTCATCTTGATCACCAGGCTAATCTACCACTTGTCCAAAATCAAAGTCATTTTCCAATTCAAATTGCATGTCAAATAATTATTTCTTCAAATTGCAAAACTAAAATGTTCATAGTATTTCAAATAATCCCAGAACAATTATAAAAATAAAACCAACATTAAGAAAATTCCCAAATTGCCCCTGGAAATAATTCAGAGGTCCAACAGCAATTAAACTGGTCTTCCCAATTTCTAATAATACCTAACCTTTTCTTTTTGCCTCCAAACTTTTTGTGGCAGTGCCAGTCATTGCCTAGTATTAGATTTGGCAAGTCCCATATTTTACAAAATACAATTGCTAGCTAAAAGAAAATGCAACAGAAAAGAATAAATGAAAACAGAAAAGGGGAATTGGAAAAAGGGCTGAAGCCTACTGTGCACTACGTCCTGCTAGCTACAGTACCGGCCCAGCTGGCCACCACAGCCCAGCCCATCGCGTGGTCTTCCTCCTCCCCGTGTCACCACCAGACGCCATCACCGGCGTCATTGCCGTGCGATGGGCGACACCGAGGCCACAAGGGCTCGCCTGGGAGTAGATAAGGACGTCCCCGACCTCGCCCGGAACCCTAGCCTCGCTCACTTCCCCCTCCCCTCTCACCCCGGATCCACTTCTCCCCTCTCACCCGAGCGCCATCGCCGGCGTCCACTCGCACCCTTGTGGCCACCGAGCTCCCCGGCGCTCGAGCTACTGTCCAGGAGGACCGCCGTCATCTCCTCCATCGCCTGAGCCACTAGATTGGAGCCGGAGAGCGGCCTCGACACCGTCTGCCTCGATCTCCTTCGTCGGACGCCGCCGCGACCTCGCCGTCGATCCCCTCGACTCCGGCACCCCCTGGCTCCCCTGAGCCCCCTGCCGGCCCTCTATGAGTGCCCTCTCAGTTCCCCTTTCCTTCTCCCTCGCGCCCGAGCCCCGTTATGCCGCTGCCTTTGCCGAAGCTCCGCCGCTGCGGTCGAGCTCCAGACCGTCGCCCTAGTGCCCCTCGGGCTCGCGTGAGCACGCCGTCGTGCTGGTAGTGCAGCGTAGGTGCCGCCTGCGCGCTTGTTTGGTCTAATGCGAGCCCGTGGCGCCTAACCGAGCAAGGCTATAGCCGCGCCGCCATTTCGCTCATCGCCGGCGTTGATTCCGACAGCCCCGCGACCCGCCGCTTGCACCACCGGACGCGCCGCGTCGCCAGCTCTCCAACGCCCCCTCCCGCGCGACCAACCGTGGCCGGAGTCGACCGCACGGTCCTCGCCGGCGTACCCTGCCTCGCCGTCGTTAGCGCGCCGGAGTGCCGCTGACGTGGCGGGTAATTAGCCGCTAAGCACATGCGTAATTAACCCAAGTGAGACTGACAGGCGGGCCCCACTGTTTAACTAAAACTGAATTAGATTCTAGTTAAAAATTAAATAAACCACCTAGGCCCACGCGTCAGATTTCCCTGCCCAGTCAGCGTTGACCGGGCCCAGTCGTCAGTGACTGTGGCCAGCTAATAGGTGGGTCCCACTGCTACTGTTCACCCTTTGACCTGGTCAACCAGCTGGCCCCATTGTCAGCCCTAGTACACTGTTGGGTGCACTACACCGGGTGCACCCAGTGTTTCCGGTTACTGTTTAAATTCAATTTAAATAAACCCAGATATTCCAGAAAATCATTTAATCTTTAAAAAAATCATAGAAAATTAACCGTAGCTCAGATCGAAAAACTTTATATATGAAAGTTGCTCAGAACGACGGGACGAAGCCGACCGTGATATGTGTTTTCATGTCGGGACCCTCTATGAAGGTGAAATCGCAACTTTTAGCCTTTTTCCGGTAGATGAATAGTGCCCAACTACCGTTTAATAATTCCAACTTAAATCCTAAAATAACTAATATGACTTAGACATACTTTTAGGCAACCCTGCACTGCACGTTAGCATAGCATGCTCTGCATTGCATATGTTTGCTGTATATTTATCTGTTTCCTCCCCCTCTTCTCTCTCGATAGATCCCGGTACCGACGCAGCTCCGGAGATCGACGACCCTGCCTTTGCCGCCGAGCAACCAGGCAAGCCCCCCTTTTTGATCATCCTGGTATCGCCCATTCTATTCTCTCATGCTTGCACTAGATTTTGCTACTATAATTGATTGCTCCTATTCTGTTGCATAGCCTGTTTTTGTAACTACTGTTGATACCTGCCTGATATCCAAACTGCTTAGTATAGGCTGGTTAGAGACCCACCAGTGACCTCCACTTGTCCCAACTGCCCCGCTGGATTATCAGAAGACCCGATCAACGGGATCGAAGACAGGCCCTGGCACCGCACATCACCCCCTCAGTTGTACGACACTACTGGGTTACTATCGAGTGCCGAGGGTGATACCTCGTCAGCACTTCTGATGTTAACCTTGTATGTTAGTTCATCGGTTGTGGTCATCGAGGGTGATTCCTCTTTCACCACTCCCGATAACGACGCTGTCATGCAACACCTCAAGTGTGAACCCATCGAGGGTGATTCCTCCGTGTTCACCTTGACAGATACATCGAGTAGGAATCCCACGAGGGTGATACCTCGGAATCCTCAGATGTTATTGACACATGGATACTTGGACTTTACAACTGATACTTGGAAAGGCGGGTCGACCCTGAGGGGTACCCGCGAATGATGGGATGTCGGGTTGACCTGGAGGTTACCCGTGAGATAAATATGAGGCGCGGCCGGGCATTCTTAGCCCTTGCAACAAGTCCTCAAGATGGGGAGACGGGGTCACATCGATCGTGAGTCTCTACTCGTTACCGCAAGCCCCTAATCCACAAACGATTTGGATATTTGATCCGAGCAGGCCTCTGTCCTGATAGCACTAACCATCACGTGGGAAAAGTTATGGGCACTCTGCATCATAGCATCAGCCGAAAGCTCTGTCAGACGTCCAATTCAGCCTGGCGGCCGGGTTGGGCCGGCACCATCCTGTAGTGGTGGAGCCTGGACCTGCCCTGCTCGCAACGACCCGGAGTGCACAGGGAGATGGCCCAAGACCCTTGAGCGCTTAGGAGGTAGACCGACGAGGACCTCTTTGCTGAGCTGTAGGTAGGGTTGCGGTGTATCGTTTGGCCGAGGCCGGGCATGACCCAGGAAAGTGTGTCCGGGCGGAGTTAAGTCAGCGTGGTGGGTAAGTTGGTGCACCCATGCAGGGAAGAAAACATCTATCGATAGCCGATCCCACGGTAAAGGACACTCGGAGTTGTATCCCGATCGATACAACTAGAACTGGATACCTGCGATGATAACTGGATATGATTGCTCTAGGATCGCTTTCTCGCTGGGAGTCGAGGAAGGATCTCTGGGCAAGGCTGTTACTTGACACAACCACTATTATATATTGTACTGATCTACTCTCTTCTATTGCTGCAAGAACGCTGAAGAGGCTAATCTTCGATAGGACTAGGCTTTCTCTCTACTCTGGCATTTCTTCAGCCCAGTCCACATATACAGCTTTCCTTTGATAATGTTGCATATGTAGTGTAGATCCTTGCTTGCCGAGTACTTCAGATGAGTACTCACGGTTGCTTTGTTTTCTTTTTCACCCATATTCATTTGATGCAACCAGATGACGGAGCCCCTGAGACAGCTGCCCCTCCGATGGCTACTTCTACCACCTCGAGGGTGGTTACTTCTACGAGCTGGCCGACGACCAGGAGTAGGATCGGAGGGTCCCAGGCAGGAGGCCTGCGCCTTTCGATCGTATCTTTTATTTTGCTCCGCCTTTCTTAAGGCTTCTTTGTTAACTTATGTCTGTACTCAGATATCTGATGCTTCCGCTGATGCTTGTATGACTTCGAGCTTATGTATTCGAGCCCTCGAGGCCCTGGCTTGTAATATAAAGCTTGTATGTCTTTATTTATGTTTTAGAGTTGTGTTGCAATATCTTCAAGTGAGTCCTTAGGCTTGATCGTGTGCATTTGCGTGTATGATTAGTGCATGATTAAGCCGGGGGCGTCACAATTAGCGATACCACTCGACACCTTGAGCGGGGGCACGATTGTTTCTCCTGTTCGCCGAGCTGGGGAATTGTTTTCCTACTTCTCCGTCTTACAGCACTGGAGGTATTCCCGACCGCCGCGCTTCATCATATGTCCTTTCAATACAGCGGTCATAGTTGGATTGCAGCAGAGGCAGTGGTGGTCGCTGGAGGGCATCCAGAGTGCACTTCGCTTTCACCGGATCTATTGTTTCCTTCGGAGGTGGACATTTCCGTTCAAAATGGGCCTGCACTTCGGCATCCACGATGTCATTGGTTTCCGCGTCAATCCTCTCATATGGTAACTTTGGAGGAACCCTGAGGCTTGGACCAGCTTTGAATTTCTTGCCTCTTGTGCTGCTAGCCGCCGGAGCGACGGCGCCTCTCTTCCGCTGTTGCTGTGGCGCCGAAGACGGCTGCGGCGGTGGAGACTGATACGTACATTTTGCATCATGTTTACCGACTGTTATTTATGATGTTTTTATCCATAATAATGCTTTTTTGAGTAATTCTAATGCCTTTTCTCTCATAATATGCAAGGTACACACAAAGAGGGAGAATTCTGGCAGCTGGAAATGTGGACCTGGAAAAGCTATGTCAGGCCACCTATTCTGTACAACTCCAAATGAGCGGAAACTTCACGAGGATTTTTTATGGAATTAATAAGAAATACTGGAGCAAATAACCACCGGAGGGGGGCCACCTGGTGAGCACAAGACACCAGGGTGCGCCTGGCCCCCCAGGCGCGCCCTGGTGGGTTGTGCTCAGCCCAGCCCACCTCTGTGCCCATCTTCTGGTATATAAGTCATTTTGACCTAGAAAAAATAAAGGGAGGACTTTCGGGACGGAGCGCCGCCGTCTCGAGGCGGAACTTGGGCAGGAGCACTTTTGCCCTCCGGCGGAGCGATTCCGCCGGGGGAACTTCCCTCCCGGAGGGGGAAATCATCGTCATCATCATCACCAACAACTCTCCCATCTTGGGGAGGGCAATCTCCATCAACATCTTCAACAGCACCATCTCCTCTCAAACCCTAGTTCATCTCTTGTGTTCAATCTTTGTACCGGAACTATAGATTGGTGCTTGTGGGTGACTAGTAGTGTTGATTACATCTTGTAGTTGATTACTATATGGTTTATTTGGTGGAAGATTATATGTTCAGATCCATTATGCTATTTAATACCCCTCTGATCTTGAGCATGATTATCATTTGTGAGTAGTTACTTTTGTTCTTGAGGTCACGGGAGAAATCATGTTGCAAGTAATCATGTGAACTTGATATGTGTTCGATATTTTGATGATATGTATGTTGTGATTCCCTTAGTGGTGTCATGTGAACGTCGACTACATGACACTTCACCATATTTGGGCCTAAGGGAATGCATTGTGGAGTAGTTATTAGATGATGGGTTGCGAGAGTGATAGAAGCTTAAACCCTAGTTTATGCGCTATTCCGTAAGGGACCGATTGGATCCAAAAGTTTAATGCTATGGTTAGAATTTATTCTTAATACTTTTCTCGTAGTTGCGGATGCTTGCGAGGGGGTTAATCATAAGTAAGTGGTTTGTTCAAGTAAGAACAGCACCTAAGCACCGGTCCACCCACATATCAAATTATCAAAGTAGCGACCACAAATCGAATCAACATGATGAAAGTGACTAGATGAAATTCCCATGTACCCTCAAGCACGCTTTGCTTGTCATAAGAGACCGTTTTGGTCTGTCCTTTGCCTCAAAAGGATTGGGCTACCTTGCTGCACTTTTGTTACTACTATCATTACTTGCTCGTTACAAATTATCTTGCTATCAAACTACTCGCTACTTACAATTTCAGTGCTTGCAGACATTACCTTGCTGAAAACCACTTGTCATTTCCTTCTGCTCCTCGTTGGGTTCGACACTCTTACTTATCGAAAAGGCTACAATTGATACCATATACTTGTGGGTCATCAAGGCTCTTTTCTGGCGCTATTGCCGGGGAGTGAAGCGCTTTTGGTAAGGAAAAATTATTACTACGTGCTGAAATTTATTGTCACTTGTTACTATGAAAAACAATCCTTTGAGGGGTTTGTTCGGGGCATCTTCGCCTTGACCGGAACCACAATTAGTTATCCCTCAACCTACTGCACCTACTGAAAATATTGAATATGAAATTCCTTCGGGTATGATAGAACAACTGCTAGCTAATCCTTATGCAGGAGATGAACAGAGCATCCTGATATGCACTTGATATATGTGGAAGAAATTTGTGGATTGTTTAAGCTTGCAGGTTTACCCGGAGATGAGGTTAAGAAGAAGGTTTTCCCTTTATCTTTGAAGGGAAAAGCATTGGCATGGTATAGGCTATGCGATGATATTGGATCTTGGAATTGGAATCGATTGAAATTAGAGTTTCACCAAAAAAATTATCCTATGCATCTAGTTCATCGTGATCGGAATTACATATATAATTTTTGGCCTCGTGAAGGAGAAAGTATCGCTCTAGCTTGGGGGAGGCTTAAGTCAATATTATATTCATGCCCCAATCACGAGCTCTCAGGAGAAATTATTATCCAGAATTTTTATGCTCGGCTTTCTCATAATGATCGATCCATGCTTGATACTTCTTGTGCTGGTTCTTTTATGAAGAAGACTATTGAATTCCGATGGGATCTTTTGGAAAGAATTAAACACAACTCTGAAGATTGGGAACTCGACGAAGGTAAAGAGTCATGTATTAAGCTTAAGTATGATTGTTTTAAATCTTTTATGAATACCGATGTTTTTCAAAAGTTTAGCACTAAATATGGACTTGACTCTGAGATAGTAGCCTCCTTTTGTGAATCATTTGCTACTCACGTTGATCTCCCTAAGGAGAAGTGGTTTAAATATCACCCACCTATTAAAGAAGAAATTAAAGAACTGGTACTAGCTAAAGAGGAAACTATTATTTATAATGTTGATCTAGTTGTTCCTACTGCTTATATTGAGAACCACCTTTCCCTGTTAGGATAAAGGAACATGCTAAAGTTTCAACTGTGGTCAACAAAAGCTATATTAGAACACCTAAACCTGATGAACAAATCAAAGTAGAACCTAGTGTTGCTATGGTTAAGGATCTCCTGGAAGAAAATATAGATGGGCATGTTATTTACTTCTGTAATGAAGCTACTAGAATTGCCAAACCTGATAAAGAGGATAAACATAGACCCGTTGTTGGCATGCCTGTTGTCTCAGTTAAAATAGGGGATCACTGTTATCATGGTTTATGTGACATAGGTGCTAGCGTGAGTGCTTTTCTCTTTACCTTATATCAAGAAATTATGAATGACATAGCAACCGCTGAAATAGAAGAAATAGATGCTACTATTAAACTTGCTAATAGAGACACCATCACACCACTTGGGATTGTTAGAGATGTTGAAGTCTTGTGTGGGAAAATAAAATATCCTACTGATTTTCTTGTTCCTGGTTCCCCACAAGATGACTTTTGTCCCATTATCTTTGGTAGACCTTTCTTGAACACCGTTAATGCTAAAACAGATGGTGAGAAACAAACTGTCGGTGTCAGCTTTGGTGATGAGTCTCATGAGTTTAATTTTTCCAAGTTTAGTAGAAAACCTCATAAAAAAGAATTGCCTAGTAAGGATGAAATAATTGGTCTAGCTTCTATTGCTGCGCCTCCTACTGATCCTCTAGAACAATATCTGCTAGACCATGAAAATGATTTACATATGCATGAAAGAAATGAAATAGATAAGATCTTCTTTGAACAACGTCCTCTGCTTAAACACAATTTGCCTATTGAAACTCTAGGAGGTCCTCCTCCACCTAAAGGTGATCCTGTGTTTGAATTAAAACAATTGCCAGACACTTTGAAATATGCTTATCTTGATGAAAAAAAGATATATCCTGTTATTATTAGTGCTAACCTTTCAGAACATGAAGAAGAAAGATTATTGAAAGTTCTTAGGAAGCACCGAGCTGCTATCGGATATAGTCTTGATGATTTAAAGGGCATTAGTCCCACTCTATGTCAGCACAAGATTAATATGGAACCTGATGCTAAACCCGTTGTTGATCACCAACGTCGGTTAAATCCGAAGATGAAAGAAGTGGTAAGAATGGAAATATTAAAACTTCTGGAAGCAGGTATAATCTATCCTATAGCTGATAGTAGATGGGTAAGTCCTGTTCATTGTGTCCCTAAGAAAAGAGGTATTACTGTTGTTCCTAATGATAAGAATGAACTTATTCCACAAAGAATTGTTACAGGCTATAGAATGGTAATTGATTTTAGAAAATTAACAAAGCAACTAGAAAAGATCACTACCCTCTGCCTTTTATTGATCAAATGCTAGAAAGATTATCTAAGCACACACATTTTTGCTTCCTTGATGGATATTCTGGTTTTTCACAAATACCTGTTTCTCAACCTGATCAAGAAAAGACCACTTTCACTTGTCCCTTTGGAACTTATGCTTATAGACGTATGCCTTTTGATTTATGCAATGCACCTGCTACCTTTCAAAGATGTATGGCTGCTATATTCTCTGACTTTTGTGAAAAGATTGTTGAGGTTTTCATGGATGAATTTTCTGTTTATGGGAAGTCTTTTGATGATTGTTTAAGCAATCTTGATCGAGTTTTGCAGAGATGCGAGCAAACAAATCTTGTCTTGAATTGGGAGAAGTGCCACTTTATGGTCAACGAAGGTATTGTTTTGGGCCATAAAATTTCTGAAAGAGGTATTGAAGTGGACAAAGCTAAGGTTGATGCAATTGAGAAAATGCCATGTTCTAAAGATATCAAAGGTATTCGTAGTTTCTTAGGTCATGCTAGTTTCTATAGGAGATTTATCAAAGACTTTTCTAAAATTTCTAGGCCCCTTACAAATCTTTTGCAAAAGGATGTTCCTTTTGTTTTTGATGATGATTGTTTAGAAGCCTTCGAAACACTCAAGGAAGCCTTAATTTCTGCACCTATTGTTCAACCACCTGATTGGAACTTGCCTTTTAAAATTATGTATGATGTTAGTGATTATGCTGTTGTTGCTGTTCTAGGACAAAGAGTTGATAAGAAACTAAATGTTATTCATTATGCTAGTAAGACTCTAGACAGTGCTCAATGAAATTATGCTACTACTGAAAAAGAATTTCTAGCAGTGGTGTTTGCCTGTGATAAATTTAGATCTTACATTGTCGATTCAAAAGTAACTGTTCACACCGACCATGCTGCTATTAAATATCTTATGGAAAAGAAGGATGCTAAACCTAGGCTTATTCGATGGGTTCTCTTGCTACAAGAATTTGATTTACATATCACTGATAGAAAAGGAGCAGAGAACCCCATAGCTGATAACTTGTCTAGGTTGGAGAATATCCTTGATGACCCACAACCTATTAATGACAGCTTTCCTGATGAGCAGTTAGCAACAATAAATGTTTCTCATAACACTCCTTGGTATGCTGACTATGCTAATTACAATGTTGCTAAATATTTACCGCCTAGCTTTACATACCAACAAAAGAAAAAATTCTTTTATAATTGAAGACATTACTTTTGGGATGACCCACATCTTTATAAAGAAGGGGTAGATGGTATTATTAGACGTTGTGTACCTGAGCATGAACAGGGACAAATCCTACGGAAATGTCACTCCGAAGCTTATGGAGGGCATCATGCGGGGGACAGAACTGCTCACAAGGTATTGCAGTCTGGATTTTATTGGCCTACTCTCTTCAAGGATGCTCGTAAGTTCATCTTATCTTGTGATGAATGTCAAAGAATAGGTAATATCGGTAAGCGTCAAGAAATGCCTATGAATTATTCTCTTGCTGTTGAACCATTTGATGTTTGGGGTTTTGATTACATGGGACCTTTTCCTTCCTCTAATAGGTATACACATATTTTGGTTGCTGTTGATTATGTTACTAACTGGGTAGAAGCTATTCCAACTAGTAGTGCTGATCACAACACCTCTATTAAAATACTTAAGGAAGTTATCTTCCCAAGGTTTGGAGTCCCTAGATATTTAATGACTGATAGTGGTTCACACTTTATTCATGGTGCTTTCCGTAAAATGCTTGCCAAGTATGACGTTAACCATATAATTGCATCACCCTATCATCCTCAGTCTAGTGGTCAAGTTGAACTTAGCAATAGAGAAATAAAATTAATTTTGCAAAAGACTGCCAATAGGTCCTAGAAGAATTGGTCTAAGAAATTAGATGATGCACCTTGGGCTTATAGAACAGCATACAAAAATCCTATGGGTATGTCTCCTTATAAAATGGTTTATGGAAAAGCTTGTCATTTGCCTCTTGAGTTAGAACATAAAGCATATTGGGCAATTAAAGAACTCAACTATGATTTTAAACTTGCCGGTGAAAAGAGGTAATTTGATATTAGCTCATTGGATGAATGGAGAACCCAAGCTTATGAAAATGCCAAGTTATTTAAAGAAAAAAATTAAATGATGGCATGATAAAAGAATCCAAAAGTGTGAGTTCAAAGTTGGAGAATATGTTCTTTTGTACAACTCTCATTTCAGATTCTTTGCAGGAAAACTCCTCTCCAAATGGGAAGGACCCTATGTTATCGAGGAGATTTATCGATCTGGAGCTATCAAAATAAATAATGCCGAAGGTACTAACCCGAAGGTTGTTAATGGGCAATGAATAAAGCATTATATCTCAGGTACGCCCATTAATGTTGAAAGTAATATTATCCAAACTATGACATCGGAAGAACACATAAAAGAAACCTTCCGGAACACTCCAGAATCGTGAAAAAGAGGAGGTATGTGATACGGTAAGTAAACGGACTCCGAAAAATCCGCAAAAATATTTTTTGTCAGTTTTGGAATATTTAGAAAATTAGGAAAATAAGAAACTACCAGGAAGGTGACCCTGGTGGGCACAAGACACCAGGCGTGCCCAGGTGGGTTGTGCCCACCTCGGGTACCTTCCGGACTCCGTTTTTCTTCCGTTTGCTTGTTTCCTAAGATAAAAAAATATTTATATACCCCCCCCGAACCTATTAACCACCCTATCGCGGAGAAATCTTCTGTTTTCTTTTCTTGCTGTTTTCCTGATAGATCTGAAAATATGTCATCCCAAGACTCGGAGGGTGAGAGCTATGTTGCTGATTTTATCACAAACCCCAAGTCTTATGGGGATGTGGAGCATTATGGCTGGACTTCGGAGGAAGAGGAAGGAGGAGTCAAGCTCAGACGAGGACGAAACCCCATTGCCTCAACCTGGGGACATGCATGTGGAATTCAAGAAGTCAAGCCTCCCCAACAAAGCAAAGAGGCCTAAGGTTCAGTTTATACCCTTCCACCTTTTGTAGGAAAACAAGCAAGATTTATGCAAAAAGGTACTGGGGCTTGAGCAGGAGATCGGTGAATTGAAGGAGGAAAATTCCATCCTCAAGCGTAAGCTGAGGAAGAAGGACAAGATCTCTACTTCATCACCACCACCTTCTTCATCACCAAAAGAAAACTGAGTATCGGGTATGGGCACTCCCCTTAGCTTCCGCCAAGCTTGGGGGAGGTGCCCCGGTATCGTATCACCTCCACTATCCTTTGCTTTTACTTTTCTTAGTTCGATCCATAGTTATCTTTTGCTTTAGATGAATAAAAGTTTAGTTTGAGTTTTTGCTTTCTTTACTTTCATGTTTCAATAAAAAGAAAGGTAATAAATGAAAAAGATCATATGCTAATCTTATGGTAGGTAATGACACCACATAAGGAAAAGTATAAGTAGAAAATTCTATTAGAGATTGACAAACATAGCATTGGTCAATGATGCAACTCATGAAAGAATTAATAAGGGAAGAGAAGATTCACATATAAATACACTATCCTGGAAATCTTTTCTGATTGTGACCCCCATCAAAATATTATATGCCAAAATTGTTGACGTTGGACAAGGAAGACAACTTAATGATTTATGTTTGTTCATATTCACATAGAAGTTATATTGTCATAGATCCTTCAACATGTGGTGCTTGCTCCCCATTTCGCTAGCCAAAAATTCCGCACTAAGTAGAGATACTACTTATGCATCCAAAAACCCTTAAACCCAAATTTTATTTTCAAGAGTCCACCATACCTACCTATGGATTGAGTAAGATCCTTCAAGTAAGTTGTCATCGGTGCAATAAGGCAATAAAAATTGCTTCTAAAAGTGTGATATCATTTAGTGTAAGAGAAAATTGAGCGTTGTACGAACTTGTGATGGTGAAGAATAAAAGTGACAGACTGCATAATAAAGGTTACCATCACAAGGGGCAATATAACGTGATGTTCTTTTGCACTAAGGGGTTGAGCATACAAATAAATAAGCGCATGGCAACCTCTGCTTCCCTCTGCGAAGGGCCTATCTTTTACTTTTATGTATTTACTTTCATGCAAGAGTCAAAGTTCTTCTCTCTATTCCTTTTTATTTTCTCTTTTGGCAAGCATCATGTGGTGAGAAAAGATCTAGGCACATATATCCAGTTGAATATTGGTAGCATGAGTTATTATTGTTGACATCACCCTTGAGGTGAATACGTTGGGAGGCGAAACTATAAGCCCCTATCTTTCTATGTGTCCGGTTGAGACGTTTTGCTCATGTGTATGCGGTGAGTGTTAGAAATCATAGAAGACTATATGATGGTTGAGTATGTGGACTTGCCTAAAGGCTCCGATACGTGACCCTTCCTAAAAAGATGATGAATTGTGGTTGCAAAGTTGACTGAGAACATAGTTTATTGGTTTCCAATAGAGTTTATGCTTTATACTTTGATAGTGTGATGAATTGTTACTTATTCATGAGAAGTCTATGATAAAAGTTTGTTCCTGTTATAATAATCCACATGATGCTTCTATGTCCATATTTTGTTTTTATCGACACCTCACTCTCTAAGCATGTGAACATGTTTTTCAATTTCGGTTTTCGCTTGAGGACAAGCGAGGTCTAAGCTTGGGGGAGTTGATACGTCCATTTTGCATCATGTTTACCTACTGTTATTTATGATGTTTTTATCCATAATAATGCTTTTTGGAGTAATTCTAATGCCTTTTCTCTCATAATATGCAAGGTACACACAAAGAGGGAGAATTCCGGCAGCTGGAAATCTGGACCTGGAAAAGCTACGTCAGGCCACCTATTCTGCGCAACTCCAAATGAGCTGAAACTTCACAAGGATTTTTTATGGAATAAATAAGAAATACTGGAGCAAATAACCACCGGAGGGGGGCCACCTGGTGAGCACAAGACACCAGGGCGTGCCTAGCCCCCCAGGCGCGCTCTGGTGGGTTGTGCTCAGCCCAGCCCATCTCCGGCGCCCATCTTCTGGTATATAAGTCATTTTGACCTAGAAAAAATAAAGGGAGGACTTTCGGGATGGAGCGCCGCCGTCTCGAGGCGGAACTTGGGCAGGAGCACTTTTGCCCTCCGGCGGAGCCATTCCGCCGGGGGAACTTCCCTCCCGGAGGGGGAAATCATCGTCATCATCATCACCAACAACTCTACCATCTTGGGGAGGGCAATCTCCATCAACATCTTCAACACCATCTCCTCTCAAACTCTAGTTCATCTCTTGTATTCCATCTTTGTATCGGAACTATAGATTGGTGCTTGTGGGTGACTAGTAGTGTTGATTACATCTTGTAGTTGATTACTATATGGTTTATTTGGTGGAAGATTATATGTTCAGATCCATTATGCTATTTAATACCCCTCTGATCTTGAGCATGATTATCATTTGTGAGTAGTTACTTTTGTTCTTGAGGTCACGGGAGAAATCATGTTGCAAGTAATCATGTGAACTTGATATGTGTTCGATATTTTGATGATATGTATGTTGTGATTCCCTTAGTGGTGTCATGTGAACGTGGACTACATGACACTTCACCATATTTGGGCCTAAGGGAATGCATTGTGGAGTAGTTATTAGATGATGGGTTGCGAGAGTGACAGAAGCTTAAACCCTAGTTTATGCGCTATTCCATAAGGGACCGATTGGATCCAAAAGTTTAATGCTATGGTTAGAATTTATTCTTAATACTTTTCTCGTAGTTGCGGATGCTTGCGAGGGGGTTAATCATAAGTAGGAGGTTTGTTCAAGTAAGAATAGCACCTAAGCACCGGTCCACCCACATATCAAATTATCAAAGTAGCGAACACGAATTGAATCAACATGATGAAAGTGACTAGATGAAATTCTCGTGTACCCTCAAGAATGCTTTGCTTATTATAAGAGACCGTTTTGGTCTGTCCTTTGCCTCAAAAGGATTGGGCTACCTTTCTGCACTTTTGTTACTACTATCATTACTTGCTCGTTACAAATTATCTTGCTATCAAACTACTCGCTACTTACAATTTCAGTGCTTGCAGACATTACCTTGCTGAAAACCACTTGTCATTTCCTTCTGCTCCTCATTGAGTTCGACACTATTACTTATCGAAAAGGCTACAATTAATCCCATATACTTGTGGGTCATCAGAGATGGCTGACGCGCCAGAGACGGCTGAGGCGGAGGAGGATTCTGCTGAGGGGCCTCCTCCGTTAGAGTCCGCTGAGGCGGCGGAGACAGCTGACGCGCCGGAGACGACTCAGGCAGCGGAGATAGCATAGCAGGACTATGAGGAGGAGTCCACTAAGGATCCGACTGAGTCTGCTGAGGCGGCGTCTAGTTAGGAAGCTTGATGTACTCCTTTCTCCATAGACAGGTACTCCTTAAAGCATTTTGCAGAAGAATATCCTCTTCACCTGTAGGGTAGTCAAGCTCCAGCCCCTCAAAACTCTCCATTATTTCATCCACCATCACAATAGCATAGCCATGTGGAATCATACAGCAATGGAAAGTTCCCTCAGCTCGAGGAGGTACAACAGAGCCGACCGCCACCTTCAAGGTCAGGTTCTGGCATTTCGCCATTTACACACAATGTTCAGCCTCCGTGATACTATCCACGGGGTAGCGAGGAGCCGTGAAATCAGGCTGAACAAGGTCCGTGGAAGCCACGCCGCTTCTCCGCTAAGATGGTGGGGTAGCTTCTGGGGCAGCATCGAAGGAAGGATCTTCGTGCCGCTGAGATGGTTGGCAGGTAGCTCGCTGGCTCTCAAGTTCCTCTAGTTTCGCTAATCTTGCACTGAGCTTCTGCATTTCGGTTGCTTCCTCTTTCTTCTTTCTCTGTCGGCTTCTATAACCACCGCTCTCGGGAAACCCATGCACCCACAGAATGGAGCCTGATGTGCCTCGTGTTCGTCCAGGGTGTTCAGGGTTCCCTAGGGCCTCTGTCAGCTCGTCCTTCTCGCTGTCGGGAATGAACGTCCCTTCCTGCGTTGCCTTGATTGATTTCTCAAGCTTCTTGATGGGTATTGCAAGTTGATCATTCATCCAAACACACTTCCCTGATTCTGGGTCCAAAGTTCCCCCAACCCCGAAAAACCAAGTCCTACACCGATCTGGCCAGTGCAATGTCGCTGGTTGGACCCCTTTAGCAAGCAGGTCTTGCTCAGCTTTGTCCCACAATGGTCGGGCTTTGCTGTAGCCACCTGACCCCGTCGTATGGTGAAACTTCTTCTTTGCAGCATTTTGCTTGTTTGTCAGTGACCTTTGCTTACCCTTGTCTGATTTCTTGTAGGCCACAAATGCGGGCCAGTGATCTCTTATCTTCTCATATTTACCGGTGAATTCTGGAGTCTCGTCTTTGTTGACAAACTTTGTGTTCAAATGTTTCTTCCAGTTCTTGAATAGTTTTGCCATCTTCTAAAGAGCAAACGCCTTGACCTTTGGCTGTATAACTGGGTTATTAGGATCCTCCTCTGGCGGTAGGCTGAAATTTGTCATCAGCGAGTTCCAAAGATCGTTCTTCTGTCTATCCTGGACATAAGAAACTTCAGGGTCCTTCTTCTTATTCCATTCTTGGATGCTGATCGGGACGCTGTCCCTAACAACAACTCCGCACTGATGTACAAATGCGTCCTTGGTCCGCTTGGGAGCAATCGGTTGGCCATCTCGAGTGATTTCTTCGATCGTGAACCTTTCATCCTGGCCCAACCTTTTCTTTGGGCCTCGTCTCCTTACTGAAGTTTGGCTCGATCCGGAGGGCTATAAAAGAAGAAAGAAGCGTTAATATATGTACATACAAAACAATTAATGCATCTAAAAGCAAAAAGGGGCTGACATAAGAAAGTACCTCGCCGGACTTTGCAACAGTTAAGTCTCCCTCCTCCGTTCGGTCACCGGAGCCGTGATCATGATCTCCTTCCTCCGCCATTCGGTCACCTCAGTCGTGATCATGATCTCCTCCCTCCTCCTCTCCTTCCTGACCATCAGTGTCATTGAGAAACGACAAGGGATCACCTCCGGCGAGGATTATATCCCCCAACAACTCTTCTTATTCTAAGTCTCTGTCCATAGTAGTTTCTGCAAATATTACAACCATGAGAGATGTATTAGTGGCAAACATAGACCTAGCTAATCACAACAATGAATCATATGCATATAGGAGCAATGGATTAGTCGCAAACATCATGCAAAGTTATCGAGGGTTATACTTTCGAGAGAGGATACTTTGCGGACCACCTCTCTCATGCATGTCCGACGTCCCCCGACCTCGAGAGTTTGTCGGGTAGGGGCGGGAGGGGGTAGGAGATCGACAACGCTCTTTCTTCTAGGGTTTGGGTGGCCTCGAGAGTTGGTCGGGTAGGTGCGGGAGAGGGTAGGAGACCGGAAGTAAATTTTGAATATATATATGAGTTTATCGGGGTTATGTTTTAATGGAACGGAATTTGTTGTAGCGTTATATATAAGACCCCACCCGCCACCTTCGACAAACGGGTAGGGGCGGGAGGGGGTAGGAGATCAGCAACGCTCTTTCTTCTAGGGTTTGGGTGGCCTCCAGAGTTGGTCGGGCGAGCGGACTGGGAGTAAATTTTGAATATATGAGTTGTTACTCCCTCTCTCCCATAATTGACCTTAGTAAATTTCATTATCAGCATGCCCATTTAGTAAAGTTGCCTCTCCCCGATTTAGCCAAAGTAAAACTTAGTAAGATCATCATGCCCATTTAGTAAAGTTGCCTCTACCCGATTTAGAAAAACAATATGCATACATCCATGGATCATCCATACATCATTGCTCATATATTCAAACTTAATATGAGTTTTAGCAAGATCATCATGAACAAAAATTTCTATGAACAAAAAAATTCTATGAACAAAAAAAAGCATACATCAATGGACAAAAAAAGCACTACAAATTTTATATAATTTTAAGTTAATATTATTTTGATAATATATATTTTATTTTTTTGAAAGCTTTTTAGTTCATTCTTTTGAAAAGCACTACAAATGAACTCTCAAAAGGTTGAAAGTTGGCATGGTATCATCATTTCATCCACATAGCATGTGCTAAAAAGTTGAGGGGGTTACGGCAAAAACTGGATGCACTTCATGTACAAAATGGACAATCTCTTTCGAAGTATCACGGTTTCGGACGAAAACTCATCTGTTACAAAGGGATTTCATTTTTTTGAACTAATTTCAACTCCAGACTTTTTGTGCGTTCAACATGCACCATTCAAAGCCACATCATCAATTTTCAACCCTTTCTGACTTGATTTGGTATTTTTCATTCATTTACTAATTCTTTTAGCTAAATGACCCTGAAATTGAAAAACACTACAAATAAACTCTGAAAAGGTTGAAAGTTGGCATGGTATCATCATTTCACCCACATAGCATGTGCTAAAAAGTTGAGAGGGTTACGGCAAAAACTGAAGGCACTTCGTGTACAAAATGGACAATCTCTTTCGAAGTATCAGTGTTTCGGACGAAAACTCATCTACTACAAAGGGATTTCATTTTTTCTTCGTGTAATCAAAGCCATCATCAGAATAGTTGTGGAGAGAAAGTCTTCACTTTTTCTTCGCGTGTGTCCCTTGCTTATTGCGCCGTAACCATGGATAATCTTCATCGTTTAACAGGGTGCTTGGGTCAGCCTTCACTTTGAAGGAAGGAATTTCATGAAACTTTTCATAATCTTCAGACATGTCTATCTTGCCCTCCACTCCCACGATGTCTCTTTTCCCTGAAAGAACTATGTGGCGCTTTGGCTCATCGTATGATGTATTCGCTTCCTTATCTTTTCTTTTTCTCGGTTTGGTAGACATGTCCTTCACATAGAAACCTGCGCCACATCATTGGCTAGGACGAATGTTTCGTCTGTGTACCCAAGATTGTTCAGATCCACTGTTGTCATTCCGTACTGTGGGTCTACCTGTACCCCGCCTCCTGACATATTGACCCATTTGCATTGAAACAAAGGGACCTTAAAATCATGTCCATAGTCAAGTTCCCATATGTCCACTATGTAACCATAATATGTGTCCTTTCCCCTCTTGGTTGCTGCATCAAAGCGGACACCACTGTTTTGATTGGTGCTCTTTTGATCTTGGGCGATCATGTAAAATGTATTCCCATTTATCTCGTACCCTTTGTAAGTCAATAAAGTCGAAGATGGTGTCCTGGCCAACGAGTACAGCTCATCTCCAACAGTGGTGTTACCCATGAGATGTGTTTGCAACCAGCTGCCGAAAGTCCTGATGTGTTCACATGTAATCCAGTCGTCACACTGCTCCGGGTGTTTGGAGCGCAGAATATTCTTGTGTTCATTGACATACGGGGTCACCAAGATAGAATTCTGTAGAACTGTGTAGTGTGCTTGAGCCCAAGAATGCCCGTCCCTACATATTATTGAGTTCGCTCCTATCGTGCCTTTTCCAGTCAGTCTCCCCTCATACTGCGATTGAGGGACACCAATCAGCTTAAGGTCAGGAATGAAGTCAACACAAAACCCAATGACCTCCTCTGTTTGATGGCCCATGGAGATGCTTCCTTCTGGCCTAGCACGGTTACGAACATATTTCTTTAAGACTCCCATGAACCTCTCAAAGGGGAACATATTGTGTAGAAATACAGGACCCAGAATGGCAATCTCGTCGACTAGATGAACTAGGACGTGCGTCATGATATTGAAGAAGGATGGTGGGAACACCAACTCGAAACTGACAAGACATTACACCAAATCATTCCGTAACCTTGGTAGGATTTCTGGATTGATTACCTTCTGAGAGATTGCATTGAGGAATGCACATAGCTTCACAATGGCTAATCGAACGTTTTCCAGTAGAAGCCCCCTCAATGCAACCGGAAGCAGTTGCGTCATAATCACGTGGCAGTCATGGGACTTTATATTGAACGAGAAGCCAGACGGGACCTTGATACTGAGCAGACATTCAAAGAAGATTTCCTTCTCTTCTTTGGTAAGAGCGTAGCTGGCAGGACCTTGATACTGCTTTGGATGCATGCCGTCTTTTTCGTGCAAACGTTGCTGGTCCTCCCGTGCCTCCGGTGTATCTTTTGTCTTCCCATACACGCCCGAGAAGGCTAGCAAGTTCACGCAAAGATTCTTCATCACGTGCATCACGCCGATTGCAGAGCGGACCTCTAAGTCTTTCCAATAGGGTAGGTCCCAAAATATAGATTTCTTCTACCACATGGGTGCGCGTCCCTCAACGTCATTCGAAACAGATTGTCCGCCAGGACCCTTTCCATAGATCACTTGTAAATCCTTGACCATATCAAGTATGTGATCACCAGTACGGAGGGCGGGCTTCTTCCGGTGATCCGCCTCACCTTTGAAATGCTTGCCTTTCTTTCGACATTGATGGTTGGTCGGAAGAAATTGACTATGTCCCAGGTACACATTCTTCCTGCATTTGTCCAAATATATACTTTGGGTATCATCTAAACAGTGCGTGCATGTATGGTATCCTATGTTTGTCTGTCCTGAAAGGTTACTGAGAGCATTCTAATCATTGATGGTTACAAACAGCAACACATGTAGGTCAAATTCCTGCTGTTCGAGCTCATCCCACACACGTACACCTTTTCCATTCCACAGCTGTAAAATTTCTTCAACTAATGGCCTTAGGTACACATCAATGTCGTTGCCGGGTTGCTTAGGGCCTTGGATGAGCACTGGCATCATAATGAACTTCCGATTCATGCACAACCAAGGAGAAAGGTTATAGATACATAGAGTCACTGGCCAGGTGCTATGATTGCTGCTCTGCTCCCCAAAAGGATTAATGCCATCTGCACTTAAACCAAACCATACGTTCCTTGCGTCACCTGCAAAGTACCCCCACCTTCTCTCGATTTTTCTCCACTGCGACCCGTCAGCGGGTGCTCTCAGCGGGTGCTCTCAACTTCCCGTCTTTCTTACGGTCTTCTTTGTGCCATCGCATAAACTTGGCATGCTCTTTGTTTCCGAACAGATGTTTCAACCGTGGTATTATAGGAGCATACCACATCACCTTGGCAGGAACCCTCTTCCTGGGGCGCTTGCCCTCAACATCACCAGGGTCATCTCGTCTAATCTTATAACGCAATGCACCGCATACCGGGCATGCGTTCAAATCCTCGTACCCACCGCGATAGAGGATGTAGTCATTAGGGCATGCATGTATTTTCTGCACCTCCAATCCTAGAGGGCATAGAACCTTCTTTGCTTCGTACGTACCATCGGCCAATTCGTTATCCTTTGGAAGCTTCTTCTTCATTATTTTCAGTAGCTTTCCAAATCCGTTGTCAGATACACCATTGTCTGCCTTCCATTGCAGCAATTCCAGTGTGGTACCGAGCTTTGTATCGTCATCTTCGCAATTTGGGTACAACCCTTTTTTGTGATCCTCTAACATGCGATCGAACTTCAACTTCTCCCTTTCACTTTGGCATTCTCTCTTTGCATCAACAATGACCCGGCGAAGATCATCATCGGGCACATCGTCTGGTTCCTCTTGATCTTCAGCTCCCCCCATTGCAGTATCACCGTATTCAGGGGGATAGTTGTCATCATCTTCTTCTTCTTCGTTGTCTTCCATCATAACCCCTCTTTCTCCGTACTTGGTCCAAACATTATAGTGTGGCATGAAACCCTTATCAAGGAGGTGCCAGTGAAGGGTTTTCACGGAAGAGTAATCCTTCGTATTCTCACAGACAGTACATGGACAATACATAAAACAATTCTGCTTGTTTGCCTCAGCCACCTCGAGAAAAATATGCAGGCCGTCAATGTAGTCATCGGTGCGTCGGTCACCATACATCCATTGCCGATTTATCTGCGTGCATTATATAATCAAGTGTATCAAAAAGCATTACAGAACATCATGAATAGAGAAGTGACCAAATTAATACAAGTTCATCATCACACTAAAACCAAAGTACGGTAGTGATCAAATGTTATTACTGAAAAAATAAATACATAAAGTTCACACATAGTTCTCATAGAACAACATATATAGCTCTCTAGAACATCTAATTAAAACATACATTGAAACTAACATACAACTATATAAAATATTTAAATGCAACAACAAATGCGATCATAATCGCAACTAAGGTAACAATTGATCCAACGGCATAATGATACCAAGCCTCATTATGAATGGCATATTTTCTAATCTTTCTAATCTTCAAGCGCATTGCATCCATCTTGATCTTGTGATCATCGACGACATCCGCAACATGCAACTCCAATTCCATCTTCTCCTCCTCAGTTCTTTTCAATTTTTTCTTCAAGTAAATGTTTCTTTTTCAACTAAATTTAACCTCTCGACAAGAGGGTCGGTCGGAATTTCCGGTTCACATACCTCCTAGATAAAAACATCTATGTCACGTTGGTCCGCATAATTGTCATAAACACTAAATGAAACAAATAGTAATAAAACATAATATACCACATCCGAATCATAGACAGGACAAGGGCCGACGGGGGCGGATACCAAAACCATGGCACTATATAATAACAAACAGTAATAAAAGTAAGAAAATTATACAAGTAAGAATTTTTTTTTCTTTTAAAAAGAAGATAAGAACAAGAGGCTCACCACGGTGGTGCCGGCGATGTGATCGCGGCGCGGGCGATCGACGGCGGTGAGGACGGGGACGGGATGGGACGGACCGCCAAACCTAGACGAATCTTGAGGAAAATGGAGATTGGAGGTCGAGATTGGAGAGGAGAAAGCTTAAGTGTGGCTCGGGCATTTCATCGAACACCTCATGTGCATGCATAGAAGGGAGACATACCAGCGCATGCACACACCTCCCACACGACCAAAAATCAGAGGAGTGAGCGGGCAGCGGCGAGGGTATATATAGGCATCTCTTTAGTCCCGGTTGGTGGCTAGAACCGGGACAGAAGACTGACCTTTCATCCCGGTTCAACCACCAACCGGGACTAAAGGTGTTGCGCCAGAAGCGAGGCCCATTGGTCCCGGTTCGTGTCTGGAACCGGGACCGAAGGGGTCAGACGAACCGGGACCAATGGCCCCCAAGGGCCGGCCGGCGCTCTGGCCTCACGAACCGGGACTAATGCATCCATTGGTCCAGGTTCGTAGGAGAACCGGGATTAATGCCCTTTTCTGGCCTGGACCAAAGCCCTGTTTTCTACTAGTGATGTCAAGAGAGTGAGCTTAGTGGGACATTAAGGTACACACTTTGCATGTTGAGAGAATTGGTGCATGTTAAGAGAATTGGGACCAACTTCTTAAGAATTTAAGATTACTTCATTAATTTCTCTATGATCCACACGACTAGGTAATGTTGCATGCAGCTAATTAACTTGGCTCGCTCAGTTACTATAGACCTAGCAAATTATATGCAGCTAAGGGCATCTTCAACATTGACCCGCAAATTTCCTCCCGTATTCGTACGTGGAAGGATGACCAGTCCATTGACATGCGTGCGGAAGCCGGCCATCCAACTGTAGCCGTAAATATCCGTTTTTATTAACTTATAAGATAATATATTCCATCAAAATGTGATTAGTAGCTAGTTTTTTGGCGGAAGGCATGGTACTTAGCTAGCTTCCGCCAAATCTATGTAGCAATTTAGCTAGCTACAAGCCATACTAAATGTCCTGCACCTTTCACCAACTCAAACACATGCACACTTTCCGCCAAAGCAATGCATTTAGGAAAAAAAAGCAAAATAGATTAACGTGCTGGTGGAAGCACTACTAATGCATCGATTAGTAGCTGAAAAAGTAAAATAAAGTGGCTTCGGCAAAACATGTTAGGAGGTTTCAAAACCTTGCGCCAAACGCTAATGCAAAGCCAAAAACTTAGTCAGCAACAATCTTCCACGGCGAAGACAAAGAAGGATACGTGCTGACTTTTGATTGACACGGATGTGCGGACTCTGGCAAAGACTTTTTTTTGTCTCCGTTTTACGGAACTGCGTTTAAATAGCGCGCTCTGGACGCTTGCTGAAGGTCTGAGAGTCTGCTTTGGAGATGCCCTAACTAACGAAACTGCATGTATGCATGCTACTTCTCCTGGACCTATCCGTGCATCATCACAATGCACGTGTTGCTCTTCTAACCAATTTGGCCAACTCACTCGGCCACTTAGCAAATCCTGATAACTTAATGCTTACTCTAACGCAAGCTAACTAACTCATCCTGCACACATGCTTGTGTACAACTAAAGGCAATATTAATGCTAACAAGCTTTAGAATGACTGTTGGGTTTATTTACTCCCTTCATCAAGGTTTAGAAGGTCCACTTCAGTTTTCATGCATTTTCAAAATAGGACAGGATTAAGGCGTGTGGGCAATTAATGCTGAGTTAATTAGGATGTTTTGAGTGCGCGTAGGCTGCATCACATGCATGCGGTCCTTTTCCTCCACCACTGCATGTGCTAGGACTGCTTGTTTACTGGTTGTGGGGGCACACTACGTGTTAATTTCTCTGCTAATTAGGCATCATAGTTAACAACCGATGCTATTTTCAGTAGTACGTCGTACAACTAATCACTAACCACCTTGGTCCCAGAGATTTTTCCAGCGCGCCCTGTAAACTGTGATGGAGGGAGTACATGAAATTAAACATTAATTGTGATGTTCTTGAATAAGAAATATATTACAATGCATCTGCACTAAAATACAAATTGGATATTCAATTGTGTATCATATTATGAATTGGTTGGTAGAAGTGTAGAACAATGTTGGGGACAAATTGCATGGAAGACTGCAATACTAGATATTACCGAACACAATTTTACTCACGTCTCAACTCCCGTTTGTTGAGCAATGCAGGCAAAATGCGGAAGTGAGAAACAAATATTATCAGATGTACATACAATCATGAAAGTGAGCAACTATTGCATGGACAAGTTGTGGGCAGAGAAAATCATGTGGTTCACTAGGACTTGATGATGGATCAGGTCCAGGTGATCCACCCGGGGAATCAAGTGCGGCGGAGAATCTGTCTTCCTCGCTGGTCCAGCAGGAGCAGACAACACATCATCAGCACCTTTTGAGTGTCCTTGCACAACACGTTTCATTTTCCTTTTGAACCAATGCACAACACCTCCCCTTGATGTAGCAGCGCCCTCATCTTGCTCCAGATGATTTTTGTCCATCTCAGATCCTGAAAGAAAATTTATTTTCATAAATTCCAGTCTAAAGGGAAGTAACACCAAAAGTGTGACACACACCTAAATGTTCTTTCATAACCACCCAACTATTAATATCACTAACTTTTTTTTTTGCGGATAATATCACTAACTTTTTTATAAAGGGCGCTTTCATTAACTCTAAATATAGCACCAAGCGGATAGAAAACATGATGAGTAACACCCAACCTCTGCATAACTAAGATACATGCACACAGCCAAACACTAAAAGTTTTTTAAAAAAAATAGACATATCGGCCACAGTAGTCATATAGGACCGACACAATGCCTATGTCGAAGAACCTAGTGGAACGATCCGGAAATTATGTTGTCATCCATGTTGGGTAAAATCTCCTTGGCCACCTGCTCCAACCGCATACACACCATCTTGAACATCGGTTGGTACTCCAAGTTTCAGGTTTTGAGCCTTTGTCTAGGTCATATTCCATAAAAAGAATTGTGTCATTGACATATTGCAGAATAGAGAGGCCACCATCCACAAGGCACTACTCCTGCAATTTGATCGATCTGCTTGGTGCGATCAATCAGAATAGCCAACATGTCAGCGATAATGTTAAATAACATTGGAGACATGGGGTCACCCTGGCACAGTCCTTTTTTTGTCTGAAAGTAATGCCCTACAAAATCATTGACTTTGATAGCCACACTACCTCCAGCACAAAATTTTGGATTCACTGGCGCCATTTATCGGAGAATCCTTTTATTCTCAAGGCTTGTTGAAGGAACAATCATTTGACCTTGTCATAGGCCTTTTCCAAGTCAATCTTGAAAACTATACCACTCATGTTTTTTCGGTGCATCTCGTAATAGCTCATGTAGGATTACTAGTCCGTCAACTATATTTCTTCCTTGCATGAAAGTCATTTGATATGGCCGTACAACATGGTTAACAACCATCTTGAGCCTATTAGTGGCCACTTTGGGGAAAATCTTATGGGTCTATATTGCTGAATCCACTCAACCTCCTTAATTTTAATCAACAAAATGATCTCACCAAAATTAAGCTTGAATAGGTCAAGTTGGTCGACATGAAGACAATTTACCAATTCCAATAGGTCAATCTTGATGACATCTCAGAAATTCCGATGGAATTCTATGGGGAAGCCATTGGGGCCAGGAGCTTTGTTTTGTTTCATTTGGAATTAAACACCGCATCTCTCACCCCCTCTTCAAAGAAAGATGCCATGAGGATATCGTTCTCTTCTGTCGTGACCTGTGGGATATCATCTTTTTGGGTCTCATCAAGGGTGAAATTCCCTTCATCGGCACTCCAAAAAGAGATTTGTAGTATTTGGTGATATAATTTTTCAGCTTTGCCATATCTTCGATCCTCCCATCATCTTGTTGGACAATAAAAATACACTTCCTCCTATACAAAACATTGGCAACCAATTGGAAATATCGTGTATTACTCTATCCCTTCAAGATGAAGTTGTCTTTGAATCTTCGGTAATATTTCATTTCCTCTTCTCGCAAAAGACATGCAATCTTCTCATTGGATTGGTTTTTGAATTCAATTTCTTGTTGAGACAAGATGCAAGTTTCCTTGATTTTGTCGAGGTCGTCAATAATGGTGGATGTGTTGCTTTTATTTTTTGTATAACCCATTGGTGTGCTTCTCCCATACAGAGAGTTATTGCCTTGTGGCCGTTATTTTAAAGTTCCGCCCCTGAATAGGTTTACGACTAGCTGCTAGCCTCTCGCATACATTCTTGATTATTTACGCAAATCCTTCCTGATGCAACCATCCCAATTAAAACTTCAAAGGGTGGCGATCAGATGGGCTTGTAGCGTTAGAATCAAGAATGATGGGCGCATTATCCGATAGTGCCTCGATATGCTCCTCGTATGTCGGCATCCATGAGTACCCTATCTGCTCTTTGGTAGCCATGGGTACCCTATCGAGATTCTCGAATGTCGGCACAGAACGGTTATTGGGCCAAGTGAATTGCAGCTCCGGCATAATGGCTTCCCGACGATTTAAACTGACAATCACAACACCGAATAGGAAATGACAATCAGTGTCAAAGCATCTATTATTTTCCTCTTCATGGTACCTAAGCATATTAAAGTGCCCTCCAATAAGCATTTCATGTGGGTATCCTTAGCCCGGTTCAACAATTCCCGAAGGGAAGAAAATTTAAGCTCATCTTTGGCAGCCCCATATACTGCGACCAGACTCCATTTAAATTATCAGCTTTTTTCAAAGGTGAAATCTGATGTGAAATTCACGAGTCAAAAAGGCTAACAAGTCCATGCTTCTAGTTTGTATCCCAAGTAAGATTCCTCCGGACCTTCCATGTGATGGTAGGACATGCAGACGAAAATCACATTTACCAGCCTCGGAAATCACCATGAAATCCAACCCATGTTCTCGCACACAATAATCGACATGTTTATGTTTAGCCAAGTCTGGAAGACCTGTGCTATTCCAAAACATGCCTCTCATGTGGAAACTCGGGTCGGGGTGGACTTTCTCACGATGTGAAGTCACAACACATTGACCCAGGTCTTGCTTCAACCAATCCAATCTCAGTAACCACTTCAACCAACATACGAAGCAAAATGAGTGAATCTACATTCTAAAGTACGTCTATATACATCCGTATGTACCATATATTAAAATATTAAAAAAGACTTATATTTAGAAACCATGGGAGTACTATGTAGGCCAGAAGCCTGATAAAGCCAAATAGGCTTATCTGCAAGATCAAAGAAATTTGATGTTTTGATAAATATGAGCAAATCATCCGACATAATCATCAACCTAGAATGCTCACATCTTTTCAAGTCAACTTACAAGTGACCCCATTCCAAACCTAGGCAACAATATGATGTGAAAATCTAATAGATTCACCATTAATTATCTTATTATGTTACCCTTTAACTTTAAGACTAATTGATACGATGACCGTTTGGCTGGCGGCCCGTAAAAGTATAGAGTTAGGATTTTAGCAACCATCTTACACATTTCGTCTGATCTAACCAATCAAGAGTTAAGTTAAATCTGTAGATGTAATATTATGTCTAATCGAGAACTTAAGCCCCTAATAACACGATACTCTGTATGTAAAGAAATATAAGAGCGTTTAGATCTCTATGAGTACTAATTACCCCACGGCTGCTACGTTTTCCCTAACCTAGCCGCCAGGAGCAAGGAGACTAGGCAGGCGACTTTCTACCCCCGATCTCCACCGGCCAGGCTGTTGGTCCCTCCTCCCTCCGATTGCTGCTCCGGCGGCAGGGGGAGGGGGGACCCTGTTCCTCCGCTCTGTAGTTAGGGTTTGGTTTTGTAGGTCGTGGTACGTCGTTGTGGTGGTGGGAGCGGCGCCCAGACGAATAAATTTGCCTCAGCTCCACTCCCACACCGGCGATGTCCTTCATCGCAGCGTCTCGGAGTTGATGGCATTGTGTGTTTGCCGATCCTTCAGATCGGCGGTGTTAGGGTTCATGGGTGGTGTCGGCGAGGCGGCGGCGATGACTCCATCAGGTATGTCTCTCCTTCTGCTCTGTCCCCGTTACCGCAGCGTTGTCTCTGACGCCATGGTGGAGCAGGGAGGATTTATCGTCCGGGAGTACGCGCAGGCAGTTGTCTGTGCATGTGACAGCTGGAAGATGGTGCATCCTGTGTTGGGTTTGTGGTTGGAGGCTGACGGTTCTGGTTTCCTCCTCCGACGTCGTAGTCGTGCAGGCGTGTCAGTTCTGGAGTTCGATGACGTGTCCTGGGACACGTTGCCCCGGTTTGATTCTTTCAACGGCAAAGGTTTTGCTTTCGGCAGACTACTTTGGAGGTCCGTAAAGCTGCTGATCAGCGATGGAGCCGCGTCGAGCTCGGGTGAAGAGGTGATATGTCTTCCTTCCCATGGTGGTCGCTTCGGTGGTGTCCAAGAAGAGGGACAGGCGCTGGTTTTTTGCATAGAATTATCCTATCATTTCAGTTCTGTAATGTCGGTGTTTACGTGCTTTGTATTTGGATCGTTATTTTATAAATAAGACGCGTATTACCATGCAATTTTTTTTTACTAATTACCCTTGAAAACCTCAGTTTCAGTACTAGCTATACTCTTTGGGCGACACGTTGAGCGGGTGTGAGGTTGTTGGTGGGCCTTTCTACATTATAGCTACATTATTGTTGTGTCTCGCTATGGGTGGGCCACTGATGTTGCCCCACTGCGTGTGACGTGTGTGTGGGCCTTTTGTACATAGGCAGTGGGACCTCATCACGTCGGTTATGACGGTTACACGGTGGTGCCTTTGGGGGATGGCATGTGGTGTCATCGCCACCAGTGCAACATGTGGGGCATGTTTGGTAGCCAACAACACTCTCTCGTCATTGACGAGGCTCATTGAGTTGGGTCTGACTAAGTGAATACAAAGGAAAAATAACGTGGCGCATATTGTTTGCCAGCATGCATCTTCCTCAGCCAGACTGGGAAGAAAATCACATACAATCATTTGATTACAAGCATTTTCTTCTTGGATGCAACATCCTATTGTTGGTTATGTACACACAGATGGTTAATCTCACCACCTTATCCATATGATGACTTACCTCACGCGGAAACAGAGTGCCGAAGAAAGAAGAGAAAGGCGGTTGGAGGTAAAAGAAGGTGCGGGGGCACTCGGATGCTCTTGGACACCCAACTGAGACACGTTTGTATAGTCAGTAGGGAGACATAGATCTACTATCTATGACCATCGAAAAAGAAAACGTACCACTGGAAAGTGGTGTGAAAAGGCGAGATGAAGCTAGCGGTCAAAGGAATTTCAAATGGTCGGCCGGATGCAATTTTTTTGCAAAAACTCGTTGGTTTTCATAATATTCCAACATGAACAAGTGTGTGTGGTATAATAGGAGATGTAGATCTTCTCATCTATGATCGTCAAAACAGAAAACATACGACACGAAAGTCATGTGAAACAACGAGATGAAGCTAGTGGCCATAGGAAATTTCAAACGGTCGACTGGGTGCGAAGATTTTGCCAAAATTCATCTAAAAAACCTCCAGACATTAGCTCAAAACTCAAGATATGCAGTCCATAAAATTAGGAAGTGATCCTCTGAATGGAGCCACAACGTCGATGTGCATCTTTTTCATATAGAACTTATTTCGAATCGTAACACCGTTATGTAGATTAGAGGGATCATGTGAAGGTGATTAGAGAGGTGAGTGGAATAGAACACGTGTGAACCATCTTGTGTGCTAGAGCTGCATTGCTCGGGCTTGGCTCCAGAAAAATGGTCGATTTGAGTGTTCCCCTAGAGGTAGGCCTAGAGCTGCTTTAAGCATTGTGTCATGCAGACCCAATAATGTTTGCACCCAGTCAAATAGACCAAAACTGAAAAAGCTGCATTCAACGGGCCTGTTTGGAGGCGCTACAGACTACCAAACACGTCCGTGGCAACCCCAGTGGACGGCGATTTCTTGCTGGTGCGGACGTGAGCATGACTGCTTTAGCGCTTTATGCTACTCGGTGCGTCGCCAACTCTCAATACCATGTGTTCTATACGAACTGAATGTGTTGTCACTGTAAAAATATTTTTTTAAATATTCTGTGTGTTTGTGTTGTGATTGCCAGCCATCACATCAGGTCGTGTATTATGGTCTCGGCCATCAAGGCGATGGAGATTTTGTGATAGCCCGCCACCGTGTCGAGGAAGATTTGAATTATTTCACCATGTATAACCGTGCGGCGATGACCATGGGTCTTACAACATCTAGCTCTTCTCCTAGAATCCTATAACTCCTCAAAATATTCTCTCTTGAAAAGTAACCCCTTTCTAATCCTTCCCTCAGTTCTTTAACTCTGAGAACTTTGTAAGAGTTATGTCACAAACATCCCCACTACAACCCAAATTTGAGAAGCCATCGGAACTTTCTACATATTCTTTCTCCCAAACGCATTTCCTCATATTTCGGCCGTACGTTGCCGCTGCAGCCCCACAAGCTAGCGGAATGAACTCCCAGGTCACCTCCCACCCCCAACCACTCCTCACACCGTCGCGAAAAAACACACTCCTCACACCGTGGTACCTCATTGGTGGTGGCTCTAGAGTTTCTGTAACATCCCGCAAAAGCGCCGGTACAGGATGAAGGTGGCGCAACCCACCGCAGCGTCCGCAAAGAGAATGGCAAGGTTGCAATCGTACACGTCTGGTCCTCAGCAACCGCCCGCCCATTGATTCCGCACACCAACAGCAAATAGAAGTGCAAGCCGACAACAGCGACCAAGGCTCTTGAGGAAGCGCCGGAGAACTAAAATAGCAAGCCGTGGTTCACTCTGATGCCATCTCCTCCACCTGCGGCCACTCCTACAACTCATTCACCTCCCCTGCAGACTGACACCAGCAGCATAGATCATGCTTACCATGTGCCCGACACAATTCCGGATAGGTAAATTCTTCTTCTTTCCCCTTTTTTCTCAATGAATTTTGGTGATGCGATGCGGTAATGATCATGTATGTGTTTTTTTTGATGATTTGTGACATTACAGTGTCGAAGATGACACATATGAGTTGGCAAATTTCATGTCTTAATTGGATGATACCAACACCCTCGGCGTCGATGACTTTGCGTTATCTATGGAGGATAGCCAAGGAGAGAGAGGTGGTCCCGAACTGGAGGACCTTGAGAGACTAAACATGAAGAAGAAGATGAACATGGCGGTCAACTATAAAGAGGACGAGCACCTTTTTTTGTGTTATGCTTGGATGAACATCTATGTTGATACCTCGGTTGGTACGGATCAAACGAAGTGCACAAATTGGAGAAGGATTGACGAGTACTAGGCATGTCATGTGAACATTCATTCGAACCACACACAAGGATTCACTTGTTCACTATTAGAGTGTCAAGCAAGAATGATTCCATTGGTGGTTCGGCTGTGTTGATCGAGTGAACTTCATATTGCCAAGTGGAGGGCAAAGGTCGCAACAGAAGATAGGAAGGTGGAAGCAAAAAATGCGTAGGATTGCAGTCAAGGAGAAAAGGCTACACTTCTACGCTTGCCCGAGTGGAAGGAGGATGAGTATGTTATCTTGACATGGATGGGAGCACGATGGATGGAACGACAAGATGATATTGGCAAATCACTAGTGGAGAGATCTTGATGAAATCAAGGTTCTTTAGTGATGGTCCTAGTGCTAGCGGTCGTGCCGGTGGTGAAAGTGCATTATTTTCCCAATGGTATTTTGGCAGTGATGACAATGCGGCTAGTGAGGTCTAATGTCTTTATCAGGTTCATCTCAGAACATTGGCCTGTTAGTGACGGTCTACGGACATGGTTGACCCCCTATTTCAAAAAGGAAAAAGGCATTGGGTTTTCCGATGACTTGAAGGTTTTTCCGTTTTAACAGGAGTCGGGGTGTTTGAGGAATTCAGAAATCACACAATACTCATACTCCTTCCTTCCGAAAATACTTGTCGGAGAAATGCATAAAAACAATTTATCCATTTTTCCGATAAGTATTTCCGGACGAAGGGAGTATCCATTGACTCCCCCCTTGACTAATCCATGTAGGGGTAAAACCCTTTGGAAAGACATTAATTTGATGGGACCCCATGTCCACGAGGTTCAGCGACCAGGTTCATGGAGTCTTGGGAATTTTGCCTCTAGATACTCCGGGTCCCGGGGTCGCTAGATCCCCAGCACGGCTCCCTCCTGGACGGGTCCCTAGGTTCATGACCCATAGGGTCCATGGAGTATGAGTTTCTCCCTCTAGACAATCCAGGTCCCCGTGGTGCTGACTCCCGGGTCCCCGGAGTCGTCACTCCTGGGTCCCCGGAGTGGTTGCGTGCTTATTAACAATGTTTGCCAATAGGCTTTATGTGCCTCTGGGATATGATGGGTGATTGTTGGAATTATTGAGTCTAGCCCATCTAATAACTCATAATTTTGCCAATAATTCCTAGTAAATCCCAGAGGCCCATGTGGCCCATTCATGTATGACAAGAGGGTATGGAAAGTATACTCCCACCATGCTAGTGGAGGATGTTTGAGATCAACTTATAAGGGGAATTGTTCCAACTACCAATAAGAGCTTGAGAAGAGATCACATACACACTTGCTCCTTCTCCGCCGCATGCCTGCCCGTCCGCCATGCCTCGCACACGCGTCGTGTTCTATGATCGAGCCGCATTGCTTTATTTTTGTCACATAAGAAAGAAGTTGAAACGTGTGGTTTCTCTTCGTCTCCCTAGTGGATCAGTGCAGACATTTCTCTTCCCCACTACTAGGGGTCAGTTGCAACTCGCCTTGCCTATAAGAGGTTGCTCCCCTTCCCGGACGACACACAATTCATCTCCTACCCTCTGGTTCCAAGGATTGTGCCACCTACCGCTTTCCCATCTTGCTTCTCGGCGTGCATCGAGGAGTGAGCAGTAGGCCTCCTTAACCGCGCCTCTTGTGATCCAGTATGGGAGAGGAGCGATTAGGTTTTTGGGGAGCACTTCCGCACGACTGCTAGATACGTATTTGGTAATCGTGGCTGCGAACGATGATGAGTTCCCCAATGAAGACTGCTTCCTGATGTCAAGGACCACTTCGGGGACATGACGAATGGCACATCTGCATCTGCTTCCGCTGCTCTGTTTGTCATCTTATCGACTCTGCTAGTTTTAGTGTTTGGTTCGGTACTAGTAGCAATCGATATGGATATGATATATATTTATTATGTTCTCGATTGATGACTAGTTTCAACAATCTGTTGCTTGTTTTGATTATCATCACTATTATGTTAATCATGTTCTATTCACTGCTTTTCTAGATTAAACTTTATGAGGAAATGTTCAATTATTCAACAACAGGCATGATAACATCCTGAGAGGTATCAGAAGCATCTGTCTCTCAAGCATACCGGAGAAGGCGGCCACACATAGTCAGAAGGGCGCCAAAAAGCGGAAGCAAAGGCCGAGTAGCGAGACGAGTTGCCAGGCCCCAAACTAATCTCCGTGCAGAGCGGCAACACGGCATAGGTGCAACCTGTTTTCCCTCGAATGTGTGACGTGGCGCCACAGGTAGTTTTGCTAGTATATGTTGTACAAGCTCTTTTATTTTTGCATCTAGAATGAGCCAAATCACTTCCTCACTAACTCGTGCACATTGAACCACATTATCTCCACTAACCCTTTTTGTTGTGTACACTACGGAAAGATATTTATAGTTTAATTGAGATATTTACCTGAGTTCATCTCTTGGTTTAAGGCATGCTTGCTTCGAAAGTCAGTGACCTACACAACAACAAAATTTAAGGGGTTGAGTTCTTGTTCATAGAGACCTCTTGTCAGCTCTGTGCTATCGAATCTACTCATTAAGAAGGTTATTAGTCCAACGAATCAACAACTTACTTTTCGACGTACTTAAATCCCATTTCATTGATTATTGGTTGGATGGAAGAACATCGATGAAACAACTAGACAATCACTTCTTTTTTCTTAGATTTCAACGAGTACTACCAATGATTCTGACGTTTGTGTACTAAATTCAGAGCTTATCATAATATGCGTATATAAGACTATATATTAAACAAAAAAAAATCCATTGATAACAACCGGTGAGTTTATCATTGTAGAAAATAATATTTTGGGATTTAACAATTCCAATGTGCACTTTGAACTGGGATTTAATAATATATAGTTCGAAAATAATAACAATCGGTAATGGTTTGCTTAGCCATTTTGTTTAACCAATAAAATATGTTGACAACGGCCCACCCTTTCTTAATCAATAGTACTAACTTATTAGTTGTTGCTATATGGGCTTTCAATAAATTACTTCCTAGAAAGCATAGGTTCCCCGCAAAAAAAACATAGATTTACCATTTGGACTGTTGATATTTATGTATATTTAGAAGATTGGTCTAGCGAATGACTGAAAATAATATCATCGGATTTGTCATGAAAAAGTTATGCTTAATATGACAGTAATATTTTTGTACCAACATATTCACATGCAAAGTAATGATCACAATGTTCTCACCATATCAAGTTGGTTATTGTATCCATGTCTAACCAACACATGTATACAAACATATCGAGTAATTGTCAAATTTGTCTACTTTTCACTACAATAAATATGAGAATACTAGTTAATTAGGTCGCTTGTAGTGGGGAGTATCATACACTAGTATAATGAATATGATACTACCTCAGTATCATAGGTCGGTGTTTTAAATGTCTTCATTTATTGTCAGCATGACACATAGTAGCACATCGGCTAGTCATTGTGGGCAATAACTCAGGCCAGTGCCATCCATATGGCACTAGTACTACCTTCATCATAGTGCAAAGTGTTATAGATTTAGTATATCATAGATTGCATTTATTAGCTTATATACTCATTTTGCCTTAGGGTGCATTATGTTATGGTAACATATTATGTTACCAAAAACACCTCTCTTTTCATTAACTACTTGCCCCATAGGCAAATTTTCCTTGGCCTGCGTTATGTTACTAGCTAAGTTACTCTCATTATGACTAACCTCACTTATTATGATACAGTATCACGTTATGCTACCGAATCATCTCTTTCTTTATTTAATTGTATGCCATTTGAGCAAAATTGTCTAATTGATACGCATGATACTTTCTATGATGTCCCTACTACAGGAGGTCTTAGTCTGCCCATATGGGTAGAATCATAAGTTAGTATCATGCATGATACTATCTCCGTAAATGCATAGTATCGTAGATCAGTATCTTAGATGACCTTATTTATTGCCATGCAAGACATATAGTACTATAATATTTATTATGATATAGTATCGCGATATGGTATTCAACCCTCTCTTTGTTCATTTAATTTTGTGTCACCTCATCAAAATTTCCTAGCTGGCATTGCACAATTCTAGCTATGATACCCCCATTACGGGTAGCACCTTACAACTGTTGAACTTCAAAGAGTAGGTAAAGGTGGACAGAGTGATGAAATCAAAAGAGTTGACATCTATGATGAGCAAGAGTTATTGATTAATCAAAGGATCGATATGCCAGAGAATGTAGTTTGGCCATGCCACGTACATCCTAGCCAATAACCTATTTTAAATATACATACCTGGTATGTAGGTGTACTTTCAGCAGTGTCAACCTTGTTCAGTTCATCGACGATCTTGGCTATAGAAGGCCTTTTCTCACGATCTACCTCCACACATCGTGATGCTATTTCGATGCACGTCTTAACTTGCTCTGATGTATGTGAGGACATTGTTTCATGCTGCCGTTTTTGCCAGTTTTCATGTACCTACAAAGTTGGAACAGAATGGCGAAATGTGGTATGTAAAATCAGGCACAACATGATTACATTATTTGTGAAAAAAGGATTTTTGTTCATGAAACAAGATATCGTCCATACATGCTCAAGAAATTCTTGCGAAGACATATCTGCAAATTTGGAGTAGCCCTTGTCTCCTGCCATTATTTTCACGATAATAACACCCAAACTGAATACATCATACTTCGGTGTGATTTTGCATCTCTCAATGTATTCTGGCGGCATGTATCCACTGCATGTTATATATCCAATACAATTATTTCTATAGTAAAAAAAAATTTTAAGTTGATCATTTATAACAAAGTATCAACTAACTTACATTGTTCCTACATTTTTTATTGTAGTATAGGTTTTTGATAAAGGGAAGAGTCTTGACAAACCAAAATCTCCAATTTTCGGGATCATATTTTTGTCTAGTAATATGTTCGCAGGTTTCAAGTCAAGATGGTAAATAGGAACTGTGGAACCATTATGAAGGTAATTTAAGCCGTCACAGACTCCCTTAATAATTTTGAAACGTGTATGCCAATCAAGTCCACAAGATTCATCTGTAGAAGCAAACAATCAGTGAATTGCCACAACATCGAACAAGGGGTGTATAAAAAATATATAATTCCTGGGATCATTTTTTACAAGCAAAATAAAATAAAAGAGTGGTCTGAGTAGAGCACAATGATACCAGAGATATGCTTCTCAAGGCTTCCACCCTGCAGATATTCGAAGCAGAGAACTCTTTCTTCCGTGATGGCAAAAATATAGTCACCGTCGTAGTTAATGCGTTCATGTCCCTGATGATAGCAGTAGCCAACCAACCGGATAATATTTGGATGTTGGGCCCTCATAAGGTTACTAAATTCATTCCTAAACTGCTTGTCGTCAAGCCCCGGGGTCCAGTAAAGCTTTTTGAGGGCAATCTCTTGCCCATCGTCTAGTACCGCCTGTTAAAAATTACATATGTCCTCCGGTTATGTATAATAGTATCGACGAAAGTTACACGTTGAAAGTAATAAATCATAGGGGTATACCTTGTAAACTTTTCCATACCCACCACGACCAATGATGCGCTCCTCAGAAAAATTATCTGTAATTAGCTGCAAGAACTCGAGTGTAAACGCTCTTGTCGTATGTTCCAACTCCTTCGACATGGTTCTTGTATCCCCTGCTAGCTAGGATTGACTAGCTTGGACGTTTCTTCTCCCTAATAGCACGGACAACATTTCACATAAGTTAAGAGATTGAGATACATACGTTGCCAAAAAAGAAGGGCAAGCTACATAAATTCTTTGCAAAAGCGCCAGGCCACGCTGCATACAAAAAAAGGTCACGTAGCATAAATAAATCCAGGAAACAAAACCAAAATATGAAATCAGCTTGCGTACGGCTTATCAAGTATGATTACCAGGATCGAACACAAATTGAGGCAAAGAAAGATGGCCGGTTTAGTATGTAAAATTATGAAAGAGTATGCGTACACTTTAATCTCTGGGCTTACCTGCAAAAGATCTCCAAGATATGCTGAATTCCACGGGAGGGTATGATGTTCTGCTCTTCGATCGCCTTAGCTCTTCAATGACCTTACTTAAGGAACAAGAGAAGACAAGACAGAAGGAAGCAGGGGAAATTATGATTCCATTCCTCTGATCAGACTTAGTCTTCACCCGCAAAACAAGAAAAGAAAAAAGGACTTGGTCTTCACGCGCTACAACTCACACCGCACATGGCACACAGGTCCACGTGTCATAATCTAACCCACACACCACACCCATGCCCACCGTGGGCACGCCTGGGTCCACCCGTGATGCTACGTCGTCCAAGGCGCGTTGCCGTGCGCCCCATCTAGTGAGCGCTTGCTTTGCCCACAAGAAAGAACGACAAGAAGACTTTCATATTTAGAAACAATCACCTCACAAATGTAGAATCATGCTATGAAGACACGCGTATCGCACACTCACAGACATTACAATAATATAATCGTGTACATGAAAATGAAACATGTGTGATGGCTGACTCATCAGACACTGTCGGGGTACACAAACAGGGGTGTATGTTTTTCCCTGACTTGTGCACGGACAGCAAGCCACCGACCCGGCAACTCACAGCAATCAAGATCACGCTAAGCAGAAGAAGTTAGCTGTTTGAGGAATCAAGGGGCGGATCAAGAAGACCAAGTAAAGACAAAGGAGCAAGAACTCACTAAGGAAAAACCTCCCTTGCCGGGCAGGCGAGCCCAGCGAGGGCAAGGTTACCCCGAAGACAAATCCCAAGGCTGTCCTGGCAGGCCTGCCGGGGACGCGGAGAGTGGACTTACCCCACCAAGGCTCCACCGCTCCATCTCACAGCAACTCAAGTCACCAATCGGTGCGGTGTCAAGCCCTCAAGTGACTAAGTGGCCGTAATTCGGTACGTGGCAGCCATTTCTGAAGGAAATAACCTACCGATGACACCCGTCCAGAGACATGTCATGCAGACAGGCGAGGAGGTGGCGGATCGGCCCGGTAAGGCTTGCCGGGCTACGCCACGATCTGACACTAAGCGGTGCATTTAATGCGCTTTGTCCAGTCTGCAGAGTTAGGTATGATAGCACTGTTTTCTATCTAATCAGTACACAATGACTGATTTGCCATTGTGGTAACCCCTTGATCTATAAAAGAAGGGCTGTGGCGACCGTAGAGAGGATTCAGACCATTGTACACCCATACACGTGTAGTTGCCCTCGCCCTCAGGCAACCTTGCCGGGCTAGAGCGCTGCGTCTCCACTACGGTCCACTCCATCAATCCACCAAAGCAAGAGTAGGGTTTTACGCCTCCTGGTGGCCCGAACCTGGGTAAAAACTGCCCGTGTCATCGCTGCCGCGTTGCTCCGCGCCCTCCGCTCTTTGTGCAATGCGCCCTTCCCCCTTGCCGAACCACAAGGGGCCGATGGCCCCATAGGTGACCGTGTTTTCCCATGACATCTTTGGCGCGCCAGGTAGGGGGAAGCGCTTGCGCGAATCCGAGAGTGTACGCAGTGCGACATCGTCATCATCGATTTCCTCATCAACGGCTTCGTCATCGACGACACCCAAGGAAGGGACGGGGAATGGCAGAACGGAGAGGGGGAGCGGTATCGCTTCCCCGCCTCCCCTGTCCATCCTCCGTCGTGGCTGCAGCGGCAGCGAGAATCAGTAATGACGGCGGCAAGCCAACCTCAACGGTTCAGGCAGCATAATCGCCATGCAAGGCTCGTCTAGGTGAAAGGAACAAGGTGCACAGGTACAAGGTTCCTCTCCCCGCTACTCTCACTTAACGACAATCAAGCCACTCTGGGTTTTTAGCATCGTCAGTGCCGATGAGCACCGAGCGAAACTCGGTCCAGCATTTACCCTGCTTAGGGAAATCCTGAGTAGAGCGCTGGTACGAATCCACTGATCGACGCCCCGGCAAGTGCGCTCCGACAAGGCCGTCCGCAGTAGCGTGAGTTCTGTACCAGCCACCACCAGATTGTTCGAAGAGTATGGGAAAGGGGGGAGAGAAACCGGTTGTGCCTCGCATCGCGTGCTGCCGCCTCCGGGACGCATATGATTTTTTACCAGCCCCTGCCGGGAACTGGAGAGCAACGCGCACGGCGCCATTTTTCCTGAAGCATGCGAACGCGATGGGCATTCGCGGCAGAAAGGAATGGAAGAAAGCGAAGATAAGAGCTAAGTCCTCAAAATCATTGCTCAGCTATCAACTTATAATTTGCATTTATTTGTCCCTTGGGTACCAAAGTGTTTGTACGAGGAAATCTTTTGTGTAAATGGCACCTTATCAGTTTTTGTTCGCACCCTTATTCTGTTCCGAGCCCGCTCGCAGAATGGGTCGCAATGACAAAACTACCAAGGAAAAACCTGCCGGGACGTATCCTCGCCAAGATAACTGCTAAGGGCCCGACCCTTATGACGATCGCGGCAATACGATACCGGCAGGCAACCGAAATATGCACAGAGACTAATCGTACAAACACCAACGGGTGAACTCAAAAGGGATAAACATGCAGCTAAGATTAGGGGAAAGCATCAGTTCCACACAGACATACGCAACACGACGTCTAAACACAGGACATGCATCATGTTTTGTTACAGGGCAGCGCGGTGGCGAGGATAGTTCAGCACTGGGCCTGGCGACCTCGAGAAGCCGTCGGGACGTTAAGGACCTTGTCGGCAAAGGGGACAACTTTCTCCTCGGCGGCAGAAACATCTGCGCCCTCCGGCGGTTTCCTGAAGCCATCAGCAAGGTCGAGGTCCGAATGGCGGCAGGCAATGTTGCTTAGAACCATGAAGAGGGCATTGCGAGCAAGCTTCCGAGATTCAGCCGTGAAGCGGCCGGTCCTTCCTTCCTCATGCACCTTCATCTTTTCGATCAGCTCGTTAAAGAAGACCCCTATCTTGACGCTGGGGACTTCCTGCTTGCTGGTCGAGAAAACCGGCCCTTCCATGCCCATCGCCGCAGTTATAGCAGTGAGACGCTTAGCAATGTCAATCAAGCTCTTAATCCAGAGCTCGACCTGCCCGGAATGGTTCGCCAGCCTATCCTCTGCATCCTTTCGAAGATGCCTTGCAGTATCCAGGTCTTTTGTCAGCTGCTGCTCACGGGCCCCGCTGGATTCTACCGAGCTCTCCAAGGTGCCAATCCTGGCCTGCAGATCTCCAATGGTGTCGTTGGCAGTCTCGAGGCCTTGGCTCTTGGAGGAGAGCTGCGACTGTACATCCTTCAGGAGGATCTCTGCTTTCTGCGCCTCCTCCTTGAGGGTCGCGACCTCATTGGCACTCCCGGCAAGCTCTTCAGTCAGCCTGGCCAACTGTTGGTCGAGTTCAGTCTTGGCAGTGGATGCGGCGACAAGATCATCAGCAAGCTTCTTCAGTTGGGTAGCGGAATCATCAGTGAGGGCATCCAGGGCGGCCTTGTGCTTGTCTTCTAGCTCCTTGGTGCGCTGCTGCACGAGGGCTTCCAGATTATCGTCCTTGGCGCGAAGGATGGCCTCGAGCTTCTCCTCTCGGGAAGAAATGTCCCGCTCCTTGGCATCCAGAAGCGCCTTGCGCTCCGCCATGCGAGTCTCCCGGGCAATGACATCCTCCCTCGCCATCGAACTGCTTGCCGTGCTAGTCTCCTGCTGTCTCATCAGGGACTGGAACTGCTTGCCGTGCTAGTCGCGCAACTCGTTGCCTTTGTCCCTCAGTTGCCGGTCCACCTTGTTGGCAGACTTGCGCTGCTCTTTAAGCGCCTGCCACTTCTGGCTGTGCCGGCCCTACATCTCCTTAATGCCTGCCGCCACGGACTCCAGGAAAGACAAGTCCATTGCGACAGCGACATAATCATTTGCATCATCAACCCCTTGATACAGTGACGCCAGAATGCGCTAGAGCTCTTCATCAAGTTCCATGCTCGTCGTCACTGACAAGACGGGGGCTCCGAGTCCAGTCTGCGCAAGCACCAGTGCCAATCGATTCAAAGCTGGCGGTGGGGCCTCCGCCGAGGCACCGAATGAGGGAAGGGGATCCATGGTTTGGAGGGGGATTTTCTCTTCAACCACTGCCCCCACCTCTGACATGCTACCGGGAGTTTTCTCTGATTGCTTCAGAAGCTCTTGGATATCCCCAATAGCGTGTTCCTGTCCCTTCGCGGCAGCAATATTGGCGGCCTCCTCCGCGGCATCCTTCCCTATGCTGGCCACCTCTTCCAGCAGTTCTGGCTCTTTGCTCAAAGGAGTTGCAGGCAGGGCCGACAGGCAAGGATAAGAATGCAGATTTATTAGCAAGGCAGGAGTATGAGGCAGGATGGTGGAGAATAGCAACACACAAAAGAAATAAATGGGTTACCCGAAGATGCCTGCCGAGGAGGAACTTCAATTTCCCCGGCAACGTCAGTTGCCGGGCCAAGATCGCCATCCCCTCCCTCGGTAACCACGACGCCGCCTTGGGCGGGCCCTTCCATGGGGACCCTTGGCGGGGATCCTTCGGTTCGATCGGCAGGCGGAGAAGGGCCCTCTTGGAAGGTCTCACCCTGAGTGGTCTCCTCACCCCCTTTGGCCACGGAGGTGAGGAGCTCTCCTCCACCACTTCCAGCTGTTGGGAAATGTTGCATGGAAAACAAAAAAAATTCTACGCACACGCAATGATCTATCCATGGAGATGCATAGCAACGACGTGGAGAGTGTGTCTACGTACCCTCGTAGACCGTAAGCGGAAGCGTTTGACAACGCGATTGATGTAGTAGAACTTCTTCGCGATCCAACCGATCAAGTACCGAACGTACGGCACCTCCGTGTTCAGCACACGTTCAGCTCGGTGACGTCCTTGCCTTCTTGATCCAGCAAGATGGACGAAGTAGTAGATGAGTTCCAGCAGAACGACGGCATGGTGACGGTGATGGTGATGCGATCTCCGCAGGGCTTCGCCTAAGCACTACGAAAATATGACCGAGTGAGTAAACGGTGGACGGGGGCGCCGCACACGGCTAAGACAATGTTGTGTGTCCTTGTGTGGCGCTGATAATCCACAAGTGTAGGGGATCAATTGTAGCCTCTTTCGATAAGTAAGAGTGTCGAACCCAACGAGGAGCTAAAGGTAGAACAAATATTCCCTCAAGTTCTATCGACCACTGATACAACTCTACGCACGCTTGACGTTCGCTTTACCTAGACCAAGTATGAAACTAGAAGTACTTTGTAGGTGTTTTAGGGTATGTTTGCAAGATAATAAAGAGCACGTAAATAAAAGCTAGGGGCTGTTTAGATAAAGAAGAAACTAAATTAGTTTTAATAGATAGCTTTTTGTCACAAGAAAGTTATTTGTCCCTAGGCAATCGATAACTAGATCGGTAATCATTATTGCAATTTTATATGAGGGAGAGGCATAAGCTAACATATTTTCTCTACTTGGATCGTATGCACTTATGATTGGAACTCTAGCAAACATCCATAACTACTAAAGATCACTAAGGTAAAACCCAACCATAGCATTAAAGTATCAAGTCCTCTTTATTCCCATACGCCATAATCCACTTATCCGTGTTTGTGTTTCTATCACTCACGCAACACAGACAATAAGCAAACCATGAATATATTGCAACACCCTACAGCGGGGATCCCTCACGCTTGCACAACACGGAGAGCACCATAGGATAGCACCAATAATAAAACATGCAACTCAAACCAATCACGATCATCAATCAACCCATAGGACAACACGGATCTACTCAAACATCATAGGATAGCCATACATCATTGGGAAATAATATATAGCGTTGAGCACCATGTTTAAGTAGAGATTACAGCGGGTAGAAGAGGTGTTACACCACTGCATAGAGGGGGAGGGAGTTGGTGATGACGGCGGCGAAGTTGTTGGTGTAGATCGCCGTCACGATGATGGCCCCGGCGGCGTTCCGGCGCCACCGGGAGAGAGGGGGAGAGAGCCCCCTTCCTTCTTCTTCTTCCTTGACCTCCCCCTAGATGGGAGGAGGGTTTCCCCTCTGGTCCATGGCCTCCATGGCGGCGGAGGGGCGAGAGCCCCTCCGAGATTGGATCTATCTCTCTGTCCCTCTTTTGTTTCGCGACCCATGTTTCTGGCCTTTCACCGTTTCTTAAATTCCCGGAGATCCGTAACTCCGATTGGGCTGAAATTTTAACACGATTTTTATCCGAATATTAGCTTTCTTGCAGCCGAAGAAGGGCACCAACCGCCTTACGGGGTGACCACAAGGGCCCAGGGCGCGCCCCCTGCCTTGTGGCCCCCTCGGGCATCGTCTCACGTTGATTCTTTTTCCCAAAAATCACATATATTCCAAAAAAATCTCCGTAAGTTTTTATCGCGTTTGGACTCCGTTTGTTATGGATATTCTGCGAAACAAAAAACATGCAACAAACAGGAACTGGCACTGGGCACTGGATCAATATGTTAGTCCAAAAATAGTATAAAAAGTTGCCAAAAGTATATGAAAGTTGTAGAATATTGGCATGAAACAATCAAAAATTATAGATACGAAGGAGACGTATCAGGCGCCCCCTCCCCACATATATATAAGTGGGAGGGGAGGGGAGGCAGCCAGGCGCGCCCTAGAGATGGCCGCCGCCCCCTAGGGCCCCTGCCTTGCCCTGCGCCCCCCTGCCATATTTCCCCCAAAGGGAAAGGAAGGAGGAGGAGAGGGAAGGAAAGGGGAGACCTAGTCTCCACTTTCCTTCTCCCCTAGGGCTGGCCTGCTATGGGGGCGCACCAGCCCCTTGTGGGCTGGTGTGTTCCCTCACTTGGCCCATGAGGCCCATAACTTTGTCGGGGGGTGCCCGGAACTCCTTCTGGTGACCTGATACCCGGTACTACCCGGAACACTTCAGGTGTCCGAATACCCTCGTCCTATATATCAATCTTTACCTCTCGATCATTTCGAGACTCCTCGTCATGTCCGTGATCTTATCCGGGACTCCGAACAACATTCGACCACCAAATCACATAACTCATATAATACTATATCGTCATCGAACGTTAAGCGTGCGGACCCTACGGGTTCGAGAACTAGGTAGACATGACCAAGACACCTCTCCGGTCAATAACCAATAGAGGAACCTGGATGCCCATATTGGCTCCTACATATTCTACGAAGATCTTTATCGGTCGAACCGTTAAGACATCATACTTAATTCCGTTTGTCTATCGGTATGTTACTTGCCCGAGATTCGATCGTCGGTATCTCTATACCTAGTTCAATCTCGTTACCGACAAGTCTCTTTACTCGTTCCGTAATACATCATCTCGTGACTAACGCATTAGTCATTTGCTTGCAAGGCTTCTTATGATATGTATTACCGAGAGGGCCCATGTGACGCTCAGATAATTAAGCTACAGTAAACCCATGATAATGGTGCCACATCATCGCAATTACTGTTGCTAATCCCACTTGGATCCAAATCCCGATCAGATTCAAATTTAAGTTAAAGTTAAAATTTAAAGTTTTCAAAATGTCAAAACTAAAATGTTCGAAATGTGGCAAATAATCCATAATAAATGTTGGTGAAGAAATCATCTTTTTATAAAATACTTAAATGCACTAAATTAATTAAAACAGTGATAAAACAATTATCTAAAATGCTTTTAAAATAATAGACAAATGCAAAATACTTTATTTAAAGTGCCAAAATATTTGGGCCAGTGACCTATTTAATAGCACTAATTTAGGTGTCGCTTTTATATTTTATAAAACTAAAATAAAAAGAAAACATAAAAGAAATAAAATAGATAAAAGAGAAAACAAAAACAAACAAAAAAAAGAAGGGGGGACACCCCGCATCCCAACTGGGCCACGGCCCAGCTGGCCGCGCACCCAGCCCGCCCAGCTCCCTCCCCCGGCCCGCCGAACCCCTACAACCCCCCTGGGGCGACTGAACCCTAGCGCCCCTCCCCACTTTCCCCACGATCCCCACCCCTCGCACTCCTTCCCCCCTGCCTGGATCTGGATCGAACCCCGCCCGCGATCCCGTCGCCGCCCGTGGGCTTCGCCGGCGTCGCCACGCCCCGCCCCGTGCCGGATGCCTCCTCGACCGCCTCCCCGCCGGACCGTCCCGTCCTCATCTCCTCCCCGCCGGCCCCCTTGACCCTCGCCGCCCTCGTCCCTCCAACGCGGGTGAGACCTCGGGCTCCGGCCTCTCCCGTCCCTCTCTGCCCGCTGCGGCCTCCACCTGCCACCCGCGCGCCCGGTCGCGCGCCGGCGCTTGCCCACCCGCCGGCCGCCCGTGCCCGCCTCTTGGCGTCTTGGCCGACGGCGCTGTCGCCTGCACTCTCCTTCGCTCCCCTGCTCCGCCACGGCCACGCCATCGCCCGCTTGCGCCTTGCCGCTGCCGAACCCGCAGCCCAACAGCCGTGCCCGACGCGCCCGCCTGCGCCGCCCTCCGCCCCCGCTCGCTCCGGCCGCTGCTCTGCTCAACGCCGCCACCTTCTCCGGGTGTCTCAGGCCAAGCCACTGCCACCGCAGGATGCGCCGCTCCACGGGCACTCCAACGCGCCCTCCCGCACGCCAAGCCGTCGCCGGAGCTGTGCTCCCGAGCACCTCCGCCGTCCCCTATGCCTCGCCGGCGTGCACAGCGCACGCGCGCGCGCCTAAACCAACGGGATGGCTCACTGATGTGTGGGCCCGCCCTGATTAATTTGGACCTAAACGCTAATTAGCACTAACCGGCACCCTAATAGCCACAAACACATGGGGCCACCTCACTAATTAATCAGATTGGTTAAATAAAACTCTGTTAAAAATGAACCACTGACAGCCTGGCCCCACCTCACTAATTAGTCTAATTAGATTAACTAGAACACTATTAATAGTCCCTGTCACTGACCAGTGGGTCCCACTAGTCAGGTTTGACCAGTCAACGCCCTGTTGGCTGCTGACTGGACCTGCTGACCGGGCAATTGACTTAGTCAATTGTCCCCACCTGTCAGCCTCACGTGCACACTTCTGGGTACACTTCCTGTGTACCCATAGCATTTAAATACTAATCTAGTTTCAAATTAAATTAAATCCAGAAATTAGAAAATCATTTAAAGCTTTTGAAAATTAATATAAAATAAACCGTATCTCGGATGGAAATACTTTGTACATGAAAGTTGCTCAGAACGACGAGACGAATCCGAATAGGCAGTCCGTTCGTCCGCCACACGTCCCTAGCATAGCAAACATGCAACCATCCCCCTCCGTTTCATCTGTCCGAAAAAGCCAAACACCGGGAATACTTTCCCGGATGTTTTCCCCCTTCGCCACTATCGCCTAGTACTGCGTTAGATCACACCTAGCACTGTTTATTGTCATGTCATGCATCTGTTTGCATTGTATTTATTGTTTCTTCCCCCTCTTCTCTCCGTTAGACTTCGAGACTGACGCCGCTGCTGCTGCCCCGATCGACTACGGTGTTGATGACCCATCCTTCTCAGCAGAGCTTCCAGGCAAGACAGCCCCCCTTGTTCATCCCGATATCGCCTACTCTTTCCCTCTACTGCTTGCATTAGAATAGTGTTACTGTTTCATCGGTTCGATCCTATACTGCTGCATAGCCTGTCCTTGTTACTACTGTTGATACCTTACCTGCTATCCAAAATGCTTAGTATAGGATGCTAGTTTATCATCAGTGGCCCTACACTCTTGTTTGTCTGCCATGCTATACTACTGGGCCGTGATCACTCGGGAGGTGATCACGGGTATATACTATATACTATATGCTATCACACTACTTATGTTACTGTTCGGATGTGGGGGCTGAAGGGGCAGGTGGCTCCATCTAGGTTGTGATGGGCCTGGGTTCCCGACAGCCCCAACGTGATTCTTTGAGGCGGAGCGACAGGGCAGGTTGTGACCACCTAGGAGACAGGTGGGCCTGGTCCCTGGTCGGCGTCCGCGGATACTTCAAATAACATGCTTAACGAGATCTGGATATTTGATCTGAGTCTGGCCACTGGCCTCTACGCACTAACCAACTACACGGGAACAGTTATGGGCACTCGACGTCGTGGTATCAGCCGAAGCCTCCTAGACGTCAGCGACTGAGCTGCGCGCGCCGGGTTGGACCGCGTAACGCAACTTCCTTTGTAATGGAGATTGCTAGGTCTGCTCACCGGCCGCCCACGCAACGTGCAGGTGTGCAATGGGCGATGGGCCCAGACCCCTGCGCGCATAGAATTTAGACCGGCGTGCTGACCTCTCTGTTAGGCCTAGGTAGGGCTGCGATGTGTTGATCTTCCGAGGCCGGACATGACCCAGGAAAGTGTGCCCGGCCAGAGGGATCGAGCGTGTTGGGTAATATGGTGCACCCCTGCAGGGAAGTTTATCTATTCAAATAGCCGTGTCCCTCAGTAAAAGGACGACCCGGAGTTGTATTCTGTTATGACAACTAGAACCGGTTACTTAATAAAACACACCCTTTCAAGTGCCAGATACAACTCGGTGATCGCTCTCTCGCAGGGTGTCGAGGAGAGGATCGTCGGGTAGGATCATGCTATACGTTGACACTTGTTACTATACTTGCTACTCTCTTCTACATGCTTCAAGATGGAGGCTGCCAGAAGCGTAGTCTTCGATAGGCCTAGCTATCCCCCTCTTATTCTGGCATTCTGCAGTTCATTCCACATATACTACCCATTTCATTGATACCGATGCATATGTAGTGTAGATCCTTGCTTGCGAGTACTTTGGATGAGTACTCACGGTTGCTTTGCTCCCCCTTTTTCCCCTTTTCCTTTCTTCTCGGATGTCGCAACCAAATGCTGGACACCCGGAGCCAGACGCCACCTTCGACGACTCCTACTACACCGAGGGTGCCTACTACTACGTGCAGACCACCGACAACGATCAGGAGTAATTAGGAGGATCCCAGGCAGGAGGCCTGCGCCTCTTTGATCTGTATCCCAGTTTGTGTTAGCCATCTTATGGCAACTTGTTTAACTTATGTCTGTACTCAGATATAGTTTCTTCCGCTGACTCATTTATGATCGAGCTTATGTATTCGAGCCCTCGAGGCCCCTGGCTTGTAATATGATGGTTGTATGACTTATTTGTATTTTTAGAGTTGTGCTGTGATATCTTCACGTGAGTCCCTGATCTTGATCGTACATGTTTGCGTGCATGATTAGTGTATGATTGAATCGGGGGCATCACAGCCCAGAGATACCTCTCCGATACTTGGAGTGACAAATCCCAATCTCGATTCATGCCAACTCAACAAACACCTTCGGATATACCTGTAGAGCACCTTTATTATCACATAGTTACGTTGTGACGTTTGATAGCACACAAGGTATTCCTCCGGTATCCGGGAGTTGCATGATCTCATGGTCTAAGAAACATGTATTTGACATACAAGAAAGCAGTAGCAATAAACTGTACGACCAAATGCTAAGATAACAGAAGGGTCTTGTCCATCACATCATTCTCCTAATGATGTGATCCCGTTATCAAATGACAACTTATGTCCATGGTTAGGAAACCTTAACCATCTTTGATCAACGAGCTAGTCTAGTAGAGGCTCACTAGGGACATGGTATTTGTTTATGTATTCACACATGTATTTAAGTTTCCGGTCAATACAATTCTAGCATGAATAATAAACCTTTACATGAATAAGGAAATATAATAATAACCATTTTATTATTGCCTCTAGGGCATATTTCCATCAGTCTCCCACTTGCACTAGAGTCAATAATCTAGTTCACATCGTCATGAGATTAACACCCATAGTTCAGATCGCCGTGTGATTAATACCCAAAGAGTTTACTAGTCAATAATCTAGTTCACATCGTCATGTGATTAATACCCAAAGAGTTTACTGGAGTCAATAATCTAGTTCACATCGCCATGTGATTAATACCCAAAGAGTTTACTAGAGTCAATAATCTAGTTCACATCACCATGTGATTAACACTCAAAGAGTCCTAAGGTATGATCATGTTTTGCTTGTGAGAGAGGTTTTTAATCAATGGGTCTGCAACATTCAGATCCGTGTGTACTTTGCAAATTTCTATGTCTACAATGCTCCGCATAGAGCTACTCTAGCTAATTGCTCCTATGTTCAATACGCATCCAGATTGATACTCAGAGTCATCTGGATTAGTGTCAAAGTTTGCATCGACGTAACCCTTTACGACGAACTCTTTATCACCTCCATAACCGAGAAACATTTCCTTATTCCTCTAAGGATAATTTTGACAGTTGTCCAGTGATCCACTCCTGGATCACTCTTGTACCCCCTTGCCAGACACATGGCAAGGCACACAATAGGTCTGGTACACAACATGGCATGCTTTATAGAACCAATGGCTGAGCCATAGGGAATGACTTTCATTCTCTCTTTATTTTTCTGCCATGGTCGGGCTTTGAGTCTTACTCAACTTCATACCTTACAACTCAGGCAAGAACTCCTTCTTTGACTGATCCATTTTGAACTTCTTCAAAAATTTGTCAAGGTATGTCCTTTGTGAAAGTCCTATTAAGCGTCTTGATCTATCCCTATAGATCTTGATGCCTAATATATAAGCAGCTTCACCGAGGTCTTCCATTGAAAAACTCCTTTCAAACAACCCTTTATGCTTTCCAGAAAATTCTACATCATTTCCAATCAACAATATGTCATCCACATATACTTATCAGAAATGATGTAGTGCTCCCACTCACTTTCTTGTAAATACAGGCTTCATCGTAAGTTTGTATAAAACCATATGCTTTGATCACCTTATCAAAGCGTATATTCCTACTCCGAGATACTTGCACCAGTCCATAGATGGATCGCTGGAGTTTGCACACTTTGTTAGCACCTTTAGGATCGACAAAACCTTATGGTTGCATCATATACAACTCTTCTTTTAGAAATCCATTAAGGAATGTAGTTTAGACATCCATTTGCCAGATTTCATAATCATAAAATGCGGCAATTGCTAACATGATTCGGACAGACTTAAGCATTGCTACGAGTGAGAAAGTCTCATCGTAGTCAACCCCTTGAACTTGTCAAAAACCTTTTGCAACAAGTCGAGCTTTGTAGATAGTAACATTACCATCAGCGTCCGTCTTCCTCTTGAAGATCCATTTATTCTCTATGGCTTGCCGATCATCGGGCAAGTCCACCAAAGTCCATACTTTGTTCTCATACATGGATCCTATCTCAGATTTCATGGCCTCAAGCCATTTTTTGGAATTTGGGCTCATCATAGCTTCTTCATAGTTCGAAGGTTCGTCGTTCTCTAAAACATGACTTCCAGGACAGGGTTACCGTACCACTCTGGTGCGGTACGTGTTCTGGTCGACCTTCGAGGTTCAGTAGTAACTTGATCCGAAGTTTCATGATCATCATCATTAGCTTCTTCTCTAGTTCGTGTAGGCATCACGGGAACGGTTTTCTCTGATGAACTACTTTCCAATTCGAGAGAAGGTACAATTACCTCATCAAGTTCTACTTTCCTCCCACTCACTTCTTTCGAGAGAAACTCCTCTAGAAAGGACCCATTCTTAGCAACAAAGATCTTGCCTTCGGATCTGTGGTAGAAGGTGTGCCCAATAGTTTCTTTTGGGTATCCTATGAAGACGCACTTCTCCGATTTGGGTTCGAGCTTATTAGGCTGAAGCCTTTTGACATAAGTGTCGCAACCCCAAACTTTAAGAAACGACAGCTTTGGTTTCTTGCCAAACCATAGTTCATACGGTGTCGTCTCAACGGATTTAGACGGTGCCCTATTTAACATGAATGCATCTGTCTCTAATGCATAACCCCAAAACGACAAAGGCAAATCGGTAAGAGACATCATAGAATGCACCATATCCAATAGAGTACGGTTACGACGTTCGAACACACCATTACACTGTGGTGTTCCAGGTGGCGTGAGTTGTGAAACTATTCCACATTGTTTTCAATGAAGGCCAAACTCGTAACCCAAATATTCGCCTCCACGATCAGATCGTAGAAACTTTATTTTCTTGTTACGATGATTCTTCTACTTCACTCTGAAATTCTTGAACTTTTCAAGTGTTTCAGACTTGTGTTTCATTAAGTAGATATACTAGATATACCCATACCTACTTAAATCATCTGTGAAGGTGAGAAAATAACGATACCCTCCGCGTGCTTCAACACTCATCGGACCGCATACATCGGTATGTATTATTTCCAATAAGTCATTAGCTCGCTCCATTGTTCCGGAGAACAGAGTTTTAGTCATCTTGCCCATGAGGCATGGTTCGCAAGTATCAAATGATTCATAATCAAGTGGTTTCCAAAAGTCCATCCGCATGGAGTTTCTTCATGCGCTGTACACCAATACGACCTAAACGGTAGTGCCACAAGTATGTTGCATTATCATTATCAACTTTGCATCTTTTGGCATCAATATTATAAATTTGTGTATCACTACGATCGAGATTCAATAAACCATTTACATTGAGTGTATGACCATAGAAGGTTTTATTCATGTAAAAAGAATAACAATTATTCTTTGACTTAAATGAATAACCGTATTGCAATAAACACGATCCAATCTTGTTCATGCTCAACGCAAACACCGAATAACATTTATTTTGGTTTAACACTAATCCCGAAAGTATAGGGAGTGTGCGATGATGATCATATCATTCTTGGAACCACTTCCAACACACATCGTCACCTCGCCCTTAACTAGTCTCCGTTTATTCTGCGACTCCTGTTTCGAGTTACTAATCTTAGCAACTGAACGATATTAAATACCCAGGGGCTACTACGAGCACTAGTAAGGAACACATCAATAACATGTATATCAAATATACATTTGTTCACTTTGCCATCCTTCTTATCCGCCAAATATTTTGGGGCAGTTCCGCTTCCAGTGACCATTTCCTTTGCAGTAGAAGCACTCAGTTTTAGGCTTTTGTCTAGCTTTGGGTTTCTTCTCGGGAGTGCCAACTTGCTTGCCGTTCTTCTTGAAGTTCCCTTTCTTTCCCTTGCCCTTTTCTTGAAACTAGTGGTCTTGTTAACCATCAACACTTGATGCTCCTTTTTGATTTCTACCTCCGCCGACTTCAACATCGTGAAGAGCTTAGGGAATCGTTTTTCGTCATCCCTTGCATATTTATAGTTCATCACATGACTCTAGTAGCTTGGTGATGGTGACTGGAGAAATCTGTCAATCACTATCTTATCTAGAAGATTAACTCCCACTTGATTCAAGTGATTGTAGTACTCAGACATTCTGAGCACATGCTCACAGGTTGAGCCATTCTCCTCCATCTTGTAGGCAAAGTACTTGTCAGAGGTCTCATACCTCTCAACACGGGCATGAGTCTGAAATACCAATTTCAGCTCTTGGAACATCTCATATGTTCTATGGCGTTCAAAACGTTATTTGAGCCCCGATTCTAAGCTGTAAAGCATGGCGCACTAAACTATTAAGTAGTCATCAGATCGAGCTTGCCAAATGTTCATAACGTGTGCATTAGCTTCTGCAACATGTCTGTCACCTAGTGGTGCATCAAGGACATAATTCTTCTGTGCAGCAATGAGGATAATCCTCAGATCATTGACCCAGTCCGCATTATTGCTACCATCATCTTTCAACTTAGTTTTCTCTAGGACCATATTAAAATAGGGAAGCTACATCGCGAGCTATTGATCTACAACATAATATGCAAAGACATTTTGACTAAGTTCATGAAAATTAAGTTTAATTAATCAAATTACTAATGAACTCCCACTTAAATTAACATCCCTCAGGTTATCTAGGTGATACATGATCCAAATCAACTAACCCATGTCCGATCATCACGTGAGATGGGGTAGTCATCAATGGTGAACATCTCTATGTTGATCATATCTACTATATGACTCATGTTCGACCTTTCGGCCTCCAGTGTTCCGAGGCCATGTCTGTACATGCTAGGCTCGTCAAGTTTAACCCAAGTATTCCGCACGTGTAAAACTGTCTTACACCCGTTGTATGTGAACGTAGAGTCTATCACACCCGATCATCACGTGGTGTCTCGAAATGATGAACTATAGCAACGGTGCATACTCGGGGAGAACACTTTTATCTTGAAATTTAGTGAAGGGGTCATCTTATAATGCTACCGCCATACTAAGCAAAATAAGATGCATAAAGGATAAACATCACATGCAATCAAAATATCTGACATGATATGGCCATCATTATCTTGTGCTTTTGATCTCCATCTCCAAAGCATCGTCATGATCTCCATCATCACCGGCTCGACACATTGATCTCCATCGTTGCGTCGTGGTCGTCTCGCCAACTATTGCTTCTACAACTATTGCTAACTCATAGCGATAAAGTAAAGCAATTACATGGCGCTTGCATTTCATACAATAATTAAGAGACAACCATAAGGCTCCTGCCGGTTGTTGATATTACAAAACATGATCATCTCATACAATAACGTATAACTCATCACGTCTTGACCATATCACATCACAACATGCCCTGCAAAAACAAGTTAGACGTCCTCTACTTTGTTGTTGCAAGTTTTACGTGGCTGCTACGGGCTTCTAGCAAGAACCGTTCTTACCTACGACACAAAACCACAATGGTGATTTATCAAGTTTGCTGTTTTAACCTTCTTCAAGGACCGGTCGTAGTCAAATTCGATTCAACTAAAGTAGGAGAAACAGACACCCGCCAGCCACCATTATGCAAAACAAGTTGCATGTCTGTCGGTGGAACCGGTCTCATGTACGCAATGATCTATCCATGGAGATGCATAGCAACGAGGTGGAGAGTGTGTCTACATACCCTCATAGACCGTAAGCGGAAATGTTTGACAACGCGGTTGATGTAGTCGAACTTCTTTGCGATCCAACCGATCAAGTACCGAACATACGACACCTCCGCGTTCAGCACACATTCAGCTCGGTGACGTCCTTGCCTTCTTGATCTAGCAAGATGGGCGAAGTAGTAGATGAGTTCCGGCAGCACGACGGCGTGGTGACGGTGATGGTGATGCGATCTCCGCAGGGCTTCGCCTAAGCACTACGAAAATATGACCGAGGGAGTAAATGGTGGACAGGGCCGCCGCACACGGCTAAGACAATGTTGTGTGTCCTTGTGTGGCACCCCCTCCCCCCATATATATAGGTGGGAGGGGAGGGGAGGCAGCCAGGCGCGCCCTAGGGCTGGCCGCCGCCCCCTAGGGCCCCTGCCTTGCCCTGCGCCTCCCTGCCATATTTCCCCCAAGGGGAAAGGAAAGAGGAGGAGAGGGAAGGAAAGGGGAGACCTAGTCTCCACTTTCCTTCTCCCCTAGGGCCAGCCTGCTATGGGGGCTCACCAGCCCCTTGTGGGCTGGTGTGTTCCCTCACTTGACCCATAAGGCCCATAACTTTGTCGGGGGGGGTGCCCGGAACTCATTCTGGTGACCCGATACCCGGTACTACCCGGAACACTTCCGGTGTCCGAATACCCTCATCCTATATATCAATCTTTACCTCTCGACCATTTCGAGACTCCTCGTCATGTGTGTGATCTCATCCGGGACTCCGAACAACATTCGGTCACCAAATCACATAACTCATATAATACTATATAGTCATCGAACGTTAAGCGTGCGGACCCTACGGGTTCGAGAACTATGTAGACATGACCGAGACACCTCTCCGGTCAATAACCAATAGAGGAGCCTAGATGCCCATATTGGCTCCTACATATTCTACGAAGATCTTTATCGGTCGAACCGTTAGGACAACATACTTAATTCCCTTTGTCTGCCGGTGATACGTCCATTTTGCATTATGTTTTCCTACTGTTATTTATAATGTTTTTATGCATAATAATGCCTTTTGGAGTAATTCTAATGCCTTTTCTCTCATAATATGCAAGGTTTATATCAAGAGGGAGAATACCAGCAGCTGGAAATCTGGACCTAAAAAAGCAACGTCAGACTACCTATTCTGCACAACTCCAAATGAGCTGAAACTTCATGGAGATTTTTTATGGAATATATAAGAATTATTGGAGCAAATAACTACCAGAGGGGGCCCACCAGGTGGGCACAACCCACCTGGGCGCGCCAGGGAGCCCAGGCACGCCCTGGTGGGTTCTGCCCTCCTCGGCCCACCTCCGGTGCCCATCGTCTGGTATATAAGTCATTTTGACCTAAAATAATTAAGGAGAGGACTTTCGGGACAGAGCGCTGCCATCTCGAGGCGGAACTTGGGCAGGAGCACTTTTGCCCTCCGGCGGAGCGATTCCGCCGGGGGAACGTCCCTCCCGGAGGGGGAAATCATCGTCATCATCATCACCAACAACTCTCCCATCTTGGGGAGGGTAATCTCCATCAACATCTTCAACAGCACCATCTCCTCTCAAACCCTGGTTCTTCTATTGTGTTCAATCTTTGTACCGGAACCTTAGATTGGTGCTTGTGGGTGACTAGTAGTGTTGATTACATCTTGTAGTTGAGTACTATATGGTTTATTTGGTGGAAGATTATATGTTCAGATCCATTATGCTATTCAATACCCCTCTGATCATGAACATGTTTATCACTTGTGAGTAGTTACTTTCGTTCTTGAGGTCATGGGAGAAATCTTGTTGCAAGTAATCATGTGAACTTGATATGTGTTCGATATTTTGATGATATGTATGTTGTGATTCCCTTAGTGGTGTCATGTGAACGTCGACTACATGACACTTCACCATATTTGGGCCTAAGGGAATGCATTGTGGAGTAGTTATTAGATGATGGGTTGCTAGAGTGACAGAAGCTTAAACCCTAGTTTATGCGCTACTTCGTAAGGGACCGATTTGGATCCAAATGTTTAATGCTATGGTTAGATTTTATCTTAATACTTTTCTCGTAGTTACGGATGCTTGCCAGGGGGTTAATCATAAGTAGGAGGTTTGTTCAAGTAAGAGCAGCACCGAAGCACCGATCCACCCACATTTCAAATTATCAAAGTAGTGAACACAAATCAAGCCAATATGGTGAAAGTGACTAGATGAAATTCCCGTGTGCCCTCAAGAACACTTTGCTTATTATAAGAAACCGTTTTGGCCTGTCCTTTGCCACAAAAGGATTGGGCTACCTTGCTGCATACTATTTGCCGTTACCGTTACTTGCTTGTTACAAATTATCTTGCTATCAAACTATCTGCTACTTACATATTCAGTGCTTGCAGACATTACCTTGCTGAAAACCACTTGTCATTTCCTTCTGCTCCTCGTTGGGTTCGACACTCTTACTTATTGAAAGGACTATGATTGATCCCCTATACTTGTGGGTCATCAAGAACCTTTTCTGGCGCCGTTGCCGGGGAGTGAAGTGCTCTTGGTAAGTGGAAATTGGTAAGGAAAAATTATTACTACGTGCTGAAATTTATTGTCTCTTGTTACTATGGAGAACAATCCTTTGAGGGGTTTGTTCGGGGTATCTTCACCTTGAGCCGAAGCACAATTAGTTGCCCCTCAACCTACTGCACCTACTGAAAATGTTGATTATGAAATTCCTTCGGGTATGATAGAACAACTGCTAGCTAATCCTTATGCAGGAGATGGAACCGAACATCCTGATATGCATTTGATATATGTGGATGAAATTTGTGGATTATTTAAGCTTGCAGGTTTACCTGGAGATGAAGCTAAGAAGAAGGTTTTCCCTTTATCTTTGAAGGGAAAAGCATTGACATGGTATAGGCTATGCGATGATATTGGATCTTGAAACTGGAACTGTTTGAAATTGGAATTTCATCAAAAAAATTATCCTATGCATCTAGTTCATCGTGATCGGAATTATATATATAATTTTTGGCCTCGTGAAGGAGAAAGTATCGCTCTAGCTTGGGGGAGGCTTAATTCAATGTTATATTCATGCCCCAATCATGAGCTCTCGAGATAAATTACCATTCAGAACTTCTATGCTCGGCTTTCTAATAATGATCGATCCATGCTTGATACTTCTTGTGTCTGTTCTTTTATGAAGAAGACTATTGAATTCAGGTGGGATCTCTTAGAAAGAATTAAACGCAACTCTGAAGATTGGGAACTCGACGAAGGTAAAGAGTCAGCTATTAAGCTTAAGTTTGATTGTGTTAAATCTTTTATGAATACCGATGCTTTTCAAAAGTTTAGCACTAAGTATGGACTTGACTCTGAGATAGTAGCCTCATTTTGTGAATCTTTTGCTACTCATGTTGATCTCCCTAAAGAGAAGTGGTTTAAATATCATCCCCCTATTAAAGAAGAAATCAAAGAACCGGTAGTTGCTAAGGAAGAAATTATCATTTACAATGTTGATCTAGTTGTTCCTACTGTTTACATTGAGAAACCACCCTTCCCTGTTAAGATAAAGGAGCATGCTAAGGTTTCAACTGTGGTCCGTAGAAGTAATATTAAAGCACCTAAATCCCCTGAGCAAATCAAATTAGAACCTAGTGTTGCTATGGTTAAGGATCTCTTGGTCGATAATATTGATGGGCATGTTATTTACTTCGTTGGTGAAGCTGCTAGAATTGCCAAACCCGATGGGAAAGATAAACATAGACCCGTTGTTGGCATGCCTGTTGTCTCAGTTAAAATAGGAGATCATTGCTATCATGGTTTATGTGATATAGGTGCTAGCGTAAGTGCTATTCCTTTTACTTTGTACCAAGAAATTATGAATGACATAGCACCCGCTGAAATAGAAGACATAGATGTTACTATTAAACTTGCCAATAGAGACACCATCACACCACTCGGTATTGTTAGAGACGTTGAAGTCTTGTGTGGGAAAACAAAATACCCTACTGATTTTCTAGTCCTTGGTTCCCCACAAGATGACTTTTGTCCCGTAATTTTTGGTAGACCTTTCTTGAGCACCGTCAATGCTACTATAGACTGTACTAAACAAACTATCGGTGTTAGTTTCGGTAATGAGTCTCATGAGTTCAATTTTTCCAAGTTTAGTAGAAAACCTCATAAAAAAGAATTGCCTTGTAAGGATGAAATAATTGGTCGTGCTTCTATTGCTGTACCCCGTACTGATCCTTTAGAGCAATATTTGCTAGACCATGCAAATGATTTGCATATGCATGAGAGAAATGAAATAGATAGAATCTTGTTTGAACAACAACCTCTGAAAACGGATATTATAAGAGGGGTGAAGAATTTCTTTGCCACTGGTGTGATGGCCCAAGGGATCAATGATACCGTGATTTGTCTCAAACCCAAAGGGAAAGATCCCCAAACACTAAAGGACTATCGGCCCATTAGCTTGTGTAATGTCATATACAAGGTGATCTCCAAATGTTTGGTGAACCATCTCCGGCCTCTTTTGGATGACCTTCTCTCAGAGATGCAAAGTGCGTTCATCCCAGGAAGAATGATAACCGACAACGCCATCATCGTGTTCGAGTGCTTCCACAAAATCCAACATAGCAAAAATCAGCATCAAACCCACTGTGCCTATAAGCTGAACCTTGCAAAAGCATATGATAGAGTAGACTAGTTGTTCCTTGAAGGAGTGATGTCAAAACTTGGCTTCTCAACTAAATGGATTGAATGGGTTATGTGCTGTGTGAAATCAGTGAGATACTCAGTTAGATGGAATGGACAACTCTTGGACTTTTTCCATCCAACGAGAGGACTTCGATAGGGAGACCCACTGAGCCCTTATTTGTTCCTCTTGGTGGCAGATTGTTTGACCTTGGCTCTGAAAAAAGAAGTATCAAATGGTCATTTGACCCCTCTTAAAATAGCCAGAGGCAGCCCGGGTATATCAAACCTACTTTTCGCTGACGATAGCCTCTTGTTCTTCAAGGCGTCAGCTCATGAGGCAGAGGCTGTTAGGAGAGCTCTCGTTTGTTTCCAAAAAGGGTCAGGCCAGCTGCTGAGCCAGCAAAAGTGCTCCTTGATGTTCAATGAGTCATGCCCAAATGATAAACAGCAGGACATCAAAAACATCCTTGGAGTAGTGGCTTCGTATTTTGAGAGTAAGTACTTGGGGCTCCCTACACCAGAAGGAAGAATGAAAGGGGAATGCTTCCAACCCATAATGGAGAGGTTTACGAAAAGATGCTCAGACTGGTGCGAAAGATATATGTCATTCGCTGCAAAGGAAGTGAACATCAAGGCAGTGGCACAAGCTCTCCGTACCTATCCTATGGGGGTGTTTAAGATGACAAAGGGTTTTTGCGAGAAGTATGAAAAACTAGTACACGACTTCTGGTGGGGAGATGAGGAGGGACATAGAAAGGTCCACTGGTTGGCATGGGAGGAGATGATCAAACTGAAAAAAGGAGGGGGGATGGGGTTTAGGGACATGCACTTGTTTAACCAAGCTTTGCTAGCAAGACAAGGTTGGCGAATTCTTCAAAGGTCGGAGAGCCTTTGTGCAAGAGTGCTCAAGTCCAAGTATTTTCCAAACGGTGACATTCTTGACACCGTATTTGCATCAGATGCTTCCCCGGCTTGGAGAGGTATTGAATTCGGACTGGAGCTGTTGAAGGAGGGTCTTATTTGGAGAGTGGGTGATGGGAAGAAAATTCGCATCGAGAGGGATAATTGGATACCGAGGCAAGCTGGGCTGAAGGCAGCAAAGTTCACAAGGCGCTCCAGATTACGCTGGGTGAACCAACTCATTCACTCAGATAGGAATGAATGGAACGTTGAGTTGATTAACCAAATGTTTCCAGCTTTTGACGCGAATGAAATCTGTAGAATTAAGCTTCCTACCAGAAAGACAGAGGACTGCATTGCATGGCATGCGGAGAGATCTGGAATTTTTTCAGTGAAAAGTGCTTACCAGCTGGCAACACAGATTAAACAACGAGACAATGTCCCAGCTTCCAGCTCCTCGTGCACAGCTGATGACAGAAGCATTTGGAACCTAATCTGGAAATCTAATGTCCCTCAAAAGGTTAAGGTCACGGGGTGGAGGATCGCCACTGAATCACTTGAGACAAAACAAAATAAGATGCATAGGACCCTGGAGAAGATGGCTAGATGTTCCATCTGTGGGCTGGAGGATGAGAATGAATATCATGCAGTAATTGCCTGTACCAAAGCAAGAGCGCTCAGGTCTGAATTACGCAAATTCTGGCACCTTCCGTCAGAGAACAGGTTCTGCTACACGGGGAATGATTGGCTCCTTGTACTGTTAGATGCATGCGATGAAACTATGAGGGCCCGGATCCTCTTGCTGATTTGGAGAGCATGGCACCTTCGGAACAACTGTGTACATGAGGGAGGAAAAGCATCAATTTCAGTCTCGGTGGATTTCCTGGTCAATTATGAACAAGAATTGAGTCAGTGCATGGGAGTAAAGGAGTGCATATATGGCAAAGATACACTATTCCAGGAACCAGAACCAAGGGTCGATCGAATCAAAAAACCCACTCACTGGGAGCCCCCTACAAGTGGCTGGTGGAAATTAAACACTGATGCTTCATTCAGAAATGATGAGGGTACAGCCACAACTGGCTGGGTAGTGAGAGATTTCACAGGGACAGTGGCCTTATCGGGTTGCAAGCGAGTTGGCCCCTGCACTGATCTAGAGGAAGTTGAAGCTCTCGCAGTTGCGGCCGGACTGGCGGCATTGAAAACAAAGTTTAGAGGCAGAGTGCTGATTGAAACGGACTGCGCCACACTTGCAAAGCGACTGGAATCAGGTGCCCCGAACACTTCGTCGCTCCGCCCAATTGTCACAGACATACAGGAGAGCAGAGCTGCTTTCCTTGACTCTATGGTTAAGGATACAGCCAGAACTTGCAACAGGGTAGCTCATGCACTGGCGGCCCATCCATGGGACAACGGAGACATGCTACTAATAGCCAAAGTACCCCCTCAGCTAACGGAGCTAGTGAGGAGTGATCAAGTTTGCTGTAAAAGCATGTAGAAAGCCCTCGGCTTTCCCTAAAAAAAAACCTCTGCTTAAGCACAACTTACCTATTGAAACTTTAGGAGGTCCTCCTCCACCTAAAGGTGATCCTGTGTTTGAATTGAAGCAACTACCTGACACTTTGAAATATGCTTATCTTGATGAGAAAAAGATACATCCTGTTATTATTAGTGCTAACCTTTCAGAACATGAAGAAGAAAGATTATTGAAAATTCTGAGGAAGCACCGAGCTGCTATTGGATATACTCTTGATGATCTTAAGGGCATTAGTCCCACTCTATGTCAGCACAAGATTAATATGGAACCTGATGCCAAACCCGTTGTTGATCACCAACGTTGCTTGAATCCGAAGATGAAAGAAGTGGTAAGGGCGGAAATATTAAAACTTCTGGAAGCAGGTATAATCTATCCCATAGCTGATAGTAGATGGGTAAGTCCTGTTCATAGTGTTCCTAAGAAAGGAGGTATTACTATTGTTCCTAATGATAAAAATGAACTTATTCCACAAAGAATTGTTACAGGCTATAGAATGGTAATTGATTTTAGAAAATTAAACAAAGCAACTAGAAAAGATCATTACCCTCTGCCTTTTATTGATCAAATGCTAGAAAGATTATCTAAGCACACACACTTTTGTTTCCTTGATGGATATTCTAGTTTCTCACAAATACCTGTTTCACAACCTGATCAAGAAAAGACCACTTTCACTTGTCCTTTTGGAACTTATGCTTATAGACGTATGCCTTTTGGTTTATGCAATGCACCTGCTACCTTTCAAAGATATATGACTGCTATATTCTCTGATTTTTGTGAAAGGATTGTTGAGGTTTTCATGGATGACTTTTCTGTTTATGGGAAGTCTTTTGATGATTGTTTAAGCAATCTTGATCGAGTTTTGCAGAGATGTGAGCAAACTAATATTGTCTTGAATTGGGAGAAGTGCCACTTTATGGTTAATGAAGGTATTGTTTTGGGCCATAAAATTTCTGAAAAGAGTATTGAGGTGGACAAAGCTAAGGTTGATGCAATTGAGAAAATGCCATGTCCTAAAGATATCAAAGGTATTCGTAGTTTCCTTGGTCATGCTGGTTTCTATAGGAGATTTATCAAAGACTTTTCAAAAATTTCTAGGCCTCTTACAAATCTTTTGCAAAAGGATATTCCATTTGTTTTCGATGATGATTGTGTAGAAGCCCTTGACACACTCAAGAAAGCCTTAATTTCTGCACCTATTGTTCAACCACCTGATTGGAACTTGCCTTCTGAAATTATGAGTGATGCTAGTGATTATGCTGTTGGTGCTGTTCTAGGACAAAGAGTTGATAAGAAACTGAATGTTATTCACTATGCAAGTAAAACTCTAGACAGTGCACAAAGAAATTATGCTACTACTGAAAAAGAATTTCTAGCAGTTATGTTTGCTTGTGATAAATTTAGATCCTATATTGTGGACTCAAAAGTAATTGTTCACACTGATCATGCTGCAATAAAATATCTTATGGAAAAGAAAGATACTAAACCTAGACTCATTAGGTGGGTTCTCTTGCTACAAGAATTTGATTTGCATATCACTGATAGGAAAGGAGCTGAGAACGCCGTAGCTGATAACTTTTCTAGGTTGGAGAATGTTCTTGATGACCCACTACCTATTGATGATAGTTTTCCTAATGAGCAATTAGCTGCAATAAATGTTTCCAATAGCACACCTTGGTATGCTGATTATGCTAATTATATTGTTGCTAAATACATACCTCCTAGTTTCACATACCAACAAAAGAAAAAATCTTCTATGATTTAAGACATTACTTTTGGGATGACCCACATCTTTATAAAGAAGGAGTAGATAGTATTATTAGACGTTGTGTACCTGAGCATGAATAGGAACAAATCCTATGGAAATGTCACTCCGAAGCTTATGGAGGACATCTTGCAGGAGACAGAACTGCTCACAAGGTATTACAATCTAGTTTTTATTTTCCTACTCTCTTCAAGGATGCTCGTAAGTTTGTCTTATCTTGTGATGAATGCCAAAGAATAGGTAATATCGGTAAGCGTCAAGAAATGCCTATGAATTATTCACTTGCTGTTGAACCATTTGATGTTTGGGGATTTGATTACATGGGACCTTTTCCTTCCTCTAATGGGTGTACTCATATTTTGGTTGCTGTTGATTATGTTACTAAGTGGGTAGAAGCTATTCCAACTAGTAGTGCTGATCACAACACCTCTATTAAAATGCTTAAGGAAGTTATTTTCCCAAGGTTTGGAGTCCCTAGATACTTAATGACTGATGGTGGTTCACACTTTATTCATGGTGCTTTCCGTAAAATGCTTGCCAAGTACTACCTTCGTCCTAGTTTATTGGTCCCCATTGTATTTCGTGCCAAATTTTGACCATAGATTGAACTAACAAAATGTTCATGCATGTCACAAAAAATTATATCATTGAAAACTATGTTCAAATACAAATCCAAGGATATAATTTTTGTTGACATGCATTAACATTCTGTTAGTTAAATGTTTGGTCAAATTTTGGCACAAACTACTAAGGGGACCTATAAACCAGGACGGAGGTAGTATGATGTTAACCATAGAATTGCATCACCCTATCATCCTCAGTCTAGTGGTCAAGTTAAACTTAATAATAGAGAAATAAAACTAATATTGCCAAATACTGTCAATAGGTCTCGAAAGAATTGGTCCAAGAAATTGGATGATGCACTTTGGGCCTACAGAACAGCTTATAAAAATCCTATGGGTATGTCTCCTTATAAAATAGTTTATGGAAAAGCTTGTCATTTGCCTCTTGAGTTAGAACATAAAGCATATTGGGCAATTAAAGAACTCAACTATGATTTCAAACTTGCTGGTGAAAAGAGGTTATTCGATATTAGCTCACTAGATGAATGGAGAACCCAAGCTTATGAAAACGCCAAACTATTCAAAGAAAAAGTTAAAAGATGGCATGATAAAAGAATCCAAAAGCGGGAATTCAAAGTGGGTGAATATGTTTTATTGTACAACTCTCATTTTAGATTCTTTGCAGGAAAACTTCTCTCTAAATGGGAAGGACCTTATGTTATCGAAGAAGTTTATTGTTCTGGAGCCATCAAAATAAATAATGCCGAAGGTACAAACCCGAAGGTGGTCAATGGTCAAAGAATCAAACATTATATCTCAGGTACGCCTATTAATGTTGAAAGCAATATTATCCAAACCATGACACCGGAGGAACACATAAAAGAAACCTTCCGGAACACTCCAGTATTGTGAAATAAAGGAGGTACGTGATACGGTAAGTAAACGGACTCCGAAAAATCCGCAAAAATATTTTTTGTCAGTTTTGCAATATTAGAAAAATTAGGAAAATAAGAAGCAACCAGGAAGGCACCCCTGGTGGGCACAAGACACCTCGGGTACCTTCCGGACTCTGTTTTTCTGCCGTTTGCTTGTTTCCCAAGATAAAAAATCTTTATGTACCCCCCGAACCTATTGACCCCCATATCGCGGAGAAATCTTCTGTTTTCTTTTCTTGCTGTTTTCTGACAGATCTAAATCACCATGGCCGCTCCGAGCTCCTCCAAGGACAAGTTCTTCGAGAGGGTAATCAACCCCTATTTGTCGGAGGTGATGAAGCACCCTCAATCCATTGAGATGCGAGAGGGGGTGCTCCACATCCGAGACGCCCAGGGTCCCAAGGGGAAGGGAACCATGGAGGCCAGGCTTGAAGCTATGGGGCAAGAAGTTTTCAAGTGCAAGGGGATGGTGGAGCGTGGGCTCGATGCCAATCACCGCATGATTACGGACTTTACCCGTGATCACAAGGTGGATGGCCAGTCCATGAAGGATGTCGTCTTCGCCCTCACCGAGCGAATCAACTTTCAACAAAGCCAAATCTATGATCTCCAAAACCAAGTCTTTGAATATGAGGCAAGGTTCAAAGGTATGAGTTTGGCTGCTAGTTGCAGGACTCATGAGACTCTTGCCTCATCTTATGATGGTGAGCCTCTGCCATGGAAGTCGGAGGACAAGCTCGCTACTACTTCTTCACCACCACCAACACCTTCTTCCCCACCAAAAGAAAATTGAGTATCGGGTATGGGCACTCCCCTTGGCTTGAGCCAAGCTTGGGGGAGGTGCCCCGGTATCGTATCACATCACTATCCTTGCCTTTATCTACCATAGTTCGATCTTTAATTATCTTTTTGCTTTAGTTGAATAAAAGTTTAGTTCGATCTTTCTTTGAGAAGTTTGCTTAGTGATCTATCTATCTATCTATGTAATCATGTGCGAGATATATAATAAAGTTAGTTTGAGTTTTGCTTTCCTTACTCCTTTGTTTCAATAAAAAGAAAGGATATAAATGGAAAAGATCATATGCTAATCTTATGGTAAGTAATGACATCACATAAGAAAAAGTATAAGTAGTAAAATTTATTGGAGATTGACAAACATAGCATCGGTCAATGATGCAATTCATGAAAGAATTAATAAGGGAAGAGAAGATTCACATGCAAATATACTATCTTGGACATATTTTGTGATTGTGAGCCCCCATCAAATTATTATATGCCAAAACGGTTGACGTTGGACAAGGAAGACAACGTAATGACTTATGTTTGTTCATATTCACATAGAAGTTATATTGTCATAGATCCTTTAACATGTGGTGCTTGCTCAATATCTTTTCTAGCCAAAAATTCCACGCTAAGTAGAGATACTACTTGTGCATCCAAAAACCGTTAAACCCAAATCTTTTTCGCGAGTTCACCATACCTACCTATGGATTTAGTAAGATCCTTCAAATAAGTTGTCATCGGTGCAAAAAGGCAATAAAAATTGCTTCTAAATGTGTAAGATCATTTAGTGTAAGAGAAAATTGAGCGTTGTACGAACTTGTGATGGCAAAGAATAAAAGCGACAGACTGCATAATAAAGGTTGCTATCATAAGGAGCAATATAACGTGACGTTCTTTTGCACTAAGAGATTGAGCATACAAACAAAAAAGGCGCATGACAACCTCTGCTTCCCTCTGCGAAGGGCCTATCTTTTACTTTTATGCATGAGTCAAAGTACCTCTCTATTCCTTTTTATTTTTTTCTTTTGGCAAGCATCATGTGGTGAGGAAAGATCTAGGCACATATATCCAGCTGGATATGGGTGAGCATGAGTTATTATTGTTGACATCACCCTTGAGGTGAGTACGTTGGATGGCGAAATTATAAGCCCCTATCTTTCTATGTGTCCAGTTGAAACTTTTTGCTCATGTGTATGCGGTGAGTGTTAGTAATCATAGAAGATTATGTGATGGTCGAGTATGTGGACTTGCCCAAGGGCTCCGATACATGAAGCTTCCTGAAAAGATGATGAATTGTAGTTGCAAAGTTGACTGAGAACATAGTTTGTTGGTTTTCAATAGAGTTTATGCTTTATACTTCAATAGTGTGATGAATTGTTACTTGCTCATGAGAAGTTATATGATAGAGCTATGTTTTATTATGTTCTAATGAAGCTTGTTGCTGTTACAATAATATACATGATGCTTCTATGTCCGTATTTTGTTTTTATCGACACCTCTCTCTCTAAGCATGTGGACATGTTTTTCGATTTTGGTTTTTCGCTTGAGGACAAGCGAGGTCTAAGCTTGGGGGAGTTGATACGTCCATTTTCCATCATGTTTTCCTACTGTTATTTATAATGTTTTTATGCATAATAATGCCTTTTGGAGTAATTCTAATGCCTTTTCTCTCATAATATGCACGGTTTATATCAAGAGGGAGAATACCGGCAGCTGGAAATCTGGACCTGAAAATGCAACGTTAGACTACCTATTCTGCACAACTCCAAATGAGCTGAAACTTCACGGGGATTTTTTATGGAATATATAAGAATTATTAGAGCAAATAACTACCAGAGGGGGCTCACCAGGTAGGCACAACCCACCTGGGTGCGCCAGGGAGCCCAGGCACGCCCTGGTGGGTTGTGCCCTCCTCGGCCCACCTCCGGTGCCCATCTTCTGGTATATAAGTCATTGTGACCTAAAATAATTAAGGAGAGGACTTTCGGGACGGAGCGCCGCTGTCTCAAGGCGGAACTTGGGCAGGAGCACTTTTGCCCTCCGGTGGAGCGATTCCGCCAGGGCAACTTTCCTCCCGGAGGGGGAAATCATCGTCATCATCATCACCAACAACTCTCCCATCTTGGGGAGGGCAATCTCCGTCAACATCTTCAACAACACCATCTCCTCTCAAACCCTAGTTCATCTCTTGTGTTCAATCTTTGTACCGGAACCTTAGATTGGTGCTTGTGGGTGACTAGTAGTGTTGATTACATCTTGTAGTTGATTACTATATGGTTTATTTGGTGGAAAATTATATGTTCAGATCCATTATGCTATTCAATACCCCTCTGATCATGAACATGTTTATCACTTGTGAGTAGTTACTTTTGTTCTTGAGGTCACGGGAGAAATATTGTTGCAAGTAATCATGTGAACTTGATATGTGTTCAATATTTTGATGATATGTATGTTGTGATTCCCTTAGTGGTGTCATGTGAACGTTGACTACATGACACTTCGCCATGTTTGGGCCTAAGGAAATGCATTGTGGAGTAGTTATTAGATGATGGGTTGCTAGAGTGACAGAAGCTTAAACCCTAGTTTATGCGCTACTTCGTAAGGGACCGATTTGGATCCAAATGTTTAATGCTATGGTTAGATTTTATCTTAATACTTTTCTCGTAGTTGCAGATGCTTGCGAGGGGGTTAATCATAAGTAGGAGGTTTGTTCAAGTAAGAACAGCACCTAAGCACCGATCCACCCACATATCAAATTATCAAAGTAGTGAACACAAATCAAGCCAATATGGTGAAAGTGACTAGATGAAATTCCCGTGTGCCCTCAAGAACACTTTGCTTATTATAAGAAACCATTTTGGCCTGTCCTTTGCCACAAAAGGATTGGGCTACCTTGCTCCATACTATTTGCCGTTACCGTTACTTGCTCGTTACAAATTATCTTGCTATCAAACTATCTGCTACTTACAATTTCAGTGCTTGCAGACATTACCTTGCTGAAAACCACTTGTCATTTCCTTCTGCTCCTCGTTGGGTTCGACACTCTTACTTATCGAAAGGACTACGATTGATCCCCTATACTTGTGGGTCATCAGTCGGTATGTTACTTGCCCAAGATTCGATCATCGGTATCTCTATACCTAGTTCAATCTCGTTACCGGCAAGTCTCTTTACTCGTTCCATAATACATCATCTCGTGACTAACTCATTAGTCATTTGCTTACAAGGCTTCTTATGATGTGTATTACTGAGAGGGCCCAGAGATACCTCTCCCATACTCGGAGTGACAAATCCCAATCTCGATTCATCCCAACTCAACAAACACCTTCGGATATACCTGTAGAGCACCTTTATGATCACCCAGTTACGTTGTGATGTTTGATATCACACAAGGTATTCCTCCGGTATCTGGGAGTTGCATGATCTCATGGTCTAAGGAACATGTATTTGACATACAAGAAAGCAGTAGCAATAAACTGTACGATCAAATGCTAAGCTAACGGATGGGTCTTGTCCATCACATCATTCTCCTAATGATGTGATCCCGTTATCAAATGACAACTCATGTCCATGGTTAGGAAACCTTAACCATCTTTGATCAACGAGCTAGTCTAGTAGAGGCTCACTAGGGACATGGTATTTGTTTATGTATTCACACATGTATTTAAGTTTCCAGTCAATACAATTCTAGCATGAATAATAAACATTTATCATGAATAAGGAAATATAATAATAACCATTTTATTATTGCCTCTAGGGCATATTTCCATCAGCAGCGGGAGGAGCCAGCCCTGCGCTTTCGGGCCGGGGGCTGGGCTGGGGGCTTGGTGTTGGGTCTTCCGCGTTGCTCCTTGTCGGGCCCGTGCCTTCCGCAATCTGCGGCGGCTCCCCGTGCTTGAGCCGATTGGATCGGTGGATGCCTCTTCCTCCTCCCCTCTGATGAAGACACCAAGCAAAAGATCAATTAAACAAGAACAAACGGGCATGCTGAAGCTACTGCAAGGGAAGGGATTTGTTCTCTCTTACTCTTTGTCAAGGAGCATGGAGCTCAGCTCGAACTCAATGGGCGGCAAGGCGCCCGCCCTCTCTTCTGGGGCGGGGGAACAGAACTTCCCGGCAACCTTGAGCTTTGCTGGGGCGCAGGAGGCTCCGGCATGGATGAATTTTGCGAGGAGCTCGAGCCGGACTGGGAGTTGGAATCAACTCCCGCTGCCGCCGATAGCTTAGCGGGAGGGGTTTTAACCCCGGCGAGGCGGATGGATTGCCGGCGCACCACATCCAACTTGTTGCCCTTGGAGGTAGTTTTCTTCACCTTCTTGGCGGCAGGCGCAGGATCGGGAGTCGCTGCTCCCCGGTTGGCAACCCGCCTGCGAGGGCGCTGGTCCAAATTTGGCTCGGGGGCTTGAGGGCCTACCGCCAGCCACTTCTCCGCGGGCTCCTCCGCCTCCTCAACCACTTCTTCCTCCTGGGCCTCTGTTGCCGCGGTGTACAGAGCCTTAAGCCTGGAAGGCTCGTCCCCGGCAAGCTCGCTCCCGGCGGGATCATCCTTGGTAATCTCCTCTATGGCTTGCGCCTCACTTCTGCCACGGGAGGAGCCTTCATCCTCCTCCTCCTCCTCCCTCTCCTCCGCTGACTTCCCGGCCTTCGCTTTTGCGGCGGCTCGAAATGCCCTGTCTTCCTCGAGCCGCCTCCTGATATACGCCTCCTCCGCCTTGGAGGTGCGCTTATACATCTTGGACTCCACCCTGGTAACTCTTTCCACCAGGCTGGAGGACCACGCAAGCTCTTCGTCGAGCGTGGGTAACCTCCAGTCACCCGAGACTCCATGAGCATTGCAGTCTGGCATCCATTTCAGAATCTGATCCCGGGCAGACTTGACATTTAGTGGAATGACACTTGCTGGCAACTTAAACGGCCCGAGGCTGCCGAACAATTGTTCGCACAGCCAGGCATGGCCGTAGACTGACAGATTTGTTGGACAGGCCAGAAAGCAACCTCATCCTATCAGCAGCATCTCCATACTCCCAGGCAAACCTATCTCTCTTCTGCAGTGGCACAATGCGACGAAGGAGGAAATCGGCCCCCACATGCCCGATGGTCAGCCTGGCAGTCTTTAAACGGGTAATCCTGTTTATTGCCGGGCGAAGCCTGTCATCGGTAAGGCCAAATTCTTTCCACTCATTGTCCCACACAATGCACTCTTCCCGCGCCTGGCAGAATTCCGGGGCTTCCTCATCTTGAATCCAGCACCAGCCTCCTCTTCATTCGTCCCATCTGCCGCGCTGCTGTCCGGTGAGGTAACCCCAGTTCTCCCATGCCACCCAAGGTATCCAGCTTATGTTTCCGAAACGGTGAGCTTTATTCTCCACCCTAGGGACAAAATAGTGCCTGAACAAGTCGACATTGGGGGCGACCCCAATGAAGTTCTCGCACAAGTGAGCAAAAATCGCCATACACGCCATTGCGTTTGGCGTGAAGTCGAGGAGGTGAAATCCATAGATCACCATCATGGCTTCGAAGAAATCCGAGAAGGGGGGACAAAGGCCACAAATAAAATACGCACGGAAGAATCGATATGAATCTGGCGGGTCCTCTTTCTCCTCCGCCAGAACTTTGGGCGCGCCATGCCCCTTCAGAACCTCCCTCCCCCACAAATATCCATACCTCGCTTTCAGCACTTCGCCATCCAGGTTCGACGGGAAGAAAACCACGTATCCCCGCTGCTTCTTATCCAACTCCGCCGCCCTCTTCTTGCTCCCTCCGACGGCCGTCTCCTGCGCAGCAGCCGCCCGTTTTCCCTTGGAGGCGGCGGCCTTCTTCCCATCTCTTCAAGCTGTGGCGAAGGGGAAGGATGCTAGAAAGAGATCGGTGGCGAATGTGGGCAAGGAAGGAGAGCGGCAGCTTGGCTTGCGGAAGAAGATGGTGGATGGAGAATGAAGCGGACGATGAGTGAGCAACGCCCCTTCACGTTTTTCTCTCTTAAGAGGAAAAGATGCGGGGGAGGGTGCGACTGTTCAGAAATTACCGTTTTACATTAACTGTTGCAGTCCCACGACCCCACGACCCGCGGTAATTACGCGAAGTGGACGTTGGATTGACTGGTCATCATGGCAAACCGCTACACGCACAGCGTTCCCTCGCCGCGTGTCCGTGCACTTTTGGGGCCTAACCCAACGTGCCCAGCGACACGTATGGCTCAGACCCGGGGGCTTTTGTCGGGGTACACAAATAGGGGCGTATGTTTTCCCCAGACTTGTGCACGGACAGCAAGCCAACGACCCGGCAACTCACGGCAATCAAGACCACGCCAAGCAGAAGAAGTTAGCTCTTTGAGGAATCAAGGGGCGGATCAAGAAGACCAAGTCAAGACAAAGGAACAAGAACTCACTAAGGAAAAACCTCCCTTGCTGGGCAGGCGAGCCCAGAGAGGGCAAGGTTACCCGGAAGACAAATCCCAAGGCTGTCCCGGCAGGCCTGCCGGGGACGCGGAGAGTGGACTTACCCCACCAAGGCTCCACCGCTCCACCTCACAGCAACTCAAGTCACCAATCGGTGCGATGTCAAGCCCTCAAGTGACTAAGTGGCCGTAATTCGGTACGTGGCAGCCATTTCTGAAGGAAATAACCTACCGATGACACCCGTCCAGCGACGTGTCATGCAGACAGGCGAGGAGGTGGCGGATCGGTCCGGTAAGGCTTGCCGGGCTACGCCACGATGTGACACTAAGCGGTGCATTTAATGCGCTTTGTCCAGTCTGCAGAGTTAGGTATGATAGCACTGTTTGCTATCTAATCAGTACACATGACTGATTTGCCATTGTGGTAACACCTTGATCTATAAAAGAAGGACTGTGGCAACCGTAGAGAGGATTTGGACCATTGTACACCCATACACGCATAGTTGCCCTCGCCCTCAGGCAACCTTGCCGGGCTAGAGCGCTGCGTCTCCACTACGGTCCACTCCATCAATCCACCAAAGCAGTAGTAGGGTTTTACGCCTCACGGCGGCCCGAACCAGGGTAAAAATTGCCCGTGTCATCGCTGCCGCGCTGCTCCGCGTCCTCCGCTCTTTGTGCAACGCGCCCTTCCTCCTTGCCGAACCACAAGGGGCCGATGGCCCCATAGATAACCGTGTTTTCCCACGACAGACACGATTTCGAAAGGACAACCATGAACAATACTGGCTACAATGTTCTGTCGGATGAACTCTGTGCAATAAATTGTAACAACACACATGAATTCGCTACCCAAACCGTGTGTTTCCTTACAAACGGTTGGTAGGTACGACTTGTATGCTATAGTGCGGAGCATCGCAAAAGTTACATAATTTGTCCACCGTGTGCGAATTTTCGCACATGATTTTATAAACAACTGTGCAATAATTTGGAGCAACTTGCACGATATTACAACGAGAATTGTGTGATGTACTGGGCACACAATTGCACTAATGGAACTGTGTGTGATGGTGGTAACCATCGCACATGATTTCTTGATGTGAATTGTGTGCGATGTGACTTGCTCTTTCCGCAGAACAACCACATGTTCTGTCCGTAGAACAATCACATACTTAAAACATCATTACACATCAATTGCATAACACTATAACAGAACTAAACATCCATCTATCTATCTATCTATCTACTACCTTCGTCCTGGTTTATTGGTCCCCATTGTATTTCGTGCCAAATTTTGATCATAGATTGAACTAACAAAATATTCATACATGTCACAAAAAATTATACCATTGAAAACTATGTTCAAATACAAATCCAATGATATAATTTTTGTTGACATGCATTAACATTCTGTTAGTTAAATGTTTGGTCAAATTTTGGCACAAACTACTAAGGGGACCTATAAACCAGGACGGAGGTAGTATCTATGTATCTTCTATCTATCCGACGCAGCGTTTTTGGCTACCGTGCTCAGATGAGCCCAGGAAGCCCAATTGGATGAGCTCGGAAGCTCAATTGAATATTCGCTATCTATCTATTACTCCCTCTATCCCAAAATAAGTGTATCAAGGTTAGTACAACTTTGTACTAGAGCTAGTACAAAGTTGAGACACTTATTTTAGGACGGAGGGAGTATTATATACTAATAGCACAATGTGGTGAATTAGGCTAGAAAATTCTCCGTTAATAAGAAAACGTTAGCCCTTAATTGATCGATCTTTAGAAATTATGAATATATGACCATCCAATCTACGTAACATAACATGGTGGGGCGCGATGGTGTCCTAGACTAGTGGGTATTTGCCACATCAGTTCGGGTCATATGGGACAGGCCAAGGATCGCCATGATAACCGACCAGTGGGCCACGTTCGTCGGCCCAGGAGTGCCAAGGTGGACAACTGCTGAAGAGTTGGCGCATACTTCAAGACTTTGAGGTCGTCTTCGTCACGATTACCCTGATGTTATGTTAGGCTAAATTTCTATCAAATGTACAAAACAATTGAGGCTTGTTCCTTCGGCTGTGAAGGTAGCTGGGATGATAGCCTCAGGCATGAATCTGCTCATGTATGCCCCTGATTAGATAGTGTTGACCCTGTTCTGTTGAAGATAAATGCTATGGTGCAATATTTAGTCTACTTCAAGAACTTTCTCTGCATGCTGATGAAGATCACCCTATATACACTCAATGAATTTGATGTTAATCTTGGTCTCGGCCTGCTTGTATTAATCATCATCTACTGCTGCTCGGTCACTACTGTTACTTGGCATTCTTCTAGTGTTCACTTTACTACTACTGTTGCTTTGATCCTCTACTGGTGTTGTTTCTTTACACTATTGCAGCTTTTGGAAATCTGGACTAGCTCATTCCCAATCTCCCGTTTCATAACCAGGGCAGGGTCTAACTTGATGATGAGGACGTGGTAGTTTGCTCTTGTGGAGGGCGAGAAGGCAGATGGATGGAGCTTGTGGCGCTGCTGGACGTGGTCGGGACTGGGTTGCTGCTGCTTTGTATTCGGCACAAGTGTTCATTGATGAATTCACTCAGACTCGAGAAGTTGTTGCTTCCTTGCCAAAGAACAGAAGAGATGGAGATGGAGATGGGGGCGACGTAGCTGTTAGGCCGTTCATCAGATTGGTTACATAGATTCTTGTCTTTCCGAATTGTGGGCATCATTGAACAGCCAACTTGCCCTCTGCAAGTGTTTGATTTTGTTGTTGCTTGATTTGGAATCTTTATACAGTGAATTTGTGAATTCATTCCCAACATTTCTTTCCACTTGTTATGCTGCCAAAATTTTGCGTGAAATTTCTTCCGAGAAGGCAGATGGATGGAGCTTGTGGCGCTGCTGGATGTGGCCGGGACTGGGTTGCTGCTGTTTTGTATTCGGCACAAGTGTTCATTGATGAATTCACTCAGACTCGAGAAGATGTTGCTTCCTTGCCGAAGAAGAGATGGAGAAGGGGCGACGTAGTTGTTAGGTCGTTCATCAGTTTGGTTAGATAGATTCTTGTCTTTTGGAATTGTGGTCATCACTGAACAGCTAGCAGCCTGCCCTCTGCAAGTGTTTGATTTTTGTTGTTGCTTGATATGAAATCTTTATATAGTGAATTTGTGAATACATTCCCAACATTTCTTTCCACCTGTTATGCTGCCAAAATTTTATGAAAAATTTCCTCCGACTTGTCAAATTTTGTCCATGTTTGTATCAAAACCAAAACCTTAGGGTGCTCACTGCGAAATGCTAGGGTCTTCACCTGGAAATATTTCTTGATGGATGGCTTTTACCAAAATATCATCAAATAATTTTTGGTCCATAGGTGATTGTACGTTTCAAAGATTCTGGTTTCATAACCAGGACGGGGAAGTTTGATCTCGTTGAGGGCGAGAAGGTGGATGGACTTCCCTTGATATATGCGGGGGTTTGATCCTGGTGTCTCAGAGGTGGCTCAGAGGCTGTCTGACAGACTACACAAAATCGATGTCCATGCTGCTTTCGTCCTCTGCATCAAGAATACGCCATCCCCATGTTGGCGGCTATGAGATGTTTCACTACTGAACTGATGTTTTTTTTTCCGTAAGGGTAGCATTTTTGGGCCGGGAAATATCATCCTTCTTGCAAGAAACGAAAGTAGCTGACTGATGCACATCTCAGTTAGTTACAAAGCTCAACGCGGACGTCGTCTACGACGACCATCTCACCGGTTCGCGGGATGAGCGTGACGTCCAGCCGCCGGTCCTTGCCGCACCCGAGGTCCTCGACCAGCTCCCGCAGCGCGAACCGGTACGTCAACGTCAGCCTCCCCATGCCCCGGCCGCCGCCGTCCCCGCCGCCGTGCGGCAGGTTCTCGAAGCTCCCCGCGAACTCGGTGTCCTGCGGCCCCACCCGCGCCTCCTGGCCTTTGGGCACGTTGACGAGCACGTCGAACTTGGCGTACTCGCAGGGGTCGATGGTGACGCCCACCACCAGCACCTCCGGCGCCTTCTTGCTGCTGCCGCCGCTGGCCCGGGCCTCCTCCGGCCTCTCCACCGTCACGTACTCCTTCCGGCCCTTCTTGAGAGCCACGGGGAAGGAGAGGGCGGCAGGGACGCTCGGGCCGGCCGGTCTGTCTATGCCGGTCGCCGGCTTGGGCCGCTTGCCCTGCCACTCGAGCGTCTCCTTCTCCTCGTACGTGTACCCGAGCCTGCGGGCGTCGAGGACGTCGCGGACGCTGATGCGCACGGGCCGCCGCTTCTCGTCGTAGAAGACGAAGCTGGTGTCGCGCCAGTCGTCGCCGGCGCCGGCGCCGAGGAAGTCGTCGTTGCCGAGCGCGGTGGTCCAGAGGTGCCACATGCGGTCGACATTGGCGTGGTGCGAGTAGAAGACGGGGTCGCGGCCGGCGGTGCCGAGGACCCCCATGTCCCCGCCCACCCAGATGTGCACGGCGGTGTGCGCGGCGTTCTCGAGCGAGCCGGGGGAGCCGGGGGTGCCCCCCGCGCAGAACTTGTTCCCGTGGAACTGCAAGGCCGTGTCGACGGCCATCTGGCGGTAGATGACGGAGAGGTTGTTCTCTTTCACGCAGGCGTCGTCGGTGCAGAGAGGAAGAGCGTTGTCCGCGGCTGGGCCCTTGTTGAGGTCCATGACGGCGTTGACGTTCTCCGGGTTGCGGTTGGCGTCGTACAGCGGCGAGGACGCGTTGTTGAATATCGGCGGCAGCATCATCCCGTCCGGGGAGTCCCAGTTCCAGTACGGCAGCGCGAAGGTGCTGTCGCCGATGAGCTCGCCGATGATCCGCTCGAAGAAGTAGATGTACATCCGGTGCCACGGCGCGAAGATGGACGAGAAGTGCACGTCGAAGTCGATCTCCGGCGTGCCGCCGCCCCCGGCTGTTCTCGTGGCCGCCACGGCCGCCGCGGTGACCTTGTAGTGGAAGTTGCAGTAGGCCTCGTGGATGGCCGCCTGGCTCTTGAAGCTGCGCGGGTCGCCGGAGGCGTCCAGATCTCTCATCATGCGGACGCCGGCCTCGTACTTCCTCACGTACTCCTTGTCCGCGGCGACGAGGTGGGCCGGCCGGCGCACACGCAAGGGACCATTCGGCGGTGGCAGCGCGCTGAAGTCGACGACGTCCTCGGGGCGGTACACGCCGGGGCACTGGAAGCCGTCTGCCGAGACGCACCTGATGACCTGGTCCGTGACGGGCACGGTGACGCACGTGGCCGGCACGGCTTCGTCCGCGGCCAGCGCGAGTCCTCCGAGATTGATGGCGCCGGCGGCTCCGACCCCGGTCAGGCCGAGGAGCACGTCCCGGCGATCGAGACGATGGTCGCGGGCGCCGGCACTGCTACCTCCCGTGGCTTTGCAATCGCACGACACACGGCGTCGTCCCCGTTTGCCCCCGGCGGGCTTGCTTAGAGGAAGGCATGCAGAGGCGGCGGCCGTGAAGGGCAAGATGCAGAAGCTAGAGCTCGCCATGCCGTGGAGCCGTATGCAAAGCTAGAGGTAGCAGAACTTCTCATAAAAAGGGAGACCAAGATGGAAATGTCACGTGTACAAAGTGGTACACAGATGCCAGCCAACAACGGCATGAGACAAGACGTACGCCGGTAGCGTCGACGTCGGACAGATCTCCCGAACACGTACGCCGGTAGCGTCGGCATGAACCAACTGAGACATGCACGTGATGATGTTTATTTCGCTGCAAAGTGCAAACTAAGACATGCTATTCCCAGCAAAATTAAGATCCGATTCTTTGCAGTGAAAAAGACGTCCACGTACGCCACAAAGATCCAGGCAGAAGCGGCGCTATACGTGTGTGGCCATTGGCCATCAACACTAACCTTCCCGCGTGCACCCCTACAAATATCGATCGACGGTGAGCTGCGTCGCGATCGTGCACTAGTGTCGGTATGAACGACGACGTGCCCTTCAGTGTTCCAATAAAACGGCAGCGCGGACAAAACATATTGGTGGCCATGCATGCATGGATGCGTTTTGTCGTGTACTATTCCATTTTGTTTTGAGTTGGAACAATGTTACGAAATAGTGCTCCACGCACACAGTTTGTACCCGTGCTTTTTTACATTTCATGTGATCCACGCGCAACGCCATGTCACCTTTTTACCAACTGTAGTAGTACTATTTTCCGATGAAAATCAACTTGCAGCTGTCAGAGAGCAACTTTCAACAAGTACTGAGATGCTTATAAATAAAAATGGACACAAACTTTGGACTGAACAAATCTAAGATCTGAACCCAAAACTTTATACCTGAACCTGCTCAAGTTTCAACAATCTACCAACAGATTTATACCTGAAAACAAGTTTCAAACAAACTTACCACTAGAAAGCATCCCAGATTACATTCCAACAATTTACACTACTCTTAAGAAAAAACTGCACTACTCTCTATGACTTAACAAAAGCTTACAACCTATAAAATTTAACTTCTACTACTAGAAAATTCTGTGCTTCCATGCATTTGCATGCATAATCTAATACGTAAATAATAAGTTAAGTCGCTCTTTACTTATAATAAGGTAAGTCGTTAATTTGGGAAAAGCCAAAGAAAAAGACTATTTTTTTAGGTAAAAAGAAAAAAACTAGCTTTTTTTTAGTCTAAAAGAAAAAACTAGCTGTCACCGAAAATGACAACGAAATAAAAGCGCCAAGACATACAATCCTCAGATGGGCTGGCCTCTGATCTTCTCTTGCCCAACTACTGGATGGGCCACGAGCCGCGTCTCCTTCCATCCTTTCCAGGCCCAGTCTCTGCCCAAGGAAGCGCAGCCTCGCCTGCAGGTTGTCCGAAATCACTAATTAAAAAGTACTCCTTTCAAAGATCACTCTCACCTCTTCAGGTTGCGACAAGTGGCGTGCATGCTGTACGCACTTGTATGCACGCCACTTGTCGCAACCCGAAAGTTTTCCCTTTTTCGTACACCCGTTTATTTAAAACGTCTTATCTCTTAAACCGTGTGTCCAAATCTCAAATCATTTTCATCATTGAATTCCTTGCGTCGAGATCTTCAAAACTAAATCCCATGTTGATAACTTTTGACAAACTTTTTTTTACGAAAAAACCGGATAAAAAAATCAGACGAAAAAACTGAACCATGAGCAGGTTTTTTTTCTTTATAAATGAAGAACGGTCATGCCTCTCGCGAAACCAGAACTGCGCCTCTCGCGAAAGGAAAAAAACCAAAAAACATGTTCTTTTTTGTTTCCGTGGGGCATGTCGTGCCTCTCCTGAAAGCACAACCGTGTCTCTCGCGGAAGCAAAACTGTGCCTCTCGCGGAAGGAAAAAAAAATAGAAAACATGTTTTTTTTCGTTTTCGAGTGGCACGCCCGTGCCTCTGGTGGAAGCAAAATCGTGCCTTTCACGGAGAATATAAACAGAAAACACGTTTTTTTTCGTTTTCGAGAGGCACGGCCGTGCCTCTCGCGAAAGCACAATCGTGCCTCTCGAGAAAGCAGAACCGTACCTCCGACGGAAAAAAAAAACAGAAAACTTATTTTTTTTCTTTTCCGAGAGGCATGGCCGTGCCTCTCGCGAAAGCAAAACCGTGCCTCTCACGGAAGCAAAACCGTGCCTCTCGCGGAAGAAAAAAACGTGTTTTTTCGAGCAAATTTTTTTCAAACTTTTTTTTTGTCCAAAAGTGAAAAACCAAAAGGTCAAAAAAAACAAAAAAATCGTTTAAAAAGCCAAAAATGCGTGCAAAAAAATAAGAAAAAACAAAATCCAAAAAATCATGCGCAAAATTAATGTCAGGGCAAGAGTAGGACCAGCAGGATTTTGCAAATTGGCAACTGGAAAAACAGGTAATCCCTTGCTTCCAAAACATCATTTGAAGAGCGTGATTAAAGAAGGGAGGAAGTAGTTCTTCCTGTACAACATGGCTCTTGTATTCAGTCGGTGGATGCGTGCAAGTGCGAGATGTGATGCGAGGCCAATCCTATTTGGCGCTGCAGGCCCCGGTTACAACTGTTTCTGCAAACTGGCGCCTGTAGCGCGTTAGCTAGGCTCGGCCCATTACGTTTTTGTTAGCAAACTGCACAGCTTGTGTTTCGATAAATTCCAAAAAAAGGTGCCAGACACGGGATCGAACTCGCAACCCGATTGTTCCAAAGGACGCGCGACAACCAAAAGGCTACTAACCCGCTTGTGCATTCATTCTTGGATTATTTATTTATTTGTACCCACAATACGCGGTTTTTTCAGTACGTGAACTTTTATTCTTTTTATTTGTTTCCGCTTCTTTTACTTTTCCTTTTATTTTTTTTCCTAAAATACGCGGGTTTTTTAGTTCGTGAACTTTTTCTTCCAAACCGATGAACTTTTCTTTTCAAATACAATGAACTTTTTTCAAATCCATTGAACTTTTTTTTCAAAATCGATAATTTTTCTCAAATCAAATGAACTTTTTTCAAAATCATTGAACTTTTTTCAAATTCGATAAACATTTCTTCAAAATCGGTGAACTTTTTTCAAATCTAATGAACTTTTTTTCAAAATGGATGAACTTTTTCAATTTGAATGATGAACTTTTTTCAAAATCAATGATTTATTTTTTCAAAACCGGTGAACTTTTTCAAATTCGATAAACTTTTCTTCAAAATCGGTGAACTTTTTTTCAAATCCGATGATCTTTTTTCAAATTCGATGAACTTTTTTCAAATTCGATGATCTTTTTTCAAAAATAGATGAACTTTTTTCGAAATTTAACGAACTATTTTTCATTAAAGAAAATTGATATTTTCCAAATTGTTTTCAAATAACTTAAAAATCTGAGTGGTATATTAAATGGTTGAGTAATAAATAGCATGGCTGCATTATATTAGTTCTAATACATTTCGCGTTGCTTTTGTTCACTAGCATTCTGGTGGTCTAGTGGTTAAGCTATGCAGCGACAGGGTCGTGTGGCGTGAGATCGATTCCAAATGGCGCTAAGTTTTGGCATGATTTTTTCGCGAGCGTATCTCTTCCTGGGCCGCGCTTAAAAAGCCCACAGAGGGCGCGCTGTAGGCGCCGTTTCCAGGTTCGGGCGCCTACAGCGCCGAATAGGAGGGCCGCGCTTAAAATGCCCACAGAGAGCGCGCTGTAGGCTTTGTTTCCAGATTCGGGTGCCTACAGCATCAGATATCCAATTCAAATCACTATACCCCTCAAGTACCGTCGGGTACCCAGAATAGTGAATTTCATAGGTCACGGTACCTTGCAAATAGCGCATGACTCGTTCAACGGCATGCCAATGCACATCTCCCGGATTGGAAACAAACCGGCTCAGTTTGCACACAGCAAAATGAGATGTCAGGATGAGTAGCACAAACTAGGTACATCAGTGAACCAACCACTTGAGAATATCTCAATTGATCTACAGCCGTGCCTTTGAACTTTCGAATTCGCACGCTAGGATCATATGGTGTTGCAGAAGGTTTGCAGTCCGAATATCCAAAACAGCTCAAAATCTTCTCAACATAGTGGGATTGCAAGTGTAATTCCACCCTCAGTATCTCGCAGTAGCTTGATGTTCAAGATAACATCAACCACGCCCAGGTCTTTCATCTCAAAGTTATGAGATAGAAAAGCCTTGACCTCCTCAATGACTTTGAGGTGGGTCCCATATATCAGTATGTCATCGACATATAGACACAGTATAACTCCTTCGCCTCCACTATAGCGATAGTATACACATTTGTCAGCTTCGTTAACAACAAAGCAAACAGATGTCAAAGTGTTATTGAACTTCTTACGCCACTGGTTAGGCGCTTGTTTCAGGAGATATAAAGATTTCACTAGCTTGCACACCTTTCTTTCCTGACCATTTACTACAAAGTCATTTGGCTGTTGCATGTAAATTTCCTTGTCTAGCTCTCCGTTAAGGAAAGCCGTCTTAACGTCCATCTGATGAACGAGAAGACCATGCGAGACAGCCAAAGCGAGTAACACTCGAATGGTTGTCAGTCTAGCCACAGGTGAGTAAGTATCGAAGAAATCCTCTTCTTCTTTCTGGGTATAACCCTTGGCCACAAGCCTAGCCTTGTACTTCTCAACAGTACCATCGGGCCTAAACTTTTTTTTGAACACCTACTTACATCCCAATGGTTAGCAACCATAAGGACGATCAGTGATCTCCCATGTCCCGTTAGCCAAGATGGAATCCATCTCGCTACGGACCGCATCCTTCCAGTAGTCAGCATCCGAAGATGCATAAGCTTCTGAAATGGAACTGGGAGTGTCGTCACCCACGAGGTACACGAGGAAATCATCACCAAAAGACTTTGCAGTGCTCTGTCTCTTGCTTCTAACAGGAGCTTCCTCGTCTTCCTCCGATGAACTTTCATCACTTTTGTGTTCATAATATTCCATCGGAATGGCAGGTTCAAGTGTCTCATCAGATTCCAGTCTAGAAGTGCTTTGCATATCTCTCATGGGGAAAATATCCTCAAAGAATGTAGCATCCTTAGACTCTAATTGTACCGACCTTCTGGTCAGGTACCTCAGATTTCACTACTAGAAATCTATAGCCAACGATATTCTTAGCGTAGCCCAAATTAACGCAGTCCACGGTCTTTGGTCCAAGCTTACACTTTTTGGGGATCGGCACATTGACTTTCGTCAAACAACCCCAAGTGCGCAAGTAAGAGAGTGTAGTTCTTTTCTTTTCCCATTGCTCATAGGGAGTAGTCTCATTATCCTTCGCGAGAACTTTATTCAGGACATGACATGATGTCAATACAACCTCCCCCCACCATGCCTTGGATAGACCCGATGTATCTAACATGGCGTTAGCCAAATCTGTTAGAGTACGGTTTTTCCGTTCGGCAACCCCGTTTGACTGGGGTGAATAGGAAGGCGTCCTCTCATGAATAATATCATGTTCCGCACAGAATAAATCGAACTCACTAAAAAATTCCCCTCCACCACGATCAGACCGGACTCGTTTTATTTTCTTCTCAAGTTGGTTCTCAACTTTAGCCTTATAAATTTTAAAATAGTGTAGAGCCTCATTCTTTGTATTTAACAAATACACATAACAGAATCTAGTGGAATCATAAATCAAAGTCATGAAGTATTTCTTTCCACCTTTAGTCAACACACCATTCATCTCACAGAGATCTGAATGTATGAGCTCTAGTGGTGCCAGGTGTCTCTCCTTCGCTGACTTGTGAGGCTTACGAGGTTGCTTTGCTTGCACACACGCATGGCACTTAGAGCCTTTGGCTAAAGTGAAACTCGGAATTAGATCCATCTTAGCTAGCCGCGTCATACAACCAAAATTTATGTGACAAAGACGTGAATGCCAAACCTCAGATTTGTTCACATTAGAATGAATTTGGTTCACGACTTTATTACAGAAATCCTCCAGGAAAAGGCAGAACAAACCACCACAATCATATCATTTTCCAACAAATAATCCATACCGAGATACGACTACTTTGTTGGACTCAAATACTAACCTAAACCCTTCTTTACATAAAAGGGAGCCACTAACGAGATTCTTCTTGATGGCGGGGACATGCTACACGTTCTTCAGTGGCACGATCTTTCCCGAAGTAAACTTCAGATCTACCGTGCCAACACTATGAACAGAAGCATGCGAGCCGTTCCCCATCAGGACGGAACAATCTCGTGTGACCTGGTAAGAGGAAAACAAAGACACATCAGCACACACATGAATATTGGCCCCAGTGTCAACCCACAAATCTGTGAACTGACAAACTGAAAGTACGGTAAACAGATTACCATACTCAGATGCCCCATCATTGTTGCTCAGAGTGACATTGACAGACTTGGCGTCCTGTCCTGGCTTCTTGTACTTGTTTGGGCACTTGTTTGCCCAATGTTCCTCTGAACCACAAGTAAAGCAGCCATCTCTCTTTTTGTCTTTCTTCTTACCCGTCCTCTTAAAGGTAGTATTCTGCTGGACAGAGTTCTTTCCCTTGAACTTGTGGGAATTCTTCTGCACCATATTGGTGCTAGAAGAACCCTCTGCCCCTTTCACGTGTGAGTCCTTTGCTCTCGAATTCTGCTCAACACTTAGATGACCGATGACATCCTCAATAGAGAATTCACGTCTCAAGTGCTTGAGAGAAGTAGCAAAGTTCCTCCATCCAGGAGGCAGTTTTGCAATAATGCAACCCGCGATAAACTTGTCCGGTAACTCACACTTCAGGAGCTCTAGCTCCTTAGCGATGCATTGTATCTCATGGGCCTGGTCCAATAAAGAACGGTTATCAATCATTTTGTAGTCATGAAACTGCTCCATAGCATACAACTCGCTTGCAGCAACGGTTGCGCCGAATTTAGCTTCGAGTGCATCCCACAAATTCTTGGTAACACGCATATGGAGATACGCGTCGACTAGCTTGTCTCCGATCACAGTAAGAACGGCTCCCACAAAGATGGTGATTGCCTCCCTAAACGCATTCTCCTGTTTAGGAGCAATCGTTACCGTGGGAGACACACCACCAACCCAGAACACGTTCATTGCTGTGAGCCACAAGGTAGTCCTCGTCTGCCAACGCTTAAAATGCGTCCCGGTAAACTTTTCCAGTTTCAGAGTAGCGGCGAAGCCATGAGTCGAAAAGTGACTAAAATAAGGTTTTTGGATTGTTGGAAATATTAGCACTTTCTCGACTAATCTAATCCATGAGTAAACAGTAAACATGGCAAATACGGTATGCATCTCATACCGATACCTAAGCATGTGAGCACGTACAATACATAGAACCGAAACATCTATGAACAGCATATATACGGCCAGCACATGAACGAGCAAATAGAGGATGAACGAGTCATACCCTTCGGTTGGCCAGGCCAACGCGGCGGCGGCAGCCTTGGCATCGGCCGAGGCCTTCTTCTTGGCGGCATCGTCGTCAGCCATGGAGTCGATGCAGGGGAAGTAGTGGAAGCAGAGGCGGATGGAGACTGGGACGGATCGGGAGCAGTCGCGTCGAGACGCTCCTCGAAAACCTTATTGTCGTTCTCCCGGGCAGGATCTCGAACGACAGGGTTCCGGAGGCACGTGCTCTCCCGACCAACCGTGCACGCGGTCGTCGGGATGGGATCGCCGGAAGCAGCACAGTAAGAGGAACAATAGATGACAACTAGGGTTGTGCGAGAGGGAGTGAGTGAACTGAGTGTAACACCCCCGATGGTTAACAACAGTAACCACCCTTTTGATTATGCCATGTCATCATGTTTAACAGTGCATGATCATCATTAACATCATATTGCATTTCAACTCCTAAGTCAAAATCCAAATTTAAATGAAAGTGGAAAATAAAATTTGTCCAACATAGAAACTCAATTGTTCATTAAATAGCAAATAAATCAGAGACAATTCTAAAATTGAAACCAACATCATTGGAGTTGGGTAAGTGACTCAAACATCCCCAAACAGTGATTAAAGACAATATTTAATTACCTTTTATTTAATCTAAAATAAATATGAAAAGATATTTACCCCAAACTAGTTTTTGGTGGTAGGATATATTGTGCTGTGATTTGTGGGCCAGCTCTCATATTTTACAAAACTCTAATGGGGGCCACACATTTTGCAAAACAGTAAAGAAAAAGAAAAGGCAAAAGAAAAACAAAACACAAAAAGAAAAAGAGAAACACCCCCCTCCCCCCCCCGGCCCAACTGGGCCCCAGCCCAGCTGGCCCATGCCGGCCCACCCCCACTCTCCCTTATCCCCCTGGACCCCGAACCCTAACCCCAACCCCCGCTCCATCCCCCCCCCCCCCCCGATCCCCTCCTCCCTCCTCCCCGGCGCCCGTCGCCATCGCCGCGGCCCCGCGCCCCCCCCCGACGCCCGCGCTCGCCGAGCTGCCCGCTCGCGCTCGTGCCCCCTAACTCTCCCTCATCCAATCTACTCTCCCCTCCACCGCCCATTTCGCCTTCCTCTATACCACCGTCGCCTCGTCCCTGTCTCCCCCTCGCCTCGCTCCATCGAGCCTCGACGACCCCGTGCCCCTGCAAACGCTGGTGAGGCCTCGGCCTCTGCCTCTGCCTCTCTCCCTCGCGCGCGCACCCCCCACACCCGCGCGCCGGGCGCGCCCGCGTCGCCCTCGTCGCGCACGTCGCCCGCGCCCGTGGCCTCCTCCCGCGCGCCCCGCCTCTGTCGCCGCCTGATCCCGCGCACCGCGCCCGCGTCACTCCGCTCCGCCGCGCGCGCGCGCGCGCCTGCCGCTGCCCGTGCTCGCCCCTGACCGTCGCCGCGCCCGCCCGTGGCCCATGGGCCACTGCCAGGTGGGGCCTTGCGCCCCTGTGCCCCTGGCCGCTGGGCCCAAACCCCCCTGGCCCGCTGACGAATGGGCCCCGCCCACAAAAACGTTTTAAAAAAAATAAAATAAAATAAAATAAAAATAATTAAAATTAATTAGTTAATTAATTAGGTTAATTAACTCTGTTTAGACTAATCTAATTTAATTAATTAGTGTTAATTAAGCAGTAATTAAATAATTAACCCTAATTAACCTAACAGTCTATGACAGGTGGGACCCACCCTGTCAGGACGCCTGCTGACATCAGCATGATGTCATGCTGACGTCAGCATAACACTGTTTCGGATAATGTTGATTTAATAAAATAAATAAATTCCAGAAATTAATAAAAAAACTTTAGAAAATCATATCTTTTAATCCGTAACTCCGATCGAAAAACTTTGTACATGAAAATTGCTCAGAACGACGAGACGAATCCGAGTACGCTGTCCGTTCGTCCGTCACATGTCCCTAACTATCCGAACATGCAACCGTTCCTCTCCGGTCATCTGTCTGACAAATGTCCGGAAACGGGAAAACATTCCCGGATGATCCCACCTTCGCCAGTATCACCCGGCACTGCGTTAGATCACCTCCGTCACCGCGTATTGCCATGTTATGCTTTGTGCTGCACTTGTTCGCTGTGTATTTATACTGTTTCCTCCCCCTCTTCTCTCTCGGTAGCCCCCCGACACCGACGTCGTCCCCGAGGCCGACGCAGCTCCGGAGCCCGAAGACACTATTGACGACCTTGTCCTTGCCACCGAGCAACCAGGCAAGCCCCGCCACCCCTTTGATCATCCCGATATCGCCCATTCTATTTCTCATGCTTGCATTAGAATTGCTGCTGCTGCTGCTTTACCTATTCTGATGCATAGCCTGTTATTGTATCCTGCTGTTGATAATTACCTGCATATCCTAATCTGTTTAGTCTAGGCTGGGTAGAGACCTATCAGTGACCCCACTTATCCCGACTGCCGCGCTGGATTGTCAGAAGACCGGATCAACGGGAATTGAAGACTAGGCCCCGACACCGCACATCACCCCCTTTAGTTGTAACGACACTGCAGCGTTACTATCGAGTGCCGAGGGTGAAACCTCTTGTAGCACTTCTGATGTTAACTCTGTAGAGTAGCTATTCGATCGTGGTCATCGAGGGTGATTCCTCCTTCACCGCTTCCGATAACGACGCTGTCGTACAGCACCTCAAGTGTGGACCCAGTGAGGGTGATTCCTCCGAGTTCACCTTGACGGAGACATCGAGTAGGAATCCAACGAGGGTGATACCTCGGATTCCCTTGATGTTATGGACACACGGATACTTGGACTTTACACTATTACTTGGATAGGCGGGTCGACCCTGAGGGGTACCCGCGTGCGCCTGAGAGGCGAGTGTTGTGAAGACGGGTGCCTATATGGTGCCCGAGTGCTGAATACGAGGCGCGGCCGGGCATTCTTAACCCTTGCAGCAAGTCCTCGAGACGGGGCGACGGGGTCACATCTTTCGTGAGTCTCTGCTCGTTACCGCAAGCCCCTAGTCCTAATGATTTGGATATTTGATCCGAGCAGGTCTCTGGCCTGATAGCACTAACCATCACGTGGGCATAGTATGGGCGTTCTGCATCGTATGCATGAGCCGAAAGCTCTGTCAGACGTCCAGTTCAGCAGTGCGGCATAAAGTGATTGGCGCCATTTCGGTGGTGCTTGGATCTGAGCCATGTGCGCAATGACCCGGAGGGTGAGGGGCGATGGCCAAGACCCCCTTGCGCTTAGGATGTACACCGGCGGGGACCTCTCTACTGAGCTGTAGGTAGGGTTGCGATGTGTCGTTTGTCCGAGGCTGGGCATGACCCAGGAAAGTGTGTCCGGCCGGAGTTAATCGAGCGTGTTGGGTAAGTTGGTGCACCCCTGCAGGGAAGAATACTTCTATCGATAGCCGGTCCTACGGTAAAGGACACTCGGAGTTGTATCCTGATTGATACAATTTTTAGAACTGAATACTTGGATACTATGGCTCTGGGATTGCTTCTCGCAGGGAGTCGAGAAGGGATCTCCGGACGAGGTTGATGACTGTATGGCTCTGGGATTGCTTTCTCGCAGGGAGTCGAGAAATGATCTCTGGGTGAGGATGAGACTTAATGATACTACTACATTATATTGTACTGTTCTACTCTCTTCTATTGCTGCAAGACCTCTGAAGATGCTAGTCTTCGATAGGACTAGGCCTTCTCTCTATTCTGGCATTTCTGCAGCCCAGTCCACATATACAGCCTCTCATTGAAAATGTTGCATATGTAGTGTAGATCCTTGCTTGCTGAGTACTTCTGAGTACTCACGGTTGCTTTGTTTTCCTTTTCTCCCCATATCAGTTTGTCGCGACCAGAGGACAGAGCCCCCTGAGACAGATGCCCCGTCAATCGACTACTACTACTACCCAGAGGATGGATACTGCTACGAGTTGACTGTCGACCAGGAGTAGGATCGGAGGGTCCCAGGCAGGAGGCCTACGCCTTTCGATCGTAGTGTTTTATTTTTGTCCCGCCTTTCTAAAGGCCTTTCTGTTTCTGTTTCATATCTGTACTCAGATATCTGATGCTTCCGCTGACGCTTGTACGCAAGCTTATGTATTCGAGCCCTCGAGGCCCCTGGCTTGTAATATAAAGCTTGTATGACTTTATTTATGTTTTAGAGTTGTGTTGTGATATCTTCCCGTGAGTCCTTAGGCTTGATCGTGTGCATTTGCGTGTATGATTTAGTGCACGATCGGGCCGGGGGCGTCACAAGTTGGTATCAGAGCCGACTGCCTGTAGGAACCCCCCTTTCCAACTCCTTGGCCGAAGTTGAGTCTAGCAACCGAAAACTGTTTTACTAACTTGGCTGTGTGGCTTACGGGCCCACGTCGCCAATTGGGTGGTATTAGTATCTTTTACTCCTCGACCTTTACTCTGGGACTCTGATCTCTCTTCTATTCGGGTTAAATTTTTTACTAACTCCAACATTAGGATCTCGTAATCATATTCTCCCGGAGAGCTGGATATTCGCAACTGATCCTTTCCTTGGAACGATTAGTCTGATGATCATCATTTTCCTTTCCATTGGTTTGTTTAACCTTTCCTTTACGAGTATCTTACGCTTCTCACACTGTCATTTGACACTTTTGGAATCTCCCGGAAAAATGTGTCATGTTCAGCGTCAACATTTTGAGTTCTTCCGAGATGTTAATTGAATTCATGAACGGCAATGCCATCCTTGCCTCTCGCTGATCTGTGTTATCATCGTCAATCTCTTTGACTACCTGCCCACGTATTGCCGTTAACCCAGAACGAGTTCAGGCTATTCTGGACTGGACTCCTCCGAAGAACGTCAAGCAAGTGAGAAGTTTTCTCAGCCTTGCAAGTTATTGCCGTCGATTTGTCGAGAACTTTTCCAAGATTGCTAAGCCCCTGACTGATCTGCTTCACAAGGGCGTTAAATATGAATGGACAGAAAAATGTCAGGAAAGTTTTCAGACACTCAAAGACAAGCTGACATCTGCCCCAGTACTATCTCCTCCAGATACCCGCAAAGACTTTGTGATTTATTGTGATGCATCTCGTGAAGGATTAGGCTGTGTCCTAATGCAAGAGCGTAAAGTGATTGCTTACGGCTCTCGTTAGTTGCGCCCACATGAAGAGAATTATCCGATACATGATCTAGAACTAGCTGCTGTGATCTATGCATTGCAGTTGTGGCGACATTACCTTCTCGGTAATCGTTGCGAGATATACACGGATCATAAAAGTCTGAAGTACTTGTTCACTCAACCTTCTCTAAACCTCCGTCAGCAAAGATGGATGGAGGCCATTGCGGACTATGATTTGGGTATATCCTATACCCCTGGCAAGGCTAACGTGATGGCTGATGCTTTAAGCCGCAAGTCCTATTGCGACAAACTCATGGTTAGGCGAGCTCAACCTCGTCTTTTTGAAGAATTGTGCAAGCTGAATCTGCGTATTGTTCCACAGGGCTCTCTAAATAACCTTGTGATACAACCAGATCTTGAGAAAGCTGTTAAGAATGCGTAAGCTAAAGATGATGAAATTGATCTAATGAAGAAAGACCTTCACCTTGTAAAGTACAGGGATTTCTCGCTGTCTGAAGATGGAACCTTGTATTTCAGAAACCGCATTGTCGTACCTCGCTTCGAACTCATGACTGACAAAGTCATGAAGGAGGCACACGACACACCATTGTCTATTCATCCGGGTAGCACCAAGATGTATCGTGATCTCCGTCAAAGGTACTGGTGGTCTAAAATGCAGCAGGACATTGCTCGATATGTTGCTGAATGTGATGTTTGTCGTCGCGTTAAAGCAGAACATCAGAAACCAGCTGGAATTTTGCAACCCCTTCCTATTCCTCTATGGAAATGGGATAAGGTTCAGATGGATTTCGTTACAGGACTTCCCAGGTCACAGAAGGGTCACGATGCTATTCTTGTCGTCGTCGACCAACTCTCTAAAGTTGCACACTTTCTGCCCGTCAAAGAGACTATCACTGCTAGTCAGTTAGCAGAGTTGTATATCTCCAGAATTGTATCACTCCACGGTATTCCGAAGGAGATCAGTTCGAACCGTGGCGGTCTTTTCACTTCCAAATTCTGGGAAAGTTTCCAAACAGCTATGGGAACTCATATTACTTGGAGTTCAGCTTATCACCCTCAATCTCAAGGCCAAGTCGAACGAGTCAATCAAGTGCTTGAAGACATGCTTCGGGCTTGTGTTATTTCATTCGGCAAGAAGTGGGAAGAATCTCTTCCGTATGCCGAGTTCTCTTATAACAACAGCTATCAAGCCAGCTTGAAAATGGCTCCCTTTGAAGTTCTATATGGACGTAAGTGTCGAACCCCTCTGAATTGGTCAGAAACTGGGGAACGACCGCTCGTGGGTCCGGATATTATTCAACACGCCGAAGAACAAGTCCGTATCGTCCGTGAAAATCTCAAGGCGGCTCAGGACCGCCAGAAGAGCAACTATGATCGCAAACGATGGGGTTTGACTTATCAACCTGGTGATCAGGCTTATCTTCGTGTCACTCCTATGAAGGGCACTCACCGTTTTGGAATCAAGGGCAAGCTAGCTCCACGCTACATTGGTCCTTTCCGCATTATTGCTAGACGTGGTCAGGTGGCGTATAAATTGGAGTTGCCGCCGCAATTCTCTCATATCCACGACGTCTTCCATGTGTGGCAACTTCGTAAATGCTTCAAGCAATCTCCGCACCGAGCTGTGGACCACGAGGTGCTCGAATTGCAAGATGACCTATCTTATAAGGAGCATCCGATCCGCATTCTCGATGAAGCTGAACGTCGGACCCGTCAGAAGGTTACCAAGTTCCTCAAAGTGCAGTGGTCAAATCATACCGAAGATGAAGCCACTTGCGAACACGAGGATAATCTTCGTGCGGAATACCCCGAACTTTTTTCTTCTACCTCTTAATTCTCGGGACGAAAATTCTTGTTAGTAGAGAAGATTTGTAACACCCCCGGTGGTTAACTACAGTAACCACCCTTTTGATTATGCCATGTCATCATGTTTAACAGTGCATGATCATCATTAACATCATATTGCATTTCAACTCCTAAGTCAAAATCCAAATTTAAATGAAAGTGGAAAATAAAATTTGTCCAACATAGAAACTAAATTGTTCATTAAATAGCAAATAAATCAGAGACAATTCTAAAATTGAAACCAACATCATTGGAGTTGGGTAAGTGACTCAAACATCCCCAAACAGTGATTAAAGACAATATTTAATTACCTTTTATTTAATCTAAAATAAATATGAAAAGATATTTACCCCAAACTAGTTTTTGGTGGTAGGATATATTGTGCTGTGATTTGTGGGCCAGCTCTCATATTTTACAAAACTCTAATGGGGGCCACACATTTTGCAAAACAGTAAAGAAAAAGAAAAGGCAAAAGAAAAACAAAACAGAAAAAGAAAAAGAGAAACACCCGCTACCCCCCGGCCCAGCTGGGCCCCAGCCCAGCTGGCCCATGCCGGCCCACCCCCACTCTCCCTTATCCCCCTGGATCCCGAACCCTAACCCCAACCCCCGATCATTCCCCCCCACGATCCCCTCCTCCCTCCTCCCCGGCGCCGCTCGCTGTCGCCGCGGCCCGCCCCCCCGCCCCGCCCCGCGCTCGCCAGCTGCCCGCGTGCTCGCCCCCGACCGCGCCCGCGCCCTTACCGCCCGCCGCCTCGCCGTCCTCGACCACCGTCCCTCGTCCCCGTCTCCCCCTCGCCTCGCTCCATCGAGCCTCGACGACCCCTGCCCCTGCAAACGCCGGTGAGGCCTCGGCCTCTGCCTCCCTCTCTCCCTCGCGCGCCACCCCCCCCCCCACATGCCCCCGGGCGCGCCCGCGTCGCCCTCGTCGCGCACGTCGCCCGCGCCCGTGGCCTCCTCCCGCGCGCCCCGCCTCTGTCGCCGCCTGCTCCCGCGCACCGCGCCCGCGTCGCCCCGCTTCGCCGCGCGCGCACGCGCCTGCCGCTGCCCGTGCTCGCCCCTGACCGTCGCCGCGCGCACGCGCCTGCGTCGCCGCGCCACTGCCGCGCGCGCGCCCGCGCCCGCCCGTGGCCCCTGGGCCACTGCCAGGTGGGGCCTTGCGCCCCTGTGCCCCTGGCCGCTGGGCCCAAACCCCCCTGGCCCGCTGACGAATGGGCCCCGCCCACAAAAAACGTTTAAAAAAATAAAATAAAATAAAATAAAAATAATTAAAATTAAAATTAATTAGTTAATTAATTAGGTTAATTAACTCTGTTTAGACTAATCTAATTTAATTAATTAGTGTTAATTAAGCAGTAATTAAATAATTAACCCTAATTAACCTAACAGTCTATGACTGGTGGGACCCACCCTGTCAGGACGCCTGCTAACATCAGCATGATGTCATGCTGACGTCAGCATAACACTGTTTCGGATAATGTTGATTTAATAAAATAAATAAATTCCAGAAATTAATAAAAACTTTAGAAAATCATATCTTTTAATCCGTAACTTCGATCGAAAAACTTTATACATGAAAATTGCTCAGAACGACGAGACAAATCCGAATGCGCGGTCCGTTCGTCCGTCACACGTCCCTAACTATCCGAAAATGCAACCGTTCCTCTCCGGTCATCTGTCTGACAAATGTCCGGAAACGGGAAAACATTCCCGGATGAATCCCACCTTCGCCAGTATCACCCGGCACTGCGTTAGATCACCTCCGTCACCGCGTATTGCCATGTTATGCTTTGTGCTGCACTTGTTCGCTGTGTATTTATACTATTTCCTCCCCCTCTTCTCTCTCGGTAGCCCCCCGACACCGACGTCGTCCCCGAGGCCGACGCAGTTCCGGAGCCCGAAGACACTATTGACGACCTTGTCCTTGCCGCCGAGCAACCAGGCAAGCCCCCCCCCTTTGATCATCCCGATATCGCCCATTCTATTTCTCATGCTTGCATTAGAATTGCTGCTGCTGCTTTACCTATTCTGATGCATAGCCTGTTATTGTATCCTGCTGTTGATAATTACCTGCATATCCTAAGCTGTTTATTCTAGGCTGGGTAGAGACCTATCAGTGACCCCACTTATCCCGACTGCCGCGCTGGATTGTCAGAAGACCCGATCAACGGGAATTGAAGACCAGGCCCCGACACCGCACATCACCCCCTTTAGTTGTAACGACACTGCAGCGTTACTATCGAGTGCCGAGGGTGAAACCTCTTGTAGCACTTCTGATGTTAACTCTGTAGAGTAGCTATTCGGTCGTGGTCATCGAGGGTGATTCCTCCTTCATCGCTTCCGATAACGACGCTGTCGTACAGCACCTCAAGTGTGGACCTAGTGAGGGTGATTCCTCCGAGTTCACCTTGACGGAGACATCGAGTAGGAATCCAACGAGGGTGATACCTCGGATTCCCCTGATGTTATGGACACACGGATACTTGGACTTTACACTGTTACTTGGATAGGCGGGTCGACCCTGAGGGGTACCCGCGTGCGCCTGAGAGGCGAGTGTTGTGAAGACGGGTGCCTGTATGGTGCCCGAGTGCTGAATACGAGGCGCGGCCGGGCATTCTTAACCCTTGCAGCAAGTCCTCGAGACGGGGCGACGGGGTCACATCTTTCGTGAGTCTCTGCTCGTTACCGCAAGCCCCTAGTCCTAATGATTTGGATATTTGATCCGAGCAGGTCTCTGGCCTGATAGCACTAACCATCACGTGGGCATAGTATGGGCGTTCTGCATCGTATGCATCAGCCGAAAGCTCTGTCAGACGTCCAGTTCAGCAGTGCGGCATGGAGTGATTGGCGCCATTTCGGTGGTGCTTGGATCTGAGCCATGTGCGCAACGACCCGGAGGGTGAGGGGCGATGGCCAAGACCCCCTTGCGCTTAGGATGTACACCGGCGGGGACCTCTCTGCTGAGCTGTAGGTAGGGTTGCGATGTGTCGTTTGTCCGAGGCCGGGCATGACCCAGGAAAGTGTGTCCGGCCGGAGTTAATCGAGCGTGTTGGGTAAGTTGGTGCACCCCTGCAGGGAAGAATACTTCTATCGATAGCCGGTCCTACGGTAAAGGACACTCGGAGTTGTATCCTGATTGATACAATTTTTAGAACTGAATACTTGGATACTATGGCTCTGGGATTGCTTCTCGCAGGGAGTCGAGAAGGGATCTCCGGACGAGGTTGATGACTATATGGCTCTGGGATTGCTTTCTCGCAGGGAGTCGAGAAAGGATCTCTGGGTGAGGGTGAGACTTAATGATACTACTACATTATATTGTACTGTTCTACTCTCTTCTATTGCTGCAAGACCTCTGAAGATGCTAGTCTTCGATAGGACTAGGCCTTCTCTCTATTCTGGCATTTCTGCAGCCCAGTCCACATATACAGCCTCTCATTGAAAATGTTGCATATGTAGTGTAGATCCTTGCTTGCTGAGTACTTCTGAGTACTCACGGTTGCTTTGTTTTCCTTTTCTCCCCATATCAGTTTGTCGCGACCAGAGGACGGAGCCCCCTGAGACAGATGCCCCGTCAATCGACTACTACTACTACCCAGAGGATGGATACTGCTACGGGTTGACTGTCGACCAGGAGTAGGATCGGAGGGTCCCAGGCAGGAGGCCTACGCCTTTCGATCGTAGTGTTTTATTTTTGTCCCGCCTTTCTAAAGGCCTTTCTGTTTCTATTTCATATCTGTACTCAGATATCTGATGCTTCTGCTGACGCTTGTACGCAAGCTTATGTATTCGAGCCCTCGAGGCCCCTGGCTTGTAATATAAAGCTTGTATGACTTTATTTATGTTTTAGAGTTGTGTTGTGATATCTTCCCGTGAGTCCTTAGGCTTGATCGTGTGCATTTGCGTATATGATTTAGTGCATGATCGGGTCGGGGGCGTCACTCTGAGTTAGGGTTCACTCCACTAGCCAGCACCTTCTTATATAGGTCGTCAGGTTGATGGGCCTGGGCTCAGGTCCACGACCGAGTCTGCGAACAGCCCACGGTCCAACGTCTCGGACAGTGACACTTTCGTAGGCGACTCGTTAATTAATTTGTGATTAATTAACCATTCCTGACCGGCAAAAATAAGCTTCGTCTCGGTTCATTCCTGCAACCCGCGGCGTGCGCGTCGTGACGAGGCGGGCGGAGGAGGAGGAGTGCGCGTGTACAGCTCCTATTCCTAAGCTCCTAATAGCAAGTGATGGAGCAACCCTTATAAAGAGGTCTCACTCTTCTTACTGTAGCAGTATGGTAGTAAACTTCCCACACTTTACACCACTTGCCGTACACATTAATGGGCCTTAGAGATTAACCAGGAATTATTGTCTTATATGGGCCTAAGCCCATCCTTAATCCAACATCTATAGCATATGTACACATCATCTATAGGGAGCAACTAGTTAACGAGCGCTCCTTCGGGAGCGCTCACAGCGATCAGCGCCACTTGGCACGCTCTCAGCCGTTTTGCCACGTGCCACGCTTTGGGCGCTCCCTCCGGATTTTGTTTTTGTTTTGCACGCGTTTTCGGCTTTTTAAACGGTTTTTTTTTCAGTTTTTTCGACGTTTTGGTTTTCCACCGGTCTTTCTTAGCTTTTGGAACAAATTTTTTTTTCCGAAAATTTTATTTTGCACGAAAAAAACATGTTTTCTTTTTTTTCTTTCGTGAGAGTCACGGTTTTGCTTCCGCGAGAGTCACAGCCGTGCCTCTCGGAAATGAAAAAAACGCGTTTTCTGTTTTTTTCCTTGCACGAGAGTCACGGTTTTGCTTCCGCGAGAGGCACGGTTGTGCTTTCATGAGAGTCACGGCCGTGCCTTTCGGAAACGAAAAAAAAACCCGCGTTTTCTGCTTTTTTTCTTTTGCGAGAGTCACGGTTTTGCTTCCGCAAAAGGCACGGTTGTGCTTTCGCGAGAGTCAAGGCCGTGTCTCTCGGAAACAAAAAAAACACGTTTTCTATTTTTTCACGAGAGTCACGGTTTTGCTTCCGCGAGAGGCATGGTTGTGCTTTCGCGAGAAGCATGATCGTGCCTCGTCGGAAACGAAAAAAACGCGTTTTCTCTTTTTTTCCCCTTCCGTGAGAGTCACTGTTTTGCTTCCGTGAGAGGCACGGTTGTGATTTCGTGAGAGGCACGGGCGTGCCTCTTTCGGAAAGGGAAAAACCCGTGCTCCCGGTTCGGTTTTTTCGTCCGGTTTTTTTCGTGAAAAAAAGTTTGTCAAAACCTATCAACATGGGATCTAATTTTGAAGATCTCGACGCGAGAAATTCAACAGTGAAAGCGGTTCGAGATTTGGACGCATGGTTAAAAAGATAAAACGTTTTGAATAAACGGATCTACGAAAAAAGGAAAAACTCCCAGGTTGCGACAAGTGGCACACATGCAGCGCGCCATTTGTCGCGACCTGAAAAGGGTGGAGTGATCTTTACAATAAGTACTCCTCAATTAGTGATTTCGTCATCTATAAACACCATCAAAAGTATAAACGCACAACAAGGGTGTCTGTTAGGCCGGCTGTTAAACTCCCGACTACACGTAAATATCTGGCCCACAAACATGAGATATATGCAGCCCACGATGTTCGACGGACTCATACAACGGGAAATAAGCCGTCTGTACGCACCGATTTAGGTGGGATTAGACCGTCGGTATATGTGCAGACAGGCTCGATCGTTTTCCCGTTTCTCTCTATCCCACGTCAGTTATTTTCCTACATGGCAGGTGTTACAGACGGCTGACTAGATGCCTTTGTACATGCCGTTAGAAGAAAATGACCAGACACAAAACTGTATATCGGTTTTTGCTTGCTTGAAAGAAAAAATAAATCATACTAGTACATCTTGGAAAACTCCAAGATTGACATGTGGAGTACAACCTTGACATTGACATATAGTTTTGGGCGTGTGATGGTGTCTATTTGCGTCTAACCATTCTTTGAAGGGAGCACGCATGCGATTTTTTTGATCATTTTCACTCGATTGGTTGAACCTTTGAATTTCATTCCAACGGCTGGCTCATCCGCTTCTTCCTCCCGCCGCCCACACCCTTGCCTCTCCTTCATCACTGACGCTCCGTCGTCTTCGTCTTCGATGAGATCGTGGATGAGGCCTTATCACCATGGGTCGTCGTGTCCCGATATCAAGACTTGGGCATTGTCCGGTCTGAGCAGCAGTCAAGATGAAAAGACCCTCCTCCCTCACCCACCCTTCAACACTTTATCACACTTGCATTGGTGACTCCGCTGTTGACCGCGTCGTCCCTGTCTCCGGTGTGGTCCTAGTGAGGCCTCGCCGGGGACGCTGCGGCTGTCTCCCGGTGTGGTCCTAGTGAGGCCTCGCCGGGGACGCTGCGGCCGGTTGCATCTCCCTCGTCTCGTCCTCCGACCGCTGCTCTTTCCGCTCTCCCAAATCGACTGGCAAGATTTCTGTTCTTAGAAAACTAAGAAATAGCAAATGCGCTCTTAAAAAACAGAAAGAAAATGGAATTGTCCATCTGTAAGCTGTTTGAAATTTTTGTTTGTCACCGAGTCATATATTGAAGCTGCTTTTTTCTTTTGAGGGAGAAGCTGCACATTTTGAAGTATACAATTAATTATTGGTGATCGACATTTAGGCGACTAAGAAACAACAGAAGCAAAGTGAATACATGGGTGGTTCATAAGATCGAAAGTACGGACGTGGAGTATGTGATCACGAGCTCACAGGAGCTCGGTATCTCGTACGTCAGGTGTTGCATTCCGATTTGGAGAATTGAATGTAGCGTCAGGTTGAGAGGCCATGTGGGACAGATTAATCCAGATATACAACTGTATACGCACCTGCCTTGCGGGTCCCTGGTTACACAGACGTTTGCACGCCATGGACGGAACGAGGCAGAGCCGTGGCTCGACATGTCGCCGGCGTCCTGATCCGTGGGTCAGATCTGGCGCTGGCCGGCAACGGCGGTAGTGACCAGAGTTAATGTGCTAGAGGGGTTGGTTGTTGGCAGCATCTATCTCCTACCTCTAGACCTTGCTTCCTCCATTGTCGAGAGCGGTGACCCATGGAGAAATCTGGTGCGACAAGGCGACGACCCGCTGAGGGAAGCATGGAGTTCTTGATGGAGCCGATAAATAGGTATGGATCTGCTTGCTGCTGCTGCTCATTGGACACCATTTTTTAATAGAAAACTTGTCAGAGATCTGATTTGGCTGCCTCCTATCTTTGGAAGCAGCAGGACTTTGCTAGAAGAGGGGAACGAGAACAACCTGACCATGGAGAGGCCCTGTGAGGACGCCGCCGGTGGTAAAGCTGCCAGCCAGGACAGTGTCGAGTGTTGATGGCCAGATTTGTGCTGAGGGCACTGATCCAGGGGCAGGTAGTACAGACAAACCTGGATGGACGCAAAGGTATGAAGATTAGTGGTGGGAACTAGGTTTGTCTGTCATTAAGCATTGTGCTGACCACGCAGGATATATTGACAGTAAATCATATATACTGCAGTAAAAATCTAAATATGTTGTTGGTACAAATTAACTAAAAAGTTATATGTGGCATCATTAGGGGACATACTGTTATAGATACTAGTGTCAAAACAACAAAGTGTATATCCACTTGGGTAAAGATAACTAAGTCTGCACAATATGTATTTACAAAATTACTAGTGAATATAGTTTCAGGGCGTACTGAACCGTAAGAATGAACTGAAAATTTCTGGCATACTTTCTCAACAATGCAGGGTCTGAATTGGGGCTGCCGCACTAGGCAGAGCCCCGTGTGCTGATCGGATTTTAGCACTGGAAAAATCTGTCCGGCGATTCGCCAAAGAATCTGGAGACATTGTCATCGTGCTGAAGATATGAACAAGTTTTGATACACTCGGGGAGGCTTATGATTTCTATAATTTATATTCGTGGGAGAAGTGGTTCGGAATCAGATATGGGAAGAGCAGGCTGAATGTAAACCTGACAAAATGCATGCAAGAGATGGTATGTGGCTGCAGGGTATGTATTTTTTGTGTTCATTTTTGGAAGTTTCTGATTTGGGCATTTAGGGTTTATGCCATGAATAACTGAAATCATGCTGATTAAACTATTTTCAGGGGAAACCAATAGTTGAAAAGACACGCTCTTGTCGGTGTGAGTGCCCTGCACTTACAAGATTTCTATGTTCGAAGGACAATGGGTGGTACATAGCGGAGCATCTTGATGAGCACAACCATTTGTTGTCCCCACCTATGGACACACAATACACTGGCCATCGCACAAGCATGTCAATGTGTATAGCAAGGATCTGGTTAAGCAATTGCGGCAGAACAGTTAACATTGCAAAGGTGTACAGCATAACTGGGAGCTTCTTTGGCAGGATGAAAAATGTACCGGTTCACGAAAAGAGCATTGCGTAATCTGTGTGGCAAAATTAGTCGTGAGCAAGCAGAAGATGACGTCAGGAAAGCAAAAGCAATGGTGGATCAGCACTCTAATGTGGGCAACTGGCAACCGCAAATTGCAGTACAACTTCTTCGCAGATGTAGTAACATTTGATACAACCTACAGGACCAATCTATATGACATGCGGTTTGGTCTTTTTGTGGCTGTTAACAACCATTTTCAGAGCATTATACTAGCTGGTGTGCTGGTTCATGATGAGAAGGTTGAAACATTTGAGTGGGTTTTCGCATAATTTATCAGGATAATGGGCGGTACTGCTTCACAAACAATCCTAACAGGTATCATGATCTGATTACTATGTGAATCATATTAAAACTTCCTACTGTAGACCATTACATACCTGACAGTGAAATGATGTGTTTGATTTTCATCTCAAAATCGAGCAATGGAAGTAGCAATAAAAAATTTCATGCCAGACACAGCTCACAGATGGTGCAAATGACACGTAAGGAAGAATCCAAAAGAGTCCTCGGGTCCTTTGTACTCAAAGAAGAGTGACTCCCGTCCTGAATTTCATAAGGTTAATAATGATGAATTTGAAGAAGCCTGGAAGTATCTTGTGGAGAAGTACAACCTGAGGAACCACACTTACATGATGCAATTGTATGAGATCCGACACAAGTGGGCGTAGCCTTATTTCAAAGGTGCATTCTGTGCTAAAATGATGAGTACATAGCAGAGTGAAAGTGCGAACCACATGTTGAAGAATTATGTACCTCCTGGATGCCCGATGCATATGTTCGTGAGGAAGTACATGCAATCGCTCTTCGACAGAGAATCTGAAGAAAATCATAAGGAGAAACGGACAACAATAGTAAGACGGATACAACATGTACAACTGCTATTTTATTGTGCTCTAGATGACTCGTCTTAACAAAATAATTTCTGATTTTGTAGGGACAGCTGCTCGTATGAGCAAACATGCCAACCGAGAGGCATGCTGCTATGTATTAAAGGTAGTTGCATCTGAACATATCCCTTCTAGCTTTCACAGAAGTAATCTAGTCTTTATACAATTTGATGATTGTACATTCTTCTTAATGCAGGTCCTGAACTTTATATGAGTTACTGAAATTCCAAAGAAGCATATAGTTAAGAGATGGACCCAAGATGCACGTGATATCCCCCTACCGCACCTAACTCAGTACCAACGCGGCCGTGCTTAGGAGAACTCGTTTAGTTTCAGGCATTTCGATATGTATATGCACGCAATGGAGCTTGTGCGGATGGGAGACACCGAGACAGTAGTGTAGAAGCATATGAGCACATGATAAAACTGTTCAAGCATTGTGAGGCTGAAATGAAGCCATACAAAGAAATGAGGACGGCCTAGGACTGGAGGACAGGTTGGCTGAGAATGGAGATGTTCTGAATCAGGTTCAGTCAGAAGGCATTGTGTTGGCTGCAACAGTAGGTGGAGATATTGATATGGAGAACGGCGGCAACAATTCATTAAATAAATTGGGAAATATGCTTGCAGGTTTTATTACCTCCAGCCTAAGCGCAAGCAGATAGGGAGGCCTACCACAAGTATGGATAAGACACCATACAGAGGGTTGAGTAAACGGACCAGATTCTGCAGCATTTGTCGGCGACAAGGCCACAAGAGAACAACTTGTCCTGATCGTGGCGATGTACCAAACAACCACAAAAGCTGGCAAGATGCAAGAATTGTGGCGTTGAAGGCCACCGTCGAAACAATTGTCATAAGGCGGGTGAGTTGAGACTGACGTAAATGTGTGAACTATGAGACCAGGGAATGTCATGAACTTGTGGTCTATTTGTATAATTAGAATTTGTAGCTTGTTTGTTGGACATGTGCTTATAAAATAATTTGCTTTCCATCGGACCTTGCTTTGACAGTTTATAAACTTTAATGGATTCTATGGCACAGTTGGTAATGACTCTAGTATTCATAAATTAGATTTGTTCGGTGTGAGTGTATTGATACTACAGGGTTGCAATGTTCAGAGGGATTTTCATGTCATCTTTTTGATTTGAATTACCACGTGTCAAGTACATGCAGCAGATGTATCTGCGTGGCTTCAATCAGTGGCATCAGAGGGTGTGTGGGATGGGTGGAGCTTCTTTCTCACATGGTGCATCTGCAGTGAGCAAGTCTGAAGAATACAGCCATGGGAGCGACTTCTCGATTCAGGTATGCATTGCCAGTCAAGTGATTATTCATTCGCTAACTGTAAGTACGCGTAGACTGATGTGGTGAACACTGTAGGCTGCTGCATCTTCGAAGGCGTCAGTCAATAAACAAGCAGATCCTGAACCGGCGAGGAGTGCACACTCGGTGCTTTCTTCACTGTCGGATTATGTGAGCACATGGTAACTGACCATTACAAAACCATTTTGACCTGCGTGTTAACAGTTTGTGTCGTGTTTAGGATATGAGTTTTTTTTTTGAGGAATGTGTTTAGGATATGAGTGTGAAGGCAATGGTGGCGACGCAGAGGCAGCGAACAAGCTTAATGGTCGGATCCAACTGCAGGAGTATGCAGTTGTAGAGGAGGGCTATGCGGATCACGATCCAGCGTCTGCTAACTCGACGGCCATCTCTGAAATGGGCTTACCGGTGGACGTTAGTCCAGAATCTACATCTTACCGGCCCACATCATCCATCTCCATCTTATCCATGTTGATGGTAACTGACGGAAATACCATGACGTCAACTGAGTTGTGGGCCATAGCACATAAAAAAGAATATAGTTGAATTACTGTACCTGTGCGAATGCCTGCATGTGCACTTATCATGAGGTGAATGGTTGGCACTGATTCCGGGATCACTGCAGCCCGGGCTCACATGAGCATTTTCGCCAAAGTACCCACTAGTTTAATCTGCAGTACATGCAGTTTATGTAACAAAAGATAAGATAGTAACTTATTAGTAGCACAGTAGCTAATCGACCACATGATCCACAGTAGCTGGCATGGTCTCTTATTGCTGGTCCATGATACGTATAGCACAAAGTTTACACACAGAACCTCTGCATCCGGGCCACTTGTCTAGATCAAATGGTCTGGGAGAGCTGCGGCATCCAAGATTTTTTCTTTTCTACTCCCTCCGTTTCAAAATACTTGTCGTGATTTTAGTTTAAAAGTATTTTTCTTACATCGGGAATTGTTTTTTTTGGGCAGGGAGCAGGTGCACTTCGGAATTTCCGCTCCTTCTTACTCAAAGTTGTCACAGAAGGTTGTGCAAAACAAACTTTGATGTGGCTAGCAAACCGAAAACAGAGTCATGTTGTTCCATCCAGAACAGCAAATGTCATCAGAGGCAAAGAAGAATATACGTTTGGATTCATAAGCTCCAAAGCACCCACTTTAATTTCATTTGCTGGATTACAGGAAAGTTACTGCGACATAAAAGAAAATGATAGTAACTTATGAGTAGCAGCACAGTAGCTAATCGACCACATGATCCACATTATAGCTGGCATGGTCTCTTATTGCTGGTCCATGATATAGCACAAAGTTTACACACAGAACGGTCCATCCATCACATGCTTGGCTTCACGTTGAGACGGTTCGCCACTTTCATGCCGCACGACTTGTCACACTGCATCCATCCACAAATCAATCGAGTTAATGCTCAACAAACAAAGAAAATTCAGCGTAAATCCTCCCATGGATTCATGCATAAATAATTATTGAGTTCAGTCACTTAATGAATTATTAGTAGTTACCTTGGAGAGGAAGTCGATCCAGATGACGCGGAGCTCGTGGCTGACCTTGGGGTGTGCAAGCGCGTCGGCGAAGCGGCGCACGAACCTGTCCTGCCGGTCGGGCGCCCAGCTGCGGTACCTCTCCCCGGGCTGCACAAAGTCGTTCTCCTTCTTGATCCTCGTCTTCTCCCTTTTTCCGACGACGGGCCGCGTGGGCACAGGGAAGCTGGCCGGCTCCGCCTGTCGGAGCGGCGCGTGGCGAGACGGGTAGTAGTCCACCTCCTCGTCGCGGTGCATGAAGTTCATGGCGCCGTCGTAGTGGTTGTTCTTGAAGCCGCACTTGGGCGCGTTGACGGGGAGCATCAGGTAGTTTGGGCCCAGGCGGTAGCGCTGCGTGTCGGCGTAGGCGAACACCCTGCACTGCAGCATCTTGTCGTCGGAGTAGTAGATCCCGGGCACGACGAGGCCCGGGCCGAAGGCGAGCTGCTCGTTCTCGTTGAAGAAGTTGTCGACGTTGCGGTCGAGCACGAGGCGGCCGACGGGCTGGAGGGGGACGAGGTCCTCGGGCCACGTCTTGGTGTCGTCGAGCGGGTCGAAGTCGAAGCGGTCCTCGTCGTCGGGGTCGATGACCTGCACGAAGAGCTTCCACTCGGGGAAGTTGCCGGCGTCGATGGAGTCGTAGAGGTCCTGGGTGGCGTGGCTGTGGTTCTTGCCGCCGACGAGGGTGGCCTCGTCGTCCATGAGGCAGCTGACGCCGCAGGTGGGGCGCCAGTGGAACTTGACGTAGTGGGACTTGCCGGCGCGGGAGACGAAGGTGTAGGTGTTGACGCCGAAGCCGTCCATGTGGCGGTAGTCGGTGGGGATGCCGACGTCATCGAAGAGGAAGAAGAAGGTGTGGAGGCTCTCCGGGTGGTGGGAGAGGAAGTCGAAGACGCGCCAGTACTCCTGGACGTGCGACTTGGGGTTGGGCTTGAAGGCGTGGATGACGTCGGGGAACTTGATGCCGTCGCGGATGAAGAAGACGGGGAAGTTGTTGCCGAGGAGGTCCCAGTTGCCCTCGCGCGTGTAGAACTTGACGGCGAACCCGCGCGGGTCGCGGATGGTCTCCGGCGAGCCGCGCTCGTGGATGACGGTGGAGAAGCGGACGATGACGGGGGTGCGCGCCCCCGGCGCGCGGAGGAAGTCGGCGCAGGTGAGGCCGGTGACGTCGTGGGTGCACTCGAAGAAGCCCTTGGCAGAGGCGCCCCGCGCGTGCACCACCCGCTCCGGGATGCGCTCGCGCGCGAAGTGCGCGATCTTCTCCAGCAGGTGGTAGTCCTCCAGCAGGATGGGGCCGCGCGGGCCGACGGTGAGCGCCTCGTTGTCGTTCCACACCGGCTGGCCGGCGTTCGTCGTCGTCGTCTTGGTGTCGAAGGTGCTCGACGGCCGGAACTGCACGCCATGACAGAGCGCGATGTTAATTAATCAGCAGAGCAAGACCGTGGTCGGAGAGAACTACTGTACTATAATCGGTAGTATCTATCTCTGTGAATGAACTAAGAACTCCATGAACCAAGCATGCTAAGAATGATGAAGAATCAATTAACTAGTGGAGTACTAGTGTCAACTGTAAAGTAGCATAGGGTTAGTCTGATCATGTCTACTTACCTTGCAGGGATCCATCCTTCCTGGAGTGAAGTAGCTCAGCTAAAGCTGGGGGGAGCGTGGCGAGCTCACTCACTCTCACTGCACTGCTCTGCTCTGCTCGAGCTGGAGCCGGTCTTAAATAACGGCGAGCAGTGAGGTGGCGTGCCTTAGCGGCTGCTGCAACCACCCTATGACAGGTGGGGCATAAGACAGGCTGAAATGGGGGGGGGGGTGGGCCTGCAAGAAGACAAGCAGAGGATAAGGTGTTGTGGGCCAGCCACGTGTGGAAAAGTCTGTTGCCGGGACAGATGAAGGTGCACCGCATCGTCGCTGCATCGTCATCCGGTTCCGTGCAAATACAAAACTGGCTGCTATGCCTACGCGTGCATGTGCACGAATATCTCTTCTGCCTCTGATCTGTTGCACTCACCCACCGCGACTAAATGCTAGGAATGCTAGGAAAATCGGTGATTCAGCATTGCGATGGATAATGATACGCTTGTCTAGCTAAGGTATCATTACATGTCCCCGCATGTTAGTTTTTTTCATCGGAAAAGTAAGTTTCTTAAGCCCAATTATGATTTTACATGAAAAATCACTTTTTTTTATGGAAAGCAACTCTTTTGGTGATACAAGCATGTTACAAGGATGCCTTCTCTTTTTATTCGCCAAGCGGAAACCATATTGCATTCAAAAGAATAGCAAACAAATTTGTTTCACCAATGAACGAGAAAAGCTGAAATAAAGACGAGTAACTGAATTCCCGATAATAACAAAATAATCGCATGCACTATTCCAAGGAGAGACAAGAAAACTTAATATGCACACCCAACGTTGATTAGTGGCCTTTCCCAACATTCGCGGTGCACATAACAAGCGGAAACATTGGCGAGAAAACAATGATGATTAGGGTTTTTTGCGCTAACTCTTGGTTGGACTTAAATTTGGTCGCATGTCACAATATTTAATAAACAAAGCACAAGGTAGTAGTGCTTGGTGACGCGGTTAGTGATAATCAAATCACCACATGCCTGTCTCGTAGATTTTCTTATACATATATGGAGCCACTTAATTATCAATTGAGAATTAAACAATGCTAACTGATATGCATCTTTCAGAAAGTAGGAAAGCTACTTGTTGCTATGTGGCAAAATGTAGTTGTCGGATTACTCTACCCTTATTACTTGTCTCGAAATGCCTGCTTTACCCAAACAAAAAAGCAGGGGACGCGGAAAAGGAAGGGATGATTGCTTATTCGGAGTATATGTTTGCACAAAAGCATCATAATCACTGTTTTTCCTTTGCATGGTTGAGCTCTTTTGTACCGCAAAGTTACTTATACCTAAGACAAGAAGTGTAATGCAGATGGAATGCATCGTCGCTCCATCCTCATCTATTTGTGAACAGATTTTGGTTATAGGTACACCAGAACTCACGTCCTCTAATTCAGAAAAAAATATTTTGTAAGTTTTTTAAGAATTATGAAAGAAAATCACACACATTGGTGTTGGTTAGAAACTTGCACTTGTGAACTTTAATATTGTGACGATTTGAGTGGGTGAAAATGAGAAAATCAGAGATCTATAGTTTAAGTTTATTTTCTCATTTCATGCAGGTCGCAAATGGTCGTATTGTTTCAAGGAAGCATACATGGGTAAGTTTTCACTCTATATGTACCTGAGTTCTTTTTTTAAGATTTTTAAAAAGTGGATACACCGAGACCAAGGATTGTTCTAGTATTTTGCCATCAATTTCAAGCAAATACAAAACATGCCATGCAGGCATACATATATCTTCCGTCCGATCGGCTGCACTGCACCCAACCATTCAGGCACCACACTCAATGCGATAGAATATGTGTCAACATTGTCTATCAGCATTGTTATGGATAATGTTAATTAATCCTTATCTGGCTATGTCATCCTTACATGTTCTGTTGTTTTGCTATCATGGTTTTTTTGGGGCAAAGACGATGGAATAAGTAGGTATTAGCATCAGATCATGTTGTAATTATCGAATATTGTGCATACACACAAGGCTGCTCTTCAAGTGATAGAAGAATGGCTGCACTTTTTTTATATCACGCTAAACATAGATGAATGGTTGCCCTCGAATTTTTTTTGGCAACAATGGATTGAAGAAATTGATTGAAATGAACAGTAGAAACACATCCTCTTGATAAAAAACAACAACACATAAAGTTCCTCACACACTTCCCTACAAAAATAAATAGTTCTTCACACAGGAAACTCCATACGCAGGTCTTACATTTATCATGGACTCTCCCACCTTCTAGATGCTCGAGGGGAAGAAAACCGATGTGGTTATTGACGAAAAATGCCATCGAGTAAAATTTGGTCACGTGTCTCAATCAAAGTACAATTTTAATTAACAAAGTACAAGGTACTCAGTTTGCTTGTGACTCATTAATGATAATCAAATCACCACGCACACCTTTGGTTGATTTTCTTGTACAGATCGAGAGCCACTTAATCAAGCAGGAATTAACAATGTTATCGGTCTCCCAAATCGCTACACAACTTTTGGAAAAGTTGGAAAACTACATTTTTGCACCGTGGTAAATGTAGTTGTTGAATTAGTCTATCCGAATGAATTATTAAAACGCCTTCTCTTATTTTACGGAAAATAAATGCAAGGGGCCAAGGACCAGGCGACATGGCTTATTTGGTGTGATGTCAGTTGTACTACTGTGCTAGGTTATATATGTCTGCACAAAAGCATCACATCGGCTCTTTTTTTCTTCGTGAACATGCAATATTTAGAGAGGAAAGTAACTTGTTACTGAATTTAAGCAACGGGTTGTGTCACTCACCATGCATGAGTTGTCTTATCTTAAGTTTAAGCACAAGTGCGCACATGTCTCAGTGTGGTTATCCTAATATTGCAGTAGAATTTGTGGATTTGTCTTCAGAACCATGTTCAAGAATGCTAGGGTATATATGACTATGTACATATATAATTTGATTATTCACAATATTAGGTGTTTGCTTTATTACGTCCTACAAATTAATACAGTGAGTCTGAGCATGGAATTATCCATGGCCACGCGGATAACTGCGAAGCATGAATCAAACAATACAGGGAGCTAATTTATAAATAATGGTACAAAATCATGAAAATAGGTAGCTTGTCAAGTCACTCTATGATCATCGTATGTTTCTCCGTTCACCGACATAACTGTACGATTTTCCTGGAAGCTAGCTAGCGGTATATATCGATAGAGATATCTCAGTTCAGAAGGAGGTGTGACGTGGGCGGTGTACCAACCGGAGCAGCCCATGACATGAATAGTTGAATACAAGCTGCCAAGATCTGAGTTTTGATGCATACACAAGCAAACGTCAATAATGCAGCACGGCGTCGTTTCCGCCAACTATCTTGACACGCTTGCGCTGCATACCTCGCTAGCTTTAACCTTTGAATGTTACTTAATCAGTCTTGGAAATATCTACTAGCTATGAGATTTCGTTTTCTGAAATAACACTTCATATACTCCCTCTGTTTGAACTAGCAAAACGTCATATATTTAGGAACAGAGGGAGAAACTGTCATGTTTACCAAATCACTACTCCTGTAAGGTAACGGGTAACTGGAGTAGCTTCTTACCATCAAAAAGAAAGGCAAGCACATACACAAACATTGCCATCATTCGACAGTGAATTGATAAGATAAAAATGAAACAAATGGTTGATTGATAGAAGCTATCGATGGGCACCGATCGAGTAGGCGCACGAGCTTGACTAAAACTTGACGAGGAACAAGATTCGTCTCAGCCAAGGGGCATGACAACAAAACTAAACCCATCCATCTAGATCGATGCCTCCCGCTGTACTGCATGATGGAAAAAGGTCAGGGGGTAGGATCAGTAGGGCCAATTACAATTAGACACTCAAGGAAAATATCTCCTCCGTGCATGATTGGTCTATTCCAGTATTTGGTTCCATCTAGAACAGTGTACCTCTTCTCTCTACATGTCAATTTTGCAACAGTTTCCAGGACTATTAATACGCAGAGTTACAGAAATTATTGTACGACTGGAATCCATAGGAATTTGTTTTTTCATAAGGATTCCTTTGCACTCTATTTTGGCGGAAAAGTTCCCTCCACTCAAATGTCTTGTTCTTGTTTTGTTTTTGTTGTTATGTCAAACATTGTTTGAAGAGGAAAATACCATAGTTTTGGAAGAACATGATACGCCTCTTTGGTTCAAAGGATTGATGATATTACGATCCTTCGAATTTTTCTTACATATGTCATTCAGGCTTGATCTGATTTCCAACAATTCAAACCAGAGATAGATCCCGCTCCCGCACCTAACACTATCCCACTCCCGTGCGGCGCCGTCACGCCGCACTGGAGCGCCCCCGCCGGCCGCCTCCTCCTGTTCACTCCAGCGCCTCCTCCCCCCGCCGCCGCCGCCGGGGCGGCGCAGGTAAAGCCTGTGTGCTGCAACGGTGGCGGCGACGTTTCTCCTCAGCCCGCGCTTCGGTCAGGACGGCGGCGGCCCGTCATGGCCGGATCTACAGTAGTGTGTGCGGGGCGGTGGCGGCCAGGCAGGTGGCGCCAGGCGGCGGCGTACGGCGGCAGGTCCAGCGGCGGTGCTCGATCGGGGCCCAGATGGGCTTCGGCGGGCCGCAACCTCGTGTACCGTTCTGTCAATGCCTTGCTGTCCCCGGAATCGACCCGCAACTCGAGGATGTCGGGGGCTGCGGCCCTAGGCGTGGCGGTGGTGGCCACCTCCTCTGCCGGAGATGGTCGGCCTGAGGCTGGGTGGTCGGATCTCCAGATCCGTTATCTAGTCCCGGCTGTGAGTTGGGGAAACAGAGTTGCCGGTGAAAACCGAGGCGATGGTGGGCGATGGCAGCGTCTTGCGTCGTTACCTTCATGAAGGCATCGTCGTGTAACTTCTGTCGACTCACTCGTGCTGCTTCGGGGGAAACCCTAAGATCTGATAATCCAGATCGGACGATGGCGGTACTGCGGTGTCGTTCCTCTCTTGGGAGCATCGTTTGTGGAGCAACGCTGGAAGTCAGAAGCACGAGGTGGAGCGGCTTCATCTTGCACGGAGCTTCGGTGGAGATGTCAAGTCATGCCTAACCGACAGGTGCTACACATTGTCATGCCTGGTCGGCAGGTGCTACGTGTAACATCCCCAGCCTCACACCACAGTGATCACCCTCTGATCATGCCAAGTCACCATGATTAACTATGCTAGATCATCATTTGCATCATATCTCGTTTCAAATTCTAATGCAAATTGCAATTCAAATTTAAAGTGAAAAATAAAAGTTGTTCAAATCAGAAACTAAAATGTTCATTAAATAGCAAATAATCTATAACTAATTATATTCATGAAAACAACATCACTAAAAATGTCTAAGTGACTCTATCAACCTAAAACAGTAGCAAACAACACCATTTAATACCTTTTTATTTAACAGAATTTGTAAATGATAACATATTAATCCCAAACTAATTTCTGGTATTAGTTAATAATGCCCTGTGATTATTGGGTTAGGTCACATATTTTACAAAAATCATTTTTGAGCCACACATTTGGCAAAACAGAAAGCAAAACTGAAAACAGAAAAGAAATAACGAAAAATAAGAAACATAAAAAGGCCCACCGTGCTGGGCCTCGAGTGCACAGTAGCGCAGGCCCAGCCCACGTCGTCTCCCTCCTCCCCGTGTCACCGTCGCCATGGTCACCGCTCGCCGCACCGCCCGCAGCTCGACACCGCGACGCCCACAGACGCCACCGATGCGGGGAAGGATAAGGCCGAGCCCACATCCACTCCCCCTGGTCGCCCTCGCCAGTTCTCTCCCTCACGCGCTCGCCCGCTCGCTCCCTCCCCTCTCTGGCCGAGCGCGACTGCCGACGCGCTGCCGCACCGTCGCAGCCACCGGCGTCGTCCTGCCCTTCCACGGTGCCCGAGGGCTCCGCTGGCCTCCGCCCCATCGTCCGGCGCTGCTCGCTCGAGCTGACGAGCCCTGGAACGCCGGATCCCCTTCTTCCTCCTCCTCGGATCGCCGGACGCCGCCGCCACGATTCTCCGCCTCGGCAGCTCCTAAGCATCCACGGGCCACCTTGTGCCGCTCGGTGAGCTCTTCCCTCTCTTTGGTTGCCCGCTTTTCGCCGTAGCCCGCAGTCGACGCCGCCACGCCATCGCTGCCGAACAGAGCTCCGCCGCGGAGCTCGCCATTGTCGCTGCGTTTGCCCTTTGACCAAGCCACGAGCACGGGCGTGCTCCTAGTGAGCTCATGCTTCGCTCGAGCCAGTTTGCGCGCGTGAAAACGCGCCGTAGTCACTTGTCCGTAGATCACCCGAAAACGCCGCCGCTTAGCTCGACGCCGGCGAAGTTCCGGCCACCCCCGAGTCCAACCGATCGCACCACTCGACGCGCACGGCACTGGCCGTTCGATTGCAGCAAACCACGTCGAAAACGAGCCACCGTACGCGAAACCCGAGCTCGACGGAGTTCTCTGCCGCGTCTGGCGCTCGCCGGAGAGAATTCCGGCACCGTCGCTGAGCTGGCTGCCCACATGGCATCGCCTGCGTCACTGGCGAGTGGGCCCGGGGCCCCCTGTTGACCAGTTGACCAAGTCAACTGTGCTGACTAGGCAGGCCCCAGTCAATGACACGCGGGTCCCACCCCCATTAAGCATTTTTTTAAAATAAAAAAAATCTGCTAATTAATTAGTTAGTTAATTAAAAGACTAATCTGTCACTGACTAATGGGACCCACAATTAATTAATCTGTAATTAGTTTAGATTAATCCTATTTAGCCTCTGTCCCTATGATAGGTGGGTCCCACTGGACCCACAGGTCAGGTTTGACTCTGGTCAGCGGGCTGTTGACCGCTGATGTCACCACTACATCATGCTGACGTCATAATTGATTTCTGTTAATTAAAATAAATTCCAGAAAATAATTAAAACTTTAGAAAATCATAGAAAATAAACCGTAGCTCGGATGGAAAAACTTTGTACATGAAAGTTGCTCAGAACGACAGGACGAATCCAACCGTGCCATCTGTTTCCGTGTCGGGGCCCTTTACGAAGGTGAACCCGCAACTTTTTGCCCGTTTCTGGTAAATGAATAGTGCATACCTACCGGCTAATAAATCCAACTTTAATCCTAAAATAACTAAAATGGTTTAGATATGTCTTTAGGCAACCCTGCACTGCGCGTTAGCATAGCATGCTCTGTGTTGTTTATGTTTGCCGTGTATTTATATTGTTTCTCCTCCCCCCTTCTTCCCGGTAGACCCCGAGACCGCTGACGATGCCCTGGTGATCGACTGCTTCACCGTCGGAGTTTCCTGTAACATCCCCAGCCTCACACCACAGTGATCACCCTCTGATCATGCCAAGTCACCATGATTAACAGAGCTTGATCATCGTTTGGATCATAGCCCATTATCATATATCAATTCAAATTGAGAATTCAAATTAAAGTGAAAATAAAAGTTGTTCAAATTGAAAACTAAAATGTACATATGGTTGCAAATAATCCAGAGGCAAATATAGAATTGTAATCAACATTTATAGAACTAGTTAAGTGACTCTAACAACCTAAAACAGTAGCTAACAGCAACAATTTAATGCATTTTAATTAATCCAGATTACAAATGTAATTATATTTTAGCCAAATCAATTTTTGGAGATAGAGGATAATGCACTGTGTTATGTGGGCTAAGTCACACATTTTATAAAAGTCAATTAGTGGCCTAACAATTAACAAAACAGTAGATAAGAAAAGAAAAAGAAAAAAACAAAACAAAAAACAAAACAGAAAAATAAAAAAACAGAAACCCCCGTGGCCAACTGGGCCAAACGGCCCAGCCGGCCAGCCCACCAACCAGGCCGGCCCACCCCGCCTCCCTTAACCCCCTGGCACCCAAACCCTAGCCGATCCACTCCTCACCACTTCCCCCACTCTCCCTCTCCCCCGATCCAATCGGGATCGGGCTCAAACGCCGCCGCCGCCCGGAGCGCCTCCGCCTCGGCCACCCCGTCGTCGACCCCGTCGCCATCGTCCCCGTCCTCCTCCCCAAGGGCCACCCTCGAGCCTCGCCGCCCCCCTGGTCTCTACTCGCCCGTGAGGACCCCAACCCTCCCCTCTCTTCCCTCTCTGTCCTGCGCCATCTCCCGCTCGTCCCCGCGCGCTGACCGCCTCGCCTAGCCCGCTCGTCGCGATCGCGCGCGCCGGACCGCGCCCGGCCACCGCGCGCACGCGCACCGCCCCTCCCGCCGCCGCGCGCACCCGCGCTCACCTGCGCAGCCCACCGCTCGCGCGCGCGCCCTCCACCGCGGCCCTCCGCTCCCGTGCTGAGCTCCGGCCGCCCCCGAGCCCCGCTGCAGCCACCGCGCTCCGCGTGTCCCCGCCACCGCTACTCGCCGCGGCCCCCCTTCCCTCTACACCTCGCCTGCAACCGCCCGACCTCGCCCCGTCCCTGCTCGCCGTTGCTTCTCGCTTGCGCCCGCGTCGTCCCGCTCGTCCGTTGCCGCCTGCTCGGCCGCGCGCCTCGCCCTCGCTGGCCGCGCGCCTGCTCGCTCCGGCCTGCCCCTACTCCGCTGTGCCCGCGCCCTCTTGCCCGCCCGGCGACACCCCGCTGCCCTCTGTGCCTCGCCACACACGCGCCCGTGCGGCTGCCCTCGCCCACGCCGCCGCAGTCTGCAGCCCGCCCCCTCGCGCGACCCCGTCGTCCTCCGCTGCTGTCCGCCACTCGGCCGCATCGCCGGCGCCATTCCCGGCCGGCCTCGCCGCGGCCCCGGTCGTCGCCCGGCGCTGGCGCCCCCACCGTTGGCCTGGGCAAGCGCCCAATCAGGCTGGCGCCCGCGTGCCCGTACCCGCGTGCCCGCTATGGTCCCCTGGGCCTATGACAAGTGGGGCCCAGCCCCAGAAACGAAAATAATAAAAATAAAAATAAAATAATAAAAATGTAATTAATAATTAAATTAATTAATTAATTAACTAAATTAATTAACTTAATTAACTTAACCTAATTAATCTATTAATTAAACTAATTAACTGTTAATTAGGTCTAACAGGCAATGACGAATGGACCCACACGTCAGTTTGACATAGTCAACTGGCTGGTTGACTGCTGACATCACCCTGACATCACGCTGACATCATAAATACATTTTCTAATTAAATTAATTCTAAAAATGAATTAATCTTTATAAATTAATATAAAATAAACCGTAACTCGGATGAAAATACTTTGTACATGAAAGTTACTCAGAACGATGAGACGAATCCGAATACGCAGTCCGTTCGTCTACCATGCGTCTCTAACATAGCCAACATGCAACCGTCCCCCTCCGGTCCGTCTGTCCGAAAATGCCAAACACCGAGGATACTTTCCCGGATGTTTTCCCCCTTCACCAGTAGCACCTAGTACCGCGTTAGGGCACACCTAGCACCGCTTAATGTCATGTCATGCATCTGTTTGCATTGTATTCATTGTTTCTTCCCCCTCTTCTCTCCAGTAGACTACGAGACTGACGCCGCTGCTGCCCCGATCGACTAAGGTGTTGACGACCCCTCCTTCTTGCCAGAGCAACCAGGTAAGCACCCCCCTTTTTGAGAATACCGATATCGCCTATTCTCTTCCCTCTTATGCTTGCATTAGAAGTTGCTGCTGTTACTATTATCCTATTTCTGCTGCATATCCTGTTTATTGTAACCTGCTATTGTTACCTACCTGCTTATCCTAAACTGCTTAGTATAGCCTGGGTAGAGACCCATCAGAGTCCCCCACTTTGTCCCGACTGCCCCGCTCGATTATCAGAAGACCCGATCAACGGGATCGAAGACCAGGCCCCGGCACCGCACATCACTTCCCCCTTAGTTGCTCGACACTACTGGGTTTCTATCGAGTGCCGAGGGTGATACCTCATCAGCACTTCTGATGTTAACCTTGTAGGTTAGTTCATCGGTTGTGGTCATCGAGGGTGATTCCTCCTTCTCCACTCCCGATAACGACACCATCGTGCAACTCCTCAAGAGTGGACCTCGAGGGTGATTCCTCCTTCGTTCACCTTGACGATAACATCAGGTGGAATTCCATCGAGGGTAATTCCTCAGGGTTCCCCCTTGGTGTTAGACACACGGTTACTATGGTTACTATGACTTTATACTGAACCATGTTACTAAAGATGGGTTGGCCCTGAGGGGTACCCACGCGAGCTTAATTGCGAGAGATGTGGAGTCAGGTGGACCTGGAGGGTGCTCGAGAGTTGAATACGAGGCGTGGCCGGGCATTCTTAGCCCTTGCCGCAAGTCCTCGAGACGGGGCGATGGGGTCACATCTTTTGTGAGTCTCTGCTCGTTATCGCACTACCAACACACTAACGGTTTAGATATTTGATCCGAGGGGCCTCTGGCCCGATAGCACTAACCATCACGTGGGCATAGTATGGGCGTTCTGCGTCGTATACATCAGCCGAAACTTAATAGACATCATGCGACTGAGCTGCGCGCGCCGTGTTGGACTGGTTACGCAACCGCGCTTGTATTAAGGGGTTTCCAGGTCTGCTCACGGCCGCCCACGCAACATGTAGGAGTTCCCGGGGCGATGGCCCAAGACCCCTGGGGGCATAGGTTTAGTCCGGCGTGCTGACCTCTCTATTAAGCCTAGGTCGGGTTGCGGCGTGTCATTTGGCCAAGGCCAGGCATGACCCAGAAAAGTGTGTCCGGCCGGAGTTAAGCGAGCGTGGTGGGTAAGTTGGTGCACCCCTGCAGGGAAGAAACAATCTATCGATAGCCTGTCCTATGATAACGTACACTCGGAGTTGTATCCCGATCGGTACAACTAGAACTGGACACTTGAGATGATAACTGGATAGTACGCCTCTGGGATTGCTTTCTCGCAGGGAGTCGAGAAAGGATCTCTGGGCGAGGTTGATGACACTACTATTACTTTACATTATGCTAGTCTGCACTCTTCTAATGCTGCAAGACCGCTGAAGGTGATGAAGATGCTAGTCTTCGATAGGACTAGGCCTTCTCTCTATTCTGGCTTTTCTGCAGCCCAGTCCACATATACAACCTCCCTTTGATAATGTTGCATATGTAGTGTAGATCCTTGCTTGCTGAGTACTTCAGATGAGTACTCACATTTGCTTTGCTTTCTTTTTCTACCCACATCCTTTTGGTGCAACCAGATGACGGAGCCCCTGAGACAGCTGCCCCTGCCGACGACTACTACTACCACCCCGAGGGTGGTTACTACTACGAGCTTGCCGACGACCAGGAGTAGGATCGGAGGGTCCCAGGCAGGAGGCCTGTGCCTTTCGATCGTAGCTTTTGTTTTGTCCCGCCTTGTTAAAGGCTTATCTCTCTGTCTTGTGTGTGTACTCAGATATCTAATGCTTCCGCTGACGCTTATATGCGAGCTTCTGTATTCGAGCCCGCGAGGCCCCTGGCTTGTAATATAAAGCTTGTATTATTTTAATTTGTGTCTAGAGTTGTGTTGTGATATCTTCAAGTGAGTCCTTAGGCTTGATCGTGTGCATTTGCATGTATGATTAGTGCACGATTAAGCTGGGGGCGTCGCAGGTTGGTATCAGAGCCAACTGCCTATAGGATCCCCCTTTCCAACTCCTTGGCCGAAGTTGAGTCTAGTATCCAAAAAACTATTTTACTAACTTGGTTGTGTGGCTTATGGGCCCACGTCGCCAATTGGGTGGTATTAGGATCTTTTATTTCTTATCTTTACTCTGGGACTCTGATCTCTCTTCTATTCGGGTTAAAGATTTTGCTAACTCAAACATTAGGTTCTCGTAACCGCTTTCTCCCGGAGAGCCCCTCATGCCAGATGATCGCTTGGTTCATCAGAAGACTCCGAAGATACTCCTCGAAGTTCCCGAGACCCTTGTGCCCACTATCTTTGCAATTCCTGACCACCGATAAATCCCCGTGGATAACATCCTTTTCGTTGTACCCTCATCCCCAGTTGCTCTTGTTGTTACAAGTTACCCCTAATACTCTCCGTTGTTCCGAGAATCCTTGTGTCTTCTTCTTTGCAGTCTCTTTTCACACCGCAGAAAATTCACTTAACCGGGATTCGTTCATCCCCAGTTGTTCATATGTCTCACAAAATTCTTCAAAATGCAATTTGATCTCTCGAAGATCCTCTGCAGCCTAGTGCTCCCGAAAGTCTTGTCTGCCTGCATTATGGTTAAATCCATATGTCTCGCAATATTCATTAGCATTCTTTGTCATTGTCATTCCGAATCTATTGATTCAATATGAATGAGAATAATCCCTATCATTTGTCGATTCCTAGAATTCATTCCTCCGGCTCAGACGTCATTCCGGACATGAGCTGATTCTCGTCAAATTCCACCTTGATAGATTGTCCATCTAGTTCTAATTAACTTACTCGTCTTTTGATCAGAGTTCTGCCTCTGATCGTTCATTCTGAAATACATGATTTCTTTGTATTTAAACATCAAATTATTCAGTTGTTTTCACAATCTGATGCCTTTGCATTCTTCTCCTTCTGGTTGAGTACCGATACTCACATCAGATCCCTTGTGGACCGCCAAAACCTTGTTGGATTATATCCGACAGTGTCCATCGTATTCAATAACCTTGTGAGTTCTTCCCTGATACAAATACCTTCGGTAAATTGTATCGTCTGCTTTGACTTCGACATCTTGCTTTCGAACTCGTATCCCTTGCTTTGGTTGATGGTTGTGTAGACACGTAAAATGTCCCGATGGGTTGCATCTATGCTTCTGCCATCTGCAAGAACCCCGAAACTTCTACGGGTCACTCACTACTGGTGTTACGCCAGATAAATTTTCAACATTTCAACTTCACTAAAAACGAGGAGTAAATGAAAGGTTATGCATTGGAGAAGTGGGAGTCGACCTTGAACTTTGAGTTCATGCCCATGGACCCGATGTGGAACTTATCATGAAAGCTTCTCGTAGTAAATAACTATCCCCTTGTTATACAAATTCATCTTGTATCTATGAATTGATCCTTTGTAATCGTGGTTCCGACCTTATTTCCTCCTTGATTCCATTTCCCGGACAAGTTAAAATACTTGTCTTCTGCAGATCATTTCACCTGTCCAACCTCTATTCTCATCTACCTTCAAGTATTGCCCTATGTCATCTCAAGGATATTATGTCATTGCACTACCTCTCATGAATTCTTATTGGAATGATACTCCATCACATCATTCCTAGCCTGATCGGCTATATTTTTATCGTGCCAACTTTTAACTGTGCTACCTGGTCCTTATGCCCGGAGCAACTTCCGACGATGAGCTAAGCTTGCTTCGATCTTCCTCATCTTATCATTTCACCTCGAATAGCAAGCTTGATTTCGAGCTTGTGTCGTATCCGTGGTTCCAATAACCTTTCGCTTCGGCATTCCTTTTGCTTGATGTCATCGCTGACCGATTACATCTTCTTGAAACCTCTCGACAAATGTGTCGTGATCATCATCAACACTCTGAGCTCTTTCAGGATATCAATTGAATTCATGGCTAGAAATGCCATCCCTGCCCCTCGATGATTTGTGACATCATCAATGACATCTTGACTTTCTGCCAACACAGACCTGGTTGTGCTTGGTTATTCCTTACGCTCTGAGATAACCTTGGAATTGTATCTCGGTATCTCTTGAGATCTTCGTACCCCATTCTTTACTTGACACCATAGCATTGCTGCCCCGAAGCATGACTGTGGTATTTCGAACACCAACATGAACATTGGAAGCACATTGCCAAAGGTTTCTCGATCAATTATCCAAACACCGTTGTATGGGTAATATCGTGATTCTTCCCTCGCCCCCTTTATCTAAATGCTTTGAACTTGCTGCCCTATCATGTATATCCTGCTCCGCTTTTTCCCTGGGAAGGATATACTCCCAATTCTTGTGTGTAAACACATTTTCCTTTCCATTGGGTTGTTTAATCCGATAATTTCATTTTCCTTTCCATTGGTTTGTTTAACTTTTCTTGTGATCTATATGATATAAGCAGAAATAATTCCCTGCTTATGAGAACATCTCGATGAACAACCTTGTCAGTAAGACCCTGTTACTATTGTTGATGACATTTCGGTAACCACCGATGGATGAGAACTTTGGCTATTGGTCCGCCTCGTTCAACGAGCAAGAAAATGGTTCTCTTCGTCCCTTGCCCTTGGTACCGATGTTGTCACCGACATAACTGACAGACTATTCTCTAACATACCTTATTGTCGTGACCGGTAAGATGTCACCGTTCTCCCTACTTTCGATTCACAATCCCCACAGTTCCACAGGATCGAAACCTGACTCTCATGTATATCCTTGATTCCGAAGTATCATATGCCCTTGGTTTTGTGTGTTATCACGAGCCACCCTTCGAGAGATGATCTATTCCCGATGCTCTGAACCCCTCTTTGACACTCTGTTCAGGTATCGATCGGATGTCCATTCGCTGGAAATCTTTTATTGTACTTTCAAACCTTGCTCTCTATATTTCCTTAAATTTTAACTCGAGAGATACTTCCACCACATTCCCTGAATTGTCCACCAGATAATCGACCCTACAAGGGTCAGTTCTCCTGAAGATACCCTTTACTTCCCCACTTAAATCTCGGGACGAGATTTCTTGTAGTGGAGGAGATTTGTAACATCCCCAGCCTCACAACAGAGTGATCACCCTCTGATCATGCCAAGTCACCATGATTAACAGAGCTTGATCATCGTTTGGATCATAGCCCATTATCACATATCAATTCAAATTGAGAATTCAAATTAAAGTGAAAATAAAAGTTGTTCAAATTGAAAACTAAAATGTACATATGGTTGCAAATAATCCAGAGGCAATTATAGAATTGTAATCAACGTTTATAGAACTAGTTAAGTGACTCTAACAACCTAAAACAATAGCTAACAGCAACATTTTAATGCATTTTAATTAATCCAGATTACAAATGTAATTATATTTTAGCCAAACCAATTTTTGGAGATAGAGGATAATGCACTGTGTTATGTGGGCTAAGTCACACATTTTATAAAAGTCAATTAGTGGCCTAACAATTAGCAAAACAGTAGATAAGAAAAGAAATAGAAAAAGACAAAACAGAAAACAAAACAGAAAAAAAAACCCTGGCCAACTGGGCCAAACGGCCCAGCCGACCAGCCCACCAACCAGGCCGGCCCACCCCGCCTCCCTTAACCCCCTGGCACCCAAACCCTAGCCGATCCACTCCTCCCCACTTCCCCCACTCTCCCTCTCCCCCGATCCAATCGGGATCGGGCTCGAACGCCGCCGCCGCCCGGAGCGCCTCCACCTCGGCCACCCCGTCGTCGACCCCGTCGTCGTCATCCCCGTCCTCCTCCCCAAGGGCCTCCCTCGAGCCTCGCTGCCCCCTGGTCTCTACTCGCCTGTGAGGACCCCCAACCCTCCCCTCTCTTCCCTCTCTGTCTTGCGCCATCTCTCGCTCGTCCCCGCGCGCTGACCACCTCGCCTAGCCTGCTCGTCGCACTCGCGAACGCCGGACCGTGCCCGGCCACCGCGCGCACGCGCACCGCCCCGCCCGTCGCCGCGCGCACCCGCGCTCACCTGCGCAGCCCACCGCTCGCGCGCGTGCCCTCCACCGCGGCCCTCCGCTCCCGCGCTGAGCTCCGGCCGCCCCCGAGCCCCGCTGCAGCCGCCGCGCTCCGCGCGTCCCCGCCACTGCTGCTCGCCGCTGGCCGCGCCCCCCTTCCCTCTGCACCTTGCCTGCAACCGCCCGACCTCGCCCCATCCCTGCTCGCCATTGCTTCTTGCTCGCGCCCGCGCCGTCCCGCTCGTCCGCTGCCGCCTGCTCGGCCGCGCGTCTCGCCCCTGCTGGCCGCGCGCCCGCTCGCTCCGGCCTGCCCCTGCTCCACTGTGGCCGCGCCCTCTTCCTCGCCCGGCGACACCCCGCTGCCCTCTGCGCCTCGCCGCACACGCGCCCGTGCGACTGCCCTCGCCTACGCTGCCGCAATCTGCAGCCCGCCCCCTCGCGCGACCCCGTCGTCCTCCCCTGTTGTCCGCCACTCGGCCACATCGCCAGCGCCGTTCCCGGCCGTCCTCGCCACGGCCCCAATCGTCGCCCGGCGCTAGCGCCTCCACCGTTGGCCTGGGCAAGTGCGATATCAGGCTGGCGCCCGCGTGCCCACTATGGTCCCCTGGGCCTATGACAAGTGGGGCCCAGCCCCAGAAACAAAAATAATAAAAATAAAAATAAAAATAAAATAATAAAAATGTAATTAATAATTAAATTAATTAACTTAACCTAATTAATCTGTTAATTAAACTAATTAACTCTTAATTAGGTCTAACAGGCAATGACGAACGGGACCCACACGTCAGTTTGACTAAGTCAACTGGCTGGTTGACTGCTGACATCACCCTGACATCACGCTGACATCATAATTACATTTTCTAATTAAATTAATTCTGTTAATTCTAAAAATGCATTAAATCTTTATAAATTAATATAAAATAAATCGTAACTCGGATGAAAATACTTTGTACATGAAAGTTGCTCAGAACGACGAGACGAATCCGATTTCGCAGTTCGTTCGTCTGCCACGCGTCTCTAACATAGCCAACATGCAACCATCCCCCTCCGGTCCGTCTGTCCAAAAATGCCAAACACCGGGGATACTTTCCCGGATGTTTTCCCCCTTCACCAGTAGCACCTAGTACCGCGTTAGGGCACACCTAGCACCGCTTAAAGTCATGTCATGCATCTGTTTGCATTGTATTCATTGTTTCTTCCCCCTCTTCTCTCCAGTAGACTACGAGACTGACACCGCTGCTGTCCCGATCGACTACGGTGTTGACGACCCCTCCTTCTTGCCAGAGCAACCAGGCAAGCACCCCCCTTTTTTAGCATACCGATATCGCCTATTCTCTTCCCTCTTATGCTTGCATTAGAAGTTGCTGCTGTTACTGTTATCCTATTTCTGCTGCATAGCCTGTTTATTGTAACCTACTATTGTTACCTACCTGCTTATCCTAAAATGCTTAGTATAGCCTGGGTAGACCCCCATCAGAGACCCCCACTTTGTCCCGACTGCCCCGCTGGAATATCAGAAGACCCGATCAACGGGATCGAAGACCAGGCCCCGGCACCGCACATCACTTCCCCCTTAGTTGCTCGACACTACTGGGTTTCTATCGAGTGCCGAGGGTGATACCTCATCAGCACTTCTGATGTTAACCTTGTAGGTTAGTTCATCGGTTGTGGTCATCGAGGGTGATTCCTCCTCCACTCCCGATAATGACACTGTCGTGCAACTCCTCAAGAGTGGACCTCGAGGGTGATTCCTCCTTCGTTCACCTTGACGATAACATCAGATGGGAATTCCATCGAGGGTGATTCCTCAGGGTTCCCCCTTGGTGTTAGACACACGGTTACTATGGTTACTATGACTTTATACTGAACCATGTTACTAAAGACGGGTTGGCCCTGAGGGGTACCCGCGCGAGCTTAATTGCGAGAGATGTGGAGTCGGGTGGACCTAGAGGGTGCCGGAGAGTTGAATACGAGTCGTGGCCGGGCATTCTTAGCCCTTGCCGCAAGTCCTCGAGACGGGGCGACGGGGTCACATCTTTCGTGAGTCTCTGCACGTTACCGCACTACCAATATACTAACGGTTTGGATATTTGATCCGAGGGGCCTCTGGCCCGATAGCACTAACCATCACGTGGGCATAGTATGGGCGTTCTGCGTCGTATACATCAGCCGAAGCTTAATAGACGTCATGCGACTGAGCGGCGCGCGCCGTGTTGGACTGGTTACGCAACCGCGCTTGTATTAAGGGGTTGCGAGGTCTGCTCACGGCCGCCCACGCAACATGCAGGAGTTCCCGGGGCGATGGCCCAAGACCCCTGGGGGCATAGGTTTAGTCCGGCGTGCTGACCTCTCTATTAAGCCTATGTCGGGTTGCGGCGTGTCGTTTGGCCGAGGCCGGGCATGACCCAGAAAAGTGTGTCCGGCCGGAGTTAAGCGAGAGTGGTGGGTAAGTTGGTTCACCCCTGCAGGGAAGAAACAATCTATCGATAGCCTGTCCTACGGTAACGGACACTCGGAGTTGTATCCCGATCGGTACAACTAGAACTGGACACTTGAGATGATAACTAGATAGTATGGCTCTGGGATTGCTTTCTCGCAGGGAGTCGAGAAAGGATCTCTGGGCGAGGTTGATGACACTACTATTACTTTACATTATGCTAGTCTGCACTCTTCTAATGCTGCAAGACCGCTGAAGGTGATGAAGATGCTAGTCTTCGATAGGACTAGGCCTTCTCTCTATTCTGGCTTTTCTGCAGCCCAGTCCACATATACAACCTCCCTTTGATAATGTTGCATATGTAGTGTAGATCCTTGCTTGCTGAGTACTTCAGATGAGTACTCACATTTGCTTTGCTTTCTTTTTCTACCCACATCCTTTTGGTGCAACCAGATGACGGAGCCCCTAAGACAGCTGCCCCCACCGACTACTACTACCACCCCGAGGGTGGTTACTACTACGAGCTTGCCGACGACCAGGAGTAGGATCGGAGGGTCCCAGGCAGGAGGCCTGCGCCTTTCGATCGTAGCTTTTGTTTTGTCCCGCCTTGTTAAAGGCTTATCTCTCTGTCTTATGTGTGTACTCAGATATCTAATGCTTCCGCTGACGCTTGTATGAGAGCTTATGTATTCGAGCCCTCGAGGCCCCTGGCTTGTAATATAAAGATTGTATTATTTTAATTTGTGTCTAGAGTTGTGTTGTGATATCTTCAGGTGAGTCCTTAGGCTTGATCGTGTGCATTTGCGTGTATGATTAGTGCACGATTAAGCCGGGGGCGTCACATTTCCTTTTCCATCTGCCGAGCAACCAGGCAAGCAACCCCCTTTTGAACATTCCGATATCGCCTATTCTCTTCTCTCTTATGCTTGCATTAGAAATTGCTACTGCTACTGCTTTACCTATTCTGATGCATAGCCTGATTTTTGTAACCTGCTATTGATAATTACCTGCTTATCCTAAACTGCTTAGAATAGGCTGGTTAGTCCCCCAGTGACCCCCACTTGACCAGTTGCCCCGCTGGATTATCAGGAGACTCGACCATCGTCATCAACAACCAGGCCCCGGCACCGCACATCACTTCCCCCTTATCGGTATGACACTGCAGCGTTACTATCGAGTGCCGAGGGTGATACCTCGTAAGCACTTCTGATGTTAACTCTGTGGAGTAGTTACTCGGTCGTGATCATCGAGGGTGATTCCTCCTTCTCCACTCCCGATAACGCCGCTGTCGTGCCACACCTCAAGTGTGAACCTCGAGGGTGATTTCCTCTTACGTTCACCTTGATGTTTACATCAGGTGGGAATCCAACGAGGGTGATGCCTCGGATTCCTTCTTGATGTGGTAGCCACACGGATTGCCTTTACATTAGTGTTGATACTAATTAAATTGGATAAAGATGGGTCGGCCTTGAGGGGTACCCGTGCGAGCATGTGATGCGAGTGATGTGGAGGCGGGCTGACCTGGAGGGTGCCCGTGAGATAACTACTGTGACGACCCCGGCTTAATCGTGCACTAACCATACACGCAAATGCACACGATCAAGCCTAAGGACTCACTTGAAGATATCACAACACAACTCTAAAACATAAATAAAGTCATACAAGCTTTATATTACAAGCCAGGGGCCTCGAGGGCTTGAATACATAAGCTCGCATACAAGCGTCAGCGGAAGCATCAGATATCTGAGTACATATATAACACAAAAACAGAGATAAGCCTTTAAGAAGGCGGGGTAAAACAAAAGCTACGATCGAAAGGCGCAGGCCTCCTGCCTGGGACCCTCCGAACCTACTCCTGGTCGTCGGACGGCTCCTCGTAGTAGTACTCGCCAGGAGGGTAGTAGTAGTAGCCGTCGACGGGAACAACGATCTCAGGGGCTCCGTCATCTAGTTGCATCAAACGGATATGGGGAGAAAAGGAAAGCAAAGCAAACGTGAGTACTCATCCGAAGTACTCAGCAAGCAAGGATCGACACTACATATGCAACATTATCAAAGGAGGCTGTATATGTGGACTGGGCTGCAGAAATGCCAGAATAGAGGGGAAAACCTAGTCCTATCGAAGACTAGCATCTTCATCATCTTCAGCGGTCTTGCAGCATTAGAAGAGTGCAGATTAGCATAAAGTAAAGTAATAGTAGTGTCATCAACCTCGCCCAGAGATCCTTCCTCGACTCCCTGCGAGAAAGCAATCCCGAAGCCATACTATCCAGTTAACATCTCAAGTATCCAGTTCTAGTTGTACCGATCGGGATACAGCTCCGAGTGTCCGTTACCGTAGGACAGGCTGTCGATAGATGTTTTCTTCCCTGCAGGGGTGCACCAACTTACCCACCACACTCGCTTAACTCCAGCCGGACACACTTTTCTAGGTCATGCCCGGCCTCGGGTAAACGACACGCCGCAACCTGACCTAGGCTTAATAGAGAGGTCAGCACGCCGGACTAAACCTATGCCCCCAGGGGTCTTGGGACATCGCCCCGGGAACTCCTGCATGTTACGTTCACGGCCGAGAGCAGACCTAGCCCCCCTTATACAAGCGCAGGGCGTTACCAGTCCAACTCAGCGCGCGCCGCTCCTCGCTGACGTCCATTAAGCTTCGGCAGATGCATACGACGCAGAACGCCCATACTATGCCCATGTGATGGTTAGTGCAATCAGGCCAGAGGCCCCTCGGATCAAATATCCAAACCGTTAGTGGATTAGGAGTGCGCGGTAACGAGCAGAGACTCACGATCGATGTGACCCTGTCACCCCATCTCGAGGACTTGCGGCAAGGGCTAAGAATGCCCGGCCACGCCTCGTAATTATCTCGCGGGCACCCTCCAGGTCAACCCGTCTCCACATCACTCGCATCACATGCTCGCGCGGGTACCCCTCAGGGCCGACCCGTCTTTAGTAACATGGTTCGGTGTAAAGTCATAGTAACCATAGTAACCGTGAGTCTAACACCAAGGGGAACCCTGAGGAATCACCCTCAATGGAATTCCACCTGATGTTATCGTCAAGGTGAATGAAGGAGGAATCACCCTCGAGGTCCACTCTTGAGGAGTTGCACGACAGTGTCGTTATCGGGAGTGGAGAAGGAGGAATCACCCTCGATGACCACAACCGATGAACTAACCTACAAGGTTAACATCAGAAGTGCTGATGAGGTATCACCCTCGGCACTCGATAGTAACCCAGTAGTGTCGAGCAACTAAGGGGGAAGTGATGTGCGGTGCCTGGTCTTCGATCCCGTTGATCGGGTCTTCTGATAATCCAGCGAGGCAGTCGGGACAAAGTGGGGGTCTCTGATGGGTCTCTACCCAGCCTATACTAAACAGTTTAGGATAAGCAGGTAGGTAACAACAGCAGGTTACAATAAACAGGCTATGCAGCAGAAATAGGATAACAGTAACAGCAGCAACTTCTAATGCAAGCATAAGAGAGAGAAGAATAGGCGATATAGGTATGCTTAAAAGGGGGGTGCTTGCCTGGAAGCTGGATGTCTACTACGTAACTTTATTCTTGTAGACTCGTGTTGGGCCTCCAAGCGCAGAGTTTTGTAGGATGATACGTCTCCAACGTATCTATAATTTATGAAGTATTCATGCTGTTATATTATCATTCTTGGATGTTTTACAATCATTTTATAGCAACTTCATATCATTTTTTGGGACTAACCTATTGACCCAGTGCCCAGTGCCAGTTGCTGTTTTTGCTTGTTTTTTTACATCGCAGGAAATCAATATCAAATGGAGTCCAAACACCGCGAAACTTTTTGTAGATTTTTTATGGACCAGAAGACATCCAATGGGCTAGAGCAGCACCAGGGGGGTGCCCCGAGGGGGGCACAACCCACCAGGGCACGCCTGGGGGCCCAGGCGCGCCCAGGTGGGTTGTGCCCACCTCGGTGGCCTCCCGTACCCCATCTTCGCCGTATAAATCATCAAATATTCCAAAACCTTCGGGGGTAGCCCTAGATCAGAATTTCCGCCGCTGCAAGGCCTCTGTATCCACGAGATCCAATCTAGACTCCGTTCCGGCACCATGCTGGAGGGGGAGATCATCACCGATGGCCATCTTCATCATCCCGGCGGCCACCACGATGAGGAAGGAGTAGTCCACCCTCGGGGCTAAGGGTTTGTACCAGTAGCTATGTGTTTAATCTCTCTCTCTCTCATGTTCTTGAGATGCACAATCTTGATGTATCGCGGGCTTTGTTAATATAGTCGGATCATATGGTGTTTTCCCCTCTCTATCTTGTTGTGATGAATTGAGTTTTCCCTTTGAGATTTTGTTTTATCGGATTGAATACTTTTATGGATTTGAGAGCACTTGATATATGTCTTGCATATGAATACCCGTGGTGACAATGGGGTATTATATTGATTCACTTGATATATGTTTTGGCACTCAACTCGCGGATTCCCGAGGTGACATTGGGGTAATCTACGCATAGGGGTTGATGCATGTTCTTGTCTTTGTTTCTCCGGTAGAAATCTTGGGGCACTCTTTGAGGTTCTTTCTGTTGGATTGAGTATTATGAATCTGAAATTGTTTGATGCGTATCGTATAATTAACTCATGGATACTTGTGGTGACATTGGAGTATCTAGGTGACATTAGAGTTGGTTGATGCGTATCATATGGTGTTATTTTAGTACGAACTCTAGGATAGATCGAACGGAAAGAATAGCTTTGTGTTATTTTAGTACGAACTCTTGAATAGATCGAATGGAAAGAATAACTTTGAGGTGGTTTCGTACCCTACAAACAATTTCTTCTTATGTTCTCCGCTAGATAAGAAATTTGGAGTGATTCTTCGTTGCATGTTGAGGGATGGTTATGTGATCCAATTATATTAGCATTGTTGAGAGATTGCACTAGCGAAAGTACGGACCCTAGGCCTCATTTTCAAGCATTGCAATACCGTTTGTGCTCACTTTTGTTACTTGCTACCTTGCTGTTTTTTATTGTTCCTATCACAAAAATCAATATCTACTATCATTACTACACTTTTATTACCATCTCTTCGCCGAACTAGTGCACCTATACAAATTACCATTGTATTTGGTGTGTTGGGGACACAAGAGACTCTTTGTTATTTGGTTGCAGGGTTGTTTGAGAGAGACCATCTTCATCCTACGCCTCCCACGGATTGATAAACCTTAGGTCATCCACTTGAGGGAAAATTGCTACTGTCCTACAAAACTCTGCGCTTGGAGGCCCAACACGTGTCTACAAGAATAAAGTTGCGTAGTAGACATCAATCTCTTTTCTGGCGCCGTTGCCGGGGAGGTTAGGTAAGCGGCACTCACACGCCGTCAACGAAGCTCTTTTCTGGCCCCGTTGCCGGGGAGGTGAGTGCTTGAAGGTATATCTTTAGATCTTGGAATCGAATCTTTTAGTTTCTTGTTTATCACTAGTTTTGTTTATAAGAGAAAACTACAAAAAAATGGAATTGAGGTTGCATCATATTGTTCGTCTTTATAAAGTCTTTCGTGAAAATGATGGAAAGGAAAATTGTGCTCAATTGATAGAAGAAGAATTCAATAAAATGTTTGGCATAAATGATGCGCATGATTGCAATGTTGTTTGTGTGAGTTCTATGAATATCCATGATGCTAATGATATGCAAAGCCATAAGCTTGGGGATGCTATGTTTGATGAAGATGATATTTTTAGTCCCCCAAGATTTGATGTGCAAATTTGTTATAATGATTGCATGCCTCCTATTTATGATGATTATAATGATGAAAGTGGATTTGGAGAGGTCATGACTTTATTTAGTGATGAAACCACCATTTTGGATGAGGCTTCAATTGACTATGATAACAAAGTTGCTATATTTGATGATTATGGTGATGACATGTATGCTATATTGAATAATGATATCCATGAAACTTGTCTTCATGATTTCAATTTTCCCAATCAAGAATCACATGATAGTTATTTTGTTGAGTTTGCTCCCACTACTATTGATGAGAATAAATGTGCTTATGTGGAGAGTAATAAAATTTCTATGCTTGTGGATCATGAAAAGAATGCTTTATGTGATAGTTATATTGTTGAATTCATTCATGATGCTACTGAAAATTATTATGAGAGGGGGACATATGCTTTTACATATTGCAATAATATCAAGTTTTCTCTCTATGTGTTAAAAATCTTGAAGTTTTGCTTGTTTTGCCTTCCTATGCTAGTTGATTCTTGCTCCCATAAATTGTTTGCTCACAAAATCCCTATGCATAGGAAGTGGGTTAGGCTTAAATGTGCTTGCCATGTGATTCATGATGCTCTTTTTCATGTTAAAATTCTTATCTTTTATGCGAGCATCATTGAAATCATCATGCCTAGCTAAAAGGCATTAAAGAAAAGCGCTTGTTGGGAGACAACCCAACATTTACCCCTACTGTTTTTATGTGTTCACATGATTATCCTACTGTAGTAATCTTGTTTTATAGCTTTTGTTTCAATAAAGTGCCAAGTAGAGCCTTTGGGATAGTGCAGATGATAGTTGACTTGATTCTGTGCAAAAACAGAAACTTTTGCGTCCAGTGCAGAAATTCCTGTCTTTTACAGGAACGTAAAAAATTCTGAATTTTTTACAGTTGATGTGTATACAAATTTCCTACGTTGTACTAATTTTTCATAAGTATGACCTTAATTCATATCTTTATGTACTGTTCTTTTTTTGACAGATTATGTTTTCAATGCATAGTTTGCTTGTTTCCTAGTTTCTATGGCTTATATTGCTCAATATAAATTGTATAAATGATAAGTTACAGTAGGCATGGTGTGAGAACAATTATGAATCTTGTCTTTGACAGTAGCAAAGTGAATGATTTGTCTTTATCATACAAACCCACCTCACGAAGTTCCGTTAAGTTTTGTGTGATAGAAGTTTTCAAGTTTTGGGTGAGATATTGATATGAGGAGAATAAGGAGTGACAAGACCCTAAGCTTGGGGATGCCCAAGGTACCCCAAGGTAATATTCAAGGAAGATCCAAGCAACTAAGCTTGGGGATGCCCCGAAAGGCATCCCCTCTTTCATCTCCGACATTATCGGTAACCTCACTTGGAGCTATGATTTTATTCTTCACATGAGATGTGTTTTACTTGGAGAATCATTTTCTTTTGTTAGGATTTGCTTTCTGTTATTTAGAATAATGTTTTTCATCTTTCTTTTCAATAAAAGTGTCAAGTATAGCCTTTGCCATGCTTATTTTGCAAGTATATGAGTTGCTGTTTCAAAACAGAAAGTTTATCTCTGTTGTAAAAATTCTCTAGAAAATTAAGAATGTGATAAAAGGTTGAAATTTTTTGCATAGTAATATATAATAAATTTTATACAATGTGGTAATTTTTCAGAATTTTTAGAGTTAGGGAAGTATGATGAATATTGCACTCTTTACAGACTGTTCTGTTTAGACAGATTGCTGTTATGTTTGCATTGTTTGCATATGTTTGCTTGTTTAATGATTCTATTTGAGGATAGGAGTATTAAATATGCAGAGGCATTTAGTATGCAATGTTGAATAATAATTGTAGTGATTTGCTACAGTAGAGAATGATAAGGTTTTTTGCATTGGTTTACACTAACTTATCTCTCGAGTTCTTGTTGAGTTTTGTGTAGATGAAGTTTTTAAGATTTAGGGAAACCGTGATATAAAAGGAATTAAGGAGACACAAAAGCTCAAGCTTGGGGACGACCAAGGCATCCCAAGATAATATTTCAAGAAGACTCAAGCATCTAAGCTTGGGGATGCCCCGGTAGGCATCCCACCTTTCTTCATCAACAATTATCGGTTAGTATCGGTTAAGCCTATGTTCTTGCTTCTTCACATGATGTGTGCTATTGTTGGAATGCCATTTTTTTTTGCTTGCTGTTTTAATAAAATACTTAGGTCTGAAAGTTTTTAAATAAGAGAGAGTCCTCAATAGCTACCCATTTACATAACTACTCGCTTGATCTTCACTTATATCTTTTTGGAGTAGCTTGTCATTTGCTCTTGTGCTTCACTTATATCCTATGAGTAAATTGTTGAATGAATTGAATATCATGAAGTTGAAATTATATGTTCATATCATGCCTAGTAGTAGCTTCACATTGGGTTTGGAAAGTGAAATCTTTTGAAGCTTGACAATCACAATATTGGTCATACAAGCAATTCCTGAATGATTACTATAAGGAAGAGAACTTTCACATGCAAATATGTTATCTTGGACATCTTCTATGATTGTGAATACCCATTAATTATTTTCAAACTTGAGCAAATTAGTTGAAGTTGGACAAGGAAGACAATGTAATGAGTTATGTTTGGGTATATTTGCACAGAAGTTATATTGTCATGGATCCTCCAACATGTGGTGTTTGCCTAGGATCTTTTGCTAGCCAAAAATTCGTACTAAGTAGAGATACTACTTGTGCATCCAAAAACCCTTAAACCCAGTTTCTTGCCATGAGTGTCCACCATACTTACCTATATGTGGTATTTCCGTGCCGTTCTAAGCAAATTTGTATGTGCCATCTCTAATTTTCAAAATAAATTTCCTTTTTGTGTGCTCGTACCGCTCATGAAGCGGCAGGGGGTGGCCAATATTTTCCATGCTAGATGTGTTATTCTCAAGATGAGTGTTTATTCACTTGTCATTGCACGAGAGTATGGCAAAGGTATTAGGGATGCCCAGTCCCGAAATGAAAAAGAAATTTACTTTATGTTGTCAAATAATAAATTCCTTGGAAAGTGTTGGTATGGAGGGCACCCGTGGATACGGCTAGCCATGGAAAGTGAAAGAAATGGTGGAAAAAGGAATAAACTTTATTTTCTGTTTGGGAACCGCCTATGATATATCTAGCATGGAAAGTGTTGGGAATTACTCAGTCGTTTTCATTGACGGGAAAAGTATGCCTCTCAAAAATTATATCTCTCAATTTAAGCTTTGAGCTCTGGCACCTCTACAAATCCCTACTTCCCTTTGCGAAGGGCCTATCTTTTACTTTTCAGTATTTACTTTTATGCAAAGAGTCAATAGTATAAATTCTTATTTCAACCTCAATTATTCTCTAGTTGGCAAGCATCATGTGGTGGGGAAAGATCTAGGCACATATGACCAGTCAAATATATGTGATCATGATTTATTATTGTTGACAATTATCTCTATGATAAATGATTTGGGAGGCGAAATATTAAGCCCCTATCTTTCTCTGTGTTCGATGGATGCATTTGTTCTAAGAATATGCTTTGAGTAGTAGCAATCATGGAAGACTATATGATGATTGAGTATGTGGAGCTCTTACTTAGACTTTGTTGAATAAGTTGAATTGCAATTGCTTGGTGACTGAGAACATAGGTTGTTGAGTTTCAAGAGAATTCATTGTTTGAACCTTAACATGTGAATTGGTTGCTACTTCAACATGAGAAGTTTTATAAGAAAGAATTGTTGATATGATGCTAGGAAAAGTGATTGAAATTATCATTGATCAAACTTATGCACTTTGCTAGCATTCACACTTCATAAATTATTTCTTTTATCATTTACCTACTCGAGGACAAGTAGGAGTTAAGCTTGGGGATGCTGATATGTCTCCAACGTATCTATAATTTATGAACTATTCATGCTGTTATATTATCATTCTTGGATGTTTTACAATCATTTTATAGCAACTTTATATCATTTTTTGGGACTAACCTATTGACCCAGTGCCCAGTGCCAGTTGCTGTTTTTTACATCACAGGAAATCAATATCAAACGAAGTCCAAACACCGTGAAACTTTTTGTGGATTTTTTATGGACCAGAAGACATCCAATGGGCCAGAGCAGCACCTGGGGGGTGCCCCGAGGGCCCTGGTGGGTTGTGCCCCACCACGGTGGCCTCCCGTACCCCCTCTTCGCCCTATAAATCGTCAAATATTCCAAAACCCTCGGGGGTAGCCCTAGATTAGAAGTTCCGCCGCCGCAAGGCCTCTGTATCCACGAGATCCAATCTAGACCCCGTTCCGGCACCCTGCCGGAGGGGGAGATCATCACCGGTGGCCATCTTCATCATCCCGGAGGCCACCACGATGAGGAGGGAGTAGTCCACCCTCGGGGCTGAGGGTTTGTACCAGTAGCTATGTGTTTAATCTCTCTCTCTCTCATGTTCTTGAGATGCACAATCTTGATGTATCGCGGGCTTTGTTAATATAGTGGGATCATATGGTGTTTTCCCCTCTCTATCTTGTTGTGATGAATTGAGTTTTCCCTTTGAGATTTCGTTTTATCGGATTGAATACTTTTATGGATTTTAGAGCACTTGATATATGTCTTGCATACGAATACCCGTGGTGACAATGGGGTGTTATATTGATTCACTTGATATATGTTTTGGCACTCAACTCGTGGATTCCCGAGGTGACATTGGGGTAATCTATGCATAGGGGTTGATGCACATTCTTGTCTTTGTTTCTCCGGTAGAAATCTTGGGGCACTGTTTGAGGTTCTTTGTGTTGGATTGAGTATTATGAATCTGAAATTGTTTGATGCATATCGTATAATTAACTCATGGATACTTGTGGTGACATTGGAGTATCTAGGTGACATTAGATTTGGTTGATGCGTATCATATGGTGTTATTTTAGTACGAACTCTAGGATAGATCAAACGGAAAGAATAGCTTTGTGTTATTTTAGTACGAACTCTTGAATAGATCGAACGGAAAAAATAACTTTGAGGTGGTTTCGTACCCTACAAACAATTTCTTCTTATGTTCTCCGCTAGATAAGAACTTTGGAGTGATTCTTCGTTGCACGTTGAGGGATGGTTATGTGATCCAATTATATTAGCATTGTTGAGAGATTGCACTAGCGAAAGTACGGACCCTAGGCCTCATTTTCAAGCATTGCAATACCGTTTGTGCTCATTTTTGTTACTTGCTACCTTGCTGTTTTTTATTGTTCCTATCACAAAAATCAATATCTACTATCATTACTACACTTTTATTACCATCTCTTCGCCGAACTAGTGCACCTATACAAATTACCATTGTATTTGGTGCGTAGGGGACACAAGAGACTCTTTGTTGTTTGGTTGCAGGGTTGTTTGAGAGAGACCATCTTCATCCTATGCCTCTCACGGATTGACAAACCTTAGGTCATCCACTTGGGGGAAAATTGCTACTGTCTTAAAAAACTCTGCGCTTAGAGGCCCAACACGTGTCTACAAGAATAAAGTTGTGTAGTAGACATCATAGGACAATAGCAATTTTCCCTCAAGTGGATGACCTAAGGTTTATCAATCCGTGGGAGGTGTAGGATGAAGATGGTCTCTCTCAAACAACCCTGCAACCAAATACAAGAAATCTCTTGTGTCCCCAACACACCCAATACAATGGTAAATTGTATAGGTGCACTAGTTCGGCGAAGAGACGGTGATAAAAGTGTAATATGGATGGTAGAAATATATTTTTATAATCTGAAAATAAAAAAATCAAGGTAGCAATTGGTAAAACAGAGCACAAACGGTATTGCAATGCTTGAAAATGAGGCCTAGGGTCCGTACTTTCGCTAGTGCAATCTCTCAACAATACTAATATAATTGGATCATATAACCAACCCTCAACGTGCGGTGATGAATCACTCCAAAGTTCCTATCTAGCGGAGAACATAAGAAGAAATTATTTGTAGGGTATGAAACCACCTCGAAGCTATTCCTTCCGATCGATATATCCAAGAGTTCGTACTAAAATAAGACCAAATAATTTCAGATTCATAATACTCAATCCAACACAAGGAACCTCAAAGAGTGCCCCAATATTTCTACCGGAGAAACAAAGTCAAGAACGTGCATCAACCCCTATGCGTAGATTACCGCAATGTCACCTCGGGAATCCGCGAGTTGAATGCCAAAACATATATATCAAGTGAATCAATACGATACCCCGTTGTCACCATGAGTATTCATAGGCAAGACATATATCAAGTGCTCTCAAATCCATAAAAGTATTCAATCCGATAAAAACGAAATCTCAAAGGGAAAACTCAATTCAAAACAAGATAGAGAGGGGGAAACACCATATGATCCGACTATATTAACAAAGCCCGCGATACATCAAGATCGTGACATCTCAAGAACACGAGAGAGAGAGATTAAACACATAGCTACTGGTACAAACCCTCAGCCCCGAGGGTGGACTACTCCCTCCTCATCGTGGTGGCCGCCGGGATGATGAAGATGGCCACCGGTGATGATCTCCCCCTCCGGCAGGGTGCCAGAACGGGGTCTAGATTGGATCTCATGGATACAGAGGCCTTGCGGCGGCGGAACTTCTGATCTAGGGCTACCCTGAGGGTTTTGGAATATTTGGCAATTTATAGGGTGAAGAAGGGGTACGGGAGGCCACCGAGGTGGGCACAACCCACCTGGGCGCGCATGGGCCCCCAGGCGCGCCGTGGTTGGTTGTGCCCCCCCTCGGGGTGTAGGAGATATGCCCTAGAGGCAATAATAAATGTTATTATTTATCTCCGTGTTCATAATTAGGTTTAAGTTCCATGCTATAACTGCTGTGGTTCCCGAGCCCGTATATCCATAAAGGCTTTGGGGAAAACCCATGTGCACGTGTGGAATAATAAACGGTAAAATGTATTCCTAGTCATGCCTCTAAGACTAGCTCAAGTGTTGCATGATGATTATGTTTTCCCAATCATAGGCATGTCTATGCCAGCAACTTTGAGGGCACAAATGTTAGAAGAACATTTGTGTTGAATCGACCCGATTGATGTTATGCTATGAGATACATTCGTCACAAGTTAATGGTTAATAACGCAGAGATGGTTAATGTTTGCATAATTCCTTAGACCATGAGAGTATCGAGTTTCTTCATGCTTGCTTCATGAACTTTGGGGTTTGTTAAACGTCATCCGTAAATGGGTGGCTATTACGGCGGCTTATGGGTGCATGGAAAAGTATGTCAAGTAACTTGATAGCTCAAGATTGGGATTTGCTCCTCCGGCGATGGAGAGATATCTCTGGGCCCTCTCGGTGTTACGGTATCCATCATCGTCTGGCCAGACACTTTGTGATTTGATCACGGGGATGCCGGAACACGGTAACGAGAAAAGAGAACAATACCGGTAACGAGGTAACTAGCATAGTGGACAAGTTGTTGATCCACGGGAATGCCAACATGTCTCACCTCGGGTATTTGTAACATATCGCGAAGCAACAGGAATAGCACACGGCAACTGGAGGTTCACTCGAATATTCATTCGTGTGGGTATAGGGGTCAATATGGGTGTCCACGGCTCCGATGCTGATCATTGATCGGAAAGTGTTCCGGTCATGTCTATACTTCACCGAACCTATAGGGTCACACGCTTAAGGGTCATCTATCTGTTGAACGCTAGACAGGGAGTCTGAGAGAAAGTCACCGAAAATGTTTCGGAGACAACGGAAGAGTTCCGAGAGAGAGAACACCGAAAGAGTTTCGGTAAAACCGAAAAGTTGTTTAGGAATATATTATTTGGTCAAAAAGGGTTTCGGCACCGCCTGGAAATTTTCAGAGGATGCCAGAATTGGTCTGGGAACTTTTGGGAATTTTCGGAGAGAAAAACCGGAAATGTTCCGAAACTGCCGTAACCGCTGTTAATGCTTTCCGCTGATGAAAACCACCGCACCGAAAATGTTTCGGATCATGCCCAGAATAATTTTAGAGGGTGCCGGAAATGTTCTGGGACCTTCTGGAATTTTTCAGAAAAAGTTTCGCGGAAAACATCTTGTCTCAGCGCGAGGGGACAAGATCCCACGAATCGGGGGTTGCATGTTTGGTGGCTTTTTGTCTAGGGAGCATGCATGTTTCATGGAGACATGTTGGTGGCTTGTTGGGGGCCCCCCCCCCATGGGGAGACAAGGTGTGGGCCGGCCCAAGGGCTGCCATGGTGGTGTCCCCTTGGTGCCCCCCTTGTGTTACCATTATGCCCTTTCATGTGTGACATGAAGCTTGGGTATTTTGGTATTTCAACATCCCACCCCACCCCTTGCCTTGGCCTATAAAAGGAGGAGAAGGGGCTGCCATTCTCCCCATCCCTTGCTCTCATACACATGCCAAGATGTTATCTGGCTTCTCTCTCCCTCCCACGAAAAGAGTTTCGTAGAGCCGAAAGGCTGTCTGGGTTCCGGCAGGAACTAGTTCTGGACGGCGAAGCCCTGCCGGATAGGTGACACCCTATGTGTGCAACTCTGTAGAGAGGTCGTAGTTTCGATCTTAGTGCCCGAGGGGCTGTTCGAGAGTGCCTCCCGAAGGGCTGTCCAAGTGACGGTCCGAGTTCTGTGAGTCCTCCCGAAGGGCTGTCCGAGTGACCGTTCGGGTTTCGAAGGTCCTCCCGAAGGGCTGTCCGCGACATCGTCCGGTGGACTGTTCGACCGCCTCCCGGAGGGCTGTCCGAAGGGAAGACGAGGGTATACATCCTCGCGGTTGGGAGGTTGTAAATCCTAGCTGCGGGGATCTGCACCGCCGATCGTCATCGACTCTACTTCCGCTGCGCTACGAGTCGGTAACGAAAATGATCAAACCTTGTATGCAGTCTCCATAGTGGTCCTGGGCTGGTGCGTAGGGCGGAAATTTTTTGTTTTCTGCTGCGTTACCCTACAGTGGCATCATGAGCCGTGCTATGCGTAGATGCAGGTTGCGATCTAGAATACATAGAGATGTATGGGTGTTGCACAATATAATTAGGTAGTAGATGAGTTCTATTACTGAAAATTATTTGTGCGGGTAGCAGATGAAATCTGTTACCCGATGTTCTTGTTGCTTCCCTGGAATTTGCATATTTCTGATCTTGATAACAGTATGGTGGAGTTTCAAAGTTCTGGCAATCCGCGATCCTGATTGATCAACGAAGTGCTAACAGTTCATTGAATTCCACCGTAGTTAAAAGGAAAGATGAAATTTCGCAGACAAAAGGGCAATGCAGATATGATCTGCATGGGGGTCATGTGTATGACGAAGTTTAGTATGGGGCTCGAGATTTTATTATCTCGGTTTTCATACACCCTGGAAAGTTAATCTAGCGACTTGAATTATCATACTTGATGATGGACGTTGGTAGCTTCGGTTTGTTTCGAAACCTTAGAAGCCACGTAAAACAAGTTTTTGCATGAACCGATTAGAGGCGTCTAACTTGGTTTTGCAGGAGGGTTTGCATGTGCATATGATGTGGTATAGCAGTGCTCATAATAATTTGATTATGTATGAGATGACTATATAATGTAAATTTATTGACCTGCGTGTCATGATTCGGCATGATGGCTGGAGCCATATGATTGCACTTTAAATGACCTGCATGTCAACCTTGTTGTAATGCATTATTTTATTAGCTATAGAGATAGCAATATTATCTGGTGCATCGACAAGGTGGTGGCAATCTTCGCAAAGGTGAACACCGACGCGAATGCCGAAGACGAAGAAATACAAGACTTCTCCGTCAGAAAGGGCTATACCATATCATGCTATTATGAATTGCCTGAGATGTTTATCCCTTATGTTGCACCCTTCTTGATTGCGCGGTAGTCGCTTTTATTAGGGTGATCTCTCACAAAAATATCAAGTAGTTAGTGTTCTCCCAAGTGTAGCACCGTCACGGCACCTAACTTTTCGGGGCATCACATGGACACATGGGTGCGAACGATTAGGGAAGTGTGAGGCGGGTGAGTTGAGACCTCGCAGCAAGATCACTTGGTTGTCTTGACGTTCTGGAGGAGCGTCCTGAGCTCGGAACACGCCCATCGAAAGATGAACAAGAGTCACATAGAGATGTGATTGGCAAGTTGGCCTACCGATTGCAATTTTCTTCACTTGAGATGGACACATCCTTGGCGTTGAATTGTAATATGGATCTTGAATCGCTCACAATCAATTATGAGAGATATTGATTTGAGTGGGAGAGCACTGTTGAATTAACTTGTTTAATTCTCAGTGCAATTAATTTTGAACACTGTCTAAAGTGTGATTTGCATAATAGTTGTAGAATAATGGCTCGCGTTTCCACCTTCCCTATTAAAATTGAATAGCTGTTAAATATCTGGTTAAATCTTTACGGTTGGTAACGTAATGTGAGGATTGTCCTCCAGAGTGCCGAGAAGGACTTTGTCCTATCGCATACTTTCGGTATTCTCTCGCTTATGCTATGGATCATGTGACTCTCGTCCTTCGATCCAAAAGCTAGAATTCCGTTTCAGTCAAGTGCAATATGTTTGCTTCCATCAGACCTGAACTTCGAAAGTTTGGATAGTTATGTGATATTCATGGAATCTGAAAATCATTTTCAGAGACAGACAAAGGCTAAAAGATATGAGATATCCAAAGCAATGTTTGTTTGCAAACTATTAGTTAAGGAGTTTACTATGCATTAGACTGATAAGAGAGGGATCCAGTAGAACGCCTGTCATATGATGAAAAGTGAATAAAACAACAACTTAAAGATAATGGAAGTGTCCGAAGGGTGTTAGTGAAACTTTCACGCCTAGGAAGTCCAGGGCTAATGCCACTCTTAAGTTGGGTGCTTCTGAGAGTAGGAGAAATACTAAAAGTTAAACTGTTAGAAGTATAAAGGCAAAAAGAGAGAAGACTGGAATATCCAGCTCAAGTATGAATGTCATACAAGTTTTTGATGTATAGAAGGCTGGTCAAAGATATAGTTCTTGGGAATTATGATTAAATTGTTAATCACTAATTCTTGGGTATTGTGAGTTAATCACAAAGATACCCGCTCGATTGCATTCTGTTGCAACTCGATGTAAGAACTACTATGGCCTGAAAGACTAGCCAGGAATGAGGTTTAGGTATACACAGGGAACATAGTAAATGTTACTATACCTTCCATCGGTGTATTACCGTCTGTATTCATTTTCATAATTCATTTAGAGTTTCACGAACTCTAGCCCATTGCATAAGGTATCTTGCAAGAAGGTTGTTCATAAGAGAACTTTTGATGTTCGATGTTATGAATAACATAAGGGCCATACTTTCATTATGAATGAGATGTATGTTATGAATATTGATAATAATATATTACCTCTGGGTTTACTTTCATAATTCATTTTAGAGTTTCATACACTCTAGCCCATTGCACAATGTTTGTTGCAAAAGAGTTGTTCATAAAACAACAATTGTTGTTCAGTATTATGAATAACATGGAGGGCCATGCTTCCATCCAAAATTGGACGTATGTTATGAATATTGATGGTAATATAATACATCTATAACACTGACGCTAAATGTCGCAAGACTAAAAGAATACCACACAAGTGTGGCACTGCATTTGGTCACATTGGAGAAACCCGCATGGAAAACTCCATTATGATGGATTTTGAAGTCGTTTGATTTTGAATCATCTGACACTTGCAAATTTCCTCCGAAAAGTGAAGTGACTGAAATACCGTTCACAGGCCATAAGGAATGAGCAACAAACTTATTGGTGATCATACATTTTGATGTGTGTTGTTCAATAAATGTTGTTGCAAGTAGTGGATTTATCTATCTTCAGAAATGACTCAAGTAGATATATGGATATTTACTTGATGAGACGTAAGTCTGGATCTTTTGAAATCATTCGAAAGGTTTTCAAATATGAAGTAGAAGTTATTATAACAAGAAAATTATGTTTCTACAATTCGATTGCAGAAAGAAATATTTGAGTTACAAGTTTAGCGAATGTCTGATGAGTTGTGAAAAGAGTTTCATAACTTACACCTCCCGGAACACCACTGTGAGTGGAAAGTCCGTGAAGATGTAATCGAACCATTTATGACATGGTAAGATCAAAGATGACATAAATAAATTTGCCATTATCCCTTTTAAAAGGTGATGCTTTAGAGACTGTGGCTTTTACACTGAAAAGAGCTCCATCGGGTCTGTTGAAATGACAGCATGGTATGGTACGCCCAACCATGTTATATCTTTTCTTAACATTTGGAATATGGGGCTTGTGTAAAAGGTTACAAACCTATTCCAAATCAGACAAGTGCTACTTTGTAGGTTATCCCAAAATGTTGGGTATTCCTCCCTCACTATACCGAGGCAAATAGGTTTGCCACAAAGAACGGTATGCTTTTTGAAGAAAATGGTTCTTTCAAAAAGGTGAGTGGGAGAATAATGCAACTCGACGAGATAACCAGTATCTCTGTCATCAGGTCAAAGGAAAGAGACCTTGGAAGTAATTCCAGAGTTTCCTACTGCGACTGATACGGAAGTCTCTACAATAAAATGTATGGACTTCGGTCGAACTTGCAGCTGAACCATGTAGGCAAGGCTCGTGCAAACCTCTCAGGTGCGCAAATGAGATATTGTTGTTAGACAACAGTATACCTATGATACACAAGGAAGCGTTGATGGGCCCTGACTCCGGAATTGGCTAAATGCCAATACAATCCGAGATAGTTTCCATATAAGTGATTCAAGATTAAAACCTTGATACACCTTTCGGAAGACTTAGATTCTGACGAATATTTATGGAACTATAACTGATACGAATAAAAATGTTTTATCCATAAAGCTCGACTTGTTGCAATATACAAGTTCAAGGAGTTGACTACGATGAGGTTGCTTCACCGTAGCGATGCTTAAAGTCGGTTCGGGTTGAACTAGCAATTAATACATATTTCATATCATGAGATATAAAACAATGGATGACAAAAGGATTTCCATCTGATGGAAATGAAACCAAGGACTTGCATGTGTTACAGTCCAAGGTATTTTGTCAATCCAGAGGATGCTAGTAAGGGTGCAAACTTCAGAGTTCCAGCGATGGACAGAAGAGAGCAAAGAGGAGTTGGAATCTTCATGTTTTGATGAAATGGTCAAAAAGGGTTTTGACTTCATCAATGGGTAACGAAGATACTTGTAATTCAAGACAGTAAGTGGGAGCATAATAACATTTCTAAAAACCTTGTGTGCTTGACACATTGTTAATTGGAATTAAAATTCTTGACACGAATTAGGACTTCATTTGAAAATAGTTTTTCAATGAAGTGCTTGGGCTAAATAGCCTTTATATTAGGCATGATGATCTATGGAGATAGATTTACCTAATAGGGCTAAGCAAAGATACATATTGACAAGATGCTAAAACCTTTTAGCATTAAAAACGTCAAGGAGTGATTCTTGCCGAAGTCACATGGAAAGAGTTTTTGCAAGACTCGGTGTCCCAAAACACTGATGAGCAAAATACATGATGGAGATTCCACACACTCTTGTGTTTGGATTAATCATGTATTCCATGGTATGTAAAAACAACCAGATATGTCCAATACTCCAAAAGTTGTTGCGAGTATAGATACCAAAGTGATCAAAAGTACTGATCATGGGACAACAGTGGAAAAGGGTCATTGAGTACTATAGTAGCACTGATGACATGTATTCTAGCAAGCAGAGATCATGAAGAGTTCGTTGTAAAAGGTTACATCGATACAGTCTTCATCCATGCTCCAAGCGATTTTCGATTTAAGTTAAGGGTTTTGTGCAATACACAATTTGGTGGCACGGTAGTTGGAAATTGTTCCAAACAAGTTACTGTGGCGAATTCTATAACAGAGGCGAAGTATGTTGCCGCTTTTAAAAGCGACAAAGAAGATGTTGAATCATATAGTTCATTCATGAACTTAGTATGGTTCCAAGATGGCTTTTGTCAATGGGACACTACTGCAGATAGTTGCTCCATAACTCAGTCTGAGAAATCCAGGTTCGACCTGTGATTCACATACATACAAAGCCAAGTCCACACAAAATATGAATTTTGTGAAAGCGTCAAAACGTGAGGATATGCAAAGATACACACGGAGCTGAAGTCGTCAGATCCGTTGGACATCAGGCTATACCACAAGCGAAGCATATTTACACCGGTGTGCCACAGGTGTGAAGTGCATTAGCATTAACTAGATTATTGACTCTAGTGCAAGTGGGAGTCTGTAGGAGATATGCCCTAGAGGCAATAATAAATGTTATTATTTATCTCCGTGTTCATAATTAGGTTTATGTTCCATGCTATAACTGCTGTGGTTCCCGAGCCCGTATATCCATAAAGGCTCTGGGGAAAACCCATGTGCACGTGTGGAATAATAAACGGTAAAATGTATTCCTAGTCATGCCTCTAAGACTAGCTCAAGTGTTGCATGATGATTATGTTTTCCCAATCATAGGCATGTCTATGCCAGCAACTTTGAGGGCACAAATGTTAGAAGAACATTTGTGTTGAATCGACCCGATTGATGTTATGCTATGAGATACATTCGTCACAAGTTAATGGTTAATAACGCAGAGATGGTTAATGTTTGCATAATTCCTTAGACCATGAGAGTATCGAGTTTCTTCATGCTTGCTTCATGAACTTTGGGGTTTGTTAAACGTCATCCGTAAATGGGTGGCTATTACGGCGGCTTACGGGTTCATGGAAAAGTATGTCAAGTAACTTGATAGCTCAAGATTGGGATTTGCTCCTCCGGTGATGGAGAGATATCTCTGGGCCCTCTCGGTGTTACGGTATCCATCATCGTCTGGCCAGACACTTTGTGATTTGATCACGGGGATGCCGGAACACGGTAACGAGAAAAGAGAACAATACCGGTAACGAGGTAACTAGCATAGTGGACAAGTTGTTGATCCACGGGAATGCCAACATGTCTCACCTCGGGTATTTGTAACATATCGCGAAGCAACAGGAATAGCACATGGCAACTGGAGGTTCACTCGAATATTCATTCGTGTGGGTATAGGGGTCAATATGGGTGTCCACGGCTCCGATGCCGATCATTGGTCGGAAAGTGTTCCGGTCATGTCTATACTTCACCGAACCTATAGGGTCACACGCTTAAGGGTCATCTATCTGTTGAACGCTAGACAGGGAGTCTGAGAGAAAGTCACCGAAAATGTTTCGGAGACAACGGAAGAGTTCCGAGAGAGAGAACACCGAAAGAGTTTCGGTAAAACCGAAAAGTTGTTTCGGAATATATTATTTGGTCAAAAAGGGTTTCGGCACCGCCTGGAAATTTTCAGAGGATGCCAGAATTGGTCTGGGAACTTCTGGGAATTTTCGGAGAGAAAAACCGGAAATGTTCCGAAACTGCCGTAACCGCTGTTAATGCTTTCCGCTGATGAAAACCACCGCACCAAAAATGTTTCGGATCATGCCCAGAATAATTTTAGAGGGTGCCGGAAATGTTCTGGGACCTTCTGGAATTTTTCAGAAAAAGTTTCGCGGAAAACATCTTGTCTCAGCGCGAGGGGACAAGATCCCACGAATCGGGGGTTGCATGTTTGGTGGCTTTTTGTCTAGGGAGCATGCATGTTTCATGGAGACATGTTGGTGGCTTGTTGGGGGGGCCCCCCCCATGGGGAGACAAGGTGTGGGACGGCCCAAGGGCTGCCATGGTGGTGTCCCCTTGGTGCCCCCCTTGTGTTACCATTATGCCCTTTCATGTGTGACATGAAGCTTGGGTATTTTGGTATTTCAACATCCCACCCCACCCCTTGCCTTGGCCTATAAAAGGAGGAGAAGGGGCTGCCATTCTCCCCATCCCTTGCTCTCATACACATGCCAAGATGTTATCTGGCTTCTCTCTCCCTCCCACGAAAAGAGTTTCGTAGAGCCGAAAGGCTGTCTGGGTTCCGGCAGGAACTAGTTCTGGACGGCGAAGCCCTGCCGGATAGGTGACACCGTATGTGTGCAACTCTGTAGAGAAGTCGTAGTTTCGATCTTAGTGCCCGAGGGGCTGTTCGAGAGTGCCTCCCGAAGGGCTGTCCAAGTGACGGTCCGAGTTCTGTGAGTCCTCCCGAAGGGCTGTCCGAGTGACCGTTCGGGTTTCGAAGGTCCTCCCGAAGGGCTGTCCGCGACATCGTCCGGTGGACTGTTCGACCGCCTCCCGGAGGGCTGTCTGAAGGGAAGACGAGGGTATACATCCTCGCGGTTGGGAGGTTGTAAATCCTAGCTGCGGGGATCTGCACCGCCGATCGTCATCGACTCTACTTCCGCTGCGCTACGAGTCGGTAACGAAAATGATCAAACCTTGTATGCAGTCTCCATAGTGGTCCTGGGCTGGTGCGTAGGGCGGAAAATTTTTGTTTTCTGCTGCGTTACCCTACACGGGGCACCCCCCAGGTGCTGCTCTGGCCCACTGGATGTCTTCTGGTCCATAAAAAATCCACAAAAAGCTTCGCGGTGTTTGGACTCCATTTGATATTGATTTCCTACGATGTAAAAAACAAGCAAAAAACAGCATCTGGCACTGGGCACTGGGTCAATAGGTTAGTCCCAAAAAATGATATAAAGTTGCTATAAAATGATTGTAAAACATCCAAGAATGATAATATAACTGCATGAATACTTCATAAATTATAGATACGTTGGAGACGTATCAGCTTCCCCAAGCTTAATTCCTTCTCGTCCTCGAGTAGGTAAATGATAAAAGAAATAATTTATGAAGTGTGAATGCTAGAAAAGTGCACAAGTTTGATCAATAACAATTTCAATCACTTTTCCTAGCATCATAACAGCAATTTTTTCTTATAAAACTTCTCATGTTAAAGTAGCAACCAATTCACATGTTAAGGTTCAAACAATGAATTCTCTTGAAACTCACCAACCTATGTTCTCAGTCACCAAGCAATTGGAATTCAACTTATTCAACAGAGTCTAAGTAAGAGCTCCACATACTCAATCATCATATAGTCTTCCATGATTGCTATTACTCAAAGCATATTCTTAAAACAAATGCATCCATCGAACACAGAGAAAGATAGGGGCTTAATATTTCGCCTCCCAACTCATTTATCATAGAGATAATTGTCAACAATAATAAATCATGATCAAATATATTTGACTGGTCATATGTGCCTAGATCTTTCCCCACCACATGATGCTTGCCAACTAGAGAATAATTGAGGTTGAAATGAGAATTTATACTATTGACACTTTGCATAAAAGTAAATACTGAAAAGTAAAAGATAGGCCCTTCGTAGAGGGAAGTAGGGATTTGTAGAGGTGCCAGAGCTCAAAGTTTAAATTGAGAGATAAATTTTTTGAGAGGCATACTTTTCCCGTCAACGAAAATGACTGAGTAATTCCCAACACTTTCCATGCTAGATATATCATAGGCGGTTCTCAAACATAAAATAAAGTTTATTCCTTTTTCCACCATTTCTTTCACTTTCCATGGCTAGCCGTATCCACGGGTGCCCTCCATACCAACACTTTCCAAGGAATTTATTATTTGACAACATAAAGTAAATTTCTTTTTCATTTCGGGACTGGGCATCCCTAATACCTTTGTCGTACTCTCGTGCAATGACAAGTGAATAAACACTCATCTTGAGAATAACACATCTAGCATGGAAAATATTGGCCACCCCCTGCCGCTTCATGAGCGGTACGAGCACACAAAAAGGAAATTTATTTTGAAAATTAGAGATGGCACATACAAATTTGCTTAGAACGGCATGGAAATACCGCATATAGGTAGGTATGGTGGACACACATGGCAAGAAACTGGGTTTAAGGGTTTTTGGATGCACAAGTAGTATCTCTACTTAGTACGAATTTTTGGCTAGCAAAAGATCCTAGGCAAACACCACATGTTGGAGGATCCATGACAATATAACTTCTATGCAAATATACCCAAACATAACTCATTACGTTGTCTTCCTTGTCCAACTTCAACTAATTTGTTCAAGTTTGAAAATAATTAATGGGTATTCACAATCATAGAAGATGTCCAAGATAATATATTTGCATGTGAAAGTTCTCTTCCTTCTACTAATCATTCATGAATTTCTTGTATGACCAATATTGTGATTGTCAACCTTCAAAAGATTCCACTTTCTAAACCCAATGTGAAGCTACCACTAGGCATGATATGAACATATAATTTCAACTTCATGATATTCAATTCATTCAACAATTTACTCAAAGGATATAAGTGAAGCACTAGAGCAAATGACAAACTACTCCAAAAAGATATAAGTGAAGATCAAGTGAGTAGTTATGTAAATAGGTAGCTATGTGAAGACTCTATTTTATTTAAAAACTTTCAGATCTAAGTATTTTATTCAAACAGCAAGGAAAACAAAATAAAATGACATTTCAAGAATAGCACACCTCATGTGAAGAAGCAAAAACTTAGGCTCAACCGATACTAACCGATAATTGTTGATGAAGAAACGTGGGATGCCTACCGGGGCATCCCCAAGCTTAGATGCTTGAGACTTCTTGGATTATTAACTTGGGATGCCTTGGGAATCCCCAAGATTGAGCTTTTGTGTCTCCTTAATTCCTTTTATATCACGGTTTCCTAAATCTTAAAAACTTCATACACACGAAACTCAACAAGAACTCGTGAGATAAGTTAGTATAAACCAATGCAAAAACCTTATCATTCTCTACTGTAGCAAATCACAAAAAAATATTATTCAACATTTCACACTAAATGCCTCTGCATTTTTAATACTCCTATCCTCAAATAGAATCATTAAACAAGCAAACATATGAAAACAATGCAAACATAACAGCAATCTGCCAAAACTGGACAGTCTGTAAAGAGTGCAATTGTACTCATAATTCCCTAACTCCAAAAATTCTGAAAATTTACCACACTGTAGAAAATTTATTATATATCACTATGCAAAAAATTTCAACCTTTTATCACATTCTGACTTTTCTAGAGAATTTTTGCAACAGCGATAAACTTTCTGTTTTGAAACAGCAACATGTAGACTTGCAAAATAAGCATGGTAAAGGCTACCCTTGCCACTTTTATTGAAATAAAAGATGAAAAACATTATTATAATAACAGCAAGAAAATCCTAACAAAATAAAATGATGCTCCAAGTAAAACACATAACATGTGATGAATAAAATCATAGCTCCAAGTGAGGTTACCGATAATGTCGGAGACGAAAGAGGGGATGCCTTCCGGGGCATCCCCAAGCTTAGTTGCTTGGATCTTCCTTGAATATTACCTTGGGGTGCCTTGGGAATCCCCAAGCTTAGGGTATTGTCACTCCTTATTCTCCTCATATATATATCTCACCCAGAACTTGAAAACTTCAATCACACAAAACATAACAGAACTTCGTGAGGTGGGTTAGTATGATAAAGACAAATCATTCACTTTGGTACTGTCAAAGACAAGATTCATAATTGTTCTCACACCATGACTACTGTAAATTATCATTTCTACAATTTATATTGAGCAATATAAGCCATAGAAACTAGGAAACAAGCAAACTATGCATTGAAAACAGAATCTGTCAAAAACAGTACAGTATGTAAAGATCTGAATTAAGGTCATATTTATGTAACTCTAAAAATTCTGAAAAATTAGGACAACGTAGAAAATTTGTATTCCCATCAACTGTAAACAATTCAGAAGTTTTACACGTTCCAATAAAAGATAGGAATTTCTACACTGGACGAAAAAGTTTCTGTTTTTGCACAGAATCAAGTCAACTATCATCCACACTATCCCAATGGCTTTACTTGGCACTTTATTGAAACAAAAGCTATAAAACAAGATTAATACAGTAGACTAATCATGTGAACATACAAAAACAGTAGGTAAAAGTGTTGGGTTGTCTCCCAACAAGCGCTTTTCTTTAATGCCTTTTAGCTAGGCATGATGATTTCAATGATGCTCACATAAAAGATAAGAATTGAAACATAACATGAGCATCATGAATCACATGACAAACACATTTAAGTCTAACCCACTTCCTATGCATAGGGATTTTGTGAGCAAACAATTTATGGGAGCAAGAATCAACTAGCATAGGAAAGCAAAACAAGCAAAACTTCAAGATTTTCAACATAAAGAGGGGAAACTTGATATTATTGAAATATGTAAAAGCATATGTCCCTCTCTCATAATAATTTTCAGTAGCATCATGAATGAATTCAACAATATAGCCATCACATAAAGCATTCCTTTCATGATCCACAATCATAGAAATTTTATTACTCTCCACATAAGCAAATTTATTCTCATGAAAAGTAGTGGGAGCAAACTCAACAAAATAAGTATCATGTGATTGGAAATTCTAATCATGATGACAAGTTTCTTGGTTATCATTATTCAATATAGCATACATGTCATCACCATAATTATCATATATAGGAGGCATGCTTTCATCATAATAAATTTTCTCATCAAAACTTGGGGGACTAAAAATATCATCTTCATCAAACATAGCATCCCCAAGCTTGTAGCTTTGCATATCATTAGCATCATGGATCTTCAAAGAATTCATACTAACAACATTGCAATCATGCTCATCATTATAATATTTTGTGCCAAACATTTTATTGACTTCTTCTTCTAACAATTGAGCACAATTTTTCGATCCATCATTTTCAAGAAAGATATTATAAAGATGATCAATAATATGATGCAACCTCAATTCCATTTTTTATGTAGTTTTCTTTTATAAACCAAACTAGTGATAAAACAAGAAACTAAAAGATTCAATTGCAAGATCTAAAGATATACCTTCAAGCACTCACCTCCCCGGCAACGGCGCCAGAAAAGAGCTTCGTTGACGGGGTGTGAGTGCCACTTCCCTAACCTCCCCGGCAACGGCGCCAGAAAAGAGCTTGATGTCTACTACGCAACTTTATTCTTTTAGACTCGTGTTGGGCCTCCAAGCACAGAGTTTTGTAGGACAATAGCAATTTTCCCTCAGGTGGATGACCTAAGGTTTATCAATCCGTGGGAGGTGTAGGATGAAGATGGTCTCTCTCAAACAACGCTACAACCAAATACAAGAAATCTCTTGTGTCCCCAACACACCCAATACAATGGCAAATTGTATAGGTGCACTAGTTCGGCGAAGAGATGATGATAAAAGTGTAATATGGATGGTAGAAATATATTTTTATAATCTGAAAATAAAAAAACAGCAAGGTAGCAATTGGTAAAACCGAGCACAAACGGTATTGCAATGCTTAAAAATGAGGCCTAGGGTCCGTACTTTCGCTAGTGCAATCTCTCAACAATACTAATATAATTGGATCATATAACCAACCTTCAACGTGTGGTGAAGAATCACTCCAAAGTTTCTATCTAGCGGAGAACATAAGAAGAAATTATTTGTAGGGTACGAAACCACCTCGAAGCTATTCCTTCTGATCGATCTATCCAAGAGTTCGTACTAAAATAACACCAAATAATTTCAGATTCATAATACTGAATCCAACAAAGGAACCTCAAAGAGTGCCCCAAGATTTCTACCAGAGAAACAAAGACAAGAACGTGCATCAACCCCTATGCGTAGATTACCCCAATGTCACCTCGGGAATCCGCGAGTTGAATGCCAAAACATATATCAAGTGAATCAATACGATACCCCATTGTCACCACGAGTATTCATATGCAAGACATATATCAAGTGCTCTCAAATCCATAAAAGTATTCAATCCGATAAAATGAAATCTCAAAGGGAAAACTCAATTCACAACAAGATAGAGAGGGGAAAACACCATATGATCCTACTATATTAACAAAGCCCGTGATACATCAAGATTGTGACACCTCAAGAACACGAGAGAGAGAGATTAAACACATAGCTACTGGTACAAACCCTCAGCCCCGAGGGTGGACTACTCCCTCCTCATCGTGGTGGCCGCCGGGATGATGAAGATGGCCACCGTTGATGATCTCCCCCTCCGGCAGGGTGCCGGAACGGGGTCTAGATTGGATCTCGTGGATACAGAGGCCTTGCAGCGGCGGAACTTCTGATCTAGGGCTACCCCCGAGAGTTTTGGAATATTTGGCAATTTATAGGGTGAAGAAGGGGTACGGGAGGCCACCGAAGTGGGCACAACCCACCTGGGCGCGCCTGGGCCCCCAGGCACGCTCTGGTGGGACCCCCCAGGTGCTGCTCTGGCCCATTGGATGTCTTCTGGTCCATAAAAATTCACAAAAAAATTCGCGGTGTTTGGACTCCGTTTGATATTGATTTCCTGCGATGTAAAAAACAAGCAAAAAATAGCATCTGGCACTGGGCACTGGGTCAATAGGTTAGTCCCAAAAAATGATATAAAGTTGCTATAAAATGATTGTAAAACATCCAAGAATGATAATATAACAGCATGAATACTTCATAAATTATAGATACGTTGGAGACGTATCAAAGCTCTGCGGCAAGGGTCTGGTCGTCAGAGCCGTAGTCATACTCCGGAGCGGCGTTGGCCTCGGGGACTACGTCGGTGTCGGGGTCTAACGAGAGAGAAGTGGGGGAGGAAACAGATGAATACACAGCAAACATATGCAACATGGAGCATGCTATGCCTAGGATGCAGTGCAGGGTTGCCTAAAAATATGCCTAAGTCATTTTAGTTATTTTAGGATTAAAGTGGGATTTATTAACCGGTGTATATGCTCTATTCATCTACCGGAATCAGGCTAAAAGTTACGGGTTCACTTTCGTAGAGGGTTTCGACATGGAAACAGACGACACGGTCAGATTCGTCTCGTCGTTCTGAGCAACTTTCATGTAGAAAGTTTTTCGATCCGAGCTACGGTTTATTTTCTACGAATTTTTGAAGATTTCTGTATTTTTTGGATTTATTTAAATTAATAGAATCACTGAAAATGCTTTATGACATCAGCATGATGCAATGATGATGTCAGCAGTCAGCAGGTCGGCTGACCAGGTCAAACCTGACCTGTGGGTCTAGTGGGACCCACTGGTCAGTGACAGTGGCTTTAACAGATGATTATTTTAGCTAAACAGTTACTTAGCAGTTAGACCCCACTTGTCATAGAATAATTAGTAACTAATTAGTATTTCAATTATAAACGTTTTAATTAAGCTAAATATGTGGGGCCCGCGTGTCAGTGTCACTGAGCTGCCCAGTCAGTAGTTGACTGGGTCAACCCAGTCAACTGGGACCCGCGGGGCCCACTGGCAGTGGCTCTGGGGTGGCCCCAGGCCAGCCACATCGGCGGCCGGCGCCGGAGCTGCTCCGGCGACCTCCTCGCGCGGCGGCACGTTCGGGACAGCATCGGAAAACGCCGTCCGGCGACCAAATCGACGGAGGCTGTTCGCGTTCGATCAGGAAGAGAGTGCCGCATCGATCTACGGCCCTAGCGCGAGCTGAAACGGCCGGAGACGAGTGCTATGGCCTCGCCGGCGGCGAGATGTTTCTGGCACATGGTGGAAACGGTGCAGCGGCGTGCAAACGGGCGAACGGAGAGGCTAGGGAGGAGCTGCGTGGGGCGGCGAGCACAATGGGCTCGAGCCCGTGACCAAAAGGTTACCAGAAGGGCGCCGACGGCGAGCAGAGGCGGAGGCGTGTTCGGGCACTCACCGTGCTAGGTGCTAGAGGGCACGGGGAAGCGCGTGCGCGGGTGCGTTCGGCTCCTGGAAGCACCAGGAGCACGATGTCGTGCTCAGGCGGGCTTGACAGAGGCCGAGGCCACGGCGGCAAGGTGCGCAGCGGCGGCACCCTCACGGCAACGACGGCAGGTTGCTACAAGCGATGACAGGCAGCGCAAAGCGACGGGGAGGAAAGAGGGGAGCTCACCGAGTGGTCACAGAAGACCGTTGACAGATTAGGAGCAGCAGAACATCGCCGTGGAAGAAGGCGATCGCCGTTGACCCGAGGAAGATGACGACGCGAAACCAGCGCTGTGCTGCCTTCCTCCTTGCGCTAGACGGCGGGGTCGACATGGCGCAGCACGGCGGAGCGGCTGGACATGGCGGCGTTGTCTGGAAACATCGATGGCCGCGAGGACGACGGCGTGCGGCGGTGGAGGCGCTCGGTCGTGGTGGATCTGATGGATAAGAGGAATGAAGCGAGCGAGGGAGAGAGGGGGAGAGGAAACGGGGAGGACCAGGGGGGACGCACGAGGCCGGGGCCTTATCCCCTCATCGGTGCGGCGTCGGTGGCCGTCGCGCTGTCGGCACCGCACCGACGAGCGCGCGCGCTCGTCCAAGGCGGCAGCGACACGCAGGTGAGAGAGAGGGGAAAATGGGCCGGCTCAGGCACTGTGCACAGTGGCCTTTTTCTATTTTATTTTCTGTTTCTGCGTTTTTCTTTTATTAGAGGGAGTTTTGTATTATTTTGAATCTTCAAATGAATTTGCAAAAATGTGAAACTAGCTCACACCAGTGTATTGCAATATCCAACACTGCCGCAAAATGTTTGGGCCTTTTTGGAATCCATTTGAATTTATTCAAAAATGAATAGGGCATTTTAGGTGCTGTTTTGGCTCTATTAAAATGCGCAGACCCATTTAGAGTTGATGATGATGTTGTGTTCCTTAACAGCAAATAGTTTTGGATTATTTGCTATAAGGTGAACATTTTTCCAACATGTTTAGGGCAACTTCATTTTGCACTTTGAATTTGAGTTGAATTTCATAGAAGGATTTGATTTGAATCTTTAACCAATGTATCTAAGCACTGCAAATGAAGATGACTTGGCATTATTAGCAGAGTGTCATAGTGCTAGGTTACATAGGGGTGTTACAAATTCTCCTCCTCTAAAAGAAACTCTCGTCCCGAGAATTTAGGAGGTAGAAGGAAAGAGGTCGGGGTATTCCTCCAGAAGATGATCCTCGCATTCCCAAGTGGCTTCACCTTCAGTGTGATTCGTCCACTGCACTTTCAGGAACTTGGTTGTCTTCTGACGAGTCCGACGTTCAGCTTCATCGAGAATGCGGATCAGATGCTCCTTATAAGAAAGATCATCTTGTAATTCGGGCATTTCATGATCCACTGCTCAGTGCGGAGATTCCTTGAAGCAACGGCGAAGTTGTGACACATGGAAGACGTCGTGGATATGAGAGAATTGCGGCGGCAACTCCAATTTATATGCCACCTGTGCATGTCTGGCAACAATGCGAAAGGGGCCGATGTAGCGTGGAGCTAGCTTGCCCTTGATTCCGAAACGACGAGTGCCCTTCAAAGGAGTGACACATAAATAAGCTTGATCACCAGGTTGGTAGGTCAAACCCCATCGTTTGCTATCGTAGTTGCTCTTCTGACGGTCCTGAGCCGCCTTGAGATTTTCTCGGACAATACGGACTTGCTCTTCAGCGTGTTGGATAATATCTGGTCCCACGAGCGGTCGTTCCTCAGTTTCTGACCAATTCAGAGGGGTTCGACACTTACGTCCATAAAGTACTTCGAAGGGGGCCATTTTCAAGCTGGCTTGATAGGTGTTGTTATAAGAGAACTCGGCATACGGGAGGGATTCTTCCCATTTCTTACCGAATGATATAACACAAGCCCGGAGTATATCTTCAAGCACTTGATTAACTCGCTCGACTTGGCCTTGGGATTGGGGATGGTAAGCTAAACTCCAGGTAATATGAGTTCCCATGGCTTCTTGGAAACTTTCCTAGAACTTGGAAGTGAAAAGACTGCCACGGTCCAAACTGATCTCCTTCGGAATACTGTGGAGTGAAACAATTCTGGAGATATAAAGCTCTGCTAACTGACTAGCGGTGATAGTTTCCTTAACAGGCAGAAAATGTGCAACTTTAGAAAGTTGGTCGACGACGACAAGAATAGCATCGTGACCCTTCTGTGACTTGGGAAGGCCAGTAATGAAATCCATTTGTACTTTATCCCATTTCCACAGGGGAATAGGGAGCGGTTGCTGAATTCCAGCAGGCTTCTGATGTTCTGCTTTCACGCGACAGCAAATGTCACATTCAGCAACATAACGAGCAATATCCTGCTTCATTTTGGACCACCAATACCTTTGACGAAGATCACGATACATCTTAGTGCTACCCGGATGGATAGACAGCGGTGTATCATGTGCCTCCTTCATGACTTTGTCAGTCATAAGTTCGAAGCGAGGTACCACAATGCAGTCTCTGAAATACAAGGTTCCGTCTTCAGCAATCGAGAAATCCCTGTACTTTTCAAGGTGAATATCTTTCTTCATCAGATTAATTTCAACATCTTTAGCTTGTGCACTCTTAACAGCTTTCTCAAGATATGGTTGTACCACAAGGTTATTAAGAGAACCCTGCGGAACGATACGAAGGTTCAACTTGCGCAGTTCTTCATAAAGATGTGGTTGAGCTTGCTTAACCATGAGGTTGTTACAGTAGGACTTGCGGCTTAAGGCATTAGCCATCACATTAGCCTTGCCAGGGGTATAAGAAATACCACAGTCATAGTCCATAATTGTTTCCAACCATCGCTGTTGACGGAGATTAAGTTCCGGCTGAGTAAACAAATACTTCAAGCTTTGGTGATCGGTATAAATCTCACACCGATTACCAAGGAGGTAGTGTCGCCACTGCTTCAAAGAATAGATCACAGCAGCAAGTTCAAGATCATGCACTGGATAGTTTTCTTCATGCGAACGCAATTGTCGCGAAGCATATGCAATTACTCTTCTTCTTGCATTAGGACACAGCCTAATCCTTGACGAGAGGTGTCGCAAAAGATTACAGAGTCCTTGCATGAATCTGGAGGAGCAAGCACTGGAGCAGAGGTCAGCTTGTCCTTGAGGGTCTGGAAACTTTCCTGACATTTGTCTATCCACTCAAACTTAACGCCTTTGTGAAGCAGATTAGTTAGGGGCTTGGCAATCTTGGAAAAATTCTCGACGAAACGACGGCAATAACTTGCAAGGCCGAGAAAACTTCTCACTTGCTTGGCGTTCTTCGAAGGAGTCCAGTCAAGGATAGCCTGAACACGCTCCGGGTTAACGGCGATACCGTCCTTGGAAATCACATGTCCAAGGTAGGTTACTTCAGAAAGCCAGAATTCACATTTGGAGTACTTGGCATACAACTTGTGCTCTCGAAGCCTCTCCAGAACAAGGCGAAGATGTTCAGCATGTTCTTCCTTATTCTTCAAATATACCAGAATATCATCTAGATAAACCACGACGAACTTGTCGAGGTAATCCATGAAGATATAATTCATCAGGCGGGAGAACGTAGCTGGAGCATTTGTTAAACCAAATGACATGACGGTGTATTCATAGGAGCCATAGCGGGTAACAAAGGCAGTCTTGGGAATATCCTCTTCGCGGACACGGATCTGATGATAACCCAACCTCAGGTCGAGTTTAGAGAACACCGATGATCCAGCAAGCTAATCATAAAGATCATTGATCCGGGGAAGCGAATATTTATTCTGAATGGTTGCCTGGTTGATAGGACGGTAATCTTGGACCAACCTATTCGTACCATCTTTCTTTTTGACAAAGAGAGAAGGTGCTCCCCAGGTAGAGGAACTAGGGTGGATGAAACCCTTCTTAAGTGACTTGTCGATTTCTTCCTTAAGCTCGAGAAGGTGGTGCAGGGGCATCTTATAAGGACGCTTCGCAATAGGGGTTGTGCCAGGCTTCAAGTCAATGACAAATTCGACAACTCTAGCAGGGGGTATTCCTGGAAGTTATTCTGGAAAAATATCCTGGAAGTCATGAACGACTAGAATGTTTTCGATCCCCTCAAGTGGAGAAGCGTTTAACGCATTCAAGGCATAAATCTGAGCCTAGGCGTTCTAAGTGATATGAGCATGATAATTCACTATCTCATCTGATGGGTGTAGGAGGTGTACAACTTTAGTGGCATAATTGATTGAGGCGTATTGAGCCTTCAACCAATCCATTCCCAGAATAAGATCAATTTTGGAAGAATTCAGGATAATTGGAAATGCCTGAAACTTCAACCCCTCAATTTCAATAGTGACTTCGGGGCTGAACAAGGAAGTTTGACATTGACCCGCGGGAGTGTTAACCATTAAAGATTGGTGTAGCATTTCGCATTTAACGTCATGCATAAGTGCAAAATGTTCTGACATGAATGAATGCGATGCTCCTAAATCAAATAAAACAGATGCTGGTACTGAATTAACAGGAAGTGTACCCATCACAGTAGCTGGTTGGTTTGGGTCTTCACTCATGTTGACATGATAGGCCTGCCCACGACCATAAGAAGGCCTGGCATTATTGTTACGCTGCTGAGGAATTCCACGGCCAGCTGGAGGAAGGGCTAGCTGATTCTGATTTTGTGAGCAGTCTCTGGCACGGTAACCTGGCTGGCCACACTTGAAGCAGAGTCCACTATCTGGACGTGGTGCAGGAGCTTGAGGTGGTGCAGCTTGAAGAGGCTGCCTCGGTGGTGGAGGAGGCAGATGAGGTGCAGCATAAGCAGGTCTGTACACTGGAGCTGTTGGAGATACATGCTCTGCGGAATCCATATGCGGCGCTTCTGAGAAGACGAGCCCGAAGATGAGCCCGCTTCACGGGTGCGTCTGGTCGCTTCCTTATGCTTCTTCAGACTAGTCTCGACCATGATAGCCTTGTTAACCAAGGTGGCGAAGTCAGGATAGTCTTGGACGAGCAGGGCTAGCTGAATGTCATGGTGTAGCCCATCACGGAACTTCTCCTATCTACGAGCATCAGTGGGATGCCTTCTTCAGCGTAGCAAGACAAGTCAAGGAATTCTCGCTGGTAGACTTCTACAGTCTTGTTGCCTTGAACGAGGCTACGGAACTCGGCCTTCTTCCGAGCTATAACAGCTTGAGGAATATACCGGGCACGAAAAGCAGCCTTGAATTCCACCCAGGTGATGACAGTTCCAGGAGGTAGGGTTTGTCTGTGAATGGCCCACCATTGTGCTGTGGGTCCCTTCAGGAAGTATGTCATGAAGGTGACATAGCTGACAGGAGGAATATCAGCTGACTCCATCGCATAGAAGATGTCACGCAGCCAGTCATCGGCATCCAGCGGATTAACTGTGTTGCGGAATATCGATGGGTTGAGACGCACAAACTCTGGCAGCGTAATTGAAGGTGGCTGCTGGTTGGCATTGGGACGAGGGAACTGATCCATAATCCCAGTCATGAACTGCCGGTTGAGCTCGAATTGTTGCATCATAGCTGCCATATAATCTGGCGGTGGTGGATTATTGTCAGCCATCCTGCTAAATTCAACAGGGATAGTTTAGCAAAGGCTATTGCGAGTGTTTAGCAACAAGCATGATGTAACACGATGATAATTAAGTAGTGTAATAGATGCTTAACAGTAGTCATTTAAGACATACAGGTCCATACACAGTCGGTTACAAACAGACAGCATAACGGCGCAATTTCAAAAGCTGGACATGCTAGGCGGCACGCAGGCACGCGGTAAGGAAGTACACAACAAGACATAGGAAAGGCTACATCAACGTCGGAGAAAACTGATGGAGCAAGGATTCTGCAAGTGACAACACAGGATGCCCTCGATAAAAGGATCCTGTAAGCAGAACCTGGCCCACAATCTCGAAGCAAGGGGGGTAATTTCAGAACTCCGGGTGGATGTGATCACGAGAACCTAATGTTGGAGTTAGTAAAATTTAAACCCGAATAGAAGAGAGATCAGAGTCCCAGAGTATAGACGAGGAATAAAAGATCCCAATACCACCCAGTTGGCGACGTGGGCCCGTAAGCCACACAGCCAAGTTAGTAAAACGATTTTTGACGACTAGACTCAACTTCGGCCAAGGAGTTGGAAAGGGGGATCCTACAGGCAGTCGGCTCTGATACCAACCTGTGACGACCCCGGCTTAATCGTGCACTAACCATACACGCAAATGCACACGATTAGGCCTCAGGACTCACTTGAAGATATCACAACACAACTCTAAAACATAAATAAAGTCATACAAGCTTTATATTACAAACCAGAGGCCTCGAGGGCTCGAATACATAAGCTCGCATACAAGCATCATCGGAAGCATCAGATATCTGAGTATAGATATAACACAAAAACAGAGATAAGCCTTTAAGAAGGGGGTAAAACAAAAGCTACGATCGAAAGGCGCAGGCCTCCTGCCTCGGAGCCTCCAAACCTACTCCTGGCCGTCGGACGGCTCCTCGTAGTTGTACTCGCCAGGAGGGTAGTAGTAGTAGCCATCGGCGGGAACAACGGTCTCAGGGGATCCGTCATCTGGTTGCATCAAACGGATATGGGGAGAAAAAGAAAGCAAAGCAAACGTGAGTACTCATCCGAAGTACTCAGCGAGCAAGGATCTACACTACATATGCAACATTATCAAAGGAGGCTGTATATGTGGACTGGGCTGCAGAAATGCCAGAATAGAGGGGAAAACCTAGTCCTATCGAAGACTAGCATCTTCATCATCTTCAGCGGTCTTGCAGCATTAGAAGAGTGCAGATTAGCATAAAGTAAAGTAATAGTAGTGTCATCAACCTCGCCCAGAGATCCTTCCTCGACTCCCTGCGAGAAAGCAATCCCAGAGCCATAATATCCAGTTATCATCTCAAGTATCCAGTTCTAGTTGTACCGATCGGGATACAACTCCGAGTGTCCGTTACCATAGGAGAGGCTATCGATAGATGTTTTCTTCCCTGCAGGGGTGCACCAACTTACCCACCACGCTTGCTTAACTCCGGCCGGACACACTTTTCTGGGTCATGCCTGGCCTCGGCCAAACGACACGCCGCAACCCGACCTAGGCTTAATAGAGAGGTCAGCATGCCGGACTAAACCTATGCCCCCAGGGGTCTTGGGCCATCGCCCCGGGAACTCCTGCACATTAAGTTCACGGCCGAGAGCAGACCGAGCCCACCTTATACAAGCACAGGGCGTTACCAGTCCAACTCGGCGCGCGCCGCTCCTCGCTGACGTCCATTAAGCTTCGGCTGATGCATATGACGTAGAACGCCCATACTATGCCCACGTGATGGTTAGTGCTATCAGGCCAGAGGCCCCTCGGATCAAATATCCAAACCGTTAGTGGATTAGGAGTGCGCGGTAACGAGCAGAGACTCACAATCGATGTGACCCCATCGCACCGTCTCGAGGACTTGCGGCAAGGGCTAAGAATGCCCGGCCACACCTCGTAATTATCTTGCGGGCACCCTCCAGGTCAACCCGTCTCCACATCACTCGCATCACATGCTCGCGCGGGTACCCCTCAGGGCTGACCTGTCTTTAGTAACATGGTTCAGTGTAAAGTCATAGTAACCATAGTAACCGTGTGTCTAACACCAAGGGGAACCCTGAGGAATCACCCTCGATGGAATCCCACCTGATGTTATCATCAAGGTGAACGAAGGAGGAATCACCCTCGAGGTCCACTCTTGAGGAGTTGCACAACAGTGTCGTTATCGGGAGTGGAGAAGGAGGAATCACCCTTGATGACCACAACCGATGAACTAACCTACAAGGTTAACATCAGAAGTGCTGATGAGGTATCACCCTCGGGACTCGATAGTAACCCAGTAGTGTCGAGCAACTAAGGGGGAAGTGATGTGCGGTGCCGGGGCCTGGTCTTCTATGCCATTGATCGGGTCTTCTGATAATCCAGCGGGGCAGTCGGGACAAAGTGGGGGTCTCTGATGGGTCTCTACCCAGCCTATACTAAACAGTTTAGGATAAGAAGGTAGGTAACAACAGCAGGTTACAATAAACAGGCTATGCAGCAGAAATAGGATAACAGTAACAGCAGCAACTTCTAATGCAAGCATAAGAGAGAGAAGAATAGGTGATATCGGTATGCTCAAAAGGGGGGTGCTTGCCTGGAAGCTCTGCGGCAAGGGTCTGGTCGTCAGAGGCGTAGTCGTACTCCGGAGCTGCGTCGGCCTCGGGGACTACGTCGGTGTCGGGGTCTAACGAGAGAGAAGAGGGGAAGGAAACAGATGAATACACAGCAAACATATGCAACACGAAGCATGCTATGCCTAGGATGCTGTGCAGGGTTGCCTAAAAATATGTCTAAGTCATTTTAGTTATTTTAGGATTAAAGTGGGATTTATTAACCGGTGTATATGCACTATTCATCTACCAGAATTAGGCTAAAAGTTACGGGTTCACCTTCGTAGAGGGTTCCGACATAAAAACAGACGACACGATCAGATTCGTCTCGTCGTTCTGTGCAACTTTCATGTAGAAAGTTTTTCGATCCGAGCTACGGTTTATTTTCTACGAATTTTCGAAGATTTTTGTATTTTCTGGATTTATTTAAATTAACAGAATCACTGAAAATGCTTTATGACGTTAGCATGATGCAATGATGATGTCAGCAGTCAGCAGGTCGGCCGACCAGGTCAAACCTGACCTGTGGTTCTAGTGGGACCCACTAATCAGTGACAGTGGCTTTAACAGATGATTATTATAGCTAAACAGAGTTACTTAGCAGGTAGGCCCCACTTGTCATAGAATAATTAGTAACTAATTAGTGTTTTAATTATAAAACATTTTAATTAATCTAAATATGCGGTGGGGCCCGCATGTCAGTGTCACTGAGCTGCCCAGTCAGCAGTTGACTGGGTCAACCCAGTCAACTGGGACCCGCGGGGCACACTGGCAGTGGCTCTGGGGTGGCCCCAGGCCAGCCACGTCGGCGGCTGGCGCCGGAGCTGCTCCGGCGACCTCCTCGCGTGGCGGCGCATTCGGGACAGCATCGGAAAACACCGTCCGGCGACCAAATCGATGGAGGTTGTTCGCGTGCGATCGGGAAGAGAGTGTCGCATCGATCTACGGCCCTAGCGCGAGCTGAAACGGCCGGAGACGAGTGCTATGGCCTCACCGGCGGCGAGGTGTTTCGGGCACATGGCGGAAACGGTGCAGCGGCGTGCAAACGGGCGAACGGAGAGGCTAGGGAGGAGCTGCGCGGGGCGGCGAGCACAATGGGCTTGAGCCCGGTACCAAAAGTTCACTGGAAGGGCGCCGACGGCGAGCAGAGGCGGAGGTGTGCTCGGGCACTCACCGTGCTAGGTGCTAGAGGGCATGGGGAAGCGCGTGCGCGGGTGCATTCGGCTCCTGGAAGCACCAGGAGCATGATGCCGTGCTCAGGCGGGCTTGACAGAGGCCAAGGCCACGGCGGCGACGTGCGCAGTGATATCTTCTACGCAACTTTATTCCTGTAGACACGTGTTGGGCCTCCAAGCGCAGAGTTTTATAGGACAGTAGCCATTTTCCCTCAAGTGGATGACCTAAGGTTTATCAATCCGTGGGAGGCGTAGGATGAAGATAGTCTCTCTCAAACAACCCTGCAACCAAATAATAAAAAGTCTCTTGTGTCCCCAACACATCAAATACAATGGAAATTTGTATAGGTGCACTAGTTCGGCGAAGAGATGGTAATAAAAGTGTAGTAATGATAGTAGATATTGATTTTTGTAATAGGAACAATAAAAAACAGCAAGGTAGCAAGTAACAAAAGTGAGCACAAACGGTATTGCAATGCTTGAAAATGAGGCCTAGGGTCCGTACTTTCGCTAGTGCAATCTCTCAACAATACTAATATAATTGGATCATATAACCATCCCTCAACGTGCGATGAAGAATCACTCCAAAGTTCCTATCTAGCGGAGAACATAAGAATAAATTGTTTGTAGGGTACGAAACCACCTCAAAGCTATTCTTTTCGATCGATCTATCCAAGAGTTCGTACTAAAATAACACCAAAGCAAATTCAGATTCGTAATGCTCAATCCAACACAAAGAACCTCAAAGAGTGCCCCAAGATTTCTACTGGAGAAACAAAGACAAGAACGTGCATCAACCCCTATGCGTAGATTACCCCAATGTCACCTCGGGAATCCGCGAGTTGAGTGCCAAAGCATATATCAAGTGAATCAATATAATACCCCATTGTCACCACGGGTATTCGTATGCAAGACATATATCAAGTGCTCTCAAATCCATAAAAGTATTCAATTTGATAAAATGAAATCTCAAAGGGGAAAACTCAATTCATCACAACAAGATAGAGAGGGGAAAACACCATATGATCCGACTATATTAACAAAGCCCGCGATACATCAAGATTGTGCATCTCAAGAACACGAGAGAGAGAGAGATTAAACACATAGCTACTGGTACAAACCCTCAGCCCCGAGGGTGGACTACTCCCTCCCCATCGTGGTGGCCACCGGGATGATGAAGATGGCCACCGGTGATGATCTCCCCCTCCGGCAGGGTGCCGGAACAGGGTCTAGATTGGATCTCGTGGATACAGAGGCCTTGCGGCGGCGGAACTTCTCATCTAGGGTTACCCTCAGGGGTTTTGGAATATTTGATGATTTATAGGGCGAAGAGGGGGTACGGGAGGCCACCTAGGTGGGCACAACCCACCTGGGCGGCGCGCCCTGGTGGGTTGTGCCCCCCTCGGGGCACCCCCCAGGTGCTGCTCTGGCCCATTGGATGTCTTCTGGTCCATAAAAAATCCACAAAAAGTTTCACGGTGTTTGGACTCCATTTGATATTGATTTCCTGCGATGTAAAAAATAAGCAAAAAACAGCAACTGGCACTAGGCACTGGGTCAATAGGTTAGTCCCAAAAAAAGATATAAAGTTGCTATAAAATGATTGTAAAACATCCAAGAATGATAATATAACAGCATGAATACTTCATAAATTATAGATACGTTGGAGACGTATCACGCAGCGGCGGCGGCGGGCTCACGGCAACGACGGCAGGTAGCTACAGGCGACGACAGGCAGCGCAAAGCGACGGGGAGGAAAGAGGGGAGCTCACCGAGTGGTCACGGAAGACCGTTGACAGATTAGGAGCAGCAGAACATCACCGGGGAAGAAGGGGATCGCCGGTAACCCGAGGAAGATGACGACGTGAAACCGGCGCTGTGTTGCCTTCCTGCTTGCGCTAGACGGCGGGGTCGACGTGGCACAGCACGGCGGAGCGGCTGGACATGGAGGCGTTGTATGGAAACGTCGGTGGCCGCAAGGATGACGGCGTGTGGCGGCGGAGGCGCTCGGTCGCAGTGGATCTGAGGGAGAAGAGGAACGAAGCGAGCGAGGGAGAGAGGGGGAGAGTGAACGGGGAGGACCAGGGGGGACGCACGAGGCCGGGGCCTTATCCCCACGTCAGTGCGGCGTCGGTGGCCGTCGCGCTGTCGGCGCCGCACCGGCGAGCGCGCGCGCTCGTCCAAGGCGGCGGCGACATGCAGGTGAGAGAGAGGGGAAAATGGGCCGGCTCAGGCACTGTGCACTTGGGCCAGTGCACAGTGGCCTTTTTCTATTTTATTTTCTGTTTCTGCGTTTTTCTTTTATGAGAGGGAGTTTTGTATTATTTTGAATCTTCAAATGAATTTGCAAAAATGTGAAACTAGCTCACACCAGTGTATTGCAATATCCAACACTGCCACAAAAAGTTTGGGCATTTTTGGAATCCATTTGAATTTATTCAAAAATGAATAGGGCATTTTAGGTGCTGTTTTGGCTCTGTTAAAATGCACAGACCCATTTAGAGTTGATGATGATGTTGTGTTCCTTAACAGCAAATAATTTTGGATTATTTGCTATAAGGTGAACATTTTTCCAACATGTTTTGGGCAACTTCATTTTGCACTTTGAATTTGAGTTGAATTTCAGAGAAGGATTTGATTTGAATCTTTAACCAATGTATCTAAGCACTGCAAATGAAGGTGAGTTGGCATTATTAGCAGAGTGTCATAATGCTAGGTTACATAGGGGTGTTACAACTACGTGGCGTGGCCGGGCATTCCTGGCCCTTGCCGCAAGTCCACGAGACGGGGCGACGGGGTCACATCGATCGTGAGTCTCTGCTCGTTACCGCGCGCTCCTAATTCACTAACGGTTTGGATATTTGATCCGAGTGGGCCTCTGGCCCGATAGCACTAACCATCACATGGGAACAGTGATGGGCACTCTGCGTCGTATGCATCCAAAGCTTAATAGACGTCATGCGACTAAGCGGCGCGCGCCGTGTTTGACTGGACACGCAACCGCGCTTGTATTAAGGGTTTGCCAGGTCTGCTCATGGCCGCCCACGCAACGTGCAGGAGTTCCCGGGGGCGATGGCCCAAGACCCCTGGGGGCATAGGTTTAGTCCAGCATGCTGACCTCTCTATTAAGCCTAGGTCGGGTTGCGGCGTATCATTTGGCCGAGGCCGGGCATGACCCAGTAAATTGTGTCCGGCCGGAGTTAAGCGAGCGTGGTGGGTAAGTTGGTGCACCCCTGCAGGGAAGAACTAATCTATGCATAGCCGATCCTCGGTAACGGACGCTCGGAGTTGTATCCCGATCGATACAACTAGAACCTGACAGCTGAGATGATAACTGGATAGTATGGCTCTGCGATTGCTTTCTCGCAGGGAGTCGAGGAAGGATCTCTGGGCGAGGTTGATGACACTACTATTACTTTACATTATGCTAATCTACACTCTTCTAATGCTGCAAGACCGCTGAAGATGATGAAGATGCTAGTCTTCGATAGGACTAGGCTTTCCCCTCTATTTTGGCATTTCTGCAGCCCAGTCCACATATACAGCCTTCCTTTGAAAATGTTGCATATGTACTGTAGATCCTTACTTGCTGAGTACTTCGGATGAGTACTCACGGTTGCTTTGCTTTCTTTTTCTCCCCATATCCGTTTGTTGCAACCAGATGACGGAGCCCCTGAGACAGCTGCCCCCACCGACAGCTACTACTACTACCCTCCTGGCGAGTACTACTACGAGGAGCCGTCCGACGACCAGGAGTAGGTTCGGAGGGTCCCAGGCAGGAGGCCTGCGCCTTTCGATCGTAGCTTTTGTTTTGCCCCGCCTTCTTAAAGGCTTTTATCTGTTTCTGTGTTATATCTATACTCAGATATCTGATGCTTCCGCTGACACTTGTATGCGAGCTTATGTATTTGAGCCCTCGAGGCCCCTGGCTTGTAATATAAAGCTTGTATTATTTTAATTTGTGTCTAGAGTTATGTTGTGATATCTTCAAGTGAGTCCTAGGCTTGATCGTGTGCATTTGCGTGTATAGTTAGTGCACGGTTAAGCCGGGGCGTCACAGATTGTTATCAGAGCCGACTGCCTGTAGGATCCCCCCTTTCCAACTCCTTGGCCGAAGTTGAGTCTAGTCGTCCAAAACTGTTTTACTAACTTGATTGTGTGGCTTACGGGCCCACGTCGCCATTGGATGGTATTAGTATCTTTTATTCCTCATCTTTACTCTGGGACTCTGAATTCTCTTCTTTTCGGGTTAAATATTTTACTAACTCTAACCCTAGGTTCTCATAACCGCTTTCTCCCGTAGAGCCCCCCTCATTCCAGAAGATGGCGTGTCATCATTAGAAGACTCCGAAGATACACCTCAATGTTGCCGAGACCCTTGAGCCCCCTGTTTTTGCAGTTCCCTATCACTGATAAATCCCCGTGGATAACTACACATCCTTGTCGTTTGTACATTCTTCCCCAGTTGCTCTGGTTATTACCAGATATTCTGAGATACTCTCAGTTGTCCTGAGCATCCTTTGTGCCTACTGCTTTGCAGCTTCTTTTGCACTGCGAGTAATTCTTCATACTTGCGGGGAACCGTTCATCCCCAGATGTTCATGCGTTTCCCAGATACTTTGAAATACTATCTGATCTCCCGAGAATCCTCTGCAGCCTATCGCTCTTGATTCTCCTAGCCGACCTGAATTATGGTTAATTCCATATGTCTGGCAATATTCATTGGTATCCTTTGACACCATCATTTTGGTCTTATTGATTCAACATGAGTGCGAATGCACGCAATCATCAGTTGATCCATTTAAATTATCTTTCCGGCTCAGACGTTATTCTGAACATGAGCTGGTTCTCGATAAATCAATCCTTGATTGGTCAACATACTCTTCTTTTTATCAGAGCGTCTGCCTCCGATCCCTCGATTTTGGATTCGTAAACCCTTCGTATTTAAGCTTCGGCTTATCCAGATGTTTCCATAAACCGATGCATTTGCATCCCTTCTTTTTCTGGCTGAGTACCTATACTCACATCAGATCCTTTGCGAATGACCTGATCTTTTGGTGGTTTGCTGTCCGGCAGCTCCTTCGTATTCTAAATCATTGACGACTTTCCCTTGATACACAATGCCTCTGGCGAATTGTATCATCTACTCCATATCGCCAGCCCTTTGCTTTCGAGCGTGTACCCGTCGCTCCTGTTATTGTGTTGTATAGCTTCGTAAAAATGTCCCAATGGGTTGAACTTATGCTTTCCCTAATTCGTGTGAACTCGAAAGTTAGGCGAGTCATACTCTTCTGGTGCTTCACCAGATAAATCTTCAGCACTACCATTTCTTCGAAAACGAGGAGTAAATGAAAGGTTATGCATTGAAGAAGTGGGAGTCGACCTTGAACCTTTGTGTTCATGCCCATGGACCCGATGTAGAACTTATCATGGAAGCTGCTCATAAAAATAATTATTTCCTTGGTACAAGTTCATCTTGTAACTATGAATTGATCCTTTGCAATCGTGGTTCCGACCATATTTCCTCCTTGATTCCATTTCCCGGATAAGTTGAAATACTTATCCTCTGCAAATCATTTCCCCCGTCCAACCTCTACTCCGATTTACCTTCCGGTATTACCCCTAGTACTTGTTACTGGGAAGTTTAATACCCCATCACATCATTCCTAACCTGATCGGCTATATCTTTATCGTGCCAACTTTTAACTGTGCTACCTGGTCCTTATGCCCGGAGCAACTTCTGACAATGAGCTAAGCTTACGACGATCTTCCTCATCTTATCATTTCACCTCGAACAACAAGCTTGACTTTGAGCTTATGTCGAATCCGTGGTTCTCATAGCCTTTCACTTCATCCTTCTTTTTGCATGATGTCGTCGCTGCACGATGGCATCTTCATAGAGTCTCTCGACAAAATTTGTCGTGATCACTGTCAACACTTTGGCTTCTTCAGAGATGTCAATTCAACTCATGGCTAGAAATACCATCCCTGCCCCTTGATGATTTGTGTTGTCATCGACACCATCCTTGACTTCCTACCAATACAGACTTGGTCATGTTTTGCTCTGACATTGAGTTTCCTGCTATTCTTATAATTATTCCTTTGTAACTCTTGTGCTCTTCAGATCCAACCTTTTACTTGAAACACCATACCAATGCTACCTTGAAGCATGAATGTGGTATTCCGAATATCAACAAGAACATTGGAGGCACATTGCCAAATGTTACTTGCTCTAATATCCAAACACCGTTGTTTGGATAACATCATGAATTCCCTTGCCCTTTTATCCAAATGGTGATGTACTTGTTGATCTGGCATGTATATCATGCTCTACTTTTCCTTGGGAAAAGTTACACTCCTAATTCTTGTGTATAAACACATTTTCCTTTCCATTGGTTTGTTTAACCTCTCCTGTGATCTATATGATATAAGCAGGAATAATTCCCTGCTTATGAAAACACCTCGAGGTACAATTCGGTCAGTACGACCCTGCTACTAATGTTGATGACATTCCGGTAACCACCGATGGACGAGAACTTTGCCTATTGGTCCGCCTCGTTCAACGAGCAGGAAAATGGTTCTCTTTGTCCCTCGCCCTTGGTACCGATGTTGTCGCCAACATAACTGACAGGCTATCCTCTGACATACCTTGTTGTCGTGACCGGTAAGATGCCACCATTCTCCCTACTTTTGATCGACACCCCTCCACAGTTCCACAGGATCGGAACCTGACTCTCCTCTACATTCTTGATTCCGAAGTATCATATACTCTTGGCTTTGTATGTTATCACGAGCCATCCTCCGAGAAGTGATCTATTCCCGGTGCTCTGAACCCCTTTTCACACTCTGTTCAGGTATCGATCGGATGTCCATTCGCTGGAAATCTTTTATTGTACTTTCATACCTTGCTCTTGATATTTCCTTAAGTTTCAACTCGAGAGATACTTCCGCCACATTCGCTGAATTGTCCACCAGATAATCGACCCTACAAGGGTCAGTTCTCCCGGAAATACCCTTTACTTCCCCACTTATATCTCGGGACGAGATTTCTTGTAGTGGAGGAGATTTGTAACATCCCCAGCCTCACTCCACAGTGATCACCCTCTGATCATGCCAAGTCACCATGATTAACTATGCTAGATCATCATTTGGATCACATCTCGTTTCAAATTCTAATGCAAATTGCAATTCAAATTTAAAGTGCAAAATAAAAGTTGTTCAAATCAGAAACTAAAATGTTCATTAAATAGCAAATAATCTATAACTAATTATATTCATGAAAACAACATCACTAAAAATGCCTAAGTGACTCTATCAACCTAAAACAGTAGCAAACAGCAACATTTAATACCTTTTTATTTAACAGAATTTGTAAATGAAAACATATTAATCCCATACTAATTTCTGGTATTAGTTAATAATGCACTGTGATTATTGGGCTAGGTCACCTATTTTACAAAAATCATTTTTGAGCCACACATTTTGCAAAACAGAAAGCAAAACTGAAAACAGAAAAGAAATAACAAAAAAAAAGAAAAAGAAAAAGGCCCACCGTGCTGGGCCTCGAGTTCACAGTAGCGCAGGCCCAGCCCACATCGTCTCCCTCCTCCCCGTGTCACCTCCGCCATGGTCACCGCTCGCCGCTCCGCCCGCAGCTCGACACCGTGACGCCCACCGACGCCACCGACGCGGGGAAGGATAAGGCCGAGCCCAAATCCACTCCCCCTGGTTGCCCTCGCCAGTTCTCTCCCTCACGCGCTCACCCGCTCGCTCCCTCCCCTCTCTGGCCGAGCGCGACCGCCGACGCGCTGCCGCACCGTCGCGGCCACTGGCATCGTCCTGCCCTTCCACGGTGCCCGAGGGCTCCGCCGGCCTCCGCCCCATAGTCCGGCGCTGCTCGCTGGAGCTGACGAGCCCTAGAGCGCCGGATCCCCTTCTTCCTCCTCCTCGGATCGCCGGACGTCGCCACCACGATTCTCCACCTCAGCAGCTCCTAAGCATCCATGGGCCACCTTGCGCCGCTCGGTGAGCTCTCCCCTCCTCTTCCCTCTCTCTGGTTGCCCGCTTTTCGCCGTAGCCCGCAGTCGACGCCGCCGCGCCAAAGCTGCCGAACAGAGCTCCACCGCGGAGCTCGCCATTGTCGCTGCGTTTACCCTTTGACCAAGCCACGAGCACGGGCGTGCTCCTGGTGAGCTCATGCTTCGCTCGAGCCAGTTTGCGCGCGTGAAAACGTGCCGTAGTCACTTGCCCTTAGATCACCCGAAAACGCCGCCGCTTAGCTCGACACCGGCGAGGTTCCGGCCACCCCCGAGTCCAACTGATCGCACCACTCGACGCGCGCGGCACTGGCCGTTCGATTGCAGCAAACCACGTCGAAAACGAGCCACCGTACGCGAAACCCGAGCTCGACGGAGTTCTCTGCCGCGTCCGGCGCTCGCTGGAGAGAATTCCGACGCCGACGCTGAGCTGGCTGCCCACATGGCATCGCCTGCGTCATTGACCAGTGGGCCCGGGGCCCCCTGTTGACCAGTTGACCAAGTCAACTATGCTGACTGGGCAGGCCCCAGTCAATGACACGCGGGTCCCACCCCCATTAAGCATTTTTTAAAATAAATAAAATTTGCTAATTAATTAGTTAGTTAATTAAAACACTAATCTGTCACTGACTAAAGGGGCCCACACTTAATTAATCTGTAATTAGTTTAGATTAATCCTATTTATCCTCTGTCCCTATGACAGGTGGGTCCCATTGGACCCACAGGTCAGTTTTGACTCTGGTCAGTGGGCTGGTGACCGATGACGTCACCACTACATCATGCTGATGTCATAATTGATTTCTATTAATTAAAATAAATTTTAGAAAATGATTAAAACTTTAGAAAATCATAGAAAATAAACCGTAGCTCGGATGGAAAAACTTTGTACATGAAAGTTGCTCAGAACGACGGGACAAATCCAACTGTGCCATCTGTTTTCGTGTCGGGACCCTCTACAGAGGTGAACCCGCAACTTTTTGCCCATTTTTGGTAAATGAATAGTGCATACCTACCGGCTAATAAATCCAACTTTAATCCTAAAATAACTAAAATGGTTTAGATATGTCATTAGGCAACCCTGCACTGCACGTTAGCATAGCATGCTCTGTGTTGTTTATGTTTGCCGGGTATTTATATTGTTTCTCCTCCCCCCTTCTTCCCGGTAGACCCCGAGACCGCTGACGATGCCCTGGTGATCGACTGCTTCACCGTCGGAGTTTCATTTTCCATCTGCCGAGCAACCAGGCAAGCACCCCCCCTTTTGAACATTCCGATATCGCCTATTCTCTTCTCTCTTATGCTTGCATTAGAAATTGCTACTGCTACTACTTTACCTATTCTGATGCATAGCCTAATTTTTTTAACCTGCTGTTGATAATTACCTGCTTATCCTAAACTGCTTAGAATAGGCTAGTTAGTCCCCCAGTGACCCCCAGTTGACCAGTTGCCCCGCTGGATTATCAGGAGACTCGACCATCATCGTCAACAACCAGGCCCCGGCGCCGCACATCACTTCCCCCTTATCGGTACGACACTGCAGCATTACTATCGAGTGCCGAGGGTGATACCTCATAAGAACTTCTGATGTTAACTCTGTGGAGTAGTTACTCGGTCGTGGTCATCGAGGGTGATTTCTCCTTCTCCACTCCCGATAACGCCGCTGTCGTGCCACACCTCAAGTGTGAACCTCGAGGGTGATTTCCTCTTACGTTCACCTTGATGTTTACATCAGGTGGGAATCCAACGAGGGTGATGCCTCGGATTCCTTCTTGATGTGGTAGCCACATGGATTGTCTTTACATTACTGTTGATACTGATTAAACTGGATAAAGACGGGTCGGCCCTGAGGGGTAACCGCGCGAGCATGTGATGCGAGTGATGTGGAGACGGGCTGACCTGGAGGGTGCCCGCGAGATAACTACGTGGCGTGGTCGGGCATTCCTGGCCCTTGCTGCAAGTCCACGAGATGGGGCGACGGGGTCACATCGATCGTGAGTCTCCGCTCGTTACCGCGCTTCTAATTCACCAACGGTTTGGATATTTGATCCGAGTGGGCCTCTGGCCCGATAGCACTAACCATCACGTGGGAACAGTTATGGGCACTCTGCGTCGTATGCATCAGCCAAAGCTTAATAGATGTCATGCGACTGAGCGGCGCGCGCCGTGTTGGACTGGATACGCAACCGCGCTTGTATTAAGGGGTTGCCAGGTCTGCTCACGGCCGCCCACGCAACGTGCAGGAGTTCCCGGGGCGATGGCCCAAGACCTCTGGGGGCATAGGTTTAGCCCGATGTGCTGACCTCTCTATTAAGCCTAGGTCGGGTTGCGGTGTATCGTTTGGCCGAGGCCGGGCATGACCCAGTAAAGTGTGTCCGGTCGGAGTTAAGCGAGCGTGGTGGGTAAGTTGGTGCACCCCTGCAGGGAAGAACTAATCTATGCATAGCCGATCCTCGGTAACGGACACTCGGAGTTGTATCCCGATCGATACAACTAGAACCTGGCAGCTAAGATGATAACTGCATAGTATGGCTTTGGGATTGCTTTCTCGCAGGGAGTCGAGGAAGGATCTCTGGGCGAGGTTGATGACACTACTATTACTTTACATTATGCTAATCTGCACTCTTCTAATGCTGCAAGACCGCTGAAGATGATGAAGATGCTAGTCTTCGATAGGACAAGGCTTTCCCCTCTATTCTGGCATTTCTGCAGCCCTGTCCACATATACAGCCTTCCTTTGAAAATGTTGCATATGTAGTGTAGATCCTTGCTTGCTGAGTACTTCGGATGAGTACTCACGGTTGCTTTGCTTTCTTTTTCTCCCCATATCCGTTTGTTGCAACCAGATGACGGAGCCCCTGAGACAGCTGCCCCCACCGACAGCTACTACTACTACCCTCCTGGCGAGTACTACTACGATGAGCCGTCCGACGACCAGGAGTAGGTTCGGAGGGTCCCAGGCAAGAGGCCTGCGCCTTTCGATCATAGCTTTTGTTTTGCCCCGCCTTCTTAAAGGATTTTCTCTGTTTTGTGGTATATCTGTACTCAGATATCTGATGCTTCCGCTGACGCTTGTATGCAAGCTTATGTATTCGAGCCCTCGAGGCCCCTGGCTTGTAATATAAAGCTTGTATTATTTTAATTTGTGTCTAGAGTTGTGTTGTGATATCTTCAAGTGAGTCCTAGGCTTGATCGTGTGCATTTGCGTGTATGGTTAGTGCACGGTTAAGCCGGGGCGTCACACTACGCACGACAGATCTTCCAAAGACTTCAAGCTGTGTCGGCTGGTGGTACTTGGCGGCATGGTGCTGAGGACCGGTGGCGACCGCGACGTGCTCAGCTGTTCGCGCGCAAGGAGGTGGTGCCATTGGGCGCCGTGGTGGCGTCGACGGCAGCTAGACCGGGCAAGGTGGATGCGTCAGTACAGCTCTGAAGATGGAGTGGTGGCAGTTGGTGGCGGCGGCCTCTGAGACCGTGCCGGACCGGTGTGTGCCCCAGAACCGACAAGTGGCTTGGTTGGGGCTCAGGTCTTAGATGTTAGCTTGGCTGCGAGGTCTATGGTATTAGGCCCGGACTATCAGCATCCGTACATCAACTGGATAGGAGTAGTGACAGATGTTGCCTAGACGGTGGCTTCAGACTTACTGTTGTATTTCTTTGTAAGGTCTTTTGCGAATAATTAATAAAGTGGCTGTATGCATCGTCCAAATGCAGAGGCTGGGGGTCTTCCTCCTTTTCTAAGAAAAAATGTCATTTGATTCATAGGACTGGAATTCTTAAGAAAACTTCCTTAAGATTCCTTTATACTTTTCTTTGGAGGAAATTCTTAAGAAATTTCTTTTGGAGTAAATTTCCATCCACTAAAAATCTCTTGATACATTTTCTTTGGGCTTTCACACCTTTTGATCCAGATTCATGTTCTTTTTAATCCTATATGGTCTAAGAGGGCGTGCTACTCTTATCCTACATTTATCCTATTCTTGCATGCGGAGAATCCTGCAAACCAAACGGACCATATACAATTATATTATCTTTTATTCCTATGTTTTGAGGATCATCGTGAGTGGTTTTTCTAAGCCCAAGTGTACTGTAACATTTATACCTATCCTTCAGTATTGCTTTGAGATATGTGTTAGTCGACTCACCCACAAGGTTTCTCCTTTTTATTTCTCTCAAATGAAGCTACGTATAAACTTCAAACTTTGCAGTCCAACCAAACTTTAGAATTACAATATGGGGGAAAAAAACTTTAGAATTATTTTGGTTCCCCACATTGTGGTTATAAGGGCATCTCGTACGCCGCCGCTCAAACCGCCCGCAACCATCCAGACTGCACGGTTCAGCGTGTTTTGTCATCCAATGCGGACCTGTATCAGTCCGCCGACTGACCCAGGCGTGTTTTTTCCCGCAAATTGGAAACAAACTTGGGGGAGTTCTGCGGGAGTCCGGACCACCACCACGTAGGGCTCTGACACCCCTGACGCACTCAAATCCCCTCCTGGTCCCATTCGATTCCACTCCATCCCTACCCCCCTTGCTTTGCATCCGCGCCCTCCTCTGAGGCTGTCGCTATACCTCTCCGGCCACCCACGAATTGTTAGACATCTACAATCACCACCCACACGCCCGCCTGCCTTGTACTACGGCGCTGTCGACCCAGGATCCGTCCATAGTCAGGCACCCTCCATCCCCCGTCGATGACTTCCACGGTGGACATCACACCCGGAAGGTGTTTGGTCAAATGCCATTGAGCCTATTTTCTAACTCCATGTCATTTTTTAGAGTAAGAATGATTGCGGGGCACTTAACTCTCGAGGATGAGTTGTAGTGTGATGTGTGGTTGGCCATACACGCGGACTTCGTAGGCAGGAGCGGTAGGGGGCTCTTTTGGCAGCGTGTGCATAGCTCATTTCATGAACACAATGTGAAGTGTTTAGCGTATCGATGGTACACCATCCAGAACTTTGTCACGAAGTTTTGTGGCGCGGTTGATCGGCTGGAGGCAACATGACCATTGCACACGAAAACCATGAAGATCGTAAGTTTTGCTTCTTCTTGGTCAACTTATTGATTGATTGATTCATTTACTCAATGTTGCTCTACACGTTGTGGAGGCTGTACATGCTGCCGTGATATACCACAGGTCAGAGGGCAAACCATTCACGCACATACATTGTTGGATGAAGCTCAAGGGGTTATATGTCTAGGACAACATGATCCATCAATGAAAATCTTGTTGAACATCCGGTTAATCTCCTTGGATTTGAACTATTTCTCATTGAATTTGAACTATTTATTGTACTAGATTTATTTTCATGCTATGTATGGATGGTTTATGCTATTTTGTATGTGAACTTGCATGAATTTCATCCGGTCTGTTGAAAGACAGTTTGAAATGTATGCAAATAATTTTTGGATGGCTGATTACCGTATCCATGTCTGTGGACGGATGCGGTGTCCGTTTTGTGGATCAAATGCCCTAACCCTAACGTTCATACCTTGTTTCGTACTATTGTGCTTCGAGAATCCTGCCAATATTGGATCGGAAGAAGTACGTGGCGTGCTCGATCCCAATAATGTCACGCTGGACCTAAATCGAAGACATGCATTGTCAGCAGCCCTGTAGCCGTTGTCCCTGAAGAAGGTGCGCCAAGTCCTGTAGCTGATCCAACGGTTGCCGGCAACAGCGAGCCAGGGCGCGTCATGGACCAGAGGCCCAAGTCTACACGAGCCAAGAGACCACCCCAGTGGCTTGCTAGCCCAAACTGGGCCCGTTAAGCGGGTGTAATAGTATATAAACCAATGGGGATTACTTGTGGAGTTCGGCTAGGATTTGGACGGCTGCGGCCGCGGCTCGATTGTAACGGATAGAGGTGCGGGTGGTTGGGAGGAATCCTCGTCCGAAATTCAAATTCCTTAGCTAGAATCCCCATGAAATCCTCAGATCCATAGCTCAGTAAGAGAGATCCTCACATCTGGTAATCAGAGCCTTCGTCCTGGAGCTGCCCCCTCACCGCTACCCGACGCATTTCGGCGACCGGCGGCGACTTCAAGCAATGGAAGGGCTGAGCGACGAGGGCCGCTCCGTCTACGAGCTCCTTCGCCATGAATTCGCCAATGATTTGGACGACAAGCTTCGAACGCATGGTGAGTCGCTTCTCAAATCGATGAGCAAGATGATGGAGAGAAACAATACGACGCTCGACGGCCTGATGTCGGCAAGGGCTGATGGCATCCGGGAAGAGCTCGCCATCGACCTCGAGCAGATCAGGTCCGACCTGTACAAGATGGAGTCTCAGGAGCACAACCCCAAGTTCGACGCCGCCACGTCTTCACGCAACGCTGGGCTGGGTCGTGGCGCCGCCGTGACCGGCGCCCTTGGCTTCGACAACGAACACCGGGGGAAGGCGCATAACATTTATGTCCCTCCTCCAGTCAGAGGTGCGCGCGATTCTGGTTTCTCCCCTAGAAATTTTTCTCCTCGGGATTATCCGTCAGTTGATACTGCTGAGCACAATTCGTTTTCCCTGCATCTGGAACTTCCAAATTTGATGGAACAAATCCGCGATTATGGCAAAATCACTGCGAAGATCAGTTCAAACTCTGGGGCACGCCTGCTAGCCGATGGCTTTCCTTGGCATCTGCTCAGTTTGAGGGGGCCGCAGCGCGTTGGCTTGAGTCGATTCAGAGGCGTATGCCCAACTCCAGCTGGTCTGAATTCTGTGAAGCTTTATAGAATCGTTTTGGCCGAAATCAACATCAAACTCTGCTCAGAAGGTTGTTCAGGATAGCTCAGACTACTACAGTCGAAGACTATGTTGAACGGTTTGCTGAACTGTACGATCAGTTGACAGCATATGAAGAAGCGCCCAATTCCTTGCACTATATCACTCGATTTCTAGATGGGCTCAAACCTGGAGTTCGAATGGCTGTGGCCCTGCAGAAACCCAAAGATCTCGATGCAGCTTATGAGTTAGCTCTGCTCCATGAGGAGCTGGGGGAAGTGTACAATCCAACCAGTTTTGCAGCTACTAGAAGAACAGCACCTTCCACAAGTATCACGAACTCCAAGCCATAGAAACCTGACGAGAGGAAAGCAGAATCTGTCAGCAGTACAAGCCAAGAGGATAAATGGGCAGCTCTGAGAAACTATAGGAAATCCAAGGGTTTATGTTTTGTGTGTGGGGAAAAGTGGGCCAAGGACCATGTGTGCAAATCCACTATCCAATTGCATTTCGTCCAAGAACTGATTGATCAGTTACAAACTCAGTCAGTCGAGAGTTCAGACTCTGACAGTGAACAGCAAACCCAGTCTTCAGTCTATTCTATCAGGTTATCTGCTGCTGCAATGGGGAAGGAACCTGAAGCTCCTGTACTGCAATTGGAGTTTGAACTACAAGGGCACAAACTTCAGTTTCTTGTCGACTCTGGCAGCACTCATTCTTTCTTGGATGCACATTACAAGCACTTAGAAGGGGTTAGAACAATCAAAACTCTCACTGTCACAGTAGCTGGAGGTTCAACAATACAGTGCCAGCAACAAATTGAGGAATGTTTCTGGAAATGCAATGGAACCACATTTTCTTCTGATTTCAAGTTGCTGCCCTTGCATACTTATGATGGAATTTTAGGGCTGGATTGGCTTGCCCAACATAGCCCCATGTACATCGATTGGGTGGAAAAATGGCTCTATTTCACTAAGGCTGGACAAACAGTTACTTTGCATGGGTTTGGAGCTGAGGACTGCACCTACACCTGTATAGCCATATCTGCAGTGCAAATGGATGAGCAAAACGAAATCCCTCCAGAAATTCAATCTATTTTAGATGAATTTGCTGATGTTTTTGAAGCTCCTACTCAATTACCTCCCAGGAGAAGTTGTGACCACAAAATTCCTCTAATTCCAGGAGCCAGGCCAGTTGCTGTGAGACCATACAGAATAGTTCCTCAATTAAAGGATGAGCTTGAAAAAAAATCGCAGAGTTACTGAAGTCAGGTATAATCAGACCTACTAAGAGCCCTTTTTCATCCCCTGTGCTGCTAGTAAAGAAAAAAGGAGGAGAATGGAGACTGGTGGTCGATTACAGAATGTTAAATGCTATCACTGTAAAAGGGAAATTTCCAGTGCCAGTGATTGATGAACTTCTAGATGAGCTTGCTGGTGCTGCTTGGTTCACTAAGTTAGACCTTAGAGCAGGCTACCATCAAATCAGGTTAGCTGCTGGGGAGGAGTATAAAACTGCTTTTCAAACTCACCTAGGCCATTATGAATTCTTGGTAGTGGCCATGGGTCTCAGTGAAGCTCCAGGCACTTTCCAAGGAGCAATGAACACCACACTTTCTCCAGTTAACAAGAAAAATGCTTTGGTTTTCTTTGATGATATATTGATTTTCAGCAAGTCATATCAGGAGCATTTGAAGCATGTTAGAGAAGTGTTGGCCCTACTCAGAGCTGATCAGTGGAAAGTAAAAATGTCCAAATGTGCTTTTGCTCAACAACAAATTGGGTATTTAGGCCACACCATCAGCTCTGCAGGAGTTTCTACTGATTCTAGCAAAATTCGGACAGTGGAACAGTGGCCTACCCCAACCAATGTCAAGGAAGTGAGAGGGTTTCTTGGACTGAGTGGTTATTACAGGAAGTTCATAAAGCATTATGGTCTGATCAGTAAACCTCTCACTGAGCTGCTTAAGAAGGGAGTGCCATTTGTCTGGACTACAGTGACTGAAACTGCATTCACAACTCTCAAGAAGGCACTGGTGGAAGCCCCAGTTTTAGCTCTGCCACAATTTGACAAACTTTTTGTCATTGAAACTGATGCTTGTGATTCAGGTATTGGTGTTGTACTCATGCAAGAAGGACACCCTCTAGCTTATGTCAGCAAAGCTTTGGGGCCCAAGAATAGGGCCCTCTTAGTTTATGAAAAGGAGTATCTAGCTATTTTGCTAGCAGTGGATCAGTGGAGACCATACTTACAGTTCCAGCAGTTCACCATCAGAACTGATCAGAAGAGTTTGATACATTTGCAAGACCAAAAGTTACACACTGTGTGGCAACAAAAAGCTCTCACTAAACTTATGGGTTTGAATTACACTATAGTCTACAAAAAGGGGGTCGAGAATTCTGCTGCTGATACCCTATCTAGAAGACCATTCCATTCCCAGGTTTTCCATATATCTAAATCACAACCTGTGTGGATGGAAGAAATTGTGGACAGTTATTCGCAAGATGACAAAGCTAGGGAGTTATTGCAAGAGCTTGCTGTCAAACCTTCTCCTAATTCTCAGTATCAAATAGTGCAAGGATTGCTAAAGTACAAGGGCTGCATTTGGGTTGGTAACAATTTGGAAATACAGGAGAAAATCTTCTCTGCTTTTCATGATAGCCCTCTAGGAGGACACTCTGGTTTCCCTGTCACATATCATCGAATCCATTCTTTATTCAGATGGACAGGCATGAAGAAGTTTATTAAGGACAGGGTGCAATCTTGTTTAGTCTGTCAGCAAGCTAAACCTGAAAGAGTTAAGTATCCAGGGTTGCTTTCTCCTTTACCAGTTCCAAGCAAGGCCTGGGAAACTGTGACCATGGATTTTATTACTGGATTACCTCCTTCCTATCAGTTTGATTGCATCTTTGTGGTCATTGACAAGTTTACAAAATATGGCCATTTCATGGCCCTCAAACACCCCTTTTCTGCACAGAAAGTTGCTGAAGTGTTCTTGGACAATATTTACAAATTGCATGGAATGCCATAATACATTGTATCTGATAGAGATCCTGTATTTACTAGCAATTTTTTGCAAGCCCTTGTTCACAGGACTGGGACTCAGCTCAACATGAGTACTGCATATCACCTTGCAACTGATGGTCAGACTGAGAGAGTCAACCAGCAAAGTGAATGCTATCTCAGAAGTTTTATCAGTTCTCATCCTTCCAAATGGAGCAAATGGCTGTCCTTGTGTGAGTTTTGGTATAATACAAATTGGCATTCAGCTGTTGGCAAGTCTCCCTTTGAGGTACTGTATGGACATTCCCCTAGATACTTTGGGATTGCTGCCAGTGATACTGTTGCCCCTGTGGACATTCTTCTGTGGCTGCAAGACAGGGAGGTTGTGGTGGCTTCTGTTAAACAACATCTGCTCCGAGCTCAACAGAGAATGAAGCACATGGCTGACAAAAACAGGACTGAGAGATCTTTCGATGTTGGAGAGCAAGTTTTCTTGAAACTGCAACCGTATGTGCAATCTTCGGTTGTGCACAGAGCAAACCACAAGCTGGCCTTCAAATACTTTGGACCCTATACCATCATTGACAAGATTGGGGAAGTGGCTTACAAATTGGAATTGCCTCAGGACAGTAGAATCCATCCAGTTTTCCATGTGTCTCGGCTCAAAAAGGTAGTGCTTCCCAATTGCACTGTTCTTCGCAAACTGCCATCCTCTTTTGCTTCTCTTCAGGTACCACTCCACGTGCTCCAGCAACGAGTGCGGCAGCGAGGCAAACGTACGATCGCTCAAGGCTTGATCCAGTGGAGTGGTTCTTCGCCAGATGAAGCAACCTGGGAAGACTTGGACTCCCTACGTCAGCAATTTCCTCGTGCTACGGCTTGGGGGCAAGCCGTTTCTCAACGGAGGGGGGATGTCAGCAGCCCTGTAGCCGCTGTCCCTGAAGAAGGTGCGCCAAGTCCTGTAGCTGATCCAACGGTTGCCGGCAACAGCGAGCCAGGGCGCGTCATGGAGCAGAGGCCCATGTCTACACGAGCCAAGAGACCACCCCAGTGGCTTGCTAGCCCAACTGGGCCCGTTAAGCGGGTGTAATAGTATATAAACCAATGGGGATTACTTGTGGAGTTCGGCTAGGATTTGGACGGCCGCGGCCGCGGCTCGATTGTAACGGATAGAGGTGCGGGTAGTTGGGAGGAATCCTCATCCGAAATTCAAATTCCTTAGCTCGAATCCCCATGAAATCCTCAGATCCATAGCTCAGCAAGAGAGATCCTCACATGCATGCAGCATGCATGTGGATATGGCAAGAACTAAAGTGTGCGGGGGAGACGAAATCAAGTGGAATCGCACAAAAAAGAGAAGCTATTAAAGTACAGAAGCATGCACTGCCCATCTACCCTGACCAAACCGCCAACCATATGCACACATGCATGCGTTGTATACTCCAACTCCAAAATGGACTTAGCGAGATCGAGCTGATACGGACTATGGATGGATCGATCGGTAGCCGTTGGATCCCGGGCTGGCGGCCTGGATGCGCGCTAGTTAAGATCCATACGTGTGTCCGTGGCTGTCGATGTCACGCGTGCCTGGCTAGTGTAGTAGGAGTACTAGTCAGAGGGGACGCCGCACGCTCCGGATAAAAACAAACACGTCAAGATGCAAGATGGCGATCACGACCTAGCTGGCTAGTCGACCGCTACGGCCGGTGACCGCTGCCGGGACTACTCTGGCTAAGCTCCCAGACGACAATGGCTGACTCGATGCTACTAGTCACCCATTGTCGGTAACTAGTGGGTGATGAGGACGCGAGGTGGATGGAAGCTCAGACGTGACAACATTTTATTCGGTACTCCAACAGTTGGCAGCCAGTTCCGCCGACTCTTCCTCTTTCAGCGCCGGCGGCGGTGGCTTCCGGTAGTCGCCTCCGTAAGCACTCTTCCGGCCTGGCCGGTCACCCTCGTTGGCGCAATGGTGACATGGTGTTAAAACTTTTTTTTTGAGGGAAAGCGCCGGGCTTTCTACATGCTTTTACAGCAGACTTGATCACCCCTCACTAGCTCAGTAGGTCCATTAGCTGAGGGGGTGCTTTGGCTACCAGTAGCATGTCTCCATTTGAGTCCACACCAACCACGGTGTTATTGATCCGTCAGTGACACCAACCACGGTGAGCTTTGAGTCCACACCTCGGCAAATCCTATTTGCCGATACGTGCGGCAAACTGTTGCTCTGCCGCCCAAAGCTGACGTAAGACAGAGTTAATTGGGCCGGCCTGTTTAGCGTTCTACTGGTAAACAGTTCCTGGTTTTGGAAACCTTCTAGAAGATTGCTGACTGAATCACGTCTGTTTATTTTAACTTTTTCTTGGTTCTTTTTTCCTCTTTCAAAAGTTTTCTTTTTAAAAAACTTTGGAATTCTAAAAAATGTTCCGGGTATTAAAAACGATCGTGTTTTCAAATATTTTTTGGAATTGCAAGAAATGTTCTCATATTCAAAGTTATTTATAAATTCGTTTTGGGGGAATTTCAAAAAATATTCACGTTTATTCAAAAAACTGGTCGGAATTTCTAAAAATGTTCCCATTCTCTAAATGTTTCTACAAATACAATAAATATTCTCATTTTCAGCATTTGTTTGGGAATTTACAAAAAATGTTCACGGCAGTACTTTCATAAAATGTTTGGAAACCTTAAAATTTGTTCACATTTTAAAAAATCGCTTTTTCTAGAAAAAAAAATATCCATTAAAAAATAATTCAAAATAAGAAAAGAACCAACTAAAAACAAAGTTCTTATAGTGATAAGGTCGCTAAAATGAACCGCTCGCTGCAGTTCGGGGTAGCTATAGTGTACTGTCTTCCTAAACCACGCTATTGGTTAAATGAGCTAGGCCAATAGGAAGCTCGCCTGTGCGTTTGCTTGACTGTTTGGCACTTGCTGCGTCAAACAGGCGCTCCCCAACATCCCCTCATGTTCAACACATAATGGCGTCAAACAGTGGGGAGCAACTACCTAGCGGTTTTACCTTGCGAGGCTCCCGTATCACTTTTGTGGTCTACGAGCTCGCCAGGTGGTGCGTCCAGCTGCTGCCACTTGTCGCGTGCTGGGTGTTTCCTCTGAAATTCGTTTTTATTTGTTTGTACGTGTTTTAGATGGCTTTTTTAGTTTTTTCTGTCTTCGGTTTACGCCTGGTTTTTCTTAGGGTTTAGAGAAAAAATTGTTTTTTCTGCGAAGCACTGTGCTTCTTCAAAAAAAAAAAAACTATGCTGCCACGAGAAGCATAGATTTGCCTCCGCGAGAAGCACATTGAAAAAAAAAATGTGATTTCACGGGAAGCTCGGACTTGCTTCCGTGAGAATAACAACGGTAGAAAGGAAAGAAAAAAAACTATGCTTCAATGAGAAGCACATATTTGCTTCCGTGAGAAGCACCACTTTGCTTCTCGGAAAGGGGGGAAAATGTGCTTCGGGAAGCACATGTGTGCTTCTTGAAAAAGGGAAAAACATGTGCTTCCACGAGACGGAAAATTATGCTTCTTGTGGAAGCACATATTTGAAAACCCACAACCGTGCTTCCGGGCTCTGGTTTTTCTGCCGTTATTAGTTCTGTTTTCATTTTTAACTGATTTCGTTTCTTTTCGGTTTCTCGGTTTCTTTTTTTTTCTAAAACAATTCATCGAAACCTATTAACATGATATCTAGTTTTGTATATCTCGATGCGAGAAATTCAATGGCCAAAACAGTTCAGAATTTGGACACCTGATTTTAGAGATAAAACGTTTTGAATAACAAATATATCTATCTATCTATCTATCTACTACCCCTATAAAAGCACGAAAGGGTGGGAACCAATTCGTCTCATCCACCCGACTCTGCAATCTGACGGTGTACATCAGTCCAACATACTAAACATGTTTTATTCTTTAATTACCCACCATGCCATTACGTCAATCCTCTCCTACCTCTTTCATCACGAGGAAAAAAAAAATGAAACCGATGTCCCCTCCCGGCCTTGCACAATGCAAGACGCTTAGAGAAATAAACCAATGATTTTTAAGCACCGGTGCTTATTTGTAGAGAGTAGACGCTTAATCAAGTGTCTCGCCTTTATAAATAGGCACTTCTGCTTAAAAAAATGATTTATTTTTCTAAACACCTCCTTAAGCACCTAGCATTGTACAAGGCATAAGGGCATGTCCAACGCAAAAGCTTAGGATGGCCGCCAGGATGAGAATCCCGGTGTTAGAGCATCTCTAGCAGATCCCGCAAATCGGGCGGTCCGCTATAATTACCGCCGATTTTGCGGATCCATCCGTAAACCCGGCCCGAACAGATACTCCAAATTCGGTTGACCCGTAATTTTTTTGTGGGATCCCGCATCCGCGAGCCCAATTCCACTATATCTACGGGATTTCGCCCGGTTTTGGAGGATCCCCTTTCCTTTGGCGGAAGGGAAATTTCAACCCAACCGCTTTCCTCGCAGCTGACACCATGGCTTCCCGAGCTCGATTTGGGCCAAATCTCACCACCGCCGCCATCGCACGCGAGCTGCCGCACACCGCCATCGCCGCAAGCGAGCTGCCGCACGCAGCCGTCGTCGCCGGCGAGCTAGCTAGCTACTGCTGTTGTTGCCACCGCGAGCGAGCTAGCTAGCTGCCGCCGCCCGGCCGCGCGCGCTGGACCGCGTCGGCCCGGCCACGGATGCAAGCCCTTGCGTGACCGTCGTCCCGCAAATTTGGTTTACAGGATACCGTAAACGATTTTTACGGGACGAGCTTATACCGGTGCTCTTAAACTAGGCATCGACACAAGACAAAGCGTAGAGCGCTTGGCCGCTTTTCTGCATGCTCGAAGCGCACGGGCTGTGTTAGTTAGCCCGTGAAATTAGCGTCTTCCGTTGTAGGCTAGGTTTACGTGATTTTTTTAATTTTACTAGTAAGCTTGCACGTGCAACGCATGTCTTAGCTGACACATATAATCATATGATTATATATGATAACCTTACCCCTTCCTCGTGAATGAACCTGTGGTTCGATAGTTAGAGAGACTGTGGTATCCCTAGCCCACCAGGGTTAAAATCCTGGTGCTCGCATTTATTCCTGGATTTATTTCAGGATTTCCGGCGATGTAAATTTCAAGATGATATGCCGACTCAGTCTTTCGAACGTGCTCATAGGGGTAGGGTGTGCATGTGTGCGTTCATAGGGATGAGTGTATGCGCGTATATGAGCGCTTGCGTCTGTACTGTGTTCAAAAAACCTTACCCCTCCCCCCACCCAAAAAATATATATAGGATAACCTTCTTGAAAATTTGAATTTCACACGAAGTGTATAGTACTTAATTCTTGTCTCATACATAATTCAGAACCTCATTCTTAATGAATCAATATTCCTCTTGAATCAAATATCACACATATTTTATGTACAGATCAAGAAACCGAGTTATTCCATGTATAAGCTTTCTCATCTCAGGAATTAATCATACAAAAACATCTTAAGCTTTACTCCACTACTCTAACTTTATGTACCTGAAGATTCCAAACGGAAATCAACCATTGTGCAAATACAAAGGGTAAGAGCCTAAACAGAAATTACCATTTTCCAAGTTGCGTCTCCTCACCCCCTCGCGTCGCCTCCCCTGGACGACGCCAGGGGACCCCAACCCTAGCGCCGCCAGGTCCCTCCCATCTCCCCTGCTGCCGTCGCTTCCGCCGGCCTAGTCCGCGGTGGCAGCGGGCCCGGCACCAAAGCGCTAAGGCGGGTGGTGTGCTGCGGGATCTATCGGAGGCGGCAGGGGCGACTCCGGCATTGGATCCGCGAGCAGCAGGTAGGGCGGCGTCCCTTTCCTGTGCGGCAGCGGCCAGATCCATGGCCAACATGGTGCTCTTCCCCTCGGTGGAGTTTGTGCCTGGTCCTGTGCGGTGACGGAAGCCGCGGATCAGGCGTCCCGTCCAGGTCCGCCCCGGCGTGGTCTTTTCCAACCAGCGGCGCGTGGAGGGACCGGTGAGGGACGGCTGGAGGTTCCCTGCCGGCGTGCCTACAGCGGCTTTCGTCTTCATGGTGAGGCTCCGTATATTTCCAGCCGGCTGCGAGATCGGGGGGCCGTGACTTCCAATGAAAATCGCGCTGACTACGGTCATGGCGGACGATGGCGGCGTCTGTGACCTCATTCCCTTCTCGAGGCATCGTTGTTGCAGGTCGTGGCACCCCACTCGTGATGCTTCAGGGGAAACTCTAGATCTAGGTCTACCGTATCGGATGATGATGCCACCTTCGATGCCGTTGTCCCACCTCACCCTGGGCATAAAAACCGAAGACCGAAAACCGAACCCGAAAAGACCGAGACCGAACCCGAAAAGACCGAACTTGAAAAGACCGAATAAAATACGGTCTGCGCAAACAGAAGACCGAACTAATTACGGTCTGTTTGGTCCTCCTGTCTTCAAGACCGAATAGACCGTATAGACCGAACTAAAAAAGCCCATACGCAAGAGTGCAAGACCATATTTACCAAAGGCCCATCCGGCCAGCCCAAGGTCATGAGCGAGATACATACATCTCATGATTCACAGGCAACCAGCTACTGCACTCTCTTTATTCTAAAAAAAAGCTGTTGTACTCTCATTCCTCCTTTTTTTCACAACCATCCGAGCTGCAGTTCATCACCACCTCGTCCTCTTACACGTTGGTCTTCTTCCCGTGCTCCATCTCGCATCTGAAGGTAAGAAAGCATACAATACAACTACTACTTGTCTGAATTTTCTTATGTACAGATGCACATCTATACACACATTTGTTGTCTCAGTACATATGCACCTCTGTACACACATGCAGTTTGTTACTGAAAATAACATGAATATGACGTGTAGCAATTAATTTGGTCTGTTTGGTCGGGACCGAAGACCGAATAATAAAGACCGAAGACCGAATAGTGAAGAACCGAAAAGACCGAAATTATTATGGTCTTCAATTATGGAAGACCGAATTCTTGGAAGACCGAAAAGACCGGACCGAACAAACCGAAAAGACCGAACGCCCAGGCTGAGTCCCACCTGGGGGCATCGTTTCGGAACAAAGTGTTGGCTGGAGGGGACAAGAGGAGGAGCGGTGTTACATCTACCGCAAGGCCGACGGCGGATCCCGGCGGCATGGCGCTGCGGAGGTTCGGTGATGGGCGCGTGTGGACGGATACGTGCGGGATGGTGGCGTTGTCTGGCGCCATGGTGGCGTCGATGGCAGGCAAGACAAGGTCGATGCGTCAGTTCCTGCTCTGGAGATGGACCGGTGGAAGATGGCGGCTGCATCCTCTGAGAGTGCGTCGGTCCGGTGTGTGACCCAGTCTCGGTATGTGGCTGGGGTTGGGCGTTCGGCTTTAGATGTTAGGCTTTGGTGCGATGTCTGTTTGGAATTTGGCACCCCTTCATCAAGGGAATAGGAGTAGCAACAGGTGTTATGGTGTCTTCAGGCTTACTGATGTATTACTTTGTATGGCTTCAGACTCACTTTTGGTATGTATACGTTAATAGCAAAATTAAAATTATGATATTATAAAATTACGTTTTCATGAAAATTTGCCGATACATTTTCACCTAAACAATTTGAATACCTTCTTTTCTCAAGAAAACAATCTGAATACTATTCTTATGGCATGAACCAAATTTAGACTGCACGATTTCTAATATGCCACTCCCTTCGTAAAGAAATATAAGATCACTTACATCACACTTTTACTTTTTTTACAGAGGGAGTACATATTTATGAACATACATGGTAGTCCATAACCAGGCTGATATCACGTCCATCACCCAGTTCTCTTCTGTTGAAGCAAGGTTGCTTGCAAATTGCAATGCAACACGTAGTTGAGCGTGAACAGTTGGATGAACTGGCATGATCTGACTCAAAGCAGAAAGCGGTAAAAAAGAATCAGAGGTTCATATGAAAGTCCTAAGACAACAATAGCACCCTAAAGATGGAAAAGCAATCAGCATATTGTAGATATGAATATTTGATGCATACTTATATATACACCACGTTGTCTTGTCTTCTTGCGCAATGCCTGTCTCGAACTCTCGGCTAATACAAAAAAATCAATAAAAATGATTTACAAGCCTATTAACAGTACATTGGTTATGATCATGCCCTTGAATGGTAGACTAACAGCAGCACTGCTCTCGATTTTTATTAATTTTGTCGGACCAACAACTATTTCGTTGCTTCCTGTCTGCAGTTTGTAGTTTCGCAAGTTGCCAATGCAAGTCTGGGCAGCAATCCGTTTCCACATTATCCAACATCATGTCTTTGTAAACAATTCCATAGAACCATGGCACCAACCCAAATACAATATGTTTTCACATTAAATATTTCAGAATCGAGTGCAGTGCTGCACTCAGCATAGCCATGAAAAAAATAATAAGTGAACTACGGAGAAAATACTCCCACTGGGCTCTGTGTTTAAAATGATGACAAAAAATTAAAAAATAATATTTAGATGATGACTACTTCAAAAAGTATTTAAAAGATGACAACAGGGAGGCATGTATCTTCACGACTTCACCACCCAGATTTTTTTTACAAACTACTCCCTCCATTTCTAAATATAAGTCTTTTTAGAGATTTCAATAAGGACTACATACGGATGTATATAGACATACTTTAGAGTGTAGATTCACTCATTTTGCTCCGTATATAGTCCATACTGGAATATCTAAAAAGACTTATATTTAGGAACGGAGGGAGTAATATTTAGATGACTACTACTTAAGAACCCTTAGTCCTTGAGAATGAAAACATTTCTTTGTTTCCAAATGTGCCAACAAGCCAGAGTAACAACATCAATAAAGAAGGTTTGGTGTAAGTTCTAATCACCTGCTTTAAGAGCTAAATGATATCTCCAAATCCCTAGATAATTTGTCAAATAATCTGGAGATGATACTAAACTCGCACACTAAAATTGCAGGAGAAGATACAAAATTGTAGGCTAAATGATGATACCCATTGTGTTATTTGTCCAACTTGAACATTTCGTGTGGTAATCTGTCATGGATAAGACTAAATGTGAGCAACACTAAATTAGAAAATGGGCAAGTTCGAGCCTTCCTACTATTTTTACTTCAGATGCCTTCTGATAAAATTCCAAAGCATATAGTTCAAGAGGCACGATCATGGCACACCGCTTCAAGGTTATCTGGGGTGGCCATGGTAGCCTGCTCATACACACTTAAATGGTCAGAAATCTTCAAGCTAACAATTGCTAGTTCCTTAAGTGACTTCATCTATGTAACAAAAAACTGTAAAGCTGGTCTAACTTTGGGAATCAGAGAAATGATAGTCAACATGGGATTGCAAATCACGATGACGAATTTGATCTGCCTCATCAAACACCAATATATGTTCCCTACGAAAGAAGTAATGATTTTAGATTGTCTACATCACATAATTTGGAATTTAAGATAACTTATAAATCAGGTTTGTGTCCAATAATTTGGACCTATGAGAATTTGAAGTTTGGAGTCTCGTCCAAGTGCTGGACTCACTGCCCAGAAGTGCGAACTAAGATATTCAAACTATTCCTGCATTATTTTTGTTGCTAAATTCCGGTGCACTTAACAATAGCACTGCCACTAAAACTATGTTGCTTCCCCACCTTCTTGATCACATCCCAAGTTTGACCAGCAAAATCATTAGTGGGAATGGGAATAATGCACAATCCACACCATCCTCAGACTCCATTTCTCCCATTACAGCTACCAAAACTGAATGTGGTAAGATACACTATCAGGGAACTGGAACTTTAAGCATTGTTACCGGCGACATTTCTTTGTAGCGGCACTTGACATAACCATATGATGTGCTAGACAGTCAAGATGTAACGAATACCAATTCTCAGAGCACAGTTTGCAGAGCTAAAAATCAAAATGAATGGAATCTGGCTTAACAGAGTCTGATGATTTTTTTCAATAGAAAAGACTGATCCATGAATGTTAGTGTTTTTTTTCTCGAATACGCACGAGTGTGCGTATCATTTTATATAGAAGAGGGGGAACATCAATGTTAGTGTTAATCACACCATTACTTCAATTATTTTAGGAATACTGGAAACACATTACCGTACTGATTCCTTTGGACTGGTTGCCTCTGCAGCTTTGTGTGCTCGCTTTCAATGGTTCAACCTGAATAGGATTTGAACGAAGGCTTAAATCTAGCAAAAAACTGAAACAAAATAAGATCATATATGGATGAACCGAGGCACGAAGTATAGGATCAGGGAGAGGCTACGCCGTGTGTATCATCATCGCGTAGAGGAACAGCGGCAGCGGCTTCCGTGTCCTCGGCTTTGCGTCACTGACCACGAGGAGGAATGGCCGCAGGGGCATATGCGTCCCTGACACGAGGTCGAGGAACAGAGGCAATTCGTCGGCACATCGGCATTTTCAAATGCCCCGCCGGAGAAATCCATCTTCGCGACCGAGCCCGCTGTGTCCCACGCCACCACCGCTGCTCGAGGGAGGAGATGGACCCCGCCGCCGTTGACGCAGGCCAAGCCCGTTGCGTCCGAGCTGTCGCCGCTGCTCTACATGTATCAAAATGAAATTTGCACAAAAAATTGAAGTAAAATATAGCACGTATTGTTTACTTCAGAAATCACAAGCTTCATCTCGTTAATACGTTATTCTAGAATCACACTACATCTCGCTAGTAAATGAGGAGATATTTAGAGGAAGAGGCAAACTCGGCTAGCTAGTGATCTATACCACCCACCGCCTGAATTGGCTACAGCTAAATCAAAGTGTTGCTTGCTAGTGAATGCAGAGAAATTCAGAGGAAGAAACAGACTCGCTAGCTAGGGATCCAAAACAAGAAGAAGCAGAAGACGCCTGGAAATTGCGGCCACGGGCAGACGATTCGAGCTCTTGTGGGAGGACGGGATTCTTGGAAGCGAAAGCAGCAGAGCGGTGCAGGGAAGGGAGTGCGGCGCCTCTCTTGCCCGTGCCCTGTGCTCGATCTGGATGGCACCCATGGTGCACCACGATGTGGGGCAAGCGGCAGGAGACACGGGAGGAGAGAACGGGGGGTGGTGGGGCGGCGAACCACTTGGGTGGCGAACGGCGCGAGCGCGGGAGGATCGGTGAACGGCGTCCCCGCCCGTGCTGTGGCGTCGGATGGGAGGATGAGGAGGGGGCGAGAGGTCGTGCGTGTGTTGTTGGCAGTTTTGTTTTCTTTTTCGAACGGCAGCGGGGTCAGCGATCGATGCATTATTAGTTGCTTAATTGCGTGGCTTATAGCGTTAACCACGAGAGGATTAGAGGCCATCAGATATTGTAGATGGACGGGTATAATTGGTTGGATCTGCCCCTCTCTTCCTTTTATAGGGTAGCGTCTGTATATAAGCGTCTGTTAGCGATGCCCTAAACCCTCCCCCGTCAAAGAAAGAAAACTCTCCATACCAGGCCGTCGGGGCAGTTTGCCCGCCACCACCGCCCCACGCCTCGCCCCACCTCTCCCCCTCCACGCGCCAGACGACCTCCGCCTCGACCCCGTGCCGCCCCGCCACCTGTTTTGCCGGCGGAGTTTACGACCGCCGTCTGTACGCTCCGCCGGACCTCCGGTTCCATGCGCCGGCGGACCTCCGCTACCGCCTGTGCCTCCGCGACCAGCTGAACGAGGCTCTCTTTGGTTTTTTGTGGTATGGATCCCTTCCCCTCTCCCCTCTTATGTTTGATGAATAACAAATTTCTGAATTTTTGCGACGAACGATATTCAGATTCGTTCTGGTTGCAATGACAACTTTTTGCGTAATTGTTCCCACGTTCAATACCGGTGCCTGCTAATCTTCTACAGTACATGTCTTCTTCTACTGTCAGTTCTAAGCTTACTGACATAATAATAGCTTGCCCAATGGACTTCTGGATATGTTTTGTCATACAAACTAACAAGCTACACATATATTCCGTTTGCTTCGAGGTCGGTTTTGGTTTCTTCTCCTGTTCATAGGCCTAGAATTGGAACAATTCTGTATATGCAGGATGGTGGTGCCATGGCGCATGGAATTATAAGATTTATGTTCTCATATTTTATTCAGAGAGGAACCAACTTTTTTGCTTGATCATAGACACACAGGATGCAACTTCGTTTTGGGTGATACAAAGTTCAGTCTCCAGAGTATTCCCATGGTGATTTTGTGCTGCAATCTCGTTTTGGCTGATACAAAGTTCAGTCTCCAGAGTATTTCCATGGTGATTTTGTGCTGATACATATAGTGATTGCCCTCAGCCAGTAAAAGATTCAATTTTTTGCTGCCCATGTTTTCTAATTATGATCTATCTATCGATGTTGACGCTCCTTCAGTTTATCAATGCTTATTCTGAAATCTGTAGTCGCATTGTACATGCTGTTCCAATGTCTGATCATTGCATATGCTTCTTCAGCTCTTTCTATTTTTTTCATCTGTTGCAAGTTCTTTAACATTTGTGTTTTTTCCTACCAGATGAGGAAGAGTAATCCTGATAAAGTTCCAGAAACGTCTACTGATCGTTCCCTGTTTAAAGAAATAACAAACTCATCTACAATTGAGAATGCAAATGTCACTACTAATAGTGAAGAAGCAAAAAAGAATAGTACTCAGTCATGGTATGCCCGAATGTCTTATGAGAAAAAAGCAGCATTCCTCGAAAAACGTCGTATGGCCTGCCAACAAAAGAAGGCTCACGCTCTCAATATTGTTAATGGGCAACAAACAGCAAAGGCACATGCTTCTTTAGGATCCAAGCTATGTACACCTTTCAGCAACATAGCCAACACCCACACAAATGGTATGTTCAGAGACTGCGTATCATATATATTGAATGACAATTTACTCATTGCTTGGAAGTTCATCTCCTGCTATGTGTCAGATGCAAGATGTACAGGGGACTCCATGACTACTGTTTGACATCCCGAAGAAGTTAATGTTGGCCGAATAGGGAGTGGCCAGAGTTGGTATGCCCGACTAACAGACGAACAAAGAGCAGAACACTTGCAAAAGCTACGGATGGCTCGGCTACAGAAAAAAGCTGTAGCTCACAATGTTGGTGTCGAAGTACCTCAGAGTTCTAATCCGCTAAGTTCACCTGGTAATACCACCTTCAAATACTACTATATTAATGGTACATCTTCATCTTGGTTTATGAGTTTGTCTGCTCTTCGTCTAAACAGGTGCAGCCTCTACGGTAGCAATCTCCGAGAGTACTTCTCTTCCGGTGGCACGGCTCAAAACGAAAGCTGCAACCGCCGGTGCGAATGTCGAAGAGCGTCAACCATCTGCCGGGAAAGCGTCACCTGGTGATAGCACCAACATTTGTTTTTCATTACTTGCAAGGGCGCATAGAAATTGTGGACTGAAACCGGATAGCCGGAGAACTTCCTTTCTAGCTATCATTGGGAAGGGCTTATCATCCCACATGTTTCTATATCTACTGTGGGTGTCACACGAAATGGATCAGCACAATTCAGTATCACCCGGGTGGTAGACACACCGGTTGGAGGGCCAAATATAGAGCACGGTTCTGATGATTGGAATCCGACTTACGTACGGCTAGCAAGGTCGGCTGAACACAATAGTAACGTGTTACCAAATGGAAGAGGGCACGGACAATATGAATTTGTGCCCACAAGTTTTATCTTGGGCCGCTCCATTGAACCCCAAGGTAAACTTATCATTTATTATTCATTCTTTTATATTACATCACAATGTCCATTGGACTTGACATGGAGACTTCTACCTTGTGTTATATAGTTTCAGCTGCCCGCTATGAGAAGGAGCGCATTCGTAAAATAACGAAATACTCGGAAATGAGCACAGATCACAAAGATGCCTTATTATATCGAGTTCGTGAGTACAAGAAAAGAAAGGGACGACTTGTGCCTCCTCCAATCAGTACGACCGTGCTGGTGCGACATCTGGATCTGTATACCCGTCATCATGCACACCCGCCACAAAAACGACCATATAGGTATTTAACTGTCTGATTGTACTGCATAGTATTGTTTGATGGGTATCTTAAATGCAAAATATTCACAAGGTGAATGCTATTACACATTTTACAACTTTGTCTACTCTCTTGAGTTGGTTTTGCTACATCTTCCAGGAGGCTACAACATTGATAAGGACTCCGATGCAGCCGGAATTTTTGAGCCAATGGGGACGGATGCTGAAATCGAAGGTGTGTTGTCTTCCCTCGCATAATAGTACCCACATTCATTATATCTTAAATGCAAAATATTCACAAGGTGAATGCTATTACACATTTTACAACTTTGTCTACTCTCTTGAGTTGGTTTTGCTACATCTTCCAGGAGGCTACAACATTGATAAGGACTCCGATGCAGCCGGAATTTTTGAGCCAATGGGGACGGATGCTGAAATTGAAGGTGTGTTGTCTTCCCTCGCATAATAGTACCCACATTCATTATATTTACATGATTCAATCATTGTGTTTAAGCAGTGAAATATTTGTTGAAGTACATATACAAGGGGCATGATCATGCTTCCTTCTCAGTTGACTCAGCGAGAAATGAAGGTCGTGTGATAAATGAGATTCGGCAATACAGAGACGCAAGGTTTGTAACACCACCAGAGTCTATCTATAGGGTATGTGCTTTCCCTATGTTTGGTGTCTCTCCTGCAGTGTTGCAACTACAACTGCATTTGCCCAACATGCATACTGTTGCATTCAAAGGTACTGATAACCTAGAGGATGTAATGAACCGACCATCCTTTTTCAAAACCATGTTCACAGAATACTCTAGGATGAACGAGGTGGACCCCTATGCACGAAACTTCTTGTAGTAGTAAGCGTGCACGTGCAAATGCATGTCTCGACTAATATACAATTGTATGTGAGAATTAACATGTATACAAAGATATTTTGATTGCACTAAAAAAATATTACAAATCAGAAATATTTTCAGGTAGCATCATATGCATAGAGCCAAAAATACACTATTACCTTAGTATTTTTGTAAATACGGCTAACCAATTCATGTGCAACAGCCGGACTTTTGTGTGCAGCTTGATTGTCAATTAACTGAGGTGCACCAAGAATCGCTTCCTTAGCTAGTCCTCATCCTGAATGAGGATAATAAGTTATTATATTTCTGAGTTTTTGCACAGTAGAATGTCAGAATGTGAGACATTTAGAAAAATGGAAGTCGGTTTGATTGATCGTTAGCTCAAGATAATGTTTAGTGGAAGATTGGTAATTAAATTAGAAATAATAGTAGTGAGCAAGAGACTGTCCAGATCAAAAAAATCTATCTGCATTAATAATGTGAACAAAAGATTTTTTTTTAGTTAGTTGATTGGAATCATGCCCTACACATACAACTAAATGATTATACGTTCAATGACCAAATGATGAAAGGCACATAACAGGGTCTGGTGCCTCGTGCGACATTATCTTTGAACCGTGGATGCTGTGAGCAGATCGTAAATGAGAAGGTTTCTTCGTGCTTGCTGGTAGTGACGAACTCGCACTACAATTTTTTGAAGAAAATATGCCCTAGAGGCAATAATAAAGTTGTTATTTTATATTTCCTTATTCATGATAAAGGTTTATTATTCATGCTAGAATTGTATTGATCGGAAACTTAAATACATGTGTGAATACATAAACAATTACGGTGTCCCTAGTAAGCCTCTACTAGACTAGCTAGTTGATCAAAGATGGTTAAGATTTCCTAACCATAGACATGTGTTGTCAGTTGATAATGGGATCACATCATTAGGATAATGATGCGATGGACAAGACCCATCCGTTAGCTTAGCATAATGATCGTTCAGTTTATTGCTATTGCTTTCTTCATGTCAAATACATATTCCTTCGACTATGAGATTATGCAACTCCCGGATACCGGAGGAATACCTTGTGTGCTATCAAACATCACAACGTAACTGGGTGATCATAAAGATGCTCTACAGGTATCTCCGAAGGTGTTTGTTGAGTTGGCATAGATCGAGATTAGGATTTGTCACTCTGAGTATCGGAGAGGTATCTCTGGGCCCTCTCGGTAATACACTTCATAAGCTTGCAAGCAAATGACTAAGAAGTTAGTTACAAGGTGATGTATTACGGATACCGACGATCGAATCTCGGGTAAGTAACATACCGATGGACAAAGAGAATTACGTATGTTGTCATAACGGTTCGACCGATAAAGATCTTCGTAGAATATGTAGGAGCCAATATGGGCATCCAGGTTCCGCTATTGGTTATTGACCGGAGAGGTGTCTTGGTCATGTCTACATAGTTCTCGAACCCGTAGGGTCCGCACGCTTAACATTCGTTGACGATATAGTGTTATATGAGTTATATGATTTGGTGACCGAATGTTGTTCGGAGTCTCGGATGAGATCACGGACATGACGAGGAGTCTCGAAATGGTCGAGAGGTAAAGATTGATATATAGGACGATGATATTCGGACACCGGAAGAGTTTCAGGATGCACCGGGTAGCCATCGTGTCACCGAAAGGGGGTTCCGGATACCCCCCCCCCCCCGGTAGGTATATGGGCTTAATGGGCCAAGGGAGGGACAGACCAGCCCACAGGGGGCTGGTGCGCCCCTCTCCCTGGCCGGCCAGCCCTAGGGAAGGAAAAGGGGAAGGGCTAGCCCCTCCTGCTCCCCCTCTCATGGGAGAAAGGAAAGGGGGGGGGGGGGGGCGCCTCCCTCCACTACCTTTTCCCCGCACCTAAACATTGCAGGGGGGCGCCACTTGGGAAGGGACCCCAAGTAGGATTCGGCCTACTTGGGACGCCCTCCTGGCTGCTCCCTCCTCCCCCCACCTATATATATGTGGGAGGGGGCGCCTAGCACATCCAGAACAATGGCTTAGCCGTGTGCGGCGCCCCCCTCCACCGTTTACACCCCTGGTCATATTTTCGTAGTGCTTAGGCGAAGCCCTGCGGAGATAGCTTCACCATTACCATCACCTCGCCGTCGTGCTACCGGAACCCATCCACTACCTCGCCGTCTTGCTGGATCAAGAAGGCGGAGGACGTCATCGAGCTGAACATGTGCTGAAGGCGGAGGTGCCGTACGTTCGGTGCTCGATCGGTTGGAACGTGAAGAAGTTCGACTACATCAACCGCGTTGTCAAACACTTCCGCTTACGGTCTACGAGGGTACGTAGACACATCTTCCCTCTGGTTGCTATGCATCTCCATGGATAGGTCTTGCGTGTGCATAGAATTTTTTTGTTTTCCATGCAACGTTTTCCAACAGTGGCATCGGAGCCAGGTTTATGCATAGATGATATTCACGAGTAGAACACAAAGAGTTATGGGCGGTGATAGTCATACTGCTTACCACCAATGTCTTATTTTGATTCGGCGGTATTGTGGGATGAAGCGGCCCGGACCAACCTTACATGTCCACGCACATGAGACCCGTTCCACTGACAGACATGCAATTAGTTTTGCATAAAGGTGGCTGGCGGGTGTATGTTTCTCCTACTTTAGTTGAATCAAATTTGACTACGGCCGGTCCTTGAAGAAGGTTAAAACAACAAACTTGATGAATCACCGTTGTGGTTTTTGTGTAGGTAAGAACGGTTCTTGCTAGAATCCCGTAGCAGCCACGTAAAACTTGCAACAACAAAGTAGATGCCGTCTAACTTGTTTTTGCAGGGCATATTGTGATGTGATATGGTCAAGATATGATGTGATATATGTTGATGTATGAGATGATCATGTTTTGTAATATCGACAACCGGCAGGAGCCTTAGGGTTGTCTCTTTATTGTATGAAGTGCAAACGCTATGTAATTGCTTTACTTTATCACTATGGTTAGCGATAGTTATAGAAGCAATAGTTGGCGAGATGACCCCGACGCAACGATGGAGATCAAGGTGTCGAGTCTGTGACGATGGAGATCATGACGATGCTTTGGATATGGAGATCAAAAGCACAAGATGATGAAGGCCATATCATGTCACATATTTTGATTGCATGTGATGTTTATCCTTTATGCATCTTATTTTACTTAGAACGGCGGTAGCATTATAAGATGATCCCTTCACTAAATTTCAAGATAATAGTGTTCTCCCCGAGTATGCACCGTTGCCGAAGTTCGTCGTTTCGAAGCACCACGTGATGATCGGGTGTGATAGACTCTACGTTCACATACAACGGGTGTAAGACAGTTTTGCACATGTAGAATACTTGGGTTAAATTTGACGAGCCTATCATGTACAGACATGGTCTCGGAACATTGGAGACCGAAAGGTCGAACGTGAGTCATATAGTAGATATGATCAACATAGAGATGTTCAACATTGAAGACTACCCCATCTCACGTGATGATCGGATATGGATTAGTTGATTTGGATCACGTATCACTTAGATAACTTGAGGGATGTTTATTTAAGTGAGAGTTCATTAGTAATTTGATTAATTGAACTTAATTTATAATGAACTTAGTCTTAATAGTTTTGCATATCTATGTTGTAGATCAATAGCTCGCGATATAGCTCCCGTATATTTTTGATATGTTCCTAGAGAAAACTAAGTTGAAAGATGATAGTAGCAATGATGCGGACTGGGTTTGTGATCTGAGGATTATCCTCATTGCTGTACAGGAGAATTATGTCCTTAATGCACCGCTAGGTGACAGACCTATTGCAGGAGCAGATGCAAATGTTATGAATGTTTGGCAAGCTCAATATGATGACTACTTGATAGTTTAGTGCGCCATGCTTTACGGCTTAGAACCGGGACTTCAAAAATGTTTTAAACGCCACAGAGCATATGAGATGTTCCAAGAGCTGAAATTGGTATTTCAGACTCATGCCCGTGTTGAGAGGTATGAGACCTCTGACAAGTACTTTGCCTACAAGATGGAGGAGAATAGCTCAGCAGTGAGCATGTACTCAGAATGTCTAGGTACTACAATCGCTTGAATCAAGTGGGAGTTAATCTTCCAGATAAGATAGTGATTGACAGAGTTCTCTAGTGACTATCACCAAGTTACTAGAACTTCGTGATGATCTATAATATGCAAGGGATGACGAAAACGATTTCTGAGTTCTTCGTGATGCTGAAATCGGCGAAGGTAGAAATCAAGAAAGAGCATCAAGTGTTGAGGTTAACAAGACCACTAGTTTTAACAAAAAGGGCGAGGGAAAGAAAGGGAATTTCAAGAAGAATGGCAAGCAAGTTGTCGCTCCCGGGAAGAAGTCCAAAGCTGGACCCAAGCCTGAAACTGAGTGCTTCTACAGCAAAGGGAATGGTCACTGGAAGCAGAACTGCCCCAAATACTTGGCGGATAAGAAGGATGGCAATGTGAACAAAAGTATATTTGATATACATTCTATTGATGTGTACCTTACTAGTGTTCGTAGTAGTACCTGGGTATTCGATACCGGTTCAGTTGCTAAGATTAGTAACTCAAAATAGGAGTTGCAGAATGAACAGAGACTAGTTAATGACAAGGTGACGATGTATGTTGGAAGTGATTCCAAGGTTGATACGATCACCATCGCACACTCCCTCTACCTTCGGGATTAGTGTTGAACCTAAATAAATATTATTTGGTGTTTTGCGTTGAGCATGAATATGACTGGATCATGTTTATTGCAATACGGTTATTCATTTAATTCAGAGAATAATTGTTGTTCTGTTTACATGAATAAAACCTTCTATGGTTATACACCCAATATGAATGGTTTATTCAATCTGATCGTAGTGATACACATATTCATAATATTGATGCCAAAAGATGCAAAGTTGATAATGATAGTGCAACATACTTGTGGCACTGCTGTTTAGGTCATATTGGTGTAAAGCGCATGAAGAAACTCCATGCAGATGGACTTTTGGAGTCACTTGATTATGAATCATTTGATACTTGCGAACCATGTCTCATGGGCAAGATGACTAAAACTCCGTTCTCCGGAACAATGGAGCGAGCTAATGACTTATTGGAAATAATACATACCGATGTATGCGGTCCGATGAGTATTGAAGCACGCGGCGGGTATCGTTATTTTCTGACCTTCACAGATGATTTGAGTAGGTATGGGTATATCTACTTGATGAAACACAAGTCTGAAACATTTGAAAAGTTCAAAGAATTTCAGAATGAAGTGGAGAATCATAGTAACAAGAAAATAAAGTTTCTACGATCTGATCGCGGAGGCGAATATTTGAGTTACGAGTTTGACCTTCATTTAAAACAATGTGGAATTGTTTCACAACTCACGCCATCTGGAACACCACAGCGTAATGGTGTGTCCGAACATCGTAACCGTACTTTATTGGATATGGTGCGTTCTATGATGTCTCTTACCGATTTACCACTATCGTTTTGGGGTTATGCATTAGTGACAGCCGCATTCACGTTAAATAGGGCACCGTATAAATCCATTGAGACGACACCGTATGAACTGTGGTTTGGCAAGAAACCTAAGTTGTCGTTTCTTAAAGTTTGGGGTTGCGACACTTATGTCAAAAGGCTTCAGCCTGATAAGCTCAAACCCAAATCGGAGAAGTGCGTCTTCATAGGATACCCTAAGAAAACAATTGGGTATGCCTTCTACCACAGATCCGAAGACAAAAATCTTTGTTGCTAAGAATGGGTCCTTTCTAGAGAATGAGTTTCTCTCGAAAGAAGTGAGTGGGAGGAAAGTAGAACTTGATGAGGTAATTGTACCTTCTCTCAAATTGAAAAATAGCACACCAGAGAAATCCGTTCCCGTGATGCCTATACCAACTATAGAGGAAGCTAATGATGATGATCATGAAACTTCAGATCAAGTTACTACTGGACCTCGTAGGTCGAACATAGCACGTTCCGCACCAGAGTGGTACGGTAATACTGTCCTGGGAGCCATGTTACTAGACCATGGCTAACCTACGAACTATGAAGAAGCTATGATGAGCCCAGATTCCAATAAATGGCTTGAGGCCATGAAATCTGAGATAGGATCCATGTATGAGAACAAAGTATAGACTTTGGTGGACTTGCCCGATGATCGGCAAGCCATAGAAAATAAATGGATCTTAAAGAAGAAGACTGACGCTGATGGTAATGTTATTGTCTACAAAGCTCGGCTTGTCGCGAAAGGTTTTTGACAAAGTTCAAGGGGTTGACTACGATGAGACTTTCTCATCCGTAGCAATGCTTAAGTCTGTCCGAATCATGTTAGCAATTGCCGCATTTTTTGAAATCTAGCAAATGAATGTAAAAAATGCATTCGTTAAAGGATATCTTAAAGAAGGGTTGTATATGATGCAACCAGAGGGTTTTGTCGATCCTAAAGGTGCTAACAAAGTGTGCAAGGTCCAGTGATCCATCTATGGACTGGTGCAAGCATCTCGGACTTGGAATATACGCTTTGATGAGGTGATCAAAGCATATGGTTTTATACGGACTTACGGTGAAGCCTGTATTTACAAGAAAGTGAGTGGAAGCTCTGTAGCATTTCTGATATTATATGTGGATGACATATTGTTGATTGGAAATGATATAGAATATCTGGATAGCATAAAAGGATACTTAAATAAGAATTTTTCAATGAAAGACCTCGGTGAAGCTGCTTATATGATGGGCGTCAAGATATATAGAGATAGATCGAGACGCTTAATAGGACTTTCACAAAGCACATACCTTGATAAAGTTTTGATGAAGTTCAAAATAGATCAGTCAAAGAAAGGATTCTTGCCTGTGTTACAAGGTGTGAAGTTGAGTAAGACTCAAAACCCGACCACGACAGAGTATAGAGAGAGAATGAAAGTCATTCCCCATGCCTCAGTCATAGGTTCTATAAAATATGCCATGCTGTGTACCTTGCCATGAGTTTGGCAAGGGGGTACAATAGTGATCCAGGAGTAGATCACTGGACAGCGGTCAAAATTATCCTTAGGTACCTAAAGAGGACTAAGGAAATGTTTCTCGGTTATGGAGCTGATGAAGAGTTCATCGTAAAGAGTTACGTTGATGCAAGCTTTGACACCGATCCAGATGACTCTGAGTCTCAATCTGGATACGTATTGAAAGTGGGAGCAATTAGCTAGAGTAGCTTGATATGTCTCCAATGTATCTATAATTTTTTATTGTTCCATGCTGTTATATTATTATTCTTAGATGTTTTACAATCATTTTATAGCAACTTTATATCTTTTTTGGGACTAACCTATTGACATAGTGCCCAGTGCCAGTTGCTGTTTTTTGCTTGTTTTTTACTTCGCAGAAAATCAATACCAAACGGAGTCCAAACGCAGCAAACTTTTTGGTGATTTTTTCTGGACCAGAAGACACTTGTTGGGCCAAAGAAGTACCAGAGGGGGGCTCCGAGGGGAGCACAACCCACCTGGGCGCGCCTGGGGGCCCAGGCACGCCCTGGTGGGTTGTGCCCACCTCGGCCGCCTCCCGCACCACCTCTTTGCTCTATAAATACCCCAATATTCCCGAAACCCTAGGGGAGTCGACGAAAAACAATTCCAGCCGCCGCAAGTTCCAGAAACCACAGATCCAATCTAGACACCATCACGGAGGGGTTCATCATCCTCATTGGTGCCTCTCCGATGATGCGTGAGTAGTTCATTGTAGACCTACGGGTCCGTAGTTAGTAGCTAGATGGCTTTCTCTCTTTTGATTCTCAATACAATGGTCTCTTGGAGATCTATTTGATGTAACTCTTTTTGCAGTGTGTTTGTTGGGATCCGATGAACTTTGAATTTATGATCAGATCTATGTTTTTATCCATGAAAGTTATTTGAGTCTTTTGATCTCTTATATACATGATTACTTATAGCCTCGTATTTCTTCTTCGAATCTTTGGTTAGTTAGGCCGACTAGATCGATTTTTCTTGCCATAGGAAGAGGTGCTTTGTGATGGGTTCGATCTTACGGTGCTCAATCCCAGTGATAGAAGGGGAAATGACACGTATGTATCGTTGCTATTAAGGATAACAAGATGGGGTCTATTCCTACATGAATAGATCTTGTCTACATCATGTCATCGTTCTTATTGCATTACTCTGTTTCTCCATGAACTTAATACACTAGATGCATGCTGGATAGCGGTCGATGTGTGAAGTAATAGTAGTAGATGCAGGCAGGAGTCGGTCTACTAATCTTGGACGTGTTGCCTATATAATGATCATTGCCTGGATATCATCATAATTATTTGAAGTTCTATCAATTGCCCAATAGTAATTTATTTACCCACCGTATGCTATTTTTCTCGAGATAAGCCACTAGTGAAATCTACGGCCCCGGGTCTATTTTCTCATCATATATTTTTAGATCTATTTTGCTATTTGCCTTTTCATTTATTTGTCACTTTTATTTTCAGATCTATATTACCAAAAACCCAAAAATACCTCGCTGAATTTATTTGCTTTTATTTGCATCTATCAATCTATTACAACTTTCTCCCGTCCACGTGCCAATTTCTGGTGCCATTGCCCGAAAGGGATTGACAACCCCTTTAACACGTCGGGTTACAAATATTTGTTCTTTGTGTGCAGGTACCATTTACATAGTGTTACTTGGTTCTCCTACTGGTCCGATAACCTTGGTCTCATCACTGAGGGAAATACCTACCGTAGCTGTGCTGCATCATCCCTTCCTCTTTGGGGAAATACCGACGTAGCTCAAGCCGCATCATAGCTCCATGTAGAGCATTGTAGACATAGAAATTTTCAAAAATATATACGGATCTGAATATGGCAGACCCGTTGACTAAACCTCTCTCACAAGCAAAACATGATCACACCTTAATACTCCTTGGGTATTAATCACATGGTGATGTGAACTAGATTATTGACTCTAGTAAACTCTTTGGGTATTGGTCACATGGCGATGTGAACTATGAGTGTTAATCACATGGCGATGAGAACTAGATTATTGACTCTAGTGCAAGTGGGAGACTGAAGGAAATATGCCCTAGAGGCAATAATAAAGTTGTTATTTTATATTTCTTATTCATGATAAAGGTTTATTATTCATGCTAGAATTGTATTGATCGGAAACTTAAATACATGTGTGAATACATAAACAAATATCGTGTCCCTAGTAAGCCTCTACTAGACTAGCTTGTTGATCAAAGATGGTTAAGGTTTCCTAACCATAGACATGTGTTGTCATTTGATAACGGGATCACATCATTAGGAGAATGATGTGATGGACAAGACCCATCCATTAGCTTAGCATAATGATCGTTCAGTTTATTGCTATTGCTTTCTTCATGTCAAATACATATTCCTTCGACTATGACATTATGCAACTCCCGAATACCGGAGGAATACCTTGTGTGCTATCAAACGTCACAACGTAACTAGGTGATCATAAAGATGCTCTACAGGTATCTCCGAAGGTGTTTGTTGAGTTGGCATAGATCGAGATTAGGATTTGTCACTCCGAGTATCGGAGAGGTATCTCTGGGCCCTCTCGGTAATACACATCATAAGCTTGCAAGCAAATGACTAAGGAGTTAGTTACGAGGTGATGTATTACGGAACGAGTAAAGAGACTTGCCGGTAAGGAGATTGAACTAGGTATAGAGATACCGACGATCGAATCTCGGGCAAGTAACATACCGACGGACAAAGGGAATTACGTATGTTGTCATAACGGTTCGACCGATAAAGATCTTCGTAGAATATGTAGGAGCCAATATGAGCATCCAGGTTCCGCTATTGGTTATTGACCGGAGAGGTGTCTCGGTCATGTATACATAGTTCTCGAACCCGTAGGGTCCGCATGCTTAATGTTCGTTGACAATATAGTGTTATGTGATTTATATGATTTGGTGACCGAATGTTGTTCGGAGTCCCGGATGAGATCACGGACATGACGAGGAGTCTCGAAATGGTCGAGAGGTAAAGATTGACATATAGGACGATGGTATTCGGACACAGGAAGAGTTTCGGGATGCACCGGGTAGCCATCGGGTCACCGAAAGGGGTTCCGGATACCCCCCGTTAGGTATATGGGCTTAATGGGCCAAGGGAGGGACAGACCAGCCCACAGGGGGCTGGTGCGCCCCTCTCCCTGGCCCGCCAGCCCTAGGAAAGGAAAAGGGGGAGGGCTAGCCCCTCCTACCTTCCCCTCTCATGGGAGAAAGGAAGGGGGGTGCCTCCCTCCCCTGCCTTTTCCCCGCACCTAAACATGGCAGGGGGGCGCCACTTGGGAAGGGACCTCAAGTAGGATTCAGCCTACTTGGGGCGCCCTCCTGGCTGCTCCCTCCTCCCCCCACCTATATATATGTGGGAGGGGGGCGCCTAGCACATCCAGAACAATGGCTTAGCCGTGTGCGGCGCCCCCTCCACTGTTTACACCCCCGGTCATATTTTCGTAGTGCTTCGGCGAAGCCCTGCGGAGATAGCTTCACCATCACCGTCGCCACGCCGTCGTGCTGCCGGAACTCATCCACTACCTCGTCGTCTTGCTGGATCAAGAAGGCGGAGGACGTCATCGAGCTGAACGTGTGCTGAACACGGAGGTGCCGTACGTTCGGTGCTCGATCGGTTGGAACGCGAAGAAGTTCGACTACGTCAACCGCGTTGTCAAACGCTTCCGCTTACGGTCTACGAGGGTACGTAGACACACTCTCCCCTCTCGTTTCTATGCATCTCCATGGATAGATCTTGCGTGTGCGTAGAATTTTTTTTGTTTTCCATGCAATGTTTCCCAACATTTTTGCCCTTTTTTAGACGTAGGTGGCCGACTATGATCAATACTCGAAGCGATGTACTCGCGCTATAATTTTGGAGTGTGGACTGGCGCTACAGTTTTGGACCATATAGAATGTCAATGTCTGAGAAAGTATCTCTTTTTTCTAAAGAATAGTAACTAGGGTTCCGTAAAAAAATAAAGGGCAAGAAGGCACGAATCAGCTGCCGCTCCAGCTAATTTCATGGGCGCCCCTCATCTGAAAGAAAGAGATACTTTCTCAGACATTGACATTCTGCATGGTCCAAAACTGTAGCGCCAGTCCACGCTCTAAAATTATAGCGCGAGTCTGTCGCTCCGAGGATTGATCGTAGCCTGCCACCTATGTCTAAAAAACCGCAAAAATTGTAGTGCGAGTTTATCACTACCATCAAGCATGAAGAAACCTTCTCATTTACGATCTGCTCACAGCGTCTACGGTTCAAAGGTAATGTAGCATGAGACACTGTTATGTGCTTTTCATCATTTGGTCATTGAATATACAATTATTTAGTTGTACGTGTAGAGCATGATTTCAATCAACTAGCTAAAAAAAATAAAAAATCTTTTGTTCATATTATTAGTGCAGATAGATTTTTTTGATCTAGACAGTGGCTCGCTCACTAGTATTATTTCTAATTTAATTACCAATCTTCCACTAAACATTATCTTGAGCTAACGATCAATCAAACTGACTTCCATTTTTCTAGATGTCTCACATTCTGACATTCTACTATGTCTCACATTCTGACATTCTGCGAGAAAATAGTGCACATGCAGTGTGCCACTTGTTAGCGTGTGAGAAGGTGCGGTTTACCCGTAACTAGCGATTTCACAAACAATGCAATTTACCCACAAAACAATTACCAATGGGCCAGCCCAATTCCGTCGCGAGTTATTTTCATTTCCTCTTTTGTCTTCTTGTTTCTTGCTTCTTTTTTCATTTTAAAAAGTTGTTTCTCAAAAAAATTTAGTTTTCAAAATACGTCCATAAATTTAAAATTTTCCACAAATTCAACAAAACAATTCCACACATGAAAATCTATCCACAAATTTTGGAAAAACTTTTAAATTTTAAAATGTGAGGAATTTCAAAGAATATTCATGAATCCAAAAATTTATTACTGAATTTGAAAAAAAATCATTGATTTAAAAATTTGTCAATTTCAAAAGAATGTTCACAAATATGAAAGTGTATTCAAAGTTACAAAAGAATCGAATTTTAAAAACATTCTCAGTTCTCAAAAAATATCCAGAATTACAAAAAGTATTTTTGAATTTGAAAAACCCTATTAAAATAAAATATAATTTCCAAAATAAAAATTGTTACATATCAATTTAAAAAAGTTCACCGTTATATATATATTCATAGTATATTTAAGAAAGTTAACTACTCCCTTCATCCCATAATGTAAGACTTTTTTGACACTAGTGTAGTCTCAAAAAAATGTCCTACATTATGGGACGGAGGCAGTGCATATTAGGAAAAAGTTGAGTACATATTAAAAAAATTAGCGTATGTTACAAAAATCCTTATGTGCATCAAAACAATTCCAATCTGTGTTCTTGTGGAAGTGGGAACATTTTCTGCAAATGTCAAAAAATATATATATTTCGAACATTTTTTTAAAACACGTACAATTTAAGTTTGTCAACAAAATTTCAAATGCAAAAATTATTTTCAAATTCTGGATTATTTTTTTAATATGCAAGAATTTTGGAAAATTCCAAACATTTTCTGTATATGCAATCATTTTTTTAATTCCTCAAAAATACAAATTAAATATGAAAGTATGATCCTTTTTTGAAATTTCCGTACATTTTTGTTTCGGACATTTAAGAATATGTAATATATATTAGACAAACAAAGTATGTAAAAACAAATAGTGTCTATTCGAAAATTTTAGTCTGATTTTTTTTAAATTAGTATAATTTAAAACACGTACAATTTTTGAAAAATTCAGAACATTTTCTGAAAACCTGCACATTTTTTATTTATGAAAAAAATATTACTTAGATATAAGAGGAAGAGGACAAATAGAAAGCTTGCATGCAACCCAAAGTACCTTTTCCGAGCTCGAGCTCGGATGAACAATAAACTGAAAAAATAATAAATAATTCAAAATGGTGTACTTTATTTTTTGTGGTAAACTCTGATAATTTTTCTAAGTGTTTGCAAATTTTCATCATGAGATTACATTCGTGGAAGGAATGGCAAAAAAATTCAGTGCTCCAAAATGCTTTCGAAAGTAGCATTTTTGGAGCATTGATTTAGTTTTGTTTGTCAAGCCTTCCACGAATGTGATCTCACGATGAAAATTTGCAAGCACTTAGAACACTTGTCAAAGTTTATCAGAAAAAATATCAGAATTTAAGTTTATTTTTTTATTTTATTTTGGTTTTACAATTCATCCGAGCTCACTTGAGTTCGAGCTCAAATAGTCCGCGTCCACATGCAAGATCCTTCTCTGGACCCCACCGAAAAAAAAGACCTTCTCTTCACCCTCTCTTTCTCTATCCTCACACATTGAAAAAAAAACTGACATCCATCATGATTATTCTCGTGTATTGCTTCTTTTATGGGAAAACACCGACATACATGCAAAAGGTTGCACGAATCTAAAAAGTTCTTTTTTTCGAGGGTACGCAAATTGCGTACCTTAGCTTTATAGAAGGAGAGAAATAAGACATACAACAACGTCTACCACTCGCTACGAACAACGAAGGCGACCAACTCCACACCCGGTTCGTACAAGGACAACCAAACACAACAACACAGCTACGACACAAAATGCCTACCCAACACTGAGCCCCTCGCCGCGTCTCAGCCGACACTGAAGACCTCCGAAGAACAGCAACTCCAACTTCCTTGGATTAGCCAGCGACGACCGTACATGGCGCCGGAGGAGAAAGATCCGGGCAGCGGTGAACACCGGAGGAGCGCATCATGGGACCTCGAGTCTCCCAGCACAATGCTCCCAACAGAGTAACAACCTCAAAGATGTTGCCATCATGCCGATCCTACGAATCAAGGCTTTCGCCCCGGAGACAGCTGCCGATACGAGGTCGCGAGAAAGATAGCGTTGCACTCGGCAAAGCCTCCAGGAAGGTGAATGACACCCGCAGGCGCCATCAACACCGGTCCGGCCACAACCGAACAGGATTTTCATCCGTAGCGTTGCACATCTCCACGTCTCCAAGATCTCGGCCAGTCCCGATCAGATGCCTCGCACCGCCGCCACCGCAACAACTTGCCATCGAAGCCCCCCTCACTGCCGAGGGAGCACGCCTAAAGCCATCACCTTCAACATCGACTAGGAGCTGCAACAACCACCGAGCGGTGCAAAGCCAGATCCGCCACGGTGGCCTTCACCCGCGCCAGGGGACTGCCACCAGAATGGATCCGACCCGCACCTCCGACCACACTCCGGCACCCACACCGCCGAGGCATCGCCGCCCGCCTCACACGGCAGCAACCGAACGCCCGCTGCCTGCCAAGACCCTTCCTGGCAAGGCCTCGCAGCGCCGCCACCGCCAGTGCCGGTGCACCACCTACACCCTCCATCCTGCTACGCTCCACGCAAGGATCCGGAGACAACCGCCGCACCCCCTGCCGTGAGCAGCCCAAGGACGCCTGCCAACGCCGAAGACGCACCAGATCCAGGCCGAGATCCCCGGATCCGCGCTCCGGGCACCGCCAGCCAGCACCACCGACACGCCGCTAGCCAGCCACCAGCCCCTGCTCCGCCAGCTCCCGGAGGGTAGCGCCTCGCCGCCGTCCAGCCTGGAGAGCACCGCCCCGAGCCGCCCACCGACCAGCGAGAGCCACCAGCCGTGGGGCGCCAGATCCGCAGCCCGCCGGCCCGCGCCAGGCCACGCAACCCCCGAGCAGCACCAGCACCTCCGAGCGCCGCCGGCCGTGTGCGCCAGGACCGGCCGGACCACGCCAGGCCGCGCCCTGCACAGGCCAGACGCGCGCCGCCGCCGAAACACCTGACACCAAGAGGCAGGGCGTCCCGCGCCGCCTGCGCGCCTCGAGGGAAGGAGGGACCCCGCCGCCGCCGACGCGCGCACGGGCTTTGCCCGGCGGCGTCCGCTGGCGGCGGCGAGGGAGGGGAGGGGAGGGGGTGGGGGTGGCGGCGGCGGGGATTAGGTTTCCGCCCGGGCCACTCGCGGGAGCGGCACGGGGGCCATACACCCGGCCTCTGAATGCGCACCATCTAAAAAGTTCTGAATGGTGGACCTTTTGGCAGAGCTCTCCACGCAGCTCATTCGTCACCGCAAAGTAGCGTCGCTCCGTAGAAGCAACCCTGGTCCCATCGCTCAGTCTTTGTTGTAGGCTCTCCATCACCGCGTCCTTCCCAACAGAGGCTCCCCAAGCAGTGCACAGGCAGGAGGGTGGAGACGAGCTTGGAGGACTCACGGAGCTCGGGATCTTGCTAGCTCACCTAATCGAGGTGCTGGACCACCGTGCAACGGATGTGGGCTGCTTCGGTTTAAGAGCGTGGCGTCTTGACGGATGCTCACCGCCCCTGTGGTCTGGGTTCCAGCTGTCGCCGCCCCATTACAAGAGTCACGAAGCTCGCCGTCTTCTTGCTCTCTGATTGAGAAGGACCATAGGTCGCGTTCTCATTGCCGCCTCAACCCGCTGGCTGGTAGGAGCTCCGGCCGAGCACTGCCAAGCAGCGAGGCGGTGCCCGCATAGGGGACCCGTGAGAGAGAGAGATGCCCCGCCTAGCCCGCGGTATCTGTCGCCGGTGCTTTGCCCTATTCTCTGGCTCGGGAGTCATCTGGCGGTGCGTGCATGCTTGAGTTTGGGAGTGAAGGGGGATACTGGGAAAACCGACGGATCAAGCAGTGTTTCAAAACCCGGCCAAATACGGGTGTAATTGGAAAACCGGCGTAGCATTTACAGTCGTAAATGACCAACCAAGCGGGAGTGGATTTTTGGAGCAAAGGTACATTAGAGCACCTTATTTCAAATAGTTTAAAAAATCATAGTAAAGTTTTAGAAAATTCAAAAAGAATTCCACATGATCATATGAATGCATATATATTACACGTATGTAAAGTTTGGTGATGAAATAAGTAAAATGTGAGCTATATATACAAAAAAAATAACAAAATAGTAATTTTTAAATAGTGAATAATACATGCACGGTTCATCTTTCCTAAATCATGATTTTGTCATTTTTGTGTTACTTGCATGTTTACATATTCCATAATCAGAATTTACACATGTGTAATATACATCCATACAAACATGTGAATTTGTTTTTTTTTTGAAAAATTATTGAAACTTCAAATTATTGGCACTGTTAAAAATGTAGGGCTCACTGGAGTTGGTGCATCAAAGTGACCTTTTGCCAAGCAAACACGTAACCGAAGGGCACACTTGTTTTCTTTTACGGAGGTAATATATTTTATGGGACGTGTCTAGCCAGCGCCCAGCCGCCTGGGATGGTTAGCGAGCGGCCAGCGATTTTAGGTAATTTCTTGAACCTCTTTTTAATTAGGAAAGCTGTCTCTCCTAAACCCTTTTTCTATGACGTATTAAATGCCAACACATGCATCTCCTCTGGTGCATGCTTTTTGTTCTCTTGTACATTTAATTTGTGGTTTTAAAAATTAAAAAAGGCACAACTTTCAATCCGCACGTCGGAACTACGATCTGTTTTCATTGTTGGAATCTTCACGACCTGCTCTTCGAAACTAGATTCGCATGGGTATGTATCGACGAACTTTTATGTGTGCAATTTAGTCTCTGTTTGGTGCAACTGTCTAATAATTGATGTGCAACTACTATAGTCGATGTGCAACTTCCCTCCGTCCCAAAATAGTTCTTCTAAGGTTGAGACACTTATTTTGGGAAAGTTCTTCTAAGGTTGAGACACTTATTTTGGGACGGAGGGAGTACTTGTGAACATGCATTTTTAGCTGATGCAAACAGGTGTGAACACATTTAATTCTGTTTTTATTTTTCTAAAAAAAAAAGTCATAACTTTTGAACCGAACATCAAAATTAAGATCTGCTTTCACCGTAAAGATTCTTACGACGTTCTCTTTGAAACTAGATACGCATGGGTATGCTTAGATGAATTTTTTTGTGTGCAATTTAGTCTCCGTTAGATGCAAGTGACTAGCTGTTGATGCGCAACTACCTGACAATCAATGTGCAATTCTCCGTCTACCCCGTGGACGTGCAGTTTTCATTAATGTCACCTCCACCCCAAACCACCCTCTACCATTGAGATGTGCAACATCGTCTACTGCCCCATCCAACTGACTAGTAGTTGATGTGCAACTTTTTCCCTCGGTCAACTGCCTAGCAGTGGATGTGTAACTTCGGATGCTACCCCGACCAACTGCCCAACAGTCGACGTGCAACTTTCTCCCGTATCTCATGGATGTGTAGTTTTCACTACTAGGCTACTAGCACCCTATCTGAACCACCCCTTGTTAGTGAGATGTCCAACTTTACGCCCCGCCTATAGGCGACTTTTCTCTCCCCTAAAGGATGTGTGTTTTTACCATCCAATAATTTCTGCTAGTGAGATGTGCAACGTCGCCTATTGTCTCAGCCAACTGTCTTGCAGACTATGTGCAACTTTGTATGTTTCCCTACCAATTGAAACTACACATCCACAAGTAGGAAGGGGAAAAAGTTGCACATCGACTACTAGACAGTTACCTGGAACAACAAACTAAGTTACACATATCGCCGGTAGGGTAGGTGGGCCAGGGTGTGCCGATAGTGAATAATACACATCCACGAGTAGAGAGAGTTGCACCTCGACTACTAGGTAGTTTGCACACTAGTTGCGCATCTCAAAAAGTTGGTTGTCATGGTTGCTAAGTTTCAACCACATAGGAAATTTGATCATACAACTCAAAATTTGGTTTTGCAAAAAATTGCACCATGCAATAGTAAAGTTGCACCATGTACTAATAGAGTTGCACCATATAGCACTAAAATTGGCATCGAAAAATTTCGTCAAAACATATCCATGTAGGATCTAGTTTCAAAGATCTCGTCACGAAGATTCCAACGGTGAAAACGGATCTAAATTCTGATGCACGATTTGAAAGATATGACTTATTAAAAATCCAAAAACCCGAAATAAATGCAAATGGACCTGTTTTTTCCAAACCGAATTGACTAGTAGGAACGCATTTAATGTCAACAGCCACATGCGTTAGAAGACAAAAAAAATTAACACATGCATGCATATGAGAGTCCGGCCGCCCGAGTCGTCTAACTAGCGCACACACGATTATGTATTTTCGTATTTTATGGGGTAATGGGATACCATTCGAAGCGCGGGGTCTATTGTGCTGTTGTTGTTGTTGTTGTTGTTGTTGTTGTACCATTCGAAACGCGGGGCCTATTGTGTCGTCGTCGTCGTCGTTGTTGTTGTTGTTGCTGTTGTTGTTTATTTTTTGTAATTTTTACTCGTAAAAATAAAGATCTAGAGTTATACCAACTGCACCAACTATCAATTCGTGTCGGACAAAGAGTCCTGACCCCAGGAAAACCGAGATGTACTGGAATTATAGCACACGGATTGAGGTGTTCTCTTTTTATGTTTGGACAGTACAAAGACTATACGCACGCGGCACAAAGACAACAAGAGGTAGTTTTCTCCTATCCCATGTACTATATCATAGAAGAAAGAAGAATCAAGGAAATCGATCTTCCAGCTAGCCATGGCGTCTATGGTAGACAAGGAGGCCGTCTTCGGAGACGAGTTCATGGCGGACGAGATCCTCGCCCGTTTGCCGGCCCGCTGTGCCGTGCGCTGCATCGGCCTCTCCAAGCGCTTCTGGCAACTCCTCAGAAGCCTGCACTTCTGGCTCCGCCACTGCCGTCTTGGCACACCACGCCTGGAACTCCCTCATGCCGCTTGCCTCTACAAACGTGATTCCTGCAAGACCATCTACTTAAATATCGTCGGCCCTGTGTTCGCCTTCAAGCACACCGTCAATGTTGAGCATGGCAGCTGTTATGCCAACATCTGCAACGGGCTAGTCCTCCTGGCCGCCCGGTCATCCCTTGACGGCTGGTGGCCATGGAGCAGTCTGCGCCAAGAAACGATCGGCCATGGCCCGGTGAACTCCGTGACGACATCTACGGCACGGCGCTGACTTCTCTAATCCATCACAAGGGCCGCCCCTCCCCATCCCCTGCTGCCTTGAAACCGCTCCCGATCTGCGGAACCCTAGCGAAATCCAAAGCGCGTCGTTTGTAATTGAACTAGCGACCTCCCACATATAGGTGAGCTGATCTAACCACCACACCAACGAGTGGGATCTGGTAACCTTTATCTTTTCTCCTCTTTTATTCGTTCCTTTTCCTTTTTTCTTTTTTTCGTTTTACTTATTTCCTTTTTCGTTTTCTGTCTTTTTTTATCTTCTTACAGGTTCGATGATTTTTTTCGCAAATACGTGAACGTTTTCTTCAAATCAATGATTTTTTTGAAAAAAATGATGAATTTTTTTCAAATCAATGAACTCTTTTTTTTAATGAATCGATGAACTTTTTCAAATTTGATGAACTTTTTTTCAAAATCCATGAACTATTTTTGAAAGTCGATGGACATATTTTTTAATTTGATGTACTTTTTTCAAAACCGATGAATATTTTTTTTAAACATTTAATTTTTCCAAAACCAGTGAACCTTTTTTCAAATTTGTGATCTTTTTATAAATTCGATGAATTTTTTTCAAATTGATGATTTTTTTTTTGAAATGGATGAACCTTTTTTTTTTAATTGATGAACTCTTTCCATTTTTCTCGAACCTTTAAATCACTTATATAGGGCTGGCCCACTAGCTCCCCTATGCTACCAAACACACCCTACAGCGCCGACTAGGAGCTCCCAGTGAGAACACCCAATCCGTAGAGAGCAACTAGTTAACGAGCGCTTCTTCGGGAGCCTCGCAATGATCAGCGCCACTTGGCGCGCTCCCAGCCGCCCCGCCATGTGTCGCGCTCTGGACGGTTCCTCCGGATTTTTTTTTCCGCACGCCTTTTTGGCTTTTTAAACGGTTTTTTCTGGGTTTTTTCGACGTTTCGGTTTTCCATCGGTCTTCTTGAACTTTTGGACCAAAATTTTTTTTTTGAACAAAAAAATTATTTTTACGCGAAAAAATACGTTTTCTTTTTTTTTCCTTTCGCGAGAGTCACGGTTTTGCTTCCGCGAGAGGCACGGTTTTGCTTTCGCGAGAGTCACGGTCGTGCCTCTTGGAAACAAAAAAAATGCGTTTTCTATTTTTTTTTCCTTCCGCGAGAGGTACGGTTTTGCTTGCGAGAGAGGCACGGTTGTGCTTTTGTGAGAGTCACGGCCGTGCTTCTCGGAAACGAAAAAAAACGCGTTTTTCTGATTTTTTTCTTTCGCGAGAGGCACGGTCTTGCTTCCGCGAGAGGCACAGTTGTGCTTTCACGAGAGGCACGGCCGTGCCTCTCGGAAACGGAAAAAAACGCGTTTTCTGTTTTTTTTTTTCGCGAGAGGCACGGCCGTGCCTCCTCGGAAACGAAAAAAACGTGTTTTCTCTTTTTTTTTCTTCCACGAGATGCACGGTTTTGCTTCCGCGAGAGGCACGCTTGTTACTTCGCCAGAGGCATGGGCGTGTCTCTTTCGTAAAGGGAAAAAACCCGTGCTCCTGGTTCGATTTTTTAGTCCGGTTTTTTTCGTGAAAAAAAAGTTTGTCAAAACCTATCAACATGGATCTAGTTTTGAAAATCTCGACGCGAGGAATCCAACGGTGAAAATGGTTTGAGATTTGGACGCACGGTTTAAGAGATAAAACGTTTTGAATAAACGAATCTACGAAAAAGGGAAAAACTCTCAGATTGCGACAAATGGCGCATCGCAACCTAGGAAGATGGGAGTGATCTTTGCAAGGAGTACTCGTTAACTAGTGATTTCGCAATCCGTATCGTGCGAGGGGGTGAGGTGGAAGAACGGGATGGTCTGGGTTAGTTTCTCGTTGGGGGTTGATTGGCTGGGTTAGTTGGCCCAAACGGAAAGGCTGGACGAAACGTTTTTTTACGGCGGGCGCTAGGCGCCATCCGGATGCACAGATAGGAAAAACATCCGCCTCGTTAACCGTTTGATTACCCGTCTGATGCGATTAGCGATCGGCGGCTCACATGAGATAGCTGCATGTATCTGTCCGTGATCACCAACAAATCTCTTGGTGCTAAATCACCTAGCATTTTTATGTCTGTCAGCTAGCCGTAGCACACAAGCTACAGCTCACCTCGCAAATTCGCACAAGCGCGTCCGGCACGCGTTGCGCTCGCTGCACAGAGCGCAGCAAGCCTTTGCAGCACGGCAACGGGTGTTGCTGTCCAAGCATCGTCGTCATGACCGTCAAAGAATGTTAAAGCACGCCTGCAGCATGGACGCGTTCGTCGACACCATTGCATCACACATACCTCGATGTGCGTCAAAGAATGTTGAGGCACACCTGTAGCATTGCGGCCTTTGTCGATGCCGTTGCATCACGCCTCGACATCGTGCTCATTGTACCTTCCCTCGCAGCGGCCGAGCTATCCTCACAGCTTCCTCGGAGCGTCACCACACGCCACGCCGTCGTGCTCGTCGAAGCATGCCTCGCTGCACCATCACACCACACCTCATCGCCATAGTCGTGAAAGCACGCCTTGATGTCGTGGCCGTTGCAGCACCCTTGTAGCAGCCGAGCCATCCTCGCAGCATCTCGTGGCATTGCACCACGCCTCGTCGTCATGGTCATCAAAGCATGCCTCGCATCACCAGCGTACCACACATCGTCATTGTGACCGTCAAAGAATGCCTCACAATAGCCAGGCTGCCCTCACGGCAACACCGCAACTGTCGCGGCACTCCTCATCGTCATCGTCGTCGAAGAGTGCCTGGCATCACCATCATACCACACCTCGTCACTGTGACCGTCGAAGAATGCATCACAACAGCCAAGCTACTCTCGCAGCATCTCCGTGGCTGTCGCGACACTCCTTGTCTTCATGGTCCCGCGAAGCATGCCTCGCATCACCATCGTACCACACCTCGTCAATGTAACCATCGAAGAATGCCTCGCAACGGGCAGGCTATCCTCACAGCATCTCCGCGGCTATCGCGGCACTCCTCGTCGTCATGATCGTTGAAGCATCATCGTAGTCACTGAAACAACACGCCTAGTCATCGTCGCTGTTGAGACATCATCGCAACCGTTGAAGCACGTCTCGTTGCGGCTGTCCATTGAAGCACGTCACACAACATTGTGGCACCGCACCTGTCGACATTTTTGCAACATTGTCCGCTGCCCGTCATTGTGTTCGCAACATGTTCGCTCGGCGTCGTAGCACCCCGCCACTGGCCTGCCCACACTGGTCGTCGACTCGTAGCATACCTGTCGCAACACGAAGCCTCGATGCTACCGACAACCTACACCCATGGCTCTTGCAGACCCGATGCCATTGCAGCAACACGGTGATCGGAGCATCGACCTTGCGGCATCCCCATCGCCTTGAAACGGCGCCAAATGGTCGTCGACCACACGAAGAACTGGTGCTCGGCACTAGCGTCGGTCGCGGCACTTTGCAACATCACACCTCGCTGCACTGACAGAGCTCACCTGCCAGAAGCACCGGCGGCCGTCCCAGCCTTGCAGCTCCAGCAGCAAGGTTGGCAGCAACATGCGGTGAGCGGCGACGGCGACCGTCGAGCCGCTGACCAATGGTCGGGTGAGCAGCACCAACACGCGGAGAGCCCCCTGGCCAGTCATGTCCCTTGTAGCAGCAGCACACGGCGAACGGCAGTCGAGTCGATGAACAGCAGTCGAGTCCCCTGCAGCAGCAGCACACAGCGAACAGTGGCGGCGCCTCCTCGTCTAGCTCGGCCGCGCGGGAGCTTGCCGCAACGGCTGGCCGTGCAGCATCGTCTCTGTCATCTCAGAGGCTCTTTCGTGTACGCGTGCGTCGGCTAGCTGCTGCCTGGTGAGATACAGGGTGTTGAGAGAAAAGATGGAACGGGCGGGAGAAACATGAAGAAGAATCAGGAAAAGAGTAGACAGGATTTGAGCGATGGAGGAAGAGGATATGGACGACCAAGTCACAGCAGGGGTCCACATGACGCGTGTCACTCGCGCGAGGTGGCTGTCAAGGCAAGTGTTTACATCCGACTGTAAGAAATCAATTTCCTTTTTTTACGTACAGGCAGAACGCTTTTGACTTACGGGAAAGGCTGAACGATACTTTTTCTACGCGATACGGTAGAACGCTTTTGACGTGAAACGATTTCGGACCAACGAAAAAAAAAATCACTTAAGCGGGACGAACCATGAATATCAATTTGCTTTAATAGTAAGTAAAAAAAATAAGGTAGTATATTTTCGTAACAATAATAATAGTAGGTAGTATAGTATAGTAGGAGTATAATATTAAGTATAGATATAGAGGCGAACCAACTTGTGGTTGGATGGTTAGAGGGACAATGGTACCCCCTACGCACCAGGGTTCAAGTCCTGGTGCTCGTATTATTTCTGGATTTATTTCAGGATTTTTGGGTGTGCGTATGTGTGTTCATAGGAGTGAGTGTATGCGCGTATGTATGAGCGCTTGTGTCTGTACTGTGTTAAAAAAATAGATATAGAGAAAATAATTTGGAAATAAAGATTAGAGTTGTACCAACGGTACCAAGTCGTGTTCGACCAAGAGTGCTGGCGCCAAGAAAAACCGAGAAGTACTCGAATTATAAGCTTGCTAGCACACGGATCGAGGTTGTCTTCTCTTATATTTCGGCAGCGCAAAGACAGCCCAAAGACAACCGAGCAAGTTGGTTTTGTTAGGAATCACTCTAGCATACGTACACATATAACCTACTTACGCCTTGTATATTGGCCGGCCGGCCGTCGGTGTAGGTAACATTGGTCATAGAAGAATCGGCCAAATCATCCAGCTTGCCATGGTGTCTATGGCAGACAAGGTGGCCGTCTTCGGGGACGAGTTCGTGGCTGACGAGATCCTCGCCCGTCTGCCGGCCCGCTGTGCAGTGCGCTGCATCGGCCTCTCGAAGCGCTTCTGGCAACTACTCAGAAGCCCGTATTTCTGGCTTCGCCACCATCGTCTTGGCGCGCCAGGCCTGGAACTCCCTCGTGCCGCTTGCCTCTACGACAAACGTGATTACTGGATTGCGGCAAAGAACATCTATGTTTGCTGATGATGTGGTCGTCTTCTTCAAACCGACGACGTTGGAAGCAACGACATGTGCCGTGCTCTTGCAGGTCTTTGCGCAGGCCTTAGGCTTGGTGGTCAATATGAACAAGAGCGCCATCTGGCCGATTCGATGCTCGCAGGAGGAGGTGGCTGTGGTAACAGCAATACTGGGATGCTCGACGTCGGCCTTCCCGTGCACCTACCTGGGTCTGCCCTTAGCGCTCAGGAAGCAGTCGGCGGCGCAGTTGCAAGGTCTGGTAGACAAGGTTCGAGATTGCTTGCCGCAATGGAAAGCGGCACTCCTGCCGAAGAGTGGGCAGCTGATCCTAATACAATCTGTGCTCTGTGCTATACTCGTCCACTCCATGCTTGCGCTAAGTCTCCCAGCAAAAACCCTTTCCGCGCTGGTGAAGATTTGTCGGGGATTCCTTTGGTGCGGCAAGAATGAGGCGAATGGTGGAAATTGCTCGGTGGCATGGGAGGTATGTACACCTAAGTGGGCTGGTGGCCTGGGGATTCCCGACTTGAGATGGCTCAACAAGGCACTGCAGGCTCGCTGGCCTTGGCTCCAGAGGGTAGACAAAGAGAGATCCTGGGCAGAGTTCTCCATTTCAGTGCCACCAGAATCTGTGGCCTTGGCTCAGGCAGCGACACGTACGACGGTGGGGGGCGGAAATTCCGCTATGTTCTGGGAGGACCGTTGGGTCGACGGAGCAAGGATAAGTGAAATAGCACCAGCACTGTGCAACAGAATACCTACACGGATCAGGAAGACGAGGATGGTCTCGGATGCGCTTAGCAATGGTGCTTGGGCTAGCGATATTGGCCCCAACCTCACGCTGCCGGAGCTGGAGGAATTCTTGCGGCTATGGACAAGCCTGGTGGAGTTTGGGTTGACGGAGGGTATGGAGGACAAGGTTCAGTGGTCCTGGGAGGGTAATGGCAGGTATTCGGTGAGATCTGCATATGCGGCCAAATTTATGGGCCGGCAACTCTCCCCGACAGCAGCGTTTACTTGGAAGTCGAGGGCTCCGTTGAGATGCCGCTTCTTTTCCTGGCTTGCTATCAGGAACCGATGTTGGACCTCTGACAGGCTGGCGCGTAGAGGGCTGCCGCATCAGGACTCTTGCCCTTTTTGCAACCAACACGACGAGACCATGCAGCACTTACTCATCAACTGCGCCTTCGCAAGACAGGTTTGGCAATGGTGCATCACTTTGGCTGGGAGGGCGGAATACTAACCCCTGCCAGATGAGACTTTGGGCAGATGGTGCGCTAGGCAGGATGATAGCATGGAGCACCGGAAGTCCACACGGGCACTGTGCTTGTTGGCAATGTGGACGCTGTGGAAGCATAGGAATGATATAGTGTTCGAGGGCGCCACACCATCTCTGTCAGGTGTGTTGCACAGGCTACAAGCGGAGGGAGCTATCTGAGTGAAGGCTGGTCTGCTTAATGGAGCGGTCATAGGAGAGGAGTCGGCTAGGGTGGAGCGGAGAGGGCATGAGTAGTTATGTCACAAGTGAGTAGAGGGTAGGTCGGATATAATCCGCATGTATATAGATAACTTGTTGTAACGGTGGTTTGGGGCTCCCAACCCCCTCTTCTTCTTTAATGAATGATACGCGCACTCGTGCGTATTCGAGAAAAAAAAAGATTACTGCAAGACCATCTACTTCAATGTGGTCGGCCCCGCGTTCGCCTTCGAGCACACCATCAACGTCGAGCACGGCAGCTGGTACGCCAACACGTGCAACGGGCTAGTCCTCATGGCTGCCCGGTCATCCCTCAACGGCATCGTTTTCAACCCGGCCACCAAGGAGGAGGTGCGCCTGTCCGTGCCGTTGCCACCACCGCCGGCTCCCGAGGACGACGACGGCTATGTGCTACGCCGCTTCTTGGGGTTTGGGTACGCGCCGTCAAGCAAGGTCTACAAGGCTCTCATCTGGGAGCTCGTAGCTGACGGCGATAGCACAACCACAACGCTGATGGTGGTATCATTGGATAGTACCAGCTGCCAGCAAGAGCCGAGGACGGTGTTCTCATGTGACATGGAGATGCTCAGTGAGCATAGCTTACACACGGCGGACCATAAAGTGTACTTTTTTATATACACATCATACTTCGCCGGCGAGGAGGGACGTGAAGTGCAACATATCGATGCGACATCGCTGCTTGTTTTCTACGCCGACGATGAGGTCGTCACAAGCGTTGCTGTCCCGGAAGGGCAAGACATTCAACCCTGCAACATGTTGTAGGTAGGTGGGCATCCGTGCATCTACATGTGCAAGGGCCAAGACATGGTGCTCTGGTTACTCACCCCGGATCACCAATGGGAGAAGGTATACACTCTGGTCAGGTCCGTCAGGCAAAGCTCTCGGTCACACGATTATTTGTTGGGCGGCTGGGACTGCGGAGGTGGCCTTGTGTTTGCTAAGTTCAAAATTACTGGTGCCTACTTGTACAACCTCGACGAGGCCATCGCTGGGGAAGAGGAAGAAGGCGACTGCGGCGGCGGTAGCAGGCTGGAGGCTGTCTCAATGAAGAACGAAGACGACATGCCAGAGCCATTAAAACATATCGGGGTTGTTCCCACAAATCTATATGATTACCAGCCGACGCTCATATCACCAGCGAGTATCTTCGGCGATGTTGCCTTCTCAGGCCGTTTTGAGGTCAGTGTCTCACCCAAGCATGAGTTGGATTGGATTTTCCTGGAATGGACGCGGAAGTTATTCGTATAGCCGGCGATGTAAATGCTCTCTACATCAGGTGGCATCTAGTCAGGCAGAGTGACCAATGTTGGTACCCCCGTTGGCAAAAGACAGGCGGGTGCGCAGAAGGGAGATGGGAGCAGCTAGGAGCAACGTATAGAGAGGATGAGTTGTCAAACATCCATGAGAAGTATGATTCTATCATGCACGTGGATATATACCATGCATGCCTCAGTGTGTCACCCGTCCAACTTGTTGGAAATTCGCCCACCCATTGCTATGTATTCATTTGTAGTTTTTTACATCTCCTTATTTTCTCATACTTCTATTACTATAAAGTTGTAGTGAGTGTGCGTCAATTAATACGGATCATAAAGAGTATGCCATTTTCATCTAACAACTTTTGCTGGAAGTTCCTCTTATAGTGCTTTTTTAAAGCATGCACACAAAATTAGGGCTTTACCGTGCTCATAACCTGGTGTTTGGCGAAGATAGGTCTCTTCTTGTGAAACATCATGAAGAAACATTGGTTTGGGGCGACTTGTTGGTCTAGAGAGAGAGAGAGAGAGAGAAAATGTTGGTTTTACACAAACTGTCAATGAACAATGACTAAGAAGTGGTGGAAATTCTAAAGCGCACCTGCTCTTTGATGAAAAAACCAAATGTTTTCTTGATATCAACAAAATTTCAGGAAAAAAACACATGTCAATTTCAAGCTTGATGAAATTTCAAGTAAAAATTGAACGATATGTTTTGTGAATGATCACTTCTTAGCGCAAGTCGAAGTGACTCGGATGTTGCTTTACCCTATACTGCTATACGCATGTAATGATGTAAAATAGTATTTGGTTTCCTTTCGAAACTAATGAATTCAAAGATCTTAAGATCTCAAGGTACCGATTCAAGAATGACTAGATTAAAGAGGTTTGTTCCAATTTACATTTAGAGCGAACCCTAAACATTTACAAATAATCGAAGACCAGTTGTGAATTTCATAAATCAAATAAGATACAATGCAATATAATCTAAAATTCTTAATGCATAGCTTAAGATCATGTGGGTGATAGAACCACATCCAACATTAAGTGCAAGTTAGTCTCAAATGCCATGCTATTGGTAATTAAAAAAACATAGTATAACATTAGAATGTTGCATGCATTTCCGCGCGCCATCTAGTTTTTTTTTTTTTTTGAGGGGATGCCCTTGGGTGGATTTTATTAAACTTTGAATCACGGTTACATCGGAAATAATATCAGAGATAATAAAGCTAGGCGGGTCACCATCCCAATAATAAACAACATTTGAATCATAGGTACGCCTAGCCAGATTATGTGCCACCCTGTTCGCATCCCTAGGACAATGACAAAAGCTCACTGAACCTATTCTTCTCGCCATTTGGAAACAATCTGCAAGTATCGCCGCGTAGGGACTCCAAATTCCAATGATTCCATTACATGCTTGGATGAGCTCTAGAGAATCTGATTCCATCAAAACTCCTGTGCAGCCCAGCTCTTCAACCAACATAAGCCTCTTTTGCATGGCAACAGCTTCTGCCGTAGTGGCATCTAGTAAATTATTGAGGATGCAAGAACAACCCGCCACGGCCTCTCCTTTGTCATTACGAAGGATTGCTGCAACTGCTCCAGAACCATTCTCAAAATAAGTCGCATCCACATTCACTTTATACTTTCCAAGGCTAGGTTTTGACCAAGAGATTTTATGTATGTTAGGAGCCCCTGTAGCCGCTGAAAAGTTCGCAGTGATTGCATTGATCGCAAATGCCGTTCTCGCCGGAGATGTGACAGTTTTCCCTTTCACTAATTCTCGTCGTTGCCACCATAAGTACCAGGCCCCAATGACCACCGTTTCTGCGAAGCCTGGATTTAGCAAAACCGGGCGCTGCAAGTTCTCATTACGCAACAGCTCCTCCATTACCACACTCCCTGAACGATCAACAGAACCTGCACTTTTGATAACATCAGTGAGCCCCAAAGCCCGCCATACCTCTTTAGCTCTTGGACAAGCGAAAATCATGTGCTTGATATCTTCTTCACCACTAGTACAAATAGGGCATTGGGGTGACACCTTAATATGCCTATTTGCCAAAACTGCACGTACAGGAACAGTCCCATGTAATACTTTCCAAGCGAATATTTTTACCTTACTTGGCACCCTAAGCTTCCAAATGATATTCCATACAGGATTGGTGGTCGATGCCCCTTGGCCATCATTCCTTCTAATTTTGGAAGCGTACTGATGATTCCATTCACAGTAATAAGCAGATCGCACTGTAAAAGAGTATGATTTTGTAAGGTTCCAAGCCACAAAGTCCTCCATTCCATGAACATTAAGAGGGATCTTCAAAATCCTTTCTGCGTCAATGGGAAAGAATATTTGTCTAATCAGTGCTTCGTCCCACTAGCCAGAATATGGCTCAATCAGTTCTTCAACCTTTGTTAATAAGGTATGCCCTCTAGGTGTAAGAACAGTACGTGTAGGGCTGTTGGGAATCCAGCAATCCTCCCATATATTTATATTCACCCCATTCCCAACTCGCCAAATGTGCCCTCTGAGGAACACTTGCAAACTCGAGACCAAGCTCTGCCAAGTGAAGGAAGACCCTTTCTTGTTGCCCGCTTTGAGTAAGTTACCATCCGGATAATATTTCGCCCGTAATATACGTGCACACAGTGTATCCGGGTTAGTGATTAACCTCCAACATTGCTTGGCCAACATTGCAAGATTAAAAGCATGAAGGTCTCGAAAACCCATACCTCCTTCCTTCTTGGGAATACACATACGCCACCAAGCCCACCAATGCATTTTCTTTTGCTCATCATCATCGCCCCACCAGAAACTAGACATAGCATCAGTAATTTCCTTGCAGACTTTCTTTGGAATTTTGAAAACTCCCATAGCAAAAACTGGCAAACACTGGATAACAGATTTTAGAAGAATCTCTTTCCCACCCAATGAAAGCCATTTCTCCTTCCAATTCTGCAAACGAGCAATCACCCTCTCTACTAGGTATTCAAAATTGTCACTCCTATCCGCTCCCACCATAGCTGGCAAACCAAGGTATCTGTCAGACAAAGCTTCAGTCATGATATTTAACACCTGACAGATATTGGCCTTTGTTTCCACATCAACACAAGGGCTGAAAAAAATACTGCATTTCGCTGCACTCACCAATTGTCCCGAGCTTGCACAATACTGATCAAGCGCCTGTCTCACTGAGGTTGCATTAGTGCTATCTGCTTTCATAAGAATTAGGGAATCATCAGCAAATAAAAGATGTGGTACTGATGGTGCATTCCTGCACACCCTAACTCCTTCTATGCCACGAACCTCCTCTTTGTGAGCAAGCAAACTTGAAAGGCCTTCTGCACATATTAAGAATAAATATGGTGACAAAGGGTCCCCTTGCCGAAGCCCCCTTGTAGGTATAAAGCCCTCGGTTTCCTGTTCATTGTATCTCACCCTATATCTTACTGACCTGACACATATCTTACTGACCTGACACAAGCCATTATCAAGTTCACAAAGTCTTCATGGAAGCCAAGTCTTATCAACATTTGCTCTAAGAACCTCCATTCCATCCGATCGTAGGCCTTATGCATATCCAATTTAACTGCGCAATAACCTGTTTTTGCATTCTTACAATTTTTGATCTTATGTATGCACTCATATGCAATTAAAATGTTATCGGTAATCAGACGGCCTGGGACAAATGCACTTTGAACCGGAGAGATGATATCATCTAAGACTCTTTTTAGACGAAAAGCGATCATCTTTGAAATTACTTTATAAAGCACATTACAAAGACTGATTGGCCTATATTGGGTAATTTGCTCCAGGTTATCAACTTTGAGCAATTTGAGAAAATGCCACACCTTTCCTGGGACTTTGATCCTATAGCACACCTTTCTTTTTATTAGATTAAATAGCACACCTTTGATTGATAGCTAGACAAAATACCACAAGTTAATGTTTTTACTACTTTTCCACGTCCAGGCCACATCTCATATTTGTTAGGACTAAATTGCCCTCAGATCGTTGCCTGGTCATATGAAACGACCGAGACAGAGAACAAAGCACAACGCCAGCGCCTCGCCGTTCCTCCCGCTCTCAGCCGCCTCCTTGCCGTCCTTACTTCCCGGCGCGCCGCCGCCTCTCGTGATTCATTTCGTCGTCCCCTCGTCCTGCTTCTTTTCCTCCCGGACGCATGAACATGTACATTCTGCTGCCTCGCCCGACAGGTCTGACATGTGTACTCAGTAACCCTAGACCATGGACATTATGATGGAGGAGCGCTAGAGGGCAAGCTTCAAGAGTACAAGTAGAACCTGTTGTTCACGGTGAAAATGCTGTCGAAAATTTGATTGTATCCATATCAACAAAACTATACGTCAACACATGTTACGTCCATCCAATCTGAATTTTGATACAGCCATATGAAGAAGCATCCATATCTTCTTGTAATAGTTGCTACAGCCATCAACACGTAAGACAGTTGCTAGTGTGTGTCACTAGTATTTGAGCCATATGCTAACAAAGCTAGCAACGAGCAGCTACAGCAGGCTCCGGCGAGCACTTCTCCATCTAGGCAGCAGATGCAACGAGCCGCGCCTGGACGGGAGACATGGGGGAGGAGGAACGGCGAGGTGCTGGTGCGGGGAAGGAGGCACGACCAGGCGGTGGCTCGCCGGGGAGGACGCACGGCGAAGCGGCAGTGGCAGGAAGGACGCACGTCGAGGCGGCGGCACACTGCTTTGTCTCTCTGTCTCCTTGGTTTCATATGGCCACGAAACAATCTGAGGGCAGATTCGTCCTAACCAATATGATATATGGGCCTGGACGTGGAAAAGGAGAGAAAAAACGAATTTGTGCTAATTTGTTCAGCTATCAATCAAAGATGTGCTATTTAATCCAATTAAAAGAAAGATGTGCTATAGGATCAAAGTCCCAGGAAAGGTGTGGCATTTTCTCAAATTGCCCGTCAACTTTTGGGATAAGGACTATAACTGTATCATTCCACCCGCGGGCCATCTAGTTAAAAGTACAGCCCAACCCCCAATCCCTGATGTCCAGTATAGCCCAATAGCCCATTAGTCCATTGTCCCGCTAACCCTAACGCACACGGACACGCCAGCTCGCACGGAGGGGCTGGCCGCCGGCCGCCGCCTCCCGTCGTCCTCTCGTCCCCGCCTCCCGTCCTCCCGCCGAACACCAGTAGAATCCTGTCTGAACCATGCCGCGATGGCGCGAACCCACGGTAAACCCATTCCGATTTCGTCCTTCGGGAAGGCCGTCCTCCTCTGCTTGGCCCTGTTCGCCGCATGGCGCCTCTGCTCGACCCTGTTCGCCGACGCGCCTCCTGCTCCTGGTGGTCACTCTGCCGAGGAGGAAGCCCTAGGCAGCGACGCGGCCGGGAACGCGTCAGTCCTGACTCTCGCCAGGGAAGCCGCCGTCCGGGCCGCAGCCGGCACGGGGCGCAACTTCGTCGTCTCGCCGCTGTCGATCTACGCGGCGCTCGCCATGGTGACCGCCGGCGCGCGGGGCGACACGCGTAGGGAGCTCCTGCGATTCCTCGGGTCATCGTCGCTCCACGGGCTGCACCGCGCGCCGGCGAACGAGCTCGTCGGCAGGCTCAACGGCCTAGCGCAGACGTCCTTCGCCTGCGGCGTGTGGGTCGACCGGAGGCTGTCGCTTAGGCCAGAGTTCACGGCCACCAGCGCGTCGCGGTACGCCGCCACGGCGGAATCTGTGGACTTCGTGTCAGGGGCCGAGCAGGCGAGGCAGCGCGTGAACGCCTTTGTGGAGGACGCGACGAAGCAGCTCATCCGCGACATCCTCCCTCCCGGCTCCGTCGACTCGTCGACGGCGGTCATGCTCGCCAACGCGCTCTACTTCAAAGGAGCGTGGTCTCACCCGTTCGACGTCTTCACGGCGCCGTTCCACATCCCAGGCGGCACCACCGTGGGCGTGCCGTCCATGATGACAGGCCGATCACAGTACATCGCGCTCTACCCGGGCTTCAGGGCCCTCAAGCTGCCCTACAAGAAGGACGTGCAGCAGCAAGCTGCATTCTACATGCTTATCTTTCTCCCGGACAGCGCCACTCTCAGCCTCGCCGATCTCTACGACAAGGCTGTGTCGACGCCGGAGTTCATCAGGAAGCACACGCCGGTGGAGGAGGTTCCAGTGGGGCGGTTCATGGTGCCCAAGTTCAAGTTCACCTTCGAGTTTGAGGCGTCATCCGACATGCAAAAGCTTGGTGTCACCAGGGCTTTCAAAGGCGGCGACTTCTCAGGCATGGTGAGCGGCAAAGATAAGCATGGGCATGGGCGGCTCTCCATCTCCCGGGTGTACCATAAGGCCGCCATTGAGGTAGACGAGCAAGGCACCGTGGCCGCTGCTGCCACGGTCATACTCATGGATGGTAGTGCGTTTGAGAAAAGGGAACCACCGCATTTGGTGGATTTTGTGGCGGATCGGCCCTTCTTGTTTGCCGTGGTTGAGGAGATGACAGGAGCCGTATTGTTTCTTGGTCATGTGGTCAATCCTTTGGCTAGTTAACTGAATAAGTACATAATTACTCTATAAAATGTGGAATCCTTAGGTTTTCGATTTGAGTAATTGATGTGGAACCAACCTTGTGAACAAGATTAATGTCTAGGAACTCAGAATCCCAACCAATAATGGTACAACCAAAGAATGGCAGGAGATGCAAGCTATGAAATCGTACTCTTCTAGTCATGCCCTTGCATTAATCTTGGATATGATTTTGTTGATATTGTTTCTAAGTCTTAAAGCAAGCAATCAATAAGGCCTGTTTGCTTGGAGAGCAACACTCACTCGTCTCTTGGACAGGAAGGAGTGTCCAGCCTTTTACTGTTTTACAGATGCAGAGAAGTGTTGAAAGACAAGCTGAACTCCACAAGCAAAAGGGAGCCTTGCTCTGAATTCCACAGCTGGATTGCCATAAAATTTTTGCCACACTACTGGGAACTCTTTTCACATATTCCCTCCTTAACATGCTTGCAGTAGGCAAACCACCTACAGTTTTCTCAAAGGTGCAGAGTTTCCATAATTTTTTTTTCTTGTTTACTACTCCTCTGTAAAGAAATATAAGAGCGTTTAGATCACGTAAATTTCTTTACGGAAGGAGTAACTGATATAGAAGAAGAAGATATATCAAATACAACACATAGGAAACCAGCCTCTCTGACCCTCGTGTGGCGCCCCCGGCTCAATCGTGCACTAATCATACACGCAAACATGCACGATCAAGCACAGGGACTCACGGGAAGATATCACAACACAACTCTAACACAAATAAACGGAGATTCACAATATTACAGACCAGGGATCACGAGGATCCGAATACATAAGTCAGTCATACAAATAATATCTGAGTACAGACATAGTTAGCCAAGGTTTGCCTTAAGAAGGCTAGCACAAACAACGACTCTAGATCGAAAGGCGTAGGCCTCCTGCCTGGGAGCCTCCGATCCTACTCCTGGTCGGCTGGCTCGATCCAGTAGTAAGTGCCGTCTGGACCCTCCTGTTAGTAAGCTCCTGAGGTGGCATCGGGCTCCTGGGCTCCATCGTCTGATGCATCATCAAAGTGGGGTATGGGGAAAAAGAGGTAACAAAGCAACCGTGAGTACTCATCCGAAGTACTCAGCAAGCAAGGATCTATACTACATATGCAACATTATCAAAGGAGAAAGGCTGTATATATGGACTGGGCCGCAGAAATGCCATAATAGGGAGAAGGCTTAGTCCTATCGAAGACTAGCATCTTCAAACGTCTTCACGAAGCCACCATCTTGCAGCAATAGAAGAGAGTAGAATAGCATTTTATTAAGCAGACATGTTGAAGCAAATCCTAGAGATCCTTCCTCGACTCCCTGCGAGAAAGCGATTCCCGAAGCTTCAATTAAGTAACAAGTATCCAGTTCAAGTAGTAGATCGGGATAAACAAACTGAGCGTCCTTTACCGTAGGACCGGCTATCGATAGATGTTCTTCCCTGCAGGGGTGCACTACTGTTACCCAACACGCTCGATCATCTCTGGCCGGACACACTTACTGGCTAATACCCGGCCTCGGGAGATCGACACGAAGCAGCGCCCTACCTAGGCTCAGCAGAGAGGTCAGCACGCCAGACTAATCCTATGCACCCAGAGGTCCTGGGCCATCGCCCTGGGCACCCAGCGCGTTGCGTGGCTGGCCGGGGTGCAGGCGCGACATTGAACTCGTCAGTGAAGTATCCAGCCCATTCCCGGCGATCAGCCCGCACGGTGAATCGTGACGTCTGAAGAGCTTTCGGGAGAAACGTACAACGCAGAGGGCCCCATAAACCATTATCCCGCGTGGTGGTAGTGCGTATAGGGCACGTCGACCCACTCAGATCAAATACCCAAATCCGATAGGCTGATTTAGTAACACGCGGAGATGATCAGAGTTTCTGAAGCTCCGCCACAATATCACACTCGAGTGCCCTTCCGGCACACTCGACATCATAGATCCCCTGCGGGTACCCATCAGGGTCAACCCGCCTGTAACCAAGGTCAAAGTAACCGTGTGTCATAACATCAAGGGGGAAACCCGAGGAATCACCCTCGGTGGATTCCACTCGATGAAATCATCAGGGTGAACGTATGAGGCATCACCCTCAAGGTTCACACTGAGGGGTTGCACGACAGAGTCGTAACGGAAGTGGAAAAGGAGGCATCACCCTCAATGACCACGACCGAACAGCTACACTGCAGAGTATTCATCAGGGGTGCGTGACGAGGTATCACCCTCGGCACTTGATAGTAACTATGCAGAGTCGTACAACAAAAAAAAAGGGGGTGAAGTGATGTGTCGGTCTCTGGTCGTCGATCACGTTGATCGAGTAGTCGATGGTGAAGCAGGGGCAACAAGGGTGAGGGGGTGGGGGTCACTGATAGTTTCACTACCAACTTATACTAAGCAGTTTAACATAGGCAGGTAAGGTAACAATGAACAGGTTACAAAAGTAGGCTATGCATCAGAATAGGAGCAAACATTAATAGTAGCAAAATCTAATGCAAGCAGGAGAAAATAGAATGGGCGATATATGGATGCTCAAGGGGGGGGCTTGCCTGGTTGCTCTGGCAAGAGGGAGGGGTCGTCAACGGGCTGCTCGTCTGGAGCATAGTCGTACTCAGCTGCAACGGCGTCGGTCTCGGCGTTTATCGAGAGAGAAGGAGGGGGAAAAACAATAAATTCACAGCAAAGATGCAAACAATATGCATGACATGTCTAAATGATATGCAGAGGTGTTCTACTGCCTAACTAAATGATTTAGTTAATTTAGGAATTTATTCAGAATTATTTTATTAGAGTTGAGCACTATTCATTTATTAAAATCAGGCAAAAAGTTCCATATTCATGTAGCTAGGGGCTTCTGATAGATGAACGGACCACGTATTCAGATTCGTATCGTCGTTCTGAGCAACTTTTATGTACAAAGTTTTTCGATCTGAGCTACGGTTTATTTTATATGATTTTCTAAAGTTTTAATCATTTTCTGAATTTATTTAATTATTTTAAATCAATATTATCCAGAACAGTGTATGCTGACGTCAGCATGACACAGAGGTGACGTCAGCAGGTCAACTGGTTGGTTGGCCAGTCAAACCAGACAGGTGGGTCCAGTGGGACCAACATGTCATTAACAGGGGCACTAACAGAGGGGTTAGACTAACTAAATTAGGTTAGTTAGCGGGTGGGCTCCAGTAGTCAGTGAGTGATTAGCGTTTTAATTAATTAATTTAATTATTTAACCGATTTCTATTTATTTAAAATCGTTTAAATGGGCGGGACCCACATGTCAGTGAGACAGGGGCGTCCAGTCAGCAGTTGACCTGGTCAACAGGTCAACTGGGGCCTAGGGGTCAGTGGCACGGGGTGGGGCCCACTAGGGCCAGGTCAGCGACGGCCGGCGACGCGCCGGAGTTAGCTCCGGCGAGCCAAACGCGGCGGTGCGCGTCGGGCTCGGCTCGGGTTTTGCACACACGGGGCTATTCGCGGCGCGATTGCTTGCGTTCGACGCGGCTCGACGTCGCGCGTCGAATGGCGGCGGTGCGGGGTGCTGGGGAGGCCGGAGTCGAGCGGCACGAGCTCGCCGGCGGCGGGGTGGTTCGGGCGCGCGACGGAGACGGGGCTACGGTGCGAGTTCGGGCAATCCAGAGAGCGGGGCGAGGTCTACGTGCACGCGCGAGCAAGACGGGCGCGAGCAAATGACCAAAAGGTCGCCGGAACGACGCCGGCGACGAGGTCCGTGGCGGTGGGCTCGGGCTATGGTGGAGCGAGCGCTACGGGCGGCTAGAGGGGGCAGGGGAGGGCGCGTTCGACGCAGGGGCTCACCGGCGTTGCAGAGAAGGCCCGGGGAAGAACGGAGGAGCTCGGGGCGGCGCGAATCGAAGCGGCGATCGTCGGCGGCCGTAGGGGAAGAAGGCGAAGCAGGCCGGCGATGCAGAGATCCCGGGGCTCGGGCTGGTGGTCGAGGAGGACGGGCTCGTCGTGGCGGAGCTTTTGGACAGGCTACGGAGGCGAGAGGTGGGCTGTGGCCGCGGCTAGCCGGCATCCAGGGCGGCGGCGGCATTCGGCTGCGACAGGGGAGCGAGGGAGAGGGCGAGTGGAGTAGCTAGGGTTCGTCCGTGGGGTTGGAGACGGGTGCTTATAGGCGTCCGCGGCGTGCGGGTGGCCGCTGTCGATCGGGGACGAGGGGGGGCCGGTGCGCGCGCGCGTCCGCGTTCGAGAGCGAGGTGAGGAGCAGTGCGGGAGGTGGGGGACGGCGCGGAGTGGGCTGGGTTGGCACTGTAGCCAGCAGGCCTAAGTGTACAGTAGCGCCTTTAGGCCTTTTCTATTTTCCTTTTTCTGTTTACCTTTCTTTTCTGTTTTGCTAATTGTTTGTGCCCTAAATGAATTTTGTAAAAAGTGTGACATAGTCCATAATTAGCAGTGCATTATACCCTAACACCAAAAACTAGTTTGGGCAAAACATAATTTCATATTTAATTTAGATTAAATAAAATGTTATTAATTATTGTTTTCAACCACTGTTGGAGGATGTTTGAGTCACTTACCCAATTCCAATAATGTTGGTTTCAATTTTAGAATTGTCTCTGATTTATTTGCTATTTAATGAACATTTTAGTTTCTGGTTTGAATAACTTTTATTTTCCACTTTGAATTTAATTTGAAGTTTTGAGTTAGGAGTTGGAATGCAATATGATGCAAATGATGATTAGGCACTGTTAACCTTGCTGACATGGCATAAACTAAGGGTGATCACTGTTGTTAACACAGGGGGTGTTACAATTCTCCCCATCTAACAAGAATTCTCATCCCGAGAATTAAGAGGAAGACTGAAAGAAAACGGGGTATTCTTCGCGAAGACGATCCTCGCGTTCCCAAGTGGCTTCATCTTCAGAATGATTCGACCACTGAACTTTAAGAAATTTGATTGCCTTCTGACGAGTTCGACGCTCAGCTTGATCAAGAATACGGATGGGATATTCTGGATAAGGCAGATCTTCCCGTAATTCAAGCATTGCATGATCCACAGCTCGAATAGGATCCTTAAAGCAGTGACGAAGTTGGGATACATGAAAGACATCATGCACTTGAGAAAGATTAGGTGGCAATTGCAATTGATATGCCACTTCTCCTCGACGGGCAAGAATGCGGAACGGGCCAATGTAGCGAGGAGCTAACTTGCCCTTGATTCCGAATCGATGAGTGCCTTTCAACGGGGTGACGCGGAGGTAAGCTTGCTCGCCAGGTTGATAGACCATTACCTTGTGCTATCGGTCATAGTTGCTCTTCTGACGAGACTGAGCAGTTTTCAGATGTTCACGGACAATGCGGACTTTTTCTTCAGCTTGCTGAACAATGTCCGGTCCGACGAGTGAGCGTTCCCCAGTTTCTGACCAATTCAGAGGGGTTCGACACTTACATCCGTATAGAACTTCAAACGGTGCCATCTTCAAACTAGCTTGATAGCTATTGTTGTAAGAGAATTTGGCATATGGGAGAGATTCCTCCCATTTCTTACCGAAGGACATGACACAAGCTCGAAGCATATCTTCGAGCACTTGATTAACTCGTTCGACTTGACCCTGTGACTGAGGGTGAAAAGCGGTGCTGAAGGACAGATGAGTTCCCATAGCTTCCTGGAAACTATTCCAGAATCTGGAGGTAAAGAGGCTGCCACGATCCGAACTGATCTCCAACGGAACACCGTGGAGTGACACAATTCGGGAAACATACAGGTCTGCTAACTGACTAGCAGTGATTGTCTCCTTGACTGGCAGAAAGTGAGCAACCTTTGAGAATCGGTCAATGATGACAAAAATAGCATCATGACCCTTCTGAGACCTAGGAAAACCAGTAATCAAATCCATTTGGACTTTGTCCCATTTCCATTCAGGAATATCAAGGGGGTGCAGAGTTCCAGCAGGCTTCTGATGTTCTGCCTTAACGCGGCGGCAAACGTCACACTCAGAAACATAACGAGCAATGTCTCGCTTCATATTAGGCCACCAGTATCTCTGACGAATATCTTGGTACATCTTGGTGCTACCGGGATGAATTGACAGAGGAGTATCATGAGCTTCTTTCATAACCTCCTTAGTCATATCCAGGTTTTTCTCCTTACACGGCACCACTAGGCGGCCTTTGAAGTATAAGGTGCCATCATCAGCAACAGTGAAGAGTGAGGGCTTTCCTTCTGCTAGATAGCGTTTAATCTTCTGGACTTCATTGTCAGCCTGCTGAAGCCATTTGATGGTGTCCACGAGATTTGGTTTAGCAACCAGGGTATTGAGAGAACCCTGCGAAACAACGTGGAGGTTCATTTTGCGGCACTCGGGAGGAGGGGGAGCGAGTGCACCCGGAGGAACAATATGGAGGTTCAGCTTTCTGAATTCTTCAACAAGCGAGGGCTGAACTTTGTGAACCTGGAGGTGGTTGCAATATGACTTGCTGCTCAAGGCATCTGCCATTACATTAGCCTTGCCTGGTGTATAAGAAATACCCAAGTCAAAGTCTGCTACGGTCTCCATCCATCTCTGTTGACGAAGGTTCAGAGATGGTTGAGTGAACAAGTATTTCAGACTTTTATGATCCGTGTAGATCTCGCAACGATTACCGAGAAGGTAATGACGCCACAACTGCAATGCACAGATGACAACAGCTAGTTCTAGATCATGTACGGGATAGTTCTCTTCATGCGGACGCAACTGTCGAGAGCCATAAGCAATCACTTTACGCTCTTGCATTAGGACACAGCCTAATCCTTCACGGGATGCGTCACAATAGATCACAAAATCTTTGCGAGAATCTGGAGGAGCAAGTACTGGGGCAGATGTCAGCTTGTCTTTGAGTGTTTGAAAACTTTCCTGACATTTTTCTGTCCATTCAAACTTAACGCCTTTGTGAAGCAGATTAGTCAAGGGCTTGGCAATCTTTGAGAAATTCTCAACAAAGCGACGGCAATAACTAGCGAGTCCGAGAAAACTTCTGACTTGCTTGACATTCTTCGGAGGAGTCCAGTCAAGAATAGCCTGAACACGCTTTGGGTTAACAGCAATACCATCTTTGGAAATCACATGGCCGAGATTTGTCACTTCAGATAGCCAGAACTCGCATTTTGAATACTTGGCATACAGTTGGTGTTCTCGTAGCTTCTCCAATACAAGCCGAAGATGTTCAGCATGTTCTTCTTCATTCTTGGAATATATAAGGATATCATCCAAATAAACCACGACGAACTTGTCGAGGTAATCCATGAAGATATAATTCATTAGCCAGGAGAAGGTTGCTGGAGCATTTGTTAGGCCAAATGACATGACGGTGTATTCATATGAGCCATAACGAGTAACGAAGGCGGTCTTTGGAATATCCTCTTCACGGACACGGATCAGGTGATAACCCAACCTCAAGTCGAGTTTCGAGAACACAGAGGATCCAGCGAGCTGATCATAAAGATCGTTGATCCGGGGCAGTGGGCATTTATTCTGGATTGTGGCTTGGTTAATGGGCCGATACTCCTGAACCAATCGGTTAGTTCCATCCTTCTTCTTAACGAAGAGTGAAGGTGCTCCCCAAGCAGAGGAACTGGGGCGGATGAAACCTTTCTTTAGTGACTTGTCGATTTCTTCTTTAAGCTCAAGGAGGTGGTGCGGAGGCATCTTATAAGGATGCTTCGTAATAGGGGTAGTGCTAGGCTTCAAGTCGATGACGAACTCGACAGCTCTAACCGGGGGTATCCCTGGAAGTTCTTCCGGAAAGACATCCGGAAAATCTCGAACGACAGGAACGTTCTCGATTCCCTCCAGAGGTGAGGCGTTCAAAGTATTCAGAGCATATATCTGAGCTTCAGCATTCCGAGTAATGCGGGCGGTATAGTTCACTAACTCGTCGGAGGGGTGAAGAAGTTGGGTGACTTTTGTGGCACAATTGATCGAAGCAATGTGAGCTTTCAACCAATCCATTCCAAGGATGAGGTCTATGGTAGAAGACTTCAAGACGATGGGTGAGGCAAGGAATTCCAATCCTTTAATTTCAATGGTAACGTTAGGTGCTATCACGTCAGCATGACAATGACCTCCGGGAGTTTTAACGACAACTCGGAGAAGTGTAATACAACTCGGAGGGAAAGGTTAAACAAAACAATGGAAAGGAAAATGATTATCAGACTAATCAGATCAATGACAGGGAAATCGCACAGATATCCAACTCTCCGGGTAGACGGGATTTACGAGATCCTAAGTGTCGGCGTTAGTAAAATTTATTTAACCCGAAAGGAAGAGAGATCAGAGTCCCAGAGTACAGACGAGGAATAAAAGATCCTAATACCACCCAATTGGCGACGTGGGCCCGTAAGCCACACAGCCAAGTTAGTAAAATTGTTTTTCGGTTTCTAGACTCAACTTCGGCCAAGGAATTGGAAGGGGGCTTTCTATAGGCAGTCGGCTCTGATACCAACTTGTGGCGCCCCCGGCTCAATCGTGCACTAATCATACACGCAAACGTGCACGATCAAGCACAGGGACTCACGGGAAGATATCACAACACAACTCTAACACAAATAAACGGAGATCCACAATATTACAGACCAGGGATCACGAGGATCCGAATACATAAGTCAGTCATACAAATAATATCTGAGTACAGACATAGTTAGCCAAGATTTGCCTTAAGAAGGCCAGCACAAACAATGACTCTAGATCGAAAGGCGTAGGCCTCCTGCCTGGAAGCCTCCGATCCTACTCCTGGTCGGCTGGCTCGATCCAGTAGTAAGTGCCGTCTGGACCCTCCTGGTAGTAAGCTCCTGAGGTGGCATCGGGCTCCTGGGCTCCATTGTCTGATGCATCATCAAAGTGGGGTATGGGGAAAAAGAGGTAACAAAGCAACCGTGAGTACTCATCCGAAGTACTCAGCAAGCAAGGATCTATACTACAAATGCAACATTATCAAAAGGAAAAAGGTTGTATATGTGGACTGGGTTGCAGAAATGCCATAATAGGGAGAAGGCTTAGTCCTATCGAAGACTAGCATCTTCAAACGTCTTCACGAAGCCACCATCTTGCAGCAATAGAAGAGAGTAGAATAGCATTTTATTAAGCAGACATGTTGAAGCAAAGCCTAGAGATCCTTCCTCGACTCTGCGAGAAAGTGATTCCCGAAGCTTCAATTAAGTAACAAGTATCCAGTTCAAGTAGTAGATCGGGATACACAAACTGAGCGTCCTTTACCGTAGGACCGGCTATCGATAGATGTGCTTCCCTGCAGGGGTGCACTACTGTTACCCAACACGCTCGATCATCTCTGGCCGGACACACTTGCTGGGTAATACCTGGCCTCGGGAGATCGAGACGAAGCAGCGCCCTACCTAGGCTCAGCAGAGAGGTCAGCACGCCGGACTAATCCAATGCACCCAGCGGTCCTGGGCATCGCCCTGGGCACCCTGCGCGTTGCGTGGCTGGCCGGGGTGCAGGCGCGACACTAAACTCGTCAGTGAAGTATCCAGCCCATTCCCGGCGATCAGCCCGCACGGTGAATCGTGACGTCTGAAGAGCTTTCGGGAGAAACATACAACGCAGAGGGGCCCATAAACCGTTATCCCGCGTGGTGGTAGTGCGTATAGGGCATGTCGACCCACTCAGATCAAATACCCAAATCCGATAGGCTGATTTAGTAACACGCGGAGACGATCAGAGTTTCTGAAGCTCCGCCACAATATCACACTCGAGTGCCCTTCCGGCACACTCGGCATCATAGATCCCCTGCGGGTACCCATCAGGGTGACCCGCCTGTAACCAAGGTCATAGTAACCGTGTGTCATAACATCAAGGGGGAAACCCGAGGAATCACCCTCGATGGATTCCACTCGATGAAATCATCAGGGTGAACGTATGAGGCATCACCCTCAAGGTTCACACTGAGGGGTTGGACGACAGAGTCGTAACGGAAGTGGAAAAGGAGGCATCACCCTCAATGACCACGACCGAACAGCTACACTGCAGAGTATTCATCAGGGGTGCGTGACGAGGTATCACCCTCGGCACTCGATAGTAACTATGCAGAGTCGTATAACAAAAAAAAGGGGGGGTGAAGTGATGTGTCGGTCTCTGGTCATCGATCACGTTGATCGAGTAGTCGATGGTGAAGCAGGGGCAACAAGGGTGAGGGGGTGGGGGTCACTGATAGTTTCACTACCAACTTATACTAAGCAGTTTAACATAGATAGGTAAGGTAACAATGAACAGGTTACAAAAGCAGCCTATGCATCAGAATAGGAGCAAACATTAACAGTAGCAAAATCTAATGCAAGCAGGAGAAAATAGAATGGGCGATATCTAGATGCTCAAGGGGGGGGGGGGGGGGGGGGGGGGGGGGGGGGCTTGCCTGGTTGCTCTGGCAAGAGGGAGGGGTCGTCAACGGGCTGCTCGTCTGGAGCGTAGTCGTACTCAGCTGCAACGGCGTCGGTCTCGGCGTCTATCGAGAGAGGAGGGGGAAGAAACAATAAATTCACAGTAAAGATGCAAACAATATGCCTGACATGTCTAAATGATATGCAGAGGTGTTCTACTGCCTAACTAAATGATTTAGTTAATTTAGGAATTTATTCAGAATTATTTTATTAAAGTTGAGCACTATTCATTTATTGAAATCAGGCAAAAAGTTCCATGTTCATGTAGCTAGGGGCTTCTGACAGATGAACGGATTACGTATTCAGATTCATATCGTCGTTCTGAGCAACTTTCATGTACAAAGTTTTTCGATCTGAGCTACGGTTTATTTTATATGATTTTCTAAAGTTTTAATCATTTTTTGAATTTATTTAATTATTTTAAATCAACATTATCCAGAACAGTGTATGCTGACGTCAGCATGACGCAGAGGTGACGTCAGCAGGTCAACTGGTCGGTTGACCAGTCAAACCAGACAGGTGGGTCCAGTGGGACCCACATGTCATTGACAGGGGCACTAACAGAGGGGTTAGACTAACTAAATTAGGTTAGTTAGTGGGTGGGCCCAGTAGTCAGTGAGTGATTAGCGTTTTAATTATTTAACCGATTTCTATTTATTTAAAATCGTTTAAATGGGCGGGACCCACATGTCAGTGAGACAGGGGCGTCCAGTCAGCAGTAGACCTGGTCAACTGGGGCCCAGGGGTCAGTGGCACGGGGCGGGGCCCACTAGGACCAGGTCAGCGACGGCCGGCGACGCGCCGGAGTTAGCTCCGGTGAGCCAAACGCGGCGGCGCGCGTCGGGCTCGGCTCGGGTTTTGCACACAGGGGGCTATTCGCGGCGCGGTTGCTTGCGTTCGACGCGGCTCGACGTCGCACGTCGAATGGCGGCGGTGCGGGGTGCTGGGGAGGCCGGAGTCGAGCGGCACGAGCTCGCCGGCGGCGGGGTGGTTCGGGCGCGCGACGGAGACGGGGCTACGGTGCGAGTTCGGGCAATCCAGAGAGCGGGGCGAGGCCTACGTGCACGCGCGAGCAAGACTGGCATGAGCAAATGACCAAAAGGTCGCCGGAACGACGCCGGCGACGAGGTCCGCGGCGGTGGGCTCGGGCTACGATGGAGCGAGCGCTACGGGCGGCTAGAGGGGGCAGGGGAGGACGCGTTCGACGCAGGGGCTCACCGGCGTTGCAGAGAAGGCCCGGGGAAGAACGGAGGAGCTCAGGGCAGCGCGAATCGAAGCGGCGATCGTCGGCGGCCGTAGGGGAAGAAGGTGAAGCAGGCTGGCGATGCAGAGATCCCGGGGCTCGGGCTGGTGGTCGAGGAGGACGGGCTCGTCGTGGCGGAGCTTCTGGACAGGCTACGGAGGCGAGAGATGGGCTGTGGCCGCGGCTAGCCGGCGTCCATGGCGGCGGCGTTCGGTTGCGACGGGGGAGCGTGGGAGAGGGTGAGTGGAGTAGCTAGGGTTCGTCCGCGGGATTGGAGACGGGCGCTTATAGGCGTCCGCGGCGCGCGGGTGGCTGCTGTCGATCGGGGACTTGGGGGAGGGGGGGCGGTGCCGCGAGTGCTGGCGTTCCGAACAGCTAGCGAGACAGTGCGGGAGGTGGGGGACGGCGCAGAGTGGGCTGGGCTGGCACTGTAGCCAGCAGGCCTAAGTGCACAGTAGCGCCTTTGGGCCTTTTCTATTTTCCTTTTTCTGTTTGCCTTTCTTTTCTGTTTTGCTAATTGTTTGTGTCCTAAATGAATTTTGTAAAAAGTGTAACCTAGTCCATAATTAGCAGTGCATTATACCCTAACACCAAAAACTAGTTTGGGCAAAACATAATTTCATATTTAATTTAGATTAAATAAAAGGTTATTAATTATTGTTTTCAGCCACTGTTTGAGGATGTTTGAGTCACTTACCCAATTCCAATAATGTTGGTTTCAATTTTAGAATTGTCTCTAATTTATTTGCTATTTAATGAACAATTTAGTTTCTGGTTTGAACAACTTTTATTTTCCACTTTGAATTTAATTTGAAGTTTTGAATTAGGAGTTTGAATGCAATATGATGCAAATGATGATTAGGCACTGTTAGCCTTGTTGACATGGCATTAACTAAGGGTGATCACTGTTGTTAACACATGGGGTGTTACACCTCGCGTCGCCTCTGCTCTGGCGACACGGGGGAACCCCCACCGGCGCCGCCACCTCTTCCCTCCTCCCCCTTCCCTCGTCTCGCCGCCGCCTGAGGAGCCCGCCGGCGAAGCCCGGGCAGGCTCCAGGAAGGGTGGCGGCGGGGCACCTCGCTTGGTGGCGCGGCGCGCGGATCTCGGCCGCTCGGGAGCGATTCGGCGGCGACTGGCGTCGCGGAGGCTGCTCCAGGTGTCTGGAGGCGTCGGCCCTCGGTGTTGCTCCTTTGCTCCGGCGCGGGCGGAGGGACGCGGCAGAGGGGCGGCGGAAGGTGCGTGGCGGCCGGATCTGGCCGGCCTAGGTCGGATTCGGAGTGGCAGCGGCTGGGCGCGTCGTCAGAGGTGGTTGGCAGGGCGCGGGGAGGTCTGCGGTGGTCGCGGTGGTGGGCTACGTTGGCGCGCGAGCGATGGCGTCGTCTCGGGGCATGCGCAACTCGCGGCGGAGCCAGTGGTTGCAGAGGGGCCAGGGCAGCAGCTGCACAAGGGGCTCGGGCGCCGTGGTTCTGGCGTCGAGCGGGGTATGGCACGTCACTCACAGCATGAGGTGCTGCTGTGGTTGCCGGCGCAGTTGCGAGGTGGAGCCGGTGGAAGTCGATCATGGGGACTGTGCGCTGTGCAGTGCTTCGGATTTGCTCGGATTCGGAGGTGTGAAGGAGCTCCGGGCGAAAGTCTAGCACTGACCTTGGGTCGGTGCCGGCAACAGCGGCGCCATGGCCATGGTGTCGTTCCCCTTCTTGAAGGTGTTGCCGTGGAGCTCCATTACACAACTCTCTGGGAGAAATCCCTAGCTTCGGCTGGTCGAAGCGGACGATGACGGCGGCTACGTCGTTTCCTTCTTTGAGGCATCATCTTGGAGAGTCAGCATGTTGCAGTTTGCACGGATCTCTTCGTCGTCGGGGACAGTGGACGTCGGGGCGGCGGCTCCGGGTGGTTTCTGATTGTGCGTCGAGATGGCGATCTCAGGAACAATGTGAGTGGCAGCTCTATGAGGTGGGGTTCTATCTCGACATTGGTTGGGTGGCATCCTTGTCCCGCTTGGGCGGTAGGGGTGTCGGCTTGGTCGATGTGCCCCAGAGGAGGCGGTCTCACTTTACATCGGGGCGGCGGCCCCGGATGTGGTGCGACGTTCGTGGTCTGCGAGCGGTTGCCCTGAGCAGCGTGGGCTGCGGGTAGCTGGGTTGTGCGGCGTTGCTGCTCGAGGGGAGCGGTGGTATGTCGGGGCGGCGGCCCCGGAAGGCGGTGCCGGTTGATTACGCTGGGCGCGACGGAGCGGTGGATGTCGGGGCGGCGGCCCCGAGAGAATCACTGTGGCTACCAGACTTTTGTGGCAACGATGATGGTGGGAGCGATGTGGGCGACGCGGCAATGGTTGCGATAGTCGACTCTTCTCTGGCGTGTCCACAGTTTTGCCTCGGTTTGCTTGTTGCTGTGGAGTCGAAGCTGCGGCGGCGGGGCCCTGTGGTGTACGATGACTGGTTGTAGGTGGCCCGTTCGGTGATCTTCCGTGGCGCCAACTGTGCCTGGTTTTGTTCTGCTGAGTTCTCTGTCAGAGTCGGAGCTGCGTTTTCTGGCAGCAGGTCGACTTGTCGTCGATTAGGGTGGGCTTTACTCTGTGTGCCTCAGTCTATGGGAGTGGGCTTGGCCCTTGTTGTTCCGGCTTTTGCCCGGTTTTCCGTAATTAACTGGGCAATTCTCTTCTGCTTAATTAATAGATGAGGCAATCTTTGCCTCCGTTTAGAAAAAACTGATATAGAAGAGCCATGTGGCAGCTGAAGAACTTCAGACATAAGAAGCAAGGAATGACCTCTTTTCAGACAGTTTGCAAAATAATTTTTGTGTGGTGAAACATGTATCAAGATGAGTCCTGCAGAAATCAGTCTCTACATATTTGAAGCGCAGAAGTCCTAATTAGGCCCAGGCATTCTTAAGCAAGCAATTAGCCATCAACAAGCCTTTTTTTCAGAGAGCAACGCTTACTCTTGCCTCCTGGAGCTTCTGGTACAGATGCATGAAAGTGTTGAAAGAAAAGCTGAACTCAGTCTTCCAGAAGCAAAAGAAAGTCTTGTTCTGAATTCCACAGCCAAATCAATAAGCATTTTCCTTACTGAGCATACTTGCAGTTGGCAAACCACCTACTGTTTTCTCCAAGGTAATGTGTAGAGAGTTCCTTCTCAAAATCAAAGGTGCAGAGTTCCAGTCAACCTTTTTATCTGGCTACTACTAATTGAGAACCAGACTGATACAAGCGCCATGTTTCAAAGGAAGAACTTCTTTCTGACATCTTACTCATGTGTCATGTGTAGTCTTCAGACAGTTGAAGCAAAGGATCACCTCTGTTTCAGTTGTCAGTTTGCAAAGTCCTACTAGTTATGCCCTGGCCATTAATCTTGGACTTGATTTTTTGGATAATATTTCAAACTCTTAAGCAAGCAATAATCTTGGTTACCAGGACATGAGTAACCACATCTTCAAAGGATTACTGCAGCCCGACCTTCATGGATGCTTGAAAGTTAGCTAATTCAGATGATTAATCCATGGATTTCACCCTGAACTTGAAGCTGCATTGAGTATACTTGAACGCTAAGTGAATCTATTCTGGATTAGTACATATGGAACAACAGCTGAATCTATTCTGGATTAGCTTGTACATGTGGAACGACAACTGAATCTAATCGCCAGATGCTGTACAACCAGATCCTAGCTCTACAGCCAAAAAGAGCTGAAAAGCAAAAATAAAATAAAAAGTTGTGGGGTCTGTCACTGTCAGACAACCTCTGGGCCACCCTGCACCTGTGGAACGATCATCTACAGCCGTCGGATGGCACCCATCAGGTGAATCCAGGCCGTTAATCACAGGCTGTGGCCCAGAGGTCAGAATGCATCAACCAGACTGAAGTGCTTGCCTCCTTATTGGTAAAGGAGGCAACGGTATGAGCCTATAGGACAGATCCTGTTCAAGTAAGGTCGTGTTACAATCAGCAGCGCTTCGTCTAATAAACTGCTTCTGATTCGTGTGAACTGGCGAGGTGGGACTAATTGAGTAGAGCAGGCACATGCAGCAGCGCCTCCTCAGGCAGAGCTTGGAAGAAGGGTTAGTGGCTCATGTAGCTGGGCACGAGAATGAGCAAAGCCCGGCCCATCAGAGAAATGTTCAGCTGTGGAGATTTTGAACTAGATTAAATATCTGGCAAATGCTGCATAGCCTGTACTTTTAATACATAATTTTGAACAATGCTTATTGTAACTTTTTTCAATACAGCTAGCATTTTGTTTTCTTTAGCTTTTATGCCAAATCAAATTACAGTCCGCCATTACCAAAGTAGCAGACACACTGCTAGGTTAGAAAGAAGAGAAAAAAAAATGTGACCGATAAGAACAAAACTAGAGAGAAAAATGGGTGTGGTGTAAAACTCCGGAACATCGCAGACAGAACATACACTTATGTCTGCTGAAGTGTTTTTTTGTTTTGTTGAGTCAGCTGTTCAATAGTATTCCAGTGGGAACGCTACTTGCTGCAACTTCCCGCTTCACTCCATCAGAAATCCAACAAGTCAAGGTATAGCACGGCCTCTGAGGCTCTGACCACCATCCTTCCTCTGTGGGGAGCATGGCGGTGTCATCCTTGGCGCCGTCCTCGATGGGGCCAGAGGGGGGCGCGCCCACGACCGGCGATTGGCGACGACGCGGTGTGACGCAGCCTATGCCCGATGTGCAGCAGCCGAATTGCCAGGTATATGTATAAATGCATATCAGGGTCCCGGGCTGATCTAGACATGCAAAAAACTGCCAGCCCGGACCTCTTCACTAGACCAAAAGACTGAAACCCACTTTGGAACATGGTCTCAACCAATAAGTGAGGATGAACGCAGGATGAGCAGAGGCAGTACCAAAATCAAGATCAGCAGTAAGGAATGTTGATTTAAAAAATAAAAGCAGTAAGGAATAATTTCTCAGCATGTCTCACTGACGAGGAACGTCGACAACCTGATTGACAACAGAATGTCGTTCGTCAAGGCCTTTTGCCTAGCTAATGAATACGTATGAAGCAAGTGTGTGTATCTGTACAGATGGCTCCGAAACACCGCTGACACAACAGGCGTCGATTGGTCGACAAGGGGCTCGGCTCTATTCTTCTTCTGCAGGCTGTGCGTGCTTCTAGTCATACCTGAAAAAACAGAATACATATGACAGTGAAAAATGGTACAGACAATCAAGCTCAGTACCCTAAACAACGCATCACAATTTTTTGTTGGTAGTTATAAAACACAATCCAGTAAAACAAAACAACCATGCACCAGCTGGGAATTGAACCCGGGTCTGTACCGTGGCAGGTACTATATACCAATAGACTACTGGTGTTGTTGACTGGTCATCACTCGACGGAACTGAACTAATATTGATCAGTGCGACTGCCTCTTTGGTATTATTATTTTTTGAGAGAGCCTTTTTGGTGTTAATTGCACAAAATTACCACAATTAGGACTAGGTTAACGGATTGGCATCACTCTTTTTTTTTGCATATTAGTACCGATTCTGATTCTGGCTGTCACACATTGCCCTGATTCTCATTTGACCGCATTTTGACAGAAAAACTGACCGGTGGGACCCGCTGGTAGCGGCTGATGTGGCAAAAACACTCCACGTAGTCATCTCTCTCTTTGTCCTCATCAGCTTCTTCCCATGGCGCTAATGCTGAGACTTGAGCCGGGCCGCGCCAGCACGGCACGGACCCATCATGCCTCGGACGCCTCACCAGAGCGCCAAAACACGACACGCGGCACGGCGTGACGCCACCGGGCCATGTCGAGATCTGCCACTAACGGCCAGGCGGGCGCTGGCGTTCGACGTCGAAGCCGAAGATCGCACGAGACGGCGAGGCAGTCGCAGGCACGAGGTTGCGCCGGCGAAGGTAAGGTGCGACGCTAGCGGCGAGGCCTAGGAGACGGCGCTACATGCCGATTTTCTCACTGGTGCTGTTGATACGTCTCAAACATATATATAATTTTTTATTATTTTATGATATTATATTATCATTTTTATATACTTTTTATATTATATTATTTTATTTTTATGGACTAACCTACTAATTTAGTGCCCAGTGTCAGTTCTTTTTTTTGCATGTTTTTTGTTTCGCAGAAAATCAATAATTAGGAAGGTCCAAACACGATGCCAATTTTTTACGATTTTTTCTGGACCAAGAAGAACCCTATAAGCTTCGGAAGACGTCGAGAGGAGGCTCAAGGGCCCCACAAGGACAGATGGCGCGGCCGCGGGGGGGGGGGGGGGGGGGGGGGGGGCGCCATCCAGGCTTATGGGGCCCCTGAGCCACATGTTGACCTAATTCCTCCGCCTATAATTTCCATAATTCCTAAAACCCTCGGAGTGAGATCCGAGAGAATTTTATCACCGTCGCAAGACTCTGTTCCAAAGAGATCCCATCTGGAGCCCTGTTTTGGAGTTCTGCCGGAGGGGGTAAGCCATTGGAGGAGGCCTCTTCATCAATCTTGCTGCCTTCATGATGATGTGTGGGTAGTTCCTTTAGAACATACGGGTCTATAATAGTAGCTAGATGGCTTTTCTCTCTTTCTTTTCGATCTTCAATATCATGCTCTTCTTTGAGATCAATCCGATGTAATTCTTATGGTGTGTTTCACTAGTGGAAAAATGCCCATTTGTCCCGGTTCCAGAGGCCCATTTGTCCCGGTTCTGGAACCAGGACTAAAGGGTCGGGACTAAAGCCCAATACCTTTAGTCCCGGTTCGCCTACGAACCGGGACAGATGGGGCTCCACGTGGCCGCTGCGGCTTGCCCAGGCAGGAGGGCCTTTTGTCCCGGTTGGTAGCACCAACCAGGACCAAAAAGCATCCACGCATCAGCAGTTCAGGGGCTGGGGTTTTTGTTTTTTTTTGAAAGGGGGGGGGGGGGGTGGTTGGGGTTTTTTGGGGGTTTTTTTTTGTAAAGGGGTTAGATTTAGGGGTTTCATATATTGTGTTAGCTAGGTAATAGAGAGAAGTGACCTCTCTTATCTCCGTGCTTGGTCGACGCTACGTACTATACGTATAGAGAGAACTCGCGACACGCTAGCTAGTAAGGAAATGAAGGAAACCATTAAGTATACAAGATCGTCATGAACATATATATACAGAGAGAAGTGATCGACCTCCTCCTTCTCCGAGAGATTGGTCGAACAACAAGTTTTCGTATATCTATCCGACGCTACTAGCTACATATATACAATATAAGATCTCTTACAATCCCTAACATCTGATGTCAAGTTCCACATGGTATTCTCCGGCTTTATTGATGACGTGGTCAAGAAAGAATCCCGCCAATTCCTCTTGAATTGCTTTTATGAGATCTTGTGGTAGGAGTTCATCCCGCATCTGCCACATCTAATTTGAAGAAAGGGGTCAATACATATATATGAATGAAACTCAACACAAATGATGGTAATAAAATAAAATTGTGAATATTATTGCTTACGCACTTCATATTGTTTTTCAGAGTAGCCCCGCTCACAGGTCGTGTGGTGGATGAACTCGCAAACGTAGTATCCGCAAAAATCATTCCCGTCTTCCTGCCACAACCACTTTACAAGAAATAGAGGTCAATCAAACTGATAAGCAAGCATGCTAAATGGTATTGATGAAACTAGCTAGAATCAATGGGAGATGCGCGGAACTAGCTAGTAGTACTGACTTTCGGGTGTGTAAATCGGAGCTCCCCCGGCAGTCCCGGAGCTTCTGCGGTGAACTCTTTCCAAACCCTGCCAGACAAAGAAAACAATTACTTGATATCAGGAAATGAACAAAGTTGCCGATATGGTGCGATAACGATCGATTGAACTTACTTCTCGAGCATTTTAGTCATGGCCGCATACTCCTTGGGATCTTTTCGTCTCGAGTCTAAGACGGTTACTAGTCCCTGCTCAAGCTTAATCTCTAAGAGAATAAAGTGGAAGCTGCGCACGCATGCATAACTCATCAATTACATTACTATAACCTCGAGTAATAAGGGAAACCGAATATGCACAAGACAGTAACACTCACTTGAAGTTGTAAGGAAAGAGTATTTTATCTTTGTTTTGATTTCGAAGCAACGATTGTAGCAAGTTGGCCTCGGTTTCTTTGGCATTATATTTAACCGTCCATTCATCTATGAGATTTGTGTTAATGAACCCAATATTATAGATTTGTGCTTTTCTGCATTCGACGATCTTCAATCTGCATAATATAGTGAGGATAATTATATATACATGCAATGAAAGAGCTGAGCTATATATAGAGACTTAATTACAGAAGTAGTACTTACAAACAGTAGCAAGTGACGATTATTTTATCGAGGGCCTTTTGATTGAAAAACTGGAAGAACTCCTCAAATGGAACAGACAACAGATCAATTCCAACGAGGTCGTGCTCCTCTTTAACTCTCAGCGTCAAAGTATCCTTCCCAGACTCGCTGCAGGTGTCCATGTACCACTCATGAAATCTTCGCATCATCGTTGTTAGAGGAGGATGACCAGGTTTGACGAGAGGCTTCCCGTGCCAGTATTTGTGTTCGTCCACCTCCATTGTATCAAAATGTGCATCTTCGGGCAGGTAATCTGCAGGATTGGTACCGGGCACCATCCCCGGATGATTAGCGACGATATCGCTAGACACCTTGAGCGGGGGGCACGATTGGTTCGCTTGTTTGCCGAGCTGGGGATTTTTTTTCCCACTTCTTCGTTCTGCTAACCTTCGATCACTGCAAGTACTTCCCGACCGCTCCGCTTCCTGATATGTCCTTTCAATAATGCGCTCATAGTTGGTTTGCGGCGGAGATGGTGGTGGTCGCTTCAGGGCATCGAGAGTGCGCTTCGCTTTCACCGGATCTATCTTCTCCTCCGGAGGTGGATGTTTCTTTGCAAAAAAGTCCCTCACTTGGGCACGAGAGATGTCCTCGTTTTCCTTGTCAGTCCTCTCATATGGTAACTTTTCCAGAGGCTTGAGAGATGGACCGTATCTGAATTGCCTCCCGCCTCTGGTTGTACTGCTAGCCGCCGGAGCGGCGGCGTCTCTCTTCCGCCGTTGCTTACGAGGCGGAGAAGGAGGCGGAGTGCTCCGACGCGCCGGAGGAGCCGGAGCGGCGGCGTCTGTCTTTCGCCGTTGCTGACGAGGCGGAGGAGGAGGCGGACTGCTCAGAGGCGCCGGAGGAGGCGAAGGAGGAGGCGGAGTGGCCTCACGCACCGGAGCAGCCGGAGAAGGAGGCAGAGTGCCCTGATCACTCGCCGGAGGAGGAGGAGGAGGAGGAGGCGGAGGCGTCCAGTTCGGAAGCTTGATGTGCTCCTTCCACCATAGACATGGAGTCTTTAGAGCAAGACCCAGCTGAGTATCCCCTTGACCTGTAGGGTGGTGAAGCTCGATCTTCTCAAATCCCTCCGTTACTTCATCCACCATCACAACAGCATAGCCTTGTGGAATCGGATGGCAGTGAAAAGTTGCGTCGGGTTCAGGAGGTGCAACAGAGCCGACAGCCGCCTTGACTTTGAGGTGCTGCCATTGCGTCATAAGCTGGCAATGCTGAGCCTCCGTGATAGCATCCACCGGGTAGCTAGGAGCCATGAAGTCAGGCTGCTGAACGACCTCGGTGGAAGCCATGCTGCTTCTCCGCTGAGATGGTGGGGTAGCTCCGGCACCTCGCTGGCTCTCAACTTGTTCCTCTAGCTTTTGTACCCTTGCATTCAGCTTCTGCAGTTTGCTCTGCTCCAGTTTCCTCTTCCTCTCCCGGGTTTTGTAACCGCCTGCGCCGGGAAACCCAACCTTCCACGCAACGGAGCCTGGCGTGCCTCGTGTTCGTCTAGGGTGCTCAGGATTCCTGAGGGCCTCGGCCAGCTCGTCATTCTCTCTGTCGGGAATGAACGTCCCTTGCTGCGCTGTGGCGATACACTTCTGAAGCTTCTTGACGGGTATTGCAAGTTGCTCGTCCGTCCAAACGCACTTCCCTGTTTCAGGGTCCAAGGTTCCCCCAACCCCGAAGAACCAAGTCCTTGAACGGTCTGGCCAGTTCAATGTCTCTGGTTCGACCCCTTTAGCAAGCAGGTCATTCTCAGCTTTGTCCCATAGCGGCCGGGCTTTGAGGTAGCCAACTGACCCCGTGCGATGGTGAAACTTCTTCTTTGCAGCATTTATCTTATTTGTCTCTGATATCTTCTTACTCTTGTCCGATGTCTTGTAGGCCACAAATGCGGGCCAGTGATCTCTTATTTTCTCAAATCGGCCGGTGAATTCTAGAGTCTTCCCTTTGTCGACAAACATTGATTTCAACTCATTCTTTCACCTCCTGAATAGATCTGCCATCTTCTTAAGAGCACACGCCTTGACCAATGGCTCTATAACTGGCTTATCCGGATCCTCCTCTGGCGGTAGGGTGAAATTTGCCTTCAGCGAGGTCCAAAGATCATCTTTCTGTCTATCGGTGACATAAGAAACTTGAGGGTCTTTGTTCTTCTTAGGCTTATTCCATAGCTGGATGCTGATCGGGATGTTGTCCCTAACAATAGCTCCGCACTGAGCAGAAAATGCATCCTTGGTCCGCCTCGGTTCAATCGGCTGGCCATCGTTCGCGATTGCTGTAATCGTGAACCTTTCATCCTGACGCAACCTTTTCTTCGGGCCTCGTCTCGTTACCGAAGTTTGGCTCGATCTGGAGGGCTTTAAAAGAAGAAAGAAGAGTTAATATATATACATACCAAAACAATTAATGCATCAATTAGCTACTCAGCACAGGCTTAATTAATATATATACCTCGCCGGACTTTGCAATAGCTTCCTCCTCCGTTCGATCACCGAAGCCATCATCATGGTCTCCTTCTTCCTCCGGCATTTGGTCACCGGAGCCATCATGATCATGTCCTTCCTCCTCCATTGTTCGATCACCGGAGCCTTCACCCTCTCCTTCCAGACAATCGGTGTCGTTCAGATACGACAAGACATCACCTCCGCCAAGGATGATGTCCCCCAACAACTCTTCTGTTTCCAAGTCTCTTTGTTGATCCAAAGTTTCTGCAAATATTACAACATGGCAATTAATATACAAACATGAGAGATGGATATATTAGTGTTAAACATAGACCTAGCTAGCTAATCAAAACAAGGAATATTAATTAGTGGCCTTGACGCTTCTACGGTTTGGGGTGGCCTCGACAACACTTCTAGGGTTTGGGGTGGCCTCGACAACGCTCTTTTAACTTGGTAAATTTGGGTGGCCTCGACGCTTCTAGGGTTTGGGGTGGCCTCGGCAACGCTTCTAGGGTTTGGGGTGGCCTCGACGCTTCTAGGGTTTGGTCGGGCGAGAGGGGGTTGATCGACGTCCCCCCTCATGTCGCTCTTTGGAAGGCCTTTGCTGAAATTCGTACCAAAAACCGAATTATTCTATCCGGAACTCTGTTCCAAAACAACTTTGAAGAGCTTCGTAGCATCATACGCCTGTTACTTCCAGCTAATGATGAGGCCATGGATTTCTTCAATACTTTGACAGACAACGTGACATATAGAAGAGTATATATATATATAGATGAGATCAGAATAAAATTGGATCAACTTGTGCACATCCATAATGGGGGCATTCTTGATAAATCTATATATGTTAAAATTCAAACTTTGACATATGATCAAACTTTGACATATGATCAAATGTTGCATATGTCAAAATTCAAACTTTGACATATGATCAAATGTTGCATATGTCAAAATTCAAACTTTGACATATGATCAAACTTTTATATATGTCCACCGCGATATAAAATGATACATAGACTTGTTCGGGCGAGGGGGTTGATCGACGTCCCCCCTCATGTCGAAGTTACCGGAGTTATCTTCTAGTGGTTTGGGTGGCCTCGAGAGTTTGTCGGGTAGGGGCGGGAGGGGGTAGGAGATCGACAACCTTAGTAACTTAGACAAAAAATATTATCGGGGAGGGGGTATATCGACCCCCCCCCCTCATGTCGAAGTTATCAGGGAGGGGCTATGTCGACAACGGCATACATATAGCCACATACACATAAAAAAATTCTATGAACATCCATACATACATATAGCCACATACATATATATGGCTATGAAAAAAATCATCATATAAAAAAATGTTATCGGGGAGGGGGTATATCGACCCCCCCCTCATGTCGAAGTTATCGGGGAGGGGCTATATCGACAACGACATATACATATAGCTACATACATATAAAAAAATTCTATGAACATCCATATATACATATATATAACCACATACATATATATGGCTATGAAAAATGCTATGAAAAGAAAATTCATTATATAAAAAAATGCTATGAACAAAACAATTAATACATATATGAACAAAACAATTTTATGAACATCCATACATACATAGCCACATACATATATATATATATACATTATATATGAACAAAACAATTTTCATCATATAAAAAATATCAACATATATAAAAAAACAGAGCCGGGGCGGCGGCTCACACAGTGGGGGCGCGCGCGGCCGGGCGCGCTCGGGGGCGTGGCAGTGGCGCGGGGTCGGGGATGACGACGGCGACCGCGAAGGCGACGACGGGGGCGGGCCGGGGCACAGGGGCGCGCGCGGCCGGGCGAGGGCCGGGCGAGGGCGCGGCCGGGCGAGGGCCGGGCGAGGGCGCGTCGGCGAGGGTGCGTCGGCGAGGGCGTCGGCGAGGGCTCGGGAAGGAGAGCGCGTCAGCGAGGGCGAGGGCGCGGTCCGGCAGCCTGGCGGCGTCGTGCTGTTCGGCGCGGCATCGGGGGGGAAGATGAACTGGGACTGAAAATTTCTAAGTGCTACCTTATATAGCCAGAGCATTGGTCCCGGTTCGTGGCACCAGCCGGGACCAAATCCACCCTTTAGTCCCGGTTGGTGCCACGAACCGGGACCAAAGGTCAGTTTTCAGCAGCCCAAAGGGCGGGAAACAGAGACCTTTGGTCCCGGTTGGTGGCACCAACCTGGACTGAAGGGGGGCATTGGTCCCGGTTGGTGCCACGAACCGGTACCAACGCACCCCTTTGGTCCCGGTTGGTGCTACCAACCGGGACCAAAGGCCCTGCGCTGGCGCGGTGCGGTGGGATGTTTAGTCCCACCTCGCTAGTTGAGAATGCTCGAGAGTGGTTTATAAGCGCTGCTGCGCCCACACTCTCGAGCTCCTCTCAACTGCAGGCTTTCGGGCCTAATCTGTCACTGCTTGCCTGTGGGCCTACTGGGCCTGCTGCGGGCCTGAATCCTGGCCCATGGTTGGGTTTCTAGTCGTATTTAGGCCGTGGTGGCCCAGTAGGTGGCATTTTTTTCCAGTTTTTTTATTTTCTTTTTTGCTTTATTTATTTTATTTTGTTTCTACTTACAGCAAAATACTTACTGTTTTTTAGTGATCCTTTTTGCTTTTAGGTAATAAAAATTATAAACTTTCTGTTAGTGCCATTAGTTTTCCAATTTGAATAATTTAAATTTAAATTTTTTGAAATTTGTGTGAATGACTAGTTTGTGAATAACTTTCCTATAAAAATAGATTTTTGAGTGATTGTTTTTCCTGCTATTTAATATTATTGTGTTTTATCATTAAATTCAATTTGGTAATTTTTAGGTTATTTGAAATATCTGTTTTAATCAAAAACAGATTTTGTTATTTTAGTTTGCTATTAAAGTTTCAAACAAAAAAATTCTGAAGAGGTTGAAAGTTGGCATGGTATCATCATTTCACCCACATAACATGTGCTAAAAAGTTGAGAGGGTTACGGCAAAAACTGGATGCACTTCATGTACAAAATGGACAATCTCTTTCGAAGTATCAGGGTTTCGGACAAAAACTCATCTGTTACAAAGGGATTTCATTTTTTTTGAAATTATTTGAACTCCAGACTTTTTTTGTGTTCAAAATGCATCATTCAAAGCCACATCATCAATTTTCAACCCTTTCTGACTTCATCTGGTATTTTTCATGCATTTACTGATTTTTTTGAGCTAAATAACCCTGAAATTGAAAAGCACTACAAATGAACTATGAAAAGGTTGAAAGTTGGCATGGTATCATCATTTCACCCACATAGCATGTGCTAAAAAGTTGAGAGGGTTACGGCAAAAACTGGATGCACTTCGTGTACAAAATGGACAATCTCTTTCGAAGTATCACGGTTTCGGACGAAAACTCATATGTTACAAAGGGATTTCATATTTTTTGAACTTATTTGAACTCCAGACTTTTTGTGTGTTCAAAATGCACCATTCAAAGCCACATCATCAAATTTCAACCCTTTCTGACTTCATCCGGTATTTTTCATGCATTTACTGATTTTTTTGAGCTAAATGACCCTGAAATTGAAAAGCACTACAAATGAACTCTGAAAATGTTGAAAGTTGCCATGGTATCATCATTTCACCCACATAGCATGTGCTAAAAAGTTGAGAGGGTTACGGCAAAAACTGGATGCACTTCGTGTACAAAACGGACAATCTCTTTCGAAGTATCAGGGTTTCATACGGAAACTCACCTGTTACAAAAGGCATTTCATTTCTTCACATGTAACTGCAGTGATATTCTAGATCAAAGGCATCATCATAATAGCTGTGGAGAGAAAGTCTTCACTTTTTCTTCGCTTGTGTCTTTTGCTTATTGCGCCGTAACCATGGATAATCTTCATCGTTTAACAGGGTGCTTGGGTCAGCCTTGACTTTGAAGGGAGGAATTTCATGAAACTTTTCATAATCTTCAGACATGTCTGTCTTGCCCTCCAATCCCATGATGTCTCTTTTTCCTGAAAGAACTATGTGGCGCTTTGGCTCATCGTCTGATGTATTCGCTTCCTTATCTTTTGTTTTTCTCGGTTTGGTAGACATGTCCTTCACATAGAAAACCTGCGCCACATCATTGGCTAGGACGAATGGTTCGTCTGTGTACCCAAGATTGTTCAGATCCACTGTTGTCATTCCGTACTGTGGGTCTACCTGTACCCCGCCTCCTGACAGATTGACCCATTTGCACTGAAACAAAGGGACCTTAAAATCATGTCCGTAGTCAAGTTCCCATATGTCCACTATGTAACCATAATATGTGTCCTTTCCCCTCTTGGTTGCTGCATCAAAGCGGACACCGCTGTTTTGGTTGGTGCTCTTTTGATCTTGGGCGATCGTGTAAAATGTATTCCCATTTATCTCGTATCCTTTGTAAGTCAATACAGTCGAAGATGGTCCCCTGGACAATGAGTACAACTCATCAGAAACAGTGTTGTCACCTCTGAGACGTGTTTGCAACCAACTGCCGAAAGTCCTGATGTGTTCACATGTAATCCAGTCGTCACACTGCTCCGGGTGTTTGGAGCGCAGAATGTTCTTGTGTTCATCGACATACAGGGTCACCAAGGTAGAGTTCTGTAGAACTGTGTAGTGTGCTTGAGACCAAGAATGCCCGTCCCTACATATTATTGAGTCCCCTCCTAGCGTGCCTTTTCCAGTCAATCTCCCCTCATACCGCGATTGAGGGAGACCAATCTTCTTAAGGCCAGGAATGAAGTCAACACAAAACCCAATTACATCCTCTGTTTGATGGCCCATGGAGATGCTTCCTTCTGGCCTAGCGCGGTTACGGACATATTTCTTTAGGACTCTCATGAACCTCTCAAAGGGGAACATATTGTGTAGAAATACAGGGCCCAGAATGACAATCTCGTCGACTAGATGAACTAGGACGTGCGTCATGATATTGAAGAAGGATGGTGGGAACACCAGCTCGAAACTGACAAGACATTGCGCCACATCACTCCTTAGCCTTGGTAGGATTTGTGGATCGATCACCTTCTGAGAGATTGCATTGAGGAATGCACATAGCTTCACAATGGCTAATAGAACGTTTTCCGGTAGAAGCCCCCTCAATGCAACCGGAAGCAGTTGCGTCATAATCACGTGGCAGTCATGAGACTTTAGGTTCTGGAACTTTTTCTGTGCCATATTTATTATTCCCTTTATATTCGACGAGAAGCCAGACGGGACCTTCATACTGAGCAGGCATTCAAAGAAGATTTCCATCTCTTCTTTGGTAAGAGCGTAGCTCGCAGGACCTTCATACTGCTTTGGAGGCATGCCGTCTTTTTCGTGCAAACGTTGCAGGTCCTCCCGTGCCTCCGGTGTATCTTTTGTCTTCCCATACACGCCCAAGAAGCCTAGCAGGTTCACGCAAAGGTTCTTTGTCATGTGCATCATGTCGATTGAAGAGCGGACCTCTAGGTCTTTCCAGTAGGGTAGGTCCCAAAATATAGATTTCTTCTTCCACATGGGTGCGCGTCCCTCAGCGTCATTCGGAACAGATAGTCCACCGGGACCCTTTCCAAAGATTACGTGAAAATCATTGACCATAGCAAGTACGTGATCACCGGTACGCATGGCGGGCTTCTTCCGGTGATCTGCCTCGCCTTTGAAATGCTTGCCTTTCTTTCGACATTGATGGTTGGTCGGAAGAAATCGACGATGCCCCAGGTACACATTCTTCTTGCATTTATCCAGGTATATACTTTCGGTGTCAGCTAAACAATGCGTGCATGCGTGGTATCCCTTGTTTGTCTATCCTGAAAGGTTACTGAGAGCATGCCAATCATTGATGGTTACAAACAGCAACACATGCAGGTTAAATTCCTCCTGTCTGTGCTCATCCCACACACGTACACCGTTTCCATTCCACAGCTGTAAAAGTTCTTCAACTAATGGCCTTAGGTACACATCAATATCGTTGATATGTTGCTTAGGGCCTTGGATGAGTACTGGCATCATAATGAACTTCCGCTTCATGCACAGCCAAGGAGGAAGGTTATAGATACATAAAGTCATGGGCCAGGTGCTGTGATTGCTGCTCTGCTCCCCAAAAGGATTAATGCCATCCGCGCTTAAACCAAACCATACGTTCCTTGCGTCACCTGCAAACTCCTCCCAGTACTTTCTCTCGATATTTCTCCACTGCGACCTGTCAGCGGGTGCTCTCAACTTCCCGTCTTTCTTACGGTCCTCTCTGTGACATCGCATCAACTTGGCATGCTCTTTGTTTCTAAACAGACATTTCAACCGTGTTATTATAGGAGCATACCACATCACCTTGGCAGGAACCCTCTTCCTGGGGGGCTCGCCGTCAACATCACCAGGGTCATCTCGTCTGATCTTATACCGCAATGCACCGCATACCGGGCATGCGTTCAAATCCTCGTACGCACCGCGGTAGAGGATGCAGTCATTAGGGCATGCATGTATCTTCTGCACCTCAAATCCTAGAGGGTATACGACCTTCTTTGCTGCGTACGTACTGTCGGGCAATTCGTTATCCTTTGGAAGCTTCTTCTTCAATATTTTCAGTAGCTTCTCAAATCCTTTGTCAGGCATAGCATTCTCTGCCTTCCACTGTAGCAATTCCAGTACGGTACCGAGCTTTGTGTTGCCATCTTCGCAATTGGGGTACAAACCTTTTTTGTGATCCTCTAACATGCGATCGAACTTCAGCTTCTCCTTTTCACTTTCGCACTGTCTCTTTGCATCAACAATGACCCGGCGAAGATCATCATCGGGCACATCGTCTGGTTCATCTTGATCTTCAGCTTCCCCCATTGCAGCATCACCATATTCAGGGGGCACATTGTTGTCATCATCCTCTTCTTCTTCGTTGTCTTCCATCATAACCCCTATTTCTTCGTACTTGGTCCAAACATTATAGTGTGGCATGAAACCCTTATAAAGAAGGTGGGTGTGAAGGGTTTTTGAGTCAGAGTAAGACCTCGTATTCCCATAGCTAGGGCATGGACAACACATAGAACCATTCTGCTTGTTTGCCTAAGCCACTGCGAGAAAATTATGCAGGCCCTCAATGTACTCGGAGGTGCGTCTGTTACCGTACATCCATTGCCGGTTCATCTGCATGCATTATATATAATTAAGTGTGTCAAAAACCATTACAGAACATCATGAATAGATAAGTGACCAAATTAATAGAAGTTCATCATCACATTAAAACCAAAGTGCATACATAGTTCTCCAGAGCATCTAATTAAACCATACATTGAAACTATGTAAAACTTTTCAATGCAACAACAAATGCGGTCATAATCGCAACCAAGGTAACAATTGATCCAACGGCATAATGATACCAAGCCTCGGTATGAATGGCATATTTTGTAATCTTTCTAATCTTCAAGCACATTGCATCCATCTTGATCTTGTGACCATCGACGACATCCGCAACATGCAACTCCAATATCATCTTCTCCTCCTCAATTTTTTTTTAATTTTTCCTTCAAGTAATTATTTTCTTCTTCAACTAAATTTAACCTCTCGACAATAGGGTCGGTTGGAATTTCCGGTTCACATACCTCCTAGATAAAAATATCTATGTCACGTTGGTCGGCATAATTGTCATAAACAATAAATGAACCAAATAGTTATAAAATATAATATATACCACATCTGAATCATAGACAGGACGAGGGCCGACGGGGGCGGATACCAAAACCATCGCACTATATAATAACAAACAATAATAAAAGTAAGAAAATTATACAAGTATCTATCTAAATCATACAATTAAGAATTTTTTTCTTTTAGAAAGAAGATAAGAACAAGAGGCTCACCACGGTGGTGCCGGCGACGAGATCGGCGCGGGCGATCGACGGCGGTGAAGACGGGGACGGGACATGATGGACCGCTAAACCTAGACAAATCTTGAGGAAAACCGAGCTTGGAGGTCGAGCTTGGAGAGGAGAAAGCTTAAGTAGTGTGGCTCGGGCATTTCATCGAACATCTCATGTGCATAGGAGGTGAGCTAGAGCACCACAAAGCCCTCCCCTCGCCGGCCAGAAAAAACAGAGTAGTGGAGTGCTCTGCTCGCGGGCGAGGGGGTATATATAGGCACCTCATCGGTCCCGGTTCGTGGGTGGAACCGGGACTAAAGCCACACATTTGGTCCCGGTTCCAGCCACGAACCGGGACCAATGGTTGTGGGCCAGGATCGAGGCCCATTGGTCCCGGTTCGTGTCTGGAACCGGGACCAAAGGGGCCAGACGAACCGGGACCAATGCCCCATGAGGCCCGGCCGGCCCCCTGGGCTCACGAACCGGGACCTATTCCCCCATTGGTACCGGTTCGTGACTGAACCGGGACTAATGGGCTGGCCAGGCCCGGACCAAAGCCCTGTTTTTTACTAGTGTTTGTTGGGATCCGATGAATTGTGTATTTATGATTAGATTATTCATTGATTTATATTGAATCTTTTGAATTTTTTTGTTGTATAATTGAGTAGCTATGTATGCTTTCCGATCTATTTGTCTTCTTTGGCCAAGATAGATGAGTAGTTCTTCAGAGGGAGTGGTGCATAGTAGTGGGTTTAATCTTGTGGTGCTCTAATCCAGTGACAGAAAGGACGAAGACACGTATTGTATTATTGGCATTAAGGATAAAACAATGGGGTTTAATCTTATTGCTAGATTTCTTTTTGTCTACATTTTGTCATCTTACTTACTGCCTTACTCTATTTTTCATTAAACTTAATATCTTGAGATACATGCTGGATAGTGGTTTCGGGGTGGAGTAATAGTAGCAGATGTAGTTGGATAACGTTCTACTTATCAATAATGTAATTCCTATACATGATTATGCCACGAATGATCATAGTTATAAATTGCCGCTTTTCTGTCAATTGGTCAACAGTAATTTGTGTACCATGTTATTACCTGCTTTCGAGAGATATGCCACTAGTGAACCTGTGGCCTCCGGGTCCATTTTTCATTAATACTTGCGTTTACACAATTGCTCTTTTTATTTTCCTTTATTATTTTGCCGTTTTACTATACCACTATATCTCTATTATTTGCTTTTAGCCTTGCAACTAGCAAGATGAGGGGATTGACGACCTAGTGATAGGATGCCCATAATTATCTCTCTTTCTCTCTCCTCTATCTCTCGATTCAGGTGGCTGCTATTCCTCAAAGAGGAAGAGTGATGTAGCACAGCAGCAGAAAGTATTTTCCTTAGTTCAGAACTAAGGTTTAATCGAACCAGTAAGAATCAACAAGCTAACAAGATAAGCAGCACTTGCATACAAACAAAATAAAAGATTGCACCTAACTTGGCAAGAGTGTGGTTGTATAACTGATTGCTAGGACATGTGATATTTCCAAGCATTTGGTGGATCTGTATGCAATCAATTGCCAAGGGAAATAGGCTCATGGAAACTAGTGTGAAGCTTACTCCACTGGATTTAACGATGATTTCCCAATGGTTGAAATTTCCTAGACGTTCCTCAGAACATGGGAAATTAGGAGCATGCTCAGCAAAGGGGAGATCCACTTAGTGTCGATGACATGCTAGTTGAATCTTCTAGTGACACAAAATGTATGTATTTCTATATAAGTTTATATGTATACTACACTCTATAGAAAACTTATGGAAATAATCCAATGGAGAATGATATGTGTTAAGTGGAAGCTGGGTCTACTAACATGATGTGAAGGGAGATTAAGAATTTCCATACTCCTGAGAAGAGTAGTGGAAGTGTCATGACAATTGTTGGTCGTGATGTGGTAATTGTTGGTTCTGGTCAAGCCATAATTACACTCTCTATGGGTACTGCATGGTAATCATGGATGCATTGATGCATCTAGATTGTACTCGTACCTTGCTGAGTTGTAAGGATATCCGTAATGGTTTCTATGTTAAAACTCATGAAGTGTGTGAGGTTAAAAACCTACTCATAACTCAGCAAAAGGGATTTGAAGGAAATCCTAGAGTAAATGCCTTCTCTATCTTCTGGATTATACTATACATACATTAAGTCGGATATGCATTTGACATAACAAATAATTTTCTAGAATCTTGATACGTTCAAGATAGGGCATGGTTGCCTGGGTCATCCTGCTATTGGGATGATGAGAAAATTATTGATAGTTCCACTAGACACAATCTAACGGTGTCAATTTTCCAAATTCAAAGAATTATGTATGCACGTATGTGCAAACTAAGAAATTGATCACAAAGGCCATCTTATCTCAGGAAAGAGCATGGGCCACTAGATTTCCTTGACAGGAGATATATGTGATCTAATTCAACCGTTATATGGAATATTCAGATATTCCATAGTGCTTTCGGGTGCATCAACGAGATGGTCCAATGTGTGTCTTACTTTTGTAAGGAACCATGCTTTTATAAAGCTGTTTGATCAGATAATTAATTTGAGAGCAAATCATCCCGAGAATGGGATAAAATCCATTAGAATGGATAGTGCTACGAAATTTAGTTCGTGAGCATTTGATGATTACTGCCTAGATTGAGGCATAGCTGTGGAGCATATTGGTACTTTGTGTACATACCTAGATTAGTCTTGTGGAATCACTTGTTAAGAGGACAAGCTGATAGCAAGTTGCTCCTACAGAATTGTAATCTCCCAACATTTGGTTGGGGACATGCAGTTTTACGTACTGCATATACAAATTCCACGAACTGCATATTATACCGTCCCCCTATTGCAGTTAGTACGTGAAAGTCAGCAAGTATTTCCCATCTGCGATATTTTGGTTGCGTTGGATACGAACCGATTTCACCACCGCAACGTATAAATATGGGCCCTCATCGAGAAATGGGGATCTATGTGAGGTACAATTCTCCATCAAACATAAAGTACCTGCAGTTCCTAGAAGGGGACTTGTTTATGGCCCGGTACGCTGGTTGTATTTTTATGAGGGCATTTTTCCGGCATTAGGGGGAGATAAGAACCACATTGAATGCCAGAAAATAGAATGAGATGTGAATAGACATCTAGTCCTTTTATGCACCTATGAATGAATCTGAGCTAGAGGTTCAGAAGATTATCAATTTGCAAAGTATCGCAAATAATTTGCCAGTAGCATTTACTAAGTATAAAGGTGTCACAAAGTAAAATGTTCCCATAGTGAATGTGTCAGAGATAGTGGATATGACTCATAGGTCCACTTGGCCACCGAAGAGGGGGAGGAGTCTAGACACAAGAGGACAAGGCTTCATGGAAGCGCCCAAGGGGAATGAGGAATCCTGAAACAGCAAATGCAGGTCAACTTCATGTTGACATTCAACCTAGGGTTGAAGGACACCTGAAAGATGTTGGACACATCCAGGACCCAGCATGAGTGTTCACACAAATATTGGTGTTGGGACATCGGAAGACCTTGACTGAACTGTTGTGGGAAATCACGAAGAGTCAAAAGGTATTGATGAAATCTCCACTATGTTTATGGATTCGGGAGAATCATATAATATAAAGACTACAATATGTCAACATTTATTTCTCCTCGAGAATTGCAAAAGACCTTTAATTGGATGTAGAACTTAAATCCATGCATGGCTGAGTGTCCTTGGACACTCTGGTTGATCCAAAGGAAGACGGCAATTGAGGAGGCGCTCGCTCTCAAGAAGAGGGGGTATTGACCTGATCAGTAATACCCACTCCTCTTAATGTGTTCCCTAGGGGAGCATAGCTGGTTTTTGTTCATGAGAGAAATGAAAACCAAGAGGTGGTGAGACATGAAGCGAGGCTTGTAGCACATGGGTTCACGCAGAGACCCTTCATCGTTTTAGGTGAAACATGTTCTCCTGATGTGAGTGGAATAACGTTCCGATATTCAATATCACTGGCAGTGAATAATGAATTTGTATATCTAAATGATGGATGATGTGACTGCATAATTTTATGAGTCACTTGATTCAAATATCTCTATGATAATTCTGAAGGAATGAAGATTCTGAATTTAATCGCAACATGTGTTGTGTAAAGCTTCATAAGTCATTTTAAGACTTGAAGTAGTGGGTAAGGATGTGGTATAACCAACTAAGTGAGTTCCTTTGTTAGAAGGGTTACTCAAACATTGATGATTGCTCATGTATGTTCATCAAGAAATCCAAAGATGGATTTTGCATCATTTATGTGTATGTTGATGTTTTGAAAATCATAAGTACTACACAAGAAATGCATGAGACAAGAAAATCATCTTAAGACGGAGTGTGAGATGAAAGATTTGGTTGACACCAAACTTTACTCGAGTTTGGAATTTGAGTGTATTCCTTTGGGAATAATTGCTTATCAGTCTACATTTATCCAAAAGATTGTTTAAAAGTTCTACATGGATAAGTCATATCCATCAAAGAACTATGGTATGTGAGATCTCTTAAGTAATAGAGATTAAACCCATTAAGACCTAAGGGTAGTGATGAAGAGATGTTTGGTCCTAAGTTTCCATACCGCGGTGCAATGAGAGCACTTGTGTATCTAGCAAACTGCACCAGGCCTAGTATATCATTAGCAGTGAATTTGTTGGCTAGATACAATGCATCACTAATTAAAAGGTATTGGGTTGGTGTGAAGAATAATTTAAGATATCTTCTTGACACCACAGATCATGGTTTGTTCTATGAGAAAAATCAAGATATGACCATAGTTTGATGTAGTGATGTTGGGCATGCATCAAATCCCCATACCCCCACATCATAGACTGATATTTTCTTCCAAAATTGAGGTACGACATTCTCTTGGAAGTCGAGAAGACAAACTTAAGTGGCTGCATCCACTAGTCATTCTGAAATCATTGATTTGTATGAAGCATCACATAGATGTATGTGACTTCCCAGAATGATGAACTTTGTTGAAAGTTCAAGAGGGATTGGTTCATTGGGACTACCCACTATTATCTATGAAGATAATGTTGTTTGTATTACACAGATTCAGACGGGTTATGAAGAGCAACATTACAATGTGTATTGCTCTGAATTTGTTTAGCTCCATGAGTTGCAAAGAAATGGGGAGCTAAATATCTTGCAAATAAAGTCATGTGATAATCTCGATGATTTGTTCAGAAAGTCTTTATCAAGTTCTTCGTTCTAGAATTATGTTAATGAAGTTGGTATGATATGACTTTGTGAATGCAAGATTCAAGGGGAGTGTACTCCCATATGGTAACCTGTTCAAGATCTTTGGATCTTAGATATTGTACTCTTTCCTTTATGAGTTTTTCCTGAATGGTTTCTCATAGAAGGTTTTTAATGAGGCAATAGTAATACAAGCATTGTGATATGTCATTTTCTCCTTATTTACCCACTGGGTTTTTGGAAGGAGTTTTTCATGGCATATTATGCATATCTCCTCATATTTTTCCCGCAGGGTTTTTGGAGGAGACTATTTCAAGGATGATCAGTCACAAGGACAAGCGAGGATTAGGGGGAGTGTTAGGATTTAATTAATGTTGTAATTAAGGAGGTAATCCTCTCTTGTGTAACTGCACATGCATTGCCAATCTGGCAACAGTCACGAAGGTTCCCTCGCTCCCCATCAAGTGGACGCGCCCCTCCACTTGCGTCCCCTCCAGTTGTATATAAGGACTGATCATCAATGAAATTGGTAGTCATTGGATTCATTTACATCTCTCTCATTTTTAGTCGTATCACCGACCAAGCACTATGAAATGTGGGTTAAGTACGTCTAGAAAATAAAATGTTTTGTAGTAGGACTGATAAGCTTTTTAAAGAGTTTATTCAATTCTGTACACAATTGACAGGAGGCCTCTATAAACAAGAACTGAACCTCTTAAATCTTTCTACTGCAGGTAAGTAGGTTGCCAACTCATCGCCAATGTATAGGGCTTGACAAAGGAAGTTGACAAGGGTGGGCCGGTATGGTATTATTAGGGATATAAATGTTTGGAAACTAGGCCGTAGCCCGCTTTATAGATAAAGCAACCAACCACAAACAGGTAGTACAAAGTTAAACCAGTGTCTGCTGGGAGCACATCCAAACAAGCCCCAAAAAGAAAAACGGATAAAAAGAGGTGACCGGTGCTAGCTCGCCGAAACCAGACAATGCGCCACCACCTAAAGCATGTCAAACATGGAGAGGTACTACTCCTCCACCCACCACCCCCCCGGCCCCCCCCCCCCGCGTTGTCCTCGTGAGGCGATTAGGTTTTCCCCCCGCCGCCGCTACCTCCTTTGAGCGCCCCCTTGCCACCATCGGCGGCTAGCCCACGGCGGCGGCGAGGCCTCCCCGGCCTCCTTCCCTCCCTTGCTTGCTCTCTCCCCTCCCAGTGGTTCCTCTCTTCTCGCGATCTCGTCTTCAATAGCTACATCCCGAAGCTCCCTCTTCATGGCTAGCGGCCGGTCTGGTCGGGCACCGCTCCTCCCATCGTGGTGGGCTCCAGGCGTCGTGGTCATGGGTGCCGGCCCAGCCACGGGACCCCACCTGTCATCCCCCACCTCTCTCTCGCAACCCACCTCCCCCACTCTCCCGCAACCGCCGGCGCACGACCCTACTCCCCACGTCGCCTCCGGCCGCCCCGACCTCCCTGACCCCTCCTATAAAACCCCCTCGACCCTCTCTCTCCATTCCCCCACTTGCCCGAGCCTTTCCGCCGCCAGACTGCTCGCGCGCGAGCTCAGACTGCCGCCGCCCCCGCTCTGCTCCGGCGAGCGATTTCGCCCGCTCCAATGAGTCTTTGTCGCTTGTTTGGTTCACGACGAGTTCGCCATGACCTCACCTCTCTCCCTCACCTTTCTACTTGTCCAGGGGAGCCCCAACTCGCACAAACCACTAAGGACCCGAGCCACCCGATGCCGTGCAGACTCCGGCGACCCCTTCGTCGGCATTTTCATCAACTCCGAGCCCTGTCGTGGCCACCGTCGAGCCCGCCGCGTCGCGCTGAGCATCGTCGTGCCCTTCCCATGCTCCAGCGACCACCGGAGAGCTCGCCCACATCGAACCCGAGCTGCCCACACCGCCGTCATCTCCATTTCCGGCGACCCACGCAGCCCGGTGAGCCCTAGCCCCTCTCAGCCGTTCGATCTCGCACAAACGCACGAGATTAGACCGTTTAATTTGCCGAACCATTTTTTAAGTTTCGGCCGTTTAGAGCTAACATCGGACACTTTCTAGCCAATAGGAATGCGCCACATGTCACCACCTTATGCGAAACTATATCCAGAACAATTTGTTAATTAAAATGGAAATGCACTTTTGCAGAAAAGCCCCTGGAACTTGAATTCATCATAACTAATTATCCATAGGGCCAAATTGGATGATTCTTTTTGCAAATGAACCCTTATGAAATGTAGATTCAGAATAATTTTAGGAAAATCAATTTTGAAACTTTGAAATTTGAAATTCAAATAGAATAGTTTAAATATCAATTTGATCTTAACTTTTAAACTATAAATCCAATTTAGGTGATTCTTTTTGCAAAATGATCTCCATGAAACATAGTTTCACCTTGTCTAGAAACATTTCACATTTGAATAATTTAAAATTCAAATTCAAACAGAATGAATTCAAAATCAATTAGGGCATAACTTGAAGTTTGTAAATCCAATATAATTAATTCTTTTTGCTAAATGAAACTAATGAAATGCAGTTTCTATCTAGAGCACCTTAGCTCAAATTTATATAATTTTAAAATACATTTCATACATAATACAATAGAAGTCAGATTTAAAATAGGAATTAAACCTAGATAGGTCTAAATTTTAAAATCAATTTGTTAAATTAAAAAATTATGATGCAAGTGAGTTTAGAATGATAAATTGAACTCTAATGAACAATTTTGGGATTATTATTTAACTTTAGTGAATCCAAATAACAGTTGAACAATGTAACACCCCAAAAATCGGGTTATCGATTTTTGTGCTGTTATTCCTTCCTAGCTTTTCTCTCCCGAATTTTTCCTATGGAATCTGGTGAGTGACCAGGTGAATCCAGACAATCCTCAATCTCTCCATGAATTTTTCATGTTCTTGTGCCAGTCAAGTTTCCGTCTATAAACCCCGAACCTCATTTAAACCCTAGTTCCAAAATATCGGAACTAGAAATCCTGCCTTTGTGTTTACAAAGGAGCTATCGTTTTTCTTGCTCAGTTGGTCCTCCCAAAATTCCCGGAGATCATCCTTCACTCATAAGCCCTAGATGTGCTAAAATATTGCCAAGTCATATGCAATATTTCTCATCTAGAATTAATTCCTTTTTCTGCCTTTCCGAGGAATTAAATCCAAGAAAATATCTATCCATCTCCAAAGTTCATGAAAACTTGTGGAGATATCCTTTGTGATTATATTGAGCTCTCATAAAAATATTGGCCATAATTAAATAGTGGAAATTGTACTTTCCTATTTTAAGCCAATATTTCAATTTGGGGCCTTTCCAAAGGAACTACCATTTTGGTAGTTAGGAAAAATCCCAAATAAATTATGGAGCTTGTCCTATCCATATATTCACCATTTCCATCAAGATCTCAAGTTCCACCCATTAAATTTTGAGCACAACACCACTTTGCAAATTCTGTCCAGATTTTCAGTTTGCAAAGGAAGTGCTTGATTCCTTGATCTCCTTGGGCTGAAAATTTGCAGAGTGATTCATTATGATAAATTGCCCCTGTATACCAAAAATCAGCTCATTCCATCTAGCCAATCTTCCTCAGGAAATCATCTAAGTTTTTGTCCAGATTGCATCTCTGTGAAGGAAGTACCCTCATAGATGATCAATTTGAGCTGAAACTTTTCCAGCTATCTCTCTTGATCATATCCTTGCTGTCCACCAAATATCATCCAAATCCATCTATCCATTTGACCCCTACTTCCCCATTTGCATTTCTAGTCAGTGTGCCAAGTTGCAAAGGAAGTGCTAGTTCTGGTTTTCCAATTGATCTGAAATCTTGCCAAGTTAGTCACCCTGGCAGATGATTAATCCTGGCGCAAGATCATACCAAGAGGAGCACTGTGGTCGCCACTGCACATATCAAACACATTGCTGCCAGAAGTGTTTGACCCAGGCAGTGGTCACACCAGAGCTCCCTGTTCATGCTCGTAGGGTCAGGTCAACTCACGGAAGTGTGGAGAACACGCTGGACATGTTTTGGCATGAGGTGCATCGTGGCAAGACCCTGGCCGCGTGGTGACCATGCTTGAATGCTGCCAAACCGGTGCACTGTGCATTGGTTTCGTCGGGAGCTTGTCTCCAGCCCCTTCCAGCGCGTCCGGGAGTGTCGTCGAGTTGCCCACTGCCCTCGCGCACCGTCTTGAGTTCTCTCCACCCCGTCCCGAAGCTCGTAGAAGCTCCTGCCGCCCTCGAGTGCCCTCTGGACATCGTCATTCTCCATGAATCTGGAGACCTCGTCCCTCGTCGCTTAGCCCTCCTCCTCGACTATAAGTACCGTGCCCGAGCTCCTCCCCGGTCACTAGCAGCCTCAGCGCCCCTCCCCTCGAGCCCCAGCCCCCTCCCCGAGCTCGGAGCTCCTCTGCCCCGCCATGGCAGAAGGTTCGGCCGCCGCTCCCCTCGACCAAGCCGGCGCCTAGGCTCCCTCCACTCCCCTCTGAACCTCGCCCCGGCCACCCCTACGGCTCGCTGAGCGGCCGCCGCCCCCACTTTAGCAGCGGAAAGCACCGCCGGAGCTGCTTCCCCTGGCGCCCATCTCTGCCGCCCTCCGGGTAGTGGTCGCGGCGCTGCCGGCTGGCTCGCGTAGCCCCACCGCTGCCCTTGGGTGCGGTGTGGAGCTCTGGGTCGGACGGGCCCAGCGGCGGCCCTCCCCATGCGGCCAGTCGACGGCGGCGAGTGGTGCCCGAGCTGCCGCGGTGCCCCTCTGTTTTGGTCGGGAGTGAAGGAGGTGTTAACCAGTATAAATAAGAGAGGAGAGAGAGATAAGAGAGAGAGAGAGATAAGGTGGGGCCTGCCGAGGCCCACCTGTCAGGTTTGAGTGGAGGTGCATTTTGAAGAGTACGCTTTCGGTGTATTGAAAGCGTAAACTCAGAAATGCGCTTTCAGTTTATCCCAGCCGCCAGCCGAAGCAGCTAATTTGTGAACGTTCACTGTTTAAGGCAATTCTCTGCCTAAAAAGTGAACTGCCACAACTTTTTAACCGTAACTCCGATTGAGGTAAAACCAACGCCCACGTCTTCGTCTTGTCGAGCCCGTTCCGATGGCGTCATTTTCATAATGATTACACACTGTGAAAATGACCATTTTGCCCTTGCCCTACGATCAGCCCCTCCGAGAAGGAAACGTTTCCGGCAAATCTTTCTGGAGTTTTATCGCACTTCCACCCGGCGTATTCTTCTACCCAGGCAAGCCAACCTCTTCCATGAGCTCCGGACTTGCGTGATGACTTTGCCTGCACCTGTGTGTTCATTGTAGTACATATGTATCACCTGCTAGTCTGCATTCGCATGCACCTGCCATGTTATCTGTATTAGTGGTTAGCATTACTTTCATCTAATGCCATGATCTGTTTGCATGCCATATTATGCCATGATCCTGTCATCATCAGTATTATGCTAGTACCATGATCTCATGCCATGTTGGTTAATATTGCCATGATCTGGATGTGTGGTTGCTAAGTGGCTGGGACAGAGATGTTAAAGTAAATTATTAACATGACTAATGGGACCAACTAAGTAACTTGTTGAAATAATCTTGATAACTAAGCTAAACTTAGTTGGTTGATCAAGAGTCACCTGTCCGGGCTTATTAGTGCAACCACATTTGCCGGTATGGGACGGCCTTGACTTGGTCTGATCGCATGCTCTTCCACCGGTACCACCAAAGAGGGAGGGTTATGCGCGCGCGCTACCCTGGCTCGGTAGGCGGCGATAACCCTGTGAGCCCAGTTGAGTTGTTTGGGTACCCGTCCCCGTTTTGGACAGTTTAGTTTGGCCAGGACGCTGGCAGGTGTCTTGAGGACACGGGGCCACCCAGGGCTTGACTTCAAGAGGGAGTATGATTGCCGGTCGTACGATGGAAGAGTCACTGGTCAGGCGGGTTTCGTTGGAACGTCGTTGGTCCACCCGAATGGGAGCACGAGGCCATGAGTTCCGTGGTGTGGGTAAAGTGTACAACCTCTGCAGAGTGTAAAATCTATTCGAATAGCCGGGTCCACGGTATTGGACAGCCCGTCCAGACCTCTATAGGATGGTCAACCATAATAATGATGAAAGTATTAGCCGGGCTATCTTGCAGTAGAGACGCATAGACCTCGGGTGAGGTCAGAGATATGACATGACAGCCTTGAAATGGCTATGAGTTGAGTGGTCAGGTGATCACATGGTTTGGATTTGGATCAGACACAGATTGGATCATAAGAAGATTTGGAGTATGAAACATTTACTTCTTTGCTGCATTTACTTCAACATTCATCTTGTCAGATAAGTCTGTTATAACATGATAATTAATCTTATTATCTAGGAATATTATGCCATGCATGACTCATGCTTTACTGTTAAATATCATGCCATGTTTAGGATTAACTCATGCATATCATAGGGCTTGCTTTGTCATCAACTTGTTTGGATGCTATGTATTTGGTTGTCTTGCGAGTACATTCAAAGTACTCACCTGGCCTTGCACGTGGCCAGTTGCAGGAGAAGATTCGTCATGCTAGATCGTAACCCAGCCAGTCCTGTGAGTTGTGGAGCCCAGCCAGAGACGACATGCCGCTTGACCAAGACCTCCGCTGCCATTTAGTTAGCCTTGGAGCTATGTAATATTGTTGTAAGCAACAGTATTGTAATGCTCCCTTCTATTTAATAAAGCCATTTTGTGCCTGGAATTGCTGTATCATGTCGTTGACGTGCGCCATGTCTTATCCTTGGGCTGGCGTGCGTCGGCCCTCTATCGGGGTGCCACAAGACTTGGTATCAGAGCCAGGCTGGCTATAGGTTACCCTAGCACCGAACCACCCCTATATTTTCAACCGGTAGTGAGCCCAATAGATTTGACCCATCCCTGGCATCCGACATGGCCCCTGTTGATCAACAGGCGGCGCAGTCGGAATGGACGTGTCCCTGCCCAGCTGTCCACCCACCCAGCCACCCCGGAATAGACCGCGACCCTACCCAGCTGTCGGCCGTGCCGGCGTATCTTCTACCCGGCACGAGAAGGATCCAGGCCATACTGGTGTGTTCCAGCCCGACTGCCTATTTAACCCTCGCAACCCTCCCCATTCAGCAAGCCAGATTCTCGCAAGGAAACCCAGACCAGCATCCGCAAACCCGCAGCCATGGCCAGTTCCTCCAAAACACCCACTTTCCATAGCCGAGTTGTGGCTGATGGTTATTCCTGCTTCCCGCCCATCCTTTCAAGTATGCTTACCCAAGGCCTTGGCCATAGTACTCCTCCGGTGTATCTGGTGTTCCAATCGGAACCCGTTCCCCACCTTTGCCGATTCCATGCGAAGGTGTTTATCGACCCAGGTCCGGCAGCGGATGGGAAGCCCATGAAGTTTCAGGGCAAACCCATGCCCACCCCCGCGTTGGCTGTCCAGACAGCTGCCGCGGAAGCCATCACCCGTCTTCGCTTTCAGTTTCCACAAGTAGCGGAGATGCAGGAGTTCCGCTACCTTCCCTCGTCATCCGACTCAGGTTGCGAGTTCTCCAGCACAGTTGAAGATGCTGACCCAGCAATAGCTCGCCTGGTTCAGTTCATTGCTGCCCAGGGACTACTGCTCTCCGGCATTCTTATAGAGTTCCAAGCCATTGATCGTGACACCACACGGGTTGTTACGGGAGCATACCGTGCGGCCCGTCAAGCTGCATCCCCGACCACTCGTTCCCTGCTGCCAAATCCAGTGCCACCTTCGCAGATAGTACTACCCTCTCAACCCGTGAACCCATGTCTACCCGGCATCATCCACCCAAATTCCATTCGAGGAGTTATCCGGCATCTTCGTCGTCGAGATGTGTTTCGTCAAGTTCCAGCCGCAACTCAAGCAGTTGTGCCCCAACCCATAGAGGTGTCCGACGATGAAGATAGAAGTTGGCTCAGCCTGCGTCCCCCAGGAGAGCCCCAGCAAGAGTAGGCCCATTTGTGGTTCTGGCAGTGAGTATAGCCAGTTGAGGCCGCAAGGGTGTTTGTTGCGAAGACTGTTTCTTCGTCCTTGTCTAGGATTAGGATCCTGTAGTTCGGAGTGAGTTGTTGCTATTAGCCGCCTAGTAAGGTTGTGTGCTTGTAATGCTTGTATTGCTTGTGCCCGTGTGCTGTTGTTATATTATGTATGCTTGTTTGCTCTGTGTGTTTAGTCCATCTGTCTCTCTGTTAAGCAGAAATGTTTAACAGAGCTGGCAGTGGATTCCTAACAAGATTTTAGTCAGTAGAGCACTTACACTTAATAACATTGGACTCGCCCAGAGTTCCTAATAAAATGCGAGCTGGTGTAGGTGTATGTATACCAGGAGTGCATACACCCACTAGCATTAAAACACTTTAGTGTAATCTGCTCGATATGTTCTTGTCTCTGTCTGTATTTTGCTACGATGTGCATTCTGCATATGTCATTCAGCAAGGAGCAACCAGCAGTATGGCTTCCACACTGGTAGTGCTCCGCTGACCACACCGCACTAACCACAGACCCAGCGACGCCTCTGTCACCATCTTGCTGACCAGTCACCCCCTCGTCCGCCGCAGCTCGCGCTTATTCTGCCGGCCTAAGACGGTGTAGATGATCACCAGCCACCGCTCGGTTAGCGGCATCCCGACGATCATCGAGGATCATCGCACACAGCAGCAGCGAGAAGCCAATCAATGCTGCCAGCAGACTCACCATGAGGATGGTGATCAGCTCCGAACCCATGTCTGCCATTGACGCCTTGCCTCGCGCTCCTGCAACCCAAAGGAGAAGGAGAAGAGGAAGAAGAAGTCAGGTAAGATGCGAGGTGGAGGAAGAAGAAGACTGCCGTCGTTTTTATAGCCCAAGTCCGGTGTACGGTGAGCGAGGTCCAGGAGAACCGTGCGTCGCTCGATCATCGGCATCCAGGAGGCGAATCCGCGAGCAGTGCCGACCGGCGCTGGCCCGCGATGGGAGTGCTCTCTGCGTTGGTCCCATGCACGCCGCGCACTATCACCGTAGGGAGCTTTCTGCCCAGGAGCTAGGCGTGCGCAGTGCCTAGCCGCACTCGGGACTGCGCGGAAGCGAGAGAGAGGCGATGGTTGGAGAAAGAAGAAGGAGGCTGCCAGTGGGTCCTAGGCCCACCTGCCAGCGAGAGGGGCCACTGTTCACTGTGGTGTCCCGAGCATTTTTGGAAGAAGGAAATTCTGCTTTTTCTAAAAATATCAGGGCTACCCAGCGGCCCCTACCGTGAAGTAAATCCCGCGATATCCGTATCTCGATCTGGGTGTACCAATTTTCGGTACTTTTAACTCGGTTGTTTTCAACCACAGGGTTAAAACCCAACCCAGAGGTTTATTTTTCCAGGAGGCATAATTTTTGTTCCGAGCTGACCCTAGGAATCTCGAGGACGAGATTCTCTTAAGGGGGGAAGGTTTGTAACACCCCAAAAATCGGGTTATCGATTTTTGTGCTGTTATTCCTTCCTAGCTTTTCTCTCCCGAATTTTTCCTATGGAATCTGGTGAGTGACCAGGTGAATCCAGACAATCCTCAATCTCTCCATGAATTTTTCATGTTCTTGTGCCAGTCAAGTTTCCGTCTGTAAACCCCGAACCTCATTTAAACCCTAGTTCCAAAATATCAGAACTAGAAATCCTGCCTTTGTGTTTACAAAGGAGCTATCATTTTTCTTGCTCAGTTGGTCCTCCCAAAATTCCCGGAGATCATCCTTCACTCATAAGCCCTAGATGTGCTAAAATATTGCCAAGTCATATGCAATATTTCTCATCTAGAATTAATTCCTTTTTCTGCCTTTCCGAGGAATTAAATCCAAGAAAATATCTATCCATCTCCAAAGTTCATGAAAACTTGTGGAGATATCCTTTGTGATTATATTGAGCTCTCATAAAAATATTGGCCATAATTAAATAGTGGAAATTGTACTTTCCTATTTTAAGCCAATATTTCAATTTGGGGCCTTTCCAAATAAACTACCATTTTGGTAGTTAGGAAAAATCCCAAATAAATTATGGAGCTTGTCCTATCCATATATTCACCATTTCCATCAAGATCTCAAGTTCCACCCATTAAATTTTGAGCACAACACCACTTTGCAAATTCTGTCCAGATTTTCAGTTTGCAAAGGAAGTGCTTGATTCCTTGATCTCCTTGGGCTGAAATTTTGCAGGGTGATTCATTATGATAAATTGCCCCTGTATACCAAAAATCAGCTCATTCCATCTAGCCAATCTTCCTCAGGAAATCATCTAAGTTTCTGTCCAGATTGCATCTCTGTGAAGGAAGTACCCTCATAGATGATCAATTTGAGCTGAAACTTTTCCAGCTATCTCTCTTGATCATATCCTTGCTGTCCACCAAATATCATCCAAATCCATCTATCCATTTGACCCCTACTTCCCCATTTGCATTTGTGGTCAGTGTGCCAAGTTGCAAAGGAAGTGCTAGTTCTGGTTTTCCAATTGATCTGAAATCTTGCCAAGTTAGTCACCCTGGCAGATGATTAATCCTGGCGCAAGATCATACCAAGAGGAGCACTGTGGTCGCCACTGCACATATCAAACACATTGCTGCCAGAAGTGTTTGACCCAGGCAGTGGTCACACCAGAGCTCCCTGTTCATGCTCGTAGGGTCAGGTCAACTCACGGAAGTGTGGAGAACACGCTGGACATGTTTTGGCATGAGGTGCATCGTGGCAAGACCCTGGCCGCGTGGTGACCATGCCTGAATGCTGCCAAACCGGTGCACTGTGCATTGGTTTCGTCGGGAGCTTGTCTCCAGCCCCTTCCAGCGCGTTCGGGAGTGTCGTCGAGTTGCCCATTGCCCTCGCGCACCGTCTTGAGTTCTCTCCAACCCGTCCCGAAGCTCGTAGAAGCTCCTGCCGCCCTCGAGTGCCCTCTGGACATCGTCGTTCTCCATGAATCTGGAGACCTCGTCCCTCGTCGCTTAGCCCTCCTCCTCGACTATAAGTACCGTGCCCGAGCTCCTCCCCGGTCACTAGCAGCCTCAGCGCCCCTCCCCTCGAGCCCCAGCCCCCTCCCCGAGCTCGGAGCTCCTCTGCCCCGCCATGGCAGAAGGTTCGGCCGCCGCTCCCCTCGACCAAGCCGGCGCCTAGGCTCCCTCCACTCCCCTCTGAACCTAGCCCCGGCCACCCCTACGGCTCGCTGAGCGGTCGCCGCCCCCACTTTAGCAGTGGAAAGCACCGCCGGAGCTGCTCCCCCTGGCGCCCATCTCTGCCGCCCTCCGGGCAGTGGTCGCGGCGCTGCCGGCTGGCTCGCGTAGCCCCACCGCTGCCCTTGGGTGCGGTGTGGAGCTCCGGGTCGGACGGGCCCAGCGGCGGCCCTCCCCATGCGGCCAGTCGACGGCGGCGAGTGGTGCCCGAGCTGCCGCGGTGCCCCTCTGTTTTGGTCAGGAGTGAAGGAGGTGTTAACCAGTATAAATAAGAGAGGAGAGAGAGATTAGAGAGAGAGAGATAAGGTGGGGCCCGCCGAGGCCCACCTGCCAGGTTTAAGTGGAGGTGCATTTTGAAGAATACGCTTTCGGTGTATTGAAAGCGTAAACTCAGAAATGCGCTTTCAGTTTATCCCAGCCGCCAGCCGAAGCAGCTAATTTGTGAACGTTCACTATTTAAGGCAATTCTCTACCTAAAAAGTGAACGACCACAACTTTTTAACCGTAACTCCGATTGAGGTAAAACCAACGCCCACGTCTTCGTCTTGTCGAGCCCGTTCCGATGGCGTCATTTTCATAATGTTTACACACTGTGAAAATGACCATTTTGCCCTTGCCCTACGATCAGCCCCTCCGAGAAGGAAACGTTTCCGGCAAATCTTTCCGGAGTTTTATCGCACTTCCACCCGGCGTATTCCTCTACCCAGGCAAGCCAACCTCTTCCATGAGGTCCGGACTTGCGTGATGACTTTGCCTGCACCTGTGTGTTCATTGTAGTACATATGTATCACCTGCTAGTCTGCATTCGCATGCACCTGCCATGTTATCTGTATTAGTGGTTAGCATTACTTTCATCTAATGCCATGATCTGTTTGCATGCCATATTATGCCATGATCCTGTCATCATCAGTATTATGCTAGTACCATGATCTCATGCCCTGTTGGTTAATATTGCCATGATCTGGATGTGTGGTTGCTAAGTGGCTGGGACAGAGATGTTAAAGTAAATTATTAACATGACTAATGGGACCAACTAAGTAACTTGTTGAAATAATCTTGATAACTAAGCTAAACTTAGTTGGTTGATCAAGAGTCACCTGTCCGGGCTTATTAGTGCAACCACATTTGTCGGTATGGGACGGCCTTGACTTGGTCTGATCGCGTGCTCTTCCACCGGTACCACCAAAGAGGGAGGGTTATGCGCGCGCGCTACCCTGGCCCGGTAGGCGGCGATAACCCTGTGAGCCCAGTTGAGTTGTTTGGGTACCCGTCCCCGTTTGGGACAGTTTAGTTTGGCCAGGACGCTGGCAGGTGTCTTGAGGACACGGGGCCACCCAGGGCTTGACTTCAAGAGGGAGTATGATTGCCGGTCGTACGATGGAAGAGTCACGGGTCAGGCGGGTTTCGTCGGAACGTCGTTGGTCCACCCGAATGGGAGCACGAGGCCATGAGTTCCGTGGTGTGGGTAAAGTGTACAACCTCTACAGAGTGTAAAATCTATTCGAATAGCCGGGTCCACGGTATTGGACAGCCCGTCCAGACCTCTATAGGATGGTCAACCACAATAATGACAATAATGATGAAAGTATTAGCCGGGCAATCTTGCAGTAGAGACGCATAGACCTCGGGTGAGGTCAGAGGTATGACATGACAGCCATGAAATGGCTATGAGTTGAGTGGTCAGGTGATCACATGGTTTGGATTTGGATTAGACACAGATTGGATCATAAGAAGATTTGGAGTATGAAACATTTACTTCTTTGCTGCATTTACTTCAACATTCATCTTGTCAGATAAGTCTGTTATAACATGATAATTAATCTTATTAGCTAGGAATATTATGCCATGCATGACTCATGCTTTACTGTTAAATATCATGCCATGTTTAGGATTAACTCATGCATATCATAGGGCTTGCTTTGTCATCAACTTGTTTGGATGCTATGTATTTGGTTGTCTTGCGAGTACATTCAAAGTACTCACCTGGCCTTGCACGTGGCCAGTTGCAGGAGAAGATTCGTCGTGCTAGATCGTAACCCAGCCAGTCCTGTGAGTTGTGGAGCCCAGCCAGAGACGATGTGCCGCTTAACCAAGACCTCCGCTGCCATTTAGTTAGCCTTGGAGCTATGTAATATTGTTGTAAGCAACAGTATTGTAATGCTCCCTTCTATTTAATAATGCCATTTTGTGCCTGGAATTGCTGTATCATGTCGTTGACGTGCGCCAGGTCTTATCCTGGGGCTGGCGTGCGTCGGCCCTCTATCGGGGTGCCACAAACAATTTCAAACATAGTTTGAATGAAACTATGAAACCCTAGGCCTATTTTGAATAGAGACAAATTGGATCAATAAATTTGAATAATGCAAGTCAAACTCAAATTCAACTACTTTGACTAAGGTAAACCAGATTATTTGATATTCAAATATTAAACAAGGACACCTAGTTAAACCTAATAGGACATGTATCGAACAATCAACTAAACCCTTGGGACAAATCAAACAAACCAAATTGAATGAAGTCAAACCAAAGAACCCAACACTATGTGTTTGAGTGATTTGCAATTGCATTCATGCAAGTTTTCCCTTTGCATGGACTGTGTGCTTATGATTGCAATGTGTTATTTTTCTGTCAATGTTAGATTACGAGGAGTGCAACTGCTATGACTGTGAGGAGTGCACCTTTGACAACAACAACAGCCAAGGCAAGTTCCACTTTGATCATGTTACCCAGTATTTTATTTGCATTGTAGTCTTGCCATGTTAGGTGTGTGAGTTTAGGATGCTAAATTCTGTACAACCCAGTAGTTGACAACTTAGGTCCAAACTTACCCTGACCTTGTAACCATCAAGTAGATGCTTATCTGCTACAACGTGGATTGGGAAACACCAATTATTATTCCACCATACAACCACATGGTTGACTACTTAACTACAACTTAATTAATGAATCATCTGGGCGGTGCTTCGGTTTTGTTTGGATGGTTGATAGTTTTGTGGGCGACCGCCCAGGCTCAAAGGGATTGTACGAGTTCAAAGTTGAGTAGCTTTCGTGTGTAACTATGATATAATATGGGCTCTTTCTGGACCAAGTAGGTTGTGGGAACCCTCCTGCGGTAGACCAACAGATGTAGGTGTGTAGGTTGGACTGGGTCTACCTTTTCTGAGAGGCTACTACATCCCAAAAGTCCCATCTTGGTCTACCTGGCTACTTCACAAGTGAAGTTTAGTGGCATGAGGGTGCGATCGGGAATCACAGGTAAAGTACACAAACCTCTGTAGAGTGTATAAAACTGATCATGATTAGCCGTGTCCTCAGTTATGGACAACTTGAGCAACTCATCCGAGAATTGTCAGTTTGATCTCATCACCTTTCCCTGATTAAAATCAATGGGTTGAACCAATGGGGAGAGTGGAGTTAATGTCAGAGGATTGGAGATTTAATCGGGTCTCTTGAGAAAGGCTTGGGGCAAGCGGGGATTTATCGGGGAACCCACACGCTCAAATTGCATTGGGCTACAACCAGGGATTTACTGGGTGTGCCTTAGGACTACGACCGGGGATTTGCCGGAAGTGTCATATTGCTATTAGAGTAGACCACTATTTAATAATAGGGCAAAACTATTTCTGCAAAGAGCCTCGAACTCCACCAGCCAAAGTGCATGTAGGTGAACAGGTTTCCAATAAACCGTGGACTTGCCAATACAAACCATGTATTGACCCTAGTGGCTGCAACGTATCATGTTGCAGGTGAATAATATGAGGAGTGACTTACGTAGGGTTTTGTGCCTCCACTCGACATGCATCCCCGTGGTGTTGATGGAGCATATCAGGACGTCTACCTTAGATTTGCTTTCAGTTCTGCTTATGTTGAACTCTGTTTGCTTAATGTATGACTATGTATTTGACTAGCCTATGGCTAGAGTCTGTAAGACTATTTGCTTTCTGGATCATTCGATGTAATGAAGGACACATTTATGTATGATACAACATCGTTACCATGTATGCCGACGATTTGATCCAGGGGTTGGCATAGAAACACACGGAGACCGTATGCCTGAAAAGGTAGGTCATGACAGATGGTATCAGAGCAATGTGTTGACTGTAGGACATGACCCTAGGATTGGATGAAACCATAGGAAAAATTTATTTTGTTGACCTTATATTTCTCTTCACTTCATTTCTGACCCTCTCCTATTTCAAACTGTAGATGGCAGACTTCACCAGATACGTGTATTCTGAAGAAGAGACTACAACCCTGTTCATGGACCAGCTCATAAAGTTGACTGAGGATCTAAACTTGCCACCCCCAGAATTCATGGGGAAGAAGCTACCTACCAGAGTACCTGAGGCTTGCCAACATTGGATCATCAAGACTATTGTACGAGGGACGCAGATAGTCCTGTGCACCAATGACATCACCTTCGTCAAGCTCTACACTAGCTGGAGCAACGAGATCGAGGAGGCTGCCCAAGAAGCTCTAGGATGCACCCTCTGGCAGTACCGACGGTTGATCCCGAAGCACCACCCTTTTAGTCGGTTTGGAAGGAGGTCCACCAATGGGGAGCCCGTAGGGAAGCCCAACAAAGAGATGATGGATTGGGAGGAGAGGCATAACGAGGATATGGAGAGCCATGTGGCCAATCTTGCGGAGTACCTAGAGGAGTACATAAGTCACTATGACGAACTGATAGCCAATAGGGAAATCCTTGAGAGAGACATTCAGAACCTACAGAAGATAGTGAAGGACAAAGACGACCAGATCGTCATCAAGGATGCACAGCTCCTCATCCAGGAGAAGAGGATCAGAAGTCTGGAGAAGCAGCTCCAGAGTTTGACAGTGTCGCCTTCACCAGAGCCAGAGGAGGAGGATCCTCAAGAGAGGATATGGATCTGCTCCGATGGTGAGGAGGAGCCCATAGAGACAGCACTAGAGGCGCCAAAGAAGCTCAAGACAGGAGATGCCAGGATCTACCGCAGGTCTCATGAGCGAGCTCAGGCGGGACTCTACACTGGACGCCTCAGAGGGCGATAGACTACCACCACTTAGCAGTAATAAACGATATCGTGTTAGGGTACTGATCACACGAACATATTGTGGGTGACTATACTAGTTTGCTTGTTTCTTGTTGCTTGGATGATTGGAATGTTTGATTTGCTTGCTTATTGCCATTCGGTGTGTTAAGTTTTGATCACGTGCATATGGGTCGGAATCTATTTAGACCCCACTGTCTAGTATCTCATTCTTTCTAAAACCACCAGATCCCACCAAGACATGACCGTAGCAATGCGGAGGGAGAAGCCAGTGGCAACATGCGAGCTGGTGTTGAACAGTTGTTGGCCGCACAAGCCCAGTTGATCCAGCTTATGACCCAGAACCTAGCCAACAACAACAACAACAACAATAACCCTCCTTCACCGCCACCTCCACCACCCCTGCCTCAGGGAGACCCACTCACCCGTTTTCTGAGGAGATGCCCACATACCTTCACCACCTCACCTGAACCCATTGTGGCTGATGATTGGCTCAGGTCGATCAACAAGTGTCTGGTGACTGTCGGCTGCACTGATGCAGAGAGCATAAGGTTTGCTGCCCACCTGCTTGAAGGGCCAGCAGCATCCTAGTGGGAGAAGTGACGTGGCTTTCATTTCAAGAGGCTTTTCGCACAGCCCACGTGTCAGCAGGAGCCCTGAGCCTAAAGAAGAGGGATTTTAGGAACTTATGCTAGGGTAACCACAACATCGCAGGCTACGTTGAGGACTTCTATTACCTCGCACGTTATGCACCCGATGATGTCAAGACTGACGCTGCACACAGGGGAAGGTTTTTAGAGGGACTCAATGACAAGATTGCACTGCAACTGGCCACTGCTCATGCACCAACCTATCAAGCTATGGTAGACATTGCCATCGTCATCGAGGACAAGAAGCAGCTAATTGAGAATCGCCAATGAAAGTTTGGCCAGCACAAGAGCTACACTCCACCACACTAGAAACCACGTTATGAAGGAAACAACAACTATGGAAGTGAAAAGTTTGGAACACTTGCTAACCACGGGAATCACAAACCACACCATAGCACTGGAGGGCAGAATCCCAACTCGGCAGCCAAGCCAAACCACTTTGGCAAGGAGCACTACCGTGGCAAGGAGAACCAGAATCATGGAGGGGCTGGAAACAACAACCGCCACTTCGCGCCAAAGAGGGACGTGAGCCAGGTGCAGTGTTTCCACTGTAAGAAGATGGGACAATATGCCAATGACTACACTGGGAAGAAAGATGATGCACCGGCAAAGCCCAACCCATTCCAAAAGGCTTAAGTCAACCACATGAGCGCAGAAAAGGTCACCAACGAACCAGATGCTGTTATGGGTAAGTTCAGGCTTAACTCTCATCCAACACTTGTTTTGTTCGATTCTGGTGCATCTCACTCATTTGTATCAAGGGCCTTCATGGAAAAACACAACCTATCACTACTAGGGAAAAGCTTATAGGTAGACGCTTACTAGTAGCAAGGGTTTATACCCCTCGCTACTGCTACTTATTAGTAGCGAGGGTTTATACCCCTCGCTACTACTAAGTTGATAGTAGTAGCGAGGGCTATAAACCCATGCTGCTACTAACTACATGGTTTTTGAAGAGCCCTGAAATCCCCATCTCCTCCGCCAAATCCTTCCTCTCCCCCGTCACTCTTCCCCCCTCTCTCCATAGGCTCTCACATGGACCTCCTACCCATGTGTGCCTCCTCCTCCATGGCGCAAAAACAGGCCGCCACCTCGTGCCGCCGGCGTCCCAGAGCTCGCCGGTCTTCCCTGCATCTCCATGCCACCACGCCGAAGCACCTCACCACCGGCGACCAACCCCGCTACTACCTCCATCTCCTTCCTCTCTCCCTCGTTTTTCTTTTTCTCTCTCTCCCTCTGGTTTGACTCACCCTCCCATGTCCTTACCCGTGCAGGTCGTTGCCATGGACGACCAGGAGCTCGCTGCCTTGGCTGCGAAGAGGAGCCCCACGCCGCCGTCTTGCTCGGCCATGGATCTGGGCCCTCTGCAGCAGCTGTCACTAGATCTGGTCTACCGCTGCCCTTCCGCACCTCCAGCGACCCCTGCCGTTGCTGGATCAAACCATTGCTACCATTGACAGCACGCACTGGATCAAGAAATTTTTTTGTTTTTGAAATTAATAGTAGTAGCGCGGGTGGCACCCACGCTACTACTACAAGTTAGCTGTAGCGCTGTAGTACTAGCGCGGGCACCCGCACTACTACTAGCTGTTTAACCCGCTCTACTACTAGGCTTTTCCCTAGTAGTGTATGCACAGAAACCCTTAGTAAACCCTTGAGAGTCAGTTCACCCGGAGCTGAAATGGTTGCAAACCTAGGCTGCGTCCAGACTACACTAAGGATTGGGAAGTACGACTTTCCCACGAACCTCATAGTACTGGCGGGCTAGGGGATTGATATCATCCTCGGTATGGACTGGATGACCACCCACCAATAGGTCATTGATTGTGCCAGCAGGACCATTAGACTTTCCGCCCCTGACGGGACGAGGATTAAATTTACCTCTGGCCGCAAAATGAAGGGAGTTAAGTTAAATTCTCTTAAGGGGGTTAGCATCAAGGACGTATGGGTAGTACGGGAATTCCTGGATGTTTTTCCGGAGGAATTGCCGGGCATGCCACCAGATCGAGATGTGGAATTTATAATCGATTTTGTTCCTGGAACAAGACCGATAGCCAAGAGACCGTATAAGATGGCTGTCGATGAACTTGTGGAGATGAAGAAGTAGCTCAGGGAGCAGTTGGACAAAGGATTTATAAGACCCAGTTGCTCGCCCTGGGGAGCACCTGCTTTGTTTGTGACGAAGAAGGATGGAACTTTTCAGATGTGCGTGGATTATAGGGATTTGAATGAGGTCGTTATCAAGAACAAGTACCCCATACTCCGCATCAATGATCTTTTCGATCAATTGGAGGGAGCCAAAGTGTTCTTGAAAATTGACTTGAGGTCTGGTTACTTCCAGCTCAAGATACAAGAAGCAGACATATCGAAGATAGCTCTCACCACAAGGTATTGCCTGTATGAGTACACAGTCATGTCCTTCAGACTGACGAACACTCCTGCATACTTCATGAACATGATGAACAATGTATTCATGGAGAATTTGGAAAAATTTGTGGTCTTGTTCATTGACAGCATTCTGATATACTCAAGGAATGAGGAGGAGCATGCAGAGCATCTGAGGTTGGTTCTGAAGAAGTTGAGGGAACACCAGCTCTTCGCCAAATTCAGGAAATGTGAGTTCTGGCTGAAAGAGGTGGGATTCCTGGGTCATGTCATTTCAGGAGAAGGTTTGGCAGTGGATTAGTCCAAGGTGTCAACAGTGAATGATTGGGTGGCACCCAAGAATGTGGGCGAGATCTGTAGCTTTCTCGGAATGGTTGGTTATTACCGTAAATTCATTAAGAACTTCTCGAAGATAGCCAAACCCATGACCGACTTGCTTAAGAAGGAGAAGAAGTTTTGTTGGATGGAAGCCTGTGAGGAAAGTTTCTAGGAGTTGAAGAAGAGATTGCTGACCGCACCTGTACTGTGCCTACCTGACATCGAGAAGCCCTTCCAGGTCTACTGTGGTGCTTCGCACCAAGGACCGGGGTGTGTTCTGATGGAGGAAGGAAGAGTAGTGGCTTACACCTCGAGGCAGTTAAGGAAGCACGAGGTGAATTACCTGACCCATGACTTGGTATTGGCGTCGGTAGTCCATGCTCTGAAGCAGTGGAGGCTGTATCTCCTAGGTAAGGCCTATGATGTATTCACCGATCACAAAAGTTTGAAGTACATATTCACGCAGAAGGAGTTGAACATGAGACAGAGGAGATGGTTGGAATTACTTAAGGATTTCACCATGAAGTTGCAATACCACCTTGGCAAGGCAAACGCAGTGGCTGATGCACTTAGTCGTAAAGCCTACGTGAATGGTTTAACAACCAGAGAATTGCCACTAGAGTTGTGTAAGGCATTTAAGGAGTTAAGATTGGAAGTTGTTCCTGAAGGATATGTGGTGAACCTTGAGGTTCAGCCCACCCTGATAGGAAGGATTGGAGAAAGCCAAAAGGCAGATACTGAGATCAAGAAGATCAAGATGGATTTAAAGGAGAAGGCAGAAGGTTTCCGCGAAGATGATAAAGGAGTTTTGTGGTACGAGGATCGAGTGTGTGTACCCAATGATCCGGAAATAAGGAAGTTGATCATGCAAGAAGCACACGAGTCTCCCTATTCCATACACCCCGAAAACACCAAGATGTACATGGATTTGAAAGAGAAATTTTGGTGGACCGGAATGAAGAGAGACATAGCTGAACACGTAGCACTCTGTGACGTGTGCAGTAGAGTCAAAGCTGAGCACCAAAAACCCGCGGGACTTTTGCAACCCTTACCACCAACAGAATGGAAGTGGGACCGTATCGCTATGGATTTCATAACCGGATTACCCAAGACCCAATCATGCTATGACACGATATGGGCATTGGTGGACCACCTCACTAAAGTGGCACACTTCATACCTGTAAAGACCACCTACACTAGTGCCAAGTTGGCTAAGATTTATATGACCAAGATCATAAGCCAGCATGGTGTTCCAGGAGAGATTGTCTCTGATAGAGGAACCCAGTTCATGTCAAAGTTTTGGGAGCAGTTGCACGAATCACTTGGAACCCGTTTGGAATTTAGCACAAACTTTCACCCACAGACCGATGGTAAGACTAAGAGAGTCAACCAAGTTCTCGAGGACATGCTAAGAGCTTGTGCCCTGGATTATGGCTCTAGTTGGGACGAGAACCTGCCCTACGCATAATTCTCTTACAATAACAGCTAACAGGCTAGCAGTGAGATGGCACACTTCGAGGTACTATATGGGAGGAAGTGCAGAACCCCACTACCCTGGAGTGGAGTAGGTGAGCGAAGTTTGTTTGGACCTGATATTGTACAGGAAGCCGAAGATAAGGTGAGGCAGATTAGAAACCGCCTTAAGATTGCACGGTTGAGGCAGAAGAGCTATGCTGACGCTAAGAGGAAGGAAGTGAGCTATGAGGTTGGAGACAGGGTGTACCTCAGAGTCTCACCACTCTACGGAGTGAAACATTTTGGCGTCAAAGGAAAGTTGGCACCCAGGTTTATCAGACCTTGCAAAATACTCTCCCAAAGTGGTGAGGTAGCGTACTGACTTGAATTGCCGATGGAGTTGTCTACGGTACACGATGTGTTCCATGTTTCCCAACTCAAGAAATGTCACCCTGACATGATGGACACGCCGCTAAATGACACAGTACCTTTGACGGAGGTTCGACTAGGAGATGACCTTAGTTATGAGGAGAGACCCCTCAAGATCCTAGAAACCGCTGAGAGAAAAACCTGAACCAAGACAATCAACTTCTGCAAGGTATTGTGGGATCACCACACTGAGGAAGAAGCTACTTGGGAGTGCGAGGCTGAACTTCGAGAGAACCATCCACGCCTATTTGCTAGCCACACTGAATCTCGGGGATGAGATTCCTCTTAAGTGGGTTAGTGATGGTACAAAAACGGCTGATCTCGGGTAGAGGGTCCCGAGCTGTGGATCTTGAATCAATTGGTAACAGGAGACATGGAGACAATGTTTTACGCATGTTTGGGCCCTCTCGAAGAGGTAATACCCTACGTCCTGCTTGGATTATATTGGTGATGGTGTACAGAGTACAAGCTTGATCTACCTCGAGATCGGATGTGTATGAGCTAAACCCTAAGGCTTGTAAATTGTTCCTCTACGGGCTAAACCCCTCGGCTTATATAGGCACAGGGGGTCCCTAGGTTTACACATATGGTCAGTTACCAACTTGGGATAAACATGCCGATGATAAGAACTATCCTTGGAGTACACGCCAAGTCTTCGGTGGTTTCCATCTTGTTCACGATGAGGTTACGTCTTCGGCTATCCTCCAAGCGATGGCTGATGGGATTCTAGTTTGGCCTGTAGGCAATGGGCTGTATGCGTTAGCACCCCCTAGACCGGGACACCCTCAGTACCCCCTGAACTAGTCTTCAACGCTGAGGACCACTGGCTTCATCTTCAGACAGCCTCTGCCAGATGTCTTCGGCTTGGCAGACAAGTTCCGCCCCAGCTAGCTTTAGATTTCAATCCAGAGTCACTCCAAAGCCACTCTTCGGGCTCCTGGAATCTAGCCGACCATATGACTCGAATAATCACATTCCGGCGTCCAAAGTCATGAGGTAGCTTAGCCTCAAAGGCTTGCTACATAGGTGTGAGCAGTAGTCTTTTATCTGACAACTTTTACCAAACGGTCACCGCCTACGACGCTTATTGAGCCAGTTATCACGAATCGAATTGCGGCCCAAGGTAGCTCCTCTATTGGCACATCCTATCAATGTAGAGATTGTGCTCCGTTTGTAAGGGATATTATCAATAAATTGTGTTAACCCATGCGTGCATAACGGCACGATGGTTGGGAAGTGGCGATTCAGGCAGCGTAGTGATACGTCTCCAACGTATCTATATTTTTTTATTGTTCTATTGATGTTTTATATACATTTACAAGCAATTATATAACATTTTTTTGGGACTGACCTATTAACTTAGTGCCCAGTGCCAGTTGCTATTTTCTGCCCTGTTTTTGTTTTACAGAAAATCAATAACAAACGAAGTCCAAATGCCATGAAACTTTTTGGAGATATTTTTCTGGACAATACCAATACTAGAAGCTTCGGGAGGAGGCCAAAAGCCCCAGGGGGTGCCCATGAGGCACCAGGGCACGCCTGGGGGGGAGGCGCGCACTGGTACCTCGTGGGGCCTACAAAGCTCCATTTGACCTAATTCCTCCACTATAAATTCCCAAAAAATCAGAAACCCTCAGGGAAGTCCACAAAATACATTTTCCACCACTGCAAGCTTCTATTCTTGAGAAATCCCATCTGGGATTCCTTTTCCGGCACTCCGCCTGAGGGGGATTCGTTCACGGAGGGGCTCTACATCAACCTTGCTGCCCTTCCGATGATACGTGAGTAGTTTACCATAGACCTTCGGGTCCATAGTTAGTAGCTAGATGGCTTCTTCTCTCTTTTTGATCTTCAATACAATGTTCTCCTCGATGTTCTTGGAGTTCTATCCGATGTAATCACTTTTTGCGGTGTGTTTGTTGGTATCCGATGAATTGTGAGTTTATGATCAGATTATCCATGAAAATATTTGAGTCTTTTCTGATCTCTTTTATGCATGATTATTATAGCCATGTATTTCTTCTCCACTCTATTGATTTGGTTTAGCCAACTAGATTGATTTATCTTGCAATGGGGAGAGATGCTTTGTAATTGGTTTGATCTTACGGTGCTCAATCCCAGTGACAGAAAGGGACATGACACGTATGTATCATTACTATTAAGGGTAAAAAGATGGGTTTTATTAATACGTGAGTTTATCTTGTCTACATCATGTCATCTTTCTTAAGGCATTACTCCGTTCTCTTATAGACTTAATACACTAGATGCATGCTGGATAGCGGTCGATGTGTGGAGTAATAGTAGTTGATGCAGGCAGGAGACGGTCTACTTGTCTCGGACGTGATGCCTATATACATGATCATTGCCTTGGATATCTTCATGATTATTTGCTTTTCTATCAATTGTCTAACAGTAATTTGTCTACCCACCGTATGCTATGTTCTCGAGAGAAGCCTCTAGTGAAAACTGTGGCCCCCGGGTCTACTTTATCATTTACTAAAACCCTAAAAATATTTGCTGTAATTTTCTTTTATTTATTTTATTTTGTATTTTAGGTTAATCTATCTATCTATCACATACAATTTAATCTTGCAATTTACCGCTGAGGGATTAACAACCCCTCGTTTGCGTTTGGTGCAAGGGTGTGTTGTTTGTGTGCAGGTACTACTAACGAGGTGTTGTGTGATTCTCCTACTGGTTCGATAACATATACTTCTCCAACGTATCTATACTTTATGAAGTATTCATGCCATGTTTACAACAATTTTATATGGTTTTGGTATGATTTTATTAGAACTAACCCGGACTAGCGCTGTTTTCAGCAGAACTACCGTGGTGTCGTTTTTTTGTGCAGAAATAAAAGTTCTCGGAATGAGCTGAAAATTTACGGAGAATATTTTCGGAAAATATAAAAAATACTGGAGCAAAAAGATACCAGAGAGGAGTCCCAAGGCAACCACAAGGGTGGAGGGCGCGCCCCCCTGCCTTGCCGCCGCCTCGTGGACCCCCATGACTTGTCCCCAACGCCAAAACCTCCTATAAATAGAGAAAACTCCAGAAATAAACCTAGATCGGGAGTTCCGCCGCCGCAAGCCTCTGTAGCCATGAAAAACCAATCAGGAGCCCGTTCCGGCACCCTGCCGGAGGGGGAAACCATCACCGGTGGCCATCTTCATCATCCCGGCAGTCTCCATGATGAGGAGGGAGTAGTTCACCCTCAGGGCTGAGGGTATGTACCAGTAGCTATGTGTTTGATCTCTCTCTCGTGTTCTTGATTTGGCACGATCTTGATGTACCGCGAGCTTTGTTATTATAGTTGGATCATATGGTGTTTCTTCCCTCTCTATCTCTTGTTGTGATGAATTGAGTCTTGCTCTTTGAGGTTTCGTTATGTTGGATTGAGTATTGGATTTGAGAACACTTGATGTATGTCTTGCGATGGGATATCTGTGGTGGCAATGGGATGTTCTATTGATTCACTTGATGTATGTTTTGGCACTCAACTCGCGGATTCCCGAGGTGACATTGGGGTAATATATGCATAGGGGTTGATGCATGTTTTCGTTCTACATTCTCTGATAGGAACTTTGGAGTGATTCTTTGTTGCACGTTGAGGGATTGTTATATGATCCGATTATGTTATCATTGTTGAGAGAACTTGCACTAGTGAAAGTATGAACCCTAGGCCTTGTTTCTAAGCATTGCAATATTGTTTTTGCTCACTTTTGCTACTTGCTACCTTGCTGCTTTTATATTTTCATATCACAAAATCCTATAACTACCATCCATATTACACTTGTATCATCATCTCTTCTCCGAACTAGTGCACCTATACAACTTACCATTGTATTGGGTGTGTTGGAGACACAAGAGACTCTTTGTTATTTGGTTGCAGGGTTGTTTGAGAGAGACCATCTTCTCCTACACCTCCCATGGATTGATAAACCTTAGGTTATCCACTTGAGGGAAATTTGCTACTGTCCTACAAAACTCTGTGCTTGGAGGCCCAACACGAGACTACAAGAAGAAGGTTGCGTAGTAGACATCAAGCTCTTTTCTGGCGCCGTTGCTGAGGAGGTTAGTGCTTGAAGGTATATCTTTAGATCTTGCAATCGAATCTTTTAGTTTCTTGTTTTATCACTAGTTTAGTTTATAAAAGAAAACTACAAAAAAATTGGAATTGAGGTTGCCTCATATGCTTCATCTTTTTAATGTCTTTCGTGAAAATGATGGGAAGGAAATTTTTGCTCAAGTGTTAGAAGAAGAAGTCTATAAAATGTTTGGCACTAAATTTTTGAATGATGAGCATGATTGCAATGTTGTTAGTATGAATTCTTTGAATATCCATGGTGCTAATGATATGCAAAGCCATAAGCTTGGGGATGCTATGTTTGATGGAGATGATATTTTTAGTCCCCCAAATTTTGATGAGCAAATTTATTATGATGAAAGATTGCCTCCTATTTATGATGATTATTGTGATAACATATATGCTATAAAGAATAATGATATCCATGAAACTTGTCATCATTATTTTAATGTTCAAATTGATTATGGCAATCAAGTATCTCATGATAGCTATTTCGTTGAGTTTGATCCCACTATTCTGAATGAGAAGAATTTTGCTTATGTGGAGAGTAATAAAATTTCTATGCTTGTGCATCATGAAAAGAATGCTTTATGTGATAGTTATATTGTTGAATTCATTCATGATGCTACTGAAAATTATTATGAGAGAGGAACATATGCTTCCACTTATTGCAATAATATCAAGTTTCCTCTCTATGTGCATAAGGTTTTGAAGTTATGCTTGCTTTGCCTTCCTATGCTAGTTGATGCTTGTTCCCATAAATTGTTTTCTCACAAAATCCCTATGCATAGGAAGTGGGTTAGACTTAAATGTGCTAGTCATATGCTCCATGATGCTCCCACTATGTTTTAATTCTTATCTTTTATGTGAGCATCATTAAAATCATCATGCCTAGCTTAAAAAGGCATTAAAGAAAAGCGCTTGTTGGGAGACAACCCAGTATTTACCCCTACTGTTTTTGTGTGTTCACATGATTAATCTACTGTATTAATCATGTTTTATAGATTTTGTTTGAATAAAGTGCCAAGTAAAGCCTTTGGGATAGTGTGGATGATAGTTGACTTGATTCTGTGCAAAAATAGAAACTTTTTCGTCGAGTACAGAAATTACTATATTTTACTGGAACGTGGAAAAATTATGCAATTTTTACAGTTGATTGGTATACAAATTTTCTATGTTGTCCTAATTTTTCAGGATTTTTGGAGTAACATAAGTATGAGCTTAATTCAGATCTTTATGTACAGATTCTGTTTTCGATGCATAGTTTGCTTGTTTTCTAGTTTCTATGGCTTATATTGCTTAATATAAATTTTAGAAATGATAGGGTACAGTAGGCTTCATGTGATAAAAAATTTGAATCTTGTCTTGACAGTACCAAAGTGAATGATTTGTTTTATCATACTAACCCATCTCACGAAGTTCCGTTAAGTTTTGTGTGATTGAAGTTTTCAAGTTTTGGGTGAGATATCGATATGAGGAGAATAAGGAGTGACAAGACCCTAAGCTTGGGGATGCCCAAGGCACCCCAAGGTAATATTCAAGGAATATCCAAGCAACTAATCTTGGGGATGCCCCGGAAGGCATCCCCTCTTTCGTTTTCAACATTATCGGTAACCTTACTTGGAGCTATATTTTTATTCGTCACATGATATGAGTTTTGCTTGGAGCATCATTTTATTTTATTAGGACTTGCTTGCTGTTATTTATAATAATGTTTGGCATCGTTTATTTCAATAAAAAGGCCAAGTTTAGCCTTTACCATGCTTATTTTGCAAGTCTATATGTTGCTGTTTGTAGACAGAAAGTTTTCTATCATTGTCTGAATTCTTATGGAAAGTCAGAATGTGATAAAATCTTGAAATTTTGATACAATGAGTAAAAACAAATTTTATACAGTGTGGTATTTTTCAGAATTTTTGGAGTTAGGGAAGTATGAGTACAATTGCACTCTTTACAGACTGTCATGTTTAGACAGATTACTGTTATGTTTGCATATGTTTGCTTGTTTAATGATTCTATTTGAGGATAGGAGTATTAAATATGCAGAGGCATTTAGTATGCAATGTTAAATAATAATTTTAGTGATTTGCTACAGTAGATAATGATAAGGTTTTGCATTTGATTTATACTAACTTTTCTCACGAGTTCTTGTTGAGTTTTGTGTAGATGAAGTTTTTAAGATTTAGGGAAACCGTGATATAAAAGGAACTAAGGAGACACAAAAGCTCAATCTTGGGGATTCCCAAGGCATCCCTAGTTAATATTTCAAGAAGTCTCAAGCATCTAAGCTTGGGGATGCCCCGATTGGCATCCCACCTTTCTTCTTCAACAATGATCGGTCAGTTTTGGTTGAGACTAAGTTTTTGCTTCTTCACATGATATGTGCTATCCTTGGAATGTCACTTTATTTTGTTTTGCTTGCTGTTTGAATAAAATACTTAAGATCTGAAATTCTTAAATGAGAAAGAGTCTTCACATAGCTACTTAATTATTTGACTACTCATTTGTGACGCCCCCAGCTCAATCGTGCACTAATCATACACGCAAATGCACACGATCAAGCCTAAGAACTCACGGGAAGATATCACAACACAACTCTAAAACATAAATAAAGTCATACAAGCTTAATATTACAAGCCAGGGGCCTCGAGGGCTCGAATACATAAGCTTGCGAACAAGCGTCAGCGGAAGCATCAGATATATAAGTACAGATATTAAAAGAGAAACAGAAAGGCCTTTAGAAAGGCGGGGCAAAGTAAAACACTACGATCGAAAGGCGTAGGCCTCCTGCCTGGGACCCTCCGATCCTACTCCTGGTCGTCAGTCAACTCGTAGTAGTATCCATCCTCTGGGTAATAGTAGTAGTCGAACGACGGGGCATCTGTCTCAAGGGGCTCCGTCATCTTGGTCACGTCAAACTGATATGGGGAGAAAAGGAAAACAAAGCAACCGTGAGTACTCAGAAGTACTCAGCAAGCAAGGATCTACACTACATATGCAACATTTTCAAAGAGAGGCTGTATATGTGGACTGGGCTGCAAAAATGCCAGAATAGAGAGAAGGCCTAGTCCTATCGAAGACTAGCATCTTCAGAGGTCTTGCAGCATTAGAAGAGTGTAGACAGTACAATATAATGTGGCAGTATCATTAAGTCTCAACCTCACCCAGAGATCCTTTCTCGACTCCCTGCGAGAAAGCAATCCCAGAGCCATACAGTCATCAACCTCGTCCGGAGATCCCTTCTCGACTCCCTGCGAGAAGCAATCCCAGAGCCATAGTATCCAAGTATCCAGTTCTAAAATGTATCAATCAGGATACAACTTCGAGTGTCCTTTACCGTAGGACCGGCTATCGATAGAAGTGTTCTTCCCTGCAGGGGTGCACCAACTTACCCAACACGCTCGATTAACTCCTGCCGGACACACTTTCCTGGGTCATGCCCGCCCTCGGCCAAATGATACATCGCAACCCTACCTAGAGCTCAGCAGAGAGGTCCCCGTCGGTCTACATCCTAAGCGCTCAGAGGTCTTGGGCCATCGCCCTGTGCACTCTGAGTCGTTGCGTGCAGGGGGAAGCCAGGCACCAGGGGGGCGCCGGTCCGTCCCGGCCGCAAGGCTGAACTAGACGTCTGACAGAGCTTTCGGCTGATGCTATGATGCAGAACGCCCATACTATGCCCACGTGATGGTTAGTGCTATCAGGCCAGAGACCTGCTCGGATCAAATATCCAAATTGTTAATGGACTAGGGCTTGCGGTAACGAGCAGAGACTCACGAAAGATGTGACCCCGTCGCCCCGTCTCGAGGACTTGCTGCAAGGGTTAAGAATGCCCGGCCGTGCCTCGTATTCATCACTCGGGCACCACACTGGCACCCGTCTTCACAACACTCGCCTCTCAGGTGCACGCGGGTACCCCTCAGGGTCGACCCGCCTTTCCAAGTAACAACAGTACAGTCCAAGTATTCGTGTGTCCATAACATCAGGGGAATCCGAGGTATCACCCTCGTTGATTTCCCACTTGATGTATCCGTCAAGGTGAACTTGGAGGAATCACCCTCGCTGGGTTCACACTTGAGGTGTTGTACGACGGCGTCGTTATCGGAAGCGGTGAAGGAGGAATCACCCTCGATGACCATGACCGAATAGCTACTCTATAGAGTTAACATCAGAAGTGCTACACGAGGTATCACCCTCGTCACTCGGTGGTAACGCTGCAGTGTCGTTACAACTAAGGGGGTGAGGTGATGTGCGGTGTCGGGGCCTGGTCTTCAATCCCGTTGATCGGGTCTTCGGATAATCTAGCGGGGCAGTTAGGATAAGTGGGGTCACTAAATAGGTCTCTACCCAGCCTAAACTAAGCTGTTTAGGATATGCAGGTAATTATCAACAGCAGGTTACAATAAACAGGCTATGCATTAGAATTGGTAAAGCAGTAGCAGCAGCAATTCTAATGCAAGCATGGGAAATTAGAATGGGCGATATCGGGATGATCAAAGGGGGGGGGGCTTGCCTGGAAGCTCTGTTGAAATGATCTGGTCATCGACAACGTAGCCGTACACAGCAACGTCGGCGGCGGTGGTCTCGGGGGTCTATCGGAAAGAGAGGGGGGGAGGAAACAATAAATACAAAGCAAGCAATGTATCACAATACAAGACATGACAATACGCAGTGCCGGGTGTGTCCTAACGTAGCGCTACACATTACCGAGAAAGGTGGAACCCTTCCGGGAAAGTATTCCCGGTTCCGGATCTGTGCCAGACAGAATACCGGAGGGGGAATGTTCCACGTTCAGCTATTTAGAGGCATCACACGAATATGCGGGTAGCGTATCCGGGTTCGCCTCGTCGTTCTGAGCAACTTTCATGTTCAAAGTTTTTCGATCCGGATTATAGTTTATTTTATATTATTTTCTGGAGTTTTAAAGCATTTCTTGAACTAATTTTAATAACCGGTCAACGGTCAACCAGGGCAATAGGGCCCACATGTCATTGTCACTAAATACTAATTAGCAGATTAGTGTTAACTAACTAATTAGGTTAACTAAAACAGGATTAATTAACAGGATTAATTAACTAATTAATTAATTACCTAATTAGTTAATTATTATTATTTTATTATTATTATTTAAAAAAACTAAACAGGAGGGCATTGGGGCATTGGGGCACTGGACAATGTCCAGGCCGTGCCTTATGGGCACCGGACATTGTCCGGGCCAAAAGGGAACTGGGCGCGCGCGGGTGGCCAGAGGCGCAGGCGGCGCGGCCGGCGGCCGGGCCGTGGTCGTGGCCAGGCCAGCGGCCGGTGAGCGGGGTGGGGCCGGGAGGCGGCGCGGCCAGGGCGAGCCAGAGGGTCGGCCAGGCCAGTGGGGGGGGGGGTTCAGGCGACAGTGGGGCGGCCAAGAGGTGGCGGGCATGAGCGACGACGCGGCCGGCGCGCGCGCGCAAGGAGGCGGCGGTGACCGCGCGCGGCATGGCGAGGGCGGGTCCGGCGGGGGGAAGGAGGCAGGGCGGCTCAAATCGGGCGAGGGGAGTTAGGGGGGGGGGGAGGTGGAGCGAAAAGAGGGGCGATGGCAGGCGGCGAGGGCCCCGGAGGCCGGGCGAGCGGCAGTCCAGGGTCGGGGCGAGGCCGCGGTTGTTTGCGCGGGGCCGGTGGCGGCGACCGCCGGGCGGTGAAGGAAGGAGGCGGAGGCGAGGTGCGGCGACGGCGTCGCCAGAGGCGGGGGAGAGCGCCGACGCGGGCGCCGGTGGTGGTCGTCTGGGCGGGGGTGACGGGCGCCGGCCGAGCGCCGAGCTCCAGTGGCGGCGGCGGGGTCGACCGGACCGGGGGGGAACGAGGTATCGGGGGTGGTTGGGCTAGGTCACGGGGGGGAGGTGGGGGGCTATGTGGGGGGGGCGCTGGGCCAAGGCCCCGTTGGGCCGCGGGGGGGGGGATTTTCTTTCTTTCTTTTTCTTTTCTTTTTTTTCTTTTCTGTTTGCAAAAATGCTTAGGCTACTTATGGACTGTTGTAAAATATAAGAATTGGTCCATAAATCACAGTGCAAAATTAGTCACTGCTAGAAATTGGTTTGGTGTCCATATCTTTTTATTTGGATTTTACTTAATTTGAAAAGGATTTAATAGTGCTGTTTTGTGGTTGTTAGGGTCACATAATTTATTTAGTATATGTTGAATATAATTTTAGAATTGTCTCTGGATTAATTACAATATTATGAACAATTTAGTTTTCAAATTTGAACAACTTTTATTTTCCACTTTCATTTAAATTTGGATTTTGACTTAGGAGTTGAAATGCAATATAATGCTAATGATGATCATGCACTGTTAAACATGATGACATGGCATAATCAAAAGGGCGATTACTGTAGTTAACCACTGGGGGTGTTACAAATCTCCTCCACTAACAAGAATTCTCGTCCCGAGAATTAAGAGGTAGAAGGAAAAAGTTCGGGGTATTCAGCACGGAGGCTATCCTCGCGTTCCCAAGTGGCTTCATCTTCAGTATGATTTGACCACTGCACTTTGAGGAACTTGGTAACCTTCTGACGGGTTCGACGTTCAGCTTCATCGAGGATGCGGATCGGATGCTCCTTATATGAAAGATCATCATGCAATTCGAGCATTTCGTGATCCACAGCTCGGTGCGGAGATTCCTTGAAGCATTGACGAAGTTGCGACACATGGAAGACGTCGTGGATATGAGAGAATTGTGGCGGTAACTCCAATTTATACGCCACCTGACCACGTCTAGCAATAATGCGGAAAGGACCAATGTAGCGTGGAGCTAGCTTGCCCTTGATTCCAAAACGGTGAGTGCCCTTCATCGGGGTGACTCGCAGATAAGCCTGATCACCAGGTTGATAAGTCAAACCCCATCGTTTGCGATCATAGTTGCTCTTCTGGCGGTCCTGAGCCGCCTTGAGGTTTTCACGGACGATACGGACTTGCTCTTCGACGTGTTGAATAATATCCGGACCCACGAGCGGTCTATCCCCAGTTTCTAACCAATTCAGAGGGGTTCGACACTTACGTCCATATAGAACTTCGAAGGGAGCCATTTTCAAACTGGCTTGATAGCTGTTGTTATAAGAGAACTCGGCATATGGGAGAGATTCTTCCCACTTCTTGCCGAAAGAAATAACACAAGCTCGCAGCATGTCTTCAAGCACTTGGTTGACTCGCTCGACTTGGCCTTGGGATTGGGGGTGGTAAGCTGAACTCCAGGTAATATGAGTTCCCATAGCTGTTTGGAAACTTTCCCAGAACTTGGAGGTGAAAAGACCGCCACGGTCCGAACTAATCTCCTTCGGAATACCGTGGAGTGAAACAATTATGGAGATATACAACTCTGCTAACTGGCTAGCAGTGATAGTTTCTTTGACAGGCAGAAAGTGTGCAACTTTGGAAAGTTGATCGACGACGACAAGAATAGCATCGTGACCCTTCTGGGACCTGGGAAGTCCTGTAATGAAATCCATCTGAACCTTATCCCATTTCCATAGAGGAATAGGAAGTGGTTGCAGAATTCCAGCTGGTTTCTGATGTTCTGCTTTAACGTGACAACACACATCACATTCAGCAACATAACGAGCAATGTCCTGCTTCATTCTAGACCACTAGTACCTTTGACGGAGATCACTATTCATCCTGTTGAATATAATTTTAGAATTGTCTCTGGATTAATTACAATATTATGAACAATTTAGTTTTCAAATTTGAACAACTTTTATTTTCCACTTTCATTTAAATTTGGATTTTGACTTAGGAGTTGAAATGCAATATAATGCTAATGATGATCATGCACTGTTAAACATGATGACATGGCATAACCAAAAGGGCGATTACTGTAGTTAACCACTGGGGGTGTTACATCATTGATCTTCACTTATATCTTTTTGGAGTAGTTTGTCATTTACTCGTGTGCTTCACTTATATCCTATGAGTAAATGGTTGAATGAATTGAATATCATAAATCTGAAATTATATATGTTTCATATGCTTATCCCATGGGGAGTAATGACTTCACATATAAGAAGTGGAGGTGGTAAATTTATTGAAAGTTAGCAAACATAGTATTGATCACTTGAACAATTCATGAAAGAATATTGAAGGAAGAGAGATTTCACATATAAATATACTATCTTGGACATCTTCTATGATTGTGAGCCCCATTAATTATTTTCAAACTTGAGCAAATTAGTTGAAGTTGGACAAGGAAGACAACATAATGAGTTATGCTTGGGTATATTTGTGTAGAAGTTATATTGTAATGGATCCTCCAACATGTGGTGCTTGCTATTTAGAATCTTTTTCTAGCCAAAATTTCTGTACTAAGCGGGAATACTGCTTGTGCATCCAAAACCCTTAAACCCAGTTTCTTGCCATGAGTGTCCACCATATCTACCTATGGGTTGAATAAGATCCTTCAAGTAAGTTGTCATCGGTGCAAAAGGCAATAAAAATTGCTCCTAAATATGTATGATCTTTTATTGTAAGGGAAAATTAGCGTTGCACGAACTTGTGATGGTAAAGAAATAAAAGCGATGGACTGCATAATAAAGGTTGCTATCACAAAGGGCAATACAATGTGACATTCCTTTTCATTAAGGGTTTGCACATCCAAAAATAAAAAGTGCATGACAATTTCTGCTTCCCTCTGCGAAGGGCCTATCTTTTACTTTTATGCAAGAGTCAATAGTATTCCTTCTCATTTCAACCTCAATTATTCTCTAGTTGGCAAATACCATGTGGTGGGGAAAGATCCAAGCATATATGGCCATTCAAATATATTTGATCATGAATTATTATTGTTGACAATTATCTACAGGATAAATAAGTTGGGAGGCGAAACATTAAGCCCCTATCTTTCTCTGTGTTCGATGGATGCTATTTGTTCTAAAAATATGCTTTGAGTGGTATCAATCATGGAAGACTATACGATAGTTGAGTATGTGGAATTTGCTAAATCAAAGCTCTTACATAGACCCTTCCTGAAAATAAGATGAATTGCAATTGTTTGATGACTGAGAACATAGTTTGTTAGTTTTCAAGAAAGTTTATGATCTATGATTTAACATGTGAATAGCTTGCTACTTGATCATGAGAAGTTTTATGAGATGAGCTACCGTTTATGATATATAATGATGCTATAAAAAGTGCTTGAAATTATTATTGATCAAACTTGTGCACTTGGTAGCATTCACACTTCATAAATTATTTATTTTATCATTTACCTACTCGAGGACGAGCAGGAATTAAGCTTGGGGATGCTGATACGTCTCCAACGTATCTATAATTTATGAAGTATTCATGCCATGTTTACAACAATTTTATATGGTTTTGGTATGATTTTATTAGAACTAACCCAGACTGACGCTGTTTTCAGCAGAACTACTGTGGTGTCGTTTTTTGTGCAGAAATAAAAGTTCTCGGAATGAGCTGAAAATTTACGAAGAATATTTTTGGAAAATATAAAAAATACTGGAGTGAAAAGATACCAGAGAGGAGTCCCAAGGCAACCACAAGGGTGGAGGGCGCGCCCCCTACCTTGCCACTGCCTCGTGGACCCCCTTGACTTGTCCCCGACGCCAAAACCTCCTATAAATAGAGAAAACTCCAGAAATAAACCTAGATCGGGAGTTCCACCGCTGCAAGCCTCTGTAGCCACGAAAAACTAATCTGGAGCCCGTTCCGGCACCCTGCCGGAGGGGGAAAACATCACCGGTGGCCATCTTCATCATCCCGGCGGTCTCCATGATGAGGAGGGAGTAGTTCACCCTCGGGGCTGAGGGTATGTACCAGTAGCTATGTGTTTGATCTCTCTCTCTCGTGTTCTTGATTTGGCATGATCTTGATGTACCGCGAGCTTTGTTATTATAGTTGGATCATATGGTGTTTCTTCCCTCTCTATCTCTTGTTGTGATGAATTGAGTCTTGCTCTTTGAGGTTTCGTTATGTTGGATTGAGTATTGGATTTGAGAACACTTGATGTATGTCTTGCGATGGGATATCTGTGGTGACAATGGGATATTCTATTGATTCACTTGATGTATGTTTTTGCACTCAACTCGCGGATTCCCGAGGTGACATTGGGGTAATCTAGGCATAGGGGTTGATGCACGTTTTCGTCCTACGTTCTCCGATAGGAACTTTGGAGTGATTCTTTGTTGCACGTTGAGGGATTGTTATATGATCCGATTATGTTATCATTGTTGAGATAACTTGCACTAGTGAAAGTATGAACCCTAGGCCTTGTTTCTAAGCATTTTAATACCGTTTTTACTCACTTTTGCTACTTGCTACCTTGCTGTTTTTATATTTTCAGATTACAAAAACCTATATCTACCATCCATATTACACTTGTATCACCATCTCTTTGCCGAACTAGTGCACCTATACAATTTACCATTATATTGGGTGTGTTGGGGACACAAGAGACTCTTTGTTGTTTGGTTGCAGGGTTGTTTGAGAGAGACCATCTTCATCCTACGCCTCCCACGGATTGATAAACCTTAGGTCATCCACTTGAGGGAAATTTGCTACTGTCCTACAAAACTCTGCGCTTGGAGGCCCAACACGAGTCTACAAGAAGAAGGTTGCGTAGTAGACATCAATAACCTTGGTTTCATAACTGAGGGAAATACTTATCTCTACTATGCTGCATCATCCCTTCCTATTCGGGGAAAATACCAACGCAAGCTACAAGTAGCAGGAAGAATTTCTGGCGCCGTTGCCGGGGAGACATCATCAACATCTATCAAGTACCTTTGCACAAACTTCATCTCCTTGCATTTACTTTATTTGCCTCTCATTTTCATCTCCCCAACTTCTAAAACTTTTTACAAAAATACAAAAATATTTTTCGTTTGCCTTTTTCTTGTTTGCTTCTTTGCTTGCTTGTTATCTTGTTTGCATAGTCACGATGTCTCAAAAAATACAAAATTGTGTGATTTTTCCAATACTAATAATAATGATTTTATTAGTACTCCGATTGCTCCTCCTGCCGCTATTGCGGAGACTTGTGATATTGATGCCGCTTTGCTTAATCTTCTGATGAAAGATCAATTTTCCGATAGTCCTAATGAAGATGCCGCATCCCATCTTAACACTTTCGTAGAATTGTGTGACATGCAAAAGAAAAAAGATGTGGATAATGATATTGTGAAATTAAAATTATTCCCATTCTCATTACGGGATCATGCAAAAATTTGGTTTTCATATTTACCATGAAATAGTATCGATTCTTGGGATAGGTGTAAAGATGCTTTCATTACTAAGTATTTTCCTCCCGCAAAAAATATTTCACTAAGAAATCAAATTATGAATTTTAAGCAACTTGATCATGCACATGTTGCCCAATCTTGGGAGGGGATGAAATTAATGATAAGAAATTGCCCAACTTATGGTTTAAATTTATGGATGATCATACAAATTTTTTAAGCGGTATTAAACTTCGTCTCTAGAAATTTGCTAGATTCCGCCGCGGGTGGTACTTTTATGGAGATTACTTTGGGAGAAGCTACTAAATTGCTTGATAATATTATGGCAAATTATTCACAATGGCATACTGAAAGAGTTCCTACTAGTAAAAAGGTGAATTCCGTTGAAGAAATTAATACTTTGAGTGATAAAGTTGATGCTCCTATGAAATTGGTTGCTAGTAAAAATGCTCCGATTGATCCTAATGATGTGCCTTTGTCCACTTTGATTGAGAAAAATATTGATCCCGTAGAAGTGAATTTTGTCTCGCGAAACAATTTTAATAGTAATGCTTATAGAGGTCATTTCAACACTAGACCGTTTCCTGTAAATTCCTTTAACAATTATGGCAATCCTTATGGTAATTCTTATAATAATAACAATAATAGGATGCCCTCTGATCTTGAAAGTAATATCAAATAATTTATTAATGCTCAAAAAGTTTTCAACACTACGATAGAAGAAAAATTGAGTAAACTTGATGATATGTCTAGGAGCATTGATAGAATTATTCATGATGTGGAAAATCTTAAGACAAAAATTTTGCCACCTAAAATTGATATTAATGAATCAATCAAAGCTTTATATGTCTCCATGGATGAAAGTAAGAAAAGAACCGCTATACTAAGAGCTAAACGAGAATTTTTAGAAAAAGCGACTCCTCCTGGTTTTTATCGTAGTAATGATGAGGATATTGAAATGATTGGTGTTTCATCTATTGATTCTTTGTTTAGCACTATTAAACTTGATAAAAAGGAGACTGAAGAAGAGTCAACTTTACCTAGAGAGTGTCTCCATAATTCGGAGGGTGAAAATCTTGATGAAAAAGTTGATAAAAGTGGGTTAGGAGAGATAAAAACTTTAACTAGTGATGTGCCCACTCTTTTGGATTACAAAGATTTGAATTATGATAATTGTTCTTTGATTGAATGTATTTCTTTGTTACAATCCATGCTAAATTCACCCAACGCTTATGAGTAAAATAAAGCTTTCACTAAACATATTGTAGAAGCAATGATGAAAGCTTTAGAAGAAAAGCTAGAACTAGAGATTTCAATTCCTAGAAAATTATATGATGAATGAGAACCCACCATTAAAGTTAAAATAAAAAATTGTGAGTGCAATGCTTTATGTGATTTGGGTGCTAGTGTTTCCACAATTCCAAAATCTCTATGTGATGTTCTTGGTTTTACCAATATTGATGAATGCTCTCTTAATTTGCATCTTGCGGATTCCACTATCAAAAAGCCTTTGAGTAGAATTAATGATGTTCTTATTCTTGCAAATAGGAACTATGTGCCCGTTGATTTTATTGTTCTTGACATTGAATGCAATCCTTCATGCCCCATAATACTTGGTAGACCGTTCTTATGAACTATAGGTGCTGTTATTGACATGAAAGAAGGGAATATAAAATTTCAATTTCTACTAAAAAAGGGTATGGAGCATTTCCCTAGGAAAATAATTAAGGCACCATATGAATCCATTATGAGGGCCACTTATGGAATCAACTTGAAAGATGAAAATACTTGAAACTATGCATTATGCCTAGCTAGGGGCATAAAACAATAGCGCTTGTTGGGAGGCAACCCAATGAATAATTTTTTTTTTTAGTTTTTGCTTCTGTTTTTGTGTGTTCACATAATTATGCTTCTGTTATGATTGTGTTTTTTATGTTTTAATTAGTGTTTGTGCCAAGTAATGCCTTTGGGATGATTTGGACGATAGTATAATTGATGTTGTTTGGAAAACAAAAAGTTTTGCGTCAAGTGCAGAAATTTTGGTTCTGTACTGGTATGTTAAAAAAATCTGAAATTTTTACACCGTATTGGTATATGAATTTTCCACGTTGTCCTCATTTTTCAGAATTTTTGGAGTTACATAAGTATGGCCTTTAAATAGATTGCTAAAGACTGCTCTGTTTTTGACAGATTCTGTTTTTGCTGTGTTGCTTGCTTGTTTTGATGAAACTATGGATTGTATCAGGGGGTATAAGCGATGGAGAAGTTAGAATACAGTAGGTATAATGCAAATATAAAATATGAATGGGTTTGCAATAGTACTTAAAGTAGTAATTTATTTGTTATACTAACGGATCTCACGAAGGTTTTGTTGAGTTTTGTGTGATTGAAGTTTTCAAGTTTTGGGTGACATCATGATGGATGAAGAAATAAGGAGTGGCAAAGGCCTAAGCTTGGGGATGCCCACGGCACCCCAAGGTAATATTCAAGGAAGACTCAAGCGTCTAAGCTTGGGGATGCCCCAGAAGCATCCCCTCTTTCTTCTGCCAACCATCGGTAATTTTACTTGGAGCTATATTTTTATTCATCACATGATTTGTGTTTTGTTTGGAGCGTCTTGTATGATATGAGTCTTTGCTTTGTTTGCTTTTTAGTTTGTCACAATCATCCTTGCTGAACACACCTATTTTTAGAGAGCCACACGTTATCATAATTTGTTAGAATACTCTTTGTGCTTCACTTAAATTATTTGAGCTAGGCAGTTGCTCTAGTGCTTCACTTAAATCTTTTTGAGCACGGTGGTGGTTAAATTTTGAAGAAATAAACTCTCATGCTTCACTTATATTATTTTGATAGTTGACAAGATTAAAAATTTGAAGAAATAAACTCTCATGCTTCACTTATATTATTTTGAGAGTTGACAAGACTAAAATTTTGAAGAAATAAACTCTCATGCTTCACTTATATTATTTTGAGAGTTGACAAGATTAAAATTTTGAAGAAATAAATTCTCATGCTTCACTTATATTATTTTGAGAATTGATAAGAGAAAGTTTTTGAAGAAATATTTGCACTCTCATGCTTCACTTAAATCTTTTTGAGAGTTGACATGGTGCTTAATAGTAATGGTAATTTGCACAAGATATGAATTTGGTCCAAAAGTGATATAGATAAAAACTTTCATATAGATCATTGGATATGATAAGCTTGATTCCTTGCAATAGTTTTGCGATATGAAGATGATGACATGTGAGTCATGCTAGTGAGTAATTGTGATTTAGTAAGAATATTGGTGTTAAGGTCTGTGATTCCCTATGCATGCACGTAAAGTCAATAGTTATGCAATGAAATTATATCCTACTTATGGTGCATTATTTAGTGTTAGTTATGTTCAATGCATGTTTATGACCGTTTTTGCTTTTTGGTTGGTCGCTTCTCAATCTTTTTGCTAGCCTTCATTTGTACTAAGCAGAAATACTGCTTGTGCATCCAAACTCTTTAAACCCAAGTTGTGCCAGATGAGTCCACCATACCTAACTATATGCGGTATTTCAATGCCGTTCCAAGTAAATTTGCGTGGGCCAACTCTAATTTTCAAAATAATTTTTCTGTTCTGTGTGCCCGTACCGCTCATGAGGCGGAAGGGGTGGCCAATATATTCCAGCTAGGTAGGTTATTCTCACAATGAGTGTTTATTCACTTGTCATTGCACAAGAGTGTGGCAGGTAATAGGGATGCCCATTCCCGAAATGTGAAATGAAATGAAAAATCTTATATGATCATATTAATAAATTCCTTGGAAAGTGATGGTATGGAGGGCACCCGTGGATACGGCTAGCCATGGATTGTGAAAGAATGGTGGAAAAAGGAATAAACTTTATTTTCTGTTTGGGAACCGCCTATAATGTATCTAGCATGGAAGATATTGGGAATTCTCATTCGTTTTCGTTGACAGGAAAAGCATGCCACCCAATTTTTTTTATCTCTCTAATTTAAGCTTTGAGCTCTGGCACATTAGAAAATCTGTGCTTCCCTCTGCGAAGGGCCTATCTATTTACTTTTATGCAATTTTTATTTTTATTTGAGTCTCCATCTTCTCTTATAAAGCACTAACTAGAGAGCACTATTGTCATATTTGTGCATTGGATGTAGCTAATATGGATTGTGTTTCATGAATGGATCAATGATTGAGCATAATGGGCTAGGGATAACTTTCTTTAGCGTTGATATTTTGAAAGGCATGGTTGCTTGTTAGTATGCTTGAGTATCTATGTTTTCATGTCAAATTATAGACTATTGCTTTGAATCATTCAAGTCCAAATGTCCATGCAGCCAAGAAGAAAAGAATATGAAGAATATGTTAGGCAGCATTCCACATCAAAAATTCTGGTTTTATCATTTACCTACTCGAGGATGAGCAGGAATTAAGCATGGGGATGTTGATACGTCTCCAATGTATCTATAATTTTTGATTGTTCCATGCTGTTATATTATCAACCTTGGATGTTTTATATACATTTACAAGCAATTATATATCATTTTTTGGGAATAACCTATTAACTTAGTGCCTAGTGCCAGTTGCTGTTTTCTGCCCTGTTTTTGTTTTACAGAAAATCAATACCAAACGAAGTCCAAATGCCACGAAACTTTTTGGAGATTTTTTTCTGGACAATACCAACACTAGAAGCTTTGGGAGGAGGCGACAAGCCCCAGGCGGTGCCCACGAGGCACCAGGGCGCGCCTGGGGGTGGGGGGCAGGCGCGCCCTGGTACCTCGTGGGGCCCACAGAGCTCCGTTGGACCAAATTCCTCCACTATAAATTCCCAAAAAATCAGAAACCCTCAGGGAAGTCCACAAAATACTTTTTCCGCCACCACAATCTTCTTTTCTCGAGAGATCCCATCTGGGGTCCTTTTCCGGCACTCCGCCGGAGGGGGATTCGATCACAGAGGGGCTCTACATCAACCTTGCTGCCCTTCCGATGATGCGTGAGTAGTTTACCACAGACCTTCGGGACCATAGTTAGTAGCTAGATGGCTTCTTCTCTCTTTTTGATCTTCAATACAATGTTCTCCTTGATGTTCTTGGAGTTCTATCCGATGTAATCACTTTTTGTGGTGTGTTTGTTGGGATCCGATGAGTTGTGAGTTCGTGATCAGATTATCCATGAAAATAGTTGAGACTTTTCTGATCTCTTTTATGCATGATTATTATAGCCTCGTATTTCTTCTCCGATCTATTGATTTGGTTTGGCAAACTAGGTTGATTTATCTTGCAATGGGGAGAGGTGCTTTGTAATGGGTTCCATCTTGCGGTGCTCAATCCCAGTGACAGAAAGGGACATGACACGTATGTATCATTGCTATTAAGGGTAAAAAGATGGGGTTTATTCATATGTGAGTTTATCTTGTCTACATCATGTCATCTTGCTTAAGGCGTTACTCTGTTCTCTTATGGACTTAATACACTAGATCATGCTGTATAGCGGTCGATGTGTGGAGTAATAGTAGTAGATGCAGGCAGGAGTTGGTCTACTTGTCTCGGAGGTGATGCCTATATACATGATAATTGCATTGGATATCGTCATAATTATTTGCTTTTCTATCAATTGCCCGACAGTAATTTGTCTACCCACCGTATGCTATGTTCTCGAGAGAAGCCTCTAGTGAAAACTATGGCCCCCGGGTCTACTTTATCATTTACTAAAAATACTTGCTGCAATTTTCTTTTATTTATTTTATTTTGTATTTTAATTTAATCTGTCTATCTATCACATACAATTTAATCTTGCAATTTACCACCGAGGGATTGACAACCCCTCTTTTGCGTTGGGTGCAAGGGGACTCTTGGCCTTTTACTTGCTTATAAAAGCTCGGTGCGGTAAATTTACTTTCCCACACCTCCCATCTCCTGTGCCATTGCCTCACAGCTTCCTAGACTCTAGTGCCCAGATACATTCCCTTCCTTCCAAGTTTCCATCCGCGCTCGCCTCCACTCCGGCCATGACTGACGCAGAGCTGAAGCGCAAATGGGTGGCCTCTCCCGTCATAGACGGCACCATCCTGGAGCTCCGAGTGGCGGGGTACATCTCGGCCGATGTTGACCGCCGTCCCCACCCCCAATAAGGGAGAGAGGGTGGTCTTCATCCCCCACCTCATCCGAGGTCTTGGATTCCCCCTTCACCCCTTCATGAGGGGGCTTATGTTCTTCTACAGGCTAGATTTCCACCATCTAGCCCCAAATTTGATCCTCCACATCGCAGCCTTCATCACCATCTGCGAGGCCTTTCTTCGGGTTGAGTTGCACTTCATCCTATGGCTAAAGATCTTCAGCATCAAGCCGAAGACTAGCAGTGCCCAACTTGCCGACTGCAGCGGGGCCATGGTGTGCACGCTCTCGAAAGTGAAATGGCCAGAAGGCATCTTCGTGGAGACCATCAAGGTGTAGCAGAAGGAATGGTTCTATCTCACTGAACCACGCACCGAGAACTAGGAGGAGGTCACTGCCTTCACGGCCGAGCCACCGAAGAGGCTCGTCTCCTGGATGAAGAAGGGCCTCGATTGGGGAAACCTGAAGGAGGTGGAGGCACTCTAGAGGAGGCTCAAATCCATGATCGACCAAGAGCTCAAACTGGTGGATATAATCCAGGTAATGCTCCAGTGCCGTAATCTTCCCCTTCAACTTCGGGCAACCCCAATGTGGCTTTACAAGCCCGAGGATGCGGCGACTGTGTGGCATTTCTTTTGCACTGACCTCGACGGTATGTGGACGACGTTGTTTAAGCCGTTCAAGAATAAATTCTCTGCCACGGGGGGAGACTGCGGCATCGACGCCGAGCACCCCCCAAAAGAGGTACAAAATAGGTCGAATACACTGTTTTATCCTTTTGATATTTCAATAAAGTGATTATGCTCACTCTCTCATCCTCAGGGCTGGAGCAACAAGGCACAAAAAATGAAGTGCCTAGCGCCATTGCCCGAGGAGGCTCAGACTCCCTAGCTCGTGGCCCTGCTAGCCGAGGAACCGTACAAGGTCCCGGTTAAGGATAAGAAGGGGGAGCTGAAGAAGAAGAGGGAGGGTCTTGGGATCCGAGGTCCCACGGATGCCAAATCCGGGGATACCCACACCTCTTCTGCCCTAGGGGAGGAAGAGGAGAAGGAGGAAGACAAAGAGGAGGATAAGGAGGACGAGGTGGAGGAGGAAGAGCCCTCCCCCAAAAGGAAGAGGGCGGCGTCCAAGGATGTCGAGGAGGACGAACCTCCCCAAGCTCAAAGAAGGCTTCAAAAGGCCTTTGAGGATCTGCCCGATGACTCCTCGGCGCTTGCCAAGGCCTTGTCTCTGGGGTCCTCCGGGAATGAACTCCCTGTGCGCAGGGAAAAACCACCACAAAGAATGTACTAGACCCAATGCGCTTTAGACGCCATTTTATTTTACATGTTCCCTGAACTGCGTCGCCCTACTTGCTTTTGCAGCCCATAGCGAGCTCGCCTTGGCGACAGGGTTTCGGAAGGAGAATCTCCCCCGGCTGAAATGGCCGAGAGTGAAGCAAATTCTCGCATGTCTCCTCCCCCAAATCTTGAGGGACTGGGGGAGGCTTCATCGCAGCAGGCCCTTTCTGTGTTAAACATGGAAGGAGGCACCGGTATTACTACGACCGAGGTTCAGACCTCGGTTGCCAAAGACTAAGGGGAGAAAACCATCTTGGTTAACGAAGAAGCGGAGCTCGGACAATCTAAGCCCCCGACCACTCCAGAGCCACCAAGGCAGTCGGAGCCTGACATCCCCACCTCAATGAAAGGAGGGGCCAAGGTAGCAGTGCCGCCCCCGCCTATTGCAAAACAGGCCCTAATGGGGGGGGGAGGAGATGGAGTTGGCCATGACAGGCTCCTCCATCATTCCCGAGCATCGTGCTCTCATGGGCACGACACTTCAACACTTCCGGTCTGTGGATACCGAAATGAAGGAGGCCTTCAAGGGCCTTTTTAAAGGCTTTGAGGTACATAATTTAATATTACTTCATGATCTTTTAATTATCGCCCAGTATACCTAGTAGCCCTTTATCGAAGCAATTTGGGAAAATTGTCCGAAGACTCTTTAGATAATAATGAATACTGCGATCAGATGATTAAGATCATAGACACAGTAGCCCCCGAGCCCTAAGTTAGTTTAACGAACTGACTTGGGGGTCGAAAGATTGTTTTATATTCAAAATTTAAAAAGCGGAATATGCAGTAGCCCACAAGACTCTGATCGGGTTAAAAAAAGCTGATCAGACGATCGATATCTTTAGACTGGAGACTAATTGTAATATTTACAGGCTTCCACCTCGGCTTCGGCATCCAACTCCACAGAGTTGGACGAGCTGAACCGCAAGCTAGCGCGCTCCGAGGAGGACATCAATCTACTCAAGAAGCAGATGGATGATGCACAAGGTAAGGACAAACTAGTTATCTGAGCTAGATAATGCTTCGAAAGCAATGCAAACTGTTTTGATAACAGATGCGTGTATGTCTTTTTGACAGCTGCCGTCGCGGAGATCGAAAATCTCCGAGCTGAGCTGAAGAAAGCTCGGCAAGAGGCCGAGCAACAGAAGACTGCGGCCGAGAAGGCCACCTCGGACCTGGCCAAGGAACAATTAGCCCATGACCAACATCAGGCCCGGGTGCTTGAGGTCCAAGAAGAGCTGAAGGGTGTGTACGCTTAATGCGACACCCTTCAGGACGAGAAGAAGAAGGACGCCGAATTCTTGCCACTAGAGTTGGCATGCCAAGAGGCTCGGACACAAGCAAGGGCGGATCGTGAAGAGCTTCAGCAAGTGAAGCAAATCGTTGCTGGTAAGCCATACTTACTGTAATGCATCTTTGGTGATATCAGGTTCGCCCAGCTGACGCGAATATGGCATTCCTCAGGCGCCTTTAACGACCTTCTAAGGAGTGTGTCCGACGCCTACCAATACTACGCCTCCCGAGAAGGAGACGCCATGCAGAAGGCCTTCTGGGCACAATTCTAGGTGCCTGCAGATCCTCCCTTGCTCAATAGCCAAATGAAGCAACTAATGGAGTTGCATCAGATGGCGAGGCCAGCAATGGAAGACCTCTGCATCCAATTGTGGCCAACGGAGCTGCTGCCGAGCAGTTACTTCGGCCTGGTGCAGAAGCTACGAAATGCTGTCCCCCAGATCAATGCCTGGAAGCGCTCCGCTTGCCTGGAGGGTGCTCGGATTGTGTATGGTCATGTGATGATGCACTATCCGAAGATCATGGTGACTGCCATGGCTGCGGGGCCTCCTAAGGGGAAGGAGCACCGTCCCCCCGAGGATTATTTCGTCGAGGTGATGGAAGGTGCCCGGATGACCAAGGCCTAGTGCAGCAAAGATGTAATTCTAGAGTAGATGTATCCTCTGTATCGAAGGTTGTATAAAAACATGCTTTGAATTTGCAATGATGGTTCTATATTATTTTGACTCCTGCGCGACCATTAAAATTCTGAAAGTGGCCAGTCATCGGCTTCTACCCCCTTTGTAGATACTACATTGGGTGCTTTCTTTAACATTTTAATCCTTAGCCGACGTCTTGGGTCCCGAAGGCGGTCATGTTAATTGAAGCTAGGCAATCGGACTATTTGGCTTTATAATTTTCACTTAGCCATAGGAGCTTGACTGCGGGGGGCAGTGACTAGCCCCAGGTATATAGAGTGTTCGGACATGCCGAGGTCAAGCCATTGACACTTCGGCCCTTTTAACAAGAACCCTTCATTTAACACAGCTAAACCTCTATCGACTTGTAGTTTGACACTGTGATCGGATCGCTGACTAGCTTACGCCTATCATGACAGTCAGTTTTTGGCTTTATCCACTGAGGTACTTAACCAATCGAGCTGGAAGTACAATTGCAGTGGTTCTCTGTTTACCCCTTAGCCGAACTGTGCGGAAACGTAAGGGGTAAGCACAGGAGCCGGGCAACCCAACTATTGACCAAAGACATGATTTTGAAACTGATGCATATAAGGCAATATCCGAGACGTCGAGCACTTTTATACGAGTACCGGAGCAATGTAATGGGCATAGCTTGAACCGAGCCCCCGGTCAAAAATCGATGTATCGCGAGAGTTATCTTCGGCCCGTAAGAAGAAAAGAAAATGTACTACGCAAATAAACGTACGACGACCGTAAAAGGTCTTTTCTTTACTTTGATTTATAAGGTCGAACCGTACAAGCCGAGTTATCAAAGAAACTTTGAAAGATACATAAAAATATAAAAGGAGGAAGGTTTACACATGGCATCTACAATTGGGTTTAGCATCCTGGTTGGCCCTGCCATTCGAGTAGCGGGTCCTTTGAAGAGATAAGTAGCCGCATAATGACAACTTAGCACCATAACTGTGTAGTTCCTGGCAGGCCTTTAAAATTGCCCTGAAAGCAACCAGGATGTAGTTCGGCCGCTCGTTTCGATCAAGCCAAACAGTGAACCCCTTGATATATTGCTCCATCACCTCCCATGGAATTTTAAGGGCAAAGTTATGTACTCGAGGTACATAATCCACCATAAGAAAGGGAGAGCCGTGGAGCGCATACTGCTACTTCTGAGCTGCGTTGGTTTTTCCCCGAAGAGGAAGGGATGATGCAGTACAGTAGAGATAAGTATTTTCCTCAGTTATGAAACCAAGGTTATCAATCTAGTAGGAGAATCACGCAACAACTCATTAGCAGTACCTGCACACAAAATAACAAATACTTGCACCCAACACGAACAAGGGGTTGTCAATCCCTTAGCGGTTAATTGCAAGATTAAATTGTATGGTGATAGATAGATAAATCGAACAAAAATACAAAATAAAATAAGTAAAGTAAAATTGCAGCAAGGTATTTTTAGGATTTTAAATATATGATAAAGTAGACCCGGGGGCCATAGTTTTTACTAGAGGCTTCTCTCTTGAAAATAGCATATAATGGGTAAACAAATTACTGTTGGGCAATTGATAGAAAAGCAAATAATCATGACGATATCCAAGGCAATCATCATGTATATACGCATCACGTCCGAAACAAGTAGACCAAAACGATTCTGCATCTACTACTATTACTCAACACATCGACCGCTATCCAGCATGCATCTAGAGTATTAAGTTCACAAAGAACGGAGTAACGCCTTAAGCAAGAGGACATGATGTAGACAAAGTAAACTCACGCATGAATAAACCCCATATTTTTACCCTTAATAGCAATGATACATACGTGTCATGTCCCTTTCTGTCACTGGGATTGAGCACTGCAAGATTGAACCCATTACAAAGCACCTCTCCCATTGCAAGATAAATCAAACTAGTTGGCCAAAGCAAATCAGTAGATCGGAGAGAAATACGAAGCTATAACAATCATGCATAAAAGAGTTCAGAGAAGACTCAAATAATATTCATGGATAATCTGATCATAAACTCACAATTCATCGGATCCCAAAAAACACACCGCAAAAAGTGATTACATCAGATAGAACTCCAAGAACATCGAGGAGAACATTGTATTGAAGATCAAAAAGAGAGAAGAAGCCATCTAGCTACTAACTATGGACCCGAAGGTCTGCGGAAAACTACTCACGCATCATCGGAAGGGTAGCAAGGTTGATGGAGAGCCCCTCCATGATCTAATCCACCTCCGGCGGAGTGCCGAAAAAGGCCTCCAGATGGGATCTCTCGAAAACAGGAACTTGCGGCGGCGGAAAAAGTATTTCGTGGACTCCTCTGTTGGTTTCCCGATTTTAGAGAATTTATAGAGGTGGAATTAGGTCAAACAGAGCTGTGTGGGCCCCATGAGGTACCAGGGCGCCCCCCTGGGGCACGCCATGGTGCCTCGTGGGCCACTGCTTCATCTTCTCATCCCCTCCTGAAGCTTCTAGTGTCTCTTATGTCTAGAAAAAAATCTCAAAAAAGTTTCGTGGCATTTGGATTTCGTTTGGTACTGATATTCTGGAAAACCAAAAACAGACAAAAAAACAGCAACTGGCACTTGGCACTAAGTTAATAGGTTAGTCCCAAAAAATGATATATAATTGCTTGTAAATGTATATACAACATCCAAGATTGATACTATAATAGCATGAACAATCAAAAATTATAGATACGTTGAAGACGTATCAAGCATCCCCAAGCTTAATCCCTGCTCGTCCTCGAGTAGGTAACAGAATTTTTGATGTGGAATGCTACCTATCATATTCATTATATACTCTTTTCTTTTGTAGCATGGACATTTGGACTTGAATGATTCAAAGCAATAGTCTATAATTTGACATGGAGACATAAACACTCAAGCGTACTAACAAGCAACCATGCTTTTCAAAATCTCAATGCTAAAGAAAGTTATCCCTAGCCCATTATGCTCAATCATTGATCCATTCATGAAACACACTTAATATTAGCTACACACAATGCACAAGTATAACAATAATGCTCTCTAGTTGGTGCTTTGTAAGAGAAGATGGAGACTCAAAGTAAAAATAAAAATTACGTAAAAGTAAACAGATAGGCCCTTCGCAGAGGGAAGCAGAGATTTGCAGAGGTGCCAGAGCTCAAGGCTTAAATTAGAGAGATAAAATTGTTTTGATAGGCATGCTTTTCCTGTCAACGAAAACGTCCGAGAATTCCCAATATCTTCCATGCTAGACATATTATAGGCGGTTTCCAAACAAAAAATAATGTTTATTTCCTTTTCACCATTCTTTCACAATCTATTGCTAGCCGTATCCACGGGTGCCTTTCATACCAACACTTTCCAAGGAATTTATTATTATCATCATATTAATTTTTTTTCATTTCGGGATTGGGCATCCCTATTACCTACCACACTCTCATGCAATGACAAGTGAATAAACACTCATCGTGAGAATAACACACCTAGCATGGAAAATATTGGCCACTCCCTACCGCTTCATGAGCAGTACGGGCACAAAAAACGGAAAATTGTTTTGAAAAATTAGAGTTGGCACATGCAAATTTACTTGGAACGGCATGGAAATACCACATATAGGTAGGTATGGTGGACTCATTTGGCATAATTTTGGGTTTAAGGAGTTGGATGCACAAGCAGCATTCCCGCTTAGTGCAAATGAAGGCTAGCAAATAGATTGAGAAGCAACCATCCAAAAAGCGAAAACGGTCATGAACATGCATTGAACATAACTAACACCGAATAATGCACCATAAGTAGGATATAATTTCGTTGCATAACTATTGACTTTATGTGCATGCATAGAGAATCACAAATCTTAACACCAATATTCTTACTAAATCATAATTACTCACTAACATGACTCACATATTATCATTTCCATATCGCAAAACTATTGCAAGGAATCAAACTTGTCATATCCAATGATCTATATGAAAGTTTTTATTATATCCCTCTTGAATATTTATCACTTTGGGACCAAATTCATATCTTGTGCAAATTACCATTACTATTATCAACTCTCAAAAAGATATAAGTGAAGCATGAGAGTGCAAATATTTCTTCAAAATTTAATCTTACCAACTCTCAAAATAATATAAGAGAAGCATGAGAGTTCAAATATTTCTTCAAAATATAGCCACCACCGTGCTCAAAAAGATTTAAGTGATGCACTAGAGCAACTGCCTGGCTCGAAAGATTTAAGTGAAGTACATAGAGTATTCTAACAAATCATGATAAACGTGTGGCTCTCTCAAATAGGTATGTCCAGCAAAGATGATTGTACAAATAAAGCAAAGACTCATATAATACACGACGCTCGAAGTAAAACACATATCATGTGATGAATAAAAATATACCTCCAAGTAAAATTACCGATAGTTGGTAGAAGAAAGAGGGCATGCCTTCTGGGCATCCCCAAGCTTAGTTGCTTGAGTCTTCCTTGAATATTACCTTGGGGTGCCTTGGGCATCCCCAAGCTTAGGCTATTGCCACTCCTTATTCCTTCATCCATCGTGATCTCACTCAAAACTTGAAAACTTCAATCACACAAAACTCAACAAAACCTTTGTGAGATCTGTTCGTATAACAAACAAATCACTACTTTAAGTACTGTTGCAAACCCATTCATATTTTATTTTTGCATTATACCTACTGTATTCTAACTTCCCCATGGCTTATACCCCCCGATATAATCCATATTTTCATCAAAACAAGCAAAACAATGCATCAAAAACAGAATCTATCAAAAACAGAACAGTCTGTAGAGATCTATTTAAAATCCATACTTCTGTAACTCCAAAAATTCTGAAACATTAGTAAAACGTGGGCAATTCATATACCAATACTGTGTAAAAATTTCAGATTTTTTTGACGCTCCAGTACAGAATTAAATTCTAGCACTGGACACAAAACTTTCTGTTTTCCAAACATCATCAGTTATACTATCTTCCAAATCATCCCAAAGACTTTACTTGGCACAAACACTAATCTATTATATATAAAAAGTGCTTTACGGGCTAATCAGAAAAAAGAGAATTGGACTAGAAAATTCCACAATAATTAGTTATATCTGACCATTGATTTAATAGATCTTATATTAGTTAATAAACCATAGTCGTTAGATGTTCGTAACCTGGTAGACTCCTAACGAATCCATCCTTGGAAGAAAGACCTAACCCATCACGTATCCATCCAAGGAAGAAAAAAAAAATCCCCCTCACGCAACCTGATGGACGCCTCACGCATCCATCCAGGGAATAATGAAGTAATCCCTCACGTATCCATCCAAGGAAGAAAAAAAAAACAATCCCCCTCACGCATGAAGACATCTAGGCCTACCCCTTACATATGCATCCAGGGAAGAAACTCCTCTTTTCTTCCTATCCTACCATGGAAGATCGAAGGTGCTTTGCTGGATGAGTATCGTAGAAACTCCATGAGATTGTCGTTGTCTAAGTGAGGATCAGGGCATCAAGCCTCCCGTATACACCCGTACTGCTGCAGATGATAGATGACGGACATCCATGGAAGAACAAGGTAGTGAGGATCATGACATCCAACAAAGATTTACTTTGTATTGGTTTTCATTCGAGTTAATGTAACCGGGGAGTCTCTTCCCTGTTCTTCTAAAAAAAAGTACTGATGCACAGACGGACGTTTAATCTGCAATACATGTTCAGCTTGACGACCGTCGATTCACTGGTGCATGCCTCCGCATTAGCAGGTTATATAATGTTTTGCTTCCAGCGACATAAAGCCATAGAGGACATGAAAACCCATGGCACCACACTAGAGGAATGAAAGCACGGATGCAACGACGGCAGGAGCCAGGTTCCCTTTATAACCAACTAGATGAATGAAAGCATGGATGCATCTAGCGACATCCTGCGCCTTAACTTAATATGAGTAGATCGGCTGGCACCTGGCAGATATGTTGACGGGCTCCAAACTATGCAGATTGGTATCGGGTAAATAAAGGTACAATGCATGCGTTCTATTCTTGCATGCACGTCCAGGACATCAGGCAAGATGACTTACTGCATGCCCGTGTGCACATGTCCTAGCTGATGAAGGTAGTCGTACGAATTATAAGTAACACATATTTTCCTATACACTAGATATTTAGGTATTTTTATTAGTCCTTCTGTTTCAGAAAATCTATAATGTATACGTGGACGAAGACCTTAGTGCAACAATAACAACATATATCTAGGTTTTTATGTCCTACTAATTTATTTTTTTGGAAAATCTGCAGCATGTATGGTGGATGAGTACCTTCATGCATGACGTGTTGCTTCTATGTTGATCGGGCAGTTAGCTTGATGAAGTCCAGACATGCCGTGCACTTGATTAGAGATGTCGCACGATGTGCCGCGTGTCCAGGCCAGGCTACTGCACGAATGTTAACGCTGCATTAAAGCTCTTCTTTTCAGGTATTGCGCACATGAGATAAGACTTCACGTTCAAGTGGGCTTATTTAGAAGTGTTGATGGCAGTTAAACTTGATCCGCAGAAACTCATACATTTCTATATGCTGAAGCGATATGCATGATATATATATATATGATATCTTCCTATTCGCTGGACATAACCAAGCATAAGTAACCCTGATTTCTTTCCTATTAAACATCATGGTAAGTATACCTTCTATACACAATCCTAGAAGATCACTGTTTGGATAGGTTCAGTGGTTGAAAATAGTACTATATGTAATAAAATAATTTTTATGAATAAGTACATTTTTTAAACGTGGGTAGACATCTTTCAATTTTAATTGTAAAACTGAATTTTGAATAAGTATCAACTTAGCACGATGCTACGCATGCAAGGCTTCATGATACTCCATCATCTTCTTTTGCACAATTTTTCTCTGTGGACGTGATGGTCCATCAGCTTCCAAATACGGCATTTTAAAAAAGTTGTTAATGGTGGAAAAAGCGACATGAACAATTATTGAGACAGAACTGAGATGCAAAAGCATATTGATGCATTCGATATCCAATTGTCGTGTCATATTGTGATCGCGACCATGTAGGGTTCATCTTGGGAATAATTTGTTTTGCATACATGCAGCAATTTTGATTTAATTATTTCATTGCACATAGTTTCATCGATAAGTTCTTTCTAAAGTCAGATATGATATAGGGTATCAAAGTTACGTATATCCCGTGGGTATAGAGCCGACCAGTCTAAAGATTTTTTAACCTGGTGTTCAGGAGGTTATTATTTATGTTTATACATTTATGCTCCTTTATGACCAACCAACATCGTCAGTAAATTTTAGAGCCTTCCGATGGAAATTTTCATGTTGTCATTTTCTACAGGTACTGCCACATACTTGGTTTTACCTGGTATTCTATTGTTTATTCCTTCATAAGTTACTATAGCTTGGTCTACATAACCGCATCTAAACAGACCACATACTTACATTTTTCATGTTTGTTGAAACATAGCATCACAAGTAGATATTCATATCTCATTATAATCACAGCCGACAAATTTTCATGTTCGTTGAAACGTACTATGGCTATATCTTCATCCTTGCACTTAAACAGATCTCGCAAACAAAACAACTTTAAATGCACATCTTGATTACTAATTGAACTATAAATGACATGTATATGTTAAGGACATAACATCTTAGTTCTCGACAGTTAAACAACTGATCTTATGCACTTATGTTTTTGACAATTAGTCACTATAGAAAAATCACACGCTGCAGAGAATTAACGTGTACACCAAGTGTCAAAACATGGGTTCTCGGTTTACATGCATGTAAGCCGAGCATCTAACCGAAAACACACCGCGAAAAATAGTACTCGGCTTATGAAAAGTAAGCCGAGTGTGTCGAAATAAAGACGAGATACATAAGAAATAAAAGTTGAGTGATTAGGCACCAACGTTAGGATCGACGAAGGGGTACGTAAATGTGGGTTCATTACTATAACTGAAGACTTCAAGGCATGTTCTTCATTATTTTTATATAAATGATGCATCCATCGGCAAGCAAGAACCATGTGAGATGGTTGGATAGGGATAAAATGGATTACATGTACAGCGAAGCACCAAATGACAAAGAGGTGTAGTGCTACAGACCTAGACTAGAGATCATACACCAACTGACCTATCAGGAACGTGGATTGCCGATGAGTTTAGTTAGTGTACCCGCAACTTGATGGCCATACAAAGATGTTATGAGATAAAATCAATAAATATTTTATGACACTTATGTAAAAAGATAACTATATTTTGCTATTCATCAATAACATAACCATATATTCATAAAATTAATGTATATATTCATAAAATTAATGCTCGACATTACACCTTTAGAAACATATCAATATCTAAAATAGTGTGTATTATACAATCAAGGGAGTAAATGCCAGTAACAAAATTTCTACATATAATATAAATAAATACTTATAATGATTTCAACACACTAAAGATGATGCCCTCACATTTGCGAGGGCCATTTTGCTAGTTAAAACATAAAAACACAATCATAACAGTAGAATAATTGTGCAAACACATAAGAACAGGAATAGAAAGCAAAAATTTATTTTATTCATTGGGTTGCGTCCCAACAAGCGCTATTGTTTTATGCCCCTAGCTAGGCATAGTGCATAGTTTCAAGTATTGTCATCTATGGTTTCCAACTCCTCAATTACACAACCACTTAATTTAGGTGGTTCAACATACGAGTTTCCCATAATCACACTTCTAGGCACAAAATCAAAAATTTTGTTCTTATAGATAGGTTCTTTTATCACATCAACAAAATTGGGGTGCACGCTAATCATTTTAAGATCCTCATTTCCCTTACTAGAAGTAGCACCATTGGTTTTAGAAACATACATAAACTTGCAATTTTTATTGGGAGGAGTTCTATCAATATTTTTAACGGAGGAAAAAGCCGAGCTCAAATTATTAATAATTTCTTCTATCTTGTCGATTCTAGCGGGGCTTTGTTCTATTCTTTCATTAAATACCGGTTCCTTTTCCGTTAATGTTTTCAATGTAATTCCTACCTTAGAACCAAATTGAGTGATATGATAATGAATTTTTTTATCTAAATTCTCAAGATGTTCAATAGTAGGTATTTTATTTTCAATAGCTTCTAACCTTTGCATAACATATTCCAAGGGCAAAGTTGTTTTGTTAATAGTGATAGGTGGTGATCCCACTAAATTTCCCTTAACAGTGAAAGCATCCATAGAGGGACACATCAAGAAATTCCCTCCGATGATAGTATCAAGTACAAATCTATACCAAGTAGTAATGCCCACATAAAAATTGCGAGGAAGGACGGTGGTGGATTGCTTACGAGTTGATCTATTGTGAGCATCACAAATCCTATACCAAGCATCTTTTAAATTCTCTCCTCCCCTTAGTTTAAAATTAAGCACTTCATTTTCAGAGGTAATAGTAACAAGTGATGAACTAGCCATAGTGATGGAGCAAACAAGCAAATAAAAATATTTTTGTATTTTTGTGAATTTTTTTTAGAAGTGGGGGAGATGAAAACGAGAGGCAAAGGCAAATAAAATAAATGCAAGGAGATGAAAGTTTATGCGTAGGTATTTGATAGATGTTGATGATGTCTCCCCGGCAACGGTGCCAGAAATTCTTCCTGCTACTTGTGAGCTGCTTTGGTTTTTCCTCGAAGAGGAAGGGATGATGCAGTACAGTAGAGATAAGTATCCCTTAGTTATCCAGTAGGAGAATCACGTAACAACTCGTTAGCAGTACCTGAACACAAAATAACAAATCCTTGCACTGATGTCTACTACACAACTTATTCGTGTAGACTCGTGTTGGGCCTCCAAGCGCAGAGTTTTGTAGGACAGTAGCAATTTTCTCTCGAGTGGATGACCTATGATTTATCAATCCGTGGGAGGCATAGGATGAAGATGGTCTCTCTCAGACAACCCTGTAATCAAATACAAGAAATCTCTTGTGTTCCCAACACACCCAATACAATGGAAAATTGTATAGGTGCACTAGTTCGGCGAAGAGATGGTGATACACGTCTAGTATGGATAGTAGATATAGGTTTCTGTAATCTGAAAATATGAAAACAGTAAGGTAGCAAGTGATAAAACGGAGCACAAACGGTATTGCAATGCTTAGAAACAAGTCCTAGGGTTCATACTTTCACTAGTGCAATCTCTCAACAGTGCTAACATAGTTGAATCATATAACAATCCCACAACGTGCGATAAAGAATCACTCCAGAGTTCTTATCAAGCGGAGAACATAAGATGAAATTGTTTGTAGGGTACGAAACCACCTCAAAGTTATCCTTTCCGATCAATCTATTGAGCTATTCCTATAAGTGTCACAAACAACCCTAGAGTTCGTACTAAAATAACACCATATGATACACATCAACCAACTCTAATGTCACCTAGATACTCCAATGTCACCACAAGTATCTGTTAGTTGATTATACGATATGCATCAAACAACTTCAGATTCGTAATATTCAATCCAACACAAAGAACTTCAAAGAGTGCCCCAAGATTTCTACCGGAGAAAGTAGGACGAAAACGTGCATCAACCCCTATGCATAGATTACCCCAATGTCACCTCGGGAATCCGCGAGTTGAGTGCAAAAACATACATCAAGTGAATCAATATAATACCCCATTGTCACCACGGGTATTCATATGCAAGACATACATCACGTGTTCTCAAATCCATAAAAATATTCAATTCGATAATAGTGAAACCTCAAAGATAAAAACTCAATTCATCACAACAAGATAGAGAGGGGAAAAACACCATATGATCCAACTATATTAACAAAGCTCGCGGTACATCAAGATCGTGCCAAATCAAGAACACAAGAGAGAGAGATCAAACACATAGCTAATGGTACATACCCTCAGCCCCGAGGGTGAACTACTCCCTCCTCGTCATGGAGACCGCCGGGATGATGAAGATGGCCTCCGATGATGATTTCCCCCTCTAGCAGGGTGCCAGAAAACGGCTGTAGATGAGATCATGGAGGTAAAGAGGCTTGCGCTAGCGTAGTCGAAGTTCTAGGGTTATTTCTAGGGGTTTCTCTATTTATAGGAATTTTGGCGTTGGAATCACGCGAAGAGGGGTTAGATGGGCCCACGAGGCATCACCACGCCATACCCCCCATGGCGCGTGGTGGTGGCTTGTGAGCACCTCGTAAGGCTTTTGGTCCTTCCATGAAGCTTCGGGGGTCTCTTATGTTCCAAAAAAAGTCGTCAAAAAGTTTCGCTGCATTTGAAGAACTTTTATTTCTGCACAAAAAATAACACCACGGTAGTTCTGCTGAAAATAGCGTCAGTCTAGGTTAGTTCCATTCAAATCATACCAAAACCATAAAAAAATGTTGTAAACATGGCATGAATACTTCATAAATTATAGATGCGTTGGAGACGTATCAGCATCCCCAAGCTTAATTCCTGCTCGTCCTCGAGTAGGTAAATGATAAAAGAAATAATTTATGAAGTGTGAATGCTAGCACAGTGCACAAGTTTGATCAATGATAATTCCAATCACTTTTTCTAGCATCATAACAGCAACTTTTTCTCATAAAACTCAACATGATAAACTAGCAATCAATTCACATGTTATGGTTCCAACAATGCATTCTTTTGAAACTTAGCAACATATGTCCTTAGTCACCAAACAATTGCAATTCAACTTATCTTCAAAAAAGTCTAAGTAAGAGCTCCACATACTCAATTATCATATAGTATTCTATTATTGCAAGTACTCAAAGCATATTTTTAGAACAAATGGCATCCATCGAACACAGAGAAAGATAGGGGCTTAATGTTTCACCACCCAACTTATTTATCATAGAGATAATTGTCAACAATAATATTTCATGATCAAATATATTTGAATGGCCATATGTGCCTGGATATTTCCCCACCACATGATGCTTGCCAACCAAAGAATAATTTAGGTTGGAATGAGAATGAATACTTATTGACTCTTGCATAAAAGTAAATACATAAAGTAAAAGATAGGCCCTCGCAGAGAGAAGCAGAGGTTGTCATGCGCTTTTTATTTTTTGATGTGCAAGCTCTTAATGCAAAGGAACGTGACATTATATTTCCCCTTGTGATAGCAACCTTTATAATGCAGTCCGTCGCTTTTATTTCTTTACCATCACAAGTTCGTACAACGCTTATTTTCCCTTGGAATAAAAGATCATACATATTTCAAGAGCAATTTTTATTGCTTTTTGCACCGATGACAACTTACTTGACGGATCTTATTCAATCCATAGGTAGATATGGTGGACACTCATGGCAAGAAACTGGGTTTAATGGTTTTTGGATGCACAAGTACTATCTCTAAGTACGAATTTTTGGCTAGCAAAAGATCCTAAGCAAGCACCACATGTTGGAGCATGATGTCTACGACACAACTTATTCTTGTAGACTCGTGTTAGCCCTTGCTACCTCTTGAGCTTGCGTTGTTTTTTCCCTTGAAGAGGAAAGGGTGATGCAGCAAAGTAGAGTAAGTATTTCCCTCAGTTTTGAGAACCAAGGTATCAATCTAGTAGGAGACAACGTGCAAGCCACCGAATACCTGCACAAACAAACACCAACCTGCACCCAACGCGATAAAGGGGTTGTCAATCCCTTCACGGTTATTTGCAAAGTGAGATCTGATAGAGTAAAGTAATATTTTTGGTATTTTTGGTTTATGGAACGGAAAGTAAATGATTGCAAATAAAATAAATAGGAAACTAAAATTGTAGATCGGAAACTTATATGATGGAAAGTAGAAGATTATATGATGGAAAATAGACTCGGGGGCCATAGGTTTCACTAGAGGCTTCTCTCAAGATAGAAATTATTACGGTGGGTGAACAAATTACTGCTGAGCAATTGATAGAAAAGAGCAAAGTTATGACGATATCTAAGGCAATGATCATGAATATAGGCATCACGTCCATGTCAAGTAGACCGAAATGATTCTGCATCTACTACTATTACTCCACACATCGACCGACTCCTGCCTGCATCTAGAGTATTAAGTTCATGAAGAACAGAGTAACACATTAAGTAAGATGCCATGATGTAGAGGAATTAACTCAAGCAATATGATGAAAACCCCATCTTTTTATCCTCGATGGCAACAATACAATACGTGCCTTGCTGCCCCTGCTGTCACTGGGAAAGGACACCGCAAGATTGAACCCAAAGCTAAGCACTTCTCCCATTGCAAGAAAAACCAATCTAGTTGGCCAAACCAAATCGATAGTTCGAAGAGACTTGCAAAGATATCAAATCATGCATAAAAGAATTCAGAGGAGATTCAAATAATATTCATAGATAAGCTGATCATAAATCCACAACTCATCAGATCTCGGCAAACACACCGCAAAAGAGTATTACATCGAATAGATCTCCAAGAACATCGAGGAGAACTTTGTATTCAGAATCAAAGAGAGAGAAAAAGCCATCTAGCTACAAGCTATGGACCCATAGGTCTGTGGTAAACTACTCACGCTTCATCGGAGAGGCAATGGTGTTGATGTAGAAGCCCTCCGTGATCGAATCCCCCTCCGGCAGGATGCCGGAAAAGGCCCCAAGATGGGATCTCACGGGTACAGAAGGTTGTGGCGGTGGAAAAGTGGTTTCGTGGCTCCCCTCATAGGTTTTGGGTTATTTGAGAATATATAGGCTGAAGAAATAGGTCGGTGGAGTCACGAGGGGCCCACAAGTGTGGGGGGCTCGCCCTACCCCCCTGGGCACGCCCTCCAACCTTGTGGTCGCCTCGTGGCTTTCCTGACGTGCACTCCAAGTCCTCTGGATGTCTTCTGGTCCAAGAAAAATCATCGCGAAAGTTTCATTCTGTTTGGACTCCGTTTGGTATTCCTTTTCTGCGAAACTCTAAAACAAGGAAAAAAACAGGAACTGGCACTGGGCTCTAGGTTAATAGGTTAGTCCCAAAAATCATATAAAATAGCATATTAATGCATATAAATCATCCAAAACAGATAATATAATAGCATGGAACAATAAAAAATTATAGATACGTTGGAGACATATCAAGCATCCCCAAGCTTAATTCCTGCTCGTCCTCAAGTAGGTAAATGATAAAAACAGAATTTTTGATGTGGAATGCTACCTAACATATTTATCCATGTAATTCTCTTTATTGTGGCATGAATGTTCAGATCCGTATAATTCAAAACAAAAGTTTAATATTGACATAAAAACAATATTACTTCAAGCATACTAATAAAATAATTATGTCCTCTCAAAATAACATAGCCAAAGAAAGCTTATCCCTACAAAATCATATAGTTTGGCTATGCTCCATCTTCGTCACACAAAATACTCAAATCATGCACAACCCCGGTTTCAGCCAAGCAATTGTTTCATACTTTTGATGTTCTCAAACCTTTTCAACTTTCACGCAATACATGAGCGTGAGCCATGGACATAGCACTATAGGTGGAATAGAAGGTGGTTGTGGAGAAGACAAAAAGAGGGAGATAGTCTCACATCAACTAGGCGTATCAACGGGCTATGGAGATGCCAATCAATAGATATCAATGTGAGTGAGTAGGGATTGCCATGCAACAGATGCACTAGAGCTATAAGTGTATAAAAGCTCAAAAAGAAAACTAAGTGGGTGTGCATCCAACTTGCTTGCTCATGAAGACCTAGGGCAATTTGAGGAAGCCCATCGTTGGAATATACAAGCCAAGTTCTATAATAAAAATTCCCACTAGTATATGAAAGTGATATCATAGGAGACTCTCTATCATGAAGATCGTGGTGCTACTTTGAAGCAAAAGTATGGAAAAAGGATAGTAACATTGCCCCTTCTCTCTTTTTCTCTCATTTTTTTTTCTTTTCTCCACTTTTTTCTCTTTTTTTCCTTTTTTTTCTTTCTTTTTTTTTCTTTCTTTTTCTTTCTTTTATTTCCTCACATGGGACAATGCTCTAATAAGGAAGATCATCATACTTCTATTTACTTACAACTCAAAAATTACAACTCGAAACTAGAACAAAATATGACTCTATATGAATGCCTCCGGCGGTGTACCGGGATGTGCAATGACTCAAGAGCGACATGTATAAAAATGATGAAAGGTGGCTTTGCCAAAAATACGATGTCAACTACATGGTCAAGCAAAGCAATATGACAATGATGGTGCGTGTCATAATAAACGGAACGGTGGAAAGTTGCATGGCAATATATCTCAGAATGGCTATGGAAATGCCATAATAGGTAGGTATGGTGGCTGTTTTGAGGAAGGTATAAGGTGGGTGTATGGTACCAGCAAAAGTTGCGGTACTAGAGAGGCTAGCAATGGCGGAAAGGTGAGAGTGCGTATAATCCATGGACTCAACATTAGTCATAAAGAACTCACATACTTATTGCAAAAATCTATTAGTCATCGAAACAAAGTACTACACGCATGCTCCTAGGGAAAGGGTTGGTAGGAGTTAGCCATCGCACGATCCCGACCTCCACACAAAGGATGACAATCAAAAAAATACCTCATGCTCCAAATTTATTACACAACTGTTACCATACGTAAATGCTTTGGGACTCACAAACCTTAACACAAGTATTTCTCAATTTCACAATTACCCCACTAGCATGAATCTAATATCACCATCTTCATATCTCAAAACAATCATCAGGAATCAAACTTCTCATAGTATTCAATGCACTTTATATGAAAGTTTTTATTATATCCCTCTTGGATGCCTATCATATTAGGACTAATTTTACAACCAAAGCAAATTACCATGCTGTTTAGAGACTCTCAAAATAATATAAGTGAAGTGCGAGAGTTCATCAATTTCTATAAAATAAAACCACCGCCGTACTCTAAAAAGATATAAGTGAAGCACTAGAGCGATATTGCCTAGCTCAAAAGATATAAGTGAAGCACAAAGAGCATTCTAATAAATCACGATTCATGCGTGTCTCTCTCAAAAAGTGTGTACAGAAAGGATGATTGTGGCAAACTAAAAAGCAAAGACTCAAATCATAGAAGACACTCGAAGCAAAGACTCATGTCATACAAGACGCTCCAAGAAAAACATATATCATGTGGTGAATAAAAATATAGCCTCAAGTAAAGTTACCGATAGACGAAGACGAAAGAGGGGATGCCTTCCCGGGGCATCCCCAAGCTTAGGCTCTTGGTTGTCCTTTAATATTACCTTGGGGTGCCTTGGGCATCCCCAAGCTTAGGCTATTGCCACTACTTATTCCATAGTCCATCAAATCCTTACCCAAAACTTGAAAACTTCACAACACAAAACTCAACAGAAAATCTCATAAGCTCCGTTAGTATAAGAAAATAAATCACCACTTTTGGTACAGTTGTGAACTCATTCTTTATTTATATTGGTGTAATATCTACTGTATTCCAACATTTCCATGGTTCATACCCCCCGATACTAGCCATAGATTCATCAAAATAAGCAAACAACACATAGAAAACAGAATCGGTCAAAAACAGAATAGTCTGTAGAAATCTGGAAATCTCGAATACTTCTGTAACTCCAAAAATTCTGAAAAATTAGGAAGACCTAATAAATTTGTTTATTAATCTTATGCAAAAAGAATCAACTCAAAATCACTCTTCTGTGAATTATAAAAAATATTTTCCTGGGCGCAAAAGTTTCTGTTTTTCAGCAAGATCAAATCAACTATCACCGTAAACTATCCCAAAGGTCTTACTTGGCACAAACACTAATTAAAACATAAAACCACATCTAACCAGAGGCTATATGAATTATTTATTTCTAAACAGAACCTAAAAAGCAAAAAACAAAAATAAAATTGGGTTGCCTCCCAACAAGCGCTTTTCTTTAAAGCCTTTTAGCTAGGCATTGATAATTTCAATGATGCTCACATAAAAGAGAAGAATTGAAGCACAAAGAGAGCATCATAAAACACGTGACAAACACATCTAAGTCTAACGTACTTCCTATGCATAGGCTTTTTATAAGCAAACAAATTATCAAGGCAAGCAAAAACTAGCATATGCAAGGAAGAAGAAAGAGACGATAGCAATCTCAACATGAAGAGAGGTAATTTAGTAACATAAAAATTTCTACAACCATATTTTCCTCTCTCATAATAATTACATGTAGGATCATAAGCAAATTCAATAATATAGCTATCACATATCATATTCTCAACACGATCCACATGCATGGGAAGTTGACACTCTTCCAAAATAGTGGGATTAACATTAACTAAAGTCATGACCTCTCCAAACCCACTTTTATCAAAAATTTCATAAGATTGAATATTCTCCAAATATGTGGGATCTAAAGTTGACACTCTTCCAAACCCACTTTCAGTATTATTGCAAACATTATTATCAATCTCATATTCATCATGGGGCTTAAATAAAATTTTAAGATAAGAAGAAAAATCACCCCAATCATGATCATTGCAACAAGTAGTGGACCTAGCAAAACTAGCATCCCCAAGCTTAGGGTTTTGCATATCATTAACACAATTGACATTAATAGATTTTATAGTAAAACCATTGCAATCAAGCCTTTTATTCAAGGAGCAATCGTGAATCACTTCATAAATTTCTTCATCACAATTTTTAGATTCACAAATTTCAAGCAAAACTTCATAAAGATAATCTAGTGCACTCAACTCACTAGCAATAGGTTCATCATAATTGGATCTCTTAAAAAGATTAGCAAGTGGATGAGGATCCATAAACTTTTAGCAAGCGAAGATGCAAGCAAAAAGGACGCACAAGGTAACACAAGCAAAGAAGAGATCTAGCGAGAAAAAGGCAAACAAAAAAGAGGTCAAATAAAAAGGCAAATCTTTTCGAAAATCATTTTAGAAGTGGGGGAGAGGAAAACGAGAGGCAAGTGGTGAATAATGTAATGCAAGAGATGAGAGTTCATGATCGGTACTTGGTATGTCTCAGCTTGGCGTAGATCTCCCCGGCAACGGTGCCAGAAATTCTTCCTGCTACCTCTTCAGCTTGCGTTGGTTTTTCCCTTGAAGAGGAAAGAGTGATGCAGCAAAGTAGAGTAAGTATTTCCCTCAGTTTTGAGAACCAAGGTATCAATCCAGTAGGAGACAACGCGCAAGCCACCGAATACCTGCACAAACAAACACCAACTTGCACCCAACGCGATAAAGGGGTTGTCAATCCCTTCACGGTTATTTGCAAAGTGAGATCTCATAGAGTAAAGTAATATTTTTGGTATTTTTGGTTTATGGAACGGAAAGTAAAAGATTGCAAAGAAAATAAATAGGAAACTAAAATTGTAGATCGGAAACTTATATGATGGAAAGTAGAAGATTATATGATGGAAAGTAGACCCGGGGGCCATATGTTTCACTAGAGGCTTCTCTCAAGATAGAAATTATTACGGTGGGCGAACAAATTACTGCCGAGCAATTGATAGAAAAGCGCAAAGTTATGACGATATCTAAGGCAATGATCATGAATATAGGCATCACGTCCGTGTCAAGTAGACCGAAAAGATTCTTCATCTACTACTATTACTCCACACATCGACCGACTGCTACCTGCATCTAGAGTATTAAGTTCATGAAGAACAGAGTAATGCATTAAGTAAGATGACATGATGTAGAGGAATTAACTCAAGCAATATGATGAAAACCCCATCTTTTTACCCTCGATGGCAACAATACAATACGTGCCTTGCTGCCCCTGCTGTCACTGGGAAAGGACACCGCAAGATTGAACCCAAAGCTAAGCACTTCTCCCATTGCAAGAAAAACCAATCTAGTTGGCCAAACCAAATCGGTAGTTCGAAGAGACTTGCAAAGATATCAAATCATGCATAAAAGAATTCAGAGGAGATTCAAATAATATTCATAGATAAGCTGATCATAAATCCACAATTCATCGGATCTCGGCAAACACGCCGCAAAAGAGTATTACATCGAATAGATCTCCAAGAACATCGAGGAGAACTTTGTATTGAGAATCAAAGAGAGAGAAAAAGCCATCTAGCTACTAGCTATGGACCCGTAGGTCTGTGGTAACTAATCACGCTTCATCGGAGAGGCAAAGGTGTTGATGTAGAAGCCCTCCGTGATCGAATCCCCCTCCGGCAGGATGCCGAAAAAGGCCCCAAGATGGGATCTCACGTGTACAGAAGGTTGCGGCGGCAGAAAAGTGGTTTCGTGGCTCCCCTCATAGGTTTTGGGGTATTTGAGAATATATAGGCTGAAGAAATAGGTCGGTGGAGTCACAAGGGGCCCACAAGGGTGGGGGCGCGCCCTCCAACCTTGTGGCCGCCTCGTGGCTTTCCTGACATGCACTCTAAGTCCTCTGGATGTCTTCTGGTCCAAGAAAAATCATCGTGAAAGTTTCATTCCGTTTGGACTCCGTTTGGTATTCCTTTTCTGCGAAACTCTAAAACAAGGAAAAAAATAGGAACTGGCACTGGGCTCTAGGTTAATAGGTTAGTCCCAAAAATCATATAAAATGGCATATTAATGCATGTAAAACATCCAAAACAGATAATATAATAGCATGGAACAATCAAAAATTATAGATACGTTGGAGACGTACAATCCATAGGTAGATATGGTGGACACTCATGGCAAGAAACTGGGTTTAATGGTTTTTGGATGCACAAGTACTATCTCTAAGTATGAATTTTTGGCTAGCAAAAGATCCTAAGAAAGCACCACATGTTGGAGGATGATGTCTACTACACAACTTATTCGTGTAGACTCGTGTTGGGCCTCCAAGCGTAGAGTTTTGTTGGACAGTAGCAATTTTCCCTCAAGTGGATGACCTAAGGTTTATCAATCCGTGGGAGGCATAGGATGAAGATGGTCTCTCTCAAACAACCCTGCAATCAAATACAAGAAATCTCTTGTGTCCCCAACACACCCAATACAATGGTAAATTGTATAGGTGCACTAGTTCGGCGAAGAGATGTGATACAAGTGTAGTATGGATAATAGATATAGGTTTTTGTAATATAAGAAAAAAGCAAGGTAGCAAGTGATAAAAGTGAGCACAAACGGTATTGCAATGCTTAGAAACAAGGCCTAGGGTTCATAGTTCCACTAGTGCAATCTCTCAACAATGCTAACATAATTGGATCATATAACAATCCCTCAACGTGCGACAAAGAATCACTCCAAAGTTCCTATTAGCGGAGAACATAAGATAGAAATTGTTGTAGGGTACGAAACCACCTCAAAGTTATCTTTTCTGATCAATCTACTGAGCCATCCCTATAAGTGTCACGAACAACCCTAGAGTTCGTACTAAAATAACACCATATGATATGCATCAACCAACTCTAATGTCACCTAGATACTCCAATGTCACCACAAGTATCCGTGAGTCGATTATTCGATATGCATCAAACAACTTCAGATTCATAATATTCAATCCAACACAAAGAACTTCAAAGAGTGCCCCAAGATTTCTACCGAAGAAAGTAGGACGAAAACATGCATCAACCCCTATGCATAGATTGCCCAATGTCACCTCGGGAATCTGCGAGTTGAGTGCCAAAACATACATCAAGTGAATTAATATAATACCCCATTGTCACCATGGGTATTCATATGCAAGAAATACATCAAGTGTTCTCAAATCCATAAAAGTATTCAATCCAATAATAGTGAAACCTCAAAGGTAAAAACTCAATTCATCACAAGATAGAGAGGGAGAAACACCATATGTTCCAACTATAATAACAAAGCTTGCGATACATCATGATCGTGCCAAATCAAGAACACGAGAGAGAGATCAAACACATAGCAACTAGTACATACCCTCAGCCCCGAGGGTGAACTACTCCCTCCTTGTCATGGAGACCGCCGGGATGATAAGATGACTTCCGGTGATGATTTCCCCCTTCGGCAGGGTGCCGGAAAAGGGCTCCAGATGGGATCTCCTTGGTACAGAGGCCTGTGGCGGCGTAAAAGCTCATCTAGGTTAACTTTCGGGGGTTTCTGAATATATAGGATTTTTCAGCGTTGGAATCACGCAAAGAGGTGCCACAGGGGGTCCACGAGGCACCAGGGCATGCCTGGGGTGGGGGGGTAGGCGCGCCCAGGTGGCTCGTGGGGCCCCTGTGGCTCTTCTGCTGCTCCTCCGAAGCTTCCTGGGTCTGTTTCCTTCCAGAAAAAATCATCAAAAAGTTTCACTGCATTGCACTTCGTTTGATATGGATTTTCTGGAAAGCCAAAAACAAGCAGTAAACAGCAACTGGCACTGGGCACTAGATCAATATGTTAGTCCATGAAAATCATATAATATCCATACAAAAGTGCACCAAAATCATACAAAACTATAATAAACATGGAATGAATACTTCATAAATTATAGATATGTTGAAGATGTTTCAGCATCCCCAAGCTTAATTCCTGCTCGTCCTCGAGTAGGTAAATGATAAAAGAAATAATTTATGAAGTGTGAATGCTAGCATAGTGCATAAGTTTGATCAATGATAATTTCAATCACCTTTCCTAGCATCATAACAGCAACTCTTTCTCATAAAACTCATCATGATAAAGTAGCAATCAATTCACATGTTATGGTTCAAACAATGCATTCTCTTGAAACTTAACAACCTATGTTCTAAGTCACCAAACAATTGCAATTCAACTTATATTCAACAAAGTCTATGTTAGAGCTCCACATACTCAATTATCATATAGTCTTCTATGATTGCTAGTACTCAAAGCATATTTTTAGAACAAATGGCATCCATCGAACACAGGGAAAGATAGGGGCTTAATGTTTCGCCTCCCAACTCATTTATCATAGAGATAATTGTCAACAATAATAATTCATGATCAAATATATTTGACTGGCCATATGTGCCTGGATCTTTCCCCACCACATGATGCTTGCCAACTAGAGAATAATTGAGGTTGAAATGAGAATGAATACTTATTGACTCTTGCATAAAAGTAAATACATAAAAGTAAAAGATAGACCCTTCACAGAGGGAAGCAGAGGTTGTCATGCGCTTTTTATTTTTGGATGTGCAAGCTCTTAATGCAAAGGAACGTAACATTCTATTGCCCCTTGTGATATCAACCTTTATTATGCAGTCCGTCGCTTTTATTTTTTTACCATCACAAGTTCGTACAACGCTTATTTTCCCTTGCAATAAAAGATCGTACATATTTTAGGAGCAATTTTTATTGCTTTTTGCACCGATGACAACTTACTTGAAGGATCTTATTCAATCCATAGGTAGATATGGTGAACACTCATGGCAAGAAACTGGGTTTAAGGGTTTTTCTATGCACAAGTAGTATCTCTACTTAGTACAAATTTTTGGCTAGCAAAAGATCCTAAGCAAGCACCACATGTTGGAGGATCCATAACAATATAACTTCTATGCAAATATACCCAAACATAACTCATTAAGTTGTCTTCCTTGTCCAACTTCAACTAATTTGCTCAAGTTTAAAAATAATTAATGGGTATTTACAATCATAAAAGATGTCCAAGATAATATATTTATATGTGAAAGTTCTTTTTCTTATACTAATCATTCATGAATTGCTTGTATGACCAATATTGTGATTGTCAAGGTTCAATAGATTTCACTTTCTAACACAAATGTGAAACTACTACTAGACATGATAGAAGCATATGAAGCTCATATTATTTCAACTTTATTATATTCAATTCATTCAACAATTTACTCATAGGATATAAGTGAAGCACAAGAGTAAATGACAAACTACTCCAAAAAGATATAAGTGAAGATCAGTTGAGTAGTTAAGTAGAGAGGTGGCTATGTGAGGACTCTCTCCCATTAAAAATTTCAGATCTTAAGTATTTTATTCAAATAGCAAAGAAAACAAAATAAAATGACATTCCAAGAATAGCACATGTCATGTGAAGAAGCAAAAACTTAGGCTCAACCAAGACTAACCGATAATTGTTGATGAAGAAAGGTGGGATGCCTACCGGGGCATCCCCAAGCTTAGATGCTTGAGAATTTTTGAAATATTAACTTGGGATGCCTTGGGCATCCCCAAGGTTGAGCTCTTGTGTCTCCTTAATTCCTCTCATATCACGGTTTCTCTAAATCTTAAAAACTTCATCCACACAAAACGCAACAAGAACTCGTGAGATAAGTTAGTATAAATCAACTCAAATCCTTAACATTATCTACTGTAGCAAATCACTAAAATAATAATTAAACATTGCATACTAAATGCCTCTCTATATTTAATAGTCCTATCCTCAAATAGAAACATTAAACAAGCAGACATATGCAAACAATGCAACTATAACAGCAATCTGCCAAAACAGAACAGTCTGTAAAGGGGGATTTAAAATTCATACTTCCCTAACTCCAAAAATTATTAAAAATTACCACCTGACAGAAAACTCATGAATTCTTACTGTGTAAAAATTTCAGATTTTTATCATGTCCTGACTATTCAGGAATATTCTGGACATAACAGAAAACTTTCTGTTTTCAAACAGCAACACGTGAACTTGCAAACTGAGCATGGTAAAGGCTATAATTGGCATTTATTTGAACTAAAAGATACAAAACATGATTATTGATAGCAGAAGGAAAATATCAACAGAAGAAAATGATGCTCCAAGCAAAACTCATATTATGTGATGAATAAAAATATAGCTCCAAGTGAGGTTACCGATAGTGTTGAAGATGAAAGAGGGGATGCCTTCCGGGGCATCCCCAAGCTTAGTTGCTTGGGTCTTCCTTGAGTATTACCTTGGGGTTTCTTGGGAATCCCCAAGCTTAGGGTCTTGCCACTCCTTATTCTCCTCATGTCGATATGTCACCCGAAAGTTGAAAACTTCAATCACATAAAACTTAACGGATCTTGTGAGATAGGTTAGTATGATAGAAATAAATCATCCACTTAGGTACTGTCAAGACAAGTTTCATAATTGTTCTCACATAATGCCTACTGTATTATATCATTTCCATAATTTATATTACTCAATATATGCTATGGAAACACTAAAACAAGCAAACTATGCACCGAGAACAGAATCTGTCAAAAACAAAACAGCATGTAGTGAGCAATTTAAAAACCATACTTTTGTACCTCCAAAAATTCTAAAACATTAGGAAAACATAAAAAATTTGTAACCCAATAGTGTGTAAAAATTTCAGAGTTTTCTCACACTCCACTACAGAATAGAAATTCCAGCACTGGACGCAAAAGTTTCTGTTTTTGCACAGAATCAAATCAACAAGCATCCACACTATCCCAAAGGCTTTACTTGGCACAATTTTGGAACAAAACATATAAAACATGATTACTACAGTAGCTTGATCATGTGAACACACAAAAACAGTAGGGGTAAATGTTGGGTTTTCTCCCAACAAGTGTTTTTCTTTAATGCCTTTTTAGCTAGGCATGATGATTTCAATGATGCTCGCATAAAAGTAAAGAATTGAAAAACAAAGAGAGCATCATGAATCATATGACAAGGACATTTAAGCCTAACCCACTTCCTATGCATAGGGATTTTGTGAGAAAACAATTTATGGGAGCAAGAATCCACTAGCATAGGAAGGCAAAACAAGCATTACTTCAAAACTTTCAACACATAGAGAGGAAACTTGATATTATTGCAACACCTACAAGCATATGATCCTCTCTCATAATAATTTTCAGTAGCATCATGAATGAATTCAACAATATAACTATCACATAAAGCATTTTTTTCATGACCTACAAGCATAGAAATTTTATTACTCTCCACATAAGCAAATTTGTTCTCATCAATAATAGTGGGAGCAAATTCAACAAAATAACTATCATGAGATACTTGATTGGCATAAACCAATTGAAAATTAAATTCATGATGACAAGTTTCATGGTTATCATTATTCTTTATAGCATACATGTCATCACAATAATCATCATAGATAGCAACTTTGTTGTCATAATCAATTGAAACCTCTTCCAAAATAGTGGAATCATCATTAAATAAAGTTATGACCTCTCCATATCCACTTTTATCATTATAATCATCAAAAAGAGGAGGCATGTTATCATCATAATATATTTTCTCATCAAAACTTGGGGGGCTAAAAATATCATCTTCATCAAACATAGCATCCCCAAGCTTATCGCTTTGCATATCATTAGCATCATGGATATTCAAAGAATTCATACTAACAACATTGCAATCATGCACAACATTCAAAGATTTTATGCCAAACATTATATTGAATTCTTCTTCTATCAATTGAGCACAATTTTTTGCTCCATCATTTTCAAGAAAGACATTATAAAGACGAATAATATGAGGCAACCTCAATTCCATTTTTTTGTAGTTTTCTTTTATAAACCAAACTAGTGATAAAACAAGAAACTAAAATATTCAATTGCAAGATCTCAAGATATACCTTCAAGCACTCACCTCTCCGGCAACGGTGCCAGAAAAGAGCTTGATGTCTACTACACAACTTATTCTTGTAGACTCGTGTTGGGCCTCCAAGCGCAGAGTTTTGTAGGACAGTAGCAATTTTCCCTCAAGTGGATGACCTAAGGTTTATCAATCCGTGGGAGGCGTAGGATGAAGATGATCTCTCTCAAACAACCCTGCAATCAAATACAAGAAATCTCTTGTGTCCCCAACACACCCAATACAATGGTAAATTGTATAGCTGCACTAGTTCAGTGAAGAGATGGTGATACAAGTGTTGTATGGATAGTAGATATAGGTTTTTGTAATTTGAAAATAAAAAAACAGTAAGGTAGCAAGTGACAAAAGTGAGCATAAACGGTATTGCAATGCTCAGAATCAAGGCCTAGGGTTCATACTTTCACTAGTGCAATCTCTCAACAATGCTAACATAATTGGATCATATAACAATCCCTCAACGTGCGACAAAGAATCACTCCAAAGCTCCTACTAGCGGAGAACATAAGATATAAATTGTTGTAGGGTACGAAACCACCTCAAAGTTATCTTTTCCGATCAATCTATTGAGCCATCCCTATAATTGTCACGAACAGCCCAAGAGTTCGTACTAAAATAACACCATATGATACACATCAACCAACTCTAATGTCACCTAGATACTCCAATGTCACCACAAGTATCCATGAGTTGATTATTCGATATGCATCAAACAACTTCAGATTCATAAAATTCAATCCAACACAAAGAACTTCAAAGAGTGCCCCAAGATTTCTACCGAAGAAAGTAAGACAAAAACATGCATCAACCCCTATGCATAGATTACCCCAATGTCACCTCGGGAATCCATAATTTGAGTGCCAAAACATACATCAAGTGAATCAATATAATACCCCATTGTCACCACGGGTATTCATATGCAAGACATACATCAAGTGTTCTCAAATCCATAAAAGTATTCAATCCGATAATAGTGAAACCTCAAAGGTAAAAACTAAATTCATCACAAGATAGAGAGGGAGAAACACAATATGATCCAACTATATTAACAAAGCTCGTGGTACCTCAAGATCGTGCGAAATCAAGAACACGAGAGAGAGAGAGATCAATCACATAGCTACTAGTACATACCCTCAGCCCCGAGGGTGAACTACTCCCTCCTCGTCGTGGAGACTGCCGGGATGATGAAGATGTCTTCCGGTGATGATTTCTCCCCTCCGGCAGGGTGCCAGAAAAGGGTTCCAGATGGGATCTCCTTGGTACAGAGGCTTACGGCGGCGTAAAAACTCATCTAGGTTAACTTTCGGGGGTTTCTGATTATATAGGATTTTTCAGCGTTGGAATCATGCAAAGATGTGCCAGAGGGGGCCCACGAGGCACCAGAGCATGCCGGGGGGGGCAGGCGTGTAGGGGAACGCAACAGAAAACAAAAAAAATCGGTATAGCGAGCACACCCAGGACCACTATGGAGACTGCATACAAGGTTTGATATGATCCGTACTGACTTGTAGCATAGTGAAAGAAGAGTCGGTGTAGATCGTCGATGCAGATCCCCGCAGCTAGGATTTACAACCTCCCAACCGCGAGGATGTACTCCCTCGTCGGACAGCCCTTCGGGGGGGGGGGGTCGGACAGTCCCTCGAACGATGTCACGGACAGCCCTTCGGGAGGACGGTCGAAACTTGAACGGTAACTCGGACAGCCCTTCGGGAGGACTCGCGAACAGCCCCTCGGGCAAAAGATCAAAACTACGACCTCTCTACGGGGTTGCTCACATACGGTGTCAGCTATCCGACAGGGCTTCGCCGTCCAGAACTAGTTCCTGCCGGAACCCAGATAGCCTTTCGGCTCTATGAAACACTTTTCGTGGGAGGGAGAGAGAAGCCAGACAAGTCTATGGCATGTGTATGAAAGAAAAAGAATGAGCAATGGAGAGCACCTCTTCACCTCTATTTATAGGAAACCCAAGGGGAAGGGTGCCTCCAAAAATACCAAAATACCCATGAATGAGGGTATTAAGGTCATAATGGGAGGCCATGTGGAGCTCCAAGGAGCTCCACCTCCTTTGGCCGGCCACGCCTTGGGGACCCCCATGAGGGGCGTCCTTGGCCCCCAAGCCCTTCTAGAAACCCTTTTGCAAAAGCCCTAAAAGGTGTCTTTCCAAAAAAAAATCCATAAAGTGATTTTCACTATTCACAGAAGCAATTTTCCACGACCGTTAAATCCGAAAATATTTCTGTGGGTCTTAGAATAATTCCAGTACCCACACAAATGATTTTGGACGTGTTCCGAAACAATTTTGGATTAGTGATTTTCATCTGCGAAAAACAACCAAATCGGTTCCGGCAGCTCTGGAACATTTCCGGTTTTTATCCCGGAAAATTCCCAGAAGTTTCCAGAACACTTCTGGTATCCTCCAAGAATTTCCAGGCATGTGTCGAAACCAATTTGACTTAATGGTATCCCCTGAAACAACTTTTCAGTTTTACCGAAACTATTCCGGTGTTCTCTCCGAAACGTTACCGTTGTCTCCGAAACTTTTCCTGTGACTTTCTCTCAGACTCCCTGTCTAGTATTCAGCAGATAGATGACCCTTAAGCGTGTGACCCTATAGGTTCGGTGAAGTATAGACATGACCCGGAACACTTTCGGATCAATGATCAACATCGGAGCCGTGGACACCCATATTGACCCCTATACCCACATGAATAAATATTCGAGTTAACCTCCAGTTGCCGTGTGCTATTCCTATTGCTTCGTGATATGTTACAAATACCTGAGGTGTGATTTATTTGCATCCCCGTGGATCAACAACTTGTCCACTATGCAAGTTACCTCGTTTCCGGTTTTGTTCCCTTTTCTCGTTTCCGTGTTCCGGCATCCCTGTGATCAAATCACCTTGTGTCTGGCCAGACGATGATGAATACCGTATTACCGAGAGGGCCCGAGAATATCTCTCCATTGTCGGAGGAGCAAATCCCAATCTTGAGCTATCTTGTTACTTGCCATACTTTTCTGTGAACCCGTAAGCCGCCGTAATAGCCACCCAGTTATGAATGACGTTTAACAAACCCCAAAGTTCATGAAGGAACTCGATACTCTCATGGTCTAAGGAATTATGCAAATATTAACTATCTCTGTGTTATTAACCATTAACTTGTGACGAATGTATCTCATAGCATAACATCAATTCTGGTCGATTCAACACAAGTGTTCTACCAACATTGTGCCCTTAAAATGGCTGGCATAGTCATGCCCATGACCAGGAAAACATGATCATCATGCAATACTTGAGCCAGTCTTAGAGGCAAGACTAGGAATACATTTTACCATTTATTATACCACACATGCATATGAGTTTCCCTCTGAGCCTCGTGGATATTGTAGACTCGAGAATCATTGCAGTTATAGCATGGATCATAAACATTCATTACAAACTCGGAGATACAAAATAACTGTTATTACTGCCTCTAGGGCATATCTCCTACAGACTCCCACTTGCACTAGAGTCATAATCCAGTTACATGGCTTCCCTAACACCAATGGCTATCCGGTGCTGCTCATGCTTTGCTCGTGGTAGAGGCTTGGTCATCGGGTCTGACACGCTCAGATCCATGTGAACTTTGCGTACTTTCACTAAACCCGCTTCGACATGATGTCGAATGAGTTTATATTTGCGTTCAATATGTCTTCTCTTATGGTGCGAACTTAGCTCCCTTTCCTGAGCCACGGCGCCACTATTATCACAATAGATCTCCACCGGGTCCAGAACACTTGGAACCACACCAAGGTCTTCAAGAAATTGCTTGATCCATACTGCCTCCTTGGAGGCTTCTGAAGATGCAACATATTCTGCCTCTGTCGTAAAATCCACCACAGTCTTTTGTTTGGAACTTTTCCAATCAACTGCACCGCCGTTCAATATGAAAACATAGCCTGATTGAGATTTGAAGTCATATGGGTCAGTCATGAAGCCTGCATCAGTGTAACCACTTACAATGAGCTCTTCATCACCTCTGTACACAAGGAGTAAATCCTTGGTCCTTCTGAGGTACTGAAGAATACCCTTGACTGCGGCCCAGTGTTCCAAACCTGGATCACTTTGGTACTGGCTGCTAACACTTAGCGCATAAGAAACATCCGGTCTTGTACATAGCATGGCATACATAATAGAACCAACTGCCGAGGCATGTGGAACATCATTCATTTGTACTCGCTCATTGAGAGTCCGAGGACACTGATTCTTGCAAAGCACTGTGCCAGGTGACATGGGGAGTAGGCCTTTCTTGGAGTTCTCCATGTTGATCCTTTTCAACACCTTGTCAATGTACGTGCTTTGGCTAAGCGCTATCAGGCGCTTTGATCTATCTCTATAGATTCTGATGCCCAATACATATGCCACTTCGCCTAAGTCTTTCATTGAAAAACTCTTCTTCAATGAGTATTTTATTTCGCTAAGAAAATTCACGTCATTTCCAATCAACAATATGTCATCCACATACAAGATTAGAAATGCTTTTGCGCTCCCACTAAACTTCTTGTAAACACAAGATTCTTCATCATTCCTGATGAAGCCAAACTGTTTGACCACTTCATCAAAATGAATGTTCCAGCTCCTTGACGCTTGCTTCAGACCATAATTGGCTTTCTGAAGTTTGCATACCTTTCCAGGATCCTTATTGTGGCGCCCCCGACTCAATCGTACACTAATCATACACGCAAACGTGTACGATCAAGCACAGGGACTCACGGGAAGATATCACAACACAACTCTAACACAATTTAAACGAAGGTCCACAATATTACAGACCAGGGATCCGAAGATCCGAATACATAAGTCAGTCATACAAATATTATCTGAGTACAGACATAGTTAGACAAGTTTTGCCTTAAGAAGGCTAGCACAAACAGCGACACTAGATCGAAAGGCGTTGGCCTCCTGCCTGGGAGCCTCCGATCCTACTCCTGGTCGGCAGGCTCGATCCAGTAGTAAGTACCCTCTGGACCCTCCTGGTAGTAAGCTTCGGTGGTGGCATCTGGCTCCTGGACTCCATCGTCTGATGTATCACCAAGGTGGGGTATATGGGGAAAAGAGAGAGTAAAGCAACCGTGAGTACTCATCCGAAGTACTCAGCAAGCAAGGATCTATACTACATATGCAACATTATCAATGGAGAAAAGGCTGTATAAGTGGACTGGGCTGCAAAAATGCCAGAATAGAGAGAAGGCCTAGTCCTATCGAAGACTAGCATCTTCAAACATCTTCACAAGGCCATCATCTTGCAGCAGTAGAAGAGAGTAGAATAGCATTTTATTTAGCAAACATGTTGAAGTACAGCTTAAAGATCCTTCCTCGACTCCCAAGCGAGAAAGCGATCCCGAAGCTTCAATTAAGTAACAAGTATCCAGTTTAAGTAGTAGATCGGGATACACAAACTGAGCGTCCTTTACCGTAGGACCGGCTATCGATAGAAGATTCATCCCTGCAGGGGTGCACTACTGTTACCCAACACGCTCGATCAACTCTGGCCGGACACACTTGCTGGGTAATGCCCGTCCTCGGAAGATCAACACGAAACAGCGCTCTACCTAGGCTCGGTAGAGAGGTCAGCACGCCGGACTAACCTATGCACCCAGAGGTCTCGGGTCATCGCCCTGGGCACCCTGTGCGTTGCGAGACTGGTCGGGGTGCAGGCGCGACACTGAACTCGTCAGTGAAGTATCCAGCCCAATCCCGACAATCAGCCCGCACGGTGAATCGTGACGTCAGACGAGCTTTCGGGAGAAACGTACTTCGTAGAGGGTCCCATAACCATTATCCCGCGTGGTGGTAGTGCGTATAGGGCACGTCGACCCACTCAGATCACACACCCAAATCCAATAGGCTCAATTAGTATCAAGCGGAGACAATCAGAGTCTCTGATGCTCCGCCACAATGTCACACTCGAGTGCCCTTCCGGCACACCCGAAATCATAGATCCCCAGCGGGTACCCACCAGGGTGGACCCGCCTGTAACAAGGGTGAAAGTAACCGTGTGGTCATAACATCAAGGGGGAAACCCGAGGAATCACCCTCGGCGGATTCCACTCGACGAAAACATCAGGGTGAACGTATGAGGTATCACCCTCGAGGTTCACACTGAGGGTTGCACGACAGAGTCGTATCGGAAGTGGAGAAGGAGGAATCACCCTCGATGACCACGACCGAACAGCTACACTGCAGAGTATTCATCGGGAGTGCGTTACGAGGTATCACCCTCGGCACTCGATAGTTACTACGCAGAGTCGTACAACTAAGGGGGTGTGAAGTGAGGTGTCGGTCTCTGGTCATCGATCACGTTGATCGAGTCATCGATGATCAAGCAGGGGCAACAAGGGTAAGGTGGTGGGGTCACTGATGGTTCATTCCAACCTAAACTAAACAGTTTATCATAGGCAGGTAAGGTAGCAATGAACAGGTTACAACAGCAGGCTATGCATCAGAATAGGAGCATACATTAACAGTAGCAAAATCTAATGCAAGCAGGAGAATAGAATGGGCGATATCTGGATGCTCAAGGGGGGGGGGGCTTGCCTGGTTGCTCTGGCAAGAGAGAGGGGTCGTCAACGTGCTGCTCGTCGGTAGTGTAGTCATACCCAGGTGCAGCGTCGTCGGTCTCAGCGTCTATCGAAGGAGAAGGGGGGGAGAGAAACAATATATTCACGGCAATAATGCAAACAATATGTATGACATGCCTAAATGATATGCTGGGGTGTTCTTCTGCCTAACTAAATGATTTAGTTAATTTAGGAATTTATTTGGATTTATTTAATTAAAGTTGGACACTATTCATTTACTGAAAACGGTCTAGAAGTTCAATGTTCTTATAGCTGCGGGCGTCTGACGGGAATACCGAGGGCGTATCCGGGTTCGTATCGGAATTCTGAGCAAGTTTCATGTATAAAGTATTTTCATCGGAGTTACGGATTATTTAATATGATTTTCTAAAGTTTTTATTAATTTCTAGAATTTATTTAAATATTTAAATTAACATTATCCGAAACAGTGTTATGATGACATCAGCATGACCTCATGCTGACATCAGCAGTCATCTGACAGGGTGGGTCCCACCTGTCATAGACTGTTAGGCTAATTAGGATTAACTTAATTAAATTACTGTTTAATTAACACTAACTACTTGATTAGATTAACCTAATCAGGATTAATTAAATTAATTAATCACTATTTAATTATTTAATTAACTAATTATTTTTATTAAATTTTTTTTTTTTCTAAATGTTTTTCGGGCGGGGCCCGTTTGTCAGCGGGCCAGGGGGGTTCGGGCCCAGTAGCCAGTGGCTCAGGGGCGCGGGGCCCCACCTGGCAGTGGCCCAGGGGCCACGGACGGGCGACGGGCGCGCGGGCGGCGGCAGCAGTGCGGCAGCGCGCGCGCGGGCGCGTGCGCGAAGTGGGCGAGGCGCGCGAGCGCGGCGAGCGGCTGGAGCGGGCGCGGTGCGGGGCCGAACGCGGGCGCGAGGCAGCGCGCGAGCGGCAGCGGCGAGGCGGGGCCAGCGGGTGCGGGGCGACGGCGGCGACAGAGAGAGAGGGAGGGCGTGGCACTCACCGCGGGTGCAGGGTCAGGGCAATGGGCTCGAGGAGGCGGCCGGGGATGACGGCGACGGGGTCCGGCGAGGCGTCGGCGACGAGGCGGAGACGGGGCGCGGTCGGCGCGGTCGGGGCGAGCGCGCGGGGCTCGGGGAGGAAGACGGGGAGGCGGCGGTGCTGCGGCGTGGTCTGACGAGGGGGAGGCGGCGATGGGGCGGCGGCGTCGAGCGGCGTCGGCGACGGGGCCGATCCCGATCCGGTTCTGGATCGGGGGAAAGGGGGGGGAGTGAGCGAGGGGGTGAGTGGGGGTTAGGGTTCGGGGTCTCCAGGGGGAGGCCATGTAGGCGCGGGGGTGGGCCGGGAGCTGGGCCGGCCGGCTGGGCTGTGGCCCAGTTGGGCCGGGGGGGGGGTTTCTCTTTTTCTTTTGTCTTTTCTTTTTATTTATTCTCTTGTCTCAGTTTAGCAAAATGTTAGGCCACATATTGAATTTTGTAAAACATAGGAATTGCTCCAACAAATACTAGGCATTACCTACCACTACCAAAAATTGATTTGGAGTCAACTTGGGTTCACATAATTTTTATAATAATTAAAATGCATTATTCCTTACTGTTTTGATTATGTTAGAGCCACCTAACTATTTTATTAATTGTTGGTTTAAATTTTAGAATAGTCTCTGCAACATTTGTTATTTACTGAACATTTTAGTTTCTATGCTGGACAACTTTTATATTCCACTTTCATTTAAATTTGAATTTGACTTAGGAGTTGAAATGCAATATGATGCTAATGATGATTATGCACTATTAAGCTTGCTGACATGTCATTATCAAAAGTGATTACTGTAGCTAATGACAGGTGGTGTTACACTTATGAATGACAAAACCTTCTGGCTGTATCATGTATACATCCTCTTTGAGGTTTCCATTTAGGAAAGCCGTTTTGACGTCCATCTGCCATATTTTATAATCGAAATAAGCAGCAATTGCTAGTAATATCCGAACATACCTAAGCATAGCTACGGGTGAGAAAGTCTCGTCGTAGTCCACTCCTGGAACTTGCGTGAACCCTTTCGCGACAAGTCTAGCTTTGTGGATGGTAATGTTACCATCCGCATCCGTCTTTCTTTTGAAAATCCATTTACAACCAATGGGCTTTACGCCTTCTGGAAGTTCTTCCAAGTTCCAAACTTGGTTTTCGTACATGGATTCCATCTCGGATTTCATGGCCTTGTGCCATTCCCTTGAGCTGGGCCCCGCCATCGCTTCCTTGTAGTGCGCAGGTTCATCGTCTTCAAGAATGAAGATTTCATTATGAAACCACTCAGGTGGCTGGATAGCCCTACCTGATCTGCGAGGTTCAGTTACAACATTGTCTGAAGTTTCTGCATCATATGCGACAACTTCCGGCTCGGTTGTATGGATAATTTGCGGAATTACATCCGGTTCCTTAGCCATATCAACGGTCGCCAAAGATTCACTAGTCTCATTAAGTTGTACTGTCCTTCCACTGGGTTCTTTAGCGAGAAATTATTTCTCGAGAAAGTGTCCAACTTTTGCGACAAAGACTTTGCCCTCGGACTGGTTGTAGAAGGAATACCCAATGGTGTTATTGGGATATCCTACAAAGTAACATTTGTCTGATCTGGGATCGAGTTTGCTTGACTGCCTTCACAACCCCAAATTTTGAGATGTGACACACTGGGTTTCTTCCCATTCCACATCTCATGCGGAGTCGTCTCAACAGACTTAGACGGTGCTCTGTTTAATGTATAAGCGGTAGTGAGTAGTGCGTGACCCCAAAAAGATATCGGTAGATCTGTAAGAGACATCATCGACCTTACCATGTCTAACAGGGTTCGGTTACGTCGTTCCGACACTCCGTTTCGTTGTGGAGTTCCGGGAGGCGTAAGCTGTGAAACGATTCCAAGGTCACTCAGATGTTGGCCAAACTCATGACTAAGGTATTCGCCCCCGCGATCAGACCGCAGAAACTTAATCCTTTTGTTACGATGATTTTCTACCTCATTCTGAAATTCTTTGAACTTTTCAAAGGTTTCCGACTTGTGCTTCATCAAGTAGATATATCCATACCTACTTAAATCATCAGTAAAAGTCACGAAGTAAAAATACCCACCCCGTGCGGCTGTGTTCATCGGACCACATACATCACTATGTATTATTTCCAACTAGGAAACATGCCCGTGCGTTGCAACGGAGAAAATTTTAGCATACACACCTATCTCAATAATTCACAAACTCAAATGAAGCAGATGGTTAGTTTTCTTATGGACATGAAGGGTGTAAAGAAGCAAAAGAGTGAGAACAAGCACATAAGAGTGATTATATAAGACGATAAAAATGTCGTATACTTTATGGACCGTCCATCTGTACCTGTTGTTGTGTGTATGCTAAATGTGAAGTCTTCGTCGTATAGATGTACTAACTTCCTCTTCTGTTGCGACATATGCTGGGTTCTCCATCGCAATTGATTCTTTGCATGTTATGTTGCGCTTCAATTCGCGGTTAGCTGCAATTTGCGCTATTCTAGCTTTCTTTTGCTCTGGCTGCATATTTGCATATTTCTGCCTTTCTCTTGCACATTTTTTTATTTTTTGTGATAGATCCATATTTGCATATTTCTTCCTCCCTTGTGTGCATTTTTTCTGCAACTGAGTTGAATCTTTAATTGTTTTGTTTCGTTGATAGGCTTGACGTCGCTTTTTCAACTTTTCTTGTTTTTCTTCATTGGGCATCCGTGCATATCGCTCTCTATCTCTTTTATTTCTTTGTTCCTTGGCATCCAGGACAGAAGATAGTGACCCAAATTGCTTGGCTGCATGAGAGTTTTCTATATTGTATGAATCTATTATGTTTATTATAAAGAAGAAACGGATTAGATTTTTGCATCATAAATAGAGCATATATAGGTACTTATAAGTTACTTCAATACATTGGACATAATCATTTGAATATATGTGTTGTTTCTCCATTAATGTTGTACTCCAGCTCCACGTGGTTCCTTTTCAAAGTTGTGTAGCCATTCTGCCTTGCAGGTTTAAAGTTGATATTACAATTTAGATATTCACTCCTTGTCCTCTTTGGGTGATTTATTACTAAAGCAAGGTAAAACTATCATACATAGAATCAGTAAATATTCTCTCACCTATCACTTAATGTTATGACCTCAGTTTGTAAGTTAGATGCTTTACATTACTGCCTTAAAACAAAATAGTGCCCATATTATAATCATGGTGGTAAGATATTTCAATTGTCGTAATTACCCAAGCTATTTTAATAAAGTAAGGTACTTTTGTTTACTATATTATTTTGTTTAAATAATATCCGTTGTAGTCTGGTATCCCTAAACAAAGTTTGGCATAAACATGAATGAGTCAACCAATGTTGGCAGATGTGTTGGTAGAGTGTCATGTGTTTTACTGGGTGCAATTTAGGAAATAAAAGAAATGATATTGACATAAGGGCACTGGCATGCACACAACATTTTTTGTCCGACTTCAGTATGGTGTTGAACATCGGATCATGGATGCATAGTGACAAAGCATATCACACCGGCAAACTAACCATCCTAATGAGTTATCAAAATCAAACAATAAAAATGTCCTACACGCAACATTTTAGTTGTAATAAATTTACCTAGACGGAACTGTTCCTCCATACCACCTCTAGAGTGTCCACCTTCAAGGACACTAGAGCATCTCCAGCCGCACCCCCAACAAGCCCCCCCAGGCGCCTTTTTACGCGCCGGCGCCGAAAAAACCCCCCAGTCGCGCCCCCAAGGCGCCGAAATCCGCCGGCTCGGCCCGTTTTTGGGCCTGGCGATCACAGGCCGAACCCGGCGCACTGGGGGCGCTCGGGGGCTCCGGCGCAAGGGGAAAACACGCCTGGCCCACACTGTCAGGCGAAAAGTCAAGCCAACCGTCCAGATTCGCCTCCCACCCCCGCGCGCTCGGCCGCCACCCCTGCCGATCCCGGCGCCGCCCACCGCCCACCACAGCTAGATAGGCCATTTCCCGCCGGAAAAGAGAGGAGGTTTCGCCGCGGCAGCCTCTTCACCACCGTCCGGGCGAGTTTTCCGGCGTTCCGGCCGCGCAGAGCGGTATACCGGCGGGTGTGCGCTCACCACGCCCGCCAGGCGTTCGGCGATTTGTCTGCTCGGCAATGGACTCGGACGACGAGGAGGCGCTCGCCGCGCTGCTAGAGGAGGAGGCCGATGCCGACGTCCAGGAAGAGGAACATCTCATGGTCCTCGCCGCCCTCGCCGGCCTGCTCGCGAGCAATGAAAAGCCGCGGCGAGGTGGCTCGGTGCCGGGGCGGCTGAAAGCAAAGAACCGGCATCGTCTGGAAGGCTACTGCATGCTCTACTCCGACTACTTCGCCGACGCTCCACTGCATGGCGACAAAGTATTTCAGCGCCGTTATCGGATGAGCCGAAAGCTTTTCCTCAGGATTGTGAATTCCATCCGGGAGTTCGACATCTACTTCAAGTGCAAGAAGGATTGCACCGGCAAACTTGGATTCACCTCAATCCAGAAGTGCACGACAGCTATGAGGATGCTTGCATACGGAGCTCCCGGTGATTCACTCGACGACTATGGGCGCATGGCCGAGTCCACGACCATTGGGTGTTTCTACAAGTTCTGCAGGGCAGTGGTGGCAGTGTTTGGACCGCAATACTTGCGAACACGCAATGCGGAAGACGCTGCTCGGATCCTAGCACAGAATGCAGTCAGAGGATTTCCTGGGATGCTTGGAAGCATCGACTGCATGCATTGGAAATGGAAGAACTGCCCATTTGCTTGGCAGGGGATGTACAAAGGCGCCAAAGGCGGTTGCAGTGTGGTACTTGAGGCGGTAGCCACACAGGACCTTTGGATTTGGCACTCCTTCTTTGGTATGCCAGGAACTCACAATGACATCAACGTGTTGCAGTGCTCCCCTGTCTTTGCCAAGCTTGTTGAAGGTCATTCTCCTCCGGTGAACTTCGAGGTCAATGGGCGGCAGTACAACAAGGGGTACTACCTAGCTGATGGCATCTACCCGAAATGGTCTACATTTGTGAAGACTATCTCAAACGCTGTGCCAGGAGGCAAGAAGTCCCACTTTGCGATGGTTCAGGAGGCTTGCAGGAAGGATGTCGAGCAGGCATTTGGTGTGCTCCAATCTCGATTTGCTGTTGTCCGGTACCCTGCTCAGACCTGGTCGAAAGATCAAATGTGGAAGATCATGACTTGCTGTGTCATCTTGCACAACATGATCATTGAGAGCGAGCAGGAAGAGCCAGTGTTTGACACTGAACCATACTACAGGCAGGGTCCTCTTGCCCAACTTGATCACCAGCTACCGGCAACCTGGACTGCCTACCTCAATATGCGTCAGGAGATCCGAGACCCACAGGTGCATCAACAACTCCAGCAGGATCTGGTGGAGCACCTATGGAGGCTCAAGGGCAACGTCTAGCTCGACGTGTGATGAAATATGAGTTTTTATTTGTCGAACTATATAATTTGTATTGAACTATTTGTTGTTTGAACTATTTGTTGAACTATTTGATTTCTATTGATTTTCTGTGTTGAACTATGTGTTGAGAATTCATGCCAAACCACGCCGAATATGGGCCGATTCGCGCCGATATCGGGCCATTTTTCGCCGAAAATGGGCCGAAAAGCGGGCACATTTGCGCCAAAAATGTGCCGATATCGGCGCCTGGGGGCGACCTGGGGGCGACGGCTGGGTGCCCAACCGCCCCCAGAGGCGATTATACCGCCGGTTCGCCCCCAGGCGGCGATTTTTATGCCTCCTGGGGGCGCCAACGGCTGGAGATGCTCTTAAGCATGGCATCTTCTTTGTGGTCTAGACCAACAACTTCATTGAGATCAGACTCTATGACCATCACTTCTAAATGTATGTGTTTTGGTGTCGGTGATTTATTATGTAGTCGCATATTGCCGTGTGTGTGTGTGCGCTAACCCGTGCAGTATATATATTAGTTGGAGTAGTTTATTATGCATGACTCTAATCTAATACCAGTCCGTGGAGAACACAAAAACAGTACGAAATCCAATCCAACTTTGGTTAAAACCGACCAGCACCAAACAAACACGTTATTGAGATCCGCTCTCTGTTTAAACTGCCTCATGCGGTGTGGCCGGGAGAGTTTGAAGGGAAGGAAACTATGACTACCTATGGCCAACGGCCGTGGCGGAGCCAGGATTAGAGCAAGCCCCGGGCCCCAAAAAAATTTCACGGTGAGAGAAAAACTTAACGGCCATAAGGCTTTTAGATACCTCAATAGATACCCTATATAAAATATGGCTCAATTGAATGAAAATTTTAGAATTTGAACTCAATGCTTAACGATACAACAAAATAAATAAAAATTGATAAAAATTAGAACTTACGTGATAAAAAAACGAGTACCAAATCAATGGTTTGCTTCATCAGTGCCTCGTATAACCTCATCGACGGTCTAAGAAGAGTCAACATCTTCAAGACATCAAAAGCAAAATTTCATAAAAGAAGGCATAAACATCAAGAAACAATTACCATTGATAAAAAAAACTTACTACTTCGATGAGGTAAAAGCCCTTTGCGAGACTTATAGGTGTAGACATCCCCGTTGCGGACACTGATGAAAAAATTCTCTGCATCTTCTCTTTCTAAAATATGAAATGAAATTGGCAATTACATCAATTTGAGTTCAACAATACCCTAGATATATGTATGGATACAAATGAACATGGTATAAATTTCAGTTCAGAGCAGCTTGTACACTGATACAAGTAGAACATGCCAACATGGTAGAGATAAGTAGAAAGCGTCAAGGGGGAAAGAGGGCATCACAGAAAATTACAAGCTACCGCAGCCGGCGGTGAAGCAGCGCCACGCGGGGTCCCAGGCGAACGATAAACATGAGGGCGGCAGCGGGCAGCCTATAACCCGGGAGCAGGGAGAAAGTGGGTGGGCCGGGGGCGGAGCCAGGGCGGACGGCGGCGCGGGCGCTGGAGTTCCTGCTGCTGCTGGAGATCGATCGTGCGTGCGACTCGGCGGCGGCCGCGCCAGCGTATAGTCTTTTTTTTTACCAACAGCGTTGCGTTCTCCTGTGCCTCGTGCGTGCTAGATCGTGGGGTGGTGTTGCCTCGTGCGTGTGTGCGTTTCTGGTAAGACAGCCCATCAAGGCTTTGGGCCTTCTTCTTTCGACCTAGCTGCAAACCGGGCCTGAAAAAAACCTATAACAAATTTTTCCACGCCCCGGGCCTGGGCCTTGGGTGCCCGGTGCCCAGCTCCGCCCCTGGCCAACGGTGATAATGGATCAATCTAAATTGAACAACACCAGCCGTGGTGCGTGCATGCACTATTACTAAATCCGCGGTCTGTTTCTCTTTTTAATTCTGTCCTTATACCGTTTAATTATTCCCCCTGGACTGTTTCTCTCTACAGTATGAGCCGGTTTAAATCTGGTCTCCCTCTCCTTAATTCTCACCGATTAATTCCATAATTTTCTCCGGTCCCTCTCTCCCATTAATTCTATCCCACAATCCCTCAAATTTCTCCCGGCCTCTCTCTTTCCCATTAATTCTCTTCCATGATCCCACAATTTTCTGTCCTCTCTCTCCTTAATTCCACAATTTTCTCTTGGCCTCTTTCTTGGCCGCTTATTGTTATCAACTCATAGACGTATATAAGTTGATGGTATTTTATGTAAGGGAGCGATGTAGCGGACGGGCGCGCGCGCTCCCGCTACGTGGACCAATAGAGCAAGACACGGAATGTTTGTCCAATTCGGATGGGCGTATTAATTGACATGAGGTTACTGTTGATACATACGGCTCAAACATGCACGGCACGGGGCAACGGCGTAACATGCAACCTTACGGCTGGTACAAACCATCAAACACGGTACTTGACGGAGACAGATAAAAGTTCTGTTCCAGACAACGGAATGCACATAACGGAAAATAAATAAATGCCATCTCGGGCCAACCACAACACAAGTGATCTCCGGCGAGACCAACACAGAGAAGAGCTCATGGATATGGCGGAGGAGGGCGGCAACGGACTTGAGTTCCTATCAGATCCGGTGGACAGGTTTGATTCCCAGTTCATCTTATGATAAGTACGAATTGTGAATCTTTTTCAGGAGCAAGCTTACGGATCGACGGTTGCTCTCACAGGTTCCCCTTCCCGGATCTTGCATCCACCGATTTCACGCCGGCCGGTGAGCCAGGTACTGGAATCACACAATCAACGGCTGAATCCAGCATGGGAGATGTTGGCGACGCGCCGCTTGCAATCCAATTGGCCATGAACAGCGGCGGCAAAGCACTGAGCTTGTCGGCGGCCGATTCACAGCTTTCAACAGGAAAGGATGACCCTCAGGCCCGTGGTTGGACAAAAAAGTACCATCTTCTGCTGTTGTGCATGCTCAATTGTGAAACAAGTAGGTTAATCCATATCTGAAAATTTTAGAACTCTGAAAGTAAACATATGCTCGCATGGTGTTCACTTCTGAAAACTTGTTTCTTCAGATAATACTGAAGAACTTGTATTTGGTCATGGTCGAGTACGAAAGTAAAACACTAAGATATGTATGCACATCTTCGATCTGTGAATGTAAAACTGTACTTCCATGTTGCTCCTTTTTTCAAAATTGCATTCCCCCATAAAAAACAATGCACCACTTTACAGTAAAGTGAATTTCATTCTTACTGATTTAAAAAACCTTGAAGAAACAATTTACTTGCAAGTTATTTGCTTATCAACGTTTACATCCTGCTGAAAAAGAAGGAAAACTACAGTTCGTCTTTGGTCATGCCCAACTGTCAAAGCTAATCTGGTAACACATATCTGAATAATATAGATGTCAGACACTGAAAATGCACACCCATGTTGCTCACTTATGAACATTACGTTTCCCTGGAAAAAAGATTAGAACCGTTTATAGTCTTAATTAATTCATTCTCAACTATGCAGGGTTCGTATTGGGCGAGCCCCTATTGAGCGTACACCTTGTACCAAGGAATGCAGCGCCACCAATGCAACAGGTGCACAAGGTTCGATCCCCCAACCCCATCTGGTTCAGTGTTGTGTAGAATTCAGATGCCGCATTGCCTCTGAATTTTATTGCCGTGCATTTTTTTCCCAGGTGAGGTTCACGCACAGCAACTAGGGATTACAACTGAGAAACGGAGGGACATTGCTCTGGGCAAGCGTCTTTGCGCCGAACACACATCGACAGTTTACACGTCGTAACCAGGTGATCGGGTTTCCTATGCCTGTGCAGTATCATTTTGTTCAGATGTCACAGTGCTCCATCCTCTGTTTTGCCGTACACATGCGTATGTGTAGGCTTGACTGCTGGCGGCACTCACCACTCAAGCAGGGAAATGGCATGCGTTTCTGCTCTTAAACATCTAGCAGGTACACATCCAAGTTTATTACAGTTTCCCCTCCAATAACTCCAACATCACCTTATGCTGTCGCCGAACTGATCTCCCGGTCCATTCTACCTTAGTGGCAGGTTGCGGGTTGTGACGCTAGAGTCGCCATTGAGTGCTCATGCTTGGACCGATTTGCGCCGCTACTGATGATCAAAGAAGGGGAGTGCCCCATGGCACCACAAGCGCTTGACTTCAGCAGAATTTTGTAATCATAGCAAGACGAGTGGTGTCGGTTCTCGACACAAGTTGCCAGACGTTAAGTAGTGCGCTCGAACCCATCTGTCCCCAAGTGGGGAATGCCTGTTTTATTTGGAGCTCGTGTTGCAAAACAATTTCAGTTTGTATGAACTTTTTGGAGTTGCTGCCTCATGCCTGTCAGCTCAAACTGGGCATGGCTAGTTCCGGCCATCTGCTTGCGGGAAAAGTTGTTTTATTTTCAAAACTAGTCAAATTTCGTCGGCCGAACATGGGCTGGCCTGCCCAATCTGTTGCCCTAACAACTTGCTGGCGTTTGAAACTCAGTTTCCCACACTAACGACATTTGTGTTGTTGAATTTTGGAGGGAAAGCGCACAACATTATTTCAGTTTTCGCGGACGCATGGAATAGGAACAGGGTAATGCAAAAAGTTGGTGCACGATGCCATAAGAACAACTTGCGAGGCAACAGCTGCATATGTTTATTTATCACAAACATGCATAGAAGGTTCCAAAGTTGACTAACAAATTCAGAACTGTGGTAAACATCAGATGCGTAACCTCCAAAACAACCTCCATCAGTGCACGTTTTGGAGGGACGGGAAAATGTCAACAGTTCGAAGGACGGGGGTTCACCGTATATCGGGTTTCACGGCGCAGCTGTGGTGAACCTCTTCAGCCCCTTTGATGAGCAACACGTGCATGTGTCCTTCATCAGTGCGATCAGCTTATTGGCAAAAAGGAATTACTCTGCATTTTGCTCCGCATCACGCTCATGTTTACTGTGCACCTGCCGTTGTGCTCTTTCAGTAGCATCGTGACTCTATTTCATATAGGATACCTATTCAGGACCGCTGCAGCACGGCCTAGGACGGAGGCCCATCCCTGTGCGGTGGGTACAGGATGGGTGGTCTTGCCGTCCACCGTTCGTCTAACGGCACGGCGCTACGATGGTGGGGCCAACCCGGTTTTATTGAACAATGTGCAGGACGCGTACCAGGCTAATACATCCTCCTGCTTAGATCCCAAAATAAACAAGCGAACAGAGATACCGAGAGCATGCGAGGACGAGCACGCTTCTGAATTTCCGAGCGATGTGCAATAATCTAATACACGTGAACCTTCATCTGAAACACAACCGCAAGCATGTTCAAGTGGACGTGCGCTCGAAAATTAAATGGGAGGTTGGGAGATTGACTCCTAGTAATCTATATTTTTGGCTCCCGGGACTACATTATTTGGGCCGCCACGTGAGTGGGCTAAGGCCCATGCAGCCGACACAGGAAAAGAAAAAAATCTAATTGCGTACGAAAATTACTTATAACCGGACGAAAATTAGGGAGGAAGAAGCGATAGCCCCTTTATTATTAGGTAAAGATAACTCACCCGCCTCGTAACCGGACGAAAATTAGGGAGGAAGAAGCGATAGTCCCTTTATTATTAGGTAAAGATAACTCACCCGCCCCTTCAGGATGACCCGTGAACGGCGTCTTGGTCATTTTTCCCATCAGACAAGCTTCACATGTGTCAAATGATTCAAAATCAAAGGACGGTAAAACTCCATCTTTATGGAGTCTTTGCATGCGTTTCTTTCCGATGTGGCCAAGGCGATAGTGCCACAAGAAAGTGGTGGTGGTATCAGCCTTCTTAAGGCGTTTAACATTCACGTTAAAGACATCATTTTCACATTCAAGATTTAGTATGAAAAGGCCCCCAACAATGGGTGCAAATCCATAAAACATATCCTTACAATAAAGTGAACAACCATTGTTCTCAGACTTGTACGAATACCCATCGTGTACTAAACAAGATCCGGAGATAATGTTTCTACACAACAGTGGAACAAAATAACAGTTACTTAGTTCCAAAATAAATCCCGAAGGGAGACGTAGAGGCATAATGCCGATGGCTTGAGCGGCGATTCGAGCACCGTTCCCAACGCGCATCACGACTTCATTCTTTGCTAGCTTATGCACCTTCTGAAGTCCCTGTATCGAGTTGCAAATGTGAGCAACCGATCCGGTATCAAATACCCAAGACTTAGAATTTTCGTTAGCAAGCAAAACGTCAATGACATTAACTTGTATAACAATTATACCTTTTTCGGTTTTCCCGGACTTCTTATCTTCCAAATACTTCTTGCAGTTTCTCTTCCAGTGTCCTGTGCCCTTGCAGTAGAAGCACTCAGTTTCATTCTTGACTCTGCCTTTAGAGTTGCTTTGGGAGCCGGTCTTACCGGCGCCCTTGCCCTTCTTTGGCTTGCCTTTCTTTTTGAAACTGGCGGTTTTATTCACAAGCAACACTTGCTTGCAATTTTTCCGTAGTCCTCCTTCCGCAGTTTTCAGCATGGCGAGCACCTCTTCTGGTGTCTTCTCCATCCCACTCATGTTGTAGTTCATGATAAAACGGTCGTAAGACGGGGGGAGTGAAGAAAGCATCATGTCCATCATATGGTTAGGTGGAAGTGGAAATTCCAGGGTTTTAAGCCTTTCAGCATAGCCAATCATTTTGACTATGTGTTCGCCAACTGAACTGCCCTCAGCCATCTTGCATTCCATCAAGGCCTTCATGATATCAAATTGTTCAGACCTTGTGGTTTCCTTGTACAGAGCATCCAATTCCCGGATCATATCACGGGGTTTATGGAATTCAAAATGTTTTTGAAGCCCTAGACTCATGCAAGCTAGCATGATGCACTGCACTAAGTTGTGATCATCATCCCTAGTGGCCAAGACATTTTGTTCATCTTTCGGGGCATCTGCCGCCGGTTTAGCTGGAAGAGCAGTTTCAAGCACATACATTTTCCTAGCGCTCCTGAGGACAATCCTCAGGTTACGGACCCAGTCCGCATAGTTGTTTGCAATCGTAGCTAACTTTTCTTTCTCTAACATCGAGCCTAAGTTGAACGCAGTGTTGCGAGCCATTTGATCTACAGCGGAAAACACAAGTTTCAGTTAGACTTTGTTCATAATGATTTTTGTACTAGTGAATAAAACATTTTATTCTAAAGTGCACTCCCACTCAAATCAATATCTCTCAAAATTGATTATGAGTGATACAAGACCCAAATTATAATTCAATGCCAAGGATGTATCCATCTCAAGTGACGAGAATTTTAATCGGTAGGCCAACTTGCCAATCACATCTCTATGTGACTCTTGTTCATCTTTCGATGGTCATGTTCCGAGCTCAGGATGATCCTCCGAAACGTCAAGACAACCGAGTGATCTTGCTGCGAGGTCTCTACTCACCCGCCTCACACTTCTCCAATCGTTCGTACCCATGTATCCATGTGGTACCCTGAAAAGATAGGTGCCGTGACGGTGCTACACTTGGGAGAACACTAACTACTTGATATTTAAGTGAGAGATCACCCTAATAAAAAGTGACTACCACGCAATCAAGAAGGGTGCATCATAAGGGATAACCATCTCACGCAATTCATAATAGCATGATATGGTATAGCCCTTTCTGACGGAGAAGTCTTTAATTTCTTCGTCTTCAGCATTTGCGTCGGTGTTCACCTTCGCGAAGATTGCCACCACCTTGTCGATGCACCAGATAATATTGCTATCTCTATAGCTAATAAAATAAGTGCATTACTTAAGGTTGACACTGTAGGGTAACGCAGTAGAAAACAAAAATTTTCCGACCTACGCACCAGCCCAGGACCACTATGGAGACTGCATACAAGGTTTGATCATTTTCGTTACCGACTCGTAGCGCAGCGGAAGTAGAGTCGATGACGATCGTCGGTGCAGATCCCCGCAGCTAGGATTTACAACCTCCCAACCGCGAGGATGTACTCCCTCATCCGCCACTCGGACAGCCCTCCAGGAGGCAGTCGGACAGTCCCCCGGACGGTGTCGTGGACAGCCCTTCGGGAGGACTCACAGAACTCGGACCGTCACTCGGACAGCCCTTCGGGAGGACACTCGAACAGCCCCTCGGGCAAAAGGACGAAACTACGACCTCTCTACGGGGTTGCACACATACGGTGCCATCTATCCGGCAGGGCTTCGCCGTCCAGAACTAGTTCCCACCGGAACCCAGACAGCCTTTCGGCACTACGAAACTATTTCGTGGGAGGGAGAGAGAATGCCAGATCATGCATGGCTTGTGTGAGAGAGTTGGAGTGGAGTTGGAGAGCACCTCTCCTCCTCCTTATATAGTGGTGGAAGGGGTGGAGGGGGCTGAAAATTCAGCCCACTAAACATGGGGAAAACATGTTCCCACAAAACAAGGAGAACATGTTCCCACCAAACAAGGGAAAAACATGTTCCCTTGTCCATGGTGTTCCCCCATGGGGCCCCACCTTCCTCCCAACACTCTCCACCATTTGTGGGGGCTGCCCCCCACCATGGGGGCCCCCCCCCAACATTTTGTCCAGCCACAAGGGGGCTGCTCCCAAAGGGGGCCCCCCCAAAAACAGCCCCCACGATCCGTGGGATCTTGTCACCTCACGCTGGGACAAGATGTTTTCCGCGACTATTATTTCTGAAAAATTCCAGAAGGTCCCAGAACATTTCCGGCACCCTCTAAAATTATCTGGACGCGCTCTGGAACATTTCCAGTATGGTGGTTTAATTTAAAACCATCTTTGTTTACCCGGCAAACAACTCCGGCAGCTCCGAAACTTTTTTTTCGGTTTTTTCTCCAGAAAAATTCCAGAAATTACCAGACCAATCTGGCAACCTCCAAAACATTCCCGGTGCTTGCCAAAACCTTTTTGGATCAATGGTTTTATCCGAAACAACTTTTCGGTTTTACCGAAACTTTTTCAGTGTTCTCTCTCCGGAACTCTTCCGTTGTCTCCGAAACTTTTCGGTGATTTTCTCTCAGACTCCCTGTCTAGTATTCAGCAGATAGATGACCCTTAAGCGTGTGACCCTATAGGTTCGGTGAAGTATAGACATGACACGGAACACCTTCCGATCAATGATCAACATCGGAGCCGTGGACACTCATATTGACCCCTATACCCACACGAATGAATATTCGAGTGAACCTCCAGTTGCCGTGTGCTATTCCTGTTGCTTCACGATATGTTACAAATACCCGAGGTTAGACATGTAGGCATTTCCGTGGATCAACAACTTGTCCACTATGCCAGTTACCTCGTTACCGGTATTGTTCTCTTTTCTCGTTACCGTGTTCCGGCATCCCTGTGATCAAATCACAAAGTGTCTGGCCAGACGATGATGGATACCGTAACACCGAGAGGGCCCAGAGATATCTCTCCATCGTCGGAGGAGCAAATCCCAATCTCGAGCTATCAAGTTACTTGACACACTTTTCCATGAACCCGTAAGCCGCTGTAATAGCCACCCATTTACGGATGACGTTTAACAAACCCCAAAGTTCATGAAGCAAGTATGAAGAAACTCGACACTCTCATGGTCTAAGGAATTTTGCAAACATTAACCATCTCTGTGTTATTAACCATTAATATGTGACGAATGTAACTCATAGCATAACATCAATTTGGGTCGATTCAACACAAATGTTCTTCTAACACTGTGCCCTCAAAATTGCTGGCATAGACATGCCCATGATCAGGAAAACAGAACCATCATGCAATACTTGAGCTAGTCTTAGAGGCCAGACTAGGAATACATATTACCGTTTATTATTCCACACGTGCATATGAGTCTTCCTCCGAGCCTCGTTTTATTTGCAGACTCGAGAACCATAGCAGTTATAGCATGGAACATAAACCTAATTATGAACAGGGAGATAATCAATAACATTTATTATTTCCTCTAGGGCATATCTCCTACAAACTCCCACTTGCACTAGAGTCAATAATCTAGTTAATGCTAATGCACTTTACACCTGTGGCACACCGGTGTAAATATGCTTCGCTTGTGGTATAGCCTGAATGTTCAACGGATCTGACGACTTCAGCTCCGTGTGTATCTTTGCATATCCTCGCGTTTTCACGCTTTCACAAAAGTCATATTTTGTGTGGACTTGGCTTGATATGTATGCGAATCACAGGTCGAACCTGGATTCCTCAGACTGAGTTATGGAGCAACTACTTGCAGTAGTGTCCCATTGACAAAAGCCATCTTGGAACCATACTAAGTTCATGAATGAACTATATGATTCAACATCTTCTTTGTCGCTTTAAAAGCGGCAACATACTTTGCCTCTGTTATAGAATTCGCCACAGTAACTTGTTTGAACAAATTCCAACTAACTGTGCCACCATATTGTGTGTTACACAAAACCGTCAATTTAAGTCGAAAATCGCATGGAGAAATGATGAAGACTGTATCGATGTAACCTTTTACAACGAACTCTTCATGATCTCTACTTGCGAGAAAACTTGTCATCAGTGCTACTATAGTACTCAATGACCCTTTTTCACTGTTGTCCCTTGATCAATACTTTTGATCACTTTGGTATCTATACTCGCAACAACTTTGGGAGTATTGGACATATCTGGTTGTTATACATACCATGGAATACATGATTAATCCAAACACAAGAGTGTGTGGAATCCCCACCATGTATTTTGCTCATCAGTGTTTTTGGGACACCGAGTCTTGCAAAGACTCTTTCCATGTGACTTCGGCAAGAATCACTCCTTGGCGTTTTAAATGCTAAAAAGTTTTAGCATCTTGTCAATATGTATTTATTGCTTAGCCCCATTAGGTAAATCTATCTTCATAGATCATCATGCCTAATATTAAGGCTATTTAGCCCAAGCACTTCATCGAAAAACTATTTTCAAATGAAGTCCTAATTCGTGTCAAGAATTTTATTTCCAATTAACAATGTGTCAAGCACACAAGGTTTTTAGAAATGTTATTAGGCTCCCACTTACTTTCTTGAATTACAAGCATCTTCGTTATCCATTGATGAAGTCAAAACTCCTTTGACCATTTCATCAAAACACAAAGATTCCAACTCCACTTTGCTCTCTTCTGTCCATCGCTGGAACTCTGAAGTTTGCACCCTTTCTAGCATCCTCTGGATTGACAAAATACCTTGGACTGTAACACATGCAGGTCCTTGGTTTCATTTCCATCAGATGGAAATCCTTTTGTCATCCATTGTTTTATATCTCATGATATGAAATATGTATTAATTGCTAGTTCAACCCGAACCGAATTTAAGCATCGCTACGATGAAGCAACCTCATCGTAGTCAACTCCTTGAACTTGTATATTGCAACAAGTCGAGCTTTTTGGATAAAACATTTTTATTCATATCAGTTATAGTTCCATAAATATTCGTCAGACTCTAAGTCTTCCGAAAGGTGTATCAAGGTTTTAATCTTGAATCACTTATATGGAAACTATCTCGGATTGTATTGGCATTTAGCCAATTCCGGAGTTAGGGCCCATCAACGCTTCCTTGTGTATCGTAGGTATACTGTTGTCTAACAACAATATCTCGTTTGCGCACCTGAGAGGTTTGCACGAGCCTTGCCTACGTGGTTCAGCTGCAAGTTCGACCGAAGTCCATACATTTTATTGTAGAGACTTCCGTATCAGTCGCAGTAGGAAACTCCGGAATTACTTCCAAGGTCTCTTTCCTTTGATCTGATGGCGAAGATACTGTTTATCTCGTCGAGTTGCACTATTCTCCCACTCACCTTTTTCAAAGAACCATTTTCTTCAAAAAGCATACCGTTTTGTGGCAAAAACTTTTGCCTCGGTATAGTGGTGGGGGAATACCCAATGACTGGGGATAACCTACAAAGTAGCACTTGTCTGATTTGGAATAGGTTTGTAACCTTTTACACAAGCCCCATATTCCAAATGTTAAGAAAAGATATAACATGGTTGGGCGTACCATACCATGGTGTCATTTCAACAGACCTGATGGAGCTCTTTTCAGTGTAAAAGCCGCAGTCTCTAAAGCATCACCTTTTAAAAGGGATAATGGCAAATTTATTTATGTCATCTTTGATCTTACCATGTCATAAATGGTTCGATTACATCTTCACGGACTTTCCACTTGCAGTGGTGTTCCGGGAGGTGCAAGTTATGAAACCCCTTTCACAACGCATCAGACATTCGCTAAACTTGTAACTCAAATATTTCTTTCTGCAATCGAATTGTAGAAACATAATTTTCTTGTTACAATAACTTCTACTTCATTTTGAAAACCTTTCAAATGATTTCAAAAGATCCAGACTTATGTCTCATCAAGTAAATATCCATATATCTACTTGAGTCATTTCTGAAGATAGATAAATCCACTACTTGCAACAACATTTATCGGACTACATACATCAAAATGTATGATCACCAATAAGTTCTTTGCTCGTTCCTTATGGCCTGTGAACGGTATTTCAGTCACTTCACTTTTCGGAGGAAAGTTGCAAGTGTCAGGTGATTCAAAATCAAACGACTTCAAAATCCATCATAATGGAATTTTCCATGCGGGTTTCTCCAATGTGACCAAATGCAGTGCCACACTTGTGTGGTATTCTTTTAGTCTTATGACATTTAGCGTCAGTGTTATGGATGTATCATATTACCATCAATATTCATAACATACGTCACATCGATGATGGAAGTATGGCCCTCATGTTATTCATAATACTGAACAGCAATTGTTCTTCTATGAACAACCCTTTTGCAACAAACATTGTGCAATGGGCTAGAGTGTGTAAAACTCTAAAATGAATTATCAAAGTTAATACTGAGGTAATGTATTATTATCAATATTCATAACATACATCTCATTCATAATGAAAGTATGGCCCTTATGTTATTCATAACACCGAACATCAAAAGTTCTCTTATGAACAACCTTCTTGCAAGATAACTTATGCAATGGGCTAGAGTGTGTAAAACTCTAATTGAATTAGGAAAATAAACACAGACGGTAATACACCGATGGAAGGTACAGTAACATTTACTATGTTCCCTGTGTATACCTAAACCTCATTCCTGGCTAGTCTTTCAGGCCATAGTAGTTCTTACATCGAGTTGCAACAGAATGCAATCGAGCGGGTATCTTTGTGATTAACTCACAGCACCCAAGAATCAGTGATTAACAATTTAATCATAATTCCCAAGGACTATATCTTTGACCAGCCTTCTATACATCAAAAACTTGTATGACATTCATACATGAGCTGGATATTCCAGTCTCCTTTCTTTCTGCCTTTATACTTCTAACAGTTTAACTTTCAGTATTTCTCCTACTCTCAGAAAAAGCACCGAACTTAAGAGCGGCGTTAGCCCCGGACTTCCTAGGCGTGAAAGTCTCACTAACACCCTTCGGACACTTCCTTTCTCTTTAAGTTGTTGTTTTATTCACCTTTCATCATATGACAGGCGTTCTTCTGGATCCCTCTCTTATCAGTCTAATGCATAGTAAACTCCTTTACTAATAGTTTGCAAACAAACATTGCTTTGGATATCTCATATCTTTTAGCCTTTGTCTGTCTCTGAAAATAATTTTCAGATTCCATGAATATCACATAACTATCCAAACTTTCGAAGTTTGGGTCTCATGGAAACAAACATATTGCGCTTGACTGAAATGGAATTCTAGCTTTTGGATCAACGGACGAGAGTCACATGATCCATAGCATAAGCGAGAGAATACCGAAAGTATGCAATAGGACAAAGTCCTTCTCGGCACTCTTGAGGACAATCCTCACATTACGTTACCAACCGTAAAGTTTTAACCAGATATTTAACAGCTATTCAATTTTAATAGGGAAGGTGGAAATGCGAGCCATTATTCTACAACTATTATGCAAATCACACTTAGACAGTGTTCAAAATTAATTGCACTGAGAATTAAAAGAATTAATTCTACAGTGCAATCCCACTCAAATCAATATCTCTCATAATTGATTGTGAGTGATTCAAGATCCGCATTTCAATTCAACGCCATTGATGGTAGCATCACTGATGACGAAAATCTCAATCGGTAGGCAAACTTGCCAATCACATCTCTATGTGACTCTTATTCATTTTTCGATGCGTGTGTTCCGAGCTCATGACTTTCATGCCTGAACGTCAAGACAACCAAGTGATCTCGCTGCGAGGTCTCAACTCACCCGCCTCACACATCCCTAATCGTTCGTACCCATGTTAGCATGTGATACCCCGAAAAGTTAGGTGCCGTGACGGTGCTACACTTGGGAGAACATTAACTACTTGATATTTTTGTGAGAGATCACCCTAATAAAAGCAACTACCGCGCAATCAAGAAGGGTGCAACATAAGGGATAAACATCTCAGGCAATTCATAATAGCATGATATGGTATAGCCCTTTCTGACGGAGAAGTCTTGTATTCCTTCGTCTTCGGCATTCACGTCGGTGATCACCTTCGCGAAGATTGCCACCACCTTGTCGATGCAGCAGATAATATTGCTATCTCTATAGCAAATAAAATAATGCATTACACAAGGTTGACACACAGGTCATTTAAAGTGCAATCATATGGCTCCAGCCATCATGCCGAATCATGACACGCAGGTCATGTTAATCAATTTACATTATATAGTCATCTCATACATAATCAAATTATTATGAGCACCGCTATACCACATCACATGCACATGTAAACCCTCCTGCAAAACCAAGTTAGACGCCTCTAATTGGTTCATGCAAAAAAAAACTAGTTTTTCGTGGCTTCTAAGGTTTCGAAACAAACCGAAGCTACCAACGTCCATCATCAAGTATGATAATTCAAGTCGCTAGATTAACTTTCCAGGGTGTATGAAAACCGAGATAATAAAATCTCGAGCCCCATACTAAACTTCGTCATACGCATGACCCCCGTGCAGATCATATCTGCATTGCCCTTTTGTCTGCGAAATTTCATCTTTCCTTTTAACTACGGTGGAATTCAATGAACTGTTAGCACTTCGTTGATCAATCAGGATCGCGGATTGCCAGAACTTTGAAACTCCACCATGCTGTTATCAAGATCAGAAATATGCAAATTCCAGGGAAGCAACAAGAATATCGGGTACCAGATTTCATCTGCTACCCGCACAAATAATTTTCAGTAATAGAACTCATCTACTACCTAATTATATTGTGCAACACCCATACATCACTATGTATTCTAGATCGCAACCTGCATCTACGCATAGCACGGCTCTTGATGCCACTGTTGGGGAACGCAGTAGAAAACAAAAATTTTCCGACCTACGCACCAGCCCATGACCACTATGGAGACTGCATACAAGGTTTGATCATTTTCGTTACCGACTCGTAGCGCAGCGGAAGTAGAGTCGATGACGATCGTCGGTGCAGATCCCCGCAGCTAGGATTTACAACCTCCCAACCGCGAGGATGTACTCCCTCATCCGCCACTCGGACAGCCCTCCGGGAGGCGGTCGGACAGTCCCCCGGACGGTGTCGTGGACAGCCCTTCGGGAGGACTCACAGAACTCGGACCGTCACTCGGACAGCCCTTCGGGAGGACACTCGAACAGCCCCTCGGGCAAAAGGACGAAACTACGACCTCTCTACGGGGTTGCACACATACGGTGCCATCTATCCGGCAGGGCTTCGCCGTCCAGAACTAGTTCCCACCGGAACCCAGACAGCCTTTCGGCACTACGAAACTATTTCGTGGGAGGGAGAGAGAATGCCAGATCATGCATGGCTTGTGTGAGAGAGTTGGAGTGGAGTTGGAGAGCACCTCTCCTCCTCCTTATATAGTGGTGGAAGGGGTGGAGGGGGCTGAAATTTCAGCCCACTAAACATGGGGAAAACATGTTCCCACAAAACAAGGAGAACATGCTCCCACCAAACAAGGGAAAAACATGTTCCCTTGTCCATGGTGTTCCCCCATGGGGCCCCACCTTTCTCCCAACACTCTCCACCATTTGTGGGGGCTGCCCCCCACCATGGGGGGCCCCCCCAACATCTTTGTCCAGCCACAAGGGGCTGCCCCCTCAAGGGGAGCGCCCCCAAAACAGCCCCCACGTATCGTGGGATCTTGTCCCCTCACGCTGGGACAAGATGTTTTCCGCGACTATTACTTCTGAAAATTCCGAAAGGTCCCAGAACATTTCCGACACCCTCTAAAATTATCTGGACACGCTCTGGAACATTTTCAGTATGGTGGTTTAATTTAAAACCATCTTTGTTTACCCGGTAAACAACTCCGGCAGCTCCGAAACTTTTTTTTCGGTTTTTTCTCCAGAAAAATTCCAGAAATTACCAGACCAATCTGGCAACCTCCAAAACATTCCCGGTGCTTGCCGAAACCTTTTTGGATCAATGGTTTTATCCGAAACAACTTTTCGGTTTTACCGAAACTTTTTCAGTGTTCTCTCTCCAGAACTCTTCCGTTGTCTCCGAAACTTTTTGGTGATTTTCTCTCAGACTCCCTGTCTAGTATTCAGCAGATAGATGACCCTTAAGCGTGTGACCCTATAGGTTCGGTGAAGTATAGACATGACACGGAACACCTTCCGATCAATGATCAACATCGGAGCCGTGGACACCCATATTGACCCCTATACCCACACGAATGAATATTCGAGTGAACCTCCAGTTGCCGTGTGCTATTCCTGTTGCTTCACGATATGTTACAAATACCCGAGGTTAGACATGTAGGCATTTCCGTGGATCAACAACTTGTCCACTATGCCAGTTACCTCGTTACCGGTATTGTTCTCTTTTCTCGTTACCGTGTTCCGGCATCCCTGTGGTCAAATCACAAAGTGTCTGGCCAGACGATGATGGATACCGTAACACCGAGAGGGCCCAGAGATATCTCTCCATCGTCGGAGGAGCAAATCCCAATCTCGAGCTATCAAGTTACTTGACACACTTTTCCATGAACCCGTAAGCCGCCGTAATAGCCACCCATTTACGGATGACGTTTAACAAACCCCAAACTTCATGAAGCAAGTATGAAGAAACTCGACACTCTCATGGTCTAAGGAATTTTGCAAACATTAACCATCTCTGTGTTATTAACCATTAATATGTGACGAATGTAACTCATAGCATAACATCAATTTGGGTCGATTCAACACAAATGTTCTTCTAACACTGTGCCCTCAAAATTGCTGGCATAGACATGCCCATGATCAGGAAAACAGAACCATCATGCAATACTTGAGCTAGTCTTAGAGGCCAGACTAGGAATACATATTACCGTTTATTATTCCACACGTGCATATGAGTCTTCCTCCGAGCCTCGTTTTATTTGCAGACTCGAGAACCATAGCAGTTATAGCATGGAACATAAACCTAATTATGAACAGGGAGATAATCAATAACATTTATTATTTCCTCTAGGGCATATCTCCTACAGACACGTAGGTCATTAAAGTGACAATCATATGGCTCCAGCCATCATGCCGAATCATGAGACGCATGTCATGTTAGTAAATTTATATCATATAGTCATCTCATACATAATCGAATTAATATAAGCCCTGCTATACCACATCACATGCACATCCTGCAAAACCAAGTTAGATGCCTCTAATCGGTTTATGCAAAAATTTATTTTACGTGGCTTCTAAGGTTTTGACTTAAACCGCAGCTACCAACGTTTATCATCAAGTATGATTATTCAAGTCACTAGATTAACATCTCGGGGTGTATGAAACATGAGATAATAAAATCTCGAGCCCCATACTAAACTTCGTCATACGGATGACCCCCGTGCAAATCATATCTACAATGCCCTTTCATCTGCGAAGTTTCATCTTTCTTTTGACTATGGTGGAACCCAAAGAACTGATAGCATTTCGTTGATCAATCAGGATCGCGGATTGCCAGAATTTGTCAAATTCTACCATGCTGTCTCGAGATCAGAAATACGCAAATTCTAGGGAAGCAACAAGAACATCGGGTAACAGATTTCATCTACTTCCCTCATAAATAATTTTCAGCAATAGATCTCATCTACTCCAAAATTATATTATGCAATACCCATACATCTCCATGTATTCTAGATCGTAACCTGCATCTACGCATAGCATGGCTCATGATGCCACTATAGGGGAACGCGACAGAAAACAAAAAAATTTGGTACAGCGAGCACGCCCAGGACCACTATGGAGACTGCATACAAGGTTTCATCTGATCCGTACCGACTCGTAGCGCAGCGGAAGAAGAGTCGGTGTAGATCGTCGGTGCAGATCCCCGCAGCTAGGATTTACAACCTCCCAACCCCGAGGATGTACTCCCTCGTCGGACAGTCCCTCGGACGATGTCACAGACAGCCCTTCGGGAGGACGGTCGAAACTCAAACGGTAACTCGGACAGCCCTTCGGGAGGACTCATGAACAGCCTCTCAGGTAAAAGATCAAAACTACGACCTCTCTACGGGGTTGCACACATACGGTGTCAGCTATCCGACAGGGCTTCGTCGTCCAGAACTAGTTCCTGCCGGAACCCAGACAGCCTTTCGGCTCTACGAACTCTTTTCGTGGGAGGGAGAGAGAAGCCAGACAAGTCTATGGTATGTGTATGAGAGCAAAGGAATGAGCAATGGAGAGCACCTCTCCACCTCTATTTATAGGAAACCCATGGGGAAGGGTGCCTCGAAAAATACCAAAATACCCATGCATGAGGGTATTAAGGTCATAATGGGAGGCCATGTGGAGCTCCAAGGAGCTCCACCTCCCTTGGCCGGCCACACCTTGGGCCCCCCATGAGAGGCTTCCTTGGCCCCCAAGCCCTTCTAGAAGCACTTTTGCAAAAGCCCTAAAAGGTGGCTTTCCAAAAAAATATCCATAAAGTGATTTTCACTATTCACAGAACCAATTTTCCGCTACCGTTAAATCCAAAAATATTTCTGTGGGTCTTAGAATAATTCCAGTACCCACACAAATGATTTTGGACGCGTTCAAAAACAATTTCGGATTAGTGAATTTCATCTGCGAGAAGCAACCAAATCGGTTCCGGCAGCTTCGGAACATTTTCGGTTTTTATCCTGGAAAATTCCCAGAAGTTTCCAGAACACTTCTGGCATCCTCCAAGAATTTCCAGGCGTGTGCCGAAACCAATTTGACTTAATGGTACCCCCTGAAACAACTTTTCAGTTTTACCAAAACTATTCCGGTGTTCTCTCCGGAACGTTTCCGTTGTCTCCGAAACTTTTCCGGTGACTTTCTCTCAGACTCCCTGTCTTGTATTCAGCAGATAGATAACCCTTAAGTGTGTGACCCTATAGGTTTGGTGAAGTATAGACATGACCCGGAACACTTTCGGAACAATGATCCAACATCGGAGCCGTGGACACCCATATTGACCCCTATACCCACACGAATGAATATTCGAGTGAACCTCCAGTTGCCGTGTGCTATTCCTATTGCTTCGTTATATGTTACAAATACCTGAGGTGAGATTTATCTGCATCCCCGTGGATCAACAACTTGTCCACTATGCAAGTTACCTCGTTACCAGTTTTGTTCTCTTTTCTAGTTTCCGTGTTCCGACATCCCTGTGATCAAATCACCTTGTGTCTGGCCAGACGATGATGGATACCGTAACACCGAGAGGGCCCGAGAATATCTCTCCATCGTGGGAGGAGCAAATACCAATCTTGAGCTATCTTGTTACTTGCCATACTTTTCCGTGAACCCGTAAGCCGCCGTAATAGCCACCTAGTTACGGATGATGTTTAACAAACCCCAAAGTTCACGAAGCAAGTACGAAGGAACTCGATACTCTCATGGTCTAAGGAATTATGCAAACATTAACTATCTCTGTGTTATTAACCAGTAACTTATGACGAATGTATCTCATAGCATAACATCAATTCGGGTCGATTCAACATTGTGCCCTCAAAATTGCCGGCATAGTCATGCCCATGATCAGGAAAACAGTTTCATCATGCAATAATTGAGCCAATCTTAGAGGCAAGACTAGGAATACATTTTACCGTTTATTATACCACACGTGCATATAAGTTTCCCTCCGAGCCTCGTGGATATTGTAGACTCGAGAATCATTGCAGTTATAGCATGGATCATAAACATTCATTACAAACTTGGAGATACAAAATAACTGTTATTACTGCCTCTAGGGCATATCTCCTACAAGGCGTGCCCAGCTAGCTCGTGGGGCCCCTGCGGCTCTTCTGCTGCTCCTCTGAAGCTTCCTGGGTCTGTTTCCTTCAAGAAAAAATCGTCAAAAAGTTTCACTGCATTTGGACTTCGTTTGATATGGATTTTCTGGAAAACCAAAAACAAGCAGAAAAACAGCAACTGGCACTGGGCACTAGGTCAATATGTTAGCCCATGAAAATCATATAATATCCATATAAAAGTGCACCAAAATCATACAAAACTATAATAAACATGGCATGAATACTTCATAAATTATAGATATGTTGCAGACATATCAGAGGATCCATAACAATATAAATTCTATGCAAATATACCCAAACATAACTCATTACGTTGTCTTCCTTGTCCAACTTCAACTAATTTGCTCAAGTTAGAAAATAATTAATGGATATTCACAATCATAAAAGATTTCCAAGATAATTTATTTATATGTGAAAGTTCTCTTCCATATACTAATCATTCATGAATTGCTTGTATGACCAATATTGTGATTGTCAAGCTTCAATAGATTTTACCTTCTAAACCCAATGTGAAGCTACTACTAGGCATGATACAAGCATATGAAGCTCATGTTATTTCAACTTCATGATAATAAATTTATTCAACAATTTACTCATAGGATATAAGTGAAGAATAAGAGTAAATGACAAACTACTCCAAAAAGTAATAGTGAAGACCAAATGAGTAGTTAAGTAAATAGGTAGCTATGTGAGGACTCTCTCTCATTTAATTTTTTTATATCTTAAGTATTTTATTCAAACAGAAAAGAAAACAAAATAAAATGATATTTCAAGAATTGCACATCTCATGTGAACAAGCAAAAACTTAGGCTCAACCAAGACTAACCGATAATTGTTGATGAAGAAAGGTGGGATGCCTACCGGGGCATCCCCCAAGCTTAGATGCTTGAGACTTCTTGAAATATTAACTTGGGATGCCTTGGGCATCCCCAATCCTGAGCTCTTGTATCTCCTTAATTCCTCTCATATCACGGTTTCTTTAAATCTTAAAAACTTCATCCACATAAAACTCAACAAGAACTCGTGAGATAAGTTAGTATAAATCAACTCAAAACCTTATCATTCTCTACTGTAGAAAATAACTCAAATTATAATTTAACATTGCATACTAATTGCCTCTGCATATTTAATACTTCTATCCTCAAATAGAATCATTAAACAAGCAAACATATGCAAACAATGCAAACATAACAGCAATCTGTCTAAACAGGATAGTCTGTAAAGGGTGAATAGGAATTCATATTTTCCTAATTCCAAAAATTCTGAAAAATTACCACGTGACATAGAACTCATGCATTCTTATTGTGTAAAAATTTCAGATTTTTATCATGTTCTGACTATACAGGAATATTCTGAACATAACAGAAAACTTTCTATTTTCAAACAGCAACACATAAACTTGCAAACTGAGCATGGTAAATGCTATACTTGGCATTTTATGGAACTAAAACATACAAAACATGATTATTTATAACACCAAGCAATTAAAAACAGAAGAAAATTATGCTTCAAGCAAGACTCATATTATTTGACGAATAAAAATATAGCTCCAAGTGAGGTTACCGATAATGTTGAAGACGAAAGAGGGGATGCCCCATCCCCAAGCTTAGTTGCTTTGGTATTCCTTGAATATTACCTTGAGGTGCCTTGGGCATCCCCAAGCTTAGGGTCTTGCCGCTCCTTATTCTCCTCATATCGATATCTCACCCAAAACTTGAAAACTTCAATCACACAAAACTTAACGGAACTTGTGAGATAGGTTAGTATGATAAAAATAAATCATCCACTTAGGTACTGTCAAGACAAGATTCATAATTGTTCTCATACAATTACTACTTTATTATACCATTTTCACAATTTATATTACTCAATATAAGCTATGGAAACACTAAAACAAGCAAACTATGCACTAAAAACAGAATCTGTCAAAAACAGAATAGCATGTAGTGAGCGATTTAAAAACCATACTTCTGTAGCTCCAAAAATTCTGAAATCTTAGGAAAACGTAAAAAAATTGTAACCCAATAATCTGTAAAAATTTCAGAATTTTCTCATGCTCCAGTACAGAATAGAAATTCCAGCACTTGACATAAAAGTTTCTGTTTTTGCACAAAATCAAATCAACAAGCATCCATACTATCCCAAAGGCTTTACTTGGTACATTATTGAAAGAAAACATATAAAACATGATTACTACAGTAGCTTAATCATGTGGACACAAAAAAATAGAAGGTATAAGTATTGGGTTGTCACCCAACAAGCGCTTTTCCTTAATGCCTTTTAGCTAGGCATGATGATTTCAATGATGCTCGCATAAAAAGTGAAGAATTGAAAGATAATGGGAGCATCATGAAACATATGACTAGAACATTTAAGCCTAACCCACTTTCCATGCATAGGTATTTTGTGACCAAACAATTTATGGGAACCTAATTCAACTAGCATAGGAAGGCAAAACAAGCAAGACTTCAAACTTTCAACACATAGAGATGAAACTTGATATTATTGAGATATGTAAAAGCAAATGTTCCTCTCTCATAATAATTTTCAGTAGCATCATGAATGAATTCAACAGTATAACTATCACACAAAGCATTCCTTTTATGATCCACAAGCATATAATTTTTACTACTCTCCACATAAGCATTTTTCTTATCATTCATAATATTGGGAGCAAATTCAATGAAATAACTATCATGTGATACTTGATTGGCATAATCTAATTGAAAATTAAAATCATGATGACAAGTTTCATAGTTATCATTATTCTTTATAGCATACATGTCATCACAATAATCATCATAGATAGCAACTTTGTTGTCATAATCAATTGAAACCTCTTCCAAAATAGTGGAATCATCATTAAATAAAGTCATGACCTCTCCAAGTCCACTTTCATCAATATAATCGTCATAAATAAGAGGCATGATATCATCATAATAAATTTTCTCATCAAAACTTGTGGGGCTAAAAATATCATATTCATCAAACATAGCATCCCCAAGCTTATGGCTTTGCATAACATTAGCATCATGGGTATTCAAAGAATTCAAACTAACAACATTGCAATTATGCTCATCATTCAAAGATTTTATGCCAAACATTTTATTGAATTCTTCTTCTATCAATTGAGCAAAATTTTCCGCTCCATCATTTTCAAGGAAGACATTATAAAGATGAATAATATGGGGCAACCTTAATTCCATTTTTTCTGGTTTTTTTTAAACCAAACTAGTGATAAAACAAGAAACTAAAAGATTCGATTGCAAGATCTAAAGATATACCTTCAAGCACTCACCTCCCTGGCAACGGTGCTAGAAAAGAGCTTGATGTCTACTGATGACCCACAAGTATAGGGGATCAATCGTAGTCCTTTCGATAAGTAAGAGTGTCGAACCCAACGAGGAGCAGAAGGAAATGACAAGCGGTTTTTAGCAAGGTAGTTTCTGCAAGCACTGAAATTATCGGTAACAAGTAGTTTGATAGCAAGGTAATTTGTAACAAGTGACAAGTAGCAATAGTAATGAAGAGTGCAGCAAGGAGGCCCAATCCTTTTTATAGCAAAGGACAAGCTGGAACAATCTCTTTTTGTAAGTAAAGCGTTCTCGAGGACACATGGGAATTTCATCTAGTCACTTTCATCATGTTGGTTTGATTCATGTTCGCTACTTTGATAATTTGATATGTGGGTGGACCGGTGCTTGGGTGCTTTTCTTACTTGAACAAACCTCCCACTTATGATTAACCCCCTTCGCAAGCATAAGCAACTACAAAAGAAGAATCAAGATAAATCTAACCATAGCATTAAACATGTGGATCCAAATCAGCCCCTTACGGAATAGCGCATAAACTAGGGTTTAAGCTTCTGTCACTCTAGCAACCCATCATCTAATAACTACTCCACAATGCATTCTCTTAGGCCCAAAGATGGTGAAGTGTCATGTAGTCGACGTTCACATAACACGACTAAGAGAATCAACAACATACATATCATCAAAATATCGAATGAATACCAAATTCACATGATTACTTATGACAAGACTTCTTCCATGTCCTCGAGAACAAGGGTAACTACTCACAAATCATCATCATGTTCAAGATCAGAGGGGTATTGAATAGCATAATGGATCTGAACATATAATATCCCACCAGATAAACCAACTAGCATCAACTACAAAATGTAATCAACACTACTAGCAACCCACAGGTACCAATCTGAGGTTTTGAGACAAAGATTGAATACAAGAGATGAACTAGGGTTTGAGATGAGATGGTGATGTCGAAGATGTTGATGAAGATTTGTTCTCCCACGATGAGAGGATCGTTGGTGATGTCGATGGCGACGATTTCCCCCTCCCGGAGGGAAGTATCCCCGGCGGAATCTCTCCGACGGAGAGCAAAAGTGCTCCTGCCCAAGTTCCGCCTCGAGACAGTGGCGCACCATCCCAAAAGTCTTCTCTATAATTTTTCTAGGGCAAATGGGCTTATATACCAGAAAATGGGGGCCAGAAGCTGGCCAGGGTCCCCACGAGCCACTAGAGCGCGGCTGGGGGGGGGGGGTGGCGCACCTTGGTGCCTCGTGGGCACCTGGGTGGCCCCCTCTGGTACTTCTTGCTTCCAATATTTTTTAATTATTCCAAAATAATTCTCCATGAAATTTCAGCTCATTTGGAGATGTGCAGAATAGGTATCTCTGACATCCAGCTGCCAGCAATCTCCCTCTTTGTGTAAACATTGCATTTTAAGAGAGAAAAGGCATTAGAATTGCTCCAAAAAGTCTTATATTGATTAATAACATTATAAATAATAGTAGCAAAACATGATGCAAAATGGACGTATCATCTACTACACAACTTATTCTTGTAGACTCGTGTTGGGCCTCCAAGTGTAGAGTTTTGTAGGACAGTAGCAATTTCCCTCAAGTGGATGACCTAAGGTTTATCAATCCATGGGAGGCATAGGATGAAGATGGTCTCTCTCAAACAACCCTGCAATCAAATACAAGAAATCTCTTGTGTCCCCAACACACCCAATACAACGGCAATTTTATAACTTCATCTCTATCATTACAAGCAAGAATGGCTATAGCCGTCTCCCTGTTAAAGACATGTTCATCAGGTGATTCAACTCTAGTAGGAGGACTAGTCATAATAGGTGAATCATAATTCTCAAGAGTTTTAACATTTTAAGCATTCTCAATTTCTTTAGCTTTAGCAATTTGTTCATTAAGAAATTCACCAAGTGGCACAGTATTATCAAGAAAAGTACTAGCATCATCATAAGTATCATTCATAGCAGAAGTAGTATCATCAATAACTAGCGACATATCAGAATTAATAGCAGGTGGTGGTGTTGCAAGCTTACTCAAAACAGAAGGTGAATCAAGTGCAGAGCTAGATGGCAGTTCCTTACCTCCCTTCGTCTTAGAGGGAACAACCTTGGTCTTTGTGTCTTTCAGATTCTTCATAGTGATCAACAGATATAAATCCCAAGTGACTGAGCAAATAAAGCTATGCTCCCCGGCAACGGCGCAAGAAAAAGGTCTTGATAACCCACAAGTATAGGGGATCGCAACAGATTTCGAGGGTAGAGTATTCAACCCAAATTTATTGATTCGACACAAGGGGAGCCAAATAATATTTGCAAGTATTAGCAGTTGAGTTGTCAATTCAACCACACCTGGAGACTAAATATCTGTAGCAGAGTGATCAGTAGCACAGTAGTATGGTAGTTTGATAGCAATAGCAATAGTAGCAGCAGTAACAGTAACGGTAGCAGCAATAGTTTTGTAGCAGTTGTGACAGTAGTAGCAATCGTAACTTAGCAAAGAACAATATGTGAAAAGCTCGTAGGCATTGGATCAGTGACTTATGTTGGATAACATTCATCATGTAAGAGTCATAACCTAGGGCGACACAGAACTAGCTCCAATTCATCAATGTAATGTAGGCATGTATTCCGTATATAGTCATAGGTGCTTGCGATAAGAACTTGCATGACATCTTTTGTCCTACCGTCCCGTGGCAGCGGGGTCCATAAGGAAACTAAGGGATATTAAGACCTCCTTTTAATAGAGAACCGGAACAAAGCATTAACACATAGTGAATACATGAACTCCTCAAACTACGGCAATCACCGAAAATAATCCCAATTATTGTCACCTTGGGGTATGCGGATCATGACACGTAATAGGTGCATACAACTTGCAAGATCAGATCAAGAACACAAATATATTCATGAAAACATAAAGGGTTCAGATCTGAAATCATGGCACTCGGGCCCTAGTGACAAGCATTAAGCATAGCAAAGTCATAGCAACATCAATCTCAGAACATAGTCGATACTAGGGATCAAGCCCTAACAAAACTAACTCGATTACATGATAAATCTCATAGAACTCATCACTGTCCAGCAGGCCTACGAAGGAATTACTCACTCCCGGCAGTGAGCATCATGAAATTGATGATGAAGGATGGTTGGTGATGACGATGCTGGAATATCCCCCTCTCCGGAGCCCTGAACGGACTCCAGATCTGGCCTCCTAATCAAGAACAGGAGGTGGCGATGGCTCCGTATCGTGATACATGATAAAACTCCCTCTCTTATTGTTTCTTTGGGAAAGTGAATTTAGAGCATTAGAATTAGGTCAGACGGCCGCCTGTGGGCCCCACGAGCCACAAGGGCATGCCTGGGGGGGTGGCGCGCCCTGGTGCCTCGTGGGCAGCAGTTGGCCCCCCTTCTGTTGATTCTTGCGCCAATAATTTTTATATATTCCATAAAAATTCTCCAAAAAGTTTCATCCAAATCCAAGAACTTTGATTTTCGCACAAAAACAACACCATGGCAATTCTGTTGAAAACAGCGTTAGTCCGGGTTAGTTCCATTCAAATAATGCAAATTAGAGTCCAAAACAAGAGCAAAAGTGTTTGGAAAAGTAGATATGACGGAGACGTATCAGCGCACGACCCCACTCCCCACATCGCCTCCGACCGCCCCCGAGCTCCCTGACCCTCCTATAAAACCCCCTCGACCCCCTCTCTCCATTCCTCCACTTGCCCGAGCCTCTTCGCCGCCAGGCTGCTCGTGCGCGAGCTCAGACCGCCATCGCTCCGGCGAGCGATTTCGGCCGCTCCAGTAAGTCTCTGCCGCTCGTTTGGTTCCCGATGAGTTCGTCGTGACCTCACCCCTCTCCCTCGCATTTCTACTTGTCCAGGGAGCCCCAAGTAGTGCAAACCACTGACGACCCGAGCCACCCGATGCCGTGCGGACTCCGGCGACCCCGTCTTCGGCGTTTTCGTCAACCCCGAGCCCCGCCGTGGCCACCATCGAGCCTGCCGCGTCGCGCTGTGCCTCACTATGCCCTTCCCATGCTCCAGGGACCATCGGAGAGCTCGCCCGCATTGAACCCGAGCCGCCTGCACTGCCGTCATCTCCATCTCCGGTGACCTACACCACCCTGTGAGCCCTAGCCCCTCTCAGCCATTCGATCTCGCACAGACGCACGAGATTAGATTGTTTAATTTGCCGAACCATTTTTTTTTAAGTTTCGGCCGTTCACCGTTTAGAGCTAGCAGCGAACACTTTCCAACCAATAGGAATGTGCGATGGGTCACCACCTTATCCGAAACTATATCCAGAACAATTCGTTAATTAAAATGGAAATGTACTTTTGCAGAAAAACCACTGGAACTTGAATTCATCATAACTAATTATCCATAGGGCCAAATTGGATGATTCTTTTTTGCAAATGAACCCTTATGAAATGTAGATTCATAATAATTTTAGGAAAAATCAAATTTGAAACTTTGAAATTTGAAATTCAAATAGAATAGTTTAAATATCAATTTGATCATAACTTTTAAACTATAAATCCAATTTTGGTGATTCTTTTTGCAAAATGATCTCCATGAAACATACTTTCACCCTGTCTGCAAACATTTCACATTTGAATAATTTCAAATTCAAATTCAAACAGAATGAATTCAAAATCAATTAGGGCATAACTTAAAGTTTATAAATCCAATATAATTAATTCTTTTTGCTAAATGAAACTAATGAAATGTAGTTTCTGTCTAGAGCACCTTAGCTCAAATTTAAATAGTTTGAAAATACATTAGGTAATCCAAATAACTGTTGATCTATTTCAAACATAGTTTGAATGAAACTATGAAACCCTAGGCCTATTTTTCAGAGACAAATTGGATCAATAAATTTGAATAATGCAAGTCAAACTCAAATTCAACTACTTTGACTAAGGTAAACCAAATTATTTGATATTCAAATATTAAACCAGGACACCTAGTTAAACCTAACAGGACTTGTATTGAACAATCAACTAAACCCTAGGGACAAATCAAACAAACCAAAATGAATGATGTTAAACCAAATAACCCAACACTATGTGTTTGAGTGATTTGCAATTGCATTCATGCAAGTTTTCCCTTTGCATGAACTGTGTGCTTATGATTGCAATGTGTTATTTTTCTGTCAACGTTAGATTACGAGTGCAACCCCTATGATTGTGAGGAGGGCACCTTTGACAACAGCAACAACCAAGGCAAGTTCCACTTTGATCATGTTACCCAGTATTTTATTTGCATTGTCGTCTTGCCATGTTAGGTGTGTGAGTTTAGGATACTAAATTCTATACAACCCAGTAGTTGACAACTTAGGTCCAACATACCCTGACCTTGTAACCATCGAGTAGATGCTTAGCTGCTACAACATGGATTGGGAAACACCAATTATTATTCCACCATACAACCACATGGTTGACTACTTATCTACAACTTAATTAATGAATCGTCTGGGTGGTGCTTCGGTTTTGCTTGGATGGTTGACAGTTTTGTGGGTGACCACCCAGGCTCAAAGGGATTGTACGAGTTCAAAGTTGAGTAGCTTCCATGTGTAACCGTGATATAATATGGGCTCTGTCTGGACCAAGTAGGTTGTGGGAACCCTCCTACGGTAGACCAACAGATGTAGGTGTTTAGGTTGGACTGGGTCTACCTTTTCTGAGAGGCTACTACTTCCCATGAGTCCCTTCTTGGTCTACTTGGCTACTTCATAAGTGAAGTTTAGTGGCATGAGGGTGTGATCGGGAATCACGGGTAAAGTACACAAACCTCTGTAGAGTGTATACAACTGATCATGATTAGCCGTGTCCTCGGTTATGGACAACTTGAGCAACTCATCCGAGAATTGTTAGTTTGATCTCATCACCTCTTCCTGATTAAAATCAATGGGTTGAACCAATAGGGAGAGTGGAGCTAATCTTAGAGGACTGGGGATTTACCAGTGTCTCTTGAGAAAGGCTTGGGGCAACCGGGGATTTACCGGGGAACCCACACGCTCAAATTGCATTGGGCTACAATTGGGGATTTACCGGGGGTGCCTTTGGACTACGACCGGGGATTTACTGGAAGTGCCATACTGCTATTAGAGTATACCACTATTTAATAATAGGGCAAAACTATTTCTGCAAAGAGCCTTGAACTTCACCAGCCAAAGTGCATGTAGGTGAACAGGTTTCCAATAAACTGTGTACTTGCCAATACAAACCATGAATTGACCCTAGTGGCTGCAATGTATCATGTTGCAGGTGAATACTACAGGGAGCGACTTACGTAGGGTTTCGTGCCTCCACTCGACATGCTTCCCCGTGGTGTTGATGGAACCTATCAAGACGTCTACCTTAGATTTGCTTTCGTTTTCGCTTATGTTGAACTCTGTTTGCTTAATGTATGACTATGTATTTGACTAGCCTATGGCTAGAGTCTGTAAGACTATTTGCTTTCTGGATCGTTCAATGTAATGAAGGACACATTTGTGTAAGATACAACATCATTACCGTGTATGCCGGCGATTCAATCCAGGGGTTGGCATAGAAACACACGGAGACCATATGCCTGAAAAGGTAGGTCATGACAGCCTTGATGGTAGCTATCTGCTCAAGACGGGGACCCTTCTCGCCCCCTAAAGACTATATTGCAATCATCCGCAATAGAGGCCAGATGCCTAAGGGGAACAAGGACTAAAACTAAGAATGAGGACATGGCAGAGGGGGGAGGTGGGAGGAAGTACCTAGGTCAAGGTTCCGCTCTCGCTTGGCCACGGACTAGACCACCATGGCCTCACCCACCAGCGACCCCAGGCTAGAGCTCCCGTGAGTCGCTGTCGCCGGGGTGGAGGATGAAAAGTCCCAATGGCCCTTAGGAGGGCGGGTGCCAGGGACCACCACCAAGGTCGAAGTAGTGAAGGAAGTCGGGATCAACACCTCCCCTACCTTCGGCGATGGCAACTAAAGCCGCATAGGAGAGGGCAGGCGAGGTAGGGGTGTACCCATCCCAGAGCATGGAGTTGACACTAGGGATGTCGAGAAGAGGGGGATCTAGGGGAACATGGAGACTGCGGAGGCAACACCACCATACCCACACTCCCGTAGTCCTTAGAGGCCATCTCTGTAGCTCCAAGAGACGGGGTCGCCGGGGGAGAGCAGTTGCCTATGGTGACACAGGGGGGGCATGCTAGCAAGTTTCTCAAGGAACTCCGGGCCTCACAGAAGTTGGACCCGTATTGGGACACAGGTAGCTCGATAGTCGTTCTCGGCTCAAGGTGGAGCATCCGAGGATCCTCCACCACCGGGATCCAGGACACCAAGGGCTTATGCTAGAAAGGGCTCATGATCGGCAACATGCTGAGCTGGGCAGCGTGACTGGTAGGGGCGTTGGAGGCTGCCGAGGTCACTCCGCTGGCTCCCACCTAAGGTGCCCCCTGCCAATCACCCTCTGTGTGGCTGGGGTCAGAGGCGTCAGCAGCGTCGGACTCGTCATCGTCGTGATCCTTCTTGGCTTGGCGGTGGTTGGGCCATTAGGAGGTCGAGAGATGGATCGAGGGGGTCGATCTTCGGCTCGATGTTGATCACCCGACCATCACCATCAAAGTAGAACTCCAGCCGCCCGCTAAGCTAGACCAGGTCCCGTCATCGAACCTTGATATGGACCAGTCCCTCCTTGATGAGGGAGAACTCATTCACCAGCAGCAGTTTGCCAATCACTTTGGCCATCTCCTTGATCACCTCCGCCTTTTGTGTATTCTCGGGGATCCCTTGCAACCACACCCAAGTGTACGTGAGGGTGGACAAAACGTCGGGGTCAGTGGTGGAGGTCCTGATCGAGACATGGATTTGGTTGAGGGGGAGCATGATTTGACCGCTTCAAGTACACAACCTAAGCATACGGCCACGGCAAACTCCATAGGGTACAACTCCCTAACCTTCCACTGCCATGACTCGTCCACCAAGTGCCGCATCTCGGCCTTAATGATGGACAGCATGGAAGTGCCGGAGAGAACCGTGATGGTGGCAAAGTTTGAGGGCACCGGGCATTCTCCACGCTGGGCTCGATGTAGAAGAAACCTTGGTTCTTGATCCCATGGGCAAGCATTTGTCGCTCATAGAGGTGAGGGTGGTCAAGGCAGTCTGCGGTTCCATGCTCCACACTCTTGCAGTGGTAGCAATGCTGAGGGTCTAGGCACTCAGACTAGCAGTGACTTGGACTCCCATAGTTGAAGCATGCCACCAGCGACCCCGTTGTCCCCCAGCTCCGTCTAAACCTGCGGGACTGAAGGTTGCGCCCCAAAAGCATAAGAAGGCAGACTGGGTGCGCCCCCTCCCATGGGACTTGCCCTTGCAGTGATGCTGCATGGACAGGGTCATCATTGGGAGAGGAGGATTGGCGGGAGGATGACCGCATCAGAGGGAAAGCATGGCATGACGTGTTAGAGGACACTCGGGCAGGCGGAAGGGAGCGGCGAGGCACATCCCTACGGGGTGGTGGCAAAGCTCAGACTCCCGACGACTTTGGCGGCGAGTCCCGATGGTGTTTGGGGCTGTCCCCGACATCATCATGCTCTCTCATCATGACTAGACACAATATAACTTTTAGAGATTTAACTTAACTCTTGATATGTTAGATCAGACTAAATGTGTAAGATGGTTTGTGTGGAACTCTAAGTCATACTTTTATAATAGCACATAGTCATTGCTTTTACATGCCGGGCAGCCAAAGGTTGCGCGTCCTGTACAAGGAAAGAGGAGTAGCCAGCCTTCTCCCCTGTTTGAACCAGAACCCTAACAAGGACATCCTCTAAATATGCATCGGCACCTCCTTCGATAGCCACGATCCACTGGAGATCTACTCAATCCACAATGGCGGTCCGAAGACTTACCCATGGCAGGTTCAACAATGCATTCCCATTGAGCAACCTGAGTTGAACCAAATTTGTCTTCTAGCCAATGAGGGATGGTGGGGAGATGAAGCACAAGAAACTATACATAATGCTGGACAAAAATGTGGGTGAATACAAGGAAGTCTCGGAGCCATGGCTGACCAAAGGGTCGTGGACAGACACCCACTACCAATGGTCCCTGAACAATGACTGGATTGTTTTCTCGTCGACGTGCGGCAAGCTCTATGATGCTGCCGAGGTGGACAATGTCCTGGACCAGGGATACTTCTCCATGTACCCTGTTAGAATTATTAGTACTTGTTAACCTTGTCTTAGTTTCAAACATTATTTGTTTGTGATGTCATAAAGTGGGGCATCGGTCAAATGTGTAGGCCGTTCCCCTGTACTCAACTGTCCACTTGCATTTGATCCCTCTAGTGAGCAAGTCAATGTCTCCCGAGATGTTGTATTTGATGAAGCTAAACAGTGGGAATGGAGTGATGTAAAGGAGTTGGATATGCAGGGAGGAGGTGATGAATTCACAATGTATGATCCACGTGAGCTTCTTGCAAAATATAATGTGGCGTCGACTAGATCAACACCACAAGCTGAAGAACCTGAGAGCAATGCTTCCACTCCAGCATCAACCAGAGCTGCTACACCTGTAAAGCAACAACCCCTGTTAGACCAAACACAAGTGTGATAGGCGGTGACGATGTGAATATATATAGTGTTGGAGCATCTGCAAGTGATCAACCTCAAGGAGTTCGCAACATACAAGACTTGCAAGATAGTACCTCACCTTGTGATCTAAATCTTGAAAATGATGATTTGTGTATGCTCAGTGCTAAGGAGCCTGCATCATTTGCTGAAGCATGTAAAGAAACTTTGGAAACATGTAATGGATGAGGAAATGAAATCCATCACTAAAAACCAGACATGGATCATGCTGGATCCTCCAACAAGGCAGAGGCCAATTGGACTACAAAGGATGTATAAAGTCAAAAAGGATCCAAACGGGGAAATTGTGAAACATAAGGCCCACTTGGTTGCAAAGGGTTATGTTCAGAAACAGGGAGTTGATTTCAATGAAGTATTTGCTCTGGTTGCTCGTATGGAGACAGTTAGACTCTTAATTACCTTAGCAGCTCAGGAGGGATGCCAAGTACACCATATGGATATTAAGTCTGCATTTCTAAATGGTGAGATTCAGGAAGGTATGTATGTTTGTCAAGCTCCAGGTTATGAGGAGGAAGGCAAGGAATACATGGTGCTTAAACTAAAAAAGGCATTGTATGGATTGTGTCAAGTGCCTAAAGCTTGGAATGTAATACTTGATGCATGTCTACTATCACTTGGTTTTGCTAGATGCCTGTTAGAGCACAATATGTACTATAGAATTATAGGAGATGGCCGACTGCTGGTAGGAGTCTATGTGGATGGCCAGATAATCTCTGGATCAAGTACTGTTGAAATAGAAAAGTTCAAGGATGAGATGAAAGAAAAGTTTAAGATGAGTGATCTTGGTTTACTCTCTTACTTTCCTGATATTGAGGTAATCAAAAGGAAATTGGCATTACTCTTTGTCAAGCTGGCTATGCAATGAAGCTACTTGAGAAAGCAAGTGTGAGTGACTGTAATCCAAGTCAGATGCCAATGGAGCCAAAGCTGAAATTGTACAAGTCTATGGAAGAGAAGAATGTTGATTCAACAACCTATGGCAATGTGGTTTTGTTGAGGAGGGCAATGTGGTTGTGGAGCATGTGAGAACAGGGGATCAACTTTCTAATCTGTGGACAAAGGCACTTCCTTGATTAAAGTTTAATGAACTCGGGGAGAGGATGGGAGTTGATGTGGTGAAGAAACAAGGACAAGGTTAAGGGAGAGATTGTCAGAATTATTAGTACTTGTTTACCTTGTCTTAGTTTCAAACATTCTTTGTCTGTGATGTAAAAATGTGCGGCATCGGTCAAATGTGTAGGCCATGCCCATGTAATCAACCATCCACTTGCTCTGCATTAGTACAACAGACAAGGCATGGGTGACGTCGTGGGTGAACAGGCGTGCGGCATAACACATGTATTGGTAAGCGCCTCTGGTGGTGGTGTGAGAGTAGAGTATATATCCTCCTCCCTTGGGTTGCTGGAGAATTAATCCTGTAAAATACCAAAAAGGCATCCGGTGTAGTGCTGACCAAACTCTCCCGAGTTCTTGTGTATTTTGCAGTGTTTCATTGTGTTCTACCGTGTTTCATGCACTCAATCCATTTGATTGTTTGCCTGGTTTAGGGTCCTATGAAAATCGAGCTCGTGTGGTGTGCACCGTGATAGTGAGACTGAGTGAGGCTCACGGACCATCATTTGGTACCAAAGCCGGTGGTTGAAGGTTGGGGAAGGCGAAGATGGCAGAACCACCAACGCCGCAATAGTTGGCGGATAAACTGTCCGAGCAGCAGTGGCTGGAGATGGAGGAGGCGGAGAAGAAACTTAAGGCGGGGAAGCTCATCAACCACGGATGCATGGTGAGTACCGCACTACCGTTGGTGGCCGCAGCACAAGTGCATCCGCGGTCACGTCTATCCATACAGTGGCTGCAACTGACCCATACAAATTACACAATCTGGGCCATGAAGATGCGGGTTGTTTTGCAATCCATTCATGTCTCGGAGGTGATGCAGTGGCTGGATGTTGACTACGACATGGACATAATGTAGGAGATATGCCCTAGAGGCAATAATAAATGTTATTTATTATCTCCCTATTCATAATTAGGTTTATGTTCCATGCTATAACTGTTGTGGTTCCCGAGCCCGTATATCCATAAAGGCTCTGGGGAAAACCCATGTGCACGCGTGGAATAATAAACGGTGAAATGTATTCCTAGTCGTGCCTCTAAGACTAGCTCAAGTGTTGCATGATGATTATGTTTACCCAATCATTGGCATGTCTATGCCAGCAACTTTGAGGGCACAATGTTAGCAGAACATTTGTGTTGAATCGACCCGATTGATGTTATGCTATGAGATACATTTGTCACAAGTTAATGGTTAATAACATAGAGAAGTTAATGTTTGCATAATTCCTTAGACCATGAGAGTGTCGAGTTTCTTCATGCTTGCTTCATGAACTTTGGGGTTTGTTAAACGTCATCCGTAAATGGGTGGCTATTACGGCGGCTTACGGGTTCATGGAAAAGTATGTCAAGTAACTTGATAGCTCAAGATTGGGATTTGCTCCTTCGACGATGGAGAGATATCTCTGGGCCCTCTCGGTGTTATGGTATCCATCATCGTCTGGCCAGACACTTTGTGATTTGATCACGGGGATGCCGGAACACGGAACGAGAAAAGAGAACAATACCGGTAACAAGGTAACTAGCATAGTGGACAAGTTGTTGATCCACGGGAATGCCAACATGTCTCACCTCGGGTATTTGTAACATATCGCGAACCAACAGGAATAGCTCACGGCGACTGGAGGTTCACTCGAATATTCATTCGTGTGGGTATAGGGGTCAATATGGGTGTCCACGGCTCCGATGTTGATCATTAATCGGAAAGTGTTCCGGTCATGTCTATGCTTCACCGAACCTATAGGGTCACACGCTTAAGGGTCATCTATCTGCTGAATACTAGACAAGGAGTCCGAGAGAAAGTCACTGGAAAAGTTTCAGAGACAACGGAAAAGTTCCGGAGAGAACACCGAAAAAGTTTCGGTAAAACCGAAAAGTTGTTTCGGATAAAACCATTGATCCAAAAAGGTTTTGGGAAACACCGAGAATGTTTTGGAGGTTGCCAGATTGGTCTGGTAATTTCTGGAATTTTTCCGGAGAAAAAACCAAAAAAATGTTTCGGAGCTGCCGGGATTGTTTACCAGGTAAACGATGATGGTTTTAAATTAAACCACCATACCGGAAATGTTCCGAAGCATGTCCAGATAATTTTAGAGGGTGCCGGAAATGTTCTAGGACCTTCCGGAATTTTTCAGAAGTAATAGTCGCGGAAAACATCTTGTCCCAGCGTGGGGGGACAAGATCCCACGGATCGTGGGGGCTGTTTTGGGGGCGCCCCCCCTTGAGGGAGCAGCCCCTTGTGGCTGGACAAAGATGTTGGGGGGGGCCATGGTGGGGGGCAGCCTCCACAAATGGTGGAGAATGTTGGGAGGAAGGTGGGGCCCCATGGGGGAACACCATGGACAAGGGAACATGTTTTCTCCATGTTTGGTGGGAACATGTTTTCCTTGTTTGGTGGGTGCATGTTTTGTGGGATGAAATTTCAGCCCCCCCTCACCCCTTCCACCACTATATAAGGAGGTGGAGAGGAGCTCTCCATCCCCACTCCAACTCTCTCACACAAGCCATGCATGATCTGACATTCTCTCTCCCTCCCACGAAATAGTTTCGTAGTGCCGAAAGGCTGTCTGGGTTCCGGTGGGAACTAGTTCTGGACGGCGAAGCCCTGCCAGATAGATGACACCGTATGTGTGCAACTCTGTAGAGAGGTCGCAGTTTCGATCTTAGTGCCCGTGGGGTTGTTCGTTAGTGCCTCCCGAAGGGCTGTCCAAGTGGCGGTCCGAGTTCTGTGAGTCCTCCCGAAGGGCTGTCCGCGACACCGTCCGGGGGACTGTCCGACCGCCTCCCGGAGGGCTGTCCGGGTGGCGGATAAGGGTATACATCCTCGCGGTTGGGAGGTTGTAAATCCTAGCTGCGGGGATCTGCACCGCCGATCGTCATCGACTCTTCTTCCGCTGCGCTACGAGTCGGTAACGAACATGATCAAACCTTGTATGCAGTCTCCATAGTGGTCCTGGGTTGGTGCGTAGGTCAGAATTTTTTTGTTTTCTGGTGCGTTCCCCTACAGTGGCATCATGAGCCGTGCTATGCGTAGATGCAGGTTGCGATCTAGAATACATGAGATGTATGGGTGTTGCACAATATAATTAGGTAGTAGATGAGTTCTATTGCTGAAAATTATTTGTGCGGGTAGCAGATGAAATCTGTTACCCAATGTTCTTGTTGCTTCCCTGGAATTTGCGTATTTCTGATCTTGATAACGGCATGGTGGAGTTTCAATGTTCTGGCAATCCGCGATCATGATTGATCAACGAAGTGCTAACAGTTCATTGAATTCCACCGTAGTTAAAAAGAAAGATGAAATTTTGCAGACGAAAGGGCAATGCAGATATTATCTGCACGGGGGTCATGCGTATGATGAAGTTCAGTATGGGGCTCGAGATTTTATTATCTCGTGTTTCATACACCCCGCATTGTTAATCTAGCGACTTGGATTATCATACTTGATGATGGACGTTGGTAGCTTCGGTTTGTTTCGAAACCTTAGAAGCCACGTAAAACAAGTTTTTGCATGAACCGATTAGAGGCGTCTAACTTGGTTTTGCAGGATGGTTTGCATGTGCATGTGATGTGGTATAGCAGTGCTCACAATAATTTGATTATGTATGAGATGACTATATGATGTAAATTGATTAACATGACCTGCGTGTCATGATTCGGCATGATGGCTGGAGCCATATGATTGCACTTTAAATGATCTGTGTGTCAACCTTGTTGTAATGCATTATTTTATTAGCTATAGAGATAGCAATATTATCTGGTGCATCGACAAGGTGGTGGCAATCTTCGCGAAGGTGAACACCAACGCGAATGCCGAAGACGAAGAAATACAAGACTTCTCTGTCAGAAAGGGCTATACCATATCATGCTATTATGAATTGCCTGAGATGTTTATCCCTTATGATGCACCCTTCTTGATTGCGCGGTAGTCGTTTTTATTAGGGTGATCTCTCACAAAAATATCAAGTAGTTAGTGTTCTCCCAAGTGTAGCACCGTCACGGCACCTAACTTTTCGGGGCATCACATGGACACATGGGTGCGAACGATTAGGGAAGTGTGAGGCGGGTGAGTTGAGACCTCGCAGCGAGATCACTTGGTTGTCTTGACGTTCTGGAGGAGCGTCCTGAGCTCGGAACACGCCCATCAAAAGATGAACAAGAGTCACATAGAGATGTGATTGGCAAGTTGGCCTACCGATTGCAGTTCTCGTCACTTGAGATGGATACATCCTTGGCGTTGAATTGTAATATGGATCTTGAATCGCTCACAATCAATTATGAGAGATATTGATTTGAGTGGGAGCGCACTGTAGAATTAATTCTTTTAAATTCTCAGTGCAATTTTTTGTGAACACTGTCTAAGTGTTGTTTGCAAAATAGTTGTAGAATAATGGCTCGCGTTTCCACCTTCCCTGTTAATATTGAATAGCTGTTAAATATCTGGTTAAAACTTTACGGTTGGTAACGTAATGTGAGGATTTTCCTCAAGAGTGCCAAGAAGGACTTTGTCCTATTGCATACTTTCGGTATTCTCTCGCTTATGCTTTGGATCATGTGACTCTCATCCTTCGATCGAAAAGCTAGAATTCCGTTTCAGTCAAGTGCAATACATTTGCTTCCATGAGACCCGAACTTCGAAAGTTTGGATAGTTATGTGATATTCATGGAATCTGAAAATCATTTTCAGGGACAAACAAAGGCTAAAAGATATGAGATATCCAAAGCAATGTTTGTTTGCAAACTATTAGTAAAGGAGTTTACTATGCATTAGACTGATAAGAGAGGGATCCAGAAGAACGCCTGTCATATGATGAAAGGTGAATAAATCAACAACTTAAAGAGAATGGAAGTGTCCGAAGGGTGTTAGTGAAACTTTCACGCCTAGGAAGTCCGGGGCTAACGCCACTCTTAAGTTGAGTGCTTCTTCTGAGAGTAGGAGAAATACTAAAAGTTAAACTGTTAGAAGTATAAAGGCAAAAAGAGAGAAGACTGGAATATCCAGCTCATGTATGAATGTCATACAAGTTTTTGATGTATAGAATGCTGGTCAAAGATATAGTTCTTAGGAATTATGATTAAATTGTTAATCACTGATTCTTGGGTATTGTGAGTTAATCACAAAGATACCCGCTCGATTGCATTATGTTGCAACTCGATGTAAGAACTACTATGGCCTAAAAGACTAGCCAGGAATGAGGTTTAGGTATACACAGGGAACATAGTAAATGTTACTATACCTTCCATCGGTGTATTACCGTCTGTATTTATTTTCATAATTCATTTAGAGTTTTACAAACTCTAGCCCATTGCATAAGGTATCTTGCAAGAAGGTTGTTCATAAGAGAACTTTTGATGTTCGGAGTTATGAATAACATAAGGGCCATACTTTCATTATGAATGAGATGTATGTTATGAATATTGATAATAATACATTACCTCTAGGTTTACTTTAATAATTCATTTTAGAGTTTCATACACTCTAGCCCATTGCACAATGTTTGTTGCAAAAGAGTTGTTCATAAAAACAATAATTGTTGTTCAGTATTATGAATAACATGAAGGGCCATGCTTCCATCCGAGATGGGATGTATGTTATGAATATTGATAGTAATATGATACATCCATGACACTGACACTAAATGTCGCAAGACTAAAAGAATACCACACATGTGTGGCACTGCATTTGGTCACATTGGAGAAACCCGCATGGAAAATTCCATTATGATGGATTTTGAAGTCGTTTGATTTTGAATCATCTGACACTTGCAACTTTTCTTCGAAAAGTGAAGTAACTGAAATACCATTCACAGGCCATAAGGAATGGATAACAAACTTATTGGTGAGCATACATTTGATGTGTGTAGTCCGATAAATGTTGTTAGTAGTGGATTTATCTATCTTCAGAAATGACTCAAGTAGATATATGGATATTTACTTGATGAGACGTAAGTCTGGATCTTTTGAATTCATTCGAAAGGTTTTCAAATATGAAGTAGAAGTTATTGTAACAAGAAAATTATGTTTCTACAATTCGATTGCAGAAAGGAATATTTGAGTTACAAGTTTAGCGAATGTCTGATGAGTTGTGAAAGGGGTTTCATAACTTGCACCTCCCGGAACACCATTGCAAGTGGAAAGTCTGTGAAGATGTAATCGAACCATTTATGACATGGTAAGATCAAAGATGACATAAATAAATTTGCCATTATCCCTTTTAAAGTGATGCTTTAGAGACTGCGGCTTTTACACTGAAAAGAGCTCCATCGGGTCTGTTGAAATGACGCCATGGTATGGTATGCCCAACCATGTTATATCTTTTCTTAAACATTTGGAATATGGGGCTTGTGTAAAAGGTTACAAACCTATTCCAAATCAGACAAGTGCTACTTTGTAGGTTATCCCAAGTCATTGGGTATTCCCCCACCACTATACCGAGGCAAAGGTTTTTGCCACAAAATGGTATGCTTTTAAAGAGAATTGTTCTTGCAAAAGGTGAGTGGGAGGACAGTGCAACTCGACGAGATAACCAGTATCTTCGTCATTAGATCAAAGGAAAGGAACCTTGGAAGTGATTCAGGAGTTTCCTACTGCGACTGATACGGAAGTCTCTACAATAAAATGTATGGACTTCAGTCGAACTTGCAGCCGAACCATGAGAGTGTCGAGTTTCTTCATGCTTGCTTCATGAACTTTGGGGTTTGTTAAACGTCATCCATAAATGGGTGGCTATTACGGCGGCTTACAGGTTAATGGAAAAGTATGTCAAGTAACTTGATAGCTCAAGATTGGGATTTGCTCCTCCGACGATGGAGAGATATCTCTGGGCCCTCTCGGTGTTACGGTATCCATCATCGTCTGGCCAGACACTTTGTGATTTGATCACGGGGATGCCGGAACACGGAACGAGAAAAGAGAACAATACCGGTAACGAGGTAACTAGCATAGTGGACAAGTTGTTGATCCACGGGAATGCCAACATGTCTCACCTCGGGTATTTGTAACATATCACGAAGCAACAGGAATAGCTCACGGCAACTGGAGGTTCACTCAAATATTCATTCGTGTGGGTATAGGGGCCAATATGGGTGTCCACGGCTCCGATGTTGATCATTAATCGGAAAGTGTTCCGGTCATGTCTATGCTTCACCGAACCTATAGGGTCACACGCTTAAGGGTCATCTATCTGCTGAATACTAGACAAGGAGTCCGAGAGAAAGTCACTGGAAAAGTTTCAGAGACAACAGAAAAGTTTCGGAGAGAACACCGAAAAAGTTTTGGTTAAACCGAAAAGTTGTTTCGGATAAAACCATTGATCCAAAAAGGTTTTGGGAAGCACCGGGAATGTTTTGGAGGTTGCCGGATTGGTCTGGTAATTTCTGGAATTTTTCTGGAGAAAAAACCGAAAAAATGTTTCGAAGCTGCCGGGATTGTTTACCAGGTAAACGAAGATGGTTTTAAATTAAACCACCATACCGGAAATGTTCCGGAGCACGTCCAGATAATTTTAGAGGGTGCCGGAAATGTTCTAGGACCTTCTGGAATTTTTCAGAAGTAATAGTCGCGGAAAACATCTTGTCCCAGCGTGAGGGGACAAGATCCCACGGATCGTGGGGGCTGTTTTGGGCTGTTTTGGGGGCGCCCCCCCCTTGAGGGAGCAGCCCCTTGTGGCTGGACAAAGATGTTGGGGGGTTCCCCCATGGTGGGGGGCAGCCTCCACAAATGGTGGATAATGTTGTGAGGAAGGTGGGGCCCCATGGGGGAACATCATGGACAAGGGAACATGTTTTCTCCATGTTTGGTGGGAACATGTTTTCCTTGTTTGGTGGGTGCATGTTTTGTGGGCTGAAATTTCAGCCCCCCCTCACCCCTTCCACCACTATATAAGGAGGTGGAGAGGAGCTCTCCATCCCCACTCCAACTCTCTCACACAAGCCATGCATGATCTGGCATTCTCTCTCCCTCCCACGAAATAGTTTCGTAGTGCCGAAAGGCTGTCTGGGTTCCGGTGGGAACTAGTTCTGGACGGCGAAGCCCTGCTGGATAGATGACACCGTATGTGTGCAACTCTGTAGAGAGGTCGTAGTTTCGATCTTAGTGCCCATGGGGTTGTTCGTGAGTGCCTCCCGAAGGGCTGTCCACGTGGCGGTTCGAGTTCTGTGAGTCCTCCCGAAGGGCTGTCCGCGACACCGTCCGGGGGACTGTCCGACCGCCTCCCGGAGGGCTGTCCGGGTGGCAGATGAGGGTATACATCCTCGCGGTTGGGAGGTTGTAAATCCTAGCTGCGGGGATCTGCACCGCCGATCGTCATCGACTCTTCTTCCGCTGCGCTACGAGTCGGTAACGAACATGATCAAACCTTGTATGCAGTCTCCATAGTGGTCCTGGGTTGGTGCGTAGGTCAGAAATTTTTTGTTTTCTGCTGCGTTCCCCTACACATAAAAGCCCTGTTCGTGGTCTATTATTCAATCCCAGGTTCTATGATGCCATCCCTTACCGATCGCGACTCTGCGATGGCTGCCTGGGTTGCCATCACGGCATCTTATTTGGGACATGATCATGTGTGGGAAGTGAGTTTCCAGTCCCCGCGCAATAATTTTGAGGAGTTAGAGATGGGAGACACGGAGTTCGTCAATGACATCGCAAGCCACGCAGGCCGTCTGTGGCACCCCAATCCGTCGGGAGCATGGGGCCTTCGCACGTCAGCCCAAGATAACACCTGACGCACGACAGGTCCATGGCATAGCATTCCAAGCACAAAATATATTTCATTTACATGAAATAGAGTATTACATCACTGACAAATACAAGGGTTTGCATAGCTCTAAGGCTATCTAAAAGGCGGCGGAAGTCTTGGTTTAGCGGCACGTCGTCTCGGGCTGGGCTCCACAACTCACAGGACTGGCGAGGTTACGGTCTAGCACGACAAATATTCTCCTGCAATCTGGCCACATGCAAGGCCAGGTGAGTACTTTGAATGTACTCGCAAGACAACCAAATACATAGCATCCAAACAAGCAGATGACAAAGCAAGTCCTGTGCTCATACATAAATTCATCTTATGACGACAACTTAAATAGGGCATGGTGTTAAAATGAACATGGATCAAACATGGCAACTCATAGCATGGCATGATCTAATCAAAACATGGATCAACAAGTCTTTAACATATCATGGCATATCATGGAGCAACAAGGCATATCATGGCATGGCAAAGTTGTATCTACAAGACATGCATGATGCTATGCTGGAAAGTAAATTACCATTACCTCCCGTGAAGAGTTATCTATGGTTCATCAAGCAATTTTACTGCCACTGCCCCTCTGGGCTAACTCATGACTCACCGAGATCTCATCTCGTGATCATGTCAGAACAACTCCGTGACTTCTCATGACTATCTCATAGTCCAAGTCACCACTTACTTTATAGCACATACTTTATCAAGTTTATTATATCAGGTTTATCCTCCATGTCAACAGAGACCAGATAGTGTGACCTAGTACGAACTATGTCCATAACCGAGGACGTGGCTATCGATAGATTATACACTCTGCAGAGGTTAGTACACTGTACCCACACTACGGAACTTATGGCCTCGTGCTCCCATTTGGGTGGACCAATGATATTCTGACAAAACCAATCTATTGCATGACACTCTCCCGGCCACTCCGACAAACTCCCCTTTGGGCTATGTCCTGGGTTGCCCCGATGCCAACTCGTGACATCCGCCACCTCTGTGACCGCCACTGTCGTGGCCAAACCGAACAAACCGTCCCAAACGGGGACAACCACGTGCAAACATCTCGGGCACTCAAGGCTTATGGCCACCCACCGGGCCAGGGTAGCGTGCGCACATAACCTTCCCTTGTTGGAGGCACTGGCGAGAGGCATGACAATAGAACGAATTAGGGCCCAACATAAGGCAAGTGTGGCTGCACTGGTGAGCTCGATTCGGTGGCACTATGACACGATCCAGCCGATGGAGGCGGTTGATGTTATTAACACATGTTCTTGTCATCTCCATCATTTTACCACATCATCATAGGCATGAATATCATAAATGAATGAATAACCATGTTTACCAACTTATGAAGTGAATAGCATATATGGCATATGTAGCATGGCAATGGTATGGCAGGATCACGATAGCATTGACAACATGGTATGAGATACATGCACAATATTAACATGATAATATCAATAAAAACATTATTGCTAACATGATAAAAGCTAGTATGAACTCTGGTTATAGCATGGCATGGCAAGCAATACATATACTCCAATTGCAGAAAGAAACATCAGATGAAAATACTGTAGCTACACACGCACAGGGCTCAAGTAAAGTCAACATGCAAGTCCGGTGCTCATGATAAGAGGTTGGCTTGCCTCGGGGTGGACGAAGTCACCGGGTGGAAGTGCGACGATCCTCGGGAAACGAGTCATCGGAACTGGTGCTCTCGGGAGAGGCCTGGATTCGAGGAAGGGCAAAGATGGTATATTCAATATGGCACAACATTATGAAAGTGGCACCATCGGAACGGGCTCGATGCACTAAGTGCATGGGCTTTGGAATTACCTCAATCGGAGTTACGGTCGCGAAACTGTGGCCGTTCATTCGTTAGGCATAAAAACAGACAAAACCTGTCTGTTTCTGGCCTTAACGGACGAACGTCTGCAAAGTACTGGTTTCGGCGGCGGCTGGGCTGAAAGCGTACTTTACACAATACGCTTTCGCGTTGAGAAGGCGTATTTCTGGCGGAATCAGCAGGAGAATATGTTTTCTTCATGAGAAAACATATTACGCGAAATGCGCCTCCACTTAACCAGAGTCAATGGGTCCACCTAGTCAGCGCTGTGCTTATGATGTGCGGGTCCCACCTCCCCTTCTCTTTCCTCCTATCATTCTTCTTCTCGCCCGTGACAGAGAGCCGGGGAGGGCCTCGACCGTCGGCGCAGGCGGCGTCCGGCTACACGGGAGGGCAGGCCGGCGAGCCGAGGGGTTCGGGCACTCCTCGCCGCACCCGCGGGTGGCCTCGGGGCCGGCTGGGACTGCCCATAGCGCCGTCGCCATGAACAGGCCGCGGCGGCTGAACGGCTTTGAGGGGAGGGCCGTGCCGGTAGAGCTCCCTCGCCGGAGTAGAGGCCAATGGCGACTCACGGTGGTCCATAGGGGACTAGGGAGCAGAGAAGAGGGAGGGGGGAGGGCTACGGGTCGGAGGTGGCCGAGGGGGTCGGCGGCGGCGTCTCGGCTAGAGGGGGGGAGAAGAAGCTCCAGGAGCTTGGGGAAGACTGCGAACGACAAGAGGGACTCGGGGCACGCCTAAAAATCCACAAGGAAGGCTCAGGAAGGGAGGGAACTGTGGCAACGCGGTGTAGCACGTGGAGGCACTCCAGCGACGGGCGCGGCGCCATCGTGCGTGGCCAACGGCTACTGGACGAGTAGCACAGGGGAATAGGCGACGCGAGCGAGGGCGTGGCGCACCGTGGCTCGCTGGGTGACTGCGTGGACCTCCCCAAAGGGGTCCAGATGCACAGGGCACTCCCACTGCAGGTCATGCACGCGCCCAACGCGTGGTCACCGCGTGAGCACAGTGCTCCCGCGCGCACTGGCCGGCCCATGCGTGTCTGGCGAGTTACTCACTCCCCCAGAAGCTGTTCCACGCAAAGGAACGATACCCATGGCCCACGATGCAATCACATGATGCCCAAACCTTCATCAGCAGCAAAGTGTCTGATAGAAGGTGTGATCATTGTACAGCTCCATTAGGCCTGGGATTTGGGTGAGGCTGATCATCTACTAAGGTGATCATTGTGCCAAAATCTCAGGTCAAAAAGAGAAGGCTAGCTGGTACTTCCTGTGCAAAGTGCCCATTGGCCAGAAATAGAAATGAGAGTGCTGGGAAAAATGGCGAGATGAAAATAGCCCAAATTTGGTGGAGACCAATTATTTCAGCATATGAAGGTGATGTAAAAATTTCATACCATTTGGATAAACAAAGGTGGTACTTCCTTCACAATGCTTCCCACTGGTCAGAAACTTTGGGAATTTTCTAAGGAAAAATGGCTAGGCAAATAGAGCTGAATTTTGGCATGTGGCAATAATTTGGATATTAAAGAGTGCTCAAGAATTTTGAGGGTATTCCAGAAAATTTAAATAGCATTTCCTTCACACAAGTGAAATCTGGACAGAAACTTGGGAAAATCATAGAAAAAGATTGGGTAGATGAATTGAGCTAAATTTTGGTTTGTAGTAGTAATATATCAATATGCAGTACCCTGAAAAATTTCAGCTCAATTGGATCAAGGAATCAAGCACTTCCTTCACAAAGTTTCAGACAAGGCAGAAACTTGCATTGGATCATGTGCTCAAATTTTGAACTAGGGAACATGGGGTTTGGATGGAAATGGTGAAGATATATCCAAGAAAAGCTGGACAAATTATTTGGGAATTTTCCCGGCTACCAAAATGGTAGTTCCTTTGGAAAGTGGCAGAGAGGCAATATTGGCCTTGTCAAGGAAAAAGTGAATTTTCCTTATTTAAATTTGGCCAATATTTTTACCAGAGCTTGGGATAGTCACAAAGATCATCTCCACAAATTTTCATGAAATTTAGAGATCCTAACTATCCTTCTAGATTTAATTCCTCAGAAAGGCAGGAAAAGAAATAAATCCTAGATGAAAAATATTGCATATGACTTGGCAATATTTTTGCACATCCAGGGTTTATAAGTGTAGGAAGATCTCTGGAAATTTTTGGAGGACTCACAGAGCAAAGAAAATGATGGTTCCTTTGTAATCACAAAGGCAAAGTTTCAAATTCCAAATATTGGAATTAGGGTTCAGATGGGTTTTGGGATGATGCAGATGGTCTTGGCCAACATCAAAGACATGGACAAGGTTCTGAAAAGTTGAAAGTTGCCTGGATTCATCTGATCATCCAGCAAACTCCGGAGAAAGATTTTGAAAAGGAAAGCTTGGAAAGGAATAACAGCAAAAAAATTGATAACCCAATTTTCAGGGTGTTACACCGTCTCTTAGCATTGGTCGCAGGGATCCATGCACTTGGTGACATACTGTTTGAGTTGCGTGTGGTCCAGAAGTTCCTCCAGGCCGCACCATCGCACTATATGCAAATCATCACTTCGATCGAGCAGTGTGTGATGCTGAATACAATCATGATTGAGGACCTCATCGGTCGGTACAAGGCGTACGGCGAGTGAGTGCGTCAACGCTTTAGCAACCCCAATGAAGGTGTGGACCTAATGTTATCTCGATCCCAATGGGAAAACTATGCTGGAAACAAGAATAAATCCCGCGAGAGTTCAGTTCAGAGTTGGATGAAAACAGGGGCTAGTAGAAGTGCTACTGGCGGAAAATAGAGCACGGAACAACCTGGGGGGGTGGTGAAAGCTTGACAAGAAAAAAGTGAGGTGTAACAATTGTGGCAAGAAATGCCATTTCAAACAGGAATGTCATTGGCCGAAGAAGGAACGTGCTTCTGTTGCTGAGAAGCAGAATGGGGATGATGCTGCTGCACTACTCATGGTGCAAACATTTGAGTTGATGCATGATGCTAAAGCTATTGATGGTGAAGTATTTCTGATTGATGAAAAGGTTTATCTTAAGGACTATAATGAAGAAAGATATGACTGTGGTGTGTGGTACCTTGACACGGGAGCAAGCAACCAGATGACAGGAGTTAGAGAGAAGTTCTGTGAGCTTGATTAATCAGTGAAAGGAAAGGTGAGATTTTGAGATGACTCAACTGTTGCAATCCTTGTGAGAGGTTCTATCCTATTCCAGGACAGAAATGTTGAGCATCGAGTCCTATCAAATGTGTACTTCATTCCTTCATTGAAGGGCAACATCATTACCATTGGACAATTATCTGAAAGAGGCTGTAAAGTGGTTATTGAAGACAACTACTTGGAGTTGTTTGACCAAAATATAAAATTGCTTGCAATTGTCAAGAGAACAAGGAACATACTATATATACTTGACTTGAGTCTAACCAAGCCAATTTGTCTAATGGAAAAAGTGACTGATATGGCATGGATCTAACATGCGAGATGTGTGCACCTTAACTTCAATGCACTGTGGGAGCTAGCTCGGAAGGAGATGGTACACAGACTACCACAAATTGATCACATCGATCAAATTTGTGATGGTTGTCTTGTGGGGAAAGAGCAATGGAAATCATTTCCAGCAGCTGCAACTTTCAGAGCTGAGCAACCACTTATACAAGTACATGCTGATTTGTCTGGTCTAGTCTCACCACCAACTCCTGCAAGGAACATGTATTTCCTGTTGGTAGTAGATGATTTTAGCAGATTTATGTGGCTGGTATTGTTGAAAAGAAAAGATCAAGCTTTACCCGCACTACACAAGGTCAGAAAATTAGCAGAGAAGGAAGTGAATTGTGATCTGAAGTCTTTGAGGACTGACAGGGCAGAGAAGTTTACCTCAAATAAATTCACTGACTACTATGATGAAAATGGCATTAAGCATTTCCTCACTGCTCCATACTCACCACAGCAGAATGGCGTTGTAGAGCGTCAGAACCAAACTGTTGTATCATTGGTGAGAACCCTACTGAAGAGCAAAGGTGTCCCAAGTATATTTTGGGGAGAGGCTGTCACTATAATTGGGTACTTACTGAATAGATCTCCCACAAAAAGTGTGGAAAACATGAGTCCATACGAAGCCTGGTACAACAAAAAGCCTAAGATTCATCACCTGAGAACATTTGGGTGCACTGCATATGTCAAGATAACTAAGCCAAATTAGTCTAAGTTGGCGGATAGAAGCATTCGAGCAGTACACCTTCGGTATGCACCACTAACCAAAGCATACAGGTTATTTGATCCCTCTAGTATGCAAGTCATTGTCTCCCGAGATGTTGTATTTGATGAAGCTAAATAGTGGGAATGGAGTGATGTAAAGGAGTTGCATATGCAGGGAGGAGGTGATGAATTCACTGTGTATTATCCAAGTGAGCTAGTTGCCGAAAATGATGTGGTGTCGATTAGTCCAACACCACAAGTTGAAGAACCTGGGAGCAATGCTGCCACGCTGGCAACATCCAGAGCCATTACACCTATCATGCCAACAACCCTTGTTACACCAAACTCTGGTGTGATAGGCGGTGATGATGTGAATACATATAGTGTTGGAGCATCTCCAAGTGCTGGACCTGAAGGATGTCGCAACATACAGGACTTGCTGGATAGTACCTCACCTTGTGATCTGAATCTTGAAAATGATGATTTGTGTATGCTCAGTATCGAGGAACCTGCATCATTTGCTGAAGCATGTATAGAAACTTTGGAAACATGCAATCGATGAGGAAAGGAGATCCATCAGTGAAAACAAGACATGGATCATGGTGGATCCTCCAACAGGGCAGAGACCAATTGGACTGAAATGGGTGTATAAAATAAAAATGGATCCAAATGGGGGAATTGTAAAACATAAGGCCTGCTTGGTTGCAAAGGGTTATGTTCAGAAACAGGGAGTTCATTTCAATGAAGTATTTGCTCCAGTTGCCCGTATGGAGACAATTAGACTCTTGATTGCCTTAGCAGCTCAGAAGGGATGCCAAGTACATCACATGGACATTAAGTCTGCATTTCTAAATGGTGAGATTCAGGAAGACATGTGTTGGAATGTAAAATTGATGGCTATCTGCTATCACTTGGTTTTGCTAGATGCCCGCTAGAGCATGGTGTGTACTGCAGAAGTATAGGAGATGGCCGGCTACTGGTAGGAGTCTATGTGGATGACCTAATAATCTCTGGATCAAGCACCGCTGAAATAGCAAAGTTCAAGGATGAGATGACAGAAAAGTTTTAAGATGGGTGATCTTGGTTTACTCTCTTACTATCTTGGTGTTGAGGTAAACCAAAAGGCAACTGGCATTACTCTTTGTCAAGCTAGCTACGCAGTGAAGATATTTGAGAAAGCTAGTTTGAGTGATTGTAATCCGAGTTAGGTTCCAATGGAGCCAAAGCTAAAATTGTACAAGTCTATGGAGGAGAAGAATGTTGATTCAATAACCTACAAAATTCTTGTAGGTAACTTAAGATACCTGATCAATACAAGGCCTGATCTGGCATACTCAGTGGGAGTAGTGAGCCGCTTTATGGAAGCGTCCACCCTTTCTCATATGGGTGCAGTGAAGCAGATCTTGAGATACATCAAAGGGACAACTTCACTTGGCTGTTGTCATGGAATAAAATTAGAGCAAAATCTAGGACTTGTCAGATACAACGACAGTGATCATGCAGGTGAGGTGAACGACCAAAACTGCACAAGTGGAATGTCGATCTTTCTAGGAAGAAACCTGATCACCTAGGCATCAAAGAAGCAAAGTGTGGTTGCAACTTCATCTTGTGAAGCTGAATATATCTCTGCAAATATGGCAGCTTGTCAAGGTATTTGGCTAAGCAGACTACTTGGAGAACTGTAGGGTAAGGAAGTACAGTGTGTGAAACTGAAGGTTGACAATTAATATGCCATTTCCTTATGCAAAAACCCAGTTTTTCATGACTGCAGTAAGCACATACAGATTCAATATCACTTCATTCATTATTGTGTTGAGTAGGGCAATGTGGATGTGGAGCATGTGAGAATAGGGGATCAGCTTGCTGATCTGTTGACAAAAGGCACTTCCAGGACTGAAGTTTAATGAACTCAGGGATAGGATGGGAGTTGCTGTGGTGAAGTAACAAGCACAAGGTTAAGGGAGAGATTGTTAGAATTATTAGTACTTGTTAACCTTGTCTTAGTTTCAAACATTCTTTGTTTGTGATGTAAAAATGTGGGGCATCGGTCAAATGTGTAGGCCATGCCCCTGTACTCAACTGCCCACTTGCTCTGCATTGGTACAGCAGACAAGGCATGGACGACATCATGGGTGAACAGGCATGCAGCATAGCGCACGTCCAGGTGAGTAGCTCCGGCGGTGGTCTTAGTATAGAGTATATCTCCTCCTCCCTCGGATTGCTGGAGAATTCATCCCAAAAAATACCAAAAAGGCACGCGGTGTAGTGCTGCTCAAACTCTCTCGAGTTCTTGTGTATTTTGCAGCGTTTCATTGAGTTTCGCAGTGTTTCATGCACTTAATCTATTCGATTGTTTGCCTGGTTCAAGGTCCTATGAAAATCAAGCTCGTGTGGTGTCCACGATGATAGTGAGACTGAGTGAGGCTCGCTGACCATCATAGACAACGGTGTTAATCAAGGTGATTTGCAGCGAGGGCCACATCGGTGGTCACATAAACCACCCGGTGTCCAGCCCGGATGGGAGGAGCATAGTCGTGACGGCGGGTGACATCGGTGGTCACATAAACCATCTGGTGTCCACCCGCCTCCTAGTGCATTTGGGTTACCTAACAAGAGTGACCATATCTTCGAAGGATTACTGCAGCCAAAAATGTTGAAAGAATCTGGTCCGTTAGGACAATTTGGCTGGGCTATTTGTACCCCTTTGTTTGGGATTTTGGATTCCTAGACATAAATCTGGTTTAGAAAAGCCGAACCAAAATGACCCTTCATCAAGATCAAGTGGCACATTGATACGTCTCCAACGTATCTATAATTTATGAAGTATTCATGCCATGATCATTATAATTTTGTACGATTTGGGTGCACTTTTATATGGCTTTTATATGATTTTCATGGACTAACATATTGAACTAGTGCCCAGTGCCAGTTCTTGATTTCTGCTTGTTTTTGGTCCCAGAAAATCCATATCAAATGAAGTCCAAATGCAGTGAAACTTTTTGACTATTTTTTCTGAAAGGAAACAAACCCAGGAAGCTTCGGGGGAGCAGCACAAGACCCACAGGGGCCCCACAAGCCACCTGGGCGCGCCACCCCCCCAGGTGCGCCCTGGTGCCTCATGGGCCCCCTATGGCCCTTCTTCGTGTGATTCCAACGCCAAAAATTTATATAAATACCAAAAACCCCAAAAATAACCCTAGAACTTGGACTCCGTTGCCGCAAGCCTCTGTACCTCCATGATCTCATCTACAACCCTTTTTCGGCACCGTGCCGGAGGGGGAAATCATCACCGGAGGCCATCTTCATCATCCCAGCGGTCTCCATGATGAGGAGGGAGTAGTTCACCCTTGGGGCTGAGGGTATGTACTAGTAGCTATGTGTTTGATCTCTCTCTCTCGTGTTCATGATATGGCACGATCTTGATGTATCACGAGCTTTGTTAATATAGTTGGATCATATGGTGTTTCTTCCTCTCTATCTTTGTTGTGATAAATCGAATTTTTCCCTTTGAGGTTTCATTATTGTCAGATTGAATATTCATATTTGAGAACACTTGATGTACGTCTTGCATATGGATACCCGTGGTGACAATGGGGTATTATATTGATTCACATGATGTATGTTTTGGCACTCAACTCGCGGATTCCCGAGGTGACATTGGGGTAATCTATGCATAGGGGTTGATGCATATTTTCATTATCTTTTCTGCGATAGAAACTTTGGGGTTCTTTGTGTTGGATTGAATATTATGAATCTGAAGTTGTTTGATGCATATCGTATAATCAACCCATGGATACTTGTGGTGACATTGGAGTATCTAGGTGACATTAGGGTTGGTTGATGTGTATCATATGCTGTTATTCTAGTACGAACTCTAGGGCTGTTTGTGACACTTATAGGAATAGCTCAATAGATTGATCGGAAAGGATAACTTTGAGGTGGTTTCGTACCCTACAAACAATTTCTATCTTATGTTCTCCGCTAATAGGAACTTGGGAGTGATTCTTTATCGCACGTTGAGGGATGGTTATATGATTCAATTATGTTAGCATTGTTGAGAGATTGCACTAGCGAAAGTATGAACCCTAGGCCTTGTTTCTAAGCATTGCAATACCGTTTGTGCTCACTTTTATTAATTGTTACCTTGCTGTTTTTTATTGTTCGCATTACAAAAACCCATATCTACCATCCATACTACACTTGTATCACCGTCTCTTCACCGAACTAGTGCACCTATACAATTTACCATTGTATTGGGTGTGTTGGGGACACAAGAAACTTTTTGTTATTTGATTGCAGGGTTGTTTGAGAGAGACCATCTTCATCCTACGCCTCCCATGGATTGATAAACCTTAGGTCATCCACTTGAGGGAAATTTGCTACTGTCCTACAAAACTCTGCGCTTTGAGGCCCAACACGAGCCTACAAGAATAAAGTTGCGTAGTAGACATCAAGCTCTTTTCTGGCGCCGTTGCTGGGGAGGTGAGTGCTTGAAGGTATATCTTTAGATCTTGCAATTGAATCTTTTAGTTTCTTGTTTTATTACTAGTTTGGTTTTATAAAATAAAACTAAAAAAATGGAATTGAAGTTGCATCAAATGCTTTACCTTTATGAAGTCTTTCTTGAAAATAAGCATTCCGATAATTGTGCTCAATTGATAGAAGAAGAATTCAATAAAATGTTTGCCATAAAATCTTTGAATAATGAGCATGATTGCAATGTTGTTAGTATGAATTCTATGAATATCCAAAATACTAAAGATGATTGTACTAGTCATGACAAAAATGTTTCTCATAAGCATGTCAATTTTTGTGGAGTGCATAAAGTTTGTGAAGACATGCCTTATAGGGATGTTAGATTTTGTAAGAAGCATAAACATAATAGAACCAATTTTTTGCTCAAAGTGATAGATAAATTTGCTACGAAATTATGCTCTCTTCATCCCATTACTTGTGAACTCGCCAATAAGGTTGGTCATCTTAATTTTCAATGCATACTTTTTTACGATCAAATCATGGCCAAATATGGCAATAACTTGACCACCCTTGAACTTTATAATGAGCTTATTCTATTTTTGGGGTGTGAATAATTGACACATAAAAATAATTGGTTTGAAGTATTCATTCTCACGGATGACATTGAAACCAATCTAAAGGAAATCTATACGTTTTGTGTGCTAAATTGCAATGAAAATGCTTATATAGCCAACTACAGAAAAACAGGAAAACAAATAGAATATAAAAGAAATACTAATAGAAGGGTAAAGATTCCCCCTTTCCCTCCTATTTTCTATCATGATGAAACAAGTAACAAGGAGGAGTTTCCTATCCAACCAATCTCTTTAACAAGGAGCACAGAAAAATTAAATAAACCCACACATAATGTGGAGAAGAAGAAGAAAAGAAGAAAAACCAAAGGTAAAAAGGTATCTCTCCCAAATAATGTTGCTCCTATTGTTGTGCCCCATGAGCATGAATCAAAAATAATTATGCAGGAAGATACACTTGATGATACTGTTTCTTGTTCTATTGCTACGATGTCCGAAGGAATTATTGAGGATGATTTTATTATACCTATTACTTGTTGTGATAATTATGATTGGGAAGATAATGATACTTCTTATAATCTTGAAAATCTTTATGGCACCAACTTGGAGGAATATGATAATAATTGTTATACTCTTGGTGCTATTCATACTATTGATGATAATGGTGTTTATGCTAATGATATGCAAACCCACAAGCTTTGGGATGCTATGTTTGATTGGAATGACATGTTTGAGAATTTATTTTCTGAAAATAATGTTTACCCCAAGCTTGGGGATGCTATGTCTAATGAGGATGATCTTTTTAGTCCCCCTACTTTCAATGATCAAATTTGTTATGATGAATGCATGCCTCCTATTTATGATGATTGCAATATTGATAAAAGTGGATTTGGAGAGGTCATGACTTTATTTAGTAATGATTCCACTATCCCGGAAGAGGTTTCAATTCACTATGATGAGAACAAAGTTGCTACTTATGATGATTATTGTGATGATACTTATGTCATAAAAAGTAGTGATGATTATATTTATAAAACTTGTCATAATTATGATTACCCTTTTTCTAAACATTACTCTTTTAATGTGAAAACAATTTATAGTATTCGGGTTTCATATGATACTCCCACTCCTATTGATGAGAAGAAATTTGCTTATGTGGAGTGTAATAAAAATTCTATGCTTGTGGATCATGAAAAGAATGCTTTATGTGATAGCTATATTGAGGAATCCATTCACGATGCTACTGAAAATTATTATGAGATAGGAACATATGATTCATGATGCTCCCGTTATGTTTTAATTCTTTACTTCTATGTGAGCATCATTGAAATCATCATGCCTAGCTAAAAGGCATTAAAGAAAAGTGCTTGTTGGGAGACAACCCAATATTTATCCCTACTATTTTTGTGTGTTCACATGATTAAGCTGCTATTGCAATCATGTTTTATTTGTTTTCTTTCAATAATGTGCCAACTAAAGCCTTTGGGATAGTGTGGATTTTTGTTGATTTGATTCCGTGCAAAAATAGAAACTTTTCCATCCAGTGCTGGAATTTCTATTCTGTAATGGAGCGTGAGAAAATTCTGAAATTTTTACAGAGAATTGGGTTACAAATTTTTACGTTGTTGTAATTTTTCAGAATTTTTGGAGGTATATAAGTATGGTTTTTAAATCGCTCACTACATGCTGTTCTGTTTTTGACATATTCTGTTTCTATTGCATAGTTTGCTTGTTTTAATGTTTCCATAGGTTATATTGAGTAATATAAATTGTGGAAATGATAGAATACAGTAGGCATTATGTGAGAACAATTATGAATCTTGTCTTGACAGTACCTAAGTGGATGATTTATTTTTCCTAACCTATCTCACCAAGTTCTGTTAAGTTTTGTGTGATTGAAGTTTTCAAGTTTTGGGTGAGATAACGATATGAGAAGAATAAGGAGTGGCAAGATCCTAAGCTTGGGGATGCCCAAGGCACCCCAATGTAATATTCAAGGAAGACCCAAGCGTCTAAGCTTGGGGATGCCTTTCGGGGCATCCCCTCTTTCGTCTTCAACAATTATCGGTTAGTCTTGGTTGAACCTAAGTTTTTGCTTCTTCACATGAGATGTGCTATTCTTGGAATGTCATTTTATTTTGTTTTCTTTGATGTTTGAATAAAATACTTAAGATCTGAAATTTTTAAATGAGAGAGAGAGAGTCCTCACATAGCTACCTATTTACTTAAACTACTCATTTGATCTTCACTTATATCTTTTTGGAGTAGTTTGTCATTTACTCTTGTGCTTCACTTATATCCTATGAGTGAATTGTTGAAATGAATTGAATATCGTAAAGTTGAAATTTATATGCTTCATATGCTTGTCCCATGGGGAGTAGTGACTTCACACACAAGAAGTATAAGTGGTAAAATTTATTGAAAGTTAACAAACATAGCATTGGTCACTTGAACAATTCATGAAAGAATTTTGAAGTAAGAGAAATTTCACATAGAAATATACTATCTTGGATATCTTTTATGATTGTGAGCTCCCATTAATTATTTTCAAGCTTGATCAAGTAGTTGACGTTCAACAAGGAAGACAACGTAATGGGTTATGTTTGTTTATATTCACATAGAAGTTATATTGTCATGGATCCTCTAACACGTGGTGCTTGCATAGGATCTTTTGCTAGCCAAAAATTCGTACTAAGTAGAGATACTACTTGTGCATCCAAAAACACTTAAACCCAGTTTCTTGCCATGAGAGTCCACTATATCTACATATGGATTGAATAAGATCCTTGAAGTAAGTTGTCATCGGAGCAAAAAGCAATAAATATTGCTCCTAAATATGTAAGATCTTTTATTGGAAGGGAAAATAAGCTTTGTACGAACTTGTGATGGTAAAGAAATAAAAGCGACAGACTGCATAATAAAGGTTGCTATCACAAGGGGCAATATAAAGTGACGTTCCTTTCCATTAAGAGATTGCACATCCAAAAATAAAAAGCGCATGAGAACCTCTGCTTCCCTCTGCGAAGGGCCTATCTTTTAATTTTCTGTATTTACTTTTATGCAAGAGTCAGTAATGTTCATCCCTATTCCTCTCTATTTATTCTCTAGTGGGCAAGCATCATGTGATAGGGAATGATATAGGCAAATATATCCAGTTGAATATAGGTGATCATGAGTTATTATTATTGACATTATCCATGAGATAAATAAGTTGGGAGGCAAAACATTAAGCCCCTATCTTCCTATAGGTTTGACTAAAACAGTTTGTTCTAAAAATATGCTTTGAGTGTCAGCAATCATGGAAGACTAAATGATAGTTGAGTATGTGGAATTTGCTAAATCAAAGCTCTTACATAGACCCTTCCTGAAAATAAGATGAATTGCAATTGTTTGATGACTGAAAACATAGTTTGTTAGTTTTCAAGAAAGTTTATGGTCTATACTTTAACATGTGAATAGCTTGCTACTTGATCATGAGAAGTTTTATGAGATGAGCTACTGTTTATGATATATAATAATGCTAGAAAAAAAGTGATTGGAATTATCATTTATCATATTTATGCACTATGCTAGCATTCACACTTCATAAATTATTTCTTTTATCATTTTCCTACTTGAGGACGATCTGGAATTAAGCTTGTCGATGCTGATACGTCTCCAACGTATCTATAATTTATGAAGTATTCATGCCATGTTTATTATAGTTTTGTACGATTTTGGTGCACTTTTATATGGATTTTATATGATTTTCATGGACTAACATATTGACCTAGTGCCCAGTGCCAGTTGCTGTTTTCTGCTTGTTTTTGGTTTCCCAGAAAATCCATATCAAATGAAATCCAAATGCAGCGAAACTTTTTGACGATTTTTTCTGGAAGGAAACAAACCCAGGAAGCTTCGGGGGAGCAGCAGAAGACCCACAAGGGCCCCACAAGCCACCTGGGAGCGCCACCCCCCCCCCCCCCCCCCCCCCCCACCCCCCCCCCCCCCCCGACGCGCCCTGGTGCATCGTGGGCCCCTTGTGGCCCTTCTTCGCGTGATTCCAACGCCAAAAATTCATATAAATACCAAAAACCCTAGAAATAACCCTAGAACTTGGACTCCGCCGCCGCAAACCTCTGTACCTCCATGATCTCATCTACATCCCTTTTTCGGCATCCTGCCGGAGGGGGAAATCATCACCGGAGGCCATCTTCATCATCCTGATGGTCTCCATGACGAGGAGAGAGTAGTTCACCCTCGGGGCTGAGGGTATGTACTAGTAGCTATGTGTTTGATCTCTCTCTCTCGTGTTCAAGATATGGCACGATCCTGATGTATCGCGAGCTTTGTTAATATAGTTGGATCATATGGTGTTTCTTTCTCTCTATCTTTGTTGTGATGAATCGAATCTTTTCCCTTTGAGGTTTTTTTATTGTCGGATTGAATATTCAGATTTGAGAACACTTGATGTACATCTTGCATATGGATACCCGTGGTGACAATGGGGTATTATATTGATTCACTTGATGTATGTTTTGGCACTCAACTCGCGGATTCCTGAGGTGACATTGGTGTAATCTATGCATAGGGGTTGATGCACGTTTTCATTATCTTTTCTCTGATAGAAACTTTTGGGTGCTCCTTGAAGTTCTTTGTGTTGGATTGAATATTATGAATCTGAAGTTGTTTGATGCATATCGTATAATCAACCCATGGATACTTATGGTGACATTGGAGTGTCTAGGTGACATTAGGGTTGGTTGATGTGTATCATATGGTGTTATTCTAGTACGAACTCTAGGGCTGTTTGTGACACTTATAGGAATAGCTCAATAGATTGATCGGAAAGGATAACTTTGAGGTGGTTTCGTACCCTACAAACAATTTCTATCTTATGTTCTCCGCTAATAGGAACTTGGGAGTGATTCTTTATCGCACGTTGAGGGACGGTTATATGATTCAATTATGTTAGCATTATTGAGAGATTGCACTAGCGAAAGTATGAACCCTAGGCCTTGTTTCTAAGCATTGCAATACCGTTTGTGCTCACTTCTATTAATTATTACCTTGCTGTTTTTTATTGTTCGCATTACAAAAACCCATATCTACTATCCATACTACACTTGTATCACCGTCTCTTCACCGAACTAGTGCACCTATACAATTTACCATTGTATTGGGTGTGTTGGGGACACAAGAGACTTTTTGTTATTTGATTGCAGGGTTGTTTGAGAGAGACCATCTTCATCCTACGCCTCCCACGGATTGAAAAATCTTAGGTCATCCACTTAAGGGAAATTTGCTACTGTCCAACAAAACTCTGCGCTTGGAGGCCCAACACGAGTCTACAAGAATAAAGTTGCGCAGTGGACATCACACATTGAAGGGAGCAACTAACTAGGGGTTATCCCTTCGCTGGATGCTCCAGCAGGCACTTTGCATGGCGCAGGAGCGATCCAGCGCGCCGTGTGGCACGCTCTAGCGCCACCATGTGTCGCGCGCTGGCGTTTTCTCACCTGGCCTTTTTTTCTTTCTTTTTTCCCTTTTTAATTTTTCCCTGGTTTTTCCCTTTTTTTCTTTTTCTCGGTTTTTCTGGGTTTTTTTTCGAGCTTTTGTCTTTTTTGTTTCATCGGGTTTTAGAGCGTGTGCTTCTTCCTCATAAAATGAAGCACATATGTGTTTCCACGTGAAGCACAACTGTGTGTTTGTGGTTCACCAAAAGTGAAGTATAGGTGTGCTTTTGGGTGAAGCACACTTCATGCATGAAAGCACAACTGTGCTTCCCCAAAACGTGAGCACATTTAGTATAGTTTTGAAGCACGAGTTAGTACAGATTGAAGCATGGGTTAGTATTGTTTTGGAGCAGAGATTTCATTGAAAAAAGTTCATTGAAACCTATCAACAAGAGATCTATTTTTGAAAATTTCAACGCGAGGAACGCATCGGTGAAAACAATTCATGATTTGGATGCACGGTTCAAGAGATAAAACGTTTTGATAAAACGAATCTACGAAAAAAAAAGCACAAACAAACCCACCCATGCGTCCCATGCGTGGGAAGAAATCCCACTAAAACTTCCAGATTGCGACAAGTGTCACACATGAAGTGCGCTACTTGCCACCACAAAAAAGATGGAAGTAACCTTTACAAGGGATACCCCTTAACTAGTGATTTCGAAGAAACAATGTTCAATTATTTACTGTTCAACAACCAAAGTATTCCACGTTTTATGGAGTAACTAGCAGGCACTAGGCACGGCGGCATGCCTCGCCCGCATATTGGCCCGTCGTTGATTAGCTTGTATAAGCAAGGGTAGTGGGGAGCTCAGGTAGCTTTGAAATATGAATCTGTTCATGAAACCAGCTTTGGTTACTTTATCTGCCACTGCATCAATCATTGCTAGATTTTGTCGCATGCCAACTATCTAGCGTAAGAAGCTTAACTTGCACATTACAAAACAATGGGGTAACATCATGTTTGGTTTCTGCAATCTGAACCAAGACGCCACCTGTAATGTTAATTATCACTAATGTTCCCTTGAATTTAGTAGTAGAAATCTTTAAAAAAATATAACATTAATGGACGGTTCTGCAACGAAAGAAACTTGGGACAAAAGAGTGTCTGGATGGTAATTAATTTGGAGAAATTCTCTCTGTAGAGGATACGAAAAGAAGACAGTTAAACAAAGGACAAACATTAAATACATTGAAACTAGAAGAATGGGAAATGATGGGTTAAATCTATGTGAGAAAAGGGGTATGGTGAAAATGTTGAATAAAATGTCAAGATACCCAAACTCTTCAAAAAAAAGCAATGAGAAGAAGAACTCAAATGATTTACTATAGGTTGGCTGCACATTACTGTTTCAACAGATTAACCTATGACCCATAATAAGGAAACAATTGTAAAATTATCACTGAATAATTGCAGGAAGGAGCACACATGAGACCAAAACATGATGCAGAGGGTAGCAACCATAAGGGTGAATTTTGATCATGATAAGTACCAAATATTTCTGGACTGAACATCAAAGCCAAAAAACAACAACCTTGTTAGCTTATCCATATCCGCTGGTTTACCTGATGATACATTGTTAACGAAACATCTATTATTAAGTTTTTATTAAGCTGTTATAATATTGAACAAAATCACACAACCCAAACAAATAATAATGGTCAGGTACCAACATGGGAGCAACCTTGTAACTGATGATCAGCTGAAAAAAAACATGCTTGTGATGCAAGGCATGTCAATAAACCATATACTGGCAATTAATAGGGTGATAATTAGTATTTATTACATTTTTGTTTGGCATCGTATAAGTTGAAGTTCTCAATAGTATACATGCATCCTTGTGTAAACTGATCTCTGAATTGCCACAACCTTTTCCCTGGCACCAACCATTCCATTGTGCCTCCCTAGATGGACGAATGCAAAGTGGGTAATACATGAATATGCCAACAATTGGAAATCATTTTTTTTTCTTTTTGGTAAAACATGGTATAGAGTAATAACCCGACGATCCAACATGACAAAGTCGATCTAGACAGCTCCTGTCCCAGAGTTCTTCACCTCCCATATCCTTGCAAAAGGAAGCCTATTAGGTCCTTTAGAAATGGTCCTTCCATAATTCGAAATTATTTGGAAGGATCAGAGAGTTGGATATTGGATTAGTTTTTTTATGAAAACAACTAAGCTAGTTCGAAACACGTAAAGAGACAAATCTGCAACCAAAAAGAAAAAAAGGTAATCGCATAGTTTTCAAGGGGAAGAACTATGATCTAATATAGTACTTCATCAAGCCAAAAAGGCCAACCAAGAATCATAATCAAGTATAATATCTTATTGGGTTTAATACATATTAAGGCAACCGATAGCCAATATATAGATAGACACTTCATATCAAGAATAAGATATCTCCGAAGGTTCAACCACAAATGGCTTGTCGATTTTCTGTTGTAGAAGATGGAACCCTCTTAGTGTTTCAGCTGAGTATCTCAGCTGGCTGGAATAAAAATTCCTTTCAATTAGTGTTGGACATTAAGGTGGAGTGAGAATAATAGGAAAATGCATAAGCATATTACTTATAGGCATGTGGAACTCATTAGCTAGCACATATTTTTTCTATATATATGCACCCAATATCGTATAACCATAAATTAACTTTGATAGGTATAACTTGCAATAATTGATTGAATTCTTCGGGAGATACTTTCAGATGTTATAGTGATCAGTAGTTGTAGTAAACTACAGTGTTGATCAGATCTGAACTTGTATCATATTACAAAAAAAATGACGTTCCCGAAGCGACAGTTGTGTATTATATATTCGAAAAATATTTCAGAGTAACCGATCTTGCCTTCTTAAGAGCAACAACAATATCCTTGGGAGAAAACAATGCAAATAATTGCAGCGCTATCTCTCGATGTGTTGGAGCACCGGGCAAAACAAGCATAGTTAGGAATCAAAGCAATCAAGCAAATGGATGATATGCTCAAATGGTAAATTTTTTAGAATTTTGCTAATTTATTGCGTAAGAATATTGTAGTTCATGTCGGTTGTACTTAGCGTTGATGGTAGAAATGAGTGATACTAAAATACGTTAACACATATATTTTTCGGAGGGCATGGTGATGTGAATCTTGTCCCTATTTTATTTTATGCTCCTGCCACTAATCTGTAGTGATAAGAATATTGCAATTGGATGTAGTCTCTAAAATACTTCATGTATTTATATATTGCAGTTTCTAGCACAAAAGGGAAAAAAATGAATTGACTATGAAAAGGCAAAACATAAAGTGAAGTACTTTGATAACAACCCTATAATGGAAATTGAAAGAACATTGAATTGTAGACAATAATATCCATGTGATCACTGTATACACTAATTTAGTTATGAGTACAATTTTATTATCCATGGCCAATCTAAATTTATAATGTAACCTTTGAATTTATGAAGTCCATGTGATCACTGTATACACTAATTTAGTTATGAGTACAATTTTGTTATCCATGGCCAATCTAAATTTATAATGCAACATTTGAATTTATGAACATTGGATTTTTTTTGTTAACAGTACGGTTCACGACACTGATTATATGCGGTTACTGTTCAACCGGGATTACCAGGGATAACAGCGCACTGGTGATACGCGGGCACTGTTTTATATAAAGCACTGTTTAGTATGTGGGGACTTAATCATATACTCATAAGTACTATTCATGCTCCCTATGGACTCACTGTTCAAAGAGGTACCGTTTGCATGGATCCACTGTTCATTACATGTTACTGTTCGCCTGATACGCTGTCCATTCATACTACGTGTCGGTCAGGGGAGAGCCCTGGCCACAACGGCGGACGCAGGGCCCCTAGTTTTTATTATATTTATGAAATGCATACATATTTTTCGTAGAAAAGAAACATACTCAAAATATGATACATACTATTTAAAAAAAGTATATGTACTACCTAAACATCTTTATATACTACATACTACGCTTTGATTGATACTACATACAACATACAAAACGTAAGCGGTGGTAACTATCACCAAGTGGTAGGAAACATTTGTCATATATATATATATATATATATATATATATATATATATATATTATTTACTCAATGAGAGAGAGGATTAACCACATGACCCAGGAACAACACTGTGCGGTCCTCTCCTCAACAACGGCAAATAAGAAGGGCCGATCCGCCACCAAAATCCATCAGATGCCGTGGTGCGCTTTCAAACGCACTACCAACCATGAGAACGGCCGTGGCAGCGGCGGCCACGGTGCCTAGTTCATCAACCTCGATGATGGCCTTATGGTGCACCCAGCCGATGGAGAGCCGCCCATCCCCGCCGCTCACCATGCCTGAGAAGTTGCCGCCTTCGAAAGCCCTGGTGACACCAAGCTTCCGCATGTCCGACGACGCCTTGAACTCGGACGTGAACTTGAACTTGGGTACCATGAACCGCCCGACTGGGACCTCCTCTTCCGGCGTGTGCTTCCTGATAAACTCCGGCGTCGACAGCGAGGCTGAGCGTGGCGCTGTCCGGGAGAAGAATAAGCTTGTAGAATGCAGCTTGCTGCAGCACGTCGTTCCCGTAGGGCAGCTTGAGGCTTCGACCGGCCTGTCGTCATGGATGGCTCGCGCACGGTGGTGCCGCCTGGGATGTAGAACGGCTCGGTGAGGAGGTCGAACGTATAAGACCACGCTTCTTTGAAGTAGAGCGTGTTGGCGAGGACGACCGCCGTTGACGAGTTGACAGAGCCGGGAGGGACGACGTCCGCCTCACCTGCTCGGCACCCGACACGAAGTCCATGGATTCCACCGTGGCGGCGTGCAGCGACCCACCGGCAGCCGTGAACTCTGGCCTGAGCGCCTGCCTCCGGTCGACTAGACCACATGCCGCAGGCGAAGGACGTCTGTGTCAGCTAGGCTACTGGCTAGCTTGCTTCTCTAGCTCGTGCGTGGCTCTCACTCGGCCGTAGAGCAGAGCAGAAAACAGAAGCAACGAACATATACTCATGCATGCTCATGACAGTAGCATTCATACAAGTGAAGCTTCACATAGTTTTTTTTTTTTTGGAGCGAGGATGGGTCCAGAAGGACCCAGAGCTTCCTTTAAACAGCAAGCGGTGAAAGTACAAAGCTCAGAACAGGACTCCAACAGAAAGAAAATAGCGAACATGTCCCTAACATATGCAAAGAGGACCCCAAGTCGAGATACAAAATTACAATTGGGTCCATAAGACAAGCCCTGCTCGGATACGAGCTCGCCGTCGCCGGGGACGCACCACTTAGGCACCAGCCCGCCTCCATGCCGCCAGCTCCAGACGAAACTAGAGGAGAGGATGAAGGACTCCAAGCACAGATTGCACTGCCTCCCCTTATGGCTGGGCCAAAGAAATGTCTCCGTCTGCTGCCAACAGTCTTTCTTCGGAATTGTACTGAACGGGTCGATCCTCCCCTCCGTTTGTTTTAGCAACTTATCCTAAGGTCTGTTCGCCAAGAACTCTCCAGAAGGCCGGGAGGAAGATGAGGAGTCGGCGTCGATCTGCAGTCACCGAAGCTCCGAAGGGCCGCCATTCGGCCAGAAGATACACCGGCGTCACTTTGAAGACCGGCTGCCAGTCGCCGCTGCCTCTAGCTTTGAAGACCGGCTGCCAGTCGCCGCTGCCTAGAGGCATCAGCAGGCGCCGTAGCTCCTCTGCCGTCACCAGTGTGGATGTGCTCCTTCCCAATCGCCTGAAACTCAAACTCATCGCCTGAAGCTCCTCTCCTCCCCTTTCCACCACCATGGTGGCCACCTGAGACGAGAACGAGGAAAGGGCTCTTTGCTGGGTCAAGGAACCTACCGAGCTTATTTAGGGAAGCGCCGGTATTGCAGCCGCTTCACGGAGAAGCAAAACCAGCAACACAGCCACCGCTAGGCACCAGGCAAGGCTCCAAATCACCGGCGGCACGCTCCAAAACGGCATCTCGCCATACGCCACAGGGGCAACTCTACACCAAGGCCTACTATTTACAAGGACAGCCCAAGCACCTCTCCCGTCTCGACTCCAATCGGCGACGCCGTCGGAGCAGATCTAGGATCGGGCCGGGAACGGAAGCTTTGGGACGACTCTCAACGCCGGCGCTCTCGAAGGCAACTGGCCACAGGGCCGCAAGCTTCACATAGTGGATATTGCTTGCATTACGACGGAGGAGTTCAGCTCTATATATATATAAGAAGTACAAACCGACTAACTAAACCGATCGACCTACAAATATCTGCTAGCTTTTAGCTACTTTTACAGTTCACCTCACCTCACACCTTAACTATAGTATAGCCAGCTAACTCTTGACTAGAAACTACTAGTACTAGTTACAACTCATCTCCTAGTACTACAACTAGCTTACTATGTTACTGCAAAAATAACAAAAAAAAAAAAAACTAGCTACTATGCTGCCAACCATCTGATATTTTTTTACCTTTGCCGACATGCAGCTACAGGACCAGATATTTCCTAAGCTCAAGATTATCATAACAGTCTGCGTTAGGCCGTTGAGCCTGCCGACAAGCTCGGTCGACGGCGCGCGGTGCAGCTCGTCGAGCGGCATCTCCTAGTACTACAACTAGCTACTGCTCCCTCCGTTTCTAAATATAAGTATTTATAAAGATTCCACTATAGACTACATATAAAACAAAATAAGTCAATCTACACTTTAAAATACATCTATATACATCCGTATGTAGTCCATGATGAAATCTCTTGAAAGACTTATATTTAGGAATGAAGGAAGTATGTTACTAAGCTACAGGACCAGATATTTCCTAAGCACAAGATTATAACAGTCTGCGTTAGGCCGTTGAGCCTGCAGACAAGCTCGGTCGACGGCGCGGGCCCGAGGAATCCCAGGAGCTCCCTACGCGTGTCCCCCCGAGTGCTGGCAGCCACCATCGCTAGCGCCACGTGGAAGGACAACGGCGAGACGACGAAGTTGCACCATTTAAAGGTAATGAATTTTTTATTTTTTTTGCGAGTAAAGAGCCACAGGTCAGTTCATTGCACAAAGTCCAGCATATAGAGCACCCCTGGAAAGAAAAGAAATTACAAACAGGTCCCTACGGAACTCAACTCCTTCAACATCTAGAACCGGAAGATGGCGCGCCGCCGCCTCCGCCGCCGCTCCACACCAAGCCGGCCAACCATTGTTGAAGGCGGATCCTTTGACGGACGGGAAGCCACCTACCTCGGCCCACAAGAACCAGCACCCCAAAGTCGAAGAAGCCGCTGAAATCGCAATGGCGAATCGCCCAGAGAGCTCGCCGAGGAACACAAGCACCAGATTTGTTGCCCTTAGCCATGGACGACGGTGAAGACGAAGGAACCAGCGTACCAGCACCAAAGCGAGCCACCAAGCCATTGTGGCCCTCCACCAACCGCCGCCACCTCTACGACATCTGAGCGATGAATCCGGCACCGGCGAACCCCTATACACCGCTTCTGAAGCCCCACAACGACGACAAGGCACGCATTGATGCGTCGGCGGAGCCCGAGGAGCAAATGACGCAGCGAGGTCGTTGCCGCCGCCGCTCCTACCTCGCCCAGCACACTTTCCACCCAGATCCGGGCCCGACCGCCACCGGAGAAGCAACGTCAGACCTGAATCTGGAGGCAGTTTATTTGGCGCCGTCGTCAATGTCGCCGGAGCGGCGCTACGCACGGCCGAAACCTTAGCTACGAAGCCTACTACTAGACTATTGCTATACATGGCCCTACGACGATTCCGGCAGCCCCTCCCCCACCGGCGAGCACAAGGCCCTCGGGGGCGAGGAGTTGCCCACTACAAGAAATCTGTTAATCTGTGACGGATTTCGGATGACGTTCTTGAAAACCGTCATGGAAACCGTCATGGATCAACAAGACGCGAATGACCTCCAAAACGGCAGCCCCTTGATGACGGGCATTGAAGGACCGTCACAGAAACTGTCACGAATCGACCAGCTATGCCCTTTTTTTTCTTTCTTTAGTTGCCATATGAACCGTCTTGGATGGCTTCTGCTGATGTGTCTGTTGTGGCTGCTTAGTTTGTCCACTTGTCAGCAGCGGTATATAAAAGTTGGAAAGAAAAGGGCGCGCCTGAAGTTTGAGAGAGCGCGCAGATGCAAAAATTTAAGTGGCCAACGCGGCAGGGTAGCAAAATTTCAAGCCAGCCCATTTATTAACTCCACGGTCCACACACACCTAACCCTAATTCCCCATTCTCTCCTCCCGTTCCCTCAGCCGCCGCCACTCCACCAATCTTCCTCCGCCCGCTCCATGACGGCGCCGCCGCAGAACAGCCTCACCTCTCCCGATCCATCGATCCCCTCTCTTCTCCCCTCTATGTGCGTCGCCCCCTCTCCATCTTTCGCACGACCACGGCCACTAGCCCGTACCCCCACCCCAGTCCAGATCACGCCCTCGAGTTGCGGTGGTAGTGGTCGCGACAGGTCCATTTCCTCCCGGCGCAGATCAATCCGCCTTCCTCGGTCGCACTCGAGCACTGCATGTCCCGCGACGAAACCCATGATGCGCTATCCATCTCAACCAGATCGACGCCGACGAGAAGGCCAAGGTGGCGGTAGCGGCGCCGAGCTCGTCGTTCTCTACCGCCGGATTCGGAAGTCTCTAATGTCCCGTGCGACGGCCACGGATCCATCTTTGGTCGGCGGCGAGCTATGGTGAGATACAGGTGGCGCCGCCGCCACGGAGCTAGCCACTCCCTTCTGCCATCCGCGCTGCAGCGACGGGCGCTGCCTCTGCGGCTTTGCCAGGGGCCTCTGCCCGGCGTGTATGTGCTGCTCCTCCTCGTCATCTCCGTGGGTGGGTTCGTCCCCTTTAAGCTCTGATCTTACCTACTGTAGGGCTAGTCGATTGGTCCGTGGTTCATTTGTATTCTGTCTAAGTTCGTTGGTGATGTCCATGGTTATCTGTCTAGTTATTTCTGGGTACATGTGCAATAGATATGTTCTATTTCTTGATACTCTAGAACTGGAAGATATGTTGTGTTAAAAAATGCAAGTCTGTATGTCACGGTCATGTTCTCAATCTGCAAACAAATAAATCCTTGTCATGTTGTTTGTCCATGTGTCCCATATATCCACTCTTCTTCCTCGCATACAAGGAGGGGTTCGTCAATATGAATTTCATGTCTGACTCGGATTCAGATTGTTTTGAGTACATTAATTGGCCTGATATTGGATTTGAGTGCATTAAAATTGACCTCATACTGAATTCAGATTGTTTGAGTACACATTATTTAGCCTGGTAATTAGATTCAGATGTCATGTATTGATGTGGCAAACTAGGCTTCATCTGGCATTTTCATGGAATTAATGTGCTTGCACTGTTTCAAAATTCAGGAATGGATTTCTTGGAAGTTGGTCTTGTAGCATTTTTGTTTCAAGAAAATGGAGCCAGTGGTTATGATCTATTTTGGCGCACAACTTAATTTGTTATCTCTGAAACTGTAGCCAGTGTTGATGTATTTCTCAAGGTATGTTACTGCTTAGTCTTTATGATGTAGCTAGATTTTTCGTGATTCTGTGATATACTTGCATGCTTCATTCTTAATTAAGATATACTGTGTTGCCGATCCTTCGCTCGTTGGACATACCCTGAGATGCATGATGTGCTCGCCAATGAGGCGCTCCAGCAGGGGCTCAAGGAGTACTCCAGCTAGCCCACAGTCTTGCAGCTCTACATCGACGGCGAGTTAACTGGTGGCTGCGACATCATTGTCGGTATGTATATATGTGCTTTCTGCCTTCTCCCACGATTATGGTTCATGACGTTGAGGCCCTCTGTTACTGGCAGTACACATACATGGTATCTGTTCTGCGAGAAGCTTGTTTTTTAATCTGTCATATATGTTCAGTTGTGGATGTTAACGGTCAATTTGGCATGTGGAAACTCCATGTCTGCGTAGACGTTTCAGGCATATAATTTGCTCATGTTGAAGGCATGGTACATTCTTGTACCTGACAGGGTCAATGGCAATGTCAAATGTTTTACAGTTGATTTCTTCACATTCAACGTGCACATGGAACTCTACCTGTGGAATATGTGCTCTCTACTTTCCTTTTCCCACAACTATGGTTCAAATTCGAGTCTTTATGCTATGGTTGTACATACGGGCGATATTATTTATGAATTGTTTTGTGAGAAACTTGTTCTGTGCATCAGACATAGAAATACATTTTTTGATTTGACGTGTGATGTAGTGTGTGCGTGTGCTTTAGGGATCAGGGATCCTATGCTCTAGCACTTAGCCAAAACTACAGTATCAGAAAATATGCATGCCAGTTTTATGTTTAGCTTTAGATAGTTTTGTTCTCTCAGCACCAACAACATTACATAATGTCAGCCTCTGGTGTGAGCTAATAACCATGTTGCTCAGACTCTGAAGTTCTGAGGAAGCATCTTTGCTTGTAAGCCTTGAAACCGTGTTTTATGACCACAAGCCTCGAGGACGGTATGAATTACCATCCCATAACATGATGACAACCATTGCAAATTCTTTTCTAGATTTACTTATGAGTAACAAAAATCACTTGCCTGCTGTTGGTTCATGAAACCAACTGTGCTCCAGCACTTCCGCACCATGGTTATCGAACTACAACAATAGTATCCCAGTGCTAGAATGCATGGATACTTCATGGAACCAGCGTATCCATATCAGGTCCATTTTAAAATTAGTGTATCCGTATCAGGTCCATTTTAAAGTTAGTACATGATAAGAAATAGGAAAGCAATGTGCCAGTTCCACCAAGCTGTTCTAATTTGTTTGAGTGAAATATAGAAGAACCAAATAAATCTCATTATGTTCTCGAACTCATTGCGGGTGTATCTCCCTAGCTTTTTAAACAATTGACTAGTTAAAGGGTAAAAGAAGGACCAAGACTCACACTGGTAATTGTCCATCTTCCACGAGGAAAATATTTTGCATGTTCATTGTCTGTTAAATGTTTTCTTCTATTAATCATGATATTAATGAAGCTTGGAGCATGGTAATTAATATGTAATCATTATCTTACTAACATGACTTTTCTAGGAAGTAATTTAATCAAAGTTTTTAACTAAAGTGATTGTGATGGCTCGTCGCTGCATGCATGCACATAAATATTAACAAAATAGAAATTATCACATTAATAAAAAGGATTAATCCCAAGATTCACTATGTAGTCCACCAAAATTATATGTTGTTCCTATCACAAAAGTATTTAATATCATAGGATAATTGTAGCTCCGAGAAAATGGTCGTGGTGTTCGTACAGAAACCAGCCCACTTGCTTCTACAATTAACTTTTAAGGTGTAATTTTTCATTAGTGAGCATGATAATTGGAAAACGCTATCCATATGCAAACTAATTGAAGAATATATATTCTTTAAAAATAATTGAAGAATAGTTCATACATGAAATATGAGCTCGCTCGCCCCATGCCGCCGGGGTATTCGCCGTGTCGAGATGCATTGGATTTTTTGATGTTGTCTTAAGGTTTGTTGACGTGCAGGCAATGTTGAGCATGGGTTGAGTTGAGATATTGGCGTATAAGGTTTTCCCTCCAATGAAGTTGGCGGCAATGGCTGGATCCGCGTCCAGAAATGTATGGGGATGACCCCTGGTTGTCGTCTGGCCAGCCTTGAGCGGGGCTGTGGTGCTGCAGAATTAACACAGGGTGTTTGTAGTTTTAAGTTTCTTTTTTTGCTAGTCCTTGATAGATGTATTGTTCGGCTATAACTGTAATCTTAATTTTTTTGTTTAAATTTTTTCTGCGGTGTTTATGTATTTTTTTTTCTTTTATTGAATGACCCGAGCATATATTTTATGAAATGAGACTGACATTCCTAAATTTTTCATGGACCAAGACAAATGAGATGGGCTAATTTTTGGGACTGAAATTAGTGGGCCTTGCACGTACCTAAAATCTAATGGGCCAAAATTCCAATTGGGCTGATTCCTATGTGGCCATTTGTCTTACTTAGGTTGAGCTAAAATTTAGTGGGTCGGAAATCATATTGGGCCGATTACTTCATGGGATGCCACATCAGATCCATGTCAGATGCTGATGTGGTAGATGGGTTAACGCCGTCAGGTTAGTGCCATCCATGACGGACAAGAACCGTTATGGTCCGTGACGGTCTTGGATGATCCGTCATGGAGTGTATAGTGGTCAAATTATGACGCGATATACATGACGGATTTCATGTCCGTATTCCCTTCCACGACAGTTTTACACAGATATGTGACGGATTGAATCTGTCATGGATTAACAGAATTCTTGTAGTGGCCGGAGACGGCGCCGGCAGATTTTTCTCCTCCCCTGTGGCCTTACCGTAGAGAAAGGTAATGAAAAATTGACCTACCTATTAGTTAAAGGTATGAATACATGTCCTTAATTAGTTGCACCAGCTACGGCTAAAAGTAGGGGAAATAAGAAATTGGCATTTAAAACTAAGGATTGTACGTGTATCTCTGAATATCTAACTTCCATCACCAAATATTTAGATGATATAATTTTGTATACTATGATTTAATATTGGATCTACTTACTTTGTTATCATATCAATATAAAATGAACTATTTTCGAATTAGTGAGCAAAAAGGCAGGCATGAAGATGAGAGTTGGACATTTAAGCAGTACTCTATCACTAAAATGTGGTTATCGTGATGTTAAAAACAACATCTCGTATGCATATTGCTAAATTTAATATATCTTTTTTTTGCGGGGAAATTGGGAGTTTTATTCCTTAGGTAATAGGATTACAATCAACTGGCAAGAGCTGCTCTATACAGGAGGACCACTTTGAAGCCAAACAGCGGGACATGACTCAGTACGGTTGTAATTAGCCAGACAATCTGCTATCCTATTCTGAGACCTATTAAGCTTTTGGGGAATAAACTCCCGACCTACCATCAGAGACTTGATTTCAATAGCCAAGTGCACATATGCCGACCGTGTCACTACTAGGAAATACCTTATAGGTAGATGCTTATCAGTAGCGATGGGTAATGGCCCAGCGCTGCTGTTAAGTATCAGCAGCGATGGGCAGAACCCCACGCTACAGGTATGTATTAGTAGTAGCGCGGGCTCGAGCTCCTAGCGCTGCTGCTACGTGGGCCCGACGGTACCCCCGGGTTGAGCCGTAGCAGCAGCGCCGTTACTGCGGCCCACGCTACAGGTAGTGCCGTTATCAGTAGCGCCTGGCTGTCACCCGCGCTACTGCTAAGTGGCCCTATCCCCCTTGTGCCCGTCACTCTCCCTCTCCCACTCTCCACACTCTCACTCTCACTCTCCCTGCTCTGGCACTCCCCCATCCTGGCCGGCCCTCCCAGCGCGGCCGCCCTCCCCCGTCCCGGCCGGCCCTCCCCCGTACCGGCCCTCCCCGCGCGGCCGCCCTCCCCCGTCCAGGCCCTCCCTTCGCACCCGCCCTCCCCCGCCGCCGCCAGGCCCCACTGCCTCTCTCCGTCGTCCTTAACCCCCTCCGCCCGTTGCGCCGTTCCAAGTCCCCTCCGCCGCAGGTAACCTCCCTCCTCTGCCTCTCTTCTTCTTCGTTTTAATTTCTAGGGTTCATATGGTAGATAGGTCAATATTGGATGATAATGGCAGCAAAGATGGCCACAAAGTATGCACACTAGGGTAGACATGGCATTATATAGTCCAATTCTTATTTAGTTTTATTTAGGCCAATTTTTTATTTAGTATTTTTTTCTCTATATTTAGGGTTATTATGACTATATTTAGGTTTTTTAGGCTAGATTGTTTTATACATTGAATATATAATGACTCACAGAAGAAGAAATGTTGCTATTGATCCGGGGAACACATAACTAAGAAGCCATATTTGTTTAAAGCTAAACAATAACTGCTAATAGTTAATTGATATCGCTAATTGCCTAAACTAGAAGAAATATTATTGCTACCGATTCGGGTCCATATTACTAAGAAAACATAATAGCTCATTGCTAAACCATATCTACTAATTGTTACTCTAGCTAATTACCTAAATTAAGAACATCATCGCCTTTCAACTTTTCGAATCAATACCAATCACATAGGGTAGACATGGCAGCAAAGTATGCACACTAGAAGTAGACATGAAAATAACCAACATGTGTATGTGTATGGACATGTTGAACTTGAGCTGCTGTGTATGTGGTGCCAAAGATGGCCACATATGTCTCTTTCTATTGTAGGGAAACTCCGAGTGGCCTATGTTTTGCCGGAATGTTGATTCATTTCAGTTCCGGCAAATTTCAGGCGCTCGATATGTCCTGCATTCCAGCAAAACATAGGCCTTTTTTATGTCATTACTCGATATATGTAACGGGTTGACTTTCAAGGAAGCCTCGACAGACCGAAAGTCAACCCATGCTGAATAGTGATCTGTGTGTTGAGTTCCTGCTATTTGCCGTTGATTTTTAATCTTTGAATTATGAACACAGGAAATGTCTGACGATGATTCCCTGAGTGCGATTACTGCAGCGACGATCGGGGTATGTGCGACAGGCCTCACCTGCAAAACGCTAGGTGCTTCACCATCACGCTGGACGAGATCTTCGAAGTTTTTACGGTACGTAATGACGACAAGTATTTTTTCGTAATTAAGCATGACTTGTGATTCTTTGCTTCAACGTGTAATTTCCGTTTTTTACAATTCGACTATTGCATCCCCTGCCATGCAAGACCGTATGTCTTGGATAACCTCGGTTTCGAAGATAGGGAGAGTATGGAGACGAAGATAGCCCACCTTAGGATGAGACATGGTTTCGCTTTTGGGTTTAAGCACTACAATGCAGTAAATCACTGTGACGCCCCCGACTCAATCGTGCACTAATCATACACGCAAACATGCATGATCAAGCACAGGGACTCACGGGAAGATATCACAACACAACTCTAACTCAAATAAATGGAGATCCACAATATTACAGACCAGGGATCACGAGGATCTGAATACATAAGTCAGTCATACAAATAATATCTGAGTACAGACATAGTTAGACAAGGTTTGCCGTAAGAAGGCTAGCACAAACAACGACTCTAGATCGAAAAGCGAAGGCCTCCTGCCTGGGAGTCTTCGATCCTACTCCTCGTCGGCTGGCTCGATCCAGTAGTAAGTACCGTCTGGACCCATCTGGTAGTAAGCTCCTGCCGTGGCATTTGGCTCCTGGGCTCCATCGTCTATTGTATCATCAAATAGGGGAATATAGATAAAAAGAGGAAGCAAAGCAACCGTGAGTACTCATCCGAAGTACTCAGCAAGCAAGAATCTACACTACATATGCAACATTATCAAAGGGGAAAAGGCTGTATATGTGGACTGGGCTGCAGAAATGCCAGAATAGAGGGAAGGCCTAGTCCTATCGAATACTAGCATCTTCAAACATCTTCACGAAGCCACCATCTGCAGCAATAGAAGAGAGTAGAATAGCATTTTATTAAGCAAACATGTTGAAGTAAGCCTAGAGATCCTTCCTCGACTCCCTGCGATAAAGCGATCCCGAAGCTTCAATTAATTAAACAAGTATCCAGTTCAAGTAATAGATCGGGATACCAAATTGAGCATCCTTTACCGTAGGACCGGCTATCGATAGATTATTCTTCCCTGCAGGGGTGCACTACTGTTACCCAACATGCTCGATCAACTCTGGCCGGACACACTTGCTGGGTAATGCCCGGCCTCGGGAGATCGACACGAAGCAGCGCCCTTCCTAGGCTCAGCAGAGAGGTCAGCACGCCAGACTAACCTATGCACCCAGGGGTCTTGGGCCATCGCCCCGGGCACCCTGTGCGTTGCGTGACTGGCCGGGGTGCAGGCGCGACATTGAACTCGTCAGCGAAGTATCCAGCCATTCCCGACAATCAGCCCGCACGGTGAACTGTGACGTCTGATGAGCTTTCGGGAGAAACGTACAACGCAGAGGGCCCCATAAACCATTATACCGCGTGGTGGTAGTGCGTATAGGGCATGTCGACCCACTCAGATCAAATACCCAAATCCGATAGGCTGATTTAGTAACACACGGAGACGATCAGAGTTTCTGAAGCTCCGCCTCAATATCACACTCGGGCGCCCTTCCGGGCAAGCCCGACATCATACATCTCCCTGCGGGTACCCCTCGGGGTCGACCCGCCTGTGACAAAGGTCAAAGTAATCGTGTGGTCATAACATCAAGGGGGAAACCCGAGGAATCACCCTCGGAGAATTCCACCTGATGATATCACCAAGGTGAACGTAGGAGGCATCACCCTTGAGGTTCACACTTGAGGGGGTTACACGACAGAGTCATATCGAAAGTGGTGAAGGAGGAATCACCCTCGATGACCACGACCGAACAGCTACACTGCAGAGTTATCGTCAGGAGTGCGTTACGAGGTATCACCCTTGGCACTCGATAGTAACTGCAGAAAGTGGTGAAGTGATGCGTCAGTCTCTGGTCGTCGATCACGTTGATCTAGTAGTCGATGATGAAGCAAAGGCAACAAGTGTAAAGTGATGGGGGTCACTGATGGTTCATTACCAACCTATACTAAGCAATTGAAAAAGGTAGGTAAGGTAACAATAAGCAGGTTACAAAAGCAGCCTATGCATCAGAATAGGAGCAAACAGTAACAGTAGCAAAATCTAATGCAAGCAGGAGAAAATTGAATGGGCGATATCAGGATGCTCAAGGAGGGGGGCTTGCCTGGTTGCTCTAGCAAGAAGGAGGGGTCGTCAACGGGCTGCTCGTCTGGAGCATAGTCGTACTCAGCTGCAACGGTGTCGGTCTCGGCGTCTATCGAGAGAGAAGGAGGGGGGAAGAAACAATAAATTCACGGCAAAGATGCAAACAATATGCATGACATGCCTAAATGATATGCAAAGGTATTCTACTGCCTAACGAAACGATTTAGTTAAATTAGGAATTTATTCGGATTTATTTTATTAAAGTTGAGCACTATTCATTTATTGAAATCGGTCTAAAAGTTCCATGTTCAGATAGTTAGGGGCATTTGACAGATGAACGGATCACGTATTCGGATTTGTCTTGAAATTTTGAGCAACTTTTATGTACAAAGTATTTTCATCTGAGCTACGGTTTATTTTATATTAAATTTTAAAGATTTAATCATTATTCGGGATTTAATTTAATTATTTAAATAGGATTATCCGAAACAGTGAATGGTGATGTCATCATGACATCACCGTGATGTCAACAGGTCAACCTGACAGGTGGGGTACACCTGTCATTGTCACATTAGTCTAATTAGGGTTTAATTATTAATTATAGTTTAATTAGACTAACTAATTAATTAGTTTAATTAAACAGAATTAGTTAAGTTAATTAATTATTTAATTAACTAATTAGTTAATATTTATTTATTTATTTTAATCCTTTTAAACTCTTTTTTTAAATCGTTCTGGGGCGTGGGCCCGTTTCGTCAATGGCCCAGGGCAATGGAGCGGGCGCTGCAGGCGGGTTACGGGCGCTGGCGCTAGGCGCCCGACGGGGCGAACCCGGGCGCACTGGCGACGGCCGGCGGGGCGCCGGAGTTGGCCGCGGGGGGCGGCGGTGGTCGGCGCGAGCTCGGACTGGAGCGAATGCGTGCGCGCGCGGGCGTGCATGGGATGGAGGTCGCGGCGACCGCGACAGGGGGCGCGTGCGGGCGTGGGTGCCAGCCCCGGGCGCAGCCAGCAGGAGTCGCGGCAGTCCGGCCCGTGCTGCGGGGAGCAGGGCGATGAGTAGTGCAGCAGCGGGCGGAGCTGGTGCCTGGCAGGGGCGCAGGGTAGTGGGCGCGCGCCGGCGAGCCAGGGCGCGGCCACGACGGGCGATGCGAGCGAGCGCGCGGGCTCTTGGGGGGCGCGGGCGGCGGCGAGCCGCATCTGAAGAGGGAGGCGAGCTGCGGTGGCTAGGCGGCGGTGCTGCGGAAGCAGAGAGGGAGGAGGGGAGGCGGCGGCTCACAGGGGGCCGGTCGAGGAGGGCAGCGGGCTCGGGGTGGTTCGGCGAGGCAGATCAACGACGGGGGCGAGGTGGCGGCGACGACTAAGCGGTCCGGCGAGGTGGCTTCGGGGAGAAGGACGAAGACGGTGGATGGCGAGGTGGCACCGGGCGGCGCGAGGTGTAGGGCGTCGGGGGTCGCCGATGCGATGGTACCGAGGACGAGATCGGGCCCGATCCCGATCCAACGAGAGAAAGGGAACGAGAGGGAGATCAAAAAACTCAAGGTACAAACAAACCATGAACAAGTTTGTGTTGAAGGGAAAGCAGGAATATTGTCGATGGTAACACAAATCATCGAGGGAAGGATTGTATTTCTCATTAAAATTCGATAGATTTCTTGAAGAGCTCAGAATGTTGGTATGATCACGGCACATTTGTCGCGATTTTCCATGAAGATGTAACTGATCGGCGATGACATCAAGTCAAAGGAATGATGAAGCAAAAGTTATTGGAACCAAGGGTACACACAAACTCGAAATCAAGCTTGCCGTTCAAGGTGAAATGATACGACGGAAGATCGACATAAGGTTAGCTCATCGCGAAATTGTGCTCCGGGAAAAGGACTGGTAGCACAGTTAAAATTTAGCACAATAATGATATAGCCGATCAGGCTAGGAACGACTTGAAGGATTATTAAACTCGTAAGCAATGAAAATTACTTATTGAATTGGAGTGTGGAATCAATTCACTTATCGGTGTTCTCGAACTAAATAACTCAGAACCCGGGAAAATCTGAAATCGGTGAGAAGCAATACTAGATAAGACTCATGGGAAGCAACAGGGTTCTTTGATATCCTCGAGATACAGAGTGTAATACTCGACAGTAGATCAAAGTAAAGGTTGGACTGGGGTATTGATCCAGAAGAACAATGCTTAAACTTGCCCAAGAAATGGGATCAAAGAAGAACATTGGTCGGAACCATAGCTGCAAGGAATCCATTTAATGACACCGAAAGAAACCCAAATGATTAAATATTTTGCAAGAAGCTTCCATGATAAGTTCCACATCGGGTCCATGGCATGAACACAAAGTTCAAGTCGACTCCCACTTCTTAATGCATAACCTTTCATTCATTCCTCATCTTCAAGAAGTTGTAGTGTTAAAATTTTATCTGGCGAAGCACCAGAAGAGTATGACTCGTGAAAACTTTCGGGTTCACACGGCTTAGAGAAGGCATAGGTTCACAACCCATAGGGGCTTCTTAGAAACATATACCACAAGTTTCAAGAGTAAATATCACTAGCTCAAAAGCAGAGCATGGTTGGCCAATCAGAGAATAGGATTTACCAATGGCATTATAATCAGAGAAAGAACTACTCGAGGTTTAGTACATGAAGTACACTGTCGGATGATAATTCAACAAAGGATCTGACGGTCCATAACTGAGCTGCCGTGAGCATTGGCACACAACCAGGAAGAAACATGCAAATGCTTGGATTATAGAAACAACTGACTAGTTCAAAGCTCAAATGCAAAGGAATTATGATTTCCAAAGCAAGGGATTAGAAGCCAACGCTCTGATTAAGGATGTAAGTTGAGTAGACTTATGGGTACAATCGATGACAATTTGATTGGTCGAAATCCAGCTCATGTTTAAAATGATGTCTGAGTCGGAAGGATGAATCTAGGATCTGATTGAGGATTGCGGCATTCGCAACATATTGAATCAAGGGACTCAAGATGATAAGGCAAAGGACGTCAATGAATATTTCTAGGCATTTGGAATTAACCATAATGCAGGCAGACAAGAATTTCAAGAGCCATGGCTGTAGGGGATTCTCGAAAGATCGGATAGTACTTCGAAGAATTTTGTGAGACACCTAAACAACTGGGGATGGACGGACCCCGGTAAGTGCGAGGAATTGTTCGTGGGGGTATTAATGCGGAAAAGGGCTGCGAAGCAATAGGCTCAAACGATTCTCGGGATATCGGAGAATTTTTCAGGTATCATGTAATAACAGGCAACTGAGAACGAAGGTATGAACGTCAGTGTAAGTAGTTATCCATAAGGGTTTACCGGTGGTCGGGAATACCAAAAGCGGTGGGCACAAAGTTCTCGAGAGAACATCAGAGAGTATCTTCGGAATCTTCTGTGTCACCAAGTAATCATCTGGAGTAAGGGGCTCTCTGGGAGGAAGTAGTTACGAGAACCTAGAGTCGGCGTTAGTAAAATCATTTAACAAGAATAGAAGAGAGTCAGAGTCCCAGAGTATAGACGAGGAATAAAGGATCAAATACCACCCAGTTGGTGACGTGGGCCCGATCCACACAACCAAGTTAGTAAAATAGTTTTTTTGGTTTCTAGACTCAACTTCGGCCAAGGAATTGGAAGGGGGCTTCCTACAGGCAGTCGACTCTGATACCAACTGTGACACCCCCCGACTCAATCGTGAACTAATCAACACGCAAACATGCACGATCAAGCACAGGGACTCACGGAAGATATCACAACACAACTCTAACTCAAATAAACGGAGATCCACATATTACAGACCAGGGATCACGAGGATCCGAATACATAAGTCAGTCATACAAATAATATCTAAGTACACGACATAGTTAGACAAGGTTTGCCTTAAGAAGCTAGCACAAACAATGACTCTAGATCGAAAGGCGAAGGCCTCCTGCCTGGGAGCCTCCGATCCTAGTCCTGGTCGGCTAGCTCGATCCAGTAGTAAGTACCGCTGGACCCATCTAGTAGTAAGCTCCTGCAGTGGCATCTGGCTCCTGGCTCCATCGTCTGTTGTATCATCAAATAGGGGAATATAGGGAAAAGAGAAGCAAAGCAACCGTGAGTACTCTCCGAATACTTAGCAAGCAAGGATCTACACTACATATGCAACATTATCAAAGGGAAAAGGCTGTATATGTGGACTGGGCTGTAGAAATGCCAGAATAGAGAGAAGGCCTAGTCCTATCGAAGACTAGCATCTTCAACATCTTCACGAAGCCACCATCTTGCAGCAATAGAAGATAGTAAAATAGCATTTTATTAAGCAACCATTTTGAATAAGCCTAGAGATCCTTCCTCTACTCCCTGCGAGAAAGCGATGCCGAAGCTTCAATTAATTAAACAAGTATCCAGTTCAGTAATAGATCGGGATACCAAACTGGCGTCCTTTACCGTAGGACCGGCTATCGATAGATTATTCTTCCTTGCAGGGGTGCACTACTGTTACCCAACACCCTCAATCAACTCTGGCCGGACACACTTGCTGGGTAATGCCCGGCCTCGGGAGATCGACAGAGGACGGTAGCGGTTAGGGTTCAGTGGGTGTGGGGGGTTAAGGGGAGTTGGGGGCCGGTGGGCCGGCCGGCTGGGCAGTGGCCCAGTTGGGCCAGGGGGGGTTTCTTTGTTTTTTTATTCTTATTTCTTTCTTTCTTTTATTTTAGTTTTATAAAATACTAAGTTAGCATCTAAATTAGTAACATTAATATAGGCCACTGCCAAACTTAGCTTGGACCCAATATAAATTAGTTTAATAAATTTATAATTTAAAAAGCAATTAAAATATTATTTAGCCACTATTTTTAACTAGTTAAGGGCATTTAAACACTTTGCAAAAGGTTGGTTTCTCCACCATAATTACCTATGCATTATCTGGCACAACCCGAACATTTCAGTTTTAATATTTGAAAAGCTTTACCATTTGACTTGATTTTGAATTTGAATTTGAATCGGTTTCGTATCAACGCGAGTTTATCAACAGTAACCGAGGTGACATGGCATCATTAGCAGAGGTTCACTGTAGCTTAATTATCCGGGCGTCACAATTCTCCTCCACTACAAGAAATCTCGTCCCGAGATTTTAAGAGGTGGAGCAAGGGGGAAAGATCTGGTTACGAAATTCTAACGAATCTTCTCGGTCTTGGTTGCTCTTCTCGAAGAGGTCGATCCATTACATTGTTGTCTTCATTTCTCTGCTTCAAGTCATCATGATGAAGCCGGCATCCTTTCTTCAGGATCTCCATCGTACTTAGGGAAAAGTTAAGTGGAAAAACTCGGGAAGGACGGAGTTCAACACATGTTAGCTACCTAGGGGCTAGGTATAGAGGCATCTCTCGAGTTGACATTCAAGGAAGTCATCGAGAGTAAGGTAAGAAGGTGCAATAAGAAGTTTCAAGCAGTTAGGCAATCGTTTGTTGCCTGAAACGGAATGTGAGAGCAGTTAAGACCAATGGGAATAAGTGTTGTGTCTGATACCAGAATTGTTGATCTCTCGGAAGGTGGCTCATGAATTACATACGAAGCCACATGTGAGGAATAACTTTGGAAACAGGGGGTGTATAGGAGAGTCAGGTTTCGATCCTATGGAACTGTGGGTTATGGGCCCACTATGTGGGTTAAAAGTATAAGGAGCGGTGACATCTTGCACAGTCATGATAGCAAGGCATGTCAGAGGATAGCCCGTCAGTTATGTTGGCATCAACATCGGTACCAAGGGTGAGGGACGAAGAGAACCATTTTCCTGCTCGTCGAAACAAGGCGGACCAATAGGCAAAGTTCTCGTCCATCGTGGTTACCGGAATGTTATCAACAATAGTAACAGGGTCTTACTGACCGAGTTGTGCAGGGAGATATTACTACTTATGTCATATAGATCACAAGAAAGGTTAAACAAAACAATGGAAAGGAAAAATATGTTTATCAGATTAAACAAAACAATGGAAAGGAAAATGTGTTTAAACACATATTTCAGGGGTATATCCTTCCCAGGGACAAGCAGAGCATGATATCCATGACAGGATATAAAGTAGAAAACCCTTTAGGCAAGGGAAGAGAAACTTCATTACATTACCCATACAACGGTGTTTGGATAATTGATAAGGAAAAATTAGCATTGTGCTTCAAATGTTTTTATTGAAAATCGGAGTACCACAGACATGCTTCGAGATAGCACTGACATGGTCTTCAAGCAAAGGTTGGACTTTGGATACACAAAGGATCCATCAGGAACAACTTATAGAATAAGTCTTACAATTTCCTTATGGAAGAATGGCTAACCTTGCTAAAAAGGAAACTATAACGATAGGTCCTCCGGCCAGGTGTGCTAGGCATGACATCACCTTATCGGGTCAAAGACCAATGTTATAACTCTTGGGATTATGTTCCAACCATCATCTCTGACCGAGATTCAGATCTGACTGGTATCAGGATACCTCAGAGTCAGGATGCCTGAGAAGAAAAGGTGCAACAAAAATTGACGAGATGACATTGTAAGATTCTCGGGAAATGAACTATGGCAGCGAGTTCCGAAACAAGAGTTCATCATTAAACCAAGGAGAAGGTGAGAAGGTGGCTGATGGACTCAGCGACATTCCACTGAGATTTCCAAAAAGATGGATTTCCACGTTTATATGAACAAGGATATAACATTTGTCAGATCAAATGATATAATGATGTATGCTCGAGGAAAACATACATAATTAAACATTGGTTGAAAGGTGCACCCGAAATATGGGCTTGGGTAGCATGATCGAGGTTAGAATGGTGTTTCAATAACCAATGGTCTAAGACTGAACTGTCGACCATTAACTTCAAAGCAATAAGGTTGCTAGAAATACGGAATCCAAGCAGCACCATTCACTTGTTGGTATCCCAGGTAGAATCAACATGGGGACCAAGAAAGAATGGTGATGGTGAGAAGTATCACTATACCAAGAATTCTTAAGAGGTGGAGCAATCCTCAAAACATCTTTGACATAAAAGTCTGTAATACTTCAAGGTAGAACATAACATAAGATGGATAGCAAAAAACTCAAGGTACAAAACAAACCATGAACAAGTTTGTGTTGAAGGGAAAGCAGGAATATTGTCGATGGTAACACAAATCATCGAGGGGAAAGGATTGTATTTCTCATTAAGAATTCGATAGATTTCTTGGAAGAGCTCAGAATGTTGGTAATGATCACGGCACATTTGTCGCGATTTTTCATGAAGATGTAACTGATCGGCGATGACATCAAGTCAAAGGAATGATGAAGCAAAAGGTTATTGGAACCAAGGGTACGACACAAACTCGAAATCAAGCTTGCCGTTCAAGGTGAAATGATACGACGAGGAAGATCGACATAAGGTTAGCTCATCGTCGAAAATTGTGCTCCGGGAAGAAGGACTGGGTAGCACAGTTAAAATTTAGCACAATAATGATATAGCCGATCAGGCTAGGAACGACTTGAAGGATTATTAAACTCGTAAGCAATGAAAATTACTTATTGAATTGGAGTGTGGAATCAATTCACTTATCGGTGTTCTCGAGTGACTAAATAACTCAGAACCCGGGGAAAATCTGAAATCGGTGAGAAGCAATACTAGATGAAGACTCATGGGAAGCAACACGGTTCTTTGATATCCTCGAGATACCAGAGTGTAATACTCGACAGTAGATCAAAGTAAAGGTTGGACTGGGGTATTGATCCGCAGAAGACAAATGCTTAAACTTGCCCAAGAAATGGGATCAAAGAAGAACAATATGGTCGGAACCATAGCTGCAAGGAATCCAATTTAATGACACCGAAAGAATTACCCAAATGATTAAATATTTTGCAAGAAGCTTCCATGATAAGTTCCACATCGGGTCCATGGGCATGAACACAAAGTTCAAGGTCGACTCCCACTTCTTTAATGCATAACCTTTCATTCAGTCCTCATCTTCGAAGAAGTTGTAGTGTTGAAATTTTATCTGGCGAAGCACCAGAAGAGTATGACTCGTGAAAACTTTCGGGTTCACACGGCTTAGAGAAGGCATAGGTTCAACCCATAGGGGCTTCTTAGAAACATATACCACAAGTTTCAAGAGTAAATATCACTAGCTCAAAAGCAGAGCATGGTTGGCCAATCAGAGAATAGGATTTACCAATGGCATTATATATCAGAGAAAGAACTACTCGAGGTTTAGTACATGAAGTACACTGTCGGATGATAATTCAACAAAGGATCTGACGGTCCATAACTGAGCTGACGTGAGCATTGGCACACAACCAGAGGAAGAAACAATGCAAATGCATTGGATTATAGAAACAACTGACTAGTTCAAAGCTCAAATGCAAAGGAATTATGATTTCCAAAGCAAGGGATTAGAAGCCAACGCTCTGATTAAGGATGGATAAGTTGAGTAGACTTATGGGTACAATCGATGACAATTTGATTGGTCGAAATCCAGCTCATGTTTAAAATGATGTCTGAGTCGGAAGGATGAAGTCTAGGATCTGATTGAGGATTGCGAGCATTCGCAACATATTGAATCAAGGGACTCAAGATGATAAGGCAAAGGACGTCAATGAATATTTCTAGGCATTTGGAATTAACCATAATGCAGGCAGACAAGAATTTCAAGAGCCATAGGCTGTAGGGGATTCTCGAAAGATCGGATAGTACTTCGAAGAATTTTGTGAGACACCTAAACAACTGGGGATGGACGGATCCCCGGTAAGTGCGAGGAATTGTTCGTGGGGGTATTAATGCGGAAAAGGGCTGCGAAGCAATAGGCTCAAACGATTCTCGGGATATCGGAGAATTTTTCAGGGTATCATGTAATAACAAGGCAACTGAGAACGAAGGTATGAACGTCAAGTGTAAGTAGTTATCCATAAGGGTTTACCGGTGGTCGGGAATAGCAAAAGCGGTGGGCACAAAGTCTCGAGAGAACATCAGAGAGTATCTTCGGAATCTTCTGGTGCACCAAGTAATCATCTGGAGTAAGGGGCTCTCTGGGAGGAAGTAGTTACGAGAACCTAGAGTCGGCGTTAGTAAAATCATTTAACAAGAATAGAAGAGAGATCAGAGTCCCAGAGTATAGACGAGGAATAAAGGATCCTAATACCACCCAGTTGGTGACGTGGGCCCGTAATCCACACAACCAAGTTAGTAAAATAGTTTTTTTGGTTTCTAGACTCAACTTCGGCCAAGGAATTGGAAGGGGGCTTCCTACAGGCAGTCGACTCTGATACCAACTTGTGACACCCCCGACTCAATCGTGAACTAATCATACACGCAAACATGCACGATCAAGCACAGGGACTCACGGGAAGATATCACAACACAACTCTAACTCAAATAAACGGAGATCCACAATATTACAGACCAGGGATCACGAGGATCCGAATACATAAGTCAGTCATACAAATAATATCTAAGTACAGACATAGTTAGACAAGGTTTGCCTTAAGAAGGCTAGCACAAACAATGACTCTAGATCGAAAGGCGAAGGCCTCCTGCCTGGGAGCCTCCGATCCTAGTCCTGGTCGGCTAGCTCGATCCAGTAGTAAGTACCGTCTGGACCCATCTAGTAGTAAGCTCCTGCAGTGGCATCTGGCTCCTGGGCTCCATCGTCTGTTGTATCATCAAATAGGGGAATATAGGGAAAAAGAGGAAGCAAAGCAACCGTGAGTACTCATCCGAAGTACTTAGCAAGCAAGGATCTACACTACATATGCAACATTATCAAAGGGGAAAAGGCTGTATATGTGGACTGGGCTGTAGAAATGCCAGAATAGAGAGAAGGCCTAGTCCTATCGAAGACTAGCATCTTCAAACATCTTCACGAAGCCACCATCTTGCAGCAATAGAAGATAGTAGAATAGCATTTTATTAAGCAAGCATGTTGAAGTAAGCCTAGAGATCCTTCCTCTACTCCCTGCGAGAAAGCGATGCCGAAGCTTCAATTAATTAAACAAGTATCCAGTTCAAGTAATAGATCGGGATACCAAACTGAGCGTCCTTTACCGTAGGACCGGCTATCGATAGATTATTCTTCCTTGCAGGGGTGCACTACTGTTACCCAACACGCTCAATCAACTCTGGCCGGACACACTTGCTGGGTAATGCCCGGCCTCGGGAGATCGACACGAAGTAGCGGCCTTCCTAGGCTCAGCAGAGAGGTCAGCACGCCAGACTAACCTATGCACCCAGGGGTCTTGGGCCATCGCCTCGGGCCCCCTGCGCGTTGCGTGACTGGCCGGGGTGCAGGCGCGACACTGAACTCGTCAGCGAAGTATCCAGCCCATTCCCGACGATCAGCCCGCACGGTGAACTATGACGTCTGATGAGCTTTCGGGAGAAACGTACAGCGCAGAGGGCCCCAAAAACCATTATCCCGCGTGGTGGTAGTGCGTATAGGGCACGTCGACCCACTCAGATCAAATACCCAAATCCGATAGGCTGATTTAGTAACACGCGGAGACGATCAGAGTTTCTAAAGCTCCCCCTCAATATCACACTCGGGCGCCCTTCCGGGCAAGCCCGACATCATAGATCTCCCTGCGGGTACCCCTCGGGGTCGACCCGCCTCTGACAAAGGTCAAAGTAACCATGTGGTCATAACATCAAGGGGGAAACCCGAGGAATCAACCTCGGAGGATTCCACCTGATGAAATCATCAAGGTGAACGTAGGAGGCATCACCCTCGAGGTTCACACTTGAGGGGGTTACACGACAGAGTCGTATCGGAAGTGGTGGAGGAGGAATCACCCTCGATGACCATGACTGAACAGCTACACTGCAGAGTTATCGTCAGGAGTGCGTTACGAGGTATCACCCTCGGCACTCGATAGTAACTATCCAGAGTCATACATCAAAGGGGGGTGAAGTGATGCGTCGGTCTCTGGTCGTCGATCATGTTGATCGAGTAGTCGATGATGAAGCAGAGGCAACAAGGGTAAAGTGATGGGGGTCACTGATGGTTCATTACCAACCTATACTAAGCAATTGAAAAAGGCAGGTAAGGTAACATTAAGCAGGTTACAAAAGCAGGCTATGCATTAGAATAGGAGCAAACAGTAACAGTAGCAAAATCTAATGCAAGCAGGAGAAAATTGAATGGGTGATATCGGGATGCTCAAGGGGGGGGGGGCTTGCCTGGTTGCTCTGGCAAGAAGGAGGGGTCGTCAACGGGCTGCTCATCTGGAACATAGTCGTACTCAGCTGCAACGGTGTCAGTCTCGGCGTCTATCGAGAGAGAAGGAGGGGGGAAGAAACAATAAATTCACGGCAAAGATGCAAACAATACGCATGACATGCCTAAATGATATGCAGAGGTGTTCTACTGCCTAACGAAACGATTTAGTTAAATTAGGAACTTATTCGGATTTATTTTATTAATGTTGAGCACTATTCATTTATTGAAAATCGGTCTAAAAGTTTCATGTTCAGATAGTTAGGGGCATCTGACAGATGAACGGACCACGTATTCGGATTTGTCTCGAAATTCTGAGAACTTTCATGTACAAAGTATTTTCATCTGAGCTACGATTTATTTTATATTAAATTTTAAAGATTTAATCATTATTCTGAATTTAATTTAATTATTTAAATTAGGATTATCCGAAAGAGTGAATGGTTACATCATCATGGCATCACCATGTCAGCAGGTCAACCTGACAGGTGGGGTCCACCTGTCATTGTCACATTAGTCTAATTAGGGTTTAATTAAGTTAATTACAGTTTAATTAGACTAACTAATTAATTAGTTTAATTAAACAGAATTAATTAAGTTAATTAATTATTTAATTAACTAATTAGTTAATATTTATTTATTTATTTTAATTCTTTTAAACTCTTTTTTTTAAATCGTTCTGGGGGCGCTGCGGGCGAGTTACTGGCGTTGGCGCCAGGCGCCCGACGGGGCGAACCCGGGCGCACGGGCGACGGCCTGCGGGGCGCCGGAGTTGGCCGCGGGGGGCGGCGGTGGTCGGTGCGAGCTCGGAATGGAGTGGGTGCGTGCGGGCGTGGGTGCCGGCCCCGGGCGCAGCCAGCAGGGGTCGCGGCAGTCCGGCGCGTGCTGCGGGGAGCAGTGCGATGAGTAGCGCAGCGGCGGGCGGAGCTGGTGTCGGGCAGGGGCGCAGGGTAGTAGGCGCGCGCCGGCGAGCCAGGGCATGGCCACGACGGGCGATGCGGGCGAGCGCGCGGGCTCTTGGGGGGCGCGGGCGCCGGCGAGCCGCAGCTGCAGAGGGAGGCGAGCTGCGGTGGCTAGGCGGCGGTGCTGCGGAAGCAGAGAGGGAGGAGGGGAGGCGGTGGCTCACAGGGGGCCGGTCGAGGATGGTCCGGCGAGGCAGATCGACGATAGGGGCGAGGTGGCGGCGACGGCGAAGCGGTCCGGCGAGGTGGCTTCGCGGAGAAGGACGGAGACGTCGGATGGCGAGGTGGCACCGGGCGGCACGAGGCGTAGGGCGTCGGGGGTCGCCGATACGATGGCGCCGAGGACGAGATCGGGCCTGATCCCTATCCAATGAGAGAAGGGGAACGAGAGGGAGACGTGGGGGGGGGGGGGGAGTGGGGAGGTGGCGGTTAGGGTTCAGGTGGTGTGGGGGGTTAAGAGGAGTTGGGGGGCCGATGGGCCGGCTGGCTGGGCCGTGGCCCAGTTGGGCCAGGGGGGGGGGTTTCTTTGTTTTTTTTTATTCTTATTTCTTTTCTGATTTCTCTTATAGTTTCTTTTATTTATTTTTATAAAATACTAAGTTAGCATCTAAATTAGTAACATTAATATAGGCCACTGCCAAACTTGGCTTGGACCCAATACAAATTAGTTTAATAAATTTATAATTTAAAAAGCAATTAGAATATTATTTTAGCCACTGTTTTTAACTAGTTAAGGGCATTTAAACACTTTGCAAAAGGTTGGTTTCTCCACCACACTTACCTATGCATTATCTGGCACAACCCGAACATTTTAGTTTTAATATTTGAAAAGCTTTACCGTTTGACTTGATTTTGAATTTGAATTTGAATCGGTTTCGAATCAACGCGAGTTTATCAACAGTAACCGAGGTGACATGGCATCATTAGCAGAGGTTCACTGTAGCTTAATTATCCGGGTGTCACAATCACTCATATTTTGGTTGCTCAAATTGGAGAGGACTATGCAAGGCCTACGGATTTCAGGAGGATATGAAAATAACCATCGATATTCGTCCTGAAGATGATAGGGTTGATAATATGGACATTTGGGTGGATGTGGACATGCTTCTAATTCTATCTCCATGTGAGTTTGTCAAAAAAATTGTTAAGTAATTTATATTGTTTATTTAAAAATAGTTGGTATTCATCCCTATTAAACTTGTTTATTTATAATTAACAGCTTATTTCCATTCTCCAATAAATATACGAAAGGTAGTAGACTATACCTACTACAGTTATGGTGCAGAACTAACTTGGAAGGAGAAAAATTATCTTGTCTCATTTATTAATGATGTTGAGACTTTCAAGATCAATTATGAAATTAGCCCAAATTATGGTCAATACGTGCCACTAGTCCACGTGTTGAACTATAGTAACATCCATGGAGATAGCATGGCAAGATTTTTTACTATTGTGTCACTAGTCCATCTTTTGCACACATTCTTCTTAAGTTAATCTACATTGCTAACTACGTTACTATTATGTTCTTCAACAGAAGCTCCCGAAGGAGTGTGTGCCTCATTTGATGTATATCGAGGTGACATGAATATTATTAGCTTACGGCCAAGTCTGCCAGTGGCTTTCTGCAGTCCATACTTGATTTCTCGAAGAGATGAAGACCTCAGAATCAAAGGATGGAGAAAAGTAATGAATACGCGCAGGGAACTACTTGGAGGCAATATGGTGCGCAGCCCACAAATTGGAGACAGCTGGATCTTTATTCTCCATAATGGAGATGGAGGGGTTTTATTGTTTTATGCTATTTTACATTAGAGAGAGGAGTAGGTCCTAGCTAGTACTTGTCATGTGCTGGAATGATGATGAGTTATTACCTAGGATGATAACCATTAGCTAATGTTGGTTAACTTGTCATGTGCTATATTGATGGTGAGTTATTATATGACTACGGATGATGAGTTGTTATATGACTAAGATGATGATGAGGAGGCTGTACTACTAGTCATGTGCTAGAATGATGATGAGTTATTATATATATAACTATGGATGATGAGTTTTTATATGACTGCGGATGATGGTGATGAGTTATTATTATATGACTACGGATGATGAGTTGTTATATCATTGGGGTGGAAGAAACACGGATTAGATTAGCAGTAGCGTGGGGTCAGACAAGCGCTGCTGCTAAAAGTTAGTTGTAGCGCCCTAACAGTAGCGCGGGACCCCTCGCTACTGCTAGCGCTTAAACCCGCGTTACTATTAGGGTTTTTCCTCTTAGTGTGTAAGAGAGTCACTGGATAAGATGGACAGGGCCTCGGATGCTGACAAGCTAGGGTCATGCATAAGAGCGTGTATCTCCGCTTGGAGTGCATCATTACAATTGAAAATGACTCGGTAGGCCGCAAAAATTACGGCCCCATCAATATTGCGTAAGATCATGGAACCGTCAAGAGGTGAAAACGAGCCATCGACTGATAGGGCCAAATGTCTCATTGGAGGTCGTGGCCATGGTTCTGTGGAGCGCGCAATGAGGCATCTTCCTTTTTATAATCTCCTCAGTACTGAAGTTCATAGCATGTGATGATGATCTCAAATAACTATCCAGGAAATCCACACTAGTGTCCACCGGTGGTGTATCCTTGCCATGCACCATATCAGATCTCAACTACCAAATGCACCAAATTAAAATGATCACCATATCACGAACCTGGTCAGAGCAGTTTGCAAGCACATGTAGTAGCCACTCCTGGCCAGTATCTATAAGCTGCTCATTAGATGGAAGTGGCCAAATGGTTCTCATTGCGTCCCATATACTCCTAGTATGGCCGCAAGTTACCAAAGCATGGAATGATCCATCCTTTTCCATACCACAAATCATGCATGTATCGCGAGTACTTATATGGCGATATGTTTTGCATTCGTTAGTCGCAAGTGCACCCGCGCCGCTGCCTTCCACGCAGACACACGCATTTTCAACGGCATTTTTGCCCGCCAAATGCAGTTCCATATCGACCGTTCTCGCCCAGGCTGGTTACTGGACGCGGCGGCAGCCACGCGATCGGCATGCTCGGAAGTCGCTATTTTGTAAGCGCTTTTTACAGTAAAATTTCCAGTTTTCTCCGGCGCCCAGGCAATGAAGTCTTGCCTATTTCTTGGTGAAATTCTAATCTTTAGAATGTGTTGTATGTCCATCGGCCAGAAATGCTCCTGTAGACGTTGCATCTGCCGATGGGTATTGGAAAACCGGGTGACCTCAAGTCTTGACTATAGCTCCTGACCCGGCGTCGCCCCCTCTCGGGCGACTCGGGCGGGGCCGAAACCCTAGCCGTTAGGGTCGCTCCTCCCTTCCCTCCCTCCCTCCGCCGCCGCCGGGCTAAGCCCGGGGGCCGACGGCGGTGGCGGGGGCCTCCCTCTCTCCCGCGTCATGGGGGTGGTGCGGAGCCCCTCGGCGTGAGGAGACGTGGCCGATCTGGCCTTGGCGGTGCGGCGGCCGGCCCTGCCTCGGGCGGCGGCGAGGGCTGCGACCGGCGGCGATGGTAGCGGGCGCGGCGGTCGGCCCTGCCTCAGGCTGCGGCGATGGCTGCGTTCGGCGGCGACGGCCGGTTTTGCGGCGTCGGGCCATCTGACCTCGGATCTGCGGCGGCAGCGGCATGGAGGGCCTGGTGGACGGGTCGGCGGCATGCGTGCTCTCGCCTCCGGTCAGATCTAATCTGGCCGGTGCGGCCTGCTCGTTACGCGGCTGCAGAGATCGGTGGCGGCCCGAGCACACGATGCTAGATGGAGGTTCGTCGAGCAGATCCGGGAGGAAACCTTGGTCTCGGCTAGTTGCTATGGCTGGCGATGGCGGCGCTCTTCTGTGTCATCCCCTTCTTGAAGGCATCGTCGTGGAAAAGCTCAAGACCACTATCCGCTACCTCCGGGGAAAACCCTAGATCAGTCGATCGGATGACGGCGGCGCTCGTGTCGTTTCCCCCTTGGGTGCGTCATTCTTGGAGGTGTGCATAGGCCCGAGGGACCAGCGGTCGGCTTCTGCGGTGGAGCGGCTGTTCCTATGATGCATCGACAACGTGGCGTCGACGGCAGGCCTGACAAGGTGGATACGTCAGTACTTGCTCTGAAGATGGACTGGTGGAAGACGGTGGCGACGGACTCTGCAGCGTGCGCATGCGGTGCCCACTGAGAGTGCGCCTGACCGGCGTGTGACCCATACCCGGCAATTCGTCTTGGTTGGGCCCTCCGACTTTAGATGTTAGGCTTTGGTGTGAGGTCTGGGTATGCGGGCCTAACAATTTGCACCCCTTCATCAAGTGGATAGGAATATGGTGGCTTCAGACTTATTGATGTATTACTTTGTAAGGTCTTGATGAATAATTAATAAAATGACTGCATGCATCACTCTGATGCAGAGACCGGGGGTCATCCTCTCTTTAAAAAAAAGACGTTGCATGTGCCATGAACCAGTATTGTTAAGGAAATCGGACACCCTGTTCAGTCTACAGTTCCTTTTTGGTGTAACTGGCCTAAAATCATCGCCCCGTGGGATCCAGTCCCTCCATGCACGGATTGATTTGACATCTCCAACTCTCCATATAACTTCTTTCTTCACAAGCTCCAGTCCAAAAGTGATACCCTTCCAAACAGCCAAAGAATTTGCAGGGAACAGTGTCCAGGATCACACCATTTGGGTAATAGTTGGCTTTCAGCAAACGGGCACATAAACTAGACGGATCATAAATTAACCCCCACGCCTATTTGGCCAACAACGCTTGGTTGAAGGCTCGCATATCCCTGAAGCCCATTCCTCCTTTGGACTTTGGCAATGTCATCTTGTCCCATTTTAACCATGCCATTTTCTTCTTTCCTTTTTCCACTCCCCGCCAATATTGTTTCATCAGTCGGGTTAGTTCATCACACACCGATGGTGATAACCGAAAAACACTCATTACATAGGTTGGTATAGCCTGTGCAACACATTTGATCAATATCTCCTTGTTACCTGATGACATGTATTGCTCACTCCAATTAACTAATCGCTTCCTCATACTTGACTGCAATGTCTCAAACCTACCCTTGTGTATTCTTCCTTCTGGAACTGGTAGCCCAAGATACTTTGGCTCAAAAACTTCCTTCGAGATATCAAGAATAGTACGAACCTCCTCTGAGACAAGCTGAGGGCAATTGCCAGAAAAAAGGATGGAACACTTTGAAGGGTTTATAAGTTGACTCGTCGCCTCTGCATAAGTGCTCAACAAACCTTTGACAATGCTCGCTTGGTGTCCAGAAGCACGAAAGAATAATAATGAATCATCCGCAAATAGCAAGTGAGAAATAACTGGTGCCCTTCTGCATATCTGGACACCCTCTAAACCTTCGTCCACTGTGGCCTTACTGATCAGAGCACATAACGCGTCAGCCACAAATAAGAAAAGAAACTGTGAAAGTGGATCACCTTGGCAAAGATCTCTGTTAGGTGTGAAGGACTCCAGAAGCGTTCCATTAAACTTGACTGAATATTTTACTGAAGTAACACAAGCCATAATGCGAGAAATCCAAACCGGAGAAAAAACCCACTTCAGTAATGCCTTCTCCAGAAAAACCCAATCCACACGATCATAAGCTTTAAAAAGATCAAGCTTGTAAGCACAACACATCTGTGTATTACCTTTCAGGGATTGGATATAGTTAATACATTCAAATGCAATGATAGACTTATCAGTTATAAGACGCCCTAGAATAAAGGTGCTTTGATTCTCCGAGATAAGTTCCATAAGAAGAGACCTAAGCCTATTGACCATGCATTTTGACACAATTTCATAAACCACGTTGCAGAGACTTATCGGCCGGAAATCCTTAAGTTCCATGGGATGGGGAACTTTTGGAATTAACACGATAGCTGTATCATTAACTCCATCTGGCATTACTCCAGTAACAAAGAACTCCAATATATCAACGTTGTATTTGCTCCAATGAGTATAAATCTTGTAACTCTCGTTGAACAAATACTACAATGACCAAAGAAGCATGTATTAAATCTTCCCAACAACTAAAAGACACTTTGCCTTGACCAACCTGTACAGATAAGTTGGCTACTCATCGGTATCGATGGATTAAATATATAATCTTAGATATATATATTGTAATAAGCTCCCGCTGTATAGTAGACAAATGTCAAAATTTTGGTGTAACTCTTTGACATCTAAGAAATTAAAAGTAGGGCACCATTTGTTTCATGCATGTTCCGACCAAGCACTAATCAATGAAATGTGGGTTAAGTACGTCTAGAAAATAGAATGTTTTGTAGTAGGACTGATAAGCTTTTTAAAGAGTAGATTCCATTCTGTACACAACTGACAAGAGGCCTCTATAAACAAGAACTGAACCTCTTAAATCTTTCTGCTGCAGGTTGCCAACTCATCGCCAATGTATAGGGCTTGACAAAGGAAGTTGACAAGGGTGGGCCGGTATGGTATAATTAGGGATATAAAACGTTCGGAAACTAGGCCATAGTCCCGCTTTATAGATAAAGCAACCAACCACAAACAGGTAGTACAAAGTTAAACCAAAGTCTGCTGGGAGCACATCCAAACAAGCCCCAAAAAGAAAAACGGATACAAAGAGGCGACTGGTGCTAGCTCGCCGGAACCAGACAATGCGCCACCACCTAAAGCATGTCGACCATCAAGTCAAAAGCGTCTCGCTCCCGGAGTCTCAAGAGAAACCACCACTGCTACATAAATGCAACAGAAATGTAAATAAGGTCAGTCGCATGCCGCAGAGGTTCATGAGCAATCACAAGCTTGTTCTAGGAGGTCCAAAGGGCCCAGGCCATGGCCGGAAAGGAAAACCAGAGGAGGTGTCTCCTCCTACCGGTGAGAGACTCGGCAATGACCACAAGATCGCACAATGTCCACTGGGCACCAACTGCACCCCAAGGCCTCGTGAAGGCAGCTCCAAAGGAATTGGGCCACCACGCACGAGAAGAAAATATGTGAACCATCCTCGCCGACACCGCAAAGCGGGCAAAGGCCATCTCCAGGGTCATTCCTCTTCATCACCTTAGTACCCGATCGGAGGCGGCCATGAGCAAGCTGCCACAAGAAGATACGAATCTTGAGCGGGACACGCGTGGCCCATAACTCGGCCACCCAACTGGGGTTGTGCCTTCCCACTAGGGAATAGTAGATCGAACTAGATTCGAACACACCCGACGTCGTGAGGCCCCAGGACACCAAGTCCGGCGAGCACCGGAGAGACTGTTCATCGCCAGAGCTAAGAGAGCCTGCCAGTCAACTGCCTCCTTTGCCCCAAATGACCGGCGGAACAAGAGGTTCCACTATCCATTACGGCAGAGCTCAGCAATGGTAGCGTCAGGCTCATTACAAATGGCATAAAGGGACAGGAAGGTCTCGCACAGCGATGCCTAGCCAAACCACCTATGTGACCAGAAGAGGGTCGCGACACCATCACCAACATCATGCCGGGCACCCTCCCGAATGAGGTGCTTAATACCTTGGATCGTCCGCCAGAAAAGGGACCCCTCCTTCCTAGAGCACGTGAGGAGGGGGCTCCCATGGAGAAATTTTGCGTTCATAAGGTCAAGCGATAGGCCACCCTCGCCAGAAAAGGGACCCCTCCTCTAGACCCATTTAAGGAGGAGGGCCACATTCATGGCCTGGGACGCAATAATCTCAACACCACCTTGGTATCTGGGACGGCACACCCACTCCCATTTGACCATGTGGTACTTTTGCTTCTCATTGTCCCCATGCGAGAAGAAGCGGGATATCTCCTTGTCCATCTCGGCATGGATCCCTTCTGGGAGCAGGTACAAACCCATAAGGAACATGGGCAGGCTAGAAAGACAAGAGTTAATAAGGATCGTCTTAGGGCCTTCAGAAGCGAACTTACCCCGCTAGGCTCCATTCGGGACCTAAGCTGCTCTACTAGCGGGTATAATTCCTGGATCAGGATACGTGAATCGCTGATAATCCCCAAGTGCAGAGAGTATTGTAGCACTTTCCAAAGTGGAGGTGGTAAGTATGGAGTGTCGAACCAAAGGGAGCTAAAGGTAGGATTCGTATTCTCTCAGGTTTTATCTGCCAATGATACAACCCTACGCACACCGAACGTTTGCTTTACCTAGACTAGATAACTAAAAGTACTTTGCATGTAATAAAAGGATAGTTTGCAAGATAATAAACTACTAGTAAATAAAAGTTAGTTGCTGTAATGTAAAGGTACAATAAAATAAAGGATATCTAGTGTAGAGTAGCGGTGATAGGTGTTGCGGAATTGTCCCTAGGCAATTGGCTACGATACTATACCGATAATCATGCATTGTAGTTTATATGTGGGAGAGGCCTATGCTAACTTGCATGCAAAATCCGTTGACTAAAATGTACTTATGATTGGAACCATTAGCAACATATCATACATACAACTCATATCAAACATAATAGATCACCAAGAACCATATGACAAAACAAAAACTACTCAGTCATAATGGCAATGCAAGAAATCATTGGATAATAATTAATCACATCAAACATCATGTTCAAGTAGGGGATTGCAAAGATTTGTGGGAGAGTGGACCTCTATATATAGAGAGAGGAAGGCGATGGAGATGGTGGTGAAGGCGGTGGAGTCGATGGAGACGATGGTGGTGATGATGGTTCCCCTGGTGGCGCCGGGGGGGGGGGGGGGGGGGGGGGAGAGGCCCCCCTCCTTCTTCTTCTTCCTTGGTCTCCCCCCTAGGTAGGGGAAGGTTTCCCCCTCTGGTCCATGGTGTTCATGGCCCCTAGAGGGCGAGAGCCCCCTCCGAGATTGGAACTCTCCTCAAGCAATATTTTTCTGGAATGTCTCTCGATGCTAAAATCTAAGTCCCGTCACCGTTTTATAGATTCCCGGAGATCCATAACTCCGAAAAATCTGAATTTTTTAAGACGGTTCAGAAACTTCCGGCAAAAGGCTGCGGCCAAAGGGCGGCCGCAATCGACCTATGAGGCCACCACACGGCCAGGGTTGTGGGCGCGTGAGGAGGCTACGTGGCCTCCCTATGGCTCTTCTGGTGTAAAAATAATTGTAGTATTTTTATTTGATTTTTTACACCCCCAGAAATATCCTTTTCTGAAAAGTCCAAAAACACTAGAAAAGAACTGGCCTTTGGCACTAGATAAATATGTTAGTCCAAAAAAATGATAGAAAATCATGCCAAAAGTATGTATAAATGATGTAAATATAGCATGAACATAACAAAAAATATAGAAACGTCAGAGACGCATTAGTCGCTCACCGGAAATCCCAGGTAGGTAATGGGGAAGGAGGACAGCCAACAATTCAAGTTGTTAGTGATGCGCCGCTGATCATCCGGCGAGTACCCCAGAACCACGACCTCGCTCTTGGCAAACTTAATCTTCAATACCGACATCACCTCAAAGCTGATGTAACACCCCAAAAATCAGACATCTTTGATTTTTTTGCTGTTATCAACTTTGGGCTCTCTTCAAAACTTTTCTTCTGAAACTTTGTGACGAAAGTGACCTCACCCTAGCTTATGCTTGGATCACAGCACAGCCCTGACCCAACCCACTCAAATCTCAGTCATCTGACATTTGAAACCCTAGCTCTAGATTGCACAAAGGGAAATTATATTTTGTTTGTTGAGCTAGATCACCCCTCCCCATCATCTCAAGAGACCCTCCTAACCCTATGGATCAAAGGAGTGACACAATTGCAAAATCCCATGCAATAATTCTCTTACAGAATCTATTTCAGTTTCTGCCAGATGGTGAAAATAAATCCAAAGAGCACTTGGGCTCATCAACAATTGATGAAATTAATTAGAGATGACCTTGATGCCTAGAGTGAGCCATGATAAAAATGTGGGAACAATTAGGACATGGCAAAGTCATAAAATAATTGACAGAACCATTATACCCTAGAGTGCTGTTGTGAAGGAAGTACTGTAGGAGATATGCCCTAGAGGCAGTAATAACAGTTATTTTGTATCTCCAAAGTTTGTAATGAATGTTTATGTCCCATGCTATAACTGCTATGATTCTCGAGTCTACAATAACACGAGGCTCGGAGGGAAACTCATGTGCACGTGTGGTATAATAAACGGTAAAATGTATTCCTTGTCTTGCCTCTAAGACTGTCTCAAGTATTGCATGATGATCCTGTTTTCCTGATCATGGGCATGGATGTGCTGGCAATTTTTGAGGGCACAATGTTGGTAGAACACTTGTGTTGAATCAACCCGAATTGATGTTATGCTATGAGATTCAATCGTTACAAGTTTATGGTTAATAACACAGAGATAGTTAATGTTTGCATAATTCCTTAGACCATGAGAGTATCGAGTTCCTTCGTGCTTGCTTCGTGAACTTTGGGGTTTGTTAAACGTCATCCGTAACTGGGTGGCTATTACGGCGGCTTATGGGTTCACGGAAAGGTATGGCAAGTAACGAGATAGCTCAAGATTGGGATTTGCTCCTCCGACGATGGAGAGATATACTCGGGCCCTCTCGGTGTAATGGTATCCATCATCGTCTGGCCAGACACATTGTGATTTGATCACTGGGATGCCGGAACATGGAAACGAGAAAAGAGAACAAAACCGGTAACGAGGTAACTTGCATAGTGGACAAATTTGTTGATCCACAGGGATGCAATATAACTCACCTCGGGTGTTTGTAACATATCGCGAAGCAACAGGAATAGCACACGGCAACTGGAGGTTCACTTGAATATTCATTCGTGTGAGTATAGGGGTCAATATGGGTGTCCACGGCTCCGATGTTGATCATTGATCGGAAGGGGTTCCGGGTCATGTCTATACTTCACCGAACCTATAGGGTCACACGCTTAAGGGTCATCTATCTGCTGAATACTAGACAAGGAGTCTGAGAGAAAATCACTGAAAAAGTTTCGGACACCGAAAAAGTTTCGGACAGCGGAAAAGTTCCGCAGAGAGAACCCCGGATGAGTTTTGGTGAAACTGAAAAGTTGTTTCGGGGTATTCCATTAAGTGAAATTGGTTTTGGGACGCCCCTGATAATTCTTGGAGGGTGCCAGAATTATTCTGGAAACTTTCTGGAATTTTCTGGGATGAAAACCGAAAATGTTCTGGAGCTGCCGGAACCACTTCAGATGCTTTTTGCAGATGAAAATCACTAATCTGGAATTGTTTCAGAACGCGTTGAAAATTATTTTAGTGGGTACTGGAAATGTTCTAAGCCCACATAAATATTTTCAGTTCGAACGGACGCTGAAAAATGTCGTCGTGAATAGTGAAAGTGCTTTTTGGGATATTTTTGGAGAGCAACCTTTTAGGACTTTTCAAAGCTTCTAGAAGGGAAAGGCTTGCAAGGGAAGGAACCCCATTTGGGGGGCCCCCAAGGGGTCGCCGGCCACATGTGGTGGAGCTCCATGGAGCTCCACATGGCCTCCCATTATGACCTAAATGCCCATGGGGTGTGACCTAATGCATGGGTTTTTTGGTAATTTTTGGAGGCACACTACCCCTTGGCTTTCCTATAAATAGAGGAGGTGAGGGCTGCCATATCTTCATCCTTTGCTCTCATACACATGCCATGCATTATCTGGCTTCTTCTCTCCCTCCCACGAAAAGAGTTTCGTAGAGCCAAAAGGCTGTCTGGGTTCCGGTAGGAACTAGTTCTGGACGGCGAAGCCCTGCCGGATAGCTGACACCGTATGTGTGCAACCCCATAGAGAGGTCTTAGTTTCGGTCCTTTTGCCCGAGGGGCTGTTCGAGTGTCCTCCCGGAGGGCTGTCCGAGTCTCAGTTCGAGTTTCGAGGGTCCTCCCGGAGGGCTGTCCGCGACATCGTCCGGGGGACTGTCCGAGTGCCTCCCGAAGGGCTGTCCGACGAGGGAATACATCCTCGCGGTTGGGAGGTTGTAAATCCTAGTTGCGGGGATCTGCACCAACGATCTACACCGACTCTTCTTCCGCTGTGCTTCGAGTCGGTACGGATCAGATCAAACCTTGTATGCAGTCCCTATAGTGGTCCTAGGCATGCTCGCTATACCGAAATTTTTTATTTTCTATCGCGTTCCCCTACAGTGGCATCAAGAGCCGTGCTATGCGTAGATGCAGGTTACGATCTAGAATACATGGAGATGTATGGGTATTGCATAATATAATTTTGGAGTAGATAAGATCTATTGCTGAAAATTATTTATGCGGGTGGCAGATGAAATCTGCTACCCGATGTTCTTGTTGCTTCCCTAGAATTTGCGTATTTCTGATCCTGAAACGGCATGGTGGAATTTCACAAAGTTCTGGCAATCCGCGATCCTGATTGATCAACGAAGTGCTATCAGTTCTTTGGGTTCCACCATAGTTAAAGGAAAGATGAAATTTCACAGATGAAAGGGCAATGCAGAAATGATCTGCATGGGGGTCATGCGTATGACGAAGTTTAGTATGGGACTCGAGATTTTATTATCTCGTGTTTTCATACACCCTGGAAAGTTAATCTAGCGACTTGAATAATCATACTTGATGATAAACGTTGGTAGCTGCGGTTTGAATCAAAACCTTAGAAGCCACGTAAAATAAATTTTTGCATAAACCGATTAGAGGCGTCTAACTTGGTTTTGCAGGATGGTTTGCATGTGATGTGGTATAGCAATGCTCATATTCAATTTGATTATGTATGAGATGACTATATGATGTAATTAACATGACCTGCGTGTCATGATTCGGCATGATGGCTGGAGCCATATGATTGTCACTTTAATGACCTGCGTGTCAACCTTAAGTAATGCATTTATTTTATCCGCTATGGAGATAGCAATATTATCTGGTGCATCGATAAGGTGGTGGCAATCTTCGCGAAGGTGAACACCGATGCGAATGCCGAAGACGAAGAAATGAAAGACTTCTCCGTCAGAAGGGGCTGTACCATATCATGCTATTTTGAATTGCCTGAGATGTTTATCCCTCTTGATGCACCCTTCTTGATTGCGCGGTAGTCGCTTTTTATTAGGGTGATCTCTCACTAAAAATATCAAGTAGTAAGTGTTCTCCCAAGTGTAGCACCGTCACGGCACCTATCTTTTTGGGGTGCGCCGTGTCACACGGGTACGAACGATTAGACAAGTGTGAGGTGAGTGAGTTGAGACCTGGCGGCAAGATCACTTGGTTGTCTTGACGTTCAGGCATGACCGTCATGAGCTCGGAACACACGCATCGAAAGATGAACAAGAGTCACATAGAGATGTGATTGGCAAGTTAGCCTACCGGTTAAGATTTTTGTCATCAGTGGTGTTACACCAATGGCGAACAATCAAGACACGGGTCTTGAATCACTCACAATCAATTTTGAGAGATATTGATTTGAGTGGGAGCACACTTTAGAATAAAATTGTTTATTCACTAGTGCTTTTTCATTTTAAACAAAGTCTAAGTGAAACCTGTGTTTTCGTTGTAGATCAAATGGCTCGCAACACCGCGTTCAACTTAGGCCCGATGTTAGAGAGAGAGAAGTTAGCTGCGACTGGAAACAACTATGCGGACTGGGTCCGCAACCTGAGGATTGTCCTCAAGATTGCTAAGAAATTTTATGTGCTTGAAATTGCTCTTCCAGCTAAACCGGCGGCAGAAGCCCCGGAAGATTTACAAAATGTCTGGGCCACTAAGGATGATGATCACAACTTAGTGCAGTGCCTCATGCAAGCTTGCATGAGTGCAGAGCTTCAAAAATGTTTTGAATTCCATAAACCCTGTGATATGATCCAGGAATTGGATGCTCTGTACAAGGAAACTGCAAAGTCTGAATGATTTGATATCATGAAGGCTTTGATGGATTGCAAGATGGCTGAGGGTAGTTCAGTTGGCGAACACGTGGTCAAAATGATTGGCTATTCTGAAAGGCTTAAAACCCTGGAATTTCCACTTCCACCTGGCCATATGATGGACATGTTGTTTTCTTCACTCCCCCCGTCTTACGACGGTTTTGTCTTGAACTACAACATGAGTGGGATGGAGAAGGAACCGGAAGAGGTGCTTGCCATGCTGAAAACTGCAGAAGGAGGACTGCGGAAAAATCGCAAGCAAGTGTTGCTTGTGAATAAAACCGCCAGTTTCAAAAAGAAGAAAGGCAAGCCAAAGAAGGGCAAGGGTGCCGGTAAGACCGGCTCCCAAAGCAACTCTAAGGGTGGAGCCAAGATGAAACTGAGTGCTTCTACTGCAAGGGCACAGGACTCTGGAAGAGAAACTGCAAGAAGTATCTGGAAGATAAGAAGTCCGGGAAAACCGGTAAAGGTATAATTGTTATACAAGTTAATGTCATTGACGTTTTGCTTGCTAGTGAAAATTCTAAGTCTTGGGTATTTGATACCGGATCAGTTGCTCACATTTGCAACTCGATACAGGGGCTTCAGAAGGTGCGCAAGCTGGCAAAGAATGAAGTCATGATGCGTGTCGGGAGCGGCGCTGGGATCGCCGCTCAAGCCATCGGCATTATGCCTCTACGTCTCCCTTCAGGATTTATCTTAGAACTAAGTAACTGTTAGTTTGTTCCACTGTTGTGTAGAAACATTATCTCCGGATCATGTTTAGTACACGATGGGTATTCGTACAAGTCTGAGAACAATGGTTGTTCACTTTATTGTAAGGATATGTTTTATGGATTTGCACCCATTGTTGGGGGCCTTTTCATACTAAATCTTGAATGTGGAAATGATGTCTTTAACGTGAATGCTAAACGCCTTAAGAAGGCTGATACCACCACCACTTATTTGTGGCACTATCGACTTGGCCACATCGGAAAGAAACGCATGCAAAGACTCCAGTCAAATGGAGTTTTACCGTCTTTTGATTTTGAATCATTTGACACATGTGAAGCTTGTCTGATGGGGAAAATGACCAAGACGCCGTTCACGGGTCATCATGAACGGGCGGGTGAATTATTGGAAATAATACATAGTGATGTATGTGGTCCAATGAACACAGCCGCACGGGATGGGTATTTCTACTTCGTGACTTTTACTGATGATTTAAGTCGATATGGCTATATCTACTTAATGAAGCATAAGTCGGAAACCTTTGAAAAGTTCAAAGAATTTCAGAATGAGGTAGAAAATCATCGTGACAAAAAGATTAAGTTTCTGCGGTCTGATCGCGGAGGTGAATATCTTAGCCATGAGTTTGGCCAACATCTGAGTGACCGTGGAATCGTTTCACAGCTTACGCCTCCCAGAACTCCACAGAGAAATGGAGTATCGGAACGACGTAACCGAACCTTGTTGGACATAGTAAGGTCGATGATGTCTCTTACGAATCTTCCGATATCTTTTTGGGGTCACGCACTACTTACTACCGCTCATACACTTAACAAAGCACTGTCTAAGTCTGTTGAGACGACGCCATATGAGATATGGCACGGGAAGAAACCCAACTTGTCGTTTCTCAAAATTTGGGGTTGTGAGGCATACGTAAAGCGTTTACAGCCAAGCAAACTTGATCCCAGATCAGACAAATGTTACTTCGTAGGTTATCCCAAAGAGACAGTTGGGTATTCTTTCTACCACACCTCCGAGAGCAAAGTGTTTGTTGCAAAACATGGAGTCTTTCTTGAGAAAGAGTTTCTCACTAAAGAAGTGAGTGGGAGGATAGTACAACTTAATGAGATTAGTGAATCTTCGGCGACCGTTGATATGGCTAAGGAACCGGAAGAAATTCCGTTAATTATCCCTACAACTGAGCCGGAAGTTGTCGCATATGATGCGGAGACTTCAGGCAATGTTGTAACTGAACCGCGTAGATCAGGTAGGGCTATCCAGCCACCTGAGTGGTTTCATAATGAAATCTTCATTCTTGAAGACGATGAACCTGCGCACTACAAGGAAGTGATGGCGGGCCCTAGCTCAAAGGAATGGCTCAAGGCCATGAAATCCGAAATAGAATCCATGTACGAAAACCAAGTTTGGAACTTGGAAGAACTTCCAGAAGGCGTAAAGCCCATTGGTTGTAAATGGATTTTCAAAAGAAAGACGGACGCGGATGGTAACATTACTATCCACAAAGCTAGACTTGTCGCGAAAGGGTTCACGCAAGTTCCAGGAGTGGACTACGACGAGACTTTCTCGCCCGTAGCTATGCTTAGGTCTGTTCAGATATTGCTAGCAATTGCTGCTTATTTTGATTATGAAATATGGCAGATGGATGTCAAAACAGCTTTCCTAAATGGAAACCTCAAAGAGGATGTATACATGATACAACCAGAAGGTTTTGTCATTCATAAGGATGCTGGAAAGGTATGCAAACTTCAGAAAGCCATTTATGGTCTGAAGCAAGCGTCAAGGAGCTGGAACATTCGTTTTGATGAAGTGGTCAAAGAGTTTGGCTTCATCAGGAATGACGAAGAATCTTGTGTTTACAAGAAGTTTAGTGGGAGCGCAAAAGCATTTCTAATCTTGTATGTGGATGACATATTGTTGATTGGAAATGACGTGAATTTTCTTAGCAAAATAAAAGACTCATTGAAGAAAAGGTTTTCAATGAAAGACTTAGGCGAAGCGGCATATGTATTGGGCATCAGGATCTATAGAGATAGATCAAAACGCCTGATAGCGCTTAGCCAAAGCATGTACATTGACAAGGTGTTGAAAAGGTTCAACATGGAGAACTCCAAGAAAGGCCTACTCCCCATGTCACCTGGCACAGTGCTTTGCAAGAATCAGTGTCCTCAGACCCTCGATGAGCGAGTACAAATGAATGATGTTCCATATGCTTCGGCAGTTGGTTTTATTATGTATGCCATCCTATGTACAAGACCGGATGTTTCCTATGCGCTAAGTGTTAGCAGCCGGTACCAAAGTGATCCAGGATTGGAACACTGGGCCATAGTCAAGGGTATTCTTAAGTACCTCAGAAGGACCAAGGATTTACTCCTTGTGTACGGAGGTGATGAAGAGCTCATTGTAAGTGGTTACACTGATGCAGGCTTCATGACTGACCCAGATGACCTCAAATCTCAATCAAGCTATGTTTTCATATTGAACGGTGGCGCAGTTGATTGGAAAAGTTCCAAACAGAAGACTGTGGCAGATTCTACGACGGAGCCGGAGTATGTTGCCGCTTCAGAAGCCTCCAAGGAGGCGGTATGGATCAAACAATTTCTTGAAGACCTTGGTGTGGTTCCAAGTGCTCCGGACCTGGTGGAGATCTATTGTGATAATAGTGGTGCCGTGGCTTAGGCGAGGGAGCCAAGTTCGCACCATAAGACAAGACATATTCAACGCAAATATAAACTCATTTGACATCATGTCGAAGAGGGTTTAGTTAAAGTACGCAAAGTTCACACGGATCTGAATGTGTCAGACCCGATGACAAAGCCTCTACCACGAGCAAAGCATGAGCAACACCGAATAGCCATTGGTGTTAGGGAAGCCATGTAACTGGATTATGACTCTAGTGCAAGTGGGAGTCTATAGGAGATATGCCCTAGAGGCAGTAATAACAGTTATTTTGTATCTCCAAAGTTTGTAATGAATGTTTATGTCCCATGCTATAACTGCTATGATTCTCGAGTCTACAATAACACGAGGCTCGGAGGGAAACTCATGTGCACGTGTGGTATAATAAACGGTAAAATGTATTCCTTGTCTTGCCTCTAAGACTGGCTCAAGTATTGTATGATGATCCTGTTTTCCTGATCATGGGCATGGATGTGCTGGCAATTTTTGAGGGCATAATGTTGGTAGAACACTTGTGTTGAATCAACCCGAATTGATGTTATGCTATGAGATTCAATCGTTCAAGTTTATGGTTAATAACACAGAGATAGTTAATGTTTGCATAATTCCTTAGACCATGAGAGTATCGAGTTCCTTCGTGAACTTTGGGGTTTGTTAAACGTCATCCGTAACTGGGTGGCTATTACGGCGGCTTATGGGTTCACGGAAAGGTATGGCAAGTAACGAGATAGCTCAAGATTGGGATTTGCTCCTCCGACGATGGAGAGATATACTCGGCCCCTCTCGGTGTAATGGTATCCATCATCGTCTGGCTAGACACATTGTGATTTGATCACTGGGATGCCGGAACATGGAAACGAGAAAAGAGAACAAAACCGGTAACGAGGTAACTTGCATAGTGGACAAATTTGTTGATCCACGGGGATGCAATATAACTCACCTCGGGTGTTTGTAACATATCGCAAAGCAACAGGAATAGCACACGGCAACTGGAGGTTCACTCGAATATTCATTCGTGTGGGTATAGGGGTCAATATGGGTGTCCACGGCTCCGATGTTGATCATTGATCAGAAGGGGTTCCGGGTCATGTCTATACTTCACCGAACCTATAGGGTCACACGCTTAAGGGTCATCTATCTGCTGAATACTAGACAGGGAGTCTGAGAGAAAATCACCGAAAAAGTTTCGGACACCGAAAAAGTTTCGGACGGCAGAAAAGTTCCGCAGAGAGAACACCAGATGAGTTTCGGTGAAACTGAAAAGTTGTTTCGGGGTATTCCATTAAGTGAAATTGGTTTCGGGACGCCCCTGATAATTCTTGGAGGGTGCCAGAATTATTCTGGAAACTTTCTGGAATTTTCTGGGATGAAAACCAGAAATGTTCCGGAGCTGCCGGAACCACTTCAAATGCTTTTCGCAGATGAAAATCACTAATCTGGAATTGTTTCAGAACGCGTTGAAAATTATTTTAGTGGGTACTGGAAATGTTCTAAGCCCACATAAATATTTTCAGTTCGAACGGACACTGAAAAATGTCGTCGTGAATAGTGAAAGTGCTTTTTGGGATATTTTTGGAGAGCCACCTTTTAGGACTTTTCAAAGCTTCTAGAAGGGAAAGGCTTGCAAGGGAAGGAACCCCATTTGGGGGGGCCCCTAACGGGTGGCCGGCCACATGTGGTGGAGCTCCATGGAGCTCCACATGGCCTCCCATTATGACCTAAATGCCCATGGGGTGTGACCTAATGCATGGGTTTTTTGGTAATTTTTGGAGGCACACTACCCCTTGGCTTTCCTATAAATAGAGGAGGTGAGGGCTGCCATCTCTTCATCCTTTGCTATCATACGCATGCCATGCATTATCTGGCTTCTTCTCTCCCTCCCACGAAAAGAGTTTCGTAGAGCCGAAAGGCTGTCTGGGTTCTGGTAGGAACTAGTTCTGGACGGCGAAGCCCTGCCGGATAGCTGACACCGTATGTGTGCAACCCTGTAGAGAGGTCGTAGTTTCGGTCCTTTTGCCCGAGGGGCTGTTCGAGTGTCCTCCCGGAGGGCTGTCCGAGTCTCCGTTCGAGTTTCGAGGGTCCTCCCGGAGGGCTGTCCGCGACATCGTCCGGGGGACTGTCCGACTGCCTCCCGAAGGGCTGTCCGACGACGGAGTACATCCTCGCGGTTGGGAGGTTGTAAATCCTAGCTGCGGGGATCTGCACCAGTGATCTACACCGACTCTTCTTCTCCTGCGCTTCGAGTCGGTACGGATCAGATCAAACGTTGTATGCAGTCCCTATAGTGGTCCTGGGCGTGCTCGCTGTACCGAAATTTTTTATTTTCTGTCGCGTTCCCCTACAAGTACCATTTTGGTAATTCTAAAAATTGTCAAACAATTTGGGTAGCACCTAGTAGTTGTACATGACCAAATTATGTCACAAACTTCGTCATTCACAAGCCACACAAACCACAACACCCAATTTTACTTTTTGCCCTAATTTTCATGTTGTGAAGGAAGTGCTAGCTAGGAGTATTTGTTTGAGCTAAAATTTTGTGGAGTGTTGCACCTTAGTATTATATCACTGCTAGACATGGTTTCCCAGCTTATTTCACCACACACTAACCTGCACAAGTACCAGAAAGTTGTTGTCCAAACTAAAAGAGTGATGCCATCCAGCACTGCTTCACTCTGGGACAGAACCAAGCACACACACGCCCCCAACACACCAACCCTCACCCAACAGACATGGTTTGGCCGCCAGAAGGCCACTGACATGCCCAATGCCGGTGGTGATCACCTCCACAGCATGCCAATGGCGCGCTCTTCTGCTCGTCCGTGACCAAACCCAAGCCCCACCCTGCCCCGAGCGGGCATGTCTCTCGCGCAGCCTAGGCTCCTACCACATTCTAGAAGGCCAGCCCATGCCCAGCACCGGCCCCGGCCCCGGTGGCGCCAGCGCCACCGCCTGACTCCCTCGGCCGTGGCCGTGACATCTGGCTTGGAGTTTTGCGCCGACCTGACCTCCCCTAGCGTGTAGACTGCACCTAGCCCTGCTCCCCAATGCTTCACGACGCCGTCCCGTGCTCGAGAGCCAGCCGGATGCGCCGGACCCCGGCAAGACGCGGCTTCACTACTAGGGAAAGCCCTATAGGTAGACTCTTAACAGTAGATTGGGGTAATGGGCCGGCGCTACTGGTACTTAGCAGCAGCGTGGGGCTGTACCCACCGCTACAGGTAATCATATAGAAGTAGCACGGGTAGGCCAACCAACGCTGCTGCTAAGTGGTCCCCACACTATCCACCGGGGCTATCCATAGTAGCAGCGCGGCCTATAAACCCCGTGCTACTGCTAAACTGATAGTTGTAGCGTGGGCCTTGTGCCCCGCGCTTCAACTATGGGTACACTGTGCCAGATGGTGGGCCCCATTTAGCAGCAGCGCGGGCTGCACACCCAGCGCTACAGCTACTGATCTTAGCAGTAGCGCGCGCCCGTGCCGCGCGCTGCTACTAGGCGCATCAGCCACCTTTTTCCCCTCCCCCTCCCTCTCCCTCACTTGCTTCTCCCCACATTGGCTTTGTTCTCTCTTCCTTCACCTACCTCTCTTCTCTCTCCTTTAATGCCCCCTGCACCATCTCCATTATTGCCCCCTTCCTCTCTTCCTCACTTTTCTCTCCCTTCTTCCATATATCTCTTGCCCCCTCCACTCCAAGCTTTGTCTCACTAGCTAGCTCTCTCTCCCTCTCCACTAGTTAGAGCCATCTCCTCCCCAAGTAGATCTACTCATTTAATGAAGTGTAACCTATCTACCTCCCCTCATTAATGAAGTAAGCCATCTTTGTCCACTTTCGATCCCTAGCTAGCTAGCGACACCGGCCTCATCACCGTGCTCGATCTCTCTCGAGATAGGTGAGTAAAAAGTAGTGTTTTGCAAGAATGGAAATATGTGTGTGTGTGCGATATGACCGAATCGGGCGATATGATGGAAATTGTGCGTGTGGCATGAGTTGCCCATGTGTATTTGCCGAATTGTGCGTGACATGAGTTGCTTATGTTTTGCCGAAATGTCGATTTATTTCTGTTTCGGTGAATTTCGGGCAAACTTGATATGTCCTATTTTTAGGGAAGGTCATGCCGAATTTTTGTATGACTTTGATGCATGCATGCATGCGTGGTTATAATCCTTTTGCTTATTATACCGCGCAGGCGATCATGAAGGTCAGTGGAAGGATGGTGGATAGATACTTGCGATCCGTGATGGACAACATGTATGCAACTAACCGGAAGGCGGTTTTATGTCCGTGTCAAAGATGCAAAGAAGGAGCCTGGTTTGACCCCTTTCATGGTGGCCGTTTGAAGGCGCACCTGCTCATGAATGGTTTTATGGATGGCTATACTCGGTGGATAAGTGAAGATGATGATGAGGATGTCGACGGGGCAGGCAATAATGACATGGGGCCAGACGAAGAGATGACCGATGGACCCGAAGAAGAGGGCGCCGGACATGGTGGCGGAGAAGAGGCCGGACATGTCAGAGAATAGGCGGACACGCCGCAGTCTTCGTCGGTACTAAGTTCAGTCGTGCAGGACCCTCATGTTCGAGACCTGCTTCACAAGAATACGACTAGCAACAGAGCTGCTTCTAGAGAGGAGGCGAAGCTAGCGCAACTGGAGGTAGACTCGAAGACTCCATTGTAAGATGGTTGAGATCCCGAGGTGACCCACTTGAGTTTCAGGCTCGAACTTCTAAAGATTAAGGCCAAAAACAAATGGATCGACGCAAACCTTGATGAGCATTTGAAGTATCTACATAAAGTTCTTCCCGTGGAGAACCTGTGTCCTACTAGTGTCGAGGAGGCCAGGAAAATCGTGTGCCCTCTTGATCTGCCGCACATTAGATAATACACATGCATCAATGATTGCATCATTTATTGGAAGGAGCACGCGGAAAAAACCAGCTATCTAGTGTGCAATGCATCTCGATACAAGAAGGCTGGAAAGAAAGCTCCTCAGAAAGTTGTATGGTACTTTCCGATCACTCCCCATCTATAGAGGCATTTCGTAGATCCTAAGGAAGCAAAGCTCATGCGCTGGCATGTAGAGAGAGTGAAGCCCGACGATGGAGATGATCCGAAGCTGAGACACCTCGCAGATGCTAGCCAGTGGAGAGCATTCAACATTGAATATTGATATTTCGCAGATGATCCAAGGAACATCGTGCTTGGCGCGAGTACCGATGGCATGAATCCGTTTGGCGATCATAACACCAACCATAGCACATGGCCCGTGTTTGTATGGATGTACAACCTCCCCCCATGGATGTGCATGAAGACAAAGTACATACACATGAGCATGCTGATTCAAGGGCCGAAACTACCAGGAAATGATATTAATATGTATCTCAGGCTACTAAAAGAGGAGCTACACACGTTATGGACATCACGGGTCAAGACATGGGACGCCAGTGCAGGACAGTATTTTGATATGAGAGCCACGCTGATGACGACGGTGCACAACTATCTCGGTTACGGATATGTCTCAGGCCAGGTGTGCCACGGATATTGCGGATGCACGAGGTGCATGGATGATACAATGTCTCAGCAGCTACCGAAAGATGGCGGATCTGGGAAAATCATGTACATGTGGCGTCGAAGATGGCTCGAGAAGGATGACCCATGGAGAAACCGTGGAGATCTATTCAATGGTGAGGCTGAGCATCGAGGACCTCCACGTAAGAGGAGCGGCGCCAAAATCGATAAGTTGTTGAAAAACTGGGAAGAGTGCCCTGCGCCTTGAAAGAAGAAAAAGGCACCGGAGCCGCTGCTGAAGGTATGGAAAACGAGGTATGTTTTCTAGGACTTGGAGTACTGGCCCAAACTCGACACGCCTCATTGCCTTGATCAAATGCATATCACGAAGAATGTCCTCAAGAGCTTGCTTGGCACACTAATGAACATGCCGGAGAAGACCAAGGATGGGACGAAGGCAAGAAGAGACTTGGAAGATTTGAATATCAGGGAAGATCTCCACATGCCCCATAAAAAGTCATCGAAGGAGACGGAGATGGAGACGGAGGCGGGGGACAGGGGCAAAAAAGTCAACAAGAAGGAAAAAAATTATTGCCCCCCTTCTTGCTTCACCATAAGTCCGAAGGAGATCGATCAATTCTTCAAGTGCCTTACCGGAATCAAAGTTAGTTCCGGTTACTGTGGGAAGATAAGCAGATTTCTAGAGACGAAGAAGAAAAGGTTCAGCAGGATGAAGTCTAATGACTATCACATGATGATGACGTAGATACCCCCGGTTGCCCTTAGAGGGATAATGGACAAGCACGTCCATGACACACTTACTGGTCTCTGCAACTTTTTTTACATTATCTCTTGAAAGTCGATCAGTGTGCACTACTAGGGAAAAGCCTAGCAGTAGCGCGGGTCTAAGGGCTATCACTAGCGCGGGGCACCGCGCTACTGATACGGTGCTACAGCTAACATTTAGCAGTAGCGCGCTTCTGCCCGCACTACTGCTATAGCTACTTAGCAGTAGCGCTGTCCATACCAGCGCTACTGCTAAGTGGCTTAGCAGTAGCGTTTTCCAGTTCAGCGCTAAAGAGCGCTACTACTATATTTTCACATATCTTTTTTTTGCTACGTATTTGTGATGCTTTTGTACAGATTTTATACAATATTCTAATCATATCATAAACTGGCAATATGCTCATCATATCATACACATAATAGTCTCATCATATCATCCAACACAAATCATGTCGTCACATCATAATCATGATATAGCTATACAAGTTACATGGCATGTCTCATCATACATAATGTAGTACTTCTTGAGGCACCGGTTCGTATCCCTCTCTCGCACTAGCGTGAACCTAAACTAACTACTTTCTGCTTCGGCTCTGCTATCTAACCCTCTCTGGCTGTCGCTCGGAAACCGGTACACCTGGGCCTGACACTCCGACCACTAGACGTATACTACTAGCGTAGCACTTCTTTGCCATGGATGATCTATGTACCTGCATCGTCACATGAGTCAATAATATGCAACATTTATAGTTGAGCAACAGAAAGAGACAGACTTGGCAAAAATAGAAGCAACATCTCATAAGCATAAATAACAAAGTTCATCGTACCCAAAATGCCCTAACTAGAGTGATCTTCGCTAGTTGAGGAGGACGGTTTAATTACATCACAAATAAAGTTTCGTCGTGCATAACTCAATGTTTCGTCATAGAGAAAGTATGGACTAAATGGACACTTTGTCATATATCGTCAATCACTCCAACATGTCGTGCCATCCATCGAAGTCAGGGAGATAGTCCCCGAGCGCAGTGAAAGGCTTCACACTAGTAGAAAACAGGGCTTTTGTCCCGGTTCCAGAGGGCCTTTAGTCCCGGTTCTGGAACCGGGACAAAAGGGTCGGGACTAAAGCCTCTAACCTTTAGTCCCGGTTCGCTTACGAACCGGGACTAAAGGGCCTCCACGTGGCCGCCTGCTGGAGCGGGGCTGGGGGACCTTTAGTCCCGGTTGGTGTTACCAACCGACACTAAAGGTTACCAACCGGGACTAAAGGCTTCACCTTTAGTCCCGGTAAGAAATTTTTTTGAATTTTATTTTATTTTTATTTTCAAATCTTTGAATTATTTGACAATTTAATCTCTAATCACCCCTCAGCCCTCCCTCCTCACTGCTTCAGAATTAAATCTCTAATCTCTAATCAACACTCATTCCGAACCGCCTAACTTCCCGGCCGGTCACCCATCCTCTCACTACTCCAGCCTGAGCACGCTTAACTTTCGAGTTCTATTCCCCCTAGTTTCCAAGTCTGCACTTGTTGTTTTCCTGACAAAACTAAGCTGTCAATCATATTAACCCTTAGGAGTTGAACTTGAGCATTAAGCACGGTTTGAGTTTGACACTATTATTCTAAAAAGCAATAATTATTTAGTAACACTAATATTTCTTGAATAAGTAGTTTGACCATAGTTTGACCACAGTTTGACCAGATTTGACCATAGTTTGACCACAGTTTGACCAAAATTCAAAAAAACTAAAATAACTATTTAGTAACACTAATATTTCTTGAATAAGTAGTTTGACCATAGTTTGACCAGATTTAACCAAAATTCAAAAAAACTGAAATTTGAGCATAACTTTTTTTCCTTTAAGAATTTGAGGATTCTAAAATTTGCAACACCGCCTATGGCCGTCAAAATCGAATGCGGATTTTCGTGCTTATTTTTTTCATATATTATGCGTTTTTTTCGATATCGTATGCAAAAGATATGGCCGTTTTACTTTTTCATAACACTTTTTTGAAAAACATGTCCAAATTTAAGTTTTTTAATTTTCCTAACTAGTAGATGTAGTAACATAACTACATCTCGAAGGATTTTAATTTTTGAAGTTTTTATCATTTTCTTTTGTTTTTTACAAAACTGAAATGGCGATACACAGGGGGGGGGTAGAGTTTGAACCCCTTTAGTCCCGGTTGGAGCCACCAACCGGGACTAAAGCCTCAATCCCTTTAGTCCCGGTTCGTGGCTCGAACCAGGACTAAAGGTCTAACCTTTAGTCCCGGTTCGAGCCATGAACCGGGACTAAAGGGCATCGCACCCTTTAGTCCAGGTTCGTGGCTCAAACCGGGACTAAATGTCCCATTTGAACCGGGACAAATGCCTGCCCAGCGCCCTAGCCGCTCGAACCGGGACTAATGCTCACATTAGTCCCGGTTCATAATGCAACCGGGACTAATGCTCCTATCCGGCTGTGACGAAAGCCCTGTTTTCTACTAGTGTCAGGTCGAGATGCTGAGCCGATACAAGTGTTCGGACGTCTTCCCGCGACATTTGCCCTTCTTCGTAGAACATCCATGTTTTTTCGACGACCTCCTTCATGATGATTTGGGCAAGTTCACGCTGGATGTGATAGAACTCAGCTCGAAGTCGATGATCCGGGATATCTCCTAGGTTCTTTGCCCATTGCAGAATATGGGCATCACCGGATCTAGGTGACATGCGAAGGTTCTGCTGATCCCGCCTGTACTCCAGCATGTGGTGGAGGACATAGAATCCATCACTAAGAGTACCACTCGGTTGCTGGATGCAGCAGAAGTCGGTCTTATGGCCGAAGGCGGGCGCGCGGTTCCTTGTCTTCCTGGTCTTGATCTCTCCACCCCGTAGGCCGTAGCTAAAGATAGCACTGTCGAGAATAGACTTGATGTGGGTGTAATCCTTTTACTTCATGTTCTTCGACGAGTCCAAGTAAAGAGCGTGGGAGAATCGGGGGTAAAGGATGATGAGGACGGCGCGCCCGTCGCTGCGCAAAATAAGTACACCTCAAATTAGCCTCCACGCGTGCAAATGAATGATTGAAATCGAAGGAAAGATATCTGCGGATGACTTACATGGGATGATAAGGCACGAGAATCGTCTCCTTGTCCTTATTGCCGACCATGAAATCGGCAATGTAGTTACTCGCGTATTCACAGTGCTTTGGGCTGACTGCCAAGAAGCCCTCGTGCATGAAGTACGGGTCAGCGACAAAGATATAAGGTATCTGCTAAATCCTGATGATGTGGTTCATGTGCAAGGCAAAAAGGCTGACAAACGTAAAATCCATCTTTTTCAAGTGAAACATGTCGAAGATGTAATCGAATCGAAGGAAGAACTTTTTCACGGGGAATGTGTCAACGTACAACCTTTGCTGCGGCACGTTAACGACGTAGAGCGGGTATCCTAGATTTTTCGAGGCGATCAGGCTTTTCTCTCTCCGCAGCACATCATCATGAAGTCTCCTTAGATCGCCGTATATGGCCTCTACCGCTGCCTTAGGTAGGATCGGATCACCAGGGATATGACATTTTGCCGCACTGGGGATAGGTATACGGTCTTGAACCCGAGGCTGCTGAGGCGGCTGGATCATAGAAGCAGCTTTGTTGCCTTCCCTCGGTCTCTTCCTATGCTTCTTTGCTACTGGAAGTGAGCCTATAATATGTGCATCCTCCGGCAATTCAGGCACCAACTCATCATGCTCAAACCCTGAGTACTCATACTGCTGAGCCATCAATCCTCCGTCGTCAGAGGCGTCGGTATTGAGATACTATAGAGGGTCATCGTCATCCTCGTCGATGGCATCATGCATTGCTTCTTCGACAACGGTGACGTCATCAGCCACTAATGGAGCCTCTTCCTCACCCGGCACGACAGGCGACGCTAATTGGGTAGGTGGGGTGTTGGTGTTCATACCTTGCTGAGGCTGCTTGGTCGTGGGTGTGCTCCCGGCTGCCTCCATACGAAGCAGACTCTTCGGCCACAACAGGACCCAACGCTTGCAATCGCCAAGCCGCCGTGGGGTCTCGTCGTCATCTCCCCCTAGTGCTACCGGAGGAGCCAATTTCTCGTGGCCCGGTTCGACACTAGCCACGGAAACATTGAAGACGTCAGGGGGGATCGGCCGGCTATAGAACAATTGTTCCTTCGGCTTCACTATCGTCGCCTTCCCCACGTCCACCTTCTGGCCGCTGATGGTGTACAGTATGGTGCACGGGGTTACGTCATCCTGCAAAGACATGTCTGCAACGTGAGACATCCGAAAGGCAATGGAAACGGGAGATTATACATATATTGAAGAGGGCCGGTGTGACAGGTACTGTGAGGGCGTCGAGCTCAGCCAAAGACGAAGCACCGCCGAGCACGTCCGAGACGGAGGACGGGCTGCTATGAGCAGGTGTGGGAGCCGATGCAGGAGCAGGTGCGGGAGCCGGTGCAGGAGCAGGTGCGGGAGCAGGTGCTGGTGCAACGCTAGTCGAGCTGCTCCCCAAGAAGATGGAAAGGGGAAAGTCCGCTGCATCCTTATTTGGATTTTGCTTGGTCCAACTGACGATAGCCAGAACGAAGACACTATACGAAGCTGCAATCTCCTTTTTTGCGGCAGCTACCGCTTCTTTGACTGTCTCAGCTAATTTCTTATCAACCGCAATCTCAACCTTCTTGTCAATGTTTTCTTCATTTAGCCTCCGTCTTTCCTTTCTCTCCTCCGTGGTCTCACGGTAGTACTTCTTCCACGTGGCACCGTCTCGGATGCCGTGCACGCGTCCATATGATGGCCGAGTATCCACCGGGAGTCCTTTCAATATGTTCAAGGCCCGGTTGAATGGGGTGTCCCACTTGGGCCTCGCCAACGCCTCAGACGGCGAGTTGCTTTCGGCCGCAATCCTGTGCTGCTCTTTCTGCAAAAGGAACATGGACCGTTTACAAATGTGACTAAAAGTGCAGTCAAATTGATCAGAAGCTAAAATTAGGGGGTAAATTAATAATTACCAGCAGTCATATGAACTCCTTCGTGACCGTGTCTGTATCGAAAACCTTGTTGACTCGGTCCCAACAGTACCGGGCCTTGATGACGTCACGCTCCTGCGGGACGGTGAACTCCGCCAAGGGGTCTGGGATGCCCAGACTTTCGCGTTCCGCGTCCTCCTTGGCCCATATGGACCTCTTCCCCGCGTAACCACGGCTTCCGAGGTGGTGGCACCCCATGTTCCTCTCTTGAAGCCCCTTCATGTACTCTGACTTTTCTTTGGCAGCTTCGGCAACGCAAGCTGCCTTGAATATTTCAAACTGCTCTTCCGTAATTGTTGGATTATCCTTTACAATCTCGGAGTAGGGTTCCTTTTTGTCGATGATCCTTGCTTTCACCCTTACTTTCCAGGCGGACAACGCGCCGCTAAACTTGTCCATGGCGCGTCTATTTATCTTCTTCATTGCCGAGTCTTTATCTGGATCAGTATATTCGATTTCATCCTGGCCCAGGAACAAGAATACCTGGTGCAACTTCCTTAGGAGGCATTCCTCCATATCTGGTATCTTCTTTAGTTTCTCATCGTTGATGGTGGCGGTTGTCCGTAGGATGCAGCCTATTTGATTGCCGTAGCACGCGCGCGCTTCCGCAGGCAATTTTGGCTCAAAATTGCCGGAGTCCACCTCCGTGACCAGTAGTCTAGTAGTGATGAGCTGGTTTGGGCGTCGTATCCTCTTCGATTTCGGTTCTATACCGGCTTCGCCAGTCTCAGTGCCGGTCTGGGTCTCAGCGTCAATCTCGGCGCCGGTCTCGATGTCGGTCTCAGTCTCGGATGTGACAGGTGGGCCCTGCAACAACCGTTGCTCGTCGATGTCGGTCTCAGTCTCGTAGACGTTGCAATCACCAGAACCCTGTCCTTCATCGTTGCTAGCCATGTTTCCTACGATTAAATCTAGTCAATTAATTCTAGATCTAATAAAATGAATAATGACATAAAAAAAGGCCTATGTTTTGCAGGAACGTTGATTCATTCCCGATGCGGCAAATCCCGGGCACTCGATATGTCCTAGTTTGTAGCACAAGTCATGCCAAAATTCACGGAAAATTTCGGCATGACCTTTGCTAAAAAGTGGACAAATCGAGCACCTGAAATTTGCTTGAACGGAAATGAATCAACATTCCGACAAAACATAGGCCACTCGGCTTCATTCCGTGGAAACAACAAAAGGCCACTTGGGCACAATTGAACCACTTCAATGTTGCATATAAAATGACCACTTAAAAACATGTACATGAGCAACTGCAATAGTAGATAAACATGGTCAAAAACTATTGAGGAATTTGCATATAACATGACCACTTCAAACATGAGCAAACATCTAATTAACATCTACTAGTACCACTACTGCCCTAACCTAATTAACATCTACTAGTACCACTATATATACTACTAGCAGCACTGCTGCAACATTTTCTTCATTTTGTTCTTCTAAAAAAACAACTATGAAAACAAAAACCATAATTAAACCCTACTGCCCTAACTAAAATTTTGCTCTAAACCCTACTGCCCTAGTTAAACCCTACTGCCCTAACTAAATATTTGCCCTAAACTAATTTTTTTCTCTAACCTAGCCAACCTAGTTTACCTAGCTAGTTAACCTAATGAACTTAATTAACCTAGCTAGTTAACCTAGTTAGTTAACCACATTAACCTAGCTAGTTAACCTAGTTAGTTAACCAAATTAACCTACTTAGTTCACTTAGTTACTTAACCTAGCTAATTCCTAGGGTTCATAACTAAATTCACCTAAGTTAATTAACCTAGAGAGGAGGGGTGGGGCTTACAGAGAGGAGGGCGTTGAGGGTGGCTCGGGGGAACAGTTGTGGGGAGGTGCTCAGGGGAGACGGTGGCGCGGAGGGCGTCGAGGGTGGCTCCGGTGGCGTCTACGGCAGCTCCGGTGACGGCAAGGGAGGCAGGGGCATCGAGGGAGGCAGGGGCAGTGAGGAGCGGACGAGGGTGGCTCTGGGGGCGCGCGGCTCCGGTGGTGGCTCCGGTGACGATGACGGAGGTAGGGGCGACGAGGGAGCAGGGGCGGCGAGGGAGAGGTTGGGAGACGCAAGAAGAATGGGGAATTGGGGGAAGGAGGGACGCCCGCGCAGGGGCAAGTCAAACTTAGTAGTAGCGCTCTTACCCAACAAGCGCTATAGCTACTTATCTATACCGCTTTTTGAAGGAACGCGCTGCTGCTATAGATAAGTTAGCTATAGCGCTTGTTGGTGAAAAAGCGCTATAGCTAAAGTAGCTATAGCGCTTTCGTGAAAACGCGCTGCTGCTATTGCTTTCATTTTTTCTTTTTATTTAATTTTCCTTTTCTTTTTTCCTTTTCTTTTTTCCTTTTCTTTTCCTTTTGTTAGTTGTTGCACTGTCGCCTTAAAACGCGCTGCTACTATTTTCTTAGCAATAGCGCTGTTTCTAGAAGGGCGCTACTACTATACCAAGCCTGGCAGCAACGGTTAGAACAGTCATAGTAGTAGCGCGTTTTATTAGGGACGCGCTACTGCTATTTGTGTAGCAGTTGTGTGCTGCTTCATCCCGCGCTACTGTTAAGTAGCAGTAGAGCTTTGTTTTAACAAGCGCTACTGATAAGTCTGTGTGTATAAGCTTTTTCCTAGTACTGGTGAAGCACCTCCGAAGGCTACAGGAAGAGATCGTTGTCATACTAAATGAGCTTGAGATGTACTTCCCGCCCGCATTCTTTGATGTCATGGTGCATCTGTGTGTCCACATTGTGGATGACATTACCGACCTCAGGCCGACATTCCTGCACATCATGATGTCGTTCAAGAGGATGATTGGGGTCATCAAAGGATTCATTCGTAACATGCCCCGTCCGGATGGAAGCATGGTCCAGGGCTATCTGACCCTAGAGTGCATCTCCTTCTGCGAGAATTATCTAGGCATCGGAAACCCTGTTGTTGGTTTACCCATGAACAAGCACCTTAGGAGGCTCGGAGGAGAAGGTCACACCAACGGCCGAAGGGAATTGCATGTGGACCACTCTGGTTGACGCAACGACTTTGACAGAGCAAACTTAGTAGTGCTACAACACCTAGATGTGCTAGAAGATTTTGTGACACTGCACAAAGAAACCATCGCAAAGAAGTACCGTGACCGGGGGCTGCGCAAGACGGACGCCGAAGTTTTTAGAGAGCACAACTCCACTTTCTTGCGTTGGTTCTAAGAGCGAGTTCTTGCAAATCCCCCGGAAGAGGGTTGTACAGACGGAATGCTCATATACGCCTTAGCACATGGCCCCGTAGTCAACCTCGCGACCTATCAGGCATACAATATTAATGGATACACTACTGGGAAAGGGCTTATAGGTGAACCCTAATGAGTGGCGGGCGGTGTAGGGCACCCGCCACTGCTAATTTTGAAAGCAAGCAGTGGCGAGCGCCAAATCCTACCCGCCAGCGCTACACAAGTAGCTGTGGCGGGTGGTCAAGATAACCCGTCACAGTTGTGCGTTTTCTAATTCGTGCCCAGCTGGCAAGCTACTGTGGCGGGCGCCGACGGTTGCCCGCCACAGTTCACTTGCACATCTGTGGCGGGGGGCGTTTTGGACCCGCCACAGCAATATTTGGGCACCCACGCGCCAAACGTTTTCAAATATTTTCAGATAGGGGGTGGCGGGTTCTCGCACTCGCTCACCACAGCTATATTTGGTCATGTTGCCGCCTCCCACGCTTATACTGGGGTGGCGGGCTACTCCGTGCGCCCGTCACTGCTACACACAACCTTACCTACCCCCCCGCACCGCAGTCGGATCTCATTCTAAACGCAAACTCTTTCTCCCTCCTCTCTCGCCACCGCCAGCGTCGTGGGGTCGTCCATCGCCACCGGCGAGGTCACCATCCGCCGTCTCGAACGGCGTCGAGGAGCCAATCTTCCCCGTCGCCCGCGCCGTCCGTCCCTGCCTCGAAGTTCGTCCGCATCGCCGTGCAATGCTACCTCGAACTACTTCCCCTTGACCGTCGCCCGTGCCTTCCTCCGCATCCAACGTCGTCCTCGTCTCCGTCGAACTCACCATCCGCCGACGCCTTCGCCATCGATCTTCGTCTCGTCCAGCGCGCCGTTCGACTCCAGCTTGGTAAGCACACCTCCTTCGAACTTGTGGTATGGGCTTCATATGGATAGAAATATTCATACAACATTTTATGAGTGTAGTTGAAATGTACAACTTATGAATAAAAATCTAGTACAATATTTTATTGGTGTAGCTAAAATTTGTTGTATGATGTACCATTGAATCTTCATAAGTGAATGTCTTAAAATTGAATGCGTGTGGTAGACAAAATGTATTACATATGGATGAGCATATGGTACATAAGTTTTTTCATGATGCAGGTGTATTCATAGTGAGTGCCAATGTTTTTGCGAAGCGTGGATTAAGTTCCGTTTCGCTTAATTTCTGGCACTCAATATGTCCAATTTCTATCAAAGGTCATGCTGTTTTTTTCTAAATGTTATATCTAAATGTCAAATTGTTTAATGCGATTTAGATGAAGAAGCCACAACGCCTCGTTAGGACTCCTACAACCGTAGATGGAATTCCTTCTGCCGTAGACATCGTCACGAGGGTGGCTCAGTACACCGAGATCGTGCTCGCCTATGTCGAGAGTTCTCGAGCAGCCACCGAGAGCGCTCAATCATATTCCGATAGCGCTCAGGCATATTCCGAGAGCGCTAGAGCAGCCGCTGCGAGCGCAAGAGCAGCCACAGAGAGTACGCGAGCAGCCGTCGAAGCTGCGAGGACCACCAAGAGGAGATCACGAAGATGACGGAAGGCGAGGATAGCTGATGATGGATGGAGCTGAACAACTAGTGCACTGCTTTCATGTGATTTATATGATCGATGCATGTGAACTTAATTTCTAAGTTGCTATGATGGAGCTCTACACTTTTGCTTCCGAACTACTAATGAAGTGTGCAACATGGTGATTTGTATCGTCTATGGTGCTATGAACGTTATGATGTGACTTTGCTCTACGTGATTGGATAACTATGAAATTGACTTGTTGTCTTCTTTATTTATTTACGTAGATGAAGTGGAACTGGTATGTGGTGTACATCGGGAAGAATCCTGGAATTTATGATTCATGAAAGATATGCAAGGAGCAAGTGGACGGTTATAAAAACAGCTGCTACAAAGGATATACGACTAAAAAGGAAGCCGAGTGTCATTATGCCAACAAAGTCCGCAGAGAAGTTGAGGATCATTATGTCAATTATGTCCGCAAAGAGAAAATCAACTATGAAGTATGCAAGACCTTGTGGACAAGTGGACGAGTAAAGAATTTGATTATCTTTATCCAGCTCATTGTCATTATGGTATTGTTGTTATCATGAGGTCTTGTATGTATGTGTATGTGCTAATGATGCGACATGAGTTGTTGTACACTAATGTGTACATATACTTGTATGAAGTTTAGATTATTACTATATTAAATGTAATGTGTATGATTGCTTACGTTAGTTGTATGCTGTAATGTGGTTATTTGTATCCTGTAATGTGGTTATTTGTATCCTGTGATGTGTGTCAGGGGCTGGAATGGCTGGAGACTGAAGAGATAGCTGTGGCGGGTGACAGGTACAGCCCGCCACAACTAATAACATATACCAATGGCGGGCTTGTAGGGCTGCCCACCACTGGATGGGATCTAACAGTGGCAGGTGCCCGCCTTCCACTGATGCCATAATAGCAGTGGCGGAAGGTCGGTGGCGGGCGCCCCTGGGAGCCATGCCCGCCACCGCTGGCCTTTTCCCACCCGCCACTGCTAGACATTCCTGCAGTAGTGATACACGTTCTACACGGAGGGCAAAGATATAAACAGTGATTATCAGAACTCAGGGGTGACGATGGAATGCATGACCGGTGACGACGACGCAACTGAAAGATACCACGGAAGGGTCGAGGAGATCTGGGAGCTTGACTACTCTAGACTGCACAACGTGACGATGTTACGTGTCAGATGGGCTAAGGCCGTCCAAAGAGAAAACCGGTATTTCACTACCATATCTATACCCGACGCTAAGAGTGCTACCGTGAACATCACCGCCAAAAATGAGCCATGGGTACACGCTAAGCACGTGACACATTGCTTCTTCATAACTGGCCCGAGCAATCCCAGCCGTGTTGTCGCGAGGAGAGGCAAAAGGAGCATTGTCGGAATGGATGAAGTCGCCAACGAGGAAGACTACGACCAGTACGGCGACCCGATAAGGGAAGATGACGATGACGATGAAGCATACGTCAAAAGAAGAATCAAGACTACATTACCTAAGAAAGATCGCACTCCACGGAAAAGGAAAAGTCACGACTAGGGGCTCAATTATTCGACAGCGAACAAGAAAGGAAAGAAGATCACTCTAAAACGTCGTCGACGCTGAGAAACCATCATTTATATATATGCATCTATTTTGTGTACGCACTTAACTGTTATCGGTCAAATGATGTAATATATATATATATATATATATATATATATATATATATATATAGGGTCGCGCTATTCGTCGCCCTGACTGAGGAATAGCCAAACCACACGTTCCATGGATGGAAGGAAAGAAACAAGCTTGAAATGTAAATTTACCTCACCCATGGCCCTGCGCAAAGAAGCAAAGAAAAGCTTGGACCATAGGGCTTTTGAGGTAAATTTACCTCGCACGTCTCTACTGCCAGCAAAAAAACCGAAGAGATCTCTAAATTTTTTTGGAAGAAAGCCCACTTTCTATGGATCGTGGGAGACTGGCAGGGGAGGTGCCATATTTCCACACCATCTCCGCCAGACCGTCCGTCCACCGCCGCCACGACGATTCCCCGTCTCCGGAGGCCAGCAAAACAGGTCACTATATCCCTGCGGCGGCGAACTAGCTCCGGTGGCTTTGTACAAGGAGAAGAGGTCGTCCCGCCGGCGTGATCCAATTCAACGGAAGCGACGACGCCGCCTCGTCCAAGCGCGACCTCAGCTCCACGGCGGCGCTTGGTCGCTTCCACGCGCTCCGCAAGCTCGGGGACTGTTTCTCTCCTCTCCCATCGTCACCTCCCCGATTGAAAGGATCTAGAGGTTTCACCAGCCGCCCTTGAGTCATTACGGTCTAGGTATCATCGACCTCCTCTTCAAGTTTGGTCTCTCCTCCTACTTCATGAGCCCATGTAATGATGTAAATGGGGATTCCTACCTATTTTTTAATAGACTGAAGCATGTTTGTGTCATCAAGAGTGCATCAGAATTTGTGTGTATGAGTTTGGCATCAAAACGGGGGTGGTAAGTTGTGATGGGGAAAATTACTTGTCAAGGAATCACTCATGTCTGTTGTATTGAGAGCAGCACGAAATTACCATGCTACGTGAAATTAACTTTCTTATGCTCAGGCTTATAATATCAGAATTTTCTTGTGGTATCCGCCACAATCCTAGGATGGCTGCGACCTCAGCATCGTTTTTCTTCAGTGTAGTTTGCGTACTTTCTAGATGTTAATTTTGTTGGCCAAGTTCTTGTATTGTTTCCTGATTCTCATCGAGATACCCATATCCAATTCCAAAAGGAAGGTATTTGTGTCCAACTACTGTTGTTCTTGATGTTGTTTGAAGCACCTCTCATTCCTTAGTTCAATCTTTTTGTTGTAGGGATCCAGGTGTGGCCTCACCATGTATATATGCTCCCTCAAAACATACATATTTTTCCTCTGCAGAATTCCCCTTTTGTGAACCGACTTTAGTCGTATGGCCTGATTGCCTTATCAAACTCATTGAATTTTCCTTGGCGTTTTTTTGGGAAGGTATGGGAGAAATGTTTTGTTCTACGATATATCTTTGTACCACAATACATGATGAGCAGATCTTGCTGCAAAAATATATTTTGGAGGTGCTGCTAGTAGCTCAGAGTCATACCTACAGCTAGTAGCTCCTCCAAACATTATTAAAATGTTACTACTTAATGTATATTCTGGAGGTGCTACTAAAATTTCCTACTAGAATAAAATAAATCATTTTTGGGATTCCTATCTGTTTAGAATGCATATGTGACTTTCCTACCATCTATGTATGGGTTTATAGTAGATATCAGTGTTTTAAATAGCGGGCTATGACATATAGCGGCAACCCTTAAAAACAGCTATAGCGGGGCTATAGCGAGGCTATAGCGGCAAATTGTACATGAAATCATTTAGCGGCAACATGATCAAATAGCTATAGCGGGGCTATAGCCGGCTATTTAAAACTATGGTAGATATACCTCATGCTGGAGTTGAAGTAAATACTTCACATACTTCTTGTAGAGCTTACTATCATTGATTTTCACATAAAAATTAGGAAATTATGTCATTAATTTTGAGGTAGAAATTATATCATAAAAGGCATCCCCAGGCGTGCCATTTTCACAGTTGAAAGAAGATGATAAGCTTCTAGTCGTCAAAAAATGTATTGATGAATTTCCACAATTAGTAATGCAAATTAGCATCGGCTTCAGTTTTCTGGTTTTCTTTTGCAATCTGCATCCTAGTCCATAGATTGTTTGGGCAATATAGAACGGAAGCACTTGCAGTTTCTGTACAGTTTTGGATATAATATCATTAATAAATATGTTGAGGACTAAAAGCTTATCAATCAATTGGATGCTAAATTTTGTAGTTGAGAAATAGCTAACTCTCTCCCTGCAAAATAAAATGTAGTGAAGTAGTTAGCTCTCATATGAGCACGTATTTAGATCTTCCGACAGTGCTATGCATGGATCTAACTAGAAGCTTCATTTGGGTGGCAGACCATTGTCTTGAGATTGAGATTCATGATGATATACTACTTGTTCTATACAGATGAAATAAATCTCTGTGTATACAGGTATTTGGTACTTAATGTATTCCTTATTTCCTTGTTTTCTGGCTGGGCTGTTTTGTTCAGAATACCATTTTCTGTTTAGCACAACCACAACCACGTGCAGCTGCTCGACCTGTTGATGCTTGCCACGAATTCAAAATCCTGACTGAAGCTGCCAAAGCAAGATGGAAGAATTCTGAATTTTTATGCCATGAATGGAACATCTCATTCAGCCGGTCTCTAGTTATTCAGTCTCACAAAAGATCTGAATTCTAGGCAGAGATTTCACCGCCAATTCATTTTCATGATGTATAGCGATTACTTGATTGAGGTGTAATGCATTTACCTTCTGAATTATTATGTCAATAAAATTGCTCCATGCGAGTGCTTGTCAAAATTCCTTGTAGAAGTAGCACTGCAAGTTTGTTATACTAATTTGTGTGTGTTTTCAACAGATTATGATAGGCTTGTCAATAATGGTATTGTTGAGTGTATCTGCGAAAACTCGTGTTCATTTTTAGGTTTGGGATTCCTGCTCTACATTTTACTGTTTTGCACATCGGTTGTCTACCAGATCATCAGGTCGTGTGTTCAACTCATTAGCTCTAGACCACTCGCAAAAAGGTTCCTGATTGTTGTTGCCAAGATATAGGAATTGCTGCAATGGTGCATTACACCACATAAAAACTACTAGAAATAAACTTGGATTTCATGACATAACTAGGTCGGTTTACAATGAACAAAGATGATGTGAGTTCACCAATTTCAATACATTAACTAGGTCGATTTACAACAAATTCAATACACTGCTTGACAAAGTAGCATCTAAAAACAAAACTATCTTTCTGTAGTAGAACACACTCCAGTCAATCTTGAGATGGGCAATAGTCTGGCCAAGCTGCAGTTATTTGTGTAGAGGTTACAAAATCCCCATCTGGATGACCCTATAGTTTCTTCAAAGATGTATTTCTAGTTAGCCTTTACAATCACCTCATCTAGATGACCCTAGTTTCAGCAACGATTAGTGAAAAAGTTCCAGAACTTGGACAACAGTGACATGTACACATATCATTGCTCCTCCTGACTTCTGTGTCCTGTTTCTCTGACAGAGATGCATGGCAAAATGTAAGCAACAAAAACTATAAGATGAAAAGAGGAACAGTAGTTTGAAAGGTACTCCTCATGCTCCCATCAGCCACGAACTAAATAAATATGACCATGAACTAAATAAACACTTGTCTATGGCAGTGGTAAAAAAAAAGCCCCAAGGAAGATGACATTAATCATATTAGAGTTGTCCATCCATTCTTCACTGGATGGTGAAGTGTTAGTAATATGGACGCCCAGTAGTTTCAAACAAGAAATCAAAACACAGATATGTGGGTGTTTCAGGTCCCGGAAACCGCCACCCATCTGTGCAAGGACTGCCCCTTCACCTCAGCGGTCTTCTCCATGGTGCTCTCCTGGCAGGGCATCTATTTGAGTCCAAGTCTAGCGGCAACCTTCCCCTCCATTGAAGCCTGGTAGGAAAGTCTCCTAAAGTTATCCAGCAAAAACACTAAGAGGCGTCACAGCGGCCACGTAAATACATTCGGAACACAACAACCCAGACAGGAAACAAGGCAATAAGGAGTATACTAATTACAAAATTTCCAAGTTGAAAAGAAAAGCAATCAGTGACGTGAAAACTGCAAGTATTCATGTACACATAGATTTCTTTTTATCTGTATAGGACGAGTAGTAGTATCATGAAGAACAACCAGAAGACAAAATCTTCCAGTTTTCATTAAAATACCCAAGAGGTATATGCACATGAAAAAGAAGTACATTTTCTTCTAGCTCCTCAACTTCCAAAATTTTCTAAATACACGTTCATATGAGAGCTAACTACAACATTTTATATTTTGCAGGGAGAGAGTTGGCTATTTCCAAACTAGAAAATTCATCGTTCAATTCATTGATAAGCTTCTAGTCCTCAACAAATGAATTGATAAGCTTCGACTGCATAATCAAACATGGATAATAAATGTATCTCTGGATCAACTAAACCTATAGGCTAGAACAGAGTGTTTGACAAAAAACTACCATTTAGGGGTTTTTGTCCCAGAGAACTACCACTTTTTAAAAAGTGGCCGAAAACTACCAAAAATTCTTAATTCTGTGACTAAAAACTACCACTTTCAGATAATAGCAAGTTTAAACGATTTAAACATGTTGACTATTCAGTTGACCGTTATTACGGATGGGACCCACACGTCATTCTTCTTCTTCCTCTCTCTATCTTTCTTTGGCATTTTCACAAACAGCTTCTGTGCATGGGAGGGAAGGAGGTCAAACTCCGGTGACGTGCCCCCGCGTGCTGCGTCGCGGACCCTGCGGTCAACCGTCGCCGGCTACATCGCCCCGCCGCCGCCCTATGCTGCCTCCAGCCGGCGCCCAGCCGCCTCCTCATGCTCCTGTGGCGTTTGCCGCCCTGCGCCCGGTGGCCTCGGAGGAGAAGCCCGCGCAGCCGCACGCGAAACCGAGGTGCTGCGAGCTCTAGGCCCTGCTGCCGTCGCCCTCGTCGGCCTCCCTTCGAGCTGGAGCTCGTGGTCAGCGGCAAGGAGCAGCAGCACCACGGCTCCGGCCTTCCTCTCGCCACCGGTGACGACCGCCGGGGAGTCAGAGCTCCGCAACACCCTCCTCCCATCCGCTGGAACGGGACGTCGAGGCTCACGCCCGTCACGAGGCTCGGCCGCAGTGTGCGAGCACCACGGCGAGCAGCTCCTGCAGCGCGAGCACCTTGGCGAAGCACCTCGGGCAGGGGAGGCGCGCACCTCGCTGGCGTCCTTGGTGGTCGTTCTGGGCGTGCGAGGATGGGGCGTCCCGTGGGCCATCTTCCTCGGTCAGGAGCAGGAGGGGCGTCTCCCGGGCGGGCGCGTCACCGGAGTTTGACCTCCTTCCCTCCCATGCACAGAAGCTGTTTGTGAAAATGCCAAAGAAAGATAGAGAGAGGATGAAGAAGAATGACGTGTGGGTCCCACCTGTAATAACGGTCAACTGAACGGTCAACATGTTTAAATCGTTTAAACTGGCTATTATCTAAAAGTGGTAGTTTTTTGTCACAAAATTAAGAATTTTTGGTAGTTTTCGGCCACTTTTTAAAAAGTGGTAGTTCCGTGGGACAAAAACCTCTAAAGTGGTAGTTTTTTGTCAAACACTCGGCTAGAACAACATGCTAACACACAATAGTATGAGAAACTTGCGTAGATACAATTGCTATATTTTAGAAAGGGCTAGTTTATTTGTTGTTGTATAAAATACTTGAGCTTTGTATAATTTTCTTGTTTCCGGATCAATCTCCAGGTTTCTTCATAGCAGAGGTATGTATAACATTTTCACGTCATGCACAGGAAAGGAGTGTTATGTCTGTCTTACATGCGACATTCATCAGTAAAGGAGGAACCGTGATCCAGTTCAACAGATCAAATTGGACATCTGCTCAGCGCCGCAATGATTTGCCCTCCAAAAAAAATCAGCAAAAATAATGATTGTATTAACAACAATTAGCTTCTTTACATGCTAAGCAATAGCTGCACACATTGGGGAAAGCTCTCTTAGTCGGGATCTCGAGTTCGTGAGGATGCCGAGGCGAGCTCTTGGACAGATATATAAGATACCTCCACATCCCATAATCCCATTGGTATTAATTAGGTCAGAAAATTAATCAAACAACTGTCTGCTCTGAGCAACTTGCCCAAAACAGAACTGTCTATGTCTAAGATGGCAAGTGACCAACTGTTCAATGCCGTCAGATATTTCACATTCCAGTCATAGTGCAAAATGCAACAGGCTATGAACAAAACAATACACGATTTGTAACAAGTCAGAGGCAACCAATTGCCAGAAGATTGTCACTTTCAAACAGAGAAGAGAGAACATAACAATGATTAGAGTGGGACTTCAGACTCGGAGTTTAAATAGAGATCTCTATCCAATTAGGGATTTGGGGCAAAAGAAATACAGGGCATCAAGCCCATCCATATAGGAGGCGTTGAAGAGATCTGTACTGAACTCACCAACACGTACTGGAGCAAGCAACCGTAGCAGCCGGCCGGAGGATGGAACAAAGCGGTCACGGTCGGTCCAGTGCCGCCGCGAGCACTACTCATAGTGCCGCCGCCAGCACCACCTGAACTGCCGCTGCAGCCAGCCGACCACCACAAGCCACGCTTCCCAACATCGAGGCCACGCCGCGCTCACCTCGCCGCCGTGGCCGCCGAGCACCAGGCCGTCGCGCACCCGTGGTCAACCGCCGACCCCAGGGACGCCCAGCCTATCCGTCGACCACCACGCCATCATTCCCACTGGCCGCTCACTAAGCCGCCGACCACCACGCCGCAAGCCTGCTAACGCAAGCGAGTCCCCGCCGAAAACCGCAGGGATTGGACTTGGAACGGAGGATGCGTAGGAGTGGGCTAACCCCACGAACAGAAAACAGTTTTTGCGAATGTAAGAAAGGGGAAAAACTTACCTCGTCACAGAAAAGATTTACCTCGCTCGTGATGATACGGTTGAGGGTCGGAGCGTTGGAAGCACAGCGCGTGGGTGGGCTCGAACCGAGAGAAAGATTGGCGCGGTCGATCCACCAGGGTGAAGAATAAGTAATTCTTCACCCAGGGTTACTAGACTTTCTATATATATATATATATATATATATATATATATATATATATATATATATATATATATATATATATATATATATATATATATATAGATGATCTGGTGATGTTGTTATTATCTTGTGGTCTGTGTGATTATATTTGTACTAGTCGTAAACCCGTGCAACTGCACGGGCTAGCATAATTTTTTTACAAAAGCATGAGTATGACAACATGTGAAAGTAGTCCTTTGTGATATATAGGGGGAAACAAACAATGTCATTGCAGGATTTCCTCAATTACTAATTCATTATAATAAAGGTGCAATCTTTAGCAACAAAAAAAATGCAAATAACATTTAAATCAGCTACATATAGGGATATTGTCTTGCATGGTATAGTTAGAAACGAAGCAAATATAGTTGTAACATTTCTTTTCATGAACAAACCTAGTTTGTTATAACCTTGGGTTAAATATATACTGGAGTAATTAGGCAACTCGCAGACCAAGAAGTGCTCCTCTAAAAATAATGCGTATCCTGATAGTACTCCTATGATTGATTGTTAGTTTTGAGCATAAGAAATTAGTTCAAAATTATAGATGAGATCCGAGTATTTTAATGATACTCAATGTATTTAAAGGTGTTATTAGAGGAATTTCGTATACAATTTCTCTCCCGTTCTTTTTTTGCGAGAACCTTTCGATCTATACATAATTTTTTTTCTCCAGTTCTGAAGCACAATGGATTTGAACCTATATTTTTGTAAACTTACTTGTGTAGTTTATTTTTTGGCAATAGAAAGTGAAACTCAAATAGACTATTAATAATTTTGAGAAAAAATAATTCTTGCATACGGAAGCGGACTCGAGTAAGACCTACAGGAGCATAATTTGTCTACTGTGTCAACTAATGAGACAATTTTTTCTCTATAACGTGGTTTTCCTTTAATTTCAACATCTGCACCACAAAATCTTTGTATTAATATTCCTTGTAATCAATTATACTTTTAGAGATTAAATTGCTTGAACTTGTGCCCTCTAAGACAAAATACCAAAATATATGTACTCTTCCCCTTTTCATTATAGAATTACATTCTTTAATTTAATGTAAAATAAATGATGGGAATTGTATATAAACCATACATATCATTCTTATGTTGCCTTGGATTGAATCTCCAACTTATATTATAGGCATAGATCGTAATATAATTTTTTAACTGGTTGCAATTTCAAACTGTATGGATTGTTATTTTACATTTAATATCATTTCGACTTACAAAACAAAATAAGTGTTCGAAACTATAGTTTTCAGTTCCCCGAATATCTGCATGTTTCTGGAATTTTTTTGAAAACTATATATAGTATATGACCCAACAAACGTGCTGAAATTTTTTGAAACAAAATATAGTATACAGCTGAATATGGCATAACACAGATTTTTCAGCAGAATATATTAGTATATTTGCATCTATTCTAAGAATCATAGAGCATAGTGATGGTTGCCCTTGTCACTTCTTCTTATATAATATTAAAAATGAAACAAACAATAATCAGAATCCATGTAACAGCAACAAAACTGGGTTCAAAAACTGTTCATTTCTTCTGAAAGAAAAATCATTAGTTCCTTTGAGAAAAATAAATGTACGGGTGAACCACAACAAAAGGCATGATTCTGTCCCTGCAATAAAAGGAGTTAAGCCTGAAGCAACATGTTAGTTTCATAGGGTTAGGTAAGATCCCATCTCCAGAGCACGTACCGGCGTAAGCATCTATCGCTTTGTCAGCTCTCATCTGTCCGTTGTCCCTCTTTCCTGCATGCATGACATGCTTGCAATTTCTGTTTTCCTGCACTCCTGTTTCCCCCTTCGATCTGCATGTGTTGCCTCTAACGGCCGTTCTCTTGTGTCACTGGACACAGCCGGTTAGCATCCACCAAGGCGTGGGAGAGACCCCACCAAGTTTGCATGGCAGCAGAGGCCCGGGTCATGGTTGGGACTTGGGAACAACAACATATCTTAGTTCTTCTACAGTGGCAGCATGTTGTCCGGATCACCACCTGGGAATCAGCTACAACATGAAAACAAACAAATTTCACCATGCAAACATATCTCGTTGAGAAGGAAAAATCAAACCAATTTAGGTACTTGTGATCTAGCGACCTTGAAATCAATGGCTTGGCTTTGCGCGTCTACTTATAAAAAGAGAAGAGGTCTTTGTGGTTCTAGAGAAAAATCAAACAGGATATTCAAGGAATTTACAGATAGGTTACTTGCCTGTGGAGATGCATAACCCAGGATGAACTCGGCAACTTTGGATAGATAAATCTCTCCTGTAGTAGGTTCTGGAATTATCAGTACACCACATACGACACCAGCAGCATCTACTTTGGAGCACCATCGGTTATACCTTACTCTACCCTACATGAACCATCACCATCGTTAGACTGTAGCCTTGTGAGAACAGGGAAGTCAAAGAGATTAGGTAGACGATGGATATGATAGTTGGCTCTTTTCAGATCAGAAGCATTGATGGAGTTTTGAAGCTAAGGGCGGCTGAGTAGAAGGTGTAATCTTGACCTTGCAGCCTCACAGGTGGATATAGGCGGCGCAGCAGGAGCCACCATTGGTCGACCATGGCCATCGAGTTGGAGCTGACATTGTGCAGGGATAATCTCCTAGAGAACATGGATCGGATGGAGACAATGATTTGCAACTTTTTTCTTTGAGGTAAAGAGGGAGAACAGAGAGAAGAGTCCCATGCCACTAAGATCCTAATCGGAGAGAAAGGCGACTCCATGGGGCTGTCATGGAATTGGAACCCTAAAGGCCGAGCAGCTTCTTTTTAGTTGAAACGCTGAGAAGCTTATTTTAGTTGAAAGGCCAAGCAGCTTACTTTGCGGGCAAAAGGCCAAGCAGCTTGTGGAGATTAGATGCGTCTATTTTTTTTAGATCATGTACGGCTGTTGGAAGACTATCCAGCACGTATAGAAGTAGGACTCTTCTATAAAAAAAAAGGAGTAGGGACTCCTATTTTATCATGTGATTTCAGCCATACGTACAGAAGTAGGACTCAATATAACTATGTGTATGTATAATCAGAAAAGGAACAGGAGACGAATTTGTTAGAAATCCTTTGTAACGTGATTGCCTTTTCTTTTGCATCCAGATTTTTTTTCTGTGTTCAGATTAACGGCTCCTATTGTCTAATTAAATCTGACCGTTATAACTCGGTCCCATCAGATTAACGGCTCCTATTATCTAACTAAATCCGGCCGTTATAACTCGGTCCCATTAGATTAACGGCTCCTATTTTCTAATTAACGTGGTAATTTCTTTGGAGTCTGTAATTAGTATAGGTATAGATTTGAATTGCTGAATATTGTCTATATTTGTGATATATATTGACGTCAGCAACCTGTGCTCCCACTAGTAGAAAACAGGGCTTTGGTCCAGACTTGGCCAGCCCATTAGTCCCGGTTCAGTGATGAACCGGGACCCATGGGGGCATACGTCCCGGTTCGTGCGCCCAGGGGGCCGGCCGGGTCTCGTGGGGCATTGGTCCCGGTTCGTCTGGACCCTTTGGTCCCGGTTCCAGACACGAACCGGGACCAATGTGCCTCGCTCCTGGCCCACATCCATTGGTCCCGGTTCATGGCTGGAACCGGGACCAAAGGAGGTCCTTCCTTTGGTCCCGGTTCCAGCCACCAACCGGGACCAATGAGGTGCCTATATATACCCCCTCGCCCGCAAGCAGAGCACTCCACTGCTCTGTTTTTTCTGGCCGGCTAGGGGAGGGCTTTGTGGTGCTCTAGCTCACCTCCTATGCACATGAGGTGTTCGATAAAATGTCCGAGCCACACTACTTAAGCTTTCTTCTCTCCAAGCTCGACTTCCAAGCTCCATTTTCCTCAAGATTTGTCTAGGTTTAGCAGTCCGTCACGTCCCGTCCCCGTCTTCACCGCCGTCGATCGCCCACGCCGATCTCGTCGCCGGCACCACCGTGGTGAGCCTCTTGTTCTTATCTTCTTTCTAAAAGAGAAAAATTCTTACTTATATGATTTAGATAGATACTTGTATAATTTTCTTACTTTTATTATTGTTTGTTATTATATAGTGCGATTGTTTTGGTATCCGCCCCCGACGGCCCTCGTCCTGTCTATGATTCGGATGTGGTATATATTATATTTTATAACTATTTGGTTCATTTATTGTTTATGACAATTATGCCGACCAACGTGACATAGATTTTTTTATCTAGGAGGTATGTGAACCGGAAATTCCAACCGACCCTATTGTCGAGAGGTTAAATTTAGTTGAAGAAGAAAACAATTACTTGAAGGAAAAATTATAAAAAATTGAGGAGGAGAAGATGATATTGGATTTGCATGTTGCGGATGTCGTCGATGATCACAAGATCAAGATGGATGCAATGCGCTTCAAGATTAGAAAGTACAGAAAATATGCCATTCATACCGAGGCTTGGTATCATTATGCCGTTGGATCAATTGTTACCTTGGTTGCGATTATGATCGCATTTGTTGTTGCATTGAAATGTTTTACATAGTTTCAATGTATGGTTTAATTAGATGCTCTAGAGAGCTATATGTTGTTCAATGAGAACTATGTATGTACTTTGGTTTTAATGTGATGATGAACTTCTATTAATTTGGTCACTTATCTATTCATGATGTTCTGTAATGGTTTTTGACACACTTAATTATATATAATGCACGCAGATGAACCGACAATGGATGTACGGTGACAGACGCACCTCCGAGTACATTAAGGGCGTGCATAATTTTCTCGAAGTGGCTGAGGCAAACAAGCAGAATGGTTTTATGTGTTGTCCATGCCCTATATGTGGGAATATGAAGTCTTACTCTGACCGGAAAATCCTTCACACCCACCTGCTTTATAAGGGTTTCATGCCACACTATAATGTTTGGACCAAGCACAGAGAAAGAGGGGTTATGATGGAAGACAGCGAAGAAGAAGAGGATGATGACAACTATGTGCCCCCTGAATACGGTGATGCTGCAGCGGGGGAAGCTGAAGATCAAGAGGAACCAGACGATGTGCCCGATGATGATCTCCGCCGGGTCATTGTTGATGCAAAGAGACAGTGCGAAAGTGAAAAGGAGAAGCTGAAGTTCGATCGCATGTTAGAGGATCACCAAAAAGGGTTGTACCCCAATTGCGAAGATGGCAACACAAAGCTTGGTATCGTACTGGAATTGCTGCATTGGAAGTCAGAGAATGCTGTTCCTGACAAAGGATTTGAGAAGCTACTGAAAATATTGAAGAAGAAGCTTCCAAAGGATAACGAATTTCCCGACAATACGTACCCAGCAAAGAAGGTCGTATGCCCTCTAGGATTGGAGGTGCAGAAGATACATCCATGCCCTAATGATTGCATCCTGTACCGCGGTGCGTACGAGGATTTAAACGCATGCCCGGTATGCGGTGCATTGCGGTATAAGATCAGACGAGATGACCCTGGTGATGCTGATGGCGAGCCCCCCAGGAAGAGGGTTCCTGCGAAGGTGATGTGGTATGCTCCTATAATACCACGGTTGAAACATCTGTTCAGAAACAAAGAGCATGCCAAGTTGATGAGATGGCACAGAGAGGACCGTAAGAAAGACGGGAAGTTGAGAGCACCCGCTGACGGGTCGCAGTGGAGAAAAATCAAGAGAAAGTACTGGGAGGATTTTGCAGGTGACGCAAGGAACGTATTGTTTGGTTTAAGCGTGGATGGTATTAATCCTTTTGGGGAGCAGAGCAGCAATCACAGCACCTGGCCCATGCCTCTATGTATCTATAACCTTCCTCCTTGGCTGTGCATGAAGCGGAAGTTCATTATGATGCCAGTACTCATTCAAGGCCCTAAGCAACCCGGCAACAACATTGATGTGTACCTAAGGCCATTAGTTGAAGAACTTTTACAGCTGTGGAATGGAACGGTGTACGTGTGTGGGATGAGCATAGACATGAGGAATTTGACCTGCATGCGTTGCTGTTTGTTACCATCAATGATTGGCCTGCTCTGAGTAACCTTTCAGGACAGACAAACAAGGGATACCATGCATGCACGCACTGTTTAGCTGATACCGAAAGTATATACCTGGACAAATGCAGGAAGAATGTGTACCTGAGGCATCGTCGATTTCTTCCGACCAACCGTCATTGTCGAAAGAAAGGCAAGCATTTCAAAGGCGAGGCAGATCACCGGAAGAAGCCCGCCATGCGTACCGGTGATCACGTACTGGCTATGGTAAATGATTTACACGTAATCTTTGGAAAGGGTCCCGGCGGACTATCTGTTCCGAATGACGCTGAGGGACGCGCACCCATGTGGAAGAAGAAATCTATATTTTGGGACCTACCCTACTGGAAAGACCTAGAGGTCCGCTCTTCAATCGACGTGATGCACGTGACAAAGAACCTTTGCGTGAACCTGCTAGGCTTCTTGGGCGTGTATGGGAAGACAAAAGATACACCGGAGTCACGGGAGGACCTGCAACGTTTGCACGAAAAATACGGCATGCCTCCAAAGCAGTATGAAGGTCCTGCCAGCTACGCTCTTACCAAAGAAGAGAAGGAAATCTTCTTTGAATGCCTGTTCAGTATGAAGGTCCCGTCTGGCTTCTCGTCCAATATAAAGGGAATAATAAATATCCCAGAGAAAAAGTTCCAGAACCTAAAGTCTCATGACTGCCACGTGATTATGACGCAACTGCTTTCGGTTGTATTGAGGGGGCTTCTACCAAAAAACGTTCGATTAGCCACTATGAAGCTATGTGCATTCCTCAATGCAATCTCTCAGAAGGTGATCGATCCACAAATCCTACCAAGGCTAAGGAGTGATGTGGCGCAATGTCTTGTCAGTTTCGAGCTGGCGTTCCCACCATCCTTCTTCAATATCATGACGCACGTCCTAGTTCATCTAGTCGACGAGATTGTCATTTTGGTCCCTGTATTTCTACACAATATGTTCCCCTTTTAGAGGTTCATGGGAGTCCTAAAGAAATATGTCCGTAACCGCGCTAGGCCAGAAGGAAGCATCTCCATGGGCCATCAAACAGAGGATGTCATTGGGTTTTGTGTTGACTTCATTCCTGGCCTTAAGAAGATTGGCCTCCCTCAATCACGGTATGAGGGGAGACTGACTGGAAAAGGCACGCTAGGAGGGGACTCAATAATATGTAGGGACGGGCATTCTTGGTCTCAAGCACACTACACAGTTCTACAGAACTCTACCTTGGTGACCCCATATGTCGATGAACACAAGAACATTCTGCGCTCCAAACACCCGGAGCAGTGTGATGACTGGATTACATGTGAACACACCAGGACTTTCGGCAGTTGGTTGGAAACACGTCTCAGAGGTGACAACACTGTTTCTGATGAGCTGTACTTGTTGTCCATGGGACCATCTTCGACTGTATTGACTTACAAAGGATACGAGATAAATGGGAATACATTTTACACGATCGCCCAAGATCAAAAGAGCACCAACCAAAACAGCGGTGTCCGCTTTGATGCAGCAACCAAGAGGGAAAAGGACACATATTATGGTTACATAGTGGACATATGGGAACTTGACTACGGACCTGATTTTAAGGTCCCTTTGTTTAAGTGCAAATGGGTCAATATGTCAGGAGGCGGGGTACAGGTAGACCCACAGTACGGAATGACAACAGTGGATCTGAACAATCTTGGGTACACAGACGAACCATTCGTCCTAGCCAATGATGTGGCACAGGTTTTATATGTGAAGGACATGTCTACCAAACCGAGAAAAAGAAAAGATAAGGAAGCAAATACATCATACGATGAGCCAAAGCGCCACATAGTTCTTTCAGGAAAAAGAGACATCGTGGGATTGGAGGGCAAGATAGACATGTCTGAAGATTATGAAAAGTTTCATGAAATTCCTCCCTTCAAAGTCAAGGCTGACCCAAGCACCCTGTTAAGCGATGAAGAATATCCATGGTTACGGCGTAATAAGCAAAGGACACAAGCGAAGAAAAAGTGAAGACTTTCTCTCCACAACTATTATGATGATGCCTTTGATCTAGAATATCACTGCAGTTACATGTGAAGAAATGAAATGCCTTTTGTAACAGACGAGTTTCCGTATGAAACCCTGATACTTTGAAAGAGATTGTCCGTTTTGTACACGAAGTGCATCCAGTTAATGTCGTAACCCTCTCAACTTTTTAGCACATGCTATGTGGGTGAAATGATGATACCATGCCAACTTTCAACCTTTTCAGAGTTCATTTGAAGTGCTTTTCAATTTCAGGGTCATATAGCTCAAAAAAATTAGTAAATGCATGAAAAATAACAAATGAAGTCAGAAAGGGTTGAAAATTGATGATGTGGCTTTGAATGGTGCATTTTTAACACACAAAAAGTGTGGAGTTCAAATAAGTTCAAAAAAATGAAATCCCTTTGTAACAGATGAGTTTCCGTATGAAACCCTGATACTTTGAAAGAGATTGTCCGTTTTGTACACGAAGTGCATCCAGTTTTTGCTGTAACGCTCTCAACTTTTTAGCACATGCTATGTTGGTGAAATGATGATACCATGCCAACTTTCAACCTTTTCAGAATTCATTTGTAGTGCTTTTCAATTTCAGGGTCATTTAGCTCAAAAAAATCAGTAAATGCATGAAAAATATCAGATGAAGTCAGAAAGGGTTTAAAATTGATGATGTGGCTTTGAATGGTGCATTTTGAACACACAAAAAGTTTGGAGTTCAAATAAGTTCAAAAAAATGAAATACCTTTGTAACAGATGAGTTTTCGTCCGAAACCCTGATACTTCGAAAGAGATTGTCCATTTTGTACACGAAGTGCATCCAGTTTTTGCCGTAACCCTCTCAACTTTTTAGCACATGCTATGTGGGTGAAATGATGATACCATGCCAACTTTCAACCTCTTCAGAATTTTTTGTTTGAAACTTTAATAGCAAACTAAAATAACAAAATCTGTTTTTGATTAAAACAGACATTTCAAATAACCTAAAAATTACCAAATTGAATTTAATGATAAAACACAGTAAAATTAAATAGCAGGAAAAACAATCACTCAAAAATCTATTTTTATAGTAAAGTTATTCACAAACTAGTGATTCACACAAATTTCAAAAAATTCAAATTTAAACTATTCAAATTGGAAAACTAACGGCACTAACAGAAAGTTTATAATTTTTATTACCTAAAAGCAAAAAGAATCACTGAAAAATAGTAAGTATTTTGCTGTAAGTAGAAACAAAATAAAATAAATAAAGCAAAAAAGAAAACAAAAAACTGAAAAAAAATGCCACCTACTGGGCCACCACAGCCTGAATACGACTAGAAAGCCAACCATGGGCCAGGATTCAGGCCCGCAGCAGGCCCAATAGGTCCACAGGCGAGCTGTGACAGATTAGGCCCGAAAGCCTGCAGTTGAGAGGAGCTCGAGAGTGTGGGCGCAACAACGCTTATAAACCACTCTCGAGCACTCTCAACTAGCGAGGTGGGACAAAACATCCCACCACACCGCGCCAGCGCAGGGCCTTTGGTTCCGGTTGGTAGCACCAACCGGGACCAAAGGGGTGCGTTGGTACCGGTTCGTGGCACCAACCGGGACCAATGCCCCCCTTTAGTACCGGTTGGTGCCACCAACCGGGACCGAAGGTCTCTGTTTCCCGCCCTTTGGGCTGCTGAAATTTGACCTTTGGTCCCGTTTCATGGCACCAACCGGGACTAAAGGGGGGATTTGGTTCTGGTTGGTGCCACGAACCGGGACCAATGCTCTGGCTATATAAGGTAGCACTTAGAAATTTTCAGTCCCAGTTCATCTTCCCCCCCGACGCCGCGCCGAACAGCACGACGCCGCCAGGCTGCCGGACCACGCCCTCGCCCTCGCCGACGCGCTCTCCTCCCCGAGCCCTCACCGACGCCCTCGCCGACGCACCCTCGCCGACGCGCCCACGCCCGGCCGCGCGTGCCCCTGTGCCCCAGCCTGCCCCCGTCGTCGCCGTCGCGGTCACCGTCGTCGTCCCCGACCCCGCGCCCTGCCCCCGCCGGCCTGCTGCCCCGCCCCCGAGCGCGCCCGGCCATGCGCGCCCCTGCCCCGGCCCGCCCCCACCGTGTGAGCCGCAGCCCCAGCTCTGTGTTTTTATATATGTTGATATTTTTTATATGATGAAAATGTTTTGTTCAATATAATGTATATATATATATATATATATATATATAATATATATATAATATATATATATATATATATATATATATGTATGTGGCTATGTATGTATGGATGTTCATAAAATTATTTTGTTCATATATGTATAATTGTTTTGTTCATAGCATTTTTTTATATGATGAATTTTTCATAGCATTTTTCATAGCCATATATATATATGTATGTGGTTATATGTATGTTATATGGATGTTCATAGAATTTTTTTTATATGTATGTGGCTTATGTATATGTCATTGTCGATATAGCCTCCCCGATAACTTCGACATGAGGGGGGGGGGGGTCGATTATACCCCCTCCCCGATAACATTTTTTTTATATGATGATTTTTTTTTCATAGCCATATATATGTATGTGGCTATATGTATGTATGGATGTTCATAGAATTTTTTTTATATGTATGTGGCTATATGTATGTCGTTGTCGATATAGCCCCTCTTCGATAACTTCGACATGAGGGGGGGGGGGGGGGGTCGATATACCCCCTCCCCGATAACATTTTTTTCTAAGTTACTAAGGTAAAATGTTCACCCCCCTCTCGATATACCGGGCGACCAACTCTCGAGGCCACCCAAACCCTAGAAAAAAAGCGTTGTCGATCTCCTACCCCCCTCCCGCCCCTATCCAACAAACTCTCGAGGCCACCCAAACCACTAGAAGATAACTCCGGTAACTTCGACATGAGGGGGGACGTCGATCAACCCCCTCTCGCCCGAACAAGTCTATGTATCATTTTATATCGCGGTGGACATATATCAAAGTTTGATCATATGTCAAAGTTTGAATTTTGACATATGCAACATTTGATCATATATCAAAGTTTGATCATATGTCAAAGTTTGAATTTTGACATATGCAACATTTGATCATATGTGAAAGTTTGATCATATGTCAAAGTTTGAATTTTGACATATATAGATTTATCAAGAATGCCCCCATTATGGGTGTGCACAAGTTGATCCAATTTTTTTCTGATCTCATATATATATATATTCTTCTATATGTCACGTTGTCTGTCAAAGTATTGAAGAAATCCATGGCTTCAACATTAGCCAGAAGTAACAGGCGTATGATGCTATGAAGCTCTTCAAAGTTGTTTTGGAACGGAGTTCCGGATAGAATAATTCGCTTTTTGGTACGTATTTCTGCAAAAGGCCTTCCAAATAGCGATTTTCGGAAGGCTCTTGCTGAACTTCGTACCAAAAAACTAATTATCCTATCCGGGACTCCGTTCCAAAACAATTTTGGAGAGCTTTGTACCATTATGCGCCTGTTACTTCCGGCTAATGATGAAGCCATGGTTTTCTTGAATCCTTTGGCACTGACAACGTGACATATAGAAGGGTAGATGAGATCAGGAAAAATATGGACCATTTTCTGCACATCCAGAATGGCGCCATTTTGTTAAATCCCTTGTTTGACATTCATGAGAGAGGCGGTCCGGACGTCGGATATTCATGAGAGAACTCCGGTAACTCTTCAACGTGAGGGGGGACGTCGATCAACCCCCTCTCGCCCGACGAAACCCTAGAAGCATTGAGGCCACCCCAAACCCTAGAAGCGTTGCCGAGGCCACCCCAAACCCTAGAAGCGTCGAGGCCACCCAAATTTACCAAGTTAAAAGAGCGTTGTCGAGGCCACCCCAATCCCTAGAAGCGTTGTCGAGGCCACCCCAAACCGTAGAAGCGTCGAGGCCACTAATTAATATTCCTTGTTGTGATTAGCTAGCTAGGTCTATGTTTGCCACTAATATATCCATCTCTCATGTTTGTATATTAATTGCCATGTTGTAATATTTGCAGAAACTATGGATCAACAAAGAGACTTGGAAACACAAGAGTTGTTGGGGGACATCATCCTCGGCGGAGGTGATGTCTTGTCGTATCTCAACGACACCGATTGTCTGGAAGGAGAGGGTGAAGGCTCCGATGATCGAACAATGGAGGAGGAAGGACATGATCATGATGGCTCCGGTGACCGAATGCCGGAGGAAGAAGGAGACCATGATGATGGCTCCGGTGATCGAACGGAGGAGGGAGCTGTTGCAAAGTCCGGCGAGGTATATATATTAATTAAGCCTGTGCTGACTAGCTAATTGATGCATTAATTGTTTTGGTATGTACATATATTAACTCTTCTTTCTTATTTTAAAGCCCTCCGGATCGAGCCAAACTTCGGTAATGAGACGAGGCCCGAAGAAAAGGTTGCGTCAGGATGAAAGGTTCACGATCACAGCAATCGCGAACGATGGCCAGCCGATTGAACCGAGGCGGACAAAGGATGCATTTTCAGCTCAGTGCGGAGCTATTGTAACACCCTGGATTTTACCAATTTTCTTTTTCTTTTGATTTTGGTGTGGATTTGCTTTCCCTGGCTTAGTAGTTTTGCAACCTGGAGAGATCACCCTTCATTTTTCTTCCCAAGTGGCTTGCCAACCTCAAAACCATCCCAAGACCATGTCATTTCCATCTTGGACCAACCCCAATATTCTTTTTCCGTGGGAATAATCCTTTTTCTATTAAAGGAATAATCCTGTTTGCTCTGGGTTGTGAAGCAACCCACATTTCCATCATTCCCAAAATTCCCAAATAATTCCCATAAATTGTTTGGGTCATATATTCCACAAATATGTTAAATCCTTCCTTGCCATGTCCAACAATATTTCCCAAATATTCCTTTTCTGATTCTACCCCAGCTGGCAGTTTGTGAAGCAAGTACCATTTATATTTGCTTGCTTGCTCTCAAACTTTTTGTGCACTCTTTCCTATCCATATCATTGCCACATGACAAAATTCAACTTTATTTGGATACTAAATCTCTCTTGGCTAATTTCCAAAGTTTCTGGGCAACTGAAATCTTTGGGAAGCAAGTGCTAGCTAGGAGTATCCAAATAAATTGAAATTTTGCAAGCACCTTCATATGCTCAAATAATGACTCTCAACCAAGTTTCAATCCTATCCAATCACCTAGGTGAGAAGACCATCAAATCTTGGTTTCTGGTCATATTTTCCAGTTGTGAAGCAACCATATTTAATATTGCTTCATAATTGCTGAATATTTACCAGAGAATTCTCATGACCATAAAACGTCTCTCCATAAATTTTGGGATCAATTCATGGAGCCAATATTCCTCTAGAATTTTCCCAAGTTTCTGGACAGTAAGGATGTTTGTGAAACAAGTACCATTTTGGCTTGTCCAATTGGTATGAAATTTTTACAACATCATCACTTGTCCAAATCATCATGATGTACCCAATTTGGGATCAAGTTGATACTCCATGTGAGTGCACCTTCCTGATCAAGTTTCTGGACCCAAATGGCAGTTGCAAAGCAAGTAGGTTATTTTGTGGTCCAAATCCCCTAAAAACCTCCAGGATTATAGTTCTTTATATCTTAACCACCCCAGACAACTTATTTGGCTCCTAGCTCATCTCTGTTGATCACTGTATCATGATTCAGTCTGATACAACAAAACTTCAGTGAAGCCTCACTTCAACTCAGAGCTCCTTTTGTCGATCCATCAACTCTCTCAGGCTCATTGAATCAGGGACTAGTCACCAGACAACTCCTTGCGGCCCCTCTTGTCCTATCCATGCCAGTGCCCATGGTGACTGCCCCCCTGGCATGCCAGTTCATGCGCTCTGGCGGCATCTGACGCGTTCTGAGCAGCGGGCAGCGCGGCATCGACGGTTTTCTCGCGTCCAAGCATGCCGACCTGACTCCCCTACTCGCTGCCGTCGCCCTCGACCCTCTGTCCCCTCTCGAAACCTCCTCGCCGGAGCTAGCCGACGAGCGGCCACGGGCGCACTGTACCCGCACATGGGCCGCCGTATACGGCCACCCCCGAGCCCTCCCGACTTCGCCTGAGCCCTCTCTGCCCCTCCGCGAAGCTCCTCGACGCCGCTAGCCGCCAGCCACGCCACCCTGCAGCTCCAGTGCGACGATGGAGACGCCACGGCGGTTGTCCTCATTGCCTCGCCTCGGCCGGCTATAAAAGCCGAGCCCCGAGCTCCTCCCCGAGCACCGCACTCACCGCAGCATCTCCCTCTCCCTCCCTGAAGCATCCACTCTCCCTCTGTTTGCCTCTGTAGCTGCTCCCCGCCGCCAATGGCCGCCATTGCCGTCGCTTGTCCTCGGCAAAATCTATCCGCCTCCGGCCCCTCCCTCTCCACCCAGCACTACCCATCATCTCCACCGCCACCTACCAGCTCTCCCCGCCCACATTTCGCGCCGGAGCCCGCCATGGCCCCGAGCCCGAACCACACCCGGAGCCGAGCTCCGCCTCCACCCACCGTCCGGTCGCCCCAGACCGCCCCTGCCTCCACCACGGGTACGGGCGGGCGCGGCGGCAACCGACGCGTCCATCCCCGCCCTCGGCCCGAGCCCTGGACCACTAGAGCCGTGCCCACGGCGACGGCCGGCCGCCTCTGTCGCCTGGGTTAGAGGAAGAAGAAGACAGGAGCGGGAGGAGAGAGAGAGCGCTGCGGGACCCCCTGGTCAACCTCTGGGCGTTGACCCCGCCTGGTCCCGCGCGTCAGATTAAGTGGAAACGACTTTTCAGAAAATACGCTTTCTGATAGCGAAAGCGTACTCCTCTACTTCTTCGGGATAAAATGTGTTTTCCCCGCAGGGAAGCGTATTCTCGGAAAAGGCGCGATCTGTTTTTCAGTCAGGGGCCAGTTTGTGAGAATTTTATTCACAAATGGGTCCCTGGCAGAAAAAACATCACAACTTTTTGCTCGGACCTCCGATTCTGGTGAAACCAACGCCCACGTCTTCGTCTCGTTGAGCCCATCATGTTGGTACCATTTTCACTGTGTGGTCCCACTGGGAAAATAACCATTTTGCCCTTGTCCGTAAACAGCCCCCCTCCGGGAGAGAACTGTTTCCGGCAGTCAACTCCTCAAACTCTCCGCACTCCTTTCCGATGGTTCCTTCATCTCCAGGCAAGCTACAACTCTCATCTGCATCATCGCATTGCAATGTCATGGTTTAACTATTTACTTTATCGGCAATTATGACTATCTGTGAAATGAACTGGATTATACAAAACTTGCGTAAATTTTCGGATAGGTGACTACCATGTTGAATACCGGATTATTAGTAACTAGTAGCTTACCCACTTGTTGATACTATGATGTTGAGATCACTGTCTATGATTATTGTGGATTTCATCCGGCAGTTCGTGGAGATGAATTAGTAGCAGTGGCTTAAGCATACTGGTTATCGGAGTGTCAGCCATGACAGAAATATTATTCGGGGATTAGATATTTCATGGTTGACCTTGAGTCACCTGTCCGGACTTATCCATGCAGCCACATTTGCCGGTATGGGACGGCCTTGACTTGGTCTGATTGCATGCTCTTTCACCGGTATCGCCCGACATGGAAGGTTATGTGTGCGCGCTACCCTGGCCCAGTAGGTGGCGATAACCTTGTGAGCCCAGTTGATTTATTTGGATCCAGGTCCCCGTTTGGGACAGTTTAGTTTGGCCACGACGGTGGCAGGTGTCACGGGGTGACACAGGGGCCACCCAGGGCTTGACTCCGGGGGAGGATGGTTGCCGATGGTACGATGGGAGAGTCACGGGTCAGGCAAGTTTCATTGGAGCAACGCTGATCCACCCGAATGGGATCACGAGGTCAGTGCTCCATGGTGTGGGTAAAGTGCGCAACCTCTGCAGAGTGTAAAATCTATTCGAATAGCCGTGTCCACGGTATTAGACAGTCCGTCCAGACCTCACTAGGTGGTCAACCATGGTAGTGATGATAATGATGGAATAACTCATCAAAAGATCAGAAGTACTCGGTGGTTCATGAGTATTCTGAGGGTTGTGAGACAGCCCGAACGAGAGTAAGTTTGTCAGTCTTGTGGTACAGTTGGTATCAGGTACATGATATGATAGCCATGGGATGGCTATGAGTTGAGTGGTCGGATGACCACATGAATGGACTTGGCACAGGTTCGGATTGGATTCTGAGATTATTCGGAGTATGGATTAAACTACTTAATATGCTCTACCTTGCTGCATCTATTCGGCTATTATGTTGTCTTGCCTTAATGCTGATGTTTGCTGTGAGCTTGTGAGTACATTCAAAGTACTCACCTGGCGTGTCATGCCAGTTTGCAGGGCATGCCATGATTGCTTGCTTGTCGAGGATCCTGAGTTTGCGACCTAGGAGACGCGTTCTAGCCAGAGTCCCTGCGGAGTGGAGTTCATCACCGCCGACGCTGTTCCGCTGCTGAGAGAGTTAGTCCGCTGTTAGCATAGAGCTACCCCGGGCAAGCGTAGTGTCGCCGTGCCAATGTAATCCTTGTACCCTTTGTAACCTTGTCCGTAGTAATAAAGAGCTGATTTGTTCTATGCCAACAGTGCCGTATTCCAGAAGACTTGTCCTTGGGCTGGAATACGAGCGTTCCGGTTTACTCTGAGCCGGGGTGCCACAGCTATTTTTAGGGACAACATCCCGATCAGCATCCAGCTATGGAATGAGCCTAAGAAGAACGAAGACCCTCAAGTTTCTTATGTCACCGATAGACAGAAAGATGATCTTTGGACCTCGCTGAAGGCAAAATTCACCCTACCGCCGGAGGAGGATCCGGATAAGCTAGTTATAGAGCCATTGGTCAAGGCGTGTGCTCTTAAGAAGATGGCAGATCTATTCAGGAGGTGGTAGAATGAGTTGAAATCAATGTTTGTCGACAAAGGGAAGACTCCAGAATTCACCGGCCGATTTGAGAAGATAAGAGATCACTGGCCCGCATTTGTGGCCTACAAGACATCGGATAAGAGTAATAAGATGTCAGAGACAAATAAGATAAATGCTGCAAAGAAGAAGTTTCACCATCGCACGGGGTCAGGTGGCTACCTCAAAGCCCGGCCGCTATGGGACAAAGCTGAGAATGACCTGCTTGCTAAAGGGGTCGAACCAGAGACATTGAACTGGCCAGACCGTTCAAGGACTTGGTTCTTCGGGGTTGGGGGAACCTTGGACCCTGAAACAGGGAAGTGTGGTTGGACGGACGAGCAACTTGCAATACCCGTCAAGAAGCTTCAGAAGTGTATTGCCGCAGCGCAGCAAGGGACGTTCATTCCCGACAGAGAGAATGACGAGCTGACCGAGGCCCTCGGGAATCCTAAGAACCCTGGACGAACACGAGGCACGCCAGGCTCCGTTGCGTGGAAGGTTGCATTTCTTGACGTAGGCGGTTACAAAACCCGGGAGAGGAAGAGGAAACTGGAGCAGAGCAAACTGCAGAAGCTGAATGCAAGGGCACAAAAGCTAGAGGAACAAGTTGAGAGCCAGCGAGATGCCGGAGCTACCCCAGAAGCTACCCCACCATCTCAGCGGAGAAGCATCGTGGCTTCCACTGAGCTCGTTCAGCAGCCTGACTTCACGGCTCCTAGCTTCCCCATGGATGCTATCACGGAGGCTCAGCATTGCCAGCTTATGACGCAATGGCAGCACCTCAAAGTCAAGGCGGCTGTCGGCTCTGTTGCACCTCCTGAACCCGACGCAACTTTTCACTGCCGTCCGATTCCACCAGGCTATTCCGTTGTGATGGTGGATGAAGTAACGGAGGGATTTGAGGAGCTCAAGCTTGACCACCCTACAGGTGAAGGGGATACTCAGTTGGGTCTTGCTCTGAAGACCCCATGTCTATGGCGGAAGGAGCACATCAAGCTTCCGAACTGGACGCCTCCACCTCCGGCGAGTCAGGGCACTCGGCCTCTTCCTCCTCCTCCTCCGATGAGTGATCAGGGCACTCCGCCTCCTTCTCCGGCTGCTCCGGCGCGTGAGGGCGGAACTCCGCGCTCCTTCTCCGCCTGCTCCGGCGCGTCCGAGCAGCCCACCTCCTCCCCCGCCTCGTCAGCAATGGCGGAAGATAGAAGCCGCCGCTCCGGCTGCTCCGGCGCGTCGGAGCACTCCGCCTCCTTCTACTACTCGTCAGCAGCAACGGAAGAGAGACGCCGCCGATCCGGCATCTAGCAGTCCAGCCAGAGGCGGGAGGCATTACAGATTCGGTCCATCTCTCAAGCCTCTAGAGAAGTTACCATACGAGATGACCAAGGAGGAAAACGCGGAGATCTGTAAAGCCCAAGTGAGGGACTTTTTTGCAAAGAAACCTCCACCTCCGGAGGAGAAGATAGATCCGGTGAAAGCGAAGCGCACTCTCGATGCCCTGAAGCGACCACCACCGTCTCCACCGCAAACCAACTATGAGCGCATTATTGAAAGGACATATCAGGAAGCGGAGCGGTCGGGAAGTACTTGCAGTGATCGAAGGTTAGCAGAACGAAGAAGTGGGAAAAAAATTCCCCAGCTCGGCGAACAAGCGAACCAATCGTGCCCCCCGCTCAAGGTGTCTAGCGATATCATCGCTAATCATCCGGGGATGGTGCCCGGTACCAATCCTGCAGATTACCTGCCCGACGATGCACATTTTGATATAATGGAGGTGGACGAACACAAATACCGGCACGGGAAGCCTCTCGTCAAACCTGGTCATCCTCCTCTAACAACGATGATGCGAAGATTCCATGAGTGGTACATGGACACCTGCAACGAGTCTGGGAAGGATACTTTGACGCTGAGAGTTAAAGAGGAGCATGACCTCGTTGGAATTTATCTGTTGTCTGTTCCATTTGAGGAGTTCTTCTAGTTTTTCAATCAAAAGGCCCTCAATAAAATAATCGTCACTTGCTACTGTCTGTAAGGACTACTACTGTAATTAAGTCTCTATATATAGTTCAGCTCTTTCATTGCATGTATATATAATTATCCTCACTATATTATGCAGATTGAAGATCGTCAAATGCAGAAAAGCACAAATCTATGATATTGGGTTCATTAACACAAATCTCATAGATGAATGGACGGTTAAATATAATGCCAAAGAAAACGAGGCCAACTTGCTACAATCGTTGCTTCGAAATCAAAACAAAGATAAAATACTCTTTCCTTACAACTTCAAGTGAGTGTTACTGTCTTGTGCATATTCGGTTTCCCTTATTACTCGAGGTTATAGTAATGTAATTGATGAGTTATGCATGCGTGCGCAGCTTCCACTTTATTCTCCTAGAGATTAAGCTTGAGCAGGAGCTAGTAACCGTCTTAGACTCGAGACAAAAAGATCCCAAGGAGTATGCGGCCATGACTAAAATGCTCGAGAAGTAAGTTCAATCGATTGTTATCGCACCCTATCGGCAACTTTGTTCATTTCCTGATATCAAGTAATTATTTTCTTTGTCTGGCAGGGTTTGGAAAGAGTTCACCACTAAAGCTTCGGTACTGCCGGGGGAGCTCCGATTTACACAACCGAAAGTAAGTAATACTAGCTAGTTCCGTGCATCTCCCATTGATTCTAACTAGTTTCATCAATACCATTTAGCATGCTTGCTTATCAGTTTTATTGACCTCTATTTCTTGTAAAGTGGTTGTGGCATGAAGGCGGGACTGATTTTTGTGGATACTACATTTGCGAGTTCATCCGCCACACGACCTGTGAGCGGGGCTACTCTGAAAAACAATATGAAGTGCGTAAGCAATAATATTCACAATTTTATTTTATTACCATCATTTGTGTTGAGTTTCATTCATATATATGTATTGACCCCCTTCTTCAAATTAGATGTGGCAGATGCGGGATGAACTCCTACCACAAGATCGCATAAAAGCAATTCAAGAGGAATTGACGGGATTCTTTCTTGACCACGTCATCAATAAAGCCGGAGACTACCATGTGGAACTTGACATCAGATGTTAGGGATTGTAAGAGATCTTATATTGTATATATGTAGCTAGTAGTGTCTGATAGATATACGAAAACTTGTTGTTCGACCAATCTCTCGGAGAAGGAGGAGGTCGATCACTTCTCTCTGTATATATATATGTTCATGACGATCTTGTATACTTAATGGTTTCCTTCATTTCCTTACTAGCTAGCGTGTCGCGAGTTCTCTCTATACATATAGTACGTAGCGTCGACCAAGCACGGAGATAAGAGAGGTCACTTCTCTCTATTACCTTGCTAACACAATATATGAAACCCCTAAACTAACCCTACAAAACCCCAAAAACCCCCCTTTAAAAAAAAAACAAAAACCCCAGCCCCTGAACTGCTGACGCGTGGATGCTTTTTGGTCCTAGTTGGTGCTACCAACCGGGACAAAAGGCCCTCCTGCCTGGGCAAGCCGCAGCGGCCACGTGGAGTGCCATCTGTCCCGGTTCGTAGGCGAACTGGGACTAAAGGTATTGGGCTTTAGTCCCGACCCTTTAGTCCCAGTTCCAGAACCGGGACAAATGGGCCTTTGGAACCGGGACAAATGGGCCTTTTTCTACTAGTGTCCCCTATGGAGCTGCAGATGGCAAAGATGTCAGTACTGGCAAAGTACAAAGTACTGACATCTTTGCCGTTTGCAGGCTGGCGGCAAAGTATTTGAAGGAAATATGCCCTAGACGCAATAATAAAGTTGTTATTTATATTTCCTTATATCATGATAAATGTTTATTATTCATGCTAGAATTGCATTAACCGAAAACTTGATACATGTGTGAATACGTAGACAAAACACCGAGTCCCTAGTAAGCCACTACAAGACTAGCTCGTTGATCAAAGATGGTTAAGTTTCCTAACCATAGACATGTGTTGTCATTTGATGAACGGGATCGCATCATTAGGAGAATGATGTGATGGACAAGACCCATCCGTTAGCTTAGCATAATGATCGTTAAGTTTTATTGCTATTGCTTTCTTCAAGACTTATACATATTCCTTTGACTATGAGATTATGCAACTCCCGAATACCGGAGGAACACCTTGTGTGCTATCAAACATCACAATGTAACTGGGTGATTATAAAGATGCTCTATAGGTGTCTCCGAAGGTGTTTCTTGGGTTGGCATAGATCGAGATTAGGATTTGTCAATCCGAGTATCGGAGAGGTATCTCTGGGCCCTCTCGGTAATGCACATCATGATAAACCTAGCAAGCAATGTGACTACTGAGTTAGTTACGAGATGACGCATTACGGAACGAGTAAAGAGACTTGCCGGTAACGAGATTGAACTAGGTATGGAGATACCGACGATCGAATCTCGGGCAAGTAACATACCGATGACAAAGGGAATGACGTATGTTGTCATTGCGGTTTGACCGATAAAGATCTTCGTAGAATATGTAGGAACCAATATGAGCATCCAGGTTCCGCTGTTGGTTATTGATCGGAAATGTGTCTCGGTCATGTCTACATAGTTCTCGAACCCGTAGGGTCCGCACGCTTAACGTTCGATGATGATTTGTATTATGAGTTATGTGTTTTGGTGACCAAAGATTGTTCGGAGTCCCGGATGAGATCACAGACATGACGAGGACTCTCAAAATGGTCGAGAGGTAATGATTGATATATTGGACGATAGTATTTTGACACCGGAAGTGTTTCGAAATGTATCGGGTACGTATTGGAGTACTAGGGGGGTTACCGGAACCCCCGAGGGAAAGATATGGGCCATATGGGCCATAGGAGGGAGGCTAGGCAGCCCACAAGGGGTGGCCGCGCCCCCCCCCCCCATGGGGAGTCCGAATAGGACAAGGGGAGGGGGCGACGCCCCCCTTTCCTTCTCCTCCTCCCTCTCCTTTCCCCTTTCCCCTTCAGGTAAAAGGAAAGGGGGGGGGGGGGGCGAATCCTACTACGAGCCCAAGTGGGACTCCTCCCACTTGGGGCGCCCCTAGGGCCCGGCCTCCTCCCCTCTCCCTCCTTTATATACGGGGGCGGGGGGCACCTCCAAGGACACAACAATTGTTCTTAGCCGTGTGCAGCGCCCCCCTCCACTGTTTACTCCTCCGGTCATATTGTCGTAGTGCTTAGGCGAAGCCCTGCACGGATCACTTCACCATCACCGTTACCACGCCGTCGTGCTAACGAAACTCTCCCTCGACACTTTGCTGGATCAAGAGTTCGAGGGACATCATCGAGCTGAACGTGTGCAGAACTCCGAGGTGCCGTACGTTCGGTGCTTGATCGGTTGAATCGAGAAGACGTTCGACTACATCAACCGCGTTGAGCTAACACTTCCGCTTTCAGTCTACGAGGGTACGTGGACACACTCTCCCCCTCTCATTGCTATGCTTCTCCTAGATAGATCTTGCGTGAGCGTATAATTTTTTTGCAATTGCATGCTACGTTCCCCAACAGTGGTATCAGAGCCGGGTCTATGCGTAGATGATATGCACGAGTAGAACACAAAGAGTTGTGGGCGATGATAGTCATACTGCTAAAAAAAAAATTTATTTTGATTCAGCGGTATTGTTGGATGAAGCGGCCCGGACCAACCTTACATGACCGCGTTCATGAGACCGGTTCCACCGACAGACATGCAACTTGTTGCATAAAGGTGGCTTGCGGGTGTCTGTTTCTCCAACTTTAGTTGAATCGAATTTGACTACGACCGGTCCTTGTTGAAGGTTTAAACAGCAAACTTGATGAAACATTGTTGTGGTTTTGATGCGTAGGTAAGAACGGTTCTTACTAGAAGCCCGTAGCAGCCATGTAAAACTTGCAACAACAAAGTAGAGGACATCTAACTTGTTTTTGCAGGGCATGTTGTGATGTGATATGGTCAAGACATGATGTGATATACGTTGTTGTATGAGATGATCATGTTTTGTAGAAGTTATCGGCAACTGGCAGGAGCCTTATGGTTGTCGCTTTATTGTATGAAATGCAATCGCCATGTAATTGCTTTACTTTATCACTATGCATTAGCGATAGTTGTAGAAGCAATAGTTGGCGAGACGACAACAACGCTGCGATGAAGATCAAGGTGTCATGCCGGTGATGATTGAGATCATGACGGTGCTTTGGAGGTATCATGTCACATATTTTGATTGCATGTGATGTTTATCTTTTATGCATCTTATTTTTCTTAGTACAGCGGTAGCATTATAAGATGATCCCTCACTAAAATTTCAAGGTATAAGTGTTCTCCCTGAGTATGCACCGTTGCGACAGTTCGTCGTGCCGAGACACCACATGATGATCTGGTGTGATAAGCTCTACGTTCACATACAACGGGTGCAAGACAGTTTTGCACGTGCGGAATACTCGGGTTAAACTTGACGAGCCTAGCATGTACACACATGGCCTCAGAACACTGGAGACCGAAAGGTCGAACATGAATCATATAGTAGATATGATCAACATAGAGATGTTCACCATTGAAAACTACTCCATCTCACGTGATGATCAGACATGGTTTAGTTGATATGGATCACGTGATCATTTAGATGACTCGAGGGATGTCTATCTAAGTGGGAGTTCTTAAGTAATATGATTAATTGAACTTAATTTATCATGAACTTAGTCCTGATAGTTTTTGCATATCTATGTTGTAGATCAATGGCCCGTGCTACCGTTCCCTTGAATTTTAATGCGTTCCTAGAGAAAGCTAAGTTGAAAGATGATGGTAGCAACTACACGGATTGGGTCCGTAACTTGAGGATTATCCTCATTGCTGCACAGAAGAATTATGTCCTTGATGCACCGCTAGGTGAAAGGCCTGCTGCAGGAGCAGATGCTGATGTTATGAACGTCTAGCAAGCTTGATCTGATGACTACTCGATAGTTCAGTGTGCCATGCTTTACGGCTTAGAATCGGGACTTCAAAGACGTTTTGAACGTCATGGACCATATGAGATGTTCCAGGAGTTGAAGTTAATATTTCAAGCAAATGCTCGAGTTGAGAGATATGAAGTCTCCAACAAGTTCTATAGCTGCAAGATGGAGGAGAACAGTTCTGTCAGTGAACACATACTCAGAATGTCTGGATATCATAATCACTTGACTCAGCTGGGAGTTAATCTTCCGGATGATAGTGTTATTAACAGAGTTATTCAATCACTGCCACCAAGCTACAAAGGCTTCATGATGAACTATAACATGCAAGGGATGGATAAGACAATTCTCGAGCTCTTCGCTATGCTCAAAGCTGTGGAGGTAGAAATCAAGAAGGAGCATCAAGTGTTGATGGTTAACAAGACCACTAGTTTTAAGAAAAAGGGTAAAGGAAAGAAGGGGAACTTCAAGAAGAATGGCAAGCAAGTTGTCACTCCCGGGAAGAAGCCCAAGTCTGGACCTAAGCCTAATACTGAGTGCTTCTACTGCAAAGGGACTGGTCACTGGAAGCGGAACTGCCCCAAGTATTTGGCGGATAATAAGGATGGCAAAGTGAACAAAGGTATATTTGATATACATGTTATTGATGTGTACCTTACTAATGCTCGTAGTAGCGCCTGGGTATTTGATACTGGTTCTGTTGCTCATATTTGCAACTCGAAACAGGGGCTACGGATTAAACGAAGATTGGCTAAGGACGAGGTGACGATGCTCGTCGGAAATGGTTCCAAGGTCGATGTGATCGTCATCGGCATGCTACCTCTACATCTACCTTCAGGATTAGTTTTAGACCTGGAAAATTGTTATTTGGTGCCAGCGTTGAGCATGAACATTATATCTGGATCTTGTTTAATGCGAGACGATTATTCATTTAAATCAGAGAATAATGGTTGTTCTATTTATATGAGTAATATCTTTTATGGTCATGCACCCTTGAAGAGTGGTGTATTTTTGTTGAATCTCGATCGTGGTGATACACATATTCATAATATTGATGCCAAAAGATGCAAAGTTGATAATGATAGTGCAACATATTTGTGGCACTGCCGTTTAGGTCATATTGGTGTAAAGCGCATGAAGAAACTCCATGCAGATGGACTTTTGGAATCACTTGATTATGAATCATTTGATGCTTGCGAACCATGCCTCATGGGCAAGATGACTAAGACTCCGTTCTCTGGAACAATGGAGCGAGCCACTGACTTATTGGAAATAATACAAACAGATGTATGCGGTCCGATGAGTGTTGAGGCTCGCGGCGGGTATCGTTATTTTCTAACCTTCACAGATGATTTGAGCAGATATGGGTATATCTACTTAATGAAACACAAGTCTGAAATATTTGAAAAGTTCAAAGAATTTCAGAGTTAAGTGGAAAATCATCGTAGCAAGAAAATAAAGTTTCTATGATCTGATCGCGGAGGTGAATATTTGAGTTACGAGTTTGGCCTTCATTTAAAACAATGTGGAATAGTTTCACAACTCAAGCCACCTGGAACACCACAGCGTAATGGTGTGTCCGAACGTCGTAACCGTACTTTATTAGATATGGTGCAATCTATGATGTCTCTTTCCGATTTACCACTATCGTTTTGCGGTTATGCATTAGAGACAGCTGCATTCACGTTAAATAGGGCACCATGTAAATCCGTTGAGACGACACCGTATGAACTGTGGTTTGGCAAGAAACCTAAGCTGTCGTTTCTTAAAGTTTGGGGTTGCGATGCTTATGTGAAAAAGCTTGAGCCTGATAAGCTCGAACCCAAATCGGAGAAATGTGTCTTCATAGGATATCCAAAAGAGACTGTTGGGTACAGCTTCTATCACAGATCCGAAGGCAAGATATTTGTTGCTAAGAATGAATCCTTTCTAGAGAAGGAGTTTCTCTCGAAAGAAGTGAGTGGGAGGAAAGTAGAACTTGATGAGGTAATTGTACCTCCTCTCAATTTGGAAAGTAGCTCATTAGAGAAATCTTTTCCCGTGATGCCTACACCAATTAGTGAGGAAGCTAATGATGATGATCATGAAACTTCAGATCAAGTTTCAACAGAACCTCGTAGGTCAACCAGAGTACGTTCTGCACCTGAGTGGTATGGTAATCCTGTTCTGGAAGTCATGTTACTAGACCATGACGAACCTACGAATTATGAGGAAGCGATGATGAGCCCAGATTCCGTGAAACGGCTTGAGGCCATGAAATCTGAGATGGGATCCATGTATGAGAACAAAGTGTGGACTTTGGTTGACTTGCCCGATGATCGGCAAGCCATAGAGAATAAATGGATCTTCAAGAAGAAGACTGACGCTGATGGTAATGTTACTGTCTATAAAGCTCGACTTGTTGCAAAAGGTTTTCGACAAGTTCAAGGAGTTTACTACAATGAGACCTTCTCATCCGTAGCGATGCTTAAGTCTGTCCGAATCATGTTAGCAATTGCCGCATTTTATGATTATGAAATCTGGCAAATGGACGTCAAAACTGCATTCCTTAATGGATTTCTTAAAGAAGAGTTGTATATGATGCAACCAGAAGGTTTTATCGATCCTAAAGGTGCTAACCAAGTGTGCAAGCTCCAGCGATCCATTTATGGACTGGTGCAAGCATCTCGGAGTTGGAATATTTGCTTTGATAGTGTGATCAAAGCATATGGTTTTATACAGTCTTTTGGAGAAGCCTGTATTTACAAGAAAGTGAGTGGGAGCTCTATAGCATTTCTAATATTATATGTGGATGACATATTGTTGATTGGAAATGATATAGAACTTCTGGATAGCATAAAAGGATACTTGAATAAGAATTTTTCAATGAAAGACCTCGGTGAAGCTGCTTATATATTGGGCATCAAGATCTATAGAGATAGATCAAGACGCTTAATTGGACTTTCACAAAGCACATACCTTGATAAAGTTTTGAAGAAGTTCAAAATGGATCAGTCAAAGAAAGGGTTCTTCCTGGGTTACAAGGTGTGAAGTTGAGTCAGACCCAATGGCCGACCACTGCAGAAGTTAGAGAAAAAATGAAAGTCTTTCCCTATGCCTCAGCCATAGGTTCTATCATGTATGCAATGCTGTGTACCAGACCTGATGTGTGCCTTGCTATAAGTCTAGCAGGGAGGTACCAAAGTAATCCAGGAGTGGATCACTGGACAGCGGTCAAGAACATCCTGAAATACCTGAAAAGGACTAAGGATATATTTCTCGTTTATGGAGGTGACAAAGAGCTCGTCGTAAATGGTTACGTTGATGCTAGCTTTGACACTGATCCGGATGACTCTAAGGCACAAAGCGGATACGTATTTATATTGAATGGTGGAGCTGTCAGTTGGTGCAGTTCCAAGCAAAGCGTCGTGGCGGGATCTACGTGTGAAGCAGAGTATATAGCTGCTTCGGAAGCAGCAAATGAAGGAGTCTGGATGAAGGAGTTCATATCCGATCTAGGCGTAATACCTAGTGCATCGGGTCCAATGAAAATCTTTTGTGACAATACTGGAGCAATTGCCTTGGCGAAGGAATCCAGATTTCACAAAAGAACCAAACACATCAAGAGACGCTTCAACTCCATCCGTGATCAAGTCAAGGAGGGAGACATAGAGATTTGCAAAATACATACGGATCTGAATGTGCCAGACCCATTGACTAAGCCTCTTCCACGAGCAAAACATGATCATCACCAAGACTCCATGGGTGTTAGAATCATTACTATGTAATATAGATTATTGACTCTAGTGTAAATGGGAGACTGAAGGAAATATGCCCTAGAGGCAATAATAAAGTTGTTATTTATATTTCCTTATATCATGATAAATGTTTATTATTCATGCTAGAATTGTATTAACCGAAAACTTGATACATGTGTGAATACATAGACAAAACACCGAGTCCCTAGTAAGCCTCTACTAGACTAGCTCGTTGATCAAAGATGGTTAAGTTTCCTAACCATAGACATGTGTTGTCATTTGATGAACGGGATCACATCATTAGGAGAATGATGTGATGGACAAGACCCATCCGTTAGCTTAGCATAATGATCGTTAAGTTTTATTGCTATTGCTTTCTTCATGACTTATACATATTCCTTTGACTATGAGATTATGCAACTCCCGAATACCGGAGGAACACCTTGTGTGCTATTAAACGTCACAACGTAACTCGGTGATTATAAAGATGCTCTACAGGTGTCTCCGAAGGTGTTTGTTGGGTTGGCATAGATCGAGATTAGGATTTGTCAATCCGAGTATCGGAGAGGTATCTCTGGGCCCTCTCGGTAATGCACATCATGATAAGCCTTGCAAGCAATGTGACTAATGAGTTAGTTATGGGATGATGCATTACGGAACGAGTAAAGAGACTTGCCAGTAACGATATTGAACTAGGTATGGAGATACCGATGATCGAATCTCGGGCAAGTAACATACCGATGACAAAGGGAATGACGTATGTTGTCATTGTGGTTTGACCGATAAAGATCTTCATAGAATATGTAGGAACCAATATGAGTATCCAGGTTCCGGTGTTGGTTATTGACCGGAGATGTGTCTCGGTCATGTCTACATAGTTCTCGAACCCGTAGGGTCCGCACGCTTAACGTTCGATGACGATTTGTATTATGAGTTATGTGTTTTGGTGACCGAAGATTGTTCGGAGTCCCGGATGAGATCACGGACATGACGAGGACTCTCGAAATGGTCGAGAGGTAAAGATTGATATATTGGACGATAGTATTTGGACACCAGAAGTGTTTCCGAATGTATCGGCTACGTATCGCATTACTCGGGGGGGGGGGGGGGGGGGGGGGTTACCGGAACCCCCGGGGGAAAGATATGGGCCATAGGAGGGAGCAGCCCACAAGGGGTGGCCGCACGCCACCCCCCATGGGGAGTCCGAATTGGACAACGGGTGGGGGCGGCGCCCCCCTTTCCTTCTCCTCCTCCCCTCTCCTTTCCCCTTTCCCCTTCCGGTAAAAGGAAGGGGGGGGGGGGAATCCTACTAGGAGCCCAAGTGGGACTCCTCCCACTTGGGGCGCCCCTAGGGCCGGCCTCCTCCCCTCTCCCTCCTTTATATACGGGGGCGGGGTGCGCCTCCAAGGACACAACAATTGTTCTTAGCCGTGTGCGGCGCCCCCCTCCACCGTTTACTCCTTCGGTCATATTGTCGTAGTGCTTAGGCGAAGCCCTACGCAGATCACTTCACCATCACCGTCACCACGCCATCATGCTGACGAAACTCTCCCTCGACACTTTGCTGGATCAAGAGTTCGAGGGACGTCATCGAGCTGAACTTGTGCAGAACTCAGAGGTGCCGTACGTTCGGTGCTTGATCGGTTGAATCGAGAAGACGTTCAACTACATCAACCGCGTTAAGCTAATGCTTCCGCTTTTGGTCTATGAGGGTACGTGGACACACTCTCCCCCTCTCATTGCTATGTTTCTCCTAGATATATCTTGTGTGAGCATAGAATTTTTTTGAAATTGCATGCTACGTTCCCCAACAGTATTGACATCTTTGCTGTCTGCAGGCTGACGACAAAGTACTTGACTCCGTCCATTAGGGCGCTAGGCCATCAAGTGCTTTTTCTTTGCCGTCAGGCCTTATACTGCTGACGGGAAATGTTATACAGTGATGGCAAAGACTTTGCTGTCAGCCCGACAGAAAGCTGACGGCAAAAGTATGGCTTTGCCGACTTATCCTTTGCCGACACTCTTTGCCATCAGCTGACTGATGGCAAACTCTTTGCGGTCATGATATCAGTCTTTGCCGTCTGTGCTTGGCCGACGGCAAATTTATTTATTCCTGTAGTGAGTAGAACTCCAGCCGCCCGCTAAGCTGGACCAGGTCCTGGCATCAAACCTTGATACAGACCAGTCTCTCCTTGATGAGGGAGAACTCCTCCACCACCACCAGCTTGCCAGTCACTTTGGCCATCTCCTTGATCACCTGCGCCTTTCGTGCATTCTTGGGGATCCCTTGCAACCACACCCAAGTGTAGGCGAGGGTGGAGAAAACGTCGGGGTTAGTGGTGGAGGTCCTGATCGAGACATGGATTTGGTTGAGGGAGAGCATCATTTGGCCGCTTCGAGTACACAACCTAAGCATAAGGCCACAACAAACTCCGTGGGAGACAGCTCCCTAACCTTCCACTGCCATGACTCGTCCACCAAGTGCTGCATCTCGGCCTCAATGATGGATGCCATGGAAGTGCCAGAGAGAACCGTGATGGTGGCAAAGTTTGAGGGCTTCGGGCATTCTCCTCGCCGGGCTTGATGTAGAAGAAACCTTGGTTCTTGATCCCATGGCCAAGCATTTGCACCTCATAGAGGTGAGGGCGGTCAAGGTAGTCCATGGCTCGGTACTCCACACTCTTGCAGTGGTAGCAATGCTGAGGGTCTGGGCACTAGTTAAAGTAGTGACCCGGCCTCCCACAGCTGAAGCATGCCACTAGCCACCCCATTGTCCCCGGCTCCATCTGAACCCGCGGGACCGAAGGCTGCGCTCCAAAAGCATACGAAGATGGACAGGGTGTGCCCTCTCCCATGGGACTTGCCCTTGCGGTGACACTGCATGGACAGGGTCATCACTTGGAGAGGAGGATTGTTAGGATGAGGGAGCATCGTCTGCTACTGCTATCAGACTGGCGATCGCTAGCAGAGGACGACTGCCCCGGAGGGAAAGCGTGGCATGGCGTGTCAGAGAAAATCCGGGAAGGCGGAAGGGAGCAGCAAGGCGCATCCCGATGGGGTGGTGGCTGCTTGCTCTCTCATCAGAGTGGTTGGGTTACCCCAAGTGTAAGGGTGAAGTAACCTAGCAATAAGTATTTCCCTTGATTGAGAACCAAGGTTTATCGAAGTAGTAGGAGTTTCTACAGCAAACAAAATTCTCGGTACCTGCACACAAAACACAAGCCACTCTTGTCCCGAACGTTTCAAGAAGGTTGTCAAACTTCTTGTCTTACTAGTTACAAGGATAAATTGAATGGTATGGTAGGAATTGTTAGATAGATAAAATAAATAAAACGGTACAACAAAAAAAGTAATTGTAACGGTGTTTTTAGTAAAAGAAGATAGACCCAGGGGGGCCATAGTTTCACTAGAGGCATCTCTCCAAGCAGAATAAAAGTGGTGTGGTGAACAAATTACAGTTGGGCAGCGATTAAATTGCAATTTTTATATTTATGACTATGATCATTCATGGCATAATCTTGCATAGGCATTACGTCCGTGATATGTAGATCGTTAATCCAACTGCATCTACAACTAATATTCCACCCCAAGACCGCTATCCAGCATGCATCTTGAAGTATTAAGTTTATGACAAACAGAGCATTGCAATAAGCATGATGACATAATGTAGACAGTAAAACTATCATCCAAGTGTGATAAAGAAACCATCGTTTTATCCTTAGTAGTAACAATACAATACCTGCCCTTTCCCTTTCTGTCACTTGGATGGATCACCGCAAGATTGAACCCACTATCATGCATAACTCCCTCTGAAGAAGTACTATTCAATCTTGGCCAGAGAAGAAAAATAGATCGGAGAGCATACAAGACTACTTAATTATGCAGCAAAGAAACTTCAAAAGATTCAATATAATTCAATGAATAATCTAGTCATAAAGTGAGAATTCATCGTATCCCAACAAAAACAACCACCGATTACATCATATGGATCCCAATCACGCGAGGCAGCTCACGTGAACTTCGTATTGAATCACAAGGCAGAGAGGATGCCATCTAGCTACTGCTATGAACCCTAAGGTCCTAAGGAATCTACGCACACATGGTCATGGTGGCAGTAAGGTTGATGAAGATCACTTCGGTGATGGATTCCCCCTCCGGCAGGGTGCCGGAACAGGCCTCTAGATTGGATCTCCCCGGAACAGGAACTTGCGGCGGTGGAAAATATCGCGAAAAAATGGTACTGAGGGTTTCGGGATTTCCAGGATTTATTAGCGAAAGAATCAGCGTAAGGTGGTGCCAGGGGGCCCCTGGCCATGCGACCAGGCCGCGTGGGGGGCTGGGGTGGCCCCCTGGCCCCTCTCGGCACTTTCTGTAACCTTCATCTTCCTAAAAAATCTTCGTAAATCCCCACTGTATTTTGAGATCCATAAATATGGAATTTCTGAAAAGTCAAAAACATGTAGAAAATAGCAACTGGCTTTGGGCACTGAATTAATAGGTTAGTCCAGAAAAATAATATAAATTGCTATAAAAAGTATTTAAAAGTGAAATTATAATAGCATGAAACATTAAAAAATTATAGATATGTTTGAGACGTATCAGCATCCCCAAGCTTAATCCCTACTCATCCTCGAGTAGGTAGATGATAAAACAAAGATAATTTTTGATGTGGAATGCTACCTAGTATGTTCTTGATCTAATGATGTAAAGTGTTGTGAGCTCAAGATAAAAGTGATTCAAGGAAATAGTCTATAATTAATAACAAACAAGTGACATCAAAATGTGCAAATAAAATTACTCTGGGTTTTCATGGTTCAATGCCTTCATGTAATACCAATCAATACTCATATGTATCAAATATCATGATTCCAAGTGCTCAAGTATTTATCATATCCAAACACCTTATCATAACACGACCTAGAGCGTTGGTCCAGTAACCGAATCCATGACTCTCCCTTTGCAACTACTCAGCACTTCGCTTGGTGCCCAACTCACAAGCATTAAATCTTCGCACTTAAATGGCAAATAGAATGATGATGAGGTTTTTAAGAGTAGTCAAAAACTAAGAAAGTCTCACACCAATGCAGCTGACCATTAGTCAATGGAGAGGCCTTACGATCGATATTAGTGCGAGGAGTAGGGATTGCCATGCAACGGATGCACTAGAGCTATAGGTGTATGGAAGCTCTCAAAATGAACAAGTGGGTGTGCATCAAACTTGCTCACTCAAAGACCTAGAGCGTTTGAGGAAGCTCATCATGGAAATATGCAAGTCAAGTTCTATAATGTAAGAATCCCAGTAGCATAATCATGAAACAAATGAAAACTCTATAGGAGATATGCCCTAGAGGCAATAATAAAAGTTATTATTTATCTCCAAGTTCATAATTAAATTTTATATTCTATGTTATAACTGCAATGGTTCTCAAGTCTGCAATAACTACGAGGCTCGGAGGAAAACTCATGTGCACGTGTGCAATAATAAATGGTAAAATAGATTCCTAGCCTTTCCTGTAAGACTAGCTCAAGTGTTGCATGATGGTTCTGGTTTCCTGATCATGGGCATGACAATGCCGGCAACTTTGAGGACATAATGTTAGCAGAACATTTGTGATGAACCGACCCAATTGTTGTTATTACTATGAGATCTTCTCATCACAAGTTAATGGTTTATAACACAGAGAAAGTTAAATGTTTGCATAATTCCTTAGACCATGAAAGTATCCAGTTCCTTCATACTTGCTTTATGAATTTGGGGTTTGTTAAACATTATCTGTAATAGAGCGGCTATTACGGCACCTTACGGGTTCATGGAAAAGTATGACAAGGGACTAGATAGCTCAGGAATGAGATTTGCTCCTCCGTCTATGCCGCCCCTGACTTAATCGTGCACTAATCATAAACGCACATGTGCACAATCAAGCACAGGGACTCACGGGAAGATATCACAACACAACTCTAAACTCAACTTAAACATAAAGATCTCATATTACAAACCAGGGGTCACGAGGACCCGAATACATAAGTCATACACACAAATGATATCTGAGTACAAACATAGTTAGTCAAAGATGCCTTAAGAAGGCTAGCACAAACAACGACTCTAGATCGAAAGGCGAAGGCATCCTGCCTAGGGCATCCAATCCTAATCCTGGTCGGCTGGCTCAATCCAGTAGTACGTGCCGTCGAGACCCCTTCTGGTAGTAAGCTCCTGCGGTGGCGTGTAGCTCCTGGGCTCCATCGGCTGGTTTCAACATATGGGTATGGAGGAAAAGAATAGCAGAGCAACCGTGAGTACTCATCCAAAGTACTCGCAAGACTGACATCAGAACTAAGCTAATTATGCATTGGTATCAAAGGAACGGGGCTGTATCTTTGTACTGAACTGCAGAATGCCAGAATAGAGGTGGAGAAGTCTAACCTATCGAAGACTAGCATCTTTAGTGTCTTGCAGCATTAGAAGAGTGCAGATTAGTAATATATAATAGTGGTTGTATAGTAGCAACTCCCCGAGGTCCTTTCTCGACTCCCTGCAAGAAAGCGATCCCGAGAGCAGTAGCAACGTTGCAATATGAATCATCATCAATTTGTAGTTGTAGCAGATCCGGAAACAACTCTGAGCATCCTGTTACCATGGACATGGCTATTCGAATAGAAAACTTCCCTGCAGGGGTGCACTAATGTTACCCAGCACGCTCGATTACATCTGGTAAGACACACTTGCTGGGTAATGCCCGGGCACGGGTAATAGACACGACACAGTCCTACCTAGGCTCAGCAGAGAGGTCAACACGCCGGTCTAAATCCTAAGTGCGAAGGGGTCTTGGGCCCATCGTCCTTTGCACTCCTGCACGTTGCGTGGCTGGTCGAGGTACAGGCGCGACACTGAATACACCAGGGACGTAACCAGCCCCACCCCAACGATCAGCCCGCATCTCTGAGCTGTGACATCTGAAGAGCTTTCGGCTAATACATACGACGTAGACCCACGTGGTGGTAGTGCGTATAGGGCACGATGACCCACTCAGATCAAATACCCAGTTTCGTTAGGCGTATTTAGTAACTCGCAGAGACGATCAGAGTTTCTGTCGCTCCGACTTGACATCACTCGCGGGTACCCCTGGAGCCGACCCGTCTTTAATGTTGTTCTCTCGCGGGCACCCTTGGGGCCAGCCTGACTTTGATAGTAATAGCATTGCAAAATGTAACATTTCCGTGATCGGCACCCAGTGCGATCACGGCCCGACTACAAGCATGGCATACGGACAAGGCGAAGGGCCACAGATGAAATAACAGCATAGCTATCTAAGCCTCATGGGATAGCAGGTAAGGTATCAAAATACAGGCGACAAAAATAGGCTATGCATTAGAATAGGATAAAGCAAGGCGGCGGCAATTTCTAATGCAAGCTGGAGGGAGAAAGAATAGGAGATATCGGAATGCTTCAAGGGGGGGGGGGATTGCTTGCCTAGAAGCTCTACTGAGAGAGGCTGATGGTCAGTAGGCTGCTCGTCGGGAGTGTAGTCGAACTTAGGTGTGTCGACGTCGGTCTCGGCGTCTATCGGGGAGAAGGGGAAGAAGAAACAATAAATTCACGGCAAAAATGCAACAGCGATGCATGACATGCCTAACTGATATGCAGAGGTGTTCTACTACCTAATTAAATGTTTTAGTTAATTTAGGAATTTATTTGGATTTATTTTATTAAGGTAGTGCACTATTCATTTATCTAAATCAGTCAAAAAGTTCCATGTTTGCCTAAATAGGAGTGATGGTCAAGCCTTGTGATTACATATTCAGATTCTTCATATTTTTCTGATCATTATTTCATATATAAATTATTTTTATCTGACTTACGGTTTAATTCCTATGATTTTTCAAAGTTTTAAACATTTTCTGGATTTATTTTAGTTATTAAAATCCTAATTATCCGAAACTGTAAATGATGATGTCATCATGATGTATTCTGACGTCAGCGGTCAATAGTCTGTTGAACAGTCAAACCTGACCTGTGGGTCTAGTGGGACCCATTGGTCAATGACTCTACTAACTAAACAGAGTTTTAATTAACTAAATATACTAATTAACTGGTGGGCCCGCAATGTCAGCGTCTGTTTAAACTAATTAACTTTTATTTAAATTTAAAACATTTTAATTAACGCGTGACCCACACGTCAGTCTCACTGATGAACAGTGCCCCCCCGCGCGCTGACTAGGTCAACCAGGCCCGTGGGGCCCAGTGTCAGCGACACAGGGCGCGCCACGTCGGCGCCAGCTAGACGCCAGCAACCGGAGAGCTCCGGCGAGGCCGAACGGCGGCGAGCAACTCTGGTGAGCCCGGAATCTCTCTTTGGTGCGTCAAATCGGGCATTTCTTCGCTCTATCGAATGAGTGAAGAATGCCGCGTTGCGTGTGGTGGATGGTTGGACGCAGGGATGGCCAGAGAGACGCCGGCGACGACGGGTGGCGGCGGAACTCGCGGGCGCGATCGGGAAACGCGGTTGTGGTGCGGTTTAGCGCGCGCATTTGGTCGCGCTCGAACGAGGGGGCAGCGCCGCGTCGATCCAGCCTACAGACACGGGTAACGGTGGTCAGGAGCGATGGCAACGGCGAGCTTGGGCGGTGAGCAGAACAGGGCACGGCGGCGAGCTAGCTAGGAAGGAGCATGCGGCGCGAGGAGAGGAATGGGGGAAGGGAGGAGCTCACCTAGCGGCTAAGTAAAGCCCTTGTGAGCTTACAAGCGCAGAGGAGCTCGGGGACGGCGGAGATCGCCGGTGACAGAGAAGATGGGGACAAGGTCGATCCTGACCGTGCGGTCATCCTTGAGCTTGAAGGCGAGGCATAGTCGAAGGAGTCGAGCGAGGCAGAGCAGATGGGCACGTCGGAGCGACGATCGGGAGGCGGTGGCCACGCTAAATCACGGCCATGGCGACAGCTGTTTCGGGTGGCTGCGCTAGGAGGGAGACATTGAGCGAGGGAGGGGAATATGGTGGCGTTAGGGTTTCGGGGAAGGAGGGAGGTGACCAGGGGATGCTTTAGCGGCGACGGGGAGCCGCGGGATCGCCGGCGCGTGGCGATCGGTGGCTCTGTCGCGAGCGCCAGCCTATAGTGAGACAGAGGAGGACGACTACCGTGCAATTGGGATGGGCCGGCTACTGTACGACTTAGGCCTAGCCGCACAGTAAGCATTAGGCGTTTTTGTTTTTCTATTTTCTGTTTTCTACTTTAATTCTGTCTTGCAAATTGTTTGACCACTAAACTACTTTGGTAAAATATGAGACTTGGTTCAAATATTACAGTGAAATATTCTCTACCACCAGAAATTGGTTTGGGGAAATTATGATTTCATTTGTAATTTTCATTAAATAAAATAGTATTAAATGTTGCTGTTTGCTACTGTTTTAGGTTGATAGAGTCACTTAGACATTTTTAGTGATGTTGTTTTCCTGAACATAATTAGTTATGGATTATGTGCTATTTAATGAACATTTTTATTTCCAAATTGGAACAACTTTTATTTTCACTTTAAATTTGAATTGCAATTTGAAATGAGATACAATGCAATGATGATCAAGCATAGCTAATCCTGTTGACATGGCATTAACAAAAGGTGATCACTGTGGCTTAAGTACATGGGGTGTTACAATTCTCCTCCTCTAACAAGAATTCTCGTCCCGAGAATTAAGAGGCAGGTTGGAAGAAGGTGGGATATTCTTCGCGAAGACGATCCTTGCATTCCCAAGTGGCTTCATCTTCAGAATGATGGGACCACTGAACTTTGAGGAACTTGATTGACTTCTGGCGAGTTCATTGTTCAGCTTGATCAAGAATGCAGATTGGATACTCTGGATAAGACAGATCTTCTCACAATTCAAGCATTTCATGATCCACTGCGCGGATAGGATCCTTGAAGCAGCGACAGAGTTGTGATACATGAACGACATCATGCACTTGAGAAAGGTTTGGCGGCAACTGCAACTGATATGCCACTTCTCCTCGTCGGGTGAGGATATGAAACGGGCCAATGTAGCGAGGAGCTAACTTGGCCTTGATTCTGAACCGATGAGTGCCCTTCAATGGAGTGACACGAAGGTAAGCTTGCTCGCCACGCTGATAGACCATTACCTGGTGCTTTCGGTCATAGTTGCTCTTCTGACGAGACTGAGCAGTTTTCAGATATTCACAGACAATGCAGACTTGTTCTTCAGCTTGTTGAATAATGTCCGGTCCGACAAGTGATCGTTCCCCAGTTTCTGACCAATTCAGAGGGGTTCGACATTTACGTCCATATAGAACTTCGAATGGTGCCATCTTCATACTAGCCTGGTAGCTATTGTTGTATGAGAATTTGGCATACGGAAGAGATTCCTCACATCTCTTACCAAATGAGATGACACGAGCACGAAGCATATCTTCAAGCACTTGATTAACTCGTTCGACTTGACCCTTAGACTGAGGGTGAAAAGCAGTGCTAAAGGACAGATGAGTTCCCATAGCTTCTTGGAAACTTTCCCAGAATCTTGAGGTGAAGAGGCTGCCACGATCTGAACTGATCTCCAATGGAACACCGTGGAGTGACACAATTCGGGAAACATACAAGTCTGCTAACTGGCTAGCAGTGATTGTTTCCTTGACTGGCAGAAAGTGAGCAACCTTTGAGAATCGGTCGATGACGACAAAGATAGCATCATGACCTTTCTGAGATCTGGGAAAACCATTTATGAAATCCATTTTGACCTTCTCCCATTTCCATTCGGGAATATCAAGCGGTTGTAGAGTACCAGCAGGCCTTTGATGTTCTGCTTTGATACGACAACAAACATCACACTTAGCAACATAACGAGCAATGTCTTGTTTCATACCCGCAGACCAATAACTCTGTCGAATGTCTTGGTACATTTTGGTACTACCAGGGTGAATTGAGAGAGGTGTTTCATGTGCTTCTTTCATCACATCCTCCCTCATATCTTGGTTGTGAGTTGTAGGGACCACTAAGCGAACTTTGAAGAACAAACCGTCTTGGTCATCTAAGTGAAAGTCTGAATACTTTCCTTCTCGAAGATAACGTTTAATTTTGTGGACCTTGGAGTCATACTTCTGCATAGTTCTGATCATATGCTCTAGATTAGGCTCGACAACCAGGGTAAACAATATGGAGGTTCAACTTACGAAGCTCTTCACAAAGCATAGGTTGTGCTTCCTGAACCATGAGGTTATTGCAATAGGCCCTGCGGCTCAAAGCATCGGCCATTACATTAGCCTTGCCAGGGGTGTATGAAATATTCATATCATAATCGGCTATTGTCTCGAGCCATCTCTATTGACGAAGGTTCAAATCTGGTTGGGTATACAGATACTTCAAACTCTGGTGGTCCGTGTATATCTCGCAACGATTACCGAGAAGGTAATGTCACCACAGCTTCAAAGCTTAAATAACTGCAGCAAGTTCGAGATCATGCACTGGATAATTTTCCTCGGGAGGACACAACTAACAAGATCCATAAGCAATTACTTTGCGCTCTTGCATTAGGACACAGCCTAATCCTTGGCGAGATGCGTCGCAATATATCACGAAGTCCTTGAGGGTATCTAGGGGAGCTAGCACTAGGGCAGATGTCAGCTTATCTTTGAGTGTCTGAAAACTGTCTTGACATTTTTTGTCCACTCAAATTTAACACATTTGTGGAGCAGGTCAGTTAATGGCTTAGCAATTTTGGAGAAGTTTTCGACAAATCTGCGGCAATAACTAGGAAGTCCGAGAAAACTCTTGACTTGCTTGACATTCTTTGGGGGAGACCAGTCAAGAATAGCCTGAACTCACTCGAGGTTGACAGCAATGCCATCTTTGGAAATCATGTGACCAAGATAAGTTACCTCAGATAACCAGAACTCACACTTAGAGTATTGACATATAACTGGTGCTCTCGAAGTTTCTCCAATACAAGCCGAAGATGTTCGGCGTGCTCTTCTGCATTCTTGGAATATATAAGGATGTCATTCAAATAAATCATGATGAATTTGTCAAGGTAGTCCATGAAGATATAGTTCATTAATCAAGAGAAGGTTGCTGGTAGCATTGGTTAATCCGAAGGACATAACGGTGTACTCGTATGATTCATAGCGAGTAACGAAAGTGGTCTTCGGAATATCCTCCTTACGAACTCGGATCTGACGATAACCCAACCTCCAGTCAAGTTTCGAGAACACAGAGGATCCAGCCAGTTGATCATAAAGATCATTGATCCGGGGAAGTGGATACTTGTTCTGGATTGTTGCTTGGTTAATATGCCGATAGTTCTGGACCAATCGGTTAGTTCCATCCTTCTTCTTAACAAAGAGAGAAGGTGCTCCCCAGCCAGAGGAACTTGGGCGGAGGAAACCCTTTGTAAGTGACTTGTCGATTTCTTCATTAAGCTCGAGAAGTTCATGCGGAGGCATCTTATAAGGACGCTTCGCAATATGGGTAGTGCCAGGTTTCAAGTTGATGACGAACTCAACGGCTCTAACCAGGGGTATTCCTGGAAGTTCCTCCGGAAAGACGTCCGAAAATTCATGAACGACTGGAACGTTCTCAATTCCCTCAAGAGGTGTGGTATTCAAAGCTTATATTTGAACTTCGGCATTCCGAGTGATGCGAGCAGTGTAGTTCACTATCTCATCGGAGGGATGAAGTAGTTGAACGACTTTGGTGGCACAATTGATCGAAGCAATATGAGCTTTCAACCAATCCATTCCCAGAAGGAGGTCTATGGTGGAAGACTTCAGGATGATGGGCGAAGTAAGGAATTCCAATCCTTTGATTTCAACGGGGACATTGTGGGCCATCATGGTGGTTTGACACTGGCCTCCAGGGGTGCGGACAACTGCTGCTAGATTCATCTTTTCAAATGCAATGTCATGCACTAATGCAAATGCTTCTGACATGAATGAATGTGATGCTCCTGAATCGAATAAAACAGAAGTGGGTACTGAGTTAACGAGAAGGGTACCCATCACAGTAGCAGGTTGGTCCTGAACTTCTTCAATATCAATGTTGTAAGCATGTCCACGACCATAAGCAGCCGACGAAGTATTATAGTTGCGGGCCTGATTGTTGCCACGACCATTGCCACGGCCATTACGAGGGAATGCCAACTGATTCTGAGTCTGGCGGCAGTCTTTGGCCATGTGACCTGGTTTGCGACACTTAATGCATAGACCATCTTCAGGATGAAGAGGGGCATTAGGTGGAGCAGCTTGAGCTCTTGGCTGCCTCGGCGGTGGAGGAGGCAGACGGGGTGCAGCATAAGAACGCCTGAATGTAGGGGCATTGGGACGGTACATGCTGTTAGGAATCCAAATGCGACGCTTCTGTGCTGAGCTCGAAGATGAGCCAACATCACGATAGCGCTTCTATGACTCCTTGTGCTTCATCTGAGCGGTCTCAATCCAGATAGCTTTGTTCACAAGAGTAGCAAAGTCGGTGAAGTCCTGAGCAGCAAGGGCAAGCTCGAGGTCTGGGTGGAGTCCATTACGGAATTTCTCCTGTCTGCGAGCATCAGTGGAAACGTCTTCTTCAGCATAGCGGGATAAGTCAAGGAATTCCCGTTGATAGGCTTCAACATTCTTGTTGCCCTGAGTGAGGTTGCAGAACTCGGTCTTCTTCCGGTCCATGATTCCTTGAGGAATGTATCGGGCACGGAACGGAGCCTGAAACTCGATCCAAGTAATGACTGTCCCAGTGGGCATTGTACGCTTGTGGGTGGACTACCATTGTGTAGTGGGGCCCTTCAAAAAGTAGGTCGCGAAAGTGACAAGATTGGCAGGGGCGACAGCGGCAGATTCCATCTCATTGGTGATGTCGCGAAGCGAGTCATCAACATCCAATGGCTGCTCAGAGTTGCAAAAAATCGTTGGGTTGAGAAGCACAAACTCCGATAGAGTTACACTACTAGGGAAAGCCCTAGTAGTAGCGCTTGTTTTATAGCTAGCAGTAGCACTTGTACAAGCGCTACAAGTAAGGCACTACAGCTAACAGGTAGCAGTAGCGCTGGAAAGCGAGCGCTACTGCTATACCTAGTTAGCAGTAGTGCTTTGTACGGGAAAGCGCTACTAATAATAGTAAGTAGCAGTAGCGTTTCTTTTGAAAAGCGCTGCTGCTAACTTTCCTGTATTTTTGAAAATGCAGCTTATTGTCGCTGTAGGTTTTATATACAGTACTTTCATCATATGATTTTATGACCATGATTAGTTATTATATATAACAGTGGGTGAAATGAACGTGGATTAGATTCAAGTGGAGGCAACATGTGGTGCATGTCGAAAGTACTACTAATCCAAACTAGATCACCACATGTTGCCTCCACTTGAATCTAATCCATGTTCATTTCACCCACTGATATATATAATAACTCATCATGCTCATATAACAACTTAGCATCATGCATCATCGATCATAATAATAAATAACTCATCATTGGTATCGTAATAACAAGTCCTACTCATCATCATCATACAACTTCTACTCATTATCATAATAACAAGTCATACTCATCATCATCATCATAGTCATCTAACCAACCCTACTTAATTGTTCTTAGCACATGATCATGAGTATTAGCTATGACCTAAATACCCTCTCTAAGGTAAAATAGCATAAAACAAGATAGATCCTGACTCTCCATTATGGAGAATGGAGATTATCCTGTCTCCAATTCTTGCGCTTCGCACAATGTTGCTTCCAAGTAGCTCCCTACGATTGACCATACATTTTTTCCAATCATTGATTGTCATGTCTTCATCGGTTTTAGAAATCTGGTATGAACAACAATGATGCGTAGGATGACCTGGCCGTAAGCTCATAACATCAAGGCGACCTTTCGGAAACATTAGATGAGGCACACAATCCTTCGGGATTTTTTGTTGAAAAACATAGTAATAACTTCGTAGTTAGCAATGTAGTTGAGTTTTAGAAGAATTTATGCAAAAGATGCACGAATGTCGTAATAGTAAAAGATCTTACCATGACATCTCCATGGATTTTATCGGAGTTCAACACATGCACTAGTGGCACATATTGACCATAATGTGCAGGCGTTTGATAATAGATATTGTAATTCTCAAGATCAGTAATAAATGAGATCAGATGATTTTTCTCCTGATAAGTTAATTCTGATCCATCGGTGTAGTAGGTTCTGTCTACCATCTTCCGCACATTCTTTGAAGAATGAAAATAAGCTGTCAACTATTTTGAAATAAACAATATAAATTACTTAATAACTATGTTTGAGAAACTCACATAGCAGTAGAATCATATCAACAAGGACCCAAATGTCCATATTGTCTTCGGCGATGTCAGGATCACCAAGATCCATGGTGACAAGAATACCCTCATGAAAATCATACGTCTTGCAAAGTGCTTCCCAATTCGGGCAACCAAAATGGGATACGCTCTCAGAATTGTATAGATTTACATCAAAATCCATACCATGATGGGTCCTTAGGTGAATTATCTTTGTTTCCATACTTTCATGATCTTCAAAATCCATCCTCTCCAAGACATAGCGTCTTGCATGGCGTGGGATAAGCTAGTCGAATTGTAAAAGACAAAAATTACACGTTGAAGTAGCAGAAGTCGTGCTTAATTACGAAAAAAAACTTGTCGTCGTTGCGTACTGTTTCAACATCAAAGGTCTCCTGGAGCTTAATGCTGAAGTGCCAACCTTCTACCAGGTGAGGCCTGTCGCACAGACCCCGGTCGTCGCCGCACTAGTCGCACTCCGCCGGGAGACTTTCGTCGTCCGACGACGACATTTCCTAGGTTCATAATTCAAAGATTAAACTTGTACAATTAAATATATGTACTACAAAAACTAAATTAGATAATTATTATTCATCACGGGTTGACTATCGGTCTGTCAAGTCTTTTCTTGAAAACTCTCAACTCAAGTGGTGTATACATTCGACCGTTGGTGATGGTCGCTCCTCCTTTCGTTCCCAAGTGCATTACACCAAAATGTCTATCACACGGGAACGAAGGAGAAGCGACCCCCACGACAACAGTCGGGATTCTTCTTCTCTCATATATGGTGCAGACTTTCTGCCTCACTCATTTGTTGACTGTCATGTATGGAGCCTCGACAGACTTAAAGTCAACCCGAAATGTCGTTTAATTATCTTTCTACAAAATCCGGGCGACTCGATATTTCCTACATATTCTAGCACAAGTCATGCCAAAATTCACGGAAAAATCCGGCATGACCTTTGCTAAAAAAGAACATATCGAGCGCCTGAAATTTGCCGGAACGGAAATTAATCAACACTCCGGCAAAACATAGGCCACTCGGAGGTGTTCCCTGCAAACATGGTTCGATCATAACTAGGGTTCATACTACATTATTCTAAGATTAAACACCTAAAATACCTAAATTACATTAACTACACCTAATTAAAAACCTATATTTTGAACATGGTTCGATCATAACTAGCTAGGGTTCATACTACATTATTCTAAGATTAAACACCTAAGATCATAACCTACTACATTATTCTAAGATTTAACCTACATTTTTCAACTAGCTAGGGTTCAAAATAAACTAGGGAGGAGGAGGAAGGAGGGAGGAGGAGTACCTCTCGGTGGAGGATGGCCGACGGGGGAGGAGGGCCGGCGCGGGAGGGCGGCCAGCGGGTGAGCAGGTCGGCGTGGGGGAGGGTGGCTGGCGGGGGAGGAGGGCTGGCGCGGGCGAAGGCGGCCGGCGGGGGAGGACCGACGCGGGGGACGGCGGCGACGGCGTGCGGCAGAGGTGAGTGAGAGTGTGAGGGGGAGAGTGAGGACGCACGCTAGCCGGAGTGTGGATAAGGTGCCCGTAGTAGTAGCGATGGATCCTAAAGATAGCTACTACTAATAACCGTAGTAGTAGCACTTTTTGCATACGAGCGCTACTAGTATGCTTGGCCTGCCGGCAACGGTCTGGCAATTATAGTAGTAGAGTGTTTTTTAACTACAGCGGTACTGGTAAGTGCATAATAGCAGCGCTTTCTTCGGCCAAGCGCTACTGATAATTAGTAGCAGCGGTGCATTTTAAAAAGCGCTACTAGTAAGCTCCTGTGTATAAGGTTTTCCCTAGTAGTGTTATTGAGGCAGGGTCCTGATTCTGATTGTTCTGGTGCGGAAACTAGGCCATGATGCCTTGTATGAATTGACGGTTCACTTCGAACTGTTGCATCATAGCTGCCATATAGTCTGGTGGTGGTGGGTTTTCAGGGGCACGACCACGAGCACCTGGCCTAACCATCCTGCTAAATTTAAGCAGGGGGTAGTTCAGTAAAAGCAACCGCAAGTGTTTAGAAATAAACATGATGTAACACGACAATGAATAAGCAGTGCAATAGATACATAACAAGAGTCAATTAAGACATACAGATCCATACACAGAGCCGGTTACACGCGGACAGCATAACGGCGCAATTTAAAAGCTAGACATACTAGGCGGCGCGCAGGCACGCGGTGAGGAATACACAACGAGACATAGCAAAGGCCACGTCAATGTCGGGGAAAACCACTGAAACGGGGTAACTGCAAGTGCGGACGACAAGTGCTCGTCTGAGAGAGGTCCTGCTCTCCATGTGCACCCTGATGCAGAACCCGGTCTCGAACTGGGAGAAGCGGTCCACGTGCAGGTGTATGACCTCCAACAGTAGGCCAATCGATACCTGCCGGCATCTGAGTCCTGCATGGGTAAAGAATACACTGTGGATGTATCCCTGCACGAACAACTGGTAGCAACTGTGTCATAGCATCGTAGAGACATGCTCGAGTGGCAAACAACTCAACGGCAAGAGCCCGATTAGTGCGATCCAGAGCCTGAGTGCACTGAATCAAAACCTGCGGGTCGTAACGACGACGCTCATACAGGGCACAGATAGCTGTGTAGTATCAGGTAGCATCTCCAGCAAAGAGCATACGGGATGTATCAGAACTAAGAGGCATCCAAGCTACTATGCTCACCATGGAGACGTGCGACAGCAGAATAGGCAGCATCATGGACTACCATCTCAATCGTCACACCGATACCGTGGAAAAGGTGGAGCTCAGTTTCGGAGTTGTCCCTCTGATCATAGATACGAACATCGGCATGGTACTGTTCCTGGTTGAACTCGCGGTAATCCTCGTAAACCATGTACTCGGGGTACCATCGGTAGCCAGTCTGGTCAAGAGGGCGATCAGGAGAGCTGGAAAACCAGGGGCATCACGAGCCCACCTGCGAAGCAGAAGCTGCGTCGCAGGGTGCGGCGGGAACAAATGATCCATCTGAAACAGAGGAAATTCAAGGTTGTCAAATGACAATGTGAGAAGCATTTGGTAACTTGGAAAGGAAAGGTTAAACAAACCAGTGGAAAGGAAAATGTGATTATCAGACTAATCAGATCAACAATAAGGAATCAGTACAGATAATCTAGCTCTCCGGGTGGATGAGATTACGAGAACCTAAGTGTCGGCATTAGTAAAATTCATTTAACTCGAATAGACGAGAATTCAAAGTCCCAGAGTATAGAAGAGGAATAAAAGATCCTAATACCACCCAGTTGGCAATGTGGGCCCGTAAGCACATAGCCATGTTAGAAAATAGTTTTTCAATGTCTAGACTCAACTTCGGCCAAGGAATTGGAAGGGGGCTTCCTATAGGTAGTTGGCACTCATACCAACTTGTGCCGCCCCCGACTTAATCATGCACTAATTATACACGCACATGTGCACGATCAAGCACAGGGACTCATGGGAAGATATCACAACACAACTCTACAGGCAGTCGTGCCCTAAACTCAACTGTAAGCTCCTGTGGTGGCGTCTGGCTCCTGGGCTCCATCGGCTGGTCTCAACATATGGGTATGGAGGAAAAGAATAGCAGAGAAACCATGAGTACTCATCCAAAGTACTCGCAAGACTGACATCAGAACTAAGCTAATTATGCATTGGTATCAAAGGAATGTGGCTATATCTTTGGACTGAACTGCAGAATGCCAGAATAGAGGTGGAGAAGTCTAGCCTATCGAAGACTAGCATCTTCAGTGTCTTGCAGCATTAGAAGAATGCAGATTAGTAATATATAATAGTGGTTGTATAGTAGCAACTCCCTGAGGTCCTTTCTCGACTCCCTGCGAGAAAGCGATCCCGAGAGCGGTATTAACAGTGCAATATGAATCATCATCAATTTGTAGTTGTAGCAGATCCGGATACAACTCTAAGCGTCCTGTTACCATGGACACGGCTATTCGAATAGATAACTTCCCTGCAGGGGTGCACTACTATTACCCAGCACACTCTATTACATCTGGCCAGACACACTTGCTGGGTAATGCCCGGCCTCGGGTAATCGACATGGCGTAGTCCTACCTAGGCTCAGCAGAGAGGTCAACACGCTGGTCTAAATCCTAAGTGCAAAGGGGTCTTGGGTCCATCGCCCTTTGCACTCCTACACATTGCATGGCTGGTTGAGGCACATGCGCAACACTGAATACACCAGTGACGTAACCAGCCCCACCCCAACGATCAGCCCGCATCTCTGAGCTATGACGTCTGAAGAGCTTTTGGCTGATACATACGACGTAGAGGGTCCCATAACCATCATCCTATGTGGTGGTAGTGCGATTAGGGCACGATGACCCACTCAGATCAAATACCCAGTTCCGTTAGGCGTATTTAGTAACTCGCAGAGACGATCAGAGTTTCTGTCGCTCTGACTTGACATCACTCGCGGGCACCCTTGGGGCCAGCCCGACTTTGGAAGTAATAGCATTGCAACATGTAACATTTCCATGATCGGCACCCAGTGCGATCACGGCCAGACAACAAGCATGGCATACAGACAAGGCGAAGGACCACAGATGAAATAACAGCATAGCTATCTAAGCCTCATGGGATAGCAGGTAAGGTATCAAAATACAGGCGACAAAAAGAGGCTATGCATCAGAATAGGATAAAGCAAGGCAGCGGCAAATTCTAATGGAAGCAGGAGGGAGAAAGAATAGGAGATGTCGGCATGCGTCAAGGGGGGGGGGAGATTGCTTGCCTGGAAGCTCTGCTGAGAGAGGCTGATCGTTAGTAGGCTGCTCGTCGGGAGTGTAGTCGAACTCAGGTGCGTTGGCGTCGGTCTCGGCGTCTATCCAGAGAGAAGGGGGAAGAAGAAACAATAAATTCATGGCAAAAATGCAACAGCGATGCATGACATGCCTAACTAATATGTAGAGGTGTTCTACTGCCTAATTAAATGTTTTAGTTAATTTAGGAATTTATTCGGATTTATTTTATTAAGGTAGTGCACTATTCATTTATCGAAATCAGTCAAAAAGTTCCATGTTTACCTAAATAGGAGTGATGGTCAAGCATTTTGATTACATATTTATATTCTTAATATATTTCTGATCATTTTTCATATATAAATTATTTTCATCTGACTTACGGTTTAAATCCTATGATTTTTCAAAGTTTTAAAATTTTCTGGATTTATTTTAATTATTTAAATCCTAATTATCTAAAACAGTAAATGATGATGTCATCATGACGTATTGCTGACGTCAGCGGTCAACAGTCCGTTGAACAGTCAAACTTGACCTGTGGGTCCAGTGGGACCCACTGGTCAGTGACTCTACTAACTAAACAGAGTTTTAATTAACTAAATATACTAATTAACCGGTGGGCCCGCAATGTTAGTGTCTGTTTAAACTAATTAACTTTTATTTAAATTTAAAACATTTTAATTAACGCGGGACCCACATGTCAGTCTCACTGATGAACAGTGCCCGCCCGCTGACCAGGTCAACCGGGCCCACGGGGCCCAGTGTCAGTGACAGGGCTCGCCACGTCGGCGCCAGCTGGACGCCGGCCACCGAAGAGCTCCGGCGAGGACGAACGGCGGTGAGCAACTCCGGCGAGCCCAGAATCTCTCTGTGGTGCGTCAAAATCGGGTGTTTCTTGGCTCTATCGAACGAGTGAAGAACACCGCGTCGCGTGTGGTGGCTGGTTGGACGCGGGGATGGCCGGAGAGACGCCGGCGACGACGGGTGGTGGCGGAGCTCTCGGGCGCGATCGGGAAATGCGGTTGTGGTGTGGTTTAGCGCACGCATTTGGTCACCTTCGAACGAGGGGGCAGCGCCGCGTCGATCCAGCCTACAAACGCGGGCTACGGTTGTCGGGAGCGACGGCAACGGCGAGCTCGAGCGACGGGCAGAACAGGGTGCAGCGGCGAGCTAGCTAGGAAGGAGCATGCGGCGCGAGGAGAGGAATGGGGGAAGGGAGGAGCTCACCTAGCGGCTAAGTAAAGCCCTTGTGAGCTTAGAAGCGCAGAGGAGCTCGGGGACGGCGGGGATCGCCGGCGACAGAGAAGATGGGGACGAGGTCAATCCCGACCGTGCGGTCGTCCTCGAGCTCGACAGCGAGGCGTAGTCGAAGGAGTCAAGCAAGGCGGAGCGGATGGGCACATCGGAGCGACAATCGGGAGGCGGTGGCCGCGCTAAATCACGGCCATGGCGGTGGCAGTTTCGGGTGGCACCCGTGGCGATCGGTGGCTCTGTCGCACGCGCCAGCCGACAGTGAGACAGAGGGGGACAACGACCGCGCAATTGGGCTGGGCCGGCTACTGTACGACATAGGCCCAGCCGCACTGTAAGCGTTAGGCGTTTTTCTTTTTCTATTTTCTGTTTTCTACTTTAATTCTGTCTTGCAAATTGTTTGACCACTAAACTACTTTGGTAAAATATGAGACTTCGTTCAAATATTACAGTGAAATATTCTCTACCACCAGAAATTGGTTTAGGGAAATTATGATTTCATTTGTAATTTTCATTAAATAAAATAGTATTAAATGTTGTTGTTTGCTACTGTTTTAGGTTGATAGAATCACTTAGACATTTTTAGTGATGTTGTTTTCCTGAACATAATTAGTTGTGGATTATGTGCTATTTAATGAACATTTTTATTTCGAAATTGGAACAACTTTTATTTTCACTTGCAATTTGAATGGGAATTTGAAACGAGATACAATGCAATGATGATCAAGCATAGCTAATCCTGTTGACATGGCATTAACAAAAGGTGATCACTGTGGCTTAAGTACATGGGGTGTTACAATTCTCCTCCTCTAACAAGAATTCTCGTCCTGAGAATTAAGAGGCAGGTTGGAAGAAGGTGGGATATCCTTTGCGAAGATGATCCTCGCGTTCCCATGTGGCTTCATCTTCAGAATGATGTGACCACTGAACTTTGAGGAACTTGATTGACTTCTGGCGAGTTCGTCGTTCTGCTTGATCAAGAATGCGTTTTGGATACTCTGGATAACACAGATCTTCTCGCAATTCATGAAAGACATCATGCACTTGAGAAAGGTTTGGCGGCAACTGCAACTGATATGCCACTTCTCCTCGTCGAGCGAGAATACGAAACGGGCCAATGTAGCGAGGAGCTAACTTGCCCTTGATTCCGAACCGATGAGTTTCCTTCAATGGAGTGACACGAAGGTAAGCTTGCTCGCCTGGCTGATAGACCATTACCTGGAGCTTTCGGTCATAGTTGCTCTTTTGACGAGACTGAGCACTTTTCAGATGTTCACGGACAATGCAGACTTGTTCTTGAGCTTGTTGAATAATGTCCGGTCCGACAAGTGATCGTTCCCCAGTTTTTGACAAATTCAGAGGGGTTCGACATTTACATCCATATAGAACTTCGAATGGTGCCTTCTTCAGACTAGCCTGGTAGCTATTGTTGTATGAGAATTCAGCATACGGAAGATATTCCTCCCATCTCTTACCAAATGAGATGACACAAGCTCGAAGCATATCTTCAAGCACCTGATTAACTCGTTCGACTTGACCCTGAGACTGAGGGTGAAAAGCAGTGCTAAAGGCAGATGAGTTCCCATAGCTTCTTTGAAACTTTCCCAGAATCTTGAGGTGAAGAGGCTGCCACGATCTGAACTGATCTCCAATGGAACACCGTGGAGTGACACAATTCGGGAAACATACAAGTCTGCTAACTGGCTAGCAGTGATTGTTTCCTTGACTGGCAGAAAGTGAGCAACCTTTGAGAATCGGTCGATGACAACAAAGATAGCATCATGACCTTTCTGAGATCTGGGAAAACCAGTAATGAAATCCATTTCGAACTTGTCCCATTTCCATTCAGGAATATCAACCGGTTGTAGAGTACCAGCAGGCCTTTGATGTTCTGCTTTGATTCGATGGCAAACATCACACTCAGCAACATAACCAGCAATGTCTTGTTTCATACCCGGCCACCAATAACTCTGTCGAATGCCTTGGTACATTTTGGTACTACCAGGGTGAATTGAGAGTGGCATTTCATGTGCTTCTTTCATCACATCCTCCCTCATATCTTGGTTGTGAGTTGTAGGGACCACTAAGTGACCTTTGAAGAACAAACCGTCTTGGTCATCTAAGTGGAAGTCTGAATACTTTCCTTCTCCAAGATAACGTTTAATTTTTTGGACCTTGGAGTCATACTTCTGCATAGTTCTGATCATATGCTCGAGATTAGGCTCGACAACCAGGGTATTGAGATGACCCTGTGGAAAAATATGGAGGTTCAACTTATGAAGCTCTTCACAAAGCATAGGTTGTTTTTCCTGAACCATGAGGTTGTTGCAATAGGCCTTGCGGCTCAAAGCATCGGCCATTACATTAGCCTTGCCAGGGGTGTATGAAATATTCATATCATAATTGGCTATTGTCTCGAGCCATCTCTGTTGATGAAGGTTCAGATCTGGTTGGGTATACAGATACTTCAAACTCTGGTGGTCCGTGTATATCTCGCAACGATTACCGAGAAGGTAATTTCGCCACAGCTTCAGAGCATAAATAACTGCAGCAAGTTCGAGATCATGCACTGGATAATTTTCCTCGTGAGGACGCAACTGACGAGAGCCATAAGCAATTACTTTGCGCTCTTGCATTAGGACACAGCCTAATCCTTGGCGAGATGCGTCGAAATATATCACGATGTCCTTGCGGGTATCTAGGGGAGCTAGCACTGGGGTAGATGTCAGCTTATCTTTGAGTGTCTGAAAACTGTATTGACATTTTTTTGTCCACTAACAATTAACACCTTTGTGGAGTAGGTCAGTCAATGGCTTAGCAATTTTGGAGAAGTTCTCGACGAATCTGCGGCAATAACTAGCGAGTCCGAGAAAACTCCTGACTTGCTTGACATTCTTCTGGGGAGTCCAGTCAAGAATAGCCTGAACTCGCTCGGGGTTGACAGCAATGCCATCTTTGGAAATCATGTGACCAAGATAAGTTACCTCAGATAACTAGAACTCACACTTAGAGTATTTAGCATATAACTGGTGCCCTCAAAATTTCTCCAATACAACCCAAAGATGTTCGGCGTGCTCTTCTTCATTCTTGGAATATATAAGGATGTCAACAAAATAAACCATGGAGAATTTGTCGAGGTAGTCCATGAAGATATAGTTCATTAATCGAGAGAAGATTGTTGGTAGCATTGGTTAATGCTTTGACGACCCCGGCTTAATCGTGCACTAATCATACACGGAAATGCACACGATCAAGCCTAAGGACTCACTTGAAGATATCACAACACAACTCTAAAACATAAACAAAATCATATAAGCATTTATTACAAGCCAGGGCCTCGAAGGCTCGAATACAAAGCTTGATGACAACAAGCATTAGCGGAAGCGTTAGATATCTGTGTACAGATATAAAACAGAAAACAGAGAAGCCTTTGGAAAGGCGGGACCAAAATAAAATCTACGATCGAAAGGCGCAGGCCTCCTGCCTGGGACCCTCCGTTCCTACTCCTGGACGTCAGCCAACTTGTAGAAGGATCCACCCTCGGGGAAGTAGTGGAAGTCGTCGGCGGGGCAGCTGTCTCAGGGGCTCCGTCAGCTGGTTGCATCAAATGAAAATGGGGGAAAAAGAAAGTAAAGCAACCGTGAGTACTCATCCGAAGTACTCAGCAAGCCAAGGATCTACACTACATATGCAACATTATCAAAGGGAGGCTGTATATGTGGACTGGGTTGCAGAAATGCCAGAATAAAGGGGGAAAACCTAGTCCTAGTGAAGACTAGCATCTTCAAGCATCTTCGAGCGTCTTGCAGCATGTATAGGTACATAATAGCATAATGTAAGTAGTAGTAGAATCAGGTAACAGTCTCGCCCAGAGATCCTTCCTCGACTCCCTGCGAGAAAGCGATCCCAGAGCCACATATCCAGGTATCATCTCAAGTTCTAGCTGTATCGATCGGGATACAACTCCGAGTGTCCTTTACCGTAGGACCGCCTATCGATAGATGTGTTCTTCCCTGCAGGGGTGCACCAACTTACCCACCACGCTCAATTAACTCCGGCCAGACACACTTTCCTGGGTCATGCCCGGCCTCGGCCAAACGATACACCGCAACCCTACCTACAGCTCAGCAGAGAGGTCCCCGCCGGTCTACCTCCTAAGCGCAAGGGGGTCTTGGGCCATCGCCCCTCGCCCTCCGGGTCGTTGTGTGCAGGATGGATACTAGCACCGCCTCAAAAGGCCGATACGATCCGACCGTGCCACAATGCTGAACTGGACATCTGACAAAACTTTCGGCTGATGTTATGATGTAGAACGCCCATACTATGCCCACATGATGGTTAGTGCTATCAGGCCAGAGGCCTGCTCAGATCAAATATCCAAATCGTTAGGACTAGGGGCTTGCGGAAACGAGCAGAGACTCACGAAAGATGTGACCCCGTCGCCCTGTCTTGAGGACTTGCTGCAAGGGCTAAGAATGCCCGGCCGCGCCTCGTGGAATAACTCACGGGTATCTATCCATCATTCACGGGTACCCCTCAGGGTTGACCCGCCTTTCCAAGCATCAGTGTCAACAGTAATGTAAGGCATCCGTGTGGTCACCATATCAAGGGGAATCCGAGGCATCACCCTCGTTGGACTCCCACCTGATGTAACATCTAGATGGACGTAGGAGGCATCACCCTCGAGGTCCACACGTGGGGTGTTGCGTGGCTTTGTCAGTATCGGGGGTGGTGTAGGAGGTATCACCCTTGCTTACCACGACCGATCAACTAACCTACAAGGTTATCATCAGAAGTGCTGACGAGGTATCACCCTCGGCACTTGATAGTAACCCAGTAGTGTCGAGCAACTAAGGGGAAAGTGAGGTGCGGTGCCGGGGTCTGCTCTTCGATCCTGTTGATCGGGTCTTCTGAGAATCCAGCAGGACAGTCAGGACAAGTGGGGGTCTCTGATGGGTCTCTACCCAGTCTATTCTAAACAGTTTAGGAAAACAGTAAGGTATCAACAGCAGGTTACAATAAAAAGGCTATGCAACAGATATAGGATAGCAGTAACAGTAGCAAATTCTAATGCAAGAATGAGAAAAATAGAATAGGCAATATCGGGATGATCAAGGGTGGGGGGGGGGGGGGGGGCTTGCCTGGTTGCTCGGTGGCAAGGGCAAGGTCGTCGGTGGTGTAGCCAATCGCCGGAGCTGCATCGGTCTCGGAGGCTACGTCGGTACCGAGATCTATCGAGAGAGAACAGGGGGAGGAAACAGTAAATATAGAGCAAACAAGTGCTATTCAATGTATGACATGGCAATATGCAGTGCCGGGTGTGTCCTAACGTATGGTTGCATGTCACCGAGGAAGGAGGAATCCATCCAGGAATGTTTTCCCGGTTTCGGTTCCATGTTTGGATAGTTAGGGACGTGTGACGGACGAACGGACTGAGTATCCGGCTTCGTCTCGTCGTTCTGAGCAACTTTCATGTTTTAAGGTTTTTTGATCCGAGCTACGGTTAATTTTCTACGAATTTCTAAAGATTTAAATATTTTTCTGAAATTATTTCTATTTAACAGAAAAGGATATATGACGTCAGCATGAGGTGGAGATGATGTCAGCGGTTAACAGACGCGCTGACCAGAGTTAAATCTGACATGTGGGTCCAGTGGGACCCACATGTCAGTCTCTGTTTAGACAAATAATGGATTAACCTAATCAGCAGGATTAATTAGGGAGTGGGCCCCATCTGTCAGTGAGAGATTAGTGATTAGATTTATTTTTAATAACCTATTTAGTTAATTAAGCATGCGGGCCCACTGGTCGGTGGCGGTGAGCGCCATGTCAGCCACGATGACTCGGTCAACGAGTCAACGGTGGCCCTCAGGCCCACTGGTCAGTGTCTACGGGCGGGCCCCACACTTGCCACGTGGGCGTCGGCGCCGGAATCCTCTCCGGCAAGCTCCATAGCGACGGCCGAACGTCGGCGGGGCTCGGATTTCTGCCATAGTGCACCAAATTGGTCATTTTCGGTCGCGTTCGAAAGAGCAAAGGGTGCTGCATCCAACGGCGGCAATCTCGCGGGCTAGGGTGGTCGGAGCTCGCCGGAAACGAGCTCAAAGCGGCGGCCGGAGTTCGGAGCTCGGCACGTTCTGCGTTCCGTAGCGCTAGCGCGCAAACTAAACCTCAGAGGGGCTCCGCTAGGCTACCTGGAGCATGAAAACGTGCTCGGCCAGCTACGACAGGGCCTAGGGTGCCGGTGACTAGCACGACGGTGGAGCCGGAGCTACGGTCATGGCGGCGGCGACGCGTACAGCTAGCTAGGGCGGTGCAGCAGTGCGTTGAGAAGGAGGAGAAGGAGCAGAGCTTACAGCGCGGGCACACGTAGGCCCTTCGGGAAACGGGAGCGCAGAATGAAGCCGAATTCGGCGGCGGCGTCCACGGCGGCCGGAGATGGGAACTAAGGCGGACGGCGGCTGCTCAGCTCCCCGGCCTCGCCTGAGATCACCAGAGGAAGAAAGATACCGCGGCGAGTCCACCAGACTTGTCGGGAAGGCGCACGGGCGCCGATGGCCGCGTCGGAGCAACTGCGCGGCGGCGATCTATCGGGTCAGAGAGATGAGAGCGGGAACGGCGAGCGCGCGAGTGAGGGAGAGAGAGGGAAGAATGGAGGGAGTGACCAGGGGGACTGGATGGGCACCGTTCTTATCCCCTCGATAGCCCCTGTCGCGCCGCGGTGTCGACAGACGACCGGAGCGGCGAGCAGTGGCCATGGAGACGACGACACGGCGACGAGGAGCAGGTGAGGGAGCGGGCTGGGCCGGCTCAGCCCAGCGCCAGGTAGGCTTTTTCTTCCCTTTTTCTATTTACTGTTTTAACCTTTATTTATTAACAGAGAGGGAGAAAGGGAATTATTTAGGCAACTATTTCACCTAGAAAAAATATGGGGAGTGTCCCCATAAATCCCTGGTGATTTTAGACAGTGCCACAAAAAGTTTGAGTATTCTTGGAACTGAGTTGAATTTTTCAAAAATGAATATGGCATTTAAAAAGGGCGGTTTGTTACTGTTTGAGGTTGTTGGAGTTGCTTAACTAATTCCAATATTGTGGTTTACCATTTTATACATGCCTCTAAATTATTTGTAACATTATGTACATTTTAGTTTTCAAACTTGAACAACTTTTATTTTCATTTTGAATTTGAATTTATTTCAGGGAGGAATTTGAAATGAAGTGTTCAAACTTTATGATCAAGCACTGCAAATGGGTATGACTTATCACACAGGGGGTGTTACAAATGCAAAGGACATAACGGTGTACTTGTATGATCTATAGCGAGAAACGAAAGCGGTCATCGGAATATCCTCCTTACGAACTCGGATCTGATGATAACCCAAGCTCAAGTTGAGTTTCGAGAACATAGAGGATCCAGCCAGTTGATCATAAAGATCATTGATCTGGGGAAGTTGATACTTGTTCTGGATTGTTGCTTGGTTAATACGCCGATAGTCCTGGACCAATCGGTTAGTTCCATCCTTCTTCTTAACAAAGAGAGAAGGTGCTCCCCAGGCAGAGGAACTTGGGCGGATGAAACCCTTCTTAAGTGACTTGTCGATTTCTTCCTTAAGCTCGAGAAGTTCATGCGGAGGCATCTTATAAGGACGCTTCGCAATAGGGGTACTGCCAGGTTTCAAGTCGATGACGAACTCAACGGCTCTAACCGGGGGTATTCCTAGAAGTTCCTCCGAAAAGATGTCTGGAAATTCATGAACGACAAGAACATTCTCAATTCCCTCAAGAGGTGAGGTATTCAAAGCATATATCTAAACTTCGGCGTTCCGAGTGATGCAAGCAGTGTAGTTCACTATCTCATTGGAGGGATGAAGCAGTTGAACGACTTTGGTGGCACAATTGATCGAAGCAATATGAGCTTTCAACCAATCCATTCCCAGAATGAGGTCTATGGTGGAAGACTTCAGGATGATGGGCGAAGTAAGTAATTCCAATCCTTTGATTTCAACGGGGACATTGTGGGCCATCATGGTGGTTTGACACTGGCCTCCAGGGGTGCGGACAACTGCTGCTAGATTCATCTTTTCAAATGCAATGTCATGCGCTAATGCAAATACTTCTGACATGAATGAATGCAATGCTCCTGAATCGAAAAAAATAGAAGAGGTTACTGAGTTGACGAAAAGGGTACCCATCACAGTAGCAGGTTGGTCCTGAACTTCTTCAATATCAATGTGGTAAGCATGTCCACGACCATAAGCAGCAGACCCACTATTATAGTTGTGGGCCTGATTGTTGCCACGACCATTGCCATGGGTACTGCGAGGGAATGCCAACTAATTCTGAATCTGGCGGCAGTCTTTGGCCATGTGACCTGGTTTGCGACACTTAAAACACATACCATCTTCAGGATGAAGAGGAGCATTAGGTGGAGTGCTACTTGTAGACTGTGTTGGATTTTTATCCCCGAAGAGGAGAGGGTGATGCAGCACAGTAGAGTAAGTATTTCCCTCAGTTAAGAAACCAAGGTTATCAATCCAGTAGGAGAACCAAGCAACACCACGTAAACAACACCTACACACAAAACACAAACCTTCGCACCCAACGCAAACGAGAGGTTGTCAATCTCTCGGCGGTCAAGTAACGAGATTAAACGGTATATGATAGATTGATAGATTGATAAATAAATAAAAGATAAAACAATGCAGAAAGTATTTTTGGTATTTTTGTATAAGTAAACGAGATAGATCTTATAATAAAAGTAGACCCAGGGGTCATAGGATTCACTAGTGGCATCTCTCTCAAGAAAATAGCATATGGTGGGTAAACAAATTACTATTGAGCAATTGATAGAAAAGCAAATAATTATGACACTATCCAAGGCAATGATCATGATATAGGCATCACATCCAAATCAAGTAGACCGAAACGATTCTGCATCTACTACTATTACTTCACACAATGACCGCTATCCAACATGCATCTAGTGTATTAAGTTCATAAGAACGAAGTAATGCATTAAGAACGATGACATGATGTAGTCAAGACAAAAGCATATAAGAATTCATCCGAACTTGTTATCCTTAATGGCAACAACACATGCGTATCAACTCCCCTTCTGTCACTAGGACTGAACACCGCAAGATTGAACCCATTACTGAGCACCTCTCCCCATTGCAAGAAGATCTAATCTAGTTGGCCAAACCAAACCAAAACTTCGGAGAAGAAATACAAGGCTATACTAAATCATGCATAAAAGAGATCAGCAAAGAACTCAAGTAAAACAAGGATAGATCTGCTCATAAACTCACAATTCATCGGATCTCAACAAACACACCGCACAAAGTCATTACATCGAATGGATCTCCATGAAGATCATTGAGACTGTTGTATTGAGATACAAAGAGAGAGAGAGAGAGCCATCTAGCTACTACCTACGGATCCGTAGATCTATGGTGAACTACTCACGCATCATCGGAGAGGCGGCAAGGATGATGTAGGGCCCCTGCGTGATGAGTTCCCCCTCTGACGGAGTACCGAAAAAGGCCTCCAGATGGGATCTGGCGAGAACAGAGGCTTGCGGCAGCGGAAAAAGTATTTCGTGGACTCCCTGTAGGGTTTTGGAATATTTGGGAATTTATAGAGGTGGAGGTAGGTCGGTTGGTGCAGGGAGGGTCCCACACAACACCTGGGAGCGCCCCCCCCTGCGGCGCGCCTTGGTGTTGTGTGGGGCCCTCCAGCATCATCTTCCGTAGCCTCCAAGTTCCAGGTGATCCTTATCTTCAATAAAAAATCCTCAAAAAGTTTCGGGACGATTTGATCTTATCTGATATTGATTTCCTACGAAACAAAAATAGGGCAGAAAACAGGAACTGGCACTTGGCACTAAGTTAATAGGTTAGTCCCCAAAAATGATATAAAAAGGTATAAAATTATAATAAAAACATCCAAGAATAGTAATATCATAGCACGGAACAAGAAAAAAATAATAGATACGTTGGAGACATATCAGCATCCCCAAGCTTAACTCCTGCTAGTCCTCGAGTTGGAAAGTGATAAAACATATTTTTGATTGTGGAATGCTACCCAACATACTTCATGTTATTTTCATAGCATAGACATGAGGACTTAGATGATTCAAAGCAATAGTCTATATTACACATGAAGACATAGATACTCAAGTGATGCTAACAAGCAACCATGCCTTTCAAAATAACAATGCTAAAGTAAATTACCCCTAGCCCATTCTGCTCAATCATTGATCCATTCATGATGCACACTCGAATATCAAGCATACTCCATGCACACACGAGACCACATGACCCCCTAGTTGGTGCTTTTAAAGAGAAGGATGAGACTCAACATAAAAGTAAATAGAAAGGCCCTTCGCAGAGGGAAGCATTGAATTACAGAGGTGCCAGAGCTCAAGTTTTAAAAGAGATGAAAATTTTATTTTGGGAGGGATGCTTTTCTCGTCAATGAGAACGACTTAAGGTTCCCAACACTTCTCACATTGGATACATCATAGGCGGTTCCCAAACAGAAAATAAATATATTTTTTCTCAATTCCCCAATCAGCGTTTCAGTTTCATCAAGACTTTGGTCTTTCTACTGTCACATCCAAGAGAATGAATTTTTTTGTTTCCACCATTACTTTTCACAATCCATGGCTAGCTGTATTCACGGGTGCCTTCCATACCATCACATTCCTTTAATTTTTGGGACTGGGCAACCCTTTTACCGCCATACTCTCGTGCAATGACAAGTGAATAAACACTCATCGTGAGAATAACATATCCAACATGAAAATCATTGGCCACCCCTCACCACTTCATGAGCGATACGGGCACACAAAAGAGAAATTTTTTTTGAAATTTTTTAGAGATGGCACATGCAAATTTACTTAGGATGGCAATGAAATACCGCATATAGGTAGGTATAGTGGACACAAATGGCAAAAACAAGGTTTAATGGTAATGGATGCACAAGCAGTATTCCCGCTTAGTACAAGATGAAGGCTAGCATAAAGATTGAGAAGCGCCCAACTAGAAAATCATGATGATGCATATGCATACATAAAACATAACCAACATCGAACAATACACCACAAGTAGGATATAACTTCATTTCATAGCTATTGACTTTATGTGCTTGCATAGGGAATCATAAACCTTAACATCAATATTCATACTAGAGCATAATTGACTCACTAGCACAACTCACATATCATCATTTATATATCTCAAAACTATTACAAAGAATCAAGTTTTTCATGTCCCATAAATTTTTGTATGCTAGTTTTCATTATTCTACTTGGATATTCATCACATAGGGACCAAACATCATATCTTGTACCAATTACCAAGACTATTTTCACACTCTCAAAAAGGTATAAGTGAAGCAAGAGAGTTAATTTCTTCAAAATTTTCTAACATTCTCAAAAAGATATAAGTGAAGCAAGAGAACAAGTTTCTTCAAAACATATAGCATTCTCAAAAAGATATAAGTGAAGCAAGAGAACAAGTTTCTTCAAAACATTCGCACCACCATGCTCAAAAAGATATAAGTGAAGCACTAGAGCAACCACCTAGCTCAACAAATTTAAGTGAAGCACAAAGAGCAATTCTAACAAATTATGATGATGTGAGGCCATCTCAAGCAAATGTGTTGAGAGGTGATGATTGTGACAAACTAAAAAGCAAAGACTCATATCATACAAGACGCTCCAAGCAAAACACATACCACGTGACGAATAAAAATATAGCCTCGAGTGTGTTACCGATAGTCGTTAGAAGAAAGAGGGGATGCCTTCCGGGGCATCCCCAAGCATAGACGCTTGAGTCTTCTTAGATATTACCTTGGGGTGCCTTGGGAATCCCCAAAATTTGGCTTTTGCATCTCTTCATTCCTTCATCCATCGTCGTCACACCCAAAACTTGAAAACTTAAATCACACAAAACTCACCAAAACCTTCGTGAGATCCGTTAGTATAACCAAACAAATCACTACTATAAGTACTGTTGCAAACCCATTCAAATTTTATTTAGCATTATAGGTATTGTGTTCTCACTTTCGCATGGCTGGCACCCCCCGATACAATCCATAGTTTCATAAAAACCTGCAAACAATGCATCAAAAACAGAATCTGTCAAAAACAGAACAGTCTGTAGCAATCTGTCGAAAAGCAATACTACTGTAACTCCAAAAATTCTGAAAAATTAGGACTTCATGGACAATTTGTATACCAATCTTCTGTAAAAAATTCAGACACGTTTGACGCTCTGATGAATTTATAAAATTCCTGGACTGGGCATCAAAGTTTCTATTTCTCACAGAATTGCATTCAAAAGCATCCACATCATCCCAAAGGTCTTACTTGGCACAAACACTAATTAAAATATATATAACCAACTCAAAACAGAAGCAAATAAAGGAAAATCAAAATAACAGAAACAAAAAGTGAAAAACAAAAAAATTATTTTATTCGTTGGGTTGCTTCACAACAAGCGCTATCGTTTTAAGCCCCTTGCTAGGCATATAGCAAAACCTCAAGTATTGTCATCCTTGGATTTTACTCCATAGGTAGTCCTCATAATTGATTCATAGGGTGGTTTAATATTGGTCCTTGGGAAGTGTTCCATGCATTTTTCAAAGGAAACGGAAACTTTATATTTCCCTCTTTCATATCAATCACCGCACGATGGTGCGTAAAAACGGTCTACCAAGAATCAAAGGGCAAGACGGATTGGAATTGATATCAAGAACAATAAATCCATGGGTACATAGTTCCTATTTGCAACAATAAGAACATCATTGATCTTCCGCAATGGCTTTTTAATAGTAGAATCTGCCAAGTGCAAATTAAGAGAACACTTATCCAAATTGGTAAAACCAAGAACATCACAAAGAGATTTTGGAATAGTAGAAACACTTGCACCCAAATCACGTAAAGCATTACACTCAAAAAATTTAATCTTGACTTTAATAGTAGGTTCCTGCTCATCATATAATTTTCTAGGAATAGAAATCTCTAATTCAAGTTTTTTTCCAAAGACTTCATTAAAGCTTCCACAATATGTTTAGTGAAGGCCTTATTTTGTTCATAAGCATTTGGTGAGTTCAACAAAGATTGCAATAAAGAAATACACTCAACCAAAGAGCAACTATCATAATTAAAGTCATGGCAATCCAAAATAGTGGGTGCATTACTAGCTAAAGTTTTGACCTCTCCAAACCCACTTTCAATAATTTTTGCATCTAGAGTTTCACCCTCCGAATCATGGAGATGCCTTCTATCTAAAGTCGACTCTTCTTCAGTCTCCTTTTCATCAAGATTGACTTTACTAAACAAAGAATCTATAGAAGACACACCAATCATCTTAACATGCTCATCCTTATTGCTACGAAAATTAGTAAGAGTGGCCTTTTCAAGCAATTCCCTCTTAGCATTCAACATAGCGGTTCTCTTCTTACTTTAATCAATAGAAACATACATAGCCTTAATAGATTCATTAATATCAACTCTCGAAGGCAAAGATTTCACCTTGAGATTTTCCACATCAAGAGAAAGCTTATCAACACTTTTAGACAAATCATCAATCTTGTTCAACTTCTCTTCTATCGAAGTGTTGAAAGTTTTTTGAGCATGGATAAATTCTTTCATACTATTTTCAAAGTCAGAGGACATCCTTTGGTTATTATGGGAAGAATTACCATAAGGATTGCCAAAAACATTAGAGGAATTTCCAGGATAAGGCCTAGAATTAAAGTTCCCTCTATTAGTATTATTATTGAAATTGGTACGAGAAACAAAATTTACGTCTATAGGATCACTATTTTGTTTAATCAAAGTAGACAAAGGTAAATCATTTGGATCAATAGAAGCATTCTTACTAGCAACCAACTTAACAAGAGCTTCAACTTTATCACTCAAAGTGCTAATCTCCTCAACGCATTCACCTTTTTGGTAGTAGGTGCCCCTTCAGTATGCCATTGGGAGTAGTTAGCCATAATATTATCAAGCAATTTAGTAGCATCACCCAAAGTAATCTCCATAAAAGTTCCACCCATGGCGGAATCCAAAAGATTTCGAGAAACAAAATTCAAGCCAGCATAATTTTTTTGGATAATCATCCACAAGTTCAAACCTTGAGTGAGACAATTTCTCAGCATCAATTTCATTCTCTCCCAAGATTGCGCAACATGTTCATGATCAAGTTGCTTCAAGTTCATAATCTGGTTACGGAGAGAGATGATTTTGGCTGGAGGAAAATATTTAGTGATAAAAGCATCTTTGCATTTTTCCCAAGAATCAATACTATTGCGAGGCAAAGAAGAAAACCAAATTTTTGCATGATCTTGCAAAGAAAACGGAAAAAGTTTCAATTTGACAATATCATTGTCCACATCTTTTTTCTTTTGCATGTCACACAACTCAACAAAAGTGTTGAGATGTGATGCCGCGTCGTCATTAGGACTTCCAAAAAATTGATCTTTCATAACAAGATTCAATAAAGCGGCATTTATGCCAAAAGACTCCACACTTGTGGCGGGAGGAGAAATAGGAGTGCTAATAAAATCATCATTATTGGTATTGGAAAAATCACACAACTTGGTGTTTTCTTGAGACATGATGTCTACGCAGATAGAGAGCAAACGAACAAAAGCAAACGAAAAAATGGCGAAGAAAAAAGAGGCAAAATAAAAGGCAAATAATTTTGTAAAAAATTTTAGAAGTGGGGGAGATGAAAATGAGAGGCAAATGGCAAATAAAGTAAATGCAAAGATAAGAGTTGAGAGCGTAGGTACTTGGTAATGTTGATGATGTCTCCCTGGCAACGGCGCCAGAAATTCTTCCTGCTACTTGTAGACTGCGTGGGATTTTTATCCCCGAAGAGGAGAGGGTGATGCAGCACAGTTGAGTAAGTATTTCCCTCAGTTAAGAAACCAAGTTTATCAATCCAGTAGGAGAACCAAGCAACACCACGTAAACAAGACCTACACACAAAACACAAACCTTCGCACCCAACGCAAACGAGAGGTTGTCAATCTCTCGGCGGTCAAGTAACGAGATTAAACGGTATATGATAGATTGATAGATTGATAAATAAATAAAAGATAAAAAAGTGCAGCAAGTATTTTTGGTATTTTTGTATAAGTAAACGAGATAGATCTTATAATAAAAGTAGACCCGGGGGCTGTAGGATTCACTAGTGGCATCTATCTCAAGAAAATAGCATACGGTGGGTAAACAAATTACTGTTGAGCAATTGATAGAAAAGCAAATAATTATGACGCTATCCAAGGCAATGATCATGATATAGGGATCACATCCAAATCAAGTTGACCGAAACGATTCTGCATCTACTACTATTACTTAACACATCGACCGCTATCCAACATGCATCTAGTGTATTAAGTTCATAAGAACGAAGTAATGCATTAAGAACGATGACATTATGTAGTCAAGACAAAAGCATATAAGAATTCATCCCAACTTGTTATCCTTAATGGCAACAACACATGCGTATCAACTCCCCTTCTGTCACTAGGACTGAACACCGCAAGACTGAACCCATTACCATGCACCTCTCCCCATTGCAAGAAGATCTAATCTAGTTGGCCAAACCAAACCAAAACTTCGGAGAAGAAATACAAGGCTATACTAAATCATGCATTAAAGAAATCAGCAAAGAACTCAAGTAAAACAAGGATAGATCTCATCATAAACTCACAATTCATCGGATCTCAACAAACACACCGCACAAAGTCATTACATCGAATGGATCTCCATGAAGATCATGGAGACTGTTGTATTGAGATACAAAGATAGAGAGAGAGAGAGCCATCTAGCTACTACCTACGGACCCGTAGGTCTGTGGTGAACTACTCACACATCATCGGAGAGGCGGCAAGGATGATGTAGAACCCCTCCGTAATGAGTTCCCCTTCCGGCGGAGTACCAGAAAAGGCCTCCAGATTGCATCTGGCAAGAACAAAGGCTTGCGGCGGCGGAAAAAGTATTTCGTGGACTCCCTGTAGGGTTTTGGAATAGTTGGGAATTTATAGAGGTGGAGGTAGGTCGGTTGGCGCAGGGAGGGGCCCACACAGCACCTGGGCGCGCCCTGGTGTTGTGTGGGGCCCTCCAGCATCATCTTCTGTAGCCTCCAAGTTCCAGGTGATCCTTATCTTCAATCAAAAATCATCAAAAAGTTTCGGGACGATTTGATCTTATCTGATATTGATTTCCTGCGAAACAAAAACAGGGCAGAAAATAGGAACTGGCACTTGGCACTACGTTAATAGGTTAGTCCCCAAAAATGATATAAAAAGGTATAAAATGATAATAAAAACATCCAAGAATAATAATGTCATAGCATGGAACGAGCAAAAATAATAGATACGCTGGAGACGTATCATGGAGCAGCTTGAGCTCTTGGCTGCCTCGGCGATGGAGGAGGCAGACGGGGTGCAGCATAAGAAGGCCTGAATGGAGGGGCATTGGGACGGTACATGCTGTTAGGAATCCAAATGCGAGGCTTCTATGCTGAGCTCGAAGATGTGCCAACATCACGATAGCGCTTCTGTGACTCCTTGTGCTTCATCTGAGCAGTCTCAATCCGGATAGCTTTGTTCACAAGAGTAGCAAAGTCATTGAAGTCCTAAGCAGCAAGGGCAAGCTCAAATTCTGGGTGGAGTCCATTACGGAATTTCTCCTGTCTCCGAGCATAAGTGGAAACGTCTTCTTCAGTATAGCGGGATAAGTCAAGGAATTCCCGCTAATAGGCTTCAGCAGTCTTGTTGCCCTGAGTGAGGTTGCAAAACTCGGTCTTCTTCCGGTCCATGATTCCTTGAGGAATGTATCGGGCATGGAACTCAGCCTGAAACTCGATCCAAGTAACGACTGTCGTAGCGGGAAGTGTACGCTTGTGGGTCGACCACCATTGTGCAGCGGGGCCCTTCAGGAAGTGGCTCGCGAAAGTGACAAGATTGGCAGGGCCGATAGCAGCAGATTCCATCTCATTGGTGATGTCATGAAGCCAGTCATCAGCATCCAATGGCTGCTCAGAGTTGCGAAAAATCGTTGGGTTGAGACGCACGAACTCCGATAGAGTTATTGAGGCAGGGTCCTGATTCTGATTGTTCTGGTGCGGAAACTGGGCCATGATGCCTTGTATGAATTGACCGTTCACTTCGAACTGTTGCATCGTAGCTGCCATATAGTTTGGTGGTGGTGGGTTTTCTGGTGCACGACCACGACCACGAACACGAGCACCTGGCCTAACCATCCTGCTAAATTTAAGCAGGGGGTAGTTCAGTAAAAGCAACCGCAAGTGTTTAGAAATAAACATGATGTAACACGACAATGAATAAGCAGTGCAATAGATACATAACAGTAGTCAATTAAGACATATAGATCCATACAAAGAGTCGGTTACACGTGGGCAGCATAACGGCGCAATTTAAAAGCTAGACATACTAGGCGGCGCGCAGGCACGCGGTGAGGAATACACAACGAGACATAGCAAAGGCTACATCAATGTCGGGGAAAACCACTGAAACGGGGTAACTGCAAGTGCGGACAACGAGTGCTTGTCTGAGAGAGGTCCTGCTCTCCATGTGCACTCTGATGCAGAACCCGGTCTCGAACTGGGAGAAGCGGTCCACGTGCAAGGGTATGACTTCCAACAGTAGGCCAATCGATACCTGCCTGCATCTGAGCCCTGCATGGGTAAAGAATGCACTCTGGATTTATCCTTGCACGAACAGCTGGTAGCAACTATGTCATAGCATCATAGAGACGTGCTCGAGTGGCAAACAACTCGACGGCAAGAGCCCAATTAGCGTGATCCAGAGCCTGAGTGCACTGAATCAAAACTTGCGGGTCGGAATGACAACGCTCGTACGGGGCACAGATAGCTGTGTAGTGATACGTCTCCAATGTATCTATAATTTTTTATTGTTCCATGCTATTATATTACCTATTTTGGATGTTTAATATGCATTAATATGCTATTTTATATGATTTTTGGGACTAACCTATTAACCCAGAGCCTAGTGCCAGTTTCTATTTTTTTCCTTGTTTTTGAGTTTTGCAGAAAAGGAATATCAAACAGAATCCAAACAGAATAAAACTTTACGATGATTTTTCTTGGACCAGAAGACATACATAGGACTTGGAAACCAAGTAAAAGGAGTCCCGAGGAGACGGCAAGGGTGCAGGGCGCACCCCAGGGGGGCGCCCCCTACCTTGTGGGCCCCTCGTTGCTCCTTTAACCCTAATCCTTGGCCTATAAATTCCCATATATTCCCAAACCATCAGAAGCATCCACAAAAATACTTTTCCGCCGCCGCAAGCCTCTGTTCCCGTGAGATCCCATCTTGGGGCCTTTTCCGGCAATCTGCCGGAGGGGGATTCGATCAAGGAGGGCATCTACATCAACCCTATTACCCCTCCGATGAAGCGTGAGTAGTTTACCTCAGACCTACGGGTCCATAGCTAGTAGCTAGATGGCTTCTTCTCTCTCTATGATCCTCAATACCATGTTCTCCTTGATGTTCTTGGAGTCCTATCTGATGTAATATTCTTTTTTGGTGTGTTTGTCGAGATCCGATGAATTGTGGATTTATGATCAGATTATCTATGAATATTATTTGAATCTCCTCTGAATTCTTATATGCATGATCTGATATCTTTGTATTTCTCTTTGAATTATTGGTTTGGTTTGGCCAACTAGATTGGTAGTTCTTGCAATGTGTGAGGTGCTTATTTTTGGGTTCAATTTTGCGGTGTCCTCACCCAGTGACAAAGTAGGGGTAGCGAGGCACGCATTTGTATTGTTGCCATCAAGGATAAAAAGATGGGGTTTTCATCATATTGCTTGAGTTTATCCCTCTACATCATGTCATCTTACTTAAGGCGTTACTCCATTCTTTATGAACTTAATACTCTAGATGCATGCTGGATAGCGGTCAATGTGTGGAGTAATAGTAGATGCAGAATCGTTTTGGTCTACTTGACACGGACGTGATGCCTATATGCATAATTATTGCCTTGGATATCTTCATAAATTTGCGCTTTTCTATCAATTGCTCGACAGTAATTTGCTGACCCACCGTATTATTTTCCTTCAAGAGAGAAGCCTCTAGTGAAACCTATGGCCCCCGGGTCTATTTTCCATCATATATTTTCAGATCTATAAACCAAAAAACCCAAAAACACCTTGCTGCAATTTATTTACTTTTACTTTGTTTTACGTTTTAGTAATCTTTTATATCTATCTCTATCAGATCTCATCCTTGCAAGTGACCGTGAAGGGATTAACAACCCCTTTATTGCATTGGGTGCAAGTGTTTGATTGTTTGTGCAGGTGCATTGATTGGAGACTTGCGTGTACCTCCTACTGGATTGATACCTTGGTTCTCAAAATAGAGGGAAATACTTATCTCTACTTTGCTGGTTCACACTTTCCTCTTCAATGGAAAAACCAACGCAAGCTCAAGAAGTAGTAGGAAGAATTTCTGGCGCCATTGCCGGGGAGGTCTACATCAAGCCTACCAAGTACCCATCATAAACTCTCATCTCTTGCATTACATTATTTTCCATTTGCCTCTCATTTTCCTCTTCCCCACTTCTAAAACAATTTTCAGAAAAACACAAAAAGATTTGCCTTTTTATTCGCCCTTCTTCCGTTCGTCTTTTCGTTTGCTTGTGTTGCCATGTGCCTTCTATATGCTTGCATCTTCGCTTGCTAAAAATCTATTGATATGAATCCTCATCCACTTGCTAATCTTTTTAAGAGATCCAATTATGATGAACCAATTGCTAGTGAGTTGAGTGCACTAGATTATCTTTATGAAGTTTTGCTTGAAATTCATGAATCCGAAAATTATGATGAAGTGTCAAAAGAAGAAATTTATGAAGTGATTCACGATAACTCCCTGGATGAAAAGCATGATTGCAATGATGTTATTATAAATTCTATTAATGTCAATTGTGTTAATAATATGCAAAACCCTAAGCTTGGGGATCCTAGTTTTGCTAAGTCCACTAATTATTGTAATGATCATGACTGGGGTGATTCTTCTTACGATCTTGAAAATTTATTAAGCCTCATGATGAATTTTATATTGATAACAATGTTTGCAATAATATTGAAAACGTGTTTGGAAGAGTGTCAACTTTAGGTAATAATGATCCCACTACTTTGGAGAATTATCAATCTTGTGATTTTTTTTTGGTAAAAGTGGGTTTTGAGAGGTCATGACTTTATTTTATGATAATCCCACTATTTTGGAAGAGTGTCAACTTTGCATGCATGTGGAACAATTAGAGAATATGTTATGTGATAGTTATATTATTGAATTTGAATATGATCCCACATGAAATTATTATGAGAGAGGAAAATATTGTTATAGAAATTTTCATGTTACTAAATTACCTCTCTTCATGTTGAGATTGCTATCGTTTCCTTTTTCTTCTTTGCATATGCTAGATATTGCTTTTCTTGATAATTTGTTTGCTTATTAAATTCCTATGCATAGGAAGTATGTTATACTTAGATGTGTTTGTCACATTTTTTTATGATGCTCTCTTTGTGCTTCAATTCTTGTCTTTCATGTGAGCATCATTGAAATATCAAACCTAGCTAGGGGCGTTAAACAATAGCGTTTGTTGGGAGGCAACCCAATTTTATTTTTATGTTCTTTGTTTTGCTTCTATTCTTGAATAAAATAAACATTATTACCTCTGTAGTAATTGTGTTTTGGTGTTTTAATTAGTGTTTGAACCAAGTAAGACATTAGGATGGCTTACGGTGATAGTTGATTTGATTTTGCTGAAAAACAGAATCTTTGATGCCCAGTCCAGGAATTTTTAAAATTTGTTAGAGCGTAAAATGTGTCTGAATTTTTTACACAAGATTTATATACAAATTTCCCAGGTTGTCTTAATGTTTCAGAATTTTTGGAGTTACAGAAGTATTCGAGATTTCTAGATTCCTAAAGACTGTTCTGTTTTTGACAGATTCTGTTTTCTTTGTGTTGTTTGCTAATTTTGATGAATCTATGGGTAGTATCGGGGCGTATGAACCATGGAGAAGTTTGAATACAGTAGATATTACACCAATATAAATAAAGAATGAGTTCACAACAGTACCAAAAGTGGTGATTTATTTTCTTATAATAATGGATCTGTTGAGTTTTGTGTTGTGAAGTTTTCAAGTTTTGGGTAAAGATTTGATGAACTATGGAATAAGGAGTGGCAAGAGCCTAAGCTCGGGGATGCCCAAGGCACCCGAAGGTAATATTCAAGGATAACCAAGAGCCTAAGCTTGGGGATGCCCCCGAAGGCATCCCCTCTTTCGTCTTCAATCCATCGGTAAATTTACTTGAGGCTATATTTTTATTCACCACATGATATGTGTTTTGCTTGGAGCGTCTTGTATGATATGAGTCTTTGTTTTGCTTTTTAGTTTGCCACAATCATACTTGCTGTACACATATTTTGAGAGGGACACGCTTAAATCATGAATTTATTAGAATACTCTTTGTGCTTCACTTATATGTTTTGAGCTAGGCAATATGCTCTAGTACTTCACTCATATCTTTTTAGTGCACGGTGGTGGTTTTATTTTATACAAATTATTGAACTCTCTTGCTTCACTTATATTATTTTGAGACTCTCTAAACAGCATGGTAATTTGCTTAGGTTATGAATTTAGTCCTAATTTAATGGGCATCCAAGAGGGATATAATAAAAACCTTCATATAATGTGCATTGAATACTATGAGAAGTTTGATTCCTTGCATATTATTTTGAGATATAAAGATGGCGATATTAGAGTCATGCTAGTGAGTAATTGTGGATTGGTAGAAATACTTGTGTTAAAGTTTGTGATTCCCGTAGCATGCATGTATGGTGAACCTTTATGTGCAGAAGTCGGAGCATGATTTATTTATTGATTGTCATCCTTTGTGGGAGCGTCGGGAGCGCGCGATGGTTAACTCCTACCAACCTCTTCCCTACGGGCATGCGTTTAATACTTTGTTTCAATAGCTAATAGACTTTTGCAATAAGTATGTGAGTTCTTTATGAATAATGTTGAGTCCATGGATTATACGCACTCTCACCCTTGCACCTTTGTTAGCCTCTCTAGTACCGCGCAACTTACGCCGGTGCATTAAAACCACCATATTCCCTTCCTCAAAACAGCCACCATACCTACCTATTATGGCATTTCCATAGCCATTCCGAGATATATTGCCATGCAACTTCCACCGTTCCGTTTACTATGACACGCACCATCATTGTCATATTGCTTTGCATGATCGTAAGATAGCTAGCATGATGTTTTTATGGCTTGTCCATTTTTTGATGTCATTTGCTATGCTAGATCATTGCACATCCCGGTACACCGCCGGAGGCATTCATATAGAGTCGTATTTTGTCCTAAGTATTGAGTTGTAAGTAAATAAAAGTGTGATGATCATCATTATTAGAGCATTGTCCCATGTGAGGAAATGATGATGGAAGCTATGATTCCCTCACAAGTTGGGATGAGTCTCTGGACTTTACAAAAAAAAGAGGCCAAAGAAGCCCACCAAAAAAAAGAGAGAAAAGAGAGAAGGGGCAATGCTACTATTCATTTTTCCACACTTGTGCTTCAAAGTAGCACCATGATCTTCATGATAGAGAGTCTCCTATATTGTCACTTTCATTTACTAGTGGGAATTTTTCATTATAGAACTTGGCTTGTATATTCCAATGATGGGCTTCCTCAAATTGCCCTAGGTCTTCGTGAGCAAGCGAGTTGGATGCACACCCACTTAGTTTCTTTTTGAGCTTTCATAAACTTATAGCTCTAGTGCATCTGTTGCATGGCAATCCCTACTCACTCACATTGATATCTATTGATGGGCATCTCCATAGCCCATTGATATGCCTAGTTGATCTGAGACTATCTCCTTCTTTTTGTCTTCTCCACAACCACCATATTCTACTCCACCTATAGTGTTATATCCATGGCTCACGCTCATGTATTGCGTGAAAGTTGAAAAAGTTTGAGAACATCAAAAGTATGAAACAATTGCTTGGCTTGTCATCGGGGTTGTGCATGATTTAATACTTTGTGTGATGAAGATGGAGCATAGCCAGACTATATGATTTTGAAGGGATAACTTTCTTTGGCCATGTTATTTTGAGAAGACATGATTGCTTTATTAGTATACTTGAAGCATTATTGTTTTTATGTCAATATCAAACTTTTGTTTTCAATCTTATGGACCTGAATATTCATGCCACAATAAAGAAAATTACATGGATAAATATGTTAGGTAGCATTCCACATCAAAAATTCTGGTTTTATCATTACCTACTCGAGGATGAGCAGCTTGGGGATGCTTGATAGTCTCCAATGTATCTATAATTTTTTATTGTTCCATGCTATTATATGATATATTTTGGATGTTTTATATGCATTAATATGCTATTTTATATTATTTTTGGGAATAACCTATTAACCCAGAGCCCAGTGCCAGTTTTTGTTTTTTCCTTGTTTTTGAGTTTCGCAGAAAAAGGAATATCAAACGGAGTCCTAACGGAATAAAACTTTACGATGATTTTTCTTTGACCAAAAGACATACGTAGGACTTGGAAACCAAGTAAAAGGAGTCTCGAGGAGATGGCAAGGGTGCAGGGCACGCCCCCTGCCTTGTGGGCCCCTCGTAGCTCCTTTAACCCTAATCCTTGGCCTATAAATTCCCATATATTCCCAAACCATCAGAAGCGTCCACAAAAATACTTTTCCGCCGCCGCAAGCCTCTATTCCCGTGAGATCCCATCTTGGGGCCTTTTCCGGCAATATGCGGAGGGGGATTCGACCATAGAGGGCATCTACATCAACCCTATTGCCCTTCTGATGAAGCGTCAGTAGTTTACCTCTGACCTATGGGTCCATAGCTAGTATCTAGATGGCTTCTTCTCTCTCTATGATCCTCAATACCATGTTCTCCTTGATGTTCTTGGAGTTCTATCCGATGTAATATTCTTTTGCGGTTTGTTTGTCGGGATCCGATGAATTGTGGATTTATGATCAGATTATCTATGAATATTATTTGAATCTCCTCTGAATTCTTATATGCATGATTTGATATCTTTGTATTTCTCTTCGAATTATTGGTTGGATTTCGCCAACTAGATTGGTAGTTCTTGCAATGGGTGAGGTGCTTTGTTTTTGGTTCAATCTTGCGGTGTCCTCACCCAGTGACAAAGTAGGGGTAGCGAGGCACGTAATTGTATTGTTGCCATCAAGGATAAAAAGATGGGGTTTTCATCATATTGCTTGAGTTTATCGCTCTACATCATGTCATCTTACTTAAGGCGTTACTCCGTTCTTTATGAACTTAATACTCTAGATGCATGCTAGATAGCGGTCGATGTGTGGAGTAATAGTAGTAGATGCATAATCGTTTCGGTCTACTTGACACGGACGTGATGCCTATATGCATAATCATTGCCTTGGATATCGTCATAACTTTGCGCTTTTCTATCAATTGCTCGACAGTAATTTGTTTACCCACCGTATTATTTTCCTTCAAGAGAGAAGCCTCTAGTGAAACCTATGGCCCCCGGGTCTATTTTCCATCATATATTTTCAGATCTATAAACCAAAAAACCCAAAAATACCTTGCTACAATTTATTTACTTTTACTTTGTTTTACAGTTTAGTAATCTTTTATATCTATCTCTATCAGATCTCATCCTTGCAAGTGACCGTGAAGGGATTGACAACCCCTTTATCGCGTTGGGTGCAAGTGTTTGATTGTTTGTGCAGGTGCATAGATTGGAGACTTGCTTGTACCTCCTACAGGATTGATACCTTGGTTCTCAAAACTGAGGGAAATACTTATCTCTACTTTGCTGCATCACCCTTTCCTCTTCAAGGGAAAAACCAACGCAAGCTCAAGAAGTAGCATGTAGTATCAGGTAGCATCTCCAGCTAGAGCATACGGGATGTATCGGAACTCAGAGGGATCCAAGCTACTATGCTCGCCACGGAGACATGCGACAACAGAATAGGCAGCATCATGGACTACCATCTCAATCGTCACACCGATACCATAGAAAAGGTGGAGCTCAGTGTCGAAGTTGTCACTCAGATCATAGATACGAACATCGGCATGGTACTGTTCCTGGTTGAACTTGCGGTAATCCTCGTAAACCATGTACTCGGGGTACCATCGGTAGCCTAGTCTGGTCAAGAGGACGATCATGATAGCCGGAAAACCAGGGGCATCACGAGCCCAAGTTCGAAGCACAAGCTGCATCGCAGGGCACGGCGGGAACAATCGATCCATCTGAAACATAGGAAATTCTAGGTTGTCAAATGACAATGTGAGAAGCATTTGGTAACTTGGAAAGGAAAGGTTAAAGAAACCAGTGGAAAGGAAAATGTGATTATCAGACTAATCAGATCAACAATAAGGAATCAGTACAGATAATTCAGCTCTCCGGGTGGATGAGATTACGAGAACCTAAGTGTCGGCGTTAGTAAAATTCATTTAACCCGAATAGACGAGAATTCAGAGTCCGAGAGAATAGAAGAGGAATAAAAGATCCTACTACCACCCAGTTGGCAACGTGGGCCCGTAAGGACACAACCATGTTAGAAAAATAGTTTTTTGATGTCTAGACTCTACTTCGGCCAAGGAATTGGAATGGGGCATCCTACAAGCAGTCATCTCTGATACCAACTAGTGCCGCCCCCGACTTAATCGTGCACTAATCATACACGCACATGTGCATGATCAAGCACAGGGACTCATGGGAAGATATCACAACACAACTCTAAACTCAACTTAAACATAAAGATCTCATATTACAAATCAGGGGTCACGAGGACCCGAATACATAAGTCATACACACAAATGATATCTGCGTACAGACATAGTTAGTCAAAGGTGCCTTAAGAAGGCTAGGACAAACAACGACTCTAGATCGAAAGGCGAAGGCCTCCTGCCTAGGGCCTCCAATCCTACTCCTGGTCAGCTAGGTCAATCTAGTAGTACGTGCCGTCGGGACCCTCCTGGTATTAAGCTCATGCGGTGGCATCTCGCTCCTGGGCTCCATTGGCTGGTTTCAACATATGGGTATGGAGGAAAAGAATAGCAGAGCAACCATGAGTACTCATCCAAAGTACTCACAAGACTGACATCAGAACTAAGCAAATTATGCATTGGTATCAAAGGAACGGGGCTATATCTTTGGATTGAACTGCAGAATGCCAGAATAGAGGTGGAGAAGTCTAGCCTATCAAAGACTAGCATCTTCAGTGTCTTGCAACATTAGAAGAGTGCACATTAGTAATATATAATAGTGGTTGTATAGTAGCAACTCCCTGAGGTCTTTTATCGACTCCCTGGGAGAAAGCGATCCCGAGAGTGGTAGTAACAGTGCAATATGAATCATCATCAATTTGTAGTTGTAGCAGATCCGGATACAACTCTGAGCGTCCTGTTACAATGGACACGGCTATTCGAATAGATAACTTTCCTGCAGGGGTGCACAACTGTTACCCAGCACGCTCGATTACATCTGGCCGAACACACTTGCTGGGTAATGCCCGGCCTCGGGTAATCGACACGACGCAGTCCTACCTAGGCTCAGTAGAGAGATCAACACGCTGGTCTAAATCCTAAGTGCGAAGGGGTCTTGGGCCCATCGCCCTTTGCAATCCTGCATGTTGCGTGGCTGGTCGAGGCACATGCGCGACACTGAATACACCAGTGACGTAACCAGCCCCACCCCAATGATCAGCCCACATCTTTGAGCTGTGACGTCTGAAGAGCTTTTGGCTGATACATAAGACGTAGAGGGTCCCATAACCATTATCTCACGTGGTGGTAGTGCGTATAGGACACGACGACCCACTCAGATCAAATACCCAGTTCCGTTAGGCGTATTTAGTAACTCACAGAGACGATCAGAGTTTCTGTCACTCTGACTTGACATCACTCGCTGGTACCCTTTGAGCCGACCCGTCTTTAATGTTGTTCTCTCGCGGGCACCCTTGGGTTCAGCCCGACTTTGACAGTAATGGCATTGCAAAATGTAACATTTCCGTGATCGGCACCCAGTGCGATCACGGCCCGACTACAAGCATGGCATACGGACAAGGCGAAGGGCCACAGATGAAATAACAGCATACCTATCTAAGCCTCATGGGATAGTCGGTAAGGTATCAAAATACAGGCGACAAAAACAGGCTATTCACCAGACTAGGATAAAGCATGGCAGCGGCAATTTCTAATGCAAGCAGGTGGGAGAAAGAATAGGAGATATCGGCATGCGTCAAGGGGGGGGGGATTGCTTGCCTGGAAGCTCTACTAAGAGAGGATGATCGTCAGTAGGCTGCTCATCGGCAGTGTAGTCAAACTCAGGTGCGTCGGCGTTGGTCTCGACGTCTATCGGGAGAGAAGGGGGAAGAAGAAACAATAAATTCACGGCAAAAATGCAACAACGATGCATGACATGCCTAACTGATATGAAGAGGTGTTCTACTGCCTAATTAAATGTTTTAGTTAATTTAGGAATTTATTTGGATTTATTTTATTAAGGTAGTGCACTATTCAATTATCGAAATCAGCCAAAAAGTTCCATGTTTACCTAAACAGGAGTGATGGTCAAGCATTTTGTTTATATATACTGATTCTTCATATTATTTTGATCATTTTTCATATATAAATTATTTTCATCTGACTTACGGTTTAATTCCTATGATTTTTCAAAGTTTTAAATATTTTCTGGATTTATTTTAATTATTTAAATCCTAATTATTTGAAATACTAAACGATAATGTCATCATGATGTATTGCTGACGTCAGCAGTCAACAGTCCGTTGAACAGTCAAACCTGACCTGTGAGTCCAGTGGGACCCACTGGTCATTGACTCTACTAACTAAACAGAGTTTTAATTAACTAAATATACTAATTAACCGGTGGGCCCGCAATTTCAGTGTCACTAATTAATTAGTCTCTACTTTAATTTAAATTTAAAACATTTTAATTAACGCAGGACCGACCATCAGTCTCACTAATGAACAGTGCTCGCGTGCAGACCAGGTCAACCGGGCCCGCGGGGCCCAGTGTCAGCGACACAGGGCATGCCACGTCGGCGCCAGCTGGACGCCGGCCACCGGAGAGCTCCGGCGAGGCCGAACGACGACGAGCAACTCCGGCGAGCCCGGAATCACTCTGTGGTGCGTCAAATCGGGCGTTTCTTGGCTCTATCGAACAAGTGAAGAACGCCGCGTCGCGTGGGGTGGCTGGTTGAACGCGGGGATGGCCGGAGAGACGCCGGCGACGATGGGTGGCGGCGGAGCTCTCGGGCTCGATCGGGAAACGCGGCTGTGGTGCGGTTTAGCGCGCGCATTTGGTCGCGCTTGTAAGAGGGGGTAGCGCCGCGTCGATCCAGCCTACAGACACGGGCTACGGTGGTCGGGAGCGACGGCAACGGCGAGCTCGGGCGGCGGGCAGAACAGGGCGCGGCGGGGAGCTAGCTAGGAAGGAGCATGAGGCGCGAGGAGAGGAATGGGGGAAGGGAGGAGCTCACCTATCGGCTAAGTAAAGCCCTTGTGAGCTTAGATGCGCAGAGGAGCTCGGGGACGGCGGAGATCGCCGGCGACAGAGAAGATGGGGACGAGGTCGATCCCGACCGTGCGGTCGTCCTCGAGCTCGACGGCAAGGCGTACTCGATGGAGTCGAGCGAGGCGGAGCGGATGGGCACGTCGGAGCGATGATCGGGAGGCGGTGGCCACGCTAAATCACGGCCATGGCGGCGACGGTTTTGGGTGGCTGCACGAGGAGGGAGACAGCGGGCGAGGGAGGCGAATCTGGTTGCGTTAGGGTTTTAGGGAAGGAGGGAAGCGACCAGGGGAGGCTTTAGCGGCGACGGGGAGCCGCGGGATCGCCAGCGCGTGGCGATCGGTGGCTCTGCCGCACACGCCAGCCGACAGCGAGACAGAGGAGGACGACGACCGCGCAATTGGGCTGGGCTGGCTACTATATGACTTAGGCCCAGCCGTACAGTAAGCGTTAGGCGTTTTTCTTTTTCTATTTTCTGTTTTCTACTTTAATTCTGTCTTGCAAATTGTTTGACCACTGAACTACTTTGGTAAAATATGAGACTTGGTTCAAATATTACAGTGAAATATTCTCTACCACCAGAAATTGGTTTGGGGAAATTATGATTTCATTTGTAATTTTCATTAAAGAAAATAGTATTAAATGTTGTTGTTTGCTACTGTTTTAGGTTGATAGAGTCACTTAGACATTTTTAGTGATGTTGTTTTCCTGAACATAATTAGTTATGGATTATGTGCTATTTAATGAACATTTTTTTTTCCAAATTGGAACAACTTTTATTTTCACTTTAAATTTGAATTGCAATTTGAATGGGAATTTGAAATGAGATACAATGCAATGATGATCAAGCATAGCTAATCCTATTGACATGGCATTAACAAAAGGTGATCACTGTGGCTTAAGTACATGGGGTGTTACAATTCTCCTCCTCTAACAAGAATTCTCATCCCGAGAATTAAGAGGCAGGTTGGAAGAAGGTGGGATATTCTTCGCGAAGACGATCCTCGTGTTCCCAAGTGGCTTCATCTTCAGAATGATGCGACCACTGAACTTTGGGGAACTTGATTGACTTCTGGCGAGTTCATCGTTCAGCTTGATCAAGAATGCGGATTGGATACTCTGGATAAGACAGATCTTCTCGCAATTCAAGCATTTCATGATCCACTACACGGATAGGATCCTTGAAGCAACGACGGAGTTGTGATACATGAAAGACATCATGCACTTGAGAAAGGTTTGGCGGCAACTGCAACTGATATGCCACTTCTCCTCGTCGAGCGAGAATACGAAATGGGCCAATGTAGCGAGGAGCTAACTTGCCCTTGATTCCGAACCGATGAGTGCCCTTCAATGGAGTGACATGCAGGTAAGCTTGCTCGCCGGGCTGATAGACCATTACCTGGTGCTTTTGGTCATAGTTGCTCTTCTGATGAGTCTGAGCAGTTTTCAGATGTTCACGGACAATGCAGACTTGTTCTTTAGCTTGTTGAATAATGTCCGGTCCGACAAGTGATCGTTCCCCAGTTTCTGACCAATTCAGAGGGGTTCGACATTTACGTCTATATAGAACTTCGAATGGTGCCATCTTCAGACTAGCCTGGTAGCTATTGTTGTACGAGAATTCGGCATACAGAAGAGATTCCTCCCATCTCTTACCAAATGAGATGAAACAAGCTCGAAGCATATCTTCAAGCACCTGATTAACTCGTTCGACTTGACCCTGAGACTGAGGGTGAAAAGCAGTGCTAAAGGACAAATGAGTTCACATAGCTTCTTGGAAAATTTCCTAGAATCTTGAGGTGAAGAGGCTGCCATGATCTGAACTGATCTCCAACGGAAAATCGTGGAGTGACACAATTCAGGAAACATACAAGTCTGCTAACTGGCTAGCAATGATTGTTTCCTTGACTGGCAGAAAGTGAGCAACATTTGAGAATCAGTCGATGACGATAAACATAGCATCATGACCTTTCTGAGATCTGGGAAAACTAGTAATGAAATCCATTTCGACCTTGTCCCATTTCCATTCAGGAATATCAAGCAGTTGCAGAGTACCAGCAGGCCTTTGATGTTCTGCTTTGATACGACGGCAAACATCACACTCAGCAACATAACGAGCAATGTCTTGTTTCATACCCGGCCACCAATAACTCTGTCGAATGTCTTGGTACATTTTGGTACTACTAGGGTGAATTGAGAGAGGCGTTTCTTGTGCTTCTTTCATCACATCCTCCCTCATATCTTGGTTGTGAGTTGTAGGGACCACTAAGCGACCTTTGAAGAACAAACCATCTTGGTCATCTAAGTGGAAGTCTGAATACTTTCCTTCTCCAAGATAACGTTTAATTTTGTGGACCTTGGAGTCATACTTCTGCATAGTTCTGATCATATGCTCGAGATTAGGCTCGACAACCAGGGTATTGAGATGACCCTGTGGAACAATATGGAGATTCAACTTACGAAGCTCTTCACAAAGCATAGGTTGTGCTTCCTGAACCATGAGGTTGTTGCAATAGGCCTTGCGGCTCAAAGCATCGGCCATTACATTAGCCTTGCGAGGGGTGTATGAAATATTCATATCATAATCGGCTATTGTCTCGAGCCATCTCTGTTGACGAAGGTTCAGATCTGGTTGGGTATACAGATACTTTTCAAACTCTGGTGGTCCGTGTATATCTCGCAATGATTACTGAGAACGTAATGTCGCCACAGCTTCAGAGCATAAATAACTGCAGCAAGTTCGAGATCATGCACTGGATAATTTTCCTCATGAGGACGCAACTGACGAGAGCCATAAGCAATTACTTTGAGCTCTTGCATTTGGACATAGCCTAATCCTTGGCGAGATGCGTCGCAATATATCATGAAGTCCTTGCGGGTATCCGGGGGAGCTAGCACTGGGGCAGATGTTAGCTTATCTTTGAGTGTCTGAAAACTGTCTTGAACTTTTCGGTCCAGTCAAATTTAACACCTTTGTGGAGCAGGTCAGTCAATGGCTTAGCAATTTTGGAGAAGTTCTCGACGAATCTGCGGCAATAACTAGCGAGTCCGAGAAAACTCATGACTTGCTTGACATTCTTCGGGGGAGTCCAGACAAGAATAGCCTGAACTCGCTCGGGGTTGACAGCAATGCCATCTTTGAAAATCACGTGACCAAGATAAGTTACCTCAGATAACCAGAACTCACATTTAGAGTACTTAGCATATAACTGGTGCTCTCGAAGTTTCTCCAATACAAGCCGAAGATGTTCGGCGTGCTCTTCTTCATTCTTGGAATATATAAGGATGTCATCCAAATAAACCACGACAAATTTTTCGAGGTTGTCCATGAAGATATAGTTCATTAATCGAGAGAAGGTTGCTGGTAGCATTGGTTAATCCGAAGGACATAACGGTGTACTCGTATGATCCATAGCGAGTAACGAAAGCGGTCTTCGAAATATCCTCCTTACGAACTCGGATCTGATGATAACCCAACCTCAAGTCGAGTTTCGAGAACACAGAGGATCCAGCCAGTTGATCATAAAGATCATTGATCAGGGGAAGTGGATACTTGTTCTGGATTGTTGCTTGGTTAATACGCCGATAGTCCTGGACCAACCGGTTAGTTCCATCCTTCTTCTTAACAAAGAGAGAAGGTGCTCCCCAGGCAGAGGAACTTGGGCGGATGAAACCCTTCTTAAGTGACTTGTCGATTTCTTCCTTAAGCTCGAGAAGTTCATGTGGAGGCATCCTATAAGGACGCTTCGCAATAGGGGTAGTGCCAGGTTTCTAGTCGATGACGAACTCAACGGCTCTAACCGGGGGTATTCCTAGAAGTTCCTCCGGAAAGACGTCCGGAAATTCATGGACGACTGGACCGTTCTCAATTCCCTCAAGAGGTGAGGTATTCAAAGCATATATCTGAACTTCGGCTTTCCAAGTGATGCGAGCAGTGTAGTTCACTATCTCATCGGAGGGATGAAGCAGTTGAATGACTTTGGTGGCACAATTGATCGAAGCAATATGAGCTTTCAACCAATCCATTCCTAGAATGAGGTCTATGGTGGAAGACTTCAGGATGATGGGCGAAGGAAGGAATTCCAATCCTTTGATTTCAACAGGGACATTGTGGGCCATCATGGTGGTTTGACACTGGCCTCCAGGGGTGTGGACAACTGCTACTAGATTCATCTTTTCAAATGCAATGTCATGCGCTAATGCAAATGTTTCTGACAAGAATGAATGCGATTCTCCTGAATGGAATAAAATAGAAGCCGATACTGAGTTAACGAGAAGGTTACCCATCACAATAGCAGGTTGGTCCTGAACTTCTTCAATATGCATGTTGTAAGCATGTCCACGACCATATGCAGCAGACGCAGTATTAAAGTTGCGGGCCTGATTGTTGCCACGACCATTGCCACGGCCAGTACGAGGGAATGTCAACTGATTCTGAGTCTGGCGGCAGTCTTTGGCCATGTGACATGGCTTGCGACATTTAAAGCATAGACCATCTTCAGGACGAAGTGGAGCATTAGGTGGAGCAGCTTGAGCTCTTGGCTGCCTCGGCGGTGGAGGAGGCAGACGGGGTGCAGCATAAGAAGGCCTGAATACAGGGGCATTTGGATGGTACATGCTGTCAGGAATCCAAATGCGACGCTTATGTGCTGAGCTCGAAGATGAGCCAACATCACGATAGCGCTTCTGTTACTCCTTGTGCTTCATCTAAGCTGTCTCAATCCGGATAGCTTTGTTCACAAGAGTAGCAAAGTTGGTGAAGTCCTGAGCAGCAAGGGCCAGCTCGAGGTCTGGGTGGAGTCCATTACGGAATTTCTCCTGTCTACGAGCATCAGTGGAAACGTCTTCTTCAGCATAGCGGGCTAAGTCAAGGAATTCCTGCTGATAGGCTTCAACAGTCATGTTGCCCTGAGTGAGGTTGCGAAACTCGGTCTTCTTCCTGTCCATGATTCCTTGAGGAATGTATCGGGCACGGAACGCAGCCTGAAACTCAATCCAAGTAATGACTGTCCCAGCGGGCAGTGTACGCTTATTGGTGGACCACCATTATGCAGCGGGGCCCTTCAGAAAGTAGCTCGCGAAAGTGACAGGATCTGCAGGGGCGACAGTGGCAGATGCCATCTCATTGGTGATGTCGCGAAGCCAGTCATCAGCATCCAATGGCTGCTCAGAGTTGCGAAAAATCGTTGGGTTGAGACACACAAACTCCGATAGAGTTATTGAGGCAGGGTCCTGATACGTCTCCAACGTATCTATTATTTTTGCTTGTTCCATGCTATGATATTATTATTCTTGGATGTTTTTATTATCATTTTATACATTTTTATATCATTTTTGGGGACTAACCTATTATCTTACTGCCACGTGCCAGTTGTTGTTTTCTGCCCTGTTTTTGTTTCGCAGGAAAACAATATCAGATAAGATCAAATCGTCCCGAAACTTTTTGAGGATTTTTTTAATGAAGATAAGGATCACCTGGAACTTGGAAGCCAAGGAAGAAGATGCTGGAGGGCTCCACACAACACCAGGGCGCGCCCCAGTGTTGTGTGGGCCCCTCCCTGTGCCAACCGACCTACTTCCAGCTTTATAAATTCCCAAATATTCCAAAACCCTACAGGGAGTCCACGAAATACTTTTTCTGCCGCCGCAAGCCTCTATTCTCGCCAGATCCCATCTGGAGGCCTTTTCCGGTACTCCGCCGGAGGGGCAACTCACCACGGAGGTGCTCTACGACAACCTTGCCACCTCTCCGATGATGCGTGAGTAGTTAACCACAAACCTACGGGTCCGTAGGTAGTAGCTAGATGGCTCTCTCTCTCTCTCTCTCTCTCTCTCTCTCTCTCTCTCTCTCTCTCTCTCTTTGTATCTCAATACAATGATCTCCGTGATCTTCATGGAGACCCATCCGATGTAATGACTTTGTGCGGTGTGTTTGTTGGGCTCCGATGAATTCTGAGTTTGTGATCAGATCTATCCTTGTTTTATATGAGTTCTTTGATGAAATCTTTTATGCATGATTTAGCATAGCCTTGAATTTTTTCTCCAAAGTTTTGGTTTGGTTTGGCCAATGAGATTGGATCTTCTTGCAATGGGGAGAGATGCTCGGTAATGGGTTCGATCTTGCGGTGTTCAGTCCTAGTGACAGAAGGGATGTTGATACGCATGTGTTGTTGCCATTAAGGATAACAAGTTGGGATGAATTCTTATATGCTTTCATCTTGACTACATCATGTCATTGTTCTTTATGCATTACTTCGTTCTTATGATTTTAATACACTAGATGCATGCTGGATAGCAGTCGATGTGTGAAGTAATAGTAGTAGATGCAGGCAGGAGTCGGTCTACTTGATTTGGATGTGATGCCTATATCATGATCATAGCCTTGGATGTCGTCATAATTATTTGCTCTTCTATCCATTTCCCAACAGTAATTTGTTTACCCACCGTATGCTATTTTCTTGAGAAAGATGCCACTAGTGAATCCTACGGCCCACGGGTCTACTTTTATTATAAGATCTACCTCGTTTACTTATACAAAAATACCAAAAATACTTGCTACACTTTTTTATCTTTTATTTATTTATCAACATATCAATCTATCATATATCGGTTAATATCGTTTCTTGACCGCCGAGAGATTGACAACCTCTCGTCTGCGTTGGGTGCGAAGGTTTCTGTTGTGTGTGCAGGTGCCGATGTTGCTTGGTTCTCCTACTGGATTGATAACCTTGGTTTCTTAACTGAGGGAAATACTTACTCTACTGTGCTGCATCATCCTCTCCTCTTCGGGGACAAAAATCCAACGCAGTTTACAAGTAGCAGGAAGAATTTATGGCGCCGTTGCCGGGGAGGATCAAGCCCACATCTTCGTTACCAAGTACCTACGCTATCAACTCTTATCTTTGCATTTACTTTATTTGCCATTTGCCTCTCGTTTTCCTCTCCCCCACTTCTAAAAAAATTTACAAAAATATTTGCCTTTTCTTTTGCCACTCTTATTTGCTTCTTTTCCTTCGCAGTTTTATTGTTCGCTCTTACCATGGCTGAATCTAAAAGGGCAAAAGGTACTCTTCAGAGTCCTAGTGCTTTGGATAGCCCATCTGTCCTTTCTAAGCTCATAAATAATGATGCTAAGGAATGGTCTCCCGAGGTTGTTAAGGAAAATTTGAACAATTTTGATGAAGTTGATCCAGGACTTTTTCGTTATTTGCTTGATGAGACTTTGAAAGATGCTTGGGATAGATTGTTAAGAATTCAAGCTAGCCATGTGCCTCAATTCATATTGAGCTCTACTTAAAAATCTTTTATATTGGTTTGCCTTTTTCTCATAAACAAGTTTTAGACTCTATATTTGAAAATGGTTTTCTTAGTGGTGATGCTTTTGATACTTATGAAAAGATGAAAACCATATTTGGGCACTCTAAAGGAGAAAATGTTGAATCAACCACTCTTATGTGCTTTTATCAAAATGAAATACTCAAAGAAATGAAGGATAGTTTAGATGCAAACTTTTGAAACGTGCTTAATCTTTCTTATGCTATAAATGGTCATGTGATTTCACAAAATAGAAAGATGAATGCTCTAGATAAGAAATTTTCTCTTTTCTTACGAAAGGAAAAGGATGACAATACTTGATAGCGCTTGTTGGGAGGCAACCCAATGAATAAAATAAATTTTTGTTTCTGTTCTTTTGATTTTCCTTTATTTGCTTCTGTTTTAAGTTGGTTTTATATATTTTAATTAGTGTTGGTGCCAAGCAAGACCTTTGGGATGGTGTGGATGCTTGTGAATGCAATTCTGTGAAAAACAGAAACTTTGAAGCCCGGTCCAGGAATTTTAAAAAATTGTCAGAACGTATAATGTGTCTGAATTTTCCACGTTGTCTTAATTTTTCAGATTTTTTGGAGTTTCAGAAGTATGGCTTTTCGACAGATTGCTACAGACTGTTCTGTTTTTGACAGATTCTATTTTCGTTGCATTGTTTGCTTATTTTGATGAAGCTATGGATTGTATCGGGGTGTGCAAGCCATGGGAAAGTTAGAATACAGTACCTATAATGCAATTATAAAATTTGAATGGGTTTGCAACAGTACTTATAGTAGTAATTTGCTTGGTTATACTAACGGATCCCCCAAAGGTTTTGTTGAGTTTTGTGTGATTGAAGTTTTCAAGTTTTGGGTGTGAGACGATGGATGAAGGAATGAAGAGATGTAAAAGCCAAAGCTTGGGGATGCCCATGGCACCCAAAGGTAATATCTAAGGAGACTCAAGCGTCTAAGCTTGGGGATGCCCCGTAAGGCATCCCCTCTTTGTTCTAACGACTATCGGTAACACACTTGAGGCTATATTTTTATTCGTCACATGATACGTGTTTTGCTTGGAGCGTCTTGTATGATATGAGTATTTGCTTATTAGTTTTTCACAATCATCACCTCTGAACACATTTGCTTGAGATGGCCTCACATCATCATAATTTGTTAGAATTGCTTTATGTGCTTCACTTAAATTTGTTGAGCTAGGTGGTTGCTCTAGTGCTTCACTTATATATTTTTGAGCACGTTGGTGCCAATGTTTTGAAGAAACTTGTTCTCGTGCTTCACTTATATCTTTTTGAGAATGCTATATGTTTTGAATAAACTTGTTCTCTTGCTTCACTTATATCTTTTTGAGAATGTTAGAAAATTTTGAATAAATTCACTCTCTTGCTTCACTTATATCTTTTTGAGAGTGTGGAAATAGTCTTGGTAATTGGTACAAGATATGATATTTGGTCCCATTGTGATGAATATTCAATAGGAATAATGAAAACTAGCATTCAAAAATTTTATGGGACATGAAAAACTTGATTCTTGGTAATAGTTTTGAGATATGTAGATGATGATATGTGAGTTATGTTAGTGGGTCAATTATGCTCTAGTATGAATATTGATGTTAAGGTATATGATTCCCTATGCAAGCACGTAAAGTCAATAGTTATGCAACGAAGTTATATCCTACTTGTGGTGTATTGTTTGATGTTGGTTATGTTTTATGTATGCATGTGAACATAATGATTTTCTAGTTGGGCGCTTCTCAATCTTTTTGCTAGCCATCACCCGTACTAAGCGGGAATACTGCTTGTGCATCCATTATCCTTAAACCTTGTTTTTGCCATTTGTGTCCACCATACCTACCTATATGCGGTATTTCACTGCCGTTACAAGTAAATTTGCCTGTGCCATCTCTAAAAAAAATTCAAAACTATTTTCTCTTTTGTGTGCCCGTATCTCTCATGAAGCGGTGAGGGGTGGCCAGTATTTTTTGTGTTGGATGTATCATTCTCACGACGAGTGTTTATTCACTTGTCATTGCACGAGAGTGTGGCGGTATTAGGGATGCCCAGTCCTGAATTGCAAAAATTACAATAGACAGAAAACTCTCGCAAAAAATAATAAACTCCTTCGGATGTGCATGGAAAATAAGGGACAAAGTCTCAAAACCATGAAACACGATGATGGGGAGCAAAACTTTTACTTTCTGTTTGGGAACCGCCTATGATGTATCCAATGTGAGAAGTGTTGGGAACCTTGAGTCATTCTCGTTGACGAGAAAAGCATGCCACCCAAAATAAATTTTTCATATCTTTTAAAACTTGAGCTCTGGCACCTTTGCAAATCAATGCTTCCCTTTGCGAAGGGCCTTTCTATTTACTTTTATGTTGAGTCTCATCCTTCTCTTTAAAATCACCAACTAGGGTGTCATGTGGTCATGTGTGTGCATGGAGTATGATTGATATTCGAGTGTGCATCATGAATGGATCAATGATTGAGCATAATGGCTAGGGATAATTTACTTTAGCATTGTTATTTTGAAAGGCATGGTTGCTTGTTGGCATCACTTGAGTGTCTATATCTTCATGTCAAATATAGACTATTGCTTTGAATCATCTAAGTCCTCATGTCTATGCTATGAAAATAACTTGAAGTATGTTGGGTAGCATTGCACAATCAAAAATATGTTTTGTCACTTTCCAACTTGAGGACGAGCAGGAGTTAAGCTTGGGGATGCTTGATACGTCTCCAACGTATCTATTATTTTTTCTTGTTCCATGCTATGATATTATTATTCTTGGATGTTTTTATTATCATTTTATACATTTTTATATCATTTTTGGGGACTAACCTATTAACTTAGTGCCAAGTGCCAGTTCCTGTTTTCTGCCCTATTTTTGTTTCGCAGGAAATCAATATCAGATAAGATCAAATCGTCCCGAAACTTTTTGAGGCATTTTTATTGAATGTAAGGATCACCTGGAACTTGGAAGCCAAGGAAGAAGATGCTGGAGGGCTCCACACAACACCAGGGCGCGCCCCAGGTGAGCCGCGCCCCAGTGTTCTGTGGGCCCCTCCCTGCGCCAACCGACCTACTTCTAGCTCTATAAATTTCCAAATATTCCAAAACCCTACAGGGAGTCCATGAAATACTTTTTCCGCCGCCGCAAGCCTCTGTTCTCGCCAGATCCTATCTGGAGGCCTTTTCCGGTACTCCGCCGGAGGGGGAACTCACCACGGAGGGGCTCTACATCAACCTTGCCGCCTCTTCGATGATGCGTGAGTAGTTCACCACAGACCTACGGGTCCGTAGGTAGTAGCTAGATGTCTCTCTCTCTCTCTCTCTCTCTCTCTCTCTCTCTCTCTGTTTGTATCTCAATACAATGGTCTCCGTGATCTTCATGGAGATCCATCCGATATAATGACTTTGTGTGGTGTGTTTGTTGGGATCCGATGAATTGTGAGTTTATGATCAGATCTATCCTTGTTTTATATGAGTTCTTTGCTGATGTCTTTTATGCATGATTTAGTATAGCCTTGTATTTCTTCTCCGAAGTTTTGGTTTGGTTTGGCCAACTAGATTGGATCTTCTTGCAATGGGGAGAGGTGCTCGGTAATGGGTTCTATCTTGCAGTGTTCAGTCCTAGTGACAGAAGGGGAATTGATACGCATGTGTTGTTGCCATTAAGGATAACAAGTTGGGATGAATTCTTATATGCTTTTGTCTTGTCTACATCATGTCATTGTTCTTTATGCATTACTTTGTTCTTATGAACTTAATACACTAGATGCTTGCTGGATAGCGGTCGATGTGTGAAGTAATAGTAGTAGATGCAGGCAGGAGTCGGTCTACTTGATTTGGATGTGATGCCTATTGCTACTTCTTGAGCTTGCGTTGGTTTTTCCCTTGAAGAGGAAAGGGTGATGCAGCATAGTAGAGGTAAGTATTTCCCTCAGTTAAGAACCAAGGTATCAATCCAGTAGGAGAAGAACGCACAAATCACTAACACCTGCACAAACAATCAAACACTTGCACCCAACGCGATAAAGGGGTTGTCAATCCCTTCACGGTCAACTGCAAAAGTGAGATGTGATAGAGATAGATAAACAAAAGATAAAATATTTTTGGGTTTTTTGGTATATAGATCTGAAAATAAAAGATTACAAAATGATAGATCGGAAAGTAATCTGATGGAAAATAGACCCAGTGGCCATAGGTTTCACTAGAGGCTTCTCTCATGAAGGCAAATAATACAGTGGGTGAACAAATTACTTTCGAGCAATTGATAGAAAAGCACAAAGTTATGACTATATCCAAGGCAATGATTATGCATATAGACATCACGCCCGTGTCAAGTAGACCGACTCCGCCTGCATCTACTACTATTACTCCACACATCGACCGCTATCCAGCATGCATCTAGAGTATTAAGTTCATAAAGAACGGAGTAACGCCTTAAGTAAGATGACATAATGTAGAGGAATTAACTCAAGCAATATGATGAAAACCCCATCTTTTTATCCTTGATGGCAACAATACAATACGTGCCTCGCTACCCCTACTTTGTCACTGGGTGAGGACACCGCAAGATTGAACCCAAAGCTAAGCACCTCTCCCATTGCAAGAAAAACCAATCTAGTTAGCCAAACCAAACCGATAATTCGAAGAGAAATACAAAGATATTAAATAATGCATAAAAGAATTCAGAGAAGATTCAAATAATATTCATAGATAAGCTGATCATAAATCCACAATTCATCGGATCTCGACAAACACACCGCAAAAGAAGATTACATCAGATAGATCTCCAAGAACATCAAGGAGAATGTTGTATTGAGAATCAAAGAGAGAGAAGAAGCCATCTAGCTACCAGCTATGGACCCGTAGGTCTGATGTAAACTACTCACACATCATCGAAAGGGCAATGGAGTTGATGTAGAAGCCCTCCATGATCGATTCCCCCTCCGGCGAGATGCCGGAAAAGGCCCCAAGATGTGATCTCATGGGAACAGAAGGTTGCAGTGGTGGAAAAGTGTTTTCGTGGATGCCTCTGGTGGTTCTGGAATATATGTGAATATATAGGATGAAGACCTAGGTCAGGAAGTCAATGAGGGGCCTACAAGGTAGGGGGGCGCGCCCTCCACCCTTGTCGCCGCCTTGTGGCTCTTCTGACTTGGACTCCAAGTCCCCTGGGTGTCTTCTGGTCCAAGAAAAATCATCGTGAAGTTTTATTCCGTGTGGACTCTGTTTGGTATTCCTTTTCTGCGAGGAACAAAAAAAAGGAAAAAACAAAAACTGGCACTAGGCTCTAGGTTAATAGGTTAGTCCCAAAAATAATATAAAATATCATATTAATGCATATAAAACATCCAAAATAGATAATATAATAGCATGGAACAATAAAAAATTATAGATACATTGGAGACGTATCAAGCATCCCCAAGCTTAATTCCTGCTCGACCTCGAGTAGGTAAATGATAAAAACAAATTTTTTGATGTGGAATGCTACCTAACATACTTATCCATGTAATTTTCATTATTGTCGCATGAATGTTCAGATTCAAAACAAAAGTTTAATATTGACATAAAAACAATAATACTTCAAGCATACTAATAAAGTAATCATGTCTTCTCAAAATAACATGGCCAAAGAAAGTTATCCCTACAAAATCATATAGTCTGGCTATGCTCCATCTTCGTCACACAAAGTACTCAAATCATGCATAACCCCGATGAGAAGCCAAGCAATTGTTTCATACTTTTGATGTTCTCAAACCTTTTCAACTTTCACGTAATACATAAGCATGAGCCATGGACATAGCACTATAGGTGGAATAGAATATGGTGGTTGTGGAGAAGACAAAAAAGAAGGAGATAGTCTCACATCAACTAGGCGTATCAACGGGCTATGGAGATGCCCATCAATAGATATCAATGTGAGTTAGTAGGGATTGCCATGCAACGGATGCACTGGAGCTATAAGTTTATGAAAGCTGAAAAAGAAACTAAGTGGGTGTGCATCCAACTTGCTTGCTCATGAAGACCTAGGGCAATTTGAGGAAGCCCATCATTGGAGTATACAAGCCAAGTTCTATAATGAAAAATTCCCACTAGTATATGAAAGTGACAACATAGGAGACTCTCTATCCTGAAGATCATGGTGCTACTTTGAAGCACAAGTGTGGAAAAAGGATAGTAACATTGCCCCTTCTCTCTTTTCTCTCATTCTTTTTGGTGGGCTTTTTTGGCCTCTTTTATTTTATTTGTGGGCTTCGTTTGCCTCTTTTATTTTTTCCTCACATGGGACAATGCTCTAATAATGAAGATCATCACACTTTTATTTACTTACAACTCAAGAATTAGAACTCGATACTTAGAACAAAATATGACTCTATATGAATGCCTCCGGTGGTGTACTGGGATGTGCAAGGACTCAAGAGTGACAGGTATAAAAAATTATGAACGGTGGCTTTGCCACAAATACTATGTCAACTACATGATCATGCAAAGCAATATGACAATGATGGAACGTGTCATATAAAACGGAACGGTGGAAAGTTGCATGGCAATATATCTCGGAATAGCTATGGAAATGCCATAATAGGTAGGTATGGTGGCTGTTTTGAGGAAGGTAAAAGGTAGGTGTATGGTACCGGTGAAAGTTGCGCGGTACTAGAGAGGCTAGCAAAGGTGGAAGGGTGAGAGTGCGTATAATCCATGGACTCAACATTAGTTATAAAGAACTCACATACTTATTGCAAAAATCTATTAGTCATCGAAATGAAGTACTACGTGCATGCTCCTAGGGGGATAGATTGGTAGGAAAACACCATCGCTCGTCCCCGACCGCCACTCATAAGGAAGACAATCAATAAATACATCATGCTCCAACTTCGTTACATAACGGTTCACCATACGTGCATGCTACGGGAATCACAAACTTTAACACAAGTATTTCTACAATCCACAATTACTCACTAGCATGACTCTAATATCACTATCTTTATATCTCAAAACCATCATAAGGAATCAAACTTCACATAGTATTCAATGCACTTTATATGAAAGTTTTTATTTTATCCCTCTTGGATGCCTATCATATTAGAACTAAATTTATAACCAAAGCAAATTACCATGATGTTTATAAAGACTCTCAAAATAATATAAGTGAAGCATGAGAGTTCAATAATTTCTATAAAATAAAACCACCGTTGTGCTCTAAAAAGATATAAGTGAAGCACTAGAGCAAAATTGCCTAGCTCAAAAGATATAAGTGAAGCACATAGAGTATTCTAATAAATCACGATTCATGCATGTCCCTCTCAAAAGGTGTGTACAGAAAGGATGATTGTGTCAAACTAAAAATCAAAGACTCATATCATACAAGACGCTCCAAGCAAAACACATATCATGTGGTGAATAAAAATATAGCCTCAAGTAAATTTACCGATAGACGAAGACGAAAGAGGGGATGCCTTCTGGGGCATCCCCAAGCTTAGGCTCTTGGTTGTCCTTGAATATTACCTTGGGGTGCCTGGGGCATCCCCAAGCTTAGGCTCTTGACACTCCTTATTCCATAGTCCATCAAATCTTTACCCAAAACTTGAAAACTTCACAACACAAAACTCAACAGAAAAACTCGTGAGATCCGTTAGTACAAGAAAATAAAATCACCACTTTTGGTACTGTTGTGAACTCATTCTTTATTTAAATTGGTGTAATATCTAATGTATTCCAACTTCTCCATGGTTCATACCCCCCGATACTACCCATAGATTCATCAAAATAAGCAAACAACACAAAGAAAACAGAATCTGTCAAAAACAGAACAGTCTGAGAAGATCTGAATTGTTCTAATACTTATGTAACTCAAAAAATTCTGAACATTTAGGATAGCATAGATAATTCGTATATCAATCCTGTGTAAAAAATTCAGGGTTTTTCAATGCTCCAGTGAATTATTACAATTCTGTGACTGGACACAAAAGTTTCTGTTTTTCAGCAAGATCAAATCAACTATCACCGTAAGCCATCCCAATGGTCTTACTTGGCACAAACACTAATTAAAACACCAAAACACATCTAACCAGAGGCTAGATGACAAAATTATTGAAAATAGAAAATAAAAATATTGGGTTGTCTCCCAACAAGCGCTTTTCTTTAAAGCCTTTTAGCTAGGCATTGATAATTTCAATGATGCTCACATAAAAGAGAAGAATTGAAGCACAAAGAGAGCATCATAAAACACGTGACAACCACATCTAAGTCTAACATACTTCCTATGCATAGGCATTTTATAAGCAAAAAATTTATCAAAGCAAGCAAAAACTAGCATATGCAACGAAGAAGAAAGAGACGATAGCAATCTCAACATGAAGAGAGGTAATTTAGTAACATGAAAATTTCTACAACCAAATTTTCCTCTCTCATAATAATTACATGTAGGATCATAAGCAAATTCAACAATATAGCTATCACATAACATATTCTCAACACGATCCACATGCATGCGAAGTTGACACTCTTCCAAAATAGTGGGATCAGCATTAACTAAAGTCATGACCTCTCCAAACCCACTTTTATCAAAAATTTCATAAGATTGAACATTCTCCAAATATGTGGGATCTAAAGTTGACACTCTTCCAAACCCACTTTCAATATTATTGCAAACACTATTATCAATCTCATATTCATCATGGGGCTTAAATAAATTTTCAAGATCATAAGAAGAATCGCCCCAATCATGATCATTGCAACAAGTAGTGGACATAGCAAAACTAGCATCCCCAAGCTTAGGGTTTTGCATATCATTAACACAATTGACATTAATGTAATTTATAATAACATCATTGCAATCATGCTTTTAATTGAAGGAACTATCAAATGTGGGTGCAATAGCAAGAATTTCATGTCGAACATAAGGAACTATAGCAAGTTCATCTCCATAAGCATAATTAATATTGGCATCATGGCCATAAGAATAACAAGCATCATGTTCATCAAGGGATATTTCAATCAAATCAATGGAATCATAATTATCTATAGATTCATGCATATCATTATTTTCTTCCAAGGCAACGGTCATTCACCCAATAAATTCTTTGACATAGGCATTATGAGCATAGTTTTCATAGCAATATTTAAGTATGTCAAAATTTTCAGATTTGTAGAGAGTAATATCATACTTTTCAATGAAAGAAGCAACTTCATAAGCACCCTTAAAAGCAACAAATTCTTCAATTTGTTCGATATCATAGTAACTGTAAACACCCTTTTCATAAGAAGATAAGATTTCATTATCATTAAACTCACATAGGTAGGGAAGGTGTTTTTTTGGGTTCTTAGAGCAAAAAGTAAAATCACAAAGTTCACAAAGATTCCAAGCATAACATAGCAAACAATTTATTTGATTCCATAAGAGTCTCCCTTTTTCAGATAAACGGTGACACACAAAATGAGCATGCTCATCTAAAGATTTTCCCTCAACTAAACTAGTTGGAGTTTCAGCACCAGCACATATGGATCGAAGATGATCCAGGTAGAAAACTTTAAGTGGATCCATATCATAAGATTTTTAGCAAGCAAAGATGCAGGCAAATAGAAGGCACATGGAAACACAAGCAAAGATAGAAAACGAGCAAAAAGACATACGGAAAGAAGGTGAATAAAAAGGTAAATCTTTTTGAAAACCATTTTAGAAGTTGGGGAGAGGAAAATGAGAGGCAAGTGGCGAATAATATAATGCAAGAGGTGAGAGTTTATGATGGGTACTTGGTATGTCTTGACTTGGCGTAGATCTCCCCAGCAACGGCACCAGAAATTCTTCCTACTACTTCTTGCGCTTGCGTTGGTTTTTCCCTTGAAGAGGAAAGGGTGATGCAGCACAGGAGGTAAGTATTTCGCTTAGTTAAGAACCAAGGTATCAATCCAGTAGGACAAGAACGCACAAATCACCAACACCTGCACAAACAATCAAACACTTGCACCCAACGCGATAAAGGGGTTGTCAATCCCTTCACGGTCAATTGCAAAAGTGAGATCTGATAGAGATTGATAAACAAAAGATAAAATATTTTTGGGTTTTTTGATATATAGATATGAAAATAAAAGATTGCAAAATAATAGTTCGGAAAGTAATATGATGGAAAATAGACCCGGGGGCCATAGGTTTCACTAGAGGCTTCTCTCATGAAGGCAAATAATACGGTGGGTGAAAAAATTACTGTCGAGCAATTGATAGAAAAGCGCAAAGTTATGACGATATTCAAGGCAATGATTATGCATATAGGCATGACGTCCGTGTCAAGTAGACCGACTCCGGCCTGCATCTACTACTATTACTCCACACATCGACCGCTATCTAGCATGCACGTACAGTATTAAGTTCATAAAGAACGGAGTAACGCCTTAAGTAAGATGACATGATGTAGAGGAATTAACTCAAGCAATATGATGAAAACCCCATCTTTTTATCCTCGATGGCAAAAATACAATATGTTCCTCGCTACCCCTATTTTGTCACTGGGTGAGGACACCGCAAGATTGAACCCAAAGCTAAGCACCTCTCCCATTGCAAGAAAAACCAATCTAGTTAGCCAAACCAAACCGATAATTCGAAGAGAAATACAAAGATATTAATCATGCATAAAAGAATTCAGAGAAGATTCAAATAATATTCATAGATAAGCTGATCATAAATCCACAATTCATCGGATCTCGGCAAACACACCGCAAAAGAAGATTACATCGGATAGATCTCCAAGAACATCAAGGAGAACGTTGTATTGAGAATCAAAGAGAGAGAAGAAACCATCTAGCTACTAGCTATGGACCCGTAGGTCTGAGGTAAACTACTCACGCATCATCGGAAGGGTAATGGAGTTGATGTAGAAGCCCTTCGTGATCGATTCCCCCTCAAGCGGGATGCCGGAAAAGGCCCCAAGATGGGATCTCACGGGAACAAAAGGTTGCGGTGGTGGAAAAGTGTTTTCGTGGATGCCTCTGGTGGTTCTGGAATATATGTGAATATATATGAGGAAGACCTAGGTCAGGAGCTCATCGAGGGGCCCACAAGGTAGGGGGCGCCCCCCCCCCCTAGGGTGCGCCCTCCACCATTGTCGCCGCCTCGTGGCTCTTCTGACTTGGACTCCAAGTCCCTTGGGTGTCTTCTTGTCCAAGAAAAATCATCGTGAAGTTTTATTCCGTTTGGTATTCCTTTTCTGCGAGGCTCAAAAACAAGGAAAAAACAGAAACTGGCACTTGGCTCTGGGTTAATAGGTTAGTCCCAAAAATAATATAAAATAGCATATTAATGCATATAAAACATCCAAAACAGATAATATAATAGCATGGAACAATCAAAAATTATAGATACGTAGGAGATGTATCACCTATATCATGATCATTGCCCTGGATATCATCATAATTATTTGCTCTTCTATCAATTGCCCAACAGTAATTTGTTTACCCACGGTATGCTATTTTCTTGAGAGAGATGCCACTAGTGAATCCTACGGCCCCCAGGTTTTTTTTATTATAAGATCTATCTCGTTTACTTATACAAAAATACCAAAAATACTTGCTGCTCTTTTTTATCTTTTATTTATTTATCAACCTATCAATCTATCATATATCATTTAATATCGTTTCTTGACCGCCGAGAGATTGACAACCTCTCGTCTGCGTTGGGTGTGAAGGTTTGTGTTGTGTGTGCAGGTGCCGGTGTTGCTTGGTTCTCCTACTGGATTGATAACCTTGGTTTCTTAACTCAAGGAAATACTTACTCTACTGTGCTGCATCATCCTCTCCTCTTCGGGGACAAAAATCCAACGCAGTTTACAAGTAGCAATATACAACACTAGAAGCTTTGGGAGAGGGCCAGAAGATGAAGCAGTGACCCATGAGGCACCACGGCACGCCTGGGGGGGCAGGCGCGCCCTGGTGGCTCGTGGGGCCCACACAGCTCCATTTGACCTAATTCCACCACTATAAATTCCCATAAATCTGGAAACCACTAGGGGAGTCCGCGAAATACTTTTTCCGCCGCCGCAAGCTTCTATTCTCGAGAGATCCCATCTGGGGTCCATTTCCGGTACTCCGCCGGAGGGGGAATCAATCACAGAGGGGCTCTACATCAACCTTCCTGCCCTTCCGATGATGTGTGAGCAGTTTACCATAGACCTTCGGGTCCATAGTTAGTAGCTAGATGGCTTCTTCAATCTTTTTGATCTTCAATACAATGTTCTCCTCGATGTTCTTGGAGTTCTATCCGATGTAATCACTTTTTGCGGTGTGTTTGTTGGGATCCAATGAATTGTGAGTTTATGATTAGATTATCCATGAATATTATTTGAGTCTTTTCTGATCTCTTTTATGCATCATTATTATAGCCTCGTATTTCTTCTCTGATCTTTTGATTTGGTTTGGCCAACTAGATTGATTTATCTTGCAATGGGAAGAGGTACTTTGTAATGGGTTCGATCTTGTGGTGCTCAATCCTAGTGACAGAAAGGGACATGACATGTATGTATCATTGCTATTAAGGGTAAAAAGATGGGTGACAGTGTCCTGGATTAGGGGGTGCCTACCTAGCCGGCCCGCCTCCTCGGATGGGCTGGTATGCCCCCGTACGTGATCAAGATGGACTCCGGAGGCCGCATAAGGGAGGCGTGACCAAGGCTGTCTCTACCGAAGACTTGTGGTACACTTCAAGATTTCTCCTTCTGCCTTACTCCTAGATACCGACCTTGTAACTCTAGATACCCTCTCTAGCGTGTATATAAGCCGTAGGGTTTAGCTTGCAAGGGATAGATCAACGCAATATCGCTCACCTAGCCCTAGAAGTTAGATACACATTACGATCTTGAGGTAGATCAACTCTGTACTTGTTACATCTCCGTTGATATAAACCGAAGCAGGACGTAGGGTTTTACCTCCATTAAGAGGGCCCGAACCTGGGTAAACATTGTCTCCATTGTCTCTGTTACCACCGATCCGAGATCCACAACTTGGGACCCCCTACCCCGAGGTCTGCCGGTTTTTACACCGACACTGGTGCTTTCATTGAGAGTTCCGCTGCGTGATCACCAGAAGGATTGATGGCTCATCTACAGATCAACTACGCCAATGGCTGTGGGGACATCTATACCCTCGGACAGCTTTTCGTCTTCGGCAGCATGGTATTTTGCACCGGCTCTACGGGTCATCTGACCCCTGTCGAGAACTATGCCCCAGGTCGGATCGTGACTTTCGGTGGCCTCGAGTAGACTACGGATTCCCATGGGGAGCTCGTCTTATCGGGATGGACACCCGGCCGGATCGAGAGCTCGGCCGGTTCTGGAGGCTCAATTCCGGAACCGAACTACATCATGGTGCCCCTTGAGACCTCGGACGCCGCCGCTCCGGCCAGTCTCTCCTCGATCTTTAGTCCGGAGATAGATCCGGCACTCACTTCTGAAGCTACACCGGCGCCAGAATCGATCCCGGCACAGAAGTCGGATCCGTGTTCGGATTCCCCTCACACCAGAAACACATCCGGCTACACGCTGGGGCTACTCCAAATCAACCCTTGCTATGGCGCATCCATGGATCCCGAAGAGCTATCTCAGCTAGACGTGATGCTCGACCGTATCCGAAGCGTGTCCATCTCGGACAGCAAGACTTCGGTTTACAATCAGATCGGACTTAAAGCCAAGAATAGGGAAATTTATACCCCACCCTCCACCCACCTAGTCACCACGATCGATGATTTAACCAACGTGTTGGAATACGATGAACCTTCCGACATGGAGGAAGATGCTGATGGCCCCATCGAGAACACCTTATCCCCGGTAAACACGGGCAGGTGGACGGCCACATCCACCTATGATGTTTACATGGTGGACACCCCAAATCCCCGCAAAGACGTCGACGAAGGTGCTGAAAAGGAAATAATGGGGAACCCAGTGGAAACGACGCGACAGCCGATAACGGCGACGCCGATAACCAAGAGGAGGAAGTTCGAGCCTTCCCGGCAAGGAACGGCACGCCAGACCGACATCTCGGGGACTCCGACCCCGATGAACACTTCGAAGGGGCCGACGACAATTACATGCCGAAGTCCGAGGAGGACGAGAGCCTCGGCACCGAGGACTATATCATCCCCGAAGACCCTTTTGAACAGGAACGCTTTCGGCGTTGCCTCGTTGCGACGCCCGGAGCTTAAAGCGCAAGCAGCATCAGCTGCAGGAAAATACCGACGCGCTAAATGAAAAGTGGGTTGAAGTGCTCTTCGCCGAGTAGGATATGGAGAACCGACGCCATAGTGTGCCGAAGTCCTACCCACACAGGCGCCTTCTACCAGAGTTCGATGAAGAGCTCGCTGACGACCTCGAACGGCCTCCTAGAAGTCGAGACAGGCCAAGACGAGAAGACCAAGGTGAAAGGCCACCTCCACGCCGTCATGGTAAAGACCCCGTGGACTACCTGGATCCTCGCGATGCTAGACATTGTATTGAAGAAAATAGGGCTCCTCCTAGGTCCATTTACGGATCAAGGGGACGTGCGCCCGCTGGGCCCAACGGCTATGATGCCTGGATGGATAGTTACGACCGTGCCCGGGATCAAGCTTACTCACGGCTCTCTCCCGAGATCCGAGGAGACCCTCCTCAGTCCCAAGGTCCGGCTCACCCAATCTGCTTCACAGACAGGGTGATGGAACACCAATTCCCGAAAGGGTTTAAACCCATCAACATAGAATCATATGACGGCACCACGGACCCAGTAGTTTGGATCGAGGATATCCTCCTGCATATACACATGGCCAATGGAGATGACCTCCATGCCATTAAATATCTGCCGTTCAAGCTAAAGGGGCCGGCAAGACACTGGCTTAACAGCCTCCCATCTCATTCTATCAGCAGCTGGGAGGCCCTAGAAGATCCCTTTCGAGCAAACTTCCAGGGCACATATGTCCGACCTCCGGACGCTGATGACCTCAGCCGTGTCACCCAGCAGCCAGGCGAATCAGCCCAGAAATTCTAGAATAGGTTCCTCACTAAGAAGAACCAGATTATAGACTGCTTTGAAGCCAAAGCCATCGCCGCGTTTAAAAACAATATTCGAGATGAATGGTTGGCTCGACAACTCGGCCAGGATAAGCTGAGGACTATGGCAGCCCTGACCTCATTGATGACCCACTTTTGCGCGGGAGAGGATAGCTGGTTTGCCCAAAGTACTCATAACACCGAGGCAGGCACCTTAGAAACTCGTGACGCCAATGGAAAACTAAAGCACAGGTATAAAAATGGCGGAAGCGATACTGAAGACATCGCGGTCAACGCAGGATTCACCGGACCTAAATCCGGATAGAAAAGAAAACCCTATAAAGGGAACAAAGATGGACCTAGCCAGCTTGACAGGCTCCTGGACCGCCCATGTGGGATTCACGGTACCGAGGAAAAACCACCAACCCACACTAATAGGAATTGCTGGGTGTTTAAGAAAGCCGACAAGATAGTGGCCGAGGGTCAAAATAAAACCCAACACCGAAGCGACGACGAGGATGAACCTCTGCAGCCCAAGAATGGAGGGCAAAAGAAGTTTCCTAACGAGGTAACAGAGGTCAATATGATCTACGTCACGCACATCCCTAAGAGGGAGCGGAAACGTGTACTTCGGGATGTATACACCCTGGACCCAGTCGCCCCGAAGTACTACCCATGGTTGGCCTACCCGATCACTTTCGACAAACATGATCATCCGACCAGCATCAGGCACGGCGGGTCGGCGGCGCTCATCCTGGACCCCATTGTTGATGGTTACCATCTAACACGTGTCCTTCTGGACGGAGAAAGCAGCCTTAACCTCATTTACGAGGACACAGTTTGAAAGATGGGCATCGACTCATCTCGGATCAAGCCGAGCTCTACCACCTTTAAAAGTGTCATTCCGGGCATCGAAGCTTGTTGTACGGGAATAGTCACCCTAGAGGTAGTCTTTGGCTCGCCCGAGAACTTCAGAAGCGAGGAGTTAATCTTCGATATCATACCCTTCCGGAGTGGATACCATGCGCTCCTAGGGCGCACCGCCTTTGCATGCTTTAATTCAGTTCTGCATTATGCCTATCTCAAGCTCAAAATGCCAGGACCCAATGGCATCATCGCTGTCAATGGCAACATAGAACAGTCACTCCGGATAGAGGAACAGAACACGGCTTTCGCAGTCGAGGTCCAAGCGTCTGAGGAAGCAACCCGTAGCAATAAACACGCCGCCTGCTCTTTGAAGCGCGCACGGGCTGCACAAGTCGACCTCAGCCAGCTACCCCCGCACCCGAAATAGGGATGTGGGCTCCTCGTGTGCCCTCTCTGCGGGCACTACGTCCCCAGGGTACACAACTTCGCACTTAAAATTCCCTGGTACGTCGAGGAGCCAACACAACTATCTACAACATCAGGCGCGGATTAACCACGCAAGGACGAGGCTTAGAGCCCATAAACATGCAAACATTTATAAAAGAAGCAGCCAAATATGACTACGTCCATGCGGTTTTAAAAAACAGAGTGACTTTGGCAACATCTCCCTTCAGGGAACTCGGTTAATCAAACACTTAAAGTGTATAAAGGGCCGGAAGGGTATCGACCTTCGCAAATTCCTCATCATCAATGGTGACGATCTGGTTAACAATTCAAAAACGCAGATGTGTGGCAAGCAGCAGTCCGGATTTGTCAAAATCCATTAGTAATTATCCGACCTGTTTTTCCTCTTCCTTCTTTCCATCTACATTGCACTCTTTCAATTACTCTCGTCATAGCTGGGCATTTACAAGATTGATATTATGAAATAAAGAAACTGTGCCCTTTCAAGGTCTCCATTGTATTTCTTTATCAGCATAGCTCCGGGACGATGATGTTCTTCAAAAGAAGCAATCGTATAACAAAGTCTGATGTATTTGGCGTCTCGGATTTTGTCCGTATATGCATCAGTTTTAAACCTAGATTTCGGTCAATAGTTGGGTTGCCCGTCTCCGATATGTACCCCTTATGTTTCCAATGAATTCGGCTAAGGGTGTAATGGGAGAACCACTGCGATTGCGCCGCTAGGTCAATTGGCATGGCGCCTCAGTGGAGAAAGCTGAAAACTGACTATATAGGTCTGCATAAACTGGTCCGCCATCCGGAGACCGCGTCAAGCGATGTGATGATAGAGATCACCCGTGTCAAACGAAGGGCTTCCATTCCTTGCCGAAGTGTGCTCTGGCATAGACCTCGGCCAAGCTAGCCAAACACTTCTCACATCAGGGGCTGGTTATCAACCCCCACAGTCAAACTCCTATGACTAAATGAAAGACATCAAGCCACTATAGTCCGATTGCCTAGTTCTTGTAAGTCACCAACCGCGTCCGGGTACCGAGATGTCGGCTAAGGGTCTAGTGTGACTTAGGGAACACCTTTTGTATGACCTACACTGGGGTTGAAGCCGACGACTGGCCACTCTCATTTGTGAACAGTCATAAAGGAGGAATAATTAAAATTATAAAACAACACGGATGGAATCTTCGGCATTCTCATTCAACAAACGATAAAGTTTTTACAGTATACACCCCGGCATTCTGGGGTATCACCTAAAAATACAAGGTGTCTTTTGGACACATGGCCTCGGTGATCCGAGCTCCCGCTTCCACTTCGGCGAAGAACTGCTCGGCAGTCCGCGGCTAGTCGGTAGGGTGGCCAGCAGCACAAGTCTCCGCATTAACTTTGCGGAAGTGAGTCTTCACGCAAGCGTATGCCCTCCGCACCCCTTCGAAGCACGCGGACCTCTTCCAGCGCAGGGCACGGCATCTCAGAGACGAGCCATCAGGCCAAAGAGGCTCCTCGGCATGGCTTCGGCAGGCCATAGAACAACGCAGAGGTCTTGAAGCGCCGGCCTTGTTAGGCGAAATAGCTCGACCAGCTGCTTCACTCGATGATTTAGCAGCTACGTGTATGGGGACCCTGGGATCTGCCCCCAGAAAGCATTCTCTGCCTCGTGACCCGCCAGGTGGCTGAAGTATTCCACCGCATCCTCCGCGCTATGCGGGAGATCCTCGAAGACCTCTGCGGAATGCCATAACTGGGTGAGCTCGACACACCCCTTGATGCCAAATGCACACTGCGGCAAAAATATCTTACCCGAAGCAATTTGCTCCACTTGCTGGAGCACCTCGCGATCTGCTCGGGCCGAGGTCTTGAGGTTAGAGTGGGCATCTTGAAGCTTCTCGAGCTCCTCTTTCACCCGCTGCCCCTCCTCCTGGAGTTTGTCGCATGCTTCAAACACGCCCTTCATGGTCTCCTCGACCTCCAGCACCCGCGCCTTGTGCTTCTCCCCGGGCACCTTCTTGGCGGCCTGCGCCTTCTCGGCTGCGGCGGCAGCAGCCTCCTGCTGTCGCACCTCCTTCCGAGCCCTTTCGAGCTCGGCCTTGAGCGTCTCCATCTCGACTGTCAGTATAGTTCAGACTTAGCTGTTTTCTTTAACATACAAAATACAAGGCAAGTTTAAACCTTTCTTACATTGAGATCGCTCAAGTCTTCGGTTCATCTCCGCCATCTCTTCAGAGACGGAGTCTGGAACCAAGGTCGAAACCTAGAATGAAACAAATCCTTGTTAGAGAGAAACTGGTTCAGACCACTAACAGGCTCCACGATGGCTGCCTCGAGTAGCGTCCTGAGGGCTACTCAACAGGCTCCTACTTAGTCAAGCGATCGCGATGCCGGTTTCTTGAAACCGACTTCGGGCTCGGGGGCTACTCACTCACTAAGCCATTCGGCAGACGGTATTTTTATGACCTTGGACAAAAATTATAAAATAAAACAACTCCAGTAAACAAATTTGAATTCACAGAAGGCGTACCTCGAAACCTGCTATGAGGTTCTTGAAAACCACATGCAAGCCAGCCCCTGCGGACCGATAGCCTTGCAGCGCCGTGCCTATCAAGGCATGGTGCTCCTCCTTGATGGAAGAGCCATTTAGGGCATCGTCCACCTCCTCGGCCCACCCCGCGCCGGCCCGTCCTTGGGCAGTTAGCTGGGGTTGAGGGATGACCTCAGATGGATCCACTCAAGGAGCCTCTGCCCGGGGAGGCAGTGGCGAGGTAGACGCCGGCTAGGCCAATGACTGGCCCAGCCCTTCTCCTGCGACCTGGGGTCGCTCCGTCCTCGGGTCTTGTTGGGCCGAGGCTTCGACCTCGGCCATGATCGCCACCTCATCGGCCCCCGTCGTGTTGGCACCGGGGGCCAGGGTGGATGTTGCCTCCCCCAGACTGGCATGCATCAGGGGAGAGGCGGCGGGCTCTGGAGTCCCGCTAGCAGATGGCAACCCGCTCGAAGAGCTGCTAGGGATCACCCTTGGCGGACTGCATGCGAAAAGTTGTCTTTGTAAGATTTCCCTTGCTAAAACAATGACTCAAGTAAGGAGGACAAGGATAAGGGCTTACCCACGAGGTGCCGGTTTCTTCCTTCCCATTGCAAGGGGGTCTTCCTCTGAGTCACCGGAGAGCTCGGCTCTCTCCGACGACTTGTGGGTAGCCTCAGATGATGGTCGCCTCGGCCTCTTTGAGCCCTTCGGCGGCATGCCCACGTCAGCGTCTTCTGACACCAACCTCTTCCCCTTTGGAGGGGGAGCTTCCTCCTCCTCACCCTCCTCGGTGCCGCCGTCTTGAGCGGCGGAGGTGTGGGTCTCTTCTAACCGGGTGACCGAGGTCCCCCGGGTCCGAGCACTGGATTTCCCCATCTGGGACTTCGCCCCATTGGAAGCCACCACATGTGGCTCCTCGGTCAAAAGTGCCGAGAGCAGGGGAGTTGGGGGGCTGTTCCGGCAGTGGGGCTGGGCATCATACCCCTTTTACCCAGGCCGACCACTTCTGCAAAATGTCAAAATATGACGGTTCAGGTAAAAACCCTCCCAATAAGCAAAGAGTAAAAGATTAAAGGATGGAACCACTCACCGGGGGGGGGGGGCTCATAGCCGTGCTCGAGGCCGCGGTCCTCCCCCTCCTTGGGAATTTTGTCCTTGGCTAGCTTCATGAGCTTTGTCCACATGGTGGCCAAGGTGGAGCGGAAGAAGGTGTTGATGGTGTCCATGTCCTCACGCTTTTGTGCCCACATTGGAGTAGCCCAAAGTTGGAGGGGGAGGATGCGGCGGTTGAGCATAACATTGATGAAGTCGGCCAGCTCAGCCTTCCCCGTGGTTGTCCACCACAGGATCCTCTCGACCAGAGTCTCCACCTCTTCGGGCTTCCCCCAAGCGACGCCCTTCTCCTTCCAGGACTTGAGTTTCTTGGGAGGCCCGGCTGAGAAGGCCGGGACCTCGGTTTGACCAGTGGCAAGGGGCTCGGTGATATAGAACCACTCCTTTTGCCACTCCTTCACCATTTCGATGAAGGTCCCCTTGAACCAGGTGGCTCCCTGGTTCTTGCTGATCATGGCCCCTCCGCACTCCATGAGTTCTGAGCCACTTGTCTTCGGTTTGATCCCTAAAAGCTTCAGCCATAGGCTGAAGTGTGGCTCACAGTGGAGGAAGGCCTCGCAGACTGTTATGAAAGCGGCGAGGTGGAGGATGGAGTTGGGGGCTAGGTGATGGAAATCTAACCCGTAGTAGTACATTACCCCACGCACGAAGGGGTGCAGCAGGAACCCCAGGCCTTGGAGGAGGTGGGGGACGAAGACAACCTGCTCCCCAATGTGGGAGCGGGCACCAGTTGGTCGGCCGATGGAGCACGGGCGGCAATGGCGGGGGTCAAATACCCCGCGTCGCGTAGCTTGGCGATGGTTGGGGCTGTCATGGTGGAGCCGCCCCAGTGTCCCTTGAGTGTATCGGCCATGGCTGGCGAGGGAGTTGAGCTTGCGAAAGAGAAACATGTGCATGCTAGATCTGGGCGCTGGAGCTAGACGAAGTGACAGTGAGGGAAGAATGGGAGCGTAGGCTATCGCGCTATTCTCCCCTTTGCTTTTATAAGACTATGAAAGGCCAAGAGTCCCCTCGTTGCGCCGATAAAATCACGATTGCCATATAAAATGCCGTTGAAGCATATGGGGGGAAGCAAAATCTTGATGATATCCCTGAATAAACGGGCACGATCTCTGCCTCGAAGGGACATGCCAGTAAAAAGGCTGCATCGAACCACGATTTGAGGGGAGGCAGTAACCTCTCGACCCGTCGTGGGGCACACCTCTCCAACAAAGTTGTCAGGCCGGATTGGATCGTTCATACCTGAGCAGCGAAGCCTTCAAGGCTAAGATACCTACCCACCTCAAGCAGAGTACGAGCTCGGTTGGACCACGGATGTCGATGCTCTGTCAAGAGAATCCGAAATGTTTAAGTGGAACTCGTCTCTCAAGCCGGAGACTCCGGATCTGAAGTGATGTTTGAAGGTCTTCCTCGGCATAGAAGACCAGTTCGGGGGCTACTGACGATGTCCTGGATTAGGGGGTGCGAACCTAGCCGGCCCACCTCCTCGGATGGGCCGATATGCCCCTGTACGTGATCAAGATGGACTCCGGAGGCAGCATAAGGGAGGCGTGACCAAGGCTGTCTCTACCGAAGACTTGTGGTACACTTCAAGATTTCTCCGACCGCCTTACTCCTACATACCGACCTTGTAACCCTAGATACCCTCTCTTGCGTGTATATAAGCCGTAGGGTTTAGCCCGCAAGGGACAGATCAACGCAATATCGCTCACCTAGCCCTAGAAGTTAGATACACATTATGATCTCGAGGTAGATCAACTATGTACTTAATACATCTCTGTTGATATAAACAGAAGCAGGACGTAGGGTTTTACCTCCATTAAGAGGGCCCGAACCTGGGTAAACATCGTCTCCATTGTCTCTGTTACCACCGATCCGAGATCCGCAGCTCGGGACCCCCTACCCCGAGGTCTGCCGGTTTTTGCACCGGCAATGGGGTTTATTCATACATGAGTTTATCTTGTCTACATCATGTCATCTTGCTTGAGGCGTTACTCTATTCTTTATGAACTTAATACTCTAGATGCATGCTGGATAGCTGTCGATGGGTGGAGTAATAGTAGTAGATGCAGGCAGGAGTCGGTCTACTTGTCTCGGACATGATGCCTATATACATGATCATTCCCTTGGATATCATCATGATTATTTGCTTTTCTATCAATTTACCAATAATAATTTGTCTACCCACCGTATGCTATTTTCTCGAGAGAAGCCTGAAGTGAAAACTATGGCCCCCGGGTCTACTTTATCATTTACTAAAATAATAAAAATACTTGCTGCAATTTTCCTTTATTTATTTTATTTTGTATTTTTGTTTAATCTATCTATCTACTATATACAATTTAATCTTGCACTTTACCGTCGATTGATTGACAACCCCTTGTTCGCGTTGGGTGTGAGGATTTGTTGTTTGTGTGCAGGTACTGCTAACGAGGTGTTGCGTGATTCTCCTACTGGATTGATAACCTTGGTTTCATAACTGAGGGAAATACTTACCTCTACTGTGCTGCTTCATCCCTTCCTCTTCGGGGAAAATACCAACGCAAGCTACAAGTAGAAGGAAGAATTTCTGGCGCCGTTGCTGGGGAGACATCATCAACATCTATCAAGTACCTTTGCATAAACTCTCATCTCCTTGCATTTACTTTATTTGCCTCTCATTTTCATCTTCCCCACTTCTAAAACTTTTTACAAAAATACAAAATATATTCCATTTCCCTTTTTCCTGTTGGCTTCTTTGCTTGCTTTTATTGCCATCATGTCGAACACACAAGAATAGAAATAAAAAGCAGAAATTTAAGATCACTATGGATCCTCATCCACTTGCTAATCTTTTCAAAAGATCCAATTATAATGAACCAATTGCTAGTGATTTGAGTGCTCTTGATTTTTTCTATGAAATTTTTCTTGAAAATCATGAATCTAAAAATGATGAAGTGTTAGAGGAAGAAATTTATAAAGTGATTCATGATAGCTCCTTGATTGAAAAGCATCATTGCAATGATGTTACTATAAATTCTATTAATGTGAATTGTGCTAATAATATGCAAAACTACAAGCTTGAGGATGATAATTTTGTTATGTCCACTACTTATTGCAATGATCATGATTGGGGTGATAATGCTTCTTATGATCTTGAAAATTTATTAAGCCTCATGATGAATATGTATGATAATAATGTTTGCAATAATAAAAAGTGGGTTTGGAGAGTTCATGACTTTAGTTGAGTTAATCCCACTATCTTGGAAGATTGTAATTTTTTATGCATGTGGATCATAGAGAAAATATTGTTCATAATAGCTATATTGTTGAGTTTGATTATGATCCTACATGTAATTATTATGAGAGAGGAAAATATGGTTACAAAAATTTTCATGTCTCTAAATTACCTCTCTTTGTGTTGAATTTTTTAATGCTTCATTCTTCCTATTTGCATATGCTAGATATTGCTTGTCTTGATAATTTGTTTGCCTATATAATGCCTATGCATAGGAAGTATGCTAAACTTAAATATGTTTCTTACATGCTATATGATTCTTTCTTCGTGCTTCAATTCTTATCTTTTATGTGAGCATCATTGAAATCTCAAGCCTATCTTAATGGCTATAAAGAAAGAGCTTGTTGGGAGACAACCCAATGAATAAAATAAGTTTTTGAGTGTTCACAAAATTATGCTTCTGTTATGATTGTGCTTTTATGTTTTAATTAATGTTTGTGCCAAGTAATACCTTTGGGATGATTTGGAAGATAGTATAATTGATGTTGTTTGAAAAACAGAAAGTTTTGCGTCCAGTGCTAGAATTTTGGTTCTGTACTGGAACGTCAGAAAAATCTGAAATTTTTACACAGTATTGGTATATGAATGAAACACGTTGTCCAAATTTTTCAGAATTTTTGGAGTTAAATAAGTATGGCTTTTAAATAGATTGCTACAGACTATTCTGGATTTAACAGATTCTGTTTTTGCTGTGTTGCTTGCTTGTTTTGATGAAACTATGGATTGTATCAGGGGGTATAAGCCATGGAGAAGTTAGAATACAGTAGGTACAATGCAAATATAAAATATGAATGGGTTTGCAACAGTACTTAAAGTAGTGATTTATTTGTTATACTAACGGATCCCACGAAGGTTTTGTTGAGTTTTGTGTGATTGAAGTTTTCAAGTTTTGGGTGAGATCACGATGGATGAAGGAATAAGGAGTGGCAAGAGCCTAAGCTTGGGGATGCCCACGGCACCCCAAGGCAATATTCAAGGAAGACTCAACCGTCTAAGCTTGGGGATGCCCCGAAAGGCATCCCCTCTTTCTTCTACAAACCATCGGTAATTTTACTTGGAGCTATATATATTTTTATTCGTCACATGATATGTGTTTTACTTGGAGCATCTTGTATTATATGAGTCTTTGCTTTGTTTGCTTTTTAGTTTGTCACAATCATCATTGCTGAACACACCTATTTTGAGAGAGCCACACGTTATCATGATTTGTTAGAATACTCTATGTGCTTCACTTAAATTTTTTGAGTAGGCAGTTGCTCTAGTGCTTCACTTAAATCTTTTTGAGCATGGTGGTGGCTATATTTTGAAGAAATAAACTCTGATGCTTCACTTATATTATTTTGAGAGTTGATAAGATTGAAATTTTGAAGAAATATTTGCACTCTCATGCTTCACTTAAATCCTTTTGAGAGTTGATAATAGTAATGGTAATTTGCACAAGATATGAATTTGGTCCCAAAGTGATGAATATTCAAGAGGATATAATAAAAACTTTCATATAGATCATTGGATATGATAAGTTTGATTCCTTACAATACTTTTGCGATATCGAGATGATGATATGTGAGTTATGCTAGTGAGTAATTGTGATTTAATAAGAATATTGGTGTTAAGGTTTGTGATTCCCTATGCATGCACATAAAGTCAATAGGTATGCAACGAAATTATATCCTACTTATGGTGAATTATTTGGTGTTAGTTATGTTCAATGCATGTTTATGACCTTTTTTGCTTTTTGGTTGGTCGCTTCTCAATCTATTTGCTAGCCTTCATTTGAACTAAGCCGAAATACTGCTTGTGCATCCAAACTCTTTAAACCCAAGTTGTGCCAGATGAGTCCACCATACCCACCTATATGCGGTATTTCCATGCCGTTCTAAATAAATTTGCGTGTGCCAACTCTAATTTTCAAAATAATTTTTTGTTTTGTGTGCCCGTATCACTCATGAGGTGGAAGGGGGTGGCCAATATTTTCCATGCTAGGTGGGTTATTCTCACGATGAGTGTTTATTCACTTGTCATTGCACGAGAGTGTGGCAGGTATTAGGGATGCCCAGTCCCGAAATGAAATGAAATGAAAAATCTTATATGATGATATTAATAAATTCCTTGGAAAGTGTTGGTATGGAGGGCAACCATGGATACGGCTAGCCATGGATTCTGAAAGAATGATGGAAAAGGAATAAACTTTATTTTCTATTTGCGAACCGCCTATAATGTATCTAGCATGGAAGATATTGGGAATTCTCATTCGTTTTTGTTGATAGGAAAAGCATGCCTCCCATTTTTTTTATCTCTCTAATTTAAGCTTTGAGCTCAGGCACATTAGCAAATCTCTACTTCCCTCTGCGAAGGGCCTATCTATTTACTTTTATGCAATTTCTATTTTTATTTGAGTCTGCATCTTCTCTTATAAAGCACCAACTAGAGAGCACTATTGTCATACTTGTGCATTGGATGTAGCTAATATGGAGTGTGTTTCATGAATGGAGCAATGATTGAGCATAATGGGCTTGGGATAACTTTCTTTAGCATTGATATTTTGAAAGGCATGGTTGCTTGTTAGTATGCTTGAGTATTTATGTCTTCATGTCAAACTATAGACTATTGCTTTGAATCATTCAAGTCCAAATGTCCATGGTACAAAAAGAAAAGAATATGATGAATATGTCAGGCAGCATTCCACATCAAAAATTCTGTTTTTATCATTTACCTACTCGAGGACGAGGAGGAATTAAGCTTGGGGATGCTGATACGTATCCAACGTATCTATAATTTTTGATTGTTCCATGTTGTTATATTATCAATCTTGGATGTTTTATGTACATTTACAAGCAATTATATATCATTTTTTGGGACTAATCTACTAACTTAGTGCCCAGTGCCAGTTGCTGTTTTTCTGCCTATTTTTGTTTTACAGAATATCAATATCAAACGAAGTCCAAATGCCATGAAACTTTTTGGAGATTTTTTTCTGGACATATACAACACTAGAAGCTTTGTGAGAGGGCCAGAAGATGAAGCATTGGCCCACGAGGCACCACGACACGCCTGGGGGGGCAGGCACGCCTTGGTGGCTCGTGGGGCCCACACAGCTCCATTTGACCTAATTCCACCACTATAAATTCCCATAAATCTGCAAACCACCAAGGGAGTCCACGAAATACTTTTTCCGCCACCGCAAGCTTCTGTTCTCGAGAGATCCCATCTGGGGTCCTTTTCAGGTATTCTGCCGGAGGTGCAATCGATCATGGAAGGCTCTACATCAACTTGCTACCCTTCTGATGTTGCGTGAGAGTTTACCACAGACCTTTAGGTCCATAGTTAGTAGCTAGATGGCTTCTTCTCACTTTTTGATCTTCAATACAATGTTCTCCTCGATGTTTTTGGAGTTCTTTCCGATGTAATCACTTTTTGCGGTGTGTTTGTTGGGATCTGATGAATTGTGAGTTTATGATCAGATTATCCATGAATATTATTTGAGTCTTTTCTGATCTCTTTTATGCATGATTATTATAGCCTCGTATTTCTTCTCCGATCTATTGATTTGGTTTGGCTAACTAGATTGATTTATCTTGCAATGGGAAGAGGTGCTTTGTAATGGGTTTGATCCTGCGGTGCTCAATCCCAGTGACAGATAAGGACATGACACGTATGTATCATTGCTATTAAGGGTAAAAAGATGGCGTTTATTCATACATGAGTTTATCTTGTCTACATCATGTCATCTTGCTTAAGGCGTTACTCTGTTCTTTACATACATGATCATTGCCTTGGATATCGTCATGACTATTTGCTTTTCTATCAATTGCCCAACAGTAATTTGTCTACCCACCGTATGTTATTTTCTCGAGAGAAGCCTCTAGTGAAAAATATGGCCCCCGGGTCTACTTTATCATTTACTAAAACCCTAAAAATACTTGCTGCAATTTTCCTTTATTTATTTTATTTTGTATTCTTGTTTAATCTATCTATCTATCATATACAATTTAATCTTGCACTTTACCATCGAGGGATTGACAACTCCTTGTTGGCGTTGGGTGTGAGGATTTGTTGTTTGTGTGTAGGTACTGCTAACGGGGTGTTGCATGATTCTCCTACTGGATTGATAACCTTGATTTCATAACTGAGGGAAATACTTACCTCTACTATGCTGCATCATCCCTTCCTCTTCGGGGAAAATACCAACGCAACCTAAAAGTAGCAGGGGCAGCCCTCCCCCTTTTTGTGGGTTGTGTTGGAGGGGTGCCCCCTTTGGGGGTAGCCCCCTCTTTTGGCGGAAAATGTTGGGGGCGCCCCCACCCCAAGTGTGGAGAGTGTTGGGAGGGGGAGGCCCTCCATGGGATTTTGGCCAGGGTGTGGGGGCCATTGGCCAGGGTTGATGTTGGTGAGGGGGGCCCCCTTTGGGAAGCCATGTTCTTGCCTCCCGCTACCCCTTCCTTCCCCTATAAATAGAGGAGGAGAGGAGCTCTCAAACACATCTCAACTTGAGCCTTTGAGCTATCACCAAATGGGATGCAATGATCTGCCTTCCCTCTCTCTAGCTACTGCACGAAATAGTTTTATAGTGCCGCAAGGCTGCCTAGTCTCCCGCAGCGATTAGTTGGCGAAGCGCTACTGGATCGGTGACATCGTATTGTTGGAAATATGCCCTAGATGCAATAATAAAATGGTTATTATCATATTTCCCGTTCATGGTAAATGTTTATTATTCATGCAAGAATTGTATTGATCGGAAACTTAAATACATGTGTGAATACATAAACTACACCGTGTCCCTAGTAAGCCTCTACTAGACTAGCTCATTGATCAAAGTTGGTTAAGGTTTCCTAACCATAGACATGAGTTGTCATTTGATAACAAGATCACATCATTAGGAGAATGATGTGATGGACAGACCCAACCGTAAGCTTAGCATCAGATCATTTAGTTATTTGCTACAGCTTTCTTCATGTCAAGTATCAGTTCCTTAGACCATGAGATCATGCCACTCCTGGATACCGAAGGAATACTTTGTGTGCTATCAAACGTCACTTCGTAACTGGCTGATCATAAAGGTGCTCTACAGGTATCTCCGAAGGTGTATGTTGGGTTGCATGGATCGAGACTGGGATTTGTCACTCCGTATGACGGAGAGATATCTCTGGGCCCTCTCGGTAATACAACATCGTAAAGGGCTTGCAAGCAATGTGGCTAATGAGTTAGTCATGAAATCTTGTATTACGGAAAGATTAAAGAGACTTGCTGGTAACAAGATTGAACTAGGTATGGAGATACCGACGATCGAATCTTGGGCAAGTAACATATCACCGGGCAAAGGGAATTGCATATGGGATTAACTGAATCCTTGAAATTGTGGTTCAACCGATAAACATCTTCGTTGAATATTGATACGTCTCCAACGTATCTATAATTTATGAAGTATTCATGCCATGTTTATTATAGTTTTGTATGATTTTGGTGCACTTTTTTATGATTTTTATGGACTAACATATTGACCTAGTGCCCAGTGCCAGTTGCTGTTTTCTGCTTGTTTTTGGTTTTCCAGAAAATCCATATCAAATGAAGTCCAAATGCAGCGAAACTTTTTGACGATTTTTGCTGGAAGGAAATAGACCCAGGAAGCTTTGGAGGAGCAGCATAAGAGCCACAAGGGCCCCATAAGCCACCTGGACGCGCCTGCCCCCCTAGGCATGCCACGGTGCCTCGTGGGCCCCCTGTGGCCCCTCTTCACATGATTCCAATGCCAAAAATTCTTATAAATACCAAAACCCCCAGAAATAACCCTAGAACCAGGACTCCACCTCCGCAAACCTCTTTACCACCACGATCTCATCTATAGCCCTTTTTTGGCACTCTGCCAGAGGGGGAACTCATCACCGGAGGCCATCTTCATCATCTCGGCGGTCTCCATGACGAGGAGGGAGTAGTTCATCCTCGGGGCTGAGGGTATGTACTAGTAGCTATGTGTTTGATCTCTCTCTCTCTCTCTCGTGTTCTTGATATGTCACGGTCTTGATGTATCGCGATCTTTGTTAATATAGTTGGATCATATGGTGTCTCTTCCCTCTCTATCTTTGTTGTGATAAATTGAATCTTTTTCCTTTGAGGTTTCGTTATTGTCAGATTGAATATTTCAGATTTGAGAACACTTGATGTATGTCTTGCATATGAATACCCGAGGTGACAATGGGGTAATATATTGATTCACTTGATGTATGTTTTGGCACTCAACCCGCGGATTCCCAAGGTGACATTGGGGTAATCTATGCATAGGGGTTGATGCATGTTTTCATTATCTTTTCTTCGATTGAAACTTTGGGGGTGCTCTTTGAAGTTCTTTGTGTGGATTGAATATTATGATTATGAAGTTGTTTGATGCATATCGTATAATCAACTCACAGATACTTGTGGTAACATTGAAGTATCTAGGTGACATTAGGGTTGGTTGATGTGTATCATATGGTGTTATTCTAGTACGAACTCTAGGGCTGTTTGTGACACTTATAGGAATAGCTCAATAGATTAATCGGAAAGGATAACTTTGAGGTGGTTTCGTACCCTACCAACAATTTCTATCTCATGTTCTCTGCTAATAGGAACTTGGGAGTGATTCTTTATCGCATGTTGAGGGATGGTTATATGATCAAATAATATTAGCATTGTTGAGAGATTCCACTAGCGAATGTATGAACCCTATGCCTTGTTTCTAAGCATTGCAATACCGTTTATGCTCACTTTTGTTACTTGCTACCTTGCTGTTTTTATTGTTTGCACTACAAAAACCTATATCTACTATCCGAACTAAACTTGTATCACCATCTCTTTGCCGAACTAGTGCACCTACACAATTTACCATTGTATTGGGTGTGTTGGGGACACAAGAGACTCTTTGTTATTTGGTTGCAGGTTTGTTTGAGAGAGACCATCTTCATCCTACGCCTCCCACGGATTGATAAACCTTAGGTCATCCACTTGAGGGAAAATTGCTACTATCCTACAAAACTTTGCGCTTGGAGGCCCAACACGAGTCTACAAGAATAAGTTGTGTAGTAGACATCAAGCTCTTTTCTAGCGCCGTTGCCGGGGAGGTGAGTGCTTGAAGGTATATCTTTAGATCTTGCAATCGAATCTTTTTGCTTCTTGTTTTATCACTAGTTTGGTTTTTTAAAAGAAAACTATTAAAAAATGGAATTGAGATTGCCTCACATGCTTCATTTTTATAATGTCTTTCTTGAAAATAAGGATTCCGATAATTGTGCTTAATTGTTAGAGGAAGAATTTAATAAAATGTTTAATGTGAGTCCTTTGAATGATGAGCATGATTGTAGTGTTGTTAGTATGAATTCTATGAATATCCAAAATACTAAAGATGATTGCACTAGTCATGACAAAAATGTTTCTTATAAGCATGTTAATTTTTGTGGAGTGCATAAAGTTTGTGAAGACATGCCTTATAGGGATGATAGATTTTGTAAGAAGCATAAACATGATAGAACCAATTTTTTACTCAAAGTGATAGAGAAATTTGCTACGAAATTATGCTCTCTTCATCCCGTTACTTGCAAACTTTGCAATAAGGTTAGTCATCTTAATTTTCAATGCATACTTTTTCACGATCAAATCATGGCCAAATATTGCAATAACTTGACCACCCTTGAACTTTATGATGAGCTTATTCTATTTTTGGGGTGTGAAGAATTAACACATAAAAATAGTTGGTTTGAAGTATTCATTCTCACGGATGATATTGAAACTAATCTAAAGGAAATCTATACATTTTGTATGGTAAATTGCAATGAGAATGCTTATATAGCCAACTATAGAAAAACAGGAAAACAAATAGAATATAAAAGAAATACTAATGGAAGGGTAAAGATTCCCCCTTTCCCTCCTATTTTCTGTCATGATGAAACAGGTAACGAGGAGGAGCTTCCTATCCAACCAATCTCTTCAACAAGGAGCTCGAAAAAATTAAATAAACCCACACATAATGTGGAGAAGAAGAAGAAAAGAAGAAAAACCAAAGGTAAAAAGGTAAATCTCCCAAATAATGTTGCTCCTATTGTTGTGCCCCATGAGCATGAATCAAAAATAATTGTGGAGGAAGATACATGATACATCTCCAACGTATCTATAATTTTTTATTGTTCCATGCTGTTATATTATCAATCTTGGATGTTATTATAATCATTTACAGCAATTATCTATCATTTTTGGAGACTAACCTATTAAATTAGTGCCCAGTGCCAGTTACTATTTTCTGCCCTGTTTTTGTTTTACAGAAAATAAATACCAAACAAAGTCCAAATGCCACGAAACTTTTTGGAGATTTTTTATTGGCCAAGATAAACACTAGAAGCTTCGGGGGGAGGCCAGAAGACCCTGGTGGGGCCCATGAGCCACCAGGGCGCGCCTGGGGGGGCAGGCGTGCCCTGGTGCCTCATGGGGCCCATAGAGCTCCGTTTGACCTAATTCCTCCAGTATAAATTAAGAAAAAATTAGAAACCCTTAGGGGAGTCCACGAAATACTTTTTCCGCCGCCGCAAACTTCTGTTCCGGAGAGATCCCATCTGGGGTCCTTCTCCGGTAATCTGCCGAAGGGGGAATCGATCACGGAAGGGTTCTACATCAACCATGCTGCCCTTCCGATGATGCGTGAGTAGTTTACCATAGACCTACGGGTCCATAGTTATTAGCTAGATGGATTCTTCTCTCTTTTTGATATTCAATACAATGTTCTCCTCGATGTTCTTGGAGTTCTATCCGATGTGATCACTTTTTGCGGTGTGCTTGTTGGGATCTGATGAATTGTGAGTTTATGATCAGATTATCCATGAATATTATTTGAGTCTTTGCTGCACTCTTTTATGCATGATTATTATAGCCTCATATTTCTTCTCCGATCTATTGATTTGGTTTGGCCAACTAAGTTGATTTATCTTGCCTGGGAAGAGGTGCTTTGTAATGGGTTCGATCTTGCGGTGCTCAATCCCAGTGATAGAAAGGGACATGACATGTATGTATCGTTGATATTAAGGGTAAAAAGATGGGGTTTATTCATACGTGAGTTTATCTTGTCTACATCATGTCATCGTTCTAAAGGCGTTACTCTGTTCTTCTATGGACTTAATACACTAGATGATTGCTGGATAGCGGTCGATGTGTGGAGTAATAGTAGTAGATGCAGGCAGGAGTCGGTCTACTTGTCTCGGACATGATGCCTATATACATGATCACTGCCTTGGATATCGTCATGATTATTTGCTTTTCTATCAATTGCCCAACAGTAATTTGTCTACGCACCGTATGCTATTTTCTTGAGAGAAGCCTCTAGTGAAAACTATGGCCCCCAAGGGTCTACTTTATCATTTACTAAAACCCTAAAAATACTTGCTGCACTTTTTCTTTATTTATTTTATTTTGTATTTTTGTTTCAATCTATCACATACAATTTAATCTTGCGAATTACCACCGAGGGATTGACAACCCCTCGTTTGCGTTGGTTGCAAGGGTTTGTTGTTTGTGTGCAGGTACTGCTAACGAGGTGTTGTATGATTCTCCTACTGGTTCGATAACCTTGGTTTCATAACTGAGGGAAATACTTATCTCTACTGTGCTGCATCATCCCCTCCTCTTCGGGGAAAATACCAACACAAGCTACAAGTAGCAGGAAGGATTTCTGGCGCCGTTGCCGGGGAGACATCATCAACACCTATCAAGTACCTTTGCATAAACTCTCATCTCCTTGCATTTACTTTATTTGCCTCTCGTTTTCATCTCCCCCACTTCTAAAACATTTTTACAAAAATACAAGAATATTTTCCATTTGCCTTTTTGCCTTTTTCTTGTTTGCTTGTTTGCCTTGCTTGAATGTGTTACTATGGATGATTTTGATATGGAAAAGAGTGATGATGGGAAGACTCCTAAAATTGAAGTCCCTACTAATTTAGATGCTAAAACTTTTGTGTTGGGACATGGGAATGTTATAGGAAAAAGTGTCATCAAAGAATTCTTTAATTATATTGGGACTTTGGCTTGTGATGATGGTCCTATACTAAAAAGAACCAAAAGTTATGCCGAAGCTATTTCCGCACTTGTCCTTAAACTTGAAAGAAGATTTATTCGCACTCATCCTACTTTGCAAAGATTGTTTTATGAGCTACCAGTTATAAAGAATCCTAGAGCTAAGAAAATAGCTACTCTTGTCCTCATAAATGAATTTGATCACATAGTGCGAGAAGCTAGGGAGATCTTTGATTTTTATGGTATGAACCGTGAAAAAATGGTAATAGATGAGATCCTTTATGATAGTGATTACCTATTGAGATATTTGTTCCGCAATGACCACATCTTTGATGAGAATACTAAAAAAGAAGTTCCTCCTTTGAATATAATCCAACAGGTTTTCAACAGTGTTAATAGCCAATACTCTTGGATTGCAGCTGGTAATCAAGAGGGATTTGCAGATGGACAACTTGCTAATGCTAAAATTTCTATGAATGATGTGTTTCATATTTCCTTTGAAAAATCTTCTGCTGAAAGTACATCCTTGGATAAAAAGAAGAAGGATGACAACACTTGAAACTATGCATTATGCCTAGCTAGGGGCATAAAACAATAGCGCTTGTTGGGAGGCAACCCAATGAATAAAATAAATTTTTAACTTTTGTTTCTGTTAGTGTGTGTTTGCACAATTATGCTACTGTTATGATTGTGTTTTTGTGTTTTTAATTCGTGTTTGTCCCAAGTAAGACCTTTAGGATGGTTTGGAAGATAATATAATTGATGCTGTTTGAAAAACTGAAAGTTTTGCGTCCAGTGCAGAAATTTTAGTTCTGTACTGGGGCGTCAGAAAAATCTGAATTTTTTTAAAAGTATTGGAATATTAATTGCCCCCGTTTTCGTAATTTTTCAGAATTTTTGGAGTTATATAAGTATGGCTTTTAAATAGGTTGCTACAGACTTTTCTGTTTTTGACAGATTCTATTTTTGATGTGTTGCTTGCTTGTTTTGATGAAACTTTGGATTGTATCGGGGGGTATAAGCCATGGAGAAGTTATAATACAGTAGGTATAATACAAAAATAAAATATGAATGGGTTTGCAACAGTACCTAAAGTGGTGATTTATTTTATTATACTAACGGAGCTCACGAAGGTTTTGTTGAGTTTTGTGTGATTGAAGTTTTCAAGTTTTGGGTGAGATCACGATGGATGAAGGAATAAGGAGTAGCAAAAGCCTAAGCTTGGGGATGCTCGAGGCACCCCAAGGTAATATTCAAGGAAGACTCAAGCGGCTAAGCTTGGGGATGCCCCGAAAGGCATCCCCTCTTACTTCTACCAACCGTCGGTAATTTTACTTGGAGCTATATTTTTATTCGTCACATGATATGTGTTTTGCTTGGAGCGTCTTGTATGATATGAGTCTTTGCTTTGTTTGCTTTTTAGTTTGTCACAATCATCCTTGCTGAACATACCTATTTTGAGAGAGCCACATGTTATCATGATTTGTTAGAATACTCTATGTGCTTCACTTAAATTTTTTGAGTTAGGCAGTTGCTCTAGTGCTTCACTTAAATCTTTTTGAGCATGATGGTGGTTATATTTTGAAGAAATTGAACTCTCATGCTTCACTTATATTATTTTGAGAGTTGTTAAGATGAAAATTTTGAAGAAACAAACTCTCATGCTTCACTTATATTATTTTGAGAGTTAACAAGATTGAAATTTTGAATAATTTTTTTGCACTGTCATGCTTCACTTAAATCTTTTTGAGAGTTGATATGGTGATTAATAGTAATTGTAATTTGCACAAGATATGAATTTGGTCCCAAAATGATGAATATTTAAGAGGGATATAATAAAAACTTTCATATAGATCATTGGACATGATGAGTGTGATTCCTTGCAATAGTTTTGCGATATGGAAATGATGATATGTGAGTCATGTTAGTGAGTAATTGTGCTTTAGTAAAAATATTTATGTTAAGGTTTGTGATTCCCTATGCATGCTCATTAAGTCAATAGTTAGCAAAGAAATTATATCCTACTTATGGTGCATTATTCGGTTTTAGCTATGTTCAATGCATGTTTATGACCGTTCTCGCTTTTTGGTTGGTTGCTTCCCAATCTTTTGCTAGCCTTCATTTGTACTAAGCGGAAATACTACTTGTGCATCCAAAACCCTTAAACCCAAGTTATGCCAAATGAGTCCACTATACCTACCTATATGCGGTATTTCAATGCCGTTCCAAGTAAATTTGCGTGTGCCAACTCTAATTTTTAAAATAATTTTTCTGTTTTGTGTGCCCGTACCGCTCATGAAGCGGCTGGGGGTGGCCAATATTTTCTATGCTAGGTGTGTTATTCTCATGATGAGTGTTTATTCACTTATCATTGCACAAGAGAACGGTTGGTATTAGGGATGCCCAGTCCCACATGAATCAAAATTAATAACAACAAAATTCCTTGGAAAGTGATGGTACGGAGGGCACCCGTGGATACGGCTAGCCATGGATTGTGAAAGAAATGGTGGAAAGGAAATGAACTTTACTTTCTGTTTGGGAATCGCCTATGATGTGTCTAGCATGGAAGATATTGGGAATTCTCGAACGTTTTCGTTAACAGGAAAAGCATGCCTCTCAAAATATTTTTATCTCTCTAATTTAAGCTTTGAGCTTTGGCACATTTGACAAATCTCTGCTTCCCTCTGCGAAGGGCCTTTCTATTTACTTTTATGCAATTTTTATTTTTATTTGAGTCTTCATCTTCTCTTATAAAGCACCAACTAGAGACATTATTGTCATACTTGTGCATTGGATGTAGCTAATATTCGATTGTGTTTCATGAATGGATCAATGATGGAGCATAATATGCTAGGGATAACTTTCTTTAGCATTGATATTTTGAAAGACATGGTTGCTTGTTAGTATGCTTGAGTATCTATATTTTCATGTCAAACTATAGACTATTGCTTTGAATCATACAAGTCCAATGTCCATGCTACAAAAGAAAGGAATATGTGATGAATATGTTAGGCAGCATTCCACATCAAAAATTCGGTTTTTATCATTTACCTACTCGAGGACGAGTAGGAATTAAGCTTGGGGATGGTGATACGTCTCCAACGTATCTACAATTTTTGATTGTTCCATGCTGTTATATTATCAATCTTGGATGTTTTTATAATCATTTACAGCAATTATCTATCATTTTTGGAGACTAGCCAATTAACTTAGTGCCTAGTGCTAGTTGTTGTTTCCTGCCCTGTTTTAGTTTTACAGAAAATCAATACCAAATGAAGTCCAAATGCCACAAAACTTTTTGAAGATTTTTAATTGGCCAATATAAACCCTAGAAGCTTCGGGAGGAGGCCAGAAGACCCTGGTGGGGCCCATGAACCACCAGGGTGAGCCTGAGGGCGGGGGGCAGGCGCGCCCTGGTGCCTCGTGGGGCCCACAAGCTCCGTTTGACCTAATTCCTCCACAATAAATTCCCATAAATCTGAAAACCACCAGGGGATTCCACGAAATACTTTTTTCGCCGCCGCAAGCTTCTGTTCCAGAGAGATCCCATCTGGGGTCCTTCTCCGGTAATCTGTCGGAGGGGGAATCGATCATGGAGGGGTTCTACATCAACCTTTCTGCCCTTCCGATGATGCGTGAGTAGTTTACCACAGACCTACGGGTCCATAGTTAGTAGCTAGATGGCTTCTTCTCTCTTTTTGATCTTCAATACAATGTTCTCCTCGATGTTCTTGGAGTTCTATCCGATGTAATCACATTTAGCGGTGTGTTTGTTGGGATCCGATGAATTGTGAGTTTATGATCAGATTATCCATGAATATTATTTGAGTCTTAGTTGCACTCTTTTATGCATGATTATTATAGCCTCGTATTTCTTCTCCGATCTATTGATTTGGTTTGGCCAACTAAGTTGATTTATCTTGCCATGGGAAGAGGTGCTTTGTAATGGGTTCGATCTTGCGGTGCTCAATCCCTGTGACGGAAAGGGACATGACACGTATGTATCATTGCTATTAAGGGTAAAAAGATAGGATTTATTCATACATGAGTTTATCTTGTCTACATTATTTCATCGTTCTTAAGGCGTTACTCCATTCTTCTATGGACTTAATACACTAGATGCATGCTGGATAGCGGTCGATGTGTGGAGTAATAGTAGTAGATGCAGGCAGCAGTCGGTCTACTTGTCTTGGACATGATGCCGATATACATGATCATTGCCTTGGATATCGTCATGATTATTTGCTTTTCTATCAATTGCCCAATAGTAATTTGTCTACCCACCGTATGCTATTTTCTTGAGAGAAGCCTTTAGTGAAAACTATGGCCCCCGGGGTCTACTTTATCATTTACTAAAACCCTAAAAATACTTGCTGCACTTTTTCTTTATTTATTTTATTTTGTATTTTTGCTTCAATCTATCAATCTATCACATACAATTTAATCTTGCGAATTACCGCCGAGGGATTAACAACCCCTCATTTGCGTTGGTTGCAAGGGTTTGTTGTTTGTGTGCAGGTACTGCTAACGTGGTGTTGTGTGATTCTCCTACTGGTTCGATAACCTTGGTTTCATAACTGAGGGAAATACTTATCTCTACTATGCTGCATCATCCCCTCCTCTTCGGGGAAAATACCAACGCAAGCTACAAGTAGCAATACTTGATGATATTGTTTCTTGTTCTTATGATACGATGTCCGAAGGAATTATTGAAGATGATTTTTTTATGCGTATGACTTGTTGTGATAATTATGATTGGGAAAATAATGATACCTCTTATAATCTTGAAAATCTTTATGGCACCAACTTGGAGGAATATGATAATAATTGTTATACTATCGGTGCTATCATACTATTGATGATAATAGTGTCTATGCTAATGATATGCAAACCCACAAGCTTGGGGATGCTATGTTTGATTGGAATGACATGTTTGTGAATTTATTTTCTGAAAATAATGTTTACCCTAAGCTTGGGGATGCTATGTCTAATGAGGATGATCTTTTTAGTCCCCCTACTTTCAAAGATCAAATTTGTTATGATGAATGCACGCCTCCTATTCATGATGATTGCAATATTTATGAAAGTGGGTTTGGATGAGTGTCAACTTTAAATAACAATTATCCCACTATTTTGGAGGGTGTTGAATCTTATTTTAATAATGAAAGTTGATTTGGAGAGGTCATGACTTTATTTAATGTTGAATCCACTACTTTGGAAGAGGCTTCAATTGATTATGATGAGAACAAACTTGCTTCTTATGATGATTATTGTGATGATACTTATGTTAAGAAAAGTAGTGATGATTTTTCTTATAAAACTTGTCATAATTATGAATACCCTTTTACTGAACATTACTCTTTTAATGTGGAAACATTTTTTAGTATCCAAGTCTCATATGATACTCCCACTATTATGAATGAGAAGAAATTTGCTTGTGTGGACAGTAATAAAAATTCTATGCTTGTAGATCATGAAAAGAATGTTTTGTGTGATGGATATATTGTTGAATTTCTTCATGATGCTACTGAAAATTATTATGAGATAGGATCATATGCTTGTAGGTATTGCAATAATATCAAGTTTTTTCTCTATGTGTTGAAAGTTTTGAAGTTATGCTTGTTTTGCCTTCCTATGCTAGTTGATTCTTGCTCCCATAAACTATTTGCTCACAAAATCCCTATGCATAGGAAGTGTGTTAGGCTTAAATGTTCTTGTCATATGATTCACGATGCTCTCTTTGTGTTTCAATTCTTTACTTTTATGTGAGCATCATTAAAATCTTCATGCCTAGCTAAAAGGCTTTAAAGAAAAGCGCTTGTTGGGAGACAACCCAATATTTATACCTACTGTCTTTGTGTGTTCAGATGATTAAGATAATGTAGTAATCATGTCATATATGTTTTCTTTCAATAATGTGCCAAGTAAAGCCTTTGGGATAGTGTGGATGCTTGTTGATTTGATTCTGTGCAAAAACAGAAACTTTTATGTCCAGTGCTGGAATTTATATTCTGTACTAGAGAGTTAGAAAATTCTGAAATTTTTAAACATTATTGGGTTACAAATTGTTTATGTTTTCCTAATTTTTCAAAAAAATTGGAGGTACAAAAGTATGGTTTTTAAATCGCTCACTACATGCTGTTCTGTTTTGACAAATTCTATTTTTATTACATAGTTTGCTTGTTTTAGTGTTTCCATAGCTTATATTGAGTAATATAAATTGTGTAAATGATGGAATACAGTAGGAATTATGTGAGAACAAATTTGAATCTTGTCTTGACAGTACCTAAGTGGATGATTTATTTTTTATCATACTAACCTATCTCATAAGTTTCGTTAAGTTTTGTGTGATTGAAGTTTTCAAGTTTTGGGTGAGATATCGATATGAGGAGAATAAGGAGCGGCATGACCCTAATCTTGGGGATGCCCAAGGCACCCCAAGGTAATATTCAAGGAATACCCAAGCAACTAAGCTTGGGGATGCCCGGAAGGCATCCCCTCTTTCGTCTTCAACACTATAGGTAACCTTATTTGGAGCTATATTTTTATTTGTCACATAATATGTGTTTTGCTTGGAACATCATTTTATATTATTGAGATTTGCTTGTTGTTATCAATAATAATGTTTTGTATCTTTTAGTTCAATAAAATGCCAATTATAGCCTTTACCATGCTCAGTTTGCAAGTTTATGTGTTGCTGTTTGAAAATAGAAAGTTTTCTGTTATGTCCTGAATTTTTGTGAATTCTCAGAACATGATAAAAATCTGAATTTTTACAAAGTAAGAATGCATGAGTTCTCTATCACGTGGTAATTTTTCAGCATTTTTGGAGTTAGCAAAGTATGCATTTTAAATCCCCCTTTACAGACTATTCTGTTTTGGCAGATTTCGGTTATAGTTGCATTGTTTGCATATGTTGCTTGTTTAATATTTCTATTTGTGGATAGGAGTATTAAATATTCAGAGGAATTTAGTATTCAATGTTTAATTATAATTTTACCGATTTGCTACAGTAGAGAATGTTAAGATTTTGACTTGATTTATACTAACTTATCCCACGAGTTCTTGTTGAGTTTTATGTGGATGAAGTTTTTAAGATTTAGAGAAACCGTGATATGAGAGGAATTAAGGAGACACAAGAGCTCAAGCTTGGGGGTGTCCAAGGCATCCCAAATTAATATTTCAAGAAGTCTCAAGCGTCTAAGATTGGGGATGCCCCGGTAGGCACCCCACCTTTCCTCATCAACAATTATCGGTTAGTCTTGGTTGAGCCTAAGTTTTTGCTTCTTCACATGATGTGTGCTATTCTTGGAATGTCATTTTATTTTGTTTTCTTCACTATTTGAATAAAATACTTAAGATCTGAATTTTTTTAAATGAAACAGAGTCCTCACATAGCTACCTATTTACTTAAACTACTCATTTGATCTTCACTTATATCTTTTTGGAGTAGTTTGTCATTTACTCTCGTGCTTCACTTCTATCCTACGAGTGAATTGTTGAAATGAATTGAATATCATAAAGTTGAAATTTATATGCTTCATATGCTTGTCCCATGGGGAGTAGTGACTTCGCATACAAGAAGTATAAGTGGTAAAATTTATTGAAAGTTAACAAACATAGCATTGGTCACTTGAACAATTCATGAAATAATTTTAAAGGAAGAGAAATTTCACATATAAATATACTATCTTGGACATCTTCTATGATTGTGAGCCCCCATTAATTATTTTCAAGCTTGATCAAGTAGTTGACATTGGACAAGGAAGACAACGTAATGAGTTATGTTTGTTTATATTCACATAGAAGTTATATTGTCATGGATCCTCTAACATGTGGTGCTTGTATAGGATCTTTTGCTAGCCAAAAATTCGTACTAAGTAGAGATACTACTTGTGCATCCAAAAACCCTTAAACCCAGTTTCTTGCCATAAGAGTCCACTATATCTACCTATGGATTGAATAAGATCCTTCAAGTAAGTTGTCATCGGTGCAAAAAGCAATAAAACTTGCTCCTAAATATGTAATATTTTTTATTGGAAGGGAAAATAAGCTTTGTACGAACTTGTGATGGTGAAGAAATAAAAGCGACGGACTGCATAATAAAGGTTGCTATCACAAGGGGCAATATAAAGTGACGTTCCTTTCCATTAAGAGATTGCACATCCAAAAATAAAAAGCGCATGACAACCTCTGCTTCTCTCTGCAAAGGGCCTATCTTTAAATTTTCTGTATTTACTTTTATGCAAGAGTCAGTAATGTTCATCCCTATTCCGCTCTATTTATTCTCTAGTGGGCAAGCATCATGTGGTAGAGAATGATCCAGGCACATATATCCAGTTGAATATAGGTGATCATGAGTTATTATTGTTGACATTATCCATGAGATAAATAAGTTGGGAGGCAAAACATTAAGCCCCTATGTTCCTACGTGTTTGACTGAAACAGTTTGTTCTCAAAATATGCTTTGAGTGTCAGCAATCATGCAAGACTAAATGATAGTTGAGTATGTGGAATTTGCTAAATCAAAGCTCTTACATAGACCCTTCCTGAAAATAAGATGAATTGCAATTGTTTGATGACTGAAAACATAGTTTGTTAGTTTTCAAGAAAGTTTATAGTCTATACTTTAACATGTGAATAGCTTGCTACTTAATCATGAGAAGTTTTATGAGATGAGCTACTGTTTATGATATATAATGATGCTAGAAAAAATTGATTGAAATTATCATTGATCAAACTTATGCACTATGCTAGCATTCACACTTCATAAATTATTTCTTTTATCATTTAACTACTCGAGGACGAGCAGGAATTAAGCTTGGGGATGCCGATACGTCTCCAACGTATCTATAATTTATGAAGTATTCATGCCATATTTATTATAGTTTTGTATGATTTTGGTGCACTTTTATATGGCTTTTATATGATTTTTTTGGACTAACATATTGATCTAGTGCCCAGTGGCACTTGCTCTTTTCTGCTTGTTTTTGGTTTTCCAGAAAATCCATATCAAACGAAGTCCAAATGCAGCGAAACTTTTTGACCATTTTTTCTAGAAGGAAACCAACAAAGGAAGCTTCGGAGGAGCAGCAGAAGATCCACATGGGCCCCACTAGCCACCTAGGAGGGCTTGCCCCGCCCCCCCAGGCGCGCCCTGGTGCCTCGTGGGCCCCCTGTGGCCCCTCTTCGCGTGATTCCAACAGCAAAAATTCTTATAAATACCAAAACTCCCTGAAATAACCCTAGAACCTAAACTCCGCCGCCGCAAACCTCTGTACCTCCACGATCTCATCTATAGCCCTTTTTTGGCACTCTGCCGACTGGGGAAATCATCACCGGAGGTCATCTTCATCATCTCGGCGGTCTCCATGACAAGGAGGGAGTACTTCACCCTCGGGGCTGAGGGTATGTACTAGTAGCTATGTGTTTGATCTCTCTCTCTCGTGTTCTTGATATGGCACGATCTTGATGTATCACGAGCTTTGTTAATATAGTTGGATCATATGGTGTTTCTTCCCTCTCTACCTTTCTTGTGATGAATCGAATCTTTTCCCTTTGAGGTTTCGTTATTGTCGGATTGAATATTTCAGATCTGAGAACACTTGTTGTATGTCTTGCATATGAATACCCGAGGTGACAATGGGGTATTATATTGATTCACTTGATGTATGTTTTGGCACTCAACTCGTGGATTCCCGAGGTGACATTGGGGTAATCTATGCATAGGGGTTGATGCATGTTTTCATTATTTTTTCTCCGATAGAAACTTTGGGGGTGCTCCCTGAAGTTCTTTGTGTGGATTGAATATTATGATTATGAAGTTGTTTGATGCATATCGTATAATCAACTCACGGATACTTGTGGTAACATTGGAGTATCTAGGTGACATTAGGGTTGGTTGATGTGTATCATATGGTATTATTCTAATACGAACTGTAGGGCTATTTGTGACACTTATAGGAATAGCTCAATAGATTGATCGGAAAGGATAACTTTGAGGTGGTTTCGTACCCTACCAACAATTTCTATCTCATGTTCTCCGCTAATAGGAACTTGGGAGTGATTCTTTATCGCACGTTGAGGGATGGTTATATGATCCAATTATATTAGAATTGTTGAGAGATTGCACTAGCGAAAGTATGAACCCTAGGCCTTATTTCTAAGCATTGCAATACCGTTTATGCTCACTTTTGTTACTTGCTACCTTGCTGTTTTTTATTGTTTGCACTACAAAAACCTATATCTACTATCTGAACTAAACTTGTATCACCATCTCTTCGCCGAACTAGTGCACCTACACAATTTACCATTGTATTGGGTGTGTTGGGGACACACGACACTCTTTGTTATTTGGTTGCAGGTTTGTTTGAGAGAGACCATCTTCATCCTACGCCTCCCACGGATTGATAAACCTTAGGTCATCCACTTGAGGGAAAATTGCTACTATCCTACAAAACTCTGCGCTTGGAGGCCCAACACGAGTCTACAAGAATAAGTTGTGTAGTAGACATCAAATATGTAGGAATCAATATGGGCATCTAGGTCCCGCTATTGGTTATTGACTGGAGAGAAGTATCGGTAATGTCTGCATGTTCCGAACCCGTCGGGTCACATGCTTAACGTTCGATAGTGCTAGTGTAGTAATGAGATATTAACCGCAGAAAGTTTAAAAGTTGTTCGGAGTCCCGGATGGGATCCAGGATATCACGAGGAGCTCCGGAATGGTCCGGAGGTAAAGATTTATATATGGGAAGTCATATTTTGGGTTCCAGAAAAAGTTTGGTTTTCTTCGGTATTGTACTGGGAAGGTTCTACAAGGTTCTGGAGTGGGGCCCACCTGCATGGGGGGCCCACGTGAATGTGGGTAGTGTGGAAAGGCCCCACACCCCTGGTCTAGGCGCACCAAGATCCCCCCTTAAAAGGAATAGGATCATATCCCAAGGGATAAGATCAAGATCCCTAAAAAGGGGGGATAGCGATCGGTGGGGAAAGGAAATGAGAGATTTCCTTCCTCCCCCCTTGACCAACGACCCTAGCAGCTTGTTTGGTTGGGGGGAGTTATTGATTGGGAATGGGAGTTTAAGGTAAGTGAGACTTAAAATCCTTTGATTGACTCAGGGACATGGGAATTAAGAAGGGAGGGGGTAGGGGAATTAAGAGGACCAACTCCCTTAGATCTCTTCCCTAGGGACCCCTGGTAATTGAACTGGGGATTGGGAATTAGCAAAAAAGAAAACGTTTCATTGGTTGTGCATGTTCACTGGGGACGTTTTGTTAGCTGAGCACGTACGTGAGGAAGGCATTGCCCTGCCTAATCCCACCAATCAAACAGGGGCAGTTAACTCCTCAAATTTCCACTTCTAATTGCCTTCACATGCCAAACAGAGGAATAGGACTTAAAATCATTTTCCCATGTCTAATCCATTGGGAAACTCCCATCTCTAAACTCCCATTCCCTCTCCCTGTTGTTACCAAACACTCTGTAGGGGTTTGGAGGGCAAGCCACCAGCCCCCTTCACGCCTATATAAAGGTGGGGAAGCGTTGGGGGATGCCACGCCTCCAACCTTGCCCTCCATCGCTCCCAACTCCTCCCACCTTTCCTTCGGTATGCGCTTGGCACAGCCCTGCCGGAATTCCGCTATTGCCACCACCACCATACCGCCGTGCTGGTTCCGATCTCATCTACCTCCTCTCCCTCGCTTGCTGGATCAAGAAGAAGAGGACGTCATCGAGCTAAACGGGTGCTAACCTCGGAGATACCGTCCGTTCAACAGTAAATCGGATTGGATCGTGAAGAGTACGACTATATCAATCGCGTTACGACGCTAATGCTTTTGGTCTATGAGTGTACGTAGATACACTACCCTCTCGTTGCTATGCATCTCATAGATTAGATCTTGGCTGTTTCGTAGGAAATTTTTTGATTTTCATACAACGTTCTCCATCACGTATGTGTGCAACCCGGTAGAGAGATCGTACGTTTGATCTTCTGTTCGAGGGACTGTTTGAGGAAGAAAATTCTCACGGTTGGGAGGTTGTCAAATCCTAGCTCGAGTCCATAGTCATGACGTGGACATCACCATGCGATCGTAACCATGTCCGCGAACACGATCAGCCGCACAACACGGAGTGCCGATGCCACCGTCGACGAAGGGTACATGACGTAGAAAGGAGGCTACAACACTCGGCATCTGTAGACACCTGACAACGACGTCACAACCGTGGCGACGAATAGACACTATCTCTGAGGTCACCGCCGTCGCAGCCACGTCATCCATGCCACCTCGGTAATCCGAATCATGCTACCACCATCAACAACGAGCTTGAGATCCTCTCCGGCCACTCCCGATCCGGCCTCAACCAATCCGGCGAGAGACAAGGAGCAACGGAATAGAGCCAGCATGATGCATCCAACTAATCCGCATGAATTCCTCTCACACCGTCCGCCTCATCTGTCGCTGATGGACCAGAGGGAGACGAAGGAGATAAGCTGCAAGTAGGGCACCGGATCCGAACTCTGCAAGGGGCGAGGTGAAGGGGCCGAACCACCGGCGATTTGCCGGACCTAGGGGAGAATCCCCATCCAGGACCCGAGAGGCCGCCTGTCGCACAATCATAGCCGTTCCCCACACCCACATCTCTTCGCTGCCGCCGTTGCACGCCGCTGTGCCTCCATCCCGGCCTCAGGCAGAAACGGATCCGCTCCGCCGCCGCAGTCAGCCGGCGGCGGCAAGAGGATCGAGATTAGGTAGCGAACGGAAGAAACGGATCGAGGCGGCCGCCCGAGTCGCATGACGGTTACTAGTGGAGATTTATCTAATTATTAAGCACGTGCTTAATTAATTCCTAACCCTCTCCATGGAGGCCGTGGCGACGTGCGCAGACCTCGGCTTACGCCATGTCTCGGCGTACATGTACGCCGTGTCCGCGTGCACACCCCTCGGCTTACGGTGGCTCTCGGCGTACGTGTACGCCATGTCCCGTGTGCACCCCTCAGCCTACGGCCACTCTCGGCGTAGATATACGCCATGGCTAGTCAGGTGCCCCTCGGCTTACAGATCGGCTCTCGGCTTATGAGCCGGCACGTGGCGCCTCCACGCAGTTCCTGGGCCCATCTGAAAGCCGAGGGGCGGTACTCGGCTTACGTCTTTGCCATGCTCCTGGCTGGCGCTCGGCCTTTTGGTTGGCCACGTGGCAGCCTCCAGTGTGGGTCGCACTCCAACTGATGTCACACAGGTCTTGTATGCATCACACGTGCATCCTGCTAACGTGGCGTCATGTAGAGGTGCCACGCCCAGCGCGAAACGGAATGTAACAACCATGGTGGTTAGCGCGACAACGATGACTGCCACATCATCGAGCCGCGTTGCCCTCCGCAGGGCGCACCGTAGATGGTCCCAAAAGTATTTGGTCCCTGCGTCCACAGTTTTTCTGCCAAAATTTCGTGTCTCCAACATCGAGAAGTACACGGGCGAGACTTGTCCCGACATCTGGTTGGGAGATTACCACACGGCATGTGCAACGAACGACGGCATTGAGTTCGTGGCAATCCACAACTTGCCCTTGCATTTGGCCGACTCGGCGAGAGCCTGGCTTACCAGTCTGCCTGAGGGTTGGATCCGCAATTGGGACGACCTCGAGAGGCTCATCGTGAATAAATTCCAGGGCACCTATAAAAAGTCTGGGAACGCATGGGATCTCCAGCTCTGCACTGAGAATGATGGTGAGTCTCTCTCTCTTTTTTTAGCGTCGACTAAGTATACAAGCGGTAGAATCTGTTCGGACGTACAGACACACACCACAACTCACGCCCCGACTATGCGCCTAAACAAGACCTACAACCTATAGCTCCATCCGTCTTATGAGACTTCCGAAGTCATGAACTCCGGGAAAGACGGGCTGTGGCTCGAAGTGTTTGATGATTACCGTTGCTAGCTCCGCTATTAAAATTGTTAGGTGCCCTTGCATTGTTAGGATACGGTGGTATTTTATAATTAGAACTGAAGTTGTAATTTTTCCACCCAGGATTATAGCTATTTCGGGCAATAAAATTGACATCATTAACATCAAATTCAGTAATAGCATTTATAGGAACTTCTTCTTTACCTTTTATCATACCTATAAGCTCATCAATTTTTGTTGTAAGCCCTTCGTTCTTTTCTTTAGTAATAGCATTTACCTTTCTAGACGTGGATCTTTCAACATGCCACTGAGTATGATTTTCTTGCATATCATCTAGGAGCTTCTTTGCTTCAGCTAGTTGCTTCCCCATAATAGTTCCTCCTGCAACTGTGTCAATTATGTTTTTGGATAAGTGACTTCAAGCATTATAAAATAAATGAAGAATTAACCATTCTTCCATGTTGTGGTTAGGACTGTTCCTAACGACTTCTTTCATCCGTTCCCATGCAAGCGCTAGTGGCTCGCGGTCTTCCTGGTTGAAACCTATAATGTTAGAACGCGATTGCATGGTTTTTGCTGGTGGAAAGAATTTAGTCATGAACACACTGCAACAACTATTCCAAGATGTAATGGCCAATAACCATTCTTTGGATTTTCCTCTCAAAGAGAAAGGAAAGAAGAGTAATTTAACTGTATCGGGTTCAACATCTTTTATGCGAGTCATATCGCAAAGCTCAGTAAATGCATACCCGCATCTTCTGAAGAAGAGCCTCCAAACTGGTTTTGCTATACCATAGTAAGTAGGTTCGGCTTAATCCCATATTGCTCAGCTATGACATCAGGTGGTGTGATTGGTGCACGCTTATAGTCATCATTGGGAGTAGCAAACTCCCCAAGCTTTTTGGTAGCCATAATACTATTTTTTTTTGGGTTTTCTTAACTTGTGAAAAATAAACTAACGACTAAAACAAACTAAAAACTAAAATGAAAATTAACAACAAGGACTCTAGTAACCTTACCAGGATAGCAAAATACTTCAATGGCAACGGTGCTAGAAAAAGGGTTGATTACCTTGGATCCAGTTACAGATGTAGATATAGCCTTCTTCCCTAGAGACACTAGGATTTATCGAATCCAGGAAGTGAATGATGCTTGGAAAGGAAATTTCTGCAAGACCTTGTTATCTCAAAATGTTCAAGTTCCCCGGACCAATCGCAGAGGTGATTGAAAAGACAATAATAGAGAAATATGCCAGGGCTAAAGGTTTCACCTGCAGCCATGTACATGCGCTCGGGATACAAACTAGATAAACAACATGGCATTGGTAAACACCATTACATATATCTTTCAAACGAATTATTGTGGGAGATGCGTCCAAATAACCCCAGGACCGACCACCGCCGCATCGAGGTTGTATTGTCCAACCAAGGCCTTTCTAACTCACGGGGTTACCTTGGTTATTAAGGATAAATGGACCAACACATTGGGAGTTTGATGATTCCACCTTATCTACCCCTACACTACTAGGAAAAGGCCTACTAGTGGCGCACCTGTTTTGGCCATTAATGGCGCACTACAGGTGCGCCACAATCATCACGCCATTAGTAACTAATACTAATGGCGCACCAGTGCGCCATTAGTATACCAGACAGTAGTGCCTCCCAGGGGGCCATATTTACCTTGTGCTCTAGGTTACCACATAGAAGTGCGCCATTACTAACAAATTTTTTTCAAATTTTTTTTTCAATTTTTTTTTCGTTTTTTTCTTAATCTCGGGTCACTATGGCTTAATCTCGGGTCAAATCGCACTAAGTGGTCAAACTTCCCAAAAGGTCACCCATCCTCACACTACTCCAGCCCGAGCACGCTTAACTTCGCAGTTCTATCCAATCCAAGCACCACCACACTTAACAAGCACTTATTGATATATATATGATATCAATCCTATTAAACCTTGTTGATGTCTAGGACTTTGTTCATGTTCATTAGTGTGATGAAATTTTGAAAAAATATTTCAAACTTCCCGTTCATATTACGTATCATATTTTGAAAAAAAGCTTCGTGCCACTGAGATGGTTGGTCGGCAGCTCGCTGGCTCTCAACTTGTTCCTCTAGCTTTAGTACTCTTGCATTGAGCTTCTGCATTTCGCTCAGCTCCTGTTTCCTCTTCCTCTCCCAGGTTTTGTAACCGCCTGCGCCGGGAAACCCAACCTTCCACGCAACGGAGCCTGGCGTGCCTCATGTTCGTCCAGGGTGCTCAGGATTACCGAGGGCCTCAGTCAGCTCGTCCTTCTCTCTGTCGGGAATGAACGTCCCTGCCTGCGCTGCGGCGATATACTTCTGAAGCTTCTTGACGGGTATTGCAAGTTGCTCGTCCGTCCAACGGCACTTCCCTGTTTCAGGGTCCAAAGTTCCCCCAACCCCAAAGAACCAAGTCCTTGAATGGTCTGGCCAGTTCAATGTCTCTGGTTCGACCCCTTTAGCAATCAGGTCATTCTCAGCTTTGTTCCACAATGGTCGGGCTTTGAGGTAGCCGCCTGACCCCGTGCGATGGTGATACAGCTTCTTTGCAGCATTTATCTTGCTTATCCCTGACATTTTCTTTCTCTTGTCCAATGTCTTGTAGGCCACAAATGCGGGCCAGTGATCTCTTATCTTCTCAAATCGGTCGGTGAATTCTGGAGTCTTCCCTTTGTCGACAAACATTGATTTCAACTCATTCTTCCACCTCCTGAATAGATCTGCCATCTTCTTAAGAGCACACGCCTTGACCAGTGGCTCTATAACTGGCTTATTCGGATCCTCCTCTGGAGGTAGGGTGAAATTTGCCTTCAGCGAGGTCCAAAGATCATCTTTCTGTGTATCGGTGACATAAGAAACTTGAGGGTCTTCGTTCTTAGGCTTATTCCATAGCTGGATGCTGATCGGGATGCTGTCCCTAACAATAGCTCCGCACTGAGCAGAAAATGTTTCCTTGGTCCGCCTGGGTTCAATCGGTTGGCCATCATCCACGATTGCTGTGATCATGAACCTTTCATCCTGGCGCAACCTTTTCTTCGGGCCTCGTCTCATTACCGAAGTTTGGCTCGATCCGGAGGGCTATAAAAGAAGAAAGAAGAGTTAATATATGTATATACCAAAACAATTAATGCATCAATTAGCTAGTCAGCAAAGGCTTAACTAATATATATACCTCGCCGGACTTTGCAACAGCTCCCTTCTCCGTTCGGTCACCGGAGCCGTCATCACGGTCTCCTTCTTCCACCGGCATTTGGTCACCGGAGACATCATGATCATGTCTTTCCTCCTCCATTGTTCGATCACCGGAGCCTTCATCCTCTCCTTCCAGACCATCGGTGTCGTTGAGAAATGACAAGACATCACGTCCGTCGCAGATTATGTCCCCCAACAACTCTTCTTGTTCTAAGTCTCTTTGATCCATAGTTTCTGCAAATATTACAACATGGCAATTAATATACAAACAAGAGAGATGGATATATTAGTGGCAAACATAGACCTAGCTAGCTAATCACAACAAGGAATATTAATTAGTGGACTTGACGCTTCTACGGTTTGGGGTGGCCTCGACAACGCTTCTAGGGTTTGGGGTGGCCTCGACAACGCTCTTTTAACTTGGTAAATTTGGGTGGCCTCGACGCTTCTAGGGTTTGGGGTGGCCTCGACAACGCTTCTAGGGTTTGGTGTGGCCTCAACGCTTCTAGGGTTTGGTCGGGCGAGAGGGGGTTGATTGACGTCCCCCCTCATGTTGAAGAGTTACCGGAGTTCTCTCAGGAATGTCCGACGTCCGGACCGCCTCTCTCATGAATGTCAAACAAGGGATTTAACAAAATGGCGCCATTCTGGATGTGCAGAAAATGGTCCATATTTTTCCTGATCTCATCTACCCTTCTATATGTCACGTTGTCAGTGTCAAAGGATTCAAGAAAACCATGGTTTCATCATTAGCCGGAAGTAACAGGCGCATAATGGTACGAAGCTCTCCAAAATTGTTTTGGAACGGAGTCCCAGATAGGATAATTAGTTTTTTGGTACAAAGTTCAGCAAGAGCCTTCCGAATATCGCTATTTGGAAGGCCTTTGCTGAAATTCTTACCAGAAAGCGAATTATTCTATCCGGAACTCCGTTCCAAAACAACTTTGAAGAGCTTCATAGCATCATACGCCTGTTACTTCCGGCTAATGATGAAGCCATGGATTTCTTCAATACTTTGACAGACAACGTGACATATAGAAGAATATATATATAGATGAGATTAGAAAAAAATTGGATCAACTTGTGCACATCCATAATGGGGGCATTTTTGATAAATCTATGTCAAAAGTCAAACTTTGACATATGATCAAATATTGTTGCATATGTCAAAATTCAAACTTTGACATATGATCAAATATTGTTGCATATGTCAAAATTTAAACATTGACATATGATCAAACTTTGACAAATGATCAAATGTTGCATATGTCAAAATTCAAACTTTGACATATGATCAAACTTTGATATATGATCAAATGTTGCATATGTCAAAATTCAAACTTCGACATATGATGAAACTTTGACATATGATCAAATGTTGCATATGTCAAAATTCAAACTTTGACATATGATCAAACTTTGATATATGATCAAATGTTGCATATGTCAAAATTCAAACTTTGACATATGATCAAAATTATTGCAAACTTTTAATATGACAAACTTTTAATACATTCAAACTTTCTTCAATTTGTTTTATCAAGATCATCATGATGAAGTAACCACTCATCATATGCAAATTTTAACATTTGTTTCTCTATCTAAAAACCTAAAAAAGATTCTCTTTACTCGGTCATGTAGGAGTTTTCTATTATATAGTATGCCATGCATATGTTATTTGGTTCTGGCCTCACTTTGTTGTGTGAACTCCCACCATTTCTCTAAAAAAATTCTCTATGCAAATTTCTCTAAAAAAAATGTCTTTGGTCAACTTTGATAATAACCTATATATGCAAATATCTCTAACTTTGATTAATGACCTATGCAAATTTCTCTAAAAAAATGACTTTGATCATGAATATCTCTAACTGTGCAAATATCTCTAACTATGGAAATATTTTTCTTATATTTAATAAATTCTAAAGTTGGAATTTCAATTATTCATATTTCCTTTGATTTGCAAAGGAGCTATATTCTCCCCAATTCTTTTGCACCCACAAAAATTACTCCATCTATTTGACAGTACCCACAACCCATTCCGATGATTTTTTTCTAAAAATGCACATATGAACATATATATAGAACATATACAGAGAACATACATAGATAAAACTTTTCTAAAAATGTAACTTTTGCATATATGAACATATACAGAGAACATACATACATTTTTCTAAAAATGTAAAAAAAATCATCATATGAACAAAAAAAGCATACATCATCTATCATCAACATCATCATCATATCTATCATCAACATCATCTAACAATCATATGAAAATAAAATCTATATGAACAAGCAAGCTAGGGGAGGAGGACAGGGAGGAAAAGGGGGCCGGCCGGACCGTAGCGCGGGGCGACGCGGACCGTCGGCGAGGGCTCTGGGCAGGGGCGCGGTGACGGCGTCGGGGGAAGGGGCACAGCGACGGTGTCGAGCGCGTCAGCGAGGGCTTGGGGCAGGGGCGCGGCGACGGCGTCGGGTGCAGGGGCGCGGCGACGGCGTCGGGGGAGGCGACGCCAACGATGGGACAGGGGCGACGACGGCGTCGGGGGCGTCGGGGGCAGCGACGGCGACGGCGGGGCAGGGGCAGCCTGGTGGCGTCGTCGGAGAGATCGAAGAACTGAATGGAAATTTTCACAAGTGCTGCTTATATAGATGAAGCATTGGTCCCGGTTGGTGCCACGAACCGAGACCAAAGGGCGGCATTGGTCCCAGTTCGTGCAACCAACCGGGACCAATAGCCTTGCACAACGGCGTGGTGGTGGGAGTTTAGTCCCACCTCGCTAGTTTGGAGCGCCCCGCACCTGTTTATAAGCTCCGCTGCCTCTTCCATCTCGAACTCCTCTGAACTGCAGGCCTATGGGCCTAATATAACACTGCTATGCCTGTGGGCCTACTGGGCCCGCCGCGGGCCGCATCCTGGCCCAACATGCTAGTTGGGTTTCTAGTCGTATGCAGGCCGTGGAGGCCCTGTAGGCTGCATTTTTTTAATTTTTTTCTGTACTTTTTTTTGTTTTATGCTTTACTTAATTTTTTAGAGTTTTTGAGTGATTCATTTTGCTTTAGGTAATTTTTAGGTTATTTTAAATGTCTGTTTTAATCAAAAACATATTTTGTTATTTTAGTTTGCTATTAAAGTTTCTAACAAAAAAATTCTTTATGAAAATTCTTTTTGATATTAATGTTTTGAACAAAAAATACTTTGATAATTTAAGTTGCACAAATTTTATAAAAATTTAGTTTCAAAAATACTAGAGGTTTATAAAATCTTTTTAGTTGATTCCTTTTGCTATTAGAGTTTTATAAAAGCTTTTTAGTTGATTCTTTTTGCTATTGAAGAGTATTATAGTTTTGTTTTAGTTGATCATAACAGAATATTTTAATTGATTATTTTTAGTTCATTCTCTTTGCTATTAGAGTTTCATAAAAGTTTTCTAGTTCATTCTTTTTGCTATTAGTTCATTCTTTGAGCTAAATGACCCTGAAATTGAAAAGCACTTCAAATGAACTATGAAAAGATTGAAAGTTGGCATGGTATCATCATTTCACCCACATAGCATGTGCTAAAAAGTTGAGAGGATTATGGCAAAAGATGGATGCACTTCGTGTACAAAATGGACAATCTCTTTCGAAGTATCAGGGTTTTGGACGAAAACTCATCTGTTACAAAGGGATTTCATTTTTTTGAACTTATTTGAACTCCAGACTTTTTGTGTGTTCAAAATGCACCATTCAAAGCCACATCATCAATTTTCAACCCTTTCTGACTTCATTTGGTATTTTTCATGCATTTACTGATTTTTTTGAGCTAAATGACCCTGAAATTGAAAAGAACTACAAATGAACTCTGAAAAGGTTGACAGTTGGCATGGTATCATCATTTCACCCACATAGCATGTGCTAAAAAGTTGAGAGGGTTACGGCAAAAGCTGGATGCACTTCGTGTACAAAATGGACAATCTCTTTCGAAGTATCAGGGTTTCGGACGAAAACTCATCTGTTACAAAGGGATTTCATTTTTTTAACTTATTTGAACTCCAAGCTTTTTGTGTGTTCAAAATGCACCATTCAAAGCCACATCATCAATTTTCAACCCTTTCTGACTTCATTTGTTATTTTTCATGCTTTACTGATTTTTTTGAGCTATATGACCCTGAAATTGAAAAGCACTACAAATGAACTCTGAAAAGGTTGAAAGTTGGCATGGTATCATCATTTCACCCACATAGCATGTTATAAAAAGTTGAGAGGGTTACGGCAAAAACTGGATGCACTTCATGTACAAAACGGACAATCTCTTTCGAAGTATCAGGGTTTCGGACGGAAACTCATCTGTTACAAAAGGCATTTCATTTCTTCACATGTAACTGCAGTGATATTCTAGATCAAACGCATCATCATATTAGTTGTGGAGAGAAAGTCTTCACTTTTTCTTCGCTTGTGTCCTTTGCTTATTGCGCCGTAACCATGGATAATCTTCATCGTTTAACAGGGTGCTTGGGTCAGCCTTGACTTTGAAGGGAGGAATTTCATGAAACTTTTCATAATCTTCAGACATGTCTGTCTTGCCATCCAATCCCACGATGTCTCTTTTTCCTGAAAAACTATGTGGCGCTTTGGCTCATCGTATGATGTATTCGCTTTCTTATCTTTTATTTTTCTCGGTTTGGTAGACATGTCCTTCACATAGAAAACCTGCGCCACATCATTGTCTAGGACGAATGGTTCGTCTGTGTACCCAAGATTGTTCAGATCCACTGTTGTCATTCCGTACTGTGGGTCTACCTGTACCCCGCCTCCTGACAGATTGACCCATTTGCACTGAAACAAAGGGACCTGAAAATTATGTCCATAGTCAAGTTCCCATATGTCCACTATGTAACCATAGTATGTGTCCTTTCCCCTCTTGGTTGCTGCATCAAAGCGGACACTGCTGTTTTGGTTGGTGCTCTTTTGATCTTGGGCGATCTTGTAAAATGTATTCCCATTTATCTCGTACCCTTTGTAAGTCAATACAGTCGAAGATGGTCCCCTGGCCAATGAGTACAGCTCATCAGAAACAGTGTTGTCACCCTTAGACGTGTTTGCAACCAACTGCCGAAAGTCCTGATGTGTTCACATGTAATCCAGTCATCACACTACTCCGGGTGTTTGGAGCACAGAATGTTCTTGTGTTCATCGACATACGGGGTCACCAAGGTTGAATTCTGTAGAACTGTGTAGTGTGCTTGAGACCAAGAATGCCCGTCCCTACATATTATTGAGTCCCTCCTAGCGTGCCTTTTCTAGTCAGTCTCCCCTCATACCGCGATTGAGGGAGACCAATCTTCTTAAGGTCAGGAGTGAAGTCAACACAAAACCCAATGACATCCTCTGTTTGATGGCCCATGGAGATGCTTCCTTCTGGCCTAGCGCGGTTACGGACATATTTCTTTAGGACTCCCATGAAACTCTCAAAGGGGAACATATTGTGTAGAAATAGAGGGCCCAGAATGACAATCTCGTCGACTAGATGAACTAGGACGTGCGTCATGATATTGAAGAAGGATGGTGGGAACACCAGCTCGAAACTGACAAGACATTGCGCCACATCACTCCTTAACCCTGGTAGGATTTCTGGATCGATCACCTTCTGAGAGATTGCATTGAGGAATGCACATAGCTTCACAATGGCTAATCGAACATTTCCCGGTAGAAGCCCCCTCAATGCAACCGGAAGCAGTTGCGTCATAATCACGTGGCAGTCATGAGACTTTAGGTTCTGGAACTTTTTCTATGGCATATTTATTATTCCCTTTATATTCGACGAGAAGCCAGATGGAACCTTCATACTGAGCAGGCATTCAAAGAAGATTTCCTTCTCTTCTTTGGTAAGAGCGTAGCTGGCAGGACCTTCATACTGCTTTGGAGGTATGCCGTCTTTTTCGTGCACACATTGCTGGTCCTCCCGTGCCTCCGGTGTATCTTTTGTCTTCCCATACACGCCCAAGAATCCTAGCAGGTTCACGCAAAGATTCTTCATCACGTGCATCACGTCGATTGAAGAGCGGACCTCAAGGTCTTTCCAGTAGGGTAGGTCCCAAAATATAGACTTCTTCTTCCACATGGGTGCGCGTCCCTCAGCGTCATTCGGAACAGATAGTCCGCCGGGACCCTTTCCAAAGATTACTTGTAAATCATTGACCATAGCAAGTATGTGATCACCGGTACGGATGGCAGGCTTCTTCCGGTGATCTGCCTCGCCTTTGAAATGCTTGCCTTTCTTTCGACATTGATGGTTGGTCGGAAGAAATCGACGATGCCCCAGGTACACATTCTTCCTGCATTTGTCCAGGTATATACTTTCGGTGTCATCTAAACAGCGCGTGCATGCGTGGTATCCCTTGTTTGTCTGTCCTGAAAGGTTACTGAGAGCAGGCCAATCATTGATGGTTACAAACAGCAACGCATGCAGGTCAAATTCCTGTTGTTTGTGCTCATCCCACACACGTACACCGTTTCCATTCCACAGCTGTAAAAGTTCTTCAACTAATGGCCTTAGGTACACATCAATGTCATTGCCGGGTTGCTTAGGGCCTTGGATGAGAACCGGCATCATAATAAACTTCCGCTTCATGCACAGCCAAGGAGGAAGGTTATAGATACATAGAGTCACGGGCCAGGTGTTGTGATTGCTGCTCTGCTCCCCAAAAGGATTAATGCCATCCGTGCTTAAACCAAACCATACGTTCCTTGCGTCACCTGCAAAGTCCTCCCAGTACTTTTTCTTGATTTTTCTCCACTGTGACCCGTCAGCGGGTGCTCTCAACTTCCCATCTTTCTTACGGTCCTCTCTGTGCCATCGCAGCAATTTGGCATGCTCTTTGTTTCTGAACAGACGTTTCAACTGTGGTATTATAGGAGCATACCACATCACCTTGGCAGGAACCCTCTTCCTGGGGCGCTCGCCGTCAACATCACCAGGGTCATCTCGTCTGATCTTATACCGCAATGCACCGCATACCGGGCATGCGTTCAAATCCTCGTACGCACCACGGTAGAGGATGCAGTCATTAGGGCATGCATGTATCTTCTGCACCTCCAATCCTAGAGGGCATACAACCTTCTTTGTTGCGTACGTACTGTCGGGCAATTCGTTATCCTTTGGAAGCTTCTTCTCCAATATTTTTAGTAGCTTCTCAAATCCTTTGTCAGGTACACCATTCTCTGCCTTCCACTGCAGCAATTCCAGTGTGTTACCGAGCTTTGTGTTGCCATCGTCGCAATTGGGGTACAACCCTTTTTTGTGATCCTCTAACATGCGATCGAACTTCAACTTCTCCGTTTCACATTCGCATTGTCTCTTTGCATCAACAATGACCCAGCGAAGATCATCATCGGGCACATCGTCTGGTTCCTCTTGATCTTCAGCTTCCCCCGTTGCAGCATCACCGTATTCAGGGGGCACATAGTTGTCATCATCCTCTTCTTCTTCGCTGTCTTCCATCATAACCCCTCTTTCTCCGTGCTTGGTCCAAACATTATAGTGTGGCATGAAACCCTTATAAAGCAGGTGGGTGTGAAGGGTTTTTGAGTCAGAGTAAGACTTCGTATTCCCACATATAGGGCATGGACAACACATAAAACCATTCTTCTTGTTTGCCTCAGCCACTTCGAGAAAATTATGCACGCCCTTAATGTACTCGGAGGTGCGTCTGTCACCGTACATCCATTGCCCGTTCATCTGCGTGCATTATATATAATTAAGTGTGTCAAAATCCATTACAGAACATCATGAATACAGAAGTGACCAAATTAATTAATAGAAGTTCATCATCACATTAAAACCAAAGTGCATACATAGTTCTCATTGAACAACATATAGCTCTCCAGAGCATCTAATTAAACCATACATTGAAACTATCTAAAACATTTCAATGCAACAACAAATGCGATCATAATCGCAACTAAGGTAACAATTGATCCAACGGCATAATGATACCAAGCCTCAGTATGAATGACATATTTTCTATACTTTCTAATCTTCAAGCGCATTGCATCCATCTTGATCTTGTGATCATCGACGACATCCGCAACATGCAACTCCAATATCATCTTCTTTTTTTCAATTTTTCCTTCAAGTAATTGTTTTCTTCTTCAACTAAATTTAACCTCTCGACAATCGGGTCGGTTGGAATTTCCGGTTCACATACCTCCTAGATAAAAAAAATCTATGTCACGTTGGTTGGCATAATTGTCATAAACACTAAATGAAACTAATAGTTATAAAAGATAATATATATACCACATCCAAATCATAGACAGGACGAGGGCCGACGGAGGCGGATACCAAAACCATCGCACTATATAATAAAAAACAATAATAAAAGTAAGAAAATTACACAAGTATCTATCTAAATCATACAAGTAAGAACTTTTTTCTTTTAGAAAGAAGATAAGAACAAGAGGCTCACCACGGTGGTGCCGGCGACGAGATCGGCGCGGGCGATCGACGGCGGTGAGGACGGGGACGGGACAGGACGGACCGCCAAACCTAGACAAATCTTGAGGAAAATGGAGCTTGGACAAGGAGCTTCGAGAGGAGAAAGCTTAAGTGTGGCTCGGGCATTTCATCGAACACCTCATGTGCATAGGAGGTGAGCTAGAGCACCACAAAGCTCTCCCACGGCCGGCCAAAAAAATAGAGCACTCCACTGCTCTGCTCGCGGGGTATATATAGGCATCTCTTTGGTCCCGGTTTGTGGCTAGAACCGGGACTAAAGGACCCCATTTGGTCCCGGTTCCAGCCACCAACCGGGAAGAATGGTTGTGGGCCAGGAGCGAGGCCCATTGGTCCCGGTTCGTGTCTGGAACCGGGACCAATGGGGCCAGACGAACCGGGACCAATGGCCCACGAGGCCCGGCCGGCCCCCTGGCCTCACGAACTAGGACCGATGCCCCCATTGGTCCCGGTTCATGAGTGAACCGGGATTAATGGGCTTACCCAGCCTGGACCAAAGCCCTGTTTTCTGCTAGTGTGCGTAGGCTTGAGGTCAAGTTCGACGGACTCATGTGCTTTGCTAGAGTCCACTTGGGAGATCGTACCGGCTGGAGTCTTCCTACAACACCTACATTCATCTTCCGTGAGAATTGAGTCAGCCCCTGAGTCCACGAAGCCGCAAAGTGAAGAGTCCGGTGCCCCTAACCCGGCTTCGCAGGAGGTCCTGGGCATCATTCCTGACTGGACCATGCCCTTCCTCGATTATCTCCTAAGGGACGCCCTCCCTCTATATCAGACTAAAGCGTGATGCCTTGCAAGGCGTGCCAAGGCCTACACAATCATCACAGGAGAGATCTATAAAAGTAGCATCTCTGAAGTCTTCCAACGATGCATATCATAAGAGGAGGGCAGACAACATCTTCAGCAGATTCACTCAGGACTCTGCGGACATCAACTGGCTCCGCGATCATTAGTTGGGAAGGCCTTTTACCAAGGTTTTTATTGGTCGACTATGGTAGTTGATGCCGACGACATTGTGCGAACCTGCATAGGGTGCCAGTTCTATGCTAGGCAGATACACATGCCAGCACAATCACTTCAGATTATCCCTATCGGATGGCCCTTTGTGGTGTGGGGCCTGGACATGGCTGGTACCCTCAAAACAGTACCCGGGTGCTACACCAATATCTTTGTTGCAGTTGTCAAGTTCACCAAGTAGATCAAAGCCAAGCCAGTGGTCACATGCACTATGGAGCGGGCCACTAGCTTCATCAGAGACATCATCTTTTGATTCGGTGTCCCTCATAGCATCATCACGGACAACGGCTCCAATTTCACCGGCGATGTCTTTCACGAGTTATGTAAAGTCTACGGCATTACTCTCAACTTTGCCTCAATGGCACACCCATGCACCAATGGGTAGGTTGAGCTGTCCAATAGTCTAATCTTGCAAGGCATCAAGCCTCGAATCTACGATTTCCTCAATAACTTTGCGGGTAGATGGGTAGGAGAGTTTCCCTGGGTACTCGGGAGTCTCTAGACTTCACCCAACTGGTCAGTCGGCTACATGCCTTTCTTTATCATTTATGGCACTGAGGCTGCATAGACGACTGATTTGGACCACAGATCTCCCAGAGTGTTAGGAATAAACCATGTTTCGCCGGGGTCATCTGTGTGTGTCACGGTAGTGTGCAGTAGGCGCAACGAGCAACCTAGCGCCCAGGTCGTGCGGACGAGCGGGCCAGGCTCATGATGAGGAGAAAGACCAGATCACCAGGTATGCATGCGTGGGCTGATCATGGCGTCCGTGAGCTGCGTTGTGGTTAGCTACAAAAGGGGTTGTACATGTCCAGGTTGTTACGTGGTGTGCGTCCAGGTTGTTATGATCGCGTGGTGTGTGGCCAGCTATAAAAGCTCCTGGCTTGTATTGATCGTTGTGCGCCGGTTGGTTGCCGAGCCACAGTGTGAGAGCCAGAGATGAGATGTAGTCTCCGTCAGGACCGTGGTGTGCGCCCGGTCGACAGGAGAGAGAGAGAGCTCCTTTGGGTAGTACAACATGTGTGCGTGTGTACCTCCATGTATGTGTTCGAGCGTTGTGAGAAATAAAGCCAAGATACAGGCGTTCGTGCGCCGCGGCATTCATCGCCGGAAAAATTATGGTGTCTCCTTCATCTACCTCTGTCCGGCGTTTGTTTCATCGGGAGGCCGCTCGGCATTCGTCGCCGAGGAGGGTTGGTCTGCCCCAACAATTGGTATCAGAGCTTGGTTGTCTTGGGCGTCGCTCCCCTTGCCGAAGGCGTGCCGGTGATGGCGGCATTCACCGGCGGCTGCGCGATGGAGCTCCGGGCCGTGTGTCAGCCCAAGGAGATACGCGGTGCTGCGGCCGTCAACGGCATGTGTTGCCGGTGCCGGAGGAGATGGCGTATGTCTCCGCAACCGGAGACGAGGAAGACGGTGTATGCTGCCGGGCACGCTCAGCGGCGTGTGTCGCCGGTGAGGAACAAGCAATCATGGTGGTGACCGGCGTCAGTGCGCCAGGTCGAGTCCGTGGCGGTGGAGATCAGTGTCAGTGCACCAGGTCGAGTCCGCGGTCATGGCGACGACAGCGACGGCGAGCTCATGGCTTAGGAGGAGATTGTTAGGAATAAACCATGTTTCGCCATGGTCATCTGTGTGTGTCACGGTAGTGTGCAGTAGGCGCAACGAGCAACCTGGCGCCTAGGTCGTGCGGACGAGCAGGACAGGCTCACGATGAGGAGAAAGACTGGATCACCAGGTATGCATGCGCGGGCTGATCGTGGCATCCGTGAGCTGCGTTGTGGTTAGCTACAAAAGGGGATGTACATGTCCAGGTTGTTACGTGGTGTGCGTCCAAGTTGTTATGATCGCGTGGTGTGTGGCCAGCTATAAAAGCTCCTTGCTTGTACTGATTGCTGTGCGCCGGTTGGTTGCCGAGCCACAGTGTGAGCCAGAGATGAGATGTAGTCTCCGTCGGGACCATGGTGTGCCCCCGGTCGACAGGAGAGAGAGTTCCTCTAGGTAGTACAGCGTGTGTGCGTGTGTACCTCCAGGTATGTGTTCGAGCATTGTGAGAAATAAAGCCAACATACAGTCGTTCGTGCACCGCGGCGTTCGTCGCCGGAAAAATTATGGTGTCTCCTTCGTCAACCTCTGTCCGGCGTATGTTTCGCCTGGAGGCCGCTCGGCGTTCGTCGCCAAGGAGGGTTGGTCTGCCCAAACAATTGGTATCAGAGCTTGGTTGTCTTGCGCGTCGCTCCCCTTGCCAGAGGCATGCCGGCGGTGGCGGCTCTCGCTGGCGGCTGCGCGATGGAGCTCCGGGCCGTGTGTCAGCCCGAGGAGATGCACGGTACTGCGGCCGTCAACAGCATGTGTTGCCAGAGCCGGAGGAGTTGGCGTATGTCGCCACAACCGGAGACGAGGAAGACGGTGTATGCTGCCGGGCACACTCAGTGGCGTGTGTCGCCGGTGAGGAAGAAGCGATCACGGTGGTGACCGGCGTCAGTGCACCAGGTCGAGTCCGTGGCGGTGGTGACAGGCGTCAGTGCACCAGGTTGAGTCCGTGGTCATGGCGACGACGGCGACAGCGAGCTCGTGGTTTAGGAGGAGATTGTTAGGAATAAATCATGTTTCGCCGTGGTCATCTGTGTGTGTCACGGTAGTGTGCAGTAGGCGCAACGAGCAACCTGGCGCCCAGGTCATGCGGACGAGCGGGCCAGGCTCACGATGAGGAGAAAGACCGGATCACCAGGTATGCATGCACGGGCTGATCGTGGCGTCCGTGAGCTGCGTTGTTGTTAGCTACAAAAGGGGCTGTACATGTCCAGGTTGTTACGTGGTGTGCGTCCAGGTTGTTATGATCGCGTGGTGTGTGGCCAGCTATAAAAGCTCCTGGCTTGTATTGATCGTTGTGCGCCGGTTGGTTGCCGAGCCACAGTGTGAGAGCCAGAGATGAGATGTAGTCTCCGTCGGGACCGTGGTGCGCGCCCGGTCGACATGAGAGAGAGCTCCTTTGGGTAGTAGAGCGTGTGTACCTCCATGTATGTGTTCGAGCATTGTGAGAAATAAAGCCAAGATACAGGCGTTCGTGCGCCGCGGTGTTCGTCGCCGGAAAAATTATGGTGTCTTCTTCGTCTAACTCTGTCCGGCGTTTGTTTCGCCCGGAGGCCGCTCGGCATTCGTCGCCGAGGAGGGTTGGTCTGCCCCAACAATTGGTATCAGAGCTTGGTTGTCTTGGGTGTCGCTTCCCTTGCCGAATGCATGCCGGTGGTGGCGGCGTTCGCCAGCGGCTGCGCGATGGAGCTCTGGGCCGTGTGTCAGCCCGAGGAGATGCGCGGTGCTGCGGCCGTCAACGGCATGTGTTGCGGGAGCTAGAGGAGATGGCGTATGTCGCCGCAACCGGAGGCGAGGAAGACGGTGTATGCTGCCGGGCATGCTCAGCGGCGTGTGTCGCCGGTGAGGAAGAAGCAATCACGGTGGTGACCGGCGTCAGTACGCCAGGTCGATTCCGTGGTGGTGGTGACCGACGTTAGTGCGCCAGGTCGAGTCCGCGGTCGTGGTGACGACGGCGACGGCGAGCTCGTGGTTTAGGAGGAGATTGTTAGGAATAAACCATGTTTGTCATCTATGTGTTTCACGGTAGTGTGAAGTAGGCGCAACGAGCAACCTGGCGCCCAGGTAGTGCGGACGAGCGGGCCAGGCTCATGATGAGGAGAAAGACCGGATCATCAGGTATGCATGCGCGGGCTGATCGTGGCGTCCGTGAGCTGCGTTGTGGTTAGCTACAAAAGGGGATGTACATGTCCAGATTGTTACGTGGTGTGCGTCCATGTTGTTATGATCGCGTGGTGTGTACCCAGCTAAAAAGCTCCTGGCTTGTTCTGATCGCTGTGCTCCGGTTGGTTGCCGAGCCATAGTGTGAGAGCCAGAGATGAGATGTAGTCTCCGTCGGGACCGTGGTGTGCGCCCGGTCGACAGGAGAGAGAGATCCTTTGGGTAGTAGAGCGTGTGTGCATGTGTACCTCCATGTATGTGTTCGAGCATTGTGAGAAATAAAGCCGAGATACAGGCGTTCGTGCGCCGCGGTGTTCGTCGCCGGAAAAATTATGGTGTCTCCTTCGTCTAACTCTGGCCGGCATTTGTTTCGCCCGGAGGCCGCTCGGCGTTCGTCGCCGAGGAGGGTTGGTCTGCCACAACAATTGGTATCAGAGCTTGGTTGTCTTGGGTGTTGCTTCCCTTGCCGGAGGCATGCCGGTGGTGGCGGCGTTCGCCGGCGACTGCGCGATGGAGCTCCGGGCCGTGTGTCAGCCCGAGGAGATGCGCGGTGCTGCGGCCGTCAACGGCATGTGTTGCGGGAGCTAGAGGAGATGGCGTATGTCACCGCAACTGGAGGCGAGGAAGACGGTGTATGCTGCCGGGCATGCTCAGCGGCGTGTGTCGCCGGTGAGGAAGAAGCAATCACGATGGTGACCGGCGTCAGTGCGCCAGGTCGATTCCGTGGTGGTGGTGACCGACGTTAGTGCGCCAGGTCGAGTCCGCGGTCGTGGTGACGACGGCGATGGCGAGCTCGTGGTTTAGCAGGAGATTGTTAGCAATAAACCATGTTTGTCATCTATGTGTGTCACGGTAGTGTGAAGTAGGCGCAACGAGCAACCTGGCGCCCAGGTCGTGCGGACGAGCGGGCCAGGCTCACGATGAGGAGAAAGACCGGATCATCAGGCATGCATGCGCGGGCTGATCGTGGCGTCCATGAGCTGCGTTGTGGTTAGCTACAAAAGGGGTTGTACATGTCCAAATTGTTATGTGGTGTGCGTCCATGTTGTTATGATCGCATGGTGTGTGCCCAGCTAAAAAGCTCCTGGCTTGTACTGATCGCTATGCTCCGGTTGGTTGCCGAGCCACAGTGTGAGAGCCAGAGATGAGATGTAGTCTCCGTCGGGACCGTGGTGTGCGCCCGGTCGACAGGAGAGAGCTCCTCTGGGTAGTACTGCTGTAAGTGCATCTAGTGCCCCTTATTGATTTTGGTGTATTGAAGACTTATAGGTTAAGGGTCTAATGTGTTTGTGAGTGTACACAGGTCTATAAGTCTATGAGGAGTTTGTTAATTACGATGAATGTCGACCCCTAAAAATGAATGTCTTCAACTGAAGACTTTGGTTTTCTTGAAGACTTTGAAAGTGAAGAAATTGGTGTGACCCTGAAGACTTGATATTCATGCGAGGATTATGAAGCGTGAAGACTTTTGTTTTCGTAGTTTCATTTTCTTCTTCTTGAGTCATAGGAAACACCGTACTATTAAAGGGGGTCGAGGTAAAACTAAGGAAAAGTTTCCAAGTGATGCTCAACTCAAAATCCTACACCTACCCAATCCTTTCGAGTGAAGCCATTGGAAATCTCATACAGTTTAGTCAAGTTCTTCAGTGACAGAGATGAAGTTCTTCTATTCTCTGAGGAATTTGTTCTGACTGAGGAGTTAGGAATTCGCCAGTGCGGATTGCCTACAAGTGAGGTACATGATAGCCCTGAGGAATTTGATACTCAAATTTCCGACCGTTGCTGTGCTACGCGCCAGCTGTCCAAAATATCTACCCACCTAACGGTCATATCATTGAAGGGCATTTATGTCTTATCATGTCGGGCTGCTCCCTAGGCTATAAATAGCCGCCCTCTACAACCACTAGCTGGTTGGCTGCTCCGAGAGATAGATTGACACTTGTCATTTAGAGCATCCCATCCTCCGAGGACTTTGAGCGAAAATCATCAAGTGAGGAAAAACCCAAAAACCCAAACACCTACAAACCCAAAGTGATTGAGCATCACTGAAGAGATTGTTCCTGTGTGGAACTGACGCTTGTTACCTTTGAGGACTGTGCATCCTCCAGACGGTTAGGCGTCATGGTCTAGAGCATCCAAGAGGAAATTGTGGATTGCCGAGTGACCGAGTATGTGAAGGTTTGGAAGTCACCTGAAGACTTACCACGAGTGATTGGGCGAGGTCTGTGTGACCTTAGCTCAAGGAGAATACGGTGAGGACTAGGTGTCCTGGACTGTGTGTTCAGGACTGGGTGTCCGGGACTGTGTGTCCTCAGGTTTAAATACCTAGCCGCTCCAACCAGACGTACAACTGTCACAGCAGTTGGAACTGGTCTACCAAATCATTGTCTTCACCGAGCTACTGGTTCTATTTCCTCAACCCTTTCATTTCCTCGCATACTTGCTATGTATTTGATCATTACTGTTTGAAGACTTTGACTGAAGACTTTCTCAATTTCCTCAGTTCAATTTCTTCAGTCAGTTTGTCCTCAGCCTGCTTATCCTGTGTTTACGCTACTCGTACTCTGTACTTGTTTTCATTTCATCATGATGACTGTGCTACTGCTCTGTTATGCTTGCATCTAAGTACTTATTCCGCTGCTAAGTAGTTTGTCGCTTAGGAATTTCCTCACCTTGAAATTCCTCAGTGACGAATTTGTAAAAATCGCCTATTCACCCCCCCTCTAGTCGATATAACGCACTTTCAATTGGTATCAGAGCAAGGTACTCCCTTGTTCTGTGTGATTTTGGTTTAACCACCTGGAGTTTTAGTTATGTCGACTGCAGGCATGATCAAGGTCTCAGCTGGGTGTCCTACCTTCGATGGGACGGACTACCCCTACTGGAAGAACAAGATGCGCATGCATCTTGAGGCAATTGACAACGACCTCTGGTATGTTGTGGAAAAGGGTGTTCCCTCTGTCACTCCTTCCGTAAACGCTGCTGATGTGAAGAGATTCAAGAAACTCGACTCTCAAGCAAAGAATATCATATGTGGCCATCTGAGCAAAGGGCAGTATGGCAGAGTGAGTGCTTTGGAGACAGCTAAGATTATCTGGGATAGGCTGTCCAAGGTCAACGAAGGAGTCTCAACTCAACGTGACTCTCGAGTTGACGTTCTTCGCAATCTCTTCAACCGCTTCAAAAGACTCGACAACAAAAATGTTCAGCAAACCTTTGATCGCCTCACTGACATTTCAAACGAGCTTCAAGCACTGGGTGCCACTGACATCACCGACCATGAGGTGGTGAAGAAATTGCTGAGGTCACTCGATTCTTCATTCGATACACTGGCACTGATGATTCAAGAACGTGGTGACTACAAGTCACTTGATCCTGCTGATATCCTCGAGAGGCTAAATACTCATGAATTCCAACTAGCTGAGAAGAGAGATCTCTACGGACCGAGCTATGGTAGATCTCATGCACTGAAAGCCAAGGCAGTCTCTGAATCTGAAGATGAAGATTCTGGTAGCAGCCTTGGTGATCCTGAAGAACTGAGTCAGGAGCTAGCAATGCTCGTGAGGAAATTCCAGAAGTTCTCTAGACGTGGCCGATTTGGAAAATCCTCAAGAGGTGATGACATGAAATCAGATTCCTCATCCCGTGATTACAAGAAGAGAACTTGCCATAAATGCAAGAAACCTGGTCACTACATTACTGATTGTCCTCAGTGGGAGAAGGAATCAAAGAAGAAGAAATACAAGGATGATAGTTCAGATGACTCTAAGAGGAAGAAGAAATCTTCAAAGTCCTCATCGTCAAGATCTTCAAAGTCTTCATCTCACAAGAAGAGCAGCTCCAAGAAAGCTCGGGCATTCATTGGCAAGGAAATGGACTCTGAAGCTGAATCTGAGGAACATGAGGAAGAGGAGGCATCTGAGGAGTCAGACCCTGGTGTGGCGAGCCTAGCCCTCGCTACTGCTTACGTTAGCAAGTCCATCTTCAACACTGAGGAAAATGGCTTCCCCAACACTGCTGATGACGGCAACGATGACTATGCTCCCACCTATTGCTTCATGGCAAAAGGTGCCAAGGTACTCAAATATCCCTCCTCTGAATCAAGTGAGGATGAATCTGATGATAACCTCAAACCCAGCTATTCCAAACTTGCTAATATTGCTGTTAAACAACAAAAGGCTTTGGAAAAGGTTCAAAATATGCTAGACAAAAGCGATGATCTGTTAGGTGAGGAAATGGATCGAACTCAAACACTGACTGATAATCTTCAGCAACTACAGTCTAAGTTTGACAACCTTCAAGGTCGTCATGAAACTCTCCTAGCCGATCATGAGAAGCTTTCTTATGAATTTCTTCAAAGAAAGCAAGATCTTGAGAAGCTAAGGGTGAGTCATGAAGATCTTCAGAAGGAAAATGATTCTTTGCTTGCTCAACAGATCAGTTCCGCTCAGGAAGAATTTATTCCACCATGCTTGAAATGCATTGAACGTGAAACTGCTAGTTCTTCACCTGAATGTTCAAATGCTTCCATTGCTGCAAATTCTTCAACTATCTCTGTGGTCACAAATTCCTCATCTAAGGATACCACTAGTATCACTGACGAAAATGCAGGGTTGAAGGAATTGTATGTGACAGGCATGTACAAAAGCCTCAAAGGGCATCAGACTCTTTGTGATGTGCTCAAAAAGCAGATCTTGAACAGGAACCCTAGGAAAGAGGGTATTGCCTTTGAGAGGAAACTCAATGCTGATGGAACCTACTGGAAACCGGAGCAGTATCCCAAAACCTCATGGGTTGCTGCGAAGGGACCTCCTGTAGATCCATCCACTTTATCTGGCTTTACTTGTGAATCCTCATATTCATCTTATGAGTCATTTGACTCCAACTATAAACTGTTCAAAAATCAGAATGGTGAGGTATTTGCTAGATATGTTGGATCTAACTGCAGGAATGGTCCCCCTATGAAGAAAATCTGGGTTCCCAAAAAGTGCCTTGAAAGTCTTCAGGTGAATGTCCTCATGACACCACCTGTGAAGAATAAGAACCCCAGATCAAATTCTTCATATGAATCAAATTCCTCACATGGATCAAAGTCCTCACATGAACATCATCGTGCTAACACTTCTGTTTCGCAGGGAAAGCCTAAGGGCTATGAATATATGCATTATTCTTCAAATCATTATGTTCATAAGTCCTCGAAGAATTTCTCTGCTTATTCATATGCTTACCCTAACCCCTCTTATGTGAAACGAAGTGGTCTAGCGTCTATGCCACCTTTCTCTTATGGAGCTCACAGAATGATGAACTCTTTGCCACCCCTCCAGATGTGGGTGGTGAAGAAAAGGAACTAATCTCTTATGCAGGGTCAGGTCTCCAGACGAACTAAATCGTCTGAAGAATTTGCTGGAGACCTGAAATGCTTGAAAGGACGCAAGCTAATCATGAAGAAATGATTTATTCATTTCTCACGTCCTCACATTGCTATATATACATATGTTGCTTTAATTGATGAAATATGTCTGATGAATTTGATGTCATATTCTTCACTCTGAAGTATATGAGTTCGAAAGATGCACTAATTCATCTGCAGGATGATTTACCCAAAGCAACTGAGTGGGTCCTCGATAGTGGATGTACAAATCACATGACCGGTGACAAGAGCTTACTGATGAACACTCATTTATCTCCATCACACTTGAAGCATATCACCTACGCTGACAAAGGCAAAAGCAAGGTATTGGGTCTAGGTAGGGTTGCAATCTCAAAGGATCGACACATGGATAAAGTCATGCTTGTCGAGTCCCTCGGATTCAACCTCATGTCTGTCTCAATGCTTTGTGATCTTGATATGGTTGTTGTCTTTGGCAAATATCGTTGCTTAGTGCTCATGGAATCTGACAATTCCAAAATCTTCGAAGGCTTTAGGAGAGGAGACTTGTATATTGTTGATTTCTCTGCAGGACCACAGCCTGCCACTTGTCTACTTGCTAAAGCTTCAGAAGGCTGGCTATGGCATCGACGACTGGGTCATGCTGGCATGAGGAACTTACACACGCTCGTGAAGAAAAAGCACGTCATTGGCATCGAGGGTGTCAAATTCCTCAAAGATCATCTTTGTGGGGCTTGTGAGGCTAGAAAGATGACCAGAGCCAAGCACCCCTCGAAGACTATCATGACTACTTCTCGTCCTTTTGAATTGCTTCATATGGATCTCTTTGGCCCTACTCATTATGCCACACTAACAAATGCAGCATCTCTATATGGCTTTGTCATTGTTGATGACTATTCTCGTTACACATGGGTGCATGTCATTACTTACAAGACTGAAGTGCAGGAAGTCTTCAGACGGTTTTCCTCAAGGGCTTCGATGAATTTCGGCGTGAAGATCAAGCATATACGTAGTGACAATGGGACTGAGTTCAAGAATACTGGTCTTGATGACTATCTCGATGAACTTGGTATTACTCATGAGCTATCTGCCCCATACACTCCTCAGCAGAATGGCGTTGTGGAGCGCAAGAACAGGACTCTTGTTGAGATGGCTCGCACCATGCTTGATGAATACAAGACACCTCGTCACTTCTAGCCTGAGGCAATTGATACTGCATGCCACATCATCAACAGGGTATATCTTCACAAATTCTTCAAGAAGACCTCATATGAACTCCTCACTGACAAGAAACCCAATGTGAGTTATTTCAAAGTCTTCGGTGCTAAATGCTGGATTAGAGATCCACATCACAATTCTAAATTTGCACCGAAAGCACATGAAGGTTTTATGCTTGGTTACGGAAAGGACTCGCACACCTATAGGGTCTTCAATGCCTATCACAACAAGGTTGTTGAAACTGTAGATGTGCGGTTCGATGAAACTAACGGCTCGCAAAGAGAGCACCTACCTCCTGTGCTAGATGAAAAGACGCCTGAGGAAACCATCAAGTTCAAAGCTACTGAGGATGTCATTCCTACCGAAGAATCTGCTGAAGAAATCATTCCAGAACATGAAGAACAGCATGCTGGCGCATCTGAAGAAAATGGCTCTGAAGAAAAGGCTGAGCCAAATCAAAGTCGTCAACCTGCTCATCCCCGCGTTGCAAATGAAGTACAGATTGAGAGAATCATCAACGACATCAACGCACCAGGTCCTCTGACTCGCTCAAAAGCTTCACATTTATCTAACTTTTGTGGGCATTTTGCTTTCGTCTCTATCACAGAGCCCACCAAAGTTGATGAGGCATTTCTGGAGCCTGAATGGATTCAAGCAATGCAAGAGGAATTACATCAATTCAAGCTGAACAATGTGTGGGAGCTTGTCAAGCGACCGGACCCATGCAAGCACAATATCATCGGTACCAAATGGATCTACCACAACAAGCAAGATGAAAATGGCCTAGTGGTGAGGAACAAGACTCGTCTTGTAGCTCAAGGCTACACACAGGTTGAAGGAATTGATTTCGATGAGACTTTTGCACCTGTTGCTAGACTTGAGGCTATTCGCATATTGCTTGCTTATGCTAACCATCATAATATCATCTTATATCAAATGGATGTGAAAAGTGCATTCCTCAATGGTAAGCTTGAGGAAGAAGTATATGTTGCTCAACCCCCAGGTTTTGAAGATCCTAAACATCCTGACAAAGTCTTCAGACTCAATAAGGCCCTCTATGGCCTCAAGCAGGCCCCTCGGGTGTGGTATGATACTCTGAAGGAATTCCTCATGAAGAAATGCTTCAAACCCGGTTCACTCGACCCAACTCTTTTCACCAAAACCTATGATGATGAATTATTCGTGTGCCAAATATATATTGATGATATTATCTTTGGCTGTACTAACCAACATTACAGTGACGAATTTGCTTACATGATGAGTGAGGAATATCAAATGTCCATGATGGGAGAATTGAAATTCTTCTTAGGTCTTCAAATTCGTCAACAACATAATGGCATTTTCATTTCTCAAGAGAAATACCTCAAGGACATTCTGAGAAAATTCGGTATGCAAGAATGCAGAGGCGTCAAAATCCCTATGCCCACAAATGGCCATCTATGCACTGATGAAAATGGAATAGACTTCGATCAAAAGGTATACCGCTCCATGATTGGTTCTTTATTGTACCTATGTGCATCTAGGCCAGATATTATGCTTAGTGTTTGCATGTGTGCCCGTTTTCAAGCTACACCGAAGGAATCACACTATAAGGCTGTGAAACATATTCTTCGATATCTAGCTCACACTCCAACACTTGGATTATGGTATCCCAAGGGCTCGGTTTTTGATCTCATTGGATATTCTGACTCTGACTATGCCGGTGATCGTGTGGACCGCAAGTCAACTTCAGGCACATGCCATTTCCTCGGACGATCCTTAGTATGTTGGTCCTCGAAGAAGCAGAACTGCGTATCACTCTCTACTGCTGAAGCTGAGTATATTGCTGCTGGTTCTTGCTGTGCTCAATTGCTATGGATGAAGCAAACCCTCAAGGACTACGGCATCAATGTGAAGAATGTGCCACACTACTGCGACAACGAGAGTGCCATCAAAATTGCTCATAACCCAGTTCAGCACTCGAAGACAAAGCACATCGAGATTCGTCATCATTTTCTTCGAGATCATGTGTTGAAGGGTGACATCTCTATTGATCCCGTGAAGTCTGAAGAACAGCTAGCGGATATCTTCACAAAGCCCTTGGATGAGAAGAGATTTAGCAAGTTGCGGTGTGAGCTAAATATCTTAGAATCTTCGAATGTCCTTTGAAAAGGACACACATCCTAACACTTATGCAAATTGATGACTTAGATGTGCAACACACGAAGAAACGTTTTTCTTCAATCAATGAAGACTAACCCTCTAAGTGTGAAGAAATTAATGAAGAATTTGATTCTCAGAGCCCTACGACAATTGTACGCGGTGTCTGAAATCATCATTCTTACACGGTGGGTCACGCCACCACAAAAAGTTGAAAATCTTCAAAATTTGAGTTTTTCATCATTGTGCAAATTCTTCAAATTTTCAAATTCTTCAACTTTGCAAAATCTTCACTCTTTCCGTCTGTGTTCTTCATTGAATATATATATATTTGAGTTTTCTGTCCTCTACAGCATTCACTTATTGCTAATTCTTCAAGTTGTGTTTCTTCTAAGTGAATGTGATCAGACCCGTTCCCCCTCTATGCTAAACTCAATCCAGTCCGTTCACAAATTCTTCATGTGCATTCTATTTGAAACCCGTTCAAAGTCTTCACTGTGTCCTTGACAGCTGAAGAATTTGCGAACGAAACATTAAAATATTCTTATCTGAATTTTCGGCTTTTGCCGTTCAAACCGTTCCTTATTCCTCGATAAGATTTATCTATTCACCCTCGATCTAACACGATCTCCACTTCACAGTTCGTGGGTGACACATGTCACTAGGATGAGAAGGGTCAGGGGCATGTTTGTCCGTTTTCTTCGAACGAGCGGTTTTTCACCTCTGCTATAAATACCCCTCACCCTCCTCAGAGCTCATTTACCCCGCTCGATCTTACTCCCTCGCTCGAGCTCTTAGACCTAGCGCCGCCGCTACACTCCATCGTCGCCGGTGAGGAAGAGCTTCACAGCCTCGACCTCGTCGCCGTCGTACTCACGCCGGCCGCGGAAATCCTCACTCCGCCGCCGCCGTAGCTGTTTTCCATCGCCAAGTTAGGGCGTGGAAGATCTGAATGGACGAACATCTCCACTGCCACTCTCAGTTCGTCGTGTTCTTCGTCAAGGGTAAATAAAATTTATTTTTACTGCCCTTGTTGATTCTGATGATTTCCACAAAATCTTCAAAAGGTGTTTATTCTTCAACTTTCATGTTCTTAAACACCAACTTGCTTCTGTCCTTGATCAGTTTCTCTAAGCAACGTTTTTCTTCAAGATTCCTCAATTGTGTGGATTTTCAATCTACACAACTCTGGAACCTAAGTCAAAATGCTTAGTGAAATTCCTCAAGACACCCCTGGTCATCTTCCTCAAACTTGATACTTTTGAAAATCTTCTGAGAACGCATATGACCTCTCCAAAACTCTTCGCACCTATATTCTGTTCACAGGTACACATGTCCGCTGCTGAATCTCTAGGTTCTCATCAACTTAACTCATTTGCAGCGTTCCTTGAAGAAAAATTGCACACCTCATCAGAAAATTCGATTGTTCAAAACCCTCAAGTGAAGAAAATGGCTGATGGTAAAAGAACTCAGAAGGGAGGAAAGAGGCCAGAAACAAATACTGCTTTTGAGATCCCTGATGACATCTATGATGAATATTGTACTCCTGATGAAGCAACTCATGGCAAGGAGAACAAAAATCAGCGCAAAGTGCGCATTCAGAAGATTGAGAGGAGATGGGCAAGAGAATGGAGGGAATATCGCTATGTCACTCCCAAGTACATGAAGAAATTTGCTGTTAACCCTCCATGTCCAAGACCTCCATTGGCTCCTGGCCAAGAAGCTGATCCCACTAGCATCAGAAGAGGTGAGGAATTTCCTCAGGAGTGGGCTAAGCGTCAAGCCAAGCTGGCCAAAGTGGCTAAAGAGGCAGTAAAGAAATTCAATGAAGATTCTGTTGCTGCCGCCGCTGAGGCCTCTGCTATCAAGCCTAAGAAGGCTATGCTGAAGAAATCAGCTGTTAAGACAAGTTCCTCAGCTGCAATGCCCTCACGGCCTGTTCCTCAAGCAAATTCCTCGAAAGCAGCTCCAACTCCCTCGGTTGCAAAATCCTCAGCTGCTCCTGCAAAGTCCTCAGCACCTGTGCATCTTGCCACATGCCAAAGGACTACTGGAATCTCAATTGCTTCAGGAGTCTCTGCAAGTTCTTCAGCTCCACCTCAGTCTTCAACAACTCTGACCTTGCTGAAGAAAAAGGCCACTGCTGGACGAGGCACAAGGCCAAGTCCTCACAAGAAGCAAGTCGCCTTTCAGGTTCCGTCAAGCGAAGACGAAGCTGATGATGAAGAATTAGCTGAGCTCATCAGAGATCGACAACAAAGGGCCGCTAGAGCCAAAGGCAGTGCTTGTTGGAAATATGCCCTAGAGGCAATAATAAAATGGTTATTATTATATTTCCTTGTTCATGATAATTGTCTGTTATTCATGCTATAATTGTGTTATCCGAAAATCGTAATACATGTGTGAATACATAGACCACAACATGTCCCTAGTAAGCCTCTAGTTGACTAGCTCGTTGATCAATAGATGGTTACGGTTTCCTGACCATGGACATTGGATGTCATTGATAACGGGATCACATCATTAGGAGAATGATGTGATGGACAAGACCCAATCCTAAGCCTAGCACTAGATCGTGTAGTTCGTTTGCTAAAGCTTTTCCAATGTCAAGTAACTTTTCCTTAGACCATGAGATTGTGCAACTCCCGGATACCGTAGGAGTGCTTTGGGTGCACCAAACGTCACAACGTAACTGGGTGGCTATAAAGGTGCACTACGGGTATCTCCGAAAGTATCTGTTGGGTTGGCACGAATCGAGACTGGGATTTGTCCCTCCATGTAACGGAGAGGTACCTCTGGGCCCACTCGGTAGGACATCATCATAATGAGCTCAATGTGATCAAGGAGTTGTTCACGGGATGATGTGTTACGGAAACGAGTAAAGAGACTTGCCGGTAACGAGATTGAACAAGGTATCGAGATACCGACGATCGAATCTCGGGCAAGTATCGTACCGATAGACAAAGGGAATTGCGTACGGGATTGATTGAATCCTCGACATCGTGGTTCATCCGATGAGATCATCGAGGAGCATGTGGGAGCCAACATGGGTATCCAGATCCCGCTGTTGGTTATTGACCGGAGAGTCGTCTCGGTCATGTCTGCGTGTCTCCCGAACCCGTAGGGTTTACACACTTAAGGTTCGGTGACGCTAGGGTTATAGAGATATTAGTATGCGGTAACCCGAAGGTTGTTCGGAGTCTCGGATGAGATCCTGGACGTCACGAGTAGTTCCGGAATGGTCCGGAGGTAAAGATTTATATATGGGAAGTCCTATTTTGGCCACCGGAAAATGTTCGGGATTTTTCGGTATTGTACCGAGAAGGTTCTAGAAGGTTCCGGAGTGGGGCCCACCTGCATGGGGGGACCCACATGAACGTGGGTAGTGGGGGCAAGGCCCCACACCCCTAGTCAAGGCGCACCAAGATTCCCCCTTAGAAGGAATAAGATCATATCCCGAAGGGATAAGATCAAGATCCCTAAAAAAGGGGGATAACAATCGGTGGGGAAGGGAAAGGATGGGATTTCTTTCCTTCCACCTTTGCCAACGCCCCAATGGACTTGGAGGGCAAGAAACCAGCCCCCTCCACCCCTATATATAGTGGGGAGGTGCATGGGAGAAAGAGCACAGCCCCTGGCGCCTCCCTCTCCCTCCCGTGACACCTCTTCCTCCTCCAGTAGCGCTTGGCGAAGCCCTGCTGAAATCCCGCTGCTTCCACCACCACACCGTCGTGCTGCTGGATCTCCATCAACATCTCCTCCCCCCTTGCTGGATCAAGAAGGAGGAGACGTCTCTGCTCCGTACGTGTGTTGAACGCGGAGGTGCCGTCCGTTCGGCGCTCGGTCATCGGTGATTTGGATCACGACGAGTACGACTCCATCAACCCCGTTCTCTTGAACGCTTCCGCTCGCGATCTACAAGGGTATGTAGATACACTCCCCTCTCACTCGTTGCTAGATGACTCCTGTTGGAAATATGCCCTAGAGGCAATAATAAAATGGTTATTATTATATTTCCTTGTTCATGATAATTGTCTGTTATTCATGCTATAATTGTGTTATCCGGAAATCGTAATACATGTGTGAATACATAGACCACAACATGTCCCTAGTAAGCCTCTAGTTGACTAGCTCGTTGATCAATAGATGGTTACGGTTTCCTGACCATGGACATTGGATGTCATTGATAACGGGATCACATCATTAGGAGAATGATGTGATGGACAAGACCCAATCCTAAGCCTAGCACTAGATCGTGTAGTTCGTTTGCTAAAGCTTTTCCAATGTCAAGTAACTTTTCCTTAGACCATGAGATTGTGCAACTCCCGGATACCGTAGGAGTGCTTTGGGTGCACCAAACGTCACAACGTAACTGGGTGGCTATAAAGGTGCACTACGGGTATCTCCGAAAGTATCTGTTGGGTTGGCACGAATCGAGACTGGGATTTGTCACTCCATGTAACGGAGAGGTACCTCTGGGCCCACTCGGTAGGACATCATCATAATGAGCTCAATGTAATCAAGGAGTTGTTCACGGGATGATGTGTTACGGAAACGAGTAAAGAGACTTGCCGGTAACGAGATTGAACAAGGTATCGAGATACCGACGATCGAATCTCGGGCAAGTATCGTACCGATAGACAAAGGGAATTGCGTACGGGATTGATTGAATCCTCGACATCGTGGTTCATCCGATGAGATCATCGAGGAGCATGTGGGAGCCAACATGGGTATCCAGATCCCGCTGTTGGTTATTGACCGGAGAGTCGTCTCGGTCATGTCTGCGTGTCTCCCGAACCCGTAGGGTCTACACACTTAAGGTTCGGTGACGCTAGGGTTATAGAGATATTAGTATGCGGTAACCCGAAGGTTGTTCGGAGTCTCGGATGAGATCCTGGACGTCACGAGGAGTTCCGGAATGGTCCGGAGGTAAAGATTTATATATGGGAAGTCCTATTTTGGCCACCGGAAAATGTTCGGGATTTTTCGGTATTGTACCGAGAAGGTTCTAGAAGGTTCCGGAGTGGGGCCCACCTGCATGGGGGGACCCACATGAAAGTGGGTAGTGGGGGAAAGGCCCCACACCCCTAGTCAAGGCGCACCAAGATTCCCCCTTAGAAGGAATAAGATCATATCCCGAAGGGATAAGATCAAGATCCCTAAAAAAGGGGGATAACAATCGGTGGGGAAGGGAAAGGATGGGATTTCTTTCCTTCCACCTTTGCCAACGCCCCAATGGACTTGGAGGGCAAGAAACCAGCCCCCTCCACCCCTATATATAGTGGGGAGGTGCATGGGAGAAACAGCTCAGCCCCTGGCGCCTCCCTCTCCCTCCCGTGACACCTCTTCCTCCTCCAGTAGCGCTTGGTGAAGCCCTGCTGAAATCCCGCTGCTTCCACCACCACACCGTCGTGCTGCTGGATCTCCATCAACCTCTCCTCCCCCCTTGCTGGATCAAGAAGGAGGAGACGTCTCTGCTCCGTACGTGTGTTGAACGCGGAGGTGCCGTCCGTTCGGCGCTCGGTCATCGGTGATTTGGATCACGACGAGTACGACTCCATCAACCCCGTTCTCTTGAACGCTTCCGCTCGCGATCTACAAGGGTATGTAGATACACTCCCCTCTCACTCGTTGCTAGATGACTCCATAGATTGATCTTGGTGATGCGTAGAAAATTTTAAAATTCTGCTACGTTCCCCAACAGTGGTATCAGAGCCAGGTTTATGCGTAGTATCTTGCACGAGTAGAACACAAAGTAGTTGTGGGCGTCGATTTGTCAATCTTCTTGCCGTTACTAGTCTTATCTTGATTCAGCGGCACTGTGGGATGAAGCGGCCCGGACCGACCTTACACGTACGCTTACGTGAGACAGGTTCCACCGACTGACATGCACTAGTTGCATAAGGTGGCTAGCGGGTGTCTGTCTCTCCCACTTTAGTCGGATCGGATTCGATGAATAGGGTCCTTATGAAGGGTAAATAGAAATTGGCATATCACGTTGTGGTTTTGGCGTAGGTAAGAAACGTTCTTGCTAGAAACCTATAGCAGCCACGTAAAAAAATTTGCAACAACAATTAGAGGACGTCTAACTTGTTCTTGCAGCATATGCCGTGTGATGTGATATGGCCAAAAGGATGTGATGAATGATATATGTGATGTATGAGATTGATCATGTTCTTGTAATAGGAATCACGACTTGCATGTCGATGAGTATGACAACTGGCAGGAGCCATAGGAGTTGTCTTAATTTATTGTATGACCTGCGTGTCAATGAAAAACGCCATGTAATTACTTTACTTTATTGCTAACCGTTAGCCATAGTAGTAGAAGTAATAGTTGGCGAAGCAACTTCATGAAGACACGATGATGGAGATCATGATGATGGAGATCATGGTGTCATGCCGGTGACGATGATGATCATGGTGCCCCGAAGATGGAGATCAAAAGGAGCAAAATGATATTGGCCATATCATGTCACTATTTGATTGCATGTGATGTTTATCATGTTTACATCTTATTTGCTTAGAACGACGGTAGCATAAATAAGATGATCCCTCGCTAAAATTTCAAGAAAGTGTTCCCCCTAACTGTGCACCGTTGCGAAGGTTCGTTGTTTCGAAGCACTACGTGTTGATCGGGTGTGATAGATTCTAACGTTCGAATACAACGGGTGTAAGCCAGATTTACACAGCAATACACTTAGGTTGACTTGACGAGCCTAGCATGTACAGACATGGCCTCGGAACACAAGAGACCGAAAGGTCGAGCATGAGTCGTATAGAAGATACGATCAACATGGGGATGTTCACCGTTGATGACTAGTCCGTCTCACGTGATGATCGGACACGGCCTAGTCGATTCGGATCATGTAATCACTTAGATGACGAGAGGGATGTCTATCTGAGTGGGAGTTCATTACATAATTTGATTAGATGAACTTAATTGTCATGAACTTAGTCTAAATGTTACATATCTATCTTGTAGATCAAATGGCCAACGCTAATGTTACCCTCAACTTCAACGCGTTCCTCGAGAAAAACAAGCTGAAAGACGATGGTAGCAACTATGCGGACTGGGTCCGTAACCTGAGGATTATCCTCATAGCTGCCAAGAAATCATATGTCCTTGAAGCACCGTTAGGTGACCCACCTGCTCTCCCAGCACTGCCAGACGATTTGAACGTTTGGCAGACACGCACCGATGATTACTCCTTCGTTCAGTGCGGCATGCTCTTCAGCTTAGAACCGGGGCTCCAAAAGCGTTTTGAGCATCACGGAGCATATGAGATGTTCGAAGAGCTGAAAATGGTTTTCCAAGCTCATGCCCGGATCGAGAGATATGAAGTCTCCGATAAGTTCTACAGCTGTAAGATGGAGGAAAATAGTTCTGTCAGCGAGCACATACTCAAAATGTCTGGGTTGCACAGCCGCTTGTCTCAGCTGGGAGTTAATCTCCCGGATGACGCGGTCGTTGACAAAATCCTTCAGTCGCTTCCACCTAGCTACAAGAGCTTCGTGATGAACTTCAACATGCAGGGGATGGAAAAGACCATTCCTGAGGTATATGCGATGCTGAAGTCAGCGGAGGCAGAGATCAGAAAGGAACATCAAGTGTTGATGGTGAATAAAACCACTAAGTTCAAGAAGGGCAAGGGTAAGAAGAACTTCAAGAAGGACGGCAAGGGAGTTGCCGCGCCCGGTAAGCCAGCTGCCGGGAAGAAGTCGAAGAATGGACCCAAGCCTGAGACTGAGTGCTTTTATTGCAAGGGAAACGGTCACTGGAAGCGAAACTGCCCCAAGTACTTGGCGGACAAGAAGGCCAGCAATACCAAAGGTATATATGATATACATGTAATTGATGTGTACCTTACCAGCACTCGTAGTAGTTCCTGGGTATTTGATACCGGTGCGGTTGCTCATATTTGTAACTCAAAGCAGGAACTGCGGAATCAGCGTAGACTGGCAAAGGACGAGGTGACGATGCGCGTCGGGAATGGTTCCAAGGTCGATGTGATCGCCGTCCGCACGCTACCTCTGCATCTACCTACGGGATTAGTTTTAAACCTCAATAATTGTTATTTAGTACCAGCTTTGAGCATGAACATTGTATCTGGATCTCGCTTAATGCGAGATGGCTACTCATTTAAATCTGAGAATAATGGTTGTTCTATTTATATGAGAGATATGTTTTATGGTCATGCCCCGCTGGTGAATGGTTTATTTTTATTGAATCTCGAACGTGATGTTACACATGTTTATAATGTGAATGCCAAGAAATGCAAGGTTGATAACGATAGTCCCACATACTTGTGGCACTGCCGCCTTGGTCATATCGGTGTTAAACGCATGAAGAAACTCCATGCAGATGGACTTTTGGAGTCTCTTGATTATGAATCATTTGACAGATGCAAACCATGCCTCTTGGGCAAGATGACCAAGACTCCGTTCTCCGGAACAATGGAGCGAGCAACCAACTTATTGGAGATCATACATACTGATGTGTGTGGTCCAATGAGTGTTGAGGCTCGCGGTGGTTATCGTTATGTTCTCACCCTCACCGATGATTTGAGTAGATATGGGTATGTCTACTTGATGAAGCACAAGTCTGAGACCTTTGAAAAGTTCAAGGAATTTCAGAGTGAGGTTGAGAATCAACGTGACAAGAAAATAAAGTTCTTACGATCAGATCGGGGAGGAGAATATTTGAGTCATGAATTTGGCACGCACTTAAGGAAATGTGGAATTGTTTCACAACTCACGCCGCCTGGAACACCTCAGCGTAATGGTGTGTCCGAACGTCGTAATCGCACTCTATTGGATATGGTGCGATCTATGATGTCTCTTACCGATTTACCGCTATCCTTTTGGGGTTATGCTTTAGAGACTGCCGCATTCACTTTAAATAGGGCACCGTCAAAATCCGTTGAGACGACACCGTATGAATTATGGTTTGGGAAGAAACCTAAGCTGTCGTTTCTGAAAGTTTGGGGATGCGATGCTTATGTGAAGAAACTTCAACCAGAGAAGCTCAAACCCAAGTCGGAAAAATGCGTATTCATAGGATACCCTAAGGAAACTATTGGGTATACCTTCTACCTAAGATCCGAGGGCAAGATCTTTGTTGCCAGGAATGGATCCTTTCTAGAGAAAGAGTTTCTCTCGAAAGAAGTAAGTGGGAGGAAAGTGGAGCTTGATGAGATGACCCTCGAACCGGAGAGTAGCGCAGCACAGGAAAATGTTTCTGTGGAGCCTACACCGGCTAGAGAGGAAGTTATTGATAATGATCATGATCAAGCTACCACTGAACTTCGAAGGTCCACGAGGACACGTTCCGCACCAGAGGGGTATGGCAATCCTGTCCTGGAAATCATGTTGTTAGACAACAGTGAACCTTCGAACTATGAAGAAGCGATGGCGGGCCCGGATTCCGACAAATGGCTTGAAGCCATGAAATCCGAGATAGGATCCATGTATGAAAACGAAGTATGGACTTTGACTGACTTGCCCGATGATCGGCAAGCCATAGAAAATAAATGGATCTTTAAGAAGAAGACTGACGCGGATGGTAATGTGACCATCTATAAGGCTCGGCTTGTCGCTAAGGGTTATCGACAAGTTCAAGGGGTTGACTACGATGAGACTTTCTCACCCGTAGCGAAGCTGAAATCCGTCAGAATCATGTTAGCAATTGCCGCATACTATGATTATGAGATATGGCAAATGGACGTCAAAACGTCATTCCTTAATGGTTTTCTTAAGGAAGAGTTGTATATGATACAACCGGAAGGTTTTGTCGACCCTGAGAATGCTGACAAGGTATGCAAGCTCCAGCGCTCAATCTATGGGCTGGTGCAAGCATCTCGGAGTTGGAACATTCGCTTTGACGAGATGATCAAAGCGTTTGGGTTCACACAGACTTATGGAGAAGCCTGTGTTTACAAGAAAGTGAGTGGGAGCTCTGTAGCATTTCTCATATTATATGTGGATGACATACTGCTGATGGGAAATGATATAGAATTCTTGGAAAGTATAAAGGCCTACTTGAATAAGTGTTTTTCAATGAAGGACCTTGGAGAAGCTGCTTATATATTAGGCATCAAGATCTATGGAGATAGATCGAGACGCCTCATAGGTCTTTCGCAAAGCACATACCTTGATAAGATATTGAAGAAGTTCAATATGGATCAGTCCAAGAAGGGGTTCTTGCCTGTATTGCAAGGTGTGAAATTGAGCTCGGCTCAATGCCCGACCACGGCAAAAGATATAGAAGAGATGAGTGTCATCCCCTATGCCTCAGCCATAGGGTCTATTATGTATGCCATGCTGTGTACCAGACCTGATGTAAACCTTGCTGTAAGTTTGGTAGGTAGGTACCAAAGTAATCCCGGCAAGGAACACTGGACAGCGGTCAAGAACATCCTGAAGTACCTAAAAAGGACTAAGGATATGTTTCTCGTATATGGAGGTGACGAAGAGCTCGTCGTAAAGGGTTACGTCGACGCTAGCTTCGACACAGATCCGGATGACTCCAAGTCACAAACCGGATACGTGTATATTTTGAATGGTGGAGCGGTAAGCTGGTGCAGTTGCAAGCAAAGCGTCGTGGCGGGTTCTACATGCGAAGCGGAGTACATAGCAGCCTCGGAGGCAGCACACGAAGCAGTATGGATGAAGGAGTTCATCACCGACCTAGGAGTCATTCCAAATGCGTCGGGTCCAATGGCTCTCTTCTGTGACAACACTGGAGCTATTGCCCTTGCCAAGGAGCCCAGGTTTCACAAAAGGACCAGGCATATCAAGCGTCGCTTCAACTCCATACGTGAACATGTTCAAGATGGAGACATAGATATTTGTAAAGTGCACACGGTTTTGAATGTAGCAGATCCGTTGACTAAACCTCTTTCACGAACATGATCAACACCAGTACTCTATGGGTGTTCGATTCATCACAATGTAACTAGATTATTGACTCTAGTGCAAGTGGGAGACTATTGGAAATATGCCCTAGAGGCAATAATAAAATGGTTATTATTATATTTCCTTGTTCATGATAATTGTCTGTTATTCATGCTATAATTGTGTTATCCGGAAATCGTAATACATGTGTGAATACATAGACCACAACATGTCCCTAGTAAGCCTCTAGTTGACTAGCTCGTTGATCAATAGATGGTTACGGTTTCCTGACCATGGACATTGGATGTCATTGATAACGGGATCACATCATTAGGAGAATGATGTGATGGACAAGACCCAATCCTAAGCCTAGCACTAGATCGTGTAGTTCGTTTGCTAAAGCTTTTCCAATGTCAAGTAGCTTTTCCTTAGACCATGAGATTGTGCAACTCCCGGATACCGTAGGAGTGCTTTGGGTGCACCAAACGTCACAACGTAACTGGGTGGCTATAAAGGTGCACTACGGGTATCTCCGAAAGTATCTGTTGGGTTGGCACGAATCGAGACTGGGATTTGTCACTCCATGTAACGGAGAGGTACCTCTGGGCCCACTCGGTAGGACATCATCATAATGAGCTCAATGTGATCAAGGAGTTGTTCACGGGATGATGTGTTACGGAAACGAGTAAAGAGACTTGCCGGTAACGAGATTGAACAAGGTATCGAGATACCGACGATCGAATCTCGGGCAAGTATCGTACCGATAGACAAAGGGAATTGCGTACGGGATTGATTGAATCCTCGACATCGTGGTTCATCCGATGGGATCATCGAGGAGCATGTGGGAGCCAACATGGGTATCCAGATCCCGCTGTTGGTTATTGACCGGAGAGTCGTCTCGGTCATGTCTGCGTGTCTCCCGAACCCGTAGGGTCTACACACTTAAGGTTCGGTGACGCTAGGGTTATAGAGATATTAGTATGCGGTAACCCGAAGGTTGTTCGGAGTCTCGGATGAGATCCTGGACGTCACGAGGAGTTCCGGAATGGTCCGGAGGTAAAGATTTATATATGGGAAGTCCTATTTTGGCCACCGGAAAATGTTCGGGATTTTTCGGTATTGTACCGAGAAGGTTCTAGAAGGTTCCGGAGTGGGGCCCACCTGCATGGGGGGACCCACATGAACGTGGGTAGTGGGGGCAAGGCCCACACCCCTAGTCAAGGCGCACCAAGATTCCCCCTTAGAAGGAATAAGATCATATCCCGAAGGGATAAGATCAAGATCCCTAAAAAAGGGGGATAACAATCGGTGGGGAAGGGAAAGGATGGGATTTCTTTCCTTCCACCTTTGCCAACGCCCCAATGGACTTGGAGGGCAAGAAACCAGCCCCCTCCACCCCTATATATAGTGGGGAGGTGCATGGGAGAAACAGCTCAGCCCCTGGCGCCTCCCTCTCCCTCCCGTGACACCTCTTCCTCCTCCAGTAGCGCTTGGCGAAGCCCTGCTGAAATCCCGCTGCTTCCACCACCACACCGTCGTGCTGCTGGATCTCCATCAACCTCTCCTCCCCCTTTGCTGGATCAAGAAGGAGGAGACGTCTCTGCTCCGTACGTGTGTTGAACGCGGAGGTGCCGTCCGTTCGGCGCTCGGTCATCGGTGATTTGGATCACGACGAGTACGACTCCATCAACCCCGTTCTCTTGAACGCTTCCGCTCGCGATCTACAAGGGTATGTAGATACACTCCCCTCTCACTCGTTGCTAGATGACTCCATAGATTGATCTTGGTGATGCGTAGAAATTTTTAAAATTCTGCTACGTTCCCCAACAGTGGTATCAGAGCTAGGTCTATGCGTAGTATCTTGCACGAGTAGAACACAAAGTAGTTGTGGGCGTCGATTTGTCAATCTTCTTGCCGTTACTAGTCTTATCTTGATTCGGCAGCACTATGGGATGAAGCGGCCCGGACCGACCTTACACGTACGCTTACGTGAGACAGGTTCCACCGACTGACATGCACTAGTTGCATAAGGTGGCTAGCGGGTGTCTGTCTCTCCCACTTTAGTCGGATCGGATTCGATGAACAGGGTCCTTATGAAGGGTAAATATAAATTGGCATATCACGTTGTGGTTTTGGCGTAGGTAAGAAACGTTCTTGCTAGAAACCTATAGCAGCCACGTAAAAACTTGCAACAACAATTAGAGGACGTCTAACTTGTTTTTGCAGCAAGTGCTTTGTGATGTGATATGGCCAAAGGATGTGATGAATGATATATGTGATGTATGAGATGATCATGTTCTTGTAATAGGAATCACGACTTGCATGTCGATGAGTATGACAACCGGCAGGAGCCATAGGAGTTGTCTTAATTTATTATATGACCTGCGTGTCATTGAAATTCGCCATGTAATTACTTTACTTTATTGCTAACCGTTAGCCGTAGTAGTAGAAGTAATAGTTGGCGAGACAACTTCATGAAGACACGATGATGGAGATCATGATGATGGAGATCATGGTGTCATGCCGGTGACGATGATGATCATGGAGCCCCGAAGATGGAGATCAAAAGGAGCAAAGTGATAATGGCCATATCATGTCACTATTTTGATTGCATGAGATGTTTATCATGTTTTTGCATCTTATTTGCTTAGAACGACGGTAGCATATATAAGATGATCCCTTACTAAAATTTCAAGAAAGTGTTCCCCCTAACTGTGCACCGTTGCGAAGGTTCGTTGTTTCAAAGCACTACGTGTTGATCGGGTGTGATAGATTCTAACGTTCGAATACAACGGGTGTAAGCCAGATTTACACAGCAATACACTTAGGTTGACTTGACGAGCCTAGCATGTACAGACATGGCCTCGGAACACAAGAGACCGAAAGGTCGAGCATGAGTCGTATAGAAGATACGATCAACATGGGGATGTTCACCGTTGATGACTAGTCCGTCTCATGTGATGATCGGACACGGCCTAGTCGATTCAGATCATGTAATCACTTAGATGACGAGAGGGATGTCTATCTGAGTGGGAGTTCATTACATAATTTGATTAGATGAACTTAATTGTCATGAACTTAGTCTAAATGTTACATATCTATCTTGTAGATCAAATGGCCAACGCTAATGTTACCCTCAACTTCAACGCGTTCCTAGAGAAAAACAAGCTGAAAGACGATGGTAGCAACTATGCGGACTGGGTCCGTAACCTGAGGATTATCCTCATAGCTGCCAAGAAATCATATGTCCTTGAAGCACCGTTAGGTGACCCACCTGCTCTCCCAGCACTGCCAGACGATTTGAACGTTTGGCAGACACGCACCGATGATTACTCCTTCGTTCAGTGCGGCATGCTCTTCAGCTTAGAACCGGGGCTCCAAAAGCGTTTTGAGCATCACGTAGCATATGAGATGTTCGAAGAGCTGAAAATGGTTTTCCAAGCTCATGCCCGGATCGAGAGATATGAAGTCTCCGATAAGTTCTACAGCTGTAAGATGGAGGAAAATAGTTCTGTCAGCGAGCACATACTCAAAATGTCTGGGTTGCACAGCCGCTTGTCTCAGCTGGGAGTTAATCTCCCGGATGACGCGGTCGTTGACAGAATCCTTCAGTCGCTTCCACCTAGCTACAAGAGCTTCGTGATGAACTTCAACATGCAGGGGATGGAAAAGACCATTCCTGAGGTATATGCGATGCTGAAGTCAGCGGAGGCAGAGATCAGAAAGGAACATCAAGTGTTGATGGTGAATAAAACCACTAAGTTCAAGAAGGGCAAGGGTAAGAAGAACTTCAAGAAGGACGGCAAGGGAGTTGCCGCGCCCGGTAAGCCAGCTGCCGGGAAGAAGTCGAAGAATGGACCCAAGCCTGAGACTGAGTGCTTTTATTGCAAGGGAAACGGTCACTGGAAGCGAAACTGCCCCAAGTACTTGGCGGACAAGAAGGCCGGCAATACCAAAGGTATATGTGATATACATGTAATTGATGTGTACCTTACCAGCACTCGTAGTAGTTCCTGGGTATTTGATACCGGTGCGGTTGCTCATATTTGTAACTCAAAGCAGGAACTGCGGAATCAGCGTAGACTGGCAAAGGACGAGGTGACGATGCGCGTCGGGAATGGTTCCAAGGTCGATGTGATCGCCGTCGGCACGCTACCTCTGCATCTACCTACGGGATTAGTTTTAAACCTCAATAATTGTTATTTAGTACCAGCTTTGAGCATGAACATTGTATCTGGATCTCGCTTAATGAGAGATGGCTACTCATTTAAATCTGAGAATAATGGTTGTTCTATTTATATGAGAGATATGTTTTATGGTCATGCCCCGCTGGTGAATGGTTTATTTTTATTGAATCTCGAACGTGATGTTACACATGTTTATAATGTGAATGCCAAGAAATGCAAGGTTGATAACGATAGTCCCACATACTTGTGGCACTGCCGCCTTGGTCATATCGGTGTTAAACGCATGAAGAAACTCCATGCAGATGGACTTTTGGAGTCTCTTGATTATGAATCATTTGACAGATGCGAACCATGCCTCTTGGGCAAGATGACCAAGACTCCGTTCTCCGGAACAATGGAGCGAGCAACCAACTTATTGGAGATCATACATACTGATGTGTGTGGTCCAATGAGTGTTGAGGCTCGCGGTGGTTATCGTTATGTTCTCACCCTCACAGATGATTTGAGTAGATATGGGTATGTCTACTTGATGAAGCACAAGTCTGAGACCTTTGAAAAGTTCAAGGAATTTCAGAGTGAGGTTGAGAATCAACGTGACAAGAAAATAAAGTTCTTACGATCAGATCGTGGAGGAGAATATTTGAGTCATGAATTTGGCACGCACTTAAGGAAATGTGGAATTGTTTCACAACTCACGCCGCCTGGAACACCTCAGCGTAATGGTGTGTCCGAACGTCGTAATCGCACTCTATTGGATATGGTGCGATCTATGATGTCTCTTACCGATTTACCGCTATCCTTTTGGGGTTATGCTTTAGAGACTGCCGCATTCACTTTAAATAGGGCACCGTCAAAATCCGTTGAGATGACACCGTATGAATTATGGTTTGGGAAGAAACCTAAGCTGTCGTTTCTGAAAGTTTGGGGATGCGATGCTTATGTGAAGAAACTTCAACCAGAGAAGCTCGAACCCAAGTCAGAAAAATGCGTATTCATAGGATACCCTAAGGAAACTATTGGGTATACCTTCTACCTAAGATCCGAGGGCAAGATCTTTGTTGCCAGGAATGGATCCTTTCTAGAGAAAGAATTTCTCTCGAAAGAAGTAAGTGGGAGGAAAGTGGAGCTTGATGAGATGACCCTCGAACCGGAGAGTAGCGCAGCACAGGAAAATGTTTCTGTGGAGCCTACACCGGCTAGAGAGGAAGTTATTGATAATGATCATGATCAAGCTACCACTGAACTTCGAAGGTCCACGAGGACACGTTCCGCACCAGAGTGGTATGGCAATCCTGTCCTGGAAATCATGTTGTTAGACAACAGTGAACCTTCGAACTATGAAGAAGCGATGGCGGGCCCGGATTCCGACAAATGGCTTGAAGCCATGAAATCCGAGATAGGATCCATGTATGAAAACGAAGTATGGACTTTTACTGACTTGCCCGATGATCGGCAAGCCATAGAAAATAAATGGATCTTTAAGAAGAAGACTGACGCGGATGGTAATGTGACCATCTATAAGGCTCGGCTTGTCGCTAAGGGTTATCGACAAGTTCAAGGGGTTGACTACGATGAGACTTTCTCACCCGTAGCGAAGCTGAAATCCGTCAGAATCATGTTAGCAATTGCCGCATACTATGATTATGAGATATGGCAAATGGACGTCAAAACGGCATTCCTTAATGGTTTTCTTAAGGAAGAGTTGTATATGATACAACCGGAAGGTTTTGTCGACCCTGAGAATGCTGACAAGGTATGCAAGCTCCAGCGCTCAATCTATGGGCTGGTGCAAGCATCTCGGAGTTGGAACATTCGCTTTGACGAGATGATCAAAGCGTTTGGGTTCACACAGACTTATGGAGAAGCCTGTGTTTACAAGAAAGTGAGTGGGAGCTCTGTAGCATTTCTCATATTATATGTGGATGACATACTGCTGATGGGAAATGATAAAGGCCTACTTGAATAAGTGTTTTTCAATGAAGGACCTTGGAGAAGCTGCTTATATATTAGGCATCAAGATCTATAGAGATAGATCGAGACGCCTCATAGGTCTTTCGCAAAGCACATACCTTGATAGGATATTGAAGAAGTTCAATATGGATCAGTCCAAGAAGGGGTTCTTGCCTGTATTGCAAGGTGTGAAATTGAGCTCGGCTCAATGCCCGACCACGGCAAAAGATATAGAAGAGATGAGTGTCATCCCCTATGCCTCAGCCATAGGGTCTATTATGTATGCCATGCTGTGTACCAGACCTGATGTAAACCTTGCTGTAAGTTTGGTAGGTAGGTACCAAAGTAATCCCGGCAAGGAACACTGGACAGCGGTCAAGAACATCCTGAAGTACCTGAAAAGGACTAAGGATATGTTTCTCGTATATGGAGGTAACGAAGAGCTCGTCGTAAAGGGTTACGTCGACGCTAGCTTCGACACAGATCCGGATGACTCCAAGTCACAAACCAGATACGTGTATATTTTGAATGGTGGAGCGGTAAGCTGGTGCAGTTGCAAGCAAAGCGTCGTGGCGGGTTCTACATGCGAAGCGGAGTACATAGCAGCCTCGGAGGCAGCACACGAAGCAGTATGGATGAAGGAGTTCATCACCGACCTAGGAGTCATTCCAAATGCGTCGGGTCCAATGGCTCTCTTCTGTGACAACACTGGAGCTATTGCCCTTGCCAAGGAGCCCAGGTTTCACAAAAGGACCAGGCATATCAAGCGTCGCTTCAACTCCATACGTGAACATGTTCAAGATGGAGACATAGATATTTGTAAAGTGCACACGGATTTGAATGTAGCAGATCCGTTGACTAAACCTCTTTCACGAGCAAAACATGATCAACACCAGTACTCTATTGGTGTTCGATTCATCACAATGTAACTAGATTATTGACTCTAGTGCAAGTGGGAGACTGTTGGAAATATGCCCTAGAGGCAATAATAAAATGGTTATTATTATATTTCCTTGTTCATGATAATTGTCTGTTATTCATGCTATAATTGTGTTATCCGGAAATCGTAATACATGTGTGAATACATAGACCACAACATGTCCCTAGTAAGCCTCTAGTTGACTAGCTCGTTGATCAATAGATGGTTACGGTTTCCTGACCATGGACATTGGATGTCATTGATAACGGGATCACATCATTAGGAGAATGATGTGATGGACAAGACCCAATCCTAAGCCTAGCACTAGATCGGGTAGTTCGTTTGCTAAAGCTTTTCCAATGTCAAGTAACTTTTCCTTAGACCATGAGATTGTGCAACTCCCGGATACCGTAGGAGTGCTTTGGGTGCACCAAACGTCACAACGTAACTGGGTGGCTATAAAGGTGCACTACGGGTATCTCCGAAAGTATCTGTTGGGTTGGCACGAATCGAGACTGGGATTTGTCACTCCATGTAACGGAGAGGTACCTCTGGGCCCACTCGGTAGGACATCATCATAATGAGCTCAATGTGATCAAGGAGTTGTTCACGGGATGATGTGTTATGGAAACGAGTAAAGAGACTTGCCGGTAACGAGATTGAACAAGGTATCGAGATACCGACGATCGAATCTCGGGCAAGTATCGTACCGATAGACAAAGGGAATTGCGTACGGGATTGATTGAATCCTCGACATCGTGGTTCATCCGATGAGATCATCGAGGAGCATGTGGGAGCCAACATGGGTATCCAGATCCCGCTGTTGGTTATTGACCGGAGAGTCGTCTCGGTCATGTCTGCGTGTCTCCCGAACCCGTAGGGTCTACACACTTAAGGTTCGGTGACGCTATGGTTATAGAGATATTAGTATGCGGTAACCCGAAGGTTGTTCGGAGTCTCGGATGAGATCCTGGACGTCACGAGGAGTTCCGGAATGGTCCGGAGGTAAAGATTTATATATGGGAAGTCCTATTTTGGCCACCGGAAAATGTTCGGGATTTTTCGGTATTGTACCGAGAAGGTTCTAGAAGGTTCCGGAGTGGGGCCCACCTGCATGGGGGGACCCACATGAACGTGGGTAGTGGGGGCAAGGCCCCACACCCCTAGTCAAGGCGCACCAAGATTCCCCCTTAGAAGGAATAAGATCATATCCCGAAGGGATAAGATCAAGATCCCTAAAAAAGGGGGATAACAATCGGTGGGGAAGGGAAAGGATGGGATTTCTTTCCTTCCACCTTTGCCAATGCCCCAATGGACTTGGAGGGCAAGAAACCAGCCCCCTCCACCCCTATATATAGTGGGGAGGTGCATGGGAGAAACAGCTCAGCCCCTGGCGCCTCCCTCTCCCTCCCGTGACACCTCTTCCTCCTCCAGTAGCGCTTGGTGAAGCCCTGCTGAAATCCCGCTGCTTCCACCACCACACCGTCGTGCTGCTGGATCTCCATCAACCTCTCCTCCCCCCTTGCTAGATCAAGAAGGAGGAGACGTCTCTGCTCCGTACGTGTGTTGAACGCGGAGGTGCCGTCCGTTCGGCGCTCGGTCATCGGTGATTTGGATCACGACGAGTACGACTCCATCAACCCCGTTCTCTTGAACGCTTCCGCTCGCGATCTACAAGGGTATGTAGATACACTCCCCTCTCACTCGTTGCTAGATGACTCCATAGATTGATCTTGGTGATGCGTAGAAAATTTTAAAATTCTGCTACGTTCCCCAACAGTGCTGTGCCCCTCATGCTGGATCCAAGGAAGATCCTTGATTTTATTGATCTATGGCACAAGAACCCTAACACACCTTTGCCTGAATTAAACCTCACTCCTGGTCAAAGTCACATGTTGACGGCCTTCATAAATGAAGAAAAATGGAAATTTGAAAAGGCCAGGCAGGTGAAGAAGGCTCAGTACAAGAAGGAGCATTTTCTGAAGAACAATGTTGTGAAAATGTCTCCTGAAGAACTTGTGACTATGCAGGCTGAGATCAAAGCACTCAGTGATGAATTTCATGCATTCCATGCAGATTGGCTAGGTGTCAAAGTCAGATTCGTCAGAATGGCAAAAGGATTTACTCCAAGTGTTGCAGCTTCATCGCAACCCAAATTTCCTCAGACTGGAACATCTGTTCAGTCTGCTGAAGAAAATGAAAGCGCCAGAGCTGATGAAGAAATTCCAGTCTCTGAAGAAAATGCCAGGGCAACCTCCAATATTGCGCCTGAAGAGCAATCCAGGCCAGTTGAAGCATCTGCTACTGTGCCTCAGGAATCTGAACAAGCCAGGGCAACTGCATCAGTTGTGCCTGAAGAAATTCAACCTATTTCCTCTGCTCCTCCTGCACCGATGACAAGCATCAACCTTCCTTCTGCATCAGAAGCGAAGAAAACCAAGGCTGCGGAGCGAGCAGCTGTGAAGAAAAGGAAAGCATCTGCATCTTCAGAGTCTTCAGCCCCCAAGAAATTGAAGACTTTGAGGAGTTCATCTGAAAACCCAATTGATGCTATTCCAATATCAAGCATGCCATCAAAGGAGATCATTCCCTTTGGTGAGGAATATGAAATTCCAAGTAAATCTGATGAAGAAATTCCTTCTGCTGCTTCGACAGAGCAGATGGATGAAGAAATTGAAGTGGATACTTTCCCTTCAACCCCACTGGTATCATCGCCCATGCCTCAGTTCACAGCTGAAGAGGCAGGCGTCGAAGGAACTGAAGAAGATGAGGATGTGGATATTGGGTCTACAACACCTATTCTGAATGATGACTTTTGGGAAAGTCATCACCCCAATTCACCTCTGACAACCCCTCTACATCATGTTCCTCAGTCTCCTGTGCAAACTGAAGAAATTCATACGGGCTCTGATGAACGTCAAGCTTCACTTCACTCTATACCTGAAGAAGTTCCAGTCACTAGCGCTGATCTACATATGTCTGAAGAAATGAAGGCCAAGGCTGCTGCTGAAATTCCTCAGCCAGTGGCTCCAGTGGCTACACCTCAAGAGGCTGTAAATTCTTCAACTGTTAATCTTCAGCCCAAGCCACAGAACCCTCACTCCAAGAAGCAGAAGTTTAATGCTGAGGATTTCTTCAACGAGCACATATTCTTCACTGACTACAATCCCTATGACTCTGCTCGTCTTCGTCGCAAGCGTTTCTGGACTGCAAGCCAGATGAACTTCTACTCCTCATTGTTGGTTGATAAGGATAAGATCTTTGAACATGAGCAAATTCCTCATGTAGATATGGAATCGCTGCCCTGCTTCACACCAGTCCTCAGTGTTCTTCATGACGCTGGGTTACTCCATTTCTGCACCGACATCTGCGATTGGAATGAAGAACTCATTCTTCAATTCTTCGCCACGCTGCACATTACTGGAAATGTTGATGATGTCAATTCATGGGTATTGGACTGGATGACCGATAATACACATTTCAAAGCACCGGCCTCTGAATTGCTTCATGCCGTCCCAGTCAGTCCTCCCACTGAAGGTGCTAGGTTTCTCCATGTTGAACCTGAACTGTCTGATCATCTGATGCAAGTGCTGATGAAGCCTTTGAAGCCAGGCCAAGCTCCAAGGACCAAATTCCTCGTCAAGGAATTGCTCTATGTGCCAAGGACAGTCTATCGCATATTGACCAAAACCCTCAGTCCAATCAAGGGCCACAACTCTGATGATGAAGAAGTTGTTGGCATTATGAAGAATCTGCTGTTCAATATCATTCACGGTATTCCTATCAACTACCACGATTTCTTCATGAGGACTTTGGCCAATGCTGCACTGTCACCTTTTGAGTTGAAGCCTTATGCTCCCTGGATCATGAGATTCATCAGATCAAGGTCTTCAATTCATTACATGGCTGACTTTCAAAATCATCTCAGCTATTTGCCCCCTATTGAAGTCCTCAAACGGACTATTTCCTCAGCTGACGAGAAGGGCAAAGCTGCTGTTATTGATGAAGGTACTCGTCCATTGGATGGACAGTTTCGCAAAGCTACTTCCTATTCCACCAATGATGACTCTGCAACTCAAGATTCTGCCGCCAAAGCTTCAGAACATCATACTCAAGCCACAGCTCCGCGTGTGATGACTGATCGTGAACTTCTCCTTAGTCTTCATCAGAAAGTTGATCGAAATCACAAGTGGGTCAAGCGTCAGTTTGGTGCAATTCTTCAGAACATGACAGTCACTCAAAATACTGTGAAGAAGAATCACTACTACTTGCATGAAGTCTTTGACCGCACTTGGGCGATTATGTCTAATCTTCATAGTGCTGAAGAACTCAAGGAGATGGGCTTCCAACAGGACTTTGACTGGTCCCAGCCACCTTCGAAGAAAATCAAGAAAGTCAAAGTTCCTCAGCTTGTTGCCAGTTCATATTCTTCATCGCGCGAGACGGATGAAGCTGAAGACTTGAACGACACTGCGGCAGGCCCTACCTCAATAGACGACCCCAACAATGCTGGCGCTCCTCCATCGACATCATGATGATATTCTTCAGGGGCGTTAGTCCTCATTTTTCGTCCCTTTTGGTCATACGATGACAAAGGGGGAGAAATTTGAGTTTAGTCTTCAAGCGGGTCTTATATATGGGCTATATTTCTGTTAAGTTTCAACTCTTGCTCTTCTGAGGTGTTTGCTCTGATGAGTTGTAAACTTAAGTCTTATGGTGGTCTGATACTTTTGAACTGCTTTCTGCATGCTTATTTCCTCAAGTACCTTAATGCACGCATGCTGAATTCCGTCAGACACCATATTTCATCATGCATTTCAAATTCTTCATATCATATGATAAATGCGTGTATGAATTTCAAGATATAGGAGGAGATCTCCATGATATTACTCAACAATGTGCATTTGCTATTTCAAAGCAAATTCTTCAAATATGCACATCTTCAGGGGGAGTTCCTCTATATCTTGCAATCAAATTCCTCAATATTAGTATTTACACTTCATATGTTTATCCCCGTTGAAAACTTAAGCTATATTGTCATCAATCACCAAAAAGGGGGAGATTGTAAGTGCATCTAGTGCCCCTTAGTGATTTTGGTGTATTGAAGACTTATAGGTTAAGGGTCTAATGTGTTTGTGAGTGTACACAGGTCTATAAGTCTATGAGGAGTTTGTTAATTACGATGAATGTCGACCCCTAAAAATGAATGTCTTCAACTGAAGACTTTGGTTTTCTTGAAGACTTTGAAAGTGAAGAAATTGGTGTGACCCTGAAGACTTGATATTCATGCGAGGATTATGAAGCGTGAAGACTTTTGTTTTCGTAGTTTCATTTTCTTCTTCTTGAGTCATAGGAAACACCGTACTGTTAAAGGGGGTCGAGGTAAAACTAAGGAAAAGTTTCCAAGTGATGCTCAACTCAAAATCCTACACCTACCCAATCCTTTCGAGTGAAGCCATTGGAAATCTCATACAGTTTAGTCAAGTTCTTCAGTGACAAAGACGAAGTTCTTCTGTTCTCTGAGGAATTTGTTCTGACTGAGGAGTTAGGAATTCGCCAGTGCGGATTGCCTACAAGTGAGGATCATGATAGCCCTGAGGAATTTGATACTCAAATTTCCGACCGTTGCTGTGCTACGTGCCAGCTGTCCCAAAATATCTACCCACCTAACGGTCATATCATTGAAGGGCATTTATGTCTTATCATGTCGGGCTGCTCCCTAGGCTATAAATAGCCGCCCTCTACAACCACTAGCTGGTTGGCTGCTCCGAGAGATAGATTGACACTTGTCATTTAGAGCATCCCATCCTCCGAGGACTTTGAGCGAAAATCATCAAGTGAGGAAAAACCCAAAAACCCAAACACCTACAAACCCAAAGTGATTGAGCATCACTGAAGAGATTGTTCCTGTGTGGAACCGACGCTTGTTACCTTTGAGGACTGTGCATCCTCCAGACGGTTAGGCGTCATGGTCTAGAGCATCCAAGAGGAAATTGTGGATTGCCGAGTGACCGAGTATGTGAAGGTTTGGAAGTCACCTGAAGACTTACCACGAGTGATTGGGCGAGGTCTGTGACCTTAACTCAAGGAGAATACGGTGAGGACTAGGTGTCCTGGACTGTGTGTTCAGGACTGGGTGTCCGGGACTGTGTGTCCTCAGGTTTAAATACCTAGCCGCTCCAACCAGACGTACAACTGGCACAGCAGTTGGAACTGGTCTACCAAATCATTGTCTTCACCGAGCTACTGGTTCTATTTCCTCAACCCTTTCATTTCCTCGCATACTTGCTATGTATTTGATCATTACTGTTTGAAGACTTTGACTGAAGACTTTCTCAATTTCCTCAGTTCAATTTCTTCAGTCAGTTTGTCTTCAGCCTGCTTATCCTGTGTTTACGCTACTCATACTCTGTGCTTGTTTTCATTTCATCATGATGACTGTGCTACTGCTCTGTTATGCTTGCATCTGAGTACTTATTCCGCTGCTAAGTAGTTCGTCGCTTAGGAATTTCCTCACCTTGAAATTCCTCAGTGACGAATTTGTAAAAATCGCCTATTCACCCCCCTCTAGTCGATATAATGCACTTTCAACTACGTGTGTGCGTGTGTACCTCCATGTATGTGTTCGAGCATTGTGAGAAATAAAGCCAAGATACAGGCGTTCATGCGCCGCGGCGTTCGTCGCCGGAAAAATTATGGTGTCTCCTTCGTCTACCTCTGTCCGGCGTTTGTTTCGTCGGGAGGTCGCTCGGCGTTCATCGCCGAGGAGGGTTGGTCTGCAGCTACAATTGGTCTCAGAGCTTGGTTGTCTTGGGCGTTGCTCCCCTTGCCGGAGGCGTGCCGGCGGTGGCGGCGTTTGCCGGCGGCTGCGCGATGGAGCTCCGGGCCGTGTGTCAGCCCGAGGAGATGCGTGGTGCTGCGGTCGTCAACGGCATGTGTTGCCGGAGCCAGAGGAGATGGTGTATGTCGCCACAACCGGAGACAAGGAAGACAGTGTATGCTACCGGGCACGCTCAGCGGCATGTGTCGCCGGTGAGGAAGAAGCAATCATGGTGGCGATCGGCGTCACTGTGCCAGGTCGAGTCCGTGGCGGTGGTGTCAGGCGTTAGTGCGCCAGGTCGAGTCCGTGGTCGTGGCGACGACGGCGACTGCGAGCTCAAGGTTTAGGAGGAGATTGTTAGGAATAAACCATGTTTAGCCGTGGTCAGCTGTGTGTGTCACGGTAGCGTGCAGTAGGCACAACGAGCAACCTGGCGCCTAGGTCATGCGGACGAGCTGGCCAGGCTCATGATGAGGAGAAAGACCGGATCACCAGGTATGCATGCGCGGGATGATCGTGGCGTCCGTGAGCTGCATTGTGGTTAGCTACAAAATGGGCTGTACATGTCCAGGTTGTTACGTGGTGTGCGTCCAGGTTGTTATGATCGCGTGGTGTGTGGCCAGCTATAAAAGCTCCTGGCTTGTACTGATCGTTGTGTGCTGGTTGGTTGCCGAGCCATAGTGTGAGAGCCAGAGATGAGATGTAGTCTCCGTCGGGACCGTGGTGTGCGCCCGGTCGACAGGAGAGAGAGTTCCTCTAGGTAGTACAGCGTGTGTGTGTGTGTGTACCACCATGTATGTGTTCGAGCCTTGTGAGAAATAAAGTCAAGATACAGGCGTTCGTGCACCGCGACGTTCGTCCCCGGAAAAATTATGGTGTCTCCTTCGTCTACCTCTGTCCGGCGTTTGTTTCGCCGGGCGGGAGGCCGCTCGGCGTTCGTCGCCGAGGAGGGTTGGTCTGCCCCAACAATTGGTATCAGAGCTTGGTTGTCTTGGGTGTCGCTCCCCTTGCCGGAGGCGTGCCGGCGGTGGCGGCGTTCACCGGCGGCTGTGCGATGGAGCTCCGGACCGTGTGTCAGCCCGAGGAGATGCGCGGTGCTGCGGCCGTCAACAGCATGTGTTGCCGGAGCCGGTGGAGATGGCGTATGTCACCGCAACCGGAGACGAGGAAGACAGTGCATGCTGCCGGGCACGCTCAGCGGCGTGTGTCGCCGGTGAGGAAGAAGCAATCACAGTGGTGACTCATACGTCTCCAACGTATCTATAATTTTTTATTGTTCCATGCTATTATATTATGTGTTTTGGATGTTTTATATGCATTAATATGCTATTTTATATTATTTTTGGGCCTAACCTATTAACCTAGGACCCTGTGCCAGTCCCTGTTTTTTCCCTGTTTTTGAGTTTCGCAGAAAAGGAATACCAAACGGAGTCCAAATGGAATAAAACTTTCGCGATGATCTTTCTTGGACCAGAAGGAAACCAGGAGACTTGGAGATGAAGTCGGCGGAGCCACGAGGCGTCCACAAGGACGGAGGGCGCCTAGGGGGGTAGGGCGTGCCCCCCACCCTTGTGGGCCCCTCGTGCACCTCCTGACCTAATTCTTTCGCCTATATATACTGTTATATGCCCAAACCACCAGAGGCATCCACGAAAATACTTTTCCACTGTCGCAACCTTCTGTACCCGTGAGATACCATCTAGGGGCCTTTTCTGGCGTCCTTCCGGAGGGGGATTCGATCACGGAGGGCTTCTACATCAACACCATTGCCCTTTCGATGAAGCGTGAGTAGTTTACCTCAGACCTATGGGTCCATAGCTAGTAGCTAGATGGCTTTTTCTCTCTCTTTGATTCTCAATACCACGTGCTCCTCGATGTTCTTGGAGATCTATTCGATGTAATACTTTTTTGCGGTGTGTTTGCCGAGATCTGATGAATTGTGGATTTATGATCAGCTTATCTATGAATACTATTTGAATCTTCTCTGAATTCTTTTATGCATGATTTGATATCTTTGTAATTCTCTTCGAACTATCGGTTTGGTTTGGCCAACTAGATTGGTTTTTCTTGCAATGGGAGAAGTGCTTAGCTTTGGGTTCAATCTTGCGGTGTCCTTTCCCAGTGACAGTAGGGGCAGCAAGGAACGTACTGTATTGTTGCCATCGAGGATAAAAAGATGGGGTTTTCATCATATTGCTTGAGTTAATTCCTCTACATCATGTCATCTTGCTTAATGCGTTACTCCGTTCTTTATGAACTTAATACTCTAGATGCATGCTGGATAGCGGTCGATGTGTGGAGTAATAGTAGTAGATACAGAATCGTTTCGGTCTACTTGACACGGACGTGATGCCTATATTCATGATCATTGCCATAGATATCGTCATAACTTTGCGCTTTTCTATCAATTGCTCAGCAGTAATTTGTTCACCTGCCGTAATATTTTCTATCTTGAGAGAAGCCTCTAGTGAAACCTATAGACCCCGGGTCTATTTTCCATCAAATTAGTTTCCGATCTACTATTTTGCAATCTTTTACTTTCCAATCTATAAACCAAAACTACCAAAAATATTTACTTTATCGTTTATCTATCTCTATCAGATCTCACTTTTGTAAATAACCGTGAAGGGATTGACAACCCCTTTATCGCGTTGGGTGCAAGTTGTTTTATTGTTTGTGCAGGTATTCCGTGATTTGTGCGTTGTCTCCTACTGGATTGATACCTTGGTTCTCAAACTGAGGGAAATACTTATCTCTACTTTGCTGCATCATCCTTTCCTCTTCAAGGGAAAAACTAACGCAAGCTCAAGAAGTAGCAGGAAGAATTTCTGGCGTCGTTGCCGGGGAGATCTACGCCAAGTCAAGACATACCAAGTACCCATCATAAAACTCCCATCTCTTGCATTACATTATTCGCCATTTGCCTCTCGTTTTCCTCTCTTCCACTTCTAAAATGATTTTCGAAAAGATTTGCCTTTTCTTCGCCCTTCTTCCGTTCGTCTTTTCGTTTACGTTTTTATTTGCCTTCTTTTCGTTTGCCCTTATGTCTTACTTGGTTTGTTTGCTTGTTCGCTTGGTAAAATTGTGTGTTTATTGAAAAACAGAAACAAAGGTTTATGGATCCTCGTCCACTTGCTATTCTTTTTAAGAGATCCAATTATGATGAACCTATTGCTAGTGAGTTGAGTGCACTAGATTATCTTTATGAGGTTTTGCTTGAAATTCGTGAATCTGAAAATTGTGATGAAGTGTTGAAAGTAGAAAATTATAAAGTGATTCACGATAGCTCCTTGAATGAAAAGCATGATTGCAATGATGTTATTATAAATTCTATTAATGTCAATTGTGTTGATGATATGCAAAACCCTAAGCTTGGGGATGCTAGTTTTGCTATGTCCACTACTTGTTGCAATGATCATGATTGGGGTGATTCTTCTTATGATCCTGAAAATTTATTTAAGCCCCATGATGAATATAAGATCGATAATAATGTTTGAAATAATATTGAAAGTGGGTTTGGAAGAGTGTCAACTCTAGATCCCACATATTTGGAGAATGATCAATCTTATGAAATTTTTGATAAAAGAGGGTTTGGAGAGGTCATGACTTTATTTTATGATAATCCCACTATTTTGGAAGAGTGTCAACTTTGCATGCATGTGGATCATGAAGAGAATATGTTATGTGATAGCTATATTGTTAAATTTTCTTATGATCCTACATGTAATTATTATGAGAGAGGAAAATATGATTGTAGAAATTTTCATGTTACTAAATTACCTCTCTTCATGTTGAGATTGCTATCGTCTCTTTCTTCTTCCTTGCATATGCTAGTTTTTGCTTGCCTTGATAATTTTTTTGCTTATAAAATGCCTATGCATAGTAAGTATGTTAGACTTAGATGTGTTTGTCACGTGTTTTATGATGCTCTCTTTGTGCTTCAATTCTTCTCTTTTATGTGAGCACCATTGAAATTATCAATGCCTAGCTAAAAGGCTTTAAAGAAAAGCGCTTGTTGGGAGACAACCCAATATTTTTCCTTGCTGTTTTCCAATAAATTTCATCTAGCCTCTGGTTAGATGTGGTTTTATGTTTTAATTAGTTTTTGTGCCAAGTAAGACCTTTGGGATGGCTTATGGTGATAGTTGATTTGATCTTGCTGAAAAACAGAAACTTTTGCATCCAGTCTCAGAATTTTAATAATTCACTGGAGCGTTTAAAAACCCTGAATTTTTTATACATGATTGATATACAAATTACCTCTGTATTCCTAATTTTTCAAAAACAATTGAGTTACAAAAGTATTATAACAATTCGGATCTTCGCAGACTCTTCTGTTTTTGACAGATTCTGTTTTTTTTTGTTTGCTTATTTTGATGAATCTATGGGTAGTATTGGGGGGTATGAACCATGGAAAAGTTGGAATACAGTAGATATTACACCAATATAAATAAAGAATGAGTTCACAACAGTACCAAAGTGCTGATTTATTTTCTTATACTAACGGAGCTTATGAGATTTTCTGTTGAGTTTTGTGTTGTGAAGTTATCAAGTTTTGGGTAAGGATTTGATGGACTATGGAATAAGGAGTGACAAGAGCCTAAGCTTGGGGATGCCCAAAGCACCCCAAGGTAATATTCAAGGACAACTAAGAGCCTAAGCTTGGGGATGCCCCGGAAGGCATCCCCTCTTTCGTCTTCGTCTATCGGTAACTTTACTTGAGGCTATATTTTTATTCACCACATGATATGTGTTTTGCTAGGAGTGTCTTGTATAATTTGAGTCTTTGCTTTTTAGTTTGCCACAATCATCCTTGCTGTACACACCTTTTGAGAGGGACACGCATGAATTGTGATTTATTAGAATACTGTATGTGCTTCACTTATATCTTTTGAGCTAGGCAATTTTGCTCTAGTGCTTCACTTATATCTTTTTAGAGCACGGCGGTGGCTTTTTTTATAGAAATTATTGAACTCTCATGCTTCACTTATATTATTTTGAGAGTCTTTAAACAGCATGGTAATTTGCTTTGGTGATAAATTTAGTCCTAATATGATTGGCATCCAAGAGGGATATAATAAAAACATTCATATAAAGTGCATTGAATACTATGAGAAGTTTGATTCCTTATGATTGTTTTGAGATATAAAGATGGTGATATTAGAGTATTGCTATTGAGTAATTGTGGATTTGAGGAATACTTGTGTTGAGGTTTGTGATTCCCGTAGCATGCACGTATGGTGAACCGTTATGTGATGAAGTCGGAGCATGATTTATTTATTGGTTGTCTTCCATATGAGTGGCGGTCGGGGACGAGCGATGGTCTTTTCCTACCAATCTATCCCCCTAGGAGCATGCGCGTAATACTTCGTTTTGATAACTAATAGACTTTTACAATAAGTATGTGAGTTCTTTATGACTAATGTTGAGTCCATGGATTATACGCACTCTCACCCTTCCACCATTGCTAGCCTCTCTAGTACCGCGCAACTTTCGCCGGTGTCATAAACCCACCGTATACCTTCCTCAAAACAGCCACCATACCTACCTATTATGGCATTTTCATAGCCATTCCGAGATATATTGCCATGTAACTTTCCACCATTTCGTTTATTATGAACCGTTCCATCATTGTCATACTGCTTTGCATGATCATGTAGTTGACATCGTATTTGTGGCAAAGCCATAATTCTTTCATACATGTCACTCTTGATTCATTGCACATCCCGGTATACCGCCGGAGGCATTCATATAGAGTCATATTTTGTTCTAAGTATTGAGTTGTAAGTAAATAAAAGTGTGATGATATTCATTATTAGAGCATTGTCCCATGAGAGGAGAAGGATGATGGAGACTATGATTCCCCCACAAGTCGGGATGAGACTCCGGACAAAAAATAAAAGAGGCCAAAAAAATGAGAGAACACCCAAATAAAAAAAAGAAAAAAGAAAAAATTGAGAGAAAAGAGAGAAGGGGCAATGTTACTATCCTTTTACCACACTTGTGCTTCAAAGTAGCACCATGATCTTCATGATAGAGAGTCTCCTATGTTGTCAGTTTCATATACTAGTGGGAATTTTCATTATAGAACTTGGCTTGTATATTCCAATGATGGGTTTTCTCAAATTACCCTAGGTCTTCATGAGCAAGCGAGTTGGATGCACACCCACTTAGTTTCTTTTTTGAGCTTTCATAAACTTATAGCTCTAGTGCATCCGTTGCATGGCAATCCCTACTCACTCACATTGATATCTATTGATGGGCATCTCCGTAGCCCGTTGATACGCCTAGTTGATGTGAGACTATCTCCTTCTTTTTGTCTTCTCCACAACCACCTTCTATTCCACCTATAGTGCTATGTCCATGGCTCACGCTCATGTATTGCGTGAAAGTTAAAAAAGTTTGAGAACATCAAAAGTATGAAACAATTGCTTGACTTGTCATCGGGGTTGTGCATGATTTAAATACTTTGTGGGATGAAGATGGAGCATAGCCAGACTATATGATTTTGCAGGGATAAGCTTTCTTTGGCCATGTTATTTTGAGAAGACATAATTATCTTGTTAGTATGCTTGAAGTATTATTGTTTTTATGTCAATATTAAACTTTTGTTTTGAATCATACGGATCTGAACATTCATGCCACAATAAAAAAATTACATGTATAAATATGTTAGGTAGCATTCCACATCAAAAATTCTGTTTTTATCATTTACCTACTCGAGGACGAGCAGGAATTAAGCTTGGGGATGCTTGATACTTCTTCAACGTATGTATAATTTTTTATTATTCCATGCTATTATATTATCTTTTTTGGATGTTTTATATGCATTAATATGCTATTTTATATTATTTTTGGGACTAACCTATTAACCTAGGGCCCAGTGCCAGTTCCTGTTTTTTCCCTGTTTTTGAGTTTCGCAGAAAAGGAATACCAAACGGAGTCCAAACGGAATAAAACTTTCGCGATGATCTTTCTTGGACCAGAAGGAAACCAGGAGACTTGGAGATGAAGTCGGAGGAGCCACGAGGCGGCCACAAGGACGGAGGGCACGTCCAGGGGGGTAGGGTGCGCCCCCCACACTTGTGGGCCCCTCGTGCACCTCCTGACCTAATTCTTTCGCCTATATATACTCTGATATGGCCAAACCACCAGAGGCAGCCACGAAAATACTTTTCCACCGCCGCAACCTTCTGTACCCATGAGATCCCATCTAGGGGCCATTTCCGGCGTCCTGCTGGAGGGGGATTCGATCACGGAGGGCTTCTACATCAACAACATTGCCCTTCCGATGAAGCGTGAGTAGTTTACCTCAGACCTACGGGTCCATAGCTAGTAGCTAGATGGCTTTCTCTCTCTCTTTGATTCTCAATACCACGTTCTCCTCGATGTTCTTGGAGATCTATTCGATGTAATACTTTTTTGCGTTGTGTTTGCCGAGATCCGATGAATTGTGGATTTATGATCAGCTTATCTATGAATACTATTTGAATCTTCTCTGAATTCTTTTATGCATGATTTGATATCTTTGTAATACTCTTCAAACTATCGGTTTGGTTTGGCCAACTAGATTGGTTTTTCTTGCAATGGGAGAAGTGCTTAGCTTTGGGTTCAATCTTGCGGTGTCCTTTCCCAGTGACAGTAGGGGCAGCAAGGCACGTACTGTATTGTTGCCATCGAGGATAAAAAGATGGGGTTTTCATCATATTGCTTGAGTTAATTCCTCTACATCATGTCATCTTGCTTAATGCGTTACTCCGTTCTTTATGAGCTTAATACCCTAGATGCATGCTGGATAGCGGTCGATATGTGGAGTAATAGTAGTAGATGCAGAATCGTTTCGGTCTACTTGACACGGACGTGATGCCTATATTTATGATCATTGCCATAGATATCGTCATAACTTTGCGCTTTTCTATCAATTGCTCAGCAGTAATTTGTTCACCCACCGTAATATTTTTTATCTTGAGAGAAGCCTCTAGTGAAACCTATGGCCCCCGGGTCTATTTTCCATCATATTAGTTTCCGATCTACTATTTTGCAATCTTTTATTTTCCTATCTATAAACCAAAAATACCAAAAATATTTACTTTATCGTTTATCTATCTCTATCAGATCTCACTTTTGCAAATAACCGTGAAGGGATTGACATCCCCTTTATCGCGTTGGGTGCAAGTTGGTTGATTGTTTGTTCAGGTATTCGGTGATTTGTGCGTTGTCTCCTACTGGATTGATACCTTGGTTCTCAAACTGAGGGAAATACTTATCTCCACTTTGCTGCATCACCCTTTCCTCTTCAAGGGAAAATCCAACGCAAGCTCAAGAAGTAGCAGTGACCGGCGTCAGTGCGCCATGTCGAGTCCGTGGCGGTGGTGACCGGCGTCAGTGCGCCAGGTCGAGTCCGCGGTCGTGGTGACGACGGCGATGGCGAGCTCGTGGTTTAGGAGGAGATTGTTAGGAATAAACCACGTTTTGCCGTGGTCATCTGTGTGTGTCACGGTAGTGTGCAGTAGGCGCAACGAGCAACCTGGCGCCCAGGTCGTGCGGACGAGCGGGCCAGGCTCACGATGAGGAGAAAGATCGGATCACCAGGTATGCATGCGCGGGCTGATCGTGGCGTCCGTGAGCTGCGTTGTGGTTATCTACAAAAGGGGTTGTACATGTCCAGGTTGTTACGTGGTGGGCGTCCAGGTTGTTATGATCGCGTGGTGTCTGGCCAGCTATAAAAGCTCATGGCTTGTACTGATCGCTGTGCGCCGGTTGGTTGCCGAGCCATAGTGTGAGAGCCAGAGATGAGAGATGTAGTCTCCGCCGGGACCGTGGTTTGCGCCCGGTCGATAGGAGAGAACTCCTCTGGGTAGTACAGCATGTGTGCGTGTGTATCTCCATGTATGTGTTCGAGCGTTGTGAGAAATAAAGCCAAGATACAAGCGTTCGTCGCCGGAAAAATTATGGTGTCTCCTTCGTCTCCCTCTGTCCGGCGTTTGTTTCGTTGGGAGGCCGCTCGACGTTCGTCGCCGAGGAGGGTTGTTCTGCAGCAACAATTGGTATCAGAGCTTGGTTGTCTTGGGCGTCCCTCCCCTTGCCGGAGGCGTGCCGGCGGTTGCGGAGTTCGCCGGCGGTTGCGCGATGGAGCTCTGGGCCGTGTGTCAGCCCGAGGAGATGCGCGGTGTTGCGGCCGTCAACGACATGTGTTGCCGGAGCCGAAGGAGATGGCGTATGTCGCCGCAACCGGAGACGAGGAAGACGGTGTATGCTGCCGGGCACGCTCAGCGGCGTGTGTCGCCGGTGAGGAAGAAGCAATCACGGTGGTGACCGGCGTCAGTGCGCCAGGTCGAGTCGGTGGCGGTGGTGACCGACGTCAGTGCGCCAGGTCGAGTCCGTGGTCGTGGCGACGACGGCGACGGCGAGCTCGTGGTTTAGGAGAAGATTGTTAGGAATAAACCACGTTTCGCCGTGGTCATCTGTGTGTGTCACGGTAGTGTGCAGTAGGCGCAACGAGCAACCTGGCGCCCAGGTCGTGCGGACGAGCGGGCCAGGCTCACGATGAGGAGAAAGACAGGATCACCAGGTATGCATGCGCAGGCTGATCGTGGCGTCCGTGAGTTGCGTTGTGGTTAGCTACAAAAGGGGCTGTACATGTCCAGGTTGCTACGTGGTGGGCGTCCAGGTTGTTATGATCGCGTAGTGTGTGGCCAGCTATAAAGCTCCTGGCTTGTACTGATCGCTGTGCGCCGGTTGGTTGCCGAGCCACAGTGTGAGAGCCAGAGATGAGATGTAGTCTCGGCCGGGACCGTGGTGTGCGCCCGGTCGACAGGAGAGAGCTTCTCTGCTGGTACTGCATGTGTGCGTGTGTACTTTCATGTATGTGTTCGAGCGTTGTGAGAAATAAAGCCAAGATACAGGCGTTTGTGCGCCGTAGCGTTCGTCGCCGGAAAAATTATGGTGTCTCCTTCGTCTATCTCTGTCCGGCGTTTGTTTCGCCGGGAGGCCGCTCGGCGTTCGTCGCCGAGGAGGGTTGGTCTGCCACAACAGAGTCCATGCCTATGTGGAAGAACAAGTGGAAGAAGCACGGTAAGACTCAGTCGATCAGCTCAAAGAAGCTCGTGAGACTGTACTCCTTCGTTCAGCCAAGTGCCAGCAAGGCTTGCGATGCTATCATAGTCAGCAAGTGCGAGGCAGAGTGTTCCATGTTGGTGATTTGGTCCTCCGTGAATCCAATCCAGCAAAGACACGCATAAACTGTCATCTCTTTGGGAAGGCCTGTTCTTCATCCATGAAGTGTTGTGCTCCGGAGCCTACGGACTCAAGAATCCAGAGACTGCCTCCCTCGTTGACAACACCTGGAACATTGAACAGCTGCGTCGCTTTCATGGTTAACCTTTGTATTTTTATTTTCTTAGTTTCATAAATCATTTAATTATTATCCCACTCGGAGCAACACTCAGGGGCTACCCAACACCCATTGGGTGTGCTGCATCCCAACCACTTCGCTTTTCCCTTCACTAGATGACCCGTTGCGCCAATGGCGCAAAGGCCGAGTGTAATCCAGGTATTGAAAAAGTGTGCATTAAAATATGTAAACAGAAAATAAAACATATATGGAAATAAGTCGCAAAGAGCGGGAGCGAACCAGGCTTTCAAACCATGAAAGTTAGAATATTTAGAGACGAATGCCTACTTATATTGCCTTATGAATGTTACCATACTATTGAATTAGGAGTGATAACAGGGTGTATTCTTCTATAGCTCTTTCCCCCCACTCCCTCCTATTTATAAAGGATAAGTAAACATCAGACTGGACCATCCCAGATTGAGCATATCACAAGCATATTAGACATGGAAGTGCCATTTTCAGTACATGGCCAGCAAGACAGAGTATTAAAGACTAATATGATCAGCACTCAACAGGCATTGCTATTTAAAATGATAAGGCATACTATCTTAATGGTACATAACAAAAAAGCTCTAGCATTTCCCGCCAGTTATACTACTCCTTGCTCATCAAGCTTCTTGTTCCGGGAGAGATCATACCAAGCAAACACGATTCAGTTGAGCAGACACGTAAAGATTCATGATCAAGAACAGAGTTAAATTTATCTTGCATAGAAATTCTCTCAATTGTCAGAAAGGGGAGACTTTGATAAAAGCTTCTTCTATCTGTCTGTAGTCCTGATGTTTCCGCTTGTCAGAGCATCATGCATCTACAAATACAAGGAAAAATAATATAGTTTACATTACAAGGAAAGAAATAGGAAAACTATGTTCTCTAATCCTGATCATGTATGTATTGAACAATTAAGAATGCAATTCAAGTGCGTTTGCTAAATCGTAGATGACAAAGTAAAAACTTGATGTAGTACATGTGTTTTCTGATCCACCCACAAGAATCTGGGCCCTTCATCCAGGATCAGATGGCTCAGACATATTTTTTCTATTTCTGCAACCGAGATCCTTCTTCTATTGTAGTCGCTCCCGTTCGAGAGAAATAAAAAGGAACAAAGTTCCCAAAAAAAATAAAAAAATCCTCAAACAACTAATAAATAAAAAGGAGCAAGTTGCCACACCAAGCAATTAGTGCGGATATGTTGTTAGGAGACACTTGGTACTGCTAGAACTTAAACAAGTGATCCACTAACGTAGTAGTACACTATTTTTAAGGAACATGGCATATAATTTGTTACTCCTTTGAACTATAAAACCATGACAAGAATTATGAAACGGATGGAGTATTATGAATTGTACATTTTACATGATTTATCATTTGTACTATCAGAGAATGAACCACACCAATTGCATCTAAAACCAACACTGACAGGCTTTACGTGATAATCTATGCCAAACTAATTGCAAACACTAATTGAGCACCCGGTGCGGAGTAAAAAACTTATCACACATACAAACATTCCCAGGGAAAATGCGTAAACCCACAACTCAAAAAACTACTAATAAGACCATATATGACTTCGCAGCTAATTAGGCATCTATAAAACAGAACAGTGTAGGTAATCTCCTCACGGAACCATGTATGCCTATGCAACCAAAAACGTATCTATAGCAAACAGTGATTGAAAACATCTGTGTAGAACAGATCAGAAAAGCCAGTTTCGTCTTTGTAGTCCGCATTAGAATCTCTAAAAAGACTTATATTTAGGAACAGAGGGAGTACATGACAGTCATTGTCAAACAATCAGTCCAGAGAGATAATCAATACTGAAGCAGGAGCAAGAGACATTAGATAGAACAGAAATATACATTCCTCACCTCAATGGCAAAGGACGAACCCACGAAGAAAGCACTACGACCTTGATGCAGAGCATGGATATCGCTCCCTTGCTGGAAGCCATCGAACATGAGAAGCACCTGCCAGGCTAAACTTGCTCCTCCTGTTCCCCTAACCACCTCCATAAATTTATCTTCGTTAGGAACAAGTTTCATAGCCACCTGCAATGTCCCCACATATGGGTAATTCATCAAAGAAGCTTTCAAAAAAATCATCAAAGAAAAACACAAATGAAAGGCAAGCTTACACAAAAGGTTGTCCTAGTTCCGTCAAGCAATCTAACAATAAGATAGCAAGCTTACCTGAATGGGGATGGCCCGTGACCTGGATCTCAGCAAGATTTTTCAGCTAATTCTCTCGGCGCCCAGGATGGCCACAGCTAGGTGATGCTGACCTCCACTGCAACCGGCCGGTGGTCGAGCACTTCAGAGGGACTCGTGCTTGCATCAACACAAATCATATTATCAAAATGCAAGTGCAAACTTAATTGGGTTTGCAAGATGGTTAAAATTCACCTTAGTCTTCTTCAACTCTTCAATTAAAATTGTTCTTCATCTCTTCTTTCTCCGATCTGCACACATCGTGTTTAGAAAATCCACATATTAGGAAACTAAAATGTGAATGAGAGAGAGATAGAGGAGCACCTAATTTTCCTGGCCCTATTTCTTCTTTCTCAGATCTGCACACGTTAAGTCAACAATCCAATTAGATATACATATACATGCAGCTATGCATATTTAGTAATCAATAATTTCCTTTCATCACATACACATGTGCTAGATAGTACATTAAACTCTGGTAATGTTAAAGTATGAACAGCAAGCGGATCTCTGCAAAAAGAAATCAAAGGAAAAAGGAGTTGGGACATTCTTATTTAAGTTCTTGGTACCTGACATCTGTGTAGATTTCAGGAGGGTACCATCCGGTGGCGCAAAGGGCGAGAGTGAACCAGGTATTCGGAAATCAAAGAAAAAAGAAATCAATGTTTCGATCCATCTCGTAAATGGTTAGGCTGCAAAATAATCATTTGGGTTTAGGCGACTGTTACCTAGATTGTATAATAACGACCGCACTCTCTGCCTAAAGAAAGAAAAGGCGCAGATAACTGAAGAGCTAAATCTTAATGTCTATGGAAACAGAGACGTCAAATTGATGATGCCTGAAATCGATGATACTCTGCTGCTGGCAATGTCATGATTTTCTCTAACCAGTGTAAACATATATAAATAGTCTTTTGAAAATATTAGTAGAAGGGCAGTTGATTACATATATAGAACAAGTGATCACAAGCTTCTTTTGACCACAGAGACAGTAATGATGTCTAAAGGGTAAAAAATGATTAAGGTAAGCAACAAACAAGATATTAAAGAAAAACCAAAGGTGATCTGTAAAACCTTCCCGATTGTTTCCTAGGAAAGAACACCAGCGGATGTGATTCCCTCTTCTAGTGATATGAGAATGTTGATTACTTTGCTGAATTGTCTCTTCTCCTCTTCAGAAGAATCCATTAACTTCCAGAGGTGACATAATGATTCCATTGAGTCTCTCATCTATAGGCAATCGATTGCTTGAGAATGTATTGTGCAGAACTCATATAACAAAAACCGAGAAGAAAGGAACCTTGAGAGTACCTTATCAATTCTAGATTTTCTCTCTGCTTTAAGATTTGATATTGTGCTAGGAAGGCCTTCCCATTGCTCATGTTTCTGGACTGCTCAACACCATTCTGATGTAGAATGGGATGAATTCCGTTTACAGTCTTTGGGAAATCAATTCCAAGAACTCCACATAAAGAATGTCTTCATTTACATATTTCAGAATCCTGTGAAGTCTATCAGACTCAAAATAATGCAAATAAGGAAACATTTCCCATCAACACTCAATCCTAAAGTAACTTAAATTAGATGACCCGCGGTCCTAGATAGTTGATACAAATTACATGGCAGTGGCTAGCTTAACAAATTAATCATCTTACCACTTTATAGAAAGTATATACCGCAAAATCTAAGGTTTTTTTCTCTGAGTTGAACCATTCCTGAATACTCAAGGATTCCTTAGCAGCTGCCAGTTCTATTTATTCACAAGTAGTGCAAGAAACAAAATATATTGAAAGCTAACTGAAGGTTTCAGATTACCTAGCTTATTCAGGATGGTTTACCTTATCTTTGCAGAGCACGAAGTTGTGCCTGGTAGCTATTAAGCTTCCTTGTCGACAAATCATGTTCATCAGCAGCTGGACTGTTTACATTATCACCCTGATCATTATGCTCACTTAACTCAGAGCATATCTTCTCAATCTGTGATCGAATATCATAATACTGCTTGATCCTTTCTTCTGTCTTGCATTTCAGGTCGTCGAGCACAGGAACAACAGCAGCAAGTTGTTCCTTGAGCGACACGTAGCTCTTGTCTTTCTGCGCAAGTGCTGAGAAATTAACAAAAGCATCCTAGTAAAAAGATTAAAGTAAGGTGGTATTGCCTAGAGATCTAGTATAAGCCAGTAGCTACTTTTGACAAAAAAAAAAGCAAACAGGCATCACCAAGTTCTATTTATTAGCTTTAAGATGTAGATAGTCATTTTCAAGAATGCATAGCAATGGGAGGCAATATTGTGTTACCAAACCGAACACTGGAAATGGGGAACACACAGGCATAAAAGTCTTAGAGCAGGTAGGATTTTACTGACGATAATTATAGATAGATCAGGTAGCGCAGTGCAACGAATATTTACAATGGATAGAAGAGGCAGGGGTAAGAAGATAGTTCGAACGACAATATTCACAACATATAAAAATGGTCTACTACAGAGCTTAATAGGGAATTGCATCAGCAGATCTTGGGCATTACACTATGAGCACCAAAACCTGGATTTGCAAACACACAAGCAAAATAGTAGCGGCGTGTCCAAAAGGTTGCAAAGACAAGTGCATGAAGACAACTGCGGCAAGGTCTTGGCTAGTCCTTGCTGGCGTAGGTTATAAGGGCCTTTGCCAAAGCAGCGAGCGTCTATATACAGAAGAAACTGATGCAAAAAACCAAGGAAATTCATAAGATAGGCTGATTTAGCTGGCGCTCACACATATACAAGTAAAAATGGGTAGTAACAGAAAGAATCATATATGTAGTCTATGAGTCATCGGTAGGAAATGTAGATCTCAGGAACGTATCAGCTAACAGAAAGACAAATGTGATGGCAACACAATGCATTTTGGAATAGCATCATGTTCAAATTAGTGAAAGATCTAGGGTATCACACAGCATCAGAAAGCTTTTTTAAAACACCTTGGATCAGGAGGGCATAAATATAAGTTATCTAGCAGCAACTTAAAAGTGCATAAATAGTACTCATGTTTATAAGATGCATGCAAGTTTAATTGAAAAACATGAATTCTATAGAAGCAGAGACTGAGCTGAATGCATGGAAGAAAAATGTGGCTTACCGTATGTCCATGGTCATCTTAAGCGATAGATGAATTACTGCCTTGTTTTCTTTGCATTGCCAGCGTTCTTAGCACCAGCATTGCTCCTGAATGGTATGAACCAACACTATGAAACCCGTAGTCCCTGATAACAAACCCATAGCCCCCCTGCAAGAATTTTAGCAACGTCCTATCTGGCAGCAGGGACACACTATCTGTAGGAAGCTCAAGCTCAACACCAGCAAGCACAGCCCCATCGTCGGCTATCTCACATACATACAAAAGAGCAGGCAAAGGAACATGCGCCGCCAGGGTCTCCAAAATAGGGATCACAAAGGATACAGTAGGGCACATCCTGAGCAGAAGAAATAGTCCTTGAAAAGTAAGTTAACCAGCAAAGGCAAATGGAAAACAGCAACACGGACACAACGCCTAGTCAGTATGTGTACAGCAAGTAACAGACAATTACAGAACAAGGTGATATAAGCAATCCACGGTAGTAAACAAACCTTGATACGAAGATCTTCACTCAAGCAGCTACCACCCAGTATTCAGCAAAGCAATTGAAGACGCTGACAAAAGGACCTGCAAATCAAAGTGCGCATGGGGACAATCTGTAAGACGCGTGTACAAAAGAACCAAAAGAAAAATGTAGCAAGAGCATTCTAATAACCATTTGACAACTCAACATAAGAAAACAATCTGAAGGTTTTAACGGTATCTACTTCTTCCTAGAAGAACAAACAGAGGGTAACATTAAAAGCAACTACACATCCTATCTGTTTTTTTGACACACCTGGACTCTTTCTTTACTTGCCACCCGTGCCAATACCAACAAGAAGCAAACAAAAGTTTCACCAGGCATTAGACTGCAAGCATCTAAACCAAAGTATCACCCCGTTTGATAGGCTAATAAGGCACATGCATGAGGCACCATCTCGCAATGGCGCATCCGAGCTTAGCTAGAGACCGCATATGCAAACCGATTAACCAAGCAGAACAGAGAAGAGACGAATCAGAAGAGGACTCAGATGCTCACGATGTGGTCGAGGTGGGCGTGCGTGATGAAGAGGTGGTCCTGGCGCACGGCGAAGAGCGGGCCGCGGCCGATGTCGAATGCGACGTTGAGGGACGGCACGGTGACGCAGGTCTCGTGCCCGCCCACAGAGATCCCCTCGACGGCGTACCCCTCCGCCTCCACGCCCTTGCGCTGCACCTGGGCGCGCGCGTGGCGGTACTCCTCGTCGGTGAGCGCCGGGTCGAGCACCGAGAGCAGCCCACTCCCTTGTGCATCTGACACTTTCAACTCCTCAGCATCATCTGACTTCTCTTCCTTGGCATGAGTGTTCTCAGGGCCTTCTCTTCACAAGCTTTCCCCGATTCCTCCCCCTTCCTTCTTGGCATTGTCACTATTATCAACTTTGTCCCCACCATTTTGTTCTGTGTCACCATCAGCTAGAATTTTCTTCAGCTTGAAAGCCAGAATCAGACCTTTTGGGTATCTATATAACCGAATATTGATGATTCACATGTTCAAGTCAAACTAAAGAAATTAAAAATAGCATGTTACATATCGTTAGTACAGAAAGTTTACCCTTCGTCATGACCATTCTTATTAGGGTGTGTATTATTAGGGTGCGACTTCTCATAAGCTTCTTTCTTAGCCTCCATTTCAGCATCAAATTCCTTCCTGTATTATGCCAACATTGGATAACACGTTATTGATACATAGTTATAAATAAAGTCAGCAATGTGAAAACTATAGACACTGCATTCATGATGCTAAAATGTAAGAGGAAATGACGTAGCTATCAATCATCGTGACAAACAGTACAAAAATCTTGCATCTAAGTATCTAACCAACATCAATTGATAAAGAAAGAGCATGCGAACAAATATATTGGGAATAAGCCCAAAGAATGAGAACATAAATTCTGTCACTGCTAAATGGTAAGCATGACAGAAAAGAGCTTGAATCGGTAGTTAGCTTACTTTGTTTTTATTTCTAGATCCGCTCCTGCAAAACTAAGTTTGTTATTCATGATATTGTTGGCTTCAACTTCTTCCGAAAATTCGACCAAAGCTGTGCCAGAGAACTGCCTCTTGTCAGAAACATGTTTTGGAAGCCTTACGCTGTTAACCTGTGATGCACACAGTTCAGAAACAACATAGCACCATCAGCATTTATGTTACACGATTCATGTATTTATAGTGATGCTGCGCCAACTTGCAAGTTTGCCAAATTATCATATCAATTGAATATCACATGCATAGTGCATCTAACTGAACATTTCCAGTTCAAAGTAACTGATAAATGTGTTACTGAAAGTTGAAGCATCACGCAATGTGCAATCTAGCGGTTCTAGCCTATCCTGTCAAGTCTGGTATTCAAGGTAATACAGATAACATACCTTGCCATACTGAGCAAAGAAAGATTGAACATCTTCCAGCTTTACGCTGTGAGGAAGTGGTGACACAGCAATTGACCTTGAGTCAATTTGCACTATAATCTCATCTGGCTTCAACAACTCATTAGCTCTCCCAACTCTCTTCCCTGTATAAACCAAAAATTGGTATCAGTTACGGAACCATATAACTCGCATATTTCGATAAGAGCAACTGAAGCAAGACATGTTCATTTTGGCCTAATTTGCACCATGCAGCAGCCATCCACTTAAACAGGTGAATTAGCTAGATCATAATGAAGATTTGATCAAATATAAGAATAAATCATCTACTTAACTATGAAGTTCAACTACAGAGTTCACCATGTCAATCACTACATGAAACTGGAAAACAGAATATTATCCTTCCACTCAGAAGTTATGCTTCTTCAGCATTGAAACAGGAACCCCACTGCAGATCACTATAGATTTCGCATGTCATGTAAAAGGACTGACAGGCTGTCGGAAAATAACTTCCTTAGGCATCTAGGCCAAGGTGCGACCTCATCTTCGCGAAGGAGCAGATGAGAGCCAAGCTCACCACTGCTCGATCCGAAACCCCCCAAAAAAGAGCACCAAAATAAGCACCAGTACCACAAAAAGCAAAGCAACATGATCATGAAAACAGTGAGGAATTCGTACATCCATCCTCGCTTTCCTCGACGGTCTTCTGCAGGAAACCGTCGCGGGGGAGGTTGCTGTCTCTGAAGTAGAACTCCACCTGCGGCTCAAAACAGAGGCGGGGAGAATAAGCAACCATGACCCAGAAATTTCAGGGGGACACGAGATGGCTGGGATCGGAGACGGGGTAGGAGTTCCAAACCTGGCGGAGGACATTCTTTGCCTTGGTCTCGTCGAGGGAAACCGCGGGGGCTGGGGCGGCGGCGGCGGCTCGGTCGCCGTTCGCGGGTGCACGGCCAAGGGGAGGGGATAGGGATTGGGATTGGCGGCTGATGGATTTGGTGAGCGCCCGGTCGAGCACCGAGAGCAGCCCGCTCCCGTGCCCCCGCCGGGCCCGGAGACGGTGGAGGCGGCCGCCTTCTTCGAGGCGAGCGTCTGGAAGCAGGAGGCTGTGCCGGGCGTGGTGGAGAGGAGGCGGAGGTGGGTGAGGCGGCCGTGAGGGACGGGGAAGAGGAGGAGGCGGCGGCGGCGGAGAGGAGCTGGATGAGGAGGGAGGATGGAGAGAAAGAGGAGATATTTTCTCAGAGAGGGGTCACCCTGGATTGGCTCGACCGCGGTACCGTCGCTCGCTCGCACTCGCTATTCACAGATGACGTGTGCACTGTGCGCTCGCTGCACTGTTCATAGCGATTTAGGGGGCGTGGATGGTTGCACTTCTTGAGGCTTTATATGTTCGATCTCTTCTATGATAATTCTAGTATTGTGTAATACACTTGAGCTAACTCTTCGTCCCCAACTACCAATCTATGCCTCGGGAATACAACAAGTTGACAAAAGCACAGACAGAAAACTAACTTATGCACGAAAAAAATATAATGGAAGACAAGGCTAAATAAAAGACAAGTTAACTTGTTACTTGCATACAAAAGTTTTTCACTCGGCATCCGAAGTGTTTTACTCAAAGCAGTTGCAAGTTCACTCTATTTTTGGCCCTACAGGTCATCCGACAGATCGCATTGCGACGCCAACTTGAAGGCTGCATGCTCAACGCCTCAACATCTGCTGCCAAGTCTTCAGTCTTCTCCGCAGGAAAGTTGGTGGCAAGGCCTTTGCTGATATGATCCAGCTTGATTCCTGGATAATATGACTTGGTCATCGCTGGTGCCATCCTGGCTGTTGAGTATATGTGTTGTGCATATTTGTGTATTGGGCCCATCTTCTAGTTGTCTGTATAGTTGAGGTCGTGGCCCACCGTTGTACTTCATATATACGTGCGTTTGCATCTGAGTAATACATCGTGCAATTCCCACAACATACATGGTATCAGTTTTCTAGGTTCAACCCTAGCCTCTGCTTCCGCCGCCGCCGCCGCCGCGCGCCCCTCCAGCCGCCGCCGCCGCCTTACCCTCTCCCGCCGCCGCGCCACCCCTCCCCTGTCGCCGCTGCTCCCCCAATCGCCCCAGCCGCCCTACCGCCGCTACCGCGACTTGCAGCCGCCGCCCCGTAACCGCACCGCCGCCCACTCCTTCCCGCCGCCGCGACTCCCTCCTCTCCACCCGAAGCCGCCGCCGCTGCTCCCCCCTCACAGCCGTCGCCGCTTCTCAACCCTAACCCTAGCCGGACCCGCCCCGAGCTGCACCACCCCTCGCCACCATGTCGTCCGTCACTTCGTCTGCTTCCACCAACTCCAACCCGTTCGCCGACGCCAACCCGCCCAACGTCAACGACATCCGCAACCTCAACATCTACGAGTGGGTGTCGGTTCGTCTCTCCTAGACGGACTCCTCCTACTACGCGTGGAAGACATACTTCTCCCTCGTGCTCCGGGAGTACCATCTCGTTGATCATGTGGACGGCTCCGTCGACTCTAGCCTCGTCCCCGACTTCCATGACTGGTCCACCATCGACACCACGATCATCCGGTGGTTCTTCCTCACCATCTCGCCGGACCTGTTTCAGACGGTCGTGTAGGACTGTGATGACGCCCACGCCGAGTGGACCAAGCTGAACGGGCTCTTCACCGACAATCGCCTTCAACGTCGTGATTTTTGCAGCAAGAGTTTTTTGGGTGCCACCAGGACAACTCCTCCGTCGACAACTATTGTCGCCGCCTCAAGACTCTCGCTGACGAGCTCCGCGATATTGGCGCGAAGATCGATGATGACCTCCTCCTCAGCACGCTCACCGCCGGGCTCAACGAGGACTTCGGCAACGCCGCAACGAACCTCTCCCTCATCCCCGAGCCCTCCTTCGCCAAGTTCGTTGCGTACCTCCGGCTGGAGGAGCGGCGGATGAAGCAGGTGAAGGCGCGGGCAATCCACACCGCCCTTGCCGCCGGCACCACCCGCGGCGGGCCCCTACCGCCCCCCGCTGCCCCGGCCGCGCTTCCTCAGCCGCGCCACCAGGTGCCGTACCCGGCGCCGCAGCAGCAGCCGGGGCTGCTACCTCTCCCGTATGGGCCTCCCGCGCCTCCCGCCAAACGGCGCCGCGGAGGCCGACGCGGCAGCCAGCAGCAGCAGCAGGGCGCAGGCGCGCCGCGTCTGCAACAGCAGCAGCAGCTCCACGTGCCTCCTCCATGGGCCTCCGATTATAACCCGTGGACCGGTGTCGTTCATGCGTACACCATGCCGGTCCCACGGGCCCCTGCGCCGACCCTTCCCATGCCGCGTCCGCCGGCGCATCAGGCGTACTACGCGGCTCCACAGCCCTATGGAGGGTACCCACCGCCGCAGCTGAGCGGCGGTTACGGCTTCCCGATGGCGTCTCCGTCCCCCTCGCCGGTGCTGCCACCGGCGCCTTGGGATCCGGCGCTCCTCGCCGCGCTGCACACCGCCCCTACGCCGAACAACTACACTGGAGGCGGTGATTGGTACATGGACACCGGGGCTACGGCTCACATGTTTGCTCTTCCTGGTAATCTTGCCTCCTTCACTCCCGTCACCACCGACCGCCGCATCATTGTTGGCGACGGTTCCGTACTTCCCATCACACACGTCGGGCACACTTCTTTTCCTTCTAATTCCATGCCTTTATCTTTGTCTAACATACTTGTGTCTCCTCATCTTATTAAGAATCTTGTTTCCGTTCGTTGTTTAACTCGTGAAAATACTGTCACTATTGAATTTGACGAGCTTGGTTTTTGTGTTAAGGATGCTCGAACCAGGATGGTACTGCACCGATGTGACAGCCCCGACGAGCTCTATCCGGTGCACTCGCCTTCATCCGCCACCACCGCATCGGTTGCTCTCTCCGCTAGCATCGATCTCTGGCACGCTCGTTTGGGTCATCCCAACCCCGTCACCCTTCGTCATATTCTTAGGAGTTTCAGTTTCAGTTGTAATAAGATAGAGGATCACACCTATCATGCCTGTCGTGTCGGCAAACATGTTCGCCTTCCGTTTAATAACTCCACCACCATTGCTTCTTTTCCTTTTCAGTTGATTCATAGCGAAGTGTGGACCTCTCTAGTTCCTAGTAATTCGGGCTACTTATATTATCTGGTTATCCTTGATGATTATTCTCATTATGTGTGGACTTTTCCTTTGCGATGAAAGTCGGATGCACTCTCCACTTTGACGGCTTTTTACTCCTATGTCAGCACGCAGTTTGGGCATCCCATTCTTGCTCTTCAGACTGACAATGGAAAAGAGTTCGACAACCTTGCTTTCCGCACTTTTTTGTCGCACCATGGCACAATTTTTCGTCTCACATGCCTGTATACTTCACAGCAGAACGGTCGAGGCGAACGCGTCCTTCGCACTCTGAACGACTGCGTTCGCATGCTCCTATTCCATGCTAATGTGCCGCCTCGCTTCTGGCCGAACGCACTTGCTACCGCATCACTTCTCCTTAACCTTCGACCCTGCCGCCCACGGTGGAATTACGTACCTCATCACCTTCTTTTTGGTACGCCACCGTCTTATGATGGTTTGCGCATTTTTGGGTGCCTTTGTTATCCTAGCACTGCCGACACTGCTCCTCACAAACTTGCACCCCGTTCTGTTGCATGCATCTTCATCGGCTACCCCTCTAACTCCAAGGGCTATCGGTGCTACGATCCCATCTCCCACCGTGTGTTCACCTCTCGGCACGTTTACTTTGATGAGCATGTGTTTCCGTTTCAGCAGGTACCCCCGGCTCTTCCTCCCGCCACTGATGACGTGGGAGCCTCGACGCCTCTCCCAGGGCGCTCGCGCGCCGCTCTTGGCCCGCCCCTGGCTTTGAGGCGCGTCACCCGCCGGTGTCCTTCGGTTCGGCGCCCCCGCCCGTGGCGCCTCCTCCGACCGCAGCTCTGGTGCCCGCGGCCCCGGCGCCTTTGGCGCCCCTTCTGCCGGCGGCTCCTGCGCCTGCGGCTCCTGCGCCCGCTGCCCCGGCCGCACCTTTAGCGCCCCCGACGCTCCCTTTGCCTGTGGCCTCGGCGCCCGTGGCCAGGCGTCCGCGACTCCGGCGCCCCCGGCGCCCTCTTCACCGGCGACTGTGGCCGAGCCCGCGGTCGGTCCGGTCACTCGCGCCCGTACGGGTGTGTTTCGCCCAAGCTCGCGCTATGCCTCGTATGAGTATGTCCATGCGGCATCCACCTCTACGCCATCGCCATTGCCGTCCTCCGTTCGAGCCGCTCTTCATGACCCACTCTGGATGGCTGCGATGCAAGAGGAGTTTGATGCCCTGCTGCGCAACCGGACGTGGCAGCTTGTTCCCCGTCCCCGCCACGCTAACGTGATCACCGAGAAGTGGGTCTTCAAACACAAGCTCCGTCCTGATGGTACCCTCGACCGCTCTAAAGCGTGCTGGGTTGTTCGTGGTTTCCGGCAACGTGCCGGCATCGACTTCACCGACACCTTCGCTCTGGTTGTTAAGCCCGGCATGATTCACACGGTTCTCCACCTTGCGGTCTCCCGTGCTTGGCCGGTGCACCAGATGGACATCTCCAACGCCTTCCTTCATGGTCACCTCGAGGAGTAGGTTTTCTGTCAGCAACCCACAGGGTTCGTTGATCCAGCACTTCCCGACCACGTGTGCCTGCTTTCGCGGTCCTTGTACAGACTCAAGCAGGCCCCTCGCGCTTGGTACCAGCGCATCGCGGCGTTTCTGCACCAGCTCGGGTTTCGCTCTACCCGCTCGGACGCCTCGCTCTTCGTCTATCACCAGGGCTCTGACACAGCATACTTGCTGCTTTATGTCGACGACATCATCCTGACGGCATCCACGGCTGGTCTTCTTAGTCAGCTCACTGCTCGTCTTCGTGCTGAGTTCGCCATCAAGGACTTGGGTCCTTTGCACTACTTCCTCGGTGTTGAGGTGGTGCGACGTCCGGATGGTTTCTTCCTTCATCAGCGGAAGTACGCTCATGAGCTCCTGGATCGTGTTGGCATGCTTAACTGCAAGCCCGCTGCTACGCCTGTTGATACGAAGGCCAAGCTCTCTGCCACGGATGGTTCTCCTGCTTCGGATGCTGCCTTCTACCGGTCTATCGTTGGTGCTCTTTAGTACCTTACTCTGACTCGACCGGAGATCCAGTATGCCGTCCAGCAGGTGTGTCTTCATATGCACGCTCCTCGGGACGTTCACTGGGCCGCCGTCAAGCGGATTCTCCGCTATGTTTGTGGCACTATGGACCTCGGCGTCACGCTCCACGCCTCCACCGACACCGCCCTCACTGCCTACTCCGATGCCGACTGGGCGGGCTGCCCTGACACTCGTCGCTCTACCTCGGGCTACCGTGTCTTCCTTGGACCCTCGCTCATCTCGTGGTCGTCCAAGCGGCAGCCTACGGTCTCTCGCTCCAGTGCTGAGGCTGAGTATCGTGTTGTGGCCAACGTCGTCGCTGAGTGTTCGTGGCTTCGCCAGCTGCTTCAGGAGCTATCTTGTCCTGTCGATCGTGCCATGGTGGCTACTGCGACAACGTCTCGGCGGTCTACCTCTCCGTTAATCTGGTTCATCATCGTCGGACCAAGCATATTGAGTTAGATATTCATTTTGTTCGGGAACAGGTGGCTCTTGGCCATATTCGTGTTCTACAAGTTCCTACTTCCTAACAATTTGCAGATATCATGACCAAGGGCTTGCCTACGGCGTCATTTGAGGAGTTCCGGTCCAGTCTTTGCGTCAGCAGTGGTGCCGCTTCGACTGCGGGGGGGTGTTGAGTATATGTGTTGTGCATATTTGTGTATTGGGCCCACCTCCTAGTTGCCTGTATAGTTGAGGTCGTGGCCCACCGTTGTACTTCATATATACGTGTGTTTGCACCTGAGTAATACATCGTGCAATTCCCACAACATACACTGGCTCCCTCCTGAGCGGCCGACTGCTTCCACCTGGCTAGTTCTACTGGTCCAACGTCAAGGCGTTGGAGAAGGGATGGCAGGTCATCTTGGGTGGGTCTCTGGCCAGAGGGAGTCGCATGTCTTCTTGGCCGCCGCCTTGAGACTAGGCATCGCGCCAGGCACCTCCGGAAGACAAGCCAAGGTGGTGACTTTAAGAGACTGGGGGGACCCTAGATAGAGTCAGCAGCCTCCCGACCAAGGTGCCTCAAAAGCGTGAACCCATGAGCAGCCCTCCTCGCTCCTTACTTAGTGGCTGCACACACGTCTAAATCAAATCAAGCAAAATCCTAAAATGACAAGTTGATTCAAAGAAAGATAAAAGGAATACCTTTGGCAACTTCCTCAAGTCTTCTGCACCTTGGTGGCCATCGCTTTTTTATCCTCCTCTAGTTGCTGGTTGGCCTCTTGCGCGCTCTTCAGTGAGGCCTCATGGAGTTCCCTCTTCTAAGCCATCTGTCGATTGGAGGTCCACATCTCGGTAAGGCGCTCATCAAGTTTCATGCTGTTGGCCTGAAGGTGTTCGAACTCCTCCACCTTGAGCTGCATCATTTTTAGCTCCTTGTCCATCTCAATGGTGGTAGTCAATCTGGACTCGACCTCTTCATTCTGCATCTTCATGTGCTCCATCTCTTAGCCAAGTTTCATGGCGGCATTGAATTGCACCTTCAGGTGGGCAATTTCTTCCTTGGTAGCTGCAAGTCAGAGTCAGTCAATGCATATACATACACAACAAGCACAAAGATGAGTCTGGGCAGTCCAAGTGATACCTTGGGCTCAGTCGGCTTTGTTCAGAAGGTTTTCCTCCAGACCCTGGTATCATTTTCACTCCGCGTCCCATTCTGCCCTAGTGCCTTGGAGAGAGGCCTCCAACCACTCGAAGTCCCCCTTGTTATTCATCTTGTGAGCCATGATGGACATCTTCGCCTTGATAAAGTGGGACTTCACATGGGATCTCTTGCGCAGGTCCCACAGATGAAGCAGTTGTAAATGATTAAGTTCTTGAGAAGACTAAAAAAGACCCTCCACTTGGTTCACTCAACGAAGCAGAGGCTTGGAGGCTAGAACCACTGGGTGCACTGATCGTGCCCCCAGTGTCGACAATGGATGAAAAGCAAAGAAAGTGAACCTCTGCCAGACTCAATCAGTCGGCCCGAGGCTCGGAGGCTACACCCTATGGGTGCGCTGTCCACGCACCCACAACATAAAAACCCAAAGTGCAAAAACAACATGACGTAGCTGCATGTTGGCTTGAGCTTGGTGGTAGCCAAGTTGTTGCAAAGTCGCTGGCTCTTGAGCAAACCAGGGATCTGCTTCATGAAGGAGTTGATGTGCCCCACCGCCTCATCCCACTTGATGTCTGCTACTTCTCCAGAAGTTGTTGGGATCCCCAAGTGGAAGGAATGATATAGCCCAGCAAGCAAGTATTTCCCTCAGTTGAGAACCAAGGTTTATTGAACCAGTAGGAACTACCGTACCTCAGCTAATGATAAGTACCTGCACACAACTAACAAACTTTTGCTTTTCCCCAACGAATCTCGGAAGGTTGTCAAGCTTCCCGTCGTGCTAGTTATAAGACTTAAATATATAATGTGGTAGGAATTGATAAATAATGATAAATGATCAAACGGTTCAGATTGTAAGCAATAATAAAACAAGTGATTGAGGTTGAAAGCGATGGGAATAAATTGGACCGGAATCCATAATTTCACTAGAGGCATCTCTCCAAACAAGATAACATAGGTGTGATGAACAAATTACAGTTGTGCATCAATTAAATTATAGTTTTATAACTATGATTATTCTTGGCATGATTGCATATAGGCATTACGTCTGTATATCTATAGACTGTTATCCAACTACATCTATAGCCAATTCTCCACCCCAAGATCGATGTCCAGCATGCATCACAAAATATAAAGTAAAACAGAGCATTAAGGCAACATAATGGTGATAGTATATTGTCTTTCCACTGCATTCAAAGGACAACTACGCAACTATCTTTTTATCCTTAGTGGCAACAAAACAATACAAGCCTTTTCCACTTTCTATCATAGCTTACTTGCAAGATTGAACCCAACTATCATACACAACTCCCTCTTGGAGATTACTCATCAAACATGGCCAATGAAAGACAAATAGATTGGAGAGCATACATGAATAAAAAGCATGCAACAAAGAAACCAAAGGAATCTCAAAAGAATTTATGAATTGATCTGATCATAAAGTGACAATTAATCATATCACTACAAACACACCTAATATTACACCAGATGGATCTCAATCTTGTAGGGCAGCTCAAGAGATCATTGTATTAAAGAACAAAGGGAGAGAAGATGCCATCTAGCTACTGCTATGGACCCTTAGTCTAAAGGGAAACTACTCACACATGGTCATGGTGGCAGCAAGGTTCATGAAGATAGCTCCGGCGATGGATTCCCCCTTCGGCAGAGTACTGAAACAGGCCTCCAGATTGGATCTTCGTGGAACAGAGAGGTGCGGCGGCGAAAAAATACCTCAATGTGAAATTAGGGTTTTTTGGGAGAATATAAAGGCGTGTGTGCCGAGAGGAGGTGGAAAGGGGTCCTGTGGGGCCCACGCACCTCCTGGCCGTGTAGGAAGGGTCCATGGGGCCCACAGGACTCCTCTCTCGTTGCTCCGGTGCCCCCTAGAATCATCTAGACTTGAAACTTTTTACTATAATTTTTCCTGATTTTTTATCCCTGGAAATTGATTTTCTTGAAAATTCCAAAAATAGCAAATGGTCTGGGCACTCGGTTAACTATTCGACACCCACGCAATACTTGAGTGCGAGCCTCAACCTTAAAACTTAAATGGCAAAAGAGAATGATGATGGGGGTTTATGAAAAGTCCAAAAGGAAGAATGTCTCACATTAACGATGTTGATGCAAGGAGTAGAGATTTCCAGGCAATGGACGCATAGAGCTATGAATGTATGAAAGCTCTCCTATGGACTAGTGGGGTGTGCACCCAACTTGCTTGCTTAAAGACCGAAAACGTTTTGAGGAAGCTCATCATTGGAATATACAAGTCAAGTTCTATAATGTAAAGATCCCCACTAGTGTATGCACATGAAGTACATGAAAACTCTCTATATGAAATGCAGTCTGCTACTTTGAAGCACACATGTATACAAAAATGATAGTAGTGCCGCCCCCTCTCTGTTTTTTCATTTTTTTGATTCCTCATGGTAGGGGCGACACTCTAAAGAGATGAACATCACACTTTTATTTACTCATAACTCAACTCAACTCATTAACATGATAAACTCAAATGAATACCTGTGGCAGTGTACTAGAATGTGCAATGATCTAGCGTAGCATATATGAAACTACAAAGAATGGTGGCTATGCCACATCAATATCATGCCAACACTATATGACCATGCAAAGAAAAATGGCAGTGAATGATCACATCTAGTCATGTAATGTAATGGTGGATGTTGCATGGTAATATATCTTGGAATGTCTATGGAAATGCCATAATAGGTAGGTACGGTGGATGTTTTGAGAAAGCTAGGTGTTTTATGTGTAGGAGAACAAGAGGAAGTCCTCCCACGGTGTTTGGATGTACTGGCAAAGTTTGCACCATGTCTCGAGGTGAGAGTGGGCTATGCGCGATACCGAAGAGGCTAGCAAATATGGATATGTAGAAGTGCTTAAAGATCTCAAACTCAACATTAGTCACAAAGAACTCAAATACCTATTGTGAATGTCTAGCAGTTTATTCAGAAAGTTCACACAATCATTGCACTCCTAGGAGAGTAGTTTGGTGAACCGAAGTCCGTTGCGTGCTGTAATACCCTCAGATCTTAGCCATGTCATTAACCGAATCAACATGCCATGTCATCATGATTATTATAATTAAAATGCAATTAAAGATTTAATCCAACTTCAAACTCAAATTTCAGATTGCAAGTGAAAATAAAAGTTGCACAAATAAGAAAACCAAATAGTTCACAATTTTGCAAATATTCCATAACAAATAGTGGTTAAGGAAAACAACATCACTTGTTTGCTCATTTTGAACCTAGCATCCAAAAACAATTCCTAAACAGCCTCTTTTAAGTCATTTCTATTTAAACAAAATTCAAACGGATTCAGAACTACCTCAAACTTTTTGTACCAACATAGAATATTGCAAAGTATTTAATGCGCCAAGTTTCATACCAAGTAAAATTCATTTAGTGCCCTAAATAAATAAATAAACCGAAACAGAAAACTAAAACAGGGAAAAGAAAAAGAAAACTAGAAACGCCTAATGTGCAACTCGGCCTTAAGAGAATAGTGGGGCCCAGCCCACCCCAGGTTGTCACCTACCTCCACCTGCTCCCGCACCATGTCGATGCCGAGCTCGTCCCCGATTACGATGGAGCTCATGTCGAGCATCCAACGCGCTCCCGAGGCGGATAAGGTCGAGGCCGAGCACCCTGGATCGAACCCTATCACCACTTCCCCTTGCCATCGCTCCTCTGCTCGATCCGGAGCCCTCCCGATGCTCTCGCCGCCGCGTTACCCTCACCGCCGTGGCCACCAGCCTCCCCTCGGCCAACCAAGATGCCCAGGAGGACCACCATCATCTGTTTCATCCTCTCCGCCTCTGGGTCAAGGCCGGGAAGCCCCTACAACGTCGCCCGCATCCTTCGTCTCCGCCACGGCCGCCACATCTCACTGCCGTTGCCGACGCCTCTGGACCACCCCGCGCCACCCAAGCTTGTCGGCAACCCCCGTTGTGAGCCGCGCTTCCTTCTCCCCTACTTTACCTCCTCCCTCCGTGCCCGTAGACATCGCCCCGTGCATGCCATGGGCACCACCGATGCCCTGTGTCTGCGCGCGGCCCCTTGCCCCTGCAGCCGCAACCATGCTATCTCCGTGGAAGGAATGATTCATCCCACTTGATGTCTGCTACTTCTCCAGAAGTTGTTGGGATCCCCAAGTGGAAGGAATGATATAGCCCAGCAAGCAAGTATCTCCCTCAGTTGAGAACCAAGGTTTATTGAACCAGTAGGAACTACCGTACCTCAGCTAATGATAAGTACCTGCACACAACTAACAAACTTTTGCTTTTCCCCAACGAATCCCGGAAGGTTGTCAAGCTTCCCGTCGTGCTAGTTATAAGAATTAAATATATAATGTGGTACGAATTGATAAATAATGATAAATGATCAAATGGTTCAGATTGTAAGCAATAATAAAACAAGTGATTGAGGTTGAAAGCGATGGGAATAAATTGGACCAGAATCCATAATTTCACTAGAGGCATCTCTCCAAACAAGATAACATAGGCGTGATGAACAAATTACAGTTGTGCATCAATTAAATTATAGTTTTATAACTATGATTATTCTTGGCATGATTGCATATAGGAATTACGTCTGTATATCTATGGACTGTTATCCAACTACATCTATAGCCAATGCTCCGCCCCAAGATCGTTGTCCAGCATGCATCACAAAATATAAAGTAAAACAAAGCATTGCATTAAGTAAGGCAACATAATGGTGATAGTATATTGTCTTTCCACTGCATTCAAAGGACAACTACACAACTATATTTTTATCCTTAGTGGCAACAACACAATACAAGCCTTTTCCACTTTCTATCACTGTGGTAGCTTACTTGCAAGATTGAACCCAACTATCATACACAACTCCCTCTTGGAGATTACTCATCAAACATGGCCAATGAAAGAAAAATAGATTGGAGAGCATATATGAATAAAAAGCATGCAACAAAGAAACCAAAGGAATCTCAAAAGAATTTATGAATTGATCTGATCATAAAGTGACAATTAATCATATCACTACAAACACACCTAATATTACACCAGATGGATCTCAATCTTGTAGGGCAGCTCAAGAGATCATTGTATTAAAGAACAAAGGGAGAGAAGATGCCATCTAGCTACTGCTATGGACCCTTAGTCTAAAGGGAAACTACTCACACATGGTCATGGTGGCAGCAAGGTTCATGAAGATAGCTCCGGCGATGGATTCCCCCTTCGGCAGAGTACTGAAACAGGCCTCCAGATTGGATCTTCGTGGAACAGAGAGGTGCGGCGGCGAAAAAAATACCTCAATGTGAAATTAGGGTTTTTTGGGAGAATATAAAGGCGTGTGTGCCGAGAGGAGGTGGAAAGGGGTCCTGTGGGGCCCACGCACCTCCTGGCCGTGTAGGAAGGTTCCATGGGGCCCACATGACTCCTCTCTCGTTGCTCCGGTGCCCCCTAGAATCATCTAGACTTGAAACTTTTTACTATAATTTTTCTTGATTTTTTTATCCCTGGAAAATTGATTTTCTTGAAAATTCCAAAAACAGCAAATGGTCTGGGCACTCGGTTAACTATTCGACACCCACGCAATACTTGAGTGCGAGCCTCAACCTTAAAACTTAAATGGCAAAAGAGAATGATGATGGGGGTTTATGAGAAGTCCAAAAGGAAGAATGTCTCACATTAACGATGTTGATGCAAGGAGTAGGGATTGCCAGGCAATGGACGCATAGAGCTATGAATGTATGAAAGCTCTCCTATGGACTAGTGGGGTGTGCACCCAACTTGCTTGCTTAAAGACCGAGAGCGTTTTGAGGAAGCTCATCATCGGAATATACAAGTCAAGTTCTATAATGTAAAGATCCCCACTAGTGTATGCACATGAAGTACATGAAAACTCTCTATATGAAATGCAGTCTGCTACTTTGAAGCACACATGTATACAAAAATGATAGTAGTGTCGCCCCCTCTCTGTTTTTTCATTTTTTTGATTCCTCATGGTAGGGGCGACACTCTAAAGAGATGAACATCACACTTTTATTTACTCATAACTCAACTCAACTCATTAACATGATAAACTCAAATGAATACCTGTGGCAGTGTACTAGAATGTGCAATGATCTAGCGTAGCATATATGAAACTACAAAGAATGGTGGCTATGCCACATCAATATCATGCCAACACTATATGACCATGCAAAGAAAAATGGCAGTGAATGATCACATCTAGTCATGTAATGTAATGGTGGATGTTGCATGGCAATATATCTTGGAATGTCTATGGAAATGCCATAATAGGTAGGTACGGTGGCTGTTTTGAGATAGCTAGGTGTTTTATGTGTGGGAGAACAAGAGAAAGTCCTCCCACGGTGTTTGGATGTACCGGCAAAGTTTGCACCATGTTTCGAGGTGAGAGTGGGCTATGCGCGATACCGAAGAGGCTAGCAAATATGGATATGTAGAAGTGCTTAAAGATCTCAAACTCAACATTAGTCACAAAGAACTCAAATACCTATTGTGAATGTCTAGCAGTTTATTCAGAAAGTTCACACAATCGTTGCACTCCTAGGAGAGTAGTTTGGTGAACCGAAGTCCGTTGCGTGCTGTAATACCCTCAGATCTTAGCCATGTCATTAACCGAATCAACATGCCATGTCATCATGATTATTATAATTAAAATGCAATTAAAGATTTAATCCAACTTCAAATTCAAATTTCAAATTGCAAGTGAAAATAAAAGTTGCACAAATAAGAAAACTAAATACTTCATGATTTTGCAAATATTCCATAACAAATAGTGGTTAAGGAAAACAACATCACTTGTTTGCTCAATTTGAACTTAGCATCCAAAATCAATTCCTAAACAACCTCTTTTAAGTCATTTCTATTTAAACAAAATTCAAACGGATTCAGAACTACCTCAAACTTTTTGTACCAACACAGAATATTGCAAAGTATTTAATGTGCCAAGTTTCATACCAAGTAAAATTAATTTAGTGCCCTAAATAAATAAATAAAACCGAAACAGAAAACTAAAACAGAGAAAAGAAAAAGAAAACTAGAAACGCCTAATGTGCAACTCGGCCTTAAGAGAATAGTGGGGCCCAGCCCACCCCAGGTTGTCACCTACCTCCACCTGCTCCCGCACCGTGTCAATGCCGAGCTCGTCCCCGATGGCGATGGAGCTCGTGTCGAGCATCCAACACGCTCCCGAGGTGGATAAGGTCGAGGCCGAGCACCCTGGATCGAACCCTATCAGCACTTCCCCTTCCCATCGCTCCTCTGCTCGATCCAGAGCCGTCCCGATGCTCTCGCCGCCGCGTTGCCCTCACCGCCGTGGCCACCGGCCTCCCCTCGGCCAACCAAGATGCCGAGGAGGACCACCGTCATCTGGTTCATCCTCTCCGCCTCTAGGTCAAGGCCGGGAAGCCCCTACAACGTCGCCCGCATCCTTCGTCTCCGCCACGGCCGCCACATCTCACTGCCATTGCCGACGCCTCTGGACCACCCCGCGCCACCCAAGCTTGTCGGCAACCCCCATTCTGAGCCGCGCTTCCTTCTCCCCTACTTTACCCCCTCCCTCCGTGCCCGTAGATGTCACCCCGAGTACGCCATGGGCACCACCGATGCCCTGTGTCTGCGCACGCCCCCTTGCCCCTGCAGCCGCAACCATGCTCCTATGCAGCTCACACGCGCCCGCTGCCACCCTCGCACGCCCCGTGCTCGCCCGCGCCTGCCTGCGCCCCGCCTCGCACTCGCGCGCGCCCGCGCGCGCCTCTGGCCATGGCCGCTGCGCGCTGTGCAAGCGCGCCCAGCCGCTGTGGCCGGCCACTGCCACTGCCATGTAGGGTCTAGCCTGATTTAGATTAAGTTTAGATTAGTTTAATAAAAATTAATTAGGTTAATCCCTCACTGACAGTGGCCCCCACCTAGTTAAATAACTTAATTAAAATCGCTAATTAACCCTGTGCCTATGACAGATGGGTCCCACTGGACCCATTGACCAGTCAACGTTGACCCAGTCAACTGCTGACTGGGCAGTTGACCAGGAACACTATCAGCCACATGTGCATATTGCTGGGTACACTTCTGTGTACCCATAGCAATTTAGCTATTTAATAATTCTAATTAAAATTAACCAGTAATTTCAGAAAATCCTTCAAACTTTGAAAAATCATATAAAATAAACCATAAGTTAGATGAAAATAATTTATATATGAAAAAGATCAGAAAAATATGAAGAATCCGAATATGTTATCAAAATGCTTGACCATCACTCCTATCATGATGAACATGGAACCTTCCCCTCCGGATCAGTATACCGATAATTGCCTGACGGTGGGAAAATATTCCCGGATATTTACCCTCTCCGTCTAAAGTACCTAATGTCGCATTGGAGTACATAATCAACCCATACTACCATGCCATGCATCTGTGTTGCATTTGTCTGCCTTTTATTTATTGTTTCTTCCACCCCTGCTCCCTTCTGATAGACCCTGAGACTGCCGATGACGCCGCTGAGTACGACTTCGTCGACGACGACCAGCCCCTTTCTGCAGAGCTTGCAGGCAAGCAAACCCCCTTGATCATTTTGATATCTCCCATTCTTTCTCTCTTATTCTTGGATTAGATTTTGCTACTGTTGTTGATCCCGGTAGCTCCTATTCTGATGCATAGCCTGTTTTTGTAACCTGCTCTTGTTACTTTACCTGTTGTCCTAAATGCCTAGTATAGGAATGCTTGTGTCCCATCAGTGGCCCTACACCCTTGTCTGTGTTGCTGTGCTTTGTTGTCATGGTTGATTGAGCCAGATGATCGATGTATCAAGACCTGAGACCCCCTTAGGCCCATACAATTGTACGACTCAGCAGAGCCGCACCAAGCATGATATTACCAAGGGTGATTCCTCGTATTTCACTCTCGATGATGACTCTGTAGTGCAGCACGTACGGTGTGATCTTGCTGAGGGTGATTCCTCATAGTTCACTCTCGTTGATGCCTCTATCGTGCAGTGTACCAAGGATATGTCCTTCGAGGGTGATTCCTTGGATTCCACCTTGGCGGTATGGACCTGAGTTATGACAATCCCCATTTAGCAAGTCGGGTCCACCCCAAGGGCACTCGCGAGTGATTCTAATAAGTCGGGTTGGCCCGGAGAGTACCCGCGAGAGATACTGTGGCGGCTGGCTGTTTAGCGGTACCACCCAGGATGTGGTGGTAGCTCCAGACTTGTCCTGATAGCCAACACGAAAGATGCACTTAGTCGGATCGACCGGGCAGGTGGAGACCACCCAGGAGAGAGGTGGGCCTGGACCCTCGTCGTGGACCGCATGCTACAAAGTTAGAGCGACAGGAGCACTTTTCGTCTCCGCGAGCTTCTACTAATACGCTAACGGATTTGGGTATTTGATCTGAGTGGGTCGTTGACCTTTTTTGCACTAACCACCACGCGGGATTTTGGTATGGGCCCTCGGCGTCGTACGCTCCTCCCAAAAGCTCTATCAGATGTCACAGTTGACCGACACACGCCCGTGTGAGCTTGTAATGTCTATTGGTGCTTCCACAGTCGCACTTGGTCCCGGCCGTCGTCACAACGCCCAGGAGTGCTTAGGGTGATAGGCCCATGAACCCTTCCCGCTTAGGACTTAGACTGACGTGCTGACCGCTCTGGGGAGCCTAGGTAGGACTACGGCGTGTTGATCATCTGAGGCCAGGCATTACCCAAGAAAGTGTATCCGACCAGAGGTAATCGAGCGTGTTGGGAAATGTGGTGCACCCCTGCAGGGAAGTTAATCTATTCGAATAGCCGTGTCCATGGTAATAGGACACTCGGAGTTGTATCCTGATCTAAATGGATACATAATAATACTAAGATGATATGTTGCTCCGAGATCACTGTGTTGCAGGGTAGTCGAGAAAGGATCTCTGGGCGTTGCTAATCTATACTTGTTACTATATGTTATATATACGCTACTCTCTTATGATGCTGCAAGATGCTAGACTTTGATAGGATAGGCTTTTCCCCCTCTCCTCTGGCCTTTCTGCAGTATAGTCCAAAGATATAGCCCCATTCCTTTGATACCGAAGTATACTTAGCATAGTTCTGATGTAAGTCTGGCGAGTACTTTGGATGAGTACTCACGGTTGATTTGCTACCTCCTTTTCTCTACTCGGTTGCTGCGATCAGATAACGGAGCCCAAGAGCCGGAGATCCCCGACGGTGCCTACTACTACGTGGAGACCGACGACCAGGAGTAGTTTGGAGGTCCCAGGTAGGGAGCCTGCGCCTTTTCGATCTAGTTGTCGTTGTTATGTGCATCCTTCTTAAGGCAGACTTGACTAACTATGTCTGTACTCAGATAATATTTGCTCTGATGACTTATGTATTCGGGTCCTCGTGACCCCTGACTTGTAATATAAATATTTATGTTTAAATTTGTGTCTAGAGTTGTGTTGTGATATCTTCCCGTGAGTCTCTGGTCTTGATCATGCATGCTTGCGTGTATGATTAGTGCATGATTGAGCCGGGGGCATCACAAGTTGGTATCAGAGCCGACTGCCTGTAGGAAGCACCCATTCCAACTCCTTGGTCGAAGTTGAGTCTAGTCTTGGAAAAACTATTTTCGAACTACTAACATTGTTGTGTGGCTTACGGGCCCACATCGCAAATGGATGGGATTAGGATCTTTTATTCCACTTCTTTACTCCTGGTTCTGATTTCTCTTCTCTTCGGGTTAAATATTTTACTAACTCTAACTCTAGGTTCTCGTGGCCATTTTCTCCCGGAGAGCCACTTGATACAGATGTTCCCGCTACTCTTGAAATTACTAGATGCACTACTGGAAACAGAGAATTTGCCATCAGTCAGATCTTTGCCATCTGCTAGCGGACGACAAAGAAGGTCTTTGCCGTCTGCGTCCAAAAAACGGACGGCAAAGAACGGGCTGATGACAAAGACCCTATTTGCCACCAGTCAGCTGTTCCCCCGCCTCCTCTCTCTGTTCTCTCTCTCTCCCTAACCCCCACCGCGCGCCGCCAGTCAGATCTCCCTCGACCCCCATCGCGCCCACGACCGCACACCGCCGCCGCCCCCAACCGCCCCCCGTCCCCAACCACACGCCGCCCCGGCCTGCCGCACGGCGCCACCAACGCTCTGCCCCCCCCCTCCTGCACGCCGCCCTGGCCCGCCGCTCCGCCCCCACCCCGCCGCCCCGCCGCTCGCCGACAGCAGCTCCCCGCCTGCTGCCCCGGCCCTCCCGACGCCCCGCCGCCCCTCCCCCCCCCCCGACGCCGCGCCTCCTCCCTACACCGCCGACCTTCTGCCTGCCTCCACCTCCCCCATCTCGCCTGTGCTGGTATCTCCTACCCGTCCTTCCTACTCTGTTTTCGCGTGTTCCTCTAGCTCCTATACAGCCCCTCTTTTTTTTAGTTTAGTTTATTGTTTAGATTTAGTTTAGGTTTTTTTTCTTTTTTTTAGGTTTAGGTTTAAATTTAGTTTAGTTTAGTTGAAGTTTAGTTTAGTTTAGTTTCGATTTAGTTTGGTTTAGGTTTAGTTTTCTGTTTTTTATGTTTAGGTTTATATTTAGTTTAGTTTAGGTTTAGTTAAGAAGAAAGAAGAATGATGAAAAAAAAAGAAAATAAGAAGTAGAACAAGAGGAAGAAGAAGAAGAAGAAGAAGAAGAAGAAGAAGAAGAAGAAGAAGTAGAAGAAAAGAATAGGAGGAAGAAGAATAAGAAAAGAGGAGGTTAGGGGTGCATCGGCGCCGACGAAACCGGGTCGACGTTAGGGCTGCGTCGGTGCCGACAGAACCTGGTCGAGGACCGAGGTTAGGGGTCGATGGTCGATGATCTTCCGGTCCGAGTGCTAACCAACTGGTCTCGTAGCTTAAGATGAGGACGTCCCCGAGCTGAATGTCATGAGCGTGGGTAAACTGCTTCCATCCGTGCACGAATAACGGATGGAAGCAGTTCGCCAGTGCTGATGACCTTCAGCTCGGGCACGTCCGCATCTTAAGATACGACAACAGCCGCACCATGCTCACTGTGAAGGTGTTCGACAGGACCACCGAGGGGGCGAGGGGTCGAGGGTCTACGGGTCGATGGTCGAGGATCTTCCGATCCGAGTGCTGACCGACTGGTGTTGTAGCTTAAGATGAGGACGTCCCCGAGCTGAAGGTCATGAGACTGGGTGAACTGCTTCCATCCGTGCGCGAAGAACGGATGGAAGCAATTCGCCCGCGCCGATGACCTTCAGCTCGAGCACGTCTGCATCTTAAGCTACGACAACAGACGCACCATGCTCACAGTGAAGGTGTTCGACAGGACCACCGAGGGGGCGAGGGGTTGAGGGTCTAGGGGTCGATGGTCGAGGATCTTCCGGTCCGAGTGCTGACCGACTGGTGTCGTAGCTTAAGACGAGGACGTCCCCGAGTTGAAGGTCATGAGACTGGGTGAACTACTTCTATCTGTGCATGAAACGGATGGAAGCAGTTCACCCGCACTGATGACCTTCAGCTCGGGCACGTCTACATCTTAATCTACGAGAACAGCCGCACCATGCTCACAGTGAAGGTGTTCGACAGGACCACCGAGGGTGCGAGCGGTAGAGGGTCTAGGGGTCGATGGTCGAGGATCTTCAGGTCCGAGTGCTGATCGACTGGTCTCATAGCTTGAGATGAGAACGTCCTCGAGCTGAATGTCATGAGCGTGGGTGAACTGCTTCCATCCGTGCACGAATAACGGATGGAATCAGTTCGCCAGCGCTGATGACCTTCAGCTCGGGCACGTCCGCATCTTAAGATACGACAACAGCCGCACATGCTCATAGTGAAGGTGTTCGACAGGACCACCGAGGGGGCGAGGGGTCGAGGGTCTAGGGGTCGATGGTCGAGGATCTTCCGGTCCGAGTGCTGACCGACTGGTGTCATAGCTTAAGACGAGGACGTCCTCGAGCTGATGGTCATGAGGCGGGAGGTCCCATGGCTCGATAGCCATTGGAGATGGACTTATCCGTTGTCCTCGCACTCTCCCGGAGATCAAGGCGCGCTAAACAAGCTCAGATCCTGAGATAAGGCCTTGTCCACGGCCAATCGAGCTCGCCTTCCAGGTTAGTTATACACACTCAGATTTCTTTCAAGCATTACATTGTGTGTGCAGCCATCGATGATTATGATGCTAACGAGGAGTGGTGTTGCAGGCTGCTCTTCAGACTAAGAGAGATAGAACCCAGGCGCTTCTGGCGGAGAGGGAGCTGGAGTTGGAGGAGAAGACACGGAATTACATGTAGAACCGAGCCATGTACGAGCTCCTCGTGGTAAGTTTCTTCTGCATACTAGCCAAATCATGCACGTAATGTTCGTTTCATTACTAACTAGTATGACTGACCCGTGAAAACCAAATGTGCAATCTGTGTGCCAGAAGGCCGGTCAGACCCCTCCGCCGATGCCAGAGATTGCTCCGGGGACCATGGTGAGTTTAATTTGAATGGTCATTAGTTACTAGTATTAACATTTGAGTGTCGTCATGCTAACAAGACATTGTAATTGATCTTTGGTGTAGTGTGCCTCCAGACAAGCATCACACGATCCTTCTCCAGGTGGTGGTACCGGCACGAGCCACGGCGGTGCTTCACCTCAGTGATGACGGTAAGTTTTCTCCAGTGTTTTGCTTACCAAATGCATAAAGACCTAGACTTAGCTTTATTTCCTCCAAAATGTTTACCATAATGACCTAGACTTAGCTTATCTTCCTCCAAAATGACATAATTAGCTTACTTAGCTCCAAAACGATCTATACTTAGCTTTGTTTCCTCCGAAATGACCTAAGTTAGCTCTAATATGCTTAGTTATCTCTAATATGCTTAGTTACCTAGGTTTGCTCAATAATGACATACACTTAGCTTACTTATGTAAAAATGGCACAATTAGCTTACTTAGGTTTGAAATGGCATAACAACCTTGGTAACCTCATATATGTCATATAGTTAGCTTATTTTCCTCGAAAATGACATAATAAGCCTAATTAGCTCCAAAATGATCAATTTTACCTAAGTTAGCTCCAAAATGACCTAAGTTAGCTCTAATATGCTAAGTTTTAGCTCTAATATGCATAGTTACCTAGGTTAGCTCAATAAAGACCTATACTTAGCTTACTTATGTCAAAAATGTCTTCTTCTTCATTTTCTTCTTCTTCTTCTTCTTCTTTAATTTCTTCTTCTTCTTCTTCATTTTCTTCTTCTTCTTCTTCTTCTTCTTCTTCTAATCTTCTTCTTCTAACTTTCTTATTTCCCATTTTGCAGATTTCATTCACTTGATGAAAGCTTGCATTGATGGAGTGCTTTTTACCCCTTTCTCTGTTTCTTTTGTATTGTTGAACTATGCATGTATCGTTCGATGAAACTATTGTAATATATATGGTTGGATGCCTCTATGTGGAACTTGCTATGTATGATGGAACTATGCATGGAACTTGCTATGGTTGGATGGAACTATGCATGTATGATGAAGTTATATGTGTTGGATATCTTATATGTTTGCTCCGTAATTGCCCTGTGAAAAAAATATATATATCATCTATTTGCTTTGAAAATGCTTGGATATAAGAAAAAACAGAAAAAAAGAGGCAATGCAGCCTCTTTGCCGTCGGTGGTGGACGGCAAAGAGACCACGTGGCAGCATCCTGTGCAACCTGGGAGCTGACTATTTGGTTACTTTGCCGTCCGCCAGCGGACGGCAAAGGGGAGGGCATGTTTGCCGTCCGCTGGAAGATGGCAAAGGCTGCCGTTAGCCACCTAACATGGCTAACGGCTATTTGTTACCGTCCATGTTCTTTGCCGTCAGCCACGGACGGCAAAGTGCCTTTGCCGTCCGCTTCGAGGAAGCAGACGGCAAAGAACCCGTTTACCGTGACCCTCACTACTAGGGTAAAGCCTAGCAGTAGCGCGGGTCAAATGCTTATCAGTAGCGCGGGCAGCCGCGCTACTGATACGGCGCTACAGCTAACGCTTAGCAGTAGCGCGTGTTGACCCGCGCTACTGCTATCTAGGGATAGCAGTGGCGGTCGTCGCAAAAACGCGTTGCTGCTAATATCTGTAGCACCCTAGTATAAAAGGTGCACTGCTAAGACCTCGCTGCTGCTAAAGCCATACCCCACGCTATTGTTATTAGTTTCTGGAAAAAAAATCTGCTCCATATTTTGTGCTGCTGAATTTTGTTTAGGGTTTTATACAATAGTCTCTAGCAAATCATACACATACAAATCTGATCATATCATACACATACAAATAGTCTCATCAAATCGATCATGTCATCATCATAATCATCATCCAACACAAAATGATGTCTCTTGTCATCATCTCGAAATAGAGATACATGTTATGAGATGTCTGGAATACTTGTAACTACATCGTCATCCATCTAAACAATGATATAGACAAGAAGAGCTATCACTATGAGGGAGAGCCGAACTATATATGCAGTACATGAGGCGGCGGTTATGAATCCTCTCTCGCGTTACCGTGAACCTCAAGTAACTAGCTTCTGCTTCTTGTCTACTTTTGAACCCTTTATGGCTGGCGCCCGAGAACCGCTCGGATCATTTACGCTGCACATAATCATCATTTTCCAAATATGACATGTCCAAAACATCACATGTCCAAATATGACATGTCCAAATTCCAAATATGACATGTCCAAATCACATGTCCACTTCAAATTTGCATATAACAGGAAGAAAAATATAGAACTTAAAGAAAAATGCAAGAAGTTTTTTTAAATAGGGTTCATACCACCTAATTATATCACATGTCCAAATTCTGTTTTTTTAGAACTTGAAGAAAAATATAGAACTTGAAGAAAAATATATCACATGTCCAAATTCTGTTTTTTTAAATAGGGTTCATACCACCTAATTAACTAGGGTTCATACTGATTCTGTTTTTTTAAATAGCAACAATTGCTTTAACTAAAAAAAATTAAATAGCAACAATTGCTTTAACTAAAAAATAGCAATAGTTTGAAACCTAGGGTTCATACTTCATACTAACTACCACTAAAAAATAGCCAGTAATCTGTCATAGGGTTTTTTTAACTAGGGTTCATACTACCTAATTAACTAGGGTTCATACTAATTCTAATTAAATAACTAGCTCTAAAAAATAGCCTAGGGTTCATACTAACTAGCACTAAATAGCTAGGGTTCATAATAAGAGAGAGAGAGAGAGAGAGAGAGAGAGAGAGAAAGAGCAGAGAGCAGAGAAGAGGGGAGGGAAGAGTGCTTACAGAGGGCGGAGAGAGAGATGGGGTCGGGGGAGACGGCGCCACCGAGGCGCGGCGAGGCGGGGTCGGGGAAGACGGCGGCAAGGCGGGGTCGAGGAAGGTGGCGGCGGAGAGCAAGGGTAGGGGCTCCGGCAAGGTCGAGGAGGAGGAGGCACAGGCGCGCGGCGACGTCGAGGGCAGACTCCGGCGGAGAGCGAGGGAAGGGGCTCCCGCGAGGGCGATGGCGAGGGCAGGGGCTCCAGCGGCGGTGGCAGGGGGAGAAGAGAGAGTGGGGAATTGGGGGAGGAACCAAAAAATGGAAGCCCGCACGGGGGGTTATGTCAAAATAGCTTTAGCAGTAGCGTGGGAAAGGAAAACGCGCTGCTGCTAAAATCCGTAGCAGTAGCGCGCTCCTCACAAACTCGCTACTGCTAAGTTGGGCCCGCCCTGTGGACAAGTTCAAACTTAGTAGTAGCGCCCTACCCTAAAAGCGCGCTACTACTAATTTGTTAGCAGTAGCGCAGTTTGCAGAACGGCGCTACTAATATAACTAGCATGTCGGAAACGGTATGGCAATTATAGTAGTAGCGCATTTTATTCCTGCCGCGCTACTGCTAAGTGAATAGCTGTAGCACCCTTTCTGACCACGCGCTACTGCTAAGTAGCAGTAGCGCCTCATTTTAACACGCGCTACTGGTAAGATTATGTGTATAAGGTTTTCCCTAGTAGTGCCTCTTTGCCGGGTAGGTTTGCCGTCGGTGGCGGACGACAAAGGGCTTTGCCATCCGCTTTTGGTGCCTTTGCCGTCTGCCATGGCAGACGGCAAATAAGCTGATTCCTATAGTGATGGTTCCGAAGACACTCTCCGATGTTCCAAGAATTCCTTGTGCCTACTGCCTTGCAGCTCCTTTCCGCATGAATACCCCTACGAATAATTCCTCACACTTACCATGGATTCGTTCGTCCCCAGTTGTTCATGTGTTTCACAAAATTCTTCAAAATGCTATTCGATCTTTCAAAAATCCTCTGCAGCCTATTGCTCTTGAAATTCTTGCCTGCTTGCATTATGGTTAATTCCATATGTCTAGTAATATTCGTTGACATCCCTTGTCACTATCATTTTAAGTCCTTTGATTCAATATGTTGCGAATGCTCGCAATTATCAGTCGAATCCTACAATTTATTGCTCTGGCTCAGACGTCATTCCAGATATGAGCTGGTTCTCGGCCAATCAAGTTTTGATCGGTTGTGCCTCTAAGTCTATTCAACTTATTCATTCTTTCATCAGAGCGTCTGCTTCTGATCCACGTTTTAGAATTTGCAATTCCTTCGTATTTTGTACTTTGGGTTATTCAGATGTTTCCATAAACCAATGTCTGATGTCTTGGCATTCTTTCCTTCCTCGATGGACTCTCATGTGGAGCCATTTATTTGACCCTTACATCATCAGTCCTCACAAATCACATGAATTCCTTTTGTGAATTATTATCTGACTGATTGCTTCGGATTCCAAAAACCTTGTGATTTCTCCCCCTGACACAAATGCCTTGACAATGTTATATCCTCTACTTCTTAACGTCTGTATATCCGCCCTTGCATGCATTGCACGGAGGGGCAGTGCACACCTTCTCTGGTGGAGGGACACGTGTGACACGTACCATAATGACTTGGGCCTGACTACTAACCAATACATGTCACGTACCAATGGATGGAGGTCTCTGCAAGACGGGACGCTGACTGAGGGCACTGATTACCTTGCATCAGACTAGAAAACCAAGCAAACCGTGTGAACCCGAAAGTTTTTGTGGTACATACTCTACCGATGTTTCGCCAGATAAAATTTCACCACTACAATTTCATTGAAAGCGAGAAGTGAATGAAAGGTTAGGCATTGAAGAAGTGGGAGTCGACCTTCAAGATTTATGTTCATGCCGATGGAAACGATGTGGATCTTATCATGGAAGCTCACTACTGCAGGATGCTGCTAATGCGACACTATGATCAGAGACCCTTTGACGAAACTGTGTGCGATGCATTAATCACAAACGGTGATGTAAAAAAAAGTCAAAAAAGACGCAAAACGTTTGCGATGAATGATACATCAAACAAGGTTCAGATTTTAGTTGCGTGTGCGATGCTGGGCATATGGTTGATCCATACGAACTGTTTGCGATGAGACAGAACAATAGAAATGGGCAGCCAGATCAAGGTGTGTGCGATATACGGCATACAGTTCGCTCCGATGAACCATTTGCGATGATCAAGGTGAACACAAATGATTCGGTGTAACAAGATGTGTGTGATACCCGGCAAACAGGTCGGTAATCAGAATTGTGTGCGATCATTATAGACAGCCCATACGGTCTTTTTTTGTGAATTGTGTGCTCGTCAGGGCACACAGTTCAACAAACCAACCTATGGGCGATAATGTAGAAGATCTCTGTCGAATATGTATTACTAACCGTCTGCGATGAGATTGACAAGATAAACAGAGATAACAAATTAATATGAGCGAACGGAAACAGAGATATATACAGTCTGCTTAATTTAGTCCTTCTTCTTGTTGTTGTTGTTGGATGGCCCCGCGACATCGTCTTGGCGAGGACGCTTTTTGCCGCTGACCGTTGGCTTTTCATCGCCGCCGCCGTCATCATCGTCGTTGCTGTCATCGTCGTCGTCCTCCTTGTTCGACCATTCCTCCTCATCATCATCGTTGTCCTCTTCTTCGTCCTCCGACGGCTCCTCGTCCATCTGGTTGTCGTCTGACGACTTCGGAGGCGGCGTCCCTTCCATGATTCGGATATAATCGAGGTCTGGGCTCGACGCCGGACTCATGGAAGACAAGCGGAATGATTCCGATGTTGACCTATCATCGGGCGCCAGACTGCTGGCTGAACTATCGTCCTCGCTGTCGCTCGACATGGCTGCAGAGTGTGTGCCAGTGTGTAGCGCGGCCTGCCGGGGACGATGAGGATGGTGGACACTTAAGCGGGGTATGCAGAGAAGAGGAAATGCCAATTGAAGCGGGGGTTTACGTATTATCTAACCGCTGATATAATCAACCGCAATTATTTGTACCCAGTCGCTCCAAATTCCCGGGGTTGCGCAGGACTCCTATTGGCTATTTGGCTGGTTTCTTTTTTCAGGACAAAAACAAGGAACGAGTTTTGGGATTATGCACCGGTACTGGTACAAACGGAGTAGGACAGTTGGCAAGCAATACATTGAGCTCTTCTTATTGATAAAGCCAGTAATAATCAAACTACAAAGGAAAAGAAAAAAAAGACAAAGGAAAATATCTGCACGAATCTTCGCGTAACATCAATGGCACAGGACCTAGATGTGCATTACTTAGAGCACATCTAAACGTGCTTTAGCAATACTGTCAAACAAAACCCCTAATCATCATTGCAAACAGCGCATAGAACATGGCTAATGCGACAACCACAACTACACATGCTAGTTCCTTCTTGTCTCTTGCTTTCATCTGTTGCCTATGATTGATTCTTTCTTGCTTCATTGTACTGATTGTACATTCCAGATCAGCCAGTTTCTTCTTCAGCTTTACGTTATCTTCTGTGAGCTTGGTGATAACACTCCGAGCCCTACGATGCCATTCTTCATCCAGCCAGTTAACAAAGGCACAAGCCTCATATCCCTGCCAATGTTAAATAGTATTCAGGATGAGCGGTGGCATTAATTAACTCAAGTAAAATGATGAACTTAGCACTAACCTCTAAGGGGCAACTGAGAAACCGCCTGCCAATGTCGAATCCCTCCATGCATACACGTCGAGCGGGAGTGTGCCCGTGCACACAACTCAGCTTTTGGTACTTCTCGGTGGCGCAAAACTCGGAGTCGAACTCGTGTTGCGGGAGTTTGGAGTCATGCTCTGGATCCGGCGGCAGATCGCTTTCCTAGGGGGGGGGGGGTTCATTCAGGACGGATTTAGCAAGGAGCTACTTTGGACATGCTAAAAAAGATCGGGATAGATTGGAACCTGACAGGACAATTCGGATCAGTAGTACACCTGCCTTCTGATGACCTTAGGCAACTGCTCGGCGGCGACTGCCGTCGTGGCAGTGATACGAGCAGGAGCAGCCGCACCGAAACTATCAGCACCACTCGTCCGCATTCCCCCAATGTTAGTGCCATGCGAGGGAATTTGGAGGCTATGTAGGGATTTGGGGGAAATGGGGAAACTGTGGGGATAAGCTAACGGTCGGAAACTACTTATGGCACTATATGTTGTATACGGCACACTGTTTATACATGTCGTTTGTGTTAGGTATTACAACGTCACACACGATTTCTGCACCAAACCATGTGAGAAGACAACGTAGGTGAGACACGGTTGCCGTTACATAACCGTATGTGATGTACTACCCTGTACATATAATTGAGTTACTGTGATATAGTGTAAACAGCCGCTCTGCGGATATCCAAAAAAAAAACAGCCGCTCTTCATATAGAGATGGCGGCAGCGGCCTAGGCAGTGGCTACCTGAGAAGAGGTCAATCCTCGGTCGGTGGGCGGTGGCGGCGTCATAGGAGGTGAATCCTCGGTCTGTGGTAGGAGATAGGAGGATCTCAACCATCGAGGTCGGCGGCGGCATGATTCGAGCACATCCATCATGGTCGATGGCAGGATAGTGGAGGTCGAACTTCAGGCGGCAGCCGCACTAAGCTTTGCTCCTCAACCCTGCTGTCTCGGCGTGCCGCCGCATCGCGCTTCTCTGTCTGTTGGGTGGAGGTCGCCGCGCGGCTAATTAATTAAGGTATTCTTTTCATGAGTGGCTTAATTAAGTTATTCAATTCCTAAGGGTAGTGCTATACTAGTACTCTGCGTGTAAATTGACTGGCCATTAATTTTTGTCATTGCACGTCTCTATAAGAATATGGAGCCCCCTCAGTAATTATGAAAATAAAACCTTGTGATTTATGCACGCATCTTTGGGCATCAGTTAATCCGTGTATTAATGTTGTTGTTTTGTTTTTAATTACCATTCATGTGGTGCAGATGGAACGATCTCGATGGATGAAGGATCGGAAAACCGCAGATTTTATCAGTGGCATGACAGAGTTCATGAATTTGGCTAAAAGTACAAAGAGGAGAATTGGTGATGCGGATTACATCCTGTGTCCATGTACTGATTGTGCCAATACATAGTCACATGAAGTTCCAGATGTCTAGTGGCACTTAGTCTCTCGGGGATTCATGGATGGATATACACGTTGGACCAGACACGGTGAAGAGGAGGTCATGGATGAAGATACCCAGGGCTGCGAGATGCCAAACCCCGATCAGTGTCACATGGATGTTGAATCTAACATCGGGGCAGAGGCGTCAAGCTACCAATGGAACACCGGAAAGCCAAAACGCCCACTGGAAAACCAAGACGTCGACACAGATGACGACGATCTTGATATGCCAGATTTTGCTGCTATGATTGTAGACTTCGAGGGCCTAAAAAAGGATATGATTGGGTACAAGGATCTGCCAACCATTGATGCGGACTCCAAGAAAGAATTGTATCCAGGTTGCAAAAAGAAATATTCCAGGTTGAGTGCCACCCTTGTGCTTCTCAGATTTAAAGCAGCAAATGGTCTATCAAACAAGGGCTTCACAGAGATGTTAGGTCTTTTCAAAGAAATTCTTCCAGAAGATAATGTGCTCCCCAGAAGCACGAATGAAGCGAAGAAGATTGTTTGCCCATTGGAACTTGAAGTACATAAGATACACGCTTGTGTGAATGATTGTATATTGTACCATGGTGAGTACAAAGATTTGCGTGCATGTCCCACATGCAAGCATGCACGATACAAGCGCAGGAGAGCAAAGGACAAGTACAAATTGGACGACGAGATCAAGACAGGAATCCCGTTCAAGTTTGTTTGGTACCTGCCTTTAATTCCAAGGTTGAGGCCTTTGTTTGCAAACCCTAGAGAGGCAAAGAGGTTGCGGTGGCATCATGATGAGCGAATTGCGGATAAGTATATGAGGCACCCGAAAGATGGGGCTCAGTGGGAATTAATCGACAACAAGTTTGAAGACTTTGCCAAGGATCCTAGAAGTATAAGGCGCGGGGAGTGTACTGACGGGATGAATCCTTTTGGTGATATGAGCACCAACCACAGCACATGGCCGGTGCTTCTGTGCACATATAACCTAGCTCCTTGGTTGTGTATGAAGAAAAAATACATTATGATGTCAATGATTATCCAAGGCCTGAAGCAACCTAGAAATGACATCGACACTTACTTTCAGCTAATTGTAGAAGAACTGCTGACTGTGTGGATAGATGCACCTGCTGTAAAATGTTATGATGCTTACAGAAAGGAGATTTTCGATCTACATGCGATGCTGGTGCACACCATTCAAGATATGCCGGCATTAGGCAACACATCGGGGCAGAAGACAAAGGGAGATGTAGGGTGTGTCACATGCATGGATAGGACAGCTAGCAGAAGATTCCCAAGTCGCACAAAACCGTGTATTTGCGTCATCGTAGGTTCTTACGGAAAAATCACCCATACTGAAAGATGAAAGCTGAATTTGATGGTACGGCAGAGGTAGGTGTGGGCCCAAGACCCTATGATGGGGAGGTGGTCCACACCATGGCTAAACAAATTAATGTTGTGCTTGGCAAGAATCACCCTTTGACGGTGAAACAAACACCAAGGGTCAAGAATTTAAGAAGAAATCCGTGTTCTAGAAATTACCTTACTGAGAGATTCTACGTGTACGTCACTGCATCGATGTCATCCACGTAGAGAAGAACGTATGTGAAAACATCCTTGGTACTCTTCTCAAGATTAAAGGTAAAAGAAAGGATGGTGAGGGTTCACGGCTCGATATGCTTGCTGATCAATCAAAATGCAAGAGTGAAGCAGAAGATGGTGACAAATTCATCAAAGCTCGCCAGAGTTACAATTTCAGTACAAAAGAAGCAACACAGTTCTTCAACTATTTGTTGTCAATTAAGACACCCTCTTCCTACTCCGCAAACATCAGAAGCCTCGTGGATGTGAGCTCAGGTAAAATGAAGTTGGGACACATGAAGTCACATGATTGCCACATAATGTTGACACAAATCCTCCCGGTGGCCATCAGGAATTTGATGGACAAAGATATAAGGAACACACTCATTGAGCTCTGTGATCTTCAACCAACTATGGCAGAAAGTTGTAGATCCTGAAGAGTTGGATTGTATGCAAGATGATATTGCAAGAATATTGTCCACCCTAGAGATGTTTTTCCCACCGTCATTCTTTGATGTCATGGTCCATCTCACTATGCACCTTGTCGACGAGATAAAGTATTATGGTCCTGTGTTTCTTCGCAACATGTATCTCTTCGAGCGGTTCATGGGAATACTGAAGCGCTTTTGTCAGAACCGAAACCATCTAGAGGCAAGCATCCTACAAGGTTATACCGCGGAGGAGGTGGTTGAGTTTTGCACCAAATACATGAAACAAAGACCTATAGGTTTGCCCCTCTCTCGCCACGAGGGAAGGCTGAAAGGTAAGCCGGTCCTTGCTGGCACGCAAATGGCTGCACCCGGAGAATTGGCAGAGAAAGCCCATTTGATGGTACTGCTCAACAGCCAAGTTCTCAGCACTTATGCCGAAGAACACTTGGCGGAGATACGTCGAAGCTTCTTACCAATGGTGCCTTCATCAGATGTGGAGATGAAGGAGCACACTAAGAACTATGCCGAATGACTGAAGAATCGTTTGGCACAAGGATCCATCGATGACATTGCTACGTGGTTGGCACAAAAGCCATCACCTATGGTGTTGACGTACCAAGCATATGACATAAATGGATACATGTTCTACACTGAGGAACGTGATCAGAAGACCTCATATCAGAACAGCTCTGTTCGAATAGAATGCATGACTGTAGATGAAGCTGATAAAAGTGTATACTATGGAACCATCAAAGAGATTTGGGAGCTTGACTATGTGAAAGTTAAGGTGGCATTCTTCAGGTGCGCATGGATCCCTCTTGGTCATGTAAAGGTTGATGATTACAGGAAGACCTGTGTTAACAGGACAACGATGGCATATCATGTGGACCCGTTCATTCTTGCCAGCGATGCTACCCCAGATTTTCTTTGCGGAAGACCCCTTGCATAAGAACTGCCATGTAGTGATGCATGGGAAGAGGAGGGTACTGGGTGTCGAGGATGTTGCCGATGAGGATGAGTACGATGAATTTGCTGACTTGCCAGCCAAGGGATCACGCACCCGTGTAACAGAGCAGCGTAAAATCATCAGAAAACCCAAGTTCATTCGGGGTCAACGTAATGATCCGAGTTCCCCCATGTACATGGGAATTAAGCCGTAATACTAGTCTTTATGCCTACCTTGCAACTTAATTCGTTCAATTTAGAACTGTCGCGTGTACTGAATTTGTGAGTTATGCCCAGTTTTCTGTTGATGTAAAAACCGTTAATATGTTGAACTTGATATGTTGTCAGCTCAGGCAATGAATATGTACTGTTTTTTGTTATTATTATTATTATTATATCATAGAGGTAGCACAATCAATTGATCTCACTACAGTATGTGGGAACAAAAATATGCAATCTAGTTTGCGAATAGCACACGGTTCATTTATGAAAGTCATGTGCCGACCAAACCCCGCCCGCGATCTGAGTCGTGCTTTCTGATTGGCTAGAACCCAAACCCCACGGATCGTACGTCTGCACCGTTGGATGCTCCTTGATCCAACGGCGATCCTCATCCCTTTGGACAGCACATGCAGTTCCGGTTCATGTAAATGTTTTCAAATAGCACACGGTTCACTCACGAAAGGCGTGTGCCTACCAAACCGTGGCCGATGCACCCCCCCATGCCACGCGCACGATCTGAGTCGTGCGTTCTGATTGGCTAGAACCCAAACCCCACGGGCCGTACGTCTGCACCGTTCGATGCTCCTTGATCGAACGGCGATCCTCATCCCTTTCGACAGCACATGCAGTTCCGTTTGTAATTTTATTTTTATGCACAAAATGCATGTTAAACTCAAAAAATGTCTTAAATATAGCTAACGATACCTGAAATGCGCCAGAAAATCAAACCCGTGGTATAATGGTGATTGCGTACCGTGGAAATTTTTATGAGGCCAAACGATGAAGTCACTGGCCACTGGAGTTTGAATTGACACGTCTCCTTTTGGAAACCATGATCCTTGAGATGCTCCGGTTTGGAAGGAGCGATCATCAAAACTTGTGCCAAACTTTACCAAGTTTTTTCCATGGGGTCGTGAGAGCACGCCACGGGCACACATCGATTTTGATGATGTATGGACTCCATCTAAATTTCCTGTGATTAAACTACCAACTAGGCCTACGCCAGTGGCCGCACCTCGCGGCTGAAATGTTTGAAACTTCTCCCCGCTTCATGAACAAAAGGATGAAAACTCGCAAAGCGACGCACAAATGATTTGTACACCTTCTTTGCTAGGTTGATCGTAATGGGAGTATCATAGCTAGTATCATGCATGCCAACTAGGCAATTCTGATGAGCTGTCATAGAATTAAATGAAGAAAGAGAGGGTTAAGTATCATATCATGATACTGTATCATAATAAATGCTATGCTACTATGTGTCATGCATGACAATAAATAAAATACTACATGATACTAACTTATGATACTATGCGCGCATTACGGAGGTAGTATCATATACTCATATCATATGCATGATACTAGTATATGATACTCTCCATTGGGCTGCTTCCAATGCATTGGTGCTTACATGAGGTGCTAAGCATATTAAATACTTTAGCAACTAAAGACCCCAATGCATAGGTGCTTAACCTGTAGATGCTAAGTATCCTTCATTTAATGATTTTACAACTAAAGTTCTTCATGCATTGGTGGGATTCTTCCATTTAAGTGTTTTGCCTAGGTTCTCGCGCTTGGCATTGTTTCTTCCTGGGGTCACCACACTCATCTCTCTCCTCTTAATTACCTTGCCGCATCAGATTTTTTGCCTACATGGCAGCCTTAGCACCTGTACAAGGTGGAGCATTGGGAGGGTTAGATTAGTCACAATGGGTATAGTAACTTAGACTAGTAACATGCATATGTTACTAGTCTATGTTACTACCTCTATAGTGGGGAGTAACATATGTATGGTGTCATGCAACACTTCATTTATTAGGTTGTAGACTCATCTTGTCTTGGTATTTGTGATGTTATAGTAACTAGCTATGTTACCACATGACTCTCTTTCCTCATTAATTACTTACCACATCATCTGTTTTGCCTAGAGATGTGTGATGTTACCACCTATGTTACCCCCACTGTGGGTAGTCTTACAACCAGCCTTATCATATACTAGTATCATGCATATGATACTATAGTATATGATACTACCTCCGTAATGCGCACATATAGCATCATAAGTTAGTATCTTAGGTTGCCTTATTAATTGACATGCATGACACAAAGTAGTACAATATTTAATATGATATAGTATCATGATATGATACCACACCCTCTCTTTCCTCATTTAACTGTGTGCCACTACATCATCCAAAAAGTTTAGTTGGCATGCATGATATCGCTTATGATACTCCCATTACGACGAGCCTTAGGGTGGCCATATAGTGGGGGTATCATAGCCGGTAGCATGCACTCGGGAATATCAAATATGATGATGTGGCAAAGAAGTAACATAGGTAGATACCGTAACATAATAAATATGGTATACTACTTTGTGTCATGCATGGCCATAAATACGGTCATCTATGATACTACTCTATGATACTATATGCACTATGAAGGTACGTACGTAGTATCATACACTAGTATCATATGCATGATACTATAGTATATGATACTCCCCACTATAAGGCTGGCCATAGTGGTGGTATCATAGCCGATATCATGCACTCGGAAATAGCAAGTATGCTGATGTGGCAAAGAATTAAATAAGATAGAGAGGGTTAGAGTAACATATAGGTAGATACCGTATCATGTTAAATGCGATGCTAATTTGTGTCATGCATGGCAATAAATATGATCATCTATGATACTACTCTATTATATTATGCACTATAATTAAAGATAGTATCATACACTAGTATCATATATATATATATATATGCATGATACTAGTATATATGACACTCTCCACTATGAGTAGCCTAAGTATAGCCTAACTAAAACACCCACATGTAGTTGCAGTAGGGTTTTTGACTTTAATTATATGCACTAAAATGCAAGGTAAGTGCACAGAATGACTTAAACATATATAGGAGACGAGACCTGAAATGGGCCGGAAAATCAAACCAAGGGTATATCCGCGATTGTTTACCATGATTTTTTTTTCAAGGCGGAACGATGTAGTAACTGACGATTTGGAGTCCGAAGTGCCGCGTCTCCTTTTGGAAACTATGATCCTTCTTGTGAGATGCTCCGGTATGGAAGGTGCGAGCACCAAAACTTGTGCCAAACTTTACCAAATTTATTCCATGCGATCGTCAGAGCACGCCACAGTGAGACAATGATTTTTGTTATTTTCCGGACTCTATATGCATTTCCTGAAACTAAAATACCAACAAGGCCTACGCCTCTGGCCGCATCCTGCGGCCGAACTGTTTGAAGTTTTTCCCGTTTCCCGTTTTTCACGTGTATTTGCGACTATATATATATATATGTATATGTATATATACAAATGAGATCTTTTTTTTGCATATTCAAAGTTTGAGATTGCTAGCCAGGCCTGCCGCCTGGTAAAATGTACCAGAAAATCGAACCATAGGGTACAATCGTGATTTCTTACCGTGGAAAAAAAAATTAGAGGCAAAACGATGAACTCATGTTTTCATTCAAACAAAAATATGTTGTTAGTTAATGTAAATATTTTCAAATAGCACACGGTTCACTCACAAAAGACGTGTGCCCACTAAACCGTGGCCGATGCCCCCCGGCCACGCGCGTGATCTGAGTCGTGCGTTCTGATTGGCCAGAACCCAAACACCACGGATCGTACGTCTGCACCGTTGGATGCTCCCAGATCGAACGGCAATCCTCATCCCTTTCGACAGGAAATGCAGTCCGGCTAGGATTTGATTTATATGCCAAAATGCACGGTAAATGCCAAAAAATGTCTTAAATATAGCACACGAGACCTTAAATGCGCCAGCAAATCAAACCCGTGGTATAATGGTGATTGCTTAACGTGGGAAAAATTTAGAGACGAAATGATGAACTCACGTCTTCATTTCAAAATTTGTACGTCTTCATTTCAAACGAAAATTTTCTCTTTGTGCACACGAGCGCTTAGAGGCAACCGTTTGCATAGGCCTTTCCGCGCGGCGACCGGGGATATTTTTCACCCTTTTCACCTAGGCCGCCAACACCCCCCACCGCCCGCCCGCGTTTCACTCAACTAGTCCACCCAATCTCCATCGCCAGCTCCCCCCTCCCCCAGATCCATAACAGAACCCTCTCCGGCGCCGGCGTGCTCACCCCGGCCGTGTGCCCGCTCTTCGGCGTCAAGCCTATCTCAACTGCCGTTCCCAACACGCGGCTGCCCGCGCCTCGCCGTCTTCGTTTGCTCGCCAGCTACCCTCAACCATATCGATCCTATAACCCTCGCCTCTCCTATGGTCCAGCCGGGTTTGCATTAAAAAGCCTGTTAGTTACTGCTCTCCATCGCGGTGAGGCATATTTTCTCGCAATCCCTCTTCCTATTTCGTTCCGTATGTTCCCAAATTGGCTATAAAATAACGGAGAGCGTATATATGTTCATTATCTACCTTCCTAACTAGTACATATAAGCTGTATTTGTTCGAATAAGTTACTGCCGATTTACAAATCGCGGGCGCCCGAGTCACCCAAACTTAACAAATAAGCCATACATTTTCTAAATTATTGCATGACATGTTTAGACAGCTTCATACCAAGTTTTTAGTTTTATGCTTATCCTCCTTTCCTGAGTTTCGCATGTGTTCTCTGTAGATGCCGAGTAGCAGCAACAACACTCATGCTTCAGGCGATGTATCTGCTGGGTAACGCAGCAGAAAACAAAAAATTCCCGACCTACGCACCAGCCCAGGACCACTATGAAGACTGCATACAAGGTTTGATCTTTTTCGTTACCGACTCGTAGCGCAGCGGAAGTAGAGTCGATGACGATTGTCGGTGCAGATCCCCGCAGCTAGGATTTACAACCTCCCAACCGCGAGGATGTATACCCTCATCTTCCCTTCGGACAGCCCTCCGGGAGGCGGTCGGACAGTCCCTCGGACAGTGTCACGGACAGCCCTTCGGGAGGACTCACACAACTCGGACCGTCACTTGGACAGCCCTTCGGGAGGCACTCTCAAAACAGCCCCTCGGGCAAAAGGACGAAACTACGACCTCTCTACGGGGTTGCACACATACGGTGTCATCTATCCGGCAGGGCTTCACCGTCCAGAACTAGTTCCCACCGGAACCCAGACAGCCTTTCGGCACTACGAAACTATTTCGTGGGAGGGAGAGAGAATGCCAGATCAGTTGGAGTGGGGATGGAGAGCTCCTCTCCACCTCCTTATATAGTGGTGGAAGGGGTGAGGGGGGGCTGAAATTCATCCCACAAAACATGCACCCACCAAACAAGGAAAACATGTTCCCACCAAACATGGAGAAAACATGTTCCCTTGTCCATGGTGTTCCCCCATGGGGCCCCACCTTCCTCCCAACACTCTCCACCATTTGTGGGGGCTGCCCCCCACCATGGGGAGCCCCCCAACACTTTGTCCAGCCACAAGGGGGCTGTCCCCTAAAGGGGGCGCCCCCAAAAACAGCCCAAAACAGCCCCCACGTTATGTGGGATCTTGTCCCCTCACGCTGGGACAAGATGTTTTCCGCGACTATTACTTCTGAAAAATTCCGGAAGATCCCAGAATATTTCCGACACCCTCTAAATTTATTTGGACGCGCTCTGAAACATTTCTAGTATGGTGGTTTAATTTAAAACCATCTTTGTTTACCTGGTAAACAATCCCGGCAGCTCCGAAACATTTTTTCGTTTTTTTCTCCGAAAAAATTCCAGAAATTACCAGACCAATCTGGCAACCTCCAAAAAATTCCCGGTGCTTGCCGAAACCTTTTTGGATCAATGGTTTTATCCGAAACAACTTTTCGGTTTTACCGATACTTTTTCGGTGTTCTCTCCGGAACTTTTCCGTTGTCTCTAAAACTTTTCTAGTGACTTTCTCTCGGACTCCTTGTCTAGTATTCAACAGATAGATGACCCTTAAGCGTGTGACCCTATAGGTTCGGTGAAGCATAGACATGACCGGAACACTTTCCGATTAATGATCAACATCGGAGCCGTGGACACCCATATTGACCCCTATACCCAAACGAATGAATATTCGAGTGAACCTCCAGTTGCCGCGTGCTATTCCTGTTGCTTCGCGATATGTTACAAATACCCGAGGTGAGACATGTTGGCATTCCCGTGGATCAACAACTTGTCCACTATGCTAGTTACCTCGTTGCCGGTATTGTTCTCTTTTCTCGTTCCGTGTTCCGGCATCCCCGTGATCAAATCACAAAGTGTCTGGCCAGACGATGATGGATACTGTAACACCGAGAGGGCCCAGAGATATCTCTCCATCGTCGGAGGAGCAAATCCCAATCTTGAGCTATCACGTTACTTGACATACTTTTCCATGAACCCGTAAGCCGCCGTAATAGCCACCCATTTACGGATGATGTTTAACAAACCCCAAAGTTCATGAAGCAAGCATGAAGAAACTCGATACTCTCATGGTCTAAGGAATCATGCAAACGTTAACCATCTCTGTGTTTATTAACCAATTAACTTGTGACGAATGAATCTCATAGCATAACATCAATTCGGGTCAATTCAACACAAATGTTCTGCTAACATTGTGCCCTCAAAGTTGCTGGCATAGACTTGCCCATGATTGGGAAAAACATAATCATCATGCAACACTTGAGCTAGTCTTAGAGGCACGACTAGGAATACTTTTTACCGTTTATTATTCCACACGTGCACATGGGTTTTCCTCAGAACCTTTATGGATATACGGGCTCGGGAACCACATCAGTTATAGCATGGAACATAAACCTAATTATGAACAGGAAGATAAATAATAGTATTTATTATTGCCTCTAGGGCATATCTCCTACAATATCTTCATCTGATTCCGACAACCCTAGGTCTTCAGCAGATGGTGAGGGATCAAGTAATCTTGAACGGGATAGAGCTGCAGCAATTACCCTTCTGGTCAGGACATGGAGGAACGCTCCAAGGAAGCCCACACACCAGCCTAAAGGTATATATGAAGTAACCGAGATCGATTTAAAGTCTTGGGCTCCAACTAAACCAGATAAAGCACGCACGAGGTTCAGGAGTGTGTCTGGATTTGTTGGCAGGGCAAGGCTCAACATTAATCTGCCGGGGTTTCGGAAGGCTGACACAGAAACACGGCGAAGGATAGTCCGGGAGATCATGGATCACTTCAACGTTCCATAGCAGTGGAGAATGCAGGTGGAACACGCTGCGCTGAACAAGGCTAGGGATGCTTGGAGAAACTGGAAGCACGTGCTGTACAAGAAGTACTTGAGTGAAGGCAAGGACCCAATCCCCGCATATCCCCAAATTACAAAGGCAGACTGGGCAGAATTCAAAAGGGTTAGGGCAACTAAAGAGTTTGCTGAAAAGAGTGCCAAGCAATCGGAACTTCAGAAGAAGAACATACACCCCCATCGTATGGGTGTGGCAGGATACTACGGCATGAAACCGATATGGGACCAGGAGGACAAAGAAGCAGTAGCGACGGGTGGGCAACCGGCCTTTAGTGAAATCAGGGGCGAACGCGCCAGAGACTACTTGCGGGCACGTGCAATGAGGCGTGATGACGGAACTTATTACTTTGAAAACTCACGTGACGAAGAACTGTATCAAGTGATGTTAGAGGCTTCCAAGATCCCTGGAAGGTTCTACAGGAACTCAGGGCCATGTGACATTCTGTCCGATGCTCTGGAAACAAGAGAGCCCCTGGCCGTGCAAGGGGCATAGGTGTTAATGTCCCGCACAAGAGGGCTTTCACACTCAGCAAAGAAGAGAGGCTCATGATGAAAAAAATGAGGAGTGAAATGAAGCAGAATGAATTGTATGAAAGGTTGAGGAAGGACATGTATCCGGCTGTTCGAAAGGATATTGAGGAGTCAATGATGATGTACACTACTGGAATCCACTTCTTTGCCGTCTGCTAATTCTTTGCCGTCCGCTTGCTGACGGCAAATAAGGTCTTTGCCGTCAGCCACAAGAAAACGGACGGCAAAGATGTGGCTGATGGAAAACAAAGTCTTTGCCATCAGCCTGTTCTTTGCTGTCCGCTGGCTGACGACAAAGAATCTTTGCCGTCCGCTAGCAGACGGCAAAGAGGTGGGTGGGTCCAGTTATTGTTTAACCAACTCAAGCCCACCGGCCCCACATCTTTGCCGTCCGCAAGCGGACGGCAAAGAAACTTTGCCGACCGTTGGCTGACGGCAAAGAGGCGGGTACGTTAACGGCCGTTCCGCCCCCATCTCTTCTCTCCACTCTCTCATTCCTCCCCACCCACACCCGCGCCGCCGCCGCCGACCCCGTCTGTCATAGCCGGCCGCCCCGCCGCCCCCACCCTCCCTTGCTGCCCCCCAACCTCCACCGCACCCCCTCCCCCCTTCCCCACCCGCCCCCCCCTCCCCCTCCCCCTCCACGCCTCCTTCTCCATCCCCGTCCCCACCTTGCCCGCCCGCTCCACTTCCTCCTGCTGACCTCCGTCTTGCGTACCGCCCCCGATTTCCCTCCCTCCCTCCCGCTACCTCCACCGTCTTCCGCCTCCGCTCCTCTTCCACTTATTTCATCCTGCTCCTCTTCTTTTCGCCCTCCCCATCGCCGTCACCGTCCCTACCCGCCGCGGCTGTCCGGCCTCCCCCTCCACCGGGTCGCCGCCTCCTCCAGGGGCCGCAGCAGCCGTCCGGCCGCCCCCTCCAGCAGGTGAGCTCCTCCCCCTTTTTTAATTAGTTTCTTTTTGTTTCTTTTAGTTTAGTTTCTGTTTTAGTTATAGTTTTAGTTTAGTTTTAGTTTTAGTTTTAGTTTAGTTTATTTTAGATTAGTTTTAGTTTTAGTTTATTTTAGATTAGTTTTAGTTTTAGTTTATTTTAGTTTAGTTTATTTTAGATTAGTTTTAGTTTTAGTTTAGAAGAAGAAGTAGAAGGAGGAGGGAGGAACAGGAGGAGGGAGAAGAAGAAAGAACGAAGAAGAAGAAGAGGTCATCTGGAAAAAGAACCAACAGCCGAAATCTCCAAAGGAGCAAAACTACGCAGTAGAGCAAAAGAAAGATAACGAGAACGAAGCAAAGGAAAAGAGAAAGAAGACCATAGAGCAAAACAGAACCCAAGAAAAGAAAAGAAGAAGCAAAAAAGAAGAAAACGAGCAAAAGCAACAGAAGAGATACAGACATGAATAAGAAGCAACGACAGAATGACAACTTAAGAAGGAATAGTAAGAAAACGACAAGAAGAAGAAAACAGCAAAGAATGGAGAGCAAAGACGAAAGAAGAACGCAAAGAAGAAAAAAGAAACAAAGCGATGATCAAACAGCCAACCGACAACTAGACAAAAGCGACTGAGAAGCAACAGTAAGAAACGAGGAGGCAGGAGGAGGAGAAGGAGGGCAGGAGGAAGGAGGAGAGACCTCAGGAGGAGGAGGAGGAGGGCGGAGGAGGAAAGGAGGAGGAGGAGGTATGGCGGAGAGAGTAGGAGGAAAGGAGAACAGGAGGAGGACGGAGAGGATAGCGAGGAGGAGGAGGCAGGAGGAGGAAAGAGCTAGGAGGAGGAGGAGGAGGAGGAGAGGAGGAGGAGGAAGAAGAAGAAGAGGAGAAAGAAGAAAGAAGAAGAAAGAAAAGAGAAGAAGAAGAAGAAGAGAAGAAGAAGAAGAAGAGAAGAAGAAGAAGAAGAAAGAGAAGTGGAGGAGAAGAAAGAAAGAAGAAGAAGAAAGAGGGGAGAGGAGGAGAAGAAGAGAAGAAAAGAAGAAAAGGAAAAAAGATACCCCGACACCCGACAACCTCGGCACGACACCCCGACCCCACGACAACGACAACCTGACACCACACCCCGACCCACACCCCGACCCTGACCCTGACCCCGACACCCTGACACCCGACCCCGACATGACACCCGACCCCGACACCCTGACACCACACCCGACCACCGACACCCCGACCACCAACACCCTTACACCACACCCACCCCTACCCCCGCCCTGACAACACCCCGACCCACACCCACACCCCGACCCCGACACGACACCCCGACACCACACCCCGACCCAATATATTTTGTGTTGATTGGTGTGTATTTTTATTATGTCATGATTATGATACACTTAAATTATTATATCATATTATTATGTTCATGTTAGGTATCCAAATTTTTTATGTTGTACTAATTTCGTTTACTTTTTGTCATTGCAGGTGTTGACAGGATGGTGGGCAAGGGTCTAGAGCGCCCCGAGCCTCCTGCGAGCGCTACTGGGAGGGGTGGTTGCATTATTGCAGCGCAGCCCCTCCGGAGAGCGGTGCAGGATGGTATGCAGACAGCTGCGGCAGGCGCTTCTTCTACGGCTGGGAGAGGTTGGGGGAGGACGAAGAAGGCTGGTAGAGGTGGACGTGGCAGTGGGAGAGGTAGGAAGGCTGCTACGCCTTCCTCGCCGCCACCCTCAGCTGATTCACCCGACCACAGGAGTGCTCCGTCTTACGTGGACCCTCGAACTCCGGTCCATGAGCCTCCGGTCGCTGATCCTTCGCCCCACCTGACTCGGGTCGCCGATCCTTCGCCCCACGTGAGTCCCGTCCTAGAGTCTTCGTCCCAGAAGACTCCGGTCACGGGGTCTTCGTCCCAGGTCCCGGAGTCTTCGTCCCAGAAGACTCCGATCCCGGAGTCTTCTTCCCACGAGACTCCGGAGGCTAGTGGCTCGGAGGATGGTAGCGAGGACACCTTTTCAGAAGATAGCTACAGCGACGACGAGCTGGTTGAGAAGGGCAAGAAGTTCTACAAGCGTGGCTGTACAAAGCTCCCGCCCGTGCCGACGACCCCCGACCAGAGGTGGTTGATTGCGCCTAAAGGGTTGAAGTAAGTGCATTTACTATTTTTTAACTATTTGCCTTAATGTTCCTTCAAATTAATATCTAATGCGTTGGCCTTGTCATACTACAGGGGCTGGGCAAGCAGAAGTGTCGCGGCAAGTTTCTAAGTAAGGAGAAGTACATGCAGGTAATTACCTATTCTTAAGGCCTTGAACTTAGTTTTCTTGATTTGATTCGTAGGCGTAGCGCTGAAATTTCTCTTGACTCACTTAGGTGCCCCCGAGATGGTGTGTGGATAAGATGTACTATTGGGAGGCGTTGGTGGATGCGTGGTGCTCTGCCCAATGGAAAGTCGAACACCAAAGGGCCAAGGATAAGCGCGACCAAATGGAAGGTGTGCCACACCATCAAGGGAGCTCCAACCTGTTTGAGTACGGGGATAACTGGGTATGTGGTTTGCTACATGATTCATGCAATTCATTCTTCATGCTAGATAGTTCATTTATGACATATTTAGCTCTAAAATGACATAATAACCTTAGATAGCTCTATAAAATGACTTAATATGCTTTAGTTAGTTAAAAAATGGCATAACTACCTTCGATAGCTCAATAACGACCTAAACTAATCTTAGCTAGTTCATTCATGACATAATTAGCTCTAAAATGACATAATAATCTTAGATAGCTCTATAGAATGCCTAAATATGCTATAGTTAGCTCTAAAATGACAAAATAACCTTGGATAGCTCAATAATGACATAATTAGCATACTTTGGTCAAAAATGGCATAATAATCTTGGTTACCTCAAAAATGACCTAAACTTAGCTTATTTTCCTCGAAAATGACATAATAACCTTTCTTAGCTCCAAAATGACCTATTTACATAGCAATATCATTCTTCATGCTAGCTTGAGCCCTTAACTAATATTTTGTTCCTCTCTCTCAGGCGCACCACCACAAGAAGCCTGTGCCAGGTCTGTTCGACCCCTATGGCATGGCCCATATGGCCTCGTACAAGAAGGCCAAGCCATTCACGGAGTCTGACCTAGATGATCCACAGAACTTCACCAACAAGGCCTCCCACCACAAGCTTGTGAAGTACAGACACGAGGGGAAGGCGAGGAAAGGGGAGGACTTTAACCCGAGCCAGGATCCTTTTGATACAGAGCTGGTGATGATATCTGGTGGCGGGAGGTCCCATGGCTCTCTAGGCATTGGTGATGGACTGATACGTTGTCCTAAGACTCTCCTGCAGATCAAGAAGCGCCTGAGAAGCTCTGATCCTGAGATAACGCCTCGTGCACGGCCCGCGGAGATCGCCATGGCGGTTAGTTATACGGACTCTCTCACCTTTCCTCCATTACATTGTGTGTGTGTCCGTCGATGATTACAAAGCTAACGAGGAGTGGTGTGTTGCAGGCTATTGTTGAGAAAGAGAGATTGAAGATGAAGGAGCTTCTGGACGAGGCAAAAAGGGAGGCACAAAGGGAGGCAGCGGAGAGGGAGAGGGAGATGGAGAAGACGGCTAAGCTGTTTGAGGAGGAGAGGAACCAGAATGACAGCGCTAACCGGGCCCTATACGAGCTCATCGTGGTACGTTTCTCGTGCATATTAGCCCAATCATGCACGTAATGTTCGCATTACTATCTAATATGACTGACTCGTGACAACCAAATGTGCAGAGCTTGTGCGAGAAAAACGGTCAGGCCCCTCCGCCGATGCCCCAGATTGCTCCGGCGACCACGGTGAGTTTGATTTGAATGGTCGTTGCTTACTACTATTCACATTTCAGTTTGCGAACTTGCTAACGAGACATTATGGGAAATGATCTTTGGTGTAGCATGGCTCCCGACAAGCATCGACCACTCCTTCTGCCAATGCCGGAACCCCGACCGGTCCTTCACCTCCGTCTGGCACTGGCGCAGCCCCGACCATTCCTACATCTCCGTGATAACGGTATTTTTCTTCTTAATTAGCGTGTTTAGTCCATTTATGACATAATTTAGCCTATTAGTCCAAAAGAACAGATAAGATGAAGAAAATCAAGGAAGAGGAAGAGAGGAAGAAGGAAGAAGAAGAGAAGAAGAAGAAGAAGAAGAGAGAAGAAGAGAAGAGAAGAAGAAGAAGAAGAAGAAGGAGGAGGAGGAGAAGAAGAAGACTAGAAGAAGAAGAAGAAGAAGAAGAAGAAGAAGAAGAAGAAGAAGAAGGAGAAGTATCAAAAATGGCATAATGACTTAGTTAGGTCAAAAATGGCATAATTAGTAGAGGTAAGCAAAAATGGCATATTTATTAGCCTAGTAGTCATCTTTTTCTTCTTGTATTAGCTATCTTAGTCCTATCTGAGGGGAGGAGAAAGAGAGAAGGATGAGAGTTCTTTCTTCTTTGCTCTCTTCTTCTTTCTTCTTCTAGTTTTCTTTCTTCTTCTTCTCTTCTTTTCTCTCCAAAATGAAGTTAGCTCTAAGTTATATCAAAAATGGCATAATATGTTAGTTAGGTCAAAAATGGCATAATTAGCTAGGTAAGCTAAAAAATGGCATTTTTCTTCTTATTTAGCCTATTTAGTCCATTTATGACAAATTTAGCCTATTTAGTCCACAAATGACATAATAAGATGAAGAAAATCAAGGAAGAGGAAGAAAAGAAGGAATAGGGAAAAGAAAAGAGAAGAAGAAGAAGAAGAAAAGAAGAAGAAGAAGAAGAGAAAGAAGAGAAGAAGAAGAAGTCGCTTCTTCTTCTTCTCTCTTCTTCTTCTCTTCTAGTTTTCTTCTTCTTCTTCTTCTCCAAAATGAAGTAAGCTCAAGTTATCTTCATAATATGCTTAGTTAGGTCAAAAATGGATAATTAGCTAGGTAAGCTCAAAAATTGCATTTTTCTTCTTATTTAGCCTATTTAGTCCATTTATGACATAATTATCCTTTTTAGTCCACAAATGACATAATGATGAAGAAAATCCAGGAAGAGGAAGAAAAGAAGGAATAGGAAGAAAAGAAGAGAGAAAAAGAAGAAGAGAAGAAGAAGAAGAAGAACTTCTTGTTCTTCTTGTTCTTCTTCTTCTTCTTCTAGTCTTCTAGTCTTCTTCTTCTCTTCTTCTTCTTCTTCTTCTGGTTTTCTTCTTCTTCTCCAAAATGAAGTTAGCACTAAGTTATATCAAAATGGCATAATATGCTTAGTTCACTCAAAAATGGCACAATTAGCTAGGTTAGCTCCATTTTACCTAAGTATGCTTACTTCTTCTTCTTCTTCATTTTCTTCTTCTTCTTCTGATTCTAGTCTTCTTCTTCTAACTTTCTTGTTTCCATTTTGCAGATTTAATTCACTATATGGAAGCTTGCATGGATGCATGGAGTGCTTGTTTCCCTTATCTTTTTTTTGTTTGTATCGATGAAAAATGTGGAACTTGTTATATGGATGCATGGAACAATGTGTTGGATGAACATTGTGATATGTAATATGTATATATGGATGGAACTATGTTTCTTATGTATATATGTATGTTGTCATGGATGGAGATAGATATGTATATGTATATCTGTGTGTTGGATACATCATATATGTATATCTGTGTGTGCCTGTGAAAAAAAAATATATATGTATATCTGTGTTTGAAACCCTGTCAAATTTAATGGATTCAAATAAAAACAGGGGATACATAGCCTCTTTGCCGTCTGCTAGCGGACGGCAAAGAGGACACGTGGAAGCTACCTGTGAAACCTGGGAACTTTGGCTACCTATTTGGTCACTTTGCCGTCTGCCAGCGGACGGCAAAGATTCAAATCACTTTGCCGTCTGCCAGCGGACGGCATAGCTGGCCACGTGGCAGCTTCCCAGTACTGCCTAGCTGAGCTGTTTGCCGTCTGTCAGCGGACGGCAAAGAGCTTTGACTCTTTGCCGTCCGCTGGCAGATGGCAAAGAGCACCGTTAATTAACCCCCTAACGGCTCTCACGCCACCGCACTGCCGTCCATTGTCTTTGCCGTTTGCTGGCCTCGGATGGCGGACGGCACAATCCTTTGCCGTCTGTTTCCAGGAAGTGGACGGCAAAGAAGGCCTTTGCTGGCACATGTTCAGCCGGAAAGTTTGCCGTCTGCTGGTGGATGACAAAGATGTTTGCCATCCGTGATCCATGCCTTTGCCGTCCGCCATGGCGGACGGCAAAGAAGCTGATTCCAGTAGTGGTAGAAGACTCTAACACTGACAGATAGCCAGCAGATGGGAGGGGAGGCGGGCATGGAGGATGCTGCTTATTGCGCGACAACACCGCACAAGAGTAGCTGTGCATCAGCTGACCCCAGCGACACTGAGACTGCAGCTGCTCATGATGATGCTATATCTGATCTATTTGGAATGAAAGACAAACTGAAGGGCGTGCTTACACATTATGAAGGTACATTAAAATGTGCAACAGCCTGGGTTTGCCCACCCTTCTTGGAAGAGGGCCTCTTGTTGGATAATGTGCCATTGAAGCCGGGCTATGTGAAGTGCTACGTGACTGAAGTAAAGCCTAGATTCAATGAATTTGCCCTGAAGAATGTCCTAGGTGACTTTGATGAGCAAAGGACCATGGGAGAAACACTGTTACATCACATCCAGTGCCCACGAAAGGAAATAGAGTTCATCGATGAGATCCCTGAAGCCCCACCAAGAGCAACCAATGTCGCCCCTCAACCGGTGACACTCTCCTTGCCACAGCAGCTCTCGCGTGCTTCCCCCAAAGAACCTAATACCCATAATCCAACGGCTGATGCATCAACCTGTGATCAGCCGGCCCGACTTTGTGCCGTACAGGCCATGTCATCCTCCGCCCCGGAGCAGCCAGTGGCAAGGCCTACAACTGCTAAAGACGCACCACCGGTTCAGATGCCGGCCGCTGAAGCAGCGGGGCGAGACCCAGCTACAGCACATGCTCAGCAGACCAACCTGGTGGAACGGACTGCTAAGCAGTCTGATGCTTCGGAACCGCCTGCTAAGCAGTCTATAGGTCCAGAATTGACTGCTCATCAGTCCGTCGGTCTGCAGTCGCGTGATCAGCATACCAATGCGTCAGCACTTCCTGCTCAGCAAACCAACGCGTTGGCAGGGCCTCCTCAGCACACCGACAAGTTGGCACCACCTGCGCAGAAACCCGACATAGCTTCAACGCATGGTCAGCAGTGCGATGCCTCTGCTCCTACAGCCCAGCAGTCCGTCACAGCAGCATCGCCAGCTTAGTAGTCCGGCATAGATAAACCGTCTGCTAAGCAGTCCGTCGAAGCTTCACCGTCTGCTCGGCAGTCTACCTTGCAGCCAACCAGATGTTCTGCCAGAAATGCTTCAAGTACCAAGAAGGAAGCAGCCAAAAAGGCTGCACCCACGAGGAAGCGCGGCAGGAGAGCGAAGAGGAAAGAGAATGATTGCCTCTTACTTAAAGCACTCATCGCCCAGAACCAAATTAACAGCAGGTTGTTCGAATCGGGGAGTAATATTATTTTTGACGGCTTGGATGATGAAGAAGTAGATTTGTTGCTTGCTAAAAGTAAAGCAGACATACTTGAAGCACGCAATTACGTCCATGGCCAGCCATTTCTTGTTCGCAAATACTTTGATGAGTGCAGCTCCAGTTGCCGCGAGTTACATGAATATTGCATGGATCAAATGTTAGCAGGTCATCATGGTTTGCTAGTCCACTACAATAGAGATCATTTCCGACACGATGCTGGTTCCATCAATGTGAGTTTCGAGGACTTACATCTCTTCTTCAACTTCAACGAGCTCGATGCCACTCTTGTTAGATGCCTGATTTTGTAAGTACTTAACAAACTCTGATCAACTTCTCCATACAAGGCTGTAAATGATAAACAGCTAACTGCATTTTATTCCTCTCAGGGGATTGAACGCGCAGAGAAGAAAAAGGGAGAGTGTGTATTTCATAGATTCTGCATTAGCAAATGGCACAACATTAGATGGTAAGGACCTACGGGACTGGGCCATTAACATGGTAGTCCATATCTTCGAAAACACGTCCCATGCAGAATCATTTCTCTGGCCATATCATGAACGGTAAGTCAAGTAAACAACCACGCATACACTGATTGTCTTTCAGATTTTGACATAATTCGTAAGTTCATGGCTTTCTTAATATGTAGCGATCACTAGATATTGGTATTCATTGTTCCAAACAAGAACATAGTTTACTACATGGATTCGCTCAGAGAGTCAACAAACGCTCAGGATCTGACGCATCTTCAGCAATTCATGGATAGGTATTGAATTCTATGATGTTGAAATTAATTTGCATTCATATCTGGTTCAATAATTGATGTTGTCAAAATTCATCTTCATTTGCAGTGTGCTCGCATTGTCGAAAACTAAACCAGGGAACCTGTTCAAGAGGGAACTACCTCCACAACATGACATCGTTTCTTCGGTAACACACCGAAATCCATTATTTTCGGAAAACTTATCCAATAGTCTGCAAATACCTTTTCTTACGCTAGTCAAATGTTCAAGCTTCTAAATAAACCTCTTTCTATTTTTGTCCAAAGAAAAAATAATACAACTAACACCGGTTAGGTTGTTCCTAACAGGACAAATACATGACTAATTCTATACAAAAAAATTCAGTGTCCTTAGCAACAAGAAGGGACCAACCTTTGTGGATACTATGTTTGCAGACACATGATCTCCATCTGCAAATCTGCTGATATTTGTGACGATCCTCGCGAATTAGTACCAGTAAGTCTATCTTAATTAATATCTTCTACTCCACTCATATGGCACATTCTGATCTTAAAAATACTGCAGCTCATCTTAGAACCGAGGACCCCTGAACCGCTCCCGGCTGGTGAATTGATGATGGTTCAGAGATTTATCAGCGACTTCTTCCTGAATCACTACATCAATCCCACTGGTGATAATGAAGATTTCAGCATGCCTTCTCCTGAAACATTGAGTAAGAGTTAGCCGCTAAACATATACGCATGGATCCATTGTTTTCCATCTGATGAGGTCTTCGTATTTCGTACACTATGATTAACTATGTAATGCATATATGTGTGGACAAATCATTGGAATTTAGCTACCATATGTTCAATTGCAATTGTTGCAAAATCTGATGAATGTTCTTCCCGTGGACACTATTTGTTCAATTGAATATTGTGGCGAATTTGCTTTTTGCATGCTGATTCAAAATGGGATATTTTTGTTTTAACCGGGCAATTGCTCCGCACACGGTTGAACTAAATGTGTGTGTGCGATCCACATCGAAAAGCATACGTCAATCGTAGCGGAACCGTCGGTGATACATAGCAGATCGCAAACGATTTGCAGCGCTACTACGTGTGCGTAGGGTCTCCAGAACCATTTGTGATATCACGGTATCGCACACGAGAGCTCGGAGTAAACCGTGCCCAATGTAAAATACAATCCCAGTCGTAATTTTTTCAGGAAACATGTGGGATCCCAAACGAGAAGCACACGTCACTCTTGGCGCAACCGTCGGTGATACACAATAAATCACAAACGGTCTGCAACACTTGTATGTGTGTGAAGGGGCTCCTGAACCGTTTGTGATAGAACATTATCGCACACGGTAATTGTTGGGAAACGTGTTCGATGGAATATTGCATGGCAGACGGGTTCCGCAGAAAACTCGTGTGCGATGGGGCACATATCACACACAGTTCATATGTTGGCCCATGCTCCTTACATACTGTTTCCCAAACGGTTCATTAGGACACACCGTTTGGTTTCACTGCATCATTAGAAACGTTTAATCACCGATACCACACGTGCGAAAGAATTTAGTGCATGCTGCATCGCACATGATTACACTTTGCAAGGCCTCTGGATCATGGCTCCATATCCCCGACGGTTTCTGAGTCATGTGGGAAGGACCCCCTATCGCCCACACTCACTTGGCAACGGTTCCAAATGCCATCGCGGAAAGGGGTTAAAAACCGTGTGTATAGCACCGACGCGTACTAGTGGCTTCTCATAAGAATAACCTCCCCTTATATAACCATTCGGTATCTCCTCATTTTGAACCCCGTGCAATAATGTCACACCCTGGTTTTCGCTCCTGTTTTTTTTCCTTCGCAGGATTTGACTTCCGTCTTTTTTCTCGGTGTTATTGGATTTCTTTAGCTCTTGGGTATATGAAGATGGTCATTCAACCTTGCCTCTCCTATCCAACCAGAGATTCTCTCAAGTCCAACCTTGCCACCCAAGATCTATTCTCAAGGTTTTTCCACCGAAATCCTTCCTTACGAGTTACCGGAAGGGAAACCCTGATTCTTGCAGTTACAAAGGAACCCCAATTTCCTTTGATCTTCTGACTCCCAAACTTTTCTCAGTGATCATCCTATCTTTGTAAACCCTGGATATGCAAAAATATTGCCAAGACATTTGCAATATTTTTCATTTAAAATTAATTCCTTTTTCTGCCAGTTAAAGGAATTAAATCCAGGAAAATATCTATCCATCTCCAAAGTTCATGAAAACTTGTGGAGATATTCTTTGTGATCATATTGAGCTCCCATAAAAATATTGGCCATAATTAAATAGGGGAAATTGTATTTTCCTATTTAAAGCCAATATTGCATTTTGGGCACTTTCTAAAGGAACTACCATTTTGGTAGCCAGGAAGAATCCCAAATAAATTGTGGAGTTTCTCCTATCCATATCTTCACCATTTCCATCAAGATCCCAAGTTCCACAGTTCAAAGTTTGAGCACAGCATCCATTTGCAAATTCTGTCCAGATTTTCAGTTTGCAAAGGAAGTGCTTGAACCATTGATCCATTTGAGCTGAAATTTTTCATGGTGGTTAACATTGATAAATCACTCATGGAAAACAAAACCCAGCTCAATCCATCTATCCATTCTTCCCCAGAAATTTTCCTAAGTTTCTGCCCATATGGAACCCCTGTGAAGGAAGTACCATTTTGGTGTATCCAAATGGTATGAAACTTTTAAAGTGGCTTCATATATCCAAATAATGACTCTCCACCAAATTTCCTCTCATTTCATTAAGCCATTTGAGCACAGCTTCAAATTCCATTTTCTGGACCAGATTTGGCATTACAAAGGAAGTGTGTGCAAATCTTGTCCAAATGCCTTCAAATTCTACCAGCACCTAGTCCTTCCTATCCTCTGTCATTGTGACAAAGATCCAGCTCCTCTCCTTCACCAAGTTCTCCAGAAAACTCCACCCAAGATCATATCCAGAAACTGTTCTGGATCACCTCGACTACTCCAGAGTCATCCTGGTCCATCCAGTGACCTACCTTGCCAATTTGAGCAGTGAACGACCTATTGGACAAGGCTAGACGTGCATAAGCAGGCCAGAGCACGCATGGCACGTGGTGACCGCGTGAGCAGCGGGCAGAAACGGCGCTCTGCACACTATTCACCTTGGCCAGCTAGCTGCAACCAGCCGTTGCTTGTCCGAGCATGTCCATGGTCTTCGCAGCGTCCGCGTGCCCCATCTCCAGTAGGTTCCCCCTCCGTTCCCTTCCTCGCCGCACCACGACAATGGCCGCCGTACCGCCACTGTATCCGCACAACCGCCGCCGTATCCGGACGATGCTGAGGCTTCTCGAGCTCGCCAGCGCCATCCTTTCCTCTGGCGCCGTCAGGTCGGCACCACCCCTCGCCCGACAGCTCGCCCCGAGCACCAGTGCACGGATAAGCAAGCCACAGCGGACGAGCTTATCCGGCGAGCTCACTCGCCTATAAAGGCCACTCCCCCCGAGCCATTCGACCTCACCACCAGCTCTCCCCCTCCCTCTAGTCCACCCCGTGCCCGCGCCCGACCGAAATCCTCGCCGGAGAGCTCGGATTTCCAGCAAGCTCCACCCACTGTCCCACCTCAAATTTCCATATCTAACCATCCCCGGTGCCCATGGACTCCACCCCTGGAAGCACCACTCTCCGACGAGCTCGCCAGTGCCCTCGCCCAGCCTCCTAGCCCACCGGAGCCCCTCCAATCGCCGAAGCCGCCACGGCGCTGCATCCGCTATAGCTCCTCCCTCCGGCCACCCCCGCGGCTGAGGGGACCCTCCCCGGGTGCGGAGTGGAGCAGGGGACCCGTTCCCGCCGGCGCCCGAAGCGGCTGCGGCCCCCATCGCCGAGAGCCACGCCGGCCAACGACCTCTGTATCTGCAGCTGGAGGAAGAGGATGACCTGCACGCGGGCCCCGATCGTCAGCAGCTCGGTCTCTCTCCATTTTTTTTAAATGAAGTGGCCGCGCTGGGGGGCCGACCCAGTGGAGGCAGTAGCCTCGCAGGCGCCCAGGCTCTGCCAGCTTTCGGCCCAAGCTGGCCCGTGTGCACAGTCCCTTTTCTTCTTTTCTCAGAAAAAAAAACTACTAAGGACTCAGTTGCAAATATTTTAATTGCAGATGGGTCCCTGGCAGTCAAACCCCTCTATCTTTTTCCTCGCAACTCCGAATGAGGTAAAACCAACGCTCACGTCTTCGTCTCGTCGAGCCCATTCCGATGGTATCATTTTCATAATGTTTTCACACTGTGAAAATGACCATTTTGCCCTTGCCCTATATCAGCCCCTCCGAGAGGGAATCTTTTCTGGCGAATTCTTCCGCGGCTTCACCGCACTCCTTCCCGGAGTATTCCAGCACCCCAGGTAAGCCGGCCATCTGATATATGCCCTAAAGCATTGCTCTGTGATATTTCTTGCATGTTTGAATTAATATGCCTGTGCCTGTCTGTGTAAGTAGGGAGTTGTATGTGACTCTGACGAACCCTTGCGTGCATTTTTTTTCGGTGACGGCACCATGCCTGTGTTCTGAGCTGTTTCCAGCCGTCCGGGGTGGATGCCGACTTTTATTTCTCTTGTCAGCAACTGTCCGTGTTCTGAGCTGCTTTTCGGCCATCTCGGGCAGCTATTGAATTTCTTTCCGTAGCGGTGACCCTATGCTCTGAGCTGTTTTTCGGCCATCTTAGGGAACTGCTACATTCTTCTTATCAACACCGTCTCATGTTCTGAGCTACTTTCCAGCCGTCTTGAGACGGGGTTGAGTTATTCCAGTAATGTCCCAGATCTGAGTTGTAAAGACCGTTCTGGTGGCTACTGGTTTCTTTGCCGGTTTTATGCAAGGGTTCCGACGGTCGTAACTTATAGCTAGAACTTGTAAAGTGATAACTTGCTATTTAATCCTGTTTCAATAATGATTCGTTGTGATGTTATATGGAGATAGGTTGTTATGTTCTCTTTACCATGCATAGCTACTGCCATGTTAAGTTGTTGTGATAAATAACCGGAGGAAGGCACCCCCCTAGGTGCCTTGGGGAGGGAGGAAACCCTCCCTTGGCCGCACTCCTCCTAGGAGGAGGGGGTAAGGGCTGTACCCCCCAGCCCTTACACCTATATCTAGTAGAGGGAGAGGAGGCGAGCCACACCCTAAACCCTAGCACAGCCCCTCCCCCTCTCTACCACCACCTCCTCCCGTCACGGCTTGACGAAGCCCTGCCGGAGCACCACCACCACCATCTCCACAACGCCGTCGTGCTGGTTGTGATCCCATCTACTTCTCCCCTTCTCTTGCTGGATCAAGGAGGAGGAGACGTCATCGAGCCACACGTGTCTGAACGTGGAGGTGCCGTCCATTCGGAACTTCATCGGCTTGGATCGTGAAGAGTATGACTACATCAACCGCGTAATATACGCTTCCGCTTAACGGTCTACGAGGGTACGTGGACACACTCTCCTCTCTCATTGCTATGCTTCTCATAGATAGATCTTGGGTGATTCGTAGGAATTTTTTTGATTTTCATGCAACGTTTCCCAACATTCATTTGGTCCAGTATTGTGGTACAAATTATGTTGATGAGTGTGCAATTCTTAGGCTTTTACCTAGTTCAATATTCTGGTACAAATCATGTTGATGAATGTGCAATTCATAAGGTTTTTACTTTGGTTATTATATATATAATCATGTCTGAACCTAAACTATATACTCTTTGCCACTTAGCTCTTTGTGGTTCCACCAATAAATTAATTCAAGTCTATGCCTGAATGGGGTGTGAGTTATCCGTGATCACTTTATAAGAACTAGGTTGAAGCAAGTATTTTGGATCTAACCCATTTCTACCAATTGTTTCAGATTGACCTATTGAAATACAAGAGTATCGCATATGGATTTGGTGTTCTGTTAAAGGAGCAAGGAGCTAGGGGATTCTTCAGGGGATGGGTGCCTACCTTGTTTAGTTGCAATGCTCAGGGGGCTTGCAAGTTTGGGTTCTATGAGTTCTTGCGCACATTATAGTCTAGAATATATAACCATCTTAAACTCATCTAGTATTCTGTTTTGAACCTATTCCATGTAAATTAGCTTTGGTTTTGCTAAGAACAACAACACCAAATTAGCTTTGGTTTTGCTAGGATGTGTCATTGAGTTTGTAGATAACAATAATGATGTGTTGATCTGCTTTATTCATGATGTGGTAGTAGAAATAAAATGATGTGGTAGTATATGCCCCCAACTGTTGTATAGTTGTATCCATATTTGTTTTGTACTTTTTTATAAATGATAGTTTGCGCAAGATGTGCATATGCTATTTGTTGTTTGACCCACAGTGCTTTTAAAAACTTGGGTCTGATGATCTTTCCTTGTCGGTCGGAGGCTCCTAGCGATAAAGGTGTTGTTGCTTCCTCATGTGGTGTTGTTGCGTCTCTACAGTTTGCATTTTGAGCTAATCTGCTACAGGTGCCTACTTCTCCCATGTAGGAATACTCATGTGTTGCTGCTTTCCTTAACTCTGTACTTAACAGTTGAATATGAGCATGGTATATGATCATCTTACCATTGCTTCAACAACTTTGAAAAATATTTCTTGATCAACTGCTTTCTGTCCAAATGTATATTATTCTTCAATCATAATCTGTTAGCAAATTCAAGTATAAGTTCCACTGTCCGTTAGTTTTGCTAATATTGTTTCTACTCTCTGTATTGGTTGTTATTTTGGGAACTGGTAATTGTCATTTTATTGTCTGTTTTCTGTACATGATAGATGATAGTTATGTATTTACAATTTCTTCTCTGAGAAACATATCTATAGAAATGTATAAAATTTCATATTTATTTAAAAAAGTGTCTAGCCGTGCATGCACGTCTACGAGTCTATCACTAGTAGTTCCATTGTTCATGAATCTTGCTAGTTATTTGGAGTTTCCTGTGTTTTGTTTCATCATTTGCTTTTGTTTTGTTCCTAACCATTTTGTTCTATAGCATGCAAATGCTAACCTTCGTTCATGTTTCATCGTGAGCTCTAGGATGAAGAAGTCAGAAGAATCATAGTGTTTAGCTCATTGGGGCTAGTTATACTTCGATAGATAGTTATAGTTAGATATTTTAGTTGTGTTTTTCGTAGCTAGATACCTGATGTGAACTATGTTTGATTATAAACCTGAAGTGAACTATGTTTTATTGTAATCTGCCAAGTTTGGCAGTTTTCTCTGCTTGAATTTTTAATTCTGTTCTCTGTCTATTCAGATTTAAATTGGTTATTTATTTTCTGGAAAATTGAAATCTGAATAATATGACCCTAACATCTAGGACCCACTTACTAGAACCTGATAACTCGGACCCACTTACTAGAACCTGACAACTGGCACCCACATGGCTATTAGACCTATATTTTGAAAAAATAAAAATGGAATCTGTTGAGCCAAAAAGGCCACGGCCAAGAAAATAAAAGGCTGAATTGTTGGGCATGGCCCATGTGGCTGACCAAACTTAACAGGAAAAAAATATTTAATGGGCTGAATTATTGGGCTCGGCCCAAAAGACGGCTGAACTTGACCGGGTTGATTCTGATCTATGACCAATTCAATTGATCACAATTTTGCCATGTCAGCTTGCCACGTTGGATCTGATGTGGTCTGGGTAGATTGCCAGTGACAAACAATTGGTCGTAAAATCTACGACCTTTTATTTTGGTCGTAACCGTCTATGACCATTTCACAAAAAATGTCGTTAAGTTTCATTAAAGACGGTCAGCTTTTGACCAACTGTTTTTGGTCACAAAAATGTGACAAATGGAAAACAATGACCATTCAGTGACCAATATTGATGGTCGCAAATTAATAAATTCCTGGTACTGCTGTTCCTTCTTCCTTCCTTCTGAAGATCCGGTGGCGGGATTCACCAGCTTGCCTTTCCCCTTCTGGGTGTCCGCCTTGCGCTTGCGCGGCACCATGGGAGTGGGGAAGGGAAGTGCTCTGTTCTTGTGGGTGGTTGTGAAAGCACGCACGTGAGGAACGGAGCAGTAGAGGCGAGAGGAAGTAGAAGATGCGACAGATGGGACGGGCCACTACGCTCCCCCTTTTTTATAATCAGAGGTGCCGGAGTGGCAACCGCCTGCCAGTTACAGCGTGTCGCTCCACTCTCCCGACTCACCGAGGCATCGCAACAGTCGCGACACGGGAATCTAGGAGCCATTTTCTTTTTTCAACAACAAGCATCATTACCGCAGTAAATGCAGCTGGCGTGGGGACATGGGTGTAGTTTCCCACCTCCAGGTGTCGTGCACCATGTGTCAAGCTCCCTACGACTCTGGGCCCCATCTCCTTTCTTGCCTCCCACTGGCCGCGTGCAGGACATGGGCCCGGGTGCTACTGTCGGCCGAATGAAACCAAGGTACCATGGGCCGGTGGAACATGGGACTTGACAGTGGGCACCCGACAAGCCGCGCCGCGTTGGATTGCACCGAGCAGAGCTATTCTCAGGCCAAGGTGATCCGACAAGGAGGGAAACGTCTCGCTGGCGCAGCAGCCCCTCATTGCTTGTCGTTGATTCTGCCCTGACAAGTGCTTCTCAGGGCATCCCCCAAGAAGCACATCTCCCGCATAACGTGGGGCATGCATGGACCGCCCGCGGCAGCCCCGCGAAGCAGTTGCTTCATCACGAAGCCTCCAGGGAATCTACCTCTTAGAGCATTTAATGTGCACTACTAGTCTACAGTGGAAAGCGTCAGCAGATAGGATGGGACGTGACGCACCCACCTTTTGACTTAGCACACCGGTACGGTGCCACCTACTCTGTGCTCAGCCACAGGGGCAACCTTTTCCACCTGCCCGACATGGGCAGGAAGGCCATGCCCCATCACCTCTGTGTGGCATAGACGGCAACGCTACCTGCTCCACGAAGAAGTCCATGACACATGCGCCTCTAGCTGACGAGGCGCCCCCTCCTGTACTAGCTATGTGGTAACCCCCCACTGTTATAAGGGGAGGACCAGAGCCACTATAAAACGGGGGATCAATGATCAACCAGGACACACTTAGAGAAAGCCCTCGATCTTGTGAGAGTGTATTGTTCATTTCCCACATTGCAATAGCAGATAGCAGGGGTAGGGTGTTACACCGCTTTGGTGGCACGAACCTTGGTAACTTCGGCGTCTGGTGTGTTTGTGTTGCGTCCCTGTCGATCCACGGCGTTCGAAGAGGCGTTGCGTGTTCAGTCCCTGGCCGAACTATAAAACGGGTGTCTCCGCACCTCGGTATCGTGCTCGCACACGCTGACATAATCTCTCTCTAAGGTGATGATATTGATGATTGAAAGAGGGATGGTGATGTGTAGAAGCCGGAGTGGGTCGAGCTAAAGTTCTTCTCTTCCGGATCTCTCCTCTGATATTCTGGTGTGAATTGCGGCGTCTTCCTCCCCTCCTTCTCTTCCTCTGCCCTATACAAAGTTACCTTGTATAGATGAGAGGGAGGCGGCGGCAGCTGGTACGACCGATGGCACGAGCGGTCATGCTTGTACAAGGAGCCGTCTTCTCTTCTGGATGCGCTGAGTGCAATTCTTCCAAAAGGGAATTGTCCCTTGCTGCTCCATTTGACTTGATATTGCTTCATCCCCTTCCAAAAGTGAGTAGAGCTACACATCAAGTAAGGAAACAAGGTTTCTTCATTTTCGAAAGTTGTCATTAGTTAAAAGAAAAAACCCTGCAATAAACCAACCAAAATTCCCCAGGAAAAGTGCTAAATTATAGAGCCATCAGGGGGGTCATATTTGATGTTTGTGACTGGAGATGCTATAAGTTTGGTGAGATTTTTCGTTTGCAATCTACTCAAATGACACAGCTCATTGTATGAGACGATGAATTTCTTAATTGGCTGGCCAATGCATGACCGGCCTACATGTTCTCCTCCCTTGCACTCTAGCAAGCTTTAGCCATCCGAGCAAGTATAATAATGTGACATGAGGAGTCTATAAGAGCTTAAATATTATATTTTTGCTGAGTTGAAGAAGAGAGAAGAGGAGAGAGAAGAGAAGGGGGCTATAGATTAAGAGCCAGCTGCAGGACGGGTTCCAAGAAACTTTTTAAGAGTGTAAGGTGGGCCAGCTATTATTAAAGTAGTACATCTTTACAGCTAACTACTATACATGTTGACAGTAGCTGCGAAAGTGTTGATGTGAGCCCGAGCTCACAGGCTCCTGGAATCAGGTCCATTTATATATCTCGCGATCTGTGCTAGACTGAGGTATATGATCCTGCCTGTTATTTACAGAAATAGGACATGGCCCACAGCTCAGTTAACTCCCTCAGTTAGTAACACGGCGGATCAGGCGGAGGAGGACGGATTGGGCCGTCCCATTTGTACACACACACCCTATCTCCCGCTCGTATGGTTTGAATTTCAAACAGAAGCCCGCGCACCCCCCTCCAACAGATGACAGAACAGTTGTCATCTGCATTTAGTTATGTCCCTAGTTCAGCAACCAAACTGGTAGGTACCTCTATGGGAGGCTGGTACTTGTGCTGGAAAATCAACTAACGTAATTGTTCAGACATGCTTAATCCATACATGGTTCAGAAAATTCAGAAAACAAAATGCTGACAGAAGTCAGAAAATCAACTAACGTAATTGTTCAGACATGCTTAATCCATACATGGTTCAGAAAATTCAGAAAACAAAATGCTGACAGAAGCAGCAACTAGTTTAGCACAATTCTCAGGACAACAGCCAGAAAATTCAGAAAACACAATGCTGACAGAATCAATCCACTTATCGGTTACAGCTAGTAATCGTTTAGGCATAATCCAGACATATTACAAGATCTTTTACAACCTTAAAGGAGATCGTTCTCATTTAGCACTGGCTGATGCTTCAGCTTCTAGATTATTATGTCAGCCTTAGTTCTGCAGCCTTGTGGCAATTGTTCCGGCGGTGCCCTTCAACGCCACAGTTCTTGCATCTCGCCGGCTTACGAGGCTGTTTCGGCACATCCCCCCGCTGAGGGCAAGTTGTGCGTTTATGTCCTTGCTGCCTGCATATCCCACAAAATCGTGTTCTCTTACTTAAACCCTCATATGGGGCTCTCTCCCTACTTGTGGTTGGTCTTCCCATTTGCTTCCATTTGGCTGGCGGCAACAAGGTTGCCAAGACATTTCCAGACTCGTTTGCTGAGATGCAGTCACCACCCCAATTGTAATATGTGTACCTTCTGTGCCTGCACAAGGGGTTAATGGGGCCTTCATATTATCCCCTAACCTGTCTTCCAAACCCAAACCATCTCGCACTTCTGTGAATGGCTTCATCTCCGATGCACAGTGTTTGAACAATGAAATCAAATGCTCATAAGCCGCCACACTGCAGTCTCCCATGCGCACAAGTTCCATGGCTTGCATATACATATTGAAATGACGGAAACTGAATGGGTTTTCTTGAGCATTGTCCCTCTGGTACTGTGTAAGGTGTGCTAGAAGGACATCTCTTGCATCTCGTGTCCACCGCTTCAGAATATGCTTTTTTGGGATCTCAGTGACACGGATGAAGTCCAGTACCTGCATTTGTCATCATGAACAAAGGACACAGCTTGTTAGCTTTTTGATCTAACTTAATAATTTGATAATTTTGACCAGAGTAAATATCCTGATAACCAGGGCTATGTTTGAGCAATTTCGACCAGATCGCCTTTAGGATGTGGCTGCACAGCAGGCCCATGTGTGCAAACTGACCACACTCACAGTCAAACTCATCCCCTCCTTCCGTAACCGATACCTTGTATGACGTTTTACACCACTTTTCCCTCCGCGCTGCATCGGTATGTATTGCAAGGTAATTTTTTCCTTTGTCGATTTCCTCAACCTGATATGCACCGCACTCATACAATATATGTCCGAATTGCTCAAACATAGCCCTAGTGTATAATTTCCTAGCATGCCTCTCTGTAGCCAAATTTGCTCGCATAAGTGGCCTCCCCTGGAGAAGCAACAAAACGAGTGTCAGTACATGCATTCACTTAATCAGTTTGTAATTCAACCATACCAACAGGTAACAAGGAGACAGAGCTTTCTATTGTTGTCCGCTTCTCCTCATAATTCTCTTCTGCCTCCCGGTCAAATATTAAGCTCATATACTTCCTGACAAAGATATGCATTGGGCTCCCAGGCGGCACATAGTTCTTTAACATGTGGTTAGCGCTTTCACTCCGTTGAGTGCTAGTCATTTTTGCACAGAACACGCCTTTGAAGTATGGCTTCGCCCACTTGTGCCTTATCTCGTACAAATTAGTCATGTAGTCGTGGCTCTTCAGATTGTATTTCTCTATAAGGTATTTCCAGCCTTCCTCAAACTACTCTATGGTTAACATGTGATTGACAACCTTGTGGAACTCGGGACGGAAATCACTAGTTTTGGAGTACAATGGACCAAGTGACTCTTTTGCCTTCTTTAGCACATGCCACTTGCACCATCGGTGAGCTGTGCCAGGCATCACATTCTCTATGGCAACCTCCATAGCCCTGTTCTGATCTGCACAGGTAAAGATTACACCAACATCAGGTTATCTGGATTTATGTCAACCAATTATACCGAAACTTGTTTACTACCAAATCATACTTTGCTTACCTGTCAAGATTGTTTGCGGTGCCTTCCCACCCATTATCCTAATGAATTCTGCAAAAACCCACTCAAATGTTTCAACTGTTTCACTTCGCACCAATACTCCAGCAAGGATTATGCTCTGAAAATGATTGTTCACCCCCACAAATAAACCAAACGGCATGTCATAGCTAGAGGTTTGTCCGGTAAGTTTTATCGAACGTAACAACATCACCAAAGAAACTGTATTGTAGCCTGCTGTTGCCGGTAGCCCACATCAAAGTGATGATTCTGCCCTCATTGTCTGCTTGAACTCGATAAGTGAATTGAGGGTCCTTTGAACATAGGTCTTGGAATACTTCCATTGTTTTCCTCACATCGTCTTCTGACTGCTCACGGCTTATCTTTCCACACAGATTACGCAGAGCTCTCTTCGTGAATGGTACATTCTCCATCTTCCCAAAGAAGCTGCCGATGATGCTGTACACTTTTGCCAGATTGACATTATTTTGCCTTAGCTGCTTCACAAGGTCCCTGCTGTACTGATCAATATGCTTGTGCGATGGCCAGTGGAGTGTCTGTCCATACGTGTGCGTCAATGCATGGTTGTGCACATCCGATGGTCAGCTATGTACCAACCATTATCCTTGGAACGCAACAACCTTACGAGTGCGGGGCATTGACACCGACAGGACCGTGTGTTCTCAACAATTGGCTTCCCCTGCAGATCAATAAAAAAAAATACGCAGTCATTACATACCACATGATGATTTTCCATTACAAAATAAATATTCAGATGTGCAAATTTCTAATACGATTTATCATACCGCACATCCACAGACTATCTCTTGCATGCACTTCGTCCGGTTCACATTCAGCCTGCTCTTTCCATATCGGATGCCAAACCCTTTTTCCCAAGAATATAAATTGTAAAAGTCGTAGGCTTCACCTAGTGTGTCGAAAGATGTTCCTATCTTTGGAACAATAACAATGTCCCCTGGGTCCTCTGCAAATTGCCGTACGGTCTTCTCGAAGGCTGTTACTCTATCTGCACAAGGAGGCCTGCCTAGAGCAGCAGCACCCACACGCACTCTGCTCAAAGGGCAAACAAGTACAGATAAGTTGTTTGTTCAGTCTTATAAAAATGAATTATGTATGACAAACATAGTATTCAGGTTACTGTCTAATTTCAACACAAAGGTAATATGCATCACTACTACGTCCAGTTGACAGGTTCTACATTTCTGCTTGCAGATACATCTAGAAATACCATTCCGGGAATCTGTGCTGAACCTATTACATTATGCTATGCGCTGACTAGAGCAGTAGCACCTGCATGCTCTCTGCTCAAATGGCAAACAAGTTTAACTTAGATGTGGATTCAGTTTCCTGAAACTGAATTACGTATGACTGACATAGCACCCAGCTTATTGTTTAATCTCCCCTCATAGCCTTTTCGCATCACTAGTTTTTCCTGAAACAAGTTAGACTTCCCTAAGTTATGGGTGAATGCAGACACCAATATATGATTTACACTTTCTGAATCTGTACTGACATATTAGATTATGCTACTGTCCATATATTTTTCTTCAGTTCATTGTACTACTGGAACTGCAATTCATCACGAATTTTCTACTGCAATCAGCCGTACCTTTGTGTCCATCCTGGGGTTTTTGGGTCCAATTGCTCTATCGACTGCTCTGAACACTGCGCCTTGTCTGCACTTCCTGCCTCCGCCGCGGCCTCTTCAGGGCAAATCTGGCCGTCCGCACTCGATGCTGCACCCGCTGGCACATCTAAACCAGCCGGCGCGCTCACCGGGAACCGCATCGGCTCCATACTGCTGTTGTTGTCATTCACCTCCTCTAGCAGTGTTCTGTACAATACACACAAAGTATAAGTACGGAGAAATGCAGTCCGCCAGCATCAGAAACCGGATCCACTTCAAGAAAATGGGGGCCGTCGCTCGGATTCTTACCTGTTTATAGGTTGCATCAGGAACTCCATGGCCGCCGGTGAACTTCCAGCTTTCTGGATACCGCTGCCGCCGTCGGCGCAGTAGATATCCACACTGTCCCGCCGCCTGGGAAGAAAACCTAACCCGACTTAGCTGCCCTGGCACGGGACAATTGACGATAACCCCCCTGGCACCAAGCGGCGCACCTAAACGCATTTACTGTGCACCCTCACGGAAGCTACCGGAATCCGGTGATCTGGTCCACGGATCAGGACGCTGGCTACATTTCGATCCACGGCTCAGTCCTCTCTCCGTGGACGGCGTCCGCACTTCCGTTCCCTCCGGCCCACATGTCAGGCCAGTATATGCGCGCATCTTTTTTTTCCCCGCTCCGCGTGAACCCGCCGACTGCCACCTTCATTAAATGCTTCGAATCTTACAGCAATTCTGGACGGGTGTGATTCCGAGCTCCTGTGAGCTCGCGATCACATACTCCGCGTGCCAGTAGCTGGCTCTATTATTATCCTTGCTCTCGGTCACCCTCGCCATATTTATTTCTCACACCAAACAACTGCTGGAAATAAATCCTGCACCATGTATCCTGTACGATAGCGCAACTTTGCCACCTAAAGTATTCCCGTTCTTACTTCATTTCTACCCACTGTACATGCGAGATTTCCAAGGATCGCCCGCTCATACCGTCTGGACTGGATTCCAGTAGCAAGCGCACCCGAGCACAATTCTTCCGCCTCCGCTGAGCCTGCCACTAACTATACTCATGCAACAACCTGACCCACTAATCACTCCATGCACTAATCACATCCTAAACTCTGACAAGTGCTTTTCAGTAAGGTAATGTCCGCTTCGCCATCACAATTTCAGTGCATGCACTAGCTAATTTCAGTGCTAGCACATGGTTTTACCCATCTCTACATCACGGATTTAGCAACCGCCTCTGACCCGTTGACGTCTCAATGATATAGAGGGAGCTTTCACAACTGTGTTTATAATTAGAGATGGTGTTAGGGTACCTGATGACCCACAAGTATAGGGGATCAATCGTAGTCCTTTCGATAAGTAAGAGTGTCGAACCCAGCGAGGAGCAGAAGGAAATGACAAGTGGTTTTCAGTAAGGTAATGTCCGCAAGCACTGAAATTGTAAGTAGCGAGTAGTTTAATAGCAAGATAATTTGTAATGAGTAAGTAACAATAGTAGTAACAAAAGTTCAGCAAGGTAGCCCAATCCTTTTGAGGCAAAGGACATACCAAAACGGTCTCTTATGATAAGCAAAGTGTTCCTGAGGGTACACGGGAATTTCATCTAGTCACTTTCATCATGTTGGCTCGATTCGTGTTCGCTACTTTGATAATTTGGTATGTGGGTGGATCGGTGCTTAGGTGCTGTTCTTACTTGAACAAACCTCCTACTTATGATTAACCCCCTCGCAAGCATCCGCAACTACGAGAAAAGTATTAAGAATAAATTCTAACCATAGCATTAAACTTTTGGATCCAATCGGTCCCTTACGGAATAGCGCATAAATTAGGGTTTAAGCTTCTGTCACTCTCGCAACCCATCATCTAATAACTACTCCACAATGCATTCCCTTAGGCCCAAATATGGTGAAGTGTCATGTAGTCGACGTTCACATGACACCACTAAGGGAATCACAACATACATATCATCAAAATATCGAACACATATCAAGTTCACATGATTACTTGCAACATGATTTCTCCCGTGACCTCAAGAACAAAAGTAACTACTCACAAATGATAAGCATGCTCCAGATCAGAGGGGTATTAAATAGCATAATGGATCTGAACATATAATCTTCCACCAAATAAACCATATAGTAATCAACTACAAGATGTAATCAACACTACTAGTCACCCACAAGTACCAATCTATAGTTCCGGTACAAAGATTGAACATGGGAGATGAACTAGGGTTTGAGAGGAGATGGTGTTGTTGAAGATGTTGATGGAGATTGCCCTCCCCAAGATGGGAGAGTTGTTGGTGATGATGATGACAATGATTTCCCACTCCGGGAGGGAAGTTCCCCCGGTGGAATCGCTTTGCCGGAGGGCAAAACTGCTCCTGCCCAAGTTCCGCCTCGAGACGGCGGCGCTTTGTCCCGAAAGTCCTCCCCTTATTTTTTGTAGGTCAAAATGACTTATATACCAGAAGATGGGCACCGGAGGTGGGCTGGGCTGAGCAAAACCCACCAGGGTGCGCCTGGGGGGCCTGGCGCGCCCTGGTGTCTTGTGCTCACTAGGTGGCCCCCTCCGGTAGTTATTTGCTCCAGTATTTCTTATTTATTCCATAAAAAAATCCTTGTGAAGTTTCAGCTCATTTGGAGTTGTGCAGAATAGGTAGCCTGACGTAGCTTTTTCAGGTCCAGATTTCCAGCTGCCGGAATTCTCCCTCTTTGTGTATACCTTGCATATTATAAGAGAAAAGGCATTAGAATTACTCCAAAAAGCATTGTTATGCATAAAAACATTATAAATAACAGTAGGTAAACATGATGCAAAATTGACGTATCAACTCCCCCAAGCTTAGACATCGCTTGTCCTCAAGCGAAAACCGAAATCGAAAAACATGTCCACATGCTTAGAGAGAGAGGTGTCGGTAAAAACAAAATACGGACATAGAAGCATCATGTAATTTATTATAACAGCAACAAACTTTAACATAAAACTTTCATCATAGAACTTTTATCAGAGACTTCTCATGAATAAGTAACAATTCATCACAGCATCGAAGTATAAAGCATAAATTATATTGGAAACCAACAAACTATGTTCTCAGTCAACTTTGCAACTACAATTCATCATCTTTTCAGGAAGGGTCACGTATCGGAGCCTTTTAGGCAAGCCCACATACTCAACCATCATATAGTCTTCTATGATTGCTAACACTCACCGCGTACACATGAATAAAATGTTTCAACCGGACACATAGAAAGATAGGGGCTTATAGTTTTGCCCCCCAACGTATTCACCTCAAGGGTGATGTCAACAATAATAACTCATGCTACCCATATGCAACTGTATATATGTGCCTAGATCTTTCCTCACCACATGATGCTTGCCAAAAGAGAAAATAAAAAGGAATAGAGAGAAGAACTTTGAGTCTTGCATGAAAGTAAATACATAAAAGTAAAAGATAGGCCCTTCGCAGAGGGAAGCAGAGGTTGCCATGCACTTTTTGTTTGTATGCTCAATCCCTTAGTGCAAGAGAACGTCACGTTATATTGCCCCTTGTGATAGCAACCTTTATTATGCAGTCTGTCGCTTTTATTCTTCGCCATCACAAGTTCGTACAACGCTCAATTTTCTCTTACACTAAATGATCCAACACTTTTAGAAGCAATTTTTATTGCCTTATTGCACCGATGACAACTTACTTGAAGGAACTTACTCAATCCATAGGTAGGTATGGTGGACTCTCAAAACAAGATTTGGCTTTAAGGGTTTTTGGATGCACAAGTAGTATCTCTACTTGGTGCGGAATTTTTGGCTAGCAAAGATAGGGGGCAAGCACCACATGTTGAAGGATCTATGACAATATAACTTCTATGTGAATATGAACAAACATAATTCATTACGTTGTCTTCCTTGTCCAACGTCAACAATTTTGGCATATAATATTTTGATGGGTGCTCACAATCACAAAAGATTTCCAAGATAGTGTATTTGCATGTGAGTCTTCTCTTCCCTTATTAATTCTTTCATGAATTGCTTAATTGACCAATACTATGTTTGTCAATCTACAATAAAATTTTCTACTTATACTCTTTCATGTGTGAAGTCATTACTTACCATAAGATTAGCATATGATATTTTTCATTTATTTCCTTTCTTTTTATTGAAACATGAAAGTAAAGAAAGTAAAACTCAAACTAAACTTTATTATATATCTCGCACATGATTACAAGGATAGATCACTAAGCAAACTCTCGAAAAGAAAGGATCGAACTAAACTTTTATTCATCTAAAGCAAAGATAACCATGGATCGAACTAAGAAAAGTAAAGGCAAAAGATAGTGGAGGTGATACGATACAGGGGCACCTCCCCCAAGCTTGGCGGAAGCATCTAAAGCAAAAGATAACCATGGATCGAACTAAGAAAAGTAAAGGCAAAAGATAGTGGAGGTGATACGATACCGGGGCACCTCCCCCAAGCTTGGCAGAAGCCAAGGGGAGTGCCCATACCCGATACTCAATTTTGTTTTGGTGACGAAGAAGGAGGTGGTGGTGATGAAGTAGAGGGTTTGTCTTTCTTCCTTAGCTTACGCTTGAGGATGGAATTCTCATCTTTTAATTCACCGATCTCCTGCTCAGGCTCCAATACCACTTTTTGCATAAATCTTGCTTGTTTTCCTGCAAGAGACGAAAGGGGATAAACTGGATCTTAGGCTTCTTTGCTTTGTCGGGGAGACTCGACTTCTTAAATTCAATGTGCATGTCCCCAGGTTGAGGCAATGGGGCTTCATCCTCGTCTGAGCTTGTCTCCCCCTCCCTCTTCGGATCATAATCTTCTTCTTTCGAAGTCCAGCTATAGTGCTCCACATCCCCATAAACCTTAGGGTTTGCGACATAATCAGCAACATAGCTCTCACCCTCCGAGTCTTGGGACGACATATTTTCAGATCTGTCAGGAAAACAGCAATAAAAGAAAATAGAAGATTTCTCCGCGATACGGAGGTCAATAGGTTTGGGGGGTATATAAAGATTTTTTATCTTGGGAAACAAGCAAACAGAAGAAAAATGGAGTCCGGAAGGTACCCGAGGTGGGCACAACCCACCTGGGCGCGCCTGGCAAGCCAGGCGCGCCCTGGTGTCTTATGCCCACTAGGGTCACCTTCCTGGTAGTTTCTTATTTTCCTAATTTTCTAAATATTCCAAAACTGACAAAAAATATTTTTGCGGATTTTTCGGAGTCCGTTTACTTACCGTATCACATACCTCCCTTTTTTCACGATTCTTGAGTGTTCCGGAAGGTTTCTTTTATGTGTTCTTCCGGTGTCATGGTTTGGATAACACTTTCAACATTAATGGGCATACCTGAGATATAATGTTTTATTCGTTGCCCATTAACAACCTTCGGGTTAGTACCTTCGGCATTATTTATTTTGATAGCTCCAGATCGATAAACCTCCTCGATAACATTGGGTCCTTCCTATTTGGAGAGGAGTTTTCCTGCAAAGAATCTAAAACGAGAGTTGTACAAAAGAACATATTCTCCAACTTTGAACTCACGCTTTTGGATTCTTTTATCATGCCATCTTTTAACTTTTTCTTTAAATAACTTGGCATTTTCATAAGCTTGGGTTCTCCATTCATCTAATGAGCTAATATCAAATAACCTCTTTTCATTAGCAAGTTTGAAATCATAGTTGAGTTCTTTAATTGCCTAATATGCTTTATGTTCTAACTCAAGAGGCAAATGACAAGCTTTTCCATAAACCATTTTATAAGGAGACATACCCATAGGATTTTTATATGCTGTTCTATAAGACCAAAGTGCATCATCTAATTTCTTAGACCAATTCTTCCGGGACCTATTGACAGTCTTTTGTAAGATTAATTTTATTTCTCTATTGCTAAGTTCAACTTGACCACTAGACTGAGGATGATAGGGTGATGCAATTCTATGGTTAACATCATACATGACAAGCATTTTACGGAAAGCACCATGAATAAAGTGTGAACCACCATCAGTCATTAAATATCTAGGGACTCCAAACCTTGGGAAAATAACTTCCTTAAGCATTTTAATAGAGGTGTTGTGATCAGCACTACTAGTTGGAATAGCTTCTACCCACTTAGTAACATAATCAACAGCAACCAAAATATGAGTATACCCATTAGAGGAAGGAAAAGGTCTAATGTAATCAAATCCCCAAACATCAAATGGTTCAACAGCAAGAGAATAATTCATAGGCATTTCTTGACGCTTACCGATATTACCTATTCTTTGACATTCATCACAAGATAAGACGAACTTATGGGCATCCTTGAAGAGAGTAGGCCAATAAAATCCAGATTGCAATACCTTATGAGCAGTTCTGTCTCCCGCATGATGTCCTCCATAAGCTTCGGAGTGACATTTCCGTAGGATTTGTTCCTGTTCATGCTCAGGTACACAACGTCTAATAATACCATCTACCCCTTCTTTATAAAGATGTGGGTCATCCCAAAAGTAATGTCTTAAATCATAGAATAATTTTTTCTTTTGTTGGTATGTGAAGCTAGGTGGTATGTATTTAGCAACAATATAATTAGCATAGTCAGCATACCAAGGAGTGTTATGAGAAACATTTATTGAAGCTAACTGTTCATCAGGAAAGCTATCATTAATAGGTTGTGGGTCATCAAGAATATTTTCAAGCCTAGACAGGTTATCAGCTACGGGGTTCTCAGCTCCCTTTCTATCAGTGATATGTAAGTCAAATTCTTGTAGCAAGAGAACCCACCTAATGAGTCTAGGTTTAGCATCTTTCTTTTCCATAAGATATTTTATAGCAGCATTATCGGTGTGAACAGTCACTTTAGAATCAACAATGTAGGATCTAAATTTATCACAAGCAAACACAACTGCTAAAAATTCTTTTTCAGTAGTAGCATAATTTCGTTGGGCACTGTCTAGAGTTTTACTAGCATAATGGATAACATTTAGTTTCTTATCAACTCTTTGTCCTAGAACAGCACCAACAGCATAATCACTAGCATCACACATAATTTCAAAAGGCAAGTTCCAATCAGGTGGTTGAACAACAGGAGCAGTAATTAAGGCTTTCTTGAGTGTTTCGAAGGCTTCTAAACAATCATCATAAAAAACAAAAGGAATATCCTTTTGCAAAAGGTTTGTAAGAGGCCTAGAAATTTTAGAAAAGTCTTTGATAAATCTCCTATAGAAACCAGCATGACCAAGGAAACTACGAATACCTTTGATATCTTTAGGACATGGCATTTTCTCAATTGCATCAACCTTGGCTTTGTCCACCTCAATACCTCTTTCAGAAATTTTATGGCCCAAAACAATACCTTCATTAACCATAAAGTGGCACTTCTCCCAATTCAAGACAAGATTTGTTTGCTCACATCTCTGCAAAACTCGATCAAGATTGCTTAAACAATCATCAAAAGACTTCCCATAAACAGAAAGTCATCCATGAAAACCTCAACAATCTTTTCACAAAAATCAGAGAATATAGCAGTCATACATCTTTGAAAGGTAGCAGGTGCATTGCATAAACCAAAAGGCATACGTCTATAAGCATAAGTTCCAAAAGGACAAGTAAAAGTGGTCTTTTCTTGATCAGGTTGAGAAACAGGTATTTGTGAAAAGCCAGAATATCCATCAAGGAAGCAAAAATGTGTGTGCTTAGATAATCTTTCTAGCATTTGATCAATAAAAGGCAGAGGATAATGATCTTTTCTAGTTGCTTTGTTTAATTTTCTAAAATCAATTACCATTCTATAGCCTGTGACAATTCTTTGTGGAATAAGTCCATTCTTATCATTAGGAACAACAGTAATACCTCCCTTCTTAGGGACACAATGAACAGGACTTACCCATCTACTATCAACTATATGATAGATTATACCTGCTTCCAGGAGTTTCAATATTTTTGTTCTTACCACTTCTTTCATCTTCGGATTTAACCGACGTTGGTGATCAACAACGTGTTTAGCATCAGGTTCCATATTAATTTTGTGCTGACATAGAGTGGGACTAATGCCCTTAAGATCATCAAGAGTATATCCAATAGCAGCTCGGTGCTTCCTTAGAACTTTCAATAATCTTTCATCTTCATGTTCTGAAAGGTTAGCACTAATAATAACAGGATATATCTTTTTCTCATCAAGATAAGCATATTTCAAAGTGTCTGATAATTGTTTTAATTCAAACACAGGATCACCTTTAGGTGGAGGAGGACCTCCTAGAGTTTCAATAGGCAGATTGTGTTTAAGCAGAGGTTGTTGTTCGAACAAAATTCTATCTATTTCATTTCTTTCATGCATATGCAAATCATTTTCATGATCTAGCAAATATTGCTCTAAAGGATCAGTAGGAGGTACAACAATAGAAGCAAGACCAATAATTTCATCCTTACTAGGCAAATCTTTCTTATGAGGTTTTCTACTAAACTTAGAAAAATTAAACTCATGAGACTCATCACCAAAGCTAACACCGACAGTTTGTTTCTCACAATCTATTTTAGCATTAACGGTGTTCAAGAAAGGTCTACCAAAGATGATGGGACAAAAGTCATCTTGTGGGGAACCAAGAACTAGAAAATCAGTAGGGTATTTTACTTTCCCACATAAGACTTCAACATCTCTAACAATCCCAAGTGGTGTGATGGTGTCTCTATTAGCAAGTTTAATAGTAACATCTATGTCTTCTATCTCAGCGGGTGCTATGTCATTCATAATTTCTTGATATAAGGTAAAAGGAATAGCACTTACGCTAGCACCTATGTCACATAAACCATGATAACAGTGATCTCCTATTTTAACTGAGACAACAGGCAGGCCAACAACGGGTCTATGTTTATCTTTCCCATCGGGTTTGGCAATTCTAGCAGCTTCACCAACGAAGTAAATAACATGCCCATCAATATTATCGACCAAGAGATCCTCAACCATAGCAACACTAGGTTCTACCTTGATTTGTTCAGCAGGTTTAGGTGTTCTAATATAACTTTTATTGACCACAGTTGAGACTTTAGCATGCTCTTTCATCCTAACAGGGAAAGGTGGTTTTTCAATATAAGCAGTAGGAACAACTGGGTCAACATTGTAGATAATTGTTTCATCTTTAGCTATTACCGGTTCTTTAGTTTCTTCTTTAATAGGTGGGTGATATTTAAACCACTTCTCCTTAGGGAGATCAACATGAGTAGCAAAAGATTCACAAAAGGAGGCTACTATCTCAGAGTCAAGTCCATATTTAGTGCTAAACTTTTGAAAAGCATCGGTATTCATAAAAGATTTAACACAATCAAACTTAAGCTCAATACCTGACTCTTTACCTTCGTCGAGTTCCCAATCTTTAGAGTTGCGTTTAATTCTTTCTAAAAGATCCCACCGGAATTTCATATTCAATATTTTCAGTAGGTGCAGTAGGTTGAGGGGCATCTAATTGTGGTTCCGGTCGAGGTGAAGATACTCCGAACAAACCCCTTAAAGGATTGCTCTCCATAGTAACAAGTGACAATAAATTTCAGCACGTAGTAATAATTTTTCCTTACCAAGAGCGCTTCACTCCCTGGCAACGGCACCAGAAAAGAGCCTTGATGACCCACAAGTATAGGGTATCAATTGTAGTCCTTTCGATAAGTAAGAGTGTCGAACCCAACGAGGAGCAGAAGGAAATGACAAGCGGTTTTCAGTAAGGTAATGTCTGCAAGCACTGAAATTGTAAGTAGCTAGTAGTTTAATAGCAAGATAATTTGTAACGAGCAAGTAACAATAGTAGTAACAAAAGTGCAGCAAGGTAGCCCAATCCTTTTGAGGCAAAGGACAGGCCAAAACGGCCTCTTATGATAAGCAAAGTGTTCTTGAGGGTACACGGGAATTTCATCTAGTCACTTTCATCATGTTGGTTCAATTCGTGTTCGCTACTTTGATAATTTGGTATGTGGGTGGACCAGTGCTTAGGTTCTGTTCTTACTTGAACAAACCTCCTACTTATGATTAACCCCCTCACAAGCATCCGCAACTACGAGAAAAGTATTAAGAATAAATTCTAACCATAGCATTAAACTTTTGGATCCAATCGGTCCCTTACGGAATAGCGCATAAACTAGGGTTTAAGCTTCTGTCACTCTCACAACCCATCATCTAATAACTACTCCATAATGCATTCCCTTAGGCCCAAATATGGTGAGGTGTCATGTAGTCGACGTTCACATGACACCACTAAGGGAATCACAACATACATATCATCAAAATATCGAACACATATCAAGTTCACATGATTACTTGCAACATGATTTCTCCCGTGACCTCAAGAACAAAAGTAACTACTCACAAATGATAATCATGCTCAAGATCAGAGGGGTATTAAATATCATAATGGATCTGAACATATAATCTTCCACCAAATAAACCATATAGTAATCAACTACAAGATGTAATCAACACTACTAGTCACCCACAAGTACCAATCTATAGTTCCGGTACAAAGATTGAACACGGGAGATGAACTAGGGTTTGAGAGGAGATGGTGTTGTTGAAGATGTTGATGGAGATTTCCCTCCCCAAGATGGGAGAGTTGTTGGTGATGGTGATGACGATGATTTCCCCCTCCGGGAGGGAAGTTCCCTCGGTGGAATCGCTCCGCCGGAGGGCAAAAGTGGTCCTGCCCAAGTTACACCTCGAGACGGCGGCGCTTCGTCCCGAAAGTCCTCCCCTTATTTTTTTCTAGGTCAAAATGACTTATATACCAGAAGATGGGCACCGGAGGTGGGCTGGGCTGAGCACAACCCACCAGGGCGCGCCTGGGGGGCCTGGCGTGCCCTGGTGTCTTGTGCTCACCAGGCGGCCCCCCTCCGGTAGTTATTTGCTCCAGTATTTCTTATTTATTCCATAAAAAATCCTCGTGAAGTTTCAGCTCATTTGGAGTTGTGCAGAATAGGTAGCCTGACGTAGCTTTTTCAGGTCCAGATTTCCAACAGCCGGAATTCTCCCTCTTTGTGTATACCTTGCATATTATGAGAGAAAAGGCATTAGAATTACTCCAAAAAGTATTATTATGAATAAAAACATTATAAATAACAGTAGGTAAACATGATGCAAAATGGACGTATCAGTACCAGTACTACTCTCTCTCGATCTATAGCTTCTGTCAGTTCGTAATATCGGCAGTAGTCCCGATAGGATGTCGCGCATAGCTAGAAGGCTAGATGAGAGTGCACACGAAGCAATTACCCAGGTTCAGGCCGTCAAGATGGAGGTAATATCCTACTCCTACTAGATTGATTGATGGTGTATATGTCTCATATGAGGAGGTTTGGTGTACAATGATTGATCGCTAGGATCGCGTAGGTGTATCGAGACTAGAATATAAGATTAGATGCCAATTGACTAACCCTAGGCCATGCTTATATAGGATATAGGGCCTAGGGTTTACAGGAGTCTAGGTCGATTACGGCCGACCAGAGATCCTCCGAGATCCCTGGGAGTCCTTTTTCTGTGCCAAGTTGCTGGTGCCGTCTTGAGGAGGCCTATCGACCGGGTAGCTGGCCTGGGCCATACTGTGGCCTAATGGGCCTAGTCCTAGCAAGGTGGGCCAACTTTCGGTCCTCTAGTGTACCCCTGGTACATCGTACCGTCAGCTTCTCAATGAGGAATTCGAGTTCAGTGTCGATTACAAGGGTAATTGTGAATACATGAATGTAGTTTGGGGAAGGGGAAGAATAGGTAGCCGCCTGCCATGCCGATACAGCCATGGTCCACTAGATGCCTGCCTCTGTCTTGCGATGGGAGATAAGTAGGGGTGGTGATAGACCGGGCTCACTTACACCAAGTCAGGCCCAGGAACTATTGTGTTGGGCTTGCGCAGACGAGTCGGACACATCGGTGGCAGTGAGCCGGCGCGGTCGCTTCCCAATGGGGCCACCATGTCAAGGGTGCTGACATCCCCCTTCTTGCGATGCGGCTTGTCCCCAAGCCTCAACAGCTGGGAAGCGGGCGTGGAGCTTGACCTTGTATTCCCATGTATAGGCGACCGCTTCAAGATTAGATAAGCAGACACAGATCTGCTCGACCATGGCTCCGCGCCGTTTGTGTCAGCGGTGTTGAAGGATGAACATAGGCACTACAACAATATTAGAGTGAATAGGAAGATCACTGAACGCCTCCATACCTGGCAGGAAAGCACGTCGCAGCTGCGAGACGTGGAAGACGGGGTGCACTTGCGAGCTCTCGGGAAAGTACAACTTGTAGGTGAAGTCGTTGATGCACTCGACAATGTGATAGGGGCGAAAGTAGAGAAACGCGAGCTTGTGGGTGCCACGCGTCGTGACAAATGTCTGGATGTAGGGCTGGAGCTTGAGGAAGACTTTCTCACCTACGCTGAAGATGCGGAAAGAGCGCTTCTTTTCCGCCTGTTGCTTCATGACTTGGCGCGCTCTATGGAGGTGCTACTGCACCAGTTCCTACACCACCACCCATTCATCTAGCCAGGATTGCAGTGCCGGCATCGAGCAAGCGTTGGTGGTGGTGATGCCCCACTAGCGCAACTCATGGCCGTACATGGCACGAAAGGGGGGACATGCCAATAGCAGAGTGCTGAGAGGAGTTATACCAACATTGCACCAGCGGTATCTAGTAGCTCCATAGCCGGGGGTACAGTTGAGTGAAGCACCAGAGGAATGTCAAGAGACATTAGTTCATGCACTCCGTCTAGCCATTAGTTTGCGTGTGGTTGGCAGTGCTCATGTGCAATTCTATCCTGGCATATTTGAAGAGCTCTTGACAAAAATGGCTGGTGAAAACTGGGTCATGGTCAGAGATGATGGTGCTGGGGAAGGCATGGAGTTTTTAGACATGGGTCATGTAGAGGAGTGCCACCTTGGATGTTGTGTAGGGGTGCGCAAGTGGCAAGAAACAGGTAAACTTGGTAAGTTTGTCAACGACTACCAGAATACAGTTGGTGTTCCCCAATTGCAGTAGTCCAAATCCATGCTGATCAGCTCCCATGATTCCTTAGGGATGGGCAGCGGCTCCAATAGTCCTGGGTACGCCAAACACTCGGGTTTATCCTGTTGGCAAACTTGGCAGCACTTGACATATTGCAAGATGTGCGCCTTCATCTTTGGCCACACAACCAGGCATTGATGCGGCCGGGGTCAAACGATGGTCTTTGACCTACCAATCCTCCCCCGCATGATACTTGGCTTGATGTACTATGCTATAGTAATGCCATGAGGCACTTATTTGGTTGATGAGTTCTTTACGATTAATGCAAGTCTTTGAGCTCTGTGCTTCCACCCCCATAAAACTTTTATTTGCTAGCCTCTTCAGTACTGAGCATTGCCCACTCTCACATTAAGACATGGTACATCCTTCGTTAGTACATCCAAACCCGTGGGAGGACTTCCACTTGTCCTCCTACACATAAACCCAACTATCTCCTCAAAACAGCCACCAAACCTACCTACTTATGGCATTTCCATAGCCATTCCGAATAAATTGCCATGCACTACCATTTATGGTACATGACTAGAGATATTTTGTCATTGTCATATGCTTTGCATGATCATTATAGCTAGCATTGTGTTTTTTAGGGCCTTGCCATTTTTCATCATAGACATGCTACGCTAGATCATTGCACATCCTGATACACTGCCGGAGGCATCATATAGAGAGATATTTTCATGTTCATAGCAAGAGCTATGTTTGCATTTATATGAAGTTGAGAAAAGTGTACTAATCATCATTGTAAGGTGTTGCTTCTACGTTGAGAGAAAAAAAAGAGACGGTATCCAAATAAAAAAAGATGTGCCACGGAGGCACCAAAAAAGTGAGAGAGAGAAGGAGCAACACCATTTTCCTTTTTACAGTACACATGTAAAGTGCTTCAAACAAGCACTAAGTGTTCATAGTAGAAAAGTTTCATAAGTGCTTCAAAGCAACACAACTTCATGTATATCATTATTGAGAGATCATGAGTTTCATGTATACCAGTGGGGAATTTCACATTATAGAACTTGGCTTGTATATTCCAATGATGAACCTCCTCAAATGAGCTCTAGTTCTTCATGAGCAAGTGAGTTGGATGCATCCCCATTAGTCCATAGGAGAGCTTTCATACTTATATAGCTCTATATGCATCCTAGTTGCATGGCAATTCCTACTCCTTGCACAATATCGTTCATAAGGTCTTTCTCTTGTCCTAATGGTCAGCTGCATTGTTGCAAGACTTTCTTGTTTTTCATTTCTTTTAACCCTCAACATTATGTTCTCTTTGCCTTGATTAGGACATAAACTCACACTTGCACTCAGATTCTGAATTTTCGAAGATTGAGAAATAGAGCAAACATAGAACAAGTGATTGTATTTGGTCTTGTATCTTGGGTTAGCCTAGAAGTGATTGCCATGTTAATATGCTTGGGGATGCGGATATGTCTCAAACGTATCGATAATTTTTGTATGATTCATGCTATATTGCTATCAATTACATATACTTTGGGCATACTTTTTATTGAATTTTATTGGACTAACATATTAATCCAGTGCCTAGTACTAGTTACTATTTTTTGCTGTTTTGTAATTTTAGGAAAGTCCCCAGAAAAATTCTGAGGAAAAATAAAACAAAAATGATTCAAAAAGTTTCAGATCACCAAAAGACCTAGGAGCTTTGGCCCCACCCGGGTGGGCCACACAGTGCCTAGGCGCCCTAGGGCTAAGGGCACCTAGGGGGAGCCTACAGCCTGTGGGACCCCCTGGCTGGCCTCCGGTGCCTGATGGTCCATATATACCCCCAAAACTCTACCCTAATTATCGAGCATTTTTCTGCTGCCACCACATCGTGTTTCCAAGGTGATCTTCGTTTTCAGCCCTGATCCGAAACTCTTGCCATCTTCATCATCAATAGCATCGATCCTTGCGCTCCAAGATGAGTTGTGAGTAGTCCACCCCCTGGACTACGGGTTCATGGCAGTAGCCAAAGTTGTAATCTCTCCACCTTGATATTTTAGATGTTCAATACAATAGCCATATGAGCTGCTGAAAGTGCGTTATATCGACTAGAGGGGGGGTGAATAGGCGATTTTTACAAATTCGTCACTGAGGAATTTCAAGGTGAGGAAATTCCTAAGCGTTGAACTACTTAGCAGCGGAATGAGTACTCAGATGCAAGCATAACAGAGCAGTAGCACAGTCATCATGATGAAATGAAAACAAGCACAGAGTACGAGTAGCGTAAACACAGGATAAGCAGGCTGAAGACAAACTGACTGAAGAAATTGAACTGAGGAAATTGAGAAGGTCTTCAGACAATGTCTTCAAACAGTAATGATCAAATACATAGCAAGTATGCGAGGAAATGAAAGGGTTGAGGAAATAGAACCAGTAGCTCGGTGAAGACACTGATTTGGAAGACCAGTTCCAACTGCTGTGACAGTTGTACGTCTGGTTGGAGCGGCTAGGTATTTAAACCTGAGGACACACAGTCCCGGACACCCAGTCCTGAACACACAGTCTAGGACACCTAGTCCTCACCGTATTCTCCTTGAGCTAAGGTCACACAGACCTCGCCCAACCACTCGTGGTAAGTCTTCAGGTGACTTCCAAACCTTCACATACTCGGTCACTTGGCAATCCACAATTTCCTCTTGGATGCTCTAGACCATGACGCCTAACCGTCTGGAGGATGCACAGTCCTCAAAGGTAACAAGCGTCGGTTCCACACAGGAACAATCTCTTTAGTGATGCTCAATCACTTTGGGTTTGTAGGTGTTTGGGTTTTTGGGTTTTTCCTCACTTGATGATTTTCGCTCAAAGTCCTCGAAGGATGGGATGCTCTAAATGACAAGTGTCAATCTATTTCTTGGAGCAGCCAACCAGCTAGTGGTTGTAGGGGGCGGCTATTTATAGCCTAGGGAGCAGCCCGACATGATAAGACATAAATGCCCTTCAATGATATGACCGTTAGGTGGGTAGATATTTTGGGACAGCTGGCACGTAGCACAGCAACGGTCGGAAATTTGAGTATCAAATTCCTCAGGGCTATCACAATCCTCACTTGTAGGCAATCCGCACTGGCGAATTCCTAACTCCTCAGTCAGAACAAATTCCTCAGAGAACAGAAGAACTTCGTCTCCGTCACTGAAGAACTTGACTAAACTGTATGAGATTTCCAATGGCTTCACTCGAAAGGATTGGGTAGGTGTAGGATTTTGAGTTGAGCATCACTTGGAAATTTTTCCTTAGTTTTACCTCGACCCCCTTTAACAGTACGGTGTTTCCTATGACTCAAGAAGAAGAAAATGAAACTACGAAAACAAAAGTCTTCACGCTTCATAATCCTCGCATGAATATCAAGTCTTCAGGGTCACACCAATTTCTTCACTTTCAAAGTCTTCAAGAAAACCAAAGTCTTCAGTTGAAGACATTCATTTTTAGGGGTCGACATTCATCGTAAATAACAAACTCCTCATAGACTTATAGACCTGTGTTCACTCACAAACACATTAGACCCTTAACCTATAAGTCTTCAATACACCAAAATCACTAAGGGGCACTAGATGCACTTACAATCTCCCCCTTTTTGGTGATTGATGACAATATAGGTTAAGTTTTCAACGGGGATAAACATATGAAGTGTAAATACTAATATTGAGGAATTTGATTGCAAGATATAGAGGAACTCCCCCTGAAGATGTGCATATTTGAAGAATTTGCTTTGAAATAGCAAATGCACATTGTTGAGTAATATCATGGAGATCTCCTCCTATATCTTGAAATTCATACACGCATTTATCATATGATATGAAGAATTTGAAATGCATGATGAAATATGGTGTCTGACGGAATTCAGCATGCGTGCATTAAGGTACTTGAGGAAATAAGCATGCAGAAAGCAGTTCAAAAGTATCAGACCACCATAGGACTTAAGTTTACAACTCATCAGAGCAAACACCTCAGAAGAGCAAGAGTTGAAACTTAACAGAAATATAGCCCATATATAAGACCCGCTTGAAGACTAAACTCAAATTTCTCCCCCTTTGTCATCGAATGACCAAAAGGGACGAAAAATGAGGACTAACGCCCCTGAAGAATATCATCATGATGTCGATGGAGGAGCGCCAGCATTATTGGGGTCGTCTGTTGAGGTAGGGCCTGCCGCAGTGTCGTTCAAGTCTTCAGCTTCATCCGTCTCGCGCGATGAAGAATATGAACTGGCAACAAGCTGAGGAACTTTGACTTTCTTGAATTTCTTCGAAGGTGGCTGGGACCAGTCAAAGTCCTGTTGGAAGCCCATCTCCTTGAGTTCTTCAGCACTATGAAGATTAGACAGAATCGCCCAAGTGCGGTCAAAGACTTCATGCAAGTAGTAGTGATTCTTCTTCACAGTATTTTGAGTGACTGTCATGTTCTGAAGAATTGCACCAAACTGACGCTTGACCCACTTGTGATTTCGATCAACTTTCTGATGAAGACTAAGGAGAAGTTCACGATCAGTCATCACACGCGGAGCTGTGGCTTGAGGATGATGTTCTGAAGCTTTGGCGGCAGAATCTTGAGTTGCAGAGTCATCATTGGTGGAATAGGAAGTAGCTTTGCGAAACTGTCCATCCAATGGACGAGTACCTTCATCAATAACAACAGCCTTGCCCTTCGCGTCAGCTGAGGAAATAGTCCGTTTGAGGACTTCAATAGGGGGCAAATAGCTGAGATGATTTTGAAAGTCAGCCTTATAATGAATTGAAGACCTTGATCTGATGAATCTCATGATCCAGGGAGCATAAGGCTTCAACTCAAAAGGCGACAGAGCAGCATTGGCCAAAGTCCTCATGAAGAAATCATGGTAGTTGATAGGAATACCGTGAATGATATTGAACAGCAGATTCTTCATAATGCCAACAACTTCTTCATCATCAGAGTTGTGGCCCTTGATTGGACTGAGGGTTTTGGTCAATATGCGATAGACTGTCCTTGGCACATAGAGCAATTCCTTGACGAGGAATTTGGTCCTTGGAGCTTGGCCTGGCTTCAAAGGCTTCATCAGCACTTGCATCAGATGATCAGATAGTTCATGTTCAACATAGAGAAGCCTAGCACCTTCAGTGGGAGGACTGACTGGGACGGCATGAAGCAATTCAGAGGCCGGTGCTTTGAAATGAGTATTATCGGTCATCCAGTCCAATACCCATGAATTGACATCATCAACATTTCCAGTGATGTGCAGCATGGCGAAGAATTGAAGAATGAGTTCTTCATTCCAATCGCAGATGTCGGTGCAGAAATTGAGTAACCCAGCGTCATGAAGAACACTGAGGACTGGGGTGAAGCAGGGTAGCGATTCCATATCTACATGAGGAATTTGCTCATGTTCAAAGATCTTATCCTTATCAACCAACAATGAGGAGTAGAAGTTCATCTGGCTTGCAGTCCAGAAACGCTTGCGACGAAGACGAGCAGAGTCATAGGGATTGTAGTCAGTGAAGAATATGTGCTCGTTGAAGAAATCCTCAGCATTAAACTTCTGCTTCTTGGAGTGAGGGTTCTGTGGCTTGGGTTGAAGATTTATAGTTGAAGTCTTCACAGCCTCTTGAGGTATAGCCACTGGAGCCACTGGCTGAGGAATTTCAGTAGCAGCCTTGGCCTTCATTTCTTCAGACATATGTACATCAGCGCTAGTGGCTGGAACTTCTTCAGGTATAGAGTGAAGTGAAGCTTGACGTTCATCAGAGCCCGTATGAATTTCTTCAGTTTGCACAGGGGACTGAGGAACATGATGTAGAGGGGTTGTCAGAGATGAATTGGGGTGATGACTTTCCCAAAAGTCATCATTCAGAATAGGTGTTGTAGACCCAATATCCACATCCTCATCTTCTTCAGTCCCTTCGACGCCTGCCTCTTCAGCTGTGAACTGAGGCATGGGCGATGATACCAGTGGGGTTGAAGAGAAAGTATCCACTTCAATTTCTTCCTCCATCTGCTCTGTCGAAGCAGCAGAAGGATCTTCTTCATCAGATTTACTTGGAATTTCATATTCCTCACCAAAGGGAATGATCTCCTTTGATGGCATGCTTGATATTGGAATAGCATCAATTGGGTTTTCAGATGAACTCGTCAAAGTCTTCAATTTCTTGGGAGCTGAAGACTCTGAAGATGCAGATGCTTTCCTTTTCTTCACAGCTGCTCGCTCCGCAGCCTTGGTTTTCTTCGCTTCTGATGCAGAAGGAAGGTTGATGCTTGTCATTGGTGCAGGAGGAGCAGAGGAAATTGGTTGAATTTCTTTAGGCACAACTGATGCAGTTGCCTTGGCTTGTTCAGATTCCTCAGGCACAGTAGCAGATGCTTCAACTGGCCTGGATTGCTCTTCAGGCGCAATATTGGAGGTTGCCCTGGCATTTTCTTCAGAGACTGGAATTTCTTCATCAGCTCTGGCGCTTTCATTTTCTTCAGCAGACTGAACAGATGTTCCAGTCTGAGGAAATTTGGGTTGCGATGAAGCTGCAACACTTGGAGTAAATCCTTTTGCCATTCTGGCGAATCTGACTTTGGCACCTAGCCAATCTGCACGATAAGCGTCAAATTCATCACTGAGTGTTTTGATCTCAGCCTGCATAGACACAATTTCTTCAGGAGACATTTTCACAACATTATTCTTCAGAAAACGCTCCTTCTTGTACTGAGCCTTCTTCACCTGCATGGCCTTTTCAAATTTCCATTTCTCTTCATTTATGAAGGCCGTCAGCATGTGACTTTGACCAGGAGTGAGGTTTAATTCAGGCAAAGGTGTGTTAGGGTTCTTGTGCCATAGATCAATAAAATCAAGGATCTTCCTTGGATCCAGCATGAGGGGCACATCACTGCCTTTGGCTCTAGCGGCCCTTTGTTGTCGATCTCTGATGAGCTCAGCTAATTCTTCATCATCAGCTTCGTCTTCGCTTGACGGAACCTGAAAGGCGACTTGCTTCTTGTGAGGACTTGGCCTTGTGCCTCGTCCAGCAGTGGCCTTTTTCTTCAGCAAGGTCGGAGTTGTTGAAGACTGAGGTGGAGCTGAAGAACTTGCAGAGACTCCTGAAGCAATTGAGATTCCAGTAGTCCTTTGGCATGTGGCAAGATGCACAGGTGCTGAGGACTTTGCAGGAGCAGCTGAGGATTTTGCAACCGAGGGAGTTGGAGTTGCTTTTGAGGAATTTGCTTACATGATGAGTGAGGAATATCAAATGTCCATGATGGGAGAATTGAAATTCTTCTTAGGTCTTCAAATTCGTCAACAACATAATGGCATTTTCATTTCTCAAGAGAAATACCTCAAGGACGTTCTGAGAAAATTCGGTATGCAAGAATGCAGAGGCGTCAAAATCCCTATGCCCACAAATGGCCATCTATGCACTGATGAAAATGGAATAGACTTCGATCAAAAGGTATACCACTCCATGATTGGTTCTTTATTGTACCTATGTGCATCTAGGCCGGATATTATGCTTAGTGTTTGCATGTGTGCCCGTTTTCAAGCTACACCGAAGGAATCACACCATAAGGCTGTGAAACATATTCTTCGATATCTAGCTCACACTCCAACACTTGGATTATGGTATCCCAAGGGCTCGGTTTTTGATCTCATTGGATATTCTGACTCTGACTATGCCGGTGATCGTGTGGACCGCAAGTCAACTTCAGGCACATGCCATTTCCTCGGACGATCCTTAGTATGTTGGTCCTCGAAGAAGCAGAACTGCGTATCACTCTCTACTGCTGAAGCTGAGTATATTGCTGCTGGTTCTTGCTGTGCTCAATTGCTATGGATGAAGCAAACCCTCAAGGACTACGGCATCAATGTGAAGAATGTGCCACTCTACTGCGACAACGAGAGTGCCATCAAAATTGCTCATAACCCAGTTCAGCACTCGAAGACAAAGCACATCGAGATTCGTCATCATTTTCTTTGAGATCATGTGTTGAAGGGTGACATCTCTATTGATCCCGTGAAGTCTGAAGAACAGCTAGCGGATATCTTCACAAAGCCCTTGGATGAGAAGAGATTTAGCAAGTTGCGGTGTGAGCTAAATATCTTAGAATCTTCGAATGTCCTTTGAAAAGGACACACATCCTAACACTTATGCAAATTGATGACTTAGATGTGCAACACACGAAGAAACGTTTTTCTTCAATCAATGAAGACTAACCCTCTAAGTGTGAAGAAATTAATGAAGGTGCGTTATATCGACTAGAGGGGGGGTGAATAGGCGATTTTTACAAATTCGTCACTGTAATGTTGGTTAGTACAGCCAAAGATAATATCATCAACATATATTTGGCACACGAATAATTCATCATCATAGGTTTTGGTGAAAAGAGTTGGGTCAAGTGAACCGGGTTTGAAGCCTTTCTTCATGAGGAATTCCTTCAGAGTATCATACCACGCCCGAGGGGCCTGCTTGAGGCCATAGAGGGCCTTATTGAGTCTGAAGACTTTGTCAGGATGTTTAGGATCTTCAAAACCTGGGGGTTGAGCAACATATACTTCTTCCTCAAGCTTACCATTGAGGAATGCACTTTTCACATCCATTTGATATAAGATGATATTATGATGGTTAGCATAAGCAAGCAATATGCGAATAGCCTCAAGTCTAGCAACAGGTGCAAAAGTCTCATCGAAATCAATTCCTTCAACCTGTGTGTAGCCTTGAGCTACAAGACGAGTCTTGTTCCTCACCACTAGGCCATTTTCATCTTGCTTGTTGCGGTAGATCCATTTGGTACCGATGATATTGTGCTTGCATGGGTCTGGTCGCTTGACAAGCTCCCACACATTGTTCAGCTTGAATTGATGTAATTCCTCTTGCATTGCTTGAATCCATTCAGTCTCCAGAAATGCCTCATCAACTTTGGTGGGCTCTGTGATAGAGACGAAAGCAAAATGCCCACAAAAGTTAGATAAATGTGAAGCTTTTGACCGAGTCAGAGGACCTGGTGCGTTGATGTCGTTGATGATTCTCTCAATCTGTACTTCATTTGCAACGCGGGGATGAGCAGGTTGACGACTTTGATTTGGCTTAGCATTTTCTTCAGAGCCATTTTCTTCAGATGCGCCAGTATGCTGTTCTTCATGTTCTGGAATGATTTCTTCAGCAGATTCTTCGGTAGGAATGACATCCTCAGTAGCTTTGAACTTGATGGTTTCCTCAGGCGTCTTTTCATCTAGCACAGGAGGTAGGTGCTCTCTTTGCGAGCCGTTAGTTTCATCGAACCCCACATCTACAGTTTCAACAACCTTGTTGTGATAGGCATTGAAGACCCTGTAGGTGTGCGAGTCCTTTCCGTAACCAAGCATAAGACCTTCATGTGCTTTCGGTGCAAATTTAGAATTGTGATGTGGATCTCTAATCCAGCATTTAGCACCGAAGACTTTGAAATAACTCACATTGGGTTTCTTGTCAGTGAGGAGTTCATATGAGGTCTTCTTGAAGAATTTGTGAAGATATACCCTATTGATGATGTGGCATGCAGTATCAATTGCCTCAGGCCAGAAGTGACGAGGTGTCTTGTATTCATCAAGCATGGTGCGAGCCATCTCAACAAGAGTCCTGTTCTTGCGCTCCACAACGCCATTCTGCTGAGGAGTGTATGGGGCAGATAGCTCATGAGTAATACCAAGTTCATCGAGATAGTCATCAAGACCAGTATTCTTGAACTCAGTCCCATTGTCGCTACGTATATGCTTGCTCTTCACGCCGAAATTCGTCGAAGCCCTTGAGGAAAATCGTCTGAAGACTTCCTGCACTTCAGTTTTGTAAGTAATGACATGCACCCATGTGTAACGAGAATAGTCATCAACAATGACAAAGCCATATAGAGATGCTGCATTTGTTAGTGTGGCATAATGAGTAAGGCCAAAGAGATCCATATGAAGCAATTCAAAAGGACGAGAAGTAGTCATGATAGTCTTCGAGGGGTGCTTGGCTCTGGTCATCTTTCCAGCCTCACAAGCCCCACAAAGATGATCTTTGAGGAATTTGACACCCTCGATGCCAATGACGTGCTTTTTCTTCACGAGCGTGTGTAAGTTCCTCATGCCAGCATGACCCAGTCGTCGATGCCATAGCCAGCCTTCTGAAGCTTTAGCAAGTAGACAAGTGGCAGGCTGTGGTCCTGCAGAGAAATCAACAATATACAAGTCTCCTCTCCTAAAGCCTTCGAAGACTTTGGAATTGTCAGATTCCATGAGCACTAAGCAACGATATTTGCCAAAGACAACAACCATATCAAGATCACAAAGCATTGAGACAGACATGAGGTTGAATCCGAGGGACTCGACAAGCATGACTTTATCCATGTGTCGATCCTTTGAGATTGCAACCCTACCTAGACCCAATACATTGCTTTTGCCTTTGTCAGCGTAGGTGATATGCTTCAAGTGTGATGGAGATAAAGGAGTGTTCATCAGTAAGCTCTTGTCACCGGTCATGTGATTTGTACATCCACTATCGAGGACCCACTCAGTAGCTTTGGGTAAATCATCCTGCAGATGAATTAGTGCATCTTACGAACTCATATACTTCAGAGTGAAGAATATGACATCAAATTCATCAGACATATTTCATCAATTAAAGCAACATATGTATATATAGCAATGTGAGGACGTGAGAAATGAATAAATCATTTCTTCATGATTAGCTTGCGTCCTTTCAAGCATTTCAGGTCTCCAGCAAATTCTTCAGACGATTTAGTTCGTCTGGAGACCTGACCCTGCATAAGAGATTAGTTCCTTTTCTTCACCACCCACATCTGGAGGGGTGGCAAAGAGTTCATCATTCTGCGAGCTCCATAAGAGAAAGGTGGCATAGACGCCAGACCACTTCGTTTCACATAAGAGGGGTTAGGGTCAGCATATGAATAAGCAGAGAAATTCTTCGAGGACTTATGAACATAATGATTTGAAGAATAATGCATATATTCATAGCCCTTAGGCTTTCCCTGCGAAACAGAAGTGTTAGCACGATGATGTTCATGTGAGGACTTTGATCCATGTGAGGAATTTGATCCATATGAAGACTTTGGTTCATATGAAGAATTTGATCTGGGGTTCTTATTCTTCACAGGTGGTGTCATGAGGACATTCACCTGAAGACTTTCAAGGCACTTTTTGGGAACCCAGATTTTCTTCATAGGGGGACCATTCCTGCAGTTAGATCCAACATATCTAGCAAATACCTCACCATTCTGATTTTGAACAGTTTATAGTTGGAGTCAAATGGCTCATCAGATGAATATGAGGATTCACAAGTAAAGCCAGATAAAGTGGATGGATCTACGGGAGGTCCCTTCGCAGCAACCCATGAGGTTTTGGGATACTGCTCCGGTTTCCAGTAGGTTCCATCAGCATTGAGTTTCCTCTCAAAGGCAATACCCTCTTTCCTAGGGTTCCTATTCAAGATCTGCTTTTTGAGCACATCACAAAGAGTCTGATGCCCTTTGAGGCTTTTGTACATGCCTGTCACATACAATTCCTTCAACCCTGCATTTTTGTCAGTGATACTAGTGGTATCCTCAGATGAGGAATTTGTGACCACAGAGATAGTTGAAGAGTTTGCAGCAATAGAAGCATTTGAACATTCAGGTGAAGAATTAGCAGTTTCACGTTCAATGCATTTCAAGTATGGTGGAATAAATTCTTCCTGAGCGGAACTGATCTGTTGAGCAAGCAAGGAATCATTTTCCTTCTGAAGATCTTCATGAATCACCCTTAGCTTCTCAAGATCTTGCTTTCTTTGAAGAAATTCATAAGAAAGCTTCTCATGATCGGCTAGGAGAGTGTCATGACGACCTTGAAGGTTGTCAAACTTAGACTGTAGTTGCTGAAGATTATCAGTCAGTGTTTGAGTTCGATCCATTTCCTCACCTAACAGATCATCGCTTTTGTCTAGCATGTTTTGAACCTTTTCCAAAGCCTTTTGTTGTTTAACAGCAATATTAGCAAGTTTGGAATAGCTGGGTTTGAGGTTATCATCAGATTCATCCTCACTTGACTCAGAGGAGGGATATTTGAATACCTTGGCACCTTTTGCCATGAAGCAGTAGGTGGGAGCATAGTCATCGTTGCCGTCATCAGCAGTGTTGGGGAAGCCATTTTCCTCAGTGTTGAAGATGGACTTGCTAACGTAAGCAGTAGCGAGGGCTAGGCTCGCCACACCAGAGTCTGACTCCTCAGATGCCTCCTCTTCCTCATGTTCCTCAGATTCAGCTTCAGAATCCATTTCCTTGCCAATGAATGCCCGAGCTTTCTTGGAGCTGCTCTTCTTGTGAGATGAAGACTTTGAAGATCTTGACGATGAGGACTTTGAAGATTTCTTCTTCTTCTTAGAGTCATCTGAACTATCATCCTTGTATTTCTTCTTCTTTGATTCCTTCTCCCACTGAGGACAATCAGTAATGTAGTGACCAGGTTTCTTGCATTTATGGCAAGTTCTCTTCTTGTAATCACGGGATGAGGAATCTGATTTCATGTCATCACCTCTTGAGGATTTTCCAAATCGGCCACGTCTAGGGAACTTCTGGAATTTCCTCACGAGCATTGCTAGCTCCTGACTCAGTTCTTCAGGATCACCAAGGCTACTACCAGAATCTTCATCTTTAGATTCAGAGACTGCCTTGGCTTTCAGTGCACGAGATCTACCATAGCTCGGTCCGTAGAGATCTCTCTTCTCAGCTAGTTGGAATTCATGAGTATTTAGCCTCTCGAGGATAACAGCAGGATCAAGTGACATGTAGTCTCCACGTTCTTGAATCATCAGTGCCAGTGTATCGAATGAAGAATCGAGTGACCTCAGCAATTTCTTCACCACCTCATGGTCGGTGATGTCAGTGGCACCCAGTGCTTGAAGCTCGTTTGAAATGTCAGTGAGGCGATCAAAGGTTTGCTGAACATTTTCGTTGTCGAGTCTTTTGAAGCGGTTGAAGAGATTGCGAAGAACGTCAACTCGAGAGTCACGTTGAGTTGAGACTCCTTCGTTGACCTTGGACAGCCTATCCCAGATAAGCTTAGCTGTCTCCAAAGCACTCACTCTGCCATACTGCCCTTTGCTCAGATGGCCACATATGATATTCTTCGCTTGAGAGTCGAGTTGCTTGAATCTCTTCACATCAGCAGCGTTTACGGAAGGAGTGACAGAGGGAACACCCTTTTCCACAACATACCAGAGATCGTTGTCAATTGCCTCAAGATGCATGCGCATCTTGTTCTTCCAGTAGGGGTAGTCCGTCCCATCGAAGGTAGGACACCCAGCTGAGACCTTGATCATGCCTGCAGTCGACATAACTAAAACTCCAGATGGTTAAACCAAAATCACACAGAACAAGGGAGTACCTCGCTCTGATACCAATTGAAAGTGCGTTATATCGACTAGAGGGGGGGTGAATAGGCGATTTTTACAAATTCGTCACTGAGGAATTTCAAGGTGAGGAAATTCCTAAGCGACGAACTACTTAGCAGCGGAATGAGTACTCAGATGCAAGCATAACAGAGCAGTAGCACAGTCATCATGATGAAATGAAAACAAGCACAGAGTACGAGTAGCGTAAACACAGGATAAGCAGGCTGAAGACAAACTGACTGAAGAAATTGAACTGAGGAAATTGAGAAGGTCTTCAGACAAAGTCTTCAAACAGTAATGATCAAATGCATAGCAAGTATGCGAGGAAATGAAAGGGTTGAGGAAATAGAACCAGTAGCTCAGTGAAGACACTGATTTGGTAGACCAGTTCCAACTGCTGTGACAGTTGTACGTCTGGTTGGAGCGGCTAGGTATTTAAACCTGAGGACACACATTCCCGGACACCCAGTCCTGAACACACAGTCTAGGACGCCTAGTCCTCACCGTATTCTCCTTGAGCTAAGGTCACACAGACCTCGCCCAACCACTCGTGGTAAGTCTTCAGGTGACTTCCAAACCTTCACATACTCGGTCACTCGGCAATCCACAATTTCCTCTTGGATGCTCTAGACCATGACGCCTAACCATCTGGAGGATGCACAGTCCTCAAAGGTAACAAGCGTCGGTTCCACACAGGAACAATCTCTTCAGTGATGCTCAATCACTTTGGGTTTGTAGGTGTTTGGGTTTTTGGGTTTTTCCTCACTTGATGATTTTCGCTCAAAGTCCTCGGAGGATGGGATGCTCTAAATGACAAGTGTCAATCTATTTCTTGGAGCAGCCAACCAGCTAGTGGTTGTAGGGGGCGGCTATTTATAGCATAGGGAGCAGCCCGACATGATAAGACATAAATGCCCTTCAATGATATGACCATTAGGTGGGTAGATATTTTGGGACAGCTGGCACGTAGCACAGCAACGGTCGGAAATTTGAGTATCAAATTCCTCAGGGCTATCATAATCCTCACTTGTAGGCAATCCGCACTGGCGAATTCCTAACTCCTCAGTCAGAACAAATTCCTCAGAGAACAGAAGAATTTCATCTCTGTCACTGAAGAACTTGACTAAACTGTATGAGATTTCCAATGGCTTCACTCAAAAGGATTGGGTAGGTGTAGGATTTTGAGTTGAGCATCACTTGGAAATTTTTCCTTAGTTTTACCTCGACCCCCTTTAACAGTACGGTGTTTCCTATGACTCAAGAAGAAGAAAATGAAACTATGAAAACAAAAGTCTTCATGCTTCATAATCCTCGCATGAATATCAAGTCTTCAGGGTCACACCAATTTCTTCACTTTCAAAGTCTTCAAGAAAACCAAAGTCTTCAGTTGAAGACATTCATTTTTAGGGGTCGACATTCATCGTAAATAACAAACTCCTCATAGACTTATAGACCTGTGTTCACTCACAAACACATTAGACCCTTAACCTATAAGTCTTCAATACACCAAAATCACTAAGGGGCACTAGATGCACTTACAGCTGCCTAAATGATTATGGTTTATCTGATGTATTCGTAGCGGTGATGTTGATCATGTGGTGAATTATTTCTTTATGTTCAGTGCGCATGCCATTTGTTTTATCTATAGATGTACATTTCTTTCCTGTTGCTTTGTCTACTCTTGATCAGTTTAGATCGGTAATCAATAGTGGAAGAGGTGTGAATTAGTTGGGTTCAATCTTGCAAGTAATCTACCGTAGTGATAGAAAGTGGAAAAGGCTTGTATTGAGTTGTTGCCACTAAGGGTTAAGGTTTAGTAGAGGATTCATAGTCTCCTAAACATATCAGTATGTCATCTTGCTAAATGCAATTACCTTTGTTTACACTTAGAGTCCATATGGTGCAGAGAGGATCTCGATCTATGGATGGGCTATTTAGCTATTAGATGCAAAGAGGATCTCGGTTTAATAGTATTTGGACGTACTGCCTATGTAGAACTTACACATTCATTAATCTGGTGCGAGCATGCGATATTTCATTGTACACTTTTTCACATGATTATCTTACTCACCGCACTTTTATGCTTTGGAGAGTTACACTTGGTGAACCTATCAACCCCAGACCAGTTTTTAGCATAAGAATCACCTTCCAACAACTTTTACACATTGTTTTATTTTCAGTTTTGTCTTGTTCCAAAAATACAAAAAATATTCATCACACATTATCTTTTAATTGCCTTGTACAACTAGCAACACTAGCAAGGTTGACACCCTTGTTAGAACTGTTGGGGACACAAGTGAAGTTTTATTTGTGGTGCAGAACATTCAACTATTGCAGGATACCGGTACCTCCACGGATTGATACCTTGGTTTCTCACCAAGGGAAAACTTGCTGTGTATTACAAACTCCTACACTGGGGAGCCCAACAAAGCTAGGAGACTTCCTCTTGCCATAAGAAGTTGGCACCAAGAGATGGCAGCCAAGCTCTCGATGTGAGTAGCACGATAGAGAGCATCGGCGGTGCCATTTTTGGATCCTTTCTTGTAGCGGATCATGTACCACAGTCCTAGCAGCTTCGTAAACGCCTTCTGCTGTCATGGCATTGTGAGTCGCTGTTCTTCAAGGTGCACCAAGCGTCCTAATCCGTCTAAATGATAAACTCGCTGTGTTGCAGGTATGGGCACCACTGCTTGACAGCCACAATCACAGCAAGATACTCTTTTCATAAGTGGACAGACCTCCGAACTTGGGACGCAGTGCTTTGCTCATGAACGCAATGGGGTGTCCATTTTGTTGTAGCACCGCTCCAATGCCAGCTTCACATGCATCTATCTCGATCATGAATGACTTGGTAAAGTCTGGCTAGGCTAGCACGGGAGCAGAGACAAGGTGTTGCTTTGGGAGGCAAAATGCTTCATTTGTGCTCTTTGTCGAGATGAACGGGGCCCCTTTTTTTAGCAGATTGAACAGGGGATGGGCCAGAATGCCAAAGTGATGCACGAACCGTCTGTAGTAGCCTGCGAGGCCCAGGAAACGCTTGACCTCCTTGATGTCAGTGGGGGTGGGCCTGGCTGCCATTGCTTGGATCTTGCTGGGCACCGTGGCCACTCTAGCAGCACTGACCACATGGCCCAGGTAAGAAAACTGCCACTGCCCAAATGCACACTTGGAGAGTTTGATTTTCTAGTGGTCTCATTGCAGGAGTTGCAGCACTTGTGTCAAATGCATCACATGATCGTCCAAGGCACCGCTGTATACCAAGATGTCGTCGAAGAACACCAACACACACTTGTGGAGAAGTGGCTGTAGGGTGTCATTCATAGCACTCAAGAAAGTGGCAAGGGAACCAGCAAAACCAAATGACATGACATTGTATTCAAAATGCCCCAACTGCGTTTGGAAAGCCGTCTTGTACTCTTCGCCTTCTACCATACGAATCTGGTGATAACTAGCGCGAAGGACTAGTTTGGAGAACCAAACCATGCCATTCAGCTCATTCAAACAGCTCCTCAATGATGGGCGCATGGTACTTGGTGATGGCAGTCATGGCGTTGAGATGGCGGTAGTCAATGCATAGTTGCCATGTACCATTCTTTTTCTTAACCAAGATCACCGGAGATGCAAAGGGGCTAGTGCTGCGCTTGATGATGCTAGATTGCAAAAGCTCTACCACTTAATGTTCTATCTTCGACTTGTGCTCTGGTCTATGATGATATGGTCTTATGTTCACTGGTTGTGCCTCGGCATAAACCAAATGCGGTGATCACTGTAGTGGTGGGAAGGAAGGCCTTTCGATTAATCGAAGATAGCAGTGAAGTCACTGACGACGTGTTGGATGCAAGAAGGTATTGCTGACGCCCCTTCATCTGTTGCTTCCACTTGATAGAGCTGCACCATATGAGAATCTGCACCATGACAGCACAAGCTTTGCAACTGCAGACTGTTGATGGTGCTACAAGCCACGACGGCTTGGTGCCCGCTAAGGAAGATTGTGCTGTGTCCTGTGTTGATGGTGAGTCTTTTGCCGCACCAGTCAACCATCACAGGGCTGTGATCCTCAAGCCTGTCCATGCTGAGGATTGCATCATATGTGCCGAGAGGCAAAATCTTCATGTCTGTTGCAAATTCATGCCTTTGAGAGAACCAGAAGCATTGGGGGATCATGGAGGAACAGCACAGTACTCCCCCACTGGTGACCTTTGTAGGGGAACGCAGCAGAAAACAAAAAATTTCCGACCTACGCACCGGCCCAGGACCACTATGGAGACTGCATACAAGGTTTGATCATATTCGTTACCGACTCGTAGCGCAGCGGAAGTAGAGTCGATGACGATCGTTGGTGCAGATCCCCGCAGCTAGGATTTTACAACCTCCCAACCGTGAGGATGTACTCCCTCATCTGCCCCTCAGACAGCCCTCCGGGAGGCAGTCGGACAGTCCCTCAGACAGTGTCACGGACAGCCCTTCGGGAGAACCCTTGAAACCCGGACGGTTACTTGGACAGCCCTTCGGGAGGACACTCGAACAGCCCCTCGGGCAAAAGGACAAAACTATGACCTCTCTACGGGGTTGCACACATACGGTGTCATCTATCCGGCAGGGCTTCGCCGTCCAGAACTAGTTCCCACTGGAACCCAGACAGCCTTTCGGCACTACGAAACTATTTCGTGGGAGGGAGAGAGAATGCCAGATCATGCATGGCTTGTGTGAGAGAGTTGGAGTGGGGATGGAGAGCTCCTCTCCACCTCCTTATATAGTGGTGGAAGGGGTGAGGGGGGGCTGAAATTTCAGCCCACAAAACATGCACCCACCAAACAAGGAAAACATGTTCCCACCAAACATGAAGAAAACATGTTCCCTTGTCCATGGTGTTCCCCCATGGGGCCCCACCTTCCTCCCAACACTCTCCACCATTTGTGGGGGCTGCCCCCCACCATGGGGGGCCCCCCCAACATCTTTGTCCAGCCACAAGGGGCTGCCCCCTCAAGGGGGGCGCCCCCAAAACAGCCCCCACGATCCGTGGGATCTTGTCCCCTCACGCTGGGACAAGATGTTTTCCGCGACTATTACTTCTGAAAAATTCCGGAAGGTCCCAGAACATTTCCGACACCCTCTAAAATTATCTGGACACGCTCTGGAACATTTCCAGCATGGTGGTTTAATTTAAAACCATCTTTGTTTACCCGGTAAACAACTCCGGCAGCTCCGAAACTTTTTTTCGGTTTTTTCTCCGGAAAAATTCCAGAAATTACCAGCCCAATCTGGCAACCTCCAAAACATTCCCGGTGCTTGCCGAAACCTTTTTGGATCAATGGTTTTATCCGAAACAACTTTTTGGTTTTACCGAAACTTTTTCAGTGTTCTCTCTCCGGAACTCTTCCGTTGTCTCCGAAACATTTTCGGTGATTTTCTCTCAGACTCCCTGTCTAGTATTCAGCAGATAGATGACCCTTAAGCGTGTGACCCTATAGGTTCGGTGAAGTATAGACATGACACGGAACCCCTTCCGATCAATGATCAACATCGGAGCCGTGGACACCCATATTGACCCCTATACCCACACAAATGAATATTCGAGTGAACCTCCAGTTGCCGTGTGCTATTCCTGTTGCTTCGCGATATGTTAGAAATACCTGAGGTGAGACATGTTGGCATTCCCGTGGATCAACAACTTGTCCACTATGCTAGTTACCTCATTACTGGTATTGTTCTCTTTTCTCGTTCCCGTGTTCTGGCATTCCTATGATCAAATCACATTATGTCTGGCCAGACGATGATGGATACCGTAACACCGAGAGGGCCCAGAGATATCTCTCCATCGCCGGAGGAGCAAATCCCAATCTTGAGCTATCAAGTTACTTGACACACTTTTCCATGAACCCGTAAGCCGCCGTAATAGCCACCCATTTACGGATGACGTTTTACAAACCCCAAAGTTCTTGAAGCAAGTATGAAGAAACTCGACACTCTCATGGTCTAAGGAATTATGCAAACATTAACCATCTCTGTGTTATTAACCATTAACTTGTGACGAGTGAATCTAATAGCATAACATCAATTCGGGTCGATTCAACACAAATGTTCTTCTAACATTGTGCCCTCAAAGTTGCTGGCATAGACATGCCCATGATCAGGAAAACATAACCATCATGCAACACTTGAGCCAGTCATAGAGGCTTGACTAGGAATACATTTTACCGTTTATTATCCCACACGTGCACATGAGTTTCCCTCCAAGCCTCGTTTTATTTGCAGACTCGAGAATCATTGCAGGTATAGCATGGAACATAAACCTAATTATGAACAGGGAGATAATCAATAACATTTATTATTGCCTCTAGGGCATATCTCCTACAACCTTGACACGCCCTAGCTGCGGCATGGGAGTGATGCCGACGAGCTCCGCAGCCAGACGTTTGTCCAAGGAGGATGTGGAACTGCCGGAGTCCACCAACATAAGAATCTCACGGCCTTCAATCCAAGCGCGCAGCTAGAATGCGCACGGGGAGATGTCGCCCGTGAACGCATAGCGAGAAATAGCCATCACCATGTCGCAGTCCTGGTCCTGAGTGTAGACGAGTGGAAAGGGAAGCCAATGCACCTTGGGTGCTGACTGCGTGTTGATCATCAATATATAAGGTTACAACAGGGGGCGCCGGAGCGCGCTGTACATGGGCGCGACGTGCGCTGGTGAGTGGAGATCGTGCAAGAGGTGCACGACTGGGTCAGCTGAAGTTAGGCTGCTAAGACTATGGGTAGACTGCTAACACCCCGCCGCAGCTGCAGCGTCCGGTGGACGGATGCAGAAGCTGGCCCTGAACTCTTGGAATGCCGGAGTAGGGAGCCCCTTGGTCATCATGTCCGCAAATTGGTGCGTGGTTGGCACATGAAGCACTCGGAGCTGGCCGAGCGCGACCTTTTCACGGACGAAGTGGATGTCGATCTCAATGTGCTTGGTACGGCGGTGGTGAACTGGGTTAGCCGCCATATAAACCGAGGAGATGTTGTCGCAGTAGACCATAGTGGCTTGCCGGAGAGGAACGTGAAGCTCGCCGAGCAATTGCTCGAGCCAGCAGCATTCCGCGACGGCATTGGCGACCGCCCGGTACTCTGCCTCGGCACTGGAGCGGGAGACCGTGGGCTGTCGTTTGGACGACCACGATACGAGGGAGTCACCGAGGAAGATGGCGTAGCCCGACGTCGCGCGACGGGTGTCGGGGCAGCCGGCCCCGTCGGCGTCGGAGTAGGCGACCAGGTCGAACGAAGAGGAGCGTTGGAGGTGTAGTCCATGGGTGGATGAGCCACGCACGTAGCGCAGGATGCGCTTGACGAATGTCAGGTGCTGCTCCCAGGGGTCGTGCATGGACAAGCATGCCTGCTGGACAGCGTACGCGAGGTCCGGTCGCGTCATGGTGAGATACTGTAGAGCACCCACGATGCTGCGATACTCCGAGGCATGAGCGACGGGCGGTCCGGCGTCAGCGGAGAGCTTGCACCGAGTGTCGATGGGCGTGGTCACCGCCTTGCACTGCACCATGTTGGCACAGTCCAGAAGTTCGTCGGCGTACTTGCTCTGGGAGAGGAAGAAGCCGGTGGTGTCGCGTGTGACACTGATCCCGAGGAAATAATGCAGGGGGCCGAGGTCCTTCATCGAGAACTCGGACAGGAGCTGCTGCTGTAGTTGGCGGAGGAGAGCAGGGCGCGACGCAGTGACGACGATATCATCCACGTACAGCAACAAGTAGGCGGTCTCGCCAGAGCGCCGGAGCACGAACAGGGACGGGTCGGACTGCGCTGCCATGAAACCCATCCGTCGGAGGTGTGCAGCGAAGCGATCAAACCAGGCGCGAGGTGCCTGCTTCAGCCCGTACAGAGACCTGTCGAGGAGGCAGACATGCTGAGGGCGGCTGTCGTCGATGAAGCCGGCCGGTTGCTGGCAGTAGACGCGTTCATTGAGATAACCCTGCAGGAACGCGTTATTGACGTCCATCTGATGTACCGGCCAGTCGCGAGCAGCCGCAATGGCGAGAACCGCGCGAATTGTAGCAGACTTGATGACGGGGGAGAATGTCTCATCAAAGTCGACGCCCGGCCGTTGAGAGAAGCCGCGGACGACCCACCTGGCCTTGTAGCATTCGAGCGATCCGTCAGCTTTGAATTTGTGTCTGAAGAGCCACTTGCCGGAGACAATGTTGGCGCCAGCGGGGCGTGGCACGAGCGTCCATGTCCTGTTCGCCATCAGGGCCCTGTATTCATCCTGCATCGCAGCTCGCCAATTTGGGTCACGCAAAGCGGTGCGCACAGGCGTGGGAACAGGAGATATGGTGGTGGCAGTGTGACTCTCGTGATACTTGGGGTTAGGACGGAAGACACCGCGCTGCGCTCGTGTCGTCATTGGGTGGGTGGGTACGGGAGCAGGGCGGGGAGCGCGCACATAGCGGGGTGCCGGCGGCGAGGACACAGTGACAGTGGGAGAGGCCGCCGGCGGGGTTGGTGGATCGGCTGCCGTGGCAGCGTTATCGCATGCGGGGTTTGCTGCCATGGCAGTGTTATCGCCTGTGGGTGTTGCTGCCACGTGAGCATTTGGAGTGGCCGCAGTGCCCGAGCGGGCGATCACGGCAGCGTTATCAGTGAGGGTTAGGCGTGGTGCCGGGTCCTGCGCGGGGCGCGTGGTGGGAGCATGCCGTGGAATGATGTGTGGGAAGGGGGGCGCCGGCTGCTCATCTTCATGAGTGGTGGGCGGCGCGGTCATGGTGGGACGGAAGGGGAATTGGGTTTCGTCGAACACGACGTGACTCGAGGTGATGACTCGATTTGTGGCTTGGTTTAAGCACCGATACCCCTTGTGATCTTGTGAGTACCCAAGAAAGACGCAAGACGCAGATCGAGGGGCAAGCTTGTGGGCGGCAGTGGCTGAGAGGTTTGGGTAACAGAGGCATCCGAACACACGCATGGCTGAGTAATCGGGGTGGACACCAAAAGCAGGTAGAAGGGGGTGTGAGACTGTCGTGCACGGCATGGTCGGCGATTAAGCAAGAACGTGGCCGTGTTCAGTGCTTCGGCCCAGTACGTGAACGGCATGTTGGCATGTATTAGCATGGTGCGAACGATGTCATTGAGTGTTCTAAGGATGCGCTCGGCTCGCCCGTTCTGGGGGGGAGTATACGGGCAGGACATGCGAAGGAGGATGCCATGCATGGAGAGGAACGCACGCGCTGCGTGGTTGTCGAATTCCTGGCCATTATCGGTTTGGATGGTGAGGATGTCTAGCTGGAAGTGAGTACGTACTAGGGCTTGGAATTTTTGAAGCGTGGGCAACACATCAGATTTGTGACGGAGAGGGAAAGTCCACACAAAATGGCTATAATCATCAAGCACAACTAGATAGTACTGCAAACCAGAATTACTAGTTACAGGGGAGGTCCAGACATCACAATGCACCAACTGAAAAGGGAAATACGACAAATGGTCAGAGGAACTAAACGGCAGACGAGTGCTTTTTCCTAATTGACATGCATGACAGACGGATGCGGGCGCGCCATGAGCTTCTTCAGAGTGCCGGAGCGCAAGCCGAAGAGCGTCGTGGTGCGGGGGCCCCAGGCGATGGTGCCACAGATCGGTGGAGGCGGCGGTGAGTGCTTGGTGTGGTGCGGGCGGGGACACAGGGTAGAGATCATCGTCAGGGTCATTACATCGGAGGATCACCCTCTTCGTCCTTCGATCCTTGACAAAAAAACCAATATCATCAAACTCAATGTTAACAGGATTGTCGCGAGCAAGTTTCTTAACAGAGATTAGGTTCTTGATTAGGTGGGGGGAAACAAGGACGTTGTTTAGAGAGAGAGGGGAACCGGAGGTGGGGATGGAGGCATGACCCGTCTGCGTGACCGCAAGCGATGAACCATTGCCGAACACAATGCCTGAAGAATGACAGGGATGAGACGAAGAGAGCATACCCGACGTGGACGCCATGTGTGAGGTTGCACCCGTGTCGAGGTACCAGTCTGCACCCGGAGCAGCGGTGTGCTGCTGCTGCACTCCGAGGGCATTGAGCGCCTGCACAAGGGACGCCTGATCCCACGCCGGAGCGGAGGGCGCGGAGCTCGTTGCCGGCGCGCCGTACAGTGGGTGCGGAGGCACAGCACCGGGCGTCCAGATCGTTGGCGGAGCACCTGGCGGGATCAGGAGCGGGGGGCCGTGGTGCGAGGCGACGCCGGCGAACGGCGCGGGAGCGTCGGGGCGTGGTCCGAGCACACCGGCGCCAGGAGCATGCGGGCGCCAGGGCATGGGCCAGGCGTGCACCATGCCTGTCCAGGATGGAGACGGTGCGGCGTGGGGCACTGGGGAGCGCGATGACGAGCCCCCGCCGGAGTGGTCGACAGCCTTGCCCTTGCCCTTGCCGCGTCCACCCCCGCCGCCGTTGCGGCGGTTTCCACCGCCACCTTGAGGGGGCGCCCCGCCGGAGGTGGGGCCGGAGGGAGCGCGAGCGGCGTGAAGCGCCATGTCGGTGGAGTTCTCCGGTGCCTGGCGGCTCTCCTCGAGGAGGAGGAAGGCACGACAGTGGAGGAACGTCGGGAAGGGAGTCTGCATCGTCAGTATAGGTATGGCGTAGCGAAGACGAGGATGCAGGCCACGAAACATGTTCAGAACCTGATCCCGATCAGTGACGAGCTCACCGAGGTCCGCCAGGCGATCCGCGCATTCTTTGAGGCGCGCGAAGTAGGACATGACGGAGCCTGAGCCCTGGTCGATGCGTCTACGTGTAGACTGCTAAGACTACGGGTAGACTGCTAACACTGAGCTTGGGGCTGTTGGTCGTCAAACACGGCGTCGATGTCGAACAGCTCCAGGAGCTCCTCGACCACATACAGTTGCACCGTGGTGGGGCAGGTGTGATCACGCCCCCACCGTTCGCCACATTTGAAGCAGAGCCCGCGGGCACGGCGGTACTCCTGGAGTGCCTTGACCTTGGTCGAGTTAGCATGGGCACCTTCGACGCCGCACCTGTCAACCGCCGCAACAGGTGTTGGAGCAGGGGCTTGGTGAGCAGGAGGTGGCGGGAGTGGGAGTGGAACGCCTAGTCGGTGCACTGTGTCCAGCTCATGCAGGGTAGACGGTCCTTGCTGCAGTGAGTAGGCACAGTCCGCAACCTCCTCTTGTAGAAGCGCCAAGGAACACGTCGTATCTAGATCAGGCGGCCGATAAAGGGCGCCACTGCCCGAAAGTTGGCTCGGTGTCCCTCCACAAAACGAGTAAGGTAATATTAAGGGTGAATTGACTCCGAATAGAAAGTGAGGTGGTTGATGACAAGTTCGAAATGCTCAATATAATCAATGACAGAAGAAGTTTGATGAATTGTGTAGAATTAACGGATGAGCAACTGGTGCCGATCGCTTCCAAAACGGGTACATAGTAGCGAAGAAAACGATTCCGAATCAAACCCAGCCAATTTTTTCTGTATAAATTGCAACCAAATAGAAGCCGATCCCGAAAAATTCAAAGAGGCCATGGGTACCCAAAACGAAGAATGGATGTTGAACATTTGAAAATATTGTTCGCAAAGAGTTTTCCTGATACGTGAGTTCTCTCCCATGAATTGGGGAAAACAGATCAAGGGGTGAGCTTGGATGAGCCCAGCGAGGAGCTGGCTGGCATATGCGAACGGAGAAGGAACAGAAACAGGGGATTGGAAAGGGAATTAACAAGTGCCCGGTAGGGGCACCGGTGCGTGGACCAGTACCTGTTGCCAGTATAGAAAAGCATCGTCGTGGTCATCAGACCCGTGAGAAGCCCCGATCGCACCGGTCCCGGTGCCGATGTGGCTATCGGTCGTCGCGGGTGGTGTGGTAGTGAAGGGCTCACCGATCACCTCCTCACCAAGAGCCTCCGATGTGGAGGCGCGCTCTTGCTAGAGCGTGGTGACCACCAGGCCCGATCTTCGAGACCCTCTTCTCCAGATCCGGGTGCCTGGCGACCAACTTGTCAAGCTTGGCAGAGTGGACTTGACCGCGGTGGCGTTGAACTTGTCGAACTCGTCGAGGGCGGCGTTGAACTTGTCGAAATAGTCCTTGAACGACGGACCCATGGTTTCCAATTGCAAGCGAACTTGGCGCAGGCTGCGGGTTTCGACGAACTACGCCAGCGCGCGAGGAAGAAGTGGTGTCTAGTCTCTGATACTAGATGTTAGGGTACCAGTACTGCTCTCTCTTGATCTATAGATTCTCAACGAGGAATTCGAGTTCGGTGTCAATTACAAGGGGAATTGCGATACAGAGATGTAGCTTGGGGAAGCAGAAGAATAGGTAGCCGCCTGCCGTGCCGATACAGCCGTGATTCAAGATGGCAATGGGGCCCCGAAACACGCGTCCCCGCGGGTTTTTACCCATTAGGGGACGGGGATGGGCGTCTTTTTAACCCCGCGGGGCTGCTGCTGGGTAAAGTATAAAATCCGACACGTTTCGCGGGTGCAAACCCGTTTCAGCAATACCCGAACCCAAAACCCGCCATCCCCGTCAAAATACTACACTAAGCGTATTGGACATCTGTGAACCATGAATTCTATTTCAGAACTTGTGTAATTGAACATCTTGTTGAACCATGTATGGCTGAAATATGCTACCGTTTGTCGCTCAAATATGTTTATCTTTCTTGCACAAATGGGGTATTGTATTGTGCTGAAATATGCTCCTTGTAGCTATTGTTATTGCTTTTTTTTGCTCAAGTTATGCTGCTGAAATATGCTCCTTGTACTTGCTGAACCATGTACTATTGTATTGTGCTGAAATTTGCTCAAGTTATGTTGCTGAAATATGCTCCTTTTGCTGTTGAAATGCTATTTTGTGTTGCTACTAAGTTTGCTTAAATATGCCGATTTCCCCGTGGGTTCCCCGTGGGTTTAGAAAACCCAATGGGTTTAGGGGACGGGCAAAAAGCTAGCCCCACAAACAGTGACGGGGACGAAGACGGGCTTACGATTTTCTCGTGGGGATGGGTTTGGGCAGGCAAAACCCGGTGGGTTTCGTCCCGTTGCCATCTTGAGCCGTGATCCACTGGATGCCTGCCTCTGTGTTACGATGGGAGATAAGTAGTGATGGCGATGGACAGGCTCACTTACACCCAGTCAGGCCTAGTGACTCTTGGGTTGGGCTTGCGCAGATGAGCCGGACGCGTCGGTGGCAGCGAGCAGGTGCAGCCGCTGTCCGGTGGGGCCGCCATGTCAGGGGTGTTGACAGAGGGTCCCAACCGTCTCTTCATTATCTTTCACCATTTTATAAATCCAAAATAATAATCCAATATTTAGGTACTAGGGACACCTTAAACCGTCTCTAGCATTGAGGTTATGGCATGAGTTAAATAAAATTTAGTAGCACCGTGATTAATTTGGGAAGCGTAGCACTACCTTTCTAGAAATTGAGATTCAATACCTCCGAAAAGGGCATATAAATAAATTATACATTTTATTCATTTTTTAACGGTAATGTACATGCCAATAATCTTTTTTTCTATGCACAAATACAAGGGGAACTGCAATAGCCTATACACAGGATAGCCGGAATTTCCTTTTGGAGCTCGGGCTCTATGGAGCCCGATTTTTGAAAAATTCGAAAACAAAATTTTCTTGTTTCAAATATTTCTGAAAAAAAAATCTATATGCACATATCGATGTATTCTACATGTGTATAAATTTTCATGATGAGATGATCTAAGATATGAATTACACAGAAAAAACAAATTCATGGATTTTACTAAAATATTTCATCATAAAATTTTGCATGGATGTAGAATACATACTTATGTACTTGTGGATTTGTTTAAAAAAAAATAAAAACTTAAAAAATGATTTTTGAATTTAAAAAAAAGGCTCCATGGAGCCCCAGCTCCCAAACACCTCACAGGATAGCTAGCTTCAACATCTAATAACATTGAGTCGTCAACTACTTCAGATTAGAGGAACTGTTCCTTTGCCAAATAAGCATCTTGCAGATTTTCAAAGGACGAGCGCCTTGGGTGTCAGTATCCCGGCTGTTCATATGTAGGGGAACGTGCTACGCAAAAAAAATTACCGTACACGATAAAGCCCAGGAACACTATGAAGATGCGAGTAACAATCAATCTCACCAACTGGAAAGTAGCGGAAGCAGTGTAGATTGTTGGTGAAGCGCGACGATTCCCACACCTAGGTTATACCTCCCAGCTGTGAGAATTTCTCTGGACGATCCGCCGATCTAGAGTCGAAGTAGACGACTCCTCCAAGGTATCCACGCGTACCGATCTAGAGGTTCGGCAGCACTCCGTGGACCAGCACAGATGAATCACCGGGAGAACTAGAGGGAGAAGCAGCCTAGCAGCGTGTGTTCTAGGGGCTGCCCGGCCCCTTCCCGCATATATACAGGTGGCACCCAGGGGGTGCAACTTGGGGAGGGTGCCTCCGCAAAGTCGGCTGAAGCCAGGACTCCTCCAGAAACGCTGAAGACCATGGAGTTTCTGGAAACGCCGCAAGCCATTGAGTTTCTGGAAACGCCATAGACCGTGGAGTTTCCTCCGTGTGCTGGTCGACTTGGGCCTTGTGGGCCTCGCCCATTCGCCAAGCTAATGGGAAAAGCAGCACATTAGGACCCTCCGGAACGTTTCAGAAGTTTCTGGATCCTTCTAGGACCTTCCGTGACCTTCCCGGGCACTTCCGGGACACTCCCGGCATCACCGGGACACTTTTGGGACCTCCCGGAACACTTCCGCTGCCCATTCTCTCATTCTCCTTTATCTCCTAGTTCTCCTACAAACCACTAGTCATCAAGCGTGTGACCCTATAGGTTCGGAAAAATGTGGACATGACGCGGAACATATTCCGGTCAATAATTAACAGCGGGATCTGGACAGCCTTGATAATTCCCACATATTCATGAAGATCTTTATCGACCGAACCGTTTGTTATCCGTATACAATTCCCTTTGCTTCATGATACTTTACAAAGCCAGAGGTGAGACTTTTATCGGTATCCTTGTGAAGCAACACCTTGATCGCTATACCCAGTTATCCTAGTTACCGGTTTTATTCTCATTTCTCATTTTCGTATTCCGGTATCCCAGTGATCCCTATAATGCTGTGTCTGGCCAGACAATGATGGATATCGTAATACCGAGTGGGCCTGGAGTGTATCTCTCCATCGTCGGATGAGCAAATTCCAGTCTTGAACTATCGAGCACCTTGACATACTTTTTGTAGGAGATATGCCCTAGAGGCAATAATAAATGTTATTGATTATCTCCCTGTTCATAATTAGGTTTATGTTCCATGCTATAACTACTATGGTTCTCGAGTCTGCAATAACCACGAGGCTCGAAGGAAGACTCATATGCACGTGTGGGATAATAAACGGTAAAATATATTCCTAGTCTAGCCTCTAAGACTAGCTCAAGTGTTGCATGATGGTTCTGTTTTCCTGATCATGGGCATGTCTATGCCAGCAACTTTGAGGGCACAATGTTACAGGAACATTTGTGTTGAATCGACCCGAATTGATGTTATGCTATGAGATACATTCGTCACAAGTTATGGTTAATAACACAAGATGGTTAACGTTTGCATGTTTCCTTAGACCATGAGAGTATCGAGTTTCTTCATGCTTGCTTCATGAACTTTGGGGTTTGTTAAACATCATCCGTAAATGGGTGGCTATTACGGCGGCTTACGGGTTCATGGAAAGGTATGTCACGTAACTTGATAGCTCAAGATTGGGATTTGCTCCTCCGACGATGGAGAGATATCTCTGGGCCCTCTCGGTGTTACGGTATCCATCATCGTTTGGCCAGACACTTTGTGATTTGATCACGGGGATGCCGGAACACGGTAACGAGAAAAGAGAACAATACCGGTAACGAGGTAACTGGCATAGTGGACAAGTTGTTGATCCACGGGGATGCCAACATGTCTCACCTCGGGTACTTGTAACATATCGTGAAGCAACAGGAATAGCACACGGCAACTGAAGGTTCACTCGAATATTCATTCGTGTGGGTATAGGGGTCAATATGGGTGTCCACGGCTCCGATGTTGATCATTGATCGGAAGGGGTTCCGGGTCATGTCTATACTTCACCGAACCTATAGGGTCACACGCTTAAGGGTCATCTATCTGCTGAATACTAGACAGGGAGTTTGAGAGAAAGTCACCGAAAAAGTTTCGGAGACAACGGAAGAGTTCCAGAGAAAGAACACCGAAAGAGTTTCGTTAAAACCGAAAAGTTGTTTCGGAATATGCCATGAGGTCAAAAGCGTTTCGGCACACACCTGGAAATTCTTAGAGGGTGCCAGAATTGGTCTGGGAACTTCTGGGAATTTTCAGAGAGAAAAACCGAAAATGATCCGGAGCTGCCGTAACCGCTGTTGTTGTTTTTCGCTGATAAAAACCGCCATACCGGAAATGTTTCGGAACATGCCCAAAACAATTTTAGAGGGTGCCGGAAATGTTCTGGGACCTTCCGGAATTTTTTCCAGAAGAAACGTTCGCGGAAATAATCTTGTCCCAGCGCGAGGGGACAAGATCCCATGTATCGGGGGTTGCTTGTTTGGTGGCTTTTAGTCTAGGGAGCATGCATGTTTCATGGAGACATGTTGGTGGGTTGTTGGGGGGGCCCCCCACCATGGGGGGGCCCCCCACCATGGGGGGGCATGATGTTGGGCTGGCCATGGGGTGCTCCCCATGGAGCCCCACATGCTTTCCCTTTATGCCCTTGTGGTGTGCTCACCTCATGGGCATTTTGGTAATTCATGGTCCCACCCCACCCCTTGCCTTGGCCTATATAAAGAAGTGGAGAGGAGCTCTTCATCCTCACTCATTGCTCTCATACACATGCCATGCATTATCTGGCTTCTTCTCTCCCTCCCACGAAAAGAGTTTCGTAGAGCCGAAAGGTTGTCTGGGTTCCGGTGGGAACTAGTTCTGGACGATGAAGCCCTGCCGGATAGATGACACCGTATGTGTGCAACTCTGTAGAGAGATCGTAGTTTCAGTCTTATTTCGAGAGTGCCTCCCGAAGGGCTGTCCGAGTGACCGTCCGAGTTTCGGGGGTTCTCCCGAAGGGCTGTCCGCGACACCATCTGGGGGACTATCCGACCGCCTCCCGGAGGGCTATCTGAGGGGCAGATGAGGGAGTACATCTTCGTGGTTGAGAGGTTGTAAAATCCTAGCTGCGGGGATCTGCACCACCGATCGTCATCGACTCTACTTTCGCTGCACTACGAGTCGGTAACGAAAAGATCAAACCTTGTATGCAGTCTCCATAGTAGTCCTGGGCTGGTGCGTAGGTCGGAATTTTTTTTTCTGCTGCGTTCCCCTACAGTGGTGTTAGAGCCAGGCTATGCGTAGATGCAGGTTGCGATCTAGAATACATGAGATGTATGGGTGTTGCACAATATAATTAGGTAGTAGATGAGTTCTATTACTGAAAATTATTTATGCGGGTAGCAGATGAAATCTGTTACCCGATGTTCTTGTTGCTTCCCTGGAATTTGCATATTTCTGATCTTGATAACGGCATGGTGGAGTTTCAAAGTTCTGGCAATCCGTGATCCTGATTGATCAACGAAGTGCTAACAGTTCATTGAATTCCACCGTAGTTAAAAAGAAAGATAAAATTTCGCAGACAAAAGGGCAATGGAGATATGATCTGCACGGGGGTCATGCGTATGACGAACTTCAGTATGGGGCTCGAGATTTAATATCTCGTGTTTCATACACCCCGTAATGTTAATCTAGCGACTTGGATAAATCATGCTTGATGATGAACGTTGGTAGCTTCGGTTTGTTTCGAAACCTTAGAAGCTACGTAAAATAAAATTTTGCATGAACCAATTAGAGGCGTCTAACTTGGTTTTGCAAGATGGTTTGCATGTGCATGTGATATGGTATATCAGTGCTCATATTTAATTTGATTTGTATGAGATGACTCTATAATGTAAATTAACATGACCTGCGTGTCATGATTCGGCATGATGGCTGGAGCCATATGATTGTCACTTTAATGACCCGCGTGTCAACCTTAAGTAATGCACTTATTTTATTAGCTATAGAGATAGCAATATTATCTGGTGCATCGACAAGGTGGTGGCAATCTTCGCGAAGGTGAACACCGACGTGAATGCCGAAGACGAAGAAATACAAGACTTCTCCGTCAGAAAGGGCTATACCATATCATGCTATTATGAATTGCCTGAGATGTTTATCCCTTATGATGCACCCTTCTTGATTGCGTGGTAGTCGCTTTTTATTAGGGTGATCACTCACAAAAATATCAAGTAGTTAGTGTTCTCCCAAGTGTAGCACCGTCACGGCACCTAACTTTTCGGGGTGCGCCATGGATGCATGGGTACTAACGATTAGGGATGTGTGAGGCGGGTGAGGTCAGACCTCGCAGCAAGATCACTTGGTTGTCTTGACGTTCATGGCAGGATCATCCTCAGCTCGGAACACACGCATCGAAAGATGAACAAGAGTCACATAGAGATATGATTGGCAAGTTGGCCTACCTATTAAAATTCCCGTCATGAGATGATGATTCTATGGCGATGAATTGAAGTCTGGATTTTGTATCACTCAAAATCAATTATGAGAGATATTGATTTGAGTGGGAGCGCACTGTAGAATTAACTTGTTTAATTCTCAGTGCAATTAATTTTGAACACTGTCAAAGTGTGATTTGCATAATAGTTGTATAAGAATGGCTCGCGTTTCCACCTTCCCTGTTAAAATTGAATAGCTGTTAAATATCTGGTTAAAACTTTACGGTTGGTAACGTAATGTGAGGATTGTCCTCAAGAGTGCCGAGAAGGACTTTGTCCTATCGCATACTTTCGGTATTCTCCCGCTAATGCTATGGATGATGTGACTCTCGTCCTTCGATCCAAAAGCTAAAATTCTATTACGGTCAAAGTGCAATATGTTTGCTTCCATGAGACCCGAACTTCGAAAGGTTTGGGATAGTTATGTGATATTCATGGAACTGAAAATTTATTTTCAGACACAAACAAAGGATGAAAGATATGAAATATCCAAAGCAATGTTTGTTGCAAACTATTAGTAAAGGTGTTTACTATGCATTAGACTGATAAAAGAGGGATTCAGTAGAACACCTGTCGTGTAAATGAAGGTGAATAAAACAAAAACTTAAGGAGGAAGGAAATGTCCGATGGGTGTTAGTGAGACTTTCATGCCTAGGAAGTCCGGGGCTAACGCCACTCTTAAGTTGAGTGCTTCTTCTGAGAGTAGGAGAAATACTGAAAGTCAAACTGTTAGAAGTATAAAGGCAGAAAGAAAGAAGACTGGAATATCCAGCTCATGTATGAATGTCATACAAGTTTTTGATGTATAGAAGGCTGGTCAAAGATATAGTTCTTGGGAATTATGGTTAAACATGTTAATCACTAATTCTTGGGTATTGTGAGTTAATCACAAAGATACCCGCTCGATTGCATTCTGTTGCAACTCGATGTAAGAACTACTATGGCCTGAAAGACTAGCCAGGAATAAGGTTTTGATACACGCTGGGAACATAGTAATAGTTACTATACCTTCCATCGGTGTATTCGCTATGTATTTACTTTCATAATTCATTTTAGAGTTTCATACACTCTAGCCCTTTGCATAAGGTATCTTTCAAGAAGGTTGTTCATAAGAGAACTTTTTATGTTCGATGTTATGAATAACATAAGGGCCATACTTTCATTGAGAATGAGATATATGTTACGAATAATGATAATAATATATTACCTCTGGATTTACTTTCATAATTTATTTTAGAGGTTTACACACTCTAGCCCATTGCACAATGTTGTTGCAAAAGGGTTGTTCATAAAAGAACAATTCTTGTTCAGTATTATGAATAACATAAAGGGCAATGCTTCCATCCAAGATGGGACGTATGTCATGAATATTGATGGTAATATGATACATCCATAACACCGACGCTAAATGTCACATCCAAGTGTGGCACTGCATTTGGTCACATTGGAGAAACCCACATGGAAAATTCCATTATGATGGATTTTGAAGTCGTTTGATTTTGAATCATCTGACACTTGCAACTTTCCTCCGAAAAGTGAAGTGACTCAAATAACGTTCACGGGCCATAAGGAACGAGCAACAAACTTATTGGTGATCATACATTTGATGTATGTAGTTCGATAAATGTTGCAAGTAGTGGATTTATCTATCATCAGAAATTACTCAAGTATATATATGGATATTTACTTGATGAGATGTAAGTCTGGATCTTTTGAATTCATTCGAAAGGTTCTCAAAAATGAAGTAGAAGTTATTGTAACAAGAAAATTATGTTTCTACAATTCGATTGCAGAAAGGAATATTTGAGTTACAAGTTTAGCGAATGTCTGATGAGTTGTGAAAGGGGTTTCATAACTTGCACCTCCCGGAACACCACTGCAAGTGGAAAGTCCGTGAAGATGTAATCGAACCATTCATGACATGGTAAGATAAAAAATGACATAAATAAAGTTGCCATTATCCCTTTTAAAGTGATGCTTTAGAGACTGCGGCTTTTTCACTGAAAAGAGCGCCATCAGGTCTGTTGAAATGACGCCATGGTATGGTACGCCCAACCATGTTATATCTTTTCTTAACATTTGGAATATGGGGCTTGTGTAAAAGGTTACAAATCTATTCCAAATCAGACAAATGCTACTTTGTAGGTTATCCCAAGTAATTGGGTATTCCTCCCTCACTATACCGAGGCAAATAAGTTTGCCACTAAGAACGGTATGCTTTTTGAAGGAAATTGTTCTTTCAAAAAGGTGAGTGGGAGAACAGTGCAACTCGACGAGATAAGAGTATCTTCATCATCAGATCAAAGGAAAGAGACCTTGGAAGTGATTCTAGAGTTTCCTACTGCGACATAAGATGTATGGACTTCGGTCGAACTTGCAGTTGAACCACGTAGGAAAAACTCGTGCAAACCTCTTAGGTGCGCATACGAGATATTGTTGTTAGACAATAGTATACCTACGATACACAAGGAAGCGTTGATGGGCCCTGACTCCGGAATTGGCTAAATTCCAATACAATCCGAAATAGTTTCCATATAAGTGATTCAAGACTAAAATCTTGATACACCTTTCGAAAGACTTAGAGTCTAACGAATATTTATGGAACTTAAAACTGATACGAATAAAAATGTTTTATCCATAAAGCTCGACTTGTTGCAATAACAAATTCAAGGAGTTGACTACAATGAGGTTGTTTCATCGTAGCGATGCTTAAAGTCGGTTCGGGTTGAACTAGCAATTAATACATATTTCAAATCATGAGATATGAAACATGGATGACAATAGGATTTCCATCTGATGGAAATGAAACCAAGGAATTGCATGTGTTGCAGTCCAAGGTATTTTGTCATTCCAGAGGATGCTAGTGAGTGTGCAAACTTCAGAGTTCCAGCAATGGACAGAAGAGAGCAAAATGGAGTTGGAATCTTCGTGTTTTGATGAAATGGTCAAAGGGGTTTGACTTCATCAATGGGTAACGAAGATGCTTGTGATTCAAGAAAGTAAGTGGGAGCAGAATAATATTTCTAAAACACCTTGTGTGCTTGACACATTGTTAAATGGAAATAAATTTCTTGACACGAATTAGGACTTCATTGAAAATAGTTTTTCGATGAAGTGCTTGGGCTAGGTAGCCTCGATATTAGGCATAATTATCTACGGAGATAGAATTGCCTAATAGGGCTAAGCCAAAATACATATTAACAAGATGCTAAAACCATTTAGCATAAAAACCGTCAAGGAGAGATTCTTGCCGAAGTCACATGGAAAGAGTTTTTGCAAGACTTGGTGTCCCAAAACACTGATGAGTAAAATACATGATGGAGATTCCACACACTCTTGTGTTTGGATTAATCATGTATTCCATGGTATGTAAAAACAACCAGATATGTCCAATACTCCAAAGTAGTTGCGAGTATAGATACCAAAGTGATCAAAGTGTTGATAATGGGACAACAGTGAAAATTGTCATTGATTACTATAGAAGCACTGATGACATGTTTTCCCGCAAGCGGAAATCATGAAGAGTTCATTGTAAAAGGTTACATTGATACAGTCTTCACCATTTCTCCATGCGATTTTTGATTTAAATTGAGGGTTTTGTGTTACACATAATTTGGTGGCACAGTTGGTTGAAAATTGTTCCAAACAAGATACTGTGGCGAATTCTATAACAAAGGCTAAGTATGTTGAGGCTTTAGAAGCGACAAAGAAGTTGTTGAATCATATAGTTCATTCATGAACTTAGTATGATTCCAAGAAGGCTTTGGTCAATGGGACACTATTACAAATAGTTGCTCCATAGCTCAGTCTGAGGAATCAGGTTTCGACCAATGATTCACACATATGCAAAGCCAAGTCCACACAAAATATGAATTTTGTAAAAGCGTGAAAACACGAGGATATGCAAAGATACACACAGAGCTGAAGTTGTCAGATCCGTTGGACATCAGGCTATACCACAAGCGAAGCATATTTACACCGGTGTGCCACAGGTGTAAAGTGCATTAGCATGAACTAGATTATTGACTCTAGTGCAAGTGGGAGTCTGTAGGAGATATGCCCTAGAGGCAATAATAAATGTTATTGATTATCTCCCTGTTCATAATTAGGTTTATGTTCCATGCTATAACTGCTATGGTTCTCGAGTCTGCAATAACCACGAGGCTCGGAGGAAGACTCATATGCACGTGTGGGATAATACACGGTAAAATGTATTCCTAGTCTGGCCTCTAAGACTAGCTCAAGTGTTGCATGATGGTTCTGTTTTCCGATCATGGGCCTGTCTATGCCAGCAACTTTGAGGGCACAATGTTAGAGGAACATTTGTGTTGAATCAACCCGAATTGATGTTATGCTATGAGATACATTCGTCACAAGTTATGGTTAATAACACAAGATGGTTAACATTTGCATGTTTCCTTAGACCATGAGAGTATCGAGTTTCTTCATGCTTGCTTCATGAACTTTGGGGTTTGTTAAACGTCATCCGTAAATGGGTGGCTATTACGGCGGCTTACGGGTTCATGGAAAGGTATGTCAAGTAACTTGATAGCTCAAGATTGAGATTTGCTCCTCCGGCGATGGAGAGATATCTCTGGGCCCTCTTGGTGTTATGGTATCCATCATATTCTGGCCAGACACTTTGTGATTTGATCACGGGGATGCCGGAACACGGTAACGAGAAAAGAGAACAATACCGGTAACGAGGTAACTGGCATAGTGGAGAAGTTGTTGATCCACGGGGATGCCAACATGTCTCACCTCGGGTATTTGTAACATATCGTGAAGCAACAGGAATAGCACACGGCAACTGGAGGTTCACTCGAATATTCATTCGTGTGGGTATAGGGGTCAATATGGGTGTCCACGGCTCCGATGTTGATCATTGATCGGAAGGGGTTCCGGGTCATGTCTATACTTCACCGAACCTATAGGTTCACACGCTTAAGGGTCATCTATCTGCTGAATACTAGACTGGGAGTCTGAGAGAAAGTCGCCAAAAAAGTTTCGGAGACAACGGAAGAGTTCCGGAGAGAGAACACCGAAAGAGCTTCGGTAAAACCGAAAAGTTGTTTCGGAATATGCCATTAGGTCAAAAGGGTTTCGGCACACACCTAGAAATTCTTAGAGGGTGCCAGAATTGGTCTGAGAACTTCTGGGAATTTTCAGAGAGAAAACCCGGAAATGTTCTGGAGCCGCCATAACCGCTGTTGTTGCTTTTCGCTAATAAAAACCACCATACCGGAAATGTTTCGGAACATGCCCAGAATAATTTTAGAGGGTGCCGGAAATGTTCTGGGACCTTCCGCAATTTTTTCCAGAAGAAACGGTCGCGGAAAACATCTTGTCCCACCGCGAGGGGACAAGATCCCACGAATCAGGGGTTGCTTGTTTGGTGGCTTTTTCTCTAGGGAGCATGTATGTTTCATGGATACATGTTGCCGGGTTGTTGGGGGGGTCCCCCCACCATGGGGGGCATGATGTTGGGCCGGCCATGGGGTGCTCCCCATGGAGCACCACATGCTTTCCATTTATGCCCTTGTGGTGTGCTCACCTCATGGGCATTTTGGTAATTCATGGTCCCACCCCACCCCTTGCCTTGGCCTATATAAAGAGGTGGAGAGGAGCTCTTCATCCTCACTCCTTGCTCTCATACACATGCCATGCATTATCTTGCTTCTTCTCTCCCGCCCACGAAAAGAGTTTCGTAGAGCCGAAAGGCTGTCTGGGTTCCGGTGGGAACTAGTTCTGGACGGCGAAGCCCTGCCGGATAGATGACACCGTATGTGTGCAACTCTGTAGAGAGATCGTATTTTCGGTCTTAGTTCGAGAGTGCCTCCCGAAGGGCTGTCCGAGTGACCGTCCGAGTTTCGAGGGTCCTCCCGAAGGGCTGTCCGAGTGACCATTCGGGTTTCGAAGGTCCTCCCGAAGGGCTGTCCGCGACACCGTCCGGGGGACTGTCTGACCGCCTCCCGGAGGGCTGTTCGAGGGGTAGATGAGGGAGTATATCCTAGCTGCGGGGATCTGCACCGCCGATCATTATCGACTCTACTTCCGCTGCGCTACGAGTCGGTAACGAAAAGGTCAAACCTTGTATGCAGTCTCCATAGTGGTCCTGGGCTGGTGCGTAGGTCGGAATTTTTTTGTTTTCTGCTTCATTCCCCTACCCTTTTCCGGTGCAACCGTAAGCTACCTTTATGATCACCCAGTTACGGGTCACGTTTGACAAACCCAAAGTAATCATTCGATATGTTGGTCTACGATATTCTTATGGTATAAGAACGTGAATAAACGTTAACACTTTATATGAAATTACCGACAACATATTGACAACGCGATCTTGCAGTATTTCATAAGTATTGGGTCTATACAATACCATTGTTCGGCCAACAATGTATTCTCATTATTGTCGGCATCCCTGTTACTTTAACAATGCCCTATGATAGGGAAACCAGGATCATCAACAATATATGAGTTAGTCTTAGAGGTGAGACTAGGGATCTTCTTAGCATTTATTTTTTCACACATGCAACTGAGTTTTCCTCTGAATCTCATATTCAAGAACCATTGCAATTATAGCACAGAAATCTTATATGTTATATTTACTAATTGGATGCACCATACGAGGCTCCACGTTAATCCTCAAAAACTAAGAAAAATGACCGTCTGATCTTCAAATTAATTATTTTCCACCGTCGGATGCGGTGCCTCAAGAGTCCTTGGTGGCTGTCCCACCTTAAGGCATCTTTAGATAAATAAAAAGAATGCATCTCTCGATCAGGTCTCCTTCCTAGGCCGATCCAACCCCACCACTCAAGAAACCTAGCACTGCTCCTCCTGATCTTGTCCTCCTGCTCCTCCCGTCCAATCCAACTAGCCTCTTCCCAATCCCCGTCCTCCACGACCTTTGCAATCAAACCTACTCCAATTACGCAGCGGCCCATCTTCATTGAGGAAAAGTTCCTTTCAATCCCCTTGGCTGACATGTCCAGACCAAACTGCAATCTAGGATGTCCCGACCAATCTGAAGTGTAGAAGGAGGTGCATCAAAGTCGTTTGAATCAAATCAGATGGAAGATTGATGCGCCGCAGTATACCTAGAGTTCGACGCTGGTCACAAATATCCTCACAATGCAGGCAAGTAATCCACTAGCCTTGAATATGTCATCTGTTCTACAGCCCGTTCAATTAATCACAGAACCTATTGTAGATGTCCATCCATTATCATAGTTCATGACTAAATCATGCACTCTAGGGAATGAGGGGGGAACCAGTAGGGTGTTTTGCATCTTCTCAAGTAGAAACACACAATTATTGCTGTAGTTTTTATCCTTTGAATCTCCCTACCTTCCAAGATCTGAACACGCATCAGTCCAACGTCTTCAGTTAATGAATTTATTTCACGGTGGTAGATGCACTAGTAGAAAAAGGCCCATTTGTCCTGGTTCATAAGGCCCATTTGTCTCGGTTCAGGAACCGGGACTAAAGGGTCGGGACTAAAGCCCAACACCTTTAGTCCCGGTTCTTATACGAACCGGGACAGATGGGGCTCCACGTGGCCGCTGCGGCGAGCCCAGAGAGGAGGGCCTTTAGTCCCGGTTGGTAACATCAACCGGGACCAAAGATCATCCACGTGTCAGGAGCTCAGGAGTTGGGTTTTTGTTTTTTTTGAAAGGGGGGGGTGGGGGGTTTGGGGGTTTTGGGGTTTTTAGGGTTAATTTAGGGGTTTCATATATTGTGTTAGCTAGCTAATAGCTAGAGAGAAGTGTCCTCTCTTATCTTCGTGCTTGGTCGACGTAGTACGATACGTATAGAGAGGACTCGACACACTAGCTAGTAAGCAAATGAAGAAAACCATTAAGTACACAAGATCGTCATGAACATATACAGAGAGAAGTGATCGACCTCCTCCTTCTCCGAGAGATTGGTCGAACAACAAGTTTTCGTATATCTATCCGACGCTATTAGCTACATATATACAATATAAGATCTCTTACAATCCCTAACATTTGATGTCAGGTTCCACATGGTATTCTCCGGCTGGATTGATGACGTGGTCAAGAAAGAATCCCGCCAATTCCTCTTGAATTGCTTTTATGTGATCTTCTGGTAGGAGTTCATCCCGCATCTGCCAAATCTAATTTGAAGAAGGGGGTCAATACATATATATGAATGAAACTCAACACAAATGATGGTAATAAAATAAAATTGTGAATATTATTGCTTACGCACTCCATATTGTTTTTCAGAGTAGCCCCGCTTAGAGGTCGTCGCGTTGTAGATGTACTCGCAAATGTAGTATCCACAAAAATTATTCCCGCCTTCCTGCCACAACCACTTTACGAGAAATAAAGATCAATCAAACTGATAATCAAGCATTATAAATGGTATTGATGAAACTAGCTAGAATCAATGGGAGATGCGCGGAACTAGCTAGTAGTACTTACTTTCGGGTGTGTAAATCGCAGCTCCCCCGGCAGTCCCGGAGCTTCTGTGGTGAACACTTTCCAAACCCTGCAAGACAAAGAAAATAATTACTTGATATCAGGAAATGACCAAAGTTGCCGATATGGTGCGATAATGGTCGATTGAACTTACTTCTGGAGCATTTCAGTCATGGCCGCATACTCCTTGGGATCTTTTCGTCTTGAGTCCAAGACGGTTACTAGTCTCTGCTCAAGCTTAATCTCTAGGAGAATAAAGTGGAAGCTGCGCACGCATGCATAACTCATCAATTACATTACTATAACCTCGAGTAATAAGGGAAACCGAATATGCAGAAGACAGTAACACTCACTTGAAGTTGTAAGGAAAGAGTATTTTATCTTTGTTTTGATTTTTAAGCAACGATTGTAGCAAGTTGGCCTCGGTTTCTTCCACATGATATGTAACCGTCCATTCATCTATGAGATTTGTGTTAATGAACCCAATATCATAGATTTGTGCATTTCTGCATTCGACGATCTTCAATCTGCATAATATAGTGAGGATAATTATATATACATGCAATGAAAGAGCTGAGCTATATATAGAGACTTAATTACAGAAGTATAGTACTTACAGACAGTAGCAAGTGATGATTATTTTATCGAGGTCCTTTTGATTGAAAAACTGGAAGAACTCCTCAAATGGAACAGACAACAGATCAATTCCAACGAGGTCGTGCTCCTCTTTAACTCTCAGCGTCAAAATATCCTTCCCAGACTTGCAGGTGTCCATGTACCACTTATGGAATCTTCGCATCATCATTGTTAGAGGAGGATCACCAGGTCTGACGAGAGGCTTCCCGTACGGGTATTTGTGTTCGTCCACCTCCATTGTATCAAAATGTGCATCGTCGGGCAGGTAATCACCAGGATTGGTACCGGGCAGCATCCCCGGCAGATTTGCGACGATATCGCTAGTCACCTTGAGCGGGGGGCACAATTGGTTTGCCAGTTCGCCGAGCTGGGGAATTTTGTTCCCTCTCCTTCATTCATGTAACCTTTTGTCACTTGAAGTAGTTCCCGACCGGCGCGCTCCTTCCACTGCCTTTTTCAGAGCGCGGACATGGTTGTCATCTGGCGGAGGCGGTGGTGGTCGCTTCAGGTTCTTCAAAGTGCACTTCAATTTCACCAGATCCATCTTCTCCTCCGGAGGTGGATTTTTCTTTGCAAAAAAGTCCTTCACTTGGGCTTGACAGATCTCCGCGTTTTCCTCATCGGTCATCTCGTATGGTAACTTCTCTAGAGGCTTGAGAGATGGACCGAATTTGTATTGCCTCCCGCCTCTGGCTGTACTGCTAGACGCCGGAGCAGCCGGAGCGGCTGCAGTTGTCTTCCTTCGTTGCTTACGAGGCAGAGAAGGAGGCGGAGTGCTACGACGCGCCGGAGCAGCCGAAGCGGCGGCGGCTGTCTTCCGCTGTTGTTGACGAGGCAGAGAAGGAGGCGGGCTGCTCGGACGCGCCGGCGCAGGTGGAGAAGGAGGCGGAGTGCCGCCACGCGCCGGAGCAGCTGGAGAAGGAGGCGGAGTGCCGCCATGCACCGGAGCAGCCGGAGAAGGAGGCAGAGTGCCCTGATCACTCGCCAGAGGAGGAGGCGGAGGAGGAGGCGGAGTGCCCTGACTCGCTGGAGGAGGAGGCGGAGGCGTCCAGTTCGGAAGGTTGATGAGCTCCTTCCGCCATAGACATGGAGTCTTCAGAGCAAGACCCAGCTGAGTCTCCCCTTCACCGGTAGGGTGGTCAAGTTCGAGCTCCTCAAATCCATCCGTTATTTCATCGACCATCACAACAGCATAGCCTTCTAGAATCGGAAGGCAGTGAAAAGTTGCACCGGGTTGAGGAGGTGCAACAGAGCCGACAGCCGCCTTGACTTTGAGGTGCTGCCATTACGCCATAAGGTGGCAATCTTGAGCCTCCGTGATAGCATCCACGGGGTAGCTGGGAGCCGTGAAGTGAGGCTGCTGAAGGAGCTCGGTGGAAGCCACGCTGCTTCTCCGCTGAGATGGCGGGGTAGCTTCTGGGGTAGCTTCGGCAGGTCGCTGCCTCTGAACTAGTGCTTGTTCCTCTAGCGCTCGTACCCTTGCATTCAGCTTCTGCAGTTCAGTCTGCTCCACTTTCCTCCTCCTCTCCCGGGTTTTGTAACCGCCTACGCTGGGAAACCCTTCCTTCCACACAACGGAGCCTGCCGTGCCTCGTGTTCGTCCTGGGTGCTCAGGATTCCCGAGGGCCTATGTGAGCTCGTCGTTCTCTCTGTCGGGAACGAACGTCCCTTGCTGCGCTGCGGCGATATACTTCTGAAGCTTCTTGATGGGTATTTCAAGTTGCTCCTTCGTCCAACGGCACTTCCCTGTTTCAGGGTCCAAGGTTCCCCCAACCCCGAAGAACCAAGTCCTTGAACGGTCTGGCCAGTTCAATGTCTCTGGTTCGACCCCTTTATCAAGCAGGTCCTTCTCAGCCTTGTCCCACAACGGCCGGGCTTTGAGGTAGCCACCTGACCCCATGCGATGGTGATACTCCTTCTTTGCAGCATTTTCCTTGTTTGTCGCTGACATCTTCTTACTCTTCTCCGATGTCTTGTGGGCCACAAATGCAGGCCAGTGATCTCTTATCTTCTCAAATCGGCCGGTGAATTCTGGAGTCTTCCCTTTGTCAACAAATGTTGATTTCAACTCATTCTTCCACCTCCTGAATAGATCTGCCATCTTCTTAAGATCATGAGCCTTGACCAATGGCTCTATAACTGGCTTATCCGGATCCTCCTCTGGCGGTAGGGTGAAATTTGCCTTCAGCGCGGTCCAAAGATCATCTTTCTGTCTATCGTTGACAAAAGACACTTGAGGGTCTTCGCTCTTAGGCTTATTCCATTGGTGGATGCTGATCGGGATCATGTCCCTAACAAGAACCCCGCACTGAGTAGAAAATGCTTCCTTGGTCCGGCTGGGTTCAATCGGTTGGCCATCGCCCTTGCTTGCTGTGATCGTGAACCTTTCATCCTGGCGCAACCTTTTCTTCGGGCCTCGTCTCATTACCGAAGTTTGGCTCGATCCGGAGGGCTAGAAAAGAAGAAAGAAGAGAGTTAATATGTTTACATACCAAAACAATTAATGCATCAATTAGCTAGTCAGCACAGGCTTAATTAATATATATACCTCCAGGACTTTGCAACATCTCCTTCCTCCGTTCGCTCACCGGAGCAGTCATCACGGTCTCCTTCTTCCACCGGCATTCCGTCACCGGAGCCATCATAATCATGTCCTTCCACCTCCATTGTTCGATCACCGGAGCCTGCTTCACCCTCTCCTTCCAGACCATCGGTGTCATTGAGAAACGACAAGACATCACCTCCGCCGAGGATTATGTCCCCCAACAACTGTTCTGCTTCGATGTCTCGGTGCTCCATAGTTTCTGCAAATATTACAACATGGCAATTAATATACAAACATGACAGATGGATATATTAGTGCAAACGTAGACCTAGCTAGCTCGACGCTTCTACGGTTTGGGGTGGCCTCGACAACGCTTCTAGGGTTTGGGGTGGCCTAGGCAACGCTTCTAGGGTTTGGGGTGGCCTCGACAACGCTTCTAGGGTTTGGGTCAGACCGCCTCTCTCATGAATGTCCGACGTCCGGACCGACAAGGGATTTAATAAAATGACGCCATTCTGGATGTGCAGAAAATGGTCCATATTTTTCCTAATCTCATCTACCCTTCTAAATGTCACGTTGTCTAGTGTCAAAGAATTCAAGAAAACCATGACTTCATCATTAGCCGGAAATGACAGGCGTATAATGGTACGAAGCTCTTCAAAGTTGTTTTGGAACGGAGTTCCCGATAGAATAATTCGCTTTTTGGTACAAAGTTCAGCAAGAGCCTTCCGAATATCGCTATTTGGAAGGCCTTTGCTGAAATTTGTACCAAAAGGCGAATTATTCTATCAGGAACTCCGTTCCAAAACAACTTTGAAGAGCTTCGTAGCATCATACGCCTGTTACTTCCGACTAATGATGAAGCCATGGATTTCTTCAATACTTTGACAGACAACGTGACATATAGAAGAATATATATATAGATGAGATCAAAAAAAAAAATTGGATCAACTTGTGCACATCCATAATGGGGGCATTCTTGATAAATCTATATATGTCAAAATTCAAACTTTGACATATGATCAAACTTTGACATATGATCAAATGTTGCATATGTCAAAATTCAAACTTTGACATATGATCAAACTTTGATATATGATCAAATGTTGCATATGTCAAAATTCAAACTTTGACATATGATCAAACTTTGATATATGTCCACCGCGATATAAAATAATACATAGACTTGTTCAGGCGACGGGGGGCGGCGACCATGGAGCAGTGGCAGAGCAAGGCCGAGCTCGGGGGAGCACGCGGCGAAGTTATCGGGGAGGGGGTATATCGACCCCCCCCACTCATGTCGAAGTTATCGGGGAGGGGATATATCGACCCCCCCTCATGTCGAAGTTATCGGGGAGGAGGTATATCGACCCCCCCCCCTCATGTCGAAGTTATCGGGGAGGGGGTATATCGACCCCCCCCTCATGTCGAAGTTATCGGGGAGGGGGTATATCGACCTCCCCTCATGTCGAAGTTATCGGGGATGGGGTATATCGACCCCCCTCCTCATGTCGAAGTTATCCGGGAGGGGGTATATCGACAATGACGGCATACATACATGGAAAAAAATGTTATCGGGGAGGGGGTATATCGACCTCCCCCCTCATGTCAAAGTTATTGGGGAGGGGGTATATCGACAACGACATACCCGATAAAAAATAACTTTTGCATATATAAAAGTTTTTCTTCTTCTTCCTTCTTCCTTCTTCCTTCTTCCTAGCTAGATATATAAAACTTTTCTAAAAATGTAACTTTTGCATATATAAAACTTTTTCTTTTTCTTCTTCTTCCTTCTTCCTTCTTCCTTCTTCCTAGATAACTGAAAAATTCCTAAGTCCTGCTTATATACACAGAGCATTGGTCCCGGTTCGTGGCACAAACCGGGACGAATGCCACCCTTTGGTCCCGGTTCGTGCCACCAACCAGGACCAAAGGTCTCTTTTCAGCAGCCCAATGGGCGGGAGACAGAGACCTTTGGTCCCGGTTGGTGGCACGAACCGGGACCAAAGGGGGGGCATTGGTCCCGGTTTGTTCCACCAACCAGGACCAATGCCCCCCTTTCGTCCCGGTTGGTGCTACCAACCGGGACCAAAGGCCTTGCGCTGGCGCGGTGCGGTGGGATGTTTAGTCCCACCTTGCTAGTTGAGAGAGCTCGAGAGTGGTTTATAAGCGCTGCTGCGCCGACCCTCTCGAGCTCCTCTCAACTGCAGGCTTTCGGGCCTTCTCTGCTACTCTTTGCCCGTGGGCCTGCTGGGCCTCTACGGGCCTGAATCCTGGCCCATGGATGGGTTTCTAGTCGTATTCAGGCCGTGGTGGCCCAATAGGTGGCATTTTTCAATTTTTTTCTAGTTTTTTTGTTTTCTTTTTTGCTTTATTTATTTTATTTTGTTTCTACTTACAACAAAATACTAACTGTTTTTCAGTGATTCTTTTTGCTTTTAGGTAATAAAAATTATAAACTTGCTGTTAGTGCCATTAGTTTTCCAATTTGAATAGTTTAAATTTGAATTCTTTGAAATCTGTGTGAATCACTAGTTTGTGATTAACTTTACTATAAAAATAGATTTTGGAGTGATTCTTTTTCCTTCTATTTAATATTACTGTGTTTTATCATTATATTAAAAAACAGTTTTTCTTATTTTAGTTTCTCACAAAAAAAATCTTTATGATAATTCCTTTTGCTACTAAAGTTTCTAACAAAAAAAGTTCTTGATGAAAATTCTTTTTGCTTTTAATGTTTTGAACAGAAAATACTTTGATAATTTTAGTTGCATAAATTTTAGTTGATTCCTTTTGCTATTAGAGTTTCATTAAAGTTTTCTAGTTCATTCTTTTTTATATTAGAGTTTCATTAAAGTTTTCTAGTTCATTCTTTTAGTTTATTATTTTTGCTATTAGAGTTTCATAAAAGTTGAGAGGGTTACGGCAAAAACTGGACGCACTTCGTGTACAAAATGGACAATCTCTTTCGAAGTATCAGGGTTTCGGACGAAAACTCATCTGTTACAATGGGATTTCATTTTTTTGAACTTATTTGAACTCCAGACTTTTTGTGTGTTCAAAATGAACCATTCAAAGCCACATCATCAATTTTCAACCCTTTCTAACTTCATCTGTTATTTTTCATGCATTTACTGATTTTTTTGAGCTAAATGACCCTGAAATTGAAAAGCACTTCAGATGAACTCTGAAGAGGTTTAAATTGGCATGGTATCTCATTCAATTTCACCCATAGCATGTGCTAAAAACTTGAGAGGGTTACGGCAAAAACTGGATGCACTTCGTGTACAAAATGGACAATCTCTTTCGAAGTATCAGGGTTTCGGACGAAAACTCATCTGTTACAAAGGGATTTCATTTTTTGAACTTATTTGAACTCCAGACTTTTTGTGTGTTCAAAATGAACCATTCAAAGCCACATCATCAATTTTCAACCCTTTCTGACTTCATCTGTTATTTTTCATGCATTTACTGATTTTTTTTGAGCTAAATGATCCTGAAATTAAAAAGCACTTCACATTAACTCTGAAGAGGTTGAAAATTGGCATGATATCATCATTTCACCCACATAGCATGTGCTAAAAAGTTGAGAGGGTTACGGCAAAAACTAGATGCACTTCATGTACAAAATGGACAATCTTTTTCGAAGTATCAGGGTTTCGGACAAAAACTCATCTGTTACAAAGGGATTTCATTTTTTAAACTTATTTGAACTCCAGACTTTTTGTGTGTTCAAAATGAACCATTCAAAGCCACATCATCAATTTTCAACCCTTTCTGACTTAATCTGTTATTTTTAATGCATTTACTGATTTTTTTGAGCTAAATGACCCTGAAATTGAAAAGCACTTCAGATGAACTCTGAAGAGGTTGAAAATGGGCATGGTATCATCATTTCACCCACATAGCATGTGCTAAAAAGTTGAGAGGGTTACGGCAAAAACTGGATACACTTCGTGTACAAAATGGACAATCTCTTTCGAAGTATCAGGGTTTCGGACAAAAACTCATCTGTTACAAAGGGATTTCATTTTTTTGAACTTATTTGAACTCCAGACTTTTTGTGTATTCAAAATGAACTATTCAAAGCCACATCATCAATTTTCAACCCTTTCTGACTTCATCTGTTATTTTTCATGCATTTACTGATTTTTTTGAGCTAAATGACCCTGAAATTGAAAAGCACTTCACATGAACTCTGAAGAGGTTGAAAATGGCATGATATCATCATTCTCACCCCATGCATGTGCTAAAAAGTTGAGAGGGTTACGGCAAAAACTGGATCACTTCGTGTACAAAATGGACAATCTCTTTCGAAGTATCAGGGTTTCGGACAAAAACTCATCTGTAACAAAGGGATTTCATTTTTTTAAACTTATTTGAACTCCAGACTTTTTGTGTGTTCAAAATGAACCATTCAAAGCCACATCATCAATTTTCAACCCTTTCTGACTTCATCTGTCATTTTTCATGCATTACTGATTTTTTTGAGCTAAATGACCCTGAAATTGAAAAGCACCTTCACATGAACTCTGAAGAGGTTGAAAATTGGCATGATATCATCATTTCACCCACATAGCATGTGCTAAAAAGTTGAGAGGGTTACGGCAAAAACTGGATGCACTTCGTGTACAAAATGGACAATCTCTTTCGAAGTATCAGGGTTTCGGACAAAAACTCACTGTTACAAAGGGATTTCATTTTTTTGAACTTATTTGAACTCCAGACTTTTTGTGTGCTCAAAATGAACCATTCAAAGCCATATCATCAATTTTCAACCCTTTCTGACTTCATCTGTCTTCACTTTTTCTCCACTTGTGTCCTTTGCTTATTGCGCCGTAACCATGATATTCTTCATCGCTTAACAGGGTGCTTGGGTCAGCCTTGACTTTGAAGGGAGGAATTTCATGAAACTTTTCATAATCTTCAGACATGTCTGTCTTACCTCCACTCCCACGATGTCTCTTTTCCTGAAAGAACTGTGGTGCGCTTTGGCTCATCGTTATGATGTATTCGCTTCCTTATCTTTTCTTTTTCTCGGTTTGGTAGACATGTCCTTCACATAGAAAACCTGCGCCACATCATTGGCTAGGACGAATGGTTCTTCTGTGTACCCAAGATTGTTCAGATCCACTGTTGTCATTCCGTAATGTGGCTCTACCTGTACCCCGCCTCCTGACAGATTGACCCATTTGCACTTAAACAAAGGGACCATAAAATCATGTCCGTAGTCAAGTTCCCATATGTCCACTATGTAACCATAATATGTGTCCTTTCCCCTCTTGTTGCTGCATCAAAGCGGACACCGCTATTTTGGTTGGTGTCTTTTGATCTTGGGCGATCGTGTAAAATGTATTCCCATTTCTCTCGTATCCTTTGTAAGTCAATACAGTCGAAGATGGTCCCCGGACAACGAGTACACGCTCATCAGAAACAGTGTTGTCACCTCTGAGACGTGTTTCCAACCATCTGCCGAAAGTCCTGATGTGTTCACATGTAATCCAGTCGTCACACTGCTCCGGGTGTTTGGAGCGCAGAATGTTCTTGTGTTCATCGACATACGGGGTCACCAAGGTAGATTTCTTTAGACTGTGTAGTGTGCTTGAGACCAAGAATGCCCTCCCTGCATATTATTGAGTCCCCTCCTAGCGTACCTTTTCAGTCAGTCTCCCCTCATACCGCGATTGAGGGAGACCAATCTTCTTAAGGTCAGGAATGAAGTCAACACAAAACCCAATGACATCCTCTGTTTGATGGCATATGGAGATGTTCCTTCAGGCCTAGCGCGTTTACGGACATATTTCTTTAGGACTCCCATGAACCTCTCAAAGGGGAACATATTGTGTAGAAATACGGGGCCCAGAACGACAATCTCGTCGACTAGATGAACTAGGACGTGCGTCATGAAATTGAAGAAGGATGTGGGAACACCAGCTCGAAACTGACAAGACATTGCGCCACATCACTCCTTAGCCTTGGTATGATTTTTGGATCGATCACCTTCTGAGAGATTGCATTGAGAATGCACATAGCTTCACAATGGCTAATCGAACGTTTTCCGGTAGAAGCCCCCTCAATGCAACCGGAGCAGTTGCGTCATAATCACGTGGCAGTCATGAGACTTTAGGTTCTGGAACTTTTCTCTGCCATATTTATTATTCCCTTTATTTCGACGAGAAGCCAGATGGGACCTTCATACTGAGCAGGCATTCAAAGAAGATTTCCTTCTCTTCTTTGGTAAGAGCGTAGCGCAGGACCTCATACTGCTTTGGAGGCATGCCGTCTTTTTCGTGCCAACGTTGCAGGTCCTCCCGTGCCTCCGTGTATCTTTTGTCTTTCCATACACGCCAAGAAGCCTAGCAGGTTCACGCAAAGGTTCTTTGTCACGTCATCACGTCGATTGAAGAGCGGACCTCTAGGTCTTTCCAGTAGGGTAGGTCCCAAAATATAGATTTCTTCTTCCACATGGGAGCGCGTCCCTCAGCGTCATTGGAACAGATAGTCCCGCGGGACCCTTTCCAAAGATTACGTGTAAATCATTGACCATAGCAAGTACGTGATCACCGGTACGCATGGCGGGCTTCTTCCGGTGATCTGCCTCGCCTTTGAAATGCTTGCCTTTCTTTGACATTGATGGTTGGTCGGAAGAAATCACGATGCCCCAGGTACCATTCTTCCTGCATTTGTCCAGGTAATTACTTTCGGTGTCAGCTAAACAATGCGTGCATGCGTGGTATCCCTTGTTTGTTCTGTCCTGAAAGGTTACTGAGAGCAGGCCAATCATTGATGGTTACAAACAGCAACGCATGAGGTCAAATCCTCCTGTCTGTGCTCATCTCACACACGTACACCGTTTCCATTCCACAGCTGTAAAAGTTCTTCAACTAATGGCCTTAGGTACACATCATGTCGTTGCCGGGTTGTTAGGGCCTTGGATGAGTACTGGCATCATAATGAATTCCGCTTCATGCACACCAAGGAGGAAGGTTATAGATACATAGAGTCACGGCCAGGTGCTGTGATTGCTGTCTGCTCCCCGAAAGGTTAATGCCATCCGCGCTTAAACCAAACCATACGTTCCTTGGGTCACCTGCAAACTCAGCCCGTACTTCTCTCGATTTTTCTCACTGCGACCCGTCAGCGGGTGCTCTCAACTTCCCGTCTTTCTACGGTCCTCTCTGTGCCATTGCATCAACTGGCATGCTCTTTGTTTCTGACACGACGTTTCAACACCGTGGTATTATAGGAGCATACCACAATCACCTTGGCAGGAACCCTCTTCCTGGGGCTCGCCATCAACATCACCAGGGTCATCTCGTCTGATCTTATACGTAATGCACCGCATACCGGCATGCGTTCAAATCCTCGTACGCACCGCGATACAGGATGCAGTCATTAGGGCATGCATGTATCTTCTGCACCTCCATCCTAGAGGGCATACGACCTTCTTTGCTGCGTACGTACTGTCGGGCAATTCGTTATCCTTTGGAAGCTTCTTCTTCAATATTTTCAGTAGCTTCTCAAATCCTTTGTCACACAGCAGCATTCTCTGCCTTCCACTGCAGCAATTCTAGTACGGTACCGAGCTTTGTGTTGCCATCTTCACAATTGGGGTACAACCCTTTTTGGTGATCCTCTAACATGCGATCGATTTTCAGCTTCTCCTTTTCACTTTCGCACTGTCTCCTTGCATCAACATGACCGGCGGAGATCATCATCGGGCACATTGTCTGGTTCCTCTTGATCTTCAGCTTCCCCCGTTGCAGCATCACCGTATTCAGGGGGCACATAGTTGTCATCGTCCTCTTCTTCTTTGCTGCTTCCATCATAACCCTATTTCCCGTGCCTGGTCCAAACATTATAGTGTGGCATGAAACCCTTCTCAAGCAGGTGGGTGTGAAGGATTTTCCGGTCAGAGTAAGACTTCGTATTCCCACATATAGGGCATGGACAACACATAAAACCATTCTGCTTGTTTGCCTCAGCCACTTCGAGAAAATTATGCACGCCCTAATGTACCGGAGGTGCGTCTGTCACCGTACATCCATTGCCGGTTCATCTGCGTGCATTATATAAATTAAGTGTTTAAAAAACCATTACAAAACATCATGAATAGATAGTGACCAAATTAATAGAAGTTCATCATCACATTAAAACCAAAGTACATACATAGTTCTCATTGAACAACATATAGCTCTCCAGCAGCTAATTAAACATACATTGAAACTAGTAAAACATTTCAATGCAACAACAAATGCGATCATAATCGCAACCAAGGTAACAATTGATCCACGCCATATTTTCTATGCTTTCTAATCTTGAAGGCATTGCATTCATCTTGATCTTGTGATCATCGACGACATCCGCAACATGCAACTCCAATATCATCTTCTCCTCCTCAATTTTTTTCAATTTTTCCTTCAAGTAATTATTTTCTTCTTCAACTAAATTTAACCTCTCGACAATAGGGTCGGTTGAATTTTCGGTTCACATACCTCCTAGATAAAAAAATCTATGTCACGTTGGTCGGCATAATTGTCATAAACAATAAATGAACCAAATAGTTTAAAATATAATATATACCACATCGAATCATAGACAGGACGAGGCGACGGGGCGAATACCAAAACCATCGCACTATATAATAACAACAATAATAAAGTAAGAAAATTAGACAGTATCTATCTAAATCATACAAGTAAGAATTTTTTTCTTTTAGAAGAAGATAAGAACAAGAGGCTCACCACGGTTATGCCGCGACGAGATCGGCGCGGGTGATCGACGGCGGTGAAGACGGGGACGGACGTGACGGACCGCTAAATCTAGACAAATCTTGAGGAAAATGGAGCTTGAAGGTCAAGCTTCGAGGAGAAAGCTTAACTAGTGTGGCTCGGGCATTTCATCAAACACCTCATGTGCATAGAAGGTGAGCTAGAAGCACCACAAAGCTCTCCCCTCGCCGGCCAGAAAAAACAGACAGTGTGGAGTGCTCTGCTCGCCAACGATGGGGTATATATAGCCACCTCATTGGTCTCGGTTCGTGCGTGAACCGGGACTAAAGGCCCCCCTCTGTCCCGGTTCAAGCCACGAACCGGGACCAATGGATGTGGGCCAGGAGCAAGGCCCATTGGTCCCGGTTCGTGCCAGGAACCGGACAAATGGGTCCAGACGAACCGGGACAATGCCAACGAGGCCCCGCCGGCCCCCGTGGCGCATGAACCGGGACGTATGCCCCCATGGGTCCCTGTCGTGACTGAACCGGGACTAATGGGCTGGGCTGGCCCGAACCAGCCCTGTTTTCTACTAGTAATATGCCAGGAGGTGTCCCAACACACCGTTTCAAGTAGACCAGGTGGCTGCCACCATGGGTGACGCTGTAAGCGAAAAAACTGCAGCCAACTGTCGACTGCGCAAGGTTGTTCACGTCCTCGATACCATTCGATTTTGTCGCCGGTCACACTACTCCCACTCACAGGAAAGTAGCTCTTTGTCCTTGATTATATGCTTTAGATAATTTTTATGCATATAATTTGTCTCCAAGTCGTTCATGTTACGTCCACTACTTTAATGCTGAGTTCTTCCATTGATTTTATAACTGCACAAAAATGGTCCAAATGCACTGGGCAATCTGGCACAGGTGGTATAGCTAATGTTACTTCATGGTCTGTTGCCATGTTTTACATACCCGTCTAATGCTTATACAAATGGGCCAGCAAGGAAATAGACAGATATTTTCTGTTATTTCCTGCAGATGCTTAATTATGTGATCCAGCTCCCGGTCCATGTAGATCAGTCATTTGATGGTTATAGAAACCTATTAGGCTATCAGTATATGTTCAGTTATGCTCTCATGCTGGCTATACACAGATTTCAGTCAGTATAATAAAATCAATAAATAGTTAGGTAGTTGTAGTAGGCCGGCCATGGTGCATAGATTTGAGTTCATAAATATCATTACCCTGCTAATTAATCTTAAAGTTATCTTTGAAGCTACTGCTTCCCATATGTTGGAGTTCCTGATTTTAGTCCACCCAAAAAGAAGTTTGCCCTTATACAGTAATTTTTTGACTCTCAATCCTGCTGTTATTCTTTTGATGTGAAATATTATATTTATTGATAATGAACTTAAAAGGAAATTTAAAGGTGTGTACCAGTCAATGAACACAACGGCACTATTATATGTTGATCAAGAATGCATGTGTGGAGAGTACGATCATAACTCGAGTTGCTGCTGTCCGCGTACCTAGGGCTCAACAACTATCCCCCGCCATGTCCTCTTATTCTGCCGTAGGTGTATCCAGCCTGCTACCACACCCAGGCCCAACCACCAACTACATGATGGATGATGTTGCATCGACTATGTACAGCAGGGTCTGCGCTTTGTTGTTCGTGCTACTTTGGCTCACACTGATCGATCGTCACATGTACTTCCATATGGTTGCAACAATGGCCCAGTACGACCATGCTTTCCTGCTTTCCGTCCACTTTGGTTTTTGTTTCTACATGAGGTAAATTCTAACGGATGTGGACTATATAGTGCCGTTTTCATAAAAAAATTGTATGGCGTGTATAACTTGACCCTTCTGCTTTGATTTTTGGTTCTCAATTAGATGTTTTAATTAGTGATATCATGGAGGTGGGTTTTAATTTTGACATTTGGCAGCAGGAGGATCAAATATTTGGGATAATAATTCTAATGCGGATATAAAATAGTCAGTTGTAAAGTGTGCATCTTGATTTTGCTTGCATAATATTGTTATGTCTCTCTTCTTTCCTTGCGTCCTGGATTTTTTTTGTTCTACTAAACGTTGCATGTTTTTAGTCTGTAATTTTTACCACTTAAAGTCGGTGGCTATATAATTTATTCCTGTTAAGTCAGTTTTGTTACTGTGTGGCCTTCTAATTTAGGTATCGTCAATGTGCTGTAATATATCTTGGTCTATACTTAGGTATATGTTTCTTCTCACGCATAGGATAGCTATATTGCCTGCAACTTCAATGTACATGCTCAAATATAGTCAAATATCGCCATACATATTGCGCTCATTGTCCAATTTGTTGCACGACCTGGTAACATATCATGTTTGTCAGTCATTTCGATATGTTTGACTAAGATGAAGCTTCATTATACAGTTGGCACTTAACTCACATTACACTTAAGTTCCGGTCCAAGAGACATCTGAATAAATGACATTGATAACGCTCATATCTCTTAATACCCCATGGTAAAATTCATGTAAGAGAGTTCACAATATTACGGCCTCAAAGGAACTGGATAACTTTGGAATACAAAATACATACATGTTGTCATTTCATATGTTATGTTCCTAACGATCTCAACACATAAGAATGTTTGAATTGTCATGTCATGTCATATGATAGAAGACACAGTTGGAGAGGAATTCAGAAAGGGAGTGAGGCAATGCGCGTGCGATAATGTTTACTTCCTAATTTAACTGGTGATGTGCCGCACACTTTAGCTTATAAATTAATCAAAATTGCAAATGTTTAGTTGGCATTCAAGCTTTATTAGTTTTATTGGTGTACTCATATACGAAGACAAAGAAGATAACTACTTACGACAAACGTAAAAAAATGAAAACAAATTTGTGGAGACGACTCTATGCAACTACAAGCTTCCGAATTCTAATAGTGGCTTCAAGTATTTTATGATTTTGCAAAATAGCTAGCCCGTGCTGTAGCACGGGTTGACGACTAGTACAAACATAATTATGAACATGAAATTTTATTATTGCCTTTAAACATATTTCCAACATCAATCTGTCTCATGATGGGCGCTCGGGAATTGTCTCTGCATTACGCGCAACAATACAAACTGAATACATGGGCCGGTGGTTGGAGTAGATGTGTGATATGTGGGTGGCAAGAGGCCATGGGCCCAGCCATTGTGACAGTTATTGACACGATGCTCTAATCGTCCCGCACCCCCCCCCTCTTCTCTCTCTCTCTCTCATACTTCGATCCAATCTTCCCACACCTCTCTCGCCTGGAGACAGCGCCTCCTCACGGTGGAATCCGGCAGTGACGACACTGTTCAGGCACACCACGTACGACCGCTTGGTACAGATCAGAGGGAGTAGGGGCCTGCCGGTGACCATCCAATCCTTCAAGGCGGCAAGAGGCCAGCATCACCACCGATCCAGCGAGGAGCACGACGCGCAGACAAGTCAGAGCGAACTCTCTAAACCTCTGGGGGGGGGGGGGTGAAGCTCTCAAATCTGGCGTCTTCTACTCTGGAGGGTGGAGCTCTCGGATCGGGCATCTTTCTTCACTCCGGTGGCTGGAGAGTTCAGATCTGAGCTCTCGCTTAACTCTGGGGAGCGGAGCACACGGATCCGGCACCGGCAAGCTGAGTACAACACCAGGGCCGGGGGGGGGGGGGGGGGGACCGCCCCTGCCCCCCAAAAAGCAGGCCCCAGTACATGTGGCCTACCCACTATGTACTTACAGTACAGTTACAAGTCTAGCGCAGGAATTATTGGGCTGTGGTGCATCGAGGGTTTGTGTGCCGTATGGACCCCACAGGTCAGCGTGGAGAAGAGAGGTGGATCCCTCCGGTCAGAGCGAGATAGCGACGGTCCCACCTATTCACCGGCCTTACGTTCGTTCCTCCTTCACCCGAGCAGAGGCGCTTGGGTTTCCGGTGGTCAACCGCGCCCACCGGTACCGCGAGCACGACCAGGAATTTCCTCAAGCCACCGTCGGACCTCCCTCACACATCCCTAGCCCACACACGACCCCCGCAACCCGCCCTCACAGGAAAGTGGCCGCACACCATGGCGCTACTGCTTAAGGTAGCGGCGGTGGCGGCGCCCACGCCAAGACCAGTCCAGCCGCCACTGCCTCCCTCCCCCGTCCCTCCGCCGCCAAGACATGGACGAAGGTAGCCTTTCTAGCCCCGCCTTTCCGCTCCGTCTGCGCCGTAGCCCGAGCAGAGCTGGAGCTCCTCCCGCTGCCATCGTCGTTCCCTTTTGCCCCTGTTGTTTCCCTCCACCCCTCGCAGAGCGGAGCAGCAGCCCCCTTGTGCTGCCGAGCACCGAGCAGTAGCAGAGAAGCACTCTCCTCTGTTCAGGTGCTGTCAAGCACCTAGCTGGTCTGACCAACCCCTCATTTGCTCTTCTTTTAGGTGAGGCTCTCATCTATTCATTATCTTTCTCGCCACCGGCCTCTGCTCAAGTTGTTTGCTGTCACTTGTTGGTTACATAGATGATAGACGATAAAAAAATGTTGAGTGTGAGATTGTTTTTTGATCCACCAGTGAGATTGTTGTCAGATGTGAGATTATTGAGATGTGAGGTTAATAAATTAGGTATGGCAATATTTCAATGATCCTTATGAAATCTCAATCCCAACTGTTAACTTGCAAAAAAAAAACATGTACGTGTTTATATAATTCTGTTTTTATCTTGTGCCCGCACTTTCTGGAGAGGAGGATCATTTAACTAGGGAAATAGTTTTTTTTTACGCTGTGCCTGCATTACGAGTTCATAAGGAGGCTATGCTAATCTTTTAATTCTGAGTTGCTTGTTTTGTGTGGCTGTAGGTTTGAATGGGCGCGGCATCCAATTCTGTGTTTTTTCCTATTGATGCGTTTTTACAATCCTGCGAATCAAAGAGGCTCTACAAAATAAAAGGATGATGTGCCTGCTGCATTATGAAGCGACTTCTGCCCAACTAGATGAATGAGTTGCATAAGCAATGTCTTAGTCTGGGATCTCTATCGAGCCTCAGAACTTGCTGCATCATAGTTGTACTGTGCCTACCACACCTGAACGAGCCAACCCTCGCGTTGATTGTTTATCTAAGAAATTTAGCACCCGCATTAATCCTAGACTTTCATTCTTTCATATATGGCAAGTTGTTAGCTATTTTTTCTTTTGAAGAAATATGGATGTGGGATTATTTTACAGTAACTTATAATGTATTGCCTTATATCTGTGGTTATTTTAGCACAGATGAATTTGTGCTTCTAGCCTCATTTGTTCTGTGTGGTCAGGTAACAATATGCATACAAAAATTAACAAAGCTTGTTTTACAGTAACTTACAGGTAGTTCTTATATCTGCAATTATCCATGCACACATGACAAGATGATTCTAGACTCATTTGTTCTGTGTTGTCAGGTTAAGCAATATGGAGTTTAAAAATGAACAAAGCAGTGGTCGCCCCTTCTGTATTGAAGATGTGTATGACCACAAACATAAACTTAAACCGACTACTACCATCTGGACATTAGTGCAAGTGAGTAAAGTGTATTTACCTCCTATTTTATTGGATTTTACTCTTTTTTTTGGTACAGTTCATGGACTATAATTTGGTAGTGATAAATAATATTAATTAATACTCTGATCCAGTTAAACTTTCAAGATCGGGATTAAAGGGCAGATGCTAAAAGGGGAAGTTTTTGTAGAAAGAATGCCCTCGCAGATTAAAGAATATAATATCTTACCTTCATTCCTTTCATTGGCTAGGATCATATCCAGTAAGTAAAAACATATAGACCATCTAGTTCTAATAGCTTATTGGAGTCTTGATAGATATTCAAATTTCCAAATATTCTAAAAATGGTGATGTAAGATACAGTGTTAATGGTCGTTGGTGTTTTTACAATCAGCTTGCCTTTACATTCCAGCAGTTCTTGCTCATGGCTTCTACTGCCACTCCCATTTTGAATGTTGTCTCCTATATGTATGTGCATAACAGACAATAAACTTGAAAAAAAATCGTACAACTGAAAACATCCAGAGGAAATTTGTTGTTTTGTTTTTGTTTCTCAATTATAAAATGACAACCTAGAGGCACCGGCCGCGCCCCATTGAGCTCTCGACCGCCTCGCCGATTTGACCAGTGCCAGCCGCTGAGGTTTAATTCTATAAGTACCAATTTATTAAGGCCCCCTTCCTCGCTTGCTTCTGACCAAGCAGGAGAAATAAGACTATTCTACTACCTTCACGCCACAGGAAATGCTTTTGGAGTTGCAGCCGGCAGGAAAGAGACTCTTGAAGGGGTGATTTGTTTGTTATCCTTCTCGAGTGGTCGATGGGTATGGCTTCAGCCTCCCTTCCGGTGTTACAGTTTGTTTGATTTCTCATGAATGATTTGAGATTGGTGTGATGCTAAGCAAGTCTGGAGTATTAGTTTGTGGTGCTAATTTCTTGCACAATTTATTGCTCTGTAGATTCTCTCTTAGCCATTTCATACAACCATCACCAGGGACTTATTTGTTTGCCATGAGCTTCAGCATAATTAATTAATTTTTCAACTTCTGCATTTGTACTGTACATCATAATTGATAATTAGCCATGCATTTTTAGATTATGAAAGTTGAGCTATCTCTCAATTTCTTAGCTGCATGAAATTTTGGGTTACATTTTTCACAGTTTTTTAACTAAAAAAGGATGAAATAGTTTAGACATGTATTTAGATTTCAAGGAGAAATATTGCAGTTGTTGCGTGCTTATCCAATCACAAAATGTTTCCATTTCAATCTGATCTGATGTCTATGTTGTATCATTTTTATTTGATAGATGGCAGCAATGTAAGAAGGTTTTATGCCCTGTACGGTGGACGTAAATGCACCAATAGAATGACAACACTTTTATGTTTGATTTGTTGGTACATGTAATCTAACTTACAGTTAAGGAGCTTGTGTGATGCGACAAAAGAATCATGTAACCTCATTTTACATGCAGGGACGAAGCTAGAAAAAAAGTTTATGGGGTCATGTCTATGACGGTGGGGTCATCTTCTATAAATGATATTAATTAATACAAACTAATGAAGGATACCTAATTTCATTGGGTCAATTGACCCCCAATGCTTACATGGGAGCTCCATCCCTGTTACATGGAGTTTATCTACTTATGCTGATAACTAGATATTGTCTCTTTTTATCACTACTATAAACAAGATTTGGTTGTGGTTATCGCTAATAAAACTATTCTTACTAATTTAACTTTATCTATGAGGGAATGGAAGAAAATGTTCTTTACTTAATCACTTTAAGTAATAATATGTTCTGGGTTGTTTTTTATTTCATACCATATTTATATGTTAAGCCAGTCTGGGGGTTCTATGTTCTGTGTTTTATTTGGATTGTTTTGTTCGTTAATCAGTTAAAGTTGATTTCTTAACTTCATATTTGTTGGTTTTTGAATTTCTTGAATGAAGTTGTTGGAATTGTTTTT